>BSBN01000564.1:5000000-7500000 GCA_027924645.1 Cunninghamia lanceolata | reverse complement strand
CCAAGTAACTACACAATATAAATGATTATCAATAAATAATACAATTCATCGATGAAGAAGAAGGATCGGCTGTACACAATTAAGCTTAACAAATGATTGACTAACAAAAAGGTGGCGCCCATTCGGAAGTATCATGTCCATTCAAATATTTCAAGTACAAAGGGAGGAGCGAATGTATGGGAAAAGCATCAGATCGGAGAGCAAAAACATCATTAATAAAGAGTATAGATTTACAAGGAGCAAATACATCATTAATAAAGAGTATTGATTTACAAGGAATCGAATATCAAGAGAATTGCAGCGATAACCATCACCATATATCATTGCTATTCAATCATTCTATTCTCAGTCATTAATTACAGCTGAATATATATATTCTCAGCCGAATCATACAGCAGAGGAGATACATTTATAATTCCAGTCAAACAATAATTACATTGCAGCCGATTGAGGCCATCCATTCACCCATCTCTTCACACTTGAAAATCAAATTAATTCTTATCTCATTATAGCATCAAGTTTATCATTATATTGCAGGCAAACATTATATTCACGACTTCCACAAGAGCCTCAAGGTATGTCATTTATATTTGAGTCTGTTATTTATATTTATGTATCACTGCTGCAATTGTCCATTGTTTTGATAAGCATTAAGTAGTGAAACTCACATAGTGGCAATGTTAGACATTACATGGGATAAGACATCATTGGTGAAACATATTAAGCATTAACTTCATATGAGAAGGATGAGTATGAGATGATTAATGGCCAACCATGGGTATTTAGAGGCCCTTGTCTCAGCTGGTACAAAAGGTACTCTTCGAGGCAAGTGGATAGTGGCCTTTGTCACAGTGGTACAAAAGGTACCCCACGTGCCAAAGGATTATCATAGTGGCCTTTGTCACATGCTGGTACAAAAGGTACCCATTATGCAAAGGATTATTATATAGTGGCCTTGGCTAAAGCTGGTGCAAAAGGCATCTCTCGTACCAAGGATTCTCATAGAGGCCTTGACTCAACGGGTACAAAAGGTACTCCTCGAGTCGAAGGATAGAGATAGTGGACCCATAATGGTAATTGGCAAAAGACATCCTATCACTCCTCTCATATGAAATTAATGATTAATGATAGAGAATTGTGAAAAGTATATTGGTAGTGATCATAACATCTAATGATAGAGAATGTGAAATATAAATTGATAGTGAACTTAATTTTAATGAGGGAGCATGTGAAATATATATTGATAATGATTAGATATTGATAGTGATCATAAGTTTATTGATAAGAAGATGTGAAAATATACATTTGATGTTGATCATAAAGATTATAAGGGCAATGTTATTATGTGATTTGAATATTTCTTACATCTATTGCAATAAGTGGAAATCAAAGAGGGTTTAGTGTACTAATGTTCTCTTTTTGCAAGTTGAAATTTGTGAACAAGGTTGAGAAATTTTGACTTGTGACAAGGGGACATTACAAGTGGTATCAGAGCAGTCACCCTGCCATCCTGTGTGTACTATGTGTGCCTTACATGCATTTAAGTGTATACTTGTGATTTATGTGAATTCAAGTGTATTCAAAGGTTTACTTTGTGACTTATGTGTATGCTTTGTAACATATGTTAAGGTGAATACTTTGTGTATTGCGTGTACTCATGTGTATACTTGATGACTTTGGGATGATGGATGGGTCCACGGTGTAGTATGGGATGCACCGAATCCCCTTTTTCCAATTGTCTGATAGTATACTTTTATGTATTAGTGCAAACTATGAGTATTCATTACCTTATGACTTATGTATTCGAGTATATACTCTATAACTTGTATTTGCATGCACAGGTATGCTCCATGTATTTATGCTTCATGTGTATACTCCATGCCTTACATGTGCATTACTTCATGCTTTAACCTTACTTGTATGCTTCCTGTGTATTTTTGTATATTATTGTGTGTTCACGTATTTTACTTCATGCTTCTTGTCTGTGTGTGTTATGTATATTCTTGTGTGTACTTACGCTTCCTATCTATGTAATCTTGTGTATTTTTGGTGTATTGCATCATACTTGTATGCTTCTTATTGGTATGCTTGCTCATGTTGATAAATGTGTGTTTCTCATAGCTGACATATATTCTCGGCGTGTATACTTCAAGCTCCATATGTGTTCATACGCATGCTACTTAGACATTCACGTGTATGTTTTATGTGTATACTTCATTGAGTGTAGTTGTATGCAAATGTATACTTTATGACTTTATATTTGTATACTTTGACTTTGTATGCTCTATGACCTTGCAATTGTATTCAAGTGTACGCTCTATGACTTTGCAACTGTATTCAAATGTATGCTCTATGACTTTGTATTTGTATTTAAGTGCATACTTTATATGTTGAGTGTAGACTCTATGATTGTATTTGTATACTCTATGATGATTATATTTGTATACTCTATGATTGTAATTGTATTCCATGACTTGTAAATGTATTCAAGTGCATGCTCTATGAACATGTATGCTCTATGAATATGTATTTGTATGCAAGTGTATACTCTCTGATTTGTATTTGTATGCAAGCATGCACTCTCTGTCTTGAAATTGGTGTTCGAATAAATACTCTATGATTTGTATTTGTATTCGAGTGTATATTTTATGACCTGTATTTGAGTGTATTTGTATTTGAGTGTATACTCTATGCTTTGTAATTGTATTTGAGTGTATACTCTATGGTTGTGTTTGTATAACTCTATGCGTTGTAATTGTATTTGAGTGTATACTCTATGATTGTAGTTGAATGTATAACTCTATGCTTTGTAATTTGAGTGTATACTCTATGATTGTATTTGAGTGTGTGACTCTATGCCTTGAGTGTATACTCTATGACTTGTATTTGTATGACTAGTGATTATGATTGCATACTCTATGATTGTATTTGTATTTGAGTGTGTACTCTATGACTTGTACTCTGTCACTTGTGTTTGTATGATTGTGATTGCATATGCCTTGTGTTGGTATTTGAGTGTATATTCTATGACTTATACTCTATGACTTGTATTCAATTGTATACTTTATGACTACGTGTATTCAGGTGTATACTCCATGACTTTGTGTGTTCAAATGTATACTACATGCTTTATGTGTACTCCATGACTTTTGTATGTTCAAATGCACACTTCATGACTTGTATTCATGTATACTTCATATTCGTGTGTATACTTGCATGCTTCATACCTTATGTATTGCATATACTTTGTATGCTTCATGCTTTGTGTATCAAGTGTATGCTATGTTTTTCATGTATTACGTGCATATACTCATTTATTGCATACTATGTTTATGCTTCATACTTCGTATATCTCAAGTATTAAGTGTATAAGCTTTGTATGCTTCATGTACTACGTGTATTTATGATCTGTGTTTCATATATAATTGTGTGCATATACGTCATCATGGATCTTCTCTCCAATGGTGTTCTCTATTTGGAGTGTCAAACCAAAGAGCCACTTTCATCATGATATAGACAAAAGTAATTTTTCTCTCTCATCATTCTTTCTTGATTAACACAATCATGGTTCACATTCTCAAAACTATTATGCCCTTTATTATCAATACTAAGAATCCACAACACTTTATGCCTTGACTTTGAGATATAAGTGCTAAAGTTCACTTCTCACTAACCTTGCCACTCTGCTATTACTTCCATCTTTTCATTCAGACTGATACAATAGAGTGACCTCAGCCCAACTAATCTATGGAGATCTAGCATTATGTTCAATCAGTCATGGTAATGTATTTACTGAGTATCTAAGGTCAAATACAATTTGATAACAAGACATTATGTAAAGCAAAAACCGTCCAGATCAGATAAGTGGCCAATGACCATCAAATATAGGAAAATCTTATGAAATCTTTGTCATAGTTAGGTTTACATCATGCAACTCAAATTGACTCTATCTCTCTTGAATGGTGGACAAATATAAACAAAGAAGACCTATAGGGTTCAGTGTCTCTTCATGACTAACTGTGTTGTTGTCCTGATTAATTATGACAGTCTTCATTGTAATCAGAATTGAGATCTTAAATAGATGTTGTTTCAATTCCATAACAACCTTTATCACTCAGAATTTGGTAAGTTGTCTTGAGAACAATCAAATTTGAAATGCATTACACCCCTTTATCTTATAAGGCCTGATGTCAGAAGACATACATTGACAGTGAGATGAAATGCTTAAAACTTTGTAAAGATGCATTAAAAATCATGTGATTGTGAGAACTTCTTATGGGAGTCATCATGAATTTGAACAAATCTAGTCTTAAAGTTTAATCGTCATGGTAATCACTAGGGTAACTGCACCCTCATCATCTAAGATCTCCCATGCAATATAAAATAGCGATATCAATCTTTGACCACAATCTTTCATATAGGAGCATGTTTTATAAGTCAGTTCAAAATGAAGGAAGTAACTATGATGGTGATCCCTCAAATGGACAACCTAATGGACCCAAGTACATGATATCAATCATAAGAATCGTGAAAAGTGTAACATGCTTTAGTTGAGCCTATAGCTGCCTATATAATTCACCATAGTACCTTAGCAAATTTAAGCATTGCTCATAGGTCTGACAATGAATCTAACAATTCTAGGCTTATGAAGCATAATTCCTTGTCATGATCCCAAATTCCTTAAGCACTACTCATTGTCCATCTTCATAATAACTCTTCTCAAATTTTTGGGTCAATAATATTATCAATCACCCAACCTAAATATTGCTTGAGGACAAGCAATCTCAAGAGTGGAGGCCTGTCATAACCCGATTTCCTTACAAGTGATAAAGACATCATAAACTCCATTATGCAAGCATCATAAGGATAAGAACAAAGATCCGATAAGTACTTGGCATTTTATACTAACTATCGGCATCAACAAAGCCAATATGGGCGTCTCCCAAGTAACTACACAATATAAATGATTATCAATAAATAATACAATTCAACGATGAAGAAGAAGGATCAGCTGTACACAATTAAGCTTAACAAATGATTGACTAACAAAAAGGTGGCGCCCATTTGAAAGTATCATGTCCATTCGAATATTTCAAGTATAAAGGGAGGAGCGAATGTATGGGAAAAACATCAGATCGGAGAGCAAAAACATCATTAATAAAGAGTATCGATTTACAAGGAGCAAATACATCATTAATAAAGAGTATCGATTTACAAGGAATCGAATATCAAGAGAATTGCAGCGATAACCATCACCATATATCATTGCTATTCAATCATTCTATTCTCAGTCATTAATTACAGCCGAATCATACAGCAGAAGAGATACATATATAATTCCAGTCAAACAATAATTACATTGCAGCCAATTGAGGCCATCCATTCGCCCATCTCTTCACACTTGAAAATCGAATTAATTCTAATCTCATTATAGCATCAAGTTTATCATTGTATTGCAGGATGTAATGCCCCGTCATGTAACCCTAGAGAGTTAGGCTAACAAAAGCAAAATTTCGGGAATAATTTTTTTTTTTTTAAAAACAAGTAAATGCAATAGCAGTAACTAACGATATCACAACATAAGGAAAAATGCACTCTAACTCCTCTAGGGAAACATAACTACATTAGAGATTATAAAGTAGAAACCACATAAGAGATAATCAATTACTATTGCTACAGAAAGATCAACTTATCATTGCCAGATAGTTCATTCAGAACATTACAATGCAAGATTACAAGACCGATCGCGTCGGTTTACAACTGAATAAATAAGAAAGCATACAACTCTGAAGGAGGAAAGCGAACTAGGACTGGGACATCTCTGTGCAGAACTTGAACCGTATCTCCAAAAAGGACCAATGGATAGCTCTTACCACCCAACCATGTGGAACCCTAAGGTCCACCCCTCCGAGCTAGGAGATAACGATGAGGAATCCACTAAGCCATGAAACAACATCCAAAAATAAATGAACAACAACTGACTTGTCACAACTGGCCATATCAACCTAACAGCACAAGTCAAGGCACCACTCCAGAGGCACAACAAAAGGAACAACTGAATTGCATAAGGAGAGTGACATCGCATGGTCCTAGCATGGGTTACCCAGGCTATCTAACACCAAAGCTGGCCCCCATCTATGGTTACCCTGGCAGCCTCTCTCTAGGCACCGGCCCCATAGGGTGACACATGCGGAGCCGACAGGTCCTCTCTTGGAGACAAGGAGGTCGGCCTTGCCAACCAGGCCTTCTCATCCCATCCTTAGCCTGTGAGAGCACTCAAGGCATGGGTGAGGTATCTTACTTATCTTGTTAAGTGTTTTAATATCCCAACCCTCTTGATTACGTTATTAAGTTTTCACATACTTGCAACTTCCATGGGGTTACCCAGGCGGCCTCTCACTAGGCACCGGCCCCACCACGGAAGCCACTCCCTTAGCGTTCTCGGGCCACACATACATACTACAAGAGTGACCAATCATATTTGAGCCATAACATATGCCATTCCCTAGGCCACAACAAGAAATCCATAATCTCACAAAATGAAGCAATACCATCAAGAACCAAGTACTATATCCAAGAGGCCATTACCCATTCATTGCAAGACCCGAGAATTCAGTGAAGCCAATACATTGGCATGCCATAATTTGAACCAAAACCAAGGACTACACCTTTGGAGTAAGGTACAAAACAATAAGGAGGGTAACCATTATCTGACAATCCACATTGACCACAAGTGGTCATGACATCTCACAAGATCCTACTTCACAACAATCCAACATATAGACATAAACTCCACCCATGGTGAACACAAGATCCATTACGAGCAATTAACTCAGATCAGAAGGATAAATGAACATAAGATATTTGATGCACTCCCGGATTCAATCATGAACACAACTTGAGAATTAACCACAATCTAAAGGAACATTCAAGTCCACAACATTAACAATTCTAATAACTACCATTGTGAAAATAAAACATCTATAACAATAATTCCCCTTAAGCATATCTTACTAATTAACATATTCCAAAATCAAAACATTATAAACCTAATAGGGTGACTTACCATTTAAGATTTGCCACATACCCTCTTTAATTAAAACATCTATAAGATATATTTTTCCAAAACACATATTTTCCATCAAGCACCTTCAAATCTACAAACTCTAATGAACATGAGAAATAATTTTAAATGCATAAGTTACTATCGAATTAGATTCTTTACCACAATCTACTAATTTAAACTTGTATATGTACCTTTACAAGCTTAAGCTACAAGCTCTACAACATCATTCATAAACAGATCTTCTAAAAAATTACATTCCTATTTCACAAGAACGATCACATGCCAAAACCATTTTATGAAACATAACTTCGAAACCAACATTATAACTCAACCATTATAAACCTATATTATTTCCTATAGGCATAGATGCCCAACTAACGTTTTAACAGCTCAAATCAAAAACGCTATAAATGAGTATATATTTCACACTATCACAATATATCGGATTTGCTAAGAAAACCAACTTCCAATTTTATAATCTAACACTATAATCTCTAAATGACAATAAACCAAATGTATATTTTGCTTAAGCATAGCTACTATTTACAAGACCACTAGGGTAAGATAAAAACTTAATTAGTACACTATCAATACTATAATTACCTTTTAATTAAACCTACAAAACTATCATATCCCCATGTCAAGACATTATAAGCCCTAAAAGTTAGCTTACCATCCTACATATTACTTCTCTCAAACACAAACAAAACACAAGCATCTCCTTAAGTTTCGAGGATTCCATTATATGGTGCTCCACCTAAGACTTCTAATAAACAAATCTAATACATAAATCATGCCGCGAAGGTTCCCAATTAACATCGTGCCAATATCATCTCCATGTAAACACTATGAACATAAGATTTCTAACTATCGAGCAACCATAAGGAATTACTAATCCACATGTTAAGAAAGTGAATACGTTTAAAGGCTATATGATGGAGTCATCCATCAAACCCACTATCTAA
Source organism: Cunninghamia lanceolata (assembly GCA_027924645.1). Lineage (NCBI taxonomy): Eukaryota > Viridiplantae > Streptophyta > Pinopsida > Cupressales > Cupressaceae > Cunninghamia > Cunninghamia lanceolata. Next base: position 7,491,969 of record BSBN01000564.1, on the reverse strand, counting down.
AATTAATATCAGCCACTACGACTTACAACCTACGGCTATGGTAGTCGACTAACACCGACTACACAGAACTTACGACGTCCACAGTGCTTTAACCATAGCGGCTAACAATGACTACAGTCAAAAAAAGGAACAACGACCGCGGATTCTTAATTGAATACAAGAAACAAAAGTGACTTGCCCTTCGAACTACTAACTAGGAACCTAACCAAGACCTTAGACACATAAACATAATGCTAAGAGGCCGACTACAAACTGTAGCCTTCAACAGCAGCGACACGACAGGCGACAAGGCATAAAGTATGCCTTACTCTAAATCTCGACCTTCCTCAGAGCTCGGGGTCTATAACCAACACAGGAATGATTTATACGTACCCTACCCAAGCAATCTAGGTTAACCATGTCAGCAAGCCGCTAAGAGCCACCACATACCAATGACATGCCAGGCCTACGGTTTTCCCATAAGACAGTTCCTAAACACAACTAGGTGTAATACCGATCCTAACAAGAAAAAAAGTAACAATGAAAACATTAGAAATTGCTAACTATCTGAATGGTAGGAATGGATATTTCCTAAGGAGTTCGATCCCTAAGCTATCACAAGGCAATTTCCAGGAATAGATAAAATTCATTGCAAATAACAATTATGGATAAGTCAGATATTTCAAAAGACTTTAACTTATCTTGATGCATAAATAGAAGGTCTTTAATTACAGAATCTGCCACAGTTAACGACTAGGGTCAAAACGAATGCCAAACCAAGCACCAGAAATTACAAGGCATGCGGGTTGCAAACAAGGTATAACAAACTTTTTACTGCCTAGACAATCTTTGATACAAGACAAGCCAATCCTCTTAGAGTCATAACCTCCAACCGACTAACCCATCCCATGGTTTACGAGGCAAGGATTACGATCATAACAGAATCTTTCCAAAAGAACAAGATGACAGCGAACAGAAGAGAGGGTCTACGAGCTGTCTGCGATGGAACAGGAAATTTCTATGAAGGAGTTTCTGAAACAAAGCCTATAACAACAAGAAAATCTAAGGGATCAACATAATTAAGCTTATATATGCTCAAGCTGGATATAACTTCTAATGTAATGGAAGAATGAAGGAATGCCTGGCAGCCATTATTATTATTATTATTATTTTTTGTTGCAGATAAGAAGAAAATTATGAAGAAAGGATTCACAAGATCTGGCGAAAATTCAAGACATAATGTAGGGTGTTCTCTAGTGGAGGTAAGGTTGGAGGCATAAGATTTAATCGGGGTTGCAAGCACTTAACAAACTGTAAGGACATTCATGGAAGAGCCATCTGGAGAATGGTGAAGCCTTATCAAAGCCTCAAAAGAAATCACTCGACCAAGTTGGTACTGAAAAGAGCAAGATAAATTTGATTATAGAGAAGGGCACATTGCTGTGCAATTTGGGTCCTCTTCTTATTGGGCAGACCACATCTGTCTAAGAGATTTATATGTGAGATAAATTTGCAAGCACGACAGGGTTAAGAAGTTGGTAAAAACTTCATATTGAGTCATTATTTCATAGGGTTGAAAACATAAAAAAATACAGGGTTACAGAGGATGGCATAAGGTTTCAAGAGAGATTACGAAAGGCTAGCCCAGAAGAATACTTCTTGGAGGAAACTACAAGAATTAAAGCAACATTCGACTACCAAGCACCAATATGATGCAAGCCACAGAGATAATAAATTTCAATTTACAGAATCATACAAATGCAAGTTCACACCCAGGGTATGCTAGTTCCACACAAACAGAATCATGTTGCAATGAAACATAATTTCCAAACTACAACAATTGTAAATTCACAGAGAGATACAATCTCATACCTGAAGTTCAGTCCCTCCTTCAATTTTCTTAGACTCCTGCAACCAAAGTTCTCTGTTCTTCCTCCTTTCAATTTTCTTTGTTCTCCTCCCCCAAACAAGGATTCAACCCTTCCAATAAATGCAGAAGGCATGCCTCTCTTTCCAACAACCCACTTTCCCAAAACAAGGATTCAACTTCTCGAATAATGCAGAAGCCATGCCTCTCTCTTCCCAACATCCCACTCTCTCGTGAGATTCAAAAATTAACTATATCAAAGGTTCCCAATTCCTCCATTTTTTTGAAATTGATAACACACAGCAGTAAATTTTGCATTCCCAAAAAAATATTCCCTACCAAATAATCACTAAGTACCCGTAAATCCAATTTTACCACATAATTACTTTTTGGACAGCAGATTATAATTCTCACCTATTATAAATTTAACCAAAGTGTCATCCAAAGCTTTTTAGCTAATTCAATAATTATCTAATAAACAAAATAGGAGCATTATTAATAACCACTAATCCATTCAGGAATCTTCCATCCACACAGGAAAATAATTTTAACATTATAAAATACGACTTGACTAAACATTACGACACAACTTATCCCATCATCACAAGACAATGACCAAGTGTCCCAACACGACTCGAGACCACAACAGAAGACAAGGACCAAGTATCCCAACACGGCTCAAGACCACAATAGAAACAACGACCGACCTAGTGGAACAGACCTCGTTTTATCTCCCATCTAATATCCATTGGTGAAAGAACCTGCTCAAACTTGCTATATCAGGTGGAGTCGAGGTTCGGTACCTGCAGCCTGCATCCAAACAACTGATTAAATACGATCAAGTACGTATATGTCAACACACAGAGAGTCAAAGAATCGCGGCGTAGCAAGGTACTCGAGACGAGTAATGCTACACCGCCCCTGCTCTTGGATAAGATTATAATCATAACATTTGAAAACAGATATCTACGAATGTAATAAAACAAGTAAATAATAACCCATTACTAAACATATTCAACACATCATAACTGAAGTACTCATAATGTCATCATAACTCATAACAGATGTCTAATTATATCCATCGAACATAGTCCATCTAATCAAAGAGATCATAAACCCAAAACATGTAAATCCGATGTCCCGAAGCTGAAATGTGCAATAAAAGACTAACAACCATAACAGAACTGTCATAAGGAATATGAAAATAACATCTATCACAAGCCAAAAAGCGAGGGGCATTACACAGGCAAACATTATATTCATGACTTCCACAGGAGCCTCAAGGTATGTCATTTATATTTGAGTCTATTATTTATATTTATGTATCATTATTGCAATTGTCCATTGTTTCAATAAGCATTAAGTAGTGAAACTCACATAGTGGAAATGTTAGACATTACATGGGATAAGACATATCATTGGTGAAACATGTTAAGCATTAACTATATATGAGAAGGATGAGTATGAGATGATTAATGCCAACCATGGGTATTTAGAGGCCCTTGTCTCAGCTGGTACAAAAGGTACTCTTCGAGGCAAGTGGATAGTGGCCTTTGTCACAGTGGTACAAAAGGTACCCCTCGTACCAAAGGATTATCATAGTGGCCTTTGTCACATGCTGGTACAAAAGGTACCCATCATGCAAAGGATTATTATATAGTGGCATTGGCTACAGTTGATGTAAAAGGCATCCCTCGTACCAAGGATTCTCATAGAGGCCTTGACTCAATGGGTACAAAAGGTACTCCTCAAATCGAAGGATAGAGATAGTGGACCCATAATGGTAATTGGCAAAAGACATCCTATCACTCCTCTCATATGAAATTAATGATTAATGATAGAGAATTGTGAAAAGTATATTGGTAGTGATAGTGAACTTAAGGTTAATGAGGGAACATGTGAAATATATATTGATAATGATTAGATATTGATAGTGATCATAAGTTTATTGATAAGAAGATGTGAAAATATACATTTGATGTTGATCATAAAGATTATAAGGGCAATGTTATTATGTGATTTGAATATTTCTTACATCTATTGCAATAAGTGGAAATCAAGGAGGGTTTAGTGTACTAATGTTCTCTTTTTGCAAGTTGAAATTTGTGAACAAGGTTGAGAAATTTTGACTTGTGACAAGGGGACATTACAAAAATGTACTTCTTTTTGACACAAAGGGAAGGAACAAACAAACCAAACTGGAAAACCTAAGCAAAAACAAAAAGGGGGTCCATAATGAAGCGTGTGTGTAAGGCACAATAGATAGTTGCCTCAGGAGAAATCTTAAGTCCTAAATTTCCATCCAACTCTCTTACTGTTAACATGGTGAAAGCATTATTTATTCTCTTAAAATTTTTATTATTGACTTCCAACTGCAATTGAGGATAGAAGTTAGAAATTTGCAGTGTTATCATACACTCCCTTTGACTGCAACCCAGGCCATGCTTTCATACTTGCAATTGCATATGATAGGTATGAGGACATAAAAATATTGGGTAGTTTAGAAATTCACCAATTGATTATGCAAATTATTACTTATCAACTTTCTTGAATCTATATATTATGATTGATAACAAATTATTGTAACAAATTGGCACATCCAGTACTTAAAGGAATTTGTTTCTTTATTTCCCATTACTTTGTTGAGAAGGGTGATCATGTCCAAGATGCCTTCATTGAAATGATACCTCTGTAAATTCTTAGGAATTTGGGACTCCTCTTTCTTAGGTACTTTTAGTCAATATTTTTTAATGTTAAGAAGACAAGTGTCCTCCCTTTGAAATTTTTGCCTATTTCTACTAAGTTCATGTCTACAAATTCATCTCTCTGAGGTAACCTTGGAGTTATACTAAGGGAGGGATGATATAGCTTTACTATCCACTGATAATCAATAGTTCTAATCTCCCTAGTGTCTGGTTTATAATGTCTAACATAGGTGAGGACCAAATCTATGCGTTGGACAGAGTTTGGAAAACCACCAACATGAGCTAAACCACTTGCAAATATGGCCTCTGCAATGGAAGTTCTAGGATTTTGTTGCATTCGATTCCAAAAACATTCTAGTCTCATGTGCCCTAGATTACTATTTCTAACTTCTGATAGTGAATTCTCTAGAATGGCTATGTGCTCATATCCTTGATACTAGAACTTCATTTTATGAGGTTTAGAAAGGAACTGGATGAGGTGAGCTAGGGTTTCAAGTAAATTATGATGGACAATAAGAGAAAGGAGTTTTTTATATGCAGAGCAGTTGTGATAGGTGTAGTTCATGAAGACATGGATTTAAGCTTTGGGAGACTCTAAATTCAATAGTAAACAAACTACAGGGTTTTGAATTGGCAAAGCACATTCATAGGAAATTGGAAATGATTTGAGAGGGGATGTATTTAACCTACCTCACAATGCAAATTCATATAGATTGAGGGAATTTCTTGTTGACAATTGTAGAGAAATTATAGTAGCAATGTGTAGTTGGTTGGTAGAGCTCCTTCGTCATCTTAGTGCTTTGTCATTTCAAATGAGCTTGTGTGAACCCATTTTAAAACTTATAATTTAATTTGTCAACATTTTTGAGTTGCGCCAAACTTTGTTGGTGATTTAGAGGGTTTGCTAACTTTAAAATGTGTTGCCGCTTCTATTCCAAGTTATGAATTGTGCCTTTTTAACAACTTGTCAATGTTTTTGGAAGTTCTGAAAGTCTAAGAAATGTCGACACCTTTGTTTGAAGTTGAAAAGAATTAGCTTGTTGGGCCTTAGCAACATTTCCTAACTTTGTTGGTGATTTCAGGAAACTTCAAACTTACTGACATATAATCTCTATAGCCTTCTTCAAACAAAGTTTATGAAAACTTTGAGACCTTGTTGGCATTTCAGGAGGTTCGTGAACCTTCGAAACTATCAACGGACTTTTGAGTTTTTTTCCATTGTTTCTTTAAGAACTTATCGACATTTCATTAATTTTAGGAACCTACAAACTCACTAACATTGCTTTCTTTAAAAACTTATAACTTTTATTAGAACTTTGGGTTTTAGGAGAACCTTTGTTAATGATTTCAGAGGTTCACGAAGCATTAAAATCACTGACATCTTTATTTGCTAGAATTTTTACAAGTTTTCAACCTTTTGTAAAGAGCAACAAGTTCTTAGGGAAGGCTCTGACAGAGGTTTTTAGGGAGTTCAAGAACTCAAGAAAATGTTGACAAAGGTTTTAAATGAGACTTGTCAGTGTTTCGGTACGTTAGCAAACTTATGAAACTGTTGACAAAATTTGAAAAAATTCAAAAGGGCTGACAAATGAAGAAAATACTTAGAAGTTAAGGGAACTTTGGAAATTTTTTAAATTTTACCACACCAAAACTAGGCAATGACTAACTTAATGAGATATAGTGATGACCAAACTCTTGAAAAAGGACTTAAGAAAAATTTGTGAGAAACAGATGGCTCTAACTAGGGACAAGGATTGCAAAGGATGAAGTAGGAACCCAAAATCTCAATCAATGGATCAATGCCTTGTCCAATGGGCCATAGAGTCAGTGAGGAAAAGGAAAAAATAAAAACACTGGTCAAATGGAAAAAGGAAAATAGAGAAATCAAAACAACAAAGACTAACTAAGAAAGTAGGGAACAAAATAGGAATAAAGCAAGGAAAGCTTGGGAAACTAAAGTACAAGGATGGGGGACAACCCATTTCACAATTTGGAAAGTTTCAAATCTTGCTCATTATAAGGTGGGGGCAACAACGTATCATCAAGATAGGACAAGTAGAATGAATTATTGCCATAAACTTTCCTGATTAGGAAGGGACCCTTCCAGGGTGAATCAAACTTGTCATGAAATCCTCTTGTCCAAAGTAGAACATAATCGCCAACCATAAAATTCCTCGACCTAGCCTTCTTGTTAAAAACTTCTTTAACTTTGCTTGATGTTCTATGATTCTATCTACCACATCCTCTGTTTGTTCTTTAATCTTGGTTAAGTACACAATCCTAGGAACTTTGAAATTTCTCATCTTCAATGGTAGTCTTAAGCTTTAAGGATGAAAGTTCCAAAGGGATGAGCAATGTGTTGTTTATCTCATACACCAATTCAAAACGAGACATACCTTTAGCCCTCTTTGGCATAATCCGATCTTCCCACAATGCATCATACAACTTATTTTGCCAGTTCTTTTGATTTTCATCAAACATCTTCTGAACAATAGTCATGAGATTATTGTTGTTTGATTCCACCTAGCCATTAACTTGTGGATAATAATTTGATGAATGCAACAAGGTGATTCAATGCTCATAGTAGAAAATGGACATCTCAGTAGAAGAGAAGCTTTTTGCATTATCAATGACTATGTTTAGTGGTACTCTAAGTCTAACCAAAATATTTTCTTTCACAAAGTTACAAACCACTTTTGATGTTTATTTCATTGGGATTACCTCTACCCACTTAGTAAAATAATCAATAGATATCAATATATGGGTGCATCCAGCACTAGAATGAGGATTGATAGGTCCAATAAAATCTAGCCCCCACTATTGAAAAGCCTCTTCAATTATCACTAGTCTCAGAAGGAGGGTTTTTGATTGAGGTATGCCAGAGAAATGTCAATATTTCACATTTTTCCACCCAATCGTATGCATCCTTGAACATACCTAGCTAATAGTAATACTGCCTCAGGATTTTGAAAGTCTTTACCAAAGAAGAGAAATGTCCTTTGCATGCTTCATTGTGGAAAAGTTCTAGAAGTTTCCTCTATTGTTCCTTGTCAACACATCTCAAGAACATTCCATCAATACCTTTCTTATATAAAGCGTCACCCTAAATAGCATACTTGGCAACTTTGAGCTTGATATTTCTCTTCTCCTTCACTAAAAGGTGTGTAGGGCATTCTTCGTATGTCAGGAAATACACAATATTGAAGAACAAATCATCAGTTAACCCCACGAAAAGTGTAAGTGGAAGATCGTTTGCTTGGTCAAGTTCATTTTCTGCAACCAACTTGCAGAGTCGTCACCCTCTAACCAATTTCATAGGCTTGATATATGTCATATTCTTGGACTTTTGCAATCCAAGCCCCTCTCTTGTTGTAGCCTATCTCCTGCTGAGTTAATACAATCTTAACTGTTAGATCAGATACATATATAATTGTATGAGAGTGTAGAATATAAAACGTAAACTATTTTATCACTTTGACCATAGTAAAACTGTGTTTTTCCGTTGACAAGTAGTTCAATTCATGCTTTTCAAGAGAACACTCATTAAAGTGATTAGGGACTCCACACCTTGGTCATTATTCTACAGCAAGAGGGATGACAACACATGTTCTGATGAATAGCTATAAATAATAAAATCTTTGTGAAAATTAGGTTGTACAAGTTCTATGGCTACTTTTATGTCATCGAAGGATTTTATTCCTACCTCATTCAATTTTAAACCTTGTTTTCCTTTCATCATTTCAACGACGTGCCTCGTTAATTCAAAAAATTCTAGAACAAACCTTCACAAAAGATTTATTTGCTCGAAGAAGGACCTGACACCAATTCTGCTAGAGCGAAGGCTGAGTTGTTGGATGGATTTAACTCTATTAGGATCATTCTTATCCCTTCCTTGGAGACAATGTGCCCGAACAATTTTTCTCCTGTAATCCCAAAGACTAATTTCTTGGGATTCAAAGATATACCTTACTGCCTGCATCTTTGCAACACAAGCTCCAGATCATGGGAGTGATCTTCTCTCTTCTTTGAAAACACAATCAAATCATCCAAATAAATAACTATAATGTTATTCTTCAAATCACCAAAAGATAAATCCATCGCTCTCTAAAATGTTGCACTTGTAGTGATGAGATCAAAAGGCATGTGGTTATATGTAAAGGTGCCCCAAGGTGTCGTGAAGGCCATCTTGTGTTGATCTTCGTGAGCCATGCTAATCTAATTACATCTCAAGAATCCATCAAGCATAGACATCATTTCTAATCCAAAGACTATTTGTAGGATGTGGTCCATCACATGCAAGGGATAGTTGTCCTTCAAAGAAGATTGGTTTAGATTCCTGAAATCAACACAAATCTTGATCTCACTATTCTTCTTTCGTGGTGGTACTATATTGGCCACCCAATTAGAATGGTGGATGGGGTATATAGTCCTCACCTTTAGCATTTTACCAATCTCCTAAAATATTGCATCCATGATCTTGGGGTTATATGGGCATTGTTTTTTCCTAAAGGGAGCAATTCTGGGTTTAAGAGGGATTTGGTGTTGTGTTCTTCCATACATGAAGTTCTTTAAATCATCATAGCACACCGTGTGTTGAACACACCAGGATATTGAGAGGGGGGTGAATCAGTATCTAAACAAACTTCAAATTCTTTGGGGCAGATTTAAACTTAAGCATTACAACATTAACATAAACATGAAAAATCAACACAATGCACATCAACACATAACACCAGATATATGTGGAAAACCCAAAAAGGGAAAAAACACGGTGAGGATTAACTCACAATATATGAAGCTCAAGATACCAACTTTGTTTTAGGGCTACAACCCAAGGAAGCTACTACTCCCTGCTGATTTTAGTTTAGGGCTACAACCCAAGGAAGCTATTACTCCCTGAAAACTTATTTTTAGGGTCACTCCCAAGGAAGCTACAACTCCCTGCAAACTTTGTTTTAGGGCTACAACCCAAGGAAGCAACTACTTCCTAATCTAAGAACAAACTCATAGATGATTACAGTATGACAGTCCTTCTACTGCCTGAAAACTAACATTGAAGCTCACACCTTTGATGATTGCAATTCTGCCTCTTCACACTTTCTTCTGATGATTGGATCAGTTAGGCACAATCTTTACTTCCCTCCTGTCACAAAAATATCTTCAAGATGAATCAGGACAACCTCTAACACTTCTGCTCTTTCTCCTTCAGTCGGACATCAAAATGCATATAATTTTCATATTCTACTCTTCACACACTCACATATTCATTTTCGCAATCATACCTCACCTAGATCAACTAGGTTTACAATATATACATGACATTACATTGATTACATTACAAGTTGGCCAATACAATAAGAATATTACATTTTACAAGTCGGCCAGTGATCACCACACATGAAACATGCATAAGGCAAGCCCTACCATGAACTACACACTACTCTAGGAGGAAACACACGCCTTGCGGATCCCAATATATGCTTAGTCCAGCCCTAAGCATCCTTCACAGCATCAATCCTTCAAGGAATAACCTCTGCACACATCACTCATTTGAGATAGGACGACCTTAAGTAGGAGGACATGAAATTTGAAGTATAGTGGTCACCACCATTTGAAAAGCGTTGTGCGGTACTAGAAACATAAAAGATCTTCATGAAATTTTTCCAGATGAGTCTCCATGACTCACACAACACCTTCAGATACACCTCTAATTCCGCACAACAAATACATTGTGCCGCATGCCTTATAATATAAACATTGAGATCAAACAACCATCTGGAATACACTGTAACACACTATCATTGAGAAACTGATCTTGCGGAGCACCAAAACACCTGAAACTACGAGGATGCATGTAATACACATCCCTGAACATGTCCACCAAATCGCATAGGCGATTCTTCTCTTTTAGAGGAATGCAGAGCATTTCAACAAGCTTTCAACATTACTTTTCTCTATCAGAATACAAGTAAAAATTCTACCACTTATATCTTTCACTACGGAAGGTGTAGAGACTTGAAACTTTAGAAATAACACCTTCACAAGACGCTGAGCTTAACTTTTGAACCACAAGACCTCATCTTCAAATGCGGAGGAATGCGGAGCCATTGTTGCACAGTGAATATCTTCATTAGAACCAACATTGTTTTCAAACTGTCAACTGTAAAACACCCTTCTGGTAATTCAAACACCATGAAACTTGGAACATACATTCTTTGATAGTATATGAAGCTATATTCCAATCCACAGAGGCACAACATCAAAAGCATGAAAATGCGGAGCAATCTCCCAGACAGTCTTCAAAACAGTCTTTCTGTAGCAGAAACTTTCACCAACTTCCTAAGCCCAAAACCTTCATATAACATCATATACATCCTTGAGAACAATAAGAAGGATCAAACAACATGCCATAGGCCATAAACAACATATTTTCATCCTTAGCATAGCTTAATATATCATCATTCATCTTAGTGCTTCTAATTCCCATCTTAATGTTTCATCATGAGAACATGACATCCAACCATTAACTGTATCTTCTCTGCTGGATAGGACATGACATCCAACAATGAACACCATCACACATCCATGATAGTGGTGACATCAATGACAACCAAATGCCAACAATCTTCCCCTTTGGCATTGATGGCAACACATACCTACACATTCTCCTCATTTGACATCAAGGACAAAGGGTAACTTCTTCTTTCTTAGGTAATAACTTCTTCTTGCAACAAACAGACTTGGACGCCTATCATCAACAACCACTACCTGCTCCCCTTGAGAGGTAGCCACCATCAGTCCAGGAAAAAGATATAACATGAAGCACTCCCCCTGGACAGATGCACCACTATGCATCTAGCAAGGAGGGGCAATTACCCCTAACCTCTGTCGAAGATCCTCAAAAGTGTCCTTTGCAAGAGCCTTTTTGAAAATATTTGCAATCTGATCCTTTGTTGGAACATATTCCAATCTTACTTCCTTATCTGCAACCTTCTCTCTCAAAAAGTGATACCTGATTGTTATATGCTTGGTTCTAGAATGCATCACTGGATTCTTGGAAATATTGATAGCACTTGTATTGTCACACAAAATAGGAATAGGCTCATCATACAATACCTTGATATCCTGTAGGGTTTGTTTCATCCACAACACTTGTGTACAATAGGATGTTGCTGCAATATACTCTGTCTCTGTAGTTGATAATGACACTGAATCTTGCTTCTTTCTCTGCCATGAATCCAATCTACTTCCTAAAAATAAAGCACCACCACTTGTACTTCTTCTATCATCAACACAAATAGCCCAATCAACATCAGTATAGGCACTCAGATCAAAGTCATTACCTCTTGGATTCCATAAGCCATAATCTGGAGTTCCTTTCAAGTATTTGAATATTCTTTTCACTTCCTTCTCATGTGTTTTCTTGGGATTAGCTTGATATATGTCAACCACACATACTGCATGCATAATATCAGGTCTAGAAGCAGTTAGGTACAACAATCCTCCAATCATAGATCTATAGGAAGTTTGATCCACCTCTGGAGACTCATCATTCTTGCTCAAGCGACATCTAGTGACCATGGGAGTACTCATTGGTTTTGAATCCTCCATACCAAACTTCTTCAACATCTCTTTGACATATGTAGCTTGAGAAATAAAGATACCATCATCTAGCTAAGCAATTTGAAGTCCAAGGAAAAAATACATCTCACTAATCATAGACATCTCAAACACTTTTTGCATATGCAAACTTCTTACACATCATCATCTCCACCAAAGATGATGTCATCAGCATATACTGCAACTATTAATATCATGTCTTTTTCCTTGATGTAAAGATTGCTATCTGTAGTACCTTTCTTGAAGCCCTGCTGAAGTAAGTACTTATCCAACCTAGCATACCAGGCTCTAAGTGCTTGCTTGAGACCATACAAAGCTTTCTTGAGTCTGCATACCATGTCCAGATCTTCTGATATCTAAAAACCATTTGGTTGGTCAATGTAGACTTCTTCCTTTAGATCTCCATTCAAAAATGTTGACTTGACATCCATCTAATAAACCTTGAAGTTCTTATGAGCAGCAAGGGCAAGAAACATCCTGATTGCCTCCATCTTGGCTATCAAAGCAAAAGTATCCTCAAAATCAATGGCTTCAACTTGAGAGTAGCCGTTACATACCAATCTTGATTTGTTCCTTACAACTTTACCTTCTTCATTCAGGTTATTCTGGAACACCCACTTTGTTCCTATAACATTCTTATTGGTTGGTCTGGGAACTAATTCCCATGTCTGATTCTTCTCAATCTGATCCAATTCTTTTTCCATTGTCTTTATCCATCCATCATTTTTGCTAGCATCAGCAAAGGTTTTGGGTTCTACCTTTGATAGTAAACACAAGTTTACTTGCTCATATGCTTTTGCAAAACTTCTCCTGGTCAGTACACCTTTATTCTTTTCGCCAATGATCTGATCTGCTAAATGGTTCTTTTGAACAGACTTTGCTGGAGTCTTGGATATCTGCTCTAGTTCTTGTTTCGTTTCTTGTTTCCCTTCTACTTCTTCAATGCATGGAAATATATCAGATCCGGAGTCCTCTGATTCTTGTGAGATCTGATACAAGTCTTGATCTACTTTGACATTTGTCCTTTCAATCATCTTCCCCAATCTCTTGTTATAGCATCTATAGGCCCTGCTTCTGGTTGAGTAACCAAGAAAGATCCCTTCATCACTTCTTGAATCAAACTTACCTATATCTTCTTCATCTCTTCTGATATAGCATTTGCTGCCAAAGACCCTGAATTATCTGATTGTAGGGAGTCTTCCATACCATAGCTCATAAGGGGTCTTAGTGCTATTGACCCTTAACTGTACTCAGTTAGTCAAATAGATAACAGTGTGAACTGCTTCCTTCCAATACATGTCAGGCAGATCTACATCCTTCAAGATTTCCCTAGCAATCTCTTGCACAGTCCTATTCTTCCTTTCCACTACCCCATTTTGCTGAGGGGTCCTAGGAGCTGACAGATGTTTGCTGGCAGATATCTCCTAATACCATGATCTTCACAAAACTTGTCAAATTCATTTGAAGTGAACTTACCTCTTCTATTAGACCTTAAACACTTGATCGTAGTATCCATTTCATTTTCAACCATAGCTTTGAAAACCTTAAACTTATCAAAGGCATCTAATTTTTCTCTTGAGAAAGTAACCCAAGTCATTCTAAAATAATCATCAATAAGTAACATGAAATACCTTTCTCCTTGTTGACTCTTTACTCTTGTAGGCCACAAAGGTCTATATGGATCATCTCCAATGGCATTGAAGAAGAATACTCCTTGCTTTTGAAACCGTCTTTGTCTGCTTTCCCATTTGACATTCCTTGCATATTATGTTTGTAGGCTTGGTTATCTTGGGCATATCTCTCACCACATGAATAGAGATAATCTTTACCATATTGTCAAAGTTGGTGTGTCCCATTCACTTGTGTCATAGCCAGCACTCAATGGATTGAGTGAATAAGCATGTTCTTCCATTTACCTCCTTCATATGATAGATATCACCATATGACTTGATGCTTTCTACAACTAGTTTTCTAGACCTTGCCTTCCTAATTTCACAACCTTTGACATGAAAGGTAAGATTGCATCCTTTACTACACATCTGACTGACACTGAGAAAATTATGCTTTAGTCCTTTGACATAGAGAACATCCTCAGCTTTGTTCTTCCCATCAATAGTTATAGCACCATTTCCACAGATTTGTGTTGTCTCATCATCACGAAACTTAACAGCTCCACCATTCCACCTCTCAAGGTTGATAAACTTATCCTTGTCACCAGTCATATGATTAGAACAACCACTGTCAATTACCCAAGCTTTGGCTTCTTCTCTTGCATGAAAAGTAGTCCATACCACCATTTATCTATCATTGTTTTGGTCAGCTTGCAAGGTATCAGTCTCTTCACATTTTTCAATATCATCCTTTTTGTGACCAATATTCAAGGCCATGAAAAGTGTTTCATCATTTGAATCATCATGATCCTCATCTTCTGAATAACATCTGCCATCTATGGAATACATGCTTCTTTTGAACTTGTCTCTCTTATTACTACCCCTTGAATCTTTAAAAGGACATTTAGAAGCAAAATGACCAATCTTTCCACAATTGAAACATTTGAAGGGTAACTTACCTCTGTATTTGCATGTGCCTTTTTTAAGTGTTCTTACTGTTGACATTTCTTCTGAATCAGCATTAGGGTTTGCCACTTCTAATGCACAGGCAGATTCAGGCCAACTGAATACAGGAGGTTGCGTGAGCTCCTCCCCTTCACTTCTGGTTCTGCCGCACCAAGGGGGGTATCCCTATAACTTAAGATGTAACCTTGACTAGCTCAAAGATAGAAAGATCTAACTTGACAACAACAGGCAGAATACTCTCATGTATGGACCAAGATCTGCATGATAGATCACAAGGCTGGCAACATTCTTGGACATGATGTCTGGTTGGGTATGAGAGTATGCAGGGGGTTCCTAATCCTACTCCTACAACTAACAGGTGGAGGTATGAAGTGTTTTGATATGAATTTGGATGCAAAGCTGGACAAGGTGTATAACACAAGAACACAGCATGATTGGTGCCTATCCAGGGCTTGGAGTCGGTAGACATACACCTGTGAATGATCAGCATGAATAGCTAAAATCGGATTTCAGGGGGATACACATGATATCTGCCTTACAGATATCTCCCAATACAGAGTGTTGAGTCATCTCTACTTATGGCATCCCTACTGCAGTATACCCTTCCCAATGTTCAACCTGAAAACAGTTTAATCTGCCCCTTGAGCAGAGGTTAAAAGATCAGACATTCAACATAGGAATTCTATGCTCTAGGATCTAAACATAAGCAAATATCCAGATCCAGAAGAAGAATACATGCAATACTGGAGACAGAATTGACACAACACATGCTAAGAAAGCATTACTCATATAAGATCAACCATGAAATCAGTGGATTCATGCCAAATCGTACAACAGGAGATACATAAACTCACAAGATCAAACTGTACAGAGCAACCAGATCAGCTGGTTTTGGATTACAGAGCCAAAAATCCACAACTTTCAACAACCTCAAAAGAATAACACCATCTGCATTATATAGCAGGAGGGTGTCTTCAGCATCAACTACCAGGTTGACCAAAATTCCCGCCAGATATACAGTACCATAGAAATGGCGCTCAAACTTGAATGCAGCAGGTAGGGGAGGAGACAAGAAGATATCTCGAGCCCTGCGCCGCCGCCTAGGGATCCAGGTCTTCAATCAGGTACTACATCAGCCCACGCCATCGCCCATACCTCTGCAACGATCGCCATTAATGGCGCACCAACCCGCGGCCTCGGGATGAACATCAAACAGACAGTCGCAACCGCTTCCCGCCGAGATTCATCATCATGATGTTTCGAATATGCAGGATAACATTATCCCACATGCACCCCGCAGCAACCTCCTTTGCACTTTATATACTAGGTCATGAGCATATATCATGTCGGCGCTTTTGCTCCTGACGACACTAGTATAGACTTCATCATCATCATCCTCCAGCAGCATGATATCCTGTTGTTCGAAATATCACCCTGACGTCATCATGATATTTGAAATATAACCTGCATGATAATCGGCACAACCTGATCCTTCGGAGGAACATCCTCCTGCTGAGCTTATAACAAAAGTCTGGCCGATGAACATCCTGATGACGTCATCATCATATACTGCTGACGTCATCATCATATCTGCCTACTGCGCACCTCCTCATATTCGGATGACGTCATCATCATGTTTGCAAATATCAGGAGGTCTCTTCAAGATGATCAATGTTAGAAATACGACCCCCCCGGACCTTGATGACGTCATCATCATATTAACATCATCATGATATTCGGAAGACAACCGGATATTTGGAAATATCCTCCTGATGTGAAAATATCAGGTTGCACTGTAGCTCCTCTGTAAGATCGGGGCGAAAACTGAATATGATGATGCTGCTTGAAAAGATCACCCCCAGTAGATAATGCGCGAAGCCAGCAGGCGGATATCTCCCTGATATTAGCATCATCATGATGCTCGAACAAACAAACATATATCCGGGTGATATGAAAATATCACCCCCTCCTTCGGAATATCATGATGCAGATAGGCAGAGAAAAAGATATCACCCTGAGATAAGGATGACGTCAGCATCATCAGGATGAAGAAACAACGAACAAGAAGTGATACAACATCATCAGGATGATATTGACTAAGATCATCCTGACGTTCAAAATATGATGACCCTAGTGAATATCGGGTCGCACTTAGAACTCTTCAACAACATCATCAGGATGATCATAACCAAGATCACCCGATGATAAAAATATCACCCCGGCGAAATATCATGAAGGCAGAAAATATGATGACCACCGCAAGCAGCAGGATGACAACTGAAAAAATGATGATGATGACGACCCTTAGGATAAAACAAGTTAGGTCGAGCAACTCAAAGAATAAGCAACATCATCATCATGCCTGCGCAAGGTGATAAATGGAAGATCACCTGAGACTTTGAAGAATCACCCTCGCAAGCAGATAAGGGCGCACTGTAGCTCGTCAGCATCACCCGGATAAAACCCGAACATCACCCGACAGCGAAATATGATGATGACGATGAGAAACCGGTCGAAGGAGAACATGATGATGCTGACCTTCATGGAAACAAACATGATGACGATGACCTCCTCCTCAAGAAATATGATGCTGCAGTTGAAAAATGCTGAGGAGGTCCAACACTTAGAAAAAATGGGCAAGAAGATAAAGGCTTCAAGTGAAGAAACCTCCTGATCATGACAAATCAACCCCTGGTCAAAATGAGTGTCAACAGTGGCTCTGTTTGGGGACGTGCAGGTGAAAACCTGCAGCGAGAACCCCAGATCTCTGGGATGCAGACCAGTCCCTTATCCATTGGGCACAGAGTCAAATACTGCACTGACCTGCATCACCAAACACACTTGATGGCCTAAGGCCACCAAGAAAAGAAAAACATGTATCTCCCTTTGTCAAATATCTTGTTTTCATCTGCATGCACTGGGTCAAGCTTGGAGATACTGTCAGGATCCACCCACAAACAAATCTTGTCATCTGCATATTCAATCCTCTGGTTTGGCTTGTCATTATCACCCCTGTGCAGATAACCTTCAGCATCATGTGACATGTGGGTGCAGAATATATCAAACAATGCATGTTCATATGGCATATAACACTTATCACCTATATCATCATCATGCATTGCAATATGATCTCCTAGCTGGACTGCAAATAGGAAACACTCAGAGTCCACCACACAACTAGGAAGATCAAGGCTCATTGTATTATATGCTGGCTCATCAAAAGAAAAGCTTTCAAAATCACAATTGTGTACATCATGTACACAACCATCTGGTACACCAGGCTGGAAAAGATCAGGCTCTGGCATCTCTTTCAAATCAGGCACATCTTCACAGTCACTTACCTGATGTATGTTGTTTCCTCTTTCATCAGGATGAGAAACAGAATCCAAGCCAAAAATAGTATCTAGATCTTCACCATACTCAGACAGATCCTCATCACCATATGTGTCATAAATGGGTGACCCAGGTGCATCAGTTTCATCATAGTATGCCATTTGTTCATGGGCAGCAGAGCACACATCTTCATCACCAATGGATTCACTCTGTGGAGGAGTATCAGCCTGTGTGTCATAAGCAAAACAGCCATCAAATGAAAAACAATCATGCTCTGAACTAGCACTTATTTCAATTTCTGACTGCTCTTCATGATCTCCATGTGTTTGAAAGGTAGGCAATGGGTCACACATAGGACTGCTTCTCTGTTTGCTTATATCTTCTCTGTCTTGAGTACAATACTCACAATTGTCTCCACAGGTCCATTCTAAAAATTGCTTATTGCTGTCCACAACCTCGTTATTGTTTTCATGGTCAGCTACCTCATCATTGCAATGGGAATCCTCATTAGTCCTTTCACTGGCATCCTCAATTGGTGAACAATCCAGTTGAGCAGTATTGTTAGCATTATGTTCAAATACAGCAGTCTCAACCTCTATGCTTTTATTTTCATTTTTATCTGCACATGATGCCATAATCATTTGGTCATTTGCAGCTTCATAACCATTATTCATACCAAGGCCTGGGGACAGGGGTTTCAGCAGGTGCACATTTCTCATTTCTTCTACATTTTCTAAAAATTTGTATGCCATCTGCATACTTGTCACCTTGAAATCCCTCAGTAATGCACTAGAGCCCTCCTCAAAAGCTTCAAAGAATATGCCAACACAGGCTGAAATATCAGGTCTGAAACTTTCAGGGACATGTGAAAGGGCTACTGCAAACCTATGACTGAAATCAACACATGGCTCTTCATCTTGTTTTCTGATTCTCATCAATTCTGCAACAAGATCAGCCGGTTCTTTTGCAAATTCTTCCTTGAAACAGTCAGCAAGCTCATCCCAACAGGCAAAAAATTTCTTTGGAAAGCTCAAATACCAGTCTTTTGCTTTTGCATCAAAGGACCTAACAAAAAACCTCATCCACATATCCTCATCTCTGAATGAATATTTTCCCATAAAACTTTGAAAATTTTGGATATGTGCATTCCCATCACATACATTGTGACCACTAAATCTAGGCATCTGACAGTATATCCTAGCAGGCATAGTTTCTACTTTGTAATCCACCCATGACAAATCCAGTTGGTCATACAAAGGATCAAAAGGGCTGACAGGAGGTTTAGCTTTCTGACAGGCAGACACAACAGGGTTACTGCTTCTTAACTGGGCCTGCTCAGCCTCTAAGAATATTAACCTATTTCTTATCTCTTCTATTCCTTTATCCAACATTTCACCACTGAGTGTGGGATAACTCATACTTGGATTCATAAAAATCTTACTCTTAGACATTGTTTGTCTGTCTAAGACCTAAGGCTTCCCCTGGCATCTAATCTATGCAGTAAAACAGCAAATAAAGGGGAAGTAACAAAGTACCTTTTCTCATACAGATGCAGAAATCTGAACATCTTTCATCAAATAACATACATCTATCTTTCATGTGCATTTGGATCTTTATGCAGAGTCGCCACCTCTCCAGAGAGGACAAAATTTTCAATAGCTGAAAGCTACTTCTCCAGGTTCATTCCACCAGCAGAGCATCATTTTGTTAGTGACTCGGATGGGTCACAAGTATTATTCTTTATTTTATCAATCCTTCCCCAGCGGAGTCGCCATTCTGTTGACATTTCTTCTGAATCAGCATTAGGGTTTGCCACTTCTAATGCACAGGCAGATTCAGGCCAACTGAATACAGGAGGTTGCGTGAGCTCCTCCCCTTCACTTCTGGTTCTGCCGCACCAAGGGGGGTATCCCTATAACTTAAGATGTAACCTTGACTAGCTCAAAGATAGAAAGATCTAACTTGACAACAACAGGCAGAATACTCTCATGTATGGACCAAGATCTGCATGATAGATCACAAGGCTGGCAACATTCTTGGACATGATGTCTGGTTGGGTATGAGAGTATGCAGGGGGTTCCTAATCCTACTCCTACAACTAACAGGTGGAGGTATGAAGTGTTTTGATATGAATTTGGATGCAAAGCTGGACAAGGTGTATAACACAAGAACACAGCATGATTGGTGCCTATCCAGGGCTTGGAGTCGGTAGACATACACCTGTGAATGATCAGCATGAATAGCTAAAACCGGATTTCAGGGGGATACACATGATATCTGCCTTACAGATATCTCCCAATACAGAGTGTTGAGTCATCTCTACTTATGGCATCCCTACTGCAGTATACCCTTCCCAATGTTCAACCTGAAAACAGTTTAATCTGCCCCTTGAGCAGAGGTTAAAAGATCAGACATTCAACATAGGAATTCTATGCTCTAGGATCTAAACATAAGCAAATATCCAGATCCAGAAGAAGAATACATGCAATACTGGAGACAGAATTGACACAACACATGCTAAGAAAGCATTACTCATATAAGATCAACCATGAAATCAGTGGATTCATGCCAAATCGTACAACAGGAGATACATAAACTCACAAGATCAAACTGTACAGAGCAACCAGATCAGCTGGTTTTGGATTACAGAGCCAAAAATCCACAACTTTCAACAACCTCAAAAGAATAACACCATCTGCATTATATAGCAGGAGGGTGTCTTCAGCATCAACTACCAGGTTGACCAAAATTCCCGCCAGATATACAGTACCATAGAAATGGCGCTCAAACTTGAATGCAGCAGGTAGGGGAGGAGACAGGAAGATATCTCGAGCCCTGCGCCGCCGCCTAGGGATCCAGGTCTTCAATCAGGTACTACATCAGCCCACGCCATCGCCCATACCTCTGCAACGATCGCCATTAATGGCGCACCAACCCGCGGCCTCGGGATGAACATCAAACAGACAGTCGCAACCGCTTCCCGCCGAGATTCATCATCATGATGTTTCGAATATGCAGGATAACATTATCCCACATGCACCCCGCAGCAACCTCCTTTGCACTTTATATACTAGGTCATGAGCATATATCATGTCGGCGCTTTTGCTCCTGACGACACTAGTATAGACTTCATCATCATCATCCTCCAGCAGCATGATATCCTGTTGTTCGAAATATCACCCTGACGTCATCATGATATTTGAAATATAACCTGCATGATAATCGGCACAACCTGATCCTTCGGAGGAACATCCTCCTACTGAGCTTATAACAAAAGTCTGGCCGATGAACATCCTGATGACGTCATCATCATATACTGCTGACGTCATCATCATATCTGCCTACTGCGCACCTCCTCATATCCGGATGACGTCATCATCATGTTTGCAAATATCAGGAGGTCTCTTCAAGATGATCAATGTTAGAAATACGACCCCCCCGGACCTTGATGACGTCATCATCATATTAACATCATCATGATATTCGGAAGACAACCGGATATTTGGAAATATCCTCCTGATGTGAAAATATCAGGTTGCACTGTAGCTCCTCTGTAAGATCGGGGCGAAAACTGAATATGATGATGCTGCTTGAAAAGATCACCCCCAGTAGATAATGCGCGAAGCCAGCAGGCGGATATCTCCCTGATATTAGCATCATCATGATGCTCGAACAAACAAACATATATCCGGGTGATATGAAAATATCACCCCCTCCTTCGGAATATCATGATGCAGATAGGCAGAGAAAAAGATATCACCCTGAGATAAGGATGACGTCAGCATCATCAGGATGAAGAAACAACGAACAAGAAGTGATACAACATCATCAGGATGATATTGACTAAGATCATCCTGACGTTCAAAATATGATGACCCTAGTGAATATCGGGTCGCACTTAGAACTCTTCAACAACATCATCAGGATGATCATAACCAAGATCACCCGATGATAAAAATATCACCCCGGCGAAATATCATGAAGGCAGAAAATATGATGACCACCGCAAGCAGCAGGATGACAACTGAAAAAATGATGATGATGACGACCCTTAGGATAAAACAAGTTAGGTCGAGCAACTCAAAGAATAAGCAACATCATCATCATGCCTGCGCAAGGTGATAAATGGAAGATCACCGGAGACTTTGAAGAATCACCCTCGCAAGCAGATAAGGGCGCACTGTAGCTCGTCAGCATCATCAGGATAAAACCCGAACATCACCCGACAGCGAAATATGATGATGACGATGAGAAACCGGTCGAAGGAGAACATGATGATGCTGACCTTCATGGAAACAAACATGATGACGATGACCTCCTCCTCAAGAAATATGATGCTGCAGTTGAAAAATGCTGAGGAGGTCCAACACTTAGAAAAAATGGGGCAAGAAGATAAAGGCTTCAAATGAAGAAACCTCCTGATCATGACAAATCAACCCCTGGTCAAAATGAGTGTCAACACTTACAAAGTTTGCTTCTATCTCATCAAGGTCATCATTTTGATCAGCTACCTCATCTTTTGTCTTCTTACTTGCTTTGAATGTTGCTTCCTTTTTTGGAGCACCTTTGTCAAATTATCTCATTTCATAGGCTGTGAGAGAGCCAAACAATTGATCTAATGTGTATTTATCCAAATCCTGAGATTCTTCAATGGCAGACACCTTATGATTGTAAGATTTAGGAAGAGATCTCAATACCTTCACAATCTCATCTTCTTTCACTTCTCCACCAAGACCTTTGATGCCATTGACTATCTCATCCACCCAGAGCATGTAACCACAATGTCTTCATCTTCTGTCATCCTTAGGGTTTCAAATTTTCTCTTGAAGATTTTCATATTGGCTTGTTTCACTTTACTATCTCCTTCATAAATACTTTCAAGTTTGTTCCAGACATCTTGAGAAGATGTACAACTCATTATCTTCACAAGTTCTAAATCAACTAGTCCACTCATGATAGCACTCTTTGCCATGGCATTGTTCTCATACAACTTAATCTCATCTGCATATTTAAGTTCACTAGCAGGAATAGTGTAGCCCTTTTTGACTGATTTCTAGATGCCATACCTTAGAGATGTCAGATAGTTTTCCAACCTTAGCTTCCAAAAGGAATAATTTGTCCCATCAAACATGGGTACCTTCAGAGAACCATTTCGAGCCATCATGGACCTTCCTCAAGTGGTTAAGCCTCTTCTGAGTAACTTGGCTCTAATACCAATTGTTGAACACACCAGGATACTGAGAAGGGGGGGTGAATCAGTATTTAAACAAATTTCAAATTTTCTGGGGCATATTTAAACTTAAGCATTACAACATTAACATAAACATGAAAGATCAACACAATGCTCATCAACACATAACACGAGATATACATGGAAAACCCAAGAAGGAAAAAACCACAGTGAGGATTAACTCACAATATATGAAGTTCAAAACAACAACTTTGTTTTAGGGCTACAACCCAAGGAAGCTACTACTCCCCGCTGACTTTATTTTAGGGATACAACCCAAGGAAGCTACTACTCCTTGAAAATTTTGCTTTAGGGTCACTCCCAAGGAAGCTACAACTCCCTACAACCTTTGTTTTAGGGCTACAACCCAAGGAAGCAACTTCTCCCTGATCTGAGAAGAAGCTCAGAGATGATTACAGTATGACAGTCCTTCTACTGCCTGAAAAATGGTATTAAAGCTCACACCTTTGATGATTGCAATTATGCCTCTTGACACTTTATTCTGATGATTGGATCAGTTAGGCACACTCTTTACTTCCCTCCTGTCACAAAAATATCTTCAAGATGAATCAGGATAGCCTCTAACACTTCTGCTCTTTCTCCTTCAGTCGGACATCACAATGCATATAATTTTCATATTTTGCTCTTCACACACTCAAATATTCATTTTCACAATCACACCTCACCTAGATCAACTAGGTTTACAATATATACAAGACATTACATTGATTACATTACAAGTCGGCCAATACAATACTAATATTACATTTTAAAAGTCGGCCAGTGATCACCACACATGAAACATGCATAGGGCAAGTCATACCATGAACTACATGCTACTCCAGGAGGAAGCACACACCTTGCAGATGCCAATATATGCTTAGTCCAGTCCTAAGCATCCTTCACAACATCAATCCTTCAAGGAACCACCTCCGCACACATCACTCATTTGAGATAGGGTGGCCTTAAGCAGGAGGACATGAAATTTGAAATATAACGGTCACCACCATTTGAAAAGCCTTGTGCGGTGCTGGAAACATAAAAGATCTTCATGAAATTCTTCTAGATGAGTCTCCGTGACTCATACAATACCTTCAGATACACCTCTAATTCTGCATAGCAAATACATTGTGTCGCATACCTTAAAATATGCACACTGAGATCAAATAGCCATCTGGAATACACTGTAACACACTGCCATTGAGAAACTAATCTTGCGGAGAACCAAAACACCTAAAACTATGAGGATGCATGTAATACACATCCCTAAACATGTCCACCAAACCGCATGGGCAATTCTTCTCTTCCGGAGGAGCGGAGCATTTCAACAAGCTTTCAACATTACTTTTCTCCATCAGAATACAAGTCAGAATTCTACCACTTATTGTTAGAAATGAAGGTGCAAACCACACAATGGAAATCTGATTCAAACCTTATTTATGTGCTTTAAACAATGTAGAATCAATTGAGATTGCAACAGAAATTAAAACCCACTACACAGAAATAACATACACTAAGAACTAAACACATAACACAACATATAACGTGGAGAAAACCCTTTCAGGTAAAAAACTCTACCAAGAAAAGAGGCTTCAAGTTGCATTATCTTCAAATATGAGATTACAATACATGCACTTCCTCTCTCTTCTCCAGTTTTCAATCCAGCAGCGCCTGTTACTCTCCTCTGATAAAAACATAGAACAAATATCCTTATAAAAGGGGGTTGCCTTCTAGGGCAAGAAAACTGACATAATATCAACCATCAGATCTATGACCTAATGACGAATGGTCCAGATTTAAAATGATAAAATATAAATAAAATGTGGTTTCTGGGGGGTTGCCCCCAAACCCCCACCAGGGCGCATGGCCCTTGGACCCCCCGTCGGGGGGATGATCCCCTCGGACCCCTCGCAGGGGGGAAACCCCCCTGCGACCCCTTGTCGCAAATGAGTTGACGTCGAGGACCGGATATAAACATGTAGCTAAAACAAGACCGATGCTAGTGAAACCTTTCATCCCTTATAGGTGATTTACAAACAATATTAGGAGTAATTAATTACATAGGATTTACAAGGTTGATGGCACCTTAATCCTAACACCTATAACTTTCACTGCGGAAGGTGTAGAGACTTGAAACATTGGAAATAGAACCTTCACAAGACGCCAAGCTTAACTTCTGAACTACAGGACCTCATCTTCAAACGCGAAGGAATGCGGAGCCAAACATTGTCGCACAGTGAATATCTTCTTTAGAACCAACACTGTCTTCAAACTGTCAACTACAAAACAACCTTCCGCTAATTCAAACACCATGAAACTTGGAACATACATGCTTTGACACTATATGAAGCTATCTTCCAATCCCCAGAGGCGCAACATCAAAAGCATCAAAATGCGGAGCAATCTCCCAGACAGTCTTCAAAACAGTCTTTCTGTAGAAGAAACTTTCAACAACTTCTGGAGGCCAAAACCTTCATATAACAACATATACATCCTTGAGAACAGTAAGAAGGATCAAACAACATGCCATAGGCCATCAACAATATCTTTTCATCCTCAACATAGCTTAATATATCATCATTCATATTAGTGCTTCTAATTCCCATCTTAATGTTTTATCATGAGAACATGACATTCAACCATGAACTATATCTTCTTTGCTGGATATGACATGACATCCAACCATGAACACCATCACACATCCATGATAGTGTTGACATCAATGAAAACCAAATGCCAATACCATGAAGACTTCTTTATACTTGATCAAGAGTGTTAACAATCATCCTCTTTCCTTGGGTGTACAACACTTTCCAATACAAACTAGGTTGGAATCTTCTGCTATAACAATGTTTATTTCCTCATACTCAGCATAAGTATTCATGACCCTTTGTATCTTTTTCTTAACAAACCTATCATGCTTATCAAACAAATCCTCCAATGAAACCAGGCCTTTAGGCAATTTATTCATCTTTAATTGTATTACCTCATTTGTTGTGTGGTTTGTCAAATCTTTTGCATCTAGGACAAACTTGTTGCATTTTTAAGAACTACCCTCGAAGTATAAGTTAGCAAAGGTTTCAACTTTTTCCAAGAAGGCTATGATTTTCTTGTCATTCTCAAACACCCTCCAATGATTCACATTATCAAGAGCACTAGGGCAATAAATAATCTCACCCGTATAAGATTATTATTTAAAATCTAGGTGAGGGAGGAAGAAAGGCATAAACAACCAATGAATCAACTCTTGAATTTTGTTCCCTTGAATAGATTCTATAGAAAATGCATAAAAGAACTCAATGCTATCCCAGACCTTGTTCCTGTAGTGTTTAAATCTATCATTTTTCACTATGATTTAACCTTACTAACTTATTTGAGAACTAGCTCAACATCTCCTAAAGCTCTTAACTTCTTGATTCCTTTATCTTTGACAGTGGCTAAACCTAACAACGAGGTTTCATATTTGGTTGTGTTGTTGGTTTCTCGATCTCCAATTTGTAAGATAAGGGAAATTTATCATCATTGCGTGAAATCAAGACAACACCTACTCCAAAGCTTGAAGATGAACAACTTCCATAAAATTCTAAGGTCCAAAGCTCAAAAGATATGTCTAGGCAAGTCATTTCTAGGGATTCTTCACCTGTAGTAGAGGAAATCATGTACATCACAAGCCCAGTTTCTTCATACAAGATTTTTGATCTAGGATTACCCGACTTAAGAACAATAAACTTATCCTTGGGTTTAGGATCAAGGTGAACCTTCTTTCCATCCAGAGGGATGTAAGCATGAGACCAATCCATCTGGATTTCACCACCTAGATCCTTGTAGAAGTTGTGGCTAAGTAGCATGTCATAACTAGCAGGAAAGTCTACTACAAGGATGATGAGTTTAAGCCTCTTATTAGGGTGATTGTGAGGGATACTTGAGAATTTTTTATCTACCAAACAAGTGGGACCTGTCTAGACTCCCTAGAGTAGCACTTCTTGAAGGTCTTTGTAATGGATAGGTTGAGGGCATGGGAAACTTTTGTTGGCATACCATTATCAATGACACCAGAATCTATAATACAATTGCTTAATCTATAACCAAGTAAAATGGGTTAGGCTTTTCATTTGGTTCAAGCGGAGCATGGTTTTTGTTATTGGAATACAAGCTTGAAGAGGGCTCTTCACAACTGTTAGGTTCAATGGTTTGATTAGAGGAATGGGAATTAATGAGAGAGGAGGAATATTTCTTTACATATTTTACAAGCCTATCTAATTCACTAGGGTTCAACCATAAATACTCAACTTGGGATATTTGAACCTTAGTGTTGTTTTAATGTTCTATAATATCAAAGATTCACAAGACTTATTTATAGGAATTGAACAAGGAATAGAAGAAGTTACATGTGCCCCTGTTGACTTGGGCATAGCAGTTGGTGTGGCAATAGGATCCTTCGACGAAGAAGAAGGATTTCTAGACAAGATATACTTAGGGTTGGCAGCGACATCATATTACAGATTCTTCTAGTTTCCAACCTCCTTCGCCGTCTATGGTTGCTAATTTATAGTAAATACAACACATGACCAACCACTCAATTTAGTAAAAATATTACCACCTCATTCCAAATCAGATTCATACTCAAGGAAGTTGATAGTAGAGTCACCATAGTACTTAGTAGCTTCTTCTCTAATAGGTTCTTCAATAACTTCCTTCATGGTAGTAATCTACATGAACCGATTCATTTCTAGACATGATGCACCATCATGATCAGTTGTCAAATGGAAGTTACATATGGTATTATTATTTCGTCCACTTCTTATAGACCCTTCAAGTGCAAGCCTGTGTGTTGGAGTTGGCAATCCTAACACTTTATTGTTATTGTTAGGTTGTACATCACCCTTTCTAGGTATATCTTGATATAAGGGTTGTTGTTGTTAGTGTAGGTTTTTATTTTCCTAGTGGGTTATTTTATTTTCCTATTTCCTAAGTTTTTTCTACATTTTTATTAAGTTTTCTTAGGTTAATAAAGTGAGTTTATGTTACATCCCCAATTTTTTTATTAAACTTAATCTTACTTTAATGTGGTAAAAGGTTAAATAATCTTAGATTAATGATTTGATGTTTGTGGAAAATATCAAGTTGAATCATTGATTATATGGATTATGATTAATGCTTAGATTAGACATGAGATTACATATTGTTGAGATTATCTTATCATAATGTTTTATGATTTAATGATGATACATTGATCATGGTTTGAATGACTATGAGTGTAACCAGGAAAAGAGACTTCCAATTCCAAGAAGGGAAGAGGAGTATCACCCGAGAGAAGGAAATAGATGTGGAAAAGGTCAGGTTGCCATTTAAGTATCGAAGTTGTTCTTTTGTGAACCTATGCAAGATAGGGTGAGTATAAGCCATCTTTCCTTGTTAAGTCGATTTCAATTCGACTATTGTCGACAAGTCGATTTAAGATCTCTCGACATCACCTACATCGATTCGACTAAATAATGTTCTCGGAACATTCATATAGTTGTTAGTAACCTTTGTTTGGTGCTAGGGATTTCCTTTGTTTATTTTTTTATTTCTATATTAAGTTTTGTGAATATCATTTAATTATTTTAACTATAATATAAGATAGTGAAGTGGGGGAGTAAGTCTCGACCCCATGTTCGCACATTGATGCTATCACCCTAACGTTGGTAATGTAATTTTGGTAATCTTATAATATCATATAGATGCATATGACATTACGTGTGATATAATCATTTATCCACTTGTAGTGGAGTCGAGCACCTTTGGATCTTAAGTTATTTCGTGCTTGATGAACGTGCCCATATTCCACAAAGAGTGGAATGAGTGCGCAAAATTATAACTAATTCATGTTAGAGTATGCCTCATAAGAATCTCTCGATGGGAGTTTTGAAAGCAAGTGGAACGTTTTTCATGCTAAGTGGATAAGAGTTTATTAACTATTTTACTCAACTTCCATTTGCGGGAGGGAGTAGTATCACATTGAGCATACCGTGAAGTCTTGTTTTTGGGTAGGGAAGAAAATGGAGAACGAAAGCTACATGAAGCAAGCTCTCAAGAAAAACTGTAAGCATCTCCAATAGGAACAAATGATATCTACTACATCTCATTAATGGTGCCTTTGTTACAAGTATGACTGGATATACACCGTCGAGAGATATTATATATATAGGTGTTTTAAACAGTTATTATTGTTAATACTTGCATATTGAGAAGTCAAAGATTATGATTATTTTATATGTTAGTATTATAAATTGATTGAATATCTCAGTTGAGGCCTCGAAGCTGACTGTCTGATAAAGAACTGTCGTAGCAGTATTATCATCCTCGAATCCAATAGGCTGAGGCTATTAAAGAACTATCTTATTAGTTTGAAAGGAGGATGTTAAGTCTCCAGTATGACTGAAACTCTCATTCTTTTGCTTGAAAATGTAAGTCTCCACTATGGACGACACTTATCTTACCTTCATAACCGAGAGACCGATAAGTCTCCAGACTTTTATGTTATCGAAAGATAAATATTATTTTATTAGAATAAAGACTGGTGCATGGATTAAACAAGTCATGAGCCATGTGTGGACGAATGATGAGTCATTCATGATATTAACTACCTTCAACAATGTCATACCACTATGGTTTTTGAGGCACATGAGATGGGAAATAAGATATTAAAAATTGTTTATGACATCCCCTATTTATTATGGTCAATTTATTTATATTATCGACTATAATGGTACATATTATAATCGATGTAAATATAAAGAAATCTTTGGAACAAGGTAACCATAGAGTCTTAGATTGGGAATGGTCTTAAGAACTGAAACCATGAACCTTTAATTCTTTAAAAAGAAAGAATGGGAATAGA
The DNA here is from genome assembly GCA_027924645.1 of Cunninghamia lanceolata. Lineage (NCBI taxonomy): Eukaryota > Viridiplantae > Streptophyta > Pinopsida > Cupressales > Cupressaceae > Cunninghamia > Cunninghamia lanceolata. The sequence goes on along the minus strand of BSBN01000564.1, from coordinate 7,461,776 downwards.
GTGGCGTGGAGTCACAGTTTCCCTGTTGCATGGGCAACAAAACAATTTTTGGAATGTACTCCTAAAACTGGAGTCAGAAGTCCAAGTTAGATGGACTAACGGTAAATATAATAAATCCTTACCATGACCAAAGCAGGTCAAACCATAAACACTATAGGATGAGATAGCTTCCAAGTTGAGTCAGAGGTGTGTGAACATTCGACTACGTTCATTGCAAAACGTCTATGTATATAAATCTTTGGCAAAAGTAATGCATCTATCTTTGCATGCATTAGTCAGTTCACTGTGATCCATATGGCATAACCATCCAGTAGTGTCATACATAGTTAGAGTGGATCTATAGTTGTATGACGGTGATGAGTTATGAAGGACACAACACTAGATACTCGGATGGAAAACCAATTGGTTCCTTATATCTATTCCCTTCGTAAAGGGAAGGACCACTTCTAGGAAGGAAGTTGAGTGGGGGACCGACAGTTTGTGGTTGGAGGAAAAGCACTCGGGTGATGCTCTCCTTCCCAAGTAGATGACAAGCCGAGACTTATGAAGACAGATATCAATATTCCTAATGCAGTATTTTCTATTATATGACTTGATAGTCAAGAATCTTATGTAAAATTATCATTATTACCTAGAGCAAAACATTGTGATTGTAAAGTGAAGGAATTCACTATTGTGTTATCTTTGAATATGATGCAAATTTCATTTTTGAAATTATTTAGATAAGATATGCACTAATGCTTTGATTATGAATTGATTAAATTGTAAACAAATATGTTTTTTTTATGATCATGATCATTTACTTATTGGTAAATTGAGTTGTTAACCAAGGTAATATGAGATGGTATGTTACAATTTAATTAGGTGAGTGGGTAGTTTGAGGTGTTGCCATCCTATGAGGGAGTTACATTTACAATGTTTAGACCATTTGGTGGTCTCTCCCCATTGGCCAGTTTTGCCACCTCCACCCCTTTCTCTGGTCTATATAAACTCACTATCTAGCTTGTATTTTGCATCTTAGATGGTAATATTTTGTCAATCTTTTGTCTAGGTTCTTCTTTGAGCTCGTATGCAATTCTGTCATCCTAACATTTGTATATCTCTTGGAATCGTTGATCTATTTTTTATGCATTTATAGATGTTGTAACTTAGAATCTCTCTTAAAAAGTTGTTGGGTTATGCATTTGTTTAAGATTTCACATGATATCAAAGCTTTTGTTTTGAGAGTTTTGAGTTCTTAGATTTTTGATTGAGAGATCGAGTTCTTTGTGAGATTGTAAATCTCATATGTTCTTCTCACATTTTTCAATGATCTGGAGAATCAAAAAAAATTTATCAAGACCCATTAACCTCTTCATTTCGCATATGTGTTTTGTGAGATATGGGTGATTGCAACTATTTTGGTTATATTGGTAGTGTTTTTGACTATTCCAACACGTCTAAGAGGCTTGAGAAAGTCAAGATTGGCTTTCATTTCATCTAATTTGGAGATCGTTTGACACAATAGCAAATGGGGTTTTGAAGCTTAGATCTAACAAAAAATTTCATATGAGGCATTTTCAGGCCAAAAGGACCTCACTATTGCACCTGAACGGCCCAAAACCCCCTATTTTCATATAAAATTTGCTCAGTTTTAGTGTTGTGAACATTCAAGGAAAAAAAACTTTGTTAGGAGGGTCGTACACTAAGCAAAAAAATTTTAAAAATTATATATTGTTTTAGCACTTAGCGCTAAGCGTTTTATACAGTTATAAATGTTAAGGTTTTTTTTAATATATATATATATATATATATATATATATATTTGAGGGTAGGGTACCTAACCTGCATCGCGCCCCATACCCTATACCTCAAGGGTATCATAGGAACCTAAAGGACTTGGACCCCACACCTCTTAGAGGCTATGGAACTATTTACTTGGGTTGCAAACCCCTTCATTGGGGTATCGGGTGTGGTCCTTGGCCCCAAAAACCCCATTTACTTCAACCTTTTCAAGCCCGCAATATATTGTGATTCATTTTTTTAAGCTTTGAACATTATCGCCTTCATTTCCTCGGCCTTGGTGTCGGTTGTTGTATCCTTCTAAACTTGGTTGTTGATCTGGCAGTTTCATTAGTTTTGGCGAATGACTAACTTTATCTTGTTAGAATCTAAAAAGATGAATAACCTAGAAAACTTAGTACAAATGAATATATATTAAACTATGAATCAAAATGATGCAAGATCAAAATATCAAGATAGAGTTAGTCTCCAAGAGAGAATGTAAATGTTGCAAGAGAAAAATAGCATTAGAGGAATTCAAAAATAAATAGCTGCAAAATACAATACCCAAGACTAGCTAGGAGGTGAGTATATATAGAATATGAGAGAGGGGAGAGGTGAAAAATATGACCAATGGGAAGAGTCCACCACAATAACCTAAAATAGACAAGTGTAACTCCCAAGCAAGATGCCGACACATTGCTTCCACTCACACTAATACTCACATTATAAATCCAAAGCAAGCTTAATTAGAAATATACTAACCCACTAGGAAAATAAAAACCGACACTAACACCCCCCTTAAGCGCAGCTTAAGTGGATGAAAAGATGGGTCCTAGCAAATGAAGCTTGATGAGGTACCCATGTACATAAAAATCCCCCCAAAGAGAAGAAACCCCCCCAAAGAGAGAGAAGAGCCTCCCAAAATAGAGAGAGAAAAGACCCCCCAAAGTAGAGAGTCAAGACTCTGAGTAGAAGGACTAGGTAGCCCTCTGAAGATGAAGCCTTCTACACCCCTAGAAAATCTCATAGATGAAGATACTTGCTTTCTGTGAAGGGTTTAGTGAAGATATTGGCAAGCTACTCAGAAGTTGGATAATAGCAGAGATCGATGACGCATCCATGAATGAGCTCCCATATGTAGTGCATATGTACCTCAATGTACTTGGTTCGTTGATGATGGACCAAATTTCGTGAGATCTGAATAACACTTTCTTTGTCACAAAATATGACTGATGGCCATTTGATTTGGATAGCAAACTTAGTGAGAAGATTTTGAAGCCAAATGACCTCAGTGGCAACATTCACAACCCCCTAATACTCAACCTCAGTAGAAAATAGAGCAATAGTAGACTACTTCTTGCTCGACCAACAAACATGACCTGAACCAAGTGTGAAGTTGTAACCTAAAGTAGACTTGTGATCTTGAGATTTGCCTACCCAATATGAATTTGTGTAGCCCACCAAGTCAATATCAATACTCATTGCGTAGTGAATTCTAAAACTATGTGTACCATGAATGGAGTGGAGAATCCTCTTGGCTTCTTTCCAGTGCAGCTCATGGGGCTCCTGCATGAATTGAGAGACCATGCCTACAACATATGAAATGCCAGGTCTCATTTGAGTTAGATAGATGAGACTCCCAACAAGTTGTCAGTACAAAGTACCATCAACAAAAGGTGAAGAACACTAAGCCTCAAGTTTGACTCCAAAAAGAAAGGGAGTTGGAGTAGGCTTACAATTATCCATATGAAACCTCGAGAGAAAATCTAGAGTATACTTGGACTATGTGATAGTGATCCCAGAAGCTAACTAAAATATCTCAATCCTGAGAAAGTAATGCAACAAGCCCAAGTCAGTCATCAAAAACCTGTCATGAAAGACAATTTTCACTACCCCAATGGTGGATGAGGAACTCCCTGTCAAGCAGTCATCAACATAGACAACAAGGAAGGTTAGAGTTTCATCCTGTTGTAGAATATAAACATTTGGATCAAAATGACACTAAGTGAACCCAATTGTTAGAAGGAAAGAGTTCATCTTGGCATACCATGCCTAAGGGGCCTGTTTGAGGCCATAGAGAGACTTATGAAGATGACAAACAAGTGAAGGATCATGAACAAACCCTTGTGGCTGCTCCATGTATATCTCCTCATGAGGGTCACTATGAAGAAAATCACTCTTCACATCCATCTAATGAACTTCCCAAAGATGGACTACAACAATGTTAAGAGCAAGTCATATGGAGTTCATTCTAGCAACTTCCGCAAAAGTCTCAGAGTAGTCAATCCCAGGAACCTGAGAGAATCCTTCAGCGACCAAGAAAGAATTATGCTTAATCAACCGACCCATCTACAACAAATTTTGTCCAATAGATCCACTTGCATCGAACAATTTTTCTTCCCTTAGGAAGAGGGACAATATCCCACATGTGGCTCCTCATCAAGGAACTATACTCCTACATATTTGTATCCCATTCAGGAATAGCAAAAGCCTCTCCAAAGGATTGTGGATCAGATCCATAAGTAAAGAAGACATGTGGAGAACCTTGGAACTATGAACGAGTCTACCTGGTGTCTGATGGATCCCCAAACCCAATCACCTACAGGCTACAATGTCTGTCGAGGACAAAGTGGGCCAGAAGTTGGAGAATCTGGAGGAGAATCATCACCCTCTAATTAATGACTAGGAGAGGAAGGAGGTTAATCCTCCAAATCGCTCTCAATATCAGAAGTAGAGATAGAAGACTCCTCACCATCAGGAATCTACTCAGGTGACACTGAATCTTCAAAATATTTTTCATGTAGCCCAAGTGACTCCAATGTCAATGTAGGAGGTGTAGAAGTGATAAGAGTGGAGCTCAAAGAACCCTTCTCAAAATGAACACTCCTCTCAATTAATAGCTTATGTGTAGTAGGGTGGAGCAATTGATAACCCTTCACACCATCAAGATAGCCTACAAATATGCAAGGCCTACTTTTTGGATCCATGGCCTTACATTTCCCTATAGAAATGTTGGCCCATGCAAGAGAACCAAAAACTCAAAAGTGCATAACTAATGGTTTCAGACCACTCCAAGATTCAAAAGGAGTGAGTCCCTTCAAGGCTCAATGAGGAACATAATTCTAGATATAACAAGTACATTTAATGGCCTTTGCCCAAACTGTGGTGCAAGAGATCTGGAGTAAATCATGTAGTTCGTCATTTCCTTCAAGGACCTATTCTTTCGTTCTACAACACCATTTTGTTGAGAACTGTATGGAACAAAATATTATAAATCAATCCCCTCTAAAGTGGAAAATTGCTCAAAACGATGGTTGGCATACTCACCACCACTATCAGTGTGTAAAACTTTGATGGCCTTCCCAAACTATTTCTTTGCAAAAGCTTTGAGGTCCTGAAAAGATTCAAAGACCTCAAACTTTTGTTTGAGAAAATATACCCATGTATATCTAGAAAGATCGTCAATAAAACTCAAAACATATCTAGAACTATTGCAAGAAGGATGTGAAAATGGTCCAACCAAATCACTATGAACGAACTCCGGTATTTTTGAAGCTCTCTATCCCTTACCTTTGTCAAATTTTTTTGTAAGATTCTTACCAAGAATGCAACCTTGGCAAACACCACTTGAAAACTAAACTAAAGGCAACCCTATGACCATGCCCTTTTGGTTGAGCTATTGCAAGTAGCGAAAGTTAAGATGGCCAAACCACTCATGCCATAATCTACTCACATCATTAGAATGAGTGAGAAAAATAGATGGAGGATCGAGAACATAGTGAGAAAACAGATAAAGTCATGACTAATAATCTGCTCTCCCATTTGCAACTGTAGAACCACTATCCATTTCACGAATCACCACTGAATTAGAAGTGAACTCAACCCCTTTTCTTGAACTTGTGTGAGTGATATGATAAACTGAAAAGAGATTAGTTGATAATGAGGGCACATAAACAACATCATGGAATATGCCATCCCCCAAATTAACATACCCTCTTGCACACACCTCAACAGGAGTGTCATCACCCATCAAAATAGTAGGCATGGTACAAGACTCCAAAGATGCAAGTTCATCCTTACATGAAGCCATGTGGTGTGAAGCACTCGAATCAAGAACCCAAGTGGATGGCTGTGAAGCAACTGCGACTAGGCCTTTGCCCTTGCCTTTCCCCTTGTTTTCTTTTGCCTTGTTAGACCCCTCATTTGAACTTTGTTTTACTAATTCAGGAACATTGATATTATTCTTTTCAAGAATGTGTGTCAAGTGATCAATTTGTTTCTTCAAACATTTGTGTTCATCATGATCGAGTCTTTTAAAATAGGCACATTTGACCTTCTCTTTCTTAGGCTTATCGCCATTAGAAGATTGGGTCTCATTAGTTACTTTTGGGGTAGCTAGTTTTTGATCCTTCTTCTCCTTGCTATTTTTCTATTTTTTATCTTTATTATTACTGATTTGTCTTTTATGTCTTTTTGTGCCTTAGTTGGCGGCCAAGGTAATATGACTTAGAAGATTTGGATTAGCTTATCTTTCTCCTGTGTGAGAGAGATAGTGAAATCATCCAAAGATGACATGGTGAACTGAGCCCCAAGTGCACCCTTAATATCATAGAAGGTAGAAACAAACACTGAATATTCAAACTTGAGATTTGAGAGAATACTAAGAACTAGTTGTTTATCTTTCTTTTCAATTCCACATTATTTAACTACAACCTTAGTGGTTTCAATTTTGTGAAGAAATCCTGGATTGTGTTAAAATTGCCTGGACTTAAACCTATGAGTTCATTTTCCAACATATGACCTCTCATAGTATCTTGTGTCCCAAATAGATTTTCTAGCTTTTTCCAGATTTCATTAGGAGAATTCAAAGATTCAATATGAAAGAGTAAATCAAGAGAAATAGACAAACACAATGTTCCATAGGCTTCATCACATTTGTTAAACCATTTAGGCTTTTCTGTATCTTGTATAGATTTAGTTTCTAGTCCCATTGTGATTCTATGTAAACTAGTATTTCTTAAGTAGATTACCATGGAGGATTTCCACTCAAAATAGTTGTATGGTGTTAAGATTGGAACTGTAGTTTGATTTAAGATGTAGAAATGTAGAAATGAAGTGCTGAAAAGAAGAGAACACAAGTACATCACCCTTTTCACTAGTATCAAAAATTACCCCCTCCAGAGATTACAATATTGACACTTTATAGTTTAGTGCGTTTAAAATGTTTTTCCCAAATTACAATAGTCACAAGGCCCAAAAATGGCCAAAAACTATTTCCCTATTTTAGCCCCAAGCCAAAATAGCCCATCTTCATATTTGCAAAAATGTTGCCAAAATCCTAAGTGTTTTGCCTCCCTGTGAAAATCCTTTAAAAATCTTGAAAATTTCTAAGTCATGTTTACCTTATATTTTCCTTTGAAGTCGACGATTTAGCCAGTTCACGAACCTCCGAACTCGTCGACAACAGTTCACCAGTTCACATTTTCTCCGATTGGCAACACAAAGACAAGGCAATGAGAAGAAAAGATAAGTGTTTGTTGATGAGAAATATGGTTAACAAACCAAAAGGTTCGCTGATCACCAACTTCGCTAATGGCGAGCAAGGAAAAAGAAGAAAGAAGAAAATTAAGTGCTCATTGGCAAACTTAGAGGTTCGTGAACTGAGAAGTTTGCCGATTGAAAGGTTCATTGATCGCCATCTTCATCAACAAAGAAAGGATAAGAAAGAAAGAACAAAGAGAAAATCGACGGTTCGCCAAGTTCGCGAACTAGTGAACCCGTCGATGATGAAGAAGATAGGAAGGATGGAAAGGTAGAGATCAAGCAACATGTATAGTTCGCGAACTGAATGGTTTTCCCATCCTCAAGTTCGATGATGGGCGAATGGGCCGATAAAGAAAACAAATGCAAGGATGAGCTAACAAGGAGAAAGTGGGGATCCTAACAATGAAGGATAAAATGCAAGGCAATGAAAATCAAAATATCAAAGAGTGTCAAATACAAGAATGAAAAAAATTAAATAAACACTTTTAAAGTGTTGTAAAAGTTTGTAAAGGGCACACTTTTATGGGTTCCCTAAAATCATGCCTCCACAAATGATGCCATTATTGTAGATCAGTCAAATGTAGTTGCTAGAATAGTGCAAATTTTCAATGCGTGGGTACCAGGAAATGAATGCAGTGGATGCAGTGTGTGGGTCTTTGCAGACCCAAGCCAAATCAACATACCATAGGGCATAAACATCCTCAAAATCTGCAGGTTCTCTGACATGGGCCTCTAGGCTAGAATTTAATGCAACATGGGTGTTTTACAAAACGTGTTAATTGAATTTTAGTGCCTAGAACTATACAACAAAAATGACAAATCTATATAAGCATTTGAATGATGTATTTTAAGTTGAGTTGTTCTGGGGCATTATTCAAATAGAGAGATTGGTTTACAGGTTTAGACCTTATGGTTTTCTGGGAACTGGGTGGATTTGATAGACCGTTCTCTCTTCTGAGCCTCTCATGTCTCTGGTAGTAGTTCAAATATGAATGGAATCTATCATTTTATGTCTATTTCACACCTGTAATGAGTCTTTTTTTCTCTTTGTAATGGCTATTTAGCCTCTATGATCAATATAAACTGATATTTTGCCTTCCTCTTCATTTTTGCATTGTGTTTATCTGAAATCTACACTTATTCTGTGGATGCAAGATCCCTCATGTAGTTATAGTTTTCTATCTAAGCTTTTGTGGGATTTTATGAGTTTGTGTGAGTTTATTTCAGTTTTAGAGATTATTACTGTGCTATGTCAATTATAGCTAAACAAGCTAAACTTGGTGCATCACCCTTTTAATTTTAGTTTCTCCTTCTTCCCATGTTCCCTGTTAGCATTAGGTTTAGTTGTAGAAATTCTTTGGACCTTAAATCCAGAAAGAGGAACCAACCTTCCCTGGAGGTCTGATCTTGTTTGCTAGGTCCCACACCTTGAGATCATTCCAATGTTTGACTGAATTTGTTGGAACTACCAAAAGTTTCAACAACAGGGTGCAAACTCAAGTGACAACAATTTCTGGCATGCCCGGTGGGACCAGTTTGATGATCATATCATCCATTGAATGATTTTGTGTGTTCTTCAGTGTATCTTTCCATTTGGGACAATTTTCTTCAACACCATGGCAACTCTGTTGATCAAATCTACTGGTATAGCCTGTCTAAGCACTTAAAAGATATCAATGATCAAGATTAAGGTGATGTTCTTGATCTCTTCTTGCTTCTTGAAGTTTTCCAATCACTAGTGACTCTCTTCTGGGATGTACCTAGTTTCTCAAGGCAAATCTGTTTGCTTTTATTTCATGAATATTTGAATGGTTTTTTCCTCCACCTAGCCAGAATTCAAATTATACACCTCCTTATTAGCAATATTAGAAATGCTTCTGGTTTGATGCCAAATTCCCCTACTGCAGAAAGTTATTAGCATCTTCATAATGTTTACCTCCCTCCCACCCCTGCTCATGCTTACTATCAGCCTCAAAAGGCCAATTTTGCCCCAAATCAACATGTTTTCTCTCCTAATCAATCTCAAAATGTCAAACAATATGAGTATCAGAGATATCATGTTAAACTTTCAAAAGGAGCTAGATGACATTAGTAAGGAGCAAAAGCACAACCAACAACAAGAGGAGCTTGCTCATCAAGCTTATCTTCAACAACAATAGTTGGAGGCACAAGAGAAGTATGAACAAGAAAATCTTGCCATGCAAGTAGCAGCTAAAGAAGAACAGATGATGCAACTGCTTGCCAAGATACATAGGCTAGAATCCCAGTCGACACCATCTATTCCCAGCGTCAAGCAACATCCCCATATAATCTTGAATCGACCTGTGGTAGAGAAGGCTTCCACACTTAAGATCCCAAGCTTCAAGCAAGGGAAGCCTTCTACATCTCCATCCTAAATTCAAAATTCCAAGCTTTAAAGATCCCCATCATTGCAAAAGCATGTTCCTATTGAAAACCATTCTATTACTCCCCAGGAACAACTCTCTCAAAAGTTTCTCCCTCTTCCTAAAGTTCAACAAACACTTCAAGCCTTCATTCCATGCCAACCCTCTGGTCCTAGCACCATTGCTCTCTTCAAAGGTGGGCCTATTATCTATTGAGCTAGTGTGTTAGACTAACAAAAAGAGGTGTCTAAAGAAAAGGAGAAGCAGCGCACTGATAATGAGCCCTCAAGCACCATGAAAATTGAAAGATCAGACTTGCTACAAGAAGAAACTAAGTGCAATCAGTTAGAGCAACAATGCATTGAGCACGTGGGTAGTACTAATCCATGTGCAGGTTTGAGTCCTCTAGATTTTGGTTCATTCAAAAGTTTATCCCATTCTTTTCATGAAGTAAATGAGAATGAAATGCAAAGATTGCATGGTGAGAGTCTGCAGTCACAGAGGTAGCTCAAGCAAAATCTAGTGGAGTTGCAGTCAAATGTTGAAATCCATGGTGAATTGTTGGCATGTGCAAACAAGTGCAGGAATGACGTCCCAACTCATGAAGAAAAGAGTGAGGGCAGCCCTATATTGGGAAGTGTAGAAGTTGATTGTACAGATCTATTTGAGGAGCTCCCATCTTTTATAGAAGATAATGATGTGGAGATTGAGCATGGGCAAGAACAAATTAAAGATTTTTTCATGATTATCCAGGAGGGATATCAACTTTTTGGTGGAGGAGATTTCATCATTGAGCAGGTTCAGGGCTCATTTTATGGGCCTATTTCTGATAGCCATCATGAGCAATATGCATCTAAGGAGGAAGTGGTTTCATTTCCAGTTGAGGCACAAGAGCCGGAGCATTGAAAGCAGTAGAAAGAAATGAAAAATTAGAGCCAAAGCATGAAGTAATGGATTATTCAAGCTATGTTTCAAGGGTATGTCTTATCAGACATCTGGCCTAAGTGGATACAGGAAGAAAAGAGTCACTATTCCCCTGAGCCTGATGTTGAGCATCAAGATGAGAAGAATCAACCCCTATCTATTTTGGGAGAGTTACATCGACAATCAGTTTATGTGGGGAGGTGAGTTTGATTTTAATGAATAATGAATGATGAAGCAAAAGAAAGATTTGAGTTTTTTTTTAAGTGAAGCAATAATATACCCTTGATCAAATTCAATTCTACACAAACCCACTTAAATATCAACAATGCTAATGCTTAAATCAAACCCAAATTTCAATGTTTTTTTTCAAAATGCAACAACTCCAAATTGTTCCTATCTTCAATTTTCAATGCAAGATGACAATTGTAATGTTGTAGAACAATGCAAAATCAGATTTGGAATGCAAATGACAACAGCAAAATCTGAAATTAAACTATCAATCATAAACCCTAGAATGCGACATTAACTAGGTTTCACAAAATGCAATTTTTTTGACAATTTCTAGCAGTAAAAAGGATTCAAATGCACAATGCAACAATATGAAATGATTAAGTATTGTAATTCCAATCAGATCTGATGCAAAAATCATAAAATTAGATTATGCTATGATGTCTGTCATTTTCAAATGCAAACAAAGTGATAACTATGTTTTTTTTTTCAAATCTAGAATGAAGTTTTTCTTTTTCAAATTTCAAATGCAAGGATGCAAGAATGTTTTGAACAAAAAGAATGAGAAGGTACAACAAATGAAAATTTTGTAAGAAAACCAACTAATGCAACAAGATTTGAAACAACTAACAAGTCTACAAAACCTAGGTTCAAAACTAGCAAGATTTTCTAACAATGCAAGGTTTTCACAAACCCTAGTTTTGAAACTCTGAAAAATTTAACTATGTATGAATGCAAATGATTAATGAACTCACTCCCAATCAGGTCTAGAGTGATAAAAAACTCAAATCTGAAAGAACAAGGATGCAAAGGTGCACAAGAAATGACAGGTTCACCAAAATGTAGTGTAGAAAAGAGTGATCTAGCCCAAGCAGTTAAACTAGGTCAAAACCCTCTTCTACAAACATTAGGGCACAAACTGAGCTTGGCTTCTACCCAAGAAAGAGAGCCAAACTACAGGGATTCTACTCTTTTGTTGTATATAGATGGATCAACCAAGTTCAACCAAGGTCAAACAAGGAAGCTAAGACAAATGATCAAACCCTAGAAGATGATCATACTACAATAAACTGTCAGAAGCAAATCTCGGGAAACAAAAAGTACAACAAAGATCATAGGAGGATTCAGAACATGGATTTTAGAGCATAAATTCCCAGGACCAAGGTGCATGGGCACCCTAGGTCTTTTCTAGGGTTTTGTAGAATCTTGGATATCGCTAGACCTGTACCTGTCTGCTTTGCCTTCTTCCCAGAAATCAACTCCAAAATCCTGTTTCTTCGACCTGCACACAAGGAAAGAGGAAAAGGTTGTGCTGTTTATAAGGGCTTGCCTCAGTCAAACCCCGTGTTGGTGTTCCCACCTCCACTACAATGATGATTAGATCCAAGAGTTTGTGCCCTAGGAGGGCAGATGCCAGATCTGTAATAATATGATAGATATTGAATGATAATGATGATGATAACTACAAAAGATATGACTTTAGTTGATGAAGATGACTCAAGATCCTACACCAACAAATGAGAGTGATGAAGAAGGCTTGAAACTCATTTGAAAACCTGCAAACAAACTTCAATAGCATCCATTAGTAGATAACACTCCAAGCATTGAAGAACGCTTTAGCATAGCACACAATATGAGAGAAAACTTCACATTAATTTTCTAGGTGTCATCTAGGTGTAAAATGAACTACAACACTCATTTAAATATGCATTCCCGCTCACTCACGACAAATAAAACACACTAGGCCAACAAATACAGACTAAGGAAGTGTCCTAAGCTGACACTACACAAGTGAGGCTAAAGTTCCCAAGTGGGACTAGGGCGCTTGGGCGCCCTGGACCTTTAGCCCACAAACTTTGGGGAGTGCCAAATATAGTGGGCTTAGTCTAGTCCTAAGTTGATTTCATCGGGTTTATTTATCGGGATCGAGATTTCATCGTTTTAAGCTCAAAAAGGTGTTAAAATAGGTCCTGATTAACAAAGGTAACAAAGTAGGTCCAACGAGGTGCTAAACTAGGTATAAAAATGTTAGTGTACACATTTTACAACACTACACATACAATGAATATGATGTTAGAATATAAAAATATATATATATTTATATATACATATATATAATAAATAAGGTATCATAATTGTAAAGAAATTAAATTGAATTAAATATATTTAATTAAAAATATATATATAAACCAAAATTTATATAAAAAAGCCCCTTTAAAAGGGGTTGTGGCCTACACATGCAGGCTAACCCCCCAAACATAAAGTTTATCTTTTTTTATTTTTTATTTTTTATTTTTTATTTCTTTTAGGGTTTAACAATAACACAAAGAAAAGTTATATATTTTGTTAATAAATTTTTAATTTAGTTTTAGTTTATTCAGTTAAAATTATTAGTAAATGAAAGCTAATTTTATTTTATTATTTAGTTAATAATTCTGGAGTTTATATGAAATTTATAAAATAAATTATTTAGTTAGTTATTTTAAAATGTAGACATGATATTTCCACAGTCCATAATGATAATTGTAGTGCTTCTGGGTAAAAACTGTGTGTGCTTTTTTGACTCAAAAAAGCACACACAGTTTTTACCCAGAAGCACTACAATTATTTTAAAATGGTAATTGGAATTACATATGATATTATAGTTAGTTAAATTAATTTTGTAATTAAGTAATTTAATTAGTTAGTTGTTTAAAATTTATTTATTTATTTTCTTTATATATTTGAATAATTAGTTAAATTTAATTGAATTAATTGGGTTAAAATAGATGGTTAAATTGTAGGTTAAATTATGATATGTTAGTAACTTTAATTTGATTTAATTAGTATGTTTAATAACTAGTTAATTGTGTAAATGGTTTAGGTACAAAATGTTTAGATAAATACATAGTTAAATTAAAGAATAGAAATATTTATTTCATTTTCACATGTATTGTGATTTTATAGACATCACTAATTAGTTGTTTTTTATTTGTATTAAATGAATTTGTGACAACGACTAAGTGTTCAGATAAATACACAAGATATCAAATTACAAATAAACTAAATAGGAAATTGGTAATCAAATATTAGTGGGTTTGTCTAGATGGACTTGATTAAGGTAGGAATCAATTCAATTTCAACCAACAATTAAGTTAGATAGATTTACTTGATCAAGATTATGTTGAATGGTTACTAAGCATGTTAATAAATTATTAAAAAATATAATAAAGCAACTTATAGAAGGAACCCATTCAATAAATATTAAATTCAATCTACAGTACTAAAAATTTCATTTATTAAATTTAATTTTTCTTAGTTTGAAATCATTTAATTCAATTGAACAATTAATTATGGGAATCCTTATCCAATTTAATTAGATGCAAACAATATAGTTAATTTTTCTTCAATTTTTGCAAATGGTTTACAAACAATCGTTTAGTAGCAATTGATGGAATGGATTAAACCTAATGATTATTTCGTCTCAATGGTTTACTTAAGTTTTTCAATTGATTCAAGTCATTTGAAATTTCCTTCTTGTTTTAGATAGTTAAACAACTTAATCAAGAGAAAACCAAAAAAACTAGATCGCAGCGTTCGGTTTTGATGGTGCCTCTGGTTCATGTTTATGGGTAATGTCATCGCGTTGAACTATTACACTTATTGCCTAAAATAGCTGCAACAATGACGTCTTTGGCATCATCCTTATAAATTGTTGAGGAATAATAAGGAGCATCGTGATATTAAGTCTGATGGGCAAGTAATCTGCCTCAAACACGAAACTAACAATATTAATAAAATTAATCTGACTTAGATAATATCTCTCATCACTTGGTTTAAAAAGATTTTAGAATCACCTAGTAATTTTATTGCATTTAGAAACATCTTTCTTGTAAGGGAACATATTTTCAAAAGAGGAAAAGGGGAATAATGGAATTGATTATTTATTAGGTAACATTGTATGATTGTGATTATACGTCTTATAGTACATCAATGGGAGTAAATATAGATGATGATTTAATTAAGGTATTGTCATCAATAGTTTCTTAGAGGCTTGAATAGATAGAGTTGTGGGTTATATATATTGGATGAATCGATATTGTGTCATAAATGGACGAAATACATAGATATATCTCCAACAACAAATTTTATTAGTGGATTCCATCATTCATATGATGCTTAATCATGTTTTCCAAGGCTTCTTGATAGTAGGTCAATTTAGGTGTGCATATGTAATAGATTTATTTGTGAATTATTTCTATCTTGGGGACTAATGATGAGAAATAATTGTAATAGTGCTTGTGAAAATGATATCTAAAATTTTAAATCTATTCTATCATAGTTAAATTTTAGTATATAGGGAAATTTAGACAAACCATTATTATGGGTAGTATTTATATTTTTGGTGTTTGAAGAGACATCTATTAACCTTGGTAACTATAGATTTAGGATAAATAATGTTTTGGAACAATATGGTCAAGAGTACTTCCTAACTTATACTTTCGCCTCACCTTTGAGGATCTTGGCAATAAGAAAATAGTAAGAGTTCTTCCAAACCAAATCATTAAGTTCAAGCGAACAAGAAATCTTTCTTGGACATGCAAACCTTAGGTAAACCTTATCATTTCATATAAACAAAACTTAAACGTCAAACACCCACTTTATGTGTTTGCTTTTCTTTTTTTATTAATTATGTCCCTGTTTCACCTGAGTGGGTGGCAGCCTATGAAGAATTGTCTGGGGAAATTGGACCCTAGAAAGGGTTGTGTACCCACTCAAATAGTTACATAAACATAAAACAACCAAAACTACATATCGCTTATAACGAATCCTTGTGTACCTTGATCCTGTGGATACAGGGTATGTAGCAGTTTGGAAAACGAAGGATGTTTCTAGTACTCAAGTACTGGAAGTATGTGAGGATTAAAACTATCATGATAATATAAAATTTTTAATTATAAAATTATATCACCTGAGTTACTTTGGTAATAAAAATAAATTTTTCCCTTCTGTATCAAGTACTTTTTTTTGGTTTAATTTTTTAGAGGGGTTCTTACATATGGTATCAGAGTGCAAGTTGACCACTTGGGCCTATGAGCTTGCTTTGTAAGAAGCTGTTATAGATAGATAACATTGTGTTTATCAAACCTAACCTTGTGATGTTGTTCTTTGAATGCAGAAATGAGAAGGTAAAAAATAAAGAAAAAGGGTAGAAAGACAAAGAAAACTAACGACCTCAAAACCTGAATAAAACAAAAGTAAAATTTAGTTATGAAGGAGAAGTTTGGCTCTCTGAATCAAAAACTTTTGTTGCTACTCTTGAGCGAATTAAACTAGAAAACGTTGAAAAATTCCAATTACTGAGATAATAACTTTTGAGGTTAGACCATGTAAACCCTCAGTGAATCGTGGCATGCCATTTGGGTGTGGATGAAATGCACTTGTCATGAGTAAAGAGATGATAGGGGAGTACCTACGCGTACATCCCACCCCTAAGTTTGTGTTATTAGACTTAGATGGGGAGGAGGAACCCGAAGAAATTCCTCTATCTGATAGTGATTTATAAAATCTGAAAACTTATTAGACTTTAAATAAGGATGTATAAATCCACTCTTATATCATCATGTTTTAATAATCATGTGTGATGATTTCTTGTGTGAAATCTTTTGAATCTCTTAAACTTTGGTGCATGCTTGATTGTCTTTGTTCTTGCAATTACACCCATATTTTGTGTACTTATGCAAGTGATGCATTGCTTTTATGATGATTACACGTATGATTGATTTGAGTAGAAATTGTGTAGGTTATGTTTCAACTTAATTTTTGTTGTGATATTTTTCTAATAATTGGAATTGTTTTATCATTTGTAATTTTGACTAAGGTTTTGTGAGTAAAAATTCAAAACTTATAATTGAAATTGATTCAAGTTTTATGACTTCATTCACTTGAGGCTTTTCCATGGAGGCTTGAAAATTTGACTCTAGTTGAGCAAAAGCCTTTAAGTTCTTGTAGAAGCATTGCTTAAATTTGAATGCATATAGATAGGCTACCTTTATTTTCAAAAGTGTATGTCTAGTTGTTGATTAAACTCAAATTACATGAGTAAAATTGATAATCCCTAGAATCATGATAACTTTTCTATGATATTTTTGGATAGTATATGCATTACTTATTCCTTCTTAATAATAGCAACATATAACCTTTACTCAAAAAAAAGTTGTAGATAATGAATATCATGTTATGATCAAGATTGGATTAAGGTTAGGATCAATGATAGATTTTTTTTGTTGTTACTTGCATACCCTTAGTGCAATTTGAATGGGTCACTATTAACTTCTAATTTATTATTGTATATTAATTGAGGATAGAATTATCACCTGATGAGAATTGATCCCTCTCGCTATTAAGTGTACTTGAAGAGAGATTATTGGGTTGATACCATATCTAGTATTATAGATTAATAATGGTTGAGATGTCCTTTTTGTTCATTTCCTTACTTATTATTGTGCATATGGATAGTGTGTTTTACTCTGTTCGTAGGAAAGTAGTTCTAAAGATGATTAAGTTTTTTTTAAAAACAAAAGGTGCAGAGCACATGAACATTATATATATATATATATATATATATATATATATATATATATATATATATATATATATATATATATATATATATTCCCAAATAGAGATTACAGAGAATAAAGCCTGAAACTATATGGCTTGAAAGATAAGTACAATGAGAAAATGCCCACTAGCTAGACATATACAAAAAAATAGTGATATTTCACTGGCATATCAAGTATACATAGCTATATATAAAGCTAAAGTATAACAACAAAGGAGGCTGGTAGGAATCATGGAAGAGGGTTCTTTTCATTTAGGTCTTCAATCAAAAACCTGTGCTAACCTGGGACAACAACATCAGTGACAACAGGATCCATTGCAATAGCATTATTTTTGGTTGGAGGCTGGTAATGTAAGAGGAAGGCCCATGCATTAAAAGAGTCACGAATTACCTCCACCAATTCAACTCTTAGCTCATGAGAGTGGCAATTCAAAGAGTTATTCACTGTCATATGGCAATTGTTCTGCAGACCATGAGTGATTGCATTGAAGGTGCACTGGAAGGCAGAATGATGACGAACATCTCGATGCATAAAAATAACCCCAATTGGGGCAGACCCAAGATGCAAATCATAGTTTACTACCTATGAAGGGTACATTGTTTGAGGGAAATGCATAACTTATTTCCCACATGCCTCAAAAATTGCTTCTTCCACATCATCATCAATCTTGAAAATATTTGCCAACAAATTTGTATGCAGAATTCCCTGTGATGACATCTCCCATTTCAAAATGGGGAAAGACATTCTCTTGTTTCATTGAACTGACCACATTAAATCATCTTAAGAGAAGAAGTTGTAGAGAAAAAGACTAGCAGAGAAAACTTACGAGATGAAGCATGTCATGGAAAAGCAACAAGACCGATATAAAAGGATGAATGGCATGAGTGTCATCAAGAACTCGATCTCAGATCAAAGCTTGTGAAATCTCTGATTAATAACTCGCAGAACTTGAGAACATCAGCAAGAATAAATGAGGAGAGTTGTAATGTCCCTTACCTGACTTGCCCTAGAATTCGCTTGTGAATTAGGTTTAGGGTTTCTTCTCTTTTAATGGGGTAACCTTGGGTTGAATAGATCACACGTTATTTTGAATTAGTACCTGTAGCATCATGTATATTCAAGTCCATATTGCTGCATGTTAATTTTAATATCTAGTATTCATCAGTCCAACATAAACACACTTGCAATTTGAAACACATAGGTAAAAGAAAAACATTCATGCTGTAGGGGGAGGTAAACACATAAGCCCTTAGTAGCCTAAGGCCTACCACGGTCCTATTGCCCAATCCCTTGACTCGGGCCTATGGGGGCCGGTCCTTTTGCCCAATCCCTCGTCTCAGGCCTAAGGGGCATGTTACAATGTGGGACCCCCATCCCTCCATGATCCAATCCCTTGACTTAGGCCTAAGGGGCATAACGCCTAATCCTGGTCTTGGGCCTATGGGGACGGAAACTAGATGGGGTTTATAGGCAATCTACTAAGGTCTATGCATTCCCTCTCCTGGTTGAATTCATAAAATGCAATACATGCAGTTTCCACACACATTTCAAAAACATACAATTTGCCTTTATTATTATAGTGTCCCTTTTTGTCTGTTGTGACTCTTCTTGAGTCAGTCTCATGCCTATTCTTTAATATTTATATATTATAGTATTTGTTATAATATTAATAATATCTCTATATTATATTATTACATATGTTATTAATAGTATATATATATATATATATATATATATATATATATATATATATATATATATATATATATATATATTTGATTGCTCGCCAGCACTTGAATTCTATTGTTATTTTATTATTAACATAACTATATAATATATTATTTATTCATTATCATTATAATATTACAATAATATATATATATATATATATTATTGTTATTATCGTATCATTATTATTATATTTTTATCATGAATATAATTTTTAATAATGTTTAATCGTACCGATCTCTATCAGGTCATCACATCCTTTATCTACTATATATATTATATTTATTTATTTTTACTAGAATCATTCCTCTCATTTGCTGCTGATGTAGATATCTCTATATATTAATTTATGTTGTCTTTCCTTTTATATTTTCTTCCCATGATGTTTTTCCTTCTATCTCACAACCTTTATTTATTTCCCTTTTGAGATATGTTCGAAGAGGCATATGCTTGGTGGTAAAAGACATACTTACCCTCTTATAATTTTTATTACTTTATATTAATTCCCTTTTTGTGGTAAAACTAGTTCTAACCATACGTAACTCCCTTATCATAAGATGTTTATTTATATTATTTGTATTTATATTATAACATTATAATAAATGATATATTATTTATATTATATCATTTATATCATAATAAATGATATATGATTTATATTATATTATTTATATTTATATTACAATATAAGATAATAATATTTGTATTTATTAGATATATTTATAATATATTATTTATATGTGTTATTTATAAATATAATAATAATATATCTTGTTAATTGTTTTGAATAAATATTATTTAAATTTATATTAAATATATTCCATTTATAATATTATTCATATCTTTAATTTGAATGAATAATACATATTAATTATAAATTACTAATATAGGGACATGACAAGAGTACTTATATTCTCCTTCACACATGATGGTGGCTTAACCATTAAATATCCAATGATGATGATTAGCCACTTGTAAGCACATGATCTTAGCAAAAGATTTAGTGCCAAGCTAAATAAACCCTGCCAAAACAAAACACAAAAAGTTAGAAATAAAAAATCCTCTAAAGTAGAGGAGCAGTTTCAAGGATATCCACTTTAGCTATCCCATGCAGTGAAACTCCAACTTGCCAAAACCAAAGAAATCTAAAAATCAAGAAAAAAAATTCCCCCTCCGCAATCTTAAGGATATTTAGAAAATTTTATAACAAGACTTCATCAAGTTCTATTATATCCTTCACCTGATTAAGTTATTAGTAAGATACTATTTTTTCTCTACTTGTCAGTAGATTATAACTTCAATTAAAGATGATAGTCAATACAGATTTGCATTCAAAATGTGCTTGTGGAAACTCGTGCATAAAAGCATGGAAAGGGTAAAGGAATTAGATTTGTTAATCGAACGTCTTTAGGGTTCTTTTTATTAAAATTTTCCTTAACTGAACTGTTGGATGTTCTAAATAATGATGTAGTTTAATTTAATTTGAATTACATAGGAATGGCGATTACTTAGAATTCAATGTATGCGTGCTTGTAAGATTTTTGGTTGATCTTTTGAACATATCCTATAACCTTTATATTCAACTTAGCTTTGTCAAGATATTCTATCTTTCAGTCTTGTGCATGTCGTGCTGACAAAATAGAGTAATTTGACTTATTACTTCTGCTTGAAGATTTACTAAGACCTTTTATGCCATTGGTTGTAAGTAGGTTTTGTGATGATTTAGTATTGAAGCCACATTAGCTTTTAATGTTGACCTTCTGTGATTAGTGTTGAAATTATTTTATTTTGATTTTGATTTTCGGTGATCTAGTGATAATATCATCTTATTCTTTGATGTTAATATTTGTGATTTAATGATGCAATAGCTAAACTTCTTATCTCTTTTTGGTAATCTGTGATGATTTAATGTTGAAAACACTCGAATTTCTTATTCTTGATCTTAATGAGATGGTATTGAAATCACTTGATCTTCCTATTCTTATTGATGGTCTTCAGTTGATCTTCTTATCCTTAATGGTTGATCTACAAAGAGTTAGTGTGTTGATCTACTCATCTTAATATGTTGATCTATTTCTCTTTGATACCAATACTTTGTGATTTAATGTTACAATTATGATTTAGAGAGGTAATTATATGGATCACCTTTTTCTTAATGATAAGGATCTTTATGGTTTGATGTTGACAATTTTCCTTTCGTTAGTGTTTGTGTATCCTTGCCCATGACAATAACAAGTAGTATGGGATGCTTATTTTTCATCATATAATGGCAATTGCTCCTTGTCTGGTGTGAGTAGGCATGGGTGACAAATAGAATTGTTATCTTTATATAAGTATGTGTGTTCTTAGTTTATATGATACTCATATGTTGGTTGTGGAATGATTTAGATAATAATAAATTTATTAACGAAAGCCACTAATACTCAGAAGAATCCCCAGGGTGGATTCCTTGTATCGGCCATTGGTAAAAAACTGAGGTGTACAAGTCTTGGATATTTATTCCCTGTTTGACATTCTCAGCATGATATTTTATTTGGGTGAACTGTGGTTTACAGGAAGTGACTCTTGGACCCGTATTGGTCCCGAAAGAGTCAAAAGTCTCTGGCCAGAGCAGCCTTTTATATTTCTTGTCCTTGAGCCCATATGGCTAAATATGATCCCTATCATGTTAGGATAGAAGAGCCCATTTGGCTACAGGTAAAGGATGTCCCGTATGGATAAGAAAGCCCACAAGACAAAAGAGCTCGAATTGGTTGTCTCGAATTGGACAAATAGTCTATATCGGCTAGTTCCTGAGTATTCAGATTGACTAAAATATTATCATTCTCCTAACCTAGAGTAGTGCATCATTTCTCTTTGATTCTTAATAGGTTGGAGTAAAACTTTTGACGTGACTGGAAAAGTCAGATAATGCATTTAAGTACTCGGCATTTGGGTTCAGTGAACACGCTGTAGGAATGAATTTAAACAGGTATGAGAATCTCACTTAGGTGCAATCTTTTGTGTAATTTTGCATCGGGACGATACAAAGTTTTAGGGGGAAGTATGTCACGACCTTAGTTTGATAAATATTTAAATAATTTTATTTTAAATAATCACATTAATTTATTTATTAAATTTATTGATTTGTATAGGTAAAATATTATGTCTTAATTCCTATTTGTAGAACCAAAAAGAACTCTTGAAAATAGATTAAATAAGTGATAATAAAATTAGGTGATAAACAAATAAATAAACAATAAACATATTGATAATTAAAAATGTTAGATTCATATTAAATAAAAAAGAATTAAGTTAATAATGAAAAGTCATTAAAAAGAATTAAAATTAGATTCATATTGCATAAAAAGAAACAAGTTAAAATAAATTATTAATTATTAATTATTAATTAGGTTGGAATGAATTAAGTTAAAATTAAATTGGATAGCTAAAATTTAGGATGCAAAACTTGAGTTATGATTTGATTTATTCATTAATAGATGTTTTCATTTTAATTAGCTCCATTAATTTGCTTTGATTGAGGAGGAGACTCCTTTGGTTGCTTTGAATTAATGGAGATAATTTCTCTAGGAATTTGTTAAAGGAGGGTTATAAAAGAATGTGAAGGAGAGGAAGAGGGGTTTTTACCACAAAATTTTGGGAGATCTTGCTGGGTGCTCTCCGTTGGTAGAAGGGTTTTGAAAGGTAAATTTTGGTTAAAATGCTTTCAATTTTATGTGTGTGTGTGTGTCATCTCTTCTATTGTTCTGATGGAAAATCATTTGAGTGTGTTCCAGATCAAAAGCTATTGACAAAGTTTCATTTTGGCTATTGTTTTGATAATAACTAGATATGCATGCATATTCGATTCAAAAACAATTCATACAATGAAATATGATGTTAGAATAGACACACACACACACACACACACACACACACACACACACACACACGCACGCACACAGAGATATATATATTTATATATATATCAAGTATCATAATTGTAAATGAATTAAATATATTAAATTAAAAATATATATATAACAAAATTATATAAAAAAATTGAGGCATGGCAGGGTCGACCTACGCATGTAGGCCACCCCTTAAGGGGGCCACAACCTACATGTGCATGTCGCCCCTTTATAAGGGGTTGCAACCTGCACATGCAGTACAACCCCCCTCCCCCTAATGACCTGTGTATGCAGGCCGCCCTTAGCGCCTGCATACGCAAGTCGTCGGGAGCGTTCGACCCCCCCAAACATAAAGTTTATCTCTTTTTTTAATTTATTATTTATTATTTCTCTTAGGGTTTAACAATAACACAAAACCTTACCTTTTCATCTTGTTGGATGAGGTTTTGGGGAGAAATGCTTGTAGATTGTTGGGGGATAGAGCCCTTCATGGCATTAAACCTGCTTCCATAGCCTAGTCATCAGTTATACAACAATTTGTGGATGGCACAATCTTGTTTGGGATTGCTTCAATGGTTGAGGTTAGGAGGTGGAAGGGTCTTCTCAAGGATTATGAAGTGGCTTCAAGACAAAGTGTCAATTTTGAAAAGAGCCGCATCTATTTTTTGAATACCTCAGAGGTGTTGCAACATAAAATTAAAAGAGTCCTTAGTTTCTCTAGTGCTTGCTTATCGGCCACTTACCTTGGCCTTCCCCTCACGACCACCAAAGTTACCTCTGATTTTTGGAACTCGATTATTGAGAGAATGTAGAGGAAGCTAGAAGGTTGGAAGGGCTCATTGTTGAGTCAAGCCAGAATATTTCAACTTCTTAAAGCCTCTCTCCAAGGCATCCCTACTTATTTTCTCAGTTTATTTAAAATTTTGAAAGGTGTTTATGAGAGGATAGAGCAGATCCAGAAGAAATTTCTTTGGTTAGGGGTGGAGGAGAAAAGGGGAATTGCCCTTATTGGATGGGAGAAAGTGTGCATCCCTAAAACTCAAGGTGGATTAGGGTTAAGGAGAATTCACCTCATGAACAAAGCCCTCATGGCTAGGATTGGATGGAATCTAATCCAAGGCAACAGGGATTGGAGAGACATCATGAATGCTAAATATCTGAGAGGAGACCAGGGTTGCAGATTGCTTTTAGATCAATGCCTTCCTAAAGGATTTGTTATCTGGAATGGAACCCTTAAAACCAAGCGGCTCCTTCGCAAAGGAGTCAGGTGGAAAATTGGGGATGGTAGGAGTGTTAGCTTCTAGGAGGACAGATGGCTGAAGGACCTTCCCCTCAAGGAGCTTAGTTATGGCAAGACTGATGACAAAGCCAACAGGTTCTTTGGAAGTAGAGTTTCAAACTACATTAGTGGGCAAGTGTTCATTAGAATCTGGAAAGGTCTTATTGATTGTGGTCTAGATCATAACAAGGATAGATAGGTTGCTCTTCAGCTATAGAGGGAGTTGAACAATTTCAGACTTTCTTTACCCCTTAAGTAGGATCAGATGGTGTGGGATAAAGAAAACAAGGGCATATGCACTATGAAGAGCACCTATGGTCCTCTATTAGATCTGAGGGAGGACATCTTGTAGGGCAAAGTCTAGTTACCAAAACTCATATCCAAAATTAATTTCTTTTGGTGGACCCTCATCCATAATAAAATCCTCACCTTAGACAATTTGAAAAAGAGAGGGTTTCGGATACCCAATCGGTGCGTCCTTTATGGTGAAGAGGAGTCTGTCACTCATCTTCTATTATTTTGTAATTTCTCTTGGGAGGTATGGAGTCTTACTCTGTAGTGGTTGAATATGTCTTGGGTTACCAATGATAGTGTGGTTTCTTTTGTCAAAGCTTGGAGATCTCCCTTTCGCCCCATATTCCCTATGACTAAGGAACTATGGAACCAAATTCCCCCTCACCCGACATGGAATTTGTGGAAGGAACATAATAATAGAATCTTTAGGGAGAAATTCAAAACTCCTATGGAAGTTTTCCAAGCCTTTTCTAAACTGCTAGCTGAAAACATCAACTCCTGTAAATTCAAAGCAGTTGAGAATTCCCCAGGGCAAGAAGATCGAAATATGTTAAAACAGTGGGTAGTCAACCTGAGTATCTGCAATATTGATACCTCCAAGAAAATTTCTAGGGATGGAACCTGTTGGGATCTACCCCAGAAGGGCTGGTTCAAGATAAATTTTGATGGGGCGGCTAAAGGGAACCCTGGAGAGGCCAGTGATAGAGGCATAATTAGATCTGACTTTAGAATTTTTGTGGCTACCTACACTAGGGGGCTAGGTATTAAGAGCAACAATGAGGTTGAGGCGTTAGCCATGCTTTGAGGAATTAAGATTACTCTTTCTATGAATATCAAGCATTTGCATGTGGAGGGAGATTCACAACTGATTGTCAGTGCAGCCTTAAGGTTAGCCAGCTTGGGCTGGAATTTGTCTAATATGGTGGGAGACGTCTGCCTGCTCCTTAATTCCCTGGAAGATTACACAGTGTCACACATATACAGAGAAGGTAATGCCAAGGAAGATGTCATGGCCAACCTCAAAATAAATAAAAAATGGTTGGCGATGTTGGAGGTAATCCTCTAATCTATCTCGCAAAATTCAAATCCTTATTGAGAAAGATGGGCGTAAGTCTCTTTGTTCTTAATATAGTTAGGGAGAGTGCTTTGGTAGGAGGGGCGGCCTCCTTTTCCCTACATAATTTGGATGTGTCGTAGAGAGAATCTAAATATGTGGGAGGGTGGCAAGTTTCAAAATTGGGTTAGAGCCGTTAGAATTCAAATCCATCAAGGCGGGAATGATGATGTGGACTGGCAAAGGTTGACTCTAGAGACGGTCGATGACTGGATGATGCAGTGGCGGGAGACCTCATGGAGTGGTGGGTGGACGATAGGCTGGCAAGGCCATAATTATTTTCTTCCCATCCCTGTCCTCATTGATGTTTACTCTCACACGAGGTGGCGGGCGTGGATCTTTTCCAAGGAGATGCACCAAGGTGGCAAGGACCCTACATATCACTCAAATAATTACTTCAAATTTAATTCAAAGATTCATAGTCTATGGATGAGACGGGATTACACGAGTGACATTATTTATCCTTATGTTCATTCTGGTAGGCATCCTGCTTACAAAAATTACCCTTACATTATTCTCCTGTCTTGGTTGCTTAACGGGTTTCAGATGATTAGCATGGTTGGTGACATTATGAAAATAGAGCTGGCCTCACTTGAGGAGTGTGGCATATCATTCAAGAAGGTGAAGTGGCTTCCTTCTTGGAAGCCATGATAGGCTATGATGAGAACCTGTCAAGGAATTCACCAACTCTTGGGACGATAACAAGTGCGTTTGTGTGGGTGGCATTAGCTTCAAAGTTTTGAAGGAGATTATCAAGCATGCCACTGGTATGCCTATCAAAGGCAATAAGCATAGTTGGAGTAAGGTGCTAGATTCTAAAAATATGGGGTTGTTTTTTAAAGAGGGGGAAGCCGTAGTCAAGCTCCATGGTGGCTTTGAGAGAGAGAAGTTGCCTACTCCGTGGGGACAAGTCTGCCTCATGATAATGAAATACTTTACTCTGGAGGGGCGTTTCAAGGTATTTTATCACTACCACTTCACTTTGCTCAATCATTTTAGGCATAGGTTGGAACTAAGCCTCCCCTTCTTCCTACTTCCGTCCTTGGAAAATTTCATTTATTATGTCAAGGAGATTCAGTTCAAGAACCCTAACTATCCATCCATCCCTCTATTGGAATCATTTGTCGTTGCGCCAAAAGCTTGAACTATCAACGCTCGCTACAAACGCCAGACTTAACCCAGATCCATGGGAGGCTCACTGCCATGTCACGAATCCCAAGGTCAGCGTTGAACGCCTCACTGACAAGGGGGCAGCTCACTACCAACAATCCCCCCTCAACGCAACCCAAGGGATTCAAACCCATGACCCTTGGCTCTGATACCAATTGTTGGAATCGTTTGTCGTTGTGCCAAAAGCTTGAGCTATCAACGCTCGCTACAAATGCCAAACATAACCTAGATCCATGGGAGGCTCACTGCCATGTCACGAATCCCAAGGTCAGTGTTGAATGCCCCACTGACAAGGGGGCAGCTCACTGCCAACACCCTCTTCACCAAGGACTCGTCTTTTGGCTTTACCATTTCCATCTTGTGTTGTGCCCACCCAAGTAAATTAAAGTCAGTCTTTTGGACGATTCTCCCTCAGCCCTAACGTTTGTTGTTAAGGGTAAGGGTAAAAAAGTTATTGGGACCCCCAAAACCACGACACCCAGGAGCCCTAAAGGGGGACCAAGAATCGTGGAAACCCATGAGGCTTCACCTGTGGGGACCCCTATTCCGGAGTCTAAATCTAAAACCCTCAAAAAAAGCCAGCAAGAAAAACAAATTCCCTTCTCTAGAGATTGATAAGGAAATCGTGGTGGTGGCTAAGAGGGACAGGGAGACCGAAGAGGAAGAGGATACTCAACAACATAAGAAGGCTAAAATTGGGAGGGTGGAATTCCTGAGGGATGAGGGTACTTTGAAGGTCATTGATCTTGAGACCAGTTCCAAACAGGGAGAGGAAGGAGATTTGGGTGATGTTGCTTTTAAAAATCTTACTCATGGTGTTCAGAGGTCTAGTTGAATTGTCGGCATTCTCTCTGTCGATCTGCAAGGAATGGAGTTATCTGGAAAATCTGAGTTTGTGGAGGACACTTTAGGGGAAGGGGAAGATGAGACTCCCACAGAGTTGCTTCACGAAGATGAAGGAACCAGTCATTTTCTAGAATTGAATCTGTCGTATTCGGATGATGAAGAGGAAGAAACGGAGGAAGCCTAGGAGCCGAAAAAGGAAGATGGTTGCTCTTTGTGTAGCAAGACGGCTGAGGATGTGGCCAAGCTTAAAACCAAGATGGAAAAACTTTAGAAGAAGTGGCGGGTGATGGAGGAATTTGCGGCTAAGGCTCTCCACCGTGCGGTGTCTGTGTTCTCGGTTGCTAAAGATTTCGATGATAAGGTCAAAGGCATTGGGGTGGACAGTTTGGGAGATTACAAGGACATGCTCAAGTTCATGTCCAAATATGGGATAACTGAGAATCCCTAGTTGGTCTTTGGTTTTTTGTTGTTTTTTATTAGTCTGTTTGTTTTTTTGGAGCGTTTTCTCTGTTGTCTATGTGATGTTAATGTATTGCCTTTGGCTCATTTAAGGCCTTGTTTTGCCCTATGGGTTGCTTTGTAAAGAGTTTTGGACCCTCTTTTCCAATTGAACTAATCAAAAACACAAAAAGAAAAGTTATATATTTTGTTACTAAATTTTTAATTTAATTTTAGTTTATTTAATTAAAATTATTAATAAATGAAAGCTAATTTTATTTTTTTATTTAGTTAATAAATTTGGAGTTTATAATGAAATTTATAAATGATAAATGATTTAGTTAGTTATTTTAAAATGACAATTGGAATTACATATGATGTTATAGTTAGTCAAATTAATTTTGTAATTAAGTAATTTAATTAGTTAGTTGTTTAAAATTTATTTATTTATTTTCTTTATATATATTTACGCAGAGGGGCTCCTAAGGAAAGAGCTGAAAGATTCAAATTCCAATAAACAAAAATCTAAAAACTCCTGTAAATAAAAAATCCCCATTGATGGGGAAGGTGAAAGGACTGGTGAAGATGAAAGGACTGGGCATTTCATGGCATGGTGGATGGAAATTGAATAAATAATTCAAATAATTATTTTGCATAGAATTAAAAATTAATTGATGACATTAAAAACTATTGAGTAGCACTGTGGTAGTGGTGTGTCAGAATGGAGAATGGTATTTAGATATATTTGAGGTGAGCTGAAGGGGAGTGCGAACACAAAACAAAAGAATTTCCAGGAATCAATCCCAGGCGTGCATAAAATCTTTATTTTTTTAAAAGATATTTGTTTTTGTATGCCATGTCTATTCGAAGGTGCCATTATGTTGTTTTTCTTTTGTCAATGTCATTGGTCCCGTATTGGGACAGTGAATGTGGATATTAACCAGCAAATCTGTAAAAGTGGTTGCAGATGGGCTGAGTAGGGTTGACAGACACATTGTCTTCTTGTTTTCTTATGGGAGAAGGAACAATAATTAGCTGCTTTGGAGGTTGTGGGTAAATATCATTCCTTTTAACATTCAGTTATACTGAGTAGATAAACAAGCTTACTTTTGAAATGAAATGTTTTGCAAATTTGAAAACGTAGAGACAACAGCCATAACAACATATTTACAAAAGACCAAAAAATTGTCATTCGACTTCAATGACAGACCCTGTTTCGACATCCTTTGCAAACTTCTTCAAAGCCAAGCGACCTGCGGGGATTGATCCATCTATTTTGTTTTTTAAATTATGAACATTCCGATTTTATTTTGTTGTTTTTTTGAGATCCGTTATTTCTTGATTTTTATGAAAACTTCTTTGTATACTTTGATTTTTATAAAGTAAGTTGCTTATTATTAGTAATTGTTTACTTGAAAAAATTGACAGATACTGTCTGCACAGCAAAACCAAGATCACCATTTAGTTTTAGACTATATTAAATAGGGATTTAGTGATTTCTAATATAGGTATGCTTATTAATGGAATATGGTATATATCCATTTAGTTTTAATGTCTGTGAACCACACTTAAAACTATCCTTAGTTTTAATGTATGTGAACCGACTCTTGTTATTAAATCCACGGTTGATATTTCACCTGAAGCGTGCAAGACGATGAAAGTCATCTTGGCCGTTGAAATTTTCCATTTCCTGTTTGCCGTTGAAATTTTTTGTTTCCTGTTTGCCTTTCTCCGTCATGTAGAGGTTTAATTGCATTCGCTTCGTCACGTTTTTTTAACCTATACGTGACTGTATATTGCGAGAAAAAGTCTCGTGTGGTTTAAATGAAACTTGAACTTTAAAAACTTACACTTTGAAGTAAA
The DNA here is from genome assembly GCA_027924645.1 of Cunninghamia lanceolata. NCBI lineage: Eukaryota > Viridiplantae > Streptophyta > Pinopsida > Cupressales > Cupressaceae > Cunninghamia > Cunninghamia lanceolata. The sequence continues at coordinate 7,431,705 of BSBN01000564.1, read as the reverse complement.
AAAATCAAAGTTATTTTCACCAATATCATTCTAAGAAAAATGTAGGAAAATATTCTTGGTTTCAAATGTAATTTACATGACACTAAATCCTTCCACTTTATAATTACCATGAGAATATGATAAAACATTAAAATATAAATATTACTATATTATTGTATTCACAATATTTAATAGTTTATATTATATAGAATATAATAATAAATATAATTAAATATTTAGTGTGCAATGGGTAAGCAATTTAATATTTAATATTTAATATTATATTAAAGAGGCACAATAATTATGATAACAGATTACATGTTAATAAATTTTAAAGAGTACAAATTGAGGAATGGATTGGAGGATATATATTATTTTATTTATTTATTTTATTTATGTACAATAACATCTAAAAGTAAGTGCATTAGAATTAAAATATTATTGTTGCATATATAATTTTATTAAGTTTAATTATTATTTTTCTATTCTACAAAAAAAATCACAAATAGAGGTGGAAATCTATTATTTGATATACATAGAGTATACTCTATAAAATAGATGCATTAGATTTACAAAATGTTCATATATATATATATATATAATCTTTTGAAGGATTTTTTTGTAAGACCTTGTGTTTTGTTTTGAATTCAACCATCATTTCCCTTTTTTAGTTTTAGTTGATCTTGATGTTTTGTTATAGAGACTGGCACACTCGTGTAGAGATTGTTTCCCAATTGATCTCAAACACAAGAATGTTTAGGCTTACTTGAAACCTAAGGGAGACTTGATCACCAAGAGTCTTATTAGATGATGATTTCAATAGAACCACCCATTCAAGGAGTTCTAAATGCTAAAAATACTAAATTCACAGGTGAAATTAAATCTTGCATAGATTATAAAAACTCATTCTTTGACACATGAATCAAAGAATACTTTGGGTAAGATGGAAGGGATGCACAAAGGCACGCTTTTATTCATCCCTTTGATTCTATATTAATGTGCATTTGGCCTCTAAAATAGGGTATTGATCATCTCTCATTATTTTATGGATGAGCGCTCTCTCTCTCTCTATTTTCACTTCTCTCTATCTCTATCTCTCACCCTCTTTATCTCTTTACCTCTCTTTACATTTGTCTATATATCTGCCTCTCTCTCTCACACTTCTCCCTCCCTTGCTCTCTTTATTTTTGTATCTCTACCTCACTCCCCTTCTCTATTCCCCTCTCTCTCTCTCTCTCTCTCTCCACATAACATCTTGAGGGTGAATTGATTAAGGTGGAAGATGTGCATAATTTGACAAAAGAAAAACTCAATGAAATGATTAATTCAATTGGAGGTTTTGATTTGATAATAGGCGGAAGCCCCAAAAATAATTTAATATGAAACAATAATATCTCTCTAAATATGTTTCTCTTTGTCTCTCTACCTCTCTCCTTTCTATTTCTCTTTATCTCTCTCCATCTCCGTCTCCCCCTTCTCTCTCACACACTTCCTCTCAATGAGATCTCTCTCTGGTCAACCATTCCAATACTCTTCCAATTTCGACGTACCCATTGTACACTAAGGTGTGATTGCTAGTAGGTATGCTAAGTTATAAACTGGTCCTCTTTTGTTTCTAATAGGGCTTGATATCAGAAATGTGGATTCAAAAAGCAATCGTCATGAGCTTGGTTTGCCAGCTGTTCCCATTTATATAGTCAAGTTTACTAAGTGGCAAAAAACCCTAGCGGGGAAGTAAGAGAAACAGGCCCAATAAACCATAAAAATTTGAGGGAAGCATAAAATATTTTGCAATCGAGCATCAACCGTGAAAAAGAAAAAAGAAAAAAAATACTCATCAATTTTTTAATCAGAAGGTAAACTTTACGAACAAGGGTTCCGTCTTATTCGCCATAATAAAAATATTTGAAAGTAAAAAAATTTCCGTGCTAAATGTCATCTACTTTCTCATAGTTTACATGCCCACTTTACATCCCTAAAACTTTTATAAGGAAGTGGCATAACATTTTATATAAACTTCTAATAGAAAAATGAGCTCCCTACTTACTTAGATATTTAAAAAAGAAATTAGGAAGTCTTTAAAAAAAAAAATTAGGTAGTCTTAAAAATTTCAAATATTCTCTTTCCTTTGATATATTCTCCTTTTAATCTATTCAATATTTTTGAAATTCTTTGGTTGAGTTTCAATATATAACCCATTTAGCTTATATTGGAATTAGGGTTAGATATATAACCTTAGATTTTATGAGTATTTGTCAAAAATCATTTATTAAATAATTATATAGTTATAGACCTTAGAATAATAAAATAAATAAATAAATAGTATGGGATAAGATTAAAGTTGGCACAAAAAATTGATTAGAATTAATAGTATAAAATTAGAGTTAAATGTAAGCAAAAGTTAGTAGTGCTCTTAAGAGGGGAGTTGAGTTATTAGTAAAAAGAAACTGACTCACAATATTATTAGATTAGATTATGATGTTTGGGGCAAATTTAATAAATAATTTAGAGTTAAATAACAAATATTTAAACGCTTTGTTCCCACCTTTGCATTTTTTAAATTTGGCCATGGCTACAGGGGACTCGGGAGGACCCCCTAAACCCCCCCTTCCCCTCTCCCCTTTGGTATGGGTTAACCCTGGGGAAGCCTTGGGCTGCCACTCCGAACCCGTGACCCAGGGTGATGTGTCGGTTCCCAATGCATGGAAGAATGTCATCTTGGGGGACAAGGACCAAAATATCCCGAACGATATCCCACAGTTGTTGGAGACTGAGTGTGGATCTACTCTTAAACTCTCAGATTTGACTATGGAGAGATTTTTTTCTTCAATGGAGCAAGCTCTAGTTAGTAAGTTTTTCTCCTTTAGACCAAATATTGATCTGGTTAGGAGATGGGCTGCGACCAAGTGGAAAGTGAAGGGAAGCATCTCGATGAGTGCTATGGTTGGGAGAATGTTCCTCTTCAAGTTTACTTCCAGAGAGAACCTCACATATGTTCTTGTTGGAGGTCTGTGGATGTATAGTAAACATAGCCTTTCTGGTGCAGTCACGGCTAGGAGGGTCCATGAGGTGAACTATCCAGACTATGTAGCAAGAGTAAACACAATGGAAACAACTCAAAGATATGGAGTAAACACAAATTCAGTCATTCAGTATATCATAGAATTCAATACAAATTGGTCAGCAACATGTGGGCTTATAATTAGGGCTCACAGGCCTGATTACAGAATATCAGAATATGCACAAGATATAGCTTTGAAGCTCCTTCGCAAAGAATCCAAACTATGAACTTATGCTAATGATCATAACTATCGAATTCTGTTTTCCTAAGGATCTATTACATCAATATATATCATCTCTGGTACAAAAGATTCCTCCGTGTCAGCCAAGGAAGATCACAAACCCCAATGAAGAGTTGTAACGTTTGTACATGGATAGGTCGGACCTATTTGAATAGAACTCCTCCGCAATTGAATGGAATGAAGTGCGGATCTCGAGGAAGGTCGACCACAATCCAAACAACATTGAATGATGTGTCTTTGAACTTTGCAAGTCATGAAATGCTCTGCAAGTCTTCTCCTTCAGCTGATTGTTTGAGACTGCCAAGATGCTTTGTTTTGAGAAAACAGTCGATCTTCTGATAGCGATATCTTTCTGGTACCTTAACCAAATGATCTAAGTTTTGGATATGATGTGCATGGGTGTCTCTAGATACTAAGTCCAACTCCACAAGGTCTGAAATGCAATTGTGGCAGAATGCAGACCAAAATATAGAAACTGCTTCTAACTGAACTAACTATACTGAACTAGAAACTGAAAGAAACAAATTGAAATGCAAATATTTTTGGTTGATGCAAGATTGCTCTTCAACTAGGGATGCTCCTGTGCATCAGACATCTGGGGTTATTGAAAAAGTGAGTTCCTCACTTTGTTGGGGCTAGAGGAAAACCAAGACGGTCCACCTCAGCCTGAGAAATCCAAGATGAATCTTCTTCCGATCTACCTTTCCACTTCACAAGATATCCTTTGTATTGTTTTCCTCTAGTGTTATGGCCATCTCTGCTATCCAAAATGCCTTCAATTTGCTCTATGCTTGTTGTGGTAACTGCTTCTTCAAGTCTTCTTCAATGCTGTCACTGAACTCTGCTTCATGATACTGATATAGGTCTGCAATGTTGAATATAGGTGATATACCCAATGTCTTCGGTAGCTCCACTTCATATGGATTTCTTGAATCAAATTTTATGAGTATCCTACAAGGCCCAAACTTCTTCATCTTCAACTTGTTATATGTTCCAACTGGAAATCTTTCTTTTCTCAACTATACCATCACTTCATCTCTAACTACAAATTTTTTGTCTCTTCTTCTCATCTACCTTCTCCTTATACTTGCTATTCATCTCCTCCAAATGCTTCTTTACCTGATCATGTATTGTCTCCATATGCTCTATAAATTCTTCTACTTCTACACTTCTCTTATCTGTCATACTGATATATCTCAACTCTATTACTCTTCTAGGGTTTACTCTGGTAACAATCTCAAAAGGTGTTCTTCCGGTACTCCTATTCACTAAATTATTGTATGCAAGCTCTGCTTGTGAAAGAATCAAATCCCAACTTCCTACCTTCTCTCCAACCAAACATCTCAACAAGTTTCCCAAACTCCTATTTACTACCTCTGTATGTCCATCAGTCTATGGATGAAATGTTGAACTGAACTTCAGATCTGTCTTCATCTTCTTCCAAAGTGTCTTCCAAAAGTATCTAAGAAATCTGGTGTCTTTGTCTGAAATTATGCTCTTAGGTAATCCATGCAATCTTACAATCTCCTTGAAAAATAGATCAGCTACATGTACTGCATCAGTTATCTTCTTACAAGGTATCAAATGTGTCATCTTTGAAAATCTGTTTACTACTACAAATATTGAATCATGTCCTCTCTGTGTCTAAGGCAATACCATTACAAAATCCATACTTATGTCTTCCCAAGGTTTCTCCAGTACTATCAAAGGTTTATACAATCCAGTATTCTAACTACTTCCTTTTGCAACTTGACATACTCTACAACTCTGCACAAAATTCCTAACATCCTTATGTATCTGAGACCAAAAGTAATTTTCACTTACCAAAGCCACTATTTTATCAATGCCAAAATGTCCTGCTAATCCACCACTATGTTTCTCCTTGATCAAATTATCTCTCATTGAACTTCTAGGTATGCATGACTGGTTTCCTCTGAACAACATATCTTCCTAAATGAAATAATCCAACCATTTACTCCTATCTATCAAAATAGGTTCCTTACATGCTTTCCAAGGTTTTGCAAAATCCAGATCTTCCTCATACAAGTTCTTCTATTCATCAAATCCCAACACTTCAACTCTCATCTATGTCAACAAGTTTCTTCTAGTACTCATTGCATTTGCAACTTTGTTTGATTTTCCACTCATGTGCTTCAACACAAAAGTATAACTCTGCAAGAACTCTACCCACCTCATATGTCTCTAATTCAACTTTCCTTGACTGTTCAAATATTGCAAAGCTTGATGATCTGTATACAACACAAACTCCTTAGGCAACAAGTAATGTCTCCACTTCTTCAAGGCTTGAATTATGACATAGAACTCTTGATCATAAACTAAATATCTTCTCCTTACATCATTCAACTTCTCACTGAAATATGCTACAGGTCTACTGTTACATCCCTCTTTTTGGAATCAATAACACTATTTACTTTTCTTGCAAATTTCAGTTATATAATATGTTGTTGACGTCATGGAAACTGGTGATGTAGATAGACAAAGTAGTTCTATGAAATTTTGGAATCTATTGATTATGATCAATGTGATATTATAAACTAAAATGTCTTTTTGCTAGGAGAAAATGATGTTTGGATATATTATGCTTTGATTTGGAATATAGGTGCTTTGACCACAAAAAATTATATGTGAGACTATCATTGAAGGAACAGGTGGACCATGTTCGACAGGAAGAGAAAGTATCTTTGAGAAAGAGAATAGACTCTAGAAATTAACCATGGGTGTTTGTTACTGAAAACGCCAAGCAGGTAGATAAACCTTGAAGCCTTGAAATTAGTCATGTTTGCGGCTAAGATAATTTAAGACTGGATGTCGACGTCTGAAGTAAAGGTTTAACACCTTTCGTAAGTCGTCATATAGAATTTTGGAAATCGACGTTGTTGTCGCAAGTCCGCTTAATCATGTCGTCTAATAGAGATGACTGATATTCTAATTATAGGTAAATAAATAAACTTATTTGTGGCAGATTTGTGAGTCGTGTCTCGTAGTCGATTGACACGAGAAGTTGTTATTGTGTGTTAAACGATCTAGAAAACTTGTTTTGCGTTACACCCAATCCGTCGTGATTGCCGTAAAAATGCTTTGAACATGTGTTGTGAATTTATTTCTTTTAGGAAATCGACGGATGTCAAATTTGAAGCCGAGGTGAGCTATAACCTATTTTGGTCGTTATTTGGAAGAATATGCCAAATCCCCTTAGTTATATTCTGGTAAACGTGAGGTATTTCCTTTAGTTTGTTTGATATCAGTTTTCTTGTTGAAGCTTGAGTAAGGTCACGCTCAAGTTCTGTTGTTTTGACATCTTCCATTTCGAATGTGTCTTTTTCCTTCGAGTTTAAGACTTTGAGTTATCATTAATCTAACCTATATTTTCTTCATTAAGTTGGCCTTTATTCATTCTCTTATTCGACCTTAGAGGCACTTTATGCATTTATTATTCACCACCTTGTAAGAGCATTCGGTTATTAATGCAAACTTAGAGGTTTAGAAGCTTTGATGTGTGAGTAAGTGGACAGGGTTGTTATATCCACTAGTAGCCACGTCGCCAAAGGAACCTCCATCATGTTTAGTGGTCGCTGTAGGATAGGGAGTCGGGTGGCATGCAGAACTGATCTCCTTTTGTTTAGGCATGGATGGCAGAGGTAAATGTCGTTGTTCTCCTTCGTTGTGGGGGAGTTTTTGGTAGAGTATTTTTCTTATTGAGGGAGGACACGGATAGGAGAGAGTGTTGTGGGTTTCAGTCTGAGGAAGGAACTTGAGGATGTCGCTGAGAGATCAGCAAGGATGAGCTAGCAACAGCGAAACTCTAAGTATTACGACAGGTTCTCACCCTTTTCCCTCTGTACAGTCTATGATCATTGTTTTGTGTCTTATTTCTGCAGTGATAGTGTAGGATCTTTCAATGAAAAGGATAATGCAAACAATGTTATCTTATTGTAAGCTCTGAGTGAGGTTTGTTTACAATGAAAACGTTAATTTCTGAGTAAAAGAACCACTCTGCCCTATGCCACTCTGTAGGAGTTATTAACTCAGTTTTTATGCATGTTTCGACGTAGGTTATATTGTTTTAGATAGCCTGTGGTTTTGTATTAACTGGCTGTGTTAATGGAAGATGAAGCCCATGTTTAGAAGGATTATAAAACGTTCCTTTGTTCAAGCACAATAGAACCTTAAAGATTACTTTATTCCATCATTGGAATGGTCGTACTCTTTTTGCAACCTTATCCAAAAGCTTTGCTTTGCACCGCTCATTGTACTCTGGAGTTTATGTTCTAAAAACATTTTCCAAGCGTTGTTTAAGGATAGGAACTTCTACAAGGGTGAGAACATTCCATATTTTTAATACTTGAAATACTTCCTCTCCTTGCTTGACATCAGTTGTCCACACTAAATATAAACCTGACGTTGCATATACATTTATTAGGTTTTCCTGAGAAGAACCAGCATGTTTTCTACTTTGTCGCCAACCTTTAGCCAAATTCAGTATTGTATTGATTATCTTCTGCCGCACATCTAAACCCTTTAACTTGGTAAATGATTCTTTAAACTCATTGCTGAACATAACCTTCCAAACTGTGTTGTTGAACAAGATGTAATCCTTCTTTAATAGATCTTGAAGTTGGTTCATCACATCCTTTGCATTTCTTATTAATTTCACCATTCCACTGTCTATATAACTAATTTTTGTTTCCAAAAACCCTCCAAGGTTCAACTTCGACGACTTATATGACGTAAGATATAAACTTAAATTGGCTTGATGTTTTATTTCTATAACCTGTCCCATAGAGTTTAAAGGTATGACAAACCTTGGTAGATAAGAAATTGAGATTGGAGTGAATGCCGACAAATGTATTTAACTAGTTTCTTATTTGGTTTTAGATCTTCAGTTAGAGGTCGATATATTAGTATGATCGTCTCTAGATTCTTAAGATAGATTCCAAGTGTTTTAATATCCTTATTATATAACTCTTACCTCATTGAACCATTTAAAACTATTTGTTTTGGAAGGAGGGTGTAGAGTTGTAGTATAAGTAATTATCCTTGGTCAAAAACCATCTTGCTTATAAATGAAAAGATAAGGGTGGGAAACCCACATATTGTGTTTTAGTTAATTAAATTGCATGCGATGATCCTTGTGTCACTATTACCTTGAAGACCTTTATGACTCTAAAACTTAAAACTCTGGGCTTACAGGTAATCATATTTTATACTTGGGTATTTTGTATAAACTTATGAAAACCGTATAGCCAAGTTAGAGACCACTTAGGAGTGGATATTTTTAAACAACGGTTTAGACTGTTAAGAGATTACTATTGCATTACAAATGTTATCGATATAAATAATGAAATAGAAAACCCTTTATACATCGCAAATACGGAGATGAATCCATAAGCTCAGGAATACAGTAAACCTTTGCGCCATGCGCTATTGCATGAGGAAATTCAAATACCTTGAGGTCATCGAGGTCAACATATATATAAACCTTATAAGTAGGAAAACTGTAGGATTGCGATTAATTCAAGTCAAATAGGGTGGGTGAACTTAATTCATGCGTTCATACAACGCTATTTAAATTCAAATCCTTTAGCCAAGGTGATGCATGATCCTCAAGTGCATTGAATGTTCACTGTGACTGGATGGCATTTCTTGTGGAAGGGTCATGCATGACTAGAGGGTATCTAGGGATTTGCATGATAACAAGACACGTAAGTTACAACACCAGAGCTCAGATGGCAAACACCGATGGTTATCCTAAGTCTATCCTCTTGAGTAGCGTAGGGCCACTTCTGGTTAGGAAGGAGTGCGGGAGACCGACGGTCTGTGGTTGGAAGTTAAGCTCCTTGAAGATACTTTCTCTTCCAAATATTGAGGATTGCCGAGTCTTGAATGTGATTGGTCAACAATCGAGATGCGGTGATAATGGTATGTTTCCAATATTGTATTTGTTTTAATAATTTTTCAAATTGTAAGAAAACAAAATGTTTATGGTTTATCATTTCTTTCAGCTTTGTGAAAAATGAAATCATGTTTATTGTTAAATCAAAGAATGTTATACTTGATAGTAGTGAATTCTTTTATATTTGATTACAAAGAAAAGAAAATTTTACCTATGTTAAAACCTAGTTTTCAAGTTAAATCAGATATGGATGTTACATATGGTATCAGAGCTAACTAGGTTTAGCACTAGGGCTGATGAGTCCACTAACCTGATTAGGAAATCAACATTACGTGGGTAGCTAATGATTTGATTTACTGTGCCAGGATGGTACGCATCAAGAAAACTGTAAGAAAATCCTTCGCGGGTAAGGAACGTTATCTGCAAGCTAAGCAGAAACGGCTTGCGATGATCAAGACCATTGAGAAAACTAATGACAAAAATGACATTTGGCTTGATGATGTGGAAACCTTTGCCAATGCCTTGTCACGACTTAAACGAATGAGAAGAGAACTCCTAGAGGTAGCGACGATGGCAGCTCAGATCATGGTCAATTGCTGCCCTATTATTGTACCTAATAGTCTACCTATCAGTGTACTTCTTAGTATACATGTGAGTGTACCTATTAGTATACCAATGATCACTAGGGATCCCCGTATAGCGCCTAGAGCTGAGATCATTGAACTATCATCTGATAGTGAGTCTGAGGGGTATACACCTCGTGATTATGTGTCGGACAATGAATCCGAAGGTTACACCCCACTTGATAATACTGAGTAAAAACATGAGATATGTCTATCTCTATTGAATGTATGAACAATTTTGCAAAATGAATAAAGACAAATTTTTGGTTTGAGAACAATTATGATTATGATCAATTGTTGTTTTCTTTTTGTGATATATAAAATGATAAGCATAAAACTAATTAGTATATGTTTAATCAGGTGAGAAACTAAACTATCATGGATCAATCAGAGTTTAACGAGGGGGAAGATCGGGAAGGTCATAACTCTCGGGAAAACTCCACTGACAAGTTGGATGGGATTCTTAATATGCTTACTGAAACCAAGGAAAGGTAGAACAAACTGGAAAAGAAAATGGATGAAACTGGGAACACAGAGGGTGAAAATGAGAATTCTCATAATACAAGCAAAAGTAAACATTGGGATAATGGCACGTCAAGTGAAAACCCTCACGACAGTGAAGTTCAAAGGAAAATCAAAGATAAACTTGCATTAGAATTATCTAAGGATATGAAAAAGGTTAACGCTCCTAAGTTTGATGGAACGAAAACCGGAGATGCAGCAGAAGCATGGTTAACAGAGATGGAGAAATACTTTGAGATCAGAAATTACTCTGAGGTTACTAAAGCAGTGTGGGGAGCATATCAGCTATCTGGGGAAGCATCCACTTGGTGGATGAATAAGAAAATGGAGCTAGAATTAAGTCCCTTGAAGGTGACATGGAATGAGTTCGTGGAACTATTCTGAAAAAGATGGTTACCTCAGTTATATTTTGATCAAAAGTTAACAGATTTCCAAAACCTCAGGCAAGGTGAATTATCTGTGGTTGAGTATGCAGAAAAATTTACTAGACTGCTGAAGTATGTTCCTCAATACCAAAAGGATGAAAGATTTAGGATTAGAAAATTTATCATGGGACTCAATCCTCCGATTGGCGGCGAGGTGGAGGTGCATGGTCCAAGCACAATGGATCAAGTGTATGAGAAAGCAATTAAGCGAGAACAGAAGATCAAATCTGTATCTGCTTACCGTGAAAAGAAACGTAAGAAGTTTGATAAGAAGTACAACGATCAGTCATATAAAAGATAGAATGAGAAGGGATATGGAAACAGGAGGTTTCATAAAGGAAATCGAAAGAACCAAGGGGGATTTGGTAATGAGCGAAGAGGTGAAGATTATAAGAGAAATGTCAATTTTAAGAAGAATGATGATTCTACGAGAAGGCCATCTAAGAAGTGAGGACCTATAGGAGGATGTTTTTCTTGTGGACGAGATCATTATGCCAACCGTTGCCCTAATAAGAAGTAGAATGGGAAGCCTAGGAACACGGAACTTCCTTCGCAGCAGGAAGCTTTTCAACAAAGGATTCATGCCGCTCTTGACAATCGACAAGCAGAGTATCAGATCACCCCTATTGAGATGACAGGTACCTTATTTGGAGTTCCTGTTTCTAATCTATTTGATACTGGTGCAACAGAAAATTTTGTGTCACCTAGAGTCTTAAGTAAATTTTCTAGAAACACTGGTTTTATGTCAAAACCATGGACAGTTGAGTATGCAAATAACTCAAAGGCTCAGGTAGAGCAATGTTTGTTCGAAGCTAAGATTGATATTTCTAACTTCACCACTGAGGCAAATTTATAGTAGCACCTTTAGGGTCCTACGATGTCATCTTAGGAATGAATTGGTTGTGGAAACATCGGGCCAAGGTAGATTATTTTCATAAAACAATTGAGTGTCTAGATGAGAAGGGCAATTTAGTAAATCTTTAAGGAATTCAAAGGGAAATAAGGATTAGATCCATTTCTTCAAAACAATTAAAACAGGCTAGACGAAAGGGATGTCAACTTTTTGTAGTCAAAATGGACCTAGTAGAGGAAACCTTGGAGAAACAAACATTTGAGGAAAAATATCCATATCTTTGCAATTTCAGTGATGTATTTCCCGACGAGCTACCAGGCTTACCTCCAAAAAGAACATTTGATTTTGGCATGGATATTAAACCAGGATCAGAGCCATTCTCTAAAGCTCCATATCGTATGACCACCACTGAACTTATGGAACTAAAAGCTCAACTGCAGGAGCTATTGTCTAAGAATCTAATCAGGCCAAGTGTATCACCATGGGGAGCCCCAATTATATTTGTCAAGAAGAAAGACGAAACTCTTAGGCTATGTATAGATTATAGGATGTTTAATAAGGCGACAATAAAGAATAAGTATCCATTGCCACGTATTGATGATCTATTTGACCAAATGCGTGGTGCATCAGTCTTTTCGAAGATAGATTTGAGATCTGGATACCATCAGTTAAGGTTGAAAGATGACGATATTCCCAAGACGGCATTTAGAACGAGATATGGTCATTATGAGTTTACGATGTTGCCATTTGGATTGACCAATGCACCTACTGCTTTCATGAATCTCATGAATAGTGTTTTCAGAGATTGTCTGGATAAATTTGTGCTAGTTTTCATTGATGATATTCTGGTTTATTCCAAAAATGAAGAGGAGCATAGACAACATCTTCAAATAGTCTTGCAACGATTAAGAGAACACAAATTACATGTGAAACTCTCAAAGTGCACCTTCTTTCATAAAGAAGTGCAGTATTTGGGCCATATAATATCAGCTGATGGGTTATCAGTTGATCCAGCTAAAATAAAGGCTATTATGGAATGGCCTGAACCTTCCAATGTTTCAGAAGTGCGAAGTTTCATGGGATTGGCCAGATATTACAGGAAATTTGTGTTGAATTTCTCAAGCATTGCTAGCCCAATTACCTCCTTGCAAAGAAAAGGAAAAAGGTTTGTTTGGACGGAAGAATGTCAAAAGGCCTTTGACTTGTTAAAAGAAAAATTAACAACCGCTCCAATTTTGAAAGTTCCTGATCCTGAGGGATATTTTGAGGTTATTACGGATGCCTCGGGGGAAGGGTTAGGAGGTGTGCTTATGCAAGATGGCCGAGTAGTAGCCTATGAATCAAGGAAGTTGAAAAACTATGAGCAGAATTACGCTCCTCATGACCTAGAAATGGCAGCAGTGATTCACGCCCTTCAGATGTGGCGGCATTATTTGTTGGGAAAGACTTTTATACTAAAATTAGATCATCAAAGTCTTCGCTACATATTTACACAACCTAATCTCAATGCAAGGCAGAGGAGATGGTTGGAATTAATATCAGATTATGACTTTGAGATTTCTTATATCAAAGGCAAGGAAAACTGAGTAGCTGATGCCTTAAGCAGAAGAAGACACATAGCTTCTATAATCTCCATACATGCTAACTTTAAAGATTTAGTAATGCAAAGCTTGTCTGGAGATGAGTATTATGAGCAAGTGAAACAGGCTCTGCACTTAAACCCTGAGGACCCAAGATATGACGGATTCAGTTTTGAATCAAATGGATTGATGAGATTCAAGGGAAGAATCTACGTTCCTGATTCAGTAGAACTTAGAAACCTTGTTTGGAAGGAAGTTCATCGTGCTCCATACTCTGGACACCCTGGTGTAACAAAACTGTTAGTTGATTTCAAGCCGCTATATTTTTGGAAGGAAATGTAGAACTCCTATACGCTGGGATAAACTGGAAGATAGGATAAGCATTGGACCTTAAATGCTTACTGATATGGAAGAAAACGTGAAAATGATTAGGAAGAGGTTGGCAAAAGCCAACAACAGGCAAGAAAGTTATGCAGATCGCAAACGAGTGCCTAGAAATTTCTCTGTTGGTGAGAAAGTGCTTTTGCGAGTGAAACACTATAAGAGTTCAATAAAATTTGGTAAATCATCGAAATTGGCTCCTCGTTATCTCGGACCTTTTGAAGTTCTTGAGATTATCAATCCAGTTGCCAACAAAGTTGCTCTACCTCCAGCCTTTTCCAAGATGCATAATGTTTTTCATGTTTCATATCTAAAGAAATATTCTGTAGGTAATAACCACATCCTTAACTGGAATTCTTTACAGATGCAAGAACCCGGGGTGGTTGTGATCGAGCCACTCAAGGTGCTCGAAATACGTAAACTTCGTTTACGTAATCGAGAAGTTTTGCAATGCAAAATTCAGTGGGACCAATACGGCGAGGATAGTGCCACTTGGGAAGACTATAAAGACATTTACCAAAGATTTCCTAAACTTTTCAAAGACATTAATGTTGAACTATAAAAAAGTTTGTTTTAAGTTTAATTTTGCTTGATAAACTCAATCATCGGAGACGATGATTTTAAAGGGGAAGGATATGTTACATCCCTCTTTTTGGAATCAATAACACTATTTACTTTTCTTGCAAATTTCAGTTATATATTATGTTGTTGACGTCATGGAAACTGGTGATGTAGATAGACAAAGTTAGTTCTATGAAATTTTGGAATCTATTGATTATGATCAATGTGATATTATAAACTAAAATGTCTTTTTGTTAGGAGAAAATGATGTTTGGATATATTATGCTTTGATTTGGAATATAGGTGCTTTGACCACAAAAAATTGTATGTGAGACTGTCGTTGCAGGAACAGGTGGACCATGTTTGACAGGAAGAGAAAGTATCTTTAAGAAAGAGAATAGACTCTAGAAATTAACCATGGGTGTTTGTTACCGAAAACGCCAAGCAGGTAGATAAACCTTGAAGCCTTGAAATTAGTCATGTTTGCGGCTAAGATAATTTAAGACTGGATGTCGACGTCTGAAGTAAAGGTTTAACACCTTTCGTAAGTCGTCATATAGAATTTTGGAAATCGACATTGTTGTCGCAAGTCCGCTTAATCATGTCGTCTAATAGAGATGACTGATATTCTGATTAGAGGTAAATAAATAAACTTATTTGTGGCAGATTTGTGAGTCGCGCCTCATACTCGAATGATGCGAGAAGTCGTTATTGTGCATTAAACGATCTAGAAAACTTGTTTTGCGTTACGCCCAATCCGTTGTGATTGCCGTAAAAATGCTTTGAACATGTGTTGTGAATTTATTTCTTTTAGGAAATCGACAGATGTCAAATTTGAAGCTGAGGTGAGCTATAACCTGTTTTGGTCGTTATTTGGAAGAATATACCAAATCCCCTTAGTTATATTCTGGTAAACGTGAGGTATTTCCTTTAGTTTGTTTGATGTCGGTTTTCTTGTCGAAGCTTGAGTAAGGTCACGCTCAAGTTCTGTTGTTTTGACGTCTTCCATTTTGAATGTGTCTTTTTCCTTCGAGTTTAAGACTTTGAGTTATCATTAATCTAACCTATATTTTCTTCATTAAGTCGGCCTTTATTCATTCTCTTATTCGACCTTAGAGGCACTTTATGCATTTATTATTCACCACCTTGTAAGAGCATTCGGTTATTAATGCAAACTTAGAGGTTTAGAAGCTTTGATGTGCGAGTAAGTGGACAAGGTTGTTATATCCACTAGCAGCCATGTCGCCAAAGGAACCTCCATCATGTTTAGTGGAAGTTGTAGGATAGGGAGTCAGGTGGCATGCAGAACTGATCTCCTTTTGTTTAGGCACGGATAGCAGAGGTAAATGCCATTGTTCTCCTTCGCTGTGGGGGATTTTTTGGTAGAGTATTTTTCTTATTGAGGGAGGACATGGATAGGAGAGAGTGTTGTGGGTTTGAGTCTGAGGAAGGAACTTGAGGATGTCGCAGAGAGATCAGCAAGGATGAGCTAGCAACAGTGAAACTCTGAGTATTATGACAGGTTCTCACCCTTTTCCCTCTGGGTACTCTATGATCATTGTTTTGTGTCTTATTTCTGCAGTGATAGTGTAGGATCTTTCAACGAAAAGGATAATGCAAAAAATATTATCTTACTGTAAGCTCTGAGTGAGGTTTGTTTACAATGAAAACGTTAATTTTTGAGTAAAAGAACCACTCTGCCCTATGCCACTCTGTAGGAGTTATTAACTCAGTTTTTATGCATGTTTCGACGTAGGTTAGATTGTTTTAGATAGCCTATGGTTTTGTATTAACTGGCTGTGTTAATGGAAGATGAAGCCCATGTTTAGAAGGATTATTAAAAGTTCCTTTGTTCAAGCACAGTAGAAACTTAAAGATTACTTTATTCCATCATTGGAATGGTCATACTCTTTTTGCAACCTTATCCAAAAGCTTTGCTTTGCACCGCCTAATGTACTCTGGAGTTTATGTTCTAAAAACATTTTTCAAGCGTTGTTTAAGGATAGGAACTTCTACAAGGGTGAGAACATTCCATATTTTTAATACTTGAAATACTTCCTCTCCTTGTTTGACATCAGTTGTCCACACTAAATATAAACCTGACGTTGCATATACATTTATTAGGTTTTCCTGAGAAGAACCAGCGTGTTTTCTACTTTGTCGCCAACCTTTAGCCAAATTCAGTATTGTATTGATTATCTTCTGCCGCACATCTAAACCCTTTAACTTGGTAAATGATTCTTTAAACTCATTGTTGAACATAACCTTCCAGACTGTGTTGTTGAACAAGATGTAATCCTTCTTTAATAGATCTTGAAGTTGGTTCATCACAACCTTTGCATTTCTTATTAATTTCACCATTCCACTGTCTATATAACTAATTTTTGTTTCCAAAAACCCTCCAAGGTTCAACTTCGACGACTTATATGACGTAAGATATAAACTTAAATTGGCTTGATGTTTTATTTCTATAACCTGTCCCATAGAGTTTAAAGGTATGACAAACCTTGGCAGATTAGAAATTAAGATCGGAGTGAATGCCGACAACTGTATTTAACTAGTATCTTATTCAGTTTTAGATCTTCAGTTAGAGGTCGATATATTAGTATGATCGTCTCTAGATTCTTAAGATAGATTCCAAGTCTTTTAATATCCTTATTATATAACTCTTACCTCATTGAACCATTTAAAACTATTTGTTTTGGAAGGAGGGTGTAGAGTTGTAGTATAAGTAATTATCCTTGGTCAAAAACCGTCTTGCTTATAAATGAAAAGATAAGGATGGGAAACCCGCATATTGTGTTTTAGTTAATTAAATTGCATGCGATGATCCTTGTGTCTCTATTACCTTGAAGACCTTTATGAGTCTAAAACTTAAAACTCCGGGCTTACGGGTAATCATATTTTATACTTGGGTATTTTGTATAAACTTATGAAAACTGTATAGCCAAGTTAGAGACCACTTAGGAGTGGATATTTTTAAACAATGGTTTAAACTGTTAAGAGATTACTATTGCATTACAAATGTTATCCATATAAACAATGAAATAGAAAACCCTTTATACATCGTGAATACGGAGATGAATCCATAAGCTCAGGAATAGAGTAAACCTTTGCATCATGCGCTATTGCATGAGGAAATTCAAATACCTTGAGGTCATCGAGGTCAACATATATATAAACTTTACAAGTAGGAAAACTGTAGGATTGTGATTAATTCAAGTCGAGTAGGGCGGGTGAACTTAATTCATGTGTTCATACAATGCTATTTAAATTCAAATCCTTTGGCCAAGGTGATGCATGATCCTCAAATGCATTGAATGTTCACTGTGACTGGATGGCATTTCTTGTGGAAGGGTCATGCATGACTAGAGGGTATCTAGGGATTTGCATGATAACAAGACATGTAAGTTACAACACCAGAGCTCAGATGGCAAACACCGATGGTTATCCTAAGTCTATCCTCTTGAGTAGGGTAGGGTCACTTCCAGTTAGGAAGGAGTACGGGAGACCGACGGTCTGTGGTTTGAGGTTAAGCTCCTTGAAGATACTTTCTCTTCCAAATATTGAGGATTGCCGAGTCTTGAATGTGATTGGTCGACAATCGAGATGCGGTGATAATGGTATGTTTCCAATATTGTATTTGTTTTAATAATTTTTCAAATTGTAAGAAAACAAAATGTTTATGGTTTATCATTTCTTTCAGCTTTGTGAAAAATGAAATCATGTTTATTGTTATATCAAAGAATGTTATACTAGATAGTAGTGAATTCTTTTATATTTGATTACAAAGAAAAGAAAATTTTGCCTATGTTAAAACCTAGTTTTCAAGTTAAATCAGATATGGATGTTACATATGGTATCAGAGCTAACCAGGTTTAGCACTAGGGCTGATGAGTCCACTAACCTGATTAGGAAATCAACATTACGCGAGTAGCTAATGATTTGATTTACTGTGCCAGGATGGTACGCATCAAGAAAACTGCAAGAAAATCCTTCGCGGGTAAGGAACGTTATCTGCAAGCTAAGCAGAAATGGCTTGCGATGATCAAGACCATTGAGAAAACTAATGATGAAAATGGCATTTGGCTTGATGATGTGGAGACCTTTGCCAATGCCTTGTCACGACTTAAACGAATGAGAAGAGAACTCCTAGAGGTAGCGATGATGGCGGCTCGAATCATGGTCAATTGCTGCCCTATTATTGTACCTAATAGTCTACCTGTTAGTATACCTATGAGTGTAGCTATTAGTATACCAATGATCACTAGGGATCCCCGTATAGCACCTAGAGTTGAGATCATTGAACTATCATCTGATAGTGAGTCTGAGGGGTATACACCACGTGATTATGTGTCAGACATTGAATCCGAAGGTTACACCCGACTTGATAATACTGAGTAAAAACATGAGATATGTCTATCTCTATTGAATGTACGAACAATTTTGCAAAATGAATAAAGACAAATTTTTGGTTTGAGAACAATTATGATTATGATCAATTGTTGTTTTCTTTTTGTGATATATAAAATGATAAGCATAAAACTGATTAGTATATGTTTAATCAAGTGAGAAACTAAACTATCATGGATCAATAAGAGTTTAACGAGGGGGAAGATTGAGAAGGTCATAACTCTCAGGAAAACTCCACTGACAAGTTGGATAGGATTCTTAATATGCTTACTGAAACCAAGGAAAGGTTGAACAAACTGGAAAAGAAAATGGATGAAACTGGGAACACAGAGGGTGAAAATGAGAATTCTCATAATACAAGCAAAAGTAAACATTGGGATAATGGCACGTCAAGTGAAAACCCTCACGACAGTGAAGTTCAAAGGAAAATCAAAGATAAACTTGCATTAGAATTATCTAAGGATATGAAAAAGGTTAACCCTCCTAATTTCGATGGAATGAAAACTGGAGATGCAGCAGAAGCATGGTTAATAGAGATGGAGAAATACTTTGAGATCAGAAATTACTCTGAGGTTACTAAAGTAGTGTGGGGAGCATATTAGCTATCTGGGAAAGCATCCACTTGGTGGATGAATAAGAAAATGGAGCTGGAATTAAGTCCTTTGAAGGTGACATGGAATGAGTTTGTGGAACTATTCTGAAAAAGATGGTTACATCAGTTTTATTTTGATCAAAAGTTAACAGATTTCCAAAACCTCAGGCAAGGTGAACTATCTATGGTTGAGTATGCAGAAAAATTTACTAGACTGTTGAACCATGTTCCCCAATACCAAAAGGATGAAAGATTTAGGATTAGAAAATTTATCATGGGACTCAATCCTTAGATTGGCGGCGAGGTGGAGGTGCATGGTCCAAGCACAATGGATCAAGTGTATGAGAAAGCAATTAAGCAGGAACAGAAGATCACATCGGTCTTTTCTTACCGTGAAAATAAATGTAAGAAGTGCGATAAGAAGTACAACGATCAGTCATATAAAAGATAGAATGAGAAGGGATATGGATATAGGAGGTTTGATAAAGGAAATCGAAAGAACCCAGTGGGATTTGGTAATGAGCAAAGAGGTGAAGATTATAAGAGAAATGTCAATTTTAAGAAGAATGATGATTCTACGAGAAGGCCATCTGAGAAGCGAGGACCTATAGGAGGATGTTTTTCTTGTGGACAAGATCATTATGCCAACCATTGCCCTAATAAGAAGTAGAATGGGAAGCCTAGGAACACGGAACTTCCTTCGCAACAGGAAGCTTTTCAACAAAGGATTCATGCCGCTCTTGACAATCGACAAGCAGAGTATCAGATCACCCCTATTGAGATGACAGGTACCTTATTTGGAGTTCCTGTTTCTATTCTTTTTGATACTGGTGCAACAGAAAATTTTGTGTCACCTAGAGTCTTAAGTAAATTTTCTAAAAAAGTTGGTTTTATGTCAAAACCATGGACAGTTGAGTATGCAAATAACTCAAAGGCTCAAGTAGAGCAATGTTTGTTTAAAGCTAAGATTGATATTTCTAACTTCACCACTGAGGCAAATTTATAGTAGCACCTTTAGGGTCCTACGATGTCATCTTAGGAATGAATTGGTTGTGGAAACATCGGGCCAAGGTAGATTATTTTCATAAAACAATTGAGTGTCTAGATGTCAAGGGCAATTCAGTAAATCTTCAAGGAATTCAAAGGGAAATAAGGATTAGATCCATTTCTTCAAAACAATTAAAACGGGCTAGACGAAAGGGATGTCAACTTTTTGCAGTCAAAATGGACCTAGTAGAGGAAACCTTGGAGAAACAAACATTTGAGGAAAAATATCCATATCTTTGCAATTTCAGTGATGTATTTCCCGACGAGCTACTAGGCTTACCTCCAAAAAGAACATTTGATTTTGGCATGGATATTAAACCAGGATCGGAGCCAGTCTCTAAAGCTCCATATCGTATGACCACCACTGAAATTATGGAACTAAAAGCTCAACTGCAGGAGCTATTGTCTAAGAATCTAATTAGGCCAAGTGTATCACCATGGGGAGCCCCGGTTATATTTGTCAAGAAGAAAGACGAAACTCTTAGGCTGTGTATAGATTATAGGATGTTTAATAAGGCGACAATAAAGAATAAGTATCCATTGCCACGTATTGATGATCTATTTGACCAAATGTGTGGTGCATCAGTATTTTCAAAGATAGATTTGAGAGCTGGATACCATCAGTTAAGGTTGAAAGATGAAGATATTCCCAAGACGGCATTTAGAACGAGATATGGTCATTATGAGTTTACAGTGTTGCCATTTGGATTGACCAATGCACCTACTGCTTTCATGAATCTCATGAATAGTGTTTTCAGAGATTGTCCAGATAAATTTGTGCTAGTTTTCATTGATGATATTCTGATTTATTCCAAAAATGAAGAGGAGCATAGACAACATCTTCAAATAGTCTTGTAACGATTAAGAGAACACAAATTATATGCGAAACTCTCAAAGTGCACCTTCTTTCAGAAAGAAAAGAAGTATTTGGGCCATATAATATCAACTGATGGGATATCAGTTGATCCAGCTAAAATAAAGGCTATTATGGAATGGCCTGAACCTTCCAATGTTTCAAAAGTGCGAAGTTTCATGGGATTGGCCAGATATTACAGGAAATTTGTGTTGAATTTCTCAAGCATTGCTAGCCCAATTACCTCCTTGCAAAGAAAAGGAAAAAGGTTTGTTTGGACGAAAGAATGTCAAAAGGCCTTTGACTTGTTAAAAGAAAAATTAACAACCGCTCCAATTTTGAAAGTTCCTGATCCTGAGGGATATTTTGAGGTTATTACGGGTGCCTCGGGGGAAGGGTTAGGAGGTGTGCTTATGCAAGATGGCCAAGTAGTAGCCTATGAATCAAGGAGGTTGAAAAACTATGAGCAGAATTACGCTCCTCATGACTTAGAAATGGCAACAGTGATTCACGCCCTTCAGATGTGGCGGCATTATTTGTTGGGAAAGACTTTTATACTAAAATCAGATCATCAAAGTCTTCACTACATATTTACACAACCTAATCTCAATGCAAGCCAGAGGAGATGGTTGGAATTAATATCAGATTATGACTTTGAGATTTCTTATATCAAAGGCAAGGAAAACCGAGTAGCTGATGCCTTAAGCAGAAGAAGACACATAGCTTCTATAATCTCCATACATGCTAACTTTAAAGATTTAGTAATGCAAAGCTTGTCTGGAGATGAGTATTATGAGCAAGTGAAACAGGCTCTGCACTTAAACCCTGAGGACCCAAGATATGACAAATTCAATTTTGAATCGAATGGATTGATGAGATTCAAGGGAAGAATCTACGCTCCTGATTCAGTAGAACTTAGAAACCTTGTTTGGAAGGAAGTTTATCATGCTCCATACTCTAGACACCCTGGTGTAACAAAACTGTTAGCTGATTTCAAGCCGCTATATTTTTGGAAGGAAATGCAGAACTCCTATAAGATGGGATAAGCTAGAAGATAGGATAAGCATTGGACCTGAAATGCTTGCTGATATGGAAGAAAAAGTGAAAATGCTTAGGAAGAGGTTGGCAGAAGCCAATGACAGGCAAAAAAGTTATGCAGATCACAAACGAGTGCCTAGACATTTCTCTATTGGTGAGAAAGTGCTTGTGCGAGTGAAACCCTATAAGAGTTCAATAAAATTTGGTAAATCATCAAAATTGGCTCCTCGTTATGTCAGACCTTTTGAAGTTCTTGAGATTATCAATCCAGTTGCCTACAAAGTTGGTCTACCTCCAGCCTTGTCCAAGATGCATAATGTTTTTCAGGTTTCATATCTAAAGAAATATTTTGTAGGTAATAACCACATCCTTAACTGGAATTCTTTAAAAATGCAAGAACCCGGGGTGGTTGTGAGCGAGCCACTCAAGGTGCTCGAAATACGTAAACTTCGTTTACGTAATCGAGAAGTTTTGCAATGCAAAATTCAGTGGGACCAATATGGCGAGGATAGCACCACTTGGGAAGACTATAAAGACATTTACCAAAGATTTCCTAAACTTTTCAAAGACATTAATGTTGAACTATAAAAAAGTTTGTTTTAAGTTTAATTTTGCTTGATAAACTCAATCATCGGGGACGATGATTTTTAAAGGGGAAGGATATGTTACATCCCTCTTTTTGGAATCAATAACACTATTTACTTTTCTTGCAAATTTCAGTTATATAATATGTTGTTGACGTCATGGAAACTAGTGATGTAGATAGACAAAGTTAGTTCTATGAAATTTTGGAATCTATTGATTATGATCAATGTGATATTATAAACTAAAATGTCTTTTTGTTAGGAGAAAATGATGTTTGGATATATTATGCTTTGATTTGGAATATAGGTGCTTTGACCACAAAAAATTGTATGTGAGACTGTCGTTGCAGGAACAGGTGGACCATGTTCGACAGGAAGAGAAAGTATCTTTGAGAAAGAGAATAGACTCTGGAAATTAACCATGGGTGTTTGTTACCGAAAACGCCAAGCAGGTAGATAAACCTTGAAGCCTTGAAATTAGTCGTGTTTGCGGGTAAGATAATTTAAGACTGGATGTCGACGTCTGAAGTAAAGGTTTAACACCTTTCATAAGTCATCATATAGAATTTTGGAAATTGACGTTGTTGTCGCAAGTCCGCTTAATCATGTCATCTAATAGAGATGACTGATATTCCGATTATAGGTAAATAAATAAACTTATTTGTGGTGGATTTGTGAGTCGCGTCTCGTAGTCGAATGACGCGAGAAGTCGTTATTGTGTGTTAAACGATCTAGAAAACTTGTTTTGCATTACGCCCAATCTGTCGTGATTGTCATAAAAATGCTTTGAACATGTGTTGTGAATTTATTTCTTATAGGAAATCGACGGATATCAAATTTGAAGCCGAGGTGAGCTATAACCTGTTTTGGTTGTTATTTGGAAGAATATGCCAAATCACCTTAGTTATATTCTGGTAAACGTGAGGTCTTTCCTTTAGTTTGTTTTATGTCGGTTTTCTTGTTGAAGCTTGAGTAAGGTCACGCTCAAGTTCTGTTGTTTTGACGTCTTCCATTTTGAATGTGTATTTTTCCTTCGAGTTTAAGACTTTGAGTTATCATTAATCTAACCTATATTTTCTTCATTAAGTCGGCCTTTATTCATTCTCTTATTCGACCTTAGAGGCACTTTATGCATTTATTATTCACCACCTTGTAAGAGCATTCGGTTATTAATGCAAACTTAGAGGTTTAGAAGCTTTGATGTGCCAGTAAGTTGACGGGGTTGTTATATCCACTAGAAGCCATGTCGCCAAAGGAACCTCCATCATGTTTAGTGGTCCCTGTAGGATAGGGAGTCGGGTGGCATGCAGAATTGATCTCCTTTTGTTTAGGCATGGATGACAGAGTTAAATGCCGTTGTTCTCCTTCGCTGTGGGGGAGTTTTTGGTAGAGTATTTTTCTTATTGAGGGAGGACACGGATAGGAGAGAGTGTTGTGGGTTTGATTCTGAGGAAGAAACTTGAGGACGTCACTGAGAGATCAGCAAGGATGAGCTAGCAACAGTGAAACTCTGAGTATTACGACAGGTTCTCACCCTTTTCCCTCTACGCAGTCTATGATCATTGTTTTGTGTCTTATTTCTGCAGTGATAGTGTAGGATCTTTCAACGAAAAGGATAATGCAAACAATGTTATCTTACTGTAAGCTCTGAGTGAGGTTTGTTTACAATGAAAATGTTAATTTCTGAGTAAAAGAACCACTCTGCCCTATGCCACTCTGTAGGAGTTATTAACTCAATTTTTTTGCATGTTTCGACGTAGGTTAGATTATTTTAGATAGCCTGTGGTTTTGTATTAACTGGCTGTGTTAATGGAAGATGAAGCCAATGTTTAGAAGGATTATAAAATGTTCCTTTGTTCAAGCATAGTAGAACCTTAAAGATTACTTTATTTCGTCATTGGAATGGTCGTACTCTTTTTGCAACCTTTTCCAAAAGCTTTGCTTTGCACCGCCCAATGTACTCTGGAGTTTATGTTCTAAAAACATTTTCCAAGCATTGTTTAAGGATAGGAACTTCTACAAGGGTGAGAACATTCCATATTTTTAATACTTGAAATACTTCCTCTCCTTGTTTGACATCAATTGTCCACACTAAATATAAACCTGACGTTGTATATACATTTATAATGTTTTCCTGAGAAGAACTAGCGTGTTTTCTACTTTGTCGCCAACCTTTAGCCAAATTTAGTATTGTATTGATTATCTTCTACCGCACATCTAAACCCTTTAACTTGGTAAATGATTCTTTAAACTCATTGCTGAACATAACCTTCCAGACTGTGTTGTTGAACAAGATGTAATCCTTCTTTAATAGATCTTGAAGTTGGTTCATCACAGCCTTTGCATTTATTATTAATTTCACCATTCCACTGTCTATATAACTAATTTTTGTTTCCAAAAACCCTCCAAGGTTCAACTTCAACGACTTATATGACGTAAGATATAAACTTAAATTGGCTTGATGTTTTATTTCTATAACCTGTCCCATAGAGTTTAAAGGTATGACAAACCTTGGCAGATAAGAAATTGAGATCGGAGTGAATGCCGATAAATGTATTTAACTAGTTTCTTATTCAATTTTAGATCTTCAGTTAGAGGTCGATATATTAGTATGATTGTCTCTAGATTCTTAAGATAGATTCCAAGTCTTTTAATATCCTTATTATATTACTCTTACCTCATTGAACCATTTAAAACTATTTGTTTTGGAAGGAGGGTGTAGAGTTGTAGTATAAGTAATTATCCTTGGTCAAAAACCGTCTTGCTTATAAATGAAAAGATAAGGGTGAGAAACCCGCATATTGTGTTTTAGTTAATTAAATTGCATGCGATGATCCTTGTGTCGCTATTACCTTGAAGACCTTTATGAGTCTAAAACTTAAAACTCTGGGCTTATGGATAATCATATTTTATACTTGGGTATTTTGTATAAACTTATGAAAACTGTATAGCCAAGTTAGAGACCACTTAGGAGTGGATATTTTTAAACAATGGTTTAGACTGTTAAGACATTACTATTGCATTACAAATGTTATCCGTATAAACAATGAAATAGAAAACCCTTTATACATCGTGAATACGGAGATGAATCCATAAGCTCAGGAATAGAGTAAACCTTTGTGCCATGCGCTATTGCATGAGGAAATTCAAATACCTTGAGGTCATCGAGGTCAACATATATATAAACCTTACAAGTAGGAAAACTGTAGGATTGTGTTTAATTCAAGTCGAGTAGGGTGGGTGAACTTAATTCATGCGTTCATACAACGCTATTTAAATTCAAATCCTTTGGCCAAGGTGATGCATGATCCTCAAGTGCATTGAATGTTCATTGTGACTGGATGGCGTTTCTTGTGGAAGGGTCATGCATGACTAGAGGGTATCTAGGGATCTGCATGATATATATCCTCTTGAGTAGGGTAGGGCCAATTCCGGTTAGGAAGGAGTGCGGGAGACCGACGATCTATGGTTGGAGGTTAAGCTCCTTGAAGATACTTACTCTTCCAAATATTGAGGATTGCCGAGTCTTGAATGTGATTGGTCAACAATCAAGATGCGGTGATAATGGTATGTTTCCAATATTATATTTGTTTTAAGAATTTTTCAAATTGTAAGAAAACAAAATGTTTATGGTTTATCATTTCTTTTAGCTTTGTGAAAAATGAAATCATGTTTATTGTTAAATCAAAGAATGTTATACTTGATAGTATTGAATTCTTTTATATTTGATTACAAAGAAAATAAAATTTTACCTATGTTAAAACCTAGTTTTCAAGTTAAATCAGATATGGATGTTACATCTACCTTCTTGACTTAATATTGCTCCTATTGCTTTCCCACTTGCATCACAATCTACTTGAAATACCTTATTGAAATCTGGTAATGCCAAAACAGGTTGCTCTGTCACCTTTAAAGTCTTTCCATTTAAAGTCTTTCATGTCACCTCTCATTGTCTCTGTCATAAGATTACAAACTAAACTAAAATTTCTAATGAACTTTTGGTAGAAACTAGCTAATCCATGAAATGATCTGACTTCTCCAATGCTCTCTGGTGTAGGCCATTCAACAATTGCTCTCACTTTCTCAAGGTCCATCTTGAATCCTTCCGCAGAAATCACAAATCCCAAATATACTAATTCTTCCTTCATGAAACTACATTTCTTGATGTTTATCAACAATTTATCTTCTCTCAACCTCTGCAATACTTGTCTAATATGCCACAAATGTTCTTCTTTTGTCTTACTGAAAATTAGAATATGTCACGTCTCAAATTTTTGTACTAATTATGGTTGCATTTAATTAAAAGAATCTATGAACAATTAAGTATATTAGATAGTTAAGCAGTATTATTTGAATGTTTAATTGATGAAAATAAAAGGAATTGAATATTAATTTCATGTTAGGAATGCTTCGGCTATGCTTTGGCTATTTGTTACTAACTTATTAATGGAAATTTGAGTTTAGTTTTGACAGGTTGTTGAAGACAAGAGAGTGGTTGAGGGAAAGGAGATTAGCATCCTGGCAGGGTTAAGATGGAGGGATATTATACACACACTTCACATAGTGTCATATAGTTGCATATAATTGCATATTTAATAATTTAATAGTTAAGTTGCATTATATCTTACAGAATAGTTAGTCAATAAAGAATTAATTAGTTTATTTTACTTATTGATATTTAATATTTTTGAGTGTGTTGTTAATTTGTTTAAGTATTAAATTTATTAGATTTTCTACAGTAATTATTTTTTTTAGTAATCTAGAACAAATTTTAAAAGATATAAACTTAAATTGTTTAAAAAACATATAATAAATAAAGAAATGAGAATCAAGAAGTTGAAACAATTAAAGAAGATGTTACAATTCTTTCTAGAACAATCAAAAGTTTCTATTAAAAAGCTCTTCCATTCTCAAAGAGGGGACATTCTTCTTATTTTCTGCAATTGCAATTAAATTAAATGGGGGGGGGGGGGAAGAGAGCATTCTGGGCACAACAGAAAATAAATCAGTTCCAGGAGTTCTATAGGATTCGAACACTTCATTGCATTTTGGAGCTAACTCCCAGGTTCTTATTTATCCTTAGATCATTTTGGTTGTTAAAGTTTTTGAAACTTTTTCTATCTGAAAACATATCATAATTTTTGGTCTGAAATATGTGGTTGATCCGTTTGACTTATTGTTATCTATAAATCATAACTAGAGTATGACAATTTTTACACCTCAGTTTCTCTATTTTATTGATGCTCAGACTTTTAAACCATTCATTATTCCGATAAGTCTTATATTGCTTTATTTATTCAATCTAATTCAGATATATTTTAATTCAATTTCCTAGATATATCCTTGATGAGTTTAAGAATTTAGTCCTCAAATTGATTTTCTAGTTTTCATACTTGAATTCTATCTTTCTTTTATCCGGACGGAGCCTTGATGGTTATCGATCATCGTTTTCTCATAGTTAGAATCGTCAATCAGTTTGGTGGTCTATAAATGTAATCTTTCTTTTTCAAAATATTAACCAAATCTTTTTCTTCCCAATCGATTAGCAACCTCATTGTTACGTCACCTACTACTATACATCTTCTTTGTTCATTTCTCTTGGCTATCTTTTGTTATTTTAAATTGTCTTGACTTTATTCTCTTGTAGAGTCTAGCTTTATATTTTCTTTATTTCCACTAACCTGTATGCAATAGTAAAATTTATGTTTGATTTATATTAGCTCATGATGCATATGTGCCTCCAGCATTTCGGTATTCTCAATCGATTAACCTTTTTGGAAACTTATAGCATTTATTCTTTTTAGATCTACGAATTGAGTCATTATTTTACTGGTTTTACTTGATTAGTAGTCGTCTGTGTGTGTGTTCTACTACTTTGTAAGCTGTGTTGCATAGGCGGTCCTCGTGGTTTGGAATGAGGGACTGAAATAGGTCAAAAACATTTTATCATTGTATGCTTGAACTTTCACTTTTTGGCTGATGTCAATAAATCCTACGTAGAAATCAAATCAAATCGCCATTATATCCTTGCTTAATTTTGAGTCCATCTACAATTCTACTTATATGGATAATTACTCATAACGTATATCAATATGTTTTCTGGCATTAACAAAATCTTGCCTTTGAATCTTTGCCATTTTGTTTAAATTGTTTCGTCATATAAAATGCTCAATTTATTCTTCTATTTTTGTCTTTTAATGTGACAATTATAATATTGTCATTACTTTCTTGAAAACCGATCATGTATTCATCTATTGATTGCATCGAATTAGTGCTTAGTTCTATACCTCTCATTCTTTAATTACTGTTAGATTCAAAACTGATATCTCTTTTCTTTAAATCGATTATATTTATGATTTAGTAGTCTATATTAGATGTGTATTTCTAACCTTGCATCGTTAATAATCATAAATTTGATATTTTTCACATTAAACTTTACCTTATGTGTTGTCAATCAGCATTGTTTTTGAACCAATAAGCTAATCTATACATTGTTAAGAATCCTAAAAGATGTAAATTGAAATTCTTTTGAACGAATGTAAATTTCTTTTTAGTTAAATTAGTAGTGCATTATCTTTAATTGATATATTCATAAAGCAATATCTCGTTTTCTTCTTAATTTGAATTTTCTTATTACTTTGTTTGATTAAGCATAGATTATATTTTTTTGATCTAATTTTAGCAAAAATTAGTAAACATAGAAGTATCTTGTGTTTTCTTATAAAAATAGAAGTGTCATTTTATTTCTTTAGAAAAGTTGTATGGTAAAGAATGAATTTTCGGGATAGGATGCCAAATGTGGAATTTACAGAGACAATAGTTTTACTTTTTCTAAAACTATCATTAATTTTATTTGCTTGGCCAAGCATCTGCACCATTGAAATAGATGGATTTGATTAAAAGCCTAGAACTCTTTAGTCTCTACCACATCCTGTTGCATGAGTTATGTCATTCTAGGATTAGGATGCATACAGGCAATAGCCACACATCGAGAGATTCCCTCCTGCTTACATTGTTCCAGGTTGCTAGGCTCCTTATGCAGGGTCGGTGCTTTCTTCGAGATATGAAGAAACCTGGGGAAGTTCAGTGCTTCGTGGTTGGGTGGAAAAAGCACCTCAACCACTCTCTTGGACTTGGTTTGCAAATGATCAAAGGATCGAGACAACCAAGCTATTATTCATCTACGATTTGTTATATTATTTGTATGGCTTTACTGCCAAGTTTTGAAAGTTGTATCAAAATTCTTGACAAATCAAATTGGATACTTTGTAACACCAAGTTGGGTGTATGTAAAATTGAATTTGTATTTATTCCAACTTATGGATTGTTATTGTATTCATGAAATTCTTATTTTCCTGTGTAATATATTTCTTTTAAAATATTAGTTTAAGTTTGTAATTTACCGCATTCTTACATTTGGTATCAGAGCGCTAGGTTCAATGCTTGGACCTAATCCTAACGACGCTTGAATGATTGTTTTCCAGATGGATACTAGATTCACATATCAGTGTGGAAGTGGATCTCGGGGTGATCCGTTTAAGAAACTGGATCAGATTGTTGCCATGTTAAATCGGCAAGAAGCTAGAATGGATGGGTTAGAGCAAGAAATGCAAGCAGGACAACAAAAGGAGAATATAGAAGAAAATAGGGAGGAGGTTCCTATTGTGGAAACATAAAGAAATTTTAATAAACAAGAGAAGGTGGCAGAAGAATTGGGAAAAGACATAAACAAGGTTACACCACCAAAATTTGATGGGAAGCCTATTGGAGATGGAGCAGAAGCCTGGATAATAGAAATGGAGAAGTATTTCTCTCTGAGGAATTTTTCAAGTGAAACAAAGGCTATTTGGGGAACCTATCAACTCACCGGTGAGGCTGCCACTTGGTGGGATAATGAAAAAGCTAAAAAGAAGTTGTTACCTGATGAAGTAACATGGGAGCAATTTTTGAAGATTTTTAGAAAGAGGTGGCTACCGCAGTTATATTTTGATAAGAAGATGACCGAATTTCAAAATCTCACACAAGGTGGTATGACGGTCACACAATATTGGGAGAAATTTGCTCATTTGCTGAAATATTTGCCTCAGTACCAACAAGATGAAAGATTCATAATCTGTAAGTTCATCATGGGACCTAGACCTCAAATTGGATCTTATGTGGATAGACATAATCCATCCACAATGGATGAAGCTTTTACGAAGGCTATTAAGCAAGAACAGAAACTGTAGCAAGTAGCTAATTATAGGAGAAACAGAGATGTGAAATTTGGTAACAAGAAATCTCAAGACAATAATCAAAATCAAAATAATCAAGAAGGTAAAAACAACAGACAAATCAGGAATCTTAAAAGAGGAAATAATTTTCAGGAGCATCAGAATAGCAATAAAAGGATTAATTTCAATAACAAAGGAAGAGAAGGATTTGATAGATCCAAAGCACCTCGATGTGGATGCTACACTTGTGGTGGAGAACATTATGCTAGTGTATGTCCTCAAAGACATCAGAAGAATAAAAATGAGCACCACATCCATGCAGCAATAGATAACCGACAGGCAAACTTTCAGGCAACTCCTATTCAATTATCGGGAAAACTTTTTGGATGTCCTATTTCCATTTTGATAGATACTGGAGCTACTGATTGTTTTGTTGATCCAAATGTTTTATCTAAGATACCAGTTAGACCTAGATTAATGGCTAATTCATGGAAAGTACAATATGGAAACCAGGTAGAGAGAACGGTAGAGCAATGTCTGGCATGCAGCAAGCTTGAACTTCCAAGTTTTGAAACTCAGGTCAATTTGTATGTTGCACCTTTGGGATCATATGATGTGATCTTGGGCATGAACTAGCTTTCTGAGCATAAGTCTGTCGTAGATTGTAAAGATAAAATAGTGAAATGTCTAGATGATCAAGGAAATCAGGTTGAGATTTATGGATTCAAAAGACCCTTGCAATTAAGGAAAATATCTGCTATGAAGCTAAAGAAGGCCAATAGAAAAGGGTGTGCCATTTATGCAGTCAAGGTTAGGGACCTGGATAGCTTTGATTCATCAGCCTACGACCATCATATCTTGAGGGAGTTCAAGGATGTCTTTCCTGACGAACTAACTGAGTTGCCTCCAAAACAAGAATTTGACTCTTTATTGAATTGTTACCTAGTACTGAGCCCATATCTAAGGCACCATACAGAATGAACAAAACTGAGTCATATGAGCTAAAGGCACAGCTGCAAGAATTGCTTAAGCAAGGTTTCATTAGACCAAGTGTGTCTCCTTGGGGAGCACCTGTAATTTTTGTTAAGAAGAAGGATGGTACCTTGAGATTATGTATCGATTACAGAATGTTGAATAAGGCCACTATCAAGATTAAATATCCACTTCCTAGAATTGATGAGTTGTTTGATCAAATGAAGGGGTCAAAGGTGTTCAAAAATAGATTTAAGATTGGGATATCATCAGCTTAGAATAAAGGATAAAGATATTTCAAAGACGGCCTTCAGATCCAGATATAGACATTATGAGTTCACGGTGTTACCATATGGGTTAACCAATGCCCCTGCGGCTTTCATGAATTTAATGACTAATGTTTTCTGAGATTGTTTAGATGATTTTGTTCTTATCTTTCTTGATGATATTCTGATATACTCCAAGTCAGAAGAACATGATCAACATTTGAGGATTGCATTGTAGTGATTACGGGATCATAAAATCTATGGAAAAATGTCAAAATGCACCTTCTATGAAACTAAGATTCATTATTTGGGTCATGTTATTTCAGCTGAGGGGATAGCGGTAGATCTCGAAAAGATAAAAGCAATTTTGGAGTGGCCAACACCACAAAATGTGTCAAAAGTTAGGAGTTTTATGGGGCTTGCAGGTTATTACAAAAAGTTGTGAAGGGGTTCTCCACAATTGTAGCACCTATCACTGTACTTCAGAGAAAAGGAAAGAAGTTTGAATGGAATGATAAATGTGAACGGGCATTTCAGTTGCTAAAGGAGAAATTTACTACTGCACCTATTCTGATTATACCCAATCCAAATGGACACTTTACAATTATTATAGATGCATCAGGAAAAGGTGTAGGAGCAGTTCTTATGCAAGAAGGTCAAGTAGTGGCTTATGAGTCTCAAAAATTGAAGCAACATGAACTAAATTATGCTCCACATGATTTGGAGTTGGTTTCTATAGTGCACGCACTTCAAATGTGGAGGCACTATTTGTTGGGAAAATCTTTCGAACTAAAGACAGACCATATAGTTTTGCAATATATATTTACTCAGCCCAACTTGAATGCTCGTCAAAGAAGGTGGTTGGAGTTCTTGAGTGAATATGATTTTCGCATTGAATATATAAAAGGAAAGGAGAATAGAGTTGCAGATGCTCTAAGTAGAAGAAGACATATTACAGCTATGATAACAGTCAGATCGACTTTTAGACATCAAGTAGTGCAGGCTTTGCCAAGTGATGAGTTTTATGATAGAGCAGAGCAAGCTCTAGATCAGGACCCTTTGGATCACAGATATGAGGGGTATGTATTTGAGATGGATGGACTCTTGAGATATCAAGGACGTATGTATGTACCAAATGCAGCAAGACTGAGGGAATTGGTATTAGAAGAATTTCATAATGCACCTTATTCTGGGCATCCTAGCGTAACAAAGATGTTAGAAGGTATAAGACCATTATATTTTTGTCCCGGACTTAGGAAAGATGTTATCTCTTTTGTAGCTCGATGCCTGGAGTGTCAATGAGTTAAGGTCGAGCATGTTCAGCCGGCAGGACTTCTTTACCCTCATATGATACCAAAGTACAAATGGCAGGTTATCACTATGGATTTCATTCAAGGATTACCTATGACAAAGACCCGACATGATGTCATCTTGGTAGTAGTTGATAAATTGACTAAGGTTGCCCATTTCATTCCTGGGAACCTTAAAGATGGCTCTTTAGTTTCAGCAAAGAAATTTGTGTAGGAGATTTTATGTTTGCATGGTGTACCAGAGACAATCATTTCAGATCGTGATACTCAGATGACCTCTAGATTTTGGACCACTTTGTATACCTCCTTGGGGACAACGCTGAACTTTAGTTTTGCTTATCATCCTTAGACGGATGGTCAAACTGAGAGGGTGAACCAGGTAGTAGAGGATCTTCTAAGAATGTACTGTATGGATCAGCAGCATAAGTGGGAGGAATATTTGCCTCTAGTTGAATTTGCTTATAATAATTCCTTCCACGCTTCTTTGGGTATGGCACCTTTTGAGGCTTTGTATGGTCGCAAGTGTTGGACACCTATCAGTTGGGATAGAATGGAAGACAGGAATGTTGTAGGACCAGAAATGTTAAGAGAAATGGAAGATCAAATGAAGCTCATCAATGAAAAGTTGAAGCAAGCTTCTAATCGACAGAAAAGTTTTGCTGATAGAAACAGAACCTTCAGGCAGTTCTCAGTTGGAGATAAGGTCTTTTTGAGGGTTCGCCCTCAGAAAAGTTCTATATCTTTTGGAAAGGGGTCAAGCTTGCCCCTAGATATGTTGGACCGTTTGATGTATTGGAGGTTATTAATCAGATTGCCTACAGGCTTGCTCTGTCGCCCTCTTTATCCTGGATACATAATGTATTCCATGTTTCAGTACTTAAGCCATATCATCCAGATGCATCTCATATTCTTGACTGGCATATATTGCAGGTTCAGGATCCAGAGGTGGTACTAGTGGAACCCGCCAAGATTATGGAAATGTGCAACGTTAAGTTGCAAAACCGTAATGTGGTGCAGTATAGGGTCCAGCGGGATCAGTATTCGGTGGATGATGCCACCTGGGAGAATGTAGAGGACATTTATAGATTGTTTCCTCATTTGAGATTCTAGTTATTTGCATTATGCATATGATGACATTTATTTTATTATGGATACTTGATGTAGATGTTTTGCTATAAGACATCGAGACGATGTCTCTTCCAAGTGGGGAAGGATGTCATGTCTCAAATTTTGGTACTAATTATGGCTACATTTAATTAAAAGAATCTATGAACAATTAAGTATGTTAGATAGTTAAGTAGTATTATTTGAATGTTTAATTGATAAAAATAAAAGGAATTGAATATTAATTTCATGTTAGGAATGCTTCGGCTATTTGTTACTAACTTATTAATGGAAATTTGATTTTAGTTTTGACAGGTTGGCGAAGACAAGAGAGTGGTTGAGGGAAAGGAGATTAGCATCCTGGTAGGATTAAGGTGGAGGGATATTATACATACACTTCACATAGTGTCATATAGTTGCATATAGTTGCATATTTAATAATTTAATAGTTAAGTTGCATTATATCTTACAAAATAGTTAGTTAATAAAGAATTAATTAGTTTATTTTACTTATTGATATTTAATATTTTTGAGTGTGTTGTTAATTTGTTTAAGTATTAAATTTGTTAGATTTTCTATAGTAATTATTTTTTTTAGTAATCTAGAACAAATTTTAAAAGATATAAACTTATATTGTTTAAAAAACATATAATAAATAAAGAAATAACAATCAAGAAGTTGAAACAAATAAAGAAGATGTTACAATTCTTTCTGGAACAATCAAAAGTTTCTATTAAAAAGCTCTTCCATTCTCAAAGAGGGGACATTCTTCTATTTTCTGCACTTGCAATTCAATTAAATTGGGGGGGGGGGGGAAGAGAGCATTCTGGGCACAAGAGAAAATAAATCAGTTCAAGGAGTTATATAGGATTCGAACACTTCATTGCATTTTGGAGCTAATTCCCAGGTTCTTATTTATCCTTAGATCATTTTGGTTGTTAAAGTTTTTGAAACTTTTTCTATCTGAAAACATATCATAATTTTTGGTCTGAAATATGTGGTTGATCCATTTGACTTATTGTTATCTGTAAATGTCATGTCCCCATATTATGGCGTTGTTTAAATTAAAGATTTAAACATCATAATAAAGATGAAGTCATTTTCATGTTGTCTGGACGATTTAGATAATTGTGTATGTATTCATATTTAAATAAAAATATATTATTAATATATAATATATAATAAACAATATTAAATAATATCGTTATACAAATATTCTAATATAATATATATATATATATATATATTGATATATATATATATATATGTTGTTATTATATTTGTAAATAATAATTATAAATACTATTAATTTAGATACTATTATAATTATAATTATTATAATATATAATATATTAATATAAATATAAATATTAAATATTATTATTATTATATAATTACAAAAATTATAATTATTAAAACAAACAATAATAATATCAATATAAATATTATTAATATAAACATAAATATACATGTATCCCATAAAGGAGACAAAAGGAGGGCCCACGTTGAATCAAAGACATATCATTTCAAGATATGATAAGGATGGAAGACTTACATAATTACATATAAGACAAAGTCTTATATTATATATAAACAAAAAGGTTTATGTGATTAGTGGCAGCGTTGATCATGTAAAAGTCAACAAACAGACAAATTAAGGTTTCGAATCCCATTCATAGAACAGCAATTAATATTTAATAAACAAATAGACATGATTAAGATACATTGCAGGCATCACAAGACAGTCACGCCCCCTCAAGTGGTGACCCACGGGTAGGTAATATCAAATGAAAAGGAGATCAATTACAAGGAAGGAGCATCATCAATTTGGAATATCATCGAACAGCAGCATAGAAGCAAGCATCGATTTGAGAAGATATACATATTCTCTAAAATAAAGTGGCATTCATACCAGTACAGCGGCGATACTATAACAGCCAGCATTCACTTAAGGGTAAAGGTAAGTATTTATAATATTTCATTTATTCAATCAATAAATAGTTTGACATCATAATAAGAATGATATAATCAAAAATTAAGTAGATTATAATGGATTATAATTAGAAATGAATTAATGTCTTAAGTTAGATATATAAATACATTAAGAGGATCATGGCAAACATGCTGCCAATAAATAAATAATATGACAATGATTAATAAGGTATAAGGAATAATAGATTGATAAGAGAAAATTAATTATGATTAGGAAATATAATGAACTCTTAAATAAGAGAGCATTCTGGGCACAAGAGAAAATAAATCAGTTCAAGGAGTTCTATAGGATTCGAACACTTCATTGCATTTTGGAGCTAATTCCCAGGTTCTTATTTATCCTTAGATCATTTTGGTTGTTAAAGTTTTTGAAACTTTTTCTATCTGAAAACATATCATAATTTTTGGTCTGAAATATGTGGTTGATCCGTTTGACTTATTGTTATCTGTAAATGTCATGTCCCCATATTATGGCGTTGTTTAAATTAAAGATTTAAACATCATAATAAAGATGAAGTCATTTTCATGTTGTCCGGACGATTTAGATAATTGTGTATGTATTCATATTTAAATAAAAATATATTATTAATATATAATATATAATAAACAATATTAAATAATATCGTTATACAAATATTCTTATATATATATATATATATATATAGTGTTATTATATTTGTAAATAATAATTATAAATACTATTAATTTAGATACCATTATAATTATAATTATTATAATATATAATATATTAATATAAATATTATTATTATTATATAATTACAAAAATTATAATTATTAAAACAAACAATAATAATATCAATATAAATATTATTAATACAAACATAAATATACATGTATCCCATAAAGGAGACAAAAGGAGGGCCCACGTTGAATCAAAGACATATCATTTCAAGATATAATAAGGATGGAAGACTTACGTAATTACATATAAGACAAAGTCTTATATTATATATAAACAAAAAGGTTTATGTGATTAGTGGCAGCGTTGATCATGTAAAAGTCAACAAGCAGACAAATTAAGGTTTCGAATCCCATTCATAGAATAGCAATTAATATTTAATAAACAAACAGACATGATTAAGATGCATTGCAGGCATCACAAGACAGTCACGCCCCCTCAAGTGGTGACCCACAGGTAGGTAATATCATATGAAAAGGAGATCAATTACAAGGAAGGAGCATCATCAATTTGGAATATCATCGAACAACAGCATAGAAGCAAGCATCGATTTGAGAAGATATACATATTCTCTAAAATAAAGTGGCATTCATACCAGTACAGCGGCAATACTATAACAGCCAGCATTCACTTAAGGGAAAAGGTAAGTATTTATAATATTTCATTTATTCAATCAATAAATAGTTTGACATCATAATAAGAATGATATGATCAAAAATTAAGTAGATTATAATGGATTATAATTAGAAAATGAATTAATGTCTTAAGTTAGATATATAAATACATTAAGAGGATCATGGCAAACATGTTGCCAATAAATAAATAATATGACAATGATTAATAAGGTATAAGGAATAATAGATTGATAAGAGAAAATTAATTATGATTAGGAAATACAATGAACTCTTAACTTAGAACAATTATATTATGAATAACCTCAAATATAAGATAATGAAATCACAAGCAAAAAGATAAGTATAAATTGAATTGTCAATAAGCCAAGTATGAGGCTTTGACTAAGTAATGATAAGATTCCCAAGTGGAATAAGAAATATGATATCATGATCTGAAAAGGATAATATTATCAAAATGGATTCATAACTCATAATCTCATAAACTATCAAGAAGGATGTCAAGCCTCACCCTTAATCATCTTACCACTTGTGAAGTATGGAGTTAAGGATGTATTATTAAACCTAGGTGACCCTCAAGTGGATGAGGAACACCGGGTGTGTGTGAAGTCCCTTGAGCCAAGAGACGAGGAACTCCGGGTGTGAGTGAAGCTCTTGGGCCTATGGTAAGTATGAGCTCATATTGTTTATAATTGTGCCCGATGGTAGGTGACTCTCGATGGAATGAGGAATGTCGCGTGTGCATGAAGTCCCCTCGAGCCAATTGGTGAAGGACCCCGGGTGTGGGTGAAACCATTGGGCCTCCGTATGGGATGGATATGGATGCCTTAACAAACCATGCTCATATGGGAGATAGGATTGATTAATGGTAGGGCTACCCTAAGACTCCCTCAAGATAGTGCATGAGAGTTGTGAGAGAAATAATGTGAATATGTTATGCATATGCTTATAACGTTAAGAGAAATGATATGATTATGATTATAAGGTTACTAACCTTAAGTAAAAATGTGGAAAGTATATGGACTTTAATATTGATATTAATAAGTGGATATTAACCCTAATAATAATATGGTGATATTATAAGTTGGATTGATTACGAATGTTCTCTTTTACAAGTTGAAATTTTGTGCAAGGTTAAGAAAATTTTAACTTGCTAGAAGGGGACATTACAGTGGTATCAGAGCCATCGACCTGCCATCCTGTAAGGGAATTTGATGCAAACTTACTCAAGAAGGTACAACACACGCAACAGCAACAATGACATGGAGATGATCAACGAAATGAGAGCCTTTATGGAAGCAACCACTAAGGCAATAATGGAAAAAACTCAAGCAGTCACGTAACAAACAAAACTATTAATGGAGCAAAGCGCACAGTCAAATCAAGTCCTTCAAAATACCATACAAAATATGGAAACCATAATGAATAATTTCAAGGGTCAAACTTCAAATGAAAGAGAGGTGATCTCCAACCAAGCAGAAAATGGAAACTCTTCAACAAGCACAAGGATCCCAATACCACTGTTCCTACCAAGCGAAGAAAATCCAAGAATGGAAAACGATACCCCCCAAAGCATGAGCACGGAAGACATGATGAGAGCTTATGCCAACTTAGAGCCTGAACTATGAGGAATGGTGTCCTTTACCAAATATAGCAATTCAAAAAGGAATGAGTTAACAAGAAGAGAGAAAAGATCCGCTAACAAAGACTTGAAGCAAAAAGCCAACAAAATCAATTTACCTCATTTTGATGGAACACATAAGTTGTCACCTCATGTATGTTACAAAAACTAAATGACTATTTTCTTCTTAACCCCATGACGGAAAAAGATGCCCTTCAATTCGCCATCCTACATCTAGAGGGCTTGGCCTATGAATGGTGGCATCATGGGAAGCACACTTTGGGCCATGAGACCATTACATCTTATGAAGAATTTTCTAAGAGGTTTCTTAAGAAATTTGATAGGAGACATCCCCAACAAGACTTCAAGGACTTAACCTTAACAAGACAAAAGGGTACAGTGGATGAATATGTAAATGAATTCAAGAAAATAGCCATCCGAGTTCTCGGAATAGAGAATGAAAGACTTACATTCTTATTTGTGCAAGGATTAGATGAAAAGCTAAGAGGATTAGTGGGAGCACTTAGACCCACTACACTTGATGATGCCATAGAAATGGCAACCCAATTAGAACAAAGCAAACCCTCCCAATCATCCTCTAAACCCTTCCATAAGAAAGGAAATTTTGATAAGTACCCATGTCGAAAATGTGGCAAACCATGGGAAAAAGGACATGTATGTCTAAGAGATGAATTAAGAGAAAAGGGCCTTTGTTTTGATTGCAAAGAAGCATGGAAACCCGGACACAAGTGTAAAGATCCCGCAAAGGGAAACACGTGTTTTAGATGTAATGAGAAATGGGAATATGGGCATAAATGTGGAAAAAGAGCTCAAGCACACAATATAGAAATCATACTCAACAAAGAAATTCAGGAAGAAGGTGAAGCAACTTCAAATAAAAGAAGGAAAGAAAATTGTTCTTAAATCGAGTGTTCTGAAGAAATAAGGATTGCTTGAGGACAAGCAATCTCAAGAGGGGAGGCCTGTCATGTCCCCATATTATGGCATTGTTTAAATTAAAGATTTAAACATCATAATAAAGACGAAGTCGTTTTCATGTTGTCCGAATGATTTAGATAATTGTGTATGTATTCATATTTAAATAAAAATATATTATTAATATATAATATATAATCAACAATATTAAATAATATCGTTATACAAATATTCTAATATAATATATATATATATTATTATATTATTATATTTGTAAATAATAATTATAAATATTATTAATTTAGATACTATTATAATTATAATTATTATAATATATAATATATTAATATAAATATAAATATTAAATATTATTATTATTATATAATTACAGAAATTATAATTATTAAAACAAACAATAATAATATCAATATAAATATTATTAATATAAACATAAATATACATGTATCCCATAAAGGAGACAAAAGGAGGGCCCACGTTGAATCAAAGACATATCATTTCAAGATATAATAAGGATGGAAGACTTACGTAATTACATATAAGACAAAGTCTTATATTATATATAAACAAAAAGGTTTATGTGATTAGTGGTAGCGTTGATCATGTAAAAGTCAACAAATAGACAAATTAAGGTTTCGAATCCCATTCATAGAACAACAATTAATATTTAATAAACAAACAGACATGATTAAGATACATTGCAGGCATCACAAGACAGTCACGCCCCCTCAAGTAGTGACCCATGGGTAGGTAATATCATATGAAAAGGAGATCAATTACAAGGAAGGAGCATCATCAATTTGGAATATCATCGAACAACAGCATAGAAGCAAGCATCGATCTGAGAAGATATACATATTCTCTAAAATAAAGTGGCATTCATACCAGTACAGTGGCGATACTATAACAGCCAGCATTCACTTAAGGGAAAAGGTAAGTATTTATAATATTTCATTTATTCAATCAATAATTAGTTTGACATCATAATAAGAATGATATGATCAAAAATTAAGTAGATTATAATGGATTATAATTAGAAAA
The DNA here is from genome assembly GCA_027924645.1 of Cunninghamia lanceolata. NCBI lineage: Eukaryota > Viridiplantae > Streptophyta > Pinopsida > Cupressales > Cupressaceae > Cunninghamia > Cunninghamia lanceolata. The sequence goes on along the minus strand of BSBN01000564.1, from coordinate 7,390,233 downwards.
TGAATTAATGTCTTAAGTTAGATATATAAATACATTAAGAGGATCATGGCAAACATGATGCCAATAAATAAATAATATGACAATGATTAATAAGGTTTAAGGAATAATAGATTGATACGAGAAAATTAATTATGATTAGGAAATACAATGAACTCTTAACTTAGAACAATTATTTTATGAATAACCTCAAATATAAGATAATGAAATCACAAGCAAAAAGATAAGTATAAATTGAATTGTCAATAAGCCAAGTATGAGGCTTTGACTAAGTAATGATAAGATTCCCAAGTGGAATAAGAAATATGATATCATGATCTGAAAAGGATAATATTATCAAAATGGATTCATAACTCATAATCTCATAAACTATCAAGAAGGATGTCAAGCCTCACCCTTAATCATCTTACCACTTGTGAAGTATGGAGTTAAGGATGTATTATTAAACCTAGGTGACCCTCAAGTGGATGAGGAACACCGGGTGTGTGTGAAGTCCCTCGAGCCAAGAGACAAGGAACTTCAGGTGTGAGTGAAGCTCTTGGGCCTATGGTAAGTATGAGCTCATATTGTTTACAATTGTGCCCAATGGTAGGTGACTCTCGATGGGATGAGGAATGTCGCATGTGCATGAAGTCCCCTCGAGCCAATTGGTGAGGGACCCCGGGTGTGGGTGAAACCATTGGGCCTCCGTATGGGATGGCTATGGATGTCTTAACAAACCATGCTCATATGGGAGATAGGATTGATTAATGGTAGGGCTACCCTAAGACTCCCTCAAGATAGTGCATGAGAGTTGTGAGAGAAATAATGTGAATATGTTATGCATATGCTTATAACATTAAGAGAAATGATATGATTATGATTATAAGGTTACTAACCTTAAGTAAAAAAGTGGAAAGTATATGGACTTTAATATTGATATTAAGAAGTGGATATTAACCCTAATAATAATATGGTGATATTAAAAGTTGGATTGATTACGAATGTTCTCTTTTACAAGTTGAAATTCTATGCAAGGTTAAGAAAATTTTGACTTGCTAGAAGGGGACATTATAGTAAATCATAACTGGAGTGTGACAATTTTTACGCTTCAGTTTCTCTATTTTATTGATGCTTGGACTTTTAAACCGTTCATTATTCAGATAAGTCTTATATTGCTTTATTTATTCAATCTAATTCAAATGTATTTTAATTTGATTTCCTGGATATATCTTTGATGAGTTTAAGAATTCAGTCCTCAAATTGATTTTCTGGTTTTCATACTTGAATTATGTCTTTCTTTTATCCAGACAGAGCCTTGATGGTTATCGATCATCGTTTTCTCATAGTTAAAATCGTCAATCAATTTGTTGGTCTATAAATGTAATCTTTCTTTTTCAAAATATTAACCAGAGCTTTTTCTTCCTAACCAATTAGCAACCTCGTTGTTACATCGCCTACTGCTATACATCTTCTTTGTTCGTTTCTCTTGGCTATCTTTTGTTATTTTAAATTGTCTTGACTTTATTCTCCTGTAGAGTCTAGCTTTATATTTTCTCTCTTGCCGCTAACCTGTATGCAATAGTAATTTTTTTTTTTGATTTATATTAGCTCATGATGCATATGTGCCTCCAGCATTTCGGTATTCTCAATCGATTAACCTTTTTGGAAACTTATATCATTTTTTTTTAGATCTATGAATTGAGTCATTATTTTACTGGTTTTACTTGATTAGTAGTCGTCTGTGTGTGTTCTGCTACTTTGTAAGCTGTGTTGCATAGGCGGTCCTCGTGGTTTGGAATGAGGGACTGAAATAGGTCAGAAACATTTTATCATTGTATGCTTGAACTTTCGCTTTCTGGTTGCTCTCAATAAATCCTACTTAGAAATCAAATCAAATTGTCATTATATCCTTGCTTAATTTTGAGTCCATCTACAATTCTACTTATATGGATAATTACTCATAACGTATATCAATATGTTTTCTGGCATTAACAAAATCTTGCCTTCGAATCTTTGCCATTTTGTTTAAATTGTTTCGTCGTATAAAATGCTCAATTTATTCTTCTATTTTTATCTTTTAACGTGACAGTTATAATATTGTCGTTACTTTCTTGAAAACTGATCATGTATTCATCTGTTGATTGCATCGAATTAGTGCTTAGTTCTATACCTCTCATTCTTTAATTATTATTAGATTCAAAACTGTTCTCTTTTCTTTAAATCGATTATATTTATGATTTAGTAGTCTATATTAGATGTGTATTTCTAACCTTGCATCGTTAATAATCATAAATTTGATATTTTTCACATTAAACTTTACTTTATATGTTGTCAATCAACGTTGTTTTTGAACCAATAAACTAATCTATACATTGTTAAGGATCCTAAAAGATGTAAATTGAAATTCTTTTGAATGAATGTAAATTTCTTTTTAGTTAAATTAGTAGTGCATTATCTTTAACTGATATATTCATAAAGCAATATCTCTTTTTCTTCTTAATTTGAATTTTCTTATTAATTTGTTTGATTAAGCATACATAGATTATATTTTTTTATCTAATTTTAGCAAAAATTAATAAACATAGAAGTATCTTGTGTTCTGTTATAAAAATAGAAATTTCATTTTATTTCTTTAGAAAAGTTGTATGGTAAAGTACGAATTTTCGGGACAGGTTGCTGAATGTGGAATTTACAGAGACGGTAGTTTTACTTTTTCTAAAACTATCATTAATTTTATTTGCTTGGTCAAGCATCTGCACCATTGAAATAGATGGATTTGATTAAAAGCCTAAAACTCTGTAGTCTCTGCCACATCTTGTTGCATAAGTTATGTCATTCTAGGATTAGGATGCATATAGGCAATAGCCACGCATCAAGAGATTCCCTCCTACTTACATCGTTCCAGGTTGCTAGGCTCCTTGTGTAGGGTTGGTGCTTTCTTTGAGATATGAAGAAACCCAGGGAAGTTCAGTACTTTGTGGTTGGGTGGAAAAAGCACCTCAACCACTCTCTTGGACTTGGTTTGCAGATCATCAAAGGATCGAGACAACCAAGCTATTATTCATATACCATTTGTTATATTATTTGTATGGCTTTACTGCCAAGTTTTGAAAGTTGTATCAAAATTCTTGACAAATCAAATTGGATACTTTGTAATACCAAGTTGGGTGTATGTAAAATTGAATTTGTATTTATTCCAACTTATGGATCGTTATTGTATTCATGAAATTCTTGTTTTCCTGTGCAATATATTTCTTTTAAAATATTATTTTAAGTTTGTAATTTACCACATTCTTATAGAATATCATCCAAATATACAATAACAAACTTACCCAAGAATCTCTTCAAGACTTCATTCATTAATCTCATGAAAGTAGTAGGTGCATTTGGCAATCCAAAAGGCATCACTAACTACTCATACAATCATTCATTTGTCTTGAAAGCAGTCTTCCATTCATCTCCTTCTCTGATTCTGATCTGATGGTATCCACTCTTCAAATCTATCTTTGTGAAATATTTTTCTCCATTCAAACAATCCATGATATCATCCATCCTAGGTAAAGGAAATCTATACTTAAATATGATCTTGTTGATTGTTCTAGAGTCTGTACACATTCTCCATTCCCCATCTTTCTTAGGTGCTAACACTACATGTACTGCACAAGGACTCAAACTTTCTCTGATCAAACCTTTCCTCAACAACTCATGTATCTGTCTATTCAATTCCTCATTCTATGTCGGTGTCATTCTGTGTGCTGCTTTGTTAGGCAAACTAGCTCTAGGTATAAGATCCATGTGATGACTGATACTCTTGATTGGTGGCAATCCTTCAGGTACATTATTTGATATGATATCCTCATATTCTGTCAACAACTCTTTTATCTCCTCTAGTTGTGATTCTTCAGTCTCTTTCAATGTTGCAGGCTTCTTAGGAATCAAAGCATAACACATATTCTCATGTCTCAAACCATCCAAAAATTTTCTTCCATCTACCAAACAGATTCTAGCATTCCCACATACTTCACTCTTAGGATCATCTTCCAAAGGAATCAAAGTAATTCTCTTTCCATTTGATGTTATAGTGTATGTATTCTTTCTCCCATCATGTATATCTTTTCTATCATACTGCCAAGGTCTACCCAAAAAGATATGGCAAACACCCATAGGCATAATATCACACAATACGTCATCATGATAAGATCCAATATGAAATTTCACCAAACATTGCTCACTCACCAGTACCTTATGATCATCCTGAATCCATGCTATCTGATAGGGCTTAGGGTGCTTCAATCTTTTCAACTTCAGCTTAGTCACCATCTCCTCTGAAACTAGGTTATCTAAACTACCACTATCAATTACAACTTTACAACATTTACCTCCTAATTTGCATCTGGTTCTAAACAAACTTTTCCTCTGCGGTGGTTCCATATTTGTCTCTGCTTGAAATAGTGCTCTCCTCATCACAAGTGATTCTCCTTTTTCAAGTTCGCCAACTGAACTAGGTGATCCAACAGGTTCTTCTTCCACATAGGTTGCTCTTCCACTGTTCTCAGTTCTCTTGCTTGTACTCCCTTGATTACATTCAAAATGCTCTATGTCTTTCACCTCCACACTTGAAACAAGTGCCTCTGAATGTTCTTCTATGAGGTCCTCTTCCTTCTCTTTTGTATCCTTCACTCCGGTATGCATTAGTGTTTCCTCTACGGTAGAAAGTTCTATCATCTCTCTCGTATGCATTGTTATCTCTGTCCTCCTTGAATGTGTTCTCTTGTTTGTTCTGCTCCACATTTGATCTTTCTCCTCTGGAAAATGGTCTACCTCTCTAAAATTTACCTCCTGTACCTCTATGTCTTTGATCATGCCTCCTATTCAGCTTCTCTTCAACCTTTAGGGCAACTCATATGCTTCTTCCAATGTTGTCATCCTTATCAAACTTAGTTCTTATTGAATGTTCAATCTCAGTCCATTGATGTATCTAGCCACTTTCTCCTTGCTTGCTTCACTATGTCATGTCCTTATGATCATCTTATGAAATTCTTCAGTATACTCCTTCACAAATTTCTTCGTTTGTCTCAAGTTTTGCAATCTCTTCAACAGTTCCAATTCATAGTCAGCAGGTATAAACCGATTCTTCAATTTTGTCACCATCCTATCCCACTTTGTAATCTTTTCTTTTCCTCTTCTGTTTCTGTCCAACTGAACTTCTTTCCACCATATAGCAACATGTCCTTTCAACTTTGTTTTTGTAAATTTCACCTTCTCTAGATCTTTAATTTCTTCATATTTAAAGTACTCTTCCATGTCATTTATCTAGTCAATCAACTCTTTAGGATTCAAATTGCCAATATAGTTTGGTACATCAACTCTAGGTCTTTTCCCAATCTTTGAAATAGCTCACAACATCTTGACTTGATCTGATTCTTCTTCTTCACCTCCTAGGGTTTCTTCATTTTGATTCGCAGATTGAAATTCTTCATCATCACTCTCAATATCAATTCTAGGGCTTAGTCCTTTTCTTCTATCTTCTTCAATAGTATCTAGTCTAATTTGCATATTTTTCATCATCTCCATCATCTCATCCATTCTTCTGGCCATTGTTTCAACAGCAGGGATTCTCCTCGGCGGCATCTTTCCTAGGATCAAGTGCAAACTGCCTCAAGTTCGGTGACCGGGCTACAAGGTGACAATTGCCTCACAATCGGCGATCGATTGCAACACAAGTAACATGCCTCAGATTTGGCGATCTATTCATAGCAGGATCTTACAAAATTTATTTGCCAACTTTGCTCAATTCACTCCCAAAGATTTAAACTTCCACTCTAATACCACTTGGTGTAGTCATGGCTAGGAGGGTCCATAAGGTGAACTATCCAGACCGTGTAGCAAGAGTAAACACAATGGAAACAACTCAAATATATGGAGCAAACATAGATTCAGTCATTCGGTATATCATAGAATTCAATACAAATTGGCCGGTAACATGCGGGCTTACAATTAGGGCTCACGTGCTTGATTACAAAACATCAGAATATGCACAAGATATAGCTTTAAAGCTCCTTCACAAAGAATCCAAACTATGAACTTATACTAATGATCATAACTATTGAATTCTACTTTCCTAAGGATCTATTACATCAATATATATCATCTCCGGTACAAAAGATTCCTCCGCGTCAGCCAAGGAAGATCACAAACTGCAATGAAGAGCTGTAACGTGTGTACATGGATAGGTTAGACCTATTTGAATAGAACTCCTCTGCAAATGAATGGAATGAAGTGCAGATCTCAGGGAAGGTTGGCCACGATCCAAACAACATTGAATGATGTGTCTTTGAACTTTGCAAGTCATGAAATTCTTTGCAGGTCTTCTCCTTCAGCTAATTGTCTGAGACTACCAAGATGTTATGTTCTGAGAAAACAGTCAATATTCTAATAGCAATATCTTTCTTGTACCTTAACCAAATGATCTAAGATTTTGATATGATGTGCATGGGTGTATCTAGATGCTAAGTCCAACTCTACAAGATTTGAAATGCAACTGCGGCAGAATGCGGACCAAAATACAGAAAATGCTTCTGACTGAACTGACTGTACTGAACTGAAAACTGAAAGAAACAAACTAAATTGCAAACAAACTGAAATGCAAATATTTTTGGTTGATGCAAGATTGCTCTTGAACTAGGGATGCTCCTGCATCACTTTCTCTTTGTAAATAGGGGTTGGGTTTTGATGCTGCTACAAATCTAAACAAAACAGCTCATGTTTGGGTCAAGTTACCTAGGCTCTCGCTGGAATATTGGGATGAAGAAGTCTTCATCTGGATTGTAAACACCTTTGGGCATTTCATTGCTCTAGATAATACCACCAAGAATAAGTCCAGGTTAGTATTTGCCTACTTTTGTGTTAGTGTAGATATTCATAAAACTCTACCTAACTCCATAATAGTTGAATCTAAATTTGGCCAATGGACTCAGTCCATTCAATATGAGAAGGCCATTTTTTTCAGAACTGTAATAGAAAAGGGCACCTTGTAACTCAATGTAAAGCCACGGAAAAAATCTCTTCTGAAATGAGAGACCAATCTAAAGGGGATGAAGAGGATTACCCTAAATTAGGGAGGATATTCTAAACATCATCAGCTCCCCTTAGAATGAGAGTAAAGGGGATGTGGACAAGGAAGAAGACAAAGACTTGCCCCATGGTGTTGTGAAGTCTTTAGGCCCTATGAACTCCACCCCTCAAGGAGAGTTTCACAAGCCTTCAACACCGGTTGAACCCTGTTAGGTGGAATAGCTATCTCCCCTTCCTAAGGTTTATTCCCCTTCTTTGCAGGGAGATTTGGAAGATGGGGAGATCCACCAAGTGGTGGCTTCTAATGATGGATTAAAGTCAGGAAGTTTTGAGGAGTTTGGTGTGGAACCTAGCCTAGAATTTGTTTTCAAACGGATTGTAAGCCCAATGGATAGTGGGGGTAATGGTAGCAAGTTGAAGGGATTCTCGTCTCCGAGGAACAACCCCATTAGCTTAACCTCGAGTGAGGGAACAAGCAAGCCAAGCAATGACCCAGATTCAAAGGGTTGGATCACAACTAAAAAGAAAGGTTGAAGCCAAGGGAGAAAGACTACTGATGTGGGAGTGGACCCCAAGGAAGGGAGGCCCACGCAAAGAGAAACTAGACAGAAAGCTGTCAATAGGGATATCGCGATGGGAAAACAAAGGACACTGGAGATTGGCTCCAGGAAGGTCCAAGGAAAATGAGGGTCCTCTCTTGGAATATTAGGGGGCTTAATAAACCCCAAAAATAGTTCTTGGTCAAGAACTACATTTTTGACAATAAAGTTGACATTCTTCTGCTGCACGAAGTCAAGATGAAGGCAGAACCTTCCATTCTATTACTAAAGGTATTTAGCCTAATGCAGAGTATTGTATAAGTGATGTTTTAGGAGCTTTGGAAGGTATTGTTACTATGTGGAACAACAATACGGTGAAAAGGGGTTTTCTTTCTCGGTGCAAGAACACTTTGTGTCAAGATGTCAACTCATAGCAAATCTTGGAACTTGGTTAACATCTATGCCCCTAACCAAAGAAATTCTAGGAAGGAGTTGCGGGATATGCTTACCTCCTTGGTTGGGGATAACAATGGAGAATGTTGAATACTGACCGGCAACTTCAATTCCCCCCTATACCCTTCGGAGAAGGTAGGGGGCATTATTGATTACACTGACAGCATGACTGACCTGGTCGAGTTCCTCAACAATGATGGCCTCATGGCTCTTGATCTTCAATGGCATCTATTCACTTGGACCAACAGAAGGAAAGGTGATAGTGATTCAAGTTAGACTGGATAGAGTTTTGGTCACTTCTAATTGGGATTATACCTCTGACCACAATCCCCTCCTTTTATCTTGGACAGATAGGGAGGTCAAGGGTCCCTATCCCTTCAGGTTTGAAATAATGTGGACTAATCATCAGGAGTTCAGAGATCAACTGGTTGAATGGTGGAATATTTCAATTCAAGGCTCTCCCATGTTCAAGTTGGCCCAGAAATTGAACATTGTGAAAACTAAAGTCAAGGGATGGAATAGGTATACTTTTGGGAATGTCTTTGAGAATAAGAGGAGGATCTTTGCTAACCTTGCTGACATTCAGTTGTTGATCACCCAAGGGGACACTTCAGATGCTACTCTACAGCAAGACGAATCCCTAAGGAAGGAATGGAGTGAGTTGCTAAAGAAAGAGGAAATTTATTGGAAACAAAAATCTAGAGTGCAATGGCTTTGTGAGGGGGACTGAAATACTACCTTCTTCCATCAATCTACCATGAGACACAGGAAGAGGAACAACATTGTTAGATTGAACAACATTGTTAGATTGATGGATGAGAATGGGACCATGGTGTAGTCGCATTTCCATGTGGGGCAGGTGGCAGCCAAATATTTTCAGAAATTTTTAGCCTCACATGAATGTGTGTAGAGATATGAATTCGTGGATAGCATCCCATCTCAACTAACGAAAGAAGACAATATCCTCCTTACTAAACTGGTGACTGAAGAGGAAGTGAGAATGTGCCTCTTTTCCATGGGAGATTTTAAAGATCCTGGACCAGATGGCTTCCCTCCAGCCTTCTTTTGGGATATTGTGGGACAAGATGTCTCTGAGGTGGCTAAGGATTTCTTCAAGAAAGGGAAGTTACTGAAGCAACTTAATAATACCTTTATAGTGCTAGTTCCCAAAAAATATGATCCTATCAGTATGGGGCACTTTAGGCTCTTTAGCCTTTGTAACACTGTCTATAAGATTTTCTCCAATATCCTTGTTTGCAGATTACAACCCATGATCGACCGCCTGACCAATAGTAATTAGAAGGGATTTGTCTTGGGAAGACAAATCCTGGATGTTGTCATTTCCACTCATGAGTTTATTCACTCTATGGATAGGAACAATATGCCTAGGATGGTTTTCAAATTAGATATCTCTAAGGCGTATGATAGGGTGGCGTGGGATTTTCTATTTAAAGTCCTTGAGAAGATTGGCTTTCAAGATAGAACCCTGCTTCTTATTAAAGCTTGTGTCACCACTATGAAATACTTTGTTCTGGTTAATGGGGTCCCGTGAGGATTCTTCAATGCTAGGAGAGGGCTTAGGCAAGGGGACCCATTGTCCCCTTACCTATTCATTCTTATGGCTGAAGTTCTTAGCAGAAGCATTATGAAGCTGCTGAGAAATAAGGAGATCAATGGTATTAAACCAGCTTCAATGGTTGACCCTGCTGCCATTCAACAGTTTGTGGATAACGCTATCCTCTTTGGGTATGCCTCAGTGGTGGAGGCCAAAATATGGAAGAAGGTGCTCAATGAATATGTTGTTGTGTCAGGCCAATGCATTAATTATGAGAAAAGTCAAATCTATTTCTTCAACAATAGGGTTGATCTACAATAGAAAATTATGAGGATTTTGGGCTGCTCTAGTGGGAAGCTTCTAGGAACTTACCTTGGCCTTCCCTTAGCTGTCAAAGATGTTTCTCCCATGTATTGGAACTTCATTCTGAAACATATTCAGAAGAAGTTGGCTGGGTGGAAAGGGAAGATACTTAGTCAAGCACATAACTACCAAATGTTGAAGGCTTCTCTTCAGGGAATTCCCATTTACTTCTTATCCCTCTTCAAAATCCCTAAATATATTGCAGAGAAATTTGAAAAGATTCAGAGAAAAGTTTTATGGACAGAGGTGGAGGAGAAGAAGAGGATTGCTTTGATTAGTTGGGATAAAGTGTGTAGGCCTAAATTGCAGAGAGGTCTTGGGATTAGAAAAATCCATTAGACCAACAAAGCCCTCTTGGCTAAAGATTGGTTGGAACTTCTTGAGCAATAGTAAGGATCAGTGCAACATTATGAGGGCCAAATACCCCTATGGCTTTGTTCATGCCATAGGTATCCCTAAGGGTTCAGTTATATGGAATAATGTGTTGAAGAGAAGAACTCTTTTGGAAAAGGCTATCAAGTGGTAGATGGAGGATGGTAGAAACATCAAATTCTGGGAAGATAGCTAGCTAGAGGACTACCCCCTCTATAGTATCTAGAGCTTCCAAAGATTGGTTGATAGGGCTACTAATTTTTTTGAGCACTTGGCTACAGACTATATTATGCTAGGAGGTGGGGGCTGGAAACAACTGTCAGACTGATGAGGATCTGCATATCTCTATATTTGCTTATCATTTGGATGTTCTTATTCTTATGTTTAAGAAACATCTGGTGATGATTTGGAAGTTTTAGTCTCATTTTCTATAGATAGATAGGTTGTTCGTGAGACTTTGTGGTCACTTTATAAGTCTTTGAAAAGCTACTTTCCTACTTTTAGGTAAAAAGCACACCTATTTTATTTTCAGTTTTATCTTACAAGGGAGTTGCCCCTTTCAAATACAGAGGAAGGTTGTTAGCCTGATTGCAACCTATCCAACTGTTAGTATTTTTGTTGTTATTTCTGGGCAAGTCATACACATAAAAATATAGTGACAAATCTGTTTACTAACACTTTTCGAAGTTGAAATCTTGTCAAAATATTTTGTAGTGTTTCGCCTTTAGCAAAGCCCAAAATTCAGAAGCATTCCATCTCCTCCTCGTCCCTATTTGAGTCCTATCCCAAAGATCAATAGATCTCCCTACACCAAGTCAACTCACAATCCCCTAAGTCAAAAATCCTACTTAAGAGCAGTCACAATGTTTGTTCCACCTGCATACATTCTATCATGAAAAATCCAAGAAATAAAACATGTCATAACATCATGGCATTCATAACACTTAGAACATAGTACTTCGCATTTCATATGTCTGAATCACATCTAGACACATTGCATCTCATTCATATCATAAAAAGAAAAATAAATTGTATCATCCATGTGTGATCATCATAGGTATGCATTCTCATAAACAAAATAAAAGCTCTAACCAACCATATGCACAAGATGGAAAGTGAAGTACAATATGTCAACTAAAGCTACGTATAGACCTCAACCAATCAGGTTTCACAATAATAAGTGCAAAATAATGTCTGAGCACAAGTCACTCCTCCAACAAGTCAAAAGAGCAAAACTATTCACTCAAGCATGAGAGTATCCCCATGCAAGGGGGCAAGGGTATAAATCTCTTCAAGAAATGTAGGTCTCTGAAAGACCTCAAGGAGCGTCAAGTCAAACCTTTGCAAAATCTCCAAAAAAAACCATAAAAATTAGAAAGTTGAAAAAAACCTAAAAATTGTATTTTTTTTCAAAATCCCTAAAAACTGAATATGTTCTTCAAAATCTACAATAAAAAGAGAATTTGTTCTTCTCTCTGGCTTAGCATGTGTTTTGTTTCCATAGTGCTCTTGCACCCACATTGTGTGCTTTCAATCTTGTCGGTCCCCATGGTGAAGCAAAACAACTTGGGTATACTTATGACGCAATCAACAGTACGTTTGATCGTTTCAAGTTCAATACTTATTCTATATCATTTTAAATGTCAAACTAATTCTTATTATTCTAGGTTTAATTGCGAGAAATTGATAACAGGTAAGACCTAGTTCAAGAATGGTACTTATCTTTCATATAAACTACCATCCCTGAGGGGGGAAATTTGTAAAAACTAAAAAGATGCATGGGCTTCTACATGGTAATCCTATGATGAGCTCTAATCCTAAACACATACATGTAAGCGTGTCTATATGACCTCTAAACAAGTGTTATTCTTGGCAACAGGTGGATTAGACTTTCGTTCTTCATCCTTTCTCTTCTAACCCCTAGCCAACCTGTGAAATCCTATTCCTTCTTCATTCCCCCTTCGTCACAATTTCATCTTCTTCACATTTTGGCCTTGTGTTAGTTAACAGTTTGTCACTGCAAAAACACTCTAATTCGCCCAATAGGTAGCGACAAAAAGATACCAACAAATGGAGTAATTGTTGTGAGTGCAAGGATTATCCTCTGCATTTGAGAGGGGTAGCTCCCTCGTATGATGGGGGTTTTTTGATTTTAGGTACTTTTAACCAGAAAGTATGAAAAGGTAGCAAAAAGAAAGAAGAAAATATGAAAAGAAAGGAGAAGAAATTTGCCTATGAACATAGGCACACAACACAAATTCCCACAATGAAAAGGTAAAACACTAACAACAAAGGCTCAAAGTTCTCCGAAAACACCTACAAACCCAGAGCATGCAGAAGAAATTATAATGGATGAAGAAACTAAATGAACATAAGAACAACCAGTGTCTATGAAGAAATTATGGACATAGGAACACAACTCTTCATTGATATTAAAAACAAACTAGAGCTCAAAGTCTCCAGTAACCCCTTCTACAAAGCTTTTTCATTACACAGGCGGCAAAAGATCCTCTACAATTTCTGCCAATTAGTTTATATAGCCCCTCCCTAGACAGTAGCCCAAAAGCCATTTATTTTACAAAGAAATATTACAAAAAGATAAAGAAAACTGAAGGGTTTCTGATGAGACTTCAGCTTCCCTTCATGATTTGAAGAAACTTGCAAATTTCCATAAATCAATATTTGACATAAAACTCTACTACCATTGCGCTTTTATTATGATTCATACTGAAAACTTATCAAGGTTGTTGTGACACATGCCGACTGCAATTACATAAAATACCAATGCTTTTTTTTAACCAGAACCTCTATCAAACCTACCATAATGCCACAAGCATTTTAAAAAAATGATGTAATGTTTTTATCCTTGGCGCGGGCTGATGTGTTAAGTTTATAGCTATTAATGGCATTTGCTTGAAAGTTTCTAAATCTTTTTCAACCGGTCCACTTTGTACTTATCTTGCAATCTAGAAGAGCATATCCCGCAATCATTACATGCTATTTAGAAAGATTTATTCCTTTTATCTAGATGTTGCTTTTGATTTCCACGTATCCACGTCTTGCACACATTTTGCCATTGCATTTCTAACTATAGAATATAATGAAGATGATGTCCGGGAATGATGGTTAAAGTTGCGGGAGATGGTGTTACACCCGCTACTTGCATTGGCTTGGAAATTTGGCATCTTTTGAATAAATCCATTTTGTGTAGCCTCTTCAATCATTGCATGAGATTCTAATTTTGTTTTGAATGCTTTTCCTATTTTAAGAAAACCACAGCCTTGGCTTTGTGCCTATATCTCTGCAATATTTCATTGACATATCTCATTACTAAAACTATAGTTTTATCTCTATGGAGTCTCTAAATCTTTCAAAAATCTACCTTTCTTTGGCAAAAGAAGCCTTTATTTCCTCATGAACCTCCTTCTGTAAACTTATGAAGACATTTGACCACAAGAATCGATCAAAAACATGCACTTCAATCAACGGAGCAAGAGAACTAAAAAAAATTGATGCCACAACACTACAAACAAATATGGTAGTGGCCTTCACTCCAAGCACAGTCGTCGACTTGACAGTGTGCTGCTAACGAAATGTAGTATATTTTTACCATTGATCACAATGTCAAACACTCGCAGCCCCAGTAGAATTAATACTTGGATCAATCTATGTATGGGCCTACTAGTTTCATTGATGTAATATTCAAAGAGGACAAACTTCTAGACCTTTAAAGATCACCTGGTACAGGTGAAGCGCAATAGCATTTATCGCTATTAAAGATCTCCTGACAGCTTTAGTGTTCTTATCTCATCATTGACAAGATTGCAGTTGTTGCTTCATTTTCAAACCTCCGACTTCTATTTAAAAATTTCCACAGGAGCCTACATATGATTTCCACTTCCTAACAGATGCTCTCCATATATGTTGTCTCCGGCAACAATTTCCTGTTCTATTTTTGCATGACCAAAACAACCATCCATTTGTGAAACAAAATGTTCAGTCTGCACTTCTCCACATTTTCTAACATGGTGAGATACATATTATATCTCCGAGCACTGTGAGAGACCATACGGAGCCGACTGGTAATAATCTGCCCAACTATGACATAGATAAGCTGAGACCAAACACAACAGAACCAATACCAGTGTGTTCATTAAAGTTGTAGCTGTAAAAATCAAGGAGCCCTCAATATAATATATTTGGATATATGCCTTTCCTGATTCATTGCATCTCTAACTATTAACTAGTTTCAATCCCAAGATGTTATGAGTTCCTGCCCATAGCAGTTCATGCCTAAGGAATCCAGCTCTCTGTAAATAATGTCTACATGGATACAGTTTGTCATTCAATTTTAAACTTGACTGTAGAAGTGTCAAACTATTTATATGATTGCATGAAAGGAGCATGACATATATCAGGGTGGATATCTTGAACAATTGAATACTATGTCCCTTGGGCTCACAAACTCTTGGGCACACTTCATCCTCATCGATGTTTTCAAAAAGGAGCATTTTTAATGATGCAATAGTAGCCAAACAACAAATAGAGAACATTCGAGTGGATGAATCACAAGAGGTACTGATGTCCTTTGAAATTATCAACCTCGAGTATAGATGCCATAATTGAAAATATGAGAAAGAATCTTCAAGGAGATGTGTGATAAACAAAATATGCAGCACTTCCTTCTACTGGCCCTCCTTGTATAAATCTAGGACATTGAAGAGAGCGATGGACGACAATGACATTTCATTATTGCAGGAAACAGAGGACTCAAATGTTGCAATGCAAATTGATGTCTCACACACAAGGCTATGCATGAAGAGGAAAGTTTTGAAAATTTTTAAGTTCAAAATTTTGGGTAACAACAGGCTCTAATTGGGGACTGCTTTTCACCACGAGAAGTAGAGAACTCCAGCATCTCTGGCAAGGACAAGTGCCTATCCATTGGGCAAATAGAGAGTCAGGGGGAAAAATGGGAGACTCGAACAAAGCCAAAATTGAAACTAACATAACAACACATAACAGGAAATAGAATGAAACAACCTAAGACACCTACGTACTCGGACTAGGTACAGTGAAACATTACCGCATCAAGAGACTATGCAAAACCATTTACAGGCAGGGAGAAATAGATACACATGCAATAGAAAGGTGTATGCTAATGAAACATGACCAAACCTGGCTGCCATTTGGTGCTTTGAACAACAGCCTTAAAATTTTTGACATATGCAACTCCACTGAATTGGTACAACTGCTCCTCACTGAAAATGCCTGAACTAGGAAAACCTATAACATCCTCTTGCATGATATGAATAACTTCATCCTAAATCATTTGAAGTATTGCAACCTCAAGCCTATGAATACAATTTTGACGATGCAAGTTTATGACTAGATGATGCAATTCCTTTTCAGAATAAGATGGGGTAGTGAAAGAATGATTTTCAAAATAAGCAAAGTGATTTTGGTACCTCTAGACAGCACGCTGAAACATCTTGGATTTCGTTTGGTTATTTATGGATGTCTTCTTGCTCCTCTAATGCTTTAGATTCTTTTTCTTTGACTTTCGTAACCTCCATTGGGCATTCCAAGAAATGGTTTAAATCTGAAGCTACCTTCTCATTAGCTACATCTTGCATACATTCAGTATCAGCCTTATCATCAAGCTCAAAGTACTCTATCTCTTCAAATTCTTCATTTTGATCCTGCATCTTGTATGTACTATCAAAAGCAGACACAATAAGGGCTTCTTCTTTAACACAACTTTGTGCATGCTCAAATGAATCCATCTTAAGAGGATTATTGTCTGAAGAATAACACCCAAAAGAAAAATAATCTTGAGGAGAAGAGATCAAACAAGAACCTTCATCCTTAGACTTTGATTGTATGTGCACTAGAGAAGCAGTTTCTCCTTTATCTTCACATGCCTTTGCTGCTTCATCAAGGGGCATTTCAAGAGAATGTTTAGCCTCCATATCGTTGTCCTCTTTTTGCAAACGGTGCATTGTAGCATGAGGTTCTTCACCATATGTATCTTCTTCACAAACAGAGGTCTTTTCATAGCTACAAGCAAGAAAATGTGTCTTTCCCATCCCTATGTTCAATCTCTTGCAAGATTTTAAGCAAAGATGGATGCACCATATTGGGATGAAATTGCATGTTACCATAAAAACTTTTCAAGAAGCTTACTTGCATAGGATCATCAAGTACTTGATTATTTCGTGATGGACTTGTGGAAGAAGAGAAGTCTTCATCATCACTGTCATCACTATCATCCTCTCTTCATATGCACTAAACCATTTTTACAGATTCAAACCTTTCACAGAGTCGCCAACCTCACTCCTTCAATGAGGTACCTTAAAATACTAGAGAATAAAGATGCACCCATCTGTTCGCTCCCCAGCAGAGTCACCAAAAATTGTTGCTTAATAGTTTGTCACTGCAAAAACACTCTAATTCTCCCAATAGGCAACTACAAAAAGATACCAACAAATGAAGTAATCATTGTGAGTGCAACGATTATCCTCTACATTTAAGAGGGGCAGCTCCCTCGTATGATGGGGGTTTTTGGATTTTAGGTACTTTTAACCAGAAAGTACGAAAAGGTAGCAAAAAGAAAGATGAAAAGAAAGGAGAATAAATATCCATGTGAACATAGACACACAACACAAATTCCCACAATGAAAAGGTAAAACACTAACAACGAAGGCTCAAAGTCCTCTGAAAACACCTGCAAACCCAAAGCATGCAGAAGAAATTATAATAGATGAAGAAACTGAATGAACATAAGAACAACCATTGTCTATGAAGAAATTATGGACATAGGAACACAACTCTTCATTGATATTAAAAACAAACTAGAGCTCAAAGTCTCCAATAACCCCTTCTAGAAAGCTTTTTCATTACACAGGCGGCAAAAGATCCTCTACAATTTCTGCCAATTAGTTTATATAGCCCCTCCCTAGACAGTAGCCCAAAAGCCATTTATTTCACAAAGAAATATTACAAAAAGATAAAGAAAACTGAAGGGTTTCCGATGACTCTTTCGCTTCCCTTCTTGATTTGAAGAAACTTGCAAATTTACTATCTTTTCCCATCTTGATCATATAGGTAATCGTAGGGCAAATAATCTCATTGTTGTTGCTGGTAGACAACATCACATTCAAAATATCTGTTATATAGTACCAAATAGCTGCCACCATATCTGAATAAAACACCTTTTGTAGAACCTTAAGATATCAAATAATCGCATTAGTATAACTCTGTATTATTGCACTCCATAACCTCCTTTTGCTATGACAGGCTCTGGATAGACTCATCCATCAATTGAGAAATATTGTCCTCCCAGTTGGGATCAAGCCAGCACATCATGTCTTTAAATGATTCATCCTTACTCCTAGCTCATTTTAAATTTTCTTTCTCAAGCAAGTTTCATCAAGGCCATATGCGTCCATGTAATTGCTATAGCATTTATATGCAACATGTAAAGCACTTTGAAGTTCATCTGGTAAGGGTCTCACATTCTGTGGACATTTATTTCATCTATTTACATTTTCAAAGATTCTAAATGCAGATGAGTGTACCATTGCCTCTGTTGCACATGATGCATTGACCAAAGCTTCTTCTCCAGACTTATGATATGTTTCTTTTGACAATGCATCCATAACATTAGACCTAAGAGATCCATAAAGCTCACCCCAATCAGAAGCCAATACATCATTGAGCACCCTCTTAACATTGATGTTTGTGTTGACCTCCCCATTTGCATGGCAATCTCTAAGTTTTGTATGAATAGCAATGGGGTTCAACCCTGCATTCTCTGCCAAAATGTAAGGAATAACCTCAAGTGCCTCAACAAAAGCACAAATGTAACAACTCTCCATTCTCTGTAATGTTTTGGCCAAGACACCTCACAACACATAGGGCATCATACAGACTCCTCTCTGCCTCACCCAACACAAGCTAACTGGAACCCGTATCACCAATGTGGTTATCCGCCCCATGTTCTTGATCCATGTGATCTTCATAATCCTACTATTACTAGCCGCAACCTCAAATTGCACCTTATGTTCTAGAGTTCCCAGTTTTGGCCGCAGACAGTAGGAAGTGTGCTGGCGAAGGAATCTGGTGAGGCATCCCTGCATATTTTGCCAAGTTACCTAAACTAGACATCTGGATCTATCATTTTTAAAAAGAGAAGTAAAACCATTTTTCGATGGGATCCTCATCTACTCCATGAGCATGATATTTGGTTTTATAGCCACCAATCGATTCCTTGATTATTCATTAACTTCTGCAGAAATTGTGTCATGCCTTGAGTCGATTGGGTCTTCACATATTGTTATATCGACAGAGAGCACGAAAGTGGCTGGGTGAATATCCATAGTGAATGCTTCACTAACACGGCTTTGTAAATTTTTGTCAATGTTGTTACATAGGGAACCTTCAAAAATTGTAGATATGCTTTCAAATGCCTCATTGATGCTTTCATAAATAGCATGCATGTCTACCAAAATTGGACTTCCAATACCAATTACGTTTGCCTGATCTCGTCTACTATTCTCATGAAGTCTGATGCTGGGAGTGTGCCAGAAACTAAGTGTGAAAATTGGCGTGACACCTGCCAATTGTACCCGTGATCCTTGCATTAAAAATAACATTCCTCTCCTTTTAGAAGCAATCATCGCATTCCTTAGACGCAACTCTGAGATGCTCATAGTACATCACTGCACACTATATATCAAGTGCACTTTGATAGCCTCTTCATTGTTCACATGCATTGTCTACCATTGTTTACGGGAGCTATTTCCATAAATCAATATTTGACATAAAACTCCGCTACCATTGCGCTTTTATTATGATCCATACTGAAAACTTATCAAGGTTGTTGTGACACATGCTGACTACAATTACATAAAATACCAATGCTTTTTTCAACCAGAACCTCTATCAAATCTGCCATAATGCTACAAGCATTTTAAAGAAATGATGTAGCGTTTTTATCCTTGGCGCGAGCTAATGTGTTAAGTTTAAAGCTATTAATAGCATTTGCTTGAAAGTTTCTAAATCTTTTTCAACCAATCCACTTTGTACTTATCCTATAATCTGGAAGAGCATATCCCGCAATCATTACATGCTATTTAGAAAGATTTATTCCTTTTATCCAGCTGTGGCTTTTGATTTCCACGTATCCACGTCTCGCACACATTTTGCCATTGCATTTCTAACTATAGAATCTAATGAAGATGATGTCTGAGAATGATGGCTAAAGCCACGGGAGATGGCGTTACACCCGCTACTTGCATTGGCTTGGAAATTTGGCACCTTTTGAATAAATCCATTTTGTGTAGCCTCTTCAATCATTGCATGAGATTCTGATTTTGTTTTGAATGCTTTTCCTATTTTAAGAAAACCACAGCCTTGGCTTTGTGCCCATATCTCTGCAATATTTGAATGACATATCTCATTATAACTAAAACCACAGTTTTATCTCTATGGAGTCTCTAAATCTTTCAAAAATCTGCCTTTCTTTGGCAAAAGAAGCCTTTATTTCCTCATGAACATCCTTCTGTAAACTTATGAAGACATTTGACCACAAGAATCGATCAGAAACATGCACTTCAATCAACGGAGCAAGAGAACTAAAAAAAAATTGATGCCACAACACTACAAACAAATATAGTAGTGGCCTTCACTCCAAGCACAGTCGTCGTCTTGACAGTGTGTTGCCAACGAAATGTAGTATATTTTTACCATTGATCACAATGTCAAACACTCACGGCCCTAGGAGCATTAATACTTGGATCAGTCTCCATATGGACCTACCAGTTTCATTGTTGTAATCTTCAAAGAGGACAAACTTCTAGACCTTTACAGATCGTCTGGTACATGTGAAGCGCAATAGCATTTATCGCTATTAAAGATCTCCTGATAGCTTCAGTGTTCTTATCTCATCATTGACAAGATTGCAGTTGTTGCTTCATTTTCAAACCTCTGACTTTGATTTAAAAATTGTCACAGGAGCCTACATATGATTTCCACTTCCTAAGAGATGCTCTCCATATATGTTGTCTCCGACAACAATTTCCTGTTCTATTCTTGCATGACCAAAACAACCATCCATTTGTGAAACAAAATGTTCAGTCTGCACTTCTCCACATTTGCTAACATGGTGAGATACATAGTATAGCTCCGAGCACTGTGAGTGACCATACGCAGCCGACTGGTAATAATCTACCCAACTATGACATAGATAAGCTAAGACCAAACACAACAGAACCGATACCAGTGTGTTCATTAAAGTTGTAGTTGTAGAAATCAAGGAGCCCTCAATATAAGATATTTGGATATATGTCTTTCCTGCTTCATTGCATCTCTAACTATTAACTAGTTTCAATCCCAAGATGATATGAAGTCCTGCCCATAGCAGTTCATGCCTAAGGAATCCAGCTCTACGTAAATAATGTCTACATGGATACAGTTTGTCATTCAATTTTAAACTTGACTGTAGAAATGTCAAACAGTTTATATGATTACATGAAAGGAGCATGACATATATCAGGGTGGATATCTTGAACAATTGAATACTATGTCCCTTGGGCTCACAAACTCTTGGGCACACTTCATCCTCATCGATGTTTTCAAAAAGGAGCATTTTTAATGATGCAATAGTAGCCAAACGACAAATAGAGAACATTCGAGTGGATGAATCACAAGAGGTACTGATGTCCTTTGAAATTATCAACCTCGAGTATAGATGCCATAATTGAAAATATGAGAAAGAATCTTCAAGGAGATGTGTGATAAACAAAATATGCAGCACTTCCTTCTACTGGCCCTCCTTGTATAAAGCTAGGACATTGAAGAGAGTGATGGATGACAATGACATTTCATTATTGCAGGAAATAGAGGACTCAAATGTTGCAATGCAAATTGATGTCTCACACACAAGGCTATACATGAAGAGGAAAATTTTGAAAATTTTCAAGTTCAAAATTTTGGGTAACAACTTGTCAACATGGCCTACAAGTGTCGTAACATGGTAAATTCATCTTCCCTAAGTCGTTTTCATCTGTTTCAAACCTCTAGAGGCCTCCATTTGACCTCCCAAACCTATCCCCATTTTTAGTTTTTGCCTAGCTTTCCTCCCTTCTAGGTCACCCCCTAGGGGATCCTACTGGTGAACTGGGGGATCCTACTTAATTTGTCCTTTTGACCAATTTCAAAATCCAAATGGCATCTTTGATCTTCCATGACCATGCTTCAACCTTCATTTTTCACCCAAGATTCCTTCCTAGGGTAGCCCCTGTTTACTTAGGGGGTTGCCCCATGAGGGATTCTAGGATCGCCCCCGTTTACTTAGGGTCACCCCATGGGCGAACCTATTGGTGAATTGAGCGACCATGTTGTATTTTCTTGCACAAATTCCTCTTCAGTTCAAACCCAAAATTAGCTCCGTTTTAACCTAAATTTGCTCCAAATTGAGCCCTGATTGCATGAGTCACCTTCCCTAACTGATCATCAACTTTTTCTAACTAATTCAATACTCCCAATCACTTCATTCCAACTCAAAAGTCAATTCTACTCTTCTCATGCTAACTCCACTTCTTCAGTGAAAGGCTATCAAAGTTTGTTCACTCCCAATCAAAACTAGTCCTCTCCCTAATCAATCTTGTTAACTCTCCAATCAAGGGAGTTAACTCTTCAATCAATTTCCTCCTCTTGTGTGCCCTTCCAAGCTATAAATACCCCTCCCTTCATTATTTTCCAAGTTGGAGAATGCTCTTCTCTTCTTCACACATTTTTTCAAACTTCTTCACAGGCCCTTGAGCATCTTAGTCTATTTCTTTAGTTTTTTAAAGCTTCAAAGCTTTCATTTCATTAGTTTTCATTGTTGCAAAGCTTCAAAGCTTCCCCTTTAGGAGACAAATTCATTATTGCAACAATTCACTAGCATTATTTTTGCTCTCCACTTAGCATGCTTATGCTCTTCACAAGATGTAAGTGCCTTTTGCTTTTAGTTGTATTGCACAAGCTTTTCAAAAAGCTTCATTTAGCGTTGTTACGCTCGCCAATTTTTTAGCCCAAGTGCTTCAATCATAGCTTTCACAGCTCACCCAATCATAGCTTTTATATTTCACTTTGAATCAATAGCCATTCAATCCTTGTCGCCAAGAGGAGTTCCCCACTGCTGCAAAGGAAAGGAAAGGTTGCTAAACAAAGGATTTCTGAGGATACACCAGGGCTCATGCACCAAAGAGGATACAGGTTCTTTATGCTTTCAATAGTTAATTAAATCATCTTTGCTCTTGGGAACAGTAATCTTTTTGCAATTTCCTTGATAGGTTTATTTCAAGTTGATTAGATTAGCTTTGCTTTGAGTAGTTAAATTGCAATTCTAAATTAATTTCATTCCAAGTATTCTTAGATTAAACCAAAAATCACTTTTGAAAATACAAAAACATAGTATAGCTTGCATTAGGAAAAATCATAGTAGATTGGATACATATTTCAATTTCTAGATTAAGTAGATCACTTTAGATTTGAGAATAGGAACCAAAAATCATATTGCATTCATAAATTAGTTGCATATATCAAAAACATTAAAACATTAGAAAACTCAAAACCCTTGATTCGATCACAATGAATATTCCAAAACACAAGGTCAAACCCTCGATACCACCATGAGGTACAATTCACAAGTCAAACTAGGCAAACCCTAGGTCAACTCTTGGTCAACCCTAGTCAACTCATTCTTCTCCAAAGCATTTGATGTGCCCAAGAGTTAGAGGCAAGTGGGTTAGGTCTATCCTTATGGAGACAAACAAAATACATCCTAGACCACGATTGACACAACAAGCAATTGAAGAACAAGAACAAACCCTTAGGATCATCCAAACAATACAAGAACATGAAAACTATCTAGAACGCCTAAGAAACATCAACGAATACAATCGACATCCATCTAGGTGTTGGAACACAAGGAATCCTAACAGGAGTTCAATGGTCGGTGACCCTTCGAGTCATAGGGTTATCTCCACCATCACGGTCATAGGACAAACAACAACAAACAACAAGCCCTAGAATTGGTCAACCACTCTTCGCGACATTTTGATTCCATGAGAATAGAACCACTCCTGAGTTACACCTCCACTCAACTGGCTTCTGCCACGAGAGCGGGAGTAACTTGGAGGTCACCCACGGAAAGGAGAGGTTCATGTGTTGTGTCGAAGCTGACTGATCTATGTTTGCGCCTGAGTCACATTTTGAGGAGTACAGGGACTTGTGTTGGATTTCTTAATGTATAATTGACCCCATTTACCCAAAATAAAAATTGTTTGAACCCGTCCTTGGTCTAGGTCACAATATTATCTTATTGCTTTTTCTAAGCCTCAACATCCTTTTGGCATTCATATGGTTCAAACCTTAATGAGACCTCTTGATCTTATGCACTTTTCCTTATATTTCAAGGGTTGGTCGGTCAAGCAAGTTACCAAACCTAGAGATATATTTTGGCCACTCACCGATGACTACCCCTATCGTAGTGTGCATGATTCACTCTCTACTCTCATCACTATAGCAAAACAACAAAAGAAACTCCTTATGCCATCACTCAAGTCATTAAGACGCAAGCTATAGTCCATATACACACTAGACTTTAACGGGATCATTCGAAGGGGGTCCATGAGGAGATGACTAGCAATTATGTGGCAATGGACTAACATGTGGCCTATAAATATTGGCATGAGAGCATGCAAGCGTAGGTACAACTAGACGTGGCACTTGGGACCAATGTGTTGCACACATGAGTTAAAAAACTGACTAGCCCCATGAGTTACTTGTCAACCCTGCTTAAATGGAAAAATGGCAAAAAGAATTCCTTGCATCATCCCCTTTGGCCATTTGGCCACAAGCTCTCTTTAATAAATCATTGTGTTTCAATATTATTGGCCTATTGGTCATGAGAATAAGAGTGAAAACATAGCATATAGCATTGGCCAATAAGATAGGGACATTCAGACATTATTTACAAGAAAATACACATGCTCTACCATTATTAGTCGAACTACTCAGGTAGCACTAGTCGCATTATTGGAACTAATGAATGAACTCCACGTGCGCCTTGAACTGCGAGTTGGATGGACCTTTTGCTATATGAGTGCTTTTTAAATGTTGAGTTGTAGGAGCCCACATGTAGGGACACGCATGGACATGAAGATGAAATGACATTATAATCCTCGCTCTTTGTTTAGAGTGGGGTAGCATGTTGTGTTGGATCTTGCACCTTTTCACCTGTCATTGATCTTCAATGGTCATAGAACATGTGGAGCAGTGATGGTAGTCCAAGATGGAAGGTATTAATGCGCTAGAGTCAACCACATCAGCCTTGTGTGGAGATAAGTTTGATGGTTTACCTAGTGAAAGGTGACAGTCATAGGCCCGCTAATAGCAATTTTCAAAGGATTTTGCCCGTTTGTTGCCCGTCCATTGCCCATTTTGAAGGGATGATTATGTTGAAAATGAAAGTAGAATTATTTCTAAAAACTTTAAAATTTTGTGTATGCAAAGCTGAAATAAAGATTAATATGTAACAATTAATGAACAATTGTTTTGCACATTTAATCCAATGTAGAAGAGAAGAGAAGAGAAGAGAAAAAGTTTGCACAGTATTTACGTGGAGAAACCCTTTCGGGAAAAAAGTCCACACTCAAAGATGTTTCCTACTTGTATTAAATCTCTTTGGAAAAGATTACATTCAATACTGAAATTCCTCTAAGTCCTTGATGCACTTCAAAAGCTTCTTCAATCTTCAAACCTATAAAAACTTCAAAAAAGCTTCTTGTTTTTTCTTCAAAAGTTTCTTCAATAAAAAAAAAACCTCTTGCTTTTTTCTTCTAAGTATTTTTTCTTCAAATCAACTCTCTGGAAAATGTATGAGTTTTTCAATTAAATCAAAAACCCTCTTTTAATTCAAAAGCTTGAAACTCAAATTATAATAAATTACAATTGATAACATAGCTTCCAAAGTTCATGCAAAAATCAAGCTCACTTAAATTGAGAAGACTAAACTCAAACTAAATCCAAGTTTTGAGTTAATTGCCCCTTCATGATGTGTGCACACAAGTATGCTAAAAATAGCTTTGCCAACATCAAACATATTTTCAAATAAAAGCAACAAAAAAAAGTCCTCAAATTGAATGTCCAAGTTTGCCCAATCTCTTTTTGTTAACTGAAGTAATCAACACACACCAATCTCATGCAAACAACATGCAAAATTGATGTCCCCAAAGTTATTCTGAATTACCTTGTTCTGTACATGCAAGTGACATGCAAACACTGGATTCAACATGCAACTGATACCCATTACCTGAAACACTGAGATGTACCATCTTACAACTTTCTGGAATTGGAGTGTTCTGTAAGTAATATCTTAAAACTGACATGCAACTATCATGCAAGCATTTGCAACAACATGTAATTGATACCCATTACCTGAAACACTGAGATGTACCATTCTGCAAGTTTCTAGAGTTGGAGTGTTCTGCAAGCAATCTCACAAAACAGACATGCAACAACATGCAAAGTTATATAACTGACATGCAACAACATGCAAGGTCATACAAGTCCATAGGAGTGACATGCAACAACATGCAAGCACATGCAAGTCCATAGGAGCAATATGTAACAACACGCAAGCACATGCAACAACATACAAGTACATGCAAGTAACATGCAACAACATGCAAACTTTTCTGACCTCATACAAGAAATATCCAATTCATGCATCTCTAACACTTTAGTTAACTCCAACATTATATCTATGCAAGGTGTCTCAACATTATCCACTCATGTACATAAAAAAGCACAACTCCAAGTCTAAATATAAGTCCCCATCAAAAGGGGATGCCCAAGTTTAACTCTCATTTATTAGGAGTTATCAAACTCTCAAAATAGATTTAGGAGAAGTCAACAAAGTTTTCATGGCCCCCACTCTAAAAATGGATGCCCAAGTTTGAACTTATCAATTAGAAATTGATTGCAAAATTTAAAGTGATATAATTAATAAATAATTAATCTCTCAAAGTCCTTATGTGCTGGGGAACACATTCCAAGAACTTTAGAGACACATGAATTGGTTAAGATTGCAAGTTAATGGCAACTTATCCCAACATTCTCCCACTTGA
This sequence comes from Cunninghamia lanceolata, assembly GCA_027924645.1. NCBI lineage: Eukaryota > Viridiplantae > Streptophyta > Pinopsida > Cupressales > Cupressaceae > Cunninghamia > Cunninghamia lanceolata. The sequence continues at coordinate 7,363,717 of BSBN01000564.1, read as the reverse complement.
CATTATACATTGCAATAACTCTAAATAATATAATCAAACTTTAAATCACAGGCAAAAATATCCCTAGCCATCAATGTACCATTGATTCTTCAACATGCTTTTGTGCTCCAACAAGATATCTACAAAAGCAACCATGATAACCATCATCTCAAACAAGAACTCCTTACATCATGTCACCCATGAAAAACAAGAAACATGACAAGATGAAACATATCAACTGTCACTGAAACATGCACCAATCTCAACATGAACACAAGCATCAAATCATATGATAACATAATACTTTGAGTGTCTGCCACACTTATACCAAATGGAAAAGCAACCACAGCAAGTTGCTAGCTCATCCAAAATATCCATACCTCAAAACCAGGATAAGCAAACCATCATAGGTAGAACTCCATGCCATCAACATACCAACCCAAAACTGCAATCAAGTCTCTGTAAAACAATCCTTCTAATCATCCATCCTCCCATCTCAATGCATAATAACAATGTACAAATGACCAAAGACAAGGTCAACAAACAAAATATGCAATAACACTGAATGGATCTGTGGATATTGACAGTCCACATCCAAGTCTTCAATGCAACCAATGGGTAAAGACAACCCACTAAACCTGCACAACTCATAGATCCAAATAGTGAAACATGCAAAATCATCTTCACATCAATAACCTGCAAATTGAGACAACCAAGAAGATGGTGTGCCAATAAAGAGCATATAGATTCAAGAACTCCCACTGCATGGTAATATCAAATATGAAAATAATATCAAGGCATTTACAAATCCTCCTAAGCACTTCTATTAGAGGATGTGTCTAACTCCTCTACCATATAGTGTCAAAACATATAATGATATGCATAAAACATCTCTCATTACCAATCTCTAAATAACTCTCCCAAGTCCTCTAAACCAATGAAGAAAGAGATCAAGGAGCTACCAAATTATTGTTAACAACAATAACACTCGACTCCAATGCAAACCTCAACTCCATAAACATGAGAACCTTTAAGAAGAAGATAATATACCAGGAAAGAGAGAAACTACAAAATCATACCATGTCTTTATACCATACTAATCTGTGCCAAACTGTGTAAAGTAAGATCTCTTTCAACACTCCCAAACTGAAAATTTATCAACATCTAACATCCAAATTATGATGAAAAAATGGCAGCAATAGATGTTAACCTCTCATTGAAAGTAGATCAAACTAGCCAAACATTCCCACAACAAAGGGAATAAGCCCAAAAACCACAAACCATTTCTATACCTCTCTAAAACAAATCCTCAGAACTAGTTCCATAGCTCAAAATCAAATAATAATAAGAACAACACAAATCCATAAACTCATGCATCTACTTCTCAAAAATCCTTTTCAAGACTAGTGTAAAAAAGAAGACAAGATATATATAAAAAATGCATCTAATAATCAAGTGGGCAACACCTATTAGATCATTTACCTGCCGAGTAGACCAAGAGTGGGATACAAGATTGTCCTTGCATATAACACCAAGCAATAAAAGCTTATAATAAAGACAACCTTCTCATAAGGTCTATAATGGACTCACATCCATTTCCAAGTGTAGGCTTCTCGGTCCTTTTGTTGTCATCTCATAATGAGAAATATTTCCAACACATATCTCTAAGTTCAAGAGATATCAAACCTCGCCCAAGTCTCTCTAGTATCCATGAGTTTTTAGCAATCAATCCATACCAACTTCAAATGCAATCTACACAATCATGAAGCTCCAAGCAAATGATTAATACTTCAAAACCAAAGAGAGAACTAACCAAACCATTGTCAAAATTCCAACTCTAGAATCAGGAATATATCATGACATCATGATCTAACATCTTCTTAAAAGAAGATCATATGCTCCAATGAACATATCTTGCTCCCAAGAGCACCTGTATTATGCCAAAAAAGTCTAACTCATAATCAAGAGTGCATCATGACATAATACTATACATCTTATCAACCAAGAATCATATATCAAAAAATTGATAAGTTATAAACTTAACACCTCACCAAAAACTCCAAGAGTCCTCCATGGAAAACCAAGATGTCAAACACCTCTTCAAATAACATGAAGATCTAGCATCCTTTATCAATAGAACCAAAAATGTTAATGAACTCTTACTGCAAACTAAAGACATAATCCAAGAGCTTCTTATGACACCAACAACCATTGCAAAAGATCATCCATCTTTTTTTCAAAGATTTTGCATGGCTCACATCACTGCAACAACAACAACTTAGAACCAATATCTTTAAACAAAGAAGATAGAACACATTATGTAACTGCACAAAACTCCCACTGAAAATGATACCAAGTTATGCATGATATCATGATCAACATCATTACCAAAACTCCACTAAAAGTGAAAAAAGTTTCTTATGCAACATAACTTTACTGCTATAGATTCCAATGAATAACTAAATCAGGTACTCCAGATTACCCTTTTGTCTCAATACAAAAAATACCAATGTAATTAAGGTGACCAAGTAGAGGCCTACCAAATAGAACCCTCATCAACTTATTCACTAGATCTGCACACATGTAACATCTCATAGGAGAAAAACATGATCAGTGATCTAACCTTTAATAACTGAAAAATTAGATTCAACCCCACATCAGTAACATGTAAAACAAATGTAACCAGGTATAACATGTAGATTTTGAAGACTCAAACACCAGAATCAACTCTAAATCTGATCTACCAAATAAATCCACATAGGAGAAATCATAGATCATAGGAACCCAACAAACAGCCTTGCAAATCTGAAATTGTTTCCATCCAGAAAATGTATGAATACAATTTTCCACAAATCTACAAACCATAGATTTTGATTAACATGTAAAACCTGCAAAACCATATCTCTGTAAATCTAAAACCACTTAAACATCCAAACATTCACACCAATGAACACCATCAAATATGTTATAGGAAATAATGGAATATCACACATCTACAAACCCACAATCTTTTGAAACAGGAAAACTGTGAAAACCTACATATTCAAAATAGCATGAATATGAGAAAGGAGAAACCAAGTTGTTCAGGAGTGTCCATATCATAAAAAATACCAACTCCACAACCTTCATACAATCAGTGACAATCATCCAGTGCTTTCATGTAACCATGGACTAAAACCATGAACCCAACATAAGCACTCCAAATTGTAGTCCAAGAAATGAATGTTTTTCCATGTGATTAAGGTACCAGAAGTAACCATCCAACATAAACACCCTTTCATTGTGTTGGCAGTGAGCTGCCCCATTGTCAGTGAGGCGTTCAACGCTGACCTCAGGATTCGTGACATGGCAGTGAGCCTCCTGTGGATCTAGGTTAAATCTGGCGTTTGTAGCGAGCGTTGATAGCTCGAGCTTTTGGCGCAACGGCAAATGATTCCAACAATTGCTATCAGAGTCAGTTTCCCTTTTGTAGCTTAATCAGCTTGGGTAGGCCCTGTGTGTAGAGTTCAATGGGTAAGTGCAGGAGAAATAAGAACATGAGAAATGTTAAGATTCATTCTGGACAAAAGACACAAAAGACATCATCAATATCAAATCCAGATGTTGATATAAATGTTCTCCATGTTGAATTTGATATTGTCTTAGAAGAAAAAGTTTCAGATGTTCCTCAGTTTGATGGTTCAAATTTTTCAGTTTGGTATGTTAGAATGCAAGTGTATTTATCCTCCTTAGGATATGATGTTTTAATGTCAGTTGAGAATGGTAATTCTGCAAATAACAAAGAGGCTCTTAATTGCAATCATATAGCCAAGAAGGTTATTTTATATGGTTTATCTAATGATATTTCTTGTAAGGTTGTGCAGTGTGAAACAGCTTAGGATAGCTGGAAAGAACTGATAAGAATTTATCAAGGTAATGATAAAGAGGACACTCTGGTGTGTGAAGAAAGTGGCAATGAAAGGAGACTTTCAAATGAAGGAGTTGAAGTTCAAACCCAATCAGATTTAGAAGAAGCTAGCATCAAAAGTGATAATGATCAAGGATATGATGAACAAGATTGTGAGATTGATATGGAAGGAGAGCTTATATATGCTCTGAGTGAGCTCAAGAATTATAAGGAGAACCAGAAATTGATGTTGCAGCTGCAACAAGAAAGAGATTTAAAAGACAAAGCTCTTACAGATCTTGAAGGTGCTAGAAACCTGATTATAGATTTAAGGAATCAAGCAGGTGAATCAGATAAATTAATCACCAGTTTGAAAACAGAGGTTGAGGAAGCTAAGAGAATAGCTAATGTAACAAAGTTAGAGTTAGAAGCTAAATCAGTTGAATGTCAAAAACTTGAAAGAGAAATAGTTTCTTTGAGAAAAATTCTTGAGGATGTTAAGAAGCAACTAGAAAAGAATCTAAAATTTGAAGAGAGCACAAGCAGGTTAAATGAGATGCTTGGTAAACAAAAACTATATGGAGACACTACTGGACTTGGTTTTGAAGAAGGAGAATGTTCAAAAGCCAGAGAGACTCCCAGAAAAAAGATTGATTTGAATGTTGCCACTGAAAACAAAATGCATAATCAAAGAAGAAGAAATTTCAGAAGAAATGCTCCTGTTAGACAAGCATACATGTACAGGTATAATTATTCTTTTAATGGTCATTGTTATGTTTATAATCAATTTGGACACAGATTAGTTAATTGTAGAAGAAATAATGATATTATTTGTTATAAGTGCAATAATGTTGGACACATTCAAAGAAACTGCAAAATGAATAGAATGTATGATCCTACATGGAAGCATAACATAATTGCTCAGGAGATGTCAAAAAGGTATCAGTCATTTGGTTATAACATAGTTTGTTATAATTGCAATTCTTTTGGTCAAAAGCTCATAGTTGCAGGAAAGCTTCACTTGATTTAAAAAGGTGGAAAAGAAAAGAAGATGAAAAGGTCTAGAAAAAGAAAGAACCTGTAATGGTTTGGAGACTGAAGCAAAAACAAAGTGAAAAGAAGATAGATTCTAAGCTTGTGCATCTTGCACAAGTCACTTCATCAATTGCATAACAGATAGCATGAAGTAAGGGGGAGTTATTCATGTCCTATCAATTGTCCCCAAAAAATTTCAGGAAGGAGATCATTTGAATGATGATCTTGTCATGTTTATCATTCTTGCCATGCTTTGAAATAGTTGATGATGACGTTGCTAACAATGTTGATGTTTAGTATGTGACAGTGTTTCAGATGTTCTTTGGCTCATTATGTTGAAAAGGTGTTTCAAGAGTTCAAATGCACAAATTGTTTTTGATCATGTTGATGATTACAAGGTTGTATTGACATGATATTGCAATCAGATTTGACATTGTATTGCAAAAAGAAAGGTATGTGCAAATTGTGTGCCTCCAGTTTTGAAGTGGTATCAGAGATATGTCTTCTTCGTCCTCATATTGGTTTTGTGTCAAAATGTGATATTATATTTCAGAGATTTGTTTGGCTTGAAGTTGTTGTATTATGATGCTCTTCATAATGAGAATGGTTCATTACAAGGATGTCATAATATCCATTTCAAAGTGAAATAATTTTTGCTGAGAGCTTGTTGTCTTTACATTGATACAAGAAAAGTTGATTGTGATGTCAAAAGGTGTTTGATGGTGCCATGATTTTTCTTACCATGGATGGTTGGATGTCAGTAATTGGATGGTATACTTCAGGTTGATATGTTGCTTCAGGACTAATTCAGGAAGTGGTTCAGGACTGAGTTGAGTTGAGTTATGTTGATTATTATTGTCAGTGTTTACCAGTGGTATTTATGAACAGTGTTTTGTTTGTGAACTTTCAACACAGGGGGAGCAAATAGATTTGTGTCTTTGTCATAAGATGTCAAAAAGGGGGAGAAAGAAAAATTGCTTTATGGAGTTTTGCCATCAATGACAAAGGGGGAGATTGATGGTGACTAATTGTCCTTGATGCCAAAAGGTGTTGTGTTCTCAGGTTTGATGTCATATTGTTTATGCTTCATTCTTGTTCATCATACTTTCAGGATATCATGGTGTTGGTGTTATGATGGTGTTGGGAAAGTAAAGAGTTGGGTTATATTGTTTCACTTATTTGATACTCATGATGTTCTTCTTAATGATTGATGTTCATGGAATAATGTTCATTTACTTCACTTCAGGAGTTGCAGTGTTTTGGCAGAGTATATAAAAGCTTTAAAAGTTTTTTATAAAAGTTTTTTAATAAACTTTAAAAGCTTTAAAAACTTTTTAAAGCCTATTTTTAAGTCTTTCCCCCTTGGCATGGAAGACTTGAGGAAATTAGTTTCTTAAAAGAAAAAAAAAAACATCTTTTTAAAGCAGATTTTTAAGGGAGTATGTTGAGAGTTTAAAGCCATTTTTAAGGAAAATATTTCTATTTTTTTTATCCCTCTCAAACAGTTTAAAGAGGAAGTTTATATTTTTTAATGCCTTTTAGAGATGTAAAGGTAGTTGGAATAAAAGAAGAAGTTCTTTTAAAGGGCTAAAAAGAAATAATTTAAGAAGTTTTTCTTGCAGATGAATGAGAGAAGTATTTGAGGAGATTTTTTTTGGAGATTGATTTTGAGAAAAATGATTTGAGATTTTTTAAGATATATTGTATGGATGGATTTTTTTTTTAAGACAATATATTCAGATTGAAAATATTTTTGCAGTGAAGGATGAAGTGTTTAATGTTCAAAGAAGGACAATATTTGTTCAGAGAAGGTTAAAGTTTTTTTTTGGATATAGAGAAGATTTTTATGTAGGATTAAATGGATGCAATGATGGAGAATATGAAAGATTTTCTTCTTGCAAATGATTTGGGAAGATTAAATTTTATTGAAGATTTTTTATAAAGATCATATTTGTAAAAGAAATTGATTTTATTTTGCAAAGCAAGAGGAAGATATTGTGTGATCAGATACAAACAGATATTATTTTTTGAGAAGAATTTGAAGAGGTTATTGAGAAATTGAATAGATACAGAGGAATATGAAAAGATTTTTCTTTGCAGGTGGAAGGACTTTGAATTTATATAAAATTGTTTTCCAAGTGCATTGATGTGTGTGGAACTGTATACAGAAATGAAGACATTTTCTATGACATCCTCTTGAATGATATAGATTGAATTGAATCAAGCAAGAAGATAATATGAAATTGAATATGCAGAAATAATCTAAATTAGGTGAATAAATTGTTTGAGCATCAGATGCAGGATTGGAGACATACACATGGAAAAATCACAAATGGAGTTTGTATTATGCAGAGATAAAATATTGAATTGAATGGAAACAGTGTCCCTCTGATCTTGTTTATTACTTCAAGTGAAGATTTGGTTTGCTAGTGAGGCCTTGTATTAGCCAGTGAGGCTTGTTGGTCAGTGAGACCTATTTGTTTACCAGTGAGGTATATCAGTGTTGGAAGTGGGTGCTTCTATTTGGTATTGGAGTTGGTGCTCCTAGATACATATTGTAGCTAGTGAGGCATGTTTTATCAGTTAAGCTAGTGAGGCAGTTCTGGAGTGGTTTTTCTACCCCTGAAGGGTTTTCCACTCGTGCAATTCTTGTGTCTTGATTCATATTGATCTTCTCTCTGTGGTTGTGTGTTTTACTCATGAGTTTTTATTTTTCATTCTCAGTTATGTTCATATGTGTTTGACAAATCAATGATAGCTTTCTCTCCTTGTGCTCTGCAAGTTAAAGTTTGTAAAAAGATTTGAAAATTCACACAACACTGATTCACCCCCCCTCTCAGTGTTGTCCTTGACTCCTACACATTGCACATGACCACAAGGTAAAGGAATAAAACCACCAAATGAGAAAATATACATATATTGTCAAAATGGAGCTCCAAATCACTCTCACAAGATCAACTCCATAAAGATCCATAACCTTGAGCCTCAAGAGCCCAACAAATATTCTTTTAACAATATCCATCTAAGAGGTAAATACAATGGCTTCCAAATTCACAGAACTGCAAAACCTACAAAACAAAGCTCCCACTGTAGCCAAAAAACCTTCAACAATTTAAGAGAAAGGCATCCCTCACTCTACACAACTGTTAGCTCTGATACCAAATGTTGAAAATGAAGGTAGAACTGCTGCTATAAACTTTAAAATTTTGTGTATGCAAAGTTGAAAAAAAGATTAATTTGTAACAATTAATGAACAATTGTTTTGCACATTCAATCCAATGTAGAAGAGAAGAGAAAAAGCTTGCATAGTATTTATGTGGAGAAACCCTTTCGGGAAAAAACTCCACACTCAAAAATATTTCCTGCTTATATTAAATTTGTGGAAAAGATTACATTCAATACTGAAATTCCTCTAAGTCCTTGATGCACTTCAAAAGCTTCTTCAATCTTCAAACCTGTAAAAACTTCAAAAAAGCTTCTTGTTTTTTTTCTTCAAAAGCTTCTTCAATAAAAAAAATACCTCTTGCTTTTTTCTTCTAAGTCAAAAAAGCTTCTTATTTTTTTCTTCTAAGTCAAAAAAGCTTCTTTTTTTTTCCTTCTAAGTCTTTTTCCTCAAATCAACTCTCTGGAAAATGTATGGGTTTTTCAATTAAATCAAAAACCCTCTTTTAATTCAAAAGCTTCTTAATTCAAAAATTTGAAATTCAAATTATAATAAATTACAATTGATAACATAGCTTCCAAAGTTCATGCAAAAATTAAGCTCACTTAAATTGAGAAGACTGAACTCAAACAAAGTCCACGCTTTGAGTTAACTGCCCCTTCATAATGTGTGCACACAAGTATGCTAAAAATAGTTTTGCCAACATCAAACATATTTCTAAATAAAAGCAACAAAAAGTCCTCAAATTGGGTGGCCAAGTTTGCCCAATCTCTTTCTGTTAACTGAAGTGATCAACACACATCAATCTCATGCAAACAACATGCAAAATTGATGTCCTCAAAATTATTCTGAATTACCTTGTTCTGTACATGCAAGTGACATGCAAACACTAGATTCAACATACAACTGATACCCATTACCTGAAACAGTGAGATGTACCATCCTGCAACTTTATAGAGTTGGAGTGTTCTGCAAGTAATATCTTAAAACTGACATGCAACTATTATGCAAGCATTTCCAACAACATGCAACTGATACCCATTACCCAAAACACTAAAATGTACCATCCTGCAAGTTTATAGAGTTGGAGTGTTCTACAAGCAATCTCACAAAATTGACATGTAAGGTCATACAAGTTCATAGGAGTGACATGCAAACATATGCAAGTGACATGCAACAACATGTAAGTACATGCAAGTCCATAGGAGCAACATACAACAACATGCAAGCACATGCAAGTACATGCAAATTTTTCTGACCTCATGCAAGAAATATCCAATTCATGCATCTCTAACACTTTAGTTAACTCCAACATTATATCCATGCAAAGTGTCTTAACATTATCCACTCGTGTACATAAAAAAGCACAACTCCAAGTCTAAATATAAGTCCCCATCAAAACGGGATGCCCAAGTTTAACTCCCACTTACTAGGAATTATCGAACTCTCAAAATAGACTTAGGAGAAGTCAACAAAGTCTTCATGGCCCCCACTTTAAAAATGGATGCCCAAGTTTCAACTTATCAATTAGGAATTGATTGCAAAAATCAAAGTGATATAATTAATAAATAATTAGTCTCTCAAAGTCCTTGTGTTGAACATATTCCAAAAACTTCAGAGACGTGAATTGGTTAGGATTGGAAGTTAATGGCAACTTATCCCAATAGATTACACAGTGAGTTCTTTCTTTTATTTGGTTTTGAAAGAATATTCACATTATTCTATATAAATAATATAAAAGAAAGTACAATATTCATAAAAAAATGTCTGGGTGGTAAAAAGTCACACCCACATAATCTAATAGGACTTAAGTTCAAAACATAGACAAAAACATAAAAGGGCCTAGCCCTCAAACCATAAAGCAGCTAAAGCAATGCCCATATAAGGTGGATCTTAATCATCATGATTATTTCCCCATACAATAGTGGGGGTGGTATCATCTATCGATTCCCAGCCATAGAGAGCGCCATCATCTTCAGGGCTATCCTTGTTGAAATGCGCCGAACAACTGAGAGGGTGGCGGGCGGGCGGGCGGGCGGGCGGGAGCGGTTGAATCAGTTGTCACAAAAACTTGAACACTTCTTCATTTAAACATCAATCACTTATCCACATATATTATGATTTAACAATGAATGCATGAAATCAGAAACTTAAACTTAGATGCAACATTATACACAAGAGACACCAAATTTTTACGTGGAAAACCCCAAGGTGGGGGAAAACCACTGAGAGGATTAGCTCTCTAAATATATTGTAATATTTGAAAAATGATGGTCAGGCTTGGTCACTCCACAGGTCCGAAACATACTGGCTCACTGCCATGAAGTATAACTAGGTCTAGCAGGCTCACTGCCTCAACCCTAAACCTAGAAAGATTACAATAAGGGATGTTAAACCCTACTAGCACCTCACTGCCAGGCTCATTGCCACAATCAACATCTTCTTCATGTCTGAGATTAATACATTGAAGTACAATGGGTCCTCTACTCTGCCCTGCTCTATCTTTCCACTTCCTTTCCTTATCTTCCCATCTTCGCACAAGGATATCTTTTCCACGACTCACTACAAGTATTTATACACTTCATCAACCTTGGAATGATCATCAAGGTCAGCATTACAATTATCAACCATTAGAACAATTTCCAAGGTCGACATTACAAACATTTACAAAATAGGACCTGAATTAATACAACATTATGCAAAGGGAATGAAGTAAAGATGTATGCGGATCACGCCACGCCTTAGCTGGGACTCAAACATGATCTTCCACGCCACAACACGCTTCCACAATCTTCAAGGAATCTCCGCAATAACTGGAGTTAGCCAAGTCGACTAAGACTGGTTACACATTACACTGTCTGGGAACAATCTTCAAACACGATCTCAACTCCTTAACACAGACCAATGTCAAGATAAGAACATGATTAGGAGACATCCACAAGCACGTTATAATCATCAGGGGCAACCGCACGAACCTTAACCGCTTTAGCCATAGGAATCTTCTCACCGGAACACATGAACTTCAGTCTTCAACTGACATAAAAGAAAGATAGTTTGCGGACCACCAAAACATAAACCACTGCATTTGTAGGCACTTATCATCATCTCAGACTTCCCTCTAGAACCGCAGAGCAAAATACTTTATTGCGGAGGAATGCAGAGCCAAATACTTTCTCCCTGTCACCAGACAATAATCAGAGAAAACAGGTTTTACTCTGGTGAATGCCACTCTCTCAATTCTTTATACCGGAGGCTCAAACTTAGGATTTAGCATCTTCAGACATCCCTTTAAATAACTTCCAATCCGCAGACCAAGATATTCAACCAACAAGAAATGCGGAGCAATCTACTGGACTGTTCTTCAACATACAGCTCACTGTCCATACTGCACTTCACTGTAACTCACTTGTATCTTCCAGAGGGGCCAATTTTCTCAATATCCTCAACATACAAAAACTTCTAAACAAGTAATAGAATAGAACATAGTTGACACCAATGACAACAAGAATATGTTGACATCAATGACAACACCGATTGGGCACATACTTGCAACAATCCTCCACAAGTTCTTGGGCACAAACAGGAGAGATAGCAAGTTGCAGTCACGGGAACTTATCAGAACTAGGCCACCCAGCACCTCCACGCCCCTGAGATAAGGTCGAGGCCTGCCTGGAGGGCTAGGGCCAACCACAAGTGGTAGAGTCGCGAGAGGGTTGAGGCTGAGCCCCACGAGAGTGGGAGCCACAGTCTTGCTGAGCAGACTAGTTGTGCCCACGTCAACAACCTCTAGGAGGAGAGGTAGAGTCCAACAAAACCCTAGCCATAGTGCAAGGGGCATTTCCCCAATGATCCGGGAGCTCCTAAAGATGAGCTACCTTAAGTGCAACTTTACGAGCTTGCACTTAAATCTGCATTAAAACAAATCATAGCTTTAGTGTATAGAGAGAAATGAACATCTATAGTGCAATTGGAAAACAAGGCAACACTTCTATCTTTTCAAATACTGAATAGAATCTCCACCCTGAAAGCATACTAGATTTGGGTCTACTTATGTGGGAGACAAGGCCAATCTCCTAGTAGAGTGATATACTAAGAGAAGGGGGCATGTTGGAATGGCTGAAAAAAATCATGGATCCAGCTCCAGGCTTCATGAGCCCGGGGACAAAACCAAAACAAATGCTTGAGGCTCTCAAGTTGTCCATAGAAAGGACAACAAGGACAAGGAATGTCAATATGAACAAGTTGAACCCCCATTGAGAGCCCCTGGTAAATAATACACCAAGCAAACTGAGCCAACTTAGGTTCCAGCACAGCGAACCAAATACACTAGAACCAAACAATGTCACATTCCAAGAGAGGATTGAAGTTGCTAGCGAAGGTTGAGTTGTTCCACCATGGGCAGATGTGGTGAAAGACACAAATAGCCTTTGCATAACCTGTAACTTTTAAAAGAGGTATCTAGGTACCACTTCCAATTCTTCCACCAGGGTTTGGGAGACCGCAACCCAATCTTGTGTAACATATGAGGGGGAATAGAATCAATAACAGCTTGAAAAGTCTCCTAGTCTTGATTGGCAAGCTTGAATTTAAGCTTGAACTCTGACCACAATAGAAAATCCCTGGTGGCCCTATGAATGAAATCGAGCAGAACAAAAACTTCACATTTGAAAAAACGTAGAGCATGAATCCAAGGCAATTTGGCCAAGGGTCGTCCTTGAGAACTAAGAACGAGAGACCACCAAATGGACTCTTGATTAATGGATAAATCATTATGAAGGTCATCACCCACCCATCGAAGCTAGGGCTTGATAGCTTCTCAGTCTCTCCAAATACTTTTGAATACAAAAGTACCATGAATAATGACAGGCTCCCGCATTGTAAGAAGGGTGCCCATATCCAATCCTTTCCAAGCAGGGTATCCTAAAGGGACAACCAAGTTAATACAGTGTCAGACAAGAACTTTCCAAGATTCATTTCCCTCAAGGGCTCTGATGAGCCATTTAGCACAAAGGGCAGTGCCCTATCATCGTATAGAAATGATGCCAAGTCCCCCAACGTCACAAAAAAGGCAACAATAATCCCAGGGAACACAATGGAAGCCTTGGTGCCCATCACTGGAAGCCCAAAGAAAATCTCTGAGGAGCTTCTCAATCTTAGAGTAGGAGACCTTGGAAGGAACCCAACAGGAAGAATAGTAAACATGTGTGGCGATAAGAACTTTAGAACATATCTTAAACTTACCAACCAAGGAGAAAGGCTTGGTTATCCAATACTGGAGTTTTTTTCTCAATTATAGCAATCACAGCCTGCCAAAGGTCGGCACGAGAAGCTTGGAAGGCAAAAGGAATCCCTAGGAATCTAAAAACTACCCCATGATCAATCCATTTCCACCGAAAAGAATCAAGCCAACCAGGCTTGGAGAGGAAGGATTGTTTGTAAGCTTGGCAAAAAAATGTCCAAGCATTGAAGAGCTTGATTGACATTGTTCTCTTCAGAGAGAGTGATAAAAGAGTCATTGGCAAAGTGTCCATTGACCAACTGTTGAGAAGCATTGAGGAGATGAATCCCTTTGACATGGACTGGGAAACTCCCTGTGCAAGCAAGTACCCAAATCCTTTTGATGCTAAAACATAAAGAGCTGAGGCGAGAGGACATCCTTGTCGGATGGATCTGTGAAGCCCAAAGGAGCTAGATTGTTGACCAGCAATTGTAATGGAAGCCAAAGCATCTGCAAATAGCATCCTGACCATCTGAATGAAATGTGGGCCAAACCCAAGAGCTTGAAACATGGCTAGAATGAAAGGCCATTCAATATAGTCATAGGCTTTGGCAAAGTCGATCTTAAGCAAGAGGGTCGGTTGTTGAGAGCAACGAGCCCATTCTATCCCTTCCCAAACAACAATAATGTTATCTAGTATGAATCGGGATTTGATGAATCCCATTTGTTCAGGTCACACAATCAGAGGAAGCATAGGGCAGAGCTTGAGGTCCAGAGCCTTGGCAATGATTTTGTATGAGACATTGAGCAGTGTGATAGTCTACCAGTGACAAATCTCCTCCAAATCACCGAACTTAGGTATGAATTTAATATTGCCTTTGTTTATTAAGTTCCCCAAAGAGCCAATTTGCATAGCTTCAAGATAAATGTAAATCACCGCCAAAGGTGTCCCAAAAAGTTTTATAGAGCTCACAGGAGAAGCCATCAAGGCCAAGGGCTTTGTCATTGGCCATAGAAAAAACAGCCTCAAGATCATCTTGAGTGAGAAGATGATCGCACAGGATGCGTTGCGCATTGGAGACCCAACAAGGGACAGTGGCAAGACACTGCTGCAAAGCAGACTCTCTATCTGGGGTATTTTTTTGTGTCGAGAATACTTGTTCGTAATGCCGAACAAAGGCTTGCAAAATGTCAGGCAACTCTTGAAACAGTTGTTCTTCCTGAATCCGTTGAATGGATTGAAAAGAGTGCCGAGCACGCAAAGCCTAAAAATTTCCTTTTGACATAGGGAACTTTAAGAAATTTTACGTATGAACGAGTGCTATAAACTGAGAGTTGTGGAATCTTATTGCACTGGTTTTGTACTTAGGTTTACCAACCTTCAACTATTGGTACTAGTTTCTAGCTCTGCTCCACTAGCAATTTTGAGATGTAATTAGAAAGAACCTAAGGAAATGTTGCATCAATTAATAACTACAAATTTGTTTTGATCCCAAAATCGGCCGAGGTTGAAAGTATGGGAGATTATAGATCAATAGCAATTTACAATATGGTGTACAAGATCATATCCAAATTGTTTCTTCATGCATCGGAGAAATCATTTCTAAGCTGATTTCCATCTTACAATGAGCTTTTGTGTTGGGGAGACAATTACAGATAGCATCATCTTAGGTAAAGAAATCATATTGAGTCTCTATAAGTGTAGAAAAGGCTAGGGATTTTGATCACATTAGATATGTTGAAAGCTTTTTATAGATATAACTGAAACCTGATTGAGCAGTCTCTCGAAGCAGTTGGGTTTAATTAGCAAGTCATCAGAGGGATAAATAGTGGTGTCACTACACTCATAGTCTCTATTTCAATCAATGAAGTTCTAGGAAAACCTTTCACTCTTTCCCGAAGATTATGAGAAGGAGAACCGTTAAGCCCATAGTTATTTCTAATTATAGGCAAGACTTTACGCAGAGTGGTGAAGTTGAGGAAAAATAAATGTTATCTCAATTCTACAATAGGTCAGAACCTCTGCAGAAATTCTTTTCCTTACAGCTTTTTCCTCTTATCTTTGTTTATCGCAACAAATACTAGTGGACAATCTCTTGATATGAGCTAACAAATGGTGTGAATCTTACAAAGGGTGTGAAATGGCTCCCATATTTAATCAATGCCCGTTATCTGAAACAATTTTTATTGTGTCAAGTAAATATGATTAAAGACAAAATAGTAGATAATTTTACAGTTCCATGTCTGCATTCCATTTAATTCTTCACAAAACTTTTACAACACATTTATTCCAATTTTATCACAGCTATAAGGATGAGTTCAAAAAGCCAGATATACAAAAATTACTCTAGAAAAAATGCTTTACAATCTACAAAGCTTCTGTGCATGATTGCTGCCATGGAATCCAATAATAAGGACAAAATAGGTTAACTGATCTACCTATCACAGGCAGCCAAGGAAACACAGAGAAAAGGTGAACACAAAACCCTAAAAAGGAGCTCAAATTGATGATGAGAGTTTCACAAGCCTTAATAGATGAGGGATCAAGGAATGAGTCTAATGGCAGGATGCGTTTTGGGGTAGCGGATAGAGGCCCTTTTTAGGGGAACAACATTGGATGGGAATCAAAAAAGTAGGAAAAAAAATTGTAAGGGTAAAAGTGGGATTTTGAAAAGGCCCCAACCTTTTTACAAAGACTAGAACAGATACACCAATAAAGCCCAGCCAAAAACAAAGATACAGTAGCAAGGACTCAAAACCCTAAAAAGGAACTCAAATTGATGATGAGAGTTTCACAGCCTTAATAGATGAAGGATCAAGGAATGAGTCTAATGGCAGGATGCATTTTGGGGTAATGGATAGAGGCTGTTTTTAGGGGAACAACATAGGATGGGAACCAAAAGAGTAGGAAAAAAAAATTGTAAGGGTTAAAGTGAGATTTTGAAAAGGCCCCAACCCTTTTACAAAGACTAGAACGGATACACCAATAAAACCCAGCCAAAAACAAAGATACAGTAACAAGGACTAAACTTTAAGGCTATAAACCTAAAGCAACCTTTCAACACCTCACAAGGAGGAGCAAAAGACAACTAACACGGGGCATACCACCCAATAAGAACCACTTTGAAATTTGGGAGTGCTAGTACTGGCTACCTTATGGGACTATCATTTACAGATTGTAGCGAATGCACTGAAAGGAGCATCATGCAAAACACCTTTTATGTATGTCCATACACCTTATGTCATAGAACTTTTTCCCCAAGCTGAACCTATTAAAAGAAGCCTTATTGTGTAAATGAACCTTCGAAATTAAAAGGGGGAGGTAAAATAAACTATTTGTAAATGACCCTGTGGTTTAAAAGGGAGATTGAAAGAATTATTTATCCTTCATGGAGGGAGATTTTACCTATTAAAAGAAGGGAAACATGTATTATTTGGTAAAACCCTTTGTAAAAGGGTGTGTAATATAATCAAAGGGAGTGATGGTTGGATGTCATTCTCATAATATTTTATAAACCTATCAGGCAAACTAGGAAGGTAATCATGAGGATCATTCAAGGAACACGGTGGTTTGGTGGGCTTTGGGCATAGGAGAAGAAACGTGCAATGTGCATCAACTCGAGGTACAGCATACCCCTAGAACTGCCCTAGCCAAGGCTGGGATACATGGGCATTATTGTGGTGCATGGGCATATATTGTGTTCAATTACACAGATTCCTCCTGAATGCATGAGCACATGCTATAGTTAAAAGGGCCTAAACCACTGAGTTCTTCCTAAGGTGAAAGTAGTCATTCCAATGATTTGATGTGTATAAAAATTGAACTTATTGTTAATAAACGATATTTAAAATAATATATATATGAGAGTTGGAGTTAACTGATTAAATTCTCTAAAAAAAGTGTTAGTTGTTCCATTATGTTGATATTCATATTTCTGGATGAGAATATATTGAATTGTTGTTGAATTTAATGTGCTAATTTTTATAAACATATATTTCTATACATTTCTTTTAAATTCTGAATATAATTTATTATCTTCCAATTATATACTTCAAAGAATAACAGCATTTCACCTTATGGCAGCAATAATATTTCTTGCAACCTACAAT
This sequence comes from Cunninghamia lanceolata, assembly GCA_027924645.1. Taxonomy (NCBI): domain Eukaryota; kingdom Viridiplantae; phylum Streptophyta; class Pinopsida; order Cupressales; family Cupressaceae; genus Cunninghamia; species Cunninghamia lanceolata. The sequence goes on along the minus strand of BSBN01000564.1, from coordinate 7,346,326 downwards.
GGAAAAGACTAAGCCTATTTAATTAAGATCATTTTTTTTTATATTGAATGAAGCAAAACAAATACAAAATACAATTACACAGCAGCTAAAAAGAACAGCAGCTGAAAAGACATGCACAGCTGCACACCAAAGAGAGAGCAACTAACAGAGAAGAGACGGAAAAAACAGAACAACTGCTGACCAAACTCTACAGATCAATTGAGTTGGGCAAACATCATAAAGTTATAAATTCGAGAGTGCTTCTGGATTCAACTGTGTATGTTTTTGTGTCGACGTTTCAGATCATACTCTCCTCTTCCTGATGATGAATCATTGAGTATGATCCGAAACGTCGACACAAAAACATACACAGTTGAATCCAGAAGCACTCTCAAATTTACTATTATAGACTGTGGAAAACTCATGCCTTCTATCATAAAGTTGGTTCAACTTATACAGCAACTGATTTCTCACGATGAAATTCAAAATGGTACCTAACAATCAATATGGGTTGTTTGAGAGCTTCAAGAATCAGACAAAACTGAAGGTCTGTGAAGCATGGAATATTCTACTCCTCAGATGGATAACATCTGACGCAAGATATTAAATACCTCAGTGAAAGGAAAACTAATTGAATCAATTACTTGGTTGGATGCTCTTTTCAACGTATTTGAGCACTGAGTGAAATTGCTACAAGCGTCACCCACTCAATATGACCGCAGTCTTAGATCTTCAATTGCAACTTCAAGGAGCACAATGAATGGTGACCAATTAGCAAACTTGTTTTCGATTTTCTCTGGGCCTGGATTAAGTGGGTTCATGCTCTTTGGATGACATACACCAATGTAAGAAATATGTGTTCCTTTAGTTACTATTCAATAGGGAGATCCCTGAGTAGTTCATTGGACCAGTTACAAGTTGCTTGACTGTGCCCCTTCACAAAAAAAATCATAAGTGCTCCCACTTATGAGCCTTCTGGTTTAATCTGCATTACCTGTAAGCTAAGTTGCCGGTTCTGGTACAGGAATGGGTTCGGGAGCGGGGTTCTGGTACGCCGGTACGGCAAAAAAAAATTGTGGGTACGGCTGGGTACGGCTGTAATATATATATATATATATATATATATATATATATATATATATATATATTTTAATATTTATAATAATGTATAATATATTATATATAAAAATACATATATAAAATTTAATATTTATAAATATGTATGATATAATATTATATAATATATAGTATTTAATAATTTATATAATTATAGTTTTTTAAAAGAAAATTTGTAATTTTTAAAAAAAATTCCAAAAATGTGCCTGGGAGCGCTTGGGAGCCCCTGGGAACTCCTGGGAGCGGCCTGGGAGCACCCCTGCCACCCCGAGTTCCTTGTGGGTTCTCCGACGGAGAACCCACAAGGAACCCGAGGTGGCAGGGCCGCTCCCAAGCCGCTCCCACTCCCGCTCCCAGCCAAACCAGTGCCTCTGGGCAAAGAACCCGGTAACTAAGCCTGTAAGTTTGTAACCATATTTTTTCCTGGATGTCATGTCCCATGAAATGTTTCATTTATATATGATGGCCAACTTAAGACTTTAAGTTTAATGCTGGCCGACTACCTTAGAATAATCGCCACTTCTAAAGAAGTTAAAATACTCAAAGATTTGTTACGATCTTCATATGGAGTATTGACAATAAAAAAGTAATCATGGCCGACTTATGAGGACGAGATAGATATATGAGGACGAGACATCAGCAACAAATATATGAGAAAGAGATAGCAGTAATAAATAGGATAGACAACAGCGAATTGTAAGAAGAGTATTATGAAACGACTTACTTAATGTTACGATCATGAATGATGAAGATGTCACGAACCGACCCCAAAATCACCAATGTATTGATTAATATGCAGTCACCTTCGCTGTCGACATGACTCACGACTTTAGCTTGATTATTATAAAAAGATGGCATCAATGAAACAGTGAATAATCCCTTTCCCGATCGGGATTAAGAAGAGGGAGTTAACATAAAAGAACAAGTGACTAATCATTAGTCAATGCTAACAAACAAATGTCATTAAAGGCAGTGCTGAATGAGGCACGATTCAAGGAATAGTCACCACCGTTCCCAAAAGGCATTCGAGCAAGGAAGAAATTGGAGGGAGGAGAAGTAAGAAAGGACATCCAAGGAAAAGATTTTGAGATCATAGCTACTACACCAGGGGTATTTCTGCCTTATTAAGTAGGGTAAATTTATATGCAAAAAGTGAATTGTCTTTCTATCCATTTTCCTGAGCAATCGATCTGACTCTTAAATCTGAGATTGGTTATCTGTAAATCTGTTCAAATATATTTATGATAGCTCTCTGCTGATCTGATTACATATATCTGCCGTTGATCTATTTATAACCAACTGAATTTATTGACTGATACATAGGCCTTGGTTATTTAGGTATATATATATATATATATATATATATAAGATTGATAATCGATGAAGTGTCTACAATTATTTCTGTGTGTTAATACCTGAGTGTTTGAAACTGATTGACCAGCCCACTTAGGGAAAGGGGCAGGAAGAGAGCGGTGTGCTGCACTTATGGTCCGCCCACTCCAAACAGAAGGTTGAGCCATGGAGGAGTGGTAACCCCACTTACGGTCCGCTCAAACCAAAAGGAGGGGCCATGGAGGAGTGGAAGCGCCGAGACCGCTCTTAAACTCCGCCGTTTCCACAAGTGGGCAAAGTGTTTGCTGAGGTTGAGACATGGTTGGGGAAAGCAGGTACAAGTCGCCAACAGGGAGAGTTGTGGTATACAACCTCTTAGGTTGGTATATGGCTTTGGGCAGACCCACCATGTCACTCCTCTTAGTTCACATTAGGCTACATGGTTGATAACATTTAATCTATCGTCATGGATTAATGCTAACAAGTGTATATGTATGTTTGGCAATGTTGTTCATATGGTGTATGGTGAATGGTGTATGCTAACAAGTATATGTGTATGTTTGGCAATGTTGTTCATATGGTGTATGCAGGTTCAATCAAGGACTCCACCAACAAGTTATTTATTACATGGTAAACCTAGAAACCCTAACCCTAGTGGGGAATTTGTAATCATTAGAAGGCTTTTAGGGCAAACCAGGACAGGGGACATTACACTGGCCTCTGCTTTGGGATGTAACCATTCGTAAAGGCAACGTTGCATTTTATCTGGGCTTTTGTGGACATCAAGATATCCTCCTGTATTAAATATTATCATGAAGAACATTAAAGATTGAGAATATTTTCTCATCGGCACTGCAACATGGATCCTTGATGTGTTAAAATGCAATTAAAGTACAGATGGGATTTTAACATTACCAATGCTGAAATTGCAGGTTGTGGGACAGGTGTTACAGATCTGGTAGTAGTGCCACTCTGGAGTATTTCTACCTAGGAGTATTTGAATCTCATTGTCTGAATTTTATTTCTTATTTGAAATTTATTATCCATTATTTGATCATTGGGATGATATAGTTGACATGTATTGAGTTGAGTATTTTCATCACGTCTAGAACCTCCATTTCTCAGCTAAATTACGTCTGGCAAATTACACGTAACTATCCTTCATGATTGTTAGCCTCAATGATCACCTCCATGACTATTGCATTTATAACTGGCTTGATAGGGAGGCTGTCTGGAATTTGACTTTGCATTTACTTGGGAGAGCTTTTGTAAGACGTGAGAATTCAATTTTAAGTTATCTTTCTAAGTTTCAAATTTTATTCTGCAATTTGGAAATCTGTGGAGTAGTTTAATACAAATCCTTGTGCTGGAGAACTTTTTGATTGTGCATTAGCTAGAAATGGATTTTGCAAGAGAAAGCTCCGGAATGTGCAAGAAACATAACATAGAAAGTGCATGAAAAGTTATAAAGTTCAAAAGCTGAAAAAACTGGCGAGAAGAATTAAACACTTCTCTCTAGCAAGGTGTAGTGTAATTAGGATGCTAAAGTATTAATAACTTCTGGGAATTCTTATTGGCAAATAATATTTATGCTTTGGTCATTCTATATGCTTTTTCTATCATTGGATTTGGTAATTCTTGTTGCTATTTATATTCATAATTGTCTGATGTTGACTATTTTGAATACAGAGCTTGTGAGATATCTGGATTACAATGAGTTGAATTTAATCTAAAAATATTGTGAATGCAAGCTGAGTTGTTCAGAAGGCGGCAAAAACCACTCAGCAATATAAAGAGGCAAGTGAATAACTATGGATGACTGGAGAATGCATCTAAGATTGTCATTTGTTGAGGGTCCTCTGTTTTTTGTATATCTTTGTGAATGTTTGCTTAAGATTGAGAAGTTTTATCAAGTCTTTCTCAACTCCAGCAAGAGTACCAAAACCAAAAGGAATATGTTAAATTAGAGCAACAGTTACTGGCTATTATATATTTCTCCAAGCTTTAGAAATTAGAATTTAGACATTCATATTAATACATGGAGCTTAGATTTGAAATGAAAAATTTCTCACTATGGAAATATATTGGATAAGTAGATCAGATGCCTATATTTGGTTTGCATTTCCTGTCTAACATTTCAGCTGGAAGCTATAGCATCAGTCTTTCAGAGTTTTGCAAATTTGCTCTTTATAACTTGTTTGAGTTTGAAAAAACATTGGTTAATAACTTATACGATTACTTTTATCTGCTCCCTAAAAGGTTTGGCCATAAGCTTTTATACAAAAACTTTTGGTTGTTTGGTATATGCAGATGCTATTAAGCTTTAAAATGTATCACTTGGTAATAAAGTTCCAGCATTTGCAAGGCCATCTTAAGGAAAGAATTTCACCTTCAAATTCAACAAAAATACCAGGTTGAAAAGTTTATGATGAAACTAATATGATGTGTTGGATTTGGTTCAATTTGAGGATTTGTTTTTGATTGTTTGATGCATGCACTCAACATTCTTTTCAATCTGCCTTGTATACATTTTGGAGGGTTTTGATTAATGATGTTTTAGGACATTTTGTATGGTAAGTGCGGACTTGGAAATGACTGTTCAACATTATTCCAAACCACTGCCAGACTTGTCTGCTCTATGAAATTTATAATATGAATTGGTGGGTTTTAGTTTTTATAAACTAATCTTGTCTGTTTGATACTGCTTCTGACATGTGACATTACGGTGGAAAGTTTCTAAATTTCTAATCAATGGTTTGACAACTATTGCAGCAGATTTCTATACTGGATTTAGCTTGTTACTGTTTTTTGTGACATCAATTTTATTTTTAACTTCAAACGGATAAACATGAGAAAGATATCAATACTCTTTAACAAATGGTGTGAAATGGCTCACATCTTTAACCAATACCCTTTATCTGAAACAACATTTGTTGTGTCGAATAAATATGATTGAAGATAAATAGTGGATAATTTTACAGTTCCATATCTGCATTCCATTTAAAACTTCTACAACACATTTATTCCAATTTTATCACAGGAATAAAGGACAAGTTCGGAACAGCTTACTCTAGAAAAAATGCTTTACAATCTACTAAGCTACTGTACTATTGCTGCCATGCAAGCCAACAATAAGGACAAAATAAGTTATCCGATCTACCTAGTATAGGCAGCCAAGGAAACGCAATAAGAAGAGGTGAAAAAAGGCCTACACAAAACCCTAAAAGAGCTCAATTTGAAGATGAGAGTTTCACAGCCTTGAAGGGCGGATGCAACAAGCCAAGCTCGTCTTTAACTTCTAGCGGCCTGTCGGTCTGGTTACGCGTCCGCCTGACCTTTCGGCTGCTGAGATTCTTGTGAGTAAAGCCATAAATTTGCAAGATCTGATTATCCCCAAAATTGTAAGCCCTCTCCATCTGTTTAAGGCACTGCTCCACAGGATAATCCCCAAACTTGCCGCAGGGTTTGCATCCCACAAAGTGAGTGACGAGCGGCCAGCGATGATCCCCGAGACCGGGATGATACTTCTCGATCATTTCTTCATACTTATCGACCAAAATGCCCCAGTAGCCATGAAGATAATAGGCGCTCTCCAGGTAAACCTTGTCACCCCATTTCTCTCTCTGCGTGATGAGAAGATAAACAATGGCGGACTGATCGTCGGCCTCGAACTCAGGGCGGCCAGTGAGGAAGCTAGTAAGGAGCTTTCCGGCATCCATGCGGATCTTGCCTTTAGGTCCCATGGGCGCCCACGCATCCAAGATATCCAGCGACCACTGACAGTTCCGGAGCAGAAACGAACCCGTATTGAGCCCGATCCAGTTCCTGCGATTGTAAACAAGCTCCTCCCACCCATGCATGACAAAATTATGATCCTTATACCGCTCATAAGGGGGTTCAAAGGCCATATCAGTAAACATAGCGTCACTGTCCATCCACCAGATGAACTCCACCTCAGGGTGCGACAGCATAAGCTTTCGGATCAAGGGCAACTTCGCCCAAAACCCTGACATTTCCGAGTCCAAATGTGCCATATTGTAGAAAATCTCGATCCCATGAAGGCGGCAGTAATCGATCTTGTTCTTGATCGACTTCAGCAAGAGATGATCTCCCACAGGATTCTCACACGCCTTGGGGGCCGACCCTGTAACCAGCAGAATCCGCGGCCGTCCGTTGGGCAAAAAGTTGGGGAACGCCGGATTTTTCTTGAGCCATTCACTCCGCTGCTCATCCCAGTCAGAGATCTTAGGCCCCAGGCTATAGGCCGGGCCATTAGGATCTCTCTCCACCTCTGGCTCCTCTTTCTCCTCTTCCTCTTCCTTGACACCAACAACCTCAGCTTTCACCGATCCTTCATTAATGGCGGCCTCTGTGAGCACTCTGTGCGGCTCCCCACGGCGGCCCACGATGAGATGTTCACGGATCTCGGCTAGATCTTGGCCAGGCGTCCCGAATTTGCCTGCTCCAATGGTGCCCCTCAACACCATTACTGTCACAAACAAACATAGCAGCGTTACCTTGGCATTGTGAAATGCCTTCTGCATCTGGCGCACCCTGCGCCCTGAAAATACCTCCGGAAACCGCATTGTGGGTTTCAGTCTGATTGAGTTCGAATCCCTTTCCCTGCTTAGTAATGAATAAATCGCTTCAGTGTTCTGTTCTGGTAGCCTTTTCTGCTGCCTTGTCCGGCATGAAAGTATTATTCGCCGCGGGAGCTTCCACGCGGCTTCGTAACATGATTTGTGTCCACATATTAATATACTTACCCCGCCAGGCTGCTTTCAGGGAAGGATTCATTTCGCTTTCAAACCCATGAGACCGTTAAAAGAAGTCGGTGGCAGCTTGCCAAGTTTATTTTAGTTAACCGCGTCGCCAATTTCCCAGATTAAAAATTAACAACACTCGCTAAGTTGAAAGGTAAGTCGAAATAAGCGCGTGACAGACTACGTAAGTTTGGCCGCGAGTGCGACGTAATATTGGCGAAATCGTAGCCAACTGTGTTTAGCTGTAAATATAATAGGAGTCGCCGACACGGAACACAACAGACATTACTGAAGTGGGTCAAATGATTTTGTACGGAACGGAATACATAGAGCGCCAGCTATTCTCCATGAATTATTCATCATTTAGTATAATAATGAGTCATTCAGTGTTTACTATTTTTATTGATTTCTTTCTAGAAAGATATCTATTCCTCCGCCTAAATTTGCGTGAAGCAAATGTTATAGGACCATTATTCATTCAAAAGTGTCTTTTTAGTCCTGCCGTTGGCAGGGATACTAATGCATTCATGCAATTTTATTAGTTGTTATTCAATTGTCCAATAGGACTGCAGAATTAAATTTGTTTGACTATTTTTTTTTAAATTTTTATTTTTTTCAATTCTTATTTTCATATAATAAAATGATTTTGTTGATATTCTATTGGCTAATAGTTTCTAATCGTATTATTGTGATAACGTATGCAATTGGACTCACAAAAATTCATATAGATATTGTGTGATTTTTTTTTCCTATGCATATATTTAATGCAACTATGTAGCTACATAAGTCTTGTTTCTCTATAAGTAATTATTTATTTTATGAATTGTTTCCATTCTACCCATTCTATCCGCATGCGTTTGTGGGGCCCTCTTGTTACCTGCTTTTCCACTACAATTTTCATTCTGAACTATTCTAGATTCTCCTCCATAATATTCAACTGTTGTGAAGTCTCCTGCCATAGTATTGTATGGTAATGGGATATTTTTGTTGAAAACATATCTTCATTATTAATTCCACTCACTTGTTGAGCTAAGATTAACACGATCATGACACACATTGGGGTTTTGTTCTAAAATCTACAGCCTCAAATCATAGGAGGATTGTAAAGTGCCCTCTAATAACTCAATCTCACTTTGCTAAATAGATTTATTGTTCCCGACAGCAAATCATTCCATTATTATTATTACATCTTCTCTGTGATTTGTGACGGGGACATTCCCCGGTCCACCACGTCCACCGAAAAACAACGAAGGTCAAAAGTAGCAGGAAGATAAGTCGTCCATCTATAAATGTTTTTGCCTTTTTAATTTAACATTGCATGTTTAGCAACTCGATCAATATTTTTAATTGAAACCGTCTAAGAATATCAGCTTTTCGGAAAAAGCCAGCGGACGCATTATACGGCCAGGACTTCATCAAAACAACCATCCCAAAATTTGGAGACGTGAATCCCATTCATTGCTGAGATATCTCTGATATCCTTCGAGATCTGGTCTTAAGGTTTTGATTTGGCCATCATCATCATCAACAGTAGAAGCAGGGACCTTCTCTCTTTTCTCTTCCTTTCATTTTTAATTGTTCAAGAGTCTTGTGCCATAATATGTCATGCGTTGCCATAATATTGTACCGTAAAGGAATATTTTTGTTGAAAACATATCTCAATTATTAAATGTGTGATTGAACATTCTGCAATCACACAAATATCCATTATTAGTTCCTGTCGTTTGATTGCATGTTCAATACCCCTATCATCTACTCTATCTATATCTGCACCAACTGAAAGACTGGAATCCATCATCATCATCAACACTCGAAGCAGGGACCTTCTCTACTTTATGTTGCTTTGTATTACATCTTCTGTGTAATTTGTGACGGTCAGTTCTAGCTGAAACTGAATTGTTTTAGAGCTTTTTCAGCATTTTGTTATGCAACGCTGCTCTCAGTTTTCTCTACCATCTTTCAGTTTTTAAAAGTATATCATTAGTTTTGATTGCAAGGAGAAGTGATTCGTTTGCAGAGGTGTTGTATAGTTTCAGCATTTCATCCACTTTTGTCTTGATTCATCTATAACGATGATTATTGGAAGATTTGGAAGCCATGTTTCAGTATTTTTTTGTTTTTCCTTATGATGAATATGGGTAGATATTGAGACCAAATGATGGGTCTTTATGGCCAAGCATGATGCCGACTTAAATGTCTTCAACTTTGCAGAGAAAATGGTGTCTGATGGTCTCCAAGTGCTTAAAAGATTTTTTTGTTTTTTTTGAAATGACTTTTAAGACAGGGAGGGCATCTCTGGTTTACTATGGCTAACTCTATGGAAACAGAATGAAAATTGTCTTTTGCTTCGACTCTTCTTTAGCTAGATATCCTACTTTTCACATGGCATCATTCTATTATGGAAATAGAATGAAAACGACCTAGGTTTTCTGTTGGTTCATGATGAATACCCAGCCAAACTTGTTCAAATAATTTCTCTGTTTTGCTTATTACTATGGCTAACTCTATGGAAACAGAATAAAAACTGTCTTTTGCTTCGACTCTACTTTAGCTAAATAAAACTAAAAACCACTGTGAATAAGCTAGAAGATTGACTCCTTGGTATGAAAGTGGTGTACATTGATATTTACTACTCCTTCTTGGACATTGTAAAAAATTCATCTAGATATGGGTTTGAGAAATAGAACAGGGGATGTTGAAGCGCAGGAGTTGAGTAGAGGTCGTCGTGCACCCGTACAAAGGAGCCAAGGTATGATGCGCGGGCTAGCAAAACAACCACATAAGCCTTAAAGGCTTAAATTACAAACCATACAAAATATTTTATTTCAAGATCTCAAAAATAATTCTGACATCACTACTGTAAAAGTCAAGACTGCTCGGCGCACAACATCTATAGACCACCCTTTCTCTAGTTTCCTACGAGGCACTCTCGTAATAACCAAATCAAACTTTGTTTCATCTTCAATCTCTAGCATTGGTATAGCTGGACAGGCAGGAGTTGTATACTGCTCTTCTTTGTCTATCCACTCTGGAAACAGATCAGTCCAGTGCACTTCCTCTAAGTTAATTACATCAAATTTTATTACTTTAGTTTCTCCCAATGTTTCCCATTGATGGGCTTCCTCCTCTTGGATATTCACAAGCGCAATCTTCATGCTCTGGTTAGTTTCCATAACAGATCTAATCATGGAACTAAGCCTACGCCAATCAATAACGTTAATGTCATGTGGGTTCCTCTCTTCTCTCAGATTTCGTTCCCATATGGCTTCCACTTTTTCTGAATCTCTCCATCTGTAACACCACAAAATTAAATCAATTTTTCTTACCCAGAGATTCAATTAGAAAAATTTTCCTATCTGAAACTGGTAAGATCATCGAAAATGTGGCTGAAAACTATTCATCTAGTGATTCTAGTCTAGCAATGCCACAAATATTTGGTTCTAAGTTATAGAAATTTTGTTGATGGGTCATACAAGTACAATGTGTCAGTTGTAAGTCACAAGCTTTTAGAAAGGGTTGTAAAAAATTTATCAACCATTCTACAACATTCTATAAAGATTTTAACAATTTAAATTAGTCAGTCAAACAAAAATCCTGTACAATCTTAACTAAATTCTAATGCATGAAGCACTGAATATGTGTTAAAATCTGACCATGTATAGATTTGACACATGCTAAATTAAACATTGAAAAAAATCCTGTATTTTAACAATTAAATCAAATCTTTGAACTAACAACAAAAATGAGAAATAAGGAAATCTTTCCAAAATCTTCTAGATGAAGCTTTTTCCAAGTGAGCTAGCCTTCATTAACAAGGAACTATAAGCCAAAAGAACGCCAAACAACAGGAAGAACTTGGCATATTATTTCAATTTTCATCCAAAATTTTAACAAAACTCTAGTAAAGGTACTATCTTTTCTCTTGTGGGTGCACAACAGAAATCTAGATTTTAAAATGAGGGGAGAGGTGCAGTTTTTGAGATTCAAAATTATTATTGTTTTATGTTTAGGTGTCTTATTATTGAGTGTAAAATTTCCAAGCCAGTTAGAATTTCATTCTTAAATGCTTTTTTTAAAACCCTGGTTCTAAACTTTCCATCTTTGAATTATATGAAACCTCTTTTTTATAACAGTGTCATCAACTCCATCGACAAGTAAATCTTTCTTTTTTCTTTATTTTTCAGATTAATACATGTACATTGTTCTCATGATGTAAGAGATTAAATGCAATTCCTTCTAAAAATATATAATATTGAAATCTTAAAGTTCACATGATTTATGCTTAAAAATCTATAGATATTGAATGTTGAATCAGGTAAAACTATCTCCTCTGTCATCATCTTAGAAGAAGAAAACAAACCAATATAAACAATTCCTCTTAAAATGCTTTTCATATTAGACAATGAAATCTTACCTTAAGAATTTTCTTGGGGGAATCTAAACAGGATCTTAAAAACAAGTGAAAAGTCTTGGGTAGGTGTTAATTCTTCTAAACACCTAGACAAACTTTTCCAGGTCCTAAATTCTGTGTAAGAGACTGTAAAGTGTGTTCCATCTTATATTACAGTATGCACAGCAATGGCACTCCCCTTACCTTCCTGTGATCATCTTGTTTTGAATTTCAGAGCTCGTAGTCAACCTTCAAAGAAAAAGGAGTAAAAAACATCCACCTAGTACATGCAGCCATGAAAAGGAGTATGACAATAAGCCTGATCCTTACTCCAAAAGGCCTGTAGACTCTTAATATTATTCCTTGTGTCACCATTATCAGCCTCCAATGCCCAGAAAGTTAGAAATTCAAGATAACACACACCCCTGTTTTAATTGTTTTCTGTCTTATCACTCAAATATATGTAACCTTAGCACAATTGGTAGAAAGGGAAAAGGTAAAGCATTAACATTGCATGCAAGCCAATCTATGAAGCAACATTAGATCAACCCAACTGTGTGTCACTAGAAGAAAAGAGACTGCTTTTCTTCAGTGCAGGTTTTAGAGTTAGTAGAAAGCTAATGTCAAGCGTAGTTGGCAGATACAAAAAATAGTGCATTCCTCCTCTTTTTGCTACACCAAAACACAAAAAAACAACAACATCAAAACCATTCATCTTTTCAGTAGTAAAAAGCCTTCACTTATGATACTAACTGTAGAGCTCGGGCTGCTGAAAATTCTTAAATAGGAGAAGAAACAAAATCTGAAAAATAAGACACAGATAAAAGAGGGCACAGGACTAAAATTGCTAAGATAAGTACTTTTACTTAGTCTCTATGAAAAACAAGAAACATTCTAAATAGAGTCAATCTGGACTCTAAGGTTTAACTTCGGAATTTGTTGTTAGATATACAACAATGAGGCTTTGACAGTCTGGGAAATGAATTGTGCTTCATTAGGAATCAAAAGTACATACAACAAACTTATCAATAAATTGTTGTCTTAAATGTAAAATGTATAATACTAGTTTCCTATATTTATTGATTTCTTTTTCTTTATTGTGATATCAATATGATTTGTGCAGAACTCAATAAAAGGTTTTTTTGAAGCTGAACTATGGCACACTATAGGAGCAGTTTGAAATCTCCTCTTTACAAAGGTGCATTCAACTTTCCTATGTTATTTTGGATTAATTTTATGCTTATTATGAAAAATGAATATTTTTTACATGTAAATAGCTTCTCAAATTTAATGTAAAAGGTAAAAGTTTTTTGTTACAATGCCTCTCTACATTAAGAATTTATTTTAAATACTTAATGAAGTTATATACTATATTTTAATTGTTATTGTTGTAGCTATATACTACATGCTTTTAGTAATGGAGCTAAATCATCTAATTATAAGATTTCAATTATCTAATTTCTTTATTTCTCTTGTCAAGACATTTGTTATGCAGAATTGAATAAAAGGATTTTTTTAACTTATATTTTAATTGAGCTTTATTAAGAATCAAAACTACATAGAATAAACTTATCAATAATTTTTTGTGTTAAATGCAGAATGTATTATACTAGTTTCCTATATTTTCTGATTTCAATTTCTTATTTTTTCATGTTAATATGTTTTTTGCAGAACTCAAGAAATTTCAAGCTGAACTGTTGTACACTACACGAGTAGTCGAAAATCTCTTGTTTACCAAGGTGCATTCAACTTTCCCATGTGATTTGTTTAAAGTTGAAACTACTGTTTACTTTTTAATCTACTTTCATCCACAATGTTGCAATAGAATGTTTTAATTAAAATAGATATATAAAGTATGCGATTAGCTTGAATCATGTTAAATTGTATTAAATCTGTAAGAAGTTATAATGTATTCGAAGCTGCAATACAAAAGGAAAATAATAGCATACAAAGTCAAAATTAATTTTAACAATTCTATTTATACACAGTTAGTAGTTATTATATAATTCTTATAAAACCAAAACTGTTAATATATTTGAACATATGTGCCTATATCTATACCAATAAGATTACATCTATTAGTTGCATGTTCAAAGAAGAATGTGCTTATTGTAATTATTATAATGTATCCTATATTCTAACATTAGTTAAGAATATATTTCATTTTTAATATCCTTTGATCCTGTAGTAATATAATTGTTATGAATAAAAAAAAGATATAGTTGTTGTAGTCAGTTGCATTTGATAATGTCTAAGAGTCTTTCAAATGTGGATTCCAACTGCAAAGATAGTTCAAGAAATCTTGAATTTAACTAATCTGACAATACAAAAATTTCTAACACAATTGTAATTTTGGTCTAGAAAAGAGATACTAAATGGAGAAATTGCTAAAGCAATCAGATACTGAAGAATCAGTACAAAAGAAACAAAGAAGAAGACACTTAAGCCTAAGTGCTATTTATTCAAAACATTCTACAGAAGCAACAAGGTATCGAGGTGTTAGACAACACTCATCGGGTCGTTATGGTGCAGAAATCAGGGATCCTAAATTGAAAAAACAAAAGTGGCTTGGAACTTTTGATTCAGCAAAAGAAGCTGCATATGCTTATGATAAGACTGCTATATCAATGAGAGGTTGTACTGCAATTACAAATTTTATCTATGCCAATTCAAAACCATGTAACTTGTTTTCCAAGAAGCCTATTGTTCCATTTTCTAGTTTGCAAGCGAATCAGATGAAGGAGAAACAAATAATGAAGAACGTTCACACAGAGTCAAGCTATCAAGACTTCATAGAAATAGGTAAAGGAAACAAAGCTCCATGTTTCAATCCTAAGGAAATGGACAAATGTACAAAGGATATCTCATATAGAGGTGTTAGGAGACGACCTTGGGGTAGCTATGTTGTAGAAATTTGGAATGGCAGGTCCAAGAAACGTCAATGGTTAGGATCTTTTGATACAATAGAGGAAGCCGCTCTTGCCTATGATAAGGCTGCTATATCCATCAATGGCAATAAAGTAAGAACAAATTTGTTGCATGTCAGTTCAAAGCCATGCAATTTGTCCACTAATCAACTTGTTTTGCCCCTGTCTACTTTGCAGTCTGCTCCTATATTAAATCCACTTTTGAGCCAACAGAAATCAAATGCTACAATTGATGACAACTTTGTTCAATTGGTAGCAGATGATTACATGAAATCCATGTGTCTTCCTGAAATTGATAGCAGTACTAATTTTCTGATCAAGCAACCTGTTGTACCATTCTGTTCTTTAGAGTCTAGTTCAAAATTAGAAGAAGTTTTACTTGAAAACATTGATATAACTTCAACCAATTACATTACTCAATGTACATCTTCATTCGGCCAATCCTGCTTTAGTCCTATTGACAAGTGTTTGTATAGTAGCAGCACGATCAACAATACAACACCCCAAAAAAACTTTGACATGGCTATTTTTCCATATGGCATTGGTAACCATTGTCCTAATCAATTCCTGGAAGATGCTGCTCTTGTCAGTAATCACATTGATACAAGAGAGATATTCAATATCAATGACAATTGTAGCACTTCATCTATAGCTACCACCAGCCATGTGTCTGGTACAAAGTAGCTATGTATCTGTTACTAAGACTATTACATTTGATCTTGCTATTGATCATGTGAAACATCTTACTAAGATAAGTTATTAGATTGTGTATACAGTTGCAAAAACATGGAATGCATGAAAAGTTGTTTCTTTAAGAGCTTTTCAAGCTAACAATTAGATTGTGTATATAGTTGGAGAAACATGCAATGCATGAAAAGTTGTTTCTTATGTGATTTATTCTCAGTTATCTTTTTTTATATACAACAAATATATAAATCTAGCAAAGCTATTGCTCATAATCTAGAAATTTTCTATTACAAGACCAATGAACACTTCTTCTCACTTTTAAATGTCTATTCTTATACAGAGTCGTTTTGGTATTGGCCATAAAACACAAATGTTAGGAGAAATAAATGGAATCAATTAGACTTTTTATCTCTTACTGTGTTAGGTTTGCTATGTACTTTATCCTAGATACATCCACAGGAAGAGTACTAGTTCCATAGGTATTGTCTATTTCAAAGATAATGACCATCATTTCTATTTTGATGACCACATCCAGTACTTATATGCTGATAGAAAGCAATAGCTCCAATAAGAGGAATTGATCACAAGGAACATATATTGTTGTCACTAGATAATCTTTTAGAGCTTTGTCTAGATCACTCAAAGTAAAACAATTGATGAATCACCAAGTCTACTTGAATGATATTGTCCTCCAATTTCTACACTATCATGAAAATCAAGCTTGAATTGCAGAAACTCTAGAAAAGTAATTAGATATCAATTTCCTATTCACAGTCAAGATCCTGATCAAATCATCGTGAATAACATAGTGAACTTACATATACCATTCGTCATAGTATAATTATTCTTCAAACAAGTATAATAGTCATAGACTTTGATACAACCTACATTCTAAAGGATATTTTATGATTGGTTGACAGAAACAAAAATGTCATCGATGAAATACTTAGAGCTTGCAAATAGTTGTTCTATGCAATTGCAGTTACAAAATATATAGTTATCCAGTGTGCAAAAGAAATGGCTCACTTTTTTGAGGATGAAATCATGTTTCAAGTATACACTATTATGATAGTCGAGATGTTGATATTGGTTCTATTGCTCATTCTAGTAAAAAACACTTTGCATTTTGGCATATTGCTGATATGCTATGTAATAGTGTTCTTATATTTTTTTGGCAGTTACTGATCATTATAAACTCAAAGCAAATAGGCATGGAAGAAGTCGTTTAAATATTACAATCTAAAACATGGAAGTACATGCAATCAACATTTGGTAGAGGACAACAGTGTAGACTTCTTTGTCTTTATATTTTTATGTATTTATAAATATATTTTTATAATAACTCTCATAACTAAACATGATTTGATTTGAACAATGTGTATTGCCTAATTTGAATTTTATAATATTGTAATAGAGCTCTCTCTATATGTGCACAATTTTCTTTATGACAATTATTATTGGCTTCAATCGTCTAGTTGCAAAATTGATGATTCTATGTGCACTCACCTCGAAGATTTCTATTTATATGGTTATGAACTTTGATGTTGAGGTTTTAAATTGCATTTCAAAATAGATAGCAACTATTGTTTTGACAAAGTTCAAAGAATTTCTTGAACAATCTCAGAGCAAGATCATATAGCTTTATTTCTATAAACATGATGTCTCTTAAATTTTGCACGCACAATTTCTATGCAATAATATCAGACACACAGAAACAAGATACAAGTCAATTGTCAATAATCTTCTTTATTATTTGCATAGATTAGCCACTTTGGGCAGTATCCTGAATCTCTATTGCAATGTTTTTTTATCCTAGATGGATTCCTATTATCCAAACACTCTAGAATAAAATGATGTTTGCAAATTGACAACATTTTCAGGCATCTATAGTCTTAGCATTCTTACAGACATTGGAAAATACACTTTCCAATACTAGATACATCCACAGGAATAGTACTAGTTCCATAGGTATTGTATATTTCAAAGATAATGACCATCATTTCTATTTTCATGACAATACCCAGTACTTATATGCTGATAGAAAGCAATAGCTGCAATAACAGCAACTGATCACAAAGAACATATATTCTTGTCACTAGATAACCCTTTAGAGCTTCGTGTAGATCACTCAAAGTAAAACAATTAATGAATCACCAACTCTACTTGAATGATATTGTCCTCCAATTTATACACTGTCATGAAAATCAAGCTTGATTTGCAGAAACTCCACAAAAATATTTAGATATCGGTTTACTATTCAAAGTCAAGATCCTGATCGAATGATCATGAATAACATACTGAACTTACATATACCATTCATCACAGTATAATTATTCTTCAAACAAGTATAATAGTCATAGACTTTGATACAACCTACATTCTAAAGGATATTTTATTATTGGTTGACAGAAAATGCAAATGTGATCGACGGAATGCTAAGAGCTTGCAAATAGTTGTTCTTTGCAACTACAGTTACAAATTATATAGTTATCCAGTGTGGAAAAGAAATGGCTTACTTTTTTGAGGACGAAATCATGTTACAAGTATACACTATTATGATAGTCGAGATGTTCATATTGGTTCTACTGCTCATTCTAGTAAAAAACACTTTGCATTTTTGCATATTGCTGATATGCAATGTAATAGTGTTCTTATATTTTTTTGGTGGTTACTAATCATTATGAACTCAAGGCAAATAGGCATGGAAGAAGTCGTATAAATATTACAATCTAAAACAAGGATGTATATGCAAACAACATTCAGTACAGGGCAACAGTGTAGACTTCTTTGTCTTTGTATTTTTATGTATTTATAAATATATTTATATAATAACTCTCATAACTGAACATGATCTGATTTGAACATTGTCTATTACCTAATTTGATAATATTGTCATAGAGCTCTCTCTATATGTGCACAATTTTCTTTATGGCAATTGTTATTGGCTTCAATCATCTAGTTCCAAAATTGGCCATTCTATGTGCACTCACCTGAAAGATTTCTGTTTATATGGTTATGAACTTTGATGGTGACGTTTATTGATCAAAGATTTTCTATTACAATTTTTTTTCTTTGCTACACACCATTTTGACAGTTCAGAATGAAGGAGTGGCAAAAGAACAAATGCATATTCTTCCCAACTCAAAAATGGGAACCGATAGACATTGGAAGATATGATGTTGTGAAGATGGCCCATGTTTTTAAGATTGGTTGTGCAGCTGTGGAAGAGGCAATTCGAACAGTGGTGGGGATAGAAATGCTTCAAGAAATCCCACAAGTACTACAATACTTAGAAGTTGTTTCTATCTTCCTTTCCAATGCAATGGATCTGCTGCAAGATTTTGACCTCCTCCAAAAGTTGGCATTTGACTATGTACAAAGTTATCTCATATCGGAGGAAAGTTTTAAGTCAGCAATTCATAACTATAAACTTTTTAATGGTTCATGTCTCATAGGAGGTCTTTTTACCTTTAATGAGATACACAAGGATCCAACAATGTCATGTGTTTATAATGCTATCAAAATTGGCATACAAAATGATTGTATGCTCACTATGCAAAACGCTGTGGATTCCCATCAATTACAACTTGGTCGACACTTTGCATCACAAGTCAAAAGGACTTTTCTTGCCCTTCATTTTCTCTTGGGCCATGTTCCTCATCCATGTCTGCCTCATCACTTTGCCCCTATCCAAAATGTTCTGCCCACTATCCCAAATGCTACTCAAGTTAGTCCAATTGTTTCAAATACTCTAAGCACCTTTCCAGTTCCTGATGCTTCCAGTTCTAACAATAATCAATCTAGTTGAACTATCTAATATGTATAAGCAATTTCTTTTCTGCTTGGCTTCTGTAAGAGCATGCTAAAACAATTATCATACATAATGTTTTGAGTTTAATGCTTCTTTGAGAATCTCTACTTCTAGTCCATATCATTTTTCATTTCTATATTTAGAATAAGTTTAGGTTAAGTGCATACAAATGCAATACAAAATAAATGTTAAAAATATTGATTTGTTTAAATTAAATCAAAATTGAACCTAGATCAGTTATAAGCATTATCAATATGGTATTTTATGCAGCCAAGTGACTGAGCAGAAAAAGAAATCTTGAATTACATTTCTCTATTACATAAAGTAGTAATTGCTCTCTGTAAGGATTCTCTTGGTCAATATGTCTATTAAAATTGACAAATCGTATAACATTTCTGTTAGCTTTGGCTTCAAATTTTGTACCATTTTTTTGTATTCTGAAACAAATTGTGCAAGACAAATCTCTGTTATTGTTTTAGGTCGTGCAACATAATAGTCTATTAATGAATTGTGAGTTACATTTTCGGAATCATCTGGTTCTTGTTCAAATGTTTTACTGACTTTAAAATAAATGTTCACTCATTATCAGGCCTAGTGTCAATGAATACAAAATAAATGTCAAAAGTGTTGATTTGTTTAAATTCAATCAAAACTGAACTTAGATCAATTATAAGCATGATCAATATAGTATTTTATGAGGCAAACTAATGGAGGAGAAAACGAAATCTTTAATTACATTTTCTCTATTATATCTTAATATCTATTTAAATTATTATACATGTACAAATAGATAACAAATACATGAAAAAATAGAAAGCTATCTTATTTAAGAATTGTTTTATTATATTTTAGAACTGTTTTATTTATGGCATGTGATTTTTTGTTTTTACTTAAAAATTATTTTATATTAGTTTATAACAAAGTGTATAATTGTAATCATAAATTCTATCAAAACAATAGATTGGCAATGTCTCATTGGTTCACAAAAATTTAGCAGGCTGCATATGTCCATATAGCAAATAGATAATTGCAAAATTGTTCATTCATTGAATAATTGCAAAATTGTTCATTTATTGAATATGATTAGAACAAAAATAAAATGATGTGAATATAACAATGACAATTTTATATTGCAGAACCACAAGCAAGAAGAGGTATAAGAACAAAAAGTGCTAATCTAAAGATCAAATACAAAGATGAATTTAGTAAACATCCACGTCATCAATATCTAAGGTAAAAGATATCCCTCCTATCTTGCAATAATAAACTTTGTTTCAAGGCATAAAAAAATGAAAAGGAAATTAGATTCTTTGGCAATGCCAGAGAAAGAAATAATAGAAGTAGAAAAATATGAAATTGGAAATCAATCTAAATTTTGCAACATCGATAGTGCTTTAAGAATTGAAGGATTTTGTAGACTTAACAACTTTAAATATAATGTTGGAGATTGTCTCTTTGATACATTTGAGCATCTACTTGACAATCGCTATACATCAATCCAAATACGCAATGGAACTATAGATTACTTCCTGCAATGTCTTTCACAAGGCAATGCAGAAGCAATTACTTCATATAACTATGAATTGAATCCTCTTACACTATATGAATTGCATAGAATAAAAGATACCGAAACGTATCTCTGTAGAATACGACTCTCTGCAAAGCCAACAACAAACAATGAAGACATTGGATTATGGGGAGACATATTTTGTATACATTGGCTATCCAAATGGTTAGACATACAAATATGTGTTTGGTCAATGACAAGAGGAAAGAAGTACTTACATTTCAATCAATCATCCCATGGAAAATCATATTCTATCTTATTCCATGATGCAAACCCTCTTCATGGTCATTTTGAGCCACTCCTATGTTATCAAATACAATCAAATTCAAGGCATAAAAAAAATTAAAAGGAAGATAGGTTCTTTGGCAATGCCAAAGAAAGAAATAATAGAAGTAGAAAAATATGAATTTCGAAATCAATCTCAATTTTGCAACATAGATAGTGATTTAAGAATTGAAGGATTTTTTAGGCTTAACAACTTTAAATATAATGTTGGAGATTGTCTCTTGATACATTTGAGCTTCTACTTGAGAATCAGTACACATCAATCCAAATATGCAATGGAACTATTGATTACTTCCTGCAATGTCTTTCAGAAGGCAATGCAGAAGCAATAACTTCATATAACTATGAATTGAATCCTCTTACACTATATGAATTGCATAGAATAAAAGATACTGAAATGTACCTCCGTAGAATGTGACTCTCTACAAAGCCAACAACAAACAATGAAGACATTGGATTATGGGGAGACATATTTTGTATACATTGGCTATCCAAATGGTTAGACATACAAATATGTGTTTGGTCAATGACAAGAGGAAGGAAGTACTTACATTTCAATCAATCATCACATGGACATTCATATTCTATCTTATTCCATGATGCAAACCCTCTTTGTGGTCATTTTGAGCCACTCCTACGTTATCAAATACAATCAAACAATATACAAACACATAAAAGAAATAATAGAAGTTGACAGATATACATTGAAAAATCAGACTCAAATTCAATCAAATTCAACATCACCACCTATAAGATTACGTAACATTAAACAAATCATTAGAAATAATAATATAGATGACATAAAAAAATTTAACCAAACCAAAAACATTAAAAAAAATAAGGCTGGATCACTTCGACAAATTAAAAGACAAATACGTGCAACAAATATACTAGCACCTACAACCTTGGCAAAAAAAATTCAAATGTCACCATTAGAAATATTCAAAAAAAAAATTCAAGACACGCCAAAATATGCATGTTCAATTTGTCAAATATTGCATTTCAAAAAAGATATATCAATGCTAAAGGACAAACAAAAGCATGCATATTTCAACTTAACAAAAAAGACATGTATTCTATCAGAAAACTATATTTGTCGCAATTGTAAAGCATCATTGAACCATCTCAAACTATCTAGATATACAACACCAGATTATATCAGAATGAATAAACCATTGCACTATGTAGCAATGCTTTCACAACTAGAAGAACGATTAGTCTCACTTAGAATTGCATTTGCACAAATATGGCAACTAGGATACAAAAATTCCCAAATGGGTCTAACAGGCTCTATTATTAATGTACCAGTTAACATAGACATTATACAAACAACATTGCCATGATCTACTAATGAGACATCTACAATTGTTGTTGCTCTTAAAAGACGGCTACAATATAGAAATGCATACAACGCAGGAATGGTACGTGCAACTATCGTTATGAAAGCTTTAAAACAATTATGCAAGAGAACATTATATAAAATGGAAAATGTCCAATTAACCAAAGATTGGGAAAAAACTCTTCAATACAATAACGACAATGATCAAATAAATGAAAATACTACTAGTGAAAGCGATGTTGAAAGTGATGTGGAAAATGATATAGAAAATGAAAATCCTTGTGAGACCTTGATACACGGATTCACTGAATCAAAATCTATACATGAAATGCAAGACAAGATTATAGAACTTGCACTAGCAGAAGGCCATAATCCTATTGGACTCTTTAGAGATAAATATGCAGAAGAAATGAATTTTCCTATACTATTTTTTGGGGAACCACGTGATGAAAACATAACCAAAGCCTTTCCATACCAAAAAATTGCACAATGGGAATTACAGAACTCAAATAGAAAGTTTGCTTACCACACAACAAATCTATTTTTCAAGACCATTAAGATACTCATACACCAAGTTCTATCCACAATGTGGATAAGACTACACAAAGGTCAACTAAAAGGAAGAAAACTAGTAGCAAAAGATGTCAAACATAAACCCAATTTAGAAAAGATTCTTAGATCTGACATTGGTTACATTGATTTCAAAAGGATAAGAATATCTCCAGATTATATGCACCAATTGAAAAAAAATGTATTTGCAATGATTAGACAACTTGGACCACCTACCTTTTTTATTACATTTACAAGCGCTGAACAATACTGGGAGCCACTATCAAAAACGCTTGAAGAATTACACAATACATATCAAACAAAAACAAATCAACAACACAACCTGGCAAATGAAACTAACAAATTTCAACTCATAAGAAAAGATCCTGTGACATGTGCACGTTATTATAGGCATAGAATCAATGCAATAAAAATAATAATATTAACTGACAATTCCTTCTTTGGGAAAATCTTGGATTATTTCTCTGTGACTGAATTCCAAAATCGTGGAAGTGAACATGACCATTTCCTCCTATGGATTAAAGATGCACCGATTTATGGTAGAGATAGTAATGCAAATATTGAAGAATTTGTAGACAAGTACATAACATGTAATACTGAAGAACTACATCCTGACTTAGCTATAATACATAAACATCACCATACCAAGCAATGCAGGAAATCAAGAAAACAAAATTGTCGATATAATTTTCCACTTCCACCAATGGGAAAAACTTCAATTATTGAACCATCTATAGACAATGATCAAACTACAATTTCAAGAGCAAAAGATATTCTTTCCACTTTACAACATTCAAATTATGACAATTCATTCTCTTTCGAAATGTTTTTACAAGAAATGAATTTAAGTGAGAATGATTACATAATGGCCATCAAATCTACAATCCATAGGCCCACAATTTTTTTGAAAAGGAAACCAGCACACATATGGAACAATAGCTTTGCCAGAAAAGTACCAGAAATATGGAACGCAAATACAGACGCACAATTCGTGTTAAATGCATATGCTGCAGCAATGTATTGCAGCTCTTATATGACAAAAGTGGATAAGTCAATGACAAATGCATTCAAAAGAATTTGAAAAGAACATGAACAAAATAAAATAGATGCTATAAGAATGATAAGTAAACTTGGAAATACATTGCTGAATTTACAACAAATGTCTTCACAACAAGCTGTTCACCTCGTACTATCTCTTCCACTAAACTACAGCTCAAGGAAATGTATATTCATTGACACTAGCCCTGATAATGAGCGAACATTTATTTTAAAGTCAGTAAAACATTTGAACAAAGAACCAGATGATTCTGAAAATGTAACTTGCAATTCATTAATAGACTATTATGTTACACGACCTAGAACAATAACAGACATTTGTCTTGCGCAATTTGTTTCAGAATACAAAAAAAATGGTTCAAAATTAGAAGCCAAAGCTAACAGAAATATTATACGATTTGTCAATTTTAATAGACATATTGACCAAGAGAATCATTACAGAGAGCAATTACTACTTTATGTACCATTTACAATAAATGAAAACACACTAAAAGATGGTTTTGAAACATGGCATAATGCATATTCTTATCATGAGCACACAATTAGAGCTAATTTCATCAAATATAATTACAATGTCAATCACACATGGGGTGACATTGACACTGCTATTGCCGACTTAAAAACTATTGATGAACAAATTCAAAACCAACACTCACCTGAAAAATATTCATCACAACAAGAACAATACAACATAGAATTAGATATGGATACATTAAAACTGAACAAAATAACCAAAACAAATTCTGTTGCATTTGAAGTATCAAAACATCGTCAAATGATTGATAATGCTGAATATTACAAAATGAGACGAATGTTAAACGAAGAACAACAAGCAATTGTAAAGGACATTGTATTAAAAAAAATGGAAAACAACAAAACTCCATTACATTTGTTCCTAACAGGAGGAGCTGGAACTAGAAAAACTTTTACCGCAAAAGCAATATACCAAAGTCTTATTCGCATATACAACAATTCTATTGATAATGATCCAGAGAAACCAAAAGGCCTTATTCTTGCTTATACAGGAAAAGCAGCATACAACATTGGTGGCATGACAATACACTCAGCATTGCATATGTCTTTCAACAAATCAGAATTCATTCCTTTGAATTCTGAAACATTAGATACAATGTCAAAGCATTATCAACAACTACGAGTCCTAATAGATGAAATTTCACTAGTAGGTGCAAGATTTATGCGATCTATTGACAAACGATTACGAGATATAATGCAAATGCCTACTAGCTACTTTGGAAATCTTGATACCATTTTTTGCGGTGATCTTTACCAAGCACAACCCGTACAAGATTCTTTAGTATTCGAAAACTTGCTAACAACAAATGAACTAATGCCATATAATTTTTGGAAGCAAAAAATAAAGTACTACTCTTTGCAAACAACAATGCGACAAAGAAATCAACATTTCATCAACATACTGAACAGAATACGCATTGGATCATAAACAAATGAAGACTTGGAATATCTCAATAATAATTGCGTCCACCCACCACCAATGGACCCAATGTTCCCTTTTCTATTTTATAGAAGAAAAGATGTTGATACACACAATAGGAAAATGCTTTCAATTGCACATGGAGATCTGATCGTATTAAATTCAATTGATGAATATGAAGACAATTACCATGCAATAAGATCTTATAATCATTCAACCAATCTACCAGCTCAAATAGAGTTAAAGCCAAATATGTTAGTTGAAATATACGCTGGTAATTATGACACACAAGACGGTATAGTCAATGGATCCGATGGAACGTATGAAGCATATACCAAATTTGCTGACTTTGACATTGTTTGGATTAAATTCAATGATCCACAAATTGGACATCGACAATCAAAAAGGCTAGCACAATGCTTTACCAATGACATTCATAAAGATTGGATACCCATACTTTGAATTGCCAAAGCTATTCACAAGCATTCAAACCATAAGAAGATAACTATTAGAAGACAATTTCCAATCCAATTAGCATGTGCTCGTACTATTCATAGATCCCAAGGACTTACAATAGAAGGTCTTGCATTTGACCCTTCAGGCATAAACAAACATGGATTGGCATATACAACACTTTCACGCACTAGAACAATTGACAACTTATTTCTACTAAAACCTATTACACAAAACAATTTCAAAATAAAGAAAAAAGTACTTGTGGAAATGTCACGTCTACAATCTACAGCAATCTGGAAATTTCAAAATGAACATTTAAAAGAAATTCATACTGGACAAATATTACTGTCCACATTGAATACACGTAACTTGCCTCTTCATATAGAAGACATACTCAATGATCACGATATAATGTCATCTAATATTTTTTGTTTACAAGAAACATATACTCGATCCTCTAATTTTATTAATCCATTTCAAAACTTTAATTATTTCTCAACGTATCATATACATGGTGTTATGACTTTCACCCAAAAAAATATAAGATATTAAAAACTATGCAACATAAAACAAATAATGCTGAAGCTATAACAATAACATTAGCTTTCGACGGTAATGAAATCAACATATCTAATCTATATGTAAGACCTGCTACCCCATTGTTAGAAATCATAGAAATTACCAACCAAGTTTTTTCTTGCATAAATATTCATGCTACTATATACATTGTAGGCGATTTCAACATTGACATGTCTATGCATAACATGAAAACAAATGGATTCTCTAGCTATATGCAAACACACAAAATGAACTTTCTATTAAACAACATACAATTCCTATCTAGACCACTCATTGATCATGTTTGGTGTAATGTACATAGACAAACATATTGTATTTACAAATCCGAAGCATACTGGACTGATCATGATGCAATTTTTACAATGCTTGAAATCAATGATGCAAAATAAATCAAAATCCTCTCGAGCAATTCATGTCAATAAATAAACTTTACCATGTTATTCAAGATATCTGGAGGTATGAATTGATCTTTATTTATTACAAAATTCTATTTTTCATTTATCACATAATTATAACTCCTCATTATTAAAAAGGACAATTACTAAATTAACATTCCACAACATGTATCTTAACATTTCACAACTTTGTTGCAGCTAAAAAATGGAAAGCAACAAAAGACAAGAGAAACAATTGCATGCAAAATAACAACAATCAACAAAAAGGTAAATGACACCTTCAATTCGCAAATATATGATACTCATTCAATTTCCTAGAATTAAAATAATTCTCTTTCAATCCCCACAGATCAAAGACAAAGAATCCCAACTCAATGTCTATTGAAGATCTCAATGCCCGGAGAGCTGGGCAAACATTTGAAGAAGATATCATTGTTGTCTATAAGACAACATTAGATAAAAATAATAGAACACGTGAAGTGCTTCGGGCTGACCTAACAGATGCCAAAGCTGAGATGACAGTGACTGTAAACATAATTGGTGACCTTGTCAAGCAATTTGAACAGAAGATAGTTCCAGGTTCAAGCATCCAAATTTCAGGCTTTGAGATTGTTGCAAAGACAAATTATGATTGTGGTGACTGTGATTGCATCCTGATCTTAAACAGCTCCAGCACTGTGGAAGCCATACCGCAAATCTGTCAAGAATACAACTTTATACCAAGCACTACAATCAAACAATTACTAACAAGCACGGATGAATATGCTACAGGAACTATTGGTGCCCTGACAGTGGCAACAACAAAGAAAGGAAACCAATATTTTGTTGACCTGAAAGATGGAGATACTGAACTTGACAAAGCATAGGTAAGTTATTCTCTCGAATCATCAATTCACTGTATTTTTCATTTTTCATTTTCTCTTATATTCCTTAGATACATGGAAAAAAATGCTAACTCTCTTGATAAAAAATAGCTAATAATGCATTCAAGTTTGGAGCACCACTTCCTAGCAATGCAAGAAAAAGTCCAAAGGAATGAATTCCCACCTATGCTTTTCAAGAATATTGTTAAACGGATAGATTCAAGGGACAACACACTTTATACAGGCCAATCAATATATATTGGTAAACTAAATAACAAAAGGACCTTGGATAGATTAAACACAGTACTACAATCAACATTTGAGGTAAGTAATTTTGAACTCTTGGATTTCTTTACGTACAATTTTTTAAATATAAGCCAAAAGATAATAATACTTCAACATGTCTTGCAGGTCCATGGAATATTAAAAGTAGCCAATCCCTTCTCAAGTCCATTCCATGCATTCTGTCCAAACTGTAACTACAAATTTGATGCATATGGAACACTAGAAGAGCAAACTGCCCATTGCATTATATGCAAGAAAAAAGTTGCATACATACACTCCTTGTATCTGAAAACAATTTTGACTACTGATAATAAAAAAACTATTAATTGTTCTTGTGACAAGTCCATCATTCAGATACTGCTCCCTGAACTCCACAATGTCACCTATGAACAGTACATTGAAGACAAATCAGATATTGTCTTCATGCTAAGAGACTTTTCAACAAAAGGAGACTTTACACTTAATTAGAACAATATTATTATCAGTGCCAATTGTAAACAGGACTAATGCATATCAAAAGGTATAATTCTACTTCTCTTGCTAATGTCTTATTTAAAAAACTATTTCAAAGAAATTAGTTTGCTCATCACACTCTTCATTACAATAGCTTATTTACTATAATAATCTACTGACAACCATCTTTATACATATCTTGCAGGTTGCAAATGGAGCCAAATATCAAATTACAATGAAGCTTTATATTGTTTAACAAGCTTTTGTATAAAAAAACTTATATATCATTTGTCTAATATGTTTTGAGTTTATCCCTATTCGCATGTATGAAGATTGTTGTGAATAAGTATATGTCCTTATTTGTAAATGTCCTTGTGAGTGGAACCTTGAGTGTGCCCCTATTCACAAGAGGTGTGATTAGTATGTCCCTAGTCACAAGTTGGTTGGTGTTGTGAACAATTCTGCATGTCCTTGTTTGTCCCTCGTTATTTACTTTCAATAGCAGCTAATAATCATTTGAAAATAGTAATGTGAAATGTTTTAATTTCTCAGCTGATTTCCATGTCAAATTCAACTACATTAGTTCAATAAATTCTTATTTTCTTAACAATATAGCAAACCTGCATTGCTACCAATATCAGTTTTAACATCAACTAACAGCAGGAAGCTGACGCACTGCGTCCCTTGTTAAAATACTAGTATACTTATATTTAAAAAATATATTTGAAGTGCAACAAGAGATATTTTTTTGAGGTATTTAATGTTAGGATTAGTGATTAAAAAATAGGCACTTTGAGAAGGATAAAAATACAACTGAAATTTTGAAAAGACTATATCATATGAAAGAAGAGATTTTGGAAAAACTGTTAAAATTTATATAGGATTATGATGATATATATATTTGGTTTTTACATAATTTACTTATACTAAAATATGTCATAGTATTTTAAAGGCACTATTGAATAGATAACTCTCATAAAAAAAATTGCTTGACAGTAGTCAAGGTTGACTATCAAACTCGACGTACTTTACATATACTTTTTAAATATAAGTATGCTAGTAGTATTTGAAGCGGCAAGCCTAATTCTAACTATATTATATAATTATATGAATTATTATAGTTATATAATATTATATTATAATAATTAAAATTATATATTATATTTGTAATAATTACTAGTAAATTTATATTTAAAAAATATATCTAAAGTACACCGAGGGATGTTCCGTAGTTTATTTGATTTTCTCACTTTTTTTTCCATTATTTTTTTTTAAAAAAAAATTCTCACGTTTTTTCTTCCATCATTTTTATTTTTTAATATTTCCAATTTTGATATTTTTGGTGATTTTCTCCATCTTTTTTCTCCTTCCAACTGTTTCTAATGTTTGATATTTTTGGTTATTTTCTTGAGCTTTTTCTCCTTCCAACTATTTTCAATTTCTTTTTTGCTTTTTATTTTTTATTTTCTATTTTTTCTAATTGGTTTTTATTTGTATTTTTTCCAATTTCTTTTTTGGTTCCATAGTTTTTGTGATTTAGTTTTTTCTCCTTCTACCGTTTTTAATATATTTTTTAGTTTTTTTCTTTGATTTTCTTAAGTTTTATTTTTTATTTCCTTTTTGGTATTTTAATTTTTTCCTTATAAATTTGGGCAAAAAAAATGAGTGCTCTCATCCCCACCTCGTTGTGATTGTATAACGCCTCTCGGCGTAATAATTATAATTAGGGATTGGGTTGGGATTAGGCTTATAAATTAGGGTTAGAATTAGGGTTAGGGCTACGATTACATTTAGGATTAGAGTTAGGGGTTAAAATTAAGGTTAGGGTTAGTGATCAAGTTAGAATTAGGGTTACGATTAGTATTAGAGTTAAGGCCAGAATTAGGGTTAGAATTACGATTAGAAATAGGGTTGGGGTTACGGTTAGGGTTAGGGTTAGGAATAGAATTAAGGTTAGAATTGGAGTCGAGGTTAGCATTAGTGTTAGGATTAAGGTTAAGGTTAGGGTTAAACAAATATAATTAGGGTTCAAATTATGGTTGGGATTATGGTTAGCATTAGGGTTAGTGTTAGTATTAGAGTTACGACCAAAATTATGGTTAGAATTAGTTAACTAGGGTTAGATTTAGAATTACGGTTAGATTGAGGGTTTTGATTAGAATTAGGGTTTGGGTCATAATTAGGGTTATGCTTAAAATTAGGGTTAGAATTAGGGTTATGACTATAATTAGGGTTTGGATCATGGTTAGAATTAGGGTTAGGGTTAGAATTAGGGTTATGCTTAAAATTAGGGTTAGAATAAAGTTTTAATCTAATTAGGGTTATGGTTATGTTTATAAATCTAGTTACATTTAATGTTTTATTCATGTACCAAATTATGGTTATGGTTAGGTTAGGTTTAGAGTTAGGATTTGAATGAAGGTAAGGTTTAGAATTAGGGTTCTGTTTAGTGATTGAGTTAGGATTAGGCCTATTTAGGTTGATATAGCGTTAGTCTTATAAAATAATGCTAAGTGTGATCTTACAGTTATGGTTAGAATTAAGGTTAGATTTAGAATTAGGGTTTGGGTTAGGCTGAGAACCAAGGTTAGATTAGAATTAGGGTTAGGTTGAGAGTTATGATTTTATCTTGCATTTGGGTCAGAATTACAGCTATGCTTAAAATTAGGGTTAGAATTACGGGTTATTATTACAATTAAGGTTTTAATCATGGTTAGAATTAGGGTTGGTTAGAATTGTGGCAATGCTTAAAATTAGGGTTAGAATAAAATTTTAATCTATTTAGAGTTATGGTTATTTTTATAAATCTCCTTACTTTTAATGTTTTATTCATGTACCAAATTATGGTTAGGGTTAGGGTTCCATGTACAGTTAGGGTTATTTACATTTAGTGCTCTGTATTGAGTACTCATTGTTCCATGTTCAAATTTAGTTGTTTATTTCAATTTATATTACAAATTATAAATTTTAAAGTACAACAATTACAAAGTTATATCATTGTTTCTAGTTGAAGTTGCACTAACACTATCTAGAGGGAAACCCATTAACTTTTTATACAATGATCTCTACTATTCTAATTGTTAACTCCATAATATTTTGAGATTGGCTCCATCTTTGGCTACCTACCCCTCAAATTTTCTAATGAATTGAAAGGTCTCACTATCAAATATTTCAACACTGGCATCTAGGTTGTCAATTTTTATACTCTTCCTCTTTCCCTTTGGTCCTTTTGTTCTTGGCATGTTGACAAAGGTTCAATGATCTACATAATTAGATGACATGATTTTAGTGGCTATTCTAACATATAGAGGAAGATAAAATGGTGGAGGAGCATGTTAAAATCTACCTACAATACTTAGGATAGTAACAAACATGCACAAATTGATAAAGAGTAAAAAAAGAGTTCTAATGTTGGTAAAAGAAGGTAAGTTCAATTGGAGAATCATGTGTGCATGTTATTATACAAAACTAGTTAAGATTGTAATCAATAGTGTTGGGAGCCCCACATCTAATGGTGTGAATATTCCTTAGCACTTAGGTGCTTAAAATCCATTGAAAAAAATAGTGTACGAGCCTATTACAACTAACTTGCTTGTACTTGTTTTGACAATGCACTTTTCTACTATGCTTAGGAATAACTAGAGACATGCTTAATTCATGATTAGTTAAAAACTTTAAAAGGGTAATTTATATTATAGAATTCATAACTAACATAACTATTAGAAGATAGTAAGGGTGCAATCTCATAGGGGGTGATAGAAACTAAAGCTAAAAAAATAGTGATTGTTACATAGTGGATGCATTTAACCAGATCTATAGAAGTTAAGAAATTATTTTGTCAAATAGAAGCATCATTTTGTTGAATTCTTATTTTAGATGGTGCAA
Source organism: Cunninghamia lanceolata (assembly GCA_027924645.1). NCBI lineage: Eukaryota > Viridiplantae > Streptophyta > Pinopsida > Cupressales > Cupressaceae > Cunninghamia > Cunninghamia lanceolata. The sequence goes on along the minus strand of BSBN01000564.1, from coordinate 7,314,135 downwards.
ATTTAGAAGTTCAACAACAAGCAAAACAAAGTAGATGATTGATTGTCACCTATTGATGTAGACAACTAGAGCCAATCACAAACACTCAAAGTTATCATCCTACAAAAAATATTGATTTCAACTGATTAGAAATTAATTAAAACAAACATTTCACTACAAAGGCACAAATATAGAATAATTCATGTAATTTTTTGTAAACATATTGAATTTCTATTAATATACATGACAAAATATACTCCAAAATGCATAAATCAAAAGCTTCTAGGTTATAAATGATGTCCCTACAAATCCTCATCCTCAAATTTTCTTTCATGGGGAGTTATCATTTTTTCCTAACTTAGAGAGAGGAATATTATCATCCTACAAAAAAATTAAAACATATGAGGAAAAAATGTACAATCTACACCATAATTTCATATGTATGAAGAAAACATATTGGTTCCTCTCCCAAATCCTTATTTCCCTAGTGAACCCGCCACTTCCATGTTCACCCTCACCTTTTGATGACATACATGATGAAGTTAGATGGAACTAATATGCATGTAACCAAAAAATTAAAAAAAACAAGACCATTAGAAACTAGCATTACAAATTACCATTTTGTCAATTTTCATTTCCTCCTTCAATTTTCTCGACCTTATTAATTTATCCCTTCTTTCATCCCTCTTATCATCACTATCGTAAGAGTGCCTTGTGGTATCAACCCATTTCTTTGCCTTGCTAGGGAATTTTTCAATGCTTTCTTTGCAAATTGTAATTCTTTCTTTACAAATCGTAGCTCATTATCAACACATAGTTTACATCAATCTCTTTATCTTTTTCATATACTTTTTCATTATTCATGGGAAAGAGGCAGATGTTTTCCCATGTACTTTTGGAAATGTGTTTGTGGCATAGTAAAAGGCATGTTGTGTGTCACCACTCTATGCACATCTACCTTTTATAATTTATAAAATTTTGACCCTCAACTAGGCCACATGGACCATACTCACAAAAAAATATCAATCTACTACCTTCCCCTTAAATTCTATAATGAAGATGGGCAAGTACAAATAATTATGAAAAGAACGTACAAGATACCTAATCAGAAATAAAAACTAACTACAGTCTACAATATTTAAATAATGGTAAACAAAAAATAATTACAATATTAATTTCACCTCCTCATTAATCAAATCAACTTCCTCATTCTCATCCTTGGGTCCTTCAACCTCCTATAGTGAATAAAACATGTGTGAAACTATTTTGTGCATTACATGTTTGTATTTGTTGATTGATAAATAAAATATCAACAATAACACGTTACAACAAAATAATAACTACAAATTGATATCTTATTATTGAAGGAGTTATCACCACTCTACTCCTAATTTAGAGTGAGGTCCTTGTTACACCTTCTACTATGTCCTATTGAAAATAGCAATAGTTTAGATTCTAAAGAAAGTGACCAAATGGTTAGAAATAATTCAATGCATTAAATTCACAAAGATTTAACATTTGAATGCATCTTCAAATTACTACAACTTACTAGTGTGTGTCTTGCATGTAATTGTAAGAAATATCAAGGACTATTAAACATACATTCCATAGTTTTGCCACATCTATGCCATCTTGAACAGTATTGCCCATTTTTCTCTAAATCTATGCATTTTTTATGCATTCAAAAAAATATAACACACCAAACTATCATTTATACAATCAAAAGCATTAGATAATTTCTTATATTCTATATAGTTAATTACATCAATGAAAGACTGTATATCAATGCCAAGAAACTTTACACATTCATACATACATTCAATGCTCCAAAGTGCTTATAGAGGTTTCAAGTAATGTAAAGATCAATCATATTCTCAACAATGTTACATCCCCAATTTTTGTCTTGCTTTGCTTTTACTAATTACTTGGATATAAGTAAATTGATTATGATGTTTGGATTGGTGACAAGGATTATATTAAATGTCATTTATTGAAATCATAGAAATGATTATGTTATTATCAATTTAATATTTGTATTATGAGATTTGATTTATTAGTTGAATTAATTGAATAATGATGCACTGATCACATATTGTTTGATGACAAGTGAAACAGGATTACAGGTTATCAGATGACTCTCGGGGAAAAGAGAGAGAGTATCTTTCTAGGAGAGAGATATAGACCTCGGGTTACGAGTGATTTATTTGCCAAACTAAGTATAAAGTGTTTAACGAAAATGTGAACTGTGGTGTCATGAGAGGTAAGCTTTGTCTTGTCAATTTACTTCTAAACTTAATCGATAGGTAGTCAATATTGTTTTCAAATCTTTCTAAGTCGTATTAAGTCATCTTAGTCGTTAATAACGTTAACAATGTCATTTGAGATTGATTTATATCTATTTACGTTTAACGTAAATATTATGACATTTTTGTCATCAAATGATAGTCTTATTACAACTATTAAAATATTTGACGTGTTATAAATGATTCTTATATGATAAGACATTATTGTCGAAGTTATTATTATGTGATTATTGTCAACGGATTATGATGGGGAGACAAGCTCAACCCAATCAAAATATCCGTAAACCATGGTTTAATAATATCTTATTATTGAATAAACTATATCTATCAAATGCAATAGGCAATGCTATGAGAATTCTAATTGATGTAATCAATATATATAAATTGATGCCTTAGCATCGAATGATGATAATACCTCCCATTGAGTCGACTGCATTGAAGAAGTCGTAAGCTAAAATATAGTAGAGTCTTTATAATTGATAGTAGTGGATCGAACCACATGTAATGATCATTAATAGATCAGTTTAGATTTCTTTGAAGTGTTAGCCTCATCCTTATGAGGATGATTGTGGTTTTTAACCACCACAACCGTCGAAGCATGAAGCAATAATTTCCCATCAACATGTGGGGTATACGCATAAATATTGGTCGTTAGTTTTGATTTAACCATTTTAAAACTGTTAAGCTTTGAATGAAGCTGGTAACCAAATGTAGAGGAGAGAATAATGAGGCGACTCTATAGGAGTCATGCCTCTGCCTTTATGTCTAACGACTCAAAGGAGTCGTGATGGTTTTTATTAAGCAGGTTTAGAACTTGTTGTTAACACGGAGGAGAATAGAAGTGATAGGGGAATAGAATGCAGTAGTTGTGTCAGTGGAGGAATACACAGTCTAGTGGCGTCGACCTGGTGAAATATTCGCCTATTCTAGCTAATTTAAGTTTATATACTATCAGGTATTCCTCAGTACATGTTTTATTAATTCATGAGTAAATCGTTTAGCTCATCTAAAAATAGTCTATCATAGTATTGTAGGCGATTGAATGAGCTCACTAGTAGGAAATTATCTTTTGAATTATGATGTGATAGTCGATATCTATTATGTATCAATTTAGAAATGCCAGTTAACGTTTTAAGTAAGCCATTTAGAGTTACTTTCTGGTAGTCATTAAAGACAGCGATTGCTACTTATATGGTTTATGATCGGTCATGCCAGTAAGGTTACTGTTATAATAGACTGAGTCGACCTGTTTCTTAGTATTTAAAAACTATTTCTCATACCTGATTAGGAAATGAAAGATTAATGAATAACTTAGCAGGAGAAAGACATAAGTTGTTATTAGCTTAAACTTATAGTTTCCTTATTGAATTAAGTCTGAAGCAAGTTAATGCAGAGTATGAGAATAACCATGTGACAGACTCACGAATGGATGAACTATGTTTTATTACTCTCAGTTTTGAGCTATATAGCAATGAGGTTATAAGGAGTTAACTTTATTGTATTGTATAGGTTATATACATATGCATCACGAATAGTGTTATCTACCAAGAGAACTAGAATCATTTGAATTGTTAGTAAACTTTAGGATCATGTCTAGAGATAGTAACTTAGAGATATTAGGGAAGATGGGAATAAGGTTATTATGAGAATCCCATTCAAAGCTATTTGTCATTGTTGTTCATAAAGAGATCCAAAACAATGGATTAGGCTAAGTATACTAGAGAACGACCTTGTAAGGATATTTAAACATAAGGTATGTTTTGTTTATAAACATTATCAAAATTATCTCATGATTCCTTTGTATAGGAGATAGTATCTTTTGAGAATTATAATATTATTAACTTGGGTTAAGTTAATCAAGGGATATTTTCTGAATCCAGAACTCCAAGATATAAGATATGGATATATTGTTATGTCGTAGTAGCAAGGAACATTAGGGTAACCCTAGAGTCGACTACACACCAATGGAGTGGTTATGTCATATAGACTTACTCAAGTCTTTAAGTATTATTATCATGACTCTCAGTTTAAACTATTGCATGAATAGGGTTGATAAGAGATATAAACTGCGTGAATAAGACAGTATCCAAGTCAAGTATGGGTAGGTGAACACAATGACTATGTTCTTTACGAACATTATTGAAATTAAAAACTTTGGCTAAAGTAATGCATTTGTTTTCTGCATGCATTGTCGGTATACTATATTCAAAATTGCTCATCCTATCAGAAATCATACTTAGCTAGAGGGTATCTAGGGTTGTATGGTTGATAGAGTTGAGTAGATACAACACTATGTACTCGGGAATGGCAAATTACCACTAGTCACCTAAGGTCTATATTCCTCGTGAAGGGAAGGGCCACTTCTTATGTGGAAGATGTGTGGGAGACCGTTGGTCTGTGGTTGGAGGTAAATCACTGGAAAGATGCTCTCTCTCTCTAAGCAAGAAACATGTCAGGACTTGCGATAAAGATGTCAAATATTCAGATGCAGTATTGATTCTAAATTTGTATATGTAATGGTTTTACATTTGTAAACATTGTCAACGAAAAGACAATATGGGTATATTGTATTTTGTAAAATAAATCTTGTAATTGTAGTTACTTGATTATTTGTTAAATAAAAGAAAAAATTTCTCTATCTCATTTTTACCTTGTTGAGTTACTCTATAGTGAATTTTGGATTTTTACTATGTTTTGAGAATGTGGATGTTACATATGCTATCAGAGATACCAGGTTCAGCACTAGGGCTTATGAGACTACTAGGCTTGTCTGTAGTCAACATTATGCGATTAGCTAATGTTTGAAAAATTTTGTGCCAGGATGGTATGTTTTAAGAAGACAACAAGAAAGTTTGTTAATTCAAGCCAACGTTTCCTTAAAGCTAAAAGAGAACCTGAGGCCATTATCAAAACCTTTGAGGGAACCAATGATGAGAGTGACATTTGGTTGAGTGATACTGAAACTCTAGTGACTACCTTAACTTGAATCAAGCGAGTGAGAAAGGAGTACTTGGAAAGGGTTAAAGATGAGGAAATAACTTTGGTTAGGCGAGATCCCTGCATACCCTCAACTATTGAGATCATAGAAGTTAGGTCCGATAGTGAGTTAGAGGGTTATATACCTTGAGATTATGTATCTAAAAATGAGTCTAAAGGATATACTCCTCTTACGCATGACTTTTGAAGTCATTACATGTATTAAAGAAGAAAACTCTTTACTTTTGAAAAGAAATAAATAAAAAGAGTTGTTTTTGTGACAAACTATTCTTTAAATCAAGTATTATGTTTAGATTTAATGGGTTACATTATAATCTAGAACTAATGGATAATTCAATATTCTCAGGTGTGAGAAATCGATAAACATGGTGTCTACAAGAACTAACCAAGGAGAAAGTGAAGAGGAAAACCACTCGCCAAATAATAAGCTGGACCAAATCATAACCATGCTTGAGGAAACCAAGAAAAGATTGGGTGATTTAGAGAAGAAAGTGGATGACAAAGGGAATACTGAGGGAGGAGGTGAAAATTCTCATGGTGAAAGTGAAGAAAATAATGAAGATCAGAGCAAGAGTACCAAACCTCATAAAGAGGCAAGGGATAGATTGACCTTAGAGCTCTCAAAGGATATGAAGAAGGTTGTTCCACCTAAATTTGATGGGACAAAAATTGAAGATGCTGTAGAATCTTGGTTAACAGAGATGGAAAAGTACCTTGAGATAAGAAATTACTCGGAGGTGACCAAGGCAGTATGGAGAGCATTCCAACTGGCAGGAGAAGCATCCACTTGGTGGATGAATAAAAAGATGGAATTAAATTTAAGCTCTATAAGGGTAACTTGGGATGAGTTCGTGGAACTCTTTCACAAGAGGTGGTTACCACAACTCTATTTTGATCAGAAACTGACTGATTTTTAGAATCTTCGACAAGGAGATATGACAGTGGTAGAATATGGGGAAAAATTCACTTGACTCCTGAAGTATGTTCCACAATATCAAAAGGATGAGAGATTTAGGATCAGAAAATTCATTATGGGCTTAAATGCTTAAATTGGTGGTGAAGTGGATGTACATGGTCCCACAACAATGGATCAAGTGTACGAGAAGGCAATCAAGCAAGAGCAAAATCTGAAATCCATCTCGTCTTATTGTGATAGAAGCCGTAAGAGGTTTAATGGAACTCCTAACAATCAACCTTACAAGAAAATATATGAAAAGAGTTATGATAACAAGAGAAAAGATAAAGGACCTCAGAAGAACAAAGGTTGATTTGGCAATGAGAAAAAGAATGGCAACTTCAAAAGAAATGAGGCTAACAATGGGAAGACTTCAGATAGGAAAGGACCCATTGGAGGATGCTTTACTTGTGGGGGTGACTACTATGCAAATCGTTGCCCTAACAAGAATCAAAATGGACAACAAAGAGGTACTGCATTACCTACTTAGCAAGAAGCATTCTAGCAAGGGATTCGTGCATCTCTCAATAATCGTCAAGCCGAGTATCAAATCACACCCATTGAGATGACAGGTACTTTCTTTGGAGTCCCCATATCTATTTTGATTGATACAGGAGCCAAAAAAACTTTGTTTCTCCTAGAACTTTAAGTAAATTTTCTAGAAAAGCTAGTTACATGTCTAAACCTTGGTCAGTAGAATATGCTAACCAATCTAAGGCTCAGGTAGAGTAATGTTTGTTTGAAGCCAAGGTTGACCTTCCTAGTTTCTCAGCTGAAGTAAATTTGTATGTAGCCCCCTTAGGTTCTTATGATGTGATCCTAGGAATGAATTGGTTATGGAAACATAGAGCTAAGGTTAACTATTTTTCAAAAATAGTTGAATGCTTAGATGACTTGGGGAATCTAACCCAATTCCAAGGGATTCAAAGAGAAGTTAAAATCAGGACTATCTCTGCTAAGCAATTAAAAAGGGCTAGAAGGAAAGGTTGTCAGTTGTTTGCAGTCAAGATGGAACAAGTGGAAGAAGGGGTAGAAAACCCTAGTTTATCTTTTGGGAAAAAGTATCCTTTTCTTCAAGAATTTCAAGATGTGTTTCCAGAAGAACTTCTGGGATTGCCTTCCAAGAGGGTGTTTGATCTTGCTATTGATATTAAACCAGGATCTGAGTCTATATCAAAAGCACCCTATCGTATGACGACAACTGAGTTAATGGAATTGAAAGCACAATTACAAGAATTGTTGGCAAAAGGTTTAATCAGACCCAGTGTTTCACCTTGGGGTGCACCAGTTATTTTTGTTAAGAAGAAGGATGGAACCCTTCATTTGTGTATAGATTATTGTATGCTTAATAAAGCAACATTAAACAACAAATATCCTTTGTCGCATATTGATGATCTTTTTGATCAGATGCGTGAAGCTGCTGTGTTTTCAAAGATAGATTTACGATCGGGATATCATCAGTTAAGACTGAAGGATGAAGATATTCATAAGACAGCTTTTAGAACTAGATATGGACACTATGAGTTCACAGTGTTGCCATTTGGTTTGACAAATGGTCCTGTTGCATTCATGGATCTCATGAATAGTATATTAAGAGATTGTTTGGATAAGTTTTTTTAGTATTTCTGGATGATATACTTATTTAATCTAAGAATGAGGAAGAACATCATCGGCACCTGCAAATAGTTCTGCAGAGGTTATGAGAACATAAGTTTTATGGGAAGTTAAGTGCACATTCTTTCAGAAGGAGGTTCAATACCTAGGTCATATCATATCAGCTAATGGAATATCTGTTGATCCTACAAAAATCACAGCTATTCTGGATTGGTTTGTACCAACAAACATACATGAGGTGCATAGTTTCATGGGCCTGGCAGGCTATTATAGAAAGTGTGTTCTAAATTTCTCTAGTATTGCTATTCCAATCACTTCCTTGCAGAGGAAAGGAAAGAGATTTGAATGGATAGACAAATGTCAAGAAGCATTTGATCTCTTAAAGAAAAATTTAACTACAACTCCAATCTTGAAAGTTCCTAACCCCGAAGGATAATTTGAGGTAATCACAGATGCCTCGGGAGAAGGATTAGGAGGAGTGCTTATGCAAGATGGAAGAGTTATTGCATATGAGTCTAGGAAATTGAAATCCTATGAGAAAAATTATGCGCCGCATGATTTGGAATTGGCAGTAGTAACTCATACCTTACAAATGTGGAGACATTATCTGTTGGGAAAGACCTTTGTACTTAAATCAGATCATCAAAGTTTGAAGTATATTTTCTCACAACTGCATTTGAATTCTCAACAAAGGAGATGGTTAGAATTGATATCTAACTATGACTTTGAGATAAACTACATCAAAGGAAAAGAAAATAGAGTAGCTAATGTTTTGAGTCGTAGAAGACATATAGCTTCTATTATTTCTATTTGCAGAAATTTCAAGGATTTGGTATTGCAAAATTTGTCTGGTGATGAGTCTTATGAGCAGGTTAAGCAGGCTCTGAAAGATAATCCTAAAGATCCAAGGTATGATGGTTTTATGTTTGAGTCAGATGGACTACTGAGGTATAAAGATAGAATTTATGTACCTAATTCAGCTGGATTGAGGGATTTAGTATGGAAAGAAGTTCATACTGCACCGTATTCAGGACATCTAGGTGTGACCAAACTTCTAGTGGATGTTAAACCTCTTTATTTTTGGAAGGGAATGAAGAATGATGTTGTAAAACTTGTAGCAATTTGTTTAGAATGTCAAAGGGTAAAAGCAGAGCATCATCACCCTATAGGATTATTATATCCGCATGATATACCAGAGTGGAAATGGCAAGTTATTAGTATGGATTTTGTTCAAGGTCTTCCTATGTCAAGAAATAGACATAATGCCATTTTAGTGGTGGTTGATAAGCTCACAAAGGTAGCACATTTCATACCAGGGAATTTGACTGATGGAGCACCTGTGTTAGCTCATAAATTTGTGCAAGAGGTGTTTAGATTGCATGGTTTCCCTAAAAAGATTATCTCAGATAGAGGTGCGCGTGTAACATCAAGGTTTTTGCAAACTTTGTTTTTTGCGCTAGGGACTAAACTCAATGTGAGTACAACTTACCATCCTAAAACTGATGGGTAAACTGAAAGGGTTAATCAAGTCTTGGAAGATTTGTTGTGAATGTATTGCATGGATCAACAATATAAGTGGGAAGAATACTTACCACTTGTGGAATTTGCTTACAACAATTCCTATCATTCCGCTATTAAGATGGTGCCATTTGAAGCATTGTATGGAAGAAGATGTCAAACTCCTATAAGCTGGGATAAGCTAGAGGATAGGATTAGCATCGGGCCTGAAATACTAGCTGAAATGGGAGAGAAAGTTAAGCTAATCAAAAAAAGATTGGCAGAAGACAATGATAGGCAAAAGAGCTACGCGGATGCAAAACGTATTCCAAGGCAATTTTTTGTTGGAGAAAAAGTTCTTTTGAGGGTTAAACCTCAGAAAAATTCTATTAAGTTTGGGAAATCTTCTAAACTATCCCCTCATGTGGGACCCTTTGAAGTGCTTGAAGTAGTCAATCCGGTTGCCTACATAATTGCTCTACCACCAGTCTTATCTAAACTGCACAATGTTTTTCATGTGTCTTATTTGAAGAAATATGTTGTAGGTAATAATCATATTTTGACTTGGAATTCCTTACATATGCAAGACCCAGGGGTGGTCATGATCAAGCCACTCAAGGTGTTAGAAACATGCAAGCTCCGCCTACATAACAGAGAGGTCTTGCAATGCAAGGTCCAATGGGACCAATATGCTGAGGAAAATGCTACATGGGAGGATTACCATAAATTTTATCAAAAGTTTCCTCATTTATTTAATAATGTTACTAGTGGAAAACAATGAACTTGTTTTATAGATACTTTTTAATACTCTATATCATCGAGGACGATGAATCTTTAGGGGAAGGATATGTTACATCCCCAATTTTTGTCTTGCTTTACTTTTACTATTTACTTGGATATAAGTAAATTGATTATGATGTTTGGATTGGTGACAAGGATTATATTAAATGTCATTTATTGAAATCATAGAAATGATTATGTTATTATCAATTTAATATTTGTATTATGAGATTTGATTTATTAGTTGAATTAATTGAATAATGATGCACTAATCACATATTGTTTGATGACAAGTGAAACGGGATTACAAGTTATCAGATGACTCTCAGGGAAAAGAGAGAGAATCTTTCCAAGAGAGAGCTATAGACCTCAGGTTACGAGTGATTTATTTGCCAAACTGAGTATAAAGCATTTAACGAAAATGTGAATTGTGGTGTCATGAGAGGTAAGCTTTGTCTTGTCAATTTACTTCTAAACTTAATCGACAGGTAGTTGATATTATTTTCAAATCTTTCTAAGTCATATTAAGTCGTCTTAGTCATTAATAACGTTAACAACATCGTTTGAGATTGATTTATAACTATTTACGTTTAACGTAAATATTATGACATTTTTGTCATCAAATGATAGTCTTATTACAACTATTAAGATATTTGACGTGTTATAAATGATTCTTAAATGATAAGACATTATTGTCGAAGTTATTATTATGTGATTATTGTCAACAGATTATGATGGGGAGACAAGCTCAACCCAATCAAAATATCTGTAAACCATGGTTTAATAATATCTTATTATTGAATAAACTATATCTATCTGATGCAATAGGTGATGCTATGAGAATTATAATTGATGTAATCAATATATATAAATTGATGCCTTAGCATCAAATGATGATAATACCTCCCATTGAGTTGACTGCATTGAAGAAGCCGTAAGCTAAAATATAGTAGAGTCTTTATAATTGATAGTAGTGGATCGAACCACATGTAATGATCATTAATAGATCAGTTTATATTTCTTTGAAGTGTTAGCCTCATCCTTACGAGGATGACTATGGTTTTTAACTGCCACAATCGTCGAAGCATGAAGCAGTAATTTCCCATTGACATGTGGGATTTACGCATAAATATTGGTCGTTAGTTTTGATTTAACCATTTTAAAATTGTTAAGCTTTGAATGAAGCTGGTAACCAAACATAGAGGAGAGAATAATGAGGCACTCTGTAGGAGTCATGCCTCTGCCTTTATGTCTAATGACTCAAAGGAGTCGTGATGGTTTTTATTAAGCAAGTTTAGAACTTGTTGTTAACATGGAGGAGAATAGAAGTGATAGGGGAATAGAATGCAGTAGCTGTGTTAGTGGAGGAATACACAGTCCAGTGGTGTTGACCCGGTGAAATATTTGCCTATTCCAGCCAGTTTAATTTGATATACTATCAGGTATTCCTCAGTACATGTTTTATTAATTCATGAGTAAATTGTTTAGCTCATCTAAAAATGGTATATCGTAGTATTGTAGGTGATTGAATGAGCTCGCCAGCAGGAAATTATCTTCTGAATTATGATGTGATAGTCGATATCTATTATGTATCAATTTAGAAATGCCAGTTAACATTTTAAGTAAGCCATTTAGAGTTACTTTCTGGTAGTCATTAAAGATAGCGAATGCTACTTATATGGTTTATGATCGGTCATGCCAGTAAGGTTACTGTTATAATAGACCGAGTCAACCTATTTCTTAGTATTTAAAAATTATTTCTCATACCTGATTAGGGAATGAAAGATTAATGAATATCTTAGCAGGAGAAAGACATAAGTTGCTTTTAGCTTAAACTTATAGTTTCCTTATTGAATTAAGTCTGAAGCAAGTTAATGCAGAGTATGAGAATAACCATGTGATAGACTCATGAATGGATGAACTATGTTTTATTACTCTCAGTTTTAAGCTATATAGTAATGAGGTTATAAGGAGTTAACTTTATTGTATTGTATAGGTTATAAACATATGCATCACGAATAGTGTTATCTACCAAGAGAACTAGAATCATTTGAATTGTTAGTAAACTTTAGGGTCATATCTAAAGATAGTAACTTAGAGATATTAGGAAAGATGGGAATAAGGATATTATGAGAATCCCATTCAAAGCTATTTGTCATTGTTGTTCATAAAGAGATCCAAAACAATGGATTAGGCTAAGTATACTAGAGAATGACCTTGTAAGGATATTTAAACATAAGGTATGTTTTGTTTCTAAACATTATCAAAATTATCTCATGATTCCTTTGTATAGGAGACAGTATCTTTTGAGAATTATAATATTATTAACTTGGGTTAAGTTAATCAAGGGTTATTTTCCAAATCTAGAACTCCAAGATATAAGATATGGATATATTTTTATGTCGTAGTAGCAAGGAACATTAGGGTAACCCTAGAGTTGACTACAAACCAATGGAGTGGTTATGTCATATAGACTTACTCAAGTCTTTAAGGATTATTATCATGACTCTCAGTTTAAACTATTGCATGAATAGGGTTGATAAGAGATATAAACTGCGTGAATAAGATAGTATCCAAGTCGAGTAGGGGTGGGTGAACACAACGACTATGTTCTTTACGAACATTATTGAAATTAAAAACTTTGGCCAAAGTAATGCATTTGTTTTTTGCATGCATTGTCGATTCATTGTATTCAGAATTGATCATCCTATCAGAAATCATACTTAGCTAGAGGGTATCTAGGGTTGTATGGTTTATAGAGTTGAGTAGAATACAACACTATGTACTCGGGAATGGCAAATTACCACTAGTCACCTAAGGTCTACATTCCTCGTGAAGGGAAGGGCCACTTCCTATGTGGAAGATGTGTGGGAGACCGCCGGTCTATGGTTGGAGATAAATCATTGGAAATATTCTCTCTCTCTCCAAGCAGAAAACATGCCAGGACTTGTGATAAAGATGTCAAATATTTAGATGCAGTATTGATTCCAAATTTGTATATGTAATGGTTTTACATTTGTAAACATTGTTAACGAAAAGATAATATGGGTATATTGTATTTTGTAAAAGAAATCTTGTAATTGCAGTTACTTGATTATTTGTTAAATAAAAGAAAATTTTTCTATATCTCATTTTTACCTTGTTGAGTTACTCTATAGTAAATTTTGGATTTTTACTATGTTTTTAGAACGTGGATGTTACAAACAACAACATATTTAGGATTCATTGACTTAGAAAGACTTCATCCATGTTTAAACAATATCAACAAACAAGTAATTTTATCCCAATACACTGCTATATAACAAGCATTGACATATGACAAATATATAATGACACACCGAACATAAAAACCATTAAGTATTCCCACTACCAAATTCCAATTGTATTAATAGTGTTGATGCATCTTGCAATGCATATAGCATAACAAATAGACTAGTATATTATTTATTGACACAAGGATGATGTTTTAAATAATTGCACCATCAAGTACACTATCAATTAGTGTAAGCATTATCTAATGTGTAATAACTCGTATCATAGGATGTTGGACCCATGTAATCATCCCAACTCCTATCATTACTATCATTCTCATCCCACCATGAAGGGAAATCATACTCAATCAATGGATCATTAACAAAGTCATTTTATTCTACTATATTTTTCTTTTATCTTCCTCAAGCAGGAGACAATTATTGGGACATTCACCTATTATTTCCTTTTCATTGTCATTCAAAAACTATTAGTACTTTTGACTTTTTTGACCCCTTTATTAGAGGACGAGCCAACCAAGGCCTCCACGATCTTTCTTTTTTGTATTTTCATCTTTCTAGGCCTCCTACGAGGAACCCTCTTCTATTTATGAGTTTCTTCAATCGTCACAAAAAAAATTAAAGTTTTTGTGGGTTGAACCTATATTAGAGTTCTTTCACACATCAAAAGCATCAAAACCTTGTTGTCAATTACTCATCTCAACTATAAGAATAATTTTTTTGCCATTACTATATTATTATGGGTTTGAAATTCATTTTTCAAGACATTCAACCTCTTGTAGTAAGTTACGAATGATATTTTAATAAAAATAAGTTTGTGCACATGAATTGGTTAAAAATCGCATTGCATGAAAATAAATGCAGGTTGAAAAACACAAGTTTTGTTTGAGATATTATCTTATTAGTTTATTGTAAAGAGAATATAAATTGATGGGTATTGTTTATCTTTGCTAATCTTTAAAAAGTACTATCTTCATTTGAGTAAAAAAAATCATCCTGCACAAAATCCTAACGATAATAACAAAGCTTTCCAAAATTAGAAAGGTTGTACTTGAGAGGAAATATGATGAAATGAAACATTTCATATGATATTAGTTAGCTGAAAATCTTGGGATAGATTGAGCATGTATAAGTAAAAGATATACCTACCAAAAGCCATAAATGTTGATCTGAGACTTACAATATTCCTAAATTACAAAAATGAAGATTGTTTACATGAATGTTTGTCAAAAACTTATGTAGGTTGAAAAACACACTTGCACTAGTTTCTGTTTAGGTATCCTAAATTGTGAAAAAAGATAGTTTGTTGTGTTCCAAACTTTTTTTCTATTTACTTGATTTAAAATTTCTTGTGTTTAGATCATTGTTCATCAAACAAATGTAGGTTAAAAAACATAGTTTGTTTTTCAACTTGCAGAAGTTTTTGTTTATGATTCCTAAATTGTAGAAAAGATAATTTGTTATCTTTCATATTTTTTACGTGTTTAGTGGATTCAAAAATTATTGTGTTTCAAAATTTAGGATTCCCAAGTTGCAAAAATGAAGATTGTTTACTTGAATATTTATCAAAAATAAATGTACATTAAAAACACAATGTGTTTTTCAACCTACACAAGTGTTTGTTTAGGAATCCTAAATTGTGAAAAAAGATAATTTGTTGTGTTCCATTTTTGTTTGGTTGTTTAATTGATTCAAAGAAAATATAATGTTAATCTATATTGCTATTTGGAACATAGCAAATGTTAATCTATATTATTATACTTGATTTTTTTTGCTATTTGGGACATAATATGAATGTTAATCTATATTATTATAGTTGAAATGTTATCTTTACTTAAAAGTTAATAGGTTTACTTCAAAGGTCTATTGTGTAGATGTTAATAACATTACTCAAGTATTGATAAAATCAAATGCATTCAAGAGCTATAGGGCAACAAATCTGATAATCCAAGGACAATGCTATGTGTAGACACCCCAAATTCACTTTGTTTCCTCTCCATGACAATTTTCTACAATTCTCCCAGAATTAACCATTCTCCACCATTTGACTAACCCCACATGATTAATTAATGCGACTAACCTAATTGAAACTAATTCCATTCCTATTGTAATTAACCCCCTTTCTCATCCCTAAGGTTAATTAATTAGATGTAATTAATTAAATTCATATAAATAATTAATCTTAGCCTAAATATTCCTCCAACTAATTAATTAGATAAATAATACATGATTATCTAATTAATTAGGCTGATTAATCACACTTCCCTCTCTTTGAACTAGAATTTAAAATTCAATCTCATGCCACTAAAAGCCAAAAACCTTGTCCTTCAATCTTCACCATCAATTTCAAATTCTAAGTCATAAATCTAGGCCCTCCACTTGCCTACATGTCTCTTTAGGCTACTTGTCCCCATTCCTTGATCACACATGTGTGAGCATGATACATGAGCCAATCTTGACCCTTGATTCCATCTTCCAATATTCACCATCCACTTGCATCTCCTTTCATCCTACAAATTAAGAAAATGTTTACTCTCCATCTTGCATGAGGTCTCTCATCATGCCACTTAACACAAGGATAAGGAGTATCCTCATGAAATCAATCCCAACCCTTGATCTCATCTCTCAATCTCAATCGTCTATGATCAAAGGGGAAAGTCTATTTAAAGAGGCTTACCCAATGGACATATCAATCCTCGTCCATAATAACTACATGCTATCCAACTCATCATCATGCATTATCATAGTACTTACATGCTACCAAATTAAGTAATATCAAGCAAAGAGAATCCACATTATACTAAAACACATCTATACAACATTAGAGCACATCCACAAGGTCAAATGGATGTATAATGTTTGTGTTTTCTTACATTTACATTGTTGTTTAGTCTCCAGTCTAGCTCAAACTAAAGGTGTATGTCTCATTTAAGTTTTATTTTTTATTGCTTGTTTGTGCATCTAACTCCTCTCATTCTAGCTCAAATCTAGTGTCCACATTTATGGCATGCCCAACAGGACCTTGTCCCATATTAATCCTTTGTTTCTTGAGTGTTTTTTGTGAGTTTTTGTAGGGTTTTGGTGTTCTCAGATGTATTTCTAGGTCTATAATGTTTATGTAGAGGGAAGTGATTTTGACCTCTCTCTAATATCAAATGATCTATGAGCTTTGGCCTCTTCTTTGACATCAATGTGTGGTTGGGCCTCATCCCTAACATCAATTGTGTGTCGTTGGGCCTCCTCTACTCTAGTATCTAAATTAGGTTTGACTTCCACTCCAGTTTCTATATGTTGAGCCCCTACACATATCATATAAAAGAGAGAAGTAATAATATAAAAGGGATAGATATATATAAACCAAAAATCACCTTTTAAATAAACGAGAATTTTCAAAAACTACTTTTAACAATTTATTTTTTCATTCTCTTCCATATAAGATTACATAGCATTGTCTTTCCATTTAATCTCACATCACTATAAAATTAAATATATTTTTCTAACATCATTTTCATCATCTATCATTTAGAATCGATAATGAACTTTTAGAAAAAAAGTGGCAAAAAAGTTAAAATCTATTGAGTGGTATTGGTCATTTTTTATAAGTGATGCACTAATGACTATCTGTCACTCAAACACCTCAAGGTTTTTAAGATACTCATCCTGATCACATCAAAGATCCAAATGGGTCTACATATTTAGTGGATAGTTAGAATGGTTATACTATTACATTAATCCTAATTCTACCATGTGAGTTCTTATGCATAAATGTTAGAATGAATAAATCATTAACAATCTAAGAAGTGGTGGAATAGTTACTGTACAACACATGAGGATGACTTAGATACACTTGTAGACACATGGAATGGTTTTGTAGTATCCCTTAAAGGGACTTTCTATCTAGTTGGAAACTATGATGACTAGTAGATCAAGTTTTCTCAAGTGTGTTAGGGATGAGATCAATCATTGCAAGAATACACAAATACTTGTCATACTTTGGCATCCAAAAGAGACATTCAGGATATAAATCAAAATATCATTTTGAAGTATAAGTTAGGCTTAAGACCACACATCCAATTAGATATGGATTCCCTACAAATCTCTTCAATTAGATAATTCTAGAGATTTGCTTGCAAATTTGAAGTAAATGCTAAAGTCAAGACAAAGACAAAAAATTCTAATTCTTAGAAAAAGCCCCAATCTAAGTCCTCTAGATAGAAATCTAAATTAGGAAGTATCTCTCAATGCCATCTAGATAGAAGAAGTAGCAATTACAAAATGATCAAATTAAGTAGTACAAGATTAGAAAGTGATGTTTAGTTCATAACTCTCTAGCACTCATTTCAATGTAGAATGTTGTGCTCAAAAGAATGGATGGTTTACTATAGGATCTTAGAAACATGTCACTGAATAGTGTCAACTAGTATACAACATCAAGCCTTTTAAGGATACAATCCTTTACAATATCACTCCATTAAAGAGGTATGTGATGTTTTACCTAGGCAAATATATATTTACCATTGACTTGTAGTCTATGAAGAAAATCCAAGTTTAATGTTGTCATAGATATTGGCAATAAAAGATATCACATGCCAAAGGTAGTACATAAGTTGTCACTCATCAACACTAAATAATGTAAGAAGTTAGATATTTACATTAAGAAATTTGTGCTTTTAATGGTGAGACCTAAACGTAGGAATGCTAGTTGTAGCATAAAAACATACCATAACTTTCCTCCAATAACATAAATAGAGACTGTAGACACTAAAAGTTGTCCATGTCTTGTCTACACCTAGTTGACATGACCTTGTAATGTTTTGCCCTAGGTCCTAGGTCATCCCACTTAGAATTCTAACTTAATCACACAATTCCAGCTTAATCACATTCCTAATTAATTAAATAAATCCATTTATTTAATTAATTCCCCCTTGTCACATGTCTCACATAATTCAAATTAAAAATTTGAATTAAATGCCTCACCTTTCCTCTCATTCAAACAAGTGCCGCATAGTACATCTTCCACTTAACCCCTTCACATGTCAAACTAATTTAAATAATCTTTTATTTAAATTAGGTCTCATTTATCCTCCATTGCACACTTGTCACATGACTACAATCGCTCTTTGAGTGGGAAACCCTAATCAACCCTAATCGATCTCAACTGTTCATATCATTCAACATAACTTGCAATCTCAACTGTTCATTTGAATTTGCCTTTTCTATAAATCAAACCCCTCACAAGTCATTTTCATGATATCAAGCCCTTGCATACCATTATGCTGCCGAAATCGTGAGCAACCAACAATCCCCCATTGATCAACCCTTCGAAATCTTGCATTCTTATGTGAGGTTGAGAAGAGCCATGGAGATTAATCAACACTAGTTTGAATCTGGTTTACATTTCATTTGTTTATTTATATTTTCATTCTAGTTTGTGCTTCATGGTGCTAGTTAGAGTTTAATTTTCTACATTTTTATTTCAACCCTAGATTTTTCCCTAACGACAGAGACTATAGAGTTGAACCACAAGTTGAAAGAATATAGGCATATCTTTCAACCGCCATTTAGGGTGTGCCTTAGTACATGTGGTGAGATGTACTACTGATTTGATTCTTAGACTATCTCTACCTAATGCTTCATTATATTCATTGGCTACTCTAAATGAATAGATAGGGAGAAGGAAGGCCCAAGATGCTAGAATGGGACCTAGATGTAGTCACGGATGCATGCACACATATCTTTCAAATATGCAACTAACCTCTAATCTTTGGGTGCTTTGATTTTAATTTTGTATGTGTGCCCTTGCTATATATTGTTACTGTTTATTGCTCTATTGATAACCAATCTAAGAATATTTATTGTCTTGTGAATTTTCATTATCTATGTTTATCTCTTAGTTCAATTTTATGTTTCCTAGGTAGCTTTATATATTTACACTTCGAATATTACAAATGCTCTATGTGTAAATCTTGAATGCTATGTGTTTTTTGTTAGTGTTGAAGTACTCTATGTTAAAACTTGCACTCTAAGTCCTATTTTAATGTTGCTTGACTCTGTTCAATGTCTAAATCAAATGTGTACTATTACATTTCCTTGAAGAAACATGTCACAATTAGGTTGAAATGGATAAAGCCTATGGGGTGCAACTTTGTATTCCCACATTTGACCACTATCCATCAATCTCTCATCAATCAACATAATCTAGATTGGATTTGATTGTAACATAATGCATTTTGCTTTATGTTGAAGAACTTTGAATAGTTTTCATATGTGCAACTATAGTTTGAATCCATATATATATAATAAACACTTGAAATTTACATCCTAATTAAACTATTTGATATTTAAATTAAATTAAAATTTAAAAATACATACCTTCTTTCTCTTTGAAATATTTTGCATCATTTCTTCATTTAATTTCTTATCCCTTTTTGTCGAATATGAATGCATAGTCTTATTTTTTCTCATCCTTTTATTTCCCATCTTGTCCTCCACAAAACACATTACAACAATCTTTTCTTCTGAATTTCCTTTCAAAAAATTCCCAAAATGTAAGCTAGAAAATATTTTTCCTTTCAATAAATCCTGAAAATGTGAAATCTACAAGCACAATTCTTGTTTGTTTGGTTATAAACTAATTTATTATGTTCTATTTATATAAGAATGTTTTAAATCTTTGTAAGTCAACGAAAATACCTTCGAACGAAGGTACTTATCTATAAATATTTTAATATTTTTTTAGTCGACCAAAGGGGCATGTATAGAAATATTTTTTAGTCAATAGAAGGATCGTCATTCGAAGGTACCTTCAAATGAAGGTCCTTAGGTAGGCCTTTCTACTTTTCTCACTCGATTTTCCTTAGATTTTTCTATTTCAAATCTTGGGTTGGACCAACAAATGGATTCAACATGACATGACAATTTGCAGGATCGCATCCCTCAAAGTAAGCTTTCCAAAAAGTATAATTTTGAATATATTTAATTTAATTATTATATTTATTTTCTATTTTCTAGTGGACATAGGTTTTTCACCAAACATCAAGCTCTTTGTTCCACACACGTGGAAAAATAGAGTTTTTTTTTAAATATCTATGTATCAGGTATTGATGTCCTTATTTCAACAAAAAAAGGATATATATAGAAAAAGTTATGTGTTATGGAATAAAACTATGTCTAAATTATATTTTTTTTCTTGGTAAACTGTTGACATGGGGTCAGCTCCCTTTGCATTATATTTTTAACCAAATTTAACAAAACATCGAGGTTCAGCATTACAACATATGAACAAAAAAATAGGGATTTAGCAAAATTCCTTGTAAATCTTCCTATCCCTACCCCTATTACAAGCTTCTATTCTACTTTCTATCTACTCTTTCATCTATTTCATACATTATATGCAAGAAAAAAAGAAAGATTAATAGACAATGGTCGCTCCACCTCATGCATTCTCATCCTCTGCATAGTATTGGTCCAGCACCTCATTCATCCAGTCATACTCCACATCCAAACCTGTAAGTTTCTTTAGGAAGGCAAGTCCCCTCACTGCTCTATGTCATCATCCAACTATTTTGTCCTCCCCAGCTTCCGTGATGAAGGGCCACCAATTCACTGCATCCCCTGCAAAATTGACTCTACGGAAGTCTTCAGGCAACAGCACACCAATTCCATATCTCACCACTCCCACCACCTCCTACCATCTACCTTTAAAATCTGGTTCCACAAATTCCTCCATCATCTTCTTAATCATGGATTTCTCTTCGTTTAGGTCTAGCTTTACTACTAGAAACATGGAGGAAAGATCTGTATTTACCCTGTAACAGTTGCAGTTTCTCATGAAGTCTTCACCCAATACCCATTCAATGGCGAAGAGTACTATTCACTCTTCGGCTTAAACACCACACCCAGCCTCTTGTCTATTACTTGGCTGAGGAATGACATTTTTTGCTTCCTACAAACAAGCTGAATTGGGGTTTCGATTATTGTCATTGTCTCTCTTGCAAAAACCACCGCAAAAATGGAATGCTTCCTTCATTTTCCCTCGTCATTTTAGCACTCCCCGCATGCTCCACCAGCCACCTCACCCTGGTCAGATTAGATAGCCTAACACAAGATTGCATTAGCGCTATCATTATTGTTCACCTCCCACAATAGATCATTTGATGCGATGTTAGCTTGGTTTGCTAGCTTGTCTACTTCCATATTTCCCTCCCTTAGCAAATGATTAAATACAACATGTTTGAAACCTTCCAATAAACTAAGCACCTCATTCAACAACATTTTCAACTTCCAATTTACCATAGCCTTAGTTCTCAAGGCATTTATAACTAACATTGAGTCCCCTTCTACCTCTACCCTTTTAACTCCTAGGCATCGACATAGATTGAGACCAAGGATAAGCGCTTGGAGCTTCGCTTCATTGTTGGTCCCTTGTGCTAACTTCTTTTCCACCTTCCCAAGAGTATTGCCTTGCCCATTCTTTGACCAAGCATCCTGCTCCCAAACTCCCTGGGTTTCCTTTTGAGGCACCATCAAAATTTAGCTTTGCCCATCCCTCTGTCGGAGGACTCCACCTTGTTTCCCTTCTCCTTTTTTGGATGTCAACATCACTACCCCCATTAACAAGGGGATGTCTAAATTATAATTAATCTCACATAAAAATTTAATAATAAATAAATATGCAACAAAAAATTACAAAAAAATATATGTGTGCACTAGATATTGGTGTTACGAATCTATGTTTAAAAATTTATAATTTTATTATTTTTGTGAAAAAAGTTATGCATCATGGAATAAATGTCACTTTTTAAAAATACTGTTTTTGATTAGTTCAGCTGGAAAAGAGGGTCCAGAACCCTATACAAAATAGCCCCTAGGGCAATAGGCCTTAAACATGCCAGTAACAGTACATTGACAACACACTAACAACCGACAGAAAATGACTAACCAAAAATGACAGAAAACAAAAGAAAGAACTAAGGACTATCAGTAGTCCTAAACTTGGCCAAAAACTTGACCATGTCTTTGTAGTCACCGAGGCTATCGATCCCCACCTGCTTGACTCTGTCATCCAGATCCTTGATAGCAACAAAAACTGACGCCACCCGATGTAAGGCCTTGGCAGCAAATTCGGTCATGGTCTTCTATTTCTTCTACATTTTCTCCATCTACAACTTGAGTCTCCCCATGTCCTCAGCAGTTGTGACACACAATGAACATCCACTCTTATTATCCATACCACTGACTTCCTCAGCAGCAACACCCAAGTCCTCTGAACTTGACTTGTTCATGGAAGCAAAATAGCTCACCCCTTCTTCCTCGTGCACAGACTCAGTAGGAGCTTCGTCCTCCCCCTCCTCCATGATTTTCTCCACAAATTCTGAGTCATCAAAAATCTCAACACCTTGAGGGCCAGCAGAAGGTTTCCTAGCAACGCAATTAGACCGGTGCACCCTCGAGATGGTTTGCTTAACAGTGTCCTCCCCTTCACCACCTCCAGTCAGTATGGGCCCTGGTTCCAAAACAATTATTTTTGCCGAACTAGTCACCATCCCTTCTTCCTTAGTACTAGTCTTGGCTTTCTTAGCCTACACAACCCCTTCCTCCTCAGTTGTCGCTCTCTCCCTTTTGGTCAGGCCAATATTCTATTTCCCAGGTTTAGGATTGGCTTTTGGGGATTTTGTTTTAGATTCAAGGGTGAGGGTTCCATCTGGGGACTTACATTCCACAATATGGGGACTTCCCTTGGTGGTTTTAGAGATCTTAGGGGTCCTGACACATGTTTTCACCTTGCCTTTAGAACTAGAAGAAACAAACATCTGGGGGTCCTCAATCATTTTAACCTTAATCTGCTTCGGGGGACATAGGGTGAGATGGAAATGATACAGTCTCAGAATGAGGCCTTGATGGATGGGGACAAGAGGGTGAAAGCTTAATGGACTTTTCCAGAGAGGACTAAAGAAAAAAAGGAAAGATAATTTCCATTTTGTTCCTAAAGTGATTGAGAAGAGCATAGTGATAATGGTAAAATACCTTAAACCTTCCTTCCAATGTGAAGAACTTCATGATCATTAAGCAAATTTGGCCCTAGGGCTCCGACAATTTTTCCCTATCAAACCCATCATGCAACTTCACAGCCACCTCCCCCTTTGTAAAGAAGAGACCCATATGTTTTGGGTCGGGCACCTTGCTGCATCTAGCATGCTTCTTCCCTTTGGTGGGGAGCCCCATAGCCTGACTAATCACCTCCTCAGACACTTGGAAGCCAATACCCCCAATAGGACTTGTCTGGTGTCCTCTTCCCACAACTCAACAAACTGGCACAACAACTTTTCATCATGGCCAATCATACCTTCCAGAAAGGAAACCACTTCACCCTCCTGGATGATATGCCAGACAATCTGGTCCTACTTAAATTCCTCCACCGTGGTCAACTCAATCTTCACAATCTCTCCCCCCATATTCACAAATCAAATTTCACACAGGCAGCAAAGCATAAAATTGATAAGGCTAGTGCTATTGTAATTAGCAAGTAACCTGATAAAATGGAAGAGCAACAGAGTAAGATCAATAATCACATCGTAATTATTATGGCGATTCGCCACACCTATGCCACATTGCAAAATCTCCTTGGGAAGAGATCTCGACCGCCACATTGTGTGGCAATGAATATCACCTACCACAAAGATTAACCAAATATTATTGCCCACAGGCAGACCCATCCTACACACTGTCTATACCCCTGCCAGAGGCCACCACGACGTCCTTTTGGACCAATTAGGTCCAACTCTCCCACCGTCACCAAAATCGAGGCTTTTTTGCTTTATGACCTATCTACCAGTCATCCAGTCAACACGCCAACCCACCAACAGATAGTTGTCCCACCAGCTATACTTCCAACCCGCACAAACCCCCTTCCTAAGCCACCTAGGAGTGCTTGACTTCCTTCCCATCTACTTTTGAAAATTAAAAAATTTCTCCCCATCAGACTTGTTAACCCATCCAAAACCATCAACCTTGGTCCTGTTTGAACGGATCTCCATGAAATTACCCCCACCACCACCCAACCAAAGAAAGAGGATGGTCACAACCCCAAACCACCTAATTCTTGTTATTGTCTTCATCTTTCTTTATGATAGTATGAATCTCATTGGGCAGGCTAGTCAAACTCCTCCAACACTGGCATCCATTGCTATCGTTGCCCAGGTTTGTCATAGCATTGATAACTACATTTCCTTCCCTGTATATGTGAGAGATCTTAAACTCCTCCAACCCATTGAGTAGTAATTTAATATCTCCCATAATGTCAGCCAAACTCCACCCAAACTAAGCCAAACCCAAGGCAACATTAACAATTAGCTTCGAGTCCCCTTCCACATGAAGAAGTCTGATGTTCAAGGAGATAGCCAATTTAATACCCCATAGCATGGCTAAAGCTTCAGCCTCATTGTTGCTCTTGAAGCCAATACCTCCAGAATAGGCAGCCACAAAGGCTCCCTTGTCATTTCTTATGGTTCCTCCTCCACTAGCCACCCCCAGGTTCCCCTTGGCAACTCTGTCGAAGTTGAGCTTACACCATCCTTTCGATGGCATGACCCACCTGGTCTTGGCTCTAGCAAGCCTTTTAGAATCATCTATGTGGCAAGTACTAGGGCTGATGTTCCAATGCTTTAGCAAACATTGTTCTTCCCATCTAGAGGGTCTATCCACTACTTTGAAGTTGTTGAGTTGATGTTCTCTGCCAACAGTTTAAGGCAACTCTGGAAGACTTCCACGAGGGTTCTAAATTTCTCTCTAAAAATTCTATTATTGTGTTTCTTCCAAAGATTCTAGGCCAAGTGGGGTGGTAATTGTAACCAGAGCTCCTTCGTCATCGGAAGCACCAGATTGAAAGGGGGCCTCCAATCCCAGGCCAGGACAACAAGATTATTGTTTAAGGTCCAACATATATTAAGCTTCTAAAAAATAAAGCCCCATATCTCCCAAGCAAAATTGTAGTGAAGGAAGAGATGATTAGGCGTCTCTTCTTCAGTTCCACATAGAACACACCTGTTCGGCATTTGAAAGCCCCTCCTTTTCAGATTATCTATGGTCAAAATTTTGTTGTGCATCAGGGTCCACCAAAAGAAATTGACTTTAGGAAGAAGTTTAGGAATCCAAACCTTCCTCTAGAATCTGTCCTCCCCAGTGTCTAACAGCATGCCATATGCACTTCTAACTGAGAACAAGCCTTTGTACTCCTTGTCCCAAATCATCTGATCCTACTTAGGGAAGAGAGGGATTCTGAAGTCCTCTAGATCTCTTTGAAGTTGCATTGCTAGCATCCTATCCTCGTCATGGTCCGAGACACATTCTATCATATCTTTCCATTTCTTAAAGCTCCCGTGAAACCTTAAGTAGTTCGCCATCTTGGGGCTAAAGAATCTATGAGCCTTGTTTGCAAATCTGCCATACTCCAGCTCCTTGAGGCGCTTATCCTTCAGCCAACTGTCCTCCCAAAAATTAACATCCCTGCCATCCCCAATCTCCCACCTAATACCTTTGTGAAGGAGGCCATGGGTCTTGAGGGTACCATTCCAAATGATAGAGCCTTTGGGTAACCTGACATCAGAGAGCATCTTGCTACCCCAATCCCCATTGAGATACTTAGCCATCATAATTTCCCCCTAGTCTTTATTACCTTGAATTAGGTTTCATCCCACCTTAGATAAGAAGGCACGATTCATGAGCTAGATTCTTCTCAGTCCCAATCCCCCTTAGCATCTAGGGGTACAAACTTTGTCCCACCCAACCAGCACAATTCTCCATTTCTCCTCCACTCTAGACTAGAGGAACTTCTTTTGGATTTGCTCAATTTTCTCTGCCACATATCTATGAATTTTGAACAGACTTAAGGAGTAGTTTGGCATACCTTAAAGGGAAGCTTTAAGGAGTTGGAATTTCCCCGCTTGACTCAGAAGGGCTCCTTTCTAGCTAGCCAATTTCCTCTGTATTCTTTCTAGTAGCCCATTCTAATAGTTGGAAGAGACTTTAGTGGTAGTAAGCGGGAGGCCCAAGTAAGTGGTTGGGAGCCTTGCACTTGAACAACCGAGGACATAGATGATTTTTCGTTGCAGATCCTCTTAGGTTTTGAGAAAGTAGATGTGGCTTTTCTCAAAGTTAATACTTTGGCCAAAGGCACCTTCATAAGCCTTAAGCAACCCTTTCCATCTTCTGGCTTCAATAACTGAGGCAATCTCGAACAATATAGTATCATTAATGAATTGTTGTATGACCGAAGTCTGAGCAGACGTAGTAGGATTGATGCCCCGAAGAGTCCCCTGCATCAAAAGGTTGCAAGCATTCCTACCCAAAACTTCAGCCAGTAGGATAAAGAGATAGGGAGAAAGAGGGTTACCTTACCTGAGGCCCCTCCTAGAGGGAAAAATCCTCTAGGAGAACCATTGACTAGAATAGAGAAGTGTACTGAGGAAATACACTCCTTGATCATATTAGTCACCTTCTCTTGAAAGCCAAATTTCCTTGAAACCCTGAGCAAGAAGTCCCAATTGACACAATCATAAGCTTTGGAGATATCCAGTTTGAAGATGATACCTAAGGAGTTGCTCTTGGAAATTGAGTGGACGATCTCATGTGTAGTGATGGCCACATCAAGGATTTGCCTCCTAGGAACAAAGCCCTTCTAGTTTGGCACAATGAGTTTGTCAAAGAGGTGTTGAACCCTAAAAACCAAAATTTTGGTGAAGACCTTATACACCGTGTTGCAAAGACTAATAGGTCTAAAATTAGTCATAAGATTGGATTTCATCTTCTTTGAGACCAAAGTAATAAAGGTGTTGTTCAATTGCCGCAAGAGCCTACCCGTTTGAAAGAAATCCTTAGCCGCATTGAAGACATCATTCCCAACAATCTCCTAGAAGGTTTGAAAGAAGGCCGGGGGGAATCCATTCGGGCCAAGGGCTTTGAAGGCACCCATAGAAAAGACAACAACTCTAACTTCCTCCTCTGAGATGGGTTTAGACAGAAGGTAGTCATCCTCTTCAAACAAAATGGTCGGAATGGCATCCAAGAGGGAGATATTATCATCCATAGGGGCACTGGTTTGTTGAGCAGCTAATAGGGACTCAAAATAATTGGAGGCTAATCTTTCGATCTCCCCATCATCCTTGAGTACAGTGCCTTTCTCATCCCTTAGTTTCCTGATTGTATTCCTCTTTCTATGCCTTAGAGTGGACTGGTGAAAGAACGAAGTATTCCTATCTCCTTCTTTAAGCCATTGAACTCTAGACTTCTACTTCTAGTAAACTTCCTCTTCCTTAAGATTTCGCACCCATTCCTTAGAGAGAGTGTTATCTAAGATCTATAGTTCCTCTGAAAGGTCCCCCTTCTCCATTCTGTCTTGCACTTCCTTGAGTTGACCCATAATGTTTTTCTTCCTGGTCAGGACATTGCCAAATATATATTTATTCCATCATTTAACCTTGCTCCGCACATTAGCTAATTTCTAAGCCAGTATGTACATAGCAGGCCCTTGAATAGGGATATTCAACCACTTAGAAAGGCTATCCCTAAAGTCAGGATGGAGAGCCCACATCAGTTCAAATCTGAAGGGGAAGGGGCCCTTCATACTCTCCTTGTACCAGCTCAGTAGAAGAGGGTTGTGGTCAGAGCCCACCTGAGGAAGGGTAGTCAAATGCACGAGATTAGAGATAGTCTAATAAGAAGAGACTAAGAATCTATCTAACTTAACCTGGATATGATTGTTCCCTTGTCTCCTATTCGACCAAGTAAAAGCTTGCCCCACCAGATCTATATCCATGAGACCAGCACTACCTAAAAACTTAGCTAGGTCTGACATGCTATCTGAGAAGTCCATGAGACCCCCCATTTTCTCTGACGGGTAGAGAGGGGAATTTAGGTCCCCCTCAACCATCCAATTGGTTCCTCTATCTCCCTTAATTTTTTCAGCCAAGCTATCCCATACCACATTTCTATTACTGCGAGTATTGGGAGCGTAGACATTGATGAGAGTCCATCTTTCACGGTGACTTTGGAAGGAGACTTCAATAAAATATCTAGAGTAGGAAATCACACTCCCTACCAGATTGCAGTTTCATATAGTAGCAATACCTCTCGAGGCTCCTTGAGATCCGCTAATAGCATAGCTCGTACTGGGCCAAATCTTATTTATAGCAAGTTTGAAATTTTCCTTCATCATTTTGACTTCCTGAAGTAAGAGAATATCAACTTTATTGTCAAAAATATAGTTCCTAACCAGTAACTATTTTTTAGGGCTATTGAGCCCTCTAATGTTCCACGAGATGATCTTCATTCCTTGGTCTTTCTAGGAGGGGCCAACAGGGTGGTCTAATTCCCCCTAGCAATTTCTTGTTCCATCTCCCTCCTAGTCTTGATGTGTGAGGATCTACCCCTGTTGCTATCTCTCCCCACATCGGCTATCTTTTTGCTGCTTCCTTTCCCTCTCTTTTTCACGATAGTCCAACCCTCCTGATCCTCCGGGCCTCTGCTAGGCCCAACACCTGGGGATGGGGAAAAGTTCACCTCTAGGGAACTTAGCCCCATTTTGGTGTAACCCGTCTTCTCTCCTGGGCTACACACTTCATGAACCATACTCAGTTGGGAGACCTCCCTCAGTGCACTAATGTCCAAGGCAGGTTCCCCCTCCTCCATTTCCCCATGTCCCTCGCTAGCAACAGCAGCCTCCTGTGACTCTTCCCTCAGATTAAAGGCTTCTACTGGCTCTCGTTCCTCCTCTTCATTGGTCCCCCCATTAATAGTCACCTCTTGGACTGCCTCCATAGGTGTTGTAGTCTTCTCCTCCAAATGGACCTGCAGAAGCTCCACCTCTAAAACCACCCCTGACACTTTCTACCCCAGGGAGGTAGGGGGTGATTCCATAATTTTAAGGATGTCATCCTTAAAGGGGTACTCTTCCAAGTTCTCACCCGAGGCAACCCACGCCTCCACCTAGGGTGAGGGGCATTTAGGGGCTCTGTACTGGGTGAAAACGTGTCTTGGTTTCATGTAGTTTTGACAGAAGATCCTAGAGTTCTCATACAATATACTCTGAGTCCACTTCTCGTATTTAGATTCTAGAATAATAGAAGTGGGCAAGGTCTTGAGGAAATCCACATTGCCACAGAATCAAGCATAGACAAGCCTTGCCTTGGCCTTAGTGACTTTGTCCACCATCACATATTCACCAAATGTGTTGCCTATCCAGGCAAAAATTTCCTCGTCCCAGTATTCTAGGGGGAGGCCCGACAGCTGCACCCAAATAGGGGCCGACTGATTAAGGTCTATCTTGGGATCAAAGCCTAGCCTCCATTTGTTGGAATTAGTTAAGACAACTGAGAGGGGGGGTGTTGTCCCACAAATATTAATCTTTTCTACTTTTAATCTTCTTTAACAACTTTCAATCAGATAAACATTAAAGCATGAATCAATAACACAAGAGTAGAAATAAATTGAGCACACATAACACCAGAATTTTTACGTGGAAACCCAGTTAAGGGAAAACCACGGTGGGGGTTAACCCACAAGATTTGTACCTTGTTAAAATTACTTAGATGAAAAGGGAAGGCACATGCCTTCGGGCTCACTGCCCAGAGCTCACTATTCAAGAGAGGCTCACTGCCTACAGAATTTATGTTTAATACAGAAAGAATGAATTGTGAAATAACATCTTCTTTATGCTTGGTTTAGTTCCTTAGAAAGCTCACAAAACTTCTGCTCTACTCCAAATACTTCTTCTCTAGCTCTTGATCTAAACATCTCTTATTCTTCTGCTTCTCCTTTGCTCTGCTCTGCCTTTGATCCTTTCTTTGGATTTTATTATTTTTGCACAAGGATAATTTTCCACAACTCATCAACAAGTATTTATACGCTTCATCAACCTTGGAATGAACATCAAGGTCAGCACTACAAACATCTAACTTAATGTGAATCACTAAGCTGTCGGCCAAACATAACTGGGACTCAAATCTTCCTTGATCAACACACCACGCTTCATAGAATTGCTCTTAGATCATCCACAACATGCTTGAATCATCCGGTCGGCCAAGACTGGGAAGAAAAGCAATACCAAGAAGGAAATCTTCTTTGACAAGCTCAAACTTCAATGTGGACCTCCAACATAATAGTCACATGATCCAGAGACCTCCACAAGCACATTGAATTCAACAAAAACATCTGCACTCCTCCAAATCATCAGAATCACTTGCATCTTCCTTCGGAACCTCAAGAACCTTGTCTTCCATGACTGTCACATTAGAAAAATTGTTTGCAGACCTTCAAACCACGAACCACTTGAATGAATGATACACACTACCTTCCCAAACATGCCTCTAGATCCACAGATCATCATTTGACATATCCAGAATAATCTGGACCTCTTTCCTGTCACTCTGTCTCTTCTAAACACTACAAAACTGGTTCTACTCAAATGGCCATAGCTTCTTCAAATCTTCACGCAAACCCTTCAAAGCTTAACTGGAGCTTCTTCAGACAATCCTCTACGTAGCCACATACATTGATCCTCATTAATTTTCTCAATATCCTCAACAATTCAGTCTTCTATATAGGCAGCAAAATAGGATACAATTGACACTAATGGCAACAAGGATATGTTGACATCAATGACAACACCGATTAGGCACATATTTGCAACAATCTCCCCCTTTGTCATTGATGGCAACATATGATGTGAAAAACTGATTTGACCCTCAAGACAAGACCTTCTCCCCCTTTCTCAATCACTTTCTTCACTACTCCCCCTTTCATCAGCAACTAGTTTTTCATAGAAACTTCTCTCCCCCTTTGACATCAATGGCAAAGAGCACATATTTGCAATCTTTTCTCCCTTTTTGTTTTAGACTAATCCCAAAATCTTCATACTGACTACTCCCCCTGAGTAGTATCTCCTTAACATCAATCCGGATCACAAGATATGACTGTGAATTCCACCAGACTGATGCACCTTAGTGCATCTTAGTTTTGATCAGGAGGGGTAATAACCCCTAACTTCTCTCTGAGATACTCGAAAGTATCCTTGGGAAGAGGCTTAGTGAAAATATCCTCAATTTGATCCTTTGAAGACACAAACTCCAACTTGACTTCATTCTCATTTACCTTCTCTCTTAAGAAATGAAACTTAATGGATATATGCTTTGTCTTTGAATGCAACACCAGATTCTTTGAGATACTTATTGCACTTGAATTATCACAGAAGATTGTGACAGGCTTCTCAAACACAATTCTGATGTCCTTCAAAATTTGCTTCATCCATAGAACTTGAGTGCAATTGTTTGCTGCTGCTATATACTCTGCCTCTGCTGTAGATAGGGATATTGCCTCCTGCTTTTTGCTTAGCCAAGAAACCAATCTTCTTTCCAAGAAGAATGCACCACCACTAGTACTTTTCCTGTCATCCACATCTCCTGCCCAATCAACATCTGTATTTGCATGAAGAGTGAAGTCATTGTATTTTAGATACCACAATCCATAATCAAGTGTTCCTTTGAGATATTTGAAGATTCTTTTGACTGCTACAACATGGGATTCTTTAGGATCAGCTTGGAATCTAGCAACAAGCCCAACTGCGTTCATGATATCAAGTCTGGTCTGAGTCAGATAGAGCAATCCTCTAATCATTGATCTATACCTTTTCTGATTTGCCTTAGGGGAGTCATCATCTTTACTCAACTTACATCCAGTTACCATAGGCGTACCTACTAGCTTTGAATCTTCCATTCCAAACTTCTTCAACAATTCTTTCACATACTTAGACTGAGATATAAAGATACCTTTATCTGACTGAGCGATTTGTAGACCTAAGAAGAAATTCATCTCACCAAACATGGACATCTCAAATTCACTTTGCATCTGATCAGCAAATGTTTTGCACATGCTCTCATTTCCACCAAAAAATGATATCATCAACAAATACCTCAACAATTAGAATATTCTCATGATCAATCTTGAAGTAGAGATTACTGTATGAAGTGGAAGCTGTTGGAGTGATTTGGGTGGTGGCTTTATTGTATGGACAGAAGGTTTGGTTGTGTCCTTCCAGAAAACTGCAGTATTGGAAAGGACGAGGATCGGCATAGATAGTGACTTCAGTGCCATTGTGGGGGAATTTGAGACATTGATGGAAAGTGGAGGGGACAGCTTGCATGGCATGGATCCATGGGCGGCCGAGAAGAATGTTATAGGGGAGGTCAAGATCAAGAACCTGACATTTGGTTTCAAGGATTTTCTGTCCCACTTGAATAGGGAGCTTTATGGTACCCTCGGATAGCCTCTCGGTGTCATCATATTCTTTTATTGTTATGCACTCGCTAGCATCCACAACCACATCTGAGTACCCCAAGTGTTTTAGCAATTTTAGAGTGCATATATTAAGGCCGGAACCACCATCTATTAGAACCCTTTTAATGGTGTGTTTGTGAATGCGGACCTCGATGTGTAGTGCATCATTATGTAGGTGTTCGGAAGCAGGAAGATCTTTTTCAGAAAACGTGATATGGTGTGGTGTGGCAATATGGCCGACCATGGCTTGAAATTGATTGACATCCAAGTTCGCAGGGACTTGTGTTTCCAAAAGGGCCTTGTCGAGAATGTCCTTGTGGCGGGGTGATGTGTGAAGTAGCTCAAGGATGGAGATTTGCATGGGTGTCTTTCCTAGATGGTCTAGGAGGTTGTATCGAGTGGTGGGTGATGGACGGGCGTTTGGATGAGGGGGGAGGGGATCACATGTGGATGGGGGTGTTGGTTCAGTGGGAGGGGCAGTGCAGATTGAGACACGGCCTCGACGGGTTGTGATGGTACAATCGGGTGCTTGTGCCCGAATGGTGATTATGTTGACAGAGTGGGATGAGTGTTCGATGCGGCCGACAATGGAGTCGTAGTGTGTGGGTGGTGGAGTGACATTGTACACTTGATTGGATGATGAAGCTTTGTTATGGTTGGGTAAGGGATCCTTGTAAGCTCCAAGATTGGCGTTTGGTGATGGCTGTGTACTGTGCTCAAGGTTGACAAGATTTTGATCTATTAGGTCTTGGATACAATGTTTTAATTGCATGCAGTTCGCTGTTTTATGACCTGCCACGCGGTGGTATTCGCAATAATCATTTTCATTATACCATGATGCCTTGAGGTCATTGTCTTGGCATGGTCTGACAGGCGGGAGTGTGATTTCTCCTTGCTTGAGGCATCTATCGAGGATGTCCTCAATAGGTTCTGCTAACGGCATGAAATTTCGGCGAGGTTTACAGGGTTTATTTGGTCCTCTTTGGTTATTGGTGTTTGCTGCATACGTGTGTGCCGGTGTATGATTTTGGATGTGTTGGATGGCCTTTATATCGGTGACGCTGTCGTTCAGATTATTCTTGTTCTTCGCCCAATAACGTGATTTATCATTAGATTGCGTGTTGGTATTGTTGTTGTTGTTGGGGGTGTTATGATTGGATTTGAGGTTGTTGTTATTGTTGTTGTTGTTGGACTTGGGATCGTAAAGTTTGATGGAACCCTTAGCAATGAGGGCTCGTTCCACAGTGGTGCCTTTGTCGATAACCTCTTCAAAGGTAGATGCACACAGAATCTGTAAGTGAAAACCTAATTTCTGATTGAGATTGGCCACGAACATGGTGACAAGTTGTTTTTCAGGAATAGGCCATGGGAGCTTGCTTACTAGGCCCCTCCACCTTTGTAGGAAAGAAGCGAAAGCTTCGTCGTTCTTTTGTTTGGTGTTACAAAGGTCAGTCATAGACATCTCATGTTCAAAGTTGTAGGAGAAGTGGTTGACAAACTTCTCCGCGAGCTCGGGAAATGTTTGAATTCCAGGTGGAAGATGGGCAAACCATTCAGCGGCTTGGCCGCCAAGACTTCTTGGGAAGAGTCTCATAAGATATGTGTCATTGTGAGAGACTTCGAGGCAAGCAATGTAGAATTCCCGAAGGTGGTCCCTAGGATCACCCTTTCCCTTGTATTTGTCAAATTTTGGCGTTTCAAAGTTTTTAGGGAAAGGGGGCATGTACAAGGTGCGGTCAAACGGGTAGGGACAAATATCCTCAAAAGAATAGTATTTGCGTTTGCCCCCAGTTTGTAAGTCATCCACCTTTTGGATTAAGCTTTGCAGCGCGGTGTTGAAATCCTGTGGTTGTTGTGGTTGAAACGTGTAGGGTTGTTGATTGGTGAGATAATGGAGGTGGGGTGGGAGTTGGTGTTGGGGATTGGTTTGGATGAGATGTTGGTGTTGGGGATTGGGGTTTGGATTGATTAGTGCCTGCTGTTGTTGGTGCGTGTAGAGTTGTTGGAGAATATGTGGGGGTATTTGTGGATTGGGATTATGTTGACCTGTGAGATTGACGTTGGGTATGTGGACGTTAGATGGGTTAGATGTGTTGTGGGATTGTTGGTGCGTGTAGAGTTGTTGGAGAATATGTGGGGGTATTTGGGGATTGGGATTATGTTGACTTATGGGATTGACGTTGGGTACGTGTATGTTGGATTGGTTAGATGCGTTGTGAGTTTGTTGTGAGAATAGTTGTCGTAGGTATGCAAGGGTGTGAGGGTTTGGTGGGGGCACACTTGTGGAGGTACTTGCTTGTGTGATGTTGCCTTGTATGCCCATTGTGTTTGAAGCAGAAGGGTTGACGGTAGTTGTGGTAGTAGAAGTGATGACAGGTTGGGAGATGTTAGGTATGGCCGTGGAAATTGTAGGTGTGGTAGCGGTTGAGGTTGTGGAAGTGGTAGATACGTTAGGTGTTGACGTTTGAGAGATGGTAGGTTGGGTATGTGATGTAGATGCTTGGGTATTTGATGGGGTTGGGACAACTATAGAAGTGGATGGTTGTGATGATGTTGTGACAGGGGGAAGTTGAGCACCAAGCTTGAGAAGATGGTCAAGATATCTCTTTGGATCCGATCTTAGGACTTTATCAAGTAGGTCCATATTATCGGCATCTTGCGTGAAGGTCAAGACATCTAGGTCATCTTGGGATATGGTGGGGACATTTTGTGGTGGTGGTGGGGGTGGTGTTGGTGCTTGTGGTAAGAAGTGAAAAGGGTCGTTGGCACCAAATGGGGGGATGAAGGAATATGTAGGTGGATTTTATGTTTGATAAATGGGTATGTTGTTACTGTCGGTGTTAGGCATGCCAAAGGGCCATCGTTCTGCCATTTCTTGATTTCTTTTGTGTTGTGATCTTGTGGTGGGCATACACGTATGGATTTGATTTCTAGATGTGGGATGAGGTGGAGACCTTAGAGAATTGAATTGATTGTGTTGGACCCAAAGATGGATGTGGTCGTGGAATGGAGTAGAAGGGTATGATGAAGATCGATATGTTTTCCAAAGGTTTTATCCTAAGGGTGATATGAATGGGTGATATTGATATTTTTGCACAAATTTTGGACCAAAGATGGATGATAAGAAAGGGATTTGATGTTTTTGATTTTTTTATTGATTTAGGATGGTGAGGATGATATTGTTGATGTTTCTCGAATTGAGCTTTTGGATAAGATCTAGATTTTGATTTGGCACACAAAGGATGATGATTTTCTTTGTTTGGGGTAGACTAATGACCTTACACAAAGAGAGGTGATTTGTTTTTCTTGAAATGTAGACTAATGACTTTTCAAGGAAAACGTGATGTTAATGATAGGATCTAGATCTAACTTTGGCTCAAAAGGGTGACAAGATTTGATTGGTGATTTGATGAGGTTTTGATTTGGATGTGGATTTTTGAAATGATTTTATATTGGTCCAAGGAGATATGCAAAAGGAATGAATGGGGATGGATAGATATGTATTTGGGCTGATTATGATGTATCAAAGGGGTCCAACAAGGGTGGTGAGTGATCCTCTAAGGTCAAAGAGAATGTGTAATTTGGAAAACTTTGGAAGAAAATGGCTGGACGGTTGGTGGATTTCTATGAGATGGGTATGGATTATGGCAGAACAGAAGGTGTAGATCACAACAAAATGGGTCTTTGCTTCAGGCAAGTCAATCTAAAAATAGCGCCAATCCACGGATGAAAAGGCGCTACAATCAGACAGATATAGCGCTAAAACAAGTTACACAGATTTCTGATGGCAAAATTTTGGGACTTCTGAAGGTAGATTTTTGGATTTGTCTGCTTGGGATGTGACCAACTGATTTGTTCTATCTCAGGCACGTCAATCTTAAAATAGTGCCAATCCACAGGTGAAAAGGTGCTACAATAAGACAGATATGGTGCTGAAACAGAGTTTGACAGATTTCTGATAGCAAATTTTTGGATCTCTGAAGGTAGATTTTTGGATTTGTCTGTTTGGGATGTGACCAACTGATTGTTCTGTCTCAGACACGTCAATCTCAAAATAGCGCCAATCCACGGGTGAAAAGGCACTACAATAAGACAGATATGGTGCTGAAACAGAGTTTGACAGATTTCTGATAGCAAATTTTTGGATCTGATTGTTTAGACTGTGACCAACTGATGTGTTCTGTCTCTTGGCAAGTTGTTTGTGAAAAATCAAAGCACTTTAACACACATTTGAACACAAAATAAGCAATGATTTTTGTTTGTGAAATGACATGACTTTGTTTAGAACAAGCACATTTTTACAACCTATGGCGAGAATGGGACAGTATTTGTTGAATCCCCTAGCTGCGCCTATTCAAAGCGGGTAGCTCCAGGATCTTGGTAGCACCGGCTCCTCCTTACAATTGCACACACTTCTCACGCATACCAAGATCCGGGTTTCTTATAAGGCTTGACCCTCTCCAAACCTTTAGATTGTCCCTTCTACCTCGGCTAAGAACCGCATGAATCAGGGCCGCTTCAAGGGTTTTGCCCTCTACGTCAACAAATAGAAGGATTTTGGCTTACTACAACAATGGCTCTTAGTAAGGGCATCCGTTCAGGTGGTTATACGTGCGGCAATGCTACTCTCCGTTATGGAGTCTCCCAGCCTCCAAGGGTTGCGCCTTAGAGGGTTTATGGGGAGGTTTGCTGTCGGTATAACAAAACAACACCTGTCGCTTGAGACTTTCGTCCCAAACGTCTTATTTTATATAGCGGCTTGGAAGAGCTTGGCTTTAGCTTGATGCCGCTTGGGTCGTTCCCACCTTTCGAAGCGGGGTGGTAGGCCCTCTAAGGATTACAAAAGCAATACAATCATGAAAACACTTTTGATCCCCAAGTTCATACAAAGATGCGAGGGGAGAGCATACGTGTTCCCTATGATTATATCACACTCAACATGGTTCAATTTTAGATCTTTGGATTAGATGGGGGGTGATTAATGCAAAGTGTTGTCAGAAGTTTTTGATTCCCAAGATCACCAAAAGGTGTGAAGGAAGAGCATACACTTTCTCACTCTACTTGACACAATCACGAAGACACTTCACACAATTTTATAGATTGTCTTGATTAGATGCGTGGAAATGCAAGTTTGTTGTTCTTTTTATCCAATGAAGTATGCAATTTGTTGTTCTTTTTATAGCCCAAAATTGAAGTGTTTTGATTGTTTGTTTGTTGGCACACAAAAAGAAGTATATTTTAGAGCACCAAAAAGCAAATGTTATGATCACACACTTCAATCAAGGAGTTGTTTGGATTGATTTTAGAACACCAAATGGAAATGTTTGTCTAAGACCTAACAAAGCAAACAAAGGTTCATTTTAGTTTCCAAATTGAAATGTTTGCTAACTAGTTAACAAACCATCCTGCAAAAAGATTTCGTTAGTATTCGCAGTACCTGCAACAAACAGAAAGGCAAAATAGCGCTAAAACTGACATGCACAGGCGCCACTGCGGGCAGAACAACCCGACTTATGTAAAATGGCGCTAAACTAATTTATGGCGCTAATTACAACCTAAGATAGTGCTAATTAAATTAAAGGTGTTGTTACAGAAGATAGCGCTAATAAATCCTAAGTTACGCGCTAAAACAGAGGATAGTGATAATCTGAAGTAGTGCAGGCGCCACTGTGGGTGTTTCTGAATCCGGGGGGAAGACACCAATGGCGCTAATCTGAAGGATGGCGTCAAAACGCGGAACTGATGCTGTTTGTCTGATTCTGTCAAAAATTTGCTATAGCCTCCCCCTGTAATTCCTTGTTTTCCTGCAAAACAGAGAACAAAAAACACAGAAAACAATAGGAAAAGCAATAAACACACGTGAGTACAGTTAGCATATCAAATAAAATCACGTAGAAATAGCGCTAAAAGAGAAATAGCACTGAAATACGACTGTGATGGCATCGCTGCGACGGTCGAATAACGCTAATCCTGCAAAAGGCCGAATACTAACACAACAACTCACAAACAAGGATTAGACTGGACCTTGTGGGTCCCACCGGGCGTGCCAATGTAGATTAGATAATGCAAAATGAGAGAAACACCAAATCAAATGCAAATAAAACAAGAGATTATACCTCTCATACACAACCTATCCCCATCACAGAAAAAATCCTTCATCCGTCGAGCCTCCCCTTTCATCCTTGTAGGTGACACCCTCTACAAAAGGAGTCTTGATGGTACGCTTCTACTATGTTTAGACTCTAGGGAAGCCGAGGCAGCTTTGGAAGAGGTACACGCAGGTATTTGTGGGGCACATTCAAGTGGACCAGCTCTTTCTAAGAAGATCCTAAGGACTGGTTATTATTGGCCCACTATGGACAAGGATGCACATCAGTTTATCAGAAAATGCCTCCCATGTCAACAACACGACGATCTCATCCACGCCCCAGCACAGGAGCTGCAACCAATCACAACACCATGGCCCTTCTCACAGTGGGGACTCGACCTCGTAGGAAAAATCCATCCTCCATCTTCCAACGGCCATAAATTCATAATCACTACTACATAATACTTCACAAAGTGGGTGGAAGCAATACCACTCACCTTCACCACAGGCATCCAAATCTCCAAGTTCATTCTCCATTACATCATCTGCCGCTACGGTATCCCCCATTCCATTGTCACTGATAATGGGAAGCCATTTAAGAACCAAGAAGTTCGCACTTTGTGCGAAAAGTTTGACATCAAACACCGCTTCTCCACGCCATATTACCCCCAAGGAAACGGTCAAGCAGAGGCTTCTAACAAAACCATCCTCCGCATCTTAAAGAAGACAGTCAATGAAGCTGGCCGCGACTGGCACCTCCAACTTAACCCCGCCCTATGGGCTTACCGCACCAGCATCCGCACTCCTACTGGAGCCACTCCATACTCACTAGTATTCGGATCAGAAGCCATTTTACCTATAGAGGTCGAGCTCCCGTCCCTCTGAGTATCATTGCAAAATATTATCTCTGATGAAGACTATTGCGTCGCAAGGTTGCATCAACTTGAATTGTTGGATGAGAAACACCTAAATGCATTAAATCACTTACAGGCATACCAAAACCGCCTCAGAAGAAGCTACAACAAAAAGATCAGAACCAGAAAGTTTGAGGTAGGTGACCTGGTCCTAATGGAAAATCAAAAGAACCTGCAAGAGCGTCTGAAGCAAGGAAAATTTGAACCTAATTGGCTAGGACCTTATGTCATCACTGCCGACTATGGGTCAGGAGCTTATCAGCTTGCAACACCCGAGGGGCAGCCTCTAGATGAGCCAATGAACATCTTGCATCTCAAGCGATTCTATGCATAACCCATCTGATACCACAAGTCAAAAAATCAAAAAAATACAAAAAATAAAAACACCAAAAAAATAAAAAAATCAAGAAAAAATTAGAGTGCAATAAAAACTTCCAATGGTGAAAATCACCTTGGTGACGCCTTGGATAAGTACCATGGTGAAAACCTGTTTCAGGCGCCATGCGTAATGGCTGGTTCTACCATCTAATAAGTCCTCTTTCCAGCATAACACTCCATACCCACACATCCCATGGCTTGAAATTCTGAAACATCAAGTTTGTTCGCCCATCCCGCACTACCTCACCCACCCACAACCCCATCCAGGGAACAAGGATCCTTGTAAGCTCTCCTTTGTACAGTTCAGAAAATCAAAAAATCTAAAAACATCAAAAAATCAAAAAATCTAAAAACATCAGAAAATCAAAAAATCTAAAAACATCAGAAAATCAAAAAATGTAAAAACATCAGAAAATCAAAAAATCCAAAAACATCATAAAATTAGAAAATCCAAAAATAATCACCCCATGCATTAATCTCGCATCCCACCACAATCATCTAAACACGCCTCAACCCTCATCACATCACATCGCCAACCATTCCCACATCATCAAGTCTTGCTAGAACTACATATTCATTTCACCCGCATCTTAAAAGTACCTTGATCCCGTGGACACAGGGTATGTAGGCAGTCTGGAATACGAAGGATGTTTCTAGTACTCAGGTATCTAAGATGCACCCATCCCACCCATTGGGATGGTTCCCACTCACTGAGCTTTCTATATCTACGAAACGATACACATGCTATACATACCTTTGAAACATAGTCCCTCGCGCAAAAATCATCAAGCAATAAACCAACTGTAATCTTCCATTTGGCCCGAATGTTCTTTTGCCCATCTTCCACAAACTCTCCAATCAAAAATAGATCTGCGTCCTAGGATACGTCTTTCCTACAATGGACAAAAATCTATCATTCTATCATCACGTCTCTTGGCACGAGCACACAAAGGCTATTTGTATCTTTCGTTGGTCTTTTTGCTTATTGATTTTTATCTTTTTGTCTCACTCCAAGTAATCTCCAAAGCTACTTGATCTCATTATATCATGGTATGTAGCGGATAGCCCTTGGAGTAGACATAGTCATTGTTTCGGTATGCTGTGCTTGTGGGTTGGTTTCATTACTCCAAGAATAGTATTCATATCTTGAAGTCCAGGTCAGTTCTAGCATGATGTGTCCTATTTTGCATATACAGGTATCGACACCTTATATGCATTATTCACACTCACTACTATGAGTCCCCTTCCTCTACTAGGCAAGATTATACTACCTTGGGCATGCATGAAACCAACCTATTGTTTTTGGGTCTAGTCCATGCAATCGTCGGATATACATCATCACCTAGGTCATTTCATACCTTCGTGAACTGTATCCTACATTGCTACATTAAACTAAGAAATGCTCTCAATTAATTTTGTGCAACTACTGATACTAGCTCAACCTCATCATCCTAATCACTCAGTCACCTATCCCATATCGGCCTAGATTTGATCGACAGTTTCCAACCCCCCCCACTAATCTAACTCCCGCACTAACCCCATCATCCCAACCTATCTCCACTTAACACATCTTGAACCAAACCAAACCCCCCCCCTCAATGACGTGGTATCTTATGACCTAACCATCCTCCAATCCCCCCACCACCATCCCCTAGACGCTCTCACCCCTATCATCCCCAACACCTAACACGTTCTCCCACAGTCTCACCATTCAGGGTCAACACAAGGAACATCATGTGTATCAGGATTAGGCTACCTCACCTATCACCTAGTTTGCATACCACCTATCACCAATACTGCATTTAGCACATATCATTTAACTACATGTCACCACCAATTTGCATATCATTTTAGGTTCTTTTTTCATCCATTTCAGTTGCATATCCTTTTAAGTTCATTTTTAATCCATTTGCATCTCATTTTAGGTTCATTTTAATCCATTTGCATCACATTTTATGTTCATGTTAATCCATTTGCATCACATTTTAATCCGTTTGCATCTCATGTTAGGTTCATTTTAATCCGTTTGCATCACATTTTATGTTCATGTTAATCCATTTGCATCACATTTTAATCCGTTTGCATCTCATGTTAGGTTCATTTTAATCTGATTGCATCTCATTTTAGGTTCATTTTAAATCCATTTAAGTTTGCATAAAACACAAGTAGATTCATTTCAG
The DNA here is from genome assembly GCA_027924645.1 of Cunninghamia lanceolata. Taxonomy (NCBI): domain Eukaryota; kingdom Viridiplantae; phylum Streptophyta; class Pinopsida; order Cupressales; family Cupressaceae; genus Cunninghamia; species Cunninghamia lanceolata. The sequence continues at coordinate 7,271,855 of BSBN01000564.1, read as the reverse complement.
CTGCATATCATTACACATCATATCATAGGTGCATATTAAAAATAGCATCATCACATTGCATTCCATACATATCAACATCTCTCAAACATTCAGTTGCATTACAACATCACTAACATCACCATTGAAACAACTAGTGGCATAGAACATAATCCCATACATTTTCATCCATAATAAATGTCCATAAAATCACAACACCATGCATATATCACAAAAACATAATTGCATCCACCAAATCACACACATCATTTGAAAAAACATCATACATCCACAACATATAAAATATAACATGTGCATCCATCATATAAGCATCATCACAATATAATATCATAAGCCATCAGAAGTCTCGCATCATATATAATCACCGCAAAAAAAAAAAAAATGTACATCGCTCACATCATCAAAAAATAAAGTGTCCTGATATAATGCCTCTAAGGGCTATCATGGTATAACTATCACATCGAGGATCCTCTCTCTGAGGGGGTAGGAGATGATGACCCTGGTCGAGCCTGTGATCCTGGTGGTGGCTGTGGCTGTGGTGCTACTGGTACCTAAGGATCCTGTTGGGGCACATATGTGGGAGGGGGCATCGTCTGCTGAACCGACTGAATAGATCTAGATCGATGTGATCTCGACGCCCCCGATCTACTGACCTGGCTGTAACTCGGTGCTCGCTGTGCTGCAGGTACGGTTGCATAGTATAACCCCTGATAATACTCCATCCGTGCTCTGGCCTCTACTAGCTCCCCCCGTACCTGAGCTACCTGTCCCTGTACCTGAGCTACCTGTCCCTGTGCCTGGCTCAACTGCCCCTGTATCTGATGCGCATGTGTCTGAGCCTGAGCCAGCTGAGTCTGCATCCCTGCCAAGATCGGGGCAAGGCCCCCACCCATAGCCTGTGCATTGCTCAATGCAGTCTCTGCCTGATGTCCTCTCACGAGCGCTGCATCCTGCTCTATCCTCAAATCCTCCATATCCTCTCTGGCCTGAGCCAACTGAGCCTCTAACACTGCCAACTGCCCATCTACTCCCTGCAGCTGTCCCAACTCAGCCTCTCGGCACCCCAATGCCTCCTCTAAACTGGCCACCTGAGCACGTAGTGTCTCTATCTCCTCCATCTCCTCCCGTGACCGTCGCTGAGGCATCAGCCTCTCAACCTCTGCCTCCATCCCTACCCCTGAGCTCCCTGCCTCGGCATCATGTCTACCGACCCGCAGCTGCTCCACCCGTGATGGGGATAGATCACCCTGCTCTGTCCTTAGCTGTCCACCGTGTCGTCGCGGTGCTCTACCCTGCCGTCCGCCCCTAGCCTGGACCTGCTGTGCAGGAACCTCCTGCCCCACTGGCCCCTGTCCCGCTACCGCTGCTACCACCTCATCCACAAGCTGACCATCTCTAGCGATCACCCTCTCCGACCCATCATCCATCACCTCCACAATGAAATCTGCAATGACCTCATCCCCACCCCCATCTGGATCATCTCCATCCCCATCTCCCTCATCCTTTGATATCGCCACTGTCGGATCTGTCAATCGAGTGGGCCGATGCATCTGCCACCATACCTCATAAGCAGGCGTAGTACCTGCATCCATCACTGTGCTCCTCCAATCCCACTGAACTGGCCGAAGTGCTGCCTAGTCATTCAGCGCAACCTGTGGCTGTAATGCTGTGGGCCAGTAGGCTGTATCCCGCGGTGTCCGCGCATATATCACCATCTGCTGAGGCACATCCTATACCCATCCAAACTGCCACATCACCCGCGAAGGTAGGTACATCTCTATAGTACGGTCTGCACGACCCATAAGAAATCTCTGCTGAAATGTGTACGAGAGATGGGTCACATCATCCGGCCACTCCTCACAATCAATATATGGACGGTATACCACGCTAATCACGTCATCCAGTATCCTCCACCAGTGGCGGACCTGTCCAGTATAGGTATATAGTGCATCCTGATACAAAAACACAAACGCCTCAAATGGGCGCCGATAATAACCGCATGTCGGCTGAGTCACAGGGATATGCTCCCAAAGCCATACGTGTAGCAGCGTAACCCCAGCAGATAAAGCCCTATCATGAAGATAAGCGACCGTGTGCATCTCGTGCAGTAGCTGTGCTAGCATCACTGGCCCCCATGCATAGACAGTATCATGACTCACCATCCCCTCTATCATCCCACCCCATCCCACAAGAAAACCTCTGCCTCGCCTATCCGGCAGCACCACACCTCCAATCAGCGCACACAAATATAAGGCAAAGGGATCTGCACCCGCCGCCAGCGTCCTGTCATAATCCATCTCCCTCCCGTCTGCCGAAAATACCACGTGCTCTGCTCCGAACACTCTGAGCAACGCAGTCCGCCCCCTCCTCGTGTCATACCTCACACGTCGACCATGAATCGGCAGCTTGAGGATGCGATAAACATCCTCAAGTGTGATAGTCATCTCTCCTGTCGGCAGCAGAAAGCTGGAAGTCTCGCTGCGGTATCGCTCCATTGCGGCCGTCATCAGAGCTCTATGAGCTCGCAGCACTGGCATCGTTGCCATCGTCCAAAGCCCCAGTCTCGCAAGTCGAGGTCGCCATGCCTCATCAAACAACGGCATCACGGATCGCACTCGTCGCTCTCGCAACTGTAGTATAAACTGCCATGTATCCTGCATCCACCACTTCTTCATTAGATACTAACTTATTTTTTTTTCCCCAACACACCTTTTCTTCTGAAATGTCTCACAGGCCCAAATCATGTGGCCCCACACAGACAATCCCTAAGTGCTATTTTAAAAATAGCGCTACTTTCCCCTACCTATCGCGCCAATACAGACAATGCCGCCACTGCGCTCCCTGTATCGCGCCAATGCAGACATTAGCGCTACTGCGCGCCCTATATCGCGCCAATCCATACAATGGTGCAGCACTTCATTTTCGCCTCAATTAAACTTTTAGCGCTAAAACTAATAATAGCGCTATTCCCCATTATGGCGCTATTCCAGACGATAGCGCCGTTCTACCCATAACATGGCGTCAAAATACCATATTTGCTTCGCCCTGAGTTTTGGCGCCAATCTAGACGATGGCGCCAATATTCCTCCAAAATGGCGACAAAATCGCCTTACCCTACCCTGGCGGATAGCGCTAATCCACAGGATTGCGCTAATCCACCTTGTCTATGGCGCCACGCGCTCTTAACCCATATCCCAAACCCAAAAATATGTGCATAAAATAAAAAATCACAAAGTTTGGGTTAGGCCCTACCTGGGGTCCAGCCTCGGGTGATCGCCCGACCTCTCGGAATCGCTCTGAGATATGATGAAGTCGCGGGAACTGTGGGTTGCGCTCAGCCATCTCTCCTTTCTCTTTTCTTCTAGAAGGTCAAAGTGTGCCAATGTGGCACTCTTTAGGCCCACTTTTCCTAATATAGTGGGCCATGTCATCCCTCCATCCCTTTCTTTTCCCTCCAGGGTGCAGATCTCAGCCTTTTTCCTCCGTTTTTCCTCCCACCATCTTCTTTTTCCATCACCTCTCCCACCGTCACTTCTGTCGCATCTTTTCGAGAGCTTACCTGCAAAATTTTCATATTCCCGCTAACCTCTCGAGGGGGCATCCTCTATCCATCTCATTCCTTCCGGGCAGCTGGGGCATATTTTTCTTCGACCTGACGCCACTTCCCTCCTAGGTCCTGACGCCACGTCAAAGAGGGGCAAATATAGACACCTAAAAATGTCTCGACTACCAAACTGACTCCCGACATCCCTAAAACTTACCAATTCCCTTTCCAACTAATTAATTAAATTTTTATTTAATTAATCACCCCTTTAATTTTCTAAATCCACACCATTTTATCCCCAAAATTGAATTAATTTTATTAATTCAATAGTCCAAACCTTAGCCAAGTGATTCAATAAATATGCCAAATTTATTAAATCAATTCTCCATTTTCCCTAAATCCAATTAATTAGTTAAAACCATGTTAACTAATTAACCCAGCCTACTAATTAGCCTATCCCTACCCTAGACAATTAAATAGCTATTATTTAATTGCCTACTCTAGCCTACCCCATCCTAGCCTTAGGATTAATTAATTAAATCACTAATTAATTAATCTTATCCCTCCTCTAATCCCTCTACTAATTTATTCCAACCACATTAATTAGGTTAATCACCCTAATTAAGAAAGTCAAATCCTCATTAGCACTTCTCTCCACACCTCCCAAATTTAAAATTCAAATAAATCACACATCACATTTACTCCTCTTACACATCCCTTACACATGTCATATCCACTCTTCCCCAAATGAATTTTTAATTCATTTTACCCTTCCCCATGTGAATTTTTAATTCACAAATAATCCATCTCACCCAACCTCATTTATTCACCCCTTTCCCAAAAATGAATAAAAGATTTACTTTTATTCCTAGCCCTCCATCTTCTAAGATCAAATCTAGGCCCTCCACCTCACTTTCATCCTCCACCATTGATCTCTCCAATCAATCTCCACCATTGGATCAAAATCCTCTCCAAAAGTCTATAAATACAACCTCTCACAAGTCATTATCATCATCCATTTTCATGCAAAGTTACCATGCCAAAATCACCTTTGAGTTAATAGTGAGTTGCACAATTGAAGAGCATTTCACATTTGGATCAATAGTCTAGGGATCATCTTAGTCTTAGGAACTTCTTTTGAGTGCAAAGGCTCCTTCTTTCCCTTGATGGGATTAGGTTGTGTATGAGAGGTATAATCTCTTGTTTTATTTGCATTTGATTTGGTGTTTTCTCTCATTTTGCATTATCTAATCTACAATTACTATCAACAGTGCCTTTTCTATAACCTAGCTTTAGCAAATACTTATCTAATCTTGCATACCAGGCTCTTGGGGCTTGTTTGAGTCCATACAATGCTTTCCTTAATCTGCAGACCATGTCTCTCTGATCAGACAACTGAAATCCTTCCAGTTACTCAATGTAGACTTCTTCTTCTAACTCTCCATTTAGAAATGCTGACTTGACATCCATCTGATAGACTTTGAAATCTCTATAAGCAGCAAAAGCAAGAAACAATATGACTGCCTCTATTCTTGCCACTAGAGCAAAAGTTTCTTCAAAATTAATTTTTTCCACTTGAGAATATCCTTTGCATACCAACCTTGCTTTATTTCTTACAACTTCACCATCTTCATTTAGTTTATTCCGGAAGATCCATTTAGTTCCAATCACATTTTTGTCCTCAAGTCTAGAAACAAGATCCCAAGTGTGATTCTTTTCAATTTGCATTAGTTCTTCCTCCATTGCTTTTACCCAGTTTTCATCATTGCAGGCTTCACTTACTGATTTTGGTTCAATCTTTGAAATCAAACAAATCTCTTCTTAATCTTCAACAATTCTTCTCCTAGTTTGAACACCTTTATTTCTATCTCCTATGATTTGATCTTCATGATGATTCATCCTTATATACCTGGGAGTTTTGGGAATTACTTGAGCTTCTGTTTCTTGAGCTTGTTCCTCAACTTCTGCACTATCATCTTGAATTACTGGATTTTTTGGATCAATCTGGATCTGAATCTGAGTTTGCACTTGCCTTTTTTGACTTGGATTTTCATCTTGATCATCTGAATCATATCCGCAAGACCTGGAATGTCCTTTGCTCTCATTAACTCTGACATTATCACTTTCAACAATCTTTTTCAACCTCTTATTAAAGCACCGATATGCTTTTCTTTGAGTAGAGTAACCTAGAAAAATTCTTTCATCACTTCTTGCTTCAAACTTGCCTAGATCCTCATCTCTTTTGATATAGCATTTACTACCAAAAACTCTGAAATATCTTACAGAAGGAGGATGACCAAACCAGAGTTCATAAGGAGTTTTACCAAAATTGCCTTTGATATGCATCTGGTTAAGAGTGTAGACAATAGTACTTACAGCTTCTTTCTAATAAACTTGTGGAACATTTGTTTCCATTATCATGGTCCTGGCAGCTTCTTGAATGGTTTGGTTCTTTCTTTCCACAACTCCATTTTGCTGAGGAGTCCTAGGAGCAGATAACTATCTTTTTATTCCATGATTTTCACAAATGTATCAAACTCACCGGAGGTAAATTCTCCACCTCTGTCAGATCTCAAACACTTTATCTTCACACCAATCTCATTTTCCACCATAACTTTGAACACTTTGAATTTGTCAAGAGCTTCTGATTTTTCTTTTAAGAAAGTTATCCACATCATCCAGGAGTAATCATCAATCAACAACATAAAATATCTGTCTCCTTACACACTCCTAATTCTAGCAGGACCACATAGATCAGTATGCATAAGTTCCAATCACCCACTTGAAAATTGTTCTTTACTTTTGAATGATGTTTTGTTCTATTTACCCAATTGACATTCTCTACACATGCTATTAGGTTTCACAATTCTTGGAAGATTTCTCACAGCCTGTGTATAACTTATCTTGACAATGTTGTCAAAATTCACATGACACATTCTCCTATGCCACAACCAACTCTGATCTATCTGTGCAATCAAACAACTTTTACCATAACTACTTAATTGAAAGATGTTACCTCTAGTTTGTGTACTAGATGCAATTTCAGTTCTGGAGCTTTCCAAGATTCTGCATTTGCCATCCTTGAATCAGAGATCATAACCCTTGTCAATCAACTGTCCAACACTGAGAAGATTATGCTTCAGCCCTTCCACATACATAACATCATTTGTGTTATTCTTACCATCAAAAGAGATGGATCCTCTGCCACATATTCTACCACCTGAGTTGTCTCCAAATTTCACAATTCCACCTTCATATTTTTCAAAGTTTATAAACTTACTTTTATCACCAGTCATATGATGAGAACATCCACTATCAATCACCCATTCATCCTTTTCAACAACCTGAGCCGCCAAGGTACTTCCACATTTACACAGCTAGCAGATTTAGTAGACATTAGATTTTCTTCTTTGATTGCAATGAACACCCAATCATCTTCAGTGGCACCTCCATGATCGGATTCATCATCTGTGACTCCTTCTCTAGCTTCTTAGACATAGTAACATTTCTTCTGACCTTTATATCTGTTAGGGTTTGGCTTTGAAAATTTCTCCAGACATTTTGAGGCAAAATGACCAATCTTATTACAAGGAAAACATTTGAATGGCAAATTTCCTTCATACTTACTGGATCCTCTTGGCATTATTTTGGCAATAAGAGGTTCAAGTTCTGTAGACTCAATTTCATCATTTTCAAGATCCTTCCTTGCCTTAGCAAATCTATTTGATCTTGCAGAAGAGCTTTCACCTAGATCATATCTTTGTTTTCCATATACACTGGACTTAAAAGTAGATTCAGACTTAGGAAGAGAATCACCAAACTCACTTAATTCAAAAGCTGAAATTTTGCCAACCAGCTGATCTCTTGTAACTTTTGAGACAATCCTGATCTCCTCTATAGCAGCAACCTTATGTTTGTATGAATCAGGTAAAGATCTAAGCACTTTTGCCACAATCTCTGATTCTTCCAAAGTTCCACCAGCACACCTGATACCACACACAAGTTCATTTATCTTTTGCATGTAAATTGTGATGTTTTCATCTTCACTCATCCTCAGATTTTCAAATTTTCCTCTCAGACTTTGTAGCTTGGCACATTTGACATGTTCATTGCCTTCATAAAGATTGTCCAACTTCTTCCAGATTTCATGAGCAATTTTTAGTCCAAAGACATTTGGCATTTCTGAATCAGTCAGGGCACTCAACAAGGCTTCTTTAGCTCGAAGGTTATTTTTAGCATCTTTGATTTGATTTGGAGTTGAAGGACCTTTCTCCGTAGGTTTATACTCATCATTGGTTATCGCCCAATAAGCATCACCCATGCATTGCAAATGGCACTCCATGCGACTCTTCCAAACAAAGTAATTTGTTCCATCGAATCTCAGACTCTCCTTCTTGTAAGTCGACATCCTAGATCTCCTTGGGCTGTTAAGCTTCTTTTAGAGGAAATTGGCTCTGATGCCAATTGTTGGAATTAGTCCGAACAATTGAGGGGGGGGTGAATCAGTTGTCCCACAAATATTAATCTTTTCTACTTTTAATCTTCTTTAACAACTTTCAATCAGATAAACATTAAAGCATGAATCAATAACACAAAAGCATAAATAAATTGAGCACACATAACACCAAAATTTTTACGTGGAAACTCGGTTAAGGGAAAACCACGGTGGGGGTTAACCCACAAGATTCGTACCCTGTTAAAAGTACTTAGAAGAAAAGGGAAGGCACATGCCTTGGGGCTCACTGCCCAGAGCTCACTGCTCAAGAGAGGCTCACTGCCTACATAATTTATGTTTAATACAGAAAGAATGAACTATGAAATAGCATCTTCTTTATGCCTGGTTTAGTTCCTTAGAAAACTCACAAAACTTCTGCTTTGCTCCAAATACTTCTTCTCTAGCTCTTCATCTAAACATCTCTTATTCTTCTACTTCTCCTCTACTCTGCTCTGCCTTTGATCCTTTCTTTGGATTTTATTATTTTTGCACAAGGATAATTTTCCATAACTCATCAACAAGTATTTATACGCTTCATCAACCTTGGAATGAACATCAAGGTCGGCACTACAAACATCTGACTTAATGTGAATCACTAAGCCGTCGGCCAATCATAACTGGGACTCAAATCTTCCTTGATCAACACGCCACGCTTCATAGAATTGCTCTTAGATCATCCGCAACATGCTTGAATCATCTGGTCGACAAGATTGGGAAGAACAACAACACCAAGAAGGAAATCTTCTTTGACAAGCTCAAACTTCAATGTGGACCTCCAACATAGAAGCCACATGATCCAGAGACCTCCACAAGCACATTGAATTCAACAAAAACATCTGCACTCGTCTAAATCATTAGAATCACTTGCATCTTCCTCCAGAACCTCAAGAACCTTATCTACCATGACTGTCACATTAGAAAGATTGCTTGCGGACCTTCAAACCAAGAACCACTTGAATGAATGATACACACTGACTTCCCAAACATGCCTCTAGATCCGCAGATCATCATTTGACATATCTGAAACAATTTGGACCTCTTTCCTGTCACTCTGTCTTTTCTGAACACTACAAAACTAGTTCTACTCAGATGGCCACAGCTTCTTCAAATCTTCATGCGAACCCTTCAAAACTTAACTGGAGCTTCTTCAGACAATCCAGTCTTCTATACAGGTAGCAAAATAGGATACAGTTGAAACCAATGGCAACAAGGATATGTTGACATCAATGACAACACCGATTAGGCACATATTTGCAACACCATTTACATAAGGAAAGTGAGTGCTTCCCATATAGCCAGGGACCCCCAGCCAGGATCAACAGGAGGTCCTCCTGAGAGATAAACTTGAATAAGAACATACCACCTGGCATAGCACTGGCAGAGACACTTCCCTTAAGAGAACATTTGGTTGACATCCATTGGCAAACCAAATCAATATTGGGTTTGAAAGCAAAAAATTTGCCCACCAGGGTATTTTCCATCGAAGCCACCACATGCAAATAGTCTAGTTTGGAAGCTTGAGCGTCTTAGCCCCATCATACTTAGATATAACCAGGGTGCTGCTAAAACAACCTGCCCCGTCATGCGAATCTCCAATGAGGGTCTCCTTCCACTTTTTCAATCCTTGTTTCAAGGATGAATTCACATGTTCCTCCTGACCACCCATGCCTGCAACTGATTCTCCAGGAGTCAGGGGAGGGGACTGGATCACATGTCCCCCCGAACTGTCACCTTCCATTCCCGCGCGATATCAAATTCAAATGATAGATAAGCGGGAAAGTTGCAGACCAACCATGAACCATTGTACTTGACTGTGTTAATTTAAAATATTGTTAACTATAAAAAATGAGTTATTAAAAGCTACGTAAAAAATTTTCACAAATTATTTTTTAAATTAAAAAAATGTATTTAGAATCCACACACGAATTCTCAAAAATCACTAGTTCACATCATCTTCAAATTATTTTCAATTTAGTTGCTAAGGTGATAGAAAGTCAAAATTTGGTTAAAAATGTTGATTTCAATGTTTTGCTTTGGTCAAAAAGTGGAACACACTATTGTGGGATCACCCTGGTAAGAATTACTACTTTCTCCTTCATTGTGGTATAAACTACTGTCATTACAATATGTGTTGTTACTTCTCCTTGCTTTCTCATCTTCTTTGAAAGGTCTTTTCTCATCATATTGGCATCTACTTCTTTGGAATCTTCCTCCTCTTCCTCTTTGCTAGCTTTGTTTGTCATCGAATATTTTGTTTAATATACTTTCTACTATTAGGGCCAATTGATATGCTTATTTCACTATTTAGATATTCAACAAACTCAACTCCTAAATTGATTCTCTCAAACCATTTATGTACCTTGCCACCTTCTCCTGACCTTCATCATGATGACTTGCTCAAATTATTAGCCTGTAGCATTCTTAGTATAATCCTTCATAATCATAACCCCTTTTCTCCAATTATGCAACTCTAACAATTCTAAATGATAATTTATAGGAATGTTCACTTAGATTTTAACTTTTTCACCATCTTATCCCATTTTATAATGCTAGGTTTACCTTTTTTATTTCATTCTAACTAAATTTCTTGAGATACCAAATGGCATTGTGACCTTTCAACTTAGTCTTAGCAAATTTCACCTTATCTAGATAATCAATGTCTTCATACTCAAAATGTTATTCTAAATCATTATCCAATGTATCAAATTCTATAGGATTTAAACTACCAAAATAATTTGGAATACCTACTTTATTCTTCTTGTGAATACTTGATATAGCTTTCAACATTCTTTCTTTCTTGTCATCTTCTTCACTTTTAGTTTTCTCAGTATGTCGGTCTCTCATTCTTCATCACTCTTATTGGCCCTAGGGTTAGTACCCTTTCTTTGGTCTTCTTCAAAGGCATCCATTAAAATATTCATTTCCCTCATCTCTCAAACATCTCTTCCATCTTTTAGTAATATTAACAATACATTTTCCTCTTTACAGGGACATTTTTGTCCTTGCATCTAATGCAAATTGCCTCATAGTTAGTACTCTATTTACAACCTTCTTGTAAGATACCTCAAGTTTGATGATTTGTTTACAAGTAGAACCTTCAAAATTCTAAACCTTTCACTCTGATACCAATTGATTGCAACATGTGGCCACAACCTTCAACGTTATATGGGCACAACTATGTGTGGATTATAGAATTTTTGAATGATATGACATTACAATACTCTTTCAAAATCAAACTCAACTCCAAGCTAGGATCCAAAAAACTAATTGCCTTCAAATGATCATGAGTGATTCTTATATAATGATCCTTAGCCTTAGGAATGTTCTTTGTTAGTTGCAAGGAGGTACAAAACTCGAAGCCAAGTGTAATGTGTATTTGGCCAAATGTGTAGGGGAAACCTTTTTAAAAATGTATTAATGATGGATGAATGAATTTTGATGCATCTCATACCATAATCTCTCCTTGGTCCAAAAATTTGGAAATGTGCCCCTTTGTTGCCACATGCTTTGGAAAGGTGTGGCAATCTTTGAATAGTGAAACTAGATGTTATCTTATTATACCCGATAGTAAGTTTGGAATTGAAATATGCCTTTGCAGTGAAACAAATCTCCTAAAAATTGGATGAGATGTTCTAAAATCTTGGTAGAACATGTGTTCCCAACAACAAGGTGAAAATGTACAACTATGATGAAATGCGGTAGGAATTGCAGTGCATGGATGTTGACTAGAATGTTATTGAAACTTGCCAACAAAACAAAGTGAAAGAAAACTATTTTTGGGTGATGCAAGATTGCTCTCACACCCAAGGTGCTCTTGCATCAATAGTCTCCTATGAAAATCCATTCAAGGATTTTCATTTAGAGATGGGTGTGGTAGTGGTGGAAATGAAATAAGGGTGTAATTTTTTATATAAAATTAGGTACCTCAAATAAATGGTAAAAATATTGAGGATATTTTAATAGAAATTATGTACTAGGAGGGGTATAAAAAAATTCAAGATATAGGGATAGAAATAAAATTAGGCATATTATTTAAGATTCCATGATCGCATGTGATATAGGATAAATTTACTAAGTGAATTCTTAGGGGTATCATTTTCTTATGAGATTAGATTTGAGTTTGGGTTTACTTGAATGTTATTAATGTTCTTCTATGTGAAGATTGAGTAGGTGTTCATTTACTCAATAAGTTAATCTTTTCTCAAGTTCTCAATTGAGAAATGGTGCCTAAATAAATATAAACACTTCTTTTATATGTATATAATTATTTTTAAAAAGGACGAGGAAAATTGCATACTTCACACTTTTCCACCTCACTTTGTACTTATTTTAACATCTAGATGAATAAACATGAATCAAACCAAATTTGACCCTCTTGGAGCATAAATTGTCCCCAAAACACCTCATCCCAGTTGGATATATCCCCTCACACACCAAGTAACCCATTCCACTTCTATTTACACTATATCATGTTATCTAAGACACTAGTGCACCATGCTGGTGCAGGAGCACCAAGGGCTCGGAGCCCATGTATATACTGCACATTTTTGGTGTGATGTTGTGAAATTTTCTTATCGTTGCATTTTGGCGTGATATGGTGAATTTTCTAATAAGCCTTGGCGGGAAGAAGTTTTTACTTATCCAAAGTGGGTCATCGGTGTGAGCCTTGGCATCGGGTTGAGGGAATAATCGTGAACCGACGGTGTATCATCTCACTGATCGGGGTGTTAAACATCAAGTTTCACCGATATGGAGATGGCCGAAGACATCGGCATGAGTATAAGTATCGGGCTGAGGAATTGATCGTGGGCCGACGGTTGAAGGTCTTACCGATGTGTGATGTCCATCGGCATGAGGGTGGTCATTGGCGGAGCCTGTGGTTGTGTCTCCGATCGCTTGGTGTTACCTCGATGGAGTGGTAGAGGTTGGTGAAGTCCATCGGCATGAGAATCACTATCGGTGAAGGATGTGGGTGTCACTCCGACAGCTATGTGTTACTCCGATGGAGTTGGACGTCGGTGAGAGGACATCTATCGGTCGAGCCTTGTGAAGTTTTCCTGATGGGAATGGTCTCACCGATGGTGGAGTCCCGGTTGATCGGTGTAAGGATCACTGTCGGCCCAGCTTTGAAATGTTACTCCGAGTGCTTGTGGTCACTCCGACGGATGTCTTTGGCTTGGGCGTCGGCATGAGAACAACTGTCGGTCCAGCAAAGAGAAGCTTTACCGATGATGTTGGTTACTCCGATAAGACTTAGTCTGGAGTCGTCAGCGGTAAAAGCGCCGACAGTTATCTTACATGTGTTCGGGCATTTAAACCCGGATGGCCAACTGGAACTTGTGCATGTGGGACTAAAAGTTGAATATGATCGGTGCGACAAAGAATCTGTCTTGCCGATGGGAATGTAGATGTCTGTTTCGGTAAGACATCAATATTATTTTGCCGATAGCACAGAACTGAACCGGCAGTTAGAATATGAACCGTCTGGTAGTTGAACCGTCCTGTAACGGACATGAGCAGAGATATAAAATGTAGCACTCTTTTTGTAAGGAGGTAAAAGGGAGAAAGTTTTTGACTGAGAAGCATTTTTGATGTAAAAGGAAAATTGGAATAAGAATAAAATTCAGCCGTTCGACTAGTTTCTGTATTTCTATTCTATTTCTGTTTTCAGTTTATTATTCTGAAATAGATTAGTCCTTTTTGTTTCTGTAGTTTTGTTCGCTTTTGCAAACCATGAATCTGTATTGATGATGCCTCAAGTTCCATTGTACAGTATGGAGGCCATCATGCAGAGCCATGCTCTTTGTTTGTTTTTCTTTTGTGGGGTGGTCGGATTGCCGACTAGAGGAAATGCATGCTTGTTCTAGGCGAGCTCAGTGAGGAGTCCGGCTAGATAAACAAGTAGGAAAATAGATTTGCAGGGGTGGAAAAGTAGAGAGAAAGAAAGTGAGCACCTAGCAGTCCAGACCCTTGAACAGAGTGAGAAGGGTGGGAAACGGGCTCAGAAAGTTATGTGCCATTGAGGCAGTACCTTGGAAGCAGTGAGGACAATGTATGTGTCCCACACCAAGCAGAGAAGTAGAGTTTTCCATCTCTGCAAAGAGTATGTCTTTTAGCACTTTGAATTGGTAGGAAGGCTAGTGTTGTCAAACAGTCTTGTACACCTACAGGATGCAGAGTAGGCAGCCTAGAGTCCTCCCTATCAAATTGGTATCAAAGCAGTAAGATTTGGGTTATTCCTAGATAGGAATAGAAGAGTTGTATGTCATCACCGAGTTCAAGTGAGTCTGTTAGTTCATCCAAGAAAATGGTGACTAATGCAGAGTTAGCAAAGAAAGTTGAAGATCAAGAGGAGGAGAATAGACTCCTACAAGAAAGACTAGCAGAAATGGAGAGTAAGCTAGGCTTAATGTTGCAAAAGACTGAAGAAGTCAGCCAGAGAGTTAAATATTCTGAGGATAAGGGAAAAGGTGTGTCTGTAGAAGATGAAGAGCCCACACCTGATCCTAAGTTGGAAGAAGAACCATTCTTGAAAGCTTTGAAAGCAATGAGTGGTAAAACATTGGAAGGAGTACCACTTTTCAGTGGGAAAATGGACCCAGATTTGGTCATGGAGTGGATAGAAGGACTTGAAAATCACTTTGAATGTGATGGTGTAAGCGAGGCACAGAAAGTAAAGGTGGCCAAATCTAGACTCAGGGGAGCTGCCTTAACCTGGTGGAAATTTGTGCAGACTGAAAGAGCAAAAGAAGATAAGAAGCCCATAGCTACTTGGAAGGGAATGGTAGCTAAAATTAAAGAAGCATATATGCCAGAAGATTAGGAAATACAGCTGCACAGGAAGAGACAAAATCTGAGACAAAAGGAATTAGATGTCAGTGCATACACTGAAGAATTCCAAAAGCTATGCTTAAGGTCCAAAGTAATGGAGGATGAAAGCATAAAGGTAGCAAGGTACCTTAATGGTCTGAAGTGGAATATACAAGAAGAAATCAGTTTGCTGTGTCCTACCACAGTGCAAAAATGCTATCAGCTGGCACTGAAAGTGGAGGAAAAGAACAAGAGGAAACAAGACTCAAATAGCAGAGGAAGAGGAAGAGGCAGAGATAACAGAGGACACAGAGGAGGTTTTGGTGGAAGGAATGCTGACAATAGATCCCGAGCAGAATCCAAACTCACAGAGCAGAGTGGGGAGTCAAGTGGTAGAGGAAACCACAGAGGAAGAGGATCTAACAGAGGAAGGTCAGAAGGATCAGGCAGAGGATCCTATTTCACCAAGATGAAGTGTTACAACTATGGCAATCTTGGCCATCCAGCATATAGGTGTCCAGAAAAGGCCACATCCTCTTCTCAAGGAGGTGATAAGAGGAATCACTATGTCCAAGACAATGCATCTAGCAGCTAGTTACCTGAGGTCAATCTGAACTCAGAAGATGGAGAGAACCTGATGATAAGGAGAACCTTGATGAAGGAACCAGTAAAGTCTGAACCAAGCCAGAGGAGAGCACTATTCAGAATCAAGTCCAAGATTTTGAATAAGGTATGTAAAATTATCATAGACTCAGGATCTACTGATAATATTATTTCTGATGAAGCAGTTAAGAAACTGAATTTGAAAAGAATTACTCGTGCAAACCCATATAGAGTCACATGGTTGAATAAGGGTCAACATGTGGTAGTGAATGAACAAAGTTGGGTAGAGTTTAGTATAGGTGGCTATAAGGATAAGGTATTATGTGATATACTACCCACGGATGCATGCCATCTCTTATTGGGCAGACCATGGCAGTATGACCGAAAAGCAGTACATGATGGTGAGAAGAATGCCTATTCTTTTCAGAAGGATGGTGTCACCTATAAAATTCAGTCATTGGAAGATGAAGATGCAGTTCAGACAAAGAGTCCTAATATCTTGGTTGTGAGTGGAAAAGAGTTTCTGAATACTCTTAAGGAGGATGGTATTGGTTATGCCATCATAGTAAAACCAAAAGAAGGACAGCAGGATAAGAAGACAGAGATTCCCAAAGAGATGCAGCCTATAGTGGAGAAGTATAAAGGCATAATTAGTGATGGTACACCAGCTACATTGCCTCCACAGAGAGCAATAAGCCATCAGATAGACCTGATTCTAGGGGCATCTTTGCCAAACAAGGCACCTTACAAGATGACTCCAGATCAACACAAAGAGATTTCCAGGCAAGTACAGGAGTTGCTAGATCAAGGATTGATCAGGAAGAGTATTAGTCCTTGTGCAGTGCCCACAGTATTGGCACCCAAGAAAGGAGGATCATGGAGATTATGCACAGATGCCAGAGCCATAAACAAGATAACTATAAGGTATAGATTCCCAATTCCCATAATTGAAGATCTCATGGACTATATTGGAAAAGCAAAGTATTTCACCAAGATAGACCTGAAGAGTGGTTACCACCAAATAAGAATCAAGGAAGGAGACAAGTGGAAGACAGCCTTCAAGACCACAGAAGGACTGTATGAGTGGCTTGTTATGCCATTTGGTCTATCAAATGCACCCAGCACCTTTATGAGACTCATGAATGAAGTCCTAAAGGATTACATTGGTAAATTTGTTGTTGTTTTTCTAGATGATATTCTAATTTTTAGTCAGACCAAGGAAGAACATCTAGAACATGTAAATACTGTTGTGTAAAAATTACATGATGAACAACTAACCATCAATCTGGAGAAGTGTGAATTCATGAAGCAGGAATTGGTATACCTTGGTTTTGTGGTGTCCCAGGGAGAGTTGAAGATGGACAAGTCCAAAGTAGAAGCCATATTGAGCTGGCCTACTCCCAGAGCAGCCATAGAGGTGAGAAGTTTTCATGGCTTAGCCTAGTTTTACATAAAGTTTATCAGAAATTTCAGTGGAATATGTGCACCCATGTTGGATACAATCAAGGGTGGAATGAAAGCAAAATTCAGATGGACACCAGCTGCAGATAGAAGTTTTGAAAGGTAGAAGAAAGAGGTAGCAACACAACCTATTTTGTTGTTGCCTAGTTTTGATAAGCTATTTACTATTGAATGTGATGCAAGTAATATAGCTGTAGGAGTAGTGCTAAATCAGGAGAATAGACCTGTAGCCTTTTTCAGTGAGAGGCTGAATGAAGCAAAGAGTAAGTACTCTTCGTATGACTTAGAGTTGTATGCTCTAGTCTAAGCATTGAGGAAGTGGAGACATTATCTCCTGCCTAAAGAATTTGTTGTCTACACAAATAACCAAGCTTTGAGTTTTCTAAACTCACAGGATAAGTTAAGCAGCAGGCATATCAAATGGATGGAGTACCTGCAATCTTATACCTTTACAATTAAGCATAAGAAGGGGCAGCTGAACAGAGTTGCAGATGCTTTGAGCAGAAGATTGCTCACAGTGCAGGAAGTGTAGTTGACGAGCATTGGAATTGAAGATTTCAAGAATCTTTACCAAGATGATGAAGATTTTGCTGAGGCATACAAGGTATGTCAAGATTTTGAGAATCACTTTCACAGTGAGTTTGCAGATTTCACCTTACAGCAGGGATTGCTATTCAAAGGTGGACAATTATGTGTGCCAAGAGGATCTATGAGAGAAAATCTTATACAGGAGAAGCACAATGGTAGTCTGAGTGGCCCTTTTGGTCTGAATAAGACACTGGAGCTAGTCCAAAGGTTCTATTATTGGCCAAGGATGCACAGAGACATCAGAAGGTATGTAGAGCAGTGTATCGTATGTCAGAAGGCCAAGGGAACCACTTCAAATGTAGGACTGTACCAACCCTTACCCATTCCTTCCAGGCCATGGGAATGTGTAAGTATGGATTTTGTAGTTGGTTTGCCTAAGACTAAGACTGGTTATGACAGCATATATGTAGTTGTGGACAGGTTTAGCAAGATGAGTCATTTCATTCCCTGCAAAGTGACTCATGATGCCAGTCATATAGCACACTTGTTTTTCAGAGAAGTGATCAGAATTCATGGACTTCTAGCAAGCATTGTGTCTGACAGAGATGCTAAATTCATGGGGCATTTCTGGAAAACTTTGTGGCAGAGATTGGGGACAAATTTGTCATTCAGTTCAGCATATCACCCACAGACAGATGATCAAATAGAGGTGGTAAACAGGACATTGGGCAACCTATTAAGGTGTATAACCAAAGAATATGGACAGAGTTGGGATCTTGTCATTCATCAGACAAAATTTGCCTATAATGACAGTGTGAATAGGACTACTGGTAAGAGTCCATTCGAAATAGTCTATGGAATGCATCCCAGAGGCATATGTGAGCTCAGAAATATGGGAAACATGGAGAACAGAAGTGGACATGCAGAGGATTTTGCACAATCCATGAAAGAAGTGCATGAGCAGGTGAAGAAAACTTTGACAGAGAACACACAGAAGATCAAAGACAGAGTAGATGCCCACAGAAGGGATATTCAGTTTGAGGTTGGTGATCTGGTTATGGTGCACTTGAACAAAGCTAGAATGCAGAAAGGAATGCCAACCAAACTACAGATGAGGAGAATTGGTCCTTGCAGAATCCTGAACAAGTATGGAAATAATGCATACATAATTGAATTGCCAAAAGATTTGGCAATCTCACCAGTGTTTAATGTCCAAGACCTGGTGAAATACAAGGGTCCTCAGTCAGCAGCAAATGGATCCATTTCAGAGAAGGAACAGACAGCAAAAGATGTGACTTTGCCACTAAAACCCAAACTGCAGGCAGAGAGAATACTGGATTCAAGAGTACAAAAGCAGACCAGACATGGTGTGTACATGGAGCACTTGGTCAAATGGAAGCAATTGCCTGAAGCAGAAGCTACCTGGGTTGCAGAGTCAGAATTCAAAAAGAGGGGCATTGATTTTGCCTCATTGTCACCGGAGGTGACATAGCTTCTTTCCGCACAGGGGGAGTATGGTGCAGGAGCACCAAGGGCTCTGAGCCCATGTATATACTGCACATTTTTGGTGTGATGTTGTGAAATTTTCTTATCGTTGCATTTTGGCGTGATATGGTGAATTTTCTAATAAGCCTTGGCGGGAAGAAGTTTTTACTTATCCAAAGTGGGTCATCGATGTGAGCCTTGGCATCGGGCTGAGGGAATAATCGTGAACCGACGGTGTATCATCTCACTGATCGGGGTGTTAAACATCGAGTTTCACCGATGTGGAGATGGCCGAAGACATCGGCGTGAGTATAAGTATCAGGCTGAGGATTTGATCATGGGCCGACGGTTGAAGGTCTTACCGATGTGTGATGTCCATCGGCATGAGGGTGGTCATCGGCAGAGCCTGTGGTTGTGTCTCCGATCGCTTGGTGTTACCCCGATGGAGTGGTAGAGGTTGGTGAAGTCCATCGGCATGAGAATCACTATCGGTGAAGGATGTGGGTGTCACTCCGACAGCTATGTGTTACTCCAATGGAGTTGGACGTCGGTGAGAGGACATCTATCGGTCGAGCCTTGTGAAGTTTTCCCAATGGGAATGGTCTCATCGATGGTGGAGTCCCGGTTGATCGGTGTAAGGATCACTGTCAGCCCAGCTTTGAAATGTTACTCCAAGTGCTTGTGGTCACTCCGATGGATGTCTTTGGCTTGGGCGTCGGTGTGAGAACAACTGTCGGTCCAGCGAAGGGAAGTTTTGCCGATGATGTTGGTTACTTTGATGAGACTTAGTCTGGAGTCGTCGGCGGCAAAAGCGCCGACAGTTATCTTACATGTGTTCGAGCATTTAAACCCGGATGGCCAACTGGAACTTGTGCATGTGGGACTAAAAGTTGAATATGATTGGTGCGACAAAGAATCTGTCTTGCCGATGGGAATGCAGATGTCTGTTTCGGTAAGACATCAATATTATTTTGCCGATAGCACAGAACTGAACCGGCAGTTAGAATATGAACCGTCTGGTAGTTGAACCGTCCTGTAACGGACATGAGCAGAGATATAAAATGTAGCACTCTTTTTGTAAGGAGGTAAAAGGGAGAAAGTTTTTGACTGAGAAGCATTTTTGATGTAAAAGGAAAATTTGAATAAGAATAAAATTCAGCCGTTCGACCAGTTTCTGTATTTCTATTCTGTTTCCGTTTTTAGTTTATTATTCTGAAATAGATTAGTCCTTTCTGTTTCTGTAGTTTTGTTCGCTTTTGCAAACCATGACTCTGTATTGATGATGCCTCAAGTTCCATTGTACAGTATGGAGGCCATCATGCAGAGCCATGCTCTTTGTTTGTTTTTCTTTTGTGGGGTGGTCGGATTGCCGGCTAGAGGAAATGCATGCTTGTTCTAGGCGAGCTCAGTGAGGAGTCCGGCTAGATAAACAAGTAGGAAAATAGATTTGCAGGGGTGAAAAAGTAGAGAGAAAGAAAGTGAGCACCTAGCAGTCCAGACCCTTGAACAGAGTGAGAAGGGTGGGCAACGGGCTCAGAAAGTTATGTGCCATTGAGGCAGTACCTTGGAAGCAGTGAGGACAATGTATGTGTTCCACACCAAGCAGAGAAGTAGAGTTTTCCATCTCTGCAAAGAGTATGTCTTTTAGCACTTTGAGTTGGTAGGAAGGCTAGTGTTGTCAAACAGTCTTGTACACCTACAGGATGCAGAGCAGGCAGCCTAGAGTCCTCCCTATCACATGCTAGTGTCCACTTAGACATTAATGCATGTAATAGTATCCCACACATTCAAACTTGTCTCTTCTTGCCCAAATGCCTTCCTTATTCACTAAAACCTAAGCCTTATAAATATGTAATGGTTAGATTGGATCTAGACATGATTATTTAAGTGGATTTACCTAAATGGAAAATAATTTCTAGCATATATACCTATAGTTACATGCACTTTCCTCTTTGAACCACATAGGGAATCCTCTATTACTTCTACACATACCTCCATTCTTACAACTCCATATACAGTTATAAATTTCCACTACTTCAATCCAAAAAATATTATTGAAGGATTGACTATGGAAAGCTCCCAAATGTGCCATTGACACCCCCTTTTCCCATAAAAATAGGTCACAAACTTGACAACATTTTGTAGTAGACACAACTATGAGCAAGCAAACACCACCACACCTCTATGGAGACCAGTGCACCCAAGAGACACTAGCATGCCTTGGGAACACACTAAGGAGACACTACCACACCTTAGAGAGGCACTACCAACTATCACGCTTCTAGAACCTGATTCTAGTCAACTAAAACCTCCCCATGTCATCTCTCAACCTTGTACAACTTTTGTGACCTTTGAATTAGACACACTTTATCTCTACCTAATCCTAGTCTAATATTTCTAGCTTAAAATAAACTTGGATAATATCAACTCTTTATTTATTTATCTAAAATAAATCTAAAATATTTTTATAGATTAATTAGTGAGGGTTCCATTGGGAACCTCTCCCTTGAAAAATTTGATGGTACATGATGCTAGATAAGAAATATTATGGAAAATCTTTCGAATTTATACCACCATATCTAACCATATAAGAAGTAATTTTTTTCCATATTTCTTACTCAAAACCAAGTCCAATCCACCCCTCCTAAAAATTCTAAATATTGTCACTCTAATGACATAGAATTTGTTATTGCTCCCCACAAGGGATCCTTTCCTTATTCAACTAAATGAGTGGCTCTAATGGATCATTTGGAAGCTAACTTACAGTCCAGTAGTGTGAGTTGAAGGGGACAGAGAAAAAATATATCCACTAAAGGAGCTTTCTCATTTAACCTCTCAAAAGATAGAGAAGGAATTAGAGGAGTCTCCATATCATGAGATGAAGTAGATGGTGGAAATACCTCATCCACCAAAGGATCCTTCTCATTTAATCTCTCAAAAGACAAAGAAGGAATTTGAGGAGCACCTAGAGAGGGCTCTATAATAGAAATAGCTACTTGAGAGGGATTTAAAGGAATATAAGACCCCTTTAAAGAATCTAATACAATTAAGTGGTTGGAAATAGTGTCTTTCCACCATGATGTTTGGCTAGCAAATTTTTAATTGAGACTAGAATGATCTACAACAACCTCATGGCATATTTCGTAGCACTTGCAATAATAGAAAGAAAGACCCTAGTAATCTAAGAGTTTCTTCCACAAGTGATCTTTCACTTTGAGAATTATATCTGATGGGATATCTTTCAAAATATTCAGATCTTAATCTATATATAAGCAAAAAATGTATGGGAGAAAGCATAAGTTGCTATATATATTAACAAAAATCTCCTCATGGAGTTTCAAAATGCTACCATGCAAGAGTCAATACAAAATTGGAGGAGGTTTGTATTCGCATCACTTTATAAGATTCAATTAGAGGGTTGAAATTCAGAAACCATGTATTCATAAGGACTAAATGGTTCCCCAATATCCAAGCCCAATCATTAAAAGAATAAAGTCTCTATCATTGGAGGATTCAAACACTACAATAAAAAATCATACACACAAGGGTAAATTTCTAGATGGTTCTCCATGTGTGGCCTCTAGTTACTTAACATATATTTGTGCATTGTAAAGACACTAGGCCATAATCGATTAAAATGATAGATCAAACCATATTCAAAGAAGTATTCCACTCCTTCTAGTACTTCTTCCCCAAAAACTAAAATAGGGGACAACTTAGAGCATTTGAGAGGTTTTAACCCTTCACTAGTTTTAGTTTGCAAGCCCTTGTTGTTCAAAAAAATGCATTTGCATTCCCATTAGACACCACTCTCAAATCCACAATAGAAGGAAATGACTTCTTAGGAATGGATTTAATAGGTGAAATACCTTGTTTTTCTCTAAATGTGACTCTAATATTGTTATTATCTACCTTATCCACTCTTTCCACCACAAGAGAATGAGAGTGAGGGGCTTTACCATTAAGGAGTAAAATGATAGGCCCCAAAGAGGCAACCCCAAATACATAGAAGATCCCACACCTTTCATACAATTTGTGGTAACATGTGTTGCAAGGTCATCCAACGAAAAATCTCTCACCTTATGTTGATGAGGGTTTAGAGGGCCATGATGTCAAGGAAGAGTAGTAGCCATTCGGATTTCTTTTAGATTTTTGAAACATTAATTTGAAATAAATTTTAATTATTTATTTACTATTTTATATCAAATTTTAAACAAAGAAACAATTAATTATAGTCACAAACACTAAATCTTCCATAATGATATTCTCTTTGCTAAAATCTTTTAAAAACAAATTCCTTACCTTGAATCATATGCTTATGAAGTTTGGGTTTAACTGAATGTTATCAACATCCTTTTGTACGAAGAATGAGGTGGATTTACTTAAGAAGCTAAGCTTCTCTGAGACTCAATTGACAAAATCTAAAAGTTATTTTTATATAGAATCTTTTTATAAATTTTTTTTTTTTGGAAGCACTAAATTTATTTTAACTTATGACAGTGTAGTGTTTAAGTTTGATAGTTGCTTATAACTATCAAGTATTTTTGAGTGACAACTATTGTATTTCATATTCAAACAGTTGTGCCATTTTTTATATTTTGATAAAAATGAAGAGGTAGTCACTACTTAGTTTTATGTTTTTATATAATGTTTTAACATGTATTTTTGTAATGGTGAAAAATACATCTTGATGCCTCTTCCCATTTAGTTTTGTGTCTATTTTGGGGCAATGTCCTAATACATGTACACGATGACTAATGGTGCACTCTTGTAAAAGTCAGTCCGATTTACTTGGTTCTATAAGATCCTTATTTATACACCATCCTAGACTTATTACTCCTATATGCACATGTTCCCATACTTTGGGCTTGTCTATTTGATTGTCCATATTGATCAATTACTGACCCCAAGATATTCTTTGTTTGTCATGATCTAGTCCATCTATTTAATCCTGGGTCAAATATACAATTACAAGGTTGTCCCTATGGACATGAACATGGCCCAATTAAATTCAATTTTGGGCAACTAGACCCATTTGTCCTTTCAATCTAGAGCCGACTATGTACATGTTTGCATGATTTATTGTCATGTTTGTGTATAAAAGCCATTCATTTGCATTCAGTCTACACATCAGATATTAGGAAATCTCTCATTCATTCTAGAGTATTTAGAAGAACAATAAATAGCAACGCATTTGGATTTGATGCTTAACTGACTAACAACCTTGATTTCTAGTGAATTATGTGTTGTCTTTGATCATTTACCAAATTTGTTAATTTGACATCCTTACGTAGCTTAACACGACATAAATTAGTGGGATTCTATCAGTTGCAAGCCATAAAACAATATTAACCCCTTTTTCAGTGAAAGATCAGATCGTACACTTTTAGATTGTTCAAAGGGTAGAAATCAAAGATCATTAGAGGTGAAGTTCATAGCAGTAGGGTGAGTTCATAGTTGCAAACTAGATCTTGAGAACTCGATCTAGAGTAAAGTACATAAGAATATGTTAATCTTTTATTCGTGCATTTGACTATCATGAGCATTTCCTAGTTACAAGGTGCATAGATTCCAAAGTCTTCATCATTCGACACATATTTTTCAGCCATAGAACTAAATGATCTATCCTTCCATTTACTTTCTATTTATAACAAAATTTCTAATTATTTATTTATTTATAATTTGATCCAATTCTATATATATATATATATGGGGCAACCAAAAAAACTAAAGCATTTAACCATTAAAAATATTAAAAACATATAAATGAACGTCAATTAAAAACCCATAGCTTGAATAAATAAAGTAAATCTAATATATAAGAGTGTAATTCTTGAGGATAAGTAAACAATATTCTTTGTGAAGTGGGGAAATACTTTGATGATGGAAACTGTGTCTCTTTCCTCTCTCAACGTGCATGTGACCTTAATTTTCTTTGTATTGTGTCGCTAGACACTAGAAAAATTAAAATAGGAGGTATGTGGTCCAACTCAACATGTGCCAAGGTTGCGTAACTCATAGGCATACAATGAATGGCATTTTAGACCCGTTCAATAATAAGTGTAAAAAAATACAATTTCTAAAATGTTATTAGGACTAATTAATTAATGCAATCAATAAACACTTATTAGTCCCTGCCTGCTGCAGCAGGGTGTCACCGCAATAGCATTTTTTTTCGTTGGAATTTGTGCAACGTCAATAACCAAAATTAGCCTAAGTTTTTTAGTCCCTACTTCATATTATTTTTGCGTTGAACTTTGTGCAATGGGAATAATCAATGTTAAGCCTAAGTTGTTTTAGTTTTAATGAATATTGACACATCAATATTAGCTTGAGCTTTTTTCCCATTAGTTCGTTCTTGTTTTAACCCATTGGCAATATAGTTGAAATAGTTTTATTTTGTTGTTTTTTGTTTTAGCTTCCTTCTGCCTATGGTTTCCTTTGTTTTTGCAGGGCCTCCGCGTGTGTTGCAGCTTCAACTCATGGCGGCGTTGGAATTTGCATGTTTCGATGGGTTTGAGTATGGCCGCGTGTGGCCCGTTTTCTGGTGTAGGCAGAGAGGTAGCAGCGGAGGATATGGTGGTGGCGAAGCACGATTATTATGTTTGCAGGCAGTGTCTCAAATGGATGGTTTGCCTTCAGAAATATTCTGGCTAAGATTGATAAAGCCTGCAACTTAGTACTGCCAATCCAGGTCAGAGGTCTCCGAGTCTTTTGTGTTTCTTGTATTTTTTCCCTTGTTAGCTAATGCCCAGAATGCCCAAATTTTGTTTGAATGTTAAATCTTCTTTGGGAGGCTAGAGCTTCTGTGTACATGTTTCTATATGGAATGTATCTTTTATATGCCTTGCTGAGGAAAATTTCCCAAATTCCTACAGCCATCAACAAGCAGATTGCATACAATAATACTGACTCAATTTTTAGGAGGAAAGGAGAGTAATCGGGCAATAGTCCTCTTCCTTAGGTTTTCTTAGTGAGTTGCAACCTCTGTAAAATCTGTAATTGCACAATGCAATTTGCAGGTGTAAAGCCAAATTCCACAACCTTTGCCAGCATCCTCCCCCTTAGGTTTTCTTAGTGAGTTGCAACCTCTGTAAAACATTCAAGCAAATGCAATTTGCAGGTGTAAAGCCAAATTCCACAACCTTTGCCAGCATCCTCCCTGCCTGTGCCAAAATCGGAGCTTTGGAATAGGGCATGGACATGCATCAAAGCATAATAGAAGGGGGATTTTCATCAGATCTCATAGTTGGAAATGCTCTAGTAGACATGTATGCAAAATGTGGGAGCATAGTGAAAGCACGTGAACTGTTTGACAGAATGCCTCAAAGAAATGTGGTCTCATGGACTGCAATGATTGCAGGATATGCTCAAAATGGATTTGTTGAGAAGGCTTTAGAAACATTCAAGAAAATGCAATTGGCAGGTGTAAAGCCAGACTCAACAACCTTTTCCAGCATCCTCCCTGCCTGTGCCGAAATTGGAGCTTTGGAACAGGGCATAGACATCCATCAAAGCATAAAGAAGGATGATTTTTGTCAGATGTTATAGTTGCAAGTGCCCTGGTAGACATGTATGCAAAATGTGGAAGCACAGACCAGGCACGTGAACTGTTTGACAGAATGCCTCAAAGAAATGTGTTCTCATGGACTGCAATGATTGCAGGATATGCACAAAATGGATTTGTTGATAAAGCTTTAGAAACATTCAAACAAATGCAATTAGCAGGTGTAAATCCAGATTCAACAACATTTGCCAGCATCCTCCCTGCCTGTGCCAAAATAGGAGCTTTGGAACAGGGTATGGACATCAATAAAAGCATAAAGGAAGGGGGATTTTTGTCAGATGTTACAGTTGCAGGTGCCCTGGTAGACATGTATGCAAAATATGGAAGCATAGACAAGGCACGTGAACTATTTGACAGAATGCCTCAAAGAGATGTCATCTCATGGAATGCGATGATTGCAAGATATGCACAAAATGGATTTGACGTCTAACTTGTAATGTAAATCATACCAAAAATCATATCAGGGTCTTCAGTGAGGCACTTACAATGACATAGCTACAGCTCATAAACAAATGCTATCTGTAGTGCAATATGCTGCTTCAGGTTAGATTCTGTTTAAAAAGGCACATATCATCCTGGTTGAATGAATCCTATTTTTGCCTTCATTGCCCCTTTCTGGGTCGGTCAAAGTTGTTATATCCCCCTTAAATGTGATCACATCTGCTCCATATAACCAAGCCTTCAGTTGCAAGGTTATTTTCTATAACCTTCTTTTGTCCTTCGGTAAATGTAGTCCATTAAGGTAATCAGGCCATCATCTAGATCTGTTTAAGTCTTTTAGGAAATACCTTCTATTTCAATAATGCAGCCATTTTTCACTTCAAATTAGTGTATTTGATAGAAAATAAGTATCATTCTACTTATTAATGGTAGTCAACTAACACCGACCATCACCATCTCCTAGGTGGCTTGGCATACAGACTTTCCCATTGCCACTGTGAACATAATATATACGTTGCCTCTCACAACATAAGGTGTCAAAAAGCAAGGTCCGTGACTCTTGACTACATTTCACTGTTATTGCTAATTAGTAATTACTAATAACAGCCGTCAACATACAACAAATATTTGCATCATCATATTCCAAATCTCTTGTGACTGGTCATTATATTAACAAGCTACAAGGAACAAGAAAAAGAAGTCATTTTTAAACCAGTCATTTTTTAAATTCGATTAGACTACTTATCTTGGATAGTTGCAACAACCATGCTTCTAAAGTAACTAACTGCATGTCACAATTTATCTGATATGATAGAATACGAAGATTTCTCATTTAAACAATCTAAATGGAATATAGGAATAGACTGTTTCCTTACATGGCTTTCAAATATCAATTTCTTGAACACCTAGAATGTATGTTCTATTTCCTTTTTGCAGCTTCCAAGTATGAAATTTTTATATGTTTTATGTCACAAGAAAATTTCATCCATAAGAATCTTCTCTGTGAACATTTTTTCTAAGGATTTTATTAATGTGGCAAAGATGGATCAGGGAACTCAGATTTCTCTTAAGAGAAATATCAAACTCTTGCCTAAAACTTAAGCATAAAAATCAATCCCCCAAAACCTTTCTGGGTTATTGGTGCGGAGTTTGTGATCCATGACCTTGATTGCCTCCATATCCTCCTTTGAAAGCTCAAAATCAGAAACATCAATATTCTCTTTCAGTCTTTCCATTTTGCTAGACTTGGGGATGACAATTGTATTCCTTTGAATGCCCCACCGCAGTGCAATTTGTGCTACAGTTTTATTGTATTTCTTGGCAAGAGTCTGAAATCACAACAATTTCTGTTAATGACAAGAAATTATTTCATCAAAAAAGAAGTGAATGTAGAAGTAGATACGTGAAGACACAGATCTTCCAAGCAAGATATAGAACCAAACCATTCTATATTGGTTGTACCACCTCCAAGAGGAGTATGAGCAGTGACTGCAATTTTATGCTTCTGACAGAACTTCACTGGGCACTGTCTCTGAAAATAGGGGTGTGTCTCAATCTGATTGACAACAAGTTTTATTTTTGAGTAGGCCAAGCAATCCCGACTCAAATAAATGTTATAATTGCTGCAAATCAACAATCAGATACTTTAGTCTGTGTACAAGATTTTAGCTTATTTATCCTGATCAATGGTAATAAAGTAACTCCTGCTTTACTTGATACCAATGCTTCGGACCAAGCCTGCAGAAACCAAGTCCTCCATGGCATGCCATGTACTCTCCAGTGACACTGTAATATCTATATCCAACACACCATCCTCATCTAAGGCACTATCAGTTGTTCCAATCCCTGTCATGTGTAAACAATGTCTGAAAGCAAGTTCTTGTAGCATTGTAGTTCACAGTCTTGTTTAGGCACAGTAAAAAGTACATGATCAAATGCATGGGAAACAGTTAAAACCTGTGTGCCATGTTGCTACTGGAAAATGAATCAAGTATAGATCCAAATATTCCAGCTGTAGGTTCTTCAAACTGTCCTTACATGCTTCAAGAACATGTCCATGATCTGAATTCTAGAGCTGTGACATAAAAAGCAACAAATTATATCTTTATATAGAAGAATGTTTGGAATATACTAAGTACTTGGACCTAATATTTTGGATTAGATTATGTTTGAAAAATTTCTGGGCTGGACTTAAATTATATTTTTTGTGTATGTCATGCAGGATGAAACTTTAACACTGCAAACTGTTCTTGCAGCCTTTGGCAGGGACTAAAGAAACTTTTAAATGTTATAGTTGCAGGTGCCCTGGTAGACATGTATGCAAAATGTGGAAGCATAGACAAGGCACGTGAACTGTTTGACAGAATGCCTCAAAGAGATGTCATCTCATGGAATGCAATGATTGCATGATATGCACAAAATGGATTTGTTGATAAGGCATTAGAAACATTCAAGCAAATGCTTCAATTAAATGTATGAGGAAATTAACAATACAATGGATTGCAGCATTTGACCTTGAAGACACAACTACAAAACAGGTATGCATATGGTGAAATATGATGGTTAGGTACAACTTGTCCCACATAGTATTAGCATAAGTTTTGCTTTCTTTGTTAATTATGATTCAGGAGTTTTGCTTTCTTTATTAATTATGATTCAAGGCTTTTGCTTTCTTTATTAATTGTGATTCAAGAGTTTTACTTCGTTAAATAGGCACCAGACAATCATACAATTGCATGGAACTCTTTGAAGGTGAGTTACAAATATGAGTTTCTCCTTTGTTCTGTCTTTTGTTGGTTTTGTTTCTTAATGGGGCAAACGTTTAGACAAACATGCAACTTGTTAAAAGTTTCTTATTCTAGTTATGATGTAAAGGTTGTGAAAAATAATCATATTGTGTTGTGTTCTAGCTGGTTGTATTAAGTTTTGATATTAATCTCCTTGATATATCAAATAATATCTTGTCTCAAGGTTCAGATGGCATTCTGGTTCCCAGAGGATTTGGTGACCATGGCTGCTATGAAAATACTGGCAGCAAAATATGCTCAAGAAAATAATGTTCCCTATCTCGACATTCAAGAAAATAATGTTCCCTATCTCGACATTTGCTTGGGAATGCATATTGTTGTGATTGAGTTTGCACAAACACTCTTTCCATATATGTGCAAGTCTACAACCACGCTATGAATCATGCGATTCTAATTCCAATTCTAGTATTCCACATTTTGTGATGTAGCTACATGGAGTTGAGCCGTCTTTTGTTACAAAGAAAATGTTAAAAGAACCTACAATGTAAAAAGACCAAGAGAACCTGTAGGTCTGCTTTCACTACAATATAATCAATAGTTGTGTGGGGTGGGTTGTTAATAAACTTTATTCAATTTGCTTATTTATTTTGTATTCATCTTACAGGTACTTGGAATGGTTGGAGCAAACAATTTCACTCAAACACCACATATACTTGTGTTATCTTCATGTCGGAGGTCAATATCCCTATGCCTAAGTTACAATGTGTCCAGGTTATAGGACATATTTTTAGAATGCAGACTGCATCATGGTCAAGAAAATGCTAGAGTATGTATTCAGATCATATTAAACCTTGATTGAAAAGTGTCACCTTTAATGACATTTATACTTCTCAGTTATAAGTATCTAATTATGGAACTCTCACAATAGATAGTTTAATCATTCAATTTTATACATTGCTTAGAATGTGTTTTTGCTTTCCACTTGTGCTGTACTTTCATCATACATTACATTAATGAGAGTTCCTAGTTTTTGTTTGTATCTATTGCGGTGGTATTGATTTCAAGGGCTGCAATGCACAATTCATGCCATTAACTTTAGGCAGGGACTGCAGCTGTAGCGCAGGCCTTGTTACTACTTGCCTTTACATTCTATTGCATTTACGATTACCAAACTTTTTATTATTATTATTAGTTGTATTGTAAACAAATCAAAAGCAAGAATTTTTTAATCTAAAATAAATACTTATCTTTTACAAAGTTAAGATGCAAACTTTTTATCAAAAAATATTTTTAAAATTAATTATTTGAATGCTGATTTGATAATATCTTTTCCTGTTTGCCGATAATGGCATGGTTCGGTGGTTAAGTTGTTCGGTTGTAGTGGCGGCCACCAGAGTTCAAACCCCCGCTGGGCCAACGAGCTCGCAAGCTTTATGCCTTCGATGGGTCAACGAGCTTGCGGGTTTGAAGTGTTCTTGCTAGGGGATAAGGTCCCCCGTGTTGTGGCCTCACCGGTTCATTGCTCTGGGCAAAAGTATTCGCGTGGAGCCGGAGGGCGTGTCGCACCAGCATTGCTGGTCTAAAAAGTTTACCAGGGGCATTATCTTTAAAAAATATATATATCTTTTCCCTTTTATTATGATTGGCTACTATCTTTTATCTTTTAACTATTAATCTAACCTTCACGTAAATTGAAGAAAATATTGTAGAGTCACCACATTTTATTAATTTTTCACACAAATTACATAATATTTTTATTAAATTTACTGCTTCTCAATCTTGAAAGGATGGATTTATTTCTCCCATTTTCTCACTAAGAACAATCATATCAGCAACAATGTGTAGATTATGTGTCATCTCATCTCTCGTATCTCATATCTTTTAAGTACCTTTGCAGTCAGAAAAAATGTAAGAGCCCCTCTCCTTTCTGCATGAATTTCAATGAAAACAAGAAAACCCTAATTTTTTCTAAAAAACACAACAACATCCTTCAATTTTATAAAGACCCAGGGTGCAAGTTCCAATCTCTGAGGCAAAAAAAACATTCGAGATAAAAAAAAATTGATGCCCAATAGAAAAATTTAAATCAATGGCACATTTTTCAGATCTCTATAGAAGATCAACATTTAATATGGAAGGTGAAGTATGAGCTTCCATCCCTTGTAATAATGGTTGTTAAGTTTAGATAGGTACACAACTGCTTGGTAATTTTGGTTGTGATGTAGCCAATAACATACATTCAATAAAATTGTGCCATTAATCATGTGTGAGAGCCAAAAATTTGGAAAACTAAAAATTTTTTTCTATTCACCAACTCTGCTGCTACAATGAGAGAAAACTCTCTTATATCCAAGGAAAAAAAATTATTTTTTTGGCAGATTTCAACAATTGTCAGATTTTGCCATTTTAGGTAATTTTACATTCATATCTTGAGAATCCAGTTTTTTCTCAAAAACTTCCTAAAACTAAGGTAGGACAAAAGGCCAACTAACATCCTAAATTTGAAACATGAGTTTCGAGTTATTAAAAAAAACACTTTAAAAAAATAGGAAAAAACACTAAATTGCTATTTTGAGGGTCAAGATGAAAGTTTCAAGCCCTGAAAAAGTGCCAAGACGAGGTCCAATTGACTAGAGTGGGTTGGAAAACCAGATGCCACCTTATAACGCATCCACCTATAAAATTTCATAGAAAACCCACATCTGAGTCAAAAGTTATGACCTCCGGAAGTCCCTGCATCATTCTCCTCTGGTTGAAAAGAACGCAGCTACTGCAAGTGAGTGTTTTCGAACCGCTGCCATTTGATTTGATCTAACCTTTGCACTTCCCATTTTGTAATCCACGTGTTATCTGTTGGTGGCAATCCTTCCCACTACTAAATACTTGTTGTAATGCCCTTGCCGAGTGTAGATAGTTTTCTTCTCAAGAACCTGTGCAATCTTTTCCTTCTTCTGATGGGGAATGTGGTGGTGCCATGCCACTTCTGGTTAACTATCTGCAACATCATTCTCACCATGGAATGCATATAAATTAGAAATATTAGACACAGGAGAAATATCGAAATCATCTGGTAAACTGACCTCATATGCATTATCATTGATCTTCTTTGTAATTTTACAAGGACCTATTTTCATGTACTTCAACTTGTGGTATGTTCTAGTAGGAAACCGCTCTTTTATCAAATATACCATCACTAAGTCACTTTAATTGAATGTCCGATGTCGCTTATTAGTATCCACTATATTCTTGTACCTCTCATTACTGCCCTGCAACTTTTGTCTCACATCTTTTTGCAACTGTTGAAGGTGTTCTGCAAATGCTTCCCCATCATCACTGACCCTATCTTTCATTGGTAGCTATACCAAATCTAACACCCTGAGGATTCCTGCCATACACAATCTGGAAAGGGGACTTTCCCGTTAATCTGTTAACAGAACTATTATAGGCAAATTCAGCCTGGGGTAATGTTACGTCCCATTGTTTGGCTTTTCTCCAATAATACACCTCAACAAATTTCTCAGACTCCGATTGACTACCTCTATTTGCCCATCCGTTTGAGGATGATAATCACTACTAAACTGTAACTTAGTCCCCATATTCTTCCATAAAGTCCTTCAGAAATGACTGAGGAATTTGGTATCCCTATCAGAGGTAATAGTCTTCGGAACACCATGTAGTCGAACAACTTTTGAAAAAAACAACTCTGCTACCCTCGTTGCATCATTAGTTTTCTTACAGGCAATAAAATTAACCATCTTGGAGAACCTATCAACAACTACAAAAATGGAGTCATTACCTCGTTGAGTATGTGGAAGTCCCAACACAAAGTCCACGCTCAAATCTGTCCATGGTGTAGTTGGTACTGGTAATGGCATATACAACCCTGTATTCTGTGAATGTCCCTTAGCCACTTGGCAGATTCCACACCTTGTTACATACTTAGTTATATCCCTTTTCATCTTTCGCAAGTAATATTTATCTGCTATCAAGGCTATTGTCTTGTCCTTGCCAAAATGTCCAGCCAACCCACTACTATGAAATTCTCTGATAATGTTTTCCCTCATAGAGCCAGTTGGTATGCATAGTTGTTTTCCTTTAAATAGATACTCATCTTGCATAAAATATTCACCCCTAAAGTGATCCAAGTTACCAGATACTGGTGCTTTCAATTGTTCCACTATCTCCCAAAAATCATCATCAGACTCATACAAATTTTTGATGGCATCAAAACCAATCACCTTAGTTTCCATTGTGGTCAACAGTGTAACATGCCTACTTAACGCATTTGCAACCTGATTTTGTTTTCCAGACTTTTGCTTCAACACAAAATTGTAACCCTACAAGAAAGAGACCCACTTGGCATGCCTACTTTTCAACTTTTTCTGTGTGTTAAAGTATCTCAGTGCAATATGATCTGTAAACAATACAAATTCCTGGGGAACTAGATAATGTCTCTAATGCCTCAATGCTTGAACAATTGCATAAAATTCCAAATCATAAGTAGAATAATTCTTTCTCACTTCATTCAACTTTTCACTAAAGAAAGCTATAGGTTTTCCAGCTTGGCTAAGCACAACACCTATTCCCACATGGGAGGCATCACATTCTACTTCAAATACCTTATCAAAATTTGGCAGTGCAAGTATAGGTGCTTTTATTACCTTTTGCTTCAAGTACGTAAAGCTCTCCTCAACATCCTTGGTCCATACAAACTCCCTTCCTTTGGTGCAATCTATTATAGGAGCTACAATACTATTGAAATTTTGAATGAACTTTCGATAGAAAGTGGCCAAGCCATGAAAACTTTTTACCTCTGTGATGCTGCTTGGACTAGGCAATTCTAGAATTGCCCTGACCTTTTCTGGATCCATTCTGACATCATCTTTAGAAATGACAAAGCCTAAGAAAACCAAACTGTCCTGCATGAACCTACACTTCTTCAAATTGGCATAGAGCTTCTCCTTCCTTAACACACCAAAGATGATCCTCAAGTGTTGTAGGTGCTCTTCTTTGCTGTTACTAAATACCAAAATATCATCAAAATAAACTACCACAAACTTACCAATGTAAGGTCGCAGTATAGTGTTTATCAATCTCATAAATGTGCTAGGTGCATTTGATAACCCGAATGGCATAACCATCCACTCATATAGTCCATCTCCAGTCTTAAAGGTTGTCTTCCACTCATCCCCTTCTCAGATCCGGATTTGGTGGTAGCCACTTCGTAGGTTGATCTTGCTGAAATATTTGGCCCCTGCAAGGACATCCATCATGTCCTCCATACGAGGTATAGGAAACCAATACTTGATGGTAATCTTATTAATTGCTCTGCTATCAGTGCACATCCTCCATGTTCCATCTTTTTTTGGGGTCAATAATGCAGGTACAACACATGGGCTCATGCTCTCTCTCACCACACCTTTACTTATGAGTTATGTTACTTGTTTATTCAACTCTGCATGTTGTGTTGGATTCATGCTATAAGCTGCTTGGTTGGGTAGAGTTGCCCTTGGAATCAAATCAATATGATGCTGAATATCTCTCTTTGGCGGTAGACCATTAGGGAAAACATCAACAAATTCTTTCAATAGCTCTGCTAATTTTGGGGGAACTGAAATGTCCTCCTCTTCACCTTTTTTCACTACTAATGCATAGCAACACCCTGTCACCTTCATTTCTTTAACAAGATCTCTTTCAGACAACATGGTCTCACCTTTTCCTTCATCCTTGAGAGGCAATAAAATCACCTTAGAGCCATCTTTCCAAAAGGTGTATGTGTTTTTCTCTCCATCATGCATAACTTTTCTATCATACTGCCATGGCCTTCCCAATAACACATGACAGGCGTCCATTGGGACAACATCACACCATATCTCATCCTGATAGATCTTCCCTATGCTAAACTTAATTAGGCATCTTTTAGCAACAGTGACTTCATTTCCCTTTTTAAACCATGCAATGTAGTACGGATGAGGATGTTTTTCATAGTGTAAATTCAATTTTTCTACCATTTCTTTAGAAGCCATATTTTCACAACTACCTCTATCAACAATAACTTGATATACCTTGCCACCCGAAGTGCATCTGGTTTTGAAGATATTGGTTCGAAGCCATGAACCATAAGAGCTTTTGGCTTGTGTTTTCTCCTTCTCTGGAATCGCCATTGCTCTTCTCATCACGAGACTTTCTCCCACATCTGGTCGAACCCCTAGTTCGGCCCCTTCCACTTCATGTTGCGTTTGAATTAAGTTCACCCTAGGTTGTCCTCCTTGATTTATTTCTTGCATATTATAATTTGGGCATTCAAATGCCCTATGACCTTCTCCACATCTGAAACAAGTGAAAGGCCTTCTCTGGTTTTCCCATCCTCTACTGCTACCATAACCTCTACCTCTTTGAAATCCCCTTCCTTGTTTTTGATTTGGAGGATCTTGTCGAGTGTCTACTTGTTTTTCCAATCCATGGGATGACTCTCCCCTGCCATAATTCGAACCTCCTCAAAATGGGGTTGATGTACCCCTTCTTCCTCCTCAATTCCTCTGATGGTACTGTCTGTTTTGTTTTTCTTCAGCCTTTAGAGCCAATTGGTAAGCCTCTTCCATACTGTTGAGTCGATGCATGCTCAATTCATCTTGAATAGAGAATTTTAGGCCATTCACATATCTAGTAGCCATCTGTCCATTAGTTTCTTGATGCTCTATACATATAGACAGTGTATAAAACTCATTTGTATAATCTTGCACAGAAGAGAGGTTCTGCTTTAAATTTTGAAACCTACGAAAAAGGGTTTGCATATAATCTATGGGCAAATTTTTTTCTCTCAACTTCTTCTCCATTTTATTCCATGTCCTGATCTTATCCTTCCCTTTCCTTGTTCATTCCTTTTGAAGATGATCCCACCAAATCATTGCATGACCCTTTAATTTGGTGCATGCGAATTTCACCTTCTTTTCCTCTATCATGGATTTCCATTCAAAAAATTTTCTTATGTCATTCAACCAGTCTATCAACTCCTCTGGTTTAAGACTACCTGCATAA
Organism: Cunninghamia lanceolata; assembly: GCA_027924645.1. NCBI lineage: Eukaryota > Viridiplantae > Streptophyta > Pinopsida > Cupressales > Cupressaceae > Cunninghamia > Cunninghamia lanceolata. The sequence goes on along the minus strand of BSBN01000564.1, from coordinate 7,235,139 downwards.
TCTGAAACATCTACCTTGACCCCTTCATTTTTCCCTTCTAAGGCCCTGAGCATCCTCTCTTCAAAACTCATGCCTTCTAATTCTTCATCTTCATGTTTTGCATCTTGATCTACACCTCCTTGACCTATCTCTTCATCAAATTCGTCTCCTCCTCTACCCAGTCTTTGGTTTTCCAGTCGTGTTGTAAGTTCTGCTATTTACTTTTACAGATTTTGCATTTCTCTATGCATTTGGGCAAGATCGTCTCTTCCTCTTCCTCTCCCAGCCATCTTCCTGCTCTGATACCAGATGATGTAGCCAACAACATACACTCAATAAAATTGTGCCATTAATTATGTGTGAGAGCCAAAAATTTGGAAAACTAAAAAAAAAATTCTATTCACCAACTTTGCTACTAAAATGAGAGAAAACTTTCTTATATCCAAGAAAACAAAAAACAAAAAAAACAAAAAATTACCTTTTTTGGCAGATTTCGACAATTGTCAGATTTTGCCATTTTAGGTAATTTTACATTCATATTTTGAGAATCTAGTTTTTTCCCAAAAATTTCCTAAAACTAAGGTAGGACGAAAAGCCAACTAACATCCTAAATTTGAAACATGAGTTTCGAGTTATTAAAAAAAACAACTTTTAAAAAACTAGGAAAAAACACTAAATTGCCATTTTGAGGGCCAAAATGAAAGTTTCAAGCCCCCAAAAAGTGCCAAGACGAGGTCCAACCGACTAGGGTGGGTTGGGAAACCACATGCTACCTCATAACACATCCACCTGTAAAATTTCATAGAAAACCCACATCCGAATCAAAAGTTATGACCTCTGGAAGTCCCTACATCAGGTTGGGTTGCTAAAATATATTTGGTATTTTATGGTTGCTAAAAATGAATAGTAGTTTTACTTAGCTCTCTGACATGTTTTGTTTTGTCTTTGTTTTTTCTCCCCTTATTTTATGTGTTCTCATGGCTTTGTAAGTAAGTTTAAGACATCATTGTTATGAGTAGTGCCATTGATTTCATTGAGTACCTGCTAGTATTGAAGGGTTTAAGTGAATGAAAATTTGCATGTGGAGGATTTTCTTCGAAAAATTGTGTGAGGAGAAGGGCTATTTTCACATTGTAGAAATTTTGAGTAGTTTTATCCATAAAAGAAGTTTGTTGAGGTAATGGACTTTATTTTTTGTCTTTAGAATTTTTTTGTAATAGGTTTTGATAACAATGATGCAAAAGTCTTTAGATCTTTTAACAAATAATGCAACCCTTTGTTATGTCTTTAAAGTTCATGATAGGGAATCTAAAATCTGATGTGCATTTTGAGTTTTAGTGATTTTTGAGGGCTTTAGGGAAGATATTTGATACTTTTTGGAAGCATTTGTTAATATCTTGCAAACTCTTGAAGGTTTTTGGGAATATTGTGAATTTTTTTTTGAAGCCAGTAAGGTGAATGTTTGTTCTCTTTTGTTCTAGAGGAACTTGTGAATATTTAGCAAACTCTTGGAAGTTAAAAGGATTATTGTGAATTTTTTGTGAAGGCTTAGTTAAATATTGATGTGTATTTAGAATCTCTAGTGTTTTTTTTTAATAGATTTTTTAAGGTTTTTAGGTAATGATTTTGAGATGTTTGTGAAAATCTAGTAATCCTTATAAAATTTGATAGAAAACTGTTAATATTTATCATACTATAAATATTAACTTGGGCTTACTATTTTTTGACAGTGGTCTAGACTTTTTGTGGTAAATATTTTCAGAAACCCTTGAAAATTTGGGGGAATCTTGTTAGATAAAAGTTGAGCTCGTATTAATGGAGTGAGTGCATCCAAATACATGGTGGTATGTATGACGTCTCTAATCAAAAGCCATGTTGGCACACATTTCAAATAGTGTTTTGTCTTAATTTGTTCCTTTTATTTATTTTAAAAGGAAGCATATAATTGTACAAGATACAATTATTATACGAGCGACAAGTTGAGAGTTAAAATAGATGGATAAAACAAATAAGGAAGCTTCTCACTTTGATAATAGTGAATGATTTCAATGGAGTTTTAAAGACCATGAACACATCTCATACTATATAAGAATTTCATATAAAGTGATGTGTAATTTATAACCACCTATTGCTTTATTCCAATAAAAAATTGGCATGTACAATTTTTTTGTTCTGTAGTATATGCTTCTTTTTGTTTAAGTATTATTATTTTCTTAAATAGATAGGCTTGTTATGCATGGGAGAGATGACAATGAAAAATAAAAATAAAGAGTATTGTTAGGAAGTTCACCACTTTAGTCTAATAATGTAAAGGGATAGAATCTTTCCTTAAGCTTAATCTTGGTTAATCTAATAAGATGTATATACATAAACATATACCAGTATACCTATCTTTAGAAAAATCTGCCTAAAATACGTCGAGAGATATCCCAATGCGTATTGAATCAAATAAAATAACACTAAAATATTTCCTTTACAAAGCATACATATTTTTATTTATGTGAAGAACCCTAACCCTATTTGGGTGTGGAGAGATTTGAAATGTCTTGAGTAAACAAAATTGAAATTCCAAAAATAATCTAATTTCATAAAATAAAATAACACTAAAATATTTCATTAACTATAAACCCTAGTTGGGTGTGGAGAGATTTGAAATGTTTGCCTACGATATTAAAATGTAATAATATTGAATATTATTACAATTTAAAATGCAACAACATCGCGTTACTTCATCTAAGTATTTTCCATGATACTCTAGATTTTTAACTCTTGAGTTAAAAAATTGAAATCCCAAAATAGCCTTTAGTAAAATATTTCTTCAACTATAAATTAAACTTTACAAAGCTTGCATATTTTTATTTGTGTAGAACCCTAAAGTATAGTTATAAAACAAATCTAAACTATAATACTTTTTTTTATAAAACAATAGTGAAAAGAAACCAATAAATTAAATTTCATTCTGCAAAAAATAAAAGAAAATTAATTGCACTTACTGTTGAAATAACTTCTGCGCTTCTCCAGTATTCTTTTTCTCTTTTTTATTTGATTTGAAAATTTTGTGATTTATGCTTCAGTATTACTTGTATTTAATAGATTATTTTCTTTTTCTATTTAATTATTATTATTTTCTTAAATAGATAGGCTTGTTATGCATGGGAGAGATGATAATGAAAAATAAAAATGAAGAGAATTGTTAGGAAGTTCAACACTTTAGTCTAATAATGTAAAGGGATAGAATCTTTCCTTAAGCTTAATCTTGGTTAATCTAATAAAATGTATATACATAAACATATATTAAATTAACCCGCTAGATGGTACCTAAAAGGTAGTGTGGCGACTAGTGCGATGTCGGGAGGCCTTTTCCTCTTTAAGTTCACGGCCAGGGAAGACTTAGTCACGGTCTTGGTGGGAGGACCTTGGATGTATGGTAAGCATAATCTTTGCTTAGGGCGTTGGAAGCTGGGCTTTCATGCAGCTATGGAACTCAGCAGGTCGGCTCCTATATGGGTCAGACTCCCTGGGCTCCCTCTCGAGTACTAGGACGAGGAGATATTCGCATGGATTGGCAACTCCTTCGGGCACTTCATCGCTCTAGACAACACCACCAACAATAAAACCAGGTTGGTTTTCGCTAGATTCTGTGTTAGTGTAGACATTCATAAGACTACCTAATACTATTAAGCTAAATTCCAAATATGGCTGCTGGGAGTAGCAACTAATGTATGAAAACTCCACCACATATTACCAAAACTGCTCTAAAAAGGGGCACCTAATCAGTGAGTACAAAAAAGTTAAGGTACCAAAAGGTAAGCAAGTCTTGGAAGAAGAAAACATAGTACAAGAATACCCATTCAAAGAGGATTTGTTGGATTTAATCAAGTCCCCAAACAAGACTTAGGTTCTAGTTGGAGACCAGGGCCCGAGCATTCCGACTGTGGAGACTCTAGTTCCTTCTCCATCACTGTCCCTTGACGAGCTATGGCTGGATCTAGTTGGAGGTGGTCAGGAGCAGTCAATAGACCTCCCCCTTGACTCGGATGAGACGGAAGAAGGAGAAATCCTAACTCCAATTGAGTGCTCCCCCCTTTTGGAGAAGGCTGGAGTGCTAAAATCTGGAGAAGGAAGGGATAGTCAGGATCAGTCAGGGGTTCTAGAGACCTTGAGGTTGGTAGGACCGTAAACTGGGGTTCAGGGAAGTACAGAGAAATCTATGATATCTCCCATCGGGGTTCTTTCCCCAGGGGCTAGCACTAGTAACAAAGGAGGATGGATCACTCCCAAGAGAAAAGGGAAAGGACATAATAAGAAATATGCGGATGTGGGGACTGAAGGAAGAGCAGGGAGGCCTTCCCAGAGAGAAACTAGATTAAGGGAAGCAACCAAGGAGATTGCCTATGGGAGACAAAGCACACTGGAGGCTCTCTCCAGAAGATCACACAAATGAAGATTATCACATGGAATGTGAGAGGGCTCAACAGCCCACAAAAATAGCTCATGATAAGGAGCTGCATTTATGACAATAAGATTGATTTCATTCTTCTCCAAGAAGTTAAAATGTCTGAGGAAAATTTTAGAAAAATAGCCAACAATATCTGGCCTATGGCCGACTACATCATCAGCCCCTCGACAGGGGCCTCTAGGGGGCTTGTCACCATGTGGAATAAGTACAATGCTTCGGGTAGCTACTGCTCGCATAGAAAGAATAGTTTGGAAATTAATTGCAAGATGAATAACAAAACCTGGAAGATGCTTAACATTTATGCCCCCAACACTAAAAATGCTAGGAAGGAACTTTGGGAAGAGCTAAGCTCCAAAATCAATGAGGACAGAAGAACTCTGTGGATAGTTGGGGGAGGCTTCAACACCCTCTTTACCCCTCGGAAAAATCTGGGGGTAATATGGACTATTCCGACAGTATGGTGGACCTGACGGACTTCCTGAGTCAAACTAGGCTTATGGACCTAGAAGTCAACAATCAACAATATTCTTGGACTAATAGAAGATGGGGTGACCAGTTGATCCAGGTGAAGTTGGATAGAATGTTGGTTTCTTCTAACTAGGATATGATTCAGTATGCTAGCTTGTCTACTCTACCTTGTACCATTTCCGATCACAATGCCCTTCTTCTAGACTAGACTGAATTTCCATAAGGTCCCCTTCCCATTTCCCACTTGGATTTTAAAAACTGCATTACTGATTGGTGGAAAGTCCTGGTTCATGGATCTCCTATGTTCAGGCTCACCCAAAAACTGATACATGTCAAAAATAAAGTCAAAGGCTAGAATACATTTTGTTTTGGCAATGTGATGAACACCAAGAAACACCTCTTGGATTGTCTCTTGGAGGTTCAAGAAAAGATAGCCAAAGGAGATGGGAGTGAGAGCACTTATAAAGTTGAAGAGGATTTAGTCAAAAACCTGGAGGACATAATTAGCAAGGAAGAATTTTTTTGGAAACAGAAGTCTAGGGTTCAATGGCTGAAAGAGGGAGATAGGAACACGACCTTCTTCTATCAATCGGCCATGAAACACAGAAAGAGGAACAGTATCACCAAACTTCTGAATGAGCAGAACAGAGAGGTGGAGGATGATAGGGAACTTGGTAGACTGGCCTCCAATTACTTCAGAAACTTCCTGGCTGAGCAAAATGATAGAACTGACAGTGTTATGGAAAACATTCTTCTGATTTGTATTCTACCTATTCTATCTGAGGAAGACAACGAAGGCCTGCTGAAGCCTATAGCGGAAGAGGAAGTCAGGGCGGTTGTGTTCTCGATGGGGGCTTTCAAAGTGACGGGGCCAGACGGGTTCCCTCCTGCTTTTTTCCAAGAATTCTGGGATATTGTGGGCTATGATGTTATGAATGCTGTTAAAGACTTCTTCAGGACAGGCAAGTTCCTCAGGCAAATCAATGCCACGTTCATTGCGTTGATTCCCAAGAAAAACAACATGGAAGTCATGGTTGACTTCCGCCCCATTAGTTTGTGCAACACCATTTATAAAATCATTACCAAAATGTTGGTCATCATAATCCAACCGCTTTTGGATAGCCTTATCTCAGATAGCGAGAAGGGCTTTGTCCCAGGGAGACAAATACTAGATGCGGCTATCTCGACTCATGAGATCATACACTCAATGGATAAACGTAATAATCTGAGTATGGCCCTTAAGTTGGACATATCAAAAGCCTATGATAGAGTCTCTTGGGACTTTCTGTTCAAAGTTCTTAGGAAGTTTAGTTTTAATGACAGAATGCTCAAGCTGATAACAAGTGTCACCACTGTTAAGTATTCGGTGTTGGTTAATGGCACGCCGTGGGGTTTTTTTGAGGCTGGTAGGGGTTTAAGACAGAGGGACCCCCTGTCCCCTTATTCATTATGATGGCCGAGGTCTTGGGAAGAAATATTCTATCCCACCTGGACAGTCTTTCCCTCTCTAGTGTCAAAGCGGCATCCACCCTAAGGCCGTTGGCAGTCCAACAGTTCATTGACGATACCATGCCGTTCGGGGTGACCTCAGTGGTGGAGGCCACAAGATGGAAGAATTTGCTCAACATGTATGCGGAGGTGTCTGGTCAATGCATCAATTCTGAAAAGAGTAATGTGTTTTTCTTTAACACTAAGATAGACCTGCAAGTGAAGGTTAGAAATATTCTTCAATGCAATCAGGTGGCTCTCTCGGCCACCTACCTAGGTCTGCCTCTTACGGTCAAAGATGTGACCCTGACTTTCTGGAATACAGTTTTAGAGCATATCCATAAGAAAATGGAGGGTTGGAAAGGTAAACTTCTAAGCCAAGCGGGTAAGCATCAACTCCTAAAGGCTTCCTTACAAGGCATCCCCACCTATTTCCTTTCTCTATTTAAAATTCTCAGATATATGGCAGGAAAATTAGAAAGGATCCAGAGAACCTTCCTATGGATGGGAGTTGAGGAAAAGAAGAGGATCTCGCAGGTGGGATGGGATAGAGTCTATCAGCCCAAGGTGAATGGGGGTCTGGGAATCAAAAAAATTCAGGGAATGAACAAAGCCTTACTAACCAAAATTGGTTGGACTTTCCTAAAAGAGGAGAAGGATTGGGTTCAAATTATGAAAGCCAAATACTTGCAGAATGAACACAATTATGGTATTCTTGATAGAGACTCCCTGCCCAAAGGCTCTATCATTTGGAACAAAATGACCAAAACTAGGGACTCTCTCTCACAAGGCATCAAATGGAAACTGGGAAGAGGAGATAAAATCAAGTTCTGGGAGGATAATTGGCTGAGAGATGATCCCCTGTTGAAAGGAAACAATACTATTAAGGTGTCGGATCCTGACGGTATGAAGCTATTTCTCAAAAAAGGAGAGGTTCTGAATGTTGGGATAAGGTGCCATTAACCTTGTAAATCCCAATATTGTATTTATTCCATTTATTATTTGTAATTTGTAATTACCCATAAGGGATGTACAAGTTTCACCGGCAGTGGTAAAAATTATTTACTATCCACGGTAATTACGGAGTTATTGCATGGTAAGTCCCAGAGTTACCGGCGGTAGTTACGGGATGTCATTTACTATGGTAAATGGTAATTGGTCAAAGTGGGGTGCACATGTGGAGGAATAATCTATTTTTAGTGTTATGACGCATGTCATAGATGCTGTAAGGTGTAAGAGATTCTATGACAACTGTAAGTTGTCATAAGAATCTATGACACTAATAATAGCATATGACACGTCATAAGATGCTGTAAGTGGCTATTTTTGGCCCCAAGTTGGTCAAGCTTGCATGGGAACATTTTTTCAAGTGTTGGATGCATGTATGATAGCATTTATGACCCCGTAAGAGCCTATTCTTGGCTATGGATGCCCAAGGTTGTATTGTTGACTCTTGACAAGTGTTATGGGATTGTAAGAAGTCATTTAATGTCTTGAGGTTGCGTAAATTCTATAAAAACCATAGCATAGTAGATGAGATGAATATATAACAGTTTACAGGTACCTAGGTTCTGCCGGAGTGAAGGTTGGAGGACAGAGGAAGTGAATGTATTTGTAATCTCCTTTTGTGAAGATAATACAACTTGGCCTCTTTTCTTGGTGGAGTTTTTTACTCGCAAGGGTTTTCTCCACGTTAAACACTTGTGTTATGTGCTTCATTATGCTTCTGGTATATTTATGTATTGTGGGTTTTATGTTTTGTTACAATCTCCATTAATAACACATAATTAAAGTTTGCTAAAATTTATTCGAATCAGATTTCCATTGAAGTAGTGTTGCTTTCATTTCTAACATTTGGTATTAGAGCTTGGCCAACTTTGACTCTTGGGTGGTAGTGTGGAAGCTGTAGCTGTAGTGGGAGATTTGGTTGCATTTGTTTTGTAGATCTTGTGTTGTTATTATGGTTGCATCCACCATTGCATCAATCTCTCGAATGGACATTGAGAAGTTCAACGGAATGGGGTATGAGTTGTGGAAGCTGAAAATGGAAGTTTTGTTGGAAGAAAGAAACCAATGGTTGGCTGTCCAAAAAGAGAAGAAACCTGATGATCTCTCAAGATGAGTGGGATAGACTGGATAAGAAGGCATGGGGAACCATCCCGTGTCTTTCAGACTCTGTCCTGTTGAATGTCGCAAAGGAAGAGACTACATACAAGTTGTGGAAATGGTTGGGTGAGATCTATCAAGCCAAGAGTATGGTAAATAAACTTTATTTAAAAAGAAAATTGTTTTCCATGAAAATGCGAGAAGGTGAATCAGTTGCAGAGCATTTAAATTCTTTTAATTTATTAGTGAGTCAGCTTGATTCAGTAGATGTTGAGGTTAGTGAGGAAGATAAACGTATCTTACTTTTTTGTTCTTTACCCAAGTCTTGGGAGAATGTTATCCTTGCTATCACTGCTAACCTCGTGGATCCAAAGTTGGATGCTCTTGTTTCAGTGCTACTATCATAGAAATTGAGGAAGAAGAGTTCAGATAGTTCAGGGGAAGGTCTAAGGGAAGAGGACCTAAAGGAGATCAGAAAGGGGCTAAGGACAAGTCCAAGGGCCGGTCTAAGACTCCTAGTAAAAAGAACAGAGTTAAGTGTTGGAACTGCGGTAAAAGGGGACATGTGAAGGAGTGCATAAATCCCAAGAAACAGTGGGAGAGTGCTTCGGATAAGTCCTCAAATGCAGGTGAAGAAGTTTTACTTTCTACATGTAATCTTGTTTCTAACGATCACTGGTTGATTGACTTAGGATGCTCATTTCATATGACCCCGCATAAGGAATGGTTCTCCTCATATGAAGAATATGGAGGTAATATCTACCTTGGTGACAACTCTACATATCTGATTGTTAGGAAAGGAAAGGTATTGTTATGTTTCAGTGATGGGAGGATTAAAACCCTCCCTAGTATTTTGCATGTTCCCGGATTAGCTAGAAATCTGATTTTAGTTTCAAAGTTGAATGATTTGGGAATGCATGTGACATTTGACAAGCATGGCTGCAGATTGGTGAGAGAGAACTTGGTGGAGCGAAAGGGAAGAGATTCGGGAACTTGTTTAAGCTTGAAGCCACTACAGTTTGTAATGTCTCATATGTATTTGAGGCCACTACTGAAAATACATGTATGTTGTGGCACCGTAGATTGGGCCACACAAGCAATAATGTATTGAAAACTATTAAGAATAAAAATTTATTGGACTGTTTCTCTTATTTTGATGACCACTTTAATTTCTGTGAGCATTGTGTGTTTGGTAAACAAAACAGAAAATTATTTCCTTTAGGAAGCAATAGAGCAAAAGAGAAGTTAGAAATTATTCATATGGATGTGTTTGGACCTGTGGATAATGAATCTATTAGAAAATCTTGTTATTTTGTAACCTTCATTGATGACGTATCCAGATTTACATGGATTTATTTTATGCAGCATAAATCTAAAGTTTTCACTAAGTTTAAGGAATTCAAAGTCTTAGTAGAGAACCAATCAGGTTTAAAGATAAAAATATTAAGATCTGACAATGGAGGGGAATATTTCTCTAAGGAATTTGATGAGTTTTGCAAGCATGTAGGTATAATCAGACAAAAGACAACTCCGTATATACCACAGCAGAATGGTGTTGTAGAAAGGATGAACTGAACAATTATGGAAAGGGCCAGAAGTATGCTTAGTGATGCACAGTTGGATAAATGCTTTCGGGCAGAGGCTGTGTGCACTGCTTGCTACTTAATAAACAAATCTCCTTGTAAGGCTCTTGATTCGACACCTTATGAAGTGTGGACAGGTAATAAACCTTCTGTTTCACATTTAAGGGTTTTTGGTTGTGAGACTTTTGTTCATGTGCCTAAGGAAAAGCAATCTAAGTTGGATCCAAAGGCTGAAAAGTGTACATTCATTGGATATGGTGATAATGTGAAAGGTTATAAGCTTTGGAATCCACTAACCCGCAAGATTATCTTTTCTAGAGATGTAATTTTCAAGGAACTTAGAGCTATTTCTGAACCTGAGCAGCCAAAAGAAAAAGATGAAAAGGTAAAGAGAGTGCACTTTGAGTTAGAGCAGCAAGATATACCTCAGGAAGAATAGAATGATGGATTAGGGGGTGAAGAAGAAGAAGATTCAAGTAGTTCTGATGAAGATGAATTTGTTGTGACAAAAGTTGGTACAAATGATAATGCAGAAGAATGAGTAAATTCTCTTACTCCACCCTTGAGGAGATCCACAAGACAACGAAATCCAGTTGACAGGTATAGCCCACCATATTTATGTTGTGTATATGGTTTATTGAGTACTAATGATAAACCTAGATCCTACAGGGAAGCTATTTCTGCAGATGATAGTGAGTCTTGGCAGCTAGCCATGCAGGAGGAGATGATGGCTTTGGACTCTAATAACACTTGGGATCTTGTTCATTTGCCTAAAGGAAGAAAGGCCATAGGATGTAAGTGGGTCTTCAAGAAGAAGTTTGGAGCAGACGGGTCAGTGGAGAAGTACAAGGCTAGACTGGTAGCCAAGGACTACTCCCAGAGAGAGGGAGTTGATTTTGGTGAGATATTCTCTCCTATTGCTAAATTGACTTCTATTAGATTTCTATTATCCATTGCTGCAGCTTATGATTGGGAGATTGAGCAAATGGATGTTAAGACTGCATTCTTGCATGGAGATCTTGAAGAAGAAATTTACATGCAACAACCTACAGGTTTTGAGGTAAAAGGAAAAGAACATTGGGTTTGCAAGTTAAAGAGGTCTCTTTATGGTCTGAAATAGTCCCCCAGAATGTGGTATCAAAAGTTTGATTCATTTGTTTTGAAATTGGGTTTTGTTAGAAGTGAGGAGGATCATTGTGTTTACATTTATTGTGTTGATGATTCTATACTGGTTATTGCTTTTTATGTTGATGACATGTTTTTTAGCAATACTAAGGGTATGGTCAGTGAGCTTAAAGGCCAACTTTCAGGTGCATTTGAGATGAAGGATCTTGGTGCGGCAAGGTATATTTTGGGAATGGAGATCAGGAGGGACAGAGTTAACAGAAAGCTTTGGTTGTCACAAAGTAATTATGTGAATACTATTTTGTAGAGGTTTAGTTTGTAGGACTGTAATCCAGTTAGAGTTCCTTTACCCATTGGTACTAAGCTTTCATTATATATGTGTCCAAAGACTGAGGATGATATTGAGGTTATGTCTAATGTGCCATATGCTAGTGTTGTAGGGAGTTTGATGTATGCAATGGTTTGCACTAGACTACATGTTGCCCAAGCAGTGGGAGTTTTGAGCAGATTTATGTCTAACCCTGGTAGATAGCATTGGAACTATGCGTAGAGGGTGTTTAAATATCTTGCAGGTACTCCTGATCATTGTTTGGTTTATTCTGGTACTGATAGTGCTGATAAATCTTTGGACATACAGGGTTTTGTTGATGCAGATTGGGCAGGTGACTTGGATAGTGGAAGGTCCACTAGTGGCTGTGTTTACTCTATTTGGAGGTGCAGTGAGTTGGATGAGTAAGAGGCAGCCCACAATTGCTTTGTCCACCACAAAAGTAGAGTATATGGCTACAACTCATGTCTCTAAGGAGGCAGTTTGGTTGAGGGGACTGTGTATAGCTATTGGTTTTGATTGCAGGAATATTCAGATTGGTTGTGATAGCTAAAGTGCTATTTGTTTGGCTAAGAATCCCATGTATCATGCTTGAACTAAGCATGTTGATGTTCAGTATCACTTTGTTCGAGAGTTGGTTGCAAATAGAGAGATTGAGTTGAAGAAGATAGTTGGTTGCAAATAGAGAGATTGAGTTGAAGAAGATAGACACTCAAGAAAATGTTGTAGATTCATTGACCAAGCTTGTGAGCACAAAGAAGTTGGTGCAGAGAGGCCATGGGCCTTGTTTCTAGTGCCTGATTATTTTTCCTATGGGTTGATTTACAATGTATAATGTCAAGTGGGAGAATGTTGGGATAAGGTGCCATTAACCTTGTAAATCCCACTATAGTATTTATTCTATTTATTATTTGTAATTTGTAATTACCCATAAGGGATGTACAAGTTTCACCGGCAGTGGTAAAAATTTACTATCCACAGTAATTACGGAGTTACTGCACGGTAAGTCCCAGAGTTATCGGCGGTAGTTACGGGATGTCATTTACTATGGTAAATGGTAATTGGTCAAAGTGGGGTGCACATGTGGAGGAATAATCTATTTTTAGTGTCATGACACACATCATAGATGCTGTAAGAAGGTGTACGAGTTTCTATGACAATTGTAAGTTGTCATAAGAATCTATGACACTAATAATAGCATATGATGCGTCATAAGATGCTGTAAGTGGCTATTTTTGGCCCCAAGTCGTTCAAGCTTGCATGGGAACATTTTTTCAAGTGTAGGATGCATGTATGACAACATTTATGACCTCATAAGAGCCTATTCTTGGCTGTGGACGCCCAAGGTTGTATTGTTGACTCTTGACAAGTGTTATGGGCTTGTAAGAAGTCATTTAATGTCTTGAGGTTGTGTAAATTCTATAAAAACCATAGCATAGTAGATGAGATGAATATATAACAGTTTACAGGTACCCAGGTTCTACCGGAGTGAAGGTTGGAGGATAGAGGAAGTGAATGTATTTGTAATCTCCTTTTGTGAAGATAATACAACTTGGCCTCTTTTCTTGGTGTAGTTTTTTACCCGCAAGGGTTTTCTCCACATTAAACACTTGTGTTATGTGTATCATTCTGCTTCTGGTATATTTATGTATTGTGGGTTTTATGTTTTGTTACAATCTCCATTAATAACACACAGTTAAAGTTTGCTAAAATTTATTCGAATCAGATTTCCATTGAAGTAGTGTTGCTTTCATTTCTAACACTGAACAACCCGCAAGGGGGTTTCGACCGTCAACTCTTACCTCTGCCCTGGGATGAGATATGTTACATGATAATGAAGTATTTTACTTTAGAGGGAAGGTTCAAGAGGTTTTTTCATTACCACTTCGCACTGCTAAACCATTTTAGGCATAGCAAGCATATCAACTTCCCTTTCTATCTCCTCTCGTCTTTGGAAATCTCCATCGTTGCTGCTAAAGAACACCATGCCCTTGATTCTAGCAAGCCTTAGATTCCACTCCATTAGGGCCTTATCTTGAGATTGTACAAGTTCCATCTTGCCCTCTACCCCCTAAAGCCCTCACTCCCATTAGGATTGATGAGCCTCAGTTGCCTAATCCTACCCCGATGAAGGAATGTTTGGTCATTATAACTAAAATCACCCCTGATTCCTATGCCACTTCCATAAAAAGTGGCAAGAAAAAACCCTCTGTGACCATAAGCCCCAAACCCACCACTGAAGATCTAACCCCCATTTCTCTGGTGATGACCCCCACTAAAAGAAAAATCCTCCAAGGTAGCCCTTCCTTGCTAAACTCCAGTAAGAAAAAGCGGGGTACCCTGGAAGAAGATTATGGCACTGTTAGTGGGATTAAGGCCTCTAATGCTACTCTTGTGGTCAAGGAGGTTAGTACTGAAGAGGGAAGTGGGGATTCAGATAGTATTGGGGATAAGGACTACACTCCCACTAACAGCAAAACTCGAATGCCGACAACTAGGAAGGCTTGCTGCCAAACTAGCCTCCATGCCCAAGGGGAAAGCTTCCTCGATGGTGGAGAAGGATGTTGAGGAGCTGTAGGAGGAGGAACAACTTGAGGAAAAGAACAAAGAGGTTTTTGTGGAGCTGCAGAGAGAAGAAGACTCCAAGGATGATAACAAAAAGGGTTCTGCTGAGCTGCAGGGTTTGAGGTCGGAGGGCAACATCAAGACGGACATGGTCATGGTAGAAACTGAATAGTTGGGGGGTGATATTTTGGTTAATAAGGATAACAAAGTTGTGCTGGAAGCTGATGAAGAGGGTCCCAACAATTTCCCTGATTTCAATGTGTAGGATTCAGACTCCGTTAGCTTGGAGAAAAGGAAAAAAAGGGACTGGTAAGAAGAAAAAAGGAGATAAGAAGAGAAAGGACAAGGAAATTGAAACACTTTCGGCAAGGCTCATTGATCTGGAGTAGAAGTTCAACACCCTGGCTAAATTCTCGGCTAGAGTTATGCACAGATCCGCCACTACTCTGGTGGCTCTCTAAAAGGTGCTTCCTAAGGGGCAAGAGAAGAAGGACAAAAGACTAAAGGAATACAAGGATGTGCTCCAGTTTCTTGTGGATTATTGGGACAAGATGTTTGCATAGACTTTGGAGGCTTGGGTCTACTCTAATGTCGGTCCGCTATCGGTCTACTATTTTTGTGGTTTCCAGTTTCTTTAGTCTTATGTTATGTTGCAAAAACTTTGATGGTTTGTTCTAAACTGTTTTAGTTTTTTGGTGAGCCTGTGCTGGCTATTTTGTCATGGGATCGGCACCCTTTTTTGCCACTTATCTAATCAAAAACATATATTAAATTAATAATAATTGATAGTTGTGGATATATTTAACTCTAAATTATAATTACTTGAGCTACACTTTAATGATGATCTACTCCACTTGTGTCACATGTATATGACAACATGCAATTAGAACAATGTTTGTGTCTTCAAAGTGGAAGTGAACATTGAATTTAAAATTGTGACAAAACATTAAATAAATTATATGATTCATTATAACTAACATCCCCTAAGAAAGAACATTTTGTAGTAAGATCCATACTACTAAATTAATCATTTACTATCCTATTTCCTATATGCACGGAGGGGTTGTATATATATTCAAATCCTTTCCTAATAATTTTGCATGCTTATCATTTCTCAATTTGATTATCAATCTTTTCAAAAGAGTATCCCCATTTGATATTCTTAGAATCTATCTTTAGATAAACTTTAAACTTGGACTCTAGATATCAATTCAACTTTATACTTTTAAACTATAGATAGGTGTAATGTATCTTAGGACTTAGGATATATAACAAAGATAGCTTAGGATAGAATAAAGATAACTTAATACTATACTAACACTCAATCAATCAAACAATTAAGGAGATGGGAGAAACACGTGAACACATATAGATTGAGATTGATAGTATCAATTAGGTACCCACATAATACTATAACATACACATATATGGTACTATTATAACACAATGTGTTTTTGCTTTCTTGGCTAGTGCCACTATTTAATATGACAATTTTATGGATATAGAAATGCACTATTGATCATCCACAATTAAAAAGTATAGAATTTTTTTTTGATCGGTACACGCTTTTGATTGGAGCTATGAACCGGTGAGGCCACAACACAGGGAACCTCATCCTCGGGCATTAACACTTGGCTTGAATGCCTGCATCAACACTACAGGTTCAAACCCATGAGCTCGTTGGCCTAGCGAAGGTACATAGCCTGCGAGCACACCAGCCCAGCGGAGGTGCTAAGGGGTTCAAGAGCGCACCTGTGAGCACGGTAGCCCAGCGAAGGCACGCATACCTATGAACTCGTTGGCCCTGCAGGGGTTTGAACCTTGGTGGCCGCCACTACAACTGAGCGACTTAACCACCGAACCACGCCATTAATGGCAAAAGTATAAAATATTGTTATATAATAACCTTATTTTCATATATATCAAGTGCATTTGAATGGGTTATAGACATAATCAAAGTATACTAGTATAATATATTAAGAGTTATTTTATTTTACTTTAGAACTATTTAAGAATTATTTTATTTTATTTACATTGTTTACTTTATTTTAATTTGGAGAACTAGTTTTACTTATTTAAGAGTTATTTTATTTATTGAAAAATTATTTTATTATTTTTATTTACTTAAGAGATTTTATTATAGTGGGAGGCGTTCTAGTAGGCAGTAATGCACATGACACCGACATATATTTAAGAAAAACCTAGAACAATAAAATAACTCTTAAGTAAAAAAAAAATAAAACAACTATAAAATAACTCTTAAGTAAACAAAATAAGATAAAATATCTCTTATAATATTTTAAGTAAATTTTATCACATACTTTGACTAGCCAACCTATATTATATTAAAAGAATTAAAATCTAAACTCTAGGGCAACATGTCTAAGTCGCATTAAAATAAAGATAATATTTTTATATATATTACCCAATAGGAATCTATGGTCTCTGTATTTAACATAGGGCCTAATATCCTTAAGATACACATATAAGAAGTATAAATTTTAAAGAGAAATATTAGTTATCATGTTTCTCGCTAAGCCTATGTTCATTCCTACAAACTTCAAATATTGAAGATATAAAGAGGGATAAAGTATTAATTCTAGTTGGTTTTAAATGTAAATTTTAAATCTTACAATATACCATTTCCTTTTACCTTTCAATAGCCTTTTACATTATAACTCAAGATAAAATAAATATTTTATTATTTATAAATATAGGTTATTTAAAATCATAAAACAAATTACAATAATATTTAATCATGTAGTTATTTCAAAAATATTTAATCGATGTATTGAGATCTGCTAGGTTTTTGGTGTCTCCTTGTGTGTTATCCATCTGATGTCATAATACACCCTTGGCATATGATTTTTTAGTCTATCACATTTATTGCAGGCTTGTTTAGCTAGCATTTTATGGCCTCAAACTATCTCGACTCAGTGGTTTCTGCTAGTGTTGAAGGTTTGATGGCTTCTGGAGATGGATCCTCTAAACAAGCGATCTAGAAAATTTGTCCCCAAGGTGTTTCATGAGGTATGCACTCTAATTCCCCTCCAAATGTGGTTTTACCCATCTCAGAGTTTGATCGTGCCTATAAATGGCTAGAGAAATTTACTTTGATCAACTATTCAATTGGGAGGTTCCCCCTTGAAAGAATACTTAGAGAATGGGTCAATAAGGCTTGGGTCCCGCATGGGGTCTGGTTGGATGTTGTTCAAAACCTTACTAAAGGTTTCTTTCTTTTCCTCTTTGTAGAAGCTAGTCATGCAGAGGCCATTCCCAATCATGGCCCTTGGTTTGTCCATGTGTCCCTTTTGGTTTTCCAACCTTGGACATGATACTTTGTAGTCTTTGATGAAAGAGCCCTTCATGTCTTGGTCTGGGTTGAATTTCTTGGGTTACCCTTGCCATGTTGGAATTTTTTACCATAATAGTTGGCTCACTTTCCAAAGTTGTTTGTGGTGAGCCTGATGGATTTGTTTTAACTCATCCCTAGAAGAATGTCTATGTCAAGATTGACCTCTCCAAGGATTTGAAAGACATCATTGACATACAAATTGGTCAAATACGTCATACCTAGCATGTTATTTATCTCAATTTTCCAAACACATGTTTTAGGTGTCAATCCCCTGACCATAAGATCAAGGATTTACCCTTGGCCTCTCCTCATAACAAATCCTCTTCTCAGCCCTTCGAAGCTTCCCCTTCTAAAATGATGAAGGGTGGACTATAGTCAAAAACCATAAAAATAATCGTAACTCTAGCAATGGTGGAGCTTAAACCAAGCCATCAGTTACTTCTGGTAACCAAGCTATTAATCCAATACTTGGTGCCCCATCAAACCATCAAGATAAGGAGAAAGAGGTGGATCCCCCCATAGGAGAGCCATCCAGCCAGCCTAAATATTCTAGAATGCCTCAACCTACATCTATTTTGTCTTCATAGCCAAAGGTGAATACTTATCCTTCTTCTTCCCTAGTGGGTTTACAAAGGTCTCACAGTCCACCTGGGTGTTTGGAAGAAGGAGAAATTGTTTTAGAGAAAAGAAGGGGTGGTATTCCCAACATTCAGTTGGGCAGTTTTTCTCAATATGAATTTTTGTAGAATTGCTATTCTACTCTTATGGAGCTGAATAGTGATGATATGCCTCTTGATTTTCATCAATGAATTTCCTCTCTTGGAATGTTTGAGGTCTTATTGACCTCCCTAGGAAGTATATTGTGAGAGATACTCATCAGTGATTTACATAATTAGGTGTTCTTTGTCTATAAGAAGTCAAGATCACTAGGTTTTTGCTTTCTACTACTTGTGTTATTTGGCCAACCAGTTATTTTTGGTTTAGCAATCACGATGCGGGTCATGGAGGTGTTGTAGGCCTAGCAGTGGAAGAATAAAGAGGTATGGGAGTGTGGTATAACATATGGGTGATAAGATTCTCATGAGGAGTATAACTAGGAGCTAAGGCATAGGGAGGATGAAAAGTGGAAAAGGGGTAGGTACTAAATGGTGGAATACTAGTAGTAGTTGAAGTGGACATGGAGGATGGATCTATGGTAGAAGTATTAGTGGGGATATATGCACTAGTCACAGTAGATGAAGCAACTTTAGCACTAACATCTTGTAAGATCTCTAAACTATAGGGCTTATTGATAAAAACAATGTGAATCAAATTGGCTAGTTGTATAGGATTCTTTGCATTAGCCAAACTAGCAAGCTCAATTGCAAAAACATGTTTGTTTAAATGAGCCTCATGATCATATTCTTCATTATTCTCATTACAAGTATTGTAATAAACCTCATTCTCAATGATTTGGGCCATGTTAGGGTATAGCCTACCAATCCTACATGGCATAAACAAAAGATATGAAATTAAAGCTCATATGCACATTTTCATATTGTAAAATAAAAATATTATTGGTATATCAAATCTAAAAGAGAAACCCTAATGCATTAGCCAAGGGTGGGTAGTGTGGAAAAAGAGATTTCATAATAAAGCTCAAAACCCTAATAAAAAATATAAAGTAATGTAAAAGAAATGCTCCAAAGTTATGGAAAGAGTTATAGATTTGAAAATAAGATATGAATATAAAAAAATGTGATGTAGGAGCATCCACGATCAATGGCAATCCTCATCAACCAAAAAGAGAAAATATTTTAATTTCCTATAGTTTGGTAATTTTGGAGTTGGAAAATAATTAGGCCTAAATAATATATTAAATAAATGGCCTTATTTTAATATTGCAAAATAATATTGGTGTTGGAGATAGTTTAGGTGGCAATGTTGAGGTGTGAAAATCAAAAAGCAAATTTGAGTGTAAAATCAAAAAGGCTATCTTGGGCATGGATTTTTGGGGAGTAAAAAGTGGAAACAACTCATTAATGCTCATTAAATGTTGCATGGAGAATTTGGGCACCCATGTTGAGTTGGTAGATTCTTTTTCCAAGATTGGACCTATTTTCTAGGAGTGGGAATCTTACTTGTTGCCTATTCTTGGAAAATGCTTGGGAGTAGTTTTGATTTTTCTTTATTGAACATTTAATATTTTTTTTAATGCATTTTCAAGATATTCTTCCAAGTTGGACGTTCAAAATGGGGGCTGCAGAAAATGGAGTTAGTGGAGGCATAAAGGAAGGATTTTTGACAATTTTTTAAGGTTGTTGCTTTCAGATTTTAAGGAGGAGGAAAAGAAAGGCGTGGCTTTTGCTGGAGAGTGATTAGAAGACATTTTATTGTAGGTTTTGAAGGTGTGATACAGAAGCAAATGGATTATGAAATCCATGGTTGAAGATCAACATAGTTGTTTATTGAATATTGCAAATTAGAGAGACAAATTCACAGTGTAGGAGGATGATATGAAGAGGAAGCTTTTGTAATTTGTTTTGGATGTTTTTTGCTATCACACAAAAGATTTAAATCTATTTTGTAATGATTTTCTACATCTTGTATGGCTGCACAAACTTCTGTAAACTAATTTTTATGAAATTGTAAAATAGTATTGCAAGTTGAATAGTGAAAATAAAATCTATTGTTGCACATTTGTGCATCCTGTTTGCTGTTGTTAGTTTTGAATATGTTTGTGCGAGGGTTATGTGAGACCCTCTTACATCAGTGGTATCAGAGTAGGTTGTTCCTAAGTTTGTAGGCAGAGCACCAAAGTGAGGCAGTTTGTAGCAGGACTTGTGAGTTGTGGGTTATGAGAAAATGCCCCCAAGAGTAGCCCCAAGAGGTAGGGGTAGAAACCCTCTTGGTTTGGATGATTTTAGAACTCTCCAGAGCCAAGTTCAATCATTGTAAGAAGATTTGCATTGAGCAACTGATGTTAGAAGAAGAGATGAAAGTGAAGATGAAGCTGAAAATGAGGAACCATTCGAAGAAGAAGCACATGATGAAATAGATCCTAGAGAAGCTAGATTGCTTAGGGTCATTTCCAAGATTGGAAGAAGACCAAAGATGGAAGTCTCAATATTTAATGGAATCTTAAATCCAGAGGAGCTCATAGATTGGATAAATGATATGGAAGAATTCTTTGAATTCAAAGAGATTGAAGACCTTGACAAAGTGAAATTTGCAAAGACAAAACTAAAGGGACATTCTAGCATTTGGTGGAAAGAAATCTAGCTTGAAATAGGAAGGTGATGAAAAAATAGAATTTTTAAATGGGATAGAATGGGAGAAAAGATGAAGAGGCAATTTATTCCTGTAGATTATGAACTTGAGTTACTTAAGAATGTTAAGGAAAGTGTCTCAACCTTACAACTTCAAAAGATTACTATTCTTCCCAGTTTTGGTCTTTTTGAATACCCTTTATCTTGGATAATGGTCTGGAACTTTCAAAGTTTCCAAAAGTTTCCAAGAGAGCTGAAAATAGCGAGACTTACTATTTTTAGTAAGTTCTTTGATTAAGCTCAGATTGACCTGAAATTTTTCCCAGAAGGTGTGGAACAACTAAGTGAACATCTTGGGTGAGTTTCATCTCAAGATCATATCTGGATCACGAGATATTAAAGTTTCTATTTTTTGAAACTGTCAGAAAAAGTCTTTGAACTCAATTACCAGAATTGAAACTTCTCTAAACATCCTAAAAATTGGGATAACTGGCATAGTGGATTATAGAGTGATAGATCTCTTCATGAGCTTTACGACGCATTAAACGGTTCGTCAATCGGACACCCGGATCAAAAGTTATGGCCTCCAGAAGTTGGACCTTCTATTTTGGGAAATGTAAAAACGTGTTGGACACATAAAAGAGTTGTAAAGGGGAGAGTTACATGTGTTAGTGTGTAGTTTGGCACATCACAAGGCATCTTTGATTGGAGATAATTTGGGTGCCACTTTTTGGGCGGTTTTAGCTCATGGTTTTGTAATTATCGTTGGCGGTGTACTGTATTGCATCTCCTATATATCAGGAACTTGAGATGGAGGTTATATGTAAGAATCTTATAGATGTCAAGTTACCTCCTAGATCTCTAGTTGGATATACTCCTATAAAATCTTGCTCTGCAAGTATATTGTAATCTTCGTGATTCCTGAATAATATATTGGTGGCTTTGGAGTGTGGGGTTTTTTTACCTAAAAGGGTTTTCCCCACGTATATCTTGTGTTGTGAGTTTTGTGTTTGCATTTGGAAGTTGTTATTATCTTTTTGTTAATGTGCATCTTAATCTGTAACTGTAAAAGTAAAAATTTGCATAACTTTTTCCTCATTAGATCAGTGTAGGAAGCATTTCCGCATACCTTGCTTCCTTCCAGTTGGTATCAGAGCCTGATCACCTTTGGTTCTAGTTGTTGGGTAGAGGGTTTTTTGAGCTGATCTTCGTTTGAGTGGGAGCTTATGCAGAGGATTTTGAAATCTTTGTTGTAGGTAAGGGATGGTGAGCGCATCTGGGAGGTTTGAGATAGAGAAGTTTAACATCAGTAATTTCGAGTTGTGGAAACTCAAAATGGAGGACATGCTTGTAGATCAGGATTTATGGGAAGATGTATTTGGTACAAAACCAATAGCAATGTCTCAAGAAGACTCGGATCTCGAAGATCGAAAAGCTAAGGGTTTGATAAGACTTTGTTTGGCTGATTCAGTGCTCCTGAATATCCATGAAGAGAAGTCTGTAAAAGAACTTTGGAAGAAGCTTGGAGATGTTTATTAGGCTAAATCCCTGGTGAACAAGTTATTCCTACGAAAGAAATTGTATTCTATGAGGATGGAAGATGGAGGATCTATCGCTGATCACCTGAATACATTCAATATGCTTGTTGCTCAGTTGACTTTTTTTTGTGTGAAGATGGAGGAGGAGGATCAATGTATGACGTTACTGTGTTCCTTACTAGATTCGTGGGACCACCTTGTTATGGCCATTGGGAGTACCACTACGACCTTCAAGATGGATGAAGTGGTTTCTTCGCTGTTGTCTGAAGAGATGTGGAGAAAGTCTTTCGAATCAACTAAGGAGGCTCTTGCGATTCATGGTAGATCTAAAGAGAAGGGAAAGAAAAAGGATAAGAAGAAGGAAGAAAAAGGAAGATCCAAATCCCGTGGGAGATCTAAGTCTCCTGAAAAGTCTAAGGCCATGTGTTGAAACTGCGGCAAACCTGGTCACTATCGCAAGGAGTGCAAGGAGGAGAAAAAGAAAAAGAAGAATTATGATTCAGATTCTGACAAGTCCTCTCAGGATGAAGGAGAAGCATTTGTCACTGTCTTGGAAACTCATGCATCTAAGGATGTGTGGCTTCTTGACTCTAGTGCATCTTTTCACATGACCTTGCATCAGGGTTGGTTTTCGAAGTATGAAGAATACGATGGTCTCTCACCTAGATATTGTTGGCCATGGAAGAGTCTTGATTTGATTCCTTGATGGACGAGTAAAGGGAATCAATGGTGTTTTGGATATCCCTGGTTTGACATGGAACCTTCTTTCTGTAAGTAAATTGAATGACGTGGGTGTGTAGGTTGTTTTCTCAAATGGAGGATGCAAGATGACTAGAGGATCTATGGTGTTAGCTAAGGATGTTCGGATTGGACTCTGTTTTAGCTTGATGTATGCGCAGTTCAGTGCAGTAGTGCCTCTGTTTCAAAGAAGAGAGCTTCAGAGCCTTCATCCTCACCATTGGAACTGACAGCGAAAAAGACTGTTGCATCTACTTCCGATGGTTGTGCTTTCTGGGTACCTAAGGGTGCTCATTATATGGAGATGAAACTTCTAGTTGAGAAGACAATGTTATGGCACGAAAGGCTTGGTCACATTGGTGAAAAGGGTCTGAGGACCCTGAAGAATAAAAATCTTGTTGAGGGCATGAATGATTGTAACCTTGAGTTCGATTTCTATGAACATTGCATTTATGGAAAACAAAACTGTGTTTAGTTTTATTCTAGTTCTCACAAATCTTCTAAGGTGTTGGACTTGATTCATTCTAATGTGTTTGGTCCTGTTAATGTTCCTTTGATTTCAAAATCTGTTTACTTTGTTTCATTCATTGATGACTATAGTAGAAGGACATGGGTGCGTTTCCTTAGAAGTAAATATGAAGTCTTTAATAGATTTAAAGAGTTCAAAGCTCTTGTAGAGAATCAGAAGGATAGACAGATTAAGTGTTTGAGGACTGACAATGGTGGTGAGTTCTGTTTAGCAGATTTCGACAAGTTCTGTAAAGAACAGGGGATTGAGAGGCACAAGACAACTCTGTATACCCCTCAGCAGAATGGAGTTGCAGAGAGGATGAATAGAATGTTGATGGAGAGGGCAAGGAGTATGCTGAGTGGAGCTGGTCTTGAACAAAAGTTCTGGGCTGAAGCTGTTGCTACCGCTTGTTATCTGTTTAACAGGTCTCCTACATCAACGCTCATTGATAAGACACCTATGGAGGTATGGTCTAGTAAAAATCCTTCATTAAGACACATTCAAGTATTTGGTTGTGAGGCATATGCACATGCGCCTAAGGAGAAGAGGTCTAAGTTCAAGAACAAGGCTGTAAAGTGTATCTTCATCAGTTATGGCATCGGTGTGAAAGGGTACAAGCTTTGGGATCCAGTAGCTAAGAGAGTTTTGTATAGTAGAAGCGTGATCTTCAGAGAGCTCAATCCTTCTTCTGTTATCTTATAGCCAAAGAAAGAAGAGAATAAAGATGATGTGGTTCAGCTCCCTTCCACCCTTGAGAAAGTTGAACCAAAAATATCTATTGGACCTGATAATGAGGAGAACTCTAGTAGATCTGAAAGTTTAGAAGAAGATGAAGAACCTCAGCCTCAACCTTTGAGGAGGTCCACGCAGATAAGGTAGCAACTTGATAGGTTTGTTACTCATTGCATGATTCCAGTTGTATTTTTGCTTTGATTTCTAACATTGATGAGCCTAGAACTGTGAAAGAGGCTATGGGTATGAAAGATTCAGGTTCCTGGAAGGAGGCCATGGAAGAGGAGATGGCTTCTTTGGAAAAGAATAATACTTGGGACTTGGTACCCTTGCTTGAAGGATGAAAACCTGTTGGATGCAAATGGGTGTTTAAAAAGAAATTCAGTTTAGATGGTAGTGTTGAGAAATATAAGGCTAGATTGGTTGTGAGGGGGTATTCTCAGGTGGAGGGAATTGACTATGGTGAGATTTTCTCTCTCGTTGCAAAGCTGACATCTATTCGGTTCCTATTATCTCTTGCAGCAGTGTATGATCTAGAAGTGGAACAGATGGATGTGAAGACAACATTCCTTCATGGTGACTTGGAGGAGGAAATCTATATGTCACAACCAGAGCACTACCTGGTGAAAGGTAAAGAAAATCTAGTTTGTAATTTGAAAAAGTCTTTGTATGGTTTGAAATAGTCTCCTAGGATGTGGTACCAAAAGTTTGATACCTTTGTGTTGAGGATTGGATTTCAGAGATCAAAATTAGATCATTGTGTTTATTACAAGTTTGACAATGATCGCATTCTCATTATTGCATTGTATGTCGATGATATGTTACTCATTGGGAATGGCAAAAGTTTGATTTCTGATTTGAAGTCTTAGTTGTCAGCATAGTTTGAGATGAAAAATCTAGGGGTAGCTCAGTACATTCTGGGAATGGAAATCTGAAGAGACAGAGCAAACATAAAACTTTGGTTAGGCCAGAGTAAGTATATTAACACTATGTTGGAGAGATTCAACATGATGGATTGCAGATCTTTGACTATTCCTGTTACAATGGGGAAAAAGTTATCTGTTGAAGATTGTTCAAAGTCTCCTTCTGAGACACAGGATATGAGCAGAGTTCCTTATGCTAGTGCAGTTAGTAGTTTGATGTATGCAATGGTTTGTACAAGACCAGACATTGCCCAAGCAGTGGGAGTCCTTAGTCGATTTATGGCTAATCCTAGATGGGTACATTGGGATGCAGTGAAGAAAGTGTTCAGATATTTGTGGGGTACTTCTGTGTATTCCTTATGTTATCATGGTTATCCTACAGGACATCGGCATTCACTTTGTATTTGTGGATTTCTGGACTCAGATTGGGCAAGTGACATTGACAGCAGGAGATCCACCAGTGCTTATGTGTTCACTATGTTTGGTGGTGCTATTAGTTGGATGAGTAAGTGGCAACCTGTGGTCGCTTTGTCCACTACTGAAGTTGAGTACATGGTAGTAACTCATGCTTGTAAAGAAGCCATTTGGCTTAAAAGATTGTGTTCTGATGTTGGGTTTGATGTAGGGAAGATTACTAGTTGTTGTGACAGTTAGAGTGCCATATGTTTGGTGAAGAATCCTACTTTCCATGCAAGGACTAAGCATATTGATGTCTAGTATCATTTTGTTCGTGACATGGTAGAGGATGGGAAGGTAAACTTGGAAAAAGTTGAAACTTTGATGAATGTTGCAGATTCCTTGACAAAACGTGTGAGCACAGAGAAGTTCAGATGGTGTTCAGAGTCTATGGGCCTCACGGCCCCTAGCAATTAAATCATGGTGTTGATACTCCCTTTTCTCTTGGAAGGTGTTCGGCAAGTGGGAGAATGTTAAGAAAAGTGTCTCAACCTTGTAACTTCGAAAGATTACTATTCTTCCCAGTTTTGGTCTTTTTGAATACCCTTTATCTTGGATAATGGTCTGGAACTTTCAAAGTTTCCAAAAGTTTCCAAGAGATCTGAAAATAGCAAGACTTACTATTTTTAGTAAGTTCTTCAATTAAGCTTAGATTGACCTAAAATTTTTCCTAGAAGGTGCGAAACAGCTAAGTGAACATCTCGGGTGAGCTTCGTCTCAAGATCATATCTGGATCACGAGATATTAGAGTTTCTATTTTTTGAAACTGCCGGAAAAAGACTTTGAACTCAATTACCATAATCAAAACTTCTGTAAACATCTTGAAAATTGGGATAACTGGCATAGTGGGTTATAGGGTGATAGATCTCTTCACAAGCTTTTTGACGCATTAAATGGCTCGTCAATCGGACACCCAGATCAAAAGTTATGGCCTCCAGAAGTTGGACCTGCTATTTTGGGAAATGTAAAAACGTGTTGGACACATAAAAGAGATGTAAAGGGGAGAGTTACATGTGTTGGTGTGTGGTTTGACACATCACAAGGCATCTTTGATTGGAGATAATTTGGGCGCCACTTTTTGGGTAGTTTGGGCTCATGGTTTTGTAATTACCATTGGCGGTGTACTGTATTGTATCTTCTATATATCAGGAACTTGAGATGGAGGTTGTATGTAAGAATCTTATAGATGTCAAGTTACCTCCTGGATCTCTGGTTGGATATACTCCTATAAAATCTTGCAAGCTTGCTCTACAAGTATATTGTAATCTTCATGATTCCTGAATAATATATTGGGTGGCTTTGGAGTGTGGGGTTTTTTACTTGAAAGGGTTTTCGCCACATATATCTTGTGTTGTGAGTTTTACATTTGCATTTGGAAGTTGTTATTATCTTTCTATTAATGTGCATCTTAATCTGTAACTGTAAAAGTAAAAATTTGCATAAGTCTTTCCTCATTAGATCAGTGTAGAAAACGTTTCCACATACCTTGCTTCCTTTCAAAGAAAATGCAGAGTCTAAGACAAGGAACAAGAACTGTAAAAGAGTATACTGAAGAATTCCACAAAGTCTTGATTAGAACCAGACATATTGAAGCAATAAGGAGAAAGTAGCCTGTTACATCAATGGGTTGAAGCCTAGAATACAAGAAGAATTGGTATTAGTGAGAATGTGCACCATAGAAAATGCATATTAGTTTGCACTAAAGGTGGAAGAAAGATTAAACAAAATATTTGAAAATAAGCAAAGAGGAAGATATTGTGGTGAAAGAACTAGAGGAAGGTCTTATGAAGGACAAGACAATAATAAGAAGAATCAGAAAAATGAAGACCATGGCAGCAACAAAAACGATAAATTTGATAACTCTTATAACCCCCGAGAGCAAAATTTTAGAGGAAGAGGAAGATCGAGTAGAGGATTTAGAAGAGGAGGTTTTCAAGGAACATGTTTTTGATGTGGAGAAGGGGGCCATTGAGCTTATGATTTCCCTCATAATCAGGAAAGAACCAATAGAATGATTGAAAACAATGCAAGGGCAGCAAATGTGAATTAGGAAGATGCATAGTCATCACACTCTGAAGAAGCAAAAAGAGGAGAAGTTTTAATGACTAGGAGAGCCTTGCTAAATAGAGATAACGAATCTATTCAAAGAAAGAATTTGTTTAGAACAAGATGCAAATGTGAAGGAATGGTATGTAATGTTATCATAGATAGTGGAAGCATTGATAACCTTGTATATGAAGAAATGGTGAACAAGTTGAAGCCAGAAAGAAGAAGGCACCCGCATCTGTATAGGATTGCTTGGATTCAGAATGGTCAAAAATTTTTGGTCAGTGAACAAAGTCTGGTAAAATTTAAAATAGGAGGTTATAGTGATGAAATTATGTGTGATATCTTACCTATGGATGCTTGTCATGTTTTGTTGGGAAGACCTTGGCAATTTGACAGGAAAGCAGTGCACGATGGGTATGCCAATGCATACTTATTGATGAAGGATGGAGTAAGACACAAATTGAAGCCCTTAAAAGAGGAGATAGGTAAGGTTTACATCAATGCAAGAAGTTGTTTAGTTGATTTCAGGAAGTTTTTAGATGGCATGAAATATGAAAAAGTTGTTTTTCTTTGATTCCAAAAACTAACCAAGAAAAGGTGGAAGATATTCCTGTGGAAGTTGCAGATTTGTTGGATGAATTTCGTGATAGTGTTGCTGATAATGCACCTGAAGGATTACCACCTATGAGAAGGATAGGTAATCAAATTGATTTGATACCAGGAGCAAGTTTTCCTAACAAGGCAACCTATAGAATGTCTCCTACAGAGAGTGAAGAGTTGAATAGATGAAGTTTGCTAATCGTAATGTAGGTTGAAGTTGTTGGATTCAATGAATTAAAGGTGTTGTATGAAGAAGATCCTAATTTTGGAGAGGCTTGGAGAGCATGTAAGGAGCCTATTTCATTTGATAGGACAAAGTGGTTGGACTATTTAGTCTTGAAGAGGGTATGTTGTTCAGAGAATTGTTTTTCAGGGAAGTAGTGAGGCTACATGGTCTACCGAAGAACATAGTTTCAGATAGAGATACAAAGTTTGTGGGATACTTTTGGAGGATATTATGGAAGAAGCTAAGGATTGATTTGAAGTTTTTTTCAGCTTACCATTCACAATCAGATGGCCAAACAAAGGTTGTGAACAAAATCTTAGGCAATTTGTTGAGAAGTTTAGTTGGAGACAAGCCAAAGGGGTGGGATTTAGTTCTACCTCAAGCAAAATTTGCATATAACAACTCAGTCAATAGGAGCACAGGTAGATCACCATTCCAAATTATTTATGGCAGCAACCCAAGAGATGTTTCAGATTTAATGATGATGGATAAGAGTGACAAGAAAAGTGTAGAAGCAGAGGACTTTACTGAACACTTGAAGAGCGTTCATGAAGAGGTAAGAAAGCATATCAATAAAATGAAATTTTAGTATAAGTCTAAGGCTGATTTAAAGAGGAGACATAAGGAATTTCATATTGGAGATGAATTTATGGTATATTTAAGAAAAAAAAGATTTCTAGTTGGTACTTACAACAAGTTAAAAATGAAGAAGTTTGGGCCTTGCAAGATTGTAAGTAAGCATGATTTAGGTAATGCATATGAAGTAGAGTTGCCTAGTGAGCTTAATATTTCTTCCATATTTAATATTTCAGATTTAACAAAATATCATGAAGGTAAATTTCAAAGAGATTTAATAGGAGCATAGTTGAACATTCTAGCATCTACTTCAAGGAAGGAGGAGATAGAGGCAATTTTGTACAACAGGGTGAGTAGGAGCACAAGAAACAATCAGTACTTTGAGTATTTGGTAAAATGGCTTAGGACACCTAATGAAGACTCATCTTGGTTATTAGAAGCTAAAGTTAACCAACTTGGTTTTCCTCTTGAGAAGTGACATGGTCACTTTTCTTTCTACCATGGGTGTTTGATGTAGGAGCATCCACAGTCAATGGTAATCCTCATCAACCAAAAAGAGAAAATATTTTAATTTCCTATAGTTTGGTAATTTTGGAGTTGGAAAATAAAATGCAACATTAGGCCTAAATAATATATTAAATAAATGGCCTTATTTTAATATTACAAAATAGTATTGGTGTGGGAGATAGTTTAGGTGGCAATGTTGAGGTGTGAAAATAAAAAAGCAAATTTGAGTGTAAAATCAAAAAGGCTATCTTGGGCATGGATTTTTTGGGAGTTATAAGTAGAAACAACTCATTAATGCTCCTCAAATGTTGCATGGAGAATTTGGGCACCTATGTTTGATGTAGCACAACTCAAACACTCAAATACAAAATATGAAACAAACATATATGCTCATTTTATTGAATTCAAACTTGTAAAAAACTTACATAAATCTACAACATTACAAAAAATAAACTTATTACATTTGGCCTTCCATGGCTTCTCATACAAGAATTTCTCTCTTTCCTTATGCTCTCAACTTTTCATTTTTTTCCATCCCCTCTCATCCACATATTTCTTACTCTCAAAACTCCTTTTCTTTTTTTTCTCTAGCTGAAACTTGCCTTAAAAACCTCTAAAATCTACCTTTTAAAACTTGCAATAACATTCCAAAATTGAACAAGACATGGTGTTCAACTTTGGAAACTTTCTTTCTTCCAACATAGCTATTTCATTTAGAAAGTGAGGAGTTTCTTTAATGAATCTTATTATAATTAGAATCCACCTCTTTCATTCTGAATATTTCTCTGAATGCCAGACAATTACTATTTTATATTTGATTTTTCCATATTCTTGCCTCATCTGAAGCGGTTAAATATAAAATCAAATATTAAAATTGAATATTCATTGCCTTTACCCACATTGATATTTTATCTTTAATTAAAATGATTTAAATACCTTAAATAATATCTTCAAAATCTTCTCAAATAAATTTGGAGAAGAAATTTTCACTTCATGACTTCAACACTATGCACTGGGATGTCTGAAAATTGACTTTTTCCATAGATTTTTAATGGAAGCTCCTTTTTGTGTGAAAACTTGCCAAGATGTGTAAAATGACATTTAAAACCTTTCCACCAAACCATTTTTCTCTATCTTTCATAAGATTTGATATTTTAATTTTCTCATAAAACTGCGAGCGCAAACTTCTGGCATTAAAATCTCTGAAATGGTGAAAGATATGACTTCGATTCTTTTTGCATATTTTGTGAAATGTCTTCAAGAATATTCCTATCAAAATATTTTATCCCATCCTTCCATAATCTTAAGAACAATTGTTTTCACGAAAACTGCCTTACGGATCCTTAAAACTGTGACAAAGTGAAAACTTGAAATTTACAAATCTGATTAAATATTTGGATTCTTGATATAGAGAGATGACCAAGACTATAAAAATAAACCAAAACACACACAAAAATGGAAAATTAAAAATAAAATATTTTTTGGGTGATGCAATATCGCTTGTAGAGCCGGATGCTCCTGCATCATGCACACTGAGTAAGAAGTTTGTGAGCATGGGCTCACAAAATAGAGTTGAATAGTAGAACTACCCTTCCAAGTTGTAAACAACCTATAGTGAACTCCATCACTTTATTGGGTTCATCAGAAACTTTCTTCCTTCACCTCTTCCAACATTTGGCTAGGACCCGTGCCATCCTCTTCCACCAAATCTTCTCTTCACTTCTTCTCCTTGTGGAATTTAATCCACCATAGTCTGACCTCCACCAATATGCATCTACATTATCCTTTCCAAAATTGATATACAAATTTGCACTAGTAATTTCATGGAAATAAAATATTTCCATCTGCTTTCGTG
Source organism: Cunninghamia lanceolata (assembly GCA_027924645.1). Lineage (NCBI taxonomy): Eukaryota > Viridiplantae > Streptophyta > Pinopsida > Cupressales > Cupressaceae > Cunninghamia > Cunninghamia lanceolata. The sequence goes on along the minus strand of BSBN01000564.1, from coordinate 7,203,724 downwards.
CATTTACCTCTTCACACTCTTCAACTCCATCATATTCTTCTATCATCTTCATGTCCTCCAAAAGACTCATAAATACCACAACATTATTTTCCTCTTCAACTGCTGCAACTTCACTTTGCTTCTCAACCTCTATTGTGATCTCTTCAATTTCCTCTTGATCCTTTCACACAAGGATTTCCTTATCTTCCATGTCTCCAACGAGACATGTTGCTGCAATCTTTTCATCTACTTCATCCTCTTGCAAGGGAATTTCATATTCAATGTCAAATACATGATATTCTGCTCCACCTTGTCTTTCATCTATCATTTGTCTTTCAAATAAAATATCTATCTTTTTCATCTCCTCTTTCAATAGGAGATCTTCTTCATCTTCACCTAGTTCTTCATCAAATTTAGGACCCTCAACATGCAAATCTCCTTCTTCATTTCTTGGAAACAAAACAATATTAAAAAAAATAGGATCTTCTTCTTTTTCATCTTTGATATTTGATTCTTCCATTTCTTCATATTCACTCAAATCTTCCTCTTCACCCACAACCATTGTAGGTTCTTCATTCTTCAACGTTTCTCTTTTGTTCTCTTCTCCTCTTACATATTGCAGTTCTGCTTCTTTATTAGCCCCCTTTATCTTATATTTTTCCTTCAAGACATCTAATCTCTTGGAAATCTTTACACATATTTTCTTAATTGTTTCAAAAATTCTCTTTCTTCTCTCAATAAAGGAATTTTTTAAAGCCTTACCCAAGGCCAAACTCTTACTATTTTTCTTCAACATTTCATCAAACACTTGCTACACATTCACAATCTACAATTTTTGTAATCTGCACACATAAACACTTTAGAACCAACACTCTTTACAATTACAGGTCCTCCCTGCAACAAAACTCACCCACAACTATCCTCTACCCAACAAAGACTCTGGAAGATGCACCTCTCCAAGACCTCTTCTACCCACTTTCTCTCAATGGAAGAAGTCTCTACACCTTCTACCCAACTTTATCTCTGTTGGAGGATAGCCAACATATCTCACACAAATTTAACTCTCCTCTATCCAACAAAGACTCTGGAAGATGCACCTCTTTAAGACCCCTTCTACCCACTTTCTCTCAGTGGAAGAAGTTTGTACACCTTCTACCTAGATTTTATCTCCGCTGGAGGACAACCAACATATATCTCACAAAATCAATTTTCTCTACAATTACAAAAATTTCTCATACTTCAACACATAGGCAAACAATTTTTTCCACAAACTCCTCTCCGTCCTGGTGCATACTCTACACACCCAAGATCAACCCACTCTGATACCAAATGATGTAGTACAACTCAAACGCTCAAATGCAAAATATGCAACAAACATATATGCTCATTTTATTGAATTCAAACTTGTAAAAAACTTACATAAATCTGCAACATTACAAAAAAATAAACTTATTACATTTGGCCTTCCATGGCTTCTCATTCAAGAATCTCTCTCTTTCCTTATGCTCTTAGTTTTTCATTTTTTCCATCCCCTCTCATCCACATATTTATTACTCTCAAAACTCCTTTTTTTTTCTCCATCTGAAACTACCCTTTAAAACCTCTAAAATCTGCCTTTTAAAACTTGCAATAACATTCCAAAATTGAACAAGACATGTTGTTCAACTTTCGAAACTTTATTTCTTCCAACATAGCCATTTCATTTAGAAAGTGATGAGTTTCTTTAATGAATATTATTATAATTAGAAGCCACCTCTTTCATTCTTAATATTTCTCTTAATGCCAAGAAATTATTATTTTATATTTGATTTTTTCCATATTATTGTCTCATCCGAAGCAGTTACATATAAAATCAAATATTAAAACTGAAGATTCATTGCCTCTACCCACATTGATATTTTATGTTTAATTAAAATTATTTAAATACCTTAAATAATATCTTCAAAATCTTCTCAAATAAATTTGGAGAAGAAATTTCACTTCATGACTTCAACACTATGCACCGGGATGTCTGAAAATTGACTTTTTCCATAGCTTTTTAATGGAAGCTCATTTTTATGTGAAAACTTGCCAAGATGTGTACAATGACATTTAAAACTTTTCCACCAAGCCTTTTTTCTCCAGCTTTCATAAACTTTGATATTTTAATTTTCTTGTAAAATCACCAGTGCAAACTTCTGGCATTAAAATCTTCTAAATGGTGAAAGATATGACTTCGATTCTTTTTGCATATTTAGTGAAGTGTCTTCAAGAATATTCTTGTCAAAGGATTTTAGCCCAACCATCCAAAATATTCAGAAACAATTGTTTTCACGAAAACGGCCTTACGGAGCCTTAAAACTGCGACCAAAAACTCAAAATTTACAAATCTGATTAAATATTTGGATTCCTGATTTAGAGAGATGCCTAAGACCACCAAAACAAACCAAAACACACACAAAAATTGAAAATTAAAAATAAAATATTTTTTGGGTGATGCAAGATCGCCTATGGACCCAGATGCTCCTGCATTAATGTTGAGTTGGCAGATTTTTTTTCCAAGATTGGACCTATTTTATAGGAGCGGGAATCTTACTTGTTGCCTATTCTTGGCAAATCCTTGGGAGTGGTTTTGATTTTTCTTTATTGAACATTTAATGTTTTTAATGCATTTTCCAGATATTCTTCCAAGCTGGATGTTCAAAATGGGAGGCTACAAAAAATGGAGTTAGTGGAGGCATAAAGGAAGGATTTTTGATAATTTTTGAAGGTTGTTGCTTCTATATTTTGAGGAGGAAAAGAAAGTCATGGATTTTTCCAAAGAGTGATTAGAGGACATTTTATTGCAGGTTTCGAAGGTGTGCTATAACAACAAATGGATAATGAAATCCATTATTGAAGATCAACACAGTTGTTTGTTGAATATTGCAGATTGGAGAGGCAATTTCACAGTGTAGGAGGATGATATGAAGAGGAAGATTTTGTAATTTGTTTTTGATGTTGTTTTCTGTCACACAAAAGATTTAAATATGTTTTGTAATGATTTTTTACATCTTGTATGGCTGCACAAAATTCTGTAAACTAACTTTTATGAAATTGTGAAACAATGTTGCAAGTTGAATAGTGAAAATAAAATCTACTGCTGCACATTTGTGCATCCTATTTGTTGTTGTTAGTTTTGAATATGTTTGTGTGAGGGTTGTGTGAGACCCTCTAACATCAAAATGACAAATTTTAAAAAATCTTAACATGGATAGGAAACCCTATTAACAAACTAGGTCGTGTAGGATTGATCGAGTTCACTAAAAATGTAAAGGGAAATAAACACGAGCCTTAAGCTTAGTCTAGGATAATCCAATAAAAGGCATACACATAAGCATAAATCAACCTAGACTAATTAACAAGAGTTGGGTATTGGAAAATTTTACAAGTGCACTTACTATATTAAAAAAGGAACTAGGATATGGTACTTAGCTTGGTAATCAAAGAATGATTGAAAATCAGTGAAGATTTTTGAATATTTTATCTTTTTTCCTTAGAAACGAGATCTCTCTATTTGAAATATAGCTCATTTTGTGTTGATTCTTTGCTTTGTCAGAGGACAAGTTCACATGTCTAATACAAACTCATGGTTGTAGCCTAGTCCTCTAAATCTAAATTTGTCCTTGTTGGATGTAGAATTCTACTCTTTCACTCACCTAACAAAGCTCCTCCTACTGTACTCTTTTGTGATGTCTAAGGGCTTGTGGTATTTAGAAATACCTATATTGATTTGTCATTATCTCACATGGGGACATGTTCTCCAAGGTCAAACCTTGGAAAATAAGAGAGAAATGATCGAAGACAACAAGCAAGTGCCTAGAATGATGTATGCAGATTTAATAGTGCACCAAATCCAAATGTGTTGCTATTGGCTGCTCCTTGAATGCTCTAGGATGAGAGATGCCCATATGATTAGAATGAATCAATATTGAATGCTTTTAAGTAGTAGCACATAACACTTATCATGTAAAAATGTGTTTAGTTAGCTTTGGGCAGGAAGGATAAAGGGGACCAACCAACCAAATTTTGAATTTGAATTTTTGAAAGAAAGCAGACAAGTTCATGACTATTGTGTCACCCCACTAAAATAGGCAAACAATTGAGTTTAAGTGGGTAATAGCTATATGGAAGTAAGTGAATAGATAGATACAGTAAATGTGAGATATAGACAAACATATAAAAGTATGTGCATGTAAGGATGTACCAACTATAAGTGTGGAAATGAGTATGTATAGAAATTAATAAAAGTTAAGAGAATGAGTCCAACTTTATCCAAGATTACACTATTTTGGCTGATAGGCCATTCTATATGTGCACACATTTTGTAACTGCCAAAAAAATTTGGTAGTCCTAATAAAAAATAATTTTTTGGTAGTCCTTCCCTAAAAATAGGCTAGAATCTTTGTGGTTTTAATTACCATGACTGATTTTGCAAATACATACCCAAAAAATAATATTTCTGTTGGCGGTTACTTTACAATTCATGGTGTTTCATTTATTTCCCTTGCCGTTACATTTTTTGGCCAATAGGCCATTCTATATGTGCACACATCTTGTAACTACCAAATTTTGGTAGTCCTTCACTTTTTTTTTGCTCCAAAATTTTAAAAAATAAATTTTTTAAAAAATAAATTTTAAAAAATAAATTTTTTAAAAAATAAATTTTAAAAAAATCTATCAAGCCACAACTAAAATTAGAATATGGCACATGGGTGGTTGGTGTTTCATTTGTCTTATGCATATTTTAAATGAGATTTTAAAGTTTTTCAGTTTCTTTACAAGAAGTTTTATTTAGAATTTGTCAGTTTCTATTTAGTAGTGGTGGTGGTATTAGTTGAGGTGTCAAAAAATACGTTATTAGAAGCTTTAATGGTCGCATTTATTGGAGGGTCTGGAATCGGTAAGTGCGAATCTAACTGGTAATATGTTGTATTGCATCTCTAGTTGGAGCTCTTTTTGGGGAAAGAAAGATTAATGTTGCCTGTGAAGGGGTTTTTTGTATTGTGTTACTCGACTAATTGTGATAGAAGTTACTGAGCATTTTTTTTGGTGCGAATGAGAATTTTGAAGTAAATATGTCATTTGAGTCGGTAGATCACTCTGGATTGAAGAATTCTGGTGGGTGGCATCAGCTTTGTCAAAGCATCAAGAATACACATCCTTGTCGATTAGATTGTGGTGCATTTATTGATGGGCATTTTAGTATTTGATCCTGGTTTGTAATATATGTACTGCTGAAAGTCTCAGTCATTGGATTAATAGTATTGTTCCAGCTATTCCATATAACTGTCTACTCAACATTAAGTTTTGTGTATGGTTTGTACTTTGATGACTTGTGTTGGATGCCTACTTGTCATGCGCAACATGCTCCTTTGCATTCCTTATTTGGTTCACAATCACATTTACACTACAATAGGGCATGGGATCAAACCTCGCTTACATTTCTTCATCGCTACTTTACCGTCTCTACAATAAAATTTTTGTGTAAATAACACAAGCCTTCTGTAAGTGACAGGCGAAGGTTTTTGCTTGGATTGAATTGGATTTACTGGAACCACAGGTTATTATACAGGTTACTTCATCTCTTTGCAATCTCATCATTATTATTTGAAATAATGGATCACAAAATAGTCGATAAAATTCTTTTGTTTCACAATTTCTTTCTTTAAATCATCCTAGCAAGGGTAAGCTTATTTATACTTCTTTCTCTCAATTTTCTCTTTGATTTTATTTAGTTATGTTATGTCTTGAGGAGCTCGGTTGTATTCTTCTTCTTAAAGTTGCATCTTCTTTTCTTGATCACGGTAGCATGGTTAGGTCAAAATGTCAATAGTTATGATTTCTTTGCAAAGAAATAGAAACAGAGACATATGCTTGCTTCTTTCTTTATAGAGAGGGTAATCTTAGTCTTTGTTTTCTAAACATAGTTGCCTCAATATTTTTTTTAGAAGTGATGTTTATTTTTTCTTTTAGAAATCGTTAACTCTAGCCTAAAAGAGATTAAGCTCTTAAAATAAGTCTTAACCCACGATCTGATCTTGTCCAAGACCAAGAATGATGAGAGGGACTTGATTTACCATTTTCCACCATTAAATTTGGCATTTAGTAGTTGTGATTAAGGAATCCAAATCAAGATAAGAACATAAACCAAATGCATGCAAAACAAAGATTTATACCTTCATATGAAGACCCAATCCAAGAAGGGTGAAGGAGCTTGCACCTAAAACTCCAAGATATACCCTAGATGCTCAAATAAGATGTAAAATACTCTCAAACTATGCAACTCACACTAGCTCAAGATTTTAGCATGATAACACTACTCAAATTGTGGATGAAAAATGGCTTGAGAGATGGTGTATTTATAAGATTTTTGGAGGGATTTTGATCCAATAGTGGAGATTGATTTGAGAGATCAATGGTGGAGGATGAAGATGATGTGGAGGGCCTAGATTCAATCTTAAAAAATGAAGGGATGAGAATAAAGATGAATTTTTAATTCATCTTGGGAAGAGGGATTCATAAATGAGGTTGGATGAGATGGATTATTTGTGAATTAAAAATTCATATGGGGAAGAGTAAAATGAATTTAAAATTCATTTGGGGAAGAGTGGATATTAATGCCTATGACATGTGTAAGAGGTTTTAATGAGGGTTATGACACGTGTATTAAAAATTGATTTTTTATTCATGGGTTGTGGGGAGAAGTGTTAATGAGGGCTTGCCCAATTTAATTAGGGTGATTAGCCCAATTAATATGGCTGGAATAAATTAGCAAATGGATTAATGTGAGGATAAGATTAATTAATTAATGATTTACTTAATTGATCCTAGGGCTAGGATGATGTAGGTTAGGGTAGGTAATTAAATAATGACTATTTAATTACCTAGGGTAGGGATAGGTTAATTAATAGGCTGAATTAATTAGTTAAACATGATTTAACTAATTAATTGAGTTTAGTGAGAAGGGGGAAATTAACCAAATAAATATTGCATATTTATTTAATTAATTGGCTAAGGTTGAACTATTGGATTAATTAAATTAATCCAATTGTAGGGGGTAAAATGATGAAAAATTAGGTGATGAACGTATAATTAATTAAATAAAAATTTAATTAATTAATTAGAAGGGAAATAGGTATGTTTAGGGATGTCGGGAGTCAGTTTAATGGTGAAGACATTTTTAGGTGTCTACATTTGCCCCTCTTTGACGTGGCGTCAAGACCTAGCAAGGGAGTGGCATCAGGTCAAAGAAACATAGCCAATAGAGAAAGAGAGAGTAAGAGAGATGGCAGCACGCGACAGCACACCTTTCTACCCTTGATACTCACACTTGGTGGAGTGAGTGCGGACCTACATGTGATTAGAGGAGGCTAGCGAGCGGGTGAGTCATCGATCCCATCTTTGTGTTTTAATTTTCATGCTTTTTTAGGTTAATTTTTGTTGGGAAAAATGGAAGGTTAGGGTGACTAGCACCATTTTTAGATGTGGCTAGCGTGAATTTTAGGCGGGGTAGCACCATTTTTTATAGTGGCGCTATCTGGAAGGGAGCTAACACTATTTTTGGAAATAGCACTATCTGGGTGAGTAGCACCATTTTGTAAAATGGCACTTTTTTAGGGACTAGCGCTATGTTTAGGGATTAGTAGCGCTATCTTTGATTAGAGCGCAAATTTTAGGGCAGGTTAGCGCCAATTTGAAATGTGGCACGAAATTAGGGTCAGGGTAGCGCGATTTTTGGAATCAGCGCAGGTTTAGGGGAGATTAGTGCCATTTCGTGGAGTGGCGTGAAATTGGGGGAGGGTAGCGTATTTTAAGAAATAGCACAATTTGTAGGAAATTGTGGCACCAATTTTTCTGTTGGCGCCATTTGGCAAGGGGGTAGTGCTAATTTTAATTTTAGTACGATTTGAGGATTTGTTAGCGCCCTTTTCTGAGATTAAGCCTTAGGTGGATTTTTTGATGAAATGCAGATTGATGGGGGGATTGTGGCATCGCGGGAGCAGAGGGTTCCTAAGGTTATGGCACTATGGTCAGAGTTTGATGCGCCTACAAAGGATTGATTCAGTGCACTAGGGTTACGAACACCTGCAGAGATGCCTGTGGTGTGGAAGTACCGAGCTTTGATGACAACACTGATTGAGATTTAGGCCAGAGACATGCTCATTTTGGTTATCGACGGGTGAGATTACTATCACCCTAGAGGACGTGTATCAGATCCTGAAGGTTCCAATACATGGGAGACGAGTGGTTTATGATGTGGGCTAAGGAGGACTGGCATTAGAGAGGGATTTTGAGCCAGGGGTGATTATGCTGGTGGAGGATGATTGAGCCACGAGTTATCATCAGACTCTTGCAGCTGGAGAGCGGAGTTGGGTTCTCTTTCTCTGTGCTTTGATCGACGGGGTGGTGATGCCTAATAGGAGAGGGCAGGGATTTTCAGTTGGCTGGGGGGAGGTTATAGAGGAGATGGTCGTGCATGGGATGGTATTTGCATGGGGTCCCTATATACTCACACAACTGTATCACGAGATGCACACAGTTGTGTATCATTTGGACAGTGCGTTGTCGACAGGGGTGACACTTCTACATATTTGGGCTTATGAGCATATTCCGATCACACGTCTAGTGGGACCATTGCATCGACAACCTTTTGAGGCTTACGTGTTCAGATACCAAGGACAACTGCAGTACTCATACACAGGTATGATGCGATATTGGAGGAGACTGCTGGATGAGGTGACATGGGTGGTATGGAGACCATACATAGATTGTGAGAGGTGGCCAAATGAGGATGATTAGCTACCCTATGCCATTCAGACATGATATATTATGGGGTGAGGGGATCAGACTATTGATAGATATATTCCATGTCGGGTGATGAGATAGTTTGGCTTGCGATAGGACATTCCACAGGTGATGGCTATATTCGGGCGGACACATAGGGATAAGAGGTTGCCTCCACGGATAGCATTGTCGGTAGCTATTGCAGATTTTGATGCCTTACAGCCACAACAGTGGGACTGGCGGAGTGGTATTGTGGATGCAGGGACCACACCTGATTATGATAGATGGTGGGCTATATGACAGCCTATTCAGATTACAGATTTGGAGGTAGAGCTGGACGTGATTATGGAGGAGGGAGAGGATGATGATGATGATGATGATGACTCTGATGGAGGGGCAGGTAGCTTGGTGAGGAGAGATCCTGGGAGAGGTAGGGTTGGTAGTGGACAGGGTGGCAGGGATCAGAGGGGGAGGATCAGACAGGCACCACTACAGAGAGGGGCACCACAGAGAGGACTTATGCCACCGCAGCATGCATAGAGGGGATCAGTACCATTTGGTAGAGCACCTGTACAGTCAGGTCAGAGAGTAGGAGGACCACTTCCTAGGCCCACAGTTCAGCAGGTTAGACCCACAGGGTAGCAGGTGGTGACAGTAGCAGTGGCTGAGGTTAGTGGCTTTGGGAGCCCTGGTGCAGGGGGTTTGGGAGGAAGTGGAGAGGAGACTACTGCAGAGAGACATGTATCATGGCTGAGAGGCTGAGAGGGGGATGATGAGACAACGCTGGATACCCTACGTGCCCAGATAGCTAGCTATGAGGACACCTTGCAGAGGCAGGGCTAGGAGTTAGTGCAGCTCCAAGGACTTTCTGTAGCTATAGATGGAGGTGGTGAGGATAGGGATGGACAGATTAGTGCATTGTAGGCATAGGTCCTAGCCTTGACAGCAAAGTGGGACAGGGAGATAGGGCTTCGACAGGCAGTAGAGGCTGAGATCACTAGATTGCAGGGATTGGTGGCAGGTGGTAGCTCTGCATAGGTAGTACAACTACAAAGCCAGTTGATATAGCTGCAGTGGTAGTTGATGGAGGAACAGAGGTGGTCATCCCAGTAGGCTTCTCACGTAGATTATTATTATGGAGCTTACTACACAACTGTTCCCCTAGAGCAGCATATTCCCAGTTATAGTTAGCAGAGTAGATCTGGGATGTCAGGTTCACATAGATCGAGGTCCATTCAATCTGTAGCTCAGCCATCACCACAGCAGGTTGCGACACAGGCAGGACAACCACCCCAGCCATTACAGCCACCGCAACCACCATAGGGTCTAAGGGGTCTTGTACTCAGTCAGGGAGGGGGTCATCAGCCTGGGGTTGAGAGTTGTATTATTTTGGCCCTTGGAGGCATCATGTCATGACATATTTTTGATGTATATATGAGCGATGTATATTTTTGCGATGATGATATATGAGATGATGATTTTGATGGCCTATATGTTGTGTTTATGATGTTTTTATATGATTATGATGATGCTTATGTTGATGGATGCAGTATGTTTTATGGATTATGCATATTATGATCATGTGATGATTTTATGAGATGCTATGGGTGTGTTGTGGATGTACTATTGATGTAATATGATGGATGTAATGATGGTTTACTTATGTTGATATATGCATGTTTGTGATTATGGATTATGATGTGGATGTAAAATGCAAATAAATGCTTAGATCAATAAACATTTATTATGGATGCAAAATGTACTGAAATGGAAATATATTCTTATCTTAATAAACATATATTATGTATGCAAATGGAAAATTGAGAAACAAAATAGACTAAATGATTATGCTAATGCAACTAATTGGTTTTGTGTGATGTTTTATGCAGTGACTGAGTCATGATTATGTTTTTGTACAACCCTGGACGATGGGGATTGGTGGTAGGGGGATAGGTAGGGGGGATGATTTATGGGTTGGGTAAGGGTATGGGAAAGGGGGGGGAAGGTAGTTGTTAGGTCCTGATTTACCACGTCATTGAGGGGGGGGAATTGGATTCAGGATGTGTTAGGTGGGAATGAGCAAGATAGGTGAGGTTAGTGAGAAGATTGGGAAGGGAACTAGATGGGGGGGTAAAAAATCTAGGCCCAAATAGTATGGATGGATGGATGATTAGAAGGATGATTTTGAGCTAGCAATAATAGTTGCATAAGACTATTTTGAGAGCATTTCTTAGTTTATTATAGCAATGTAGGATAGTTTTCACAAAAGGTATGAAGTGACCTAAGTGATGATGTACATATCCCACAATTGCATGGACTAGACCCACAAACAATAGGTTGATGTCATACATGCCCAAGATAGTATAACCTTGCCTAGCCAAGGAAGGGGACTCATAGCCATGAGTTCCCAAAGTACATATAAGGTATCCCTGCCTGTATATGCAAATGAGGCACATTATGCTAGAATCAACCCAGGCTCCAGGATATGAATACTATTCTTGGAGTGATGAAACCAACCCACAAGCACGGCATACAGAAACAATGACCATGTCCACTTCAGGTATTATCCTCCATTGACCATGATATGATGAGATCAAGGTAGCTTTGGAATTGACCTAGAGCAAGACAAGAAGATAAAAATCAATAATAAAAAAGACCAACAAAAAGATACAAATAGCCATTGTGTGCTCTTGCCAAGATTAGTGTTGATAGGATGACAAATTCTTGTCCATTGTAGGAACGATATATCCTAGGATGCGAATTGGTTAGATGTTGTTGGATAATTTTTGAAAGATGGGCAAAAGTATAGTTAGGGCATGTGTAGGATCATAGTTGGTATGTTGATTGATGATTTCTTTATGAGGTGTGACGTTTTCATGTGTATGTTTAGCATGTGTGTCATTTGTTGGGTCTAGCAAGCTCAGTAAATAGGGACCATCCAAATGGGTTGGATGGGTGCATCTTATGTACCTGAGTACTCGATACTCGATACTTCCTTCGTATTCTAGACTGCCTACATACCCTGTGTCCACGGGATCAAGGTACTTTCAAGATGCAGGTGAGATGAATATGTAGTTCTAGTAAGACTTGATGATGTGGGAATGGTTTAAGATGGATATTGATGAGGAGATGATGATGGGTGATTGTGAGTATGTTTGAAATTGTGATGATGTCGTGAGATCAGATTTTTTGGAATTTTTTCTGCTTTTCTGATGTTTTTGGATTTTTTGATTTTCTAATTTTTTTGGATTTTTTCGATTTTCTAATGTTTTTTGGATTTTTGGATTTTCTAATGTTTTTTGGATTTTTTGATTTTCTAATGTTTTTTGGATTTTTTTATTTTTTAATGTTTTTTGGATTTTTTTAATTTTTTAATGTTTTTGGATTTTTGGATTTTTTAATTGTACAGAAGGAAGCTTACAAGGATCTTTATACCGTGATGATAGCCTTGGGTGGGGAGATGCGGGGTGGGTGACTGATGTTTCCAAATTCCAAGCCATGGAAGGTGATTTCGGCATGGAGTGTTTGTGATGGAAAGAAGACTGATGAGATGGTAGAACCGACCACTACACATGGTGCCTGCAATAGGTTTTGACCATGGTACTAATCCAAGGCATCACCGAAGTGATTTTCACCATTGGAAGTCTTTATTGCACTCAGGTTTTTCTTGATTTTTTTATTTTTCTATTTTTTGAGTTTTTGCTTGGGATACTCGATGGGTTATGTGTAGAATTTCTTCAGATGCAAAATGTTCATAGGCTCATCCAGAGGTTGTCCCTTAGGTGTTGCAAGTTGGTACGCTCCTGATCTGTAGCTAGCTATGATGACATAAGGCCTTAACCAATTGGGTTCAAATTTTCCTTTCTTAGGGCGTTCCTACAAATTTTTCTAGTTTTCCATAAGGACAAGGTCGCCTACTTCAAATTTTTAGTTCTTGATTTTCTTGTGATAACTTCTTCTGAGGCGATTTTGGTAGGCCTATAGATGGTTCAATGCATCCAGGCATTTCTCATCTAGTAATTCTAGCTCATGCAGCCTTGCGACTTGGTATTCCTCATCAGTGGTTATGTTTTGCAGAGATACTCTTAAGGATGGGAGCTCGACCTCAATAGGTAAGATGGCTTCAGATCTGAATACAAGGGAATACAGAGTGGCTCCTGTGGGTGTACGGATGCTTGTGCGATAGGCCCATAGGGTGGGATTGAGCTGAAGGTGCCAATCACGACCAACTTCATTAACCGTCTTCTTTAAAATGTGGAGGATGGTTTTATTTGAAGCGTCTGCTTGACCGTTACCCTGAGGGTAGTATGGGGTGGAGGAGTGGTGTTGAATTTGGAATTTCTCACATAGGGTGTGGACTTCCTGGTTCTTGAATGGTTTTCCATTATCTATGATAATGGAATGGGGGATACCATAACAACGTATGATTTAATGGAGGATGAACTTGGATATCTATGTTCCAGTGGTGAAGGTGAGTGGTATTGCTTCCACCCATTTAGTGAAGTATTCAGTAGCAGTGATTATGAATTTATGGCCACTGGATGATGGTGGATGGATTTTCCCTACGAGGTTGAGCCCCCATTGTGAGAAAGGCCATGACCTCATGATTGGTTGTAATTCTTGTGTTGGTGCATGAATGAGATCTCCGTGCTATTGACATGGCAAGCACTTCTTTACAAACCGGTAGGCATCTCGCTCCATGGTTGGCCAATAGTACCCAATTCTCAGGATCTTCTTAGCTAAAGTTGGTCCACTTGAATGTGCCCCACAGATGCCTTCATGTACCTCTTTCAAGGCCACTTCAGCTTCCCTAGAGTCTAAACATCATAAAAGCGTGCCATCAAGACTCCTTTTGTATAGGGTATCTCCTACAATGGTGAAGCGGGAGGCTCGACGGGTGAAGGTTTTTTGTTGCGAGGTGGATAGGTTAGGAGGGATGATGTTATCATGGAGGTACATATAAGTTTCTTGATACCACGGGGATAAGGGGCCAATGATTTCACACACTAGCTCTGATTGGGGAACATCATATGCTAGAACTGGGAGCACTTCGATTAGAAATTCACACTTCTTGCTATCTTTCTTCATACCAACCAGGGATCCGATTGTTGCCATGGCATATGTAGCTTTGTTGTTTAGCCTTGTGATTTGTTCAAAGTGGATATTATCAAAATAGTCTTTGAAGTTATCGACCATCTTCTTGTAAGGTAGGAGTTTGTCATCCTTAGTTTTGTACTCATTGTTTACTTGTCGGATGACCAGTTGGGAGTTGCCATATATAGTCAACTTTTTAATTTTCCACTTGATTGCCATTCGGAGACCTGTGATGAGGGCCTCATATTCTGCCACGTTGTTGGTACATGGAAATGTAATTTTGAATGATTTAGGGATGGTGTCGCCTTGAGGGGTAACAAACAAAACACCTTCCCCTGAGCCTCTATGTGTATATGACCCATCGAAGTACATTTTCCATGTTTCTGTTGCTGGTGCTATTGTCAATATGGCTTCATCAGGGAACTTTGTGAGAGTGGGATGCTCTGCGGGAGTGGGTGCTTCAGCCAATTGATCGGCAATAACCTATCCTTTGATAGCCTTTCTCTCTATGTATTCAATATCAAATTCACTAAGGATCATGAACCATTTTTCCATTCTTCTAGTAATAGCAACTCTATTTAGGAGATATTTTAGTGGATCAATCTTGGCGATGAGCTTAGTTTTGTGATTAAGCATGTAGTGTCTTAACTTTTGTGAAGTGAAGACCATGGCTAGACACGCTCGTTCAATGGATGTGTAATTTAGCTCATAGGTTACCAAGGTGTGGTTGATATAATATATAGCTCTTTCCTTCCCTTGTTCATCGTGTTGTGCTAATAAGGCCCCTATAGTTGTTTCTGTTACTGAGATGTATAACAGGAGGGGCTCTCCTTGTCTTGGCGGAGTTAGAATGGGGGGATTAGCCAAGTATTCTTTTAACTGGTTGAAGGCAACTTGACACTAATTGTCCCAGGCAAAAGTTGTATTCTTTTTGAGTAGGTGTTGAAAAGGTTGACACTTATCAACAAGTTGAGCAATAAACCGACGGATGGATTGGAGTTTCCCTTACAGACTTCGTAGCTGTTTCAGTGTCTTTGGAGGAGGCATCTTAGTGATGGCTTTGACTTTTGTAGGATCTACCTCAATTCCCCTTCTAGAGACCATGTATCCCAAAAGCTTTCCGGAGGTAACCCCAAAGACACATTTCTTGGGATTTAGCCGCACATTATATTGCTCTAGCCTGTCGAAGATCTTTGCTAACATGTCTAGGTGTTCTTCTCTTGTCTTTGATTTCCCTAGCAAATCGTCCACATAATCTTCCATTATGTGGTGGAAAAGATCGTGGAAGATGACAGTCATAGCTCGTTGATAAGTAGCTTCAACATTTTTCAGACCGAATGGCATCACCACCCAACAATATGTCCCCCATGGGCATATAAAGGCAATCTTATGTTGATCTTCTTCCGCTATTCTAATTTGGTTATAGCTTGAAAAGCCGTCCATCAGGGATAACATTTCATGTCCCATTGTAAGATCCATTCTCATGTCAATGTTTGGTAGGGGAAGTCGTCCTTAGGGCATGCCTTGTTGAGATCTCGGAAGTCAGTGCAACATCAGATGCAACCATCAGGTTTTGCCACTGGTACTAGATTAGAGACCCATTCTAGATAATCTATTGGTTGGATGAACCCCACATCCAGTAGTTTCTTCAATTCTGCTTTGACTAGGAATGCAACCTAAGGGTTCATCTTTCTTAGCTTCTGTTTCACTGGTTTTGCATCAAGCCGCACTACGAGGTGATGAATGACCAAGGCAAGATCTAGCCCTAGCATATCTGTGTAGGTCCATGCAAATTTGTGATTTCTAAGTTTGAAGAATGCTAAGAAGTTTTCTTGTTCTATTGTGCTGAGAGACTCTGCCCCAAAGGTGATTTTTGGCTCTTCTTCTATTCCAAGATTCATTTCTTGCGCTGGCTCCACAAGGATGGGTGATCTATCAGGATATACCTTCTCTATCTCAAGAAGGCCCATGCTTCCATCTCCTAGTGCCTCGTGGAGGTTTTCACTAGGAGATACGTCCTTTATTTTTACTTTTTTATCACCTGAAAGTGCCACTGAATGGTTTTCACTAGGAGGCATTGTTTTTTATTTTTACATTTTTGCGACTAGAAGCAGGGGTTGTCTCCCTGAAATAGGTAGTCGTATCAAGTTCCATAATGTATCTAGCTCTATGATCTCCCAGAGGGAAGTGATCTCTAATCCCCATCATTTCAGTGATTGCTTCATCATTTTGTGCTACGTCGAAGACAGGAGGTCCTTGTTGGTCCCAATCTATGAGGTCCAGGTATACAAGGGGTAGGTCATTGGATGAAGATGCTAGGGTGGTGACTATGTATATGGTGCATATGGATGATTTGAAGAATTCGGCAAAGTCACTAAAGGAGTCTTGATGGCCTACTTCATTGATGTTTTTGACCTCGGGAGAAACCGTGGTGACCTCGGCTAAGATACATTCTCCACTAGTGAGGATATGTTGTTGTTGACCATACCCTAAACTTTGAGTGTAAGGATTTCTTGTCGCTTGAACTGGTTCTATGACCCCCTATTCATGAAGGCCAATACCACCTTGTCCTTTGTAGCCCATGTTTTTGACAATTTCTAATCCTTTGCCATAGATTTCAGATGGTATGGTAGGGGTTTCTTGCTCTATTTCTTCATCTTTATATAGCCACGATGATATGTCTTCAAGCACATCTTGGTCAAGAAGGTGCTTCTTTTCAAAGGTCGAGGATGGCTTGCATTTGATAACCACTGTGGAGACTTCTCCCTCTTTTGGGACACCAGACATATTAGGATTGGGTAGCATCCCTACACAAAAGGTAGCATGTAGGTCATACTCTCCACATCCCATGTCGCTCATCTTGATCTTAACCTCAGGTGGCAGAGGTGCTTGAGACAATGTAGTAGAAATGTTGGCGGGTCGATGTATGAGGTGGATGTTGTAGGATTGGTTTGAGAAGTAGTTTTTGTGATAGCTTTGTTGTATAGGCAGAAAGTGTGGTCATGTCCCTCCAAGAAAATATAGTATTGGAAGGGGCGGGGGTTGGCATAGATGGTTACCTCCGTGCCGTTGTGAGGGAACTTTAGACATTGGAGGAATGTAGAGGGGATGGCTTGCACAGAATGGATCCATGGTTGGCCAAGAAGAATGTTGTAGGGGAGGTCAAGATCAAGAACCTGACATTTAGTTTCCATTATCTTTTGCCCTACTTGGATGGGGAGTTTGATAGTGCCCTCAAAAAATCTCTCAGTGTCATCATATCCCTTGATGGTTATGCATTCACTAGTGTCTACAACCACATCCAAGTATCCCAAGTATTTTAATAATTTTAGAGTGTACAGATTTAGGCTGGAGCCACCATCTATTAAGACTATTTTGATAATATGTTTATGGATGCGGACTTCGATATGCAAGGCGTCATTATGTAGATTGTTAGAGGTGGGAAGGTCCTTTTCAGAGAAAGTGAGATGATGGGGTGAGGTGATATGGCCCACCATGGCTTGGAATTGATCCACATTTAGGTTGGTGGGAACTTGGGTTTCCATGAGAGCCTTATCGAGGACTTCTTTATGGAGAGGTATCGTGCGAAGCAACTTGAGTATGGAGATTTGTGCAAGGGATTTTCCTAGATGATCTAGGAGGTTATACTTATTTGTAGGTGATGGGCAAGCAGCTGGACGATTGGGTTAAGGGTTTGATGTGGATGGAGGTGTTTGATCAGCAGTAGGGGTTGTGCAGATGGATACATGGCCTCGGCGGGTTGTGACGACATAATCAGTCGCTTGGACTCAAATGGTGATTGTGTTGATATAGTTGGATGATGGTTCTAGATGACCTATGACAGAGTCATAGGAATCTAGAGGTGGGGTGATATTGTAGGCTTGATTAGAAGATGAGGCTTTGTTGTGATTGGGTAGTGGATCCTTGTAAGCTCCCAAATTGGCATTGGGTGATGGTTGGGTGGTTTGCTCAAGATTAACCTTCTTTTGATCTATGAGGTCTTGTATACAATGTTTTAATTTCATGCAATCAGATGTCTTATGGCCCAAAATGCGGTGGTAGTCACAATAGTCATTTTCATTGTACCATGCGACTTTGAGTTCACTTTCTTGGTGGGGCTTAATGGGTGGGAGAGTTATCAAACCATTCTTTAGACATATATCAAGGATATCTTCGATTGGTTTCCATAGGGGTGTAAATTATCTCTGAGGTTTTTTTTTGTTTAGGTTGACCCTTTGGGATATTTACATTGGCGTTCTATGTACTTGGTGGTGCTTGGTTTTGTACATGTTGGACGGCCTTTACATCGATGACGTCGTCGTTGAGAGTGTTTTTGTTCTTTCCCCAAAAGCATGATTTCTCATTTGATTGTGTGTTGTTGTTATTTGTATTGGGCATGTTTATGTTGACTTTGTTGTTGTTGTTATTACTATAGGGCTTGTTATCATATAGTTTAATCGGACCCTTGGCAATAAGGGCTCTTTTGATGGTAGTGTTGGAAACAAGGTAGATAACTGAGAGGGGGGGTGAATCAATTATCTTAAAATTTCCTTAACTTTCTTTTCTTTTGTTATCTTAATAATCAGTGCAACATTAACTCATATAAGCATATGTGAACATAAAAGCATAAATAAAATCAACACACATAACACAAGGATTTTTATGTGGAAAACCCTGTTAAGGGAAAAACCATGGGATGACTAACCCAAGATTATATTCTCTATTAAAAGAATAAAAGGAACAAAATGGTACATGCCAACTAGGGCTCACTGCCCGAACACACTGCTCACAAGAGGCCCACTACCTACATGAGACACACTATCTACAGAATAATAAATATTACATACTTGAACTGAAGAATAGCATCTTCACCATGCTTGAGTCAGTTCCATTTAAGTTCAACACTTCTGCTCTGCCTTTTGCTCTTCTCCTCTCTACCACATTCTCATCTTCCTTGCTACCTTTGAAATGACTTTACAACTCTTATTTATACAAAACCTCAACTTTGAGATTTTATTACAGAGCAAATACATACTTTATTTTATTACAGAGAAAATACACAAATACAACTTCTCTTATTACAAAAGACTTCATGCGAATCACAACATAGTCAGCCACATATGTCTGAGACTTCAATCTTCTTTGAGGAACACGCCATGCTTCGTAGAACACCTTCAAGATCATCTGCAAGGTGTGCAAACCATTCAGTCGACCATGATTATTAAGAACTTCATCATTCGGAAGTAAATCTTTAATTACGAGCTCAATGTTCAATGCAGATCACCAACACGAACTAGACACAATCTAGAGACCCCCACAAGCTTGCCTGAATCACCAAGAACATCCATACCACTTCTGTCTACTGAAATCATCCTCATCTTCATCCAGAACCTTAAGAACACATTCTGTCATCACTGTCACATTAGAATAAATGCTTGTGGACCTCCAGACCACGACCCAATTGAGTTGGCAATTTACATTGTCTTCCTAAACACTCCATCAAATCCGCAGAACATGATATTGCATTTTTGGATCTTACCAGACTTATTTGTGTCACTCTGTCACCTCTAAACACCTGCCAGAACCGGTTTCACTCAAGTGGCCATAACTTCTTCAAATCTTCATGCGGACCTCTCAAATCTTGACTGAATCATCTTTAGACACATGTCTACAAACCCTTTGAAGAGCATTCCCTAATCTCCATCTTAGCTAGGATCTTCACTTCATAGAGCTTCACTGTCTTTACTGTTCTTCTTTGTTTCTGATAGGACTAATTTTCTCAATATCCTCAGCACATAGCTTATCCAATCCTCGACATAAATGCAATAGGAGTATGTTGACATCAATGACAACACCGGTTAGGCCCATACTTGCAACAATCTCCCCCTTTGTCATTGATGGCAACATATGATGTGAAAAACTGTTTTAACCATCAAGACAAGAACTTCTCCTCACTGACTGACATAGCTCCCCCTATCAACAACAATCATTCATATGTCTTCTCTTTCTTTACTGCTCCTTTGATCAGCAACCACTTTTGTTTTTCACATGTCTTCTCTCCCCCTTTGACATCAATGGTAAAGGGCACATACTTGCAGCAATTAGAATCATACAGACTAGTCCCCTTGAGTAGCAGCTTCCTATCATCAATCCGGATCACAAGATATGACTGTGAGATCCACCGGACTAATGCACATTAGTGTACCTTAATTAAGAACTGGAGGGGTAATAACTCCTAACTTCTCCCTGAGCTATTCAAAAGAGTCCTTAGGTAGAGGTTTAGTAAAGATGTTTGCAATTTGATCCTTAGAGGGCACAAACTCTAAACTGACTTCATTTTTGTTCACTTGCTCTCTCAAAAAGTGAAACTTGATGGATATATGTTTTGTCTTTGAATGCAACACCAGATTTTTTGAAATGTTTATTGCACTTGAGTTATCACAAAAGATTGTGATAGGTTCCTTATACTCTACTTTGATGTCTCTTAGCATTTGCTTCATCCACAATACTTGAGTGTAACTACTTGCTACTGCAATAAATTCTACTTCTGTAGTGGACAAAGATATTTCCTCTTGTTTCTTGCTCAGCCAAGAAACCAATCTTTTCCCCAAAAAGAATGCACTACCACTGGTACTCTTTCGGTCATCCACATCTCCTGCCCAATCTGCATCTGTATATGCAAGAAGAGAGAAATCATGATCCCTAGGATACCATAAAACATACTCAATTGTTCCTTTTACATATTTGAGAATCCTCTTGACTGCCATGACATGAGATTCTCTAGGATTAGCTTGGAATCTAGCAACAAGACCAACAACATTAATAATGTCAGGTCTAGTTTGAGTAAGATACAATAGTCCTCCAATCATTGACTTGTACTTTTTCTGATCAGCCTTAGGAGAGTCATCATCTTTGCTTAGTTTGCATCCGTTTGCCATGGGAGTATTCATTGGTTTTGAGTCTTCCATCCCAAATTTCTTCAACAATTCTTTCACATACTTGGTCTGAGAAATGAAGATTCCTTTCTTTATTTGAGTGATTTTCAAACCCAAGAAGAAATTCATTTCCCCAAACATAGACATCTCAAATTCACTTTTCATTTGATTTGCAAAAGTCTTGCACATACTATCTCTTCCTCTAAAAATAATATCATCAACAAACACTTCAACAATTAAGATATTTTCATGATCAATTTTGAAGTACAAGTTACTATAAGCAGTACCTTTGTTGAAACCAATCTTCAAAAGATGTTTATCCAATCTTTCATACTAGGCTCTTGGGGCTTGTTTGAGTCCATACAGAGCTTTCTTCAACTTGTAGACCATATCATCCTGATCAGATTATTGAAATCCATCTGGTTGCTCAATGTATACCTCTTCTTCCAAGTCACCATTTAGGAAGGCAGACTTGACATCGATCTGATATACTTTGAAATCCTTAAAGGTAGTAAAAGCAAGAAGTAATCTAACTGCTTCAATCCTTGCCACCAGAGCAAAAGTTTCTTCAAAATCAATTCCTTCAACTTGAGAATAATCCTTGCAGACTAATCTAGCTTTATTTCTAACTACTTCACCATCTTCATTTAGTTTATTCCTGAAGACCCATTTGATTCCAATCACATTTTTGTTTCTAGGTCTGGGAACAAGATCCCAAGTGTGATTTTTCTCAATCTGCATCAACTCGTCCTCCATTTATTTAGTCCAACTTTCATCATTGCATGCCTCACTTACTGTTTTTGGTTCAATTTTTGAGATCAGACAATACTTTTCTGAGTTTGAAGCAATCTTTCTTCTTGTTTGAACACCTTTGCTTTTATCATCTATAATCTGATCTTCATAATGATTCAATCTTACATACCTGGGAGTTTTGGGAACTTCTTGCACTTCTATTTCTTGAATAGGTTCATTCAAACTTGTCTCTTCTTCCTAAATTTTAGGATTCTCTAGATCAGTTTGGATCTAAATTTCAAAAGGGGCTTGAACCAAAACATCATTTTGATCATCTTCTTCATATTCATAAAACCTTGAGGGTTTTTCAATGTCTTCATCAACCTTCACATTTGTACTTTCTACAATCTTTCTCAATCTTTTGTTATAACATCGGTATGCTTTGCTTTGAGTAGAATAACCCAAGAATATTCCTTCATCACTTCTAGCATCAAATTTGCCAAGGTATTCATCTCTTGTAATGTAACATTTGCTACCAAAGATTCTGAAATACTTCATAGTAGGAGTGATGCCAAACCAGAGTTCATAGGGAGTCTTACCAGTATTGGTTCTGATTTGAACTCTATTAAGAGTGTAGATAGCAGTGCTTACAACTTCTCTCCAGTAGATCTAAGGAACATTTGCTTCCATCATCATGGTTCTAGATGCTTCCTGGATGGTCTGGTTCTTTCTCTCCACTACTTCGTTCTGCTGTGGAGTCCTTGGAGCAGATAACTATCTTTTTATCCCATGTTTCTCACAGAATTCTATAAACTCACCTGATGTGAATTCTCCACCTCTGTCATACTTGAGACATTTTATGTTTAATCCAGTTTCATTCTCCACCATAGCCTTGAATATTTTGAATTTCTCAAGAGCCTCAGATTTTTCTTTCAGAAAAGTCACCCACATCATCCTGGAGTGGTCATCAATTAATAACATGAAGTATCTATCACCTTGCAGACTCCTGATTCTTACTGGTCCACATAGATCAGTATGTACTAAGTCCAACAATTTGGTAGAAGATTGTTCCTTACTATTGAATGTGACTCTACTCTGCTTACCCAACTGACATTCTTTGCACAAACTATTAGTAGGTTTCACCAGTCTTGGAAGATCTCTTACAGCCTGAGTGTTGCTTATCTTGATGATATTATCAAAATTCACATGACACATTCTCCTATGCCACAACCAACTCTGATCAAGTTGAACAAATAAACAACTTTTGCCAGTACCAACCAAGTGGAAGATGTTACCTTTTGTTTGAGTACCGGATGTAATCTCTGTTCCAGAACTTTAAAAGATTCTACATTTTCCATTTTTGAATCAGAGATCATAGCCTTTGTCCACCAACTGTCCAACACTGAGAAGATTGTGCTTTAGGCCTTCAACATACAGTACATTACTGGTTTTGTTCTTTCCATCAAAATAAATAGTTCCTCTACCTCTGATTCTGCCAGCAGAATTATCACCAAATTTTACAACTCCTCCTTCATATCTTTCCAAATCTATAAACTTATTTTTGTCACCTGTCATGTGGTGGGAGCATCCAATGTCAATGACCCATTCATCCTTTTCTTCAACTTGGGCAGCCAGAGCTCTTTCTATCATTTTATGATTGACAGATTCAGAGGGCATTGGATCTTCTTCCTTGATGGCAATAAACACCCAGTCACTTCTAGATTTGTTTCCTGTCTCTGATTCATCATCTGTTACTCCTTCATCATCATCATCTTCATGAACATAGTAACATTTCTTTTGGAATCTTGATCTGTTTGCCCTTGAAAATCTTTCCGGACACCTTGAGGCAAAATGACCAATCTTATTGCAGTTGAAACATTTGAAGGGCAATTTTTCTTCATACTTACCAGAACCTCTTGGCAGTCTTTTTACAATAAGGGCTTCAAGTTGAGTAGCTTCTGCTTCATCTTCTTCCAGATCTTTTCTTTCTTTTTCATACCATGATAATTTCTTTGAGGAGTTCTCTCCTAGATCAAGCTTTTGTTTACCTTTTACAGAGGCACTAGCCTTGAATGCAGATTCAGTCTTGGGAGGGCATCTCCAAACTCAGCCAATTCAAATGCAGTTAATTTTCCAACCAATTGATCTCTTGTGATATTTGAAAAAGATTTGAATTCTTCAATAGCAACAACCTTGTATTTGTAAGTAGGAGGTAGGGATCTGAGAACTTTGGCAACAATCTCATCTTCATCCAAGATTCCACCAGCACACCTAATGCCACAAACAAGCTCATTTGCTTTTGGCATAAAAGTAGTGATATTTTCATCTTTAGGTTTTTAAATTTTCCTTTTAGACTCTATAGCTTGGCACATTTAACATATTTGTCTCCTTCATGTAGAAGTTCCAGTTTTTCCCAAATCTCATACACAGTTTTTAGATCTATAACATTTGTCAGCTCTGAATCGGATAAGGCACTTAATAGAGCTTCTTTAGCCTGAAGATTGTCTTCAGCATCTTTGATTTCATCTACAGTTGTCGGACCATTCTTTGGAGGAACATACTTCTTTGAAGCCATGATCCAATATTGCATTCCCATACATTGCAAGTGGCATTCCATGCAGTTTTTCCAAAGAGTGTAATTGGTTCCATCAAACCTCAGACTATCCTTCTTGTAGGAAGACATCCTGGATCTCCTCAAGCGGTTAAGCTCTTTTAGAGGAACTTAGCTCTGATACCAATTGTTGGAAACAAGGCAGATAACTGAGAGGGGGGTGAATCAGTTATCTTAAGATTTTCTTAACTTTCTTTTCTTTTGTTATCTTAATAATCAGTGCAACATTAACTCATATAAGCATATGTGAACATAAAAATAGAAATAAAATTGACCACATAACACAAGGATTTTTATGTGGAAAACCCTGTTAAGGGAAAAACCACGGGGTGACTAACCCAAGATTGTATTCTTTGTTAAAAGAATAAAAAAAACAAAATGGCACATGCCAATTAGGGCTCACTACTCGAGGACATTGCTCAGAAGAGGCCCACTACCTACAGGAGACACACTGTCTACAGAATAATAAATATTACATAATTGAATTGAAGAGTAACATCTTCACCATGCTTGAGTCAGTTCCATTTAAGTTCAACACTTCTGCTCTACCTTTCACTCTTCTCCTCTCTACCACATTCTCATCTTCCTTGCTACCTTTGAAATGACTTTACAACTCTTATTTATACAAAACCTCGACTTTGAGATAATTATCAAAGTCGGCACAATACATACTTTATTTTATTACAAATCAAATACACAAATACAACTTGTCTTATTACAAAAGACTTCATGCGAATCACCACACAGTTGGCCACATATGTCCGAGACTTCAATCTTCTTTGAGAAACAAGCCATGCTTCGCAGAACACCTTCAAGATCATCCTCAAGGTGTGCAAACCATCCAGTCAGCCATGATTATGAAGAACTCTCAATCTTCAATGCGGATCACCAACACGAACTAGACACAATCTAGAGACCCCCACAAGCTTGCCTGAATCACCAAGAACATCCATACCACTTCTGTCTACTGAAATCATCTGCATCTTCATCCGGAACCTTAAGAACACATTCTGTCATCACTGTCACATTAGAATGAATGCTTGCGGACCTCCAGACCATGACCCAATTGAGTTTTCAATTCACATTGTCTTCCTAAACACTCCATCAAATCCGCAGAACATGATATTGTATTTCCAGATCTTAGCAAACCTATTTGTGTCACTCTGTCACCTCTGAACACCTGCCAGAACCAGTTTCACTCAAGTGGCCATAAATTCTTCAAATCTTCATGTGGACCTCTCAAATTGTGACTGGATCATCTTTAGACACATATCTACAAACCCTTTGAAGCGCATTCCCTGATCTCCATCTTAGCTAGGATCTTCACTTCATAGAGCTTCACTGTCTTTACTGTTCTTCTCTATTTCTGATAGGACTAATTTTCTCAATATCCTCAACACACAGCTTATCCAATCCTTGACATCAATGCAACAGGAGTATGTTGACATCAATGACAACACCGGTTAGGCCCATACTTGCAACAGGTAGTACCCTTGCCAATGACTTCTTCAAAAGTGCACATGCAAAAGATTTGTAGATGGAACCCCATTTCTTGGTTTAGATTAGTCACGAACATGGTGACCAATTGTTTTTCCGGAATCAGCCAAGGGAGCTTTCTTGCTAAGCCTCTCCACCTTTGTAAAAAGGAGGTGAAGGATTCTCCGCTTTTTTGTTTGGTATTGCAAAGGTCTATCATGGATATCTCATGTTCAAAATTGTAGGAGAAGTAGTTGACAAACTTTTCTGCAAGCTTAGGGAAAGACTTAATGCCTGGGGTAAGGTGTGCAAACCACTCAGCGACTTGATTGTTGAGGCTTCTAGGGAATAGTCTCATTAGATATGTGTCATTGTTCGAGACTTCTAGGCATGCGAGGTAGAACTCCCTAAGGTGATCCCTAGGGTCTCCTTTTCCCTTATATTTGTCAAATTTTGGTGTTTCAAAGTTCTTGGGAAAAGGAGGCATGTATAGTGTCTGATAGAATGGGTAGGGACAAATATCCTCAAAAGAATAATGTTTGCGTTTATCCCCAGTTTGCAAATCGTCTACCTTTTGGATCAATGTTTGTACCACACTTGTTAGGTTTGGGGTTGGTGGTGGTTGTGGGATGTAGGTTTGTTGGTTGGTGGGATATTGAAGGTTTGGCAGGATTTGATATTGGTTTGTTTGATTTTGGTGAGTGACATTTTGGTTTTGGGGTATGATGTTTTGATTTTGTGGGATGGTGCTTTGGTTAAGTTGCGCAAGGTATTATTGGTAAGCATGGATTTGTTGGAGGACGTGAGGTGGTAATTGGGGATTGGGATTATGTTGTTTTGATGATACTACGGGATTTTGTACATACGTGAGATGGGATGGGTTGACGTTGGATGGATTGACATTGGATGAGTTGACGTTGTTGTGAGGTGGTTGTAAGAATTGGCTCATGTAAGCTATGGTATGGGGGCTAAGTGGAGGCACACTCATGGATGCACTCATGTGCGTGGGGTTGCTTTGGATGCCCAAGGTGATTTGGGGAATGGAAGAGTTTACGTTTTCTATTGTGGTGGAAGTGACAATGGGTTGGGAGATGGTAGGATTGGAGACATTAGACGTGACAAATATGTTAGTGGGAATTGTAGATGTGGTAACATTAGAACTTGTGGAAGTGGTAGATGTGGCAACATGAGAGCTTGTGAGAGTGGCAAATATAGCGTGGTTTGAAGTTTGGGAGATGGTAGGTTGGGTGTTTGATGTAGATGGTTGAGAGGATGTCGTAGGATTATTGTTAGATGTGGATGGTTGGGATGATGTCGTGTTGTGGGGTGGTTGGGCACCAATTTTGAGGAGGTAATCAAGATATCTACTTGGATCCAACCTTAAGACTTTGTCAAGCATATCCATGCTATCAGAATCTTGTGTGAAGCTTAGGACATCTTGATCTATTTGGTTGATGGTGGGGATGTTTTGGATGGGTGGTTGAGGTGATTGTGGTTGTTGTGGTGGTTGTGTTTGCAAGAAGTGGAAGGAGTTTTCATGAGGACCACATGTCAGGATTTGGAAAACCGAGGGTATGCTATATGCTTGTTGTCCAATTGGTATATTGTTCTCATTGGTTTGAGGCATCCATGTGCCCCCATTGTATCCAAAGTTTGCCATCTCTTGATTCTTCTTATGTTGGGATCTAGTTATGGACATGCAAGTGTATGGATTTTGATTTTGAGGTGGATGAAAGGTGGAGACCTTAGAGAATTTGGATTGATTTGTTGGACCCAAAGAGAATGTGGTAGTGGAATGGGATAAATATTTAGATGTAAAAGAGTAGGCTCCCTATAATCTAAATCTAAAGATGAGAGGAGATTGTGGTGTGATGAAGGATAGATTTTCACTTTTAAGAGATGAGTCTCAAAAAAAGTGTCAACCTAAGGATGGTAAGAGTAGATGATATTGATTTTCAAAAAATTTGGACCAAAATGATGGAAGATAAATGGGGTTTTGTTTGAGGATGATTTGATGGAGGAGATTTTTTGATGTTAACTTTGGGGGATGAAACCTTAGATGAACTAGATGTTTGGTATGAGAGATTTGGATGATGTTTTTGAAAAGGGATGAGCTCAAAGTAAGATCTAGTTTTGAGGTGTTGTACAATTGGATGTTTCTCTTTGTTTGGGGTAGACTTATGACCTTTCACAAAGAGGGATGATATTTTTACTTGAAGGTAGACTAATGACCTATCAAGCAAAATATGATGTGAAGGATGAAATCTAGATCTAGCTTTAGCTCAAGGATTGATGAAGTTTGGATGTTGGGTTGATGTTTGGATTAAGAGATTTTGGATATGTTTTTGATGGAAGAAGCAAATGGATTTGGGAAATGGCTTTGTAGAAGGACGTTTTGTTTGGTCTAAAAAGTATGCAAAAATCAAGGAGAATGAAAAGTTATGGAAATGAGTGAATTATGGTATGACAAGGGGTCCAATAATGATAATGATTAATTCTCTAAGGTCAAAATGGAGGTATGTTTGGAAAAAAGAAGAGATGGGGTATGCTTGAAATGGATATTTGAAATGGGAACTTGAAAGGGATGGGTTGAAATGGACAAATTGAAATGGAGGTATGCTTGGGCAACTTTGGATTGAAATGAGGTCTCAAATGTTATTGTTTTCTTGGCAAGTTTTTTGAAAACACCTCAAGCACAATAGAACACAATAGCCAAAGATTTGTTTGCGAGATGTAAAGATTTTATCAAGCACTTTTGCACAACCTAAGGTAAGGATAGGACAATACTTGTCGGGTCCCCTGGCCGTGCCTATTCAAAGCAGATAGCTTTAGGATCTTGGTAGCATCGGCTCCCCTCCATGGCACTCACTTCTCACGCATACCAAGATCTAGGTTTCCCAAGGCTTGTACCCCCACCAAACCTTAGGATTGTCCCTACTATCTCTACTCAGAACCATGAGAATTGGGGTGGATTCAAAGGTCCCACCTTTTGCACCAACAAGTAGAAGGATTTGGGCTACTAAAACAAAGGTTCGTGGTGGGGGAACATCCGGGGGATTGACACGATATGAGCATCTGATAAACCAATTAAGGTTTTTACTAGCTCTACTAGGGGTTTCATATACACAAGGTACTACTCCCTTTCAGGCATAGCATCAAATGGTATATGCTAATACCAATTTGGACTTAGCTTTCACCTTATCCTAATTTACATATAGCGGACCAGATGAAAGTACCGCTTGGGGTCGCTAGTGAGTTCTCCTTGTGGATGTGTCTCAAAAGTAGGCCCACAACCTAGAAAAAGAAAGAGCGTTAGAACCGTTTCTCTTACATCCAAGATCACTTTGCAAGGCAAGGGGAGAGGATACTTCGATTCTAAACCCTTTGGGAAACACATTGTGCAAGCGCACCAAGCACAACAAACACTTACTAATATTCTTTTTAAGCCCAAATCAAAATGTTCCTAAGTTTGTTTGCAAGCACTTGTTAATTTTAGAGCACCAAAAATCAAATGTTTTCTACACTAAGGCACACAAAGATTCCTTTTATGAGCACCAATTGAAGTGTTTGTTTGTTGTTTGCTTGATAAACCAAATGATTGATTTTAGTGCACCAATTGAAGTGTTTTCTAAACTAACATTGTAAGAGTTCTTTTTAAATGCACCAATTGAAGTGTGTGTTTTAATCTAAAATTGCAAGGGTTCTTTTTAAATGCACCAATTGAAGTGTGTGTTTTAATCTAAAAACCCTGCAAATATGTTAGTATTTTGCAATTGTTGGTCTTGAACAAATGTGAAAAAACCTATAGATCAAAGAAAATATCCTGCACAAAGCCTAATGTTAGTACAAAAAAATTGTGCTAGAACAAAGAAAAATAGCATTGCCAAAACCTAAAATGGCGCTATTAACCAGAACTAGAATAGAACCTAACTATAGCACCTCAATACTCTCAGATAGCGCCAAATTTACATATGGTGTTACAATGATTACACATGGCGCTGATATTACAAATAGAGCTTACACAGATTGAAATAGCGCTAGTACAGAAAATAGTGCTGATACATATTAAAATAACGCTCGTACATAAACTAGCACCGATAACAATGAAAATAGTGCTGGTATTAAAAAATGTGTCAGATTACTTCAAAATAGCACTATGTTAGGTCTACTTAGAGCCAATATGAGACAGTTTGAGAAATTCTTACAAAAAGCAAGTTTGTTGGTTAAAAATGAGTTTGCTTAGTGAGTTCTTTGAGTTGTTTATGGATTCATTTACCAACCTAAACAAACTAATCCTTTGTTCCTATCATTTTTTTGATTATATTTAAAGCAAAGGAAGAGAGGTTGCTTCAATACAAGATTTTCTCAAAAATCCGCCATAACCTCTCCTTATCCCTACAATTTTCCTGCAAAAACAGAGAGTAAATAGGTCCTAAAAGGCTCACAAAACACCACAACCAACAAACATGAAATGTTAGTGCACAAAATATGAGATTTGTTGTTGTAATAAAATAGCGCTAGCGCAGACGGAAATAGCGCTAGACAGAGAACTTTTCCGTTAAAACCTGCAAAACAGAACTTCAAGAACAAAAACTCACAACAAAAGGTTAGATTGAGACCTTGTGGGTCCCACCAGGCATGCCAAATGTGATTAAGGAATCCAAATCAAGGTAAGAACATAAACCAAATGCATGCAAAACAAAGATTTATACCTTCATATGAAGACCCAATGCAAGAAGGGTAAAGGAGCTTGCACCCAAAACTCCAAGATATACCCTAGATGCTCAAATAAGATGTAAAATGCTCTCAAACTATGCAACTCACACTAGCTCAAGATTTTAGCATGATAACACTACTCAAATTATGGATGAAAAATGGCTTGAGAGATGGTGTATTTATAGGATTTTTGGAGGGATTTTGATCCAACAGTGGAGAATGATTTGAGAGATCAATGGTGGAGGATGAAGATGATGTGGAGGGCATAGATTCAATCTTGAAAAATGAAGGGATGAGAATAAAGATGAATTTTTAATTCATCTTGGGAAGAGGGGTTCATAAATGAGGTTGGGTGAGATGGATTATTTGTGAATTAAAAATTCACATGGGGAAGAGTAAAATGAATTTAAAATTCATTTCGAGAAGAGTGGATATTAATGCCTATGACATGTGTAAGAGGTTTTAATGAGGGTTATGACACGTGTATTAAAAATTGATTTATTTGGCATGGAAATCAATTTTTTATTCATGGGTTGTGGGGAGAAGTGTTAATGAGGGTTTGACCAATTTAATTAGGGTGATTAGCCCAATTAATATGGTTGGAATAAATTAGCAAATGGATTATGTGAGGATAAGATTAATTACTTAATGATTTACTTAATTAATCCTAGGGCTAGGATGATGTAGGTTAGGGTAGGTAATTAAATAATGACTATTTAATCACCTAGGGTAGGGATATGTTAATTAATAGGCTGAATTAATTAGTTAAACATGATTTAACTAATTAATTGAGTTTAGTGAGAAGGGGGAAATTAACGAAATAAATATTGCATATTTATTTAATTAATTGGCTAAGGTTGAACTATTGGATTAATTAAATTAATCCAATTGTAGGGGGTAAAATGATGAAAAATTAGGTGATGAAGGGATAATTAATTAAATAAAAATTTAATTAATTAATTAGAAGGGAAATAGGTATGTTTAGGGATGTCGGGAGTCAATTTGATGGTAAAGACATTTTTAGGTGTCTACAGTAGTTACATCTATAAGAAGAGGGATGATAGCATTTGCCAAGAATGTTACATTGTCATTATTTTTACCAGTTCAACATATCCATTTTGTGTGTATCCTACAGATCAATTTTGTGTCTATCCTACAAACGCTAGGTATTTGAATCTTTATTTTGCATGCATGTCTACTTGCAAAAGTTGCAACTCCAACTTTGGTAAAATATTTTCCTTCCATTATGATGTGATGGATTCCCTTCATCATTACTGGATAACTGATTTTATTTAATTTGATCTCATTTGGTTGAAAGTATCTAATTTTGTCATTAATCCATCTTTTGTGTGTCCTACAATCATTATATACCATGAAATCCACCCTCATCTTTCATATGATCCTTCTATTTTAATGTTTTGTGAGCTTACGCTAGCAAAGATTATAGTACTTGTATCTATAGTAAATCATTCCTCTAGGCATCAAATCGATTGGAGAAATTTTTGGGTTGGATGTATACCTTAACTATCCTTGAAGTGTTTATTTTGCATCTGTGTGACAATGGCTTCATAATCGTATTCCTTTACATTCACATGTTAATGGCATCATGTTGTATTCATCTTACGTCTGCATGTTAACGACATCATTCATGTACAACTGTATGTAAATTGTATCATAGTCATATCTAATTTTCTTGTATCCGTATGTTAATCGCATCAATGTGTTTTATAAATGCTTTCTCACATTGATAGAGGTGTTGTAATACATTCTAAAATTATAAGTTTTAATACATTCTAAAATTATCCCTCTACCACTCTTATCATTAATTGGTGCATTATTCATTAATGCTCAATATTCTTTATTAATTAGTTTTTCTTAAAATAGAACCTAATTATCTATTCTATGTAAAATTTCCATGCAAAGTTAAAAAAGTAAATTAAATAGATTTAAATATTTATTAATTTCATAGTTTTAATTTTAAAGACATGAACATTTAGATTTAATTTCTTATTTAATTATGAGGTTGATTTTATTTAAGTGATTAAATAACTTTCAAAAAGAAATAACTATTCAAACCTACACAATAGAATAGTATTCATTGCATGCAAAATAGATGAAAAGGAAAATAAGAAAAAATGTGGGAAGTTAGGAAAAAGTAAGAAGAAAAAAGTGGGAATCTAGGAAAAAGCAAGAAAAGAAAAAAGAGAATTACAAAACAACACATCTAAAAGTTAGAGGCAATTGTAGGATATGCCTAAAATATATTCAACAAGTTGGGCAAAGATATATTCATAAATATATATTGTAGGATATGCCTAAAATGGCTTTTGCAAGGATGTTATCAATCTATTTGAACTAATGAAACATTCTAGAACCCAACCTAGCTATGTAATCTTTACTTGTGTTTTATTATCATGTAGCCAAAAAGGTTTAAGAGATAATGGTTGTAATTAATTTAATCCTAGATGTTGTTAGATTGAAGGCCATAAAATGATACATGTTTTTTGTTTAGATGTAGTGGTTTAGAACTTATTATGTTTGTATCCAAACAAAAGATGAATGATCTCCCATAACTTCAATAGGATATTGAACACTCTAACATTGCAACCTTGCAAGTTAAATCTCTCAACTCATTGAAAATATCACCACCGAATTATCATTTGATTGATACTCTAAACTACAAAATGCAAGTTATGTTAACAATAGGAAAAATGAAGAAGATCGATAACGATCCTTGTCTCTAAGTAAACATTAGATGAGAACATCCAAATTATTATGTTTTGTATAACATGTGATGGGTTGTGATGAATTGATATTTTGTTATGGAGGTAATGTGGTGGTCCTACTGCTTAAATTGAAATATTAAATGGTCCTCCATTGGGTGGTGTCTTTTTATCAATAATACATATATTACATAATTGGAACTTAATATATATAACTTAAATGGTGCTAATAGGATTCAAAGTCATTTGAGCACACACACACACACACATGATAATTTGAAGTAGCTAAAATATGCAAGTTACACAATCATCAGATGAGAATTCTTTATACTATATTGAGTATGATATAAAATTATTGTATGCATTGTTTTGAAATAACTATAGTGTTATATAAAGATACATTGCTTAAATGAAAAATAAATAAATCAAAATTCTTGTAGTTAATACTTTATGTAGTCATTCTTCTTGTTGTTGAAAGTAATTATTGATATTGATAATTTAGGATACATTAAAAGTCACTTAAAAAAAATCATCAAAATCTCTTAAATTATTAAATCCATGAGATTGTTATAACTTCTTATTTTTAGACAACAATTATTGTTCTTTATCTTCTTTGATGATTTTTAGATGACAAAATTAGGGCAGAGTTTGATGAGTTGAATCAAGAAAATATTGTATCTACTATTCTTGATGTGGTTATTAACAATAGTGTACTTTCTACACGTCAACATAGAAACACAATTAATAAATATGATAAAGACTACAAAGACGTAGAACTTGATGAAAACTCAATCATGACACTATGAAAAGAAGGGATGGATGTCTCTGAAAGATTATGGTTTGTGGAATCCAATATTGATGATATAGACATATCAACTGCATGTGATGATAGTTTACTCAATGGACGAGAAGATGAACCTCAGCATCTACCTTCATCTTTTACAACTATATTTGGTACAACATAATGAGAAATGGAAGAAGTGAAGAGTTTTGTTCAAAATAATGGTAACAATCAATTGCCATGATTGATTGGCCCCATATTAGTCTACCACCAATTAATGAATACACCATAGAGGGTTGTTTGATATGGCATTTCCTACTCTATTTCCCACTGGTGAATTAGAATTGTTACAACCATGCATAAAAAGTGTCTATACATGAATATGCATTACATATAATGAGGTATTATGATAATAGGTTTGCACAACATCCTAGATTTTTAGTATTTACTATTAAATTTGATATTGTGATAGTAGATTTGGGCAACAATCGCACTAGTTGTAAAAAATGTAGATGATGGTGTACATGTGACAATTATGTATTTGCAAAAACATTTAAGAGATTTTCTTACCAATTATCTACCTGAGCATGTGATGTGTTATGGATCTCAACTAAGAGGAACTAGGGCTTATTGGCACACATGTAGGAATGAATTGCTTGATATGATAACATAATTGGGTTGCCCTAACTTTTGAATAAATTTGAGTGCAACTGATAAAAAATGGCCTAATCTCTATCAACTAATAACAATACAAGCCTCATCAAACTCAAGGGATGCATACAAGTGGAGAAACATAAATATAATTGAAAATCCCCATATTGTTGCTATGTACATGCAACATTGCTTCAAAATTTTTCATCAAGAGATCCTCTTCAAATAGTTTCAAGTTAGTCCTTCATTATCCTAATTCTAACCCGAACCCTAACCCTAATTCTATGTAGTTTTAGGGTTAGGATTAGAAATAGAGTTTAAATTAGGGTTACGATTAGGTTAGGGCTATAATTAGGATCAAGGTTAAATTAGGGTAAGAGTTATAGTTAGTATTAACGTTAGAATTAGGGTTAAATTTAGGGTTATAATAGGGGTTAGGGTTAGAATTAAGGTTAGAGTTAGAATTAGAATTAGGGATAGGATTAGGATTATGCTTAGGGTTAGAATTAGAATTAGGGTTAAGGTTAGAATTAGGGGTAGGGTTAGGGTTAGGGTAAGAATTAGGTTTATTAATAGGGTTAGAATTATAGTTAGAATTAAGATTAGGTTTATGGTTAGAATTAGGGTTAGGGTTAAAATTAGGTTTAGGGTTAGAATTAGCACTAGGGTTAGAATTAGGCTTAAGGGAAGAATTAGGATATCTCAAATTCTGTAGGATTGAAGAATGATATCATAAATCTATATTTTAGAGTTCATGTAAGATTTTTAACAACATTCATTAAACACATATTTATAAGGCCTATACTTCAAAAAGTCTTGTTTTAATAAGAGAGTTGAATTGCAAATATTTGATTTCATCCTTTTAAAATTATGCTTTAGAATTAAAAGGATCATCTAATCAAATCATGATGATATATTACAAAGAATAGTTA
Organism: Cunninghamia lanceolata; assembly: GCA_027924645.1. Lineage (NCBI taxonomy): Eukaryota > Viridiplantae > Streptophyta > Pinopsida > Cupressales > Cupressaceae > Cunninghamia > Cunninghamia lanceolata. The sequence continues at coordinate 7,168,289 of BSBN01000564.1, read as the reverse complement.
CATTGAGCATATCAAAATGACCAAAACATATCAAAAATAATTACAATGTACATATCAAAATGTAAATATATACTATTTAGCAAAAGGCCTATAAATATTTATGCCTATCGGCCATTTGATAGCACCTTTGGTGCTTTTACTAGTCTATTTGCTTTTTCAAAATTATATATATAACCCCTCGTTCGGGTTCAACATCACATTATTCCTCGGGTTTTGATAAATTTTCTTGGCTTTTCATCTATGTATGAAGATTTTTTTAGGTTATTATATGTCTCCTTACTATGTTATTTGCATGTAGAATACAACATGTGTTATTATATGCATAGAGCTTGACAAAGAGTTGGATGCCATGGATGTAGAAGATGCTGCTCGCTGAATACTTTGTTATGGCTTGCATTACCTAGTTTTCTCAAGCATTTCCTCTCTAGTTTGTGTTTTTAGTACACCTGTAAGCCCCTTTTATTTTGTGGGGTGATGTGAAATTTTAGCACTAATTACTGAAATGGCAACATTGGGGGTTTCATTTTTTGTGGTTTAGGTTCCTTGCACTTTATAATATCATTGTCTTTGATTACGGTTATGGTGTAATTACTTTTGTTCACTGTTATTCATAGTTTTACCAACCCTGTGTTATCATGGAGCTCTATTCTTTTTGTTCCTTTCTCTTTTCACATGCTAAACTAACTCAGTTGAAATGACTTTGATTTGGCTATGGCTCAGGTCTTGAAAATTGATTTTAGTTATTTATTATTAGGCCATGTATTTTTATGCAGTGAAGCAAGCATATGTTTATTGGGATTATTCTCATTATGAGCGAATGATTTTCTAAATTTCTGAATGATTTTCTGATTTGTTTCAAGAGTTCTCATTTATGAGGGCAAATCTTTCCAATTCTTTCAACCGTGTAAAAAGATGAAAAGAGGCAAATCAATATGTCGACCATTTGATAGCAATTATAAGATATGCACAAAATTTCAATATTTCAAAGACTTTGAAGACTTCATTGCATAGCCATGCGTTGCATATCCTGCAATCAGTGTATTCCATGAGATTATACCTGCATGATGTCTTTTGTTAAAAATTTGATGTGCCTTCTATACTCCCACATTTTGCATAGATACTAGATTCTATGTTGGATAGGGCATCAAGGGAAATTTCTTAGAGCTAGGCCTAATATTGATGTTTTCAGGTATTGGGCCAAAAGAAAATAGAATTTATGTGGCCATTTTGAAATAGTACTCATGAGGAATGGTTTATTCTTCATCTCTTTCTCTACCCATGATGATTGCCCCTGGATCCTCTTGCATGATGCATGGTTTCTAGGCAGATTGAGTTTCTTCCTAAAAAAATGGGAACCTGGCTTCAATCTTGAGAAGGAGAGATGTTTAGGTTAGGCTTGTGTGCTTATAGATGGAGTACTGGGAGGAGGAGGTGTTGGTGGGTATTGTGAGTGTTTTTTACATCCAGAGGTGTTCTACAGTGGTAGCAGTCCATAAAAATGGAAGAAATAAAAAATAACAAATAAAAAAAATAAAATCAAATAAAAATAAATAAATCTTTAAAACCTTTAAAACTCTTCAAACTGTTGCATATTTCTCCTTACATGCCATTCTTTATTCTTGCCATCAATTACTTCTGATTAAGATCCATAACAAATTAAAATCTTTGCAAAGAAATTTGAATTTTTTTTTAGATAATGCAGCTCCTGTAGGAGGCCGTACGGCTAAGTTCCACGCCTTCCTTTCATCCCTCAAGCATGCTCAATTTTATCTTGGGCTGCATAAACTTCTTGGGCTGCATAAACTTAAACCCTTGTGAGAGCTCCCTTATCACCTGTGTAAAAATTTTCAAAAAGTTTATTCATGAGGAAAAAAATAGATTCTGGAGCACAAAATTTTCATAAGTTTATTCATGTGAAATGGAGAACAATACTTATGTTTTATTATTTATTCCCTCTTAAACAATGTTTTAGAAGTTTCTATTAAAAAAATTGAGTTAAATTTGAAAGATAGAAAGTGTAGGGATTTGTTTTTTATAAAATGAAATTTTGTAAAATTTTTATTAGCAATTAGATAAATATAATTTTTTTTATATAGTTCATATTTAATTAATAGTACTAAAATGACTTAATTAATTAGGAATTGTATTGTTATATTACTTTATAAAATGAATGGTTTTTACTTGGAAATAATATTAAATTATATATGTATATGTATAAATAATTGTAGCTATTGTCATATTGTCTTTATAAAATGTGTTAAAATATTACATAAATAGTTGTTTGAATCTAATCCTTCTTAGTGTGATTTATTATTATTTTATCATTAAATCTTTTAAAAAGAAAATTTATCTGTAAATCAAGCAAAAATATATATTATTTAATAATAGATATTTGCACTGGATAATAGCAATTACTTGATTTATTTGATGAAACTATTATTTATTTATGAAATGCTCTTAAGTATTAAATTCTTTTATAATGTTTTTTTTTGGTCCGTAAAATATGAGTTTTTATATTGATGTAGTGCAATAATTACAGGCAGGTGTCTATAAACTATTGTCCTGCATTCAGTAACTTGATCTGGCTTCCTTAGCTAATACAAAAAGGGCCACTCTGGGCTGAAGTTAAACCAAAATTAGCCATTATGGCTATCTTACTTTCCTTGGAAAAAACCAACTAAGAACAGACAATTCTTGGACATCGTATAAGCTTAGCTAGATGATCCTACAAACAGAAAGTTACTTGGAGACTGCATTTACATAAAACCAAGCTCCATTACCATAGCTTAGAGCTCACTGACCCACTCGAAGTCCTCGGAGACCTCCTCCAAACTCAACAATTTCTTCAGAAAGGAAATGGCCTTCACCACCCGCTCTCGGTGTTCGAGCAAAACCAGACCCTTCATGTCCAGAATGAGAGGGAAGAACTTAACTACCTGCAGAGGATCCTTTGGTGCGGAGATATCTTTGGGGCGAGGGGCTCCTGCTCCTGGAATGACCGCACCCATAATTTTATCGATGCTGCCAAGGAACTTTGCTTTAAACAGTTTCACCATCAGCGTCCTCGCCTCACCTTTCGAAGCCCCTGCATCTAAAATGGAGGCCAGAAACTGGGACAAAATATGGGTATCCACCCGATAGAATTCCCCTACACATAGAAAATTCTTGCTGAGAATGATCTTGACTGTAGGTAACAAAAGCCCATTGTGCAATCGCAGAACCCATTTTAGCCTTTGATCAGTGAGGACACCTTTGAATGCCATTTGCCGAATAGTACTTTCTAGTTGGATGGGGGTTACCACCCCCAAATTTATGAAACCTTCAATAGATATACGAGCTATGAATCCTAAGCCTTTTGCCATCTTAATAGAGTAACCTTCAACTGAGCTTATGACAAACTTTTCCAATCGAATGAAGCTACAGGAAGCAATTAAGGCAACTGAAAGCATCTATAGAATTCTCTGGAAGAAACCCTACGAATGCCATCATTAATTGGACAATTCAGAGAATGGAGATGGAAAAAACCTTCGAGCAAGCTCATACGTGCGGAGGCATCATTTGAATGCATTGGGAAGTGTCTGCAGTTTAAAAAATCATAAGCAGAAATCCCACGAAGGAAACCAACTTGCCAGTAATCTTTCCTAAGGATACGACCCTTCCATGTTTCCATGGATTGGGTGCCCGCCCAACCACCCCAAAAAATTACTTAGGGGGACTGAAAATTTCACTCTTGTTCCGTCCGCCCCTTGATTAGAGAGAGAGTCAGCTTCTGAGTTGGCCTCTCTATAAATATGGTTAATTGTTACCATTTCACACGTGTCCATCAGGCTTAGAGCTAATTCCAATTTTGCAGCTAGTTTCCAATTTTGCATTCTCATGGTTCGAAGCCCATTGATTACTAGAAGGGAATCTCCCTCAATGGCAACTTTTTAAAGCTTAAGTTCTTGGCACAACCTTAAACCCAATATTAGTGCCTCAAATTCCACTTCGTTGTTTGTTCTATCTGCCAAGGGTTCTGCTATTCTACCAATAGTTTTACCATCCCAATTCCTAATAATGCAGCCTACTCCTGATTTGCCTGGGTTCCCTTGAGAGGCCCCATCAAAGTTTAGCTTGAACCACTCAAAATCTGGGGGAGACCATTTGGAGTTCTTTCTTTTTATAACTATTTGGAGACCACCTTCCATTTTGAGAGGAGGCAAGATTAAACCCTGCCATCCTAGTCTCATCTTAGTATCCCAATCAATGAATGACTACTGCGAAGATCCTGATTCTCCCAATTTTGAGTTGATTACTTTGACTATGCTGGTTTCAACCTTATTTAGGAAAGAGAGGATGGGCATCTCCTTGTTCTGAAAGAGTCTTCTATTTCTCTCTTTCCAGAGCTCCCAAATTAACATTGAGGGACAGATGGTCCAAAGTTTGTGATAGATAGCTTTTTTATTTATTCTTGGCCAACCCATGAGCCAATCTGACAACCCATTTGGCAATGCTGATTTCCAGAGCAGTTTATCCATTAACCAATTCCAACAATGATTGGAGAAGGGGCAATTAAGAAAGAGATGATCACCATCTTCTATATTTTCTTTGCATAAACAACATCTCGAAGGACCCTGTATTCCTAGTTTTGCTAGCCTATCTGCTGTTAGGGCTCTGCCTTGTGAGGCTACCCACAAGAATAGCCCTGCCTTTGGTAGGCAATCAGGATTCCAACACAACTCTCTTGGGATTGCAGTCACTTCCTCTTGGCTTTCAGTCAGCTTTTTGTATCCTTCTTTTACACTGTAGGATCCATTAGAAGATCCTACCCAGCATAAAGTATCCTGCCCCTGCCTATAGCATATCGATATGCTTTCAAGAACTTTGTCAAAGATTTCCACTTCCGGATGACTTAGACCTAGATTTTGTGGGATTTTCCATTTGGTTGTTAATGAACCATTGAGAAAAGACGGTGTCAAGTAGTTTCTTACCTTATCCCCCATGCGTGTTTTGTTATTCTTCTGACATTTACCAAATCATCTCTACCAACCAACTTGGGAAATCCTTGCCAAGAATCTTCCCAAAAATTTGCTAAATCCCTGCTCCTTATTTCCCAAGAAAGATAGTCTGAAACAAGATCTCTGCAGCATCGAATAAAGTTTCAAATTCTGGAACCTTTGGGTAGTTCCCTAGCTATGAAGATGCTGTCTGCTCCTTCATCCAAGTATTTAGCCCTCATGATTTTTACCCATTTTAGATCTTGGTTGGAGAAGACTATCCACACAAGTTTAGCTCCAAGGGCTTTATTTTGGTGCAACAAATTTTTCAAGCCTATTCCATCCCTTTGTTTGCTTTCACATATTTGCTTTGATTTGATTAAAGGGTACTTGAATTGCTTAGATGACCCATGCCAGAAGAAGTTCTTCATTTTCTTATTCAGATCTTTACTTGCTTTACTTGAGAGAGGGAGTCAGGACATTAAATAAGTAGGAAGGGCAGAGATTACTGATTTGAGTTTGGTGAGCCTTCTGGCCCAAGAGAGCCATCTATTTTTCCAAGATGCCACCTTATTGCTAACTTTCTCTACCAGGTTGTTCCACATGTTTCCAGGGCGAGTGCCTTTAGCCAATGGAATTCCTAGATATTTGTAAGGAAGAGATCCTTTTTTAAAGCCAAGGATCCCCATAATTTTTGCTTCCAATCTCTCTACTGTATTAAAGAAGAATACCTCAGATTTTTCTTGACTTACCTCTTGTCCTGAGGCTACTGTATACTTCTTAAGAATTAATTTGAAACTCTGAGCCTCCCTGACCTACGCTTTTCCAAATAGCATCATGTCATCAGCGAACTACTGATGGGTGATATCTGGGACACCACTTGTAACTTGAACTCCATTTATCTTCCTTGCTTGCCAAGCTTTAAAGATTGATCTTCCAAGGGCTTCCGCCATTATTATAAAAAGAAAGGAGGAGATTGGGTCTCCTTGTCTTAGTCCCCGGGAAACATTGAAGAACCCTTTTGGGGTGCCATTTAACAACACTGAGTATCTTGGGCTTGCAATCCAAGTGAATAACCAATCTAGCCATTTCTTGTTAAAACTGAACCCTTCCAGAACTTTGAACAAAAAATGCCAGTTGACTCGGTCATATGCCTTTTTGATGTCTAGTTTTATTAGCATTGCATGTTTATTCAAACTTTGAATTGAATGGATGGCCTCTTGAGCAATTATTACCCCATCTAGAATTGATCTATTCGGAACTAACCCTATTTGTTCTTCTAAAATCAAGTCTGGAAGGAGTCTTTTTAATCTGTTTGCCATTGTTTTGGCTAGAATTTTGTAAAAGGTGTTACAAAGAGATATGGGCCTGAAGCCATCTAAAAGTTCAGGCTTCTCTTTCTTTGGAACCAAAGCTATGAAGGTATCATTGATTTCCTTAAGAATCTGTCTAGAGGCTCTAGACTCCTCTAGTGCTTCCATAACATCTTTGCTTATTATATCCCAACACTTTTGAAAAAAGCCTACTGGGAAGCCATCTGGTCTTAGCGCCTTGTCTAGGTGGAGTTGGAAGAGTGTTGTTTTAACTTCTTCTTCTATGAATTTGCTGTTTAGCATGTCATTCTGATCATCCGTAACCATCTTGGGTATGCAGTCCACAAGTTCCTTTTGGGCTATGAGATTGGAGCCTTCCCAGTCATTTAATAAGTTCTAAAAATGCTCCACTACAGCCTGTTTCACCTCTTCTACTTTCTCCAACAGTCTTCCATCTTTGTCTCTAACCCTTGTTATTCTGTTAGCCTCTCTTCTAGCTTTTGTAACATTATGGAAGAATTTTGTATTCTTGTCATCTGCGTTCAGCCAAACTTCTCAGGACTTTTGTCTCCAAAATATTTCTTCCTTTGATAGTATTTCATTCAATTTCCCCAGCAATGCTTTTTCTTCTAAGTAACTTTGATTGTCCATACCTTCTTTGATTATTTTGTCAGATAAAGATGTCAATGCTGTTTCATACTGCTTCTTTTCTTAAAAAATATTTTTAAATTTGTCTTTGTTTCAAATCTTTAAGTTTTGCTTCATTACTTTCAGCTTTGCTACAATGCAAAACATTTTGGATTCGTTTGGCTGTGTAGCATTCCACCACTCTTTGATCAAATCTAAAAAATCCTCATGTTTAAACCACATATTTTCAAATTTAAAAGGACATCTTACTGGACCCCTTTCCCCAATTATGTCCAAGCTCACTGGGTAATGATCTGATCCTGCTATTGGCAGCAACTGACTATCAAGAGTGAAGAGAAATCGGCTAAAATCTCCCTTGAACAAAAATCTGTCCAACTTCTCAGCTATGTTGCAAAACCCCGACCTTCTGTTAGTCTAGGTAAATTGCCCTCCCCCCCATCTAAATGTCACACAACATGTTTCTATCGACAAAATTCTCAAAATCTAGTTGTGATTGAAGTTTCCTATCAACTCCCCCTTTTTTATCAGCTCCTTTTAGAATAGCATTGAAATCCCCTCCCAAAATACACACGTCAAAATCTGGGAGCTTGCACACTTTATCCAGTTCGTTCCATAAAATTCTTTTTGAATGTAATTATTCAGCCCATAAACATTTATCAAAAGAAAACTTAAGTCTGAAGCAAGGCCCCTTACCTTACATGCTTGCTAGAACTTGCTTGAAGCCACTTCTTCAACCAGTGCTGATTGTGGTTTCCATAAAGTGAGTAGAGCTCCTAAGGCTCCTTCCGAGTTGACTCCTAAAAATTTCCAATTTTTCATTTTTCAGGCTTAAATTTACTCTTTCTTGTTCTCCTAGTTTTGATTCCTGGATTAGACAAATATCTGGATGCAGACTATTCAGATGCTTCCTAAGCAGGTGTCTTTTGTTAGGGACGTTTAGGCCCCTAACATTCCAAGTAATGATCCTCATTGCTGTTTGGGAAGGGTTTCTCCCTTTCCTACTTTCAACATTGATTTGATTTTCAGCTGGCCTAATGCTTCCCCATCCCACTTCAGCTTTTCCTTATTTGGAATTCTACCTTTTCCTCTGTGATCTCTGCAATCTAGAGAGGTTTTGACTGGCTCCTTGGTTCCCAGCCCTAGCTTCACCTACTATGTGATTTTTGGAGGAGTATTCATGACTTTGCTCTGAATCTCCTCTTCATCCAATAAGACTTCATTCTCCATTATCTCTTACTCATGCTCTGCTAGCCAATCTTTGCCTTCATTATTTTCAATTTCAATCTCTCCTTTTTTCACTGCATTTTCTATATCTACCAATTTGTTTCCCACATTTATGAGGGAATCTAAATCTTCCCTTCTTATATTTTTGCCCATCATCTCGATTACTTGAGAAAGTTTCTGGTCTAGGGATTTTGTACTCTAATTATTGTCCAAATTCTCCCCCATTTTGGATTCAGCTTGTAGTTCCATTTTAGGAGGGTGGGGATGGGCTTCCTCCTCTAAAATTTGATCCTTTACATTTGGTTGAAGAGACTGTTTATTTGAAGATTGTGAAGTTTTGATTTGCTTAGAGTTTTCCCTTGATTGATTGTGACTTTTCCATCCCAAGATTTTGACTAAAGTATCTATTGTGAAGGGGTTGTGGATTAAGTTTTGCATCCATACCCCTAAATCTGACTAAATCTTAATTTCTCTTAGGATTCTTCTGTCTGAACTATTCACTACACACATCCTCACATGCGTACCAGTTCCTTCTGAATTTGTCCTTTCTTCTGCGCACAAAAACGTTCCCATGTCATTTCCTATTTCTTCTAGAATCCTAGGATCCCAGTATCAAGAGGTAGGTTGGGCATGACATACCAATCCTAAACTTTTTCTATGTGATGTGAAGTCGGATCAAACCCAGGCTTCCATCAGCAGATGTAGAAGCCGCATCCATCCAAAATCCATACCCCTTTTTCTATTTGATCCCTTATTGCTACAGAGGGACAAATAACTACAAAAAATTCATTCGCCAACATCTTAAATTCCTGATCTTTTCCCCCATTTGCCATACCACCAAGTTTTAAGGCTTTCCCAGTTTAAATCTTTACCAAGCCATTTGATCATTAGTGCTGTGTTTTCCAATTTTGAGACTTGGTTCTAGATCCAGTTCGCACTAAGATCAATTGTCACCTGACCTTCTCTATTGTCTGCCTGCCTTCTATACATTAAATTTTTGGGTTGAGGGTTTTGTCTCTAAAAACCTCAACGCTGTCCTCCTCCTCTAAGGTTTCTCCCTCCTTTCCATTGTGCGTCTAGATTTCTTCACTGAAAATTAATCCTTTGCCCTTGTTCCCATTGCCTTGGATGACAGAATCCTACATTTTGTTGGGGCATTCTTTCTTGAGGGATTCGGTTTCCAAATCTTCTCCTTGGTTCTTCTTCTGGATGTTGAAAATTCTGGCCAGCTCTGTCTGCTCCTCTGCCCCATCTCTCTAGATGCCAGATGTGCTCTTGCTCCTCTTGAGGATGCCTTCGCCAATCTCTCCTTTGAGTTTGCTCCTCAAATCGTCCCTCCTGTTTTGTATTTTGCCGTTCTGCGTTTTGTCGCCCTGCAAATTGTCGCTCCATTTCTCTCTTGCATGTTAATTTATATTCTCTTACAATCAAATTAAATATTATATGATCTAATACTTGGTCACATTTCATTATACATATTTATCATACTAATTCATTCTTCCATGCATATTCATTTATAAGGACATTCATCTATTCTATTCATGATGATAATATATTCCATATATATATATCCTATGTTAATTTTATGATCAATTTATTTGATTGCTGATTCTAAACCATTTAAGGCATTCCTTATATGCTAATTATATCTTATTTGAGGAACATCATAATTCAGATTCCTATTGTAAATTAATTCTTTTATAATGTTAAATTAATATTATGATCAAATTATTTATTAAATGGTGTTTTTAAAGTAATTAATTAATTAGTAATTGTTTTAAAATTTTATTAGGTGCTCTTAAATTTGTATTTATTTTTTTAATTTAATTTTATTTGTAGATGGGTCCGTAATTTTATTTACATTATTGTTTAATGGGTTTTAATTTTTTTTTAATTGTATTAGTTAGAGGAATGTGTTAAATATATTAATTTATTTATAATTAATCAATTAAGTTAGTATTTTAATATATATATTTTTAATGTTTAGACTCTAGGTGAGACAACCTTATTCCTAGGAAGAGTACTTATGGTCAATTTTCTTAGACCTGACTCATTGAAGCTTTAGTGAACAAATATGAAGAATAAACACCACTAAAAAGTGTTTAACAAGCTATATACCAAAGTGTTGGGATTATAATTAGTGGTATATTACATATGAAAATAGAGACTTAATGGGGTTGGCTAGGGTGGCTAGGGTTGGTAAAGGATAGATCTCAACAAAGCACAAAACTCTAATAGAAAAGATATAACTAGTATACCCCTATATTCAAAAAATATATCTAAAGTAGGCTGAGAGATATCCTTATCGAGGCGCCTATTTTTTAAATCAATTTACTACACATAGGTGGAAATAGGCGCCTCTAAAAGGATATCTCTCGGCGTACTTTAGATATATTTTTTAAATATAGGTATACTAGTTTATTCAAAATACAAAATTTAAAACTATGAATTTAAATACTAAGATGTTACTCCTTTTTAAATAAATGCAATAAATGGTTGATTTTATTTCCATGACATTTATTTAAATTTTTTAATTGGAATAGTGATTTATTTAATTATGAATAAATTTAACAAAATTGAAATATGTCATGGATGATTTTATTTATCCTTTTCGTTAGTATGAAATAATGTGTTAAGTAAATGGTAGTTTGTTTGTTTTAATTTAATTTTAGTTTCAAATTAAATTAAAATTTATTTTAATTTGAACTCAAATTTAATTTTTTATTTAGATTTTATAAAATTTTGAATTTAAATTTAAGTTTTTCTATTTTTTAATTTTGTTTAATATTTAGATATTTTATCTTTTTGGGTTAGTATGCAATAATATGTTTAGTAAATGTTAGTTTGTTTATTTTAATTTAATTTTAGTTTCAAATTAATTTAAATTTAGTTTAATTTGAACTTAATTTAATTTCAACTTTATGTGTGCTTCTTCATTTAATACCATTACATTATTTTTATTTCTTATAGTATTAATAGCCTTGTCTACCAACAACTACATGTAATGACTTTTCTTAAAAATAAAAATATAAAATATTTAGTGATAGGCCTATAAATATTTATGCCTATCGGCCATTTGATAGCACCAAAGGTTAGAATAAGGATATCTCAAATTATTTAGGATGCAAGAATGGTATCATAAATTTACATTATAGAGTTCATATAAAATAACTTACAACATTCATCAAACACACATGTTTCTAAGGCATACTTCAAAAGGTATTATTTTAATAATAGAGTTGAATTGCAAGTATTTTCTTCCATCCTTTTAAAATTATTCTTTAGAATTAAAATAATCAACTAATCAAATATGATACATTACAAAGAATAGTTACACTATGCATATCAAAATGGCTAAAACATACAAAGAACAATTAAGTGTGAATATCAAAATTATATAAATATATACTATTTCTTAATAGGCCTATAAATATTTGTGCCTATCACCCATTTGATAGCACCTTTGGTGCTTTTACTAGTTTTTACTATGTAAAGATATCAAATTATTTCCTCAAAACAAACCCAAAAAAATTAAATAAAAAATGACATGAGTATAGATATTTCACCATTACACTAGGTTAAATGAGTGCTTATTGATTGCATTAATTATTTTAATTATTACTTTTTTTTTGTGCCCGGTAAATTTTTTTCATGTGACCGGCAATGGAATTATTTAGCCAACCCAGGGCCCGGCCCGATTGCATTAATTAATTAGTCCTAATAACATTTTATAAATTGTATTTTTTCTCTACATTTATTATTGAATGGGTCCCACTTTTTCCCAATCATAGTAGACCACATACATGTGCACATAGGAATAATAAGTCTAAGATTGTGTAAAGAGAAGGATCAAATAGAACTAGGTAAATGGGAGTGACTTTGCATGAGAGTGCCATTAGTCATCATGTACACACATGTATTACTTGACATTGCCCCAAAATAAATATAAATAAGAAAAGGCATCGAGACATATTTTTCACCATTACAAAAATATATGTTTTTGATTAAGTAAGCTAGAAAAGAGGGTCCAGATCCCTAAACAAAAATTGCCAGAAAGGCATAGCAAAAAGAGCCCCAAACGGCTAGAAACAATGCTACAACAACATATTAACAACAAAACTCAAAAACATAGTTCATGCAACACTTAATAAAAAACCAGAAGAAACAAATAGAACAAAAGAAACTAGGGGTAAATTTTGGCCCAGTCTTCGGTGAGGAATTTGTAAATTTCCTCATATTGACCCATACACTCAGTACTAATCCATTATTTCTTTAACTCGAGGTCTTGCAACATAGATAGGGTTGTAGTTGAATGATGCATGACTTTAGTGTTGAAGTGTGTCATCACCTTCCAGTTGTTCTCAAGCTTAGTCACCTTATCTTTAAGAGTAGACACCTACTTAACAGTTTGCTCACACAGGTCACACTTCTGCTCACCCATAGGTTGCTCCTGAACAACCTCATCCTCCTTAGAATAAGGTCCATTCATTTACGAGAACAAGCTATTACCCTCTTCCCCTTGGATAGAAACCTCTGGGGTGCCATTGTCCTACTCTTCCAAAATTTCCTCCTCATACTGAGAGTCACTAGAAACATCAATCCCTATTTGGATGGGAGTATGAATGCCGGCTATACAGTTTGACCTTCTCACATTTAGGGTTTTACTATCTTTAGCACCAATAGCTTGGGCTTTTCCTTTATCCTCCAACACAGGTTGATTATCAATGGACATAACAAACAAGTCCATATCCACAAACTTCGTTTCCTCAACAACATACTTGACACCTTCCCCAACTTGGGACCCTTTAGCTTTCTTGTTGGACTGACCCAAATCCCCTTCTAGATTCCTTTTAACAAAGGATTTTTTTCTCTGTTTGAGGTTGCAAGGACTAAAAACAACTTCCTCTTGAGCCTTTGATTTTTTTCTCTAAGGCTTAGGGGTGGCTTAGTCACCCCAAAGATTGAAGCCATTTGTTTATCCCCAGCTTCAATCTCCTCAATCTGGGGCATGTCTAAGGGAGATTTAGACCCGAGGCCTTAGGGGCAACAACTTCATCTTTTTGCAGGCTTACAAGCTTTTTGGTTTTACCCTTAACACTCAGGGGGTTTCAATACGTTTTTCACCAATAATGTCGGGGGAGTCCTCAATCAGGTTGACTTTAATAGGCTTCAGGGAGTAGAGAGCCAGATGAAAATGATACAAATAGTTATGTAGAAAAAGGGGAAGATGGGATTGATGGATAGTTTAACTAGATCCTCCTTTCACTACGTACATTCAAGGACATTTAACTGAGTTGAATCACAACTTCTGCAAGAGGATTCACCTACAGGTTGGTTGTCACTTGTAATGTAGCCTAGAAATTTAGAATTTAATATTAATGTGTTAATTTAAGTCCAATTATGCTCAAAACCCTAATTATGCAAAATCGTAAACAAACAAATGAATTTTGATAAATACTCACACATAGAGATACTAAATGAAGATTAGATACATACCAGATTTTGAAGTTTAGAATCCTGAATAGTTGGGGACAAAGGGACTCACGCCTAAGCCTAAGGTAGGAATTTTATTGAGGGTTTCCAGACCTTTTATGCTACTGATTATCGTTGTTCTAGAGATTTTAGGCTCTACAAACCCGGAGGGCAAAGGGACGAGTTCCCAAGCCCTGATAGTGCTCTTTTCTACTCTTTTTCATAAGATCTAGGATCCTTATGATTTGCAACACTCATCTGCAACTCCACTCTTCACGATCCAACACCTGTCACCTGTAATCACAAGAAGAGGGGTTGGGGGTTGTGGTGTTTAGGAGCTTTCCTCAGTCAAGCCCCGAAATGGCATTCAAGCCTTCCAACACCATTGTTAGATAGAGAGTGCATGTCCTTGTAGAACAGAGGCAAAAACAAATTGATAAATGATAGATTGAAGCACAAATAGATATCACCTCGGAGGTGTAGCTCGCATGTAGATGAAGATCTTTCACAACATGAGAAGATGAAGCCAAATCTACAATAACAAACACAACAATAACACAAGTCTTCTCTGCCACAATGAATGCCTTGAATGCTCTAAAATCATAAGTTCACCAAAATATCATAATCATCTTCTAGTTTACAAATGAAGTCCTAAACATGCTTATATATGCATTCCTGCTACAAATTTTGTAATTCAAGCTTAAGATGTTAGCAAGGAATACCCTTAACGGTAACTTTACCGACATTAAAATTTGGGACCCCGCAAAAATAGGGCAAGGCAAGGGTGTGAGTGCCCAAGCCCTAGGACCTATTTTAGGTCAAGATCTAAGCTCTACAATGTCCCATAAGTCCATTTTGACATGGGTTTCAGGGCATTTTGTCTCAAGATTCAATTCTAACAAGGATGATGAAAAACAAGGGATCCGGGAGCTAAACTTAGGAGGTAAAAGTCCTCGGGGGACATTTTATGACATAACACAAATGTAATATCAAACCTTGATGGAGGGGGATGGTAGTTTTTTCAAGGGTTTTGCATGGGCTTCCTTAGCTTCATGAACAAAGGTTTTGTTGGTTATTTTCCCAGACTGGATGCTTGTTCCCAGTTATCCCTACAAAGTAGCCATCATTGATCAATAGGATTCCCGAGCCAGGGGCCAACAATATAGGAGATAGACTCTATAAATATCTCCTCTTCTTCTTTAGGCTCTGCAAAACCAAGGGGGTATTCCCTACTCAACATCCATGATATATGCTTGTGGATTGACTAGGATGTTGACACAAAGTAGATAAATCCTCTCTTATGCAGACCAAAACTATGAGATAAGTGCAAAGGGGCTAGCTTTGGGCCTATTTTCAGTTGTGAGACAAAGGATTCTAGATCCTAAAACTACATCTAAATTCCTAATGGTTTGATTTAAAGTTTAAGTTTGATTTTATGTTTGGATGCAAAACTGAGACTTTGGTTTTATATGTTTAGAGCACAAATAGATATCACCTCGGAGGTGTAGCTTGCATGTAGATGAAGATCTTTCACAACATGAGAAGATGAAGCCAAATCTACAATAACAAACACAACAATAACACAAGTCTTCTCTGCCACAATGAATGCCTTGAATGCTCTAAACATATTAAAAATCCCCTTGATATCACTGAGATCTGACGGCCCAAAAACCTGCAGAAAAGCCAAGAACCAATGAAAATGTGCCACATAGGTACTTCGCTCCTCAATCGCTGACCCCTCCAATCCTTATTTTGCCCTTTTTGCCTTTGTATATGCATGAACGAGTGCATATACAATCACCACTATTCGCCCTTCAAAATCCCTTGTATATGCAAAATGCATATACATGCAACAATTCTTGGGCATGTGGTAGCTTGTGATTCATCCTCCATCGCTGTGCATTTGATCTCCATTGGCCGTTAGAATGACCTAAGAAAGGTCGGCCGATGCATATGGTCTTGGTGATAATCTCTTTGCATATAGGCCTTTGCACATATATACAATTGCTTATCATACAAGGCGGACCCCAAATGTTCATGAGGCAGATTAAAAACTTATTCAGGTCCAGCTTGTAACCCCTTCATTGTACCTCGGCTTGTATATCAGCATATACAAGTGCCTTATACAACCCACGCACCTCAAATTACTATTCGCTGTATTTGACTCCTCCCTCACGTCTGGGTTGTATAACCTTGTATTGTATATCGGGTTGTATGCTGCATATACAAGCTGAATATACATGCTGCGGACCCCAAACTTGTATGAAGCATCTCGAAATTCTACTCGGGTCTGGAATGCATCCTTTCACCTGTATGTTGTCAATGTATGTCGGCATACATACAACTACCATTGTATACAATTGGTGGGCCCGACACATTTTCTCTCTCCTCTGTACAGTTCATTGCACATCGCATATACAAATGCATTGTACAAGCTGGACTTCACAGCAATTAAATCCACATCTGAAATATTTTGGAATCTGGCTTGTACATCAGTGGATGCATAACTCCTTTGTATATCGACTAAATACAAACTGACATGTACATACCTGCAGGCCCCACCAATTGTATCTTTGCTGCACTGTAGCAAAAGTATATGCGCCAGCCTTTGTATATTTTTCAATGTACATTTCCTTTGTATGTCAAATATACAAACACAAACATACAAACCCCTGTATGTAAGCAGCAAATATTCCTGGAAGATTCCCGCTTGTATATTTCCTTTTGAGCCCGATATGCATTTGGAAATGCATACAACTGCAGAATATTCTCCGAAATCTGCGAAAGATTCAGCCTTTGCATATGCAACCCGATATGCATCTAAAATACATATAACTCCTTCTTTCATGATTCTTGGACACCGACTGAGAATTTCATGAGCCCGCTAACATACAAAATTGCACTTGCATATACAAAAACTTAATATTTTTCTCATGTGCAACGGGAAAAGGCGATAAAACACTGCATGTGGGTTGAGGAACAATCTAGCCTAAGGCACCAAGGGCTTGAAGGGACAATAACAGATACCTGTAACCTAATTTCAGAACCCTAAACATAGGTGATCACCACCAGGTTTCAAGAGAATACAATAAATAAAAGGGGAACCTGATCAAGATCTTATGTCTAAAATGATTCAGTAGGGTGAAATGGTAATGAAAGTAGCACCTGTACTACCCTTCCAAAGTAAAATACTTCATAATCATGAGACATACCTTATCCCAGGGTTTTGTCAATTGCCCCCTCTCAAAACCACCTTAGACCTTAACTGGGGACTCCCCTTTGTTGAAAAAGATTGTCATGTTATCAATGTCCGGAACTTTGCTATGCCTGCGAAGCTTCTTTCCCTCGCAGGTTAAGCCTATAGCTTGGCCTACAAATTCCTCATTCACTTTGAAGCTAGTCCCACTGAGTTGGACATGTTGATGGTTCCATGACTCAACAAACTACTGGGATAAGTTTTCATCAAAACCATTTAATGCTTCAAAAAAGGTGGCACACCACCTTCTTAACATATATGCCAAAGGGTGCCTTCCTATTTAAATTCCTCACAATATATGGGCTATGTCCTAACTCTGACACCCCCCATAGCAATAGTTCTACCCTTGACAGAGAGAAGCAAAATCAAATGCGAATGTAGAGGGGGAAAGTAGTAAACTTTCATAGCTGAATACTCAAGCTCACTGTCCATACAAAGACTTCTAAAAATATGCAAGTTTCCCTCAATGTTAGAGTCATAATGACTAGTTCTTGATCCTTCCCCTCTCACAAGTGTAGAGTAGTGATGGCTTGATTCTAAATGAGGTAATCTTAAATAATGGGGTGTACTCAAGATGTACTTCCCACTACTGCTCACTGTTAGATGAAAAAATCTTACCCACCACCCTTGACAATTAACTAGGCTGTCCTGAGGCGTCACCTTATTATCATTCCAAATCCTCCACCCTGGAGTCTAGTCAACTTTAGCATGTTGTCTCCACTACCCTGTAGTTTAGTTAGCATTATCATGCTGACTCCTAGCTTTTAAATTATAAATTTTAAAAACTACCTTAGCTAAAGCCATCCCGACAAGGTGAGACTTAGACCAAGGATGCCAAATGACCACCTTTTAATATAAGGAGCCATAACCAATATTATTAAGATCCATTAACATCTTTGGTTATTAAGGACTAGATATAGGTAGGGATATTCCTAATCTATCTCCAACATCTCTAGGACGTACTGATTATGCCAAAGTTGGCTATAGCATCAAAAACTTTATTGACTTCTCTAAATATGTGGGAAACTTCATGCTCCACAAGTCCACTAAAGAGACCTTTAATATCATTGACAATATCCATGAGTTTCCAACTAGGGTGAGCTTTATCCAAGACTGCATCCACTATGAGTTTAGAATCACCTTCAACATGAAGTTTCTTGATACCTATAGAGAGTGCCAACTTGACACCCTAAATCATGGCCAAAACCTCTGCTTCATTGTTGGATTTAACACCCAACCCTCCCATAAAAGAAGCTAATAAATCTCCCTTATCTAATCTGATGACTCCCCCTCCACTGGATGGACCAGGGTTCTCTTTAGCTGCCCCATCAAAGTTTAACTTACACCAACCAGCTTTGGGGTTTCCATCTAGTATTGGCCTGAGCAATCTTTTTAGAGTTATCCACTTTAGATAAGTCCTTGGAAATACCCGACCTATTCACAATATTAAACTCAATATGGCTGGGAGGAACTTCTGTGATTTTGATGTTGCAAGTGGACATATTCTCAGAAAGACTTCAAGAGAGGTCCTAGCAACATTCTAAAATATTCTGTTGTTCCTCTCTTTTCAGATGCTCCACTCAAGGTTGGGGGAATTTGTTTCCATAACTCAACCACCAGATTGGAGAATGGGGAAGACCATTCATTAATAAAGGCATTCAGATTATTATTCATAACCCAAACAAACCCTAAGTTCTGCATAGTCCAACCCCAAATGTCCCTAGCAAATTTACAAAGAAAAAGCAAGTGAAAAATAGATTCCTCCTTCTTTTGGAAAAGAATACACCTATTAGGGAGTTGAAATCCCCTCCTTTGAAGATTATCAAGGGTGATAAATCTATTATGATTAGTAGCCCACTAAAAATAAATTTATTTTAGGGATCATCTTGTGGTTCCAAATCTTGCTCCAAAATTTGTCTTTACTAGGGTCTAACGGTTGAATATAAGTAGATCTGACAAAGAAAGTACCTCTGTTATCTTTTTCCCAAATAATACTATCTTCGTTGGGGAAAATAAGGAGCCTTTGTTTTTGTAGATCTCTTTGAAGCTCTATGACCAGCTCAATTAGATCATTTTAGTTAAGGCAACAATCGAACAAGCACTTACAAATATTCAGGGAACCATCTTGAAGGACATAGTTAGAGACCAAAGTACCAAAAAATTATTGGTTGGGCCTGCCAATTTGCCAAAATGAAGACCTATGAGAGGCTGATCCCGTAACTATCTATCTTCCTAGAATCTGATGCTCCTACCATTTCCCAACTTCCATTTGATGCCTTTTTGGAGGAGACCTTTGGTCTTCAAGACACCATTCCAAATAATTAAACCTTGAGGAAGGTCAGGTTCTGAGAGAAACTTGCTTTCCGGGATACCCCTAAGATACTTAGCCTTCATAATAATACCCCAATCCTTTGCTTTCTTGAACAAAGTTACACTGAACTTTAGCTACTAATGCCTTATTGATCAGGGGGATTTTTGTAATTCTTAGCCCCCCTTGAGTTTTAGGAAGACAAACCTTATCGCAGTTAGCCATAGCAATTCTTTTTTATCTTCAACACCCATCCATAGGAAAGTCCTTTGGATTTGTTCAAACTTCTCAGCCAAAAAACTTAGGAATTTTAAAAAAATACTAAGGAAGTAAACAGGAATACCTTGGAGGGAAGATTTGAGAAGCTGAATTTTGCCTACTTGACTTAGAGGTCTACCTTTCCAGCCTACCAGATTCTTCTGAATTCTTTCCAAGACCGAGTTTCAAAAGATCAAGGTGACTTTTTTCACAATCAAAGGGATCCCAAGATAGGTAGCAGGAAGTTGAGCACAAGAACATCCCAGAATGGTCTTGATTTTCTGTTGCAAATCATTGGTAGTATTAAAAAATAAATTTGGCTCTTCTCATAATTGATACTTTGACTAGAGACAACCTCATAATAATTTAATAACCACTTCCATCTTCTAGCCTCCACCACTAAATCAATACCAAAAAGGATTGTATCATGCACAAATTGTTGAATAGCCAAAGGTTGGACCAAAGAAGCCAGTTTTATACCTTTGAGATTACCCAACCTTAACATATTCATTGTGGCTCTCCCCAGGACCTCAACCATTAATATAAAAAGATAAGGGGATAGGGGGTCTCCTTGCCTTAGGTCTCTTCTTGAATTAAAGAATCCTCTAGGGATCCCATTCACAAGGACATAAAATTTGGTAGTAGAAATAGATTCTCTTATCAAGCTGCCAACTCTTCCTTGGAAGCCAAACTTCTTAAGAACACTGATTAAGAAATCCCAGCAAACTTTATCGTAAGCCTTAGAAATGTCTAACTTGAAATTCATACCTGGAATGTTACTTTTGTCCATGGAGTGAATAAATTCATGAGTAGAAATAACAACATCCAAAATTTGTCTCTCCAAGACAAAACCCTTCTAATTAACAATAATAAGCTTATCAAGTAAAGGTTGAAGTCTGCAGACAAGGATCCTAGAGAAGATCTTGTAAATAGTGTTACATAGGCTAATAGGTTTGAAATCTGCCATAGAAACAAGATCAAATTTCTTTGAGACCAAGGTAATAAAATTATTGTTCAATTGTCTTAGGAGTTTCCCCATCTTAAAGAAATCTCTAGTAGCATCCGTAACATCTTTCCCCACAGTCTCCCAAAACTCCTGAAAGAAGGCAAGGGGAAACCCATCAGGTCTTGGAGATTTAAAGGCTCCCATAGAAAACACCGCAGCCCAAACTTCTCCCTTAGTAATAGGCTTAATGAGGAGGTCGTTGTCCTCTTCAGATAATACAGTGGGAATATTATCTAGAAGCTTTTCCTCCTCAACAGGGTTGGAATTGATGGGCTGAAGAGAAAGGAAAGACTGAAAATACCTAGAAGCCAATTGCCTAATTTATTCATTTGTATTAACTTCAGAACCATCCTCATCAAGAATCTTGTTTATAGTATTTCTCTTTCTATGGCGCAAGGTAGATTGATGAAAGAAAGAAGTGTTCTTATCACCTTTCTTTAACCACTGTATTTGGGATTTTTGTTTCAAAAACATCTCTTCCTTTCATAAAATGATGGACCATTCTTGAGTCAAGGATTTTTATAGATTAAAGATTTCCTCCAAATTTTCCCCATCAACAATTTTATTCTAAACTTTAGACAACCTACTAGCCAAGGCCTTTTTTGCTCTAAAACATTGCAAAAAGTAAATCTATTCCCCTTTAATATTTAGAAGCTTCTGGACTAGCCTAAACATAGCATAACCTTGAACAAGAATCTTCCACCAATTGGAGATACAGTTTCTAAAATCTAGGTGAGAGGCCCAAATTATCTCATACCTGAATGGATAGGGACCTTTTTGCATTCTTTCCATCCATTTCAACAACAAAGGGTTGTGATCAGAACCAATTCAAGGAAGAGAAACCAAGTTGGTATGGTATATAATATTCCATCTAGGAGAAATAAGGAATCTATCCAACTTAACTTGAATGAGGTGTTCACCTCTATGTCTATTGGTCCAAGAGAAGCTTTGACCAGTAAGCTCAATATCCATAAGACCAACATCATTCAGAAACTCAAGAAAGTCAGACATGCTATTAGAATAATCCATGATACCCCCTAATTTTTTAGAGGGAAAGAGTGGGGTAGTAAAATCCCCAGCCACCTTCTAATGAGTATCCTTATTATCCTTAATCCGGGAAGATCCATAAACCCAAACTTACTTTCTAGCAGTTCTAGTGTTATGAGCATAAATGTTAGCAATAACCCACTCTCTATTCTAGTAAGAGAAGCTTACCTCAAGGTTGTTTTTTGAATGAGCAGCATAAGATCCTTTCACATTTTGACCCCACATGGTGACAATGCCTCAAGATGTCCCTTGAGCTTGACTAACACAAAAATTAGCATTAGACAAGATATTCTTAGCAATATTTTCAAAATTAACCTTAGTCATTTTAACATCTTGTAGTAAGAGGATATCAATTTTATTTTCAAAAATATAGTTTTTGACTAAAAATTGTTTTTGAGTACTATTGAGTCCTCGGATGTTCCAATAAAGAATCTTCATTTTTGGGGTTTCCTATAAGGAAATT
The DNA here is from genome assembly GCA_027924645.1 of Cunninghamia lanceolata. Taxonomy (NCBI): domain Eukaryota; kingdom Viridiplantae; phylum Streptophyta; class Pinopsida; order Cupressales; family Cupressaceae; genus Cunninghamia; species Cunninghamia lanceolata. The sequence continues at coordinate 7,146,318 of BSBN01000564.1, read as the reverse complement.
GTAATGTAGTCTGTCTTCCATTGACTCTCTTTAGCAACCTCTCTTTGTATGGTCTCCTGGTATGTAGGCCTCCCAGCCTTAAGGTCAACCCCTACATCAACCATTTTCCTAATATGTCCTTTGCCCTTCCTTATCATAGTAGACCAACCCACTAAATCACAGGGGCTTTGTTTTCTTTTCTCCTTGCTAGACCCCATCCCTGGGGAAGGAAAAAACTACTTATTTTTACAGGGGAGATAAAGTTGTGCTTTCTTGGAGACCCAATTTCCTTATTAACTGGGCTATAAGTTTTGATTTGTTCCAAAATCATCTCAGTCTAGCTTTGGTTATCCTTAGAGGTAGTCCCTATCAAAAGTTCCTTCTCAAAAACTTCAAGACCCTTCAAGTCATTCTGAGGGGGGATTTATCCCTCCTCCTTATCCACCACAAGAAGGGTAGTCTCCTATTCCTCATTATCATCAATTTGTTTTTCAAGGGTTTCTTATGGTTGACTGTCAGTCTATTATCCATCTAGTGAGGCCAAGATTTTCTCTATCAAGTCCTCCATCTCTTCCTGGCAGGGAATCTTCAAGGTCCTTTCCTTGGTTTCTTCCTTACTTTCTTTCACAAGGGAGATAGGGGGTGAGCTGATGATGTTTAGGAGATGTTCCCTAAAGGGGTATTCTTCAGAAACATTTTTCATCTTTTCCGTAGATTCCTTGGACTTTTGAGTGGGGTTTTTGGGGGCCCTACATTGGGTGATAATATGACCCGGCTTCATACAATTTTGATAGAAAACCCTAGAGTTTTCGTAAAATTTTTTTGGGTCCATTTCCCATATTTAGATTCAACTTCTCCACAATCTCTTCTAACACTGAGTTGTTAGTTCTACCATTGTCCACAATGACTTTGCAACATTTTCCTCCAAACTTACATCTAGTTCTAAATAGATTTCTCCTCTATTCTGGTTCCTCTTGTACCTTCTCTAGTGTTAGAAGGACTTTCATCAGCATCAAGGATTCTCCATCCTTGAGTTCTTCTCCAAAGCCACACTCTCCTCCTCAGCTTGTGCTATATGTACTCTAGTTTCTTTTCATTTTCCATTGCTTTGTTGTACTTGAGGAAATACAAATTCCCTATGTCCAGCCTGTCCACACTATAAACATGTTCCACTAAATCCTCTTCCTCTTCCAAAATTTCCTTTGCCTTTAGAGTAATCACTCCTTCTGCTACCTTCTTGGGTACTGATATGAGAAGTACTTGCTTCTTTTGGCTTATCCTGATAATCACATTTAGGATTTGACTGTCCTCTTCCTTTAAAATATTTACCTCTTCCCCTAGTACTATTATGTCTTCTAGAGATTTTTTTCTTTTATCTTCTCAACAACATCTTCAATGTGACTAGCCTTGATGTTCAATCTGTAAAACTCCTCTGTGTAGTCTTGCACACTTTTCTCCCTCTTCTTAAGGTTCTGCAACATCTTGAACATGGTGATCTGATGGTCTACTAGTAAGAACTTGACTTTTAACTTAGTTACAATCCTCTCCTAGGTTTTAATCTTTTCTTTTCCTTTTCTTTGTCTTTCAACTTGAACATTATCCCACAATAGAGATGCATGTCCCTTTAGCTTTGTAGCTACAATTTTAACCCTCTTAGGGTCTTCGATGGATTCCAACTCAAAATACTTATCCACCTCTAAGATCCAGTCTCTCAACTCCTCTAGATTTAGGCTACCACTATAATTGGGTAGTTTTACATAGGGTTTACTAGCAATTTTTGTTATTACACTCAGAAACCTCCTCTCATGTTCATTTCCTCCTTCTTCTACTTCTTCTTCACTGACTTCTTCCTCATTATCACTCACATCCTCTATCAGTACTCCTCAGCATTGTGTTCTTTCCATTGCATCTAGTCTAGTTGTGATGCCTCTCAACATCTTTACTAGTGCTGCATCTCTAGCTCTTGGAGCATCTCCTCTTCTCCCTCTTGCTTGGTGTGCCATGTTTGTAGACCCTCTACACTTGCATGTTTTCTTCTTCACTCTTCCTACAACAATCTCCTCAGGGTCCCTTGCACAAAAATTCCACAGTCTCAAGGAATTCTAAACTAAGGCTCTAATAACATTTGATGTAGGTCAAGGTTTAGGGGCTTTAACAAGCTATTGAACCAAACAATAGAATAAAACAACGCACATCAAAACTTAAATTTATTTATGCACTTGCAATAGGAACATTACAAAAGGAGTTCAATGACATTTCAAACATGCCTTCATACATGCCATGGCCTAATCCTTACAATCATTCATGGAGTCAATCAAATCGACCATTCCAACCTGCCCATGAAAAACCCTCTTCATAAAACTAAAAATATTTGATTTTTGATATTGCAGTAGAAGAAACCTTCTTTCAACATGAAAATCCTCTATTTAAATGCAAGAGAGGTGACCACCAACATTCATGATGTGATGGGACATGTGCCATCCTCTTACTGGCTCTCTTAATTGGGTCTACATGTGGTTGAAACTATTTTCTATCGTTTCTGGGTGCATTCTAGGTGGTTTGTAGAAATCAATGGGTCATTGGGATAATGTCGAGGAAGCCTACTCATCGGGATGGTAGGGATTACTGGGCCATCGGGATAGCAGAGATTACTAGGCTTATGGGATATATCCGGTGCAGATAGAAATCTCCACAAGAAGCATGATGAATTTGGTCAGAAAAGTTTTAAGTCCATTGAGACTTGCAAGGATCTGACGAGATCTAGAATGGGTCAAAAGACCCATAGATCTTGTTGCAAGACAAAGTTATGCAAGAAAGGCATTGGCAGAGATCTTAAGTCCATTGGGACTTAGCGAGAAAATGAAGGGCAAAGGGATGTATCTGATAGGGGTCAATAATCTCGTAGATCCAGTTACATGTTGAAGTTTCACAAAAAGAATTCAGTGGAAAAATAAAGTCCAATAGACTTAGTAGAGATTTGAAGTCATCTAGTAGGGTTCAAAGGTTCTGCTAATCTAGTTGCATGCCAAAGACCCATAATGCAAATAGGTGCCAAAGCTCTGCAATTTTATAACTTGTCCAAATTAGCTACGATCTTTGCCAAATTTAAAATGTAGACACCCATTTAGCTCCTTAACAAGATGAAGTCATCACTTGGCCATGAACAAACTCAAATTTCTCAAAAATTTTATCATCAACTCCTGCACAACAAAACAAGAAGGAAAACAAACAAGCAAGAAAGCAAGGAAATATATTTTTGGTTGATGAGGATTTATCGTGGACCCAGATGCTCCTGCATAAATTAGATAAGAGCTAGGATATTACTCATGATGATAATGGCTATAAGGTTACCACCCAAATTAGGGTAGGCTAAGACAAGCCAATGATATCAATGATGATGAAAATTATGTGGTAACCACCTAACTATATGTGGTTTCTATTGAACTAGCTACTAATGATGGATATGTCGGAACCACTTGGATATATGTGGTTTCCACCCAACTAGCTAATGGTGATGATGTTGTCAATAGATGTATGGTAACCACTTGATTAAGAAGCTAGGCTAGGATCAAGCTATGTCAATTCTATTGTCATCATGATGATATAGATAGTATAGGATATATGCCCCCACTAGAATTGATTGACAAAGGGACTTAGATTAGGGCAATTGATAAGTGGATAAAGGATAATTGTGCAAAGGGTTTTGTAATTATAGGATAATAGAGGAAACATGCAGAACATATGGGTGATGCTCCCAAGCCAAGGATTAGGAATCGATGACGTAATGGAACATGTAAGATAATTCCCTCAAGTGATGAGATGGGTAAGGTGCCTCTAGATGGGTGGATTGTTGATTTTTTCTATGGAGAGAATGAGAATGGAGAAAATATTGGCTTAAGGAGAAAGGACCATAAAATTAAGGTGATGTTGCAAATCTCTTAAGAAGTGTGAGAAAAGAATGATAAAATTAGATGGACCTAGTGAGAGGGGATGAAAATAGGCATAGGGAAGATGAAGAACCTAATGGTTAAGATAGTAATATGTTAGATAGAGTATAGAATGGTAATATTTGAGAGTGTTAAGAAAAGGGGAAACAAGGGAGATAATTTCCTCAATGATAAGCATGAAAAGTATGCCCCTTGATGTTGAAAATGTAAAATAGGATAAGTAGAGGATGATGACCTAGGCCAAGATACTATCTAGAGACTTTGGAAAAGCCATTAGATTATGATAAGAAAGAGATGCCCCCATTGAGAGGGATACATGCCCCCAGATAAAATATAGAATAAAGAGAATATATGTAAGAGTGAGTGTTACAAATAAGGACAACCAAACAAGAGATAATATATGCGAATAATGAAAGGTACACAATATAGTAAAGGATTATAGGATAATTAGATGTCAATTTAGTGGAATATGATGAAACATAGTTATGAGGAGAATACTCATTGTGGATATAAGAGATAATTTTTGTAAAAAAATAAATATCAAGGCTAAGAATGAACCATAAGAATGTAGATCATGAAACATCATCCTAAGTTTATGCACTTGGATTACAAAGAATTTTGTCTAAACTTATACTTCTTTTTAGGCTATGTGTAGGTAGGATTATGCATGTGATAAGTAAGGTAGGAATGATGTATGGGAAAATGTGGTATAGAGGAACCAAGTGGTACATGTATATATATATTTAAGTAAGGTGGGGCTAGCTATAAAAACTTCACAAAACCAATCAATATACTCTTAGATTTGGGGATATAGAATGATAAGTGAATGCAATAACATGGAAAGGAGGGAGTGGAGGGATATGCTAAGGTAGGAAACCACTCTAAGTATTTGCAAAATATATGAAAGGGATTATTAAGTAATCTTCAAATCAAAGGATCAATTTTAGAGATCCAGCTAGTGTTGGCAAGAGACACTATATGGATTCATGAATGTTGTCATTGATGGAAACAAAGGTTATCCCACACATCCGCAATGCATGATAAGTCCTCACTAGAAGTCAAATTGAAGAAGTGTTGAGGTCTGGTAAGCAAGAACAGAGCAGTCAGTAAGGTCTGACAAACAGGTCCAGATCTCTCAGTAGAAGTATCTCAGTGAAGTACGGATTTGGGGAAGTCAAGAGGAGTATCTTGACTGGTAGATTCCAAGGTTTGAGCCTCCGGTGTGGAAAGGATAAAGAGATATGAATGCTTGAGTGTCGGGTTCCCAAGTGACAGTGTGAATAGAGGAAGAACTGACTGGTAGAACATCAGACATTATTCCAGATGTGTTACTGATGTTGGTAAAGATTATGAAGGCATAAATTATGTTTGGATGACATGATTAATGATTTCCACAAGTAAATACTTGATCCGCATTACTTGATGTACAAGGATTCAACCGACAGATTAGAGTTTAAGTAAAATGTTGACTATTCTGGGTGCTGACTAGAAAGGTGATGAAATCACTTGTGCGGATATATATACAAGATAGATTTAGTTATGAGAAGTGTTGAGGTTGTAAGTAATGTGCGAAGAAAAGCAGTAGAGCCGAATAAAAGCAGAAAGGAAGATCTAGTATGTGAAAGAAGAGCAGCATAAAAGAAGAGGAAAGATGAAGTGTAGCAGATCAGTATACAGAGCCTAATCAGGACTGAACTCCAACATATGTTGATGCTCCTTATCAGTTCAAGTATTGTATTACACTCTTTTGTAGACAGTGTGTCTTTTGTAGGCAGTGTGCCTCTTGTGAGCAGTGTGCTTGGGCAGTGAGCCCTAATTGGCAAGTGCCATTTTGTACTTCCATTCTTCTAACAAAGAATACAATCTTGGGTTAATCACCCTGTGGTTTTCTCCCTTAACAGGGTTTCCACGTCAAAAAATATTGTGTCATGTGTATTTCTATTTCATGGTTATGTTTGCTTGTTTGAATTGATGTTGCACTAATTATTAAGAAGGTTCAGAAATTAGAAATAATTAAGACAACTGATTCACCCCCCTCTAAGTTATCAACAATTGGTATCAAAGCTAAGTTCCTCCTAAACAGAGTCTAACAGCTTGAGGAAGATTTGGGAATCCAAATGGATGCATATGGTTTAAGGGAGCAACTCAAGACTGCCCTTGATGATCTTGAGCAGTCAAACTTTGAAGTCAATGAATTAAAGGAAAGACTCAAATAGGCTGATGATTTCTTGAGAGAACTAAAAACAAATTAAGTCTCTCTATGAAAAAGAGAAAAGAGCTACTTCAGCAATTGGCAAGTCAAGGTGAAGCAAATGATGCAAATGAAGATCTGAAGGAGAAAACCAAGTTATGTGAAAAGCTATCAAAAGAAATCATTATGGTAAGACATGAAATTTAATCAGGAGTTATAAAGTTTACCCAAGAGATTGAAGAGAAAAGAAAAACTAAAGATAATCTAAGACAATCTCTCAAGGAGAAATCAGAAGATTGCCACAAGATGGATAGAATTATCAGACATCTTGAATCTGATCTTGAAGATGCTAAAGATAATGAAGAAAAACTTGAGGATCAAATTGTCTCTCTCAAAAGGGATCTTCAAACAACAAATGAATATAAAGAGAAATTCAAGATAAGTTCTGCCCAACTTGAAATTCTTCTTCAAAGTCAAAAGAGGGTAGATGACAAGTGTGGTTTGGGATATGAGAAAGGAGAAAGCTCCGGATCCGGTCAGAAAATCCAAGGAACAGGCCTAGAAGTCCTCCGGTAAGGTAGCCTAATGCTCAAAGATATCCATCCTTCAATGGATACTGCCACAACTGCAATAACTTTGGTCATAAAGCTAATCAATGCAGAAGGAGAATGAATCAGACTAATACATCCTTCTCTAGACAGTGCTTCAACTGCAAAAGGTATGGTCACAAATCTCATGAATGCAGAAATATGCAAATGAACAATTCATTCAATGGTAGATACTTTGCATGCAATAGAATGGGTCATATGGCTAATCAATGCAGATCAAGAGGATATCAATCAAATATGCAAAGAAATGTTGTTTGCCAAATTTACAATAGATCTGGTCATATAGCAAAATTCTATAGAAGCAAGAATCAGGATAAAAGAGGTCTGGTATATTATAATCAGAATCAAGATAAGGGAAAACAAAAAGTAAATGCGGATGAAGTTCAAAGTGAGATGAATAGAATTTGGGTGAAGAAAAGTATAGAGAATGTAGGGGATGGATCTGCACCAGACTCTAGTGTGATATTCCTTCCAAAAATTAAAAAGTGAGCTCTGGCTCAGGGGGAGACATAAAGAAAACCTTGTTCCCCCAGCCAATTAATTGGTGCCGAAACTGGCACAAGGAGAGCTGCGGATTAAAAGGGCTCATACAAGAAACATCTAAAAGGGGTATGGTAAAGATTTGAGAAATCCGTAAGAAGATTAGAAGAATTGATTCGGTAAAATAGTCTTCTGATAAAAATAGATTCCTTACAAGATCGGTCTGGTATGATTCAAACTATGGTGTCTTGATCTACAAATAGATCAAATGACTAATGAAAGGAAGATAGATTATCACCACTCTCCTAGAATAACTTCAAAATCTGTCTCAGTGATCTGGAAAGGTTTTGTCTCCAAAGAAGACAAACAAGACAAACTAGAATAAATTAGGTTGTGCATTTATTGCCAAATGAAAATTAGGGCTTCTCAGAAATAAAAGAGTTCATTCGCTCATCATTTGTACCTCACATGCAAAGAAGAAAGAAAAGGAGCTCTGCAACAACCCCTCCCAAAGATCAAGATGATTCCTCTTACATCTCAATCCAAATTTCATCATGTGCCCTAAACAACGTAAAAGGTGTTCTTCATTCTTGATATCTCTTAGTAAGATTCCTTGATGATGGCTACTCCGAATATAGTAAAGATTCCTGATAGACCTCGCCCCATATTTAAGAAGCATCCATACAAATCCTTGGAGGTAGATCCCCTAGGAACCTTCTCTAGTGTTTCGCATGGTGTTTTGCACACAGAAGATATTAGGGTTTACATACACGCAAATGTTGAAGAGTTTGGAGAATTCAAACTAAGAGATATCTATCACAAACAATTGATAGACGATGCTTTTGAGCTTAAACCAGAATATAAGGGCATCCAGGAGAAACATTTTGATCAGTTCATTCATTCCCCCTGCTTTGAAGAAGATGAATGGGTCCGGTATGTGTTGAGTAGGGTACATGACAACTTTCTATGGCTTAACAGACCTTGCAAAATCACCAAGGAAGCAATTAGGGCAGTAACTGGTTTACACTCCTCCGGAGGAATACCTGTCCTCAAATTTGTCAAAAACAACATTGTAACTAAGGCCACCAGATCTAAAATTGATAAGAGGGCAATGACCATTGAACATATTACTGACCCGAATATCAAGTTTGCATCTATGATAATAGGATACAAGATATATCACTCCAGTAGGGAGAATTCAGTATCCAGAATTGTAGTATATACTGCCTATGAGATGCCGAGAAAGAATGCAGAATATGATCTCTGTGAACTTCTTTTGAGCCAATTAATGGAAAACATACAGAAGATCAAAAAGGACAAGAAGAACTCCTTTAAATATGGTGGACTAATATTATGCCTATTTTTCTACTTCATGAATGAGCTGCCTGGATCAAATGGATGGGTATGGCAAAATGACAAACCAGTAGCAATTCAGATTAGAGATTACTTGCATGAACTTGCGGATGCTAAAGCAAGAAATACAGCCCTATGGGGATATTTCAAGAATTTTCAGAACATGATGCAAGAAAGAGAAAGGATTCCCTAGTCTCTTGTTGAGAAATACAAAGACACAGTATCTTTTATGGTAGAGACTGATCAGTGCCTAATGGAGGCAGTAGAACCAAGAAATGTATGGATCATGCCCATGGGGTATGAAGTTGATGAAAAAATTATGGAGCTGCATGTTCAACACATGCTAAGTCAGCCAAAGGATCCAAAGGCAGAAAGGTTTGGAACCTTTGAGGAGCTGAGTGTAAAGATTCATGTGGAACTCAGACAACCAGAGATCAAGAGGAAGGTAAGAAAAGAAGTTGAAGATGTTGCAAAAGACTTGGGCATATCAAAGGAGGCACTTGATGCCATCAGGGAAAAGATGGAAAGGGCTGAGGAAGAAAAGAAGAAGGTAGAAAAGAAAAATGAGGAAAGGGCTCCGGCAAAACCTTTCACCCGGACCAAATCATCAAAGAGATCTGCACCTACCATTGCCAAAGGCTCAAGGACATCAGAACCGGAAGCACAATCATCCGGCAAAGGAGAGAAAAGAACAAAGACAAAAGCTATAAGAGCTTATGCTAGTCAAAGGGATGAAGAGGAGACTGAATCCGATGAAGAAATCAGGAAAATGAAGAAAAAGAAGAAAACATCCGGTCAACCCTCTACTGGACAGAAGGAAGAAGAAAAGACAGAGGAGTATGTTGAAAAACCCACTCTTCACATTGATGACATAATCAAATCAGTCACAGTGGACGGAAATCTTCAACCAATAGTTGAGTTCTATGATGATTATGGTGAAGCATATCAGAAGATATTGCAAGATGCCACAGTCAAGTACCTAAATATCTACAACAAAGCATTCATTGAAATTATATCTTTGATCCCCAAAAGCTTGGAGAAGGAACTAGAAATAAGAAAGAACAATGCCCAAGCCAAAGACCTAGAAATCTGGGAACAGATAGCAATTTAGCTATATCCTTTAATCAACCCCAAGACAATGAATATGGTATTTAAAGATTGTAAGGATGAGTTCAGAAGCAAAGCAAGGACGAATCAACTTATGCTTGGTAATACTGACAAGGAAGCCAAGGACACAGAAGAGATCCTCCGAAAGGCCTTCAAAGGATTTAATCTTCCTATTATAGAGGACTTAGGTTCTGACCCCTCGACCACAAGTGTTGCAAAAGAGTCTATTGAGAAAATAACAAAAGAGGTAATGAATATTGGTGCAGAAATAGTTAAGGACTTGGAATCCTCTACTCCGGAAGAGGTGGCCCATGAATAGACCAACATCACTCATTTGGGTTCCCTTGCTGACTCTGGATCCAAAGGAGAAGAAAGAATAAAGGAGAAAGAAGCAGAGGTGAAGGGAAAAGAAGATATCAGTACAAAGGTTGTGGAAGGGGAGAAAGCTCCAAAAGACAGTTCTGTGACTATAGAAGAAAAGAAAAATCTATCTCCGGCAAGAGACACTACAGAATTAGTCAAGGACTTTTTGACAAAAGCAACTATGGAGATTGATGAACCGGAACTATTAAAAGGGCCAATAAATTTTGACTCTCTGTCTTCGGTGCAAACAATGAAAATAGCTTCATTTGCAAATGCGAAGGTCAAAGAGAAACTACTGAAATCTCACATGGAAGACTATGAGCTTATAGAGGCAGCATCCGGAGTGTTGGAAAAGATCATGCCATCTTTTCAAAAGGATCCCACAGCCTCTTCCTCTGGTAATCTCAAAACTCTAGTCAACAGTGTTAGCACACATTTTGATTCTCTAGAGAAGTTAGCTGAAGAAAAGGTCCGAAAGGAGTTTTTGGATAAGAGATTCTCTAAAGTACAGGGTCTGATAACAAATGATAGGAGAGTTATGAATATTGGAATAACGAGTTTGGAAAATGCTCTTAAAGATGGCAGAAATATGTACAAATTTTGCTTATCTTGGCCCACAGTGACCAAAGATATTGAGAGGAAAGTAAAAGAACAAGATGATAAACTATTAAGTCTGTCTCAAAGTTTTGATCCTCTCTCATCCTCCATAGTAAGTCAAGAGTGTTAGACTATTGCAATCACAAATGCAATAAAGAATTTTGAGAAGGAAAGGAAGAACATCATTAGCCGGATGGGTGAACTCAGAAGGATCATTATCCCTAAGTTAGAGGCCATGCATGAGGCCATAAAAGAAGCTCAAATCACAGCCCAGACCAATGATCCAACAGATCTAAAAAGGGCAGATGTGTTTGCATTCCTGTTGAGTGGTCATATATCAATTTTGGACAGAATGAAGCAAAGTTGGGCTACAGAATTCATTCAATTGAAAACAACTTTTGCAGACATACTTCAGTATATGTAAGTATTCCTTATGTATTTACTTATGCAGACAAAATTTTGAAAATTTTGGTATGCGGACCCTACCCTTTGCCATTGATGTCAAAGGAGAAGTGAAGAGCAGTGAATAATGAGGAATCCAACTAAGGGGGAGTTCCAGAAAATGTATATAAAAATAGAGCATCAGCCAAGGGGGAGCATAGTGTAAACACTTAGTCATTTTTCACTAAGTGTTGCCATCAATGCCAAAGGGGGAGATTGTTGGCAAGAGACACTATATGGATTCATGAATGTTGTCATTGATGGCAACAAAGGTTATCCCACACATCCGCAATGCATGATAAGTCCTCACCAGAAGTCAAATTGAAGAAGTGTTGAGGTCCGGTAAGCAAGAACAGAGCAGTCAGTAAGGTCTGACAGACAGGTCCGGATCTCTTAGTAGAAGTATCTCAATGAAGTGCAGATTTGGAAAGTCAAGAGGAGTATCTTGACTAGTAGATTCCAAGGTTTGAGCCTCCGGTGTGGAAAGGATAAAGAGATATGAATGCTTGAGTGTCGGGTTCCCAAGTGATAGTGTGAACAGAGGAAGAACTAATTGGCAGAACATCAGACATTATTCTGGATGTGTTACTGATGTTGGTAAAGATTATGAAGGCATAAATTATGTTTGTCCGACATGATTAATGATTTCCACAAGTATATACTTGATCCGTATTACTTGATGTACAAGGATTCAGCCGACAGATTAGAGTTTAAGTAAAATATTGACTATTCCGGGTGCTGACTAGAAAGGTGATGAAATCACTTGTGCGGATGTATATACAAGATAGATTTAGTTATGAGAAGTGTTGAGGTTGTAAGTAATGTGTGAAGAAAAGTAGTAGAGCCGAATAAAAGTAGAAAGGAAGATCTAGTATGTGAAAGAAGAGTAGCATAAAAGAAGAGGAAAGATGAAGTGCAGCAGATCATTATACAGAGCCTAACTGGAACTGAACTCCAGCATATGTTGATGCTCCTTATCAGTTCAAGTATTGTATTACACTCTTTTGTAGACAGTGTGTCTTTTGTAGGCAGTGTGCATCTTGTGAGCAGTGTGCTCGGGCTGTGAGCCCTAATTGGAAAGTGCCATTTTGTACTTCCATTCTTCTAACAGAGAATACAATCTTGGGTTAATCACCCTGTGGTTTTCTCCCTTAACAGGGTTTCCACGTCAAAAATATTGTGTCATGTGTATTTCTATTTCATGGTTATGTTTGCTTGTTTGAATTGATGCTGCACTAATTATTAAGAAAGTTTAGAAATCAGAAATAATTAAGACAACTAATTCACCCCCCCTCTCAGTTATCAACAGCTAGGTAGTTCAAAGAATGAGGGGTAGCAAAAAAGGGAGAGCTTGATTAGGTGGAGCTGATTAGGAAGGGACAACATTATGTAAGTCTCATGGATTTTCTTTGATTATAATTTTTCTTTAAGGTTTTCTTTTGAAGAATTTATTATTCTTTGAGAAGAATATATTATTTAGCGACTCAACACTTGACTGAGAAAATAATATGGAATATTCACCTACAAGCCTCTAGAAAGACTAGTTGATATTGGATATCAATAAAATGAAAGGAGGAGAATAAACTCATGGGATCCAGCTTAGCATAAGGTGTTGAATGAATATAAAGATGATAAGGAGACAATGGTAATGATAAAGTGTGAAATGAAGGATTCACAATCTAGGAATAATATGACTTCATTAATGAAATCATATAAGAAAGAGATAAGAATAATAATACTATAGAAATAAGAGTTAGGAGTAAGTATGAAGCAAGGTGGAGTGGATTATGCTAAGAAAATTATGAGTATGATATAGACATATGTAAGAAGTGGTAATAGTATCAACATAATTTGTGCCTTCCAAAGTTGCATAAGCAAAAGATGCCATTATATAAATATACCGACATGATATAGTCATAGTGAGAAAAGCCCGAGGAGAAAAAGAGATCATAGAGATGATGAGAACAAGAGAAACTGTAAGAATAGTTATTAGGAGAATATCCAAGCCACTTTTAAGGATATATGAATTTAGTTCATTAGGTTCAATGATACTATCTTCATAGGGGTCAAGACCTTTTCCTTTATATCCAAATTTTACAAAGATCTTGAACCCTTGTCTACACAAGTTTCAAGTTTAAGAGGAGAAAGGAGGATTTGGGGCATGGTAGTTGATTGAATCAATGTCATCATTTGAAGAAGATTAAGAATAATATTTAAAATATTGACTTGAAGTATGTTGATCAACATGTAACACATGAATGCAAAACTCTATCAGATTAACTTTCTATTCAATTATAAAAGATGGAATGAATCTTAAAGAACCCTAATTATCACCTAGGCTATTAGTAGATTTTAAAGAGGATGGATCGGTAGGTGGAGGGGTGTGGCATTTTACACAAGAGAGATGGAAGAAGCATGATTCTAAGGAGGTAAACCATGAGGATCAATATGTAAAGAAGGAATATCATAGGTGGTAAAATGACATGTAGAGTTTCCATGATATAGAGGAGTGGAGTGTAAAGAGCCCCAATCAACCCTAATCTAAGAGAGAGAATTAGAGGATAAAGATTTAGAAGTAGAAGGTGCTATGTAGAAAAGAGTGATCTAGCCTTAGGAGTTAAAGTAGGTCAAAACCCTCTTCTACAAATATTGAGACACAAACCAAGCTTGGCTTCTAACCTTAAGGGAGAGCCAAACTATAGGGGTTTTGCCTCTTTGTTGTATAGATGAGTGTTAGACCAAATTCAACCAATCTAGGCAAGGCACAAGATCAAACCCTAGTTGAGAAAGATTAAGCTACAAAAGACTATTGGAATCGAGATTTGAGAAACTAGTTGAACAATAGAGGTAAAGAAGCAATTCAAAACCTAGATCTGGTGACAAAAATGCACAGGACCAGGGCACTTGGGCACCCTATACCTCTTTTAGGGTTTATAGAAAATATCACTTTTGTCAGGTCTACACCTATAATATCTTCCATCTCTCAACCTGGCATATCCTGAAATGTATTCATCTACTCTGCACACAAGAAAGAAGAGGAAAATGTTTGTGGCTATATAGGATCTTGCCTTAGTCAAGCCCCCATTTCCATATTCCTACTTCACGAATAGCCAAGATTAAATCCAGATGTCATGTGTGTTCAAAAATCCTAAGTGTGAGCAGTAACATGCGAGATCTAATCAAATAATAACAAACCTTAATCCTATATGACTCAAGAAAATAGGAAAAGGATTCCTCACTCAAGGAAGCTCGCAACTTCACCTCAAGATGAAGATTCATGGAAGGTTTGCAAAATAAGAAGGTGATGCAACCATACCCTTCGTAGGTACTCAAGCCAAACTCAAGTTGGTGGTTCCAACCCTTATCCCAATCATGCAAAGTGCTTCAACCTAGGATCCAATGAGATAGACTCAAGATCTCATCTCCTAGCCTTCATACAAATATCTTCAAGAGCAAAGTAGAACTACACTTGAACAAAAATGTACCATAACATAATAGTATAGAGAGCAAATAACAATAGAGAGCTTTTCCACATTCAAAAGAAATCTTGTCATTTAGTTTAAAATGAGGTAAGCTACTCATTTTTATACAAGGCTATAAAAAAGAGTAATTATGATTAAAATTCCAACATAACGTGACAAAAAGTAAATTTGAATTTAGGGTTGGCCTAAACAACATCAAAGCTGACTTGTAACTTAAAATTGCATCCCAAAACATGGGAGGGACCAGGGCACTTGGGCACCTTGGGACCAAGGGAAAATTAAGGCTTAAGTTTGCTCTTAATGTGGGGCTAACTACAAATCTTGATTTATTTCTTGGGGTCATGATGAAACTTAAACTAGAATCACAACATTATCTATAAACGGGGAAAAAAGAGGGTTTTAAGGTGGATGTAAATATGGACTAGGCTTGGGATCACTAAAGGGAGGAGCTAAACATAGTGAAATTGTGCCTACACACAAGTGTAGACAATTTACGACATAACATTTAGCCCCCACTTTAGTGATCATATGACACTACATGCATATGTAAGATAAAGGACATGAAAGTAAAAACATATTGAAAAAAGGATATAAAAAAGGATATTGTAGAGGACGTAGATTGTTGCCATGCAAGAGGGTGAAGCCCCTAGTTTGTGATCTTGCAAACCACATAGTTAGTGTGATGAAATAATCTTGCAACCAACAAGTGTATGTGTTAGTTCCAAAAACTCTAAAGGAAAAAGATAGTGAGAGCAAAATTCATAAGTAGATATATGCCCCTATTTCTGCTTGCTACTTCAGGATGTAGAAAGAAGGTGGTGATATTTCCATGTTGACTTTCTAGAGAGAGAAGGTTGATGAATATATTTTGGTAGGGTCATTCTAACAAATAACTCCAAGACACAAAACATATGGTTGCGAAGACAACGGAACCATGATTCAAACACAATGAATGACACTCAAATATGAGTTCATTAGCCCAAGTTATCGATGTTTAGATGAAGATATGTCTATAGAAAAAGTGGTCTTTAACCCTAGATAGTAATCCAGGAGTTCTAGGTTTTTGCTATAAATACTAAAATTATTTCACATTTTACCATTCTATTTTCATTTTTAGTCATTGAGGAGGTAAAGCAAGGAGGAGAGCCATCATGTTGAGCCGAAGGCCGTATCGACCACTGAGGCAGGAAGCACTGTGAAGACAGGTAGAGCAGGGACTTGATGAGCACAAAGTAGGCATCTGTATGTCTTGCAACTTCATTTATGTGATTATTTGAATGTTTTTTCAAAATTTTGAGCCAAAATGGGCCTAGGGGACACTTTTTAGTATCCACCTAGGCCTCCATTGTCCTCTTGGGGCACCCCAGACCTCTCTGAGCACCTAGGTCCTCCCTGAGTGCGCTAGACTTGTCTGGGCACCTTGGTCCTAAGACAAGGCTAATGATGCTTTTTGTGATTATTGATGAAGTTAAGAATGAGGTTTGATGTAATGTTTTCTTTTTATGTTTCAAGATCTCCCAAGGATACGAGAGCATGTCGGTAGTTATCTATACATATTGTTGTGTAGCTGATCAAGCACACTTACTGAACATAGATGGGACATCTATGAGATGTTGGATTATGGTGGGTGTACACTATGCCTATGATGACATACCATCATTCTATGCTGATGGCCCTCATGGAGTGATGGAACATAGATACATCCACTTTTCATCTTCTAATAGAAGAGATGATCATAACCTTAGAGGATGTTATAGGATACTACAATTACCTATGTGCGGTGAGACAATCAAGGTCATAGAGTAGAGGTCCAAGGACTATACTCGAAAGAGCCAGCTATAATTGTTAGGGTTAGCTGACAGAAGACATCAATTAAATGTAAATAAAGATTAAACAGAGGAATGAAAATACACAGAAATAATAACAGAGAGAAACAATTTTAACATGGTTCACCCAAACTCGGGCTACATCCACCAACAGAGACTCCAATATTATTATCCAGTAAATCAAAACTGATTACAACTAGCAATCCCTACAACTCAATACCGCTACAAATGCTACAATACATCAACTGAAACCCTAACCCTTAGCCACTTTTATCAAGCCTTATGTCAGTTACAAAAATAGGGTTTTTTTTAATGTCAGCTAATAGAAAAATAACTCTTGACACCTTTATAAAATAATAGGCAATTTTTGCTTCAAGGGCATTGCCCCCAGACCCTCGCTGTGGGCTCTGCCCTTGGGCCCCCGCCAGGGGATAAGCCCCCTAGGCCCCGCAAGAGGGGCTCTGCCCCCCCATGCACTCCCCTGTTAAATAATTTGAGGGGAAACCGTGCTGATAAAAGTGGGGAAAATATAACCTCCAAGTTTGATTAGGCTCCATATAACAATAATACTGTCTT
The DNA here is from genome assembly GCA_027924645.1 of Cunninghamia lanceolata. Taxonomy (NCBI): domain Eukaryota; kingdom Viridiplantae; phylum Streptophyta; class Pinopsida; order Cupressales; family Cupressaceae; genus Cunninghamia; species Cunninghamia lanceolata. The sequence continues at coordinate 7,129,368 of BSBN01000564.1, read as the reverse complement.
GGGCAAAAAGTACCATTGAGTGCTTGAGGACACATTGACATCATATTCTTAGAGTAGGGTGTGGTTGTTATACCGACCGTACGATGCATCATGATTGCTACCATTACACTAGTTGTTAAACACATGGGTGAGGCACACACCTTCATGGGGGCCTAGTCCATACCATTAGAGTGATGGAGGAGTAGAGGATAGTATACTCCTGGGGTCGGAGTATGCTTGCTCACTTATATTATGATTTGGGTCGCTATGTTCACCATGAGGCACACAGCTTAATGATATGCTCACTCTTACAAGTGTGGGCATTCAAGCACATTACATGCATGAGGCCTATGGGTTATCCAATAGAGATTATTAGGACCAACCCATGAGCACATGCCTACGAGCTGATAGGATTGTGGAGATATGGAGATTTACTATTCTAGAGGATTATATTCAACAGGCTGTAGTTAGAGGCCATCACGTGGAGACCATACAGGAGATGCAAACTATGGATGGGACAAAAGAGGTAGCTAGCGAGGATATAGAGAGATCAGTTGTTGATTGGTCACAAAGATTGCATTGTAGTTTCCTTCTACTATGATAGGCTGATGAGGCAGTTCAGACGAGTGCAGGGGGTTCCTACCACACGTCTGTTCTATGCGAGGTCATCACGTTGCAAGGTGTGTCCTCAAGATAGGGCATGACTCACCATTATAGATGTGGTGCTGAGTGATCCTGATGATGATATAGAGGATGATGATCCTGTCTCTGATGTTGATGATGTAGGTGTGAGCTCAGCATATACAACATGGTGGGAGACAACGCGCCCTACCCCTATCTTCCCTGATGATCATCCTGCTAGCAATCCCAGGTCCTAGGCTGAGTGAGGAGATGAGTCAGAGGGACGAGAGAGAGATAGTGGTGGAGATGATGTGAGAGATGATCATGATGATGAGGAGGATCCACCAGTGCTGATGACAAGAGGTAAACAACGCTAGCTAGCGGAGGGTGTAGGAGTTGAGGAGGAGGGACCTGAGGTCTAAGCTCATAGCCTACGACCATGATGCATAGCTAGAGTAGTATAGTTTCACTTCAAGTATGGAGAATCAAGTGGTGGAGCTACTCAGATGCCCCCAACAGTTGGGATGAATGTAGATACTAGCGCATTCGCCATCCCACATGATCCATCATGGCAGGAGAGTGATCCAGGTGATGATTATATTTTTTCTATTATACTTATAGTGATTTTAGAATGCATAAAGATGATTTGATTGAGATACTGACGTGATGATTATTTTGCACTCTGCAATTGGTTCCAATGCATGGCATGACTTTGTGAGTTAGATCATACTAGTGATGGTACTTACTAATTCAACATAGCAGCCAGTGCAGGCCTACTATGTGCCACCACACAAGGTGGGTCAGCACATAGAGATATTTGATCCCATAGCATGACATAGAGTAGCATTTAAGGTGGGATAGGTGGAGCGTGATCAATTAGTAGTCAAGCGAGTCCTTGTGGTTCAGAGGATAGTGAGTGCTAAGGAGGCACATGATGCTTTCTAAACACAACTAGATCAACATAGAGTTGTGGTGACATCAGGTACTGAGCACGGTCTATTGAGATATGTACAGGATGAGGTGGACCAAATGAGAGTTGAGAGAGATCACTTCCAATGTCTACACAGAGTCTAGTCAAGAGATAGGGGAGATTAGAGGCAAGCTTGGGAGCTTACGATCATAGAGTGCCTCTGGGAGTCACTCATGATTAGTAGATTCACACAAGCGACCATCTGTTACTTGTTCACCACTAGGTCCTGAGGGATTTAGGTATCACAGTCCATCACATAAATGATATCTTATTGTATTATGTTGGGATTCACCACATTTTTATGTAGTGGTGAACTTATGTATGCAAACTCTTATGATTTTTATATATTTAGTTTTGATTCATGACTTGGTGTGTTTATTCTAGATACCATTTGTGATCTACTTTGTGAAGTAAATGTGACAAAGATCTGGATTTGTTTTATACATTCTATCAAATTAAATTCTAAGGTGATTTGTGTAAACAACTGTATAATTGTTTAACAAATGCAACAATGATTTAAATGATACATGTTCTAATGAAACACACGCATGTATGCTTAATTAGGTTTTAACAACGCATACACACATGATGAAATAATTCATTTGTGATCTTATGAAACAATGTTGTAACATTGTTAGATTAGATTTGACAACGATTATTGACCATGATGCATATCTATCAATTTGTATGCCAATAAGTAATTCTCTAAGCTAAGAAAACTACTCTAAAGAATTAAGGCAAACTACATATTTTGTCAAGATTGAAGCAAATAATGAAATTAAAAATTTACATTTACTATCTACTAAACATTTTCTTTATAAAGAAAGTGATAGCATACAAGTAAACAACTGAATATTAAGCATAATATCTATGCAAGCGATTAGCATTGATAGGTTCTTTAAGAGGTGTACTGTGCATATCTATACGCACCTGATCTGAAGGATTCAATTATGATGTAAGGTCCAAGCCAATTCAGGCTAAACTTCCCTTTTTCACTAGGAGGTGCATTGATATTGAGTTGATTTTCATAGAGTACAAGATCTCCAACTTCGAATGAACGATGAATAACATGTTCATTGTACAAGCGTTACACAGATTTTTGATAAGATTGAAGATGTTTGAGAGATTTTATATGCTGTTAGTCAAGCATTTCAAGTTGTTGATACCATAATTCCCTTTAAGTATTTTCATCGATGATGCCCTTGAGAGAAATTTGCAATGAAGGAATTTCTAACTCCAAAGGCAGAATCGTGTCGGCACCATACACAAGGTTGTACGGGGTAGTGCCTATAGCCATACAAACACTTGTTTGATAAGCCCATAATGTGTATGATAATTGAGTATGCCAATCTTTTTGATGTTTATTAACAATTTTTCAAATAATTTGTCCAATTATTTTGTTAGAAGCTTCTTCTTGTTTGTTTGATTGAGGATAGTATGATGTAGAGAAGTGGTGTTGAATATGATGTCTTTCGAGGAACTTCTTCAAATCTTTGTTCTTAAATCAAGCACCATTGTCAGAAACCAAAGTGGAATGAATACCGAATCGAGAGATTATGTTATCTTGAATGAAACAACAGATTACTTCAGCAATTGTGGATCGGAGAGGAATCTCTTCAACCCACTTTATAAAGTAATCAGTAGCTATGATAATGAAAGTATGTCCTTGAGAAGGAGGAGAAATTTTTCCAATCAAATCCAAGCCCCACACAAAAAATGGCCAAGGTGAAACCTGAGCATGAAGTTTCTGGGCAAGAGTTCGAATGAGTTTGTTATGTTGTTGGCATTGTAGACACTTTTTGACAAAGGCAAAGGAATCTCTTTCCATGTCTTGCCAATAGTAACCCATACGAAGCAATTTTTGAACAAGAGATCTTCCATTGAAATGTCCTCTGCAGGCACTTGAATGGGCCTCCTCTAGGGAAATTAGGATCTCAGAGCCATTAAGGCAATGAAGGAGAGGATCTTCATAGCTTCATCGTTATAGAATGTTTGATAAAATGATGTAGTGTGCCGCAAGTTTCTATATGCGAACCCGAGCGCTTCTGGATGTTGGATCAGGAAAGGTACCATCACAAAAATATTGAAATATATGGGAGTACCATTCTCTTGAATCTATATTATCACAAAAAGGTAACATTAAGGATTTTAGATATTGAAGGTTCTTTGAGATTATAGATGATAAGTTGATAATTCCCCATAGAATCTTCAAGGGGCATAAGGGAAGTAATGCTTGCCATTGCATCTGCATGTCGATTGTCTTTTCATGAAATTGTATTGATTGTGTAAGATGAGAAATTATTCAATAAAGATAAGGCCAAGTCTTGATATTGAGATAACTTATTTTTCTCTGCTTGATAAGATCTTGTGACTTGTCTTATGATTAATTAAGAATCACCAAATATTGAAATATGTTTAATGTTAAGAGACAATGCGACACACAAGCTAGAATAAGGGCTTTGTACTCTGTAATGTTGTTGGTACATAGAAAATTGAGATGGTAAGATAGGGGAATTGGCTTACCTGAAGGAGGTACTAGTATAACAACAGCATTGGAGCCAGTTTGACATCTAGACCCATCAAAGAATAATTTCCACTTATCATCATCATCTAAAGAAAGGATTTGATCATCAGGGAAAGATTCTTGATTTGCAATGGTGAATGGTGAATGGTGAATGGTGAAGGAGCTTCCGCTAAGTGGTCAGCCAACACTTGCCCTTTAATTGCCTTTTGAGAGACAAATTTAAGGTTAAATTCCATTAACAACATAACCCACTTTGCTAAGCATCCTAAAAAATTTGTTTTAGCAAACCAATGCTTTAAGGGATTGAATTTTATAATTACATTAATTTCATCATTTAAGAGATAATGTCTCAATTTTTGTGTTTCAAAAACAAGAGCTAGGCATTACCTTTCTATTGTAGTGTATCACTTCGACTAATGTAATACATAACACATTCTTTGCCATTGTCATCATGTTGTGCTAACAAAACTGTGAGAGCATTAGGGGATGCCGATGTGTAAAGAATGAATGGTCGTCTAGAGATGACTGGTTGTAATATAGGCAGATTGGTAAGATATCTTTTGAGATCATCAAAATATTTTGGACAATCACTATCCCATTTAAAGGTAGATTCTTTCTTGAGTAGTTGTGTGAAAGGAAGAGTCTGATCCATAAGTTGTGAAACAAATCGACGAACAACTTGAATATTCCCTTGTAAACTACGAAGTTGTGAAATATTCTTAGGAGATGACATGTTAACAATGGCGTCAATCTTCTTTGTATCTACTCTAATACCACGATGTGAAACAATGAATCCTAATAGCTTGCTGCTATCAATGCCAAAGATGCATTTATGAGGATTCAAGCACATGTTATATTTACGTATACGTTCAAAGATTTGATGAAGAATTTTAACGTGATCCTAGCACAAAACAGATTTGACTAGAATATCAATGACATAGTCCTGTAAGATGTTATGCATGAATTCATGAAAGATAAGTGTCATAACCCATTGATAAGCCACACCAGTGTTCTTTAATCCAAACAACATGACAACCTAACAAAATGTTCCCAAGGAGTTATAAAAGCTATTTTATATTGATCCTGAGGATTGATGAATATTTGATTATAACCAGAGAAACCATCCATGAAGGAAATTAACACATGGCTAGTGGTATAATTGACAATCATATCAATATTAGGAAGAGGAAAGTCATCCTTCAAAGATACTATATTTAAATCTCAAAAATCATTACACATTCGAATACAGTTGTCAGATTTAGCTACATCCACAATATTCAAGATCCAAGGCGAGTAGTCAATAGGGCGGATAAAGCTTGCTTGTAAAAGCTTCTCTATCTTAGCTTTGACCAAAAATGAAACCTTAGGATTCATCTTGTGTATCTTTTGTTTAACTGGTTTAGCAGCAGGATGATTGAAAATATTGTGTTACCACCTCAGGATGGATGCCCGACATATCAGAGTATGTCCAAGCAAAGAGATTAGGATATTAATGTAAGAGAGATGTGATTTCTTATTTTTCTTCTATATCTAGACAATTTCCAATAGGGATGACTTTTTCAGGATCATCCTTATCCATTAAAACATCGACAATTTTCCTATTGATGAGAGTACTGTGGTCTTGAATGTCAAGAGGATGAAGGGATTCTATAGGTGACTCCTGATTTACCATGGAATCATTAGATAAACAAGTGTCCTTCCCAATGCTTCCAAATTTAAACTATAAGGAAGTCCACGATCATGATGGTAATGAGGCAAGTGATCATAAGCTCCTAATAATTTAGCCAAAGCTTCATCTTTTGAAAAGTGTCTAAAGGAATATCTTGAAAATTAGAATCTGTATCAATTAATTTTGGATATACCCACTTAAGTTTAGATGATGAAATTGTGTTGACATTTAGATTAGGATGACGAGCGACTTTGGTGGGCTCTAAGGGACGATATCCAAGTCCAAACGAAGAGTACTGTGCATTAGCCTCTAAAGGGACTCTAATACCTTGCTCCTTTATACCACAACCATTATTGTTGTATCCACATTGAGTGAGGATTTGAAACCCTCGACCATAGATAGATGCCATTTCCAAAGAGGAAGGAGGAAAACCATAGGTCTCATATTCAGTAGTATAAGAATAAGTATTATCATCGTTATTTTTCAAAGCAATTTTAGTTGATGTAGGAGTAGACATTGAAGCCACCTTAGAACTTTTTAGTTTTGATGGCAAGACTTTATACACCCCTACAAAGGTAGGTGTAAAGTATAACAAACCCCAATCATCACCAAAGAGTGTATTTGAAGGTGAACTAAATTCTTCTACAATAACCTCTGTAGGAGAGGGAGAAGAATTCATTTTAGAAAGAGAAGTGAGTGAAAAGGGCTTAAAATATTGATTTTTTTAGCCTCAGTTTGTAAACAACATTTTAGAGTCGGGTTAGCTTCAACTGTATGGAGCTGATTTTTGTGAACAAACTTTATTGATCGATAAAGGGTAGATGGAACTGCACCCATGGCATGAATCTAAGGTCTACCAAGAAGAAGATTATATGAAAGAGAATTAGGTATGACATGGATAAGGGTAGGAAATGTGACAAGACCAACCCTAAGAGGTAAGGTGATGGTGCCCAATGATTTCCTACGAACATTATCAAAGCCATGAATGTTGATTTTATCTAGTTTAATGAGAGAGGTATAAACATTGATTTTATGTACAAGTCTATGCCATAGACATTAAGACCTGATCCACCATCAATCATGGTACATCTAAATCTTATATTATGAATGAAGATGAATATCATAAGAGGCTCATTTTGGTTTTGAACTTCTATGGGAGGTAATTCATGTGGTTGAAATACAATATCTGATTTAGTCACATGTATGCAATCTAATAGAGCTGCTACATCATTCAACTGAATAGCAGGTGGAACAATCACCTTTTGTAAAGCTTCTTGGAGTATTCTGTGGTATGTAGGTGATGTTTGTATCAACTCCCATAGAGAGATCTTTGCTGGAGTAGCTTGAAGTTGATCAACAAGATCATAATCTCTACCATTATGAGTGTTAGGATTAAGGTGCCATCAACCTTGTAAATCCTATGTAATTAATTACTCCTAATATTGTTTGTAAATCACCCATAAGGGATGAAAGGTTTCACCAGCAGTGGTCTTGTTTCAGCTACATGTTTATATTCAGTCCTTGATGCTCATTCGTCTGTGATGGGGGGTCACAGGGGGGTTTCCCCCCTCTGAGGGGTCTGGGGGGGTCATCCCCTTAGCGGGGGGTTTGGGGGTTGCGCACCCTAGCGGGGGTTCGGAGGTAGCGCTCCCAAAACCACATTTTATTTGTATTTATCATTGTGAATCTAGACCGTTCGTGATTAGGTCACAGATTTGACGGTTGATATTTTGCCGGTTATCTTGCCATAGAAGGTAAACCCCTTTTATAAGGATATTTATACTATGTTTTTATCAGATTAGAGAGTAATAGGTACCACTGGATTGAAAAATGAAGAAATAGAGGAAGTGCATGTATTGTAATCTCATATTCGAAGATAATACAACTTGGAGCCTCTTTTCTTAATGCATGTTATTTCTGTGTAGTGGGTTTTAATTTCTGTTGCAATCTCCATTGATTCTACATTGTTTAAAGCACATAAATAAGGTTTGAACTAGCTTTCCATTGTGTGGTTTGCACCTTCATTTCTAACATTTGGTATCAAAGCCTGACCAGTTTTGATCTTGGGTAGTAGTGTGAAGGTTTTTTAGCTACAGTGGGAGATTTGGTTGTTGTTTGTTTGTAGATCTTGTGTAGATATCATGGCTTCATCTACTGTTGCTTCTACCTCTCGATTGGACATCGAAAAGTTCAATGGCATGGGGTACAATTTATGGAAGCTAAAAATGGAGGATTTGCTAGAAGAAAGAAACTAGTTGCTAACTATTATGAAGGAGAAGAAACTTGATGATGTTGCTCTTGATGAGTGGGAAAGACTGGATAAAAAGGCACAAAGTACAATCCAGCCGTGTCTTGTAGATTCTGTTATGCTAAATGTTGTGAGTGAGAAGTCCACACATAGCTTGTGGAAGTGTCTGGGTGAGATCTACCAAGCCAAGAGTATGGTAAATAAACTTTATTTAAAGCATAAGTTATTTTCCATGAAAATGAAAGAGGGTGATTCAGTTGTAGAGCATTTGAATTCATTTAATTTGCTATTGAGTCAACTAGCAACTGTAGATGTGGAGGTGAATGAGGAAGATAAATGTATATTGTATCTCTACTTTTTGCGTAAGTCATAGGAGAATGTTATTTTAGCTATAATTTCTAGCCTCATTGATCCAAAGTTGGATGCTCTTGTTTTAGTTCTGCTGTCACATGAATTGAGGAAGAAAAGTTTGGATAGTTCAGGGGACGCTCTTAGTGTCAGGGGAAGGTCTATGGAAAGAGGACCAAAAGGAGATCAGAAAGGGACTAAGGACAAGTCCAAGGGCCAATGTAAGACTCTTGGGAAGAAGAACAAAGTTAAGTGTTGGAACTGTGATAAAAGGGGACATGTGAAGGAGTGTAGAAATCCAAAGAAATAGTGGGAGAGTGCTTCAGATAAGTCCTCGAATGCAGGTGAAGATGTTTTACTTTCTGCATGTAATGTTGTTTCTAATGATCATTGGTTGGTTGACTCAGGATGCTCGTTTCATATGACCCCGCATAAGGAATGGTTTTCCACATATGAAGAGTATGATGGAGGTGATATATACCTTGGGGATAAGTCTACGTATCTGATAGTTGGGAAAGGCAAGATATTGTTGTGTTTCAGTGATGGGAGGATTAAAAGCCTCCCTAGTGTTTTGCATGTTCCTAGATTAGCTAGAAATCTGATTTCAGTTTCGAAGTTGAATGATTTGGGAATGCATGTAACATTTGACAAGCATGGATGTAGATTGGTGAGAGGGAACTTGGTGTTAGCGGAGAGGAAGAGATTGAGAAACTTGTTTAAGCTTGAAGCCACTACAATTTGTAATGCCTCTTATGTATCTGAGGCTAGTATTGAAAATACATGTATGTTGTGGTACCATAGATTGGGCCACACTAGTAATAATGTTTTGAAAACTATCAAGAATAAAAATTTGTTGGATGGTTTCTCCTATTCTGATGAGCACTTTGATTTCTATGAGCATTGTGTGTTTGGTAAACAAAACAGAAAATTATTTCCTTTAGGAAGCAATAGAGCAAAAGAGAAATTAGAAATTATTTATACAGATGTGTTTGGACTTGTGGATAATGTTTCTATTAGAAAACCTCATTATTTTGTCATCTTAATTGCTAATGTATCCAGATTTACATGGATTTATTTTATGAAACACAAATATGAAATTTTCACTAAGTTTAAGGATTTTAAAGTCTTTGTTGAAAACCAATCAGAATTGAAGATAAAAATATTAAGATTTGACAATGGAAGGGAATATTGCTCTAAGGAATTTGATGAGTTTTGTAAGCATGCAGGTATTATCAGATAAAAGACAACTCCGTATACACCACAACAGAATGGTGTTGTAGAAAGGATGAACCGAACAATCATGGAAAGAGCCAGAGGTATGCTAAGTGATGCACAGTTAGATAAATGCTTTTGGGCAGAGTCTGTGTGTGCTGTTTTCTACTTGATTAACAGATCTCCTTGTAAGGCTCTTGATTTGACACCTTATGAAGTGTGGATAGGTAAGAAACCTTCTATTTCACATTTAAGGGTTTTTAGCTATGAGGCTTTTGTTCATGTACATGCCCTAAGGAAAAGTGATCTAAGTTGGATCCAAAATATGAAAAGTGTACATTCATTGGATATGGTGATAATGTCAAAGGATATAAGCTTTGGAATCCACTAACCCGTAAGATTATCTATTCTAGAGATGTTATTTTTAGGGAACTTAGAGCTATTTCTAAACCTAAGCAACCAAAAGAAAAATAAGAAAAGGTAAAGAGAGTGCACTTTGATTTAGAGCAGAAAGATGCACCTCAGGAAGAACACAATGATGGATTGGGGGTGAAGAAGAAGAAGGAGATTCGAGTAGTTCTGATGAAGATGAATCTGTTGGTACAAAAGAAGTTGGTGCAGATGATCATGCATAAGAACAAGTTGAGACTCTTACTCCACCCTTGAGGAGATCCACAAGACAACAGAATCTAGTTGATAGGTATAGCCCACTAGAATTCTGTTGGATATTTGCTTTATTGAGTACTGGCGATGAGCCTAGATCCTATAGGGAAGCTATTCTTACAGATGATAGTGAGTCTTGTCAATTAGCCATGCAAGAGGAGATGATGGCTTTAGACTCTTGTAACACCTAGGATCTTGTTCATTTGCCCAAAGGAAGAAAGGCCATAGGCTATAAGTGGGTCTTCAAGAAGAAGTTTGGAGTAGACGGTTCATTAGAGAAGTACAAGGCTAGACTGGTAGCCAAGGGCTACTCCCAAAGAGAGGGAGTTGATTTTGGTGAAATTTTCTCTCCTATTGCTAAGTTGACTTCTATTAGATTTATTTTATCCATTGCTGTAGCTTATGATTGGGAGATTGAGCAAATGGATGTTAAGATTGCATTCTTGCATGGAGATCTTGAGAAAGACATTTATATGCAACAACCTACAAGTTTTGAGGTAAAAGGAAAAGAACTTTGGGTTTGTAGGTTGAAGCCGTCTCTCTATGGTTTGAAACAATCCCCTAAAATGTGGTATCAAAAGTTTGATTCATTTGTATTTAAATTGGGTTTTGTTAGGAGCGATGAGGATCATTGTGTGTACATTCACTGTATTGATGATTCTATACTGATCATTGCATTGTATGTTGGTGACATGCTATATTTCAGCAATACTAAGGGTATGATCAGTGAGCTTAAAGCCCAACTTTCATGTGCATTTGATATGAAGGATCTTGGAGCTACCAGGTATATTTTGGGTATGGAGATCAGGAGGGATAGAGGTAACAAAAAGATTTGGTTGTTGCAAAGTAAGTATGTGAATACCATTTTGTAGAGATTCAGTATGCAGAACTATAACCCAGTTAGAGTTTTTTTACCCATTGGTACAAAGATTTCATTAGATATGTGTCCGAAGAATGAGGATTATTTTGAGGATATGTCTAATGTGCCATATGCTAGTGCTAAAGGGAGTTTGATGTATGCATTGGTTTGCACTAGGCCATATATTGCCCAAGCAGTGGGAGTTTTGAGTAGATTTCTGTCTAACCCTGGTAGACAACATTGGAATTATTTGAAGAGGATGCTTAAGTATCTTGCAGGTACTCTTGATTATTGTTTGGTTTATTCTAGTACTAATAAATCATTGGGCATACAGGGTTTTGTTGATGTAGATTGGGTAGGTGACTTGGATAGTCAAAGCCCCACTAGTGGCTATGTGTTTACTCTATTTGGAGGAGCAGTGAGTTGGATGAGTAAAAGGCAAACCATAGTTGATTTGTTCACCACAAAAGTAGAGTATATGGTTGCTACTCATGTCTCTAAGGGGGTAGTTTGGTTGAGGAGAATGTGCACAGGTATTGGATTTGATTGCAGGATAATTTAGATTGGTTGTGATAGTTAGAGTGCTATTTGTTTGGCCAAGAATCCTATGTATCATGCTCAGACTAAGCATGTTGATGTATAGTATCACTTTGTTCAAGAAATGGTTGCAAATGGATAGATTGAGCTAAAGAAGGTAGACAATCAGGAGAATGTTGCAGATGCTTTGACCAAGCCTATGACCATAGAGAAATTTGTTTGGTGTAGAGAGGCCATGGGCCTTACTTCTAGTGCCTGATTATTTTATGGTTTTCCTATGGGTATTTATAATGTATGTCGTCAAGTGGGAGAATGGTGCAGAGTGGAACAAGGGAAGCAACACACAAGGGTTTACTCTATTGTCCTTTGCCCACTCACCCACTTCACCTAGCCTTCAACCAAGCAACAAAAGGCACATTCAAGGGTATATGAAGGGTTTGATATCCGGGTGATGACTCAACCTTCAAGGCTTCTCCAACACCTTAAGACAAATCAATAAACACCTTCTATGCAGTTGGTTTGATCCCCAACTTCCCAAAACTCTCCAACCTATACCTTGACTAGTAAGGCTACTAGCCCTCCAAACTAGGTTTTCTCAACACAACTTGACAAAATCCCAAATGACCAGGTAAGTGAATGATGGTTTTAGATACCCTTTAAGGGACCCTATCAAACTTCCAAGTCTCCTGTTCCAACTCTACTCCAGCAATCCAGAACACTCACTAGGTCTCTAGGCCTAATTGATCAGTTTAGGGCTAGGTTACAAAGCAAGTGATCAAAATTGAGTGCATAGATCAGGGGCAAGAATTTGGAATGCCTCTACCTGATGCAGGAGCATCTAGAGGTGTAAGGGCAATCTTGCATTACCCAAAAAGAAGTTAATTCAAAACCATTGTAGTTGTTCTCATTCCTTCCCATAATTAGTGTTTTTGGTTCCATAATATCCAGAATAATAATGTAGGACTTTCAGTTTTTCCAAAATTACTAAAAATAGTGACCTGCCTATTTAGGAAAGTGTACTTGCTATTTTTAGAAAGTTTGCATTTGGGCACGTAATGAAGCAAAAACTTCCAGAAAGTTACATAATGGAAATATAAGACCTTTGGCGAAGGAATCAGGCAAAGATCATTTGTGAGCTGAAAGATATTAAAGTTTTTATTTTCTGAAAAGCCCCTGAAAATTTTTGAAACGAGATATAAGGCACTAAAACTTCCCATAACATCTTGAAAAGTTGATGGAAATTTGTTTATGGATTTTTAGTGTGATAGTTCACATCGTGAGCTTTCCGGCGCTTAAAACGGTTCGTCAATCGGACACCCGGATCAAAAGTTATGCTTCTCGAAAGTTGACCTACTTTTGGAGGGAGTTGCAAATTTTGAAATTTGGCTGGAGGCCGCCAAAAAGTGCTATTTATGACTATTTTAGGAACCCTAGGTAGGGGTAGAGTTAAGGGGGGCCAGTGTAGAGTCAAGAATAGGTGGGAAAACAGAAACCCTAGCTGATTTGGGGTTACAAAAGGCTGAAGATTCTAGAGTCTTGAGGTTGGGAAAGCTATAATGTGTTGCAGCCAGTAGAGGATTCATCCTCTGATTGTAATTGAGCTTCTGTAATGTAATGAGTTACCCAGTTCAATAAAAGAAAGTTCTATTTGATGTGTTCAATATCTATTATTGTGTGTTTTGTGATTTACCCCCTTCATCAAGTGGTATCAAAGCAAGGGTTCCTGAGTGTGTAGACAGATCACCGACCGTGAGGCAGTTTGCACCAGGACCTAAGGTTGTGGGTTTGTTGCGGAGACCAAGATGCCTCCACGAAGAAATCATGTTGGGAGGAATGCTTTGACGGAAGAGGGTTTTAGAGCCCTACAAAGGCAAATCGATGCATTGCAAAAGGAGATACGAAGAGGGTTTGAGCCGAGGACAAGAGAAGAAAGTGAAGATGAAGTTGAAGAAGAGCTATCTGAGGAAGAACAAGAAGCTGCCGAAGATGCTGTAGAAGTGAGGTTGTTGAGGGTCATTTCAAAGATCTGAAAGAGGCCCAGGATTGAAGTTTCTACATATTCTGGAGATTTGAATCCAGAACATCTTATTGATTGGATCAATGACATGGAGGAGTATTTTGAGTATGAAGATGTGGAGGACCCAGATTGGGTTAAGTTTGCAAAAACAAAGTTGAAGGGCCACGCCAATATTTGGTGGAAGGAGGTCTAATTAGAGAGGAATAGAAGAGGAAAAGCAAAGATCACCAGATGGGATCGAATGGTGGAGAAACTGAAGAAGCAGTTCATTCCTGTGGACTATGAGATGGAGTTGCTGAAGAAGTTGCAAGGACTAAAGCAAGGTAACAAGTCTGTTAAGGAGTATACAGAAGAGTTTTATAAAATTACTATCAGGACAGGCCATGCAGAGCCCAACAAGGAGAAGGTAGCCCATTACATTAATGGGTTGAGGCCGAGTATTCAAGAGGAGTTGAGCCTAGTCAGAATGACCACCATAGAAGATGCGTACGAGTTTTCCTTGAAGGTGGAAGAGAAGCTGAACAAAAGATTTGATAGCAAGCAAAGGGGAAGAGGTCAAGGTGGAAGGACTAGTGGAGGACCCTATGGAGGCCGTAATGAAGATCAAAAGAAAAGTGAAGAAACAAGCACCAGTCAAAATCAAAGAGGGGATAATACCTACCACCCTCGTGACCAGAACAATGGTGATCAAAGAGGAAGAGGAAGAGGTAGACCTGGGCAAGGACCTGGAAGAGGAGGTTTTAGAGGAACCTGTTTCCAATGTGGAGAAGGGCATCGAGCATATGAGTGTCCGCAACATCAAGGAAGGACAAATAGAAGACTTGAAGGTAATGCATGAGTTGCACATGTAGATGAAGATGCACATTCTGAGCATTCTGAAGATACTGAAAGGGGAGAAACCCTAGTTGTCAGGAGAACCTTGCTGAATGAGGAGAAAGAACCCAATCAGAGGAAGAGTTTATTCTGCACAAGGTGTAAATGTGAGGGTAAGTGTTGTGATATTATTATTGATAGTGGAAGCACTGATAATCTTGTTTCAGAGGAGATGGTTGACAAGTTGAAGTTGACAAGAAGAAAGCATCCGCATCCATATCAGATTTCATGGTTGCAGAAGGACCATAGAGCTTTGGTCAATGATCAGTGTTTAGTGAAGTTCAAGATTGGTGACTACCATGATGAGGTGCTGTGTGATATCATACCGATGGATGCATGTCATATGTTGTTGGGGAGGCCGTGGCAGTATGATAGGAGTGCTGTCCATGATGGATGTGCAAACACATATTCCCTAACAAAGGATGGAGTTCATCATAAGTTGAAGCCCTTGAAGGAGGTGGAAGAAAAGGTATGTAGTACTGCCAGAATTTGTTTGGTAGATGGTAGGAAATTTTTGGAGGGTATGAAGCATGAACGTCATTGCTTTTCATTGATTCCTAAGATTAGTCAAGAGAAATGTGAAGATGTACCAACAGAAGTTTTAGATATGTTGGAAGAGTTCCAGGACATTATCTCTGATAATGTACCAGAAGGTTTACCACCAGTAAGGAAGATAAGTCATCAAATGGATTTGATACCAGGAGCTAGTTTGCCAAACAAGGCAGCCCACAGAATGACCCCTGCAGAGAATGAAGAATTGAACAGACAAGTTCAGGAGTTGTTGAGGAAGGGATTGATAAGGTAGAGCCTAAGTCCATGTGCGGTACCTGTAGTACTAGCACCAAAGAAAGATGGAGAATGGAGGATGTGTACAGACTCTCGAGCCATCAATAAGATAACGATCAAGTATAGATTTCCATTGCCAAGAATGGATGGCATCATGGATTGTTTGAGTGGAGCCAAGTACTTCACGAAAATTGACCTGAAGAGTGGGTATCACCAAATCTGTATCAGAGAAGGGGATGAATGGAAGACAGCCTTCAAGACAAAGGAAGGTTTGTATGAGTGGTTAGTCATGCCATTTGGGCTAACCAATGCACCGAGCACATTCATGCGGCTCATGAACGAGGTACTAAAAGAATTTTTGGAAAGTTTTGTTATTATTTATTTGGATGATATTTTGATTTTCAGTAAGACTTGGGATGAGCATTTGATGCATATCAGAAGAGTTCTAGAGAAGCTGAGGGAGGAGAAGCTGCTGATTAATCTGAAGAAATATAGTTTTGCAAAGAAGGAGTTGGTATACCTGGGATTTGTTGTCTCAGAGGAAGGTCTTAAGATGGACCCAGAAAAAGTAAGGGCTATCATTGAGTGGCCTACACCAAGGAGTGCAACGGAGGTAAGAACTTTTCATAGTTTGGCAAGTTTTTATAGAAAGTTTATCAGGAATTTTAGTTGCATTTGTGCATCGCTAACTGAAATGATGAGAGGGGATAGAAAAGAGTTTAGATGGACTAAAGGAGCCGACAAGAGCTTTGATACATTGAAGCAGAAAGTTGTAGAACAACCTGTTTTGGCACTTCCAGATTTCAATTAGGTATTTCAGGTAGATTGTGATGCTAGTGGTAGTGGTATAGGAGCTGTTTTGAGCCAAGAAGGTAAGCCCATTGCCTATTTTAGTGAGAAGCTTAATGATGCCAAGAAAAAGTATTCTGTTTATGATCAGAAATTTTATGCAATAGTTTAGGCTTTGAAGAAATGGAGACATTATTTGTTGCCAAAAGAGTTTGTTTTATATACTGATCATTAGACTTTGCAGTATATTAATAGTCAAGGGAAGTTGAACCAAAGGCACTTAAAATGGGTTGAGTTTTTGCAGAGTTATACCTTTGTTTTGAAGCACAGGAGTGGGAAGTCCAACAGAGTTGCAGATGCCTTGAGCAGAAGGCAAAATTTGTTGACAGAAATGAGGATAGAGGTAGTTGGGTTCGATGAGCTCAAAAGTTTGTATCCTAAAGATCTAGATTTTGTAGAGGCTTGGAAAGCTTGTCTGGAGCCTGTTACTTTGGACAGGACAAAATGGTTGGATTTCATAATCTAAGATAGCATGTTGTTTAGAGGAAGCCAATTGTGCATTCCGAGGAGTTCCATGAGAAAGAACCTGATTAAAGAGAAGCATAGTGGAGGATTAGCTGGACACTTTGGTCGAGATAAGACCATTTCTATTGTTGGTGAAAAGTATTATTGGCCACAGTGACAACAGGATGTGAGGAAGTTTGTGCAGAGTTGCAGAGTATGTTAGATGGCAAAAGGAACAAGTCAAAATACAGGGTTGTATCAACCATTACCTATACCAGAGAAGCCATGGGATGATATTAGTATGGATTTTGTTCTTAGTTTACCAAGGACACAGAGAGGGCATGATTCTATTTTTGTGGTGGTGGACAGATTATCAAATATGGCACATTTTATTCCTTGTGAGAAGACTAATGATGCTGTTCATATTGCAGAGTTATTTTTTAGGGAAGTGGTGAGACTACATGGTCTACCAAAGAGCATAGTTTCAGATCGAAATACCAAGTTTGCTGGTTATTTCTGGAGGACATTATGGAACAAGTTGAAGACAGATTTGAAGTTTAGTTCTGCACACCATCCACAGACTGATGGACAAACTGAAGTGGTGAATAGGAGTTTGGGTAACCTGTTACGATGCTTAGTAGGATATAAGCCCAAGGGATGGGATTTGATTTTACCACAGGCAGAATTTGCTTACAACAATTTTGTTAATAGGAGTACTGGTAAATCACCATTCCAGATTGTATATGGCAATATCCCAAGAAATGCTTCTGAGTTAAGAAAGCTGGACAATGGAGAAAAGACAAGTGTTGAAGCTAAAGACTTTGCAAAACATCTGAAGAATTTGCATGAAGAGGTGAGAAAGCACATTAATAAAATGAATATTTAGTACAAGGCTAAGGTAGATCAGAAGAGGAGATATAGGGAATTCCAGGTAGGAGATGAAGTCGAGGTTTACTTGAGAAAAGAAAGGTTCCCAATTGGAACATACAATAAGTTAAAAATGAAGAAATTTGGAACATGCAAAATTTTAAAAAAACATGATTCAGGAAATGCATATGAGGTAGAGCTGCCGAATGGGATCAATATTTCCCCTGTTTTCAATATTGCTGATTTATCAGAATATCATGAAGGTGGAACAGAGGATGGACCAACAGAAGTGTAGTGGAGTATTCTGGCATCTACTTCAACAGAGGAGATAGAAGAGATTTTGGATAGCCATGTGGGAAGGAGCACTCGGAAGAATCAATACGAAGAATATCTAGTGAAATGGAAAGGAAGGCCTATTGAAGATTCTTCTTGGTTGTCTAAGGCAGAGGTTGACCATTTAGGTTTTCCTCACACAAACACCTGAGACGTGATAGGGTCACTTCTCAAATTACCCTGGGTGTCTGATGTAGGAGCATCCAGAGGTGTAAGGGCAATCTTGCATCACCCAAAAAGAAGCTAATTCAAAACCATTGTAGTTGTTCTCATTTCTTCCCATAATTAGTGTTTTTGGTTCCATAATATCTAGAATAATAATGTAGGACTTTCAGTTTTTCCAAAACTGCTAAAAATAGCGACCTGCCTATTTAGGAAAGTGTACCTGCTATTTTTAGAAAGTTTGCATTTGGGCACGTAATGAAGCAAAAACTTCCAGAAAGTTACATAACAAAAATATAAGACCTTTGGCGAATGAATCAGGCAAAGATCATTTGTGAGTTAAAAGATATTAAAGTTTTTGTTTTTTGAAAAGCCCCTAAAAATTTTATGAACGAGCTATGAGGCACTAAAACTTCCCATAACATCCCAAAAAGTTGATGGAAATCCATTTACAGATTTTCGGCGTGAGTTCACATCGCGAGCTTTCCGGTGCTTAAAACGGTTCGTCAATCGGACACCCAGATCAAAAGTTATGCTTCCCGGAAGTTGACCTACTTTTGGAGGGAGTTGCAAATTTTGAAATTTGGCTGGAGGCCGCCAAAAAGTGCTATTTATGATTATTTTAGGAACCCTGGGCAGGGGCAGAGTTAGGGGGGGCCAGTGTAGAGTCAAGAATAGGTGGGAAAACAGAAACCCTAGTTGATTTGGGGTTACAGAAGGCTGAAGATTCTAGAGTCTTGAGGTTGGGAAAGCTGTAATGTGTTGCAGCCAGTAGAGGATTCATCCTCTGATTGTAATTGAGCTTCTGTAATGTAATGAGTTGCCCAGTTCAATAAAAGAAAGTTCTATTTGATGTGTTCAATATCTATTATTGTGTGTTTTGTGATTTACCCCCTTCATCACTACCATGCCCAAAAAACACAAAACCACCATCCATTTACTCACCCTATCAGGATTCTATCATCTACAACCTCAAATAGCATAAATCTGGTCAAATACAAGGAAATACTTAACCTAGGGCATCACCTTAAAATCTAAAAATAGTCTCTCCCAACCAAATGCTTTTGGAATCCTGTAGAGTACATCCCTAGCCTGCATTTCACCAGTTTTTATGAATTTTCACCAGTGGGAATGCATTCTAGGGCCGGATTTCTATGACTGCCCTAGAAAACAGGGTTTCTAGACCAGTCTTGAAAGAAAATTTGATATCTTTTGACTCTGACCACTTCAAGACCTCAAACCAGTTGAATTTGAACCCTGACTCTAAGCACTTTCAAAAAAATAACATTTGCTCACCTGACAAGTCTGTACAGGCTGTACACAGTAAGAAAAGTAGGAAAAAGTGACTGTTTTCTATTGTTTGAATGCCCAAAACTCTGTACCAGACCTCCTCTACCATACAAGAGTGAACTACAATCTTTTTCAACTATCCAAGTTAGTGTCTTACTTCTCCAACAACATTCAACTGGCAAAAATGGTTTTTGAACCGACCTACTACATGACACACTTTGACAATTATGTTGTTTTGCCTTAACATAAGGAGGTTGATTTGTTTGGCTTGTCCAATGGATCTCCAATAATCAACACACTCCTTAAAACATATTAAAACACCAAAACAACAAAAAAAACTCAAAAACCAATCCTTAGACCTTATAGGCCTAATTGGCACAACAAGGGTCCAAGTGGACTAAGCATGATTGAGGTTTATATGATTACCCCAATCATCTTGACCACACAAGAGGACCTTACATCCATGGCTAAAGCCTTAGTACAAACAAAACCACAACTTTCAAAAAAAAAATGCAATCAAAATGACTTTAGGAACCAAGGTGCTCCTAGGTGCCTTACACCAGAGAATGTTAGGATTACAGTTCCATCAACCTTGTAAATCCTATGTAATTAATTACTCTAAATATTGTTTGTAAATCACCCATAAGGGATGAAAGGTTTCACTAGCAGTGGTCTTGTTTCAACTACATGATTATATCTGGTCCTCGATGCTCATTCATCTGCGATGGGGGGTCACAGGGGGTTTCCCCCCTATGAGGGGTCTGGGGGGATCATTGTAAATCTAGACCATTCATCATTAGGTCATAGATCTGATGGTCGATATTTTGTCAGTTATCTTGCCCTAGAAGGCAACCCCCTTTTATAAGGATATTTGTATTATGTTTTTATCATATTAGAGAGTAACGACACTACTGGATTGAAGACTGAAGAAGCATAGGAAGTGCATGTCATCTCATATTCGAAGATAATACAACTTGGAGCCTCTTTTCTTGGTGGAGTTTTTTACTTGAAAGAGTTTTCTCCACGTTACATATTGTGTTATGTGTTCAGTTCTTAATGCATGTTTTTTTTGTGTAATGGGTTTTAATTTCTATTGCAATCTCCATTGATTCTACATTGTTTAAAGCACATAAATAAGGTTTGAACCAAATTTTTGTTGTGTGTTTTGCACCTTCATTTCTAACAATGAGTAGGAAGATGAGGTGCTTGTGGAAGAATAGGTTGAGAAGGTGGAAGAGAAGTAGGAACAAATTGTATTTGTTTCTTTTGTTTATTGTTTCTAGTGTTGTATGTGTGAGCAAATTGATGATGAATGGGTTACTGAGACACATTTTGATTGAATGGACTATTTGTAGTGATTTTTTTGCATAATTGAAGATATAAAATAGGAGGTCTAGGTGTTTTCAGAGAACCTCCTATTGTGATAGGTGATTGAGGAGCATCATTTTGAAGATGCACAATAATTTTAGGCTTCTCAGGTTCTTTTGGAGAACTAGAAATATAAATTGTATTGATGATTATTTAAAATATAGATGGTTTAGGAGTCATAGAGGATGATTCCATTGAGATGAAGTCATCTAATGGTTCATCTAACATATCAAAATCATCACTACTAAATGGCTCATCAAATGCATTAAAATCTTGAATAAAGTAGTCCGACATAGTGGCATACCCTACTTTTCCAAACTTTATAATGATGAAGTAAATAACAAGGGATGAAATGAAGTATCTTTATTGACAATATGAAATGTATCAAACCATGAACACCAATGTTTTAACTATACTCTTCAATAAATGGATAAGACATACTCAAAATTTATCAATTGTCAAGATGGAATTACCATAAAATGAAATTTTAGGTAACCTTAATCAATATATATGAATGAAAGAAAGATGTATGATTAAAGAATGTATATCAAACTCAGTTGTAATCAGATCTAAACATAAGATCAGAAATCTAAATTGTAATATAATGATCTAATTTCATGAAGCATAAACAATATTAAAAACATAAACTAGTTTTCATCAAAAACACATGTTGATTTTTCCAATTTCACATGATAGTAATCAAAGCATGTAATAAAGACAAAGTATTATTAGGTACAACAAATAAACTTATTTTAATCAACCTAACAATTATAACAAGATCTGAAACAACACACTAATCTTCAAACCCTAGGTTTTAGACTAGCTAAGCTTTTATGAAATGCAAGAATTTTGTAACACTAATGATGTATTTAATGCAAAATGTACTATATGCAATCCAAGAAATGATGAATGCACCTAATTTAAATTAGATCTATAATAGAAAGCAATATTTTTTAGAGATGAAGAAAGATGCAAGAGTGTAGAAAGAGTCGGGTTCACCAAAATGTTATGTAGAAAAGAGTGATCTAGTCTTAGGAGTTAACTAGGTCGAAACCCTCTTCTACAAATATTGAGACACAAAATGAGATTGGATTCTACACTTTAGGGAGAGCCAAACTATAGGGGTTCTACATCTTTGTTGTTTAGATGAGTGTTAGAGCAAATTCAACCAATGTAGTTAGGGCACAAGATCAAAACCTAGTTGAGAAAGATTAAGCTATAAAAGATTGTCAGAATTGAGATTTGAGAAACTAATTAAATAGAAGAGGTAAAGAAGAAATTCAGAACTTGGATCTGGTGACAAAAATGCATAGGACCAAGGTGCTTGGGTGCCCTAGACACCTTTAGGGTTTACAGAAACAACCACTTTTGTCAGGTTTGCACCTGTAATATTTTCCATCTCTCAAACTGGCATCTCTCGAAACATGTTCATTTTCTCTGCACACAAGAAAGAAGAGGAAAATGTTTGTGTCTATATAGGAGCTTTCCTCAGTCAAGCTTCTATTTCCATATTCCTACCTCATGAATAGCCAAGATTAAATCCAAATGTCATGTGTGTTTAGAAATCCTAAGTGTGAGTAGTAACATGCAAGATCTAATAAAAAAATAGCAAACCTTAATCCTATATTTCTCAATAAAATAGGAAAAGAATGCCTCACTCAAGGAATCTCACAACTTCACCTCAAGGATGAAGATTCATGGAAGGTTTGCAAAATAAGAAGGCAATGCAACCATACCCTTGGCAGGTACTCAAGCCAAACTCAAGTTGGTGGTTCCAACCCTTCTCCTAGTCATGCAAAGTGCTTCAACCTAGGAGCAAATGAGATAGACTCAAGATCTCATCTCTTAGCCTTCATACAAATCTCTCTAAGAGAAAAGTAGAACTCCACTTGAACAAAAACCTACAGTAACATAATAGTATAGAGAGAAAATAGCAATAGAGAGATTTTCCACATTCAAAATCAATCTTGTCATCTAGTTTAAAATGAGGTAAGTCACTTACTTTTATACAAGGCTATAAAAAAGAGTAATTAGGATTAAAGTGCTGGCATAATGTGCCAAAAAGTAAATTTGAATTTAGGGTTGGCCTAAATAACATCAAAGCTAACTTGTAACTTAAAATTGCATCCAAAAACATGGGAGGGACTAGGGCACTTGGGTGCCCTAGGCCCAAAGGAAAATTAAGACTTAAGTCCACTCTTAATGTGGGGCTAACTCCAAATCTTGATTTATTTCTTAGGGTCATGACAAAACTTTAAGTGGAATCATGACATTCTCTATAAACGGGGCAAAACGAGGATTTTAAGGTGGAACTAAAAATGGACTAGGCTTGGGATCACTAAAGGGAGGAGCTAAACATAGTGAAATTGTGCCTACACACAAGTGTACACAATTTATGACATAACAAAAGGAAAAGGTTTATTGACTTCAAGAACTAGATTAGGTGAAATAGATTTTTGAAGTAGAAGGAAGATCAAATGAGGGAAAGATGATATATATATATATATATTTGAGAGAAAGAGACTTATAGATAGAAATAACTTCATCAAATAAGGCATTGAATTAAACTTAAATTCTTTGGAGGTATTTATAAAGGGCTTCCCTTAGCATAAAATAAATTTGGAGGAGATCCCAAAGAGTGATTTTGTTGAAATTAGGGCAGACAACTGAGAGGGGGGGTGAATTAGTTGTCACAAAACTTTTATCCTTTGCTACATTTAATCTTCTTTACCACTTATTAATAGATTAAAGATATAACCATGAAAGCATGAATTAACAACATATGAGCAGAAACATAATCAACACACATAACACCAGGAATTTTACGTCGAAACTTGGTTACGGGAAAAACCACTGTGGGGGTTAACCCACAAGATTTATTCTCTATTAAAAGAATACAAAATGGGAAGGCACTTTCCTTCGGGCGCACTGCCCAGAGCTCACTGCTCAAAAGAGGCTCACTACCTATAAGAACATTTACAATGTTAACACAGAAAGATTGAACTAAGAAACAACATCTTCATGCAAGGTTCAGTTCCATTGAAGCGCACAACACCTCTGCTCTACCCCACTTACTTCCTTGCTAAATCCACATCTTCTCTCCCATCCACATCTTTCCATGACTTCACAACACTTATTTATACAAGTCATCGACTTTGGAATGAACATCAAAGTCGGCCAAACAATCATCTATGTGAACCACTACACTGTCAGTCAAACATAACTTGGACTCAAATATTCCTCAAACATCGTGCCACACTCCATAAAACTTCTCTTAGAT
Organism: Cunninghamia lanceolata; assembly: GCA_027924645.1. Classification (NCBI taxonomy): domain Eukaryota; kingdom Viridiplantae; phylum Streptophyta; class Pinopsida; order Cupressales; family Cupressaceae; genus Cunninghamia; species Cunninghamia lanceolata. The sequence goes on along the minus strand of BSBN01000564.1, from coordinate 7,105,469 downwards.
CATCCGCAACATGCACCATGCATTCGGTCGACCAAGTCTGGAAAGAACAACACCCAAGGAGAAATCTTTATCCACAAGTTCAATCCTTAATGCAGATCACCAACACAACAAGCACTTGATTTAGAGACCACCTCAAGCATAATGAAATCAATAGGAACAACTGCACCACCTCAGATCACCAGAAGCACTTGGACCTTCATCTGAGAACTCAAGAACACCAACTGTCTTGACTGTCATACTAGAAAGATTGCTTGTGGACCTCTAAACCATGAACCACTTGAGTTGAGGATACACACTGATATCGTAAACACACCTCTAGATCCGCAAATCATAATATTCCAATGCGGATCAATCCAGACCAAATTTCTGTCACTCTATCACATCTGAACAATTAGAAAACCCAGTTCTACTCAGATGGCCATAACTTCGCCAATTCTCCATGCGGACCTCTCAAATCTTAACTAGAGCAACTTCAGACAAACCTCTACAAAACTTTTAATCCGTAGACTCTTATCTTCATCTTACTGGGAATGTAGAGCAATCTACTTCACTTAACTGTACTGTCTTCACTATCTCTGACAGAGAGATATGTAACTCACTTGTTTCTTCCGGAGAGGCTAATTTTCTCAATATCCTCAACATACAAGTCTTCTAAACAAGCAATAGAATAAGATACAATTGACACTAATGACAACAAGGATATGTTGACATCAATGACAATACCGATTAGGCACATATTTGCAACAATATCCCCCTTTATCATTGATGGCAACATTTGATGTGAAAAACTGTTTCAACCATCAAGACAAGAACTTCTCCCCCTTTCTCTTATCACACCTGCAACCACTTTCTTCACTGCTGCCCCTTTCACCAACAACTACTTACTTCCAAGTTTTTCATATGACTTCTCTCCCCCTTTGACATCAATGGAAAAGGGCACATATTTGCAGTCATCTTTCACTCTTTTTGTTTCTTAGACAAGACCAAATTGAACTCAGAACATGCTGACTACTCGCCTTGAGTAGCATCCCATTAACACCAATCTAGATCACTAGATATGACTATGACTTCCACAAGATTGATGCACATTAGTGCACCTTAGTTCTAAACAGAGGGGTAATCACCCCTAGCTTCCCTCTGAGATACTCAAAAGTGTCCGTAGGTAGAGGCTTAGTGAAGATATCCGCAATCTGATCCTTTGAAGAAGCAAACTCCAATTTGACTTCATTTTTATTTACCTTCTCTCTCAAAAAGTGAAACTTGATGGATATATGCTTTGTCTTTCAATGCAACACCAGATTCTTTGAAATGTTTATTGCACTTGAATTATCATAGAAGATTGTAGTAGGCTCTTCAAACACAATTCAGATATCCTTCAACATTTTCTTCATCCACAAAACTTGAGTACAATTGCTTGCTGCTACTATATACTCTACCTCTACAGTAGACAGAGAAATTACCTCCTTTTTGCTCAACCAAGAAACCAATCTCTTACCCAAGAAAAATGCACCACCACTATTAATTTTCCTATCATCCACATCTCCTACCCAATCAGCATCTGTATATGCATGAAGAGTGAAATAATCACCCTTAGGATACCATAAGCCATAATCAGATGTTCCCTTTAGATATCTAAAAATTCTTTTGACTACTACAACATGAGATTCTCTAGGATCAGCTTGAAATCTAGCAACAAGACCAAATGCATTCATAATATCAGGTCTGGTATGAGTCAGATAAAGCAGCCCTCCAATCATTGATCTATACCTCTTCTGATTTGCCTTAGGAGAATCATCATCTTTACTTAACTTGTATCTAGTTATCATAAGAGTACTCACTGGTTTTGAATCCTCCATTCCAAACTTTTTCAACAAATCTTTCACATACTTAGATTGAGATATGAATATGCCCTTATTTGACTGAATGATTTGCAGATTGAAGAAGAAATTCATTTCACCAAGCATGGACATCTCAAATTCACTTTGCATCTGATCAGCAAATTTTTTACACATGCTCTCATTTCCACCAAAGATGATATCATCAACAAATACCTCAACAATCAAGATGTGTTCATGATTAATTTTGAAATAAAGATTACTGTCATCAGTGCCTTTGCTAAAGCCTAACTTTAGCAGATACTTATCTAACCTTGCATACTAGGCTCTTGGGGCTTGTTTAAGTCCATACAATACTTTCTTCAATCTATAGACCATATCTCCTTGATCAAACAATTGGAATCCTTCTGGTTGCTCAATGTAGACTTCTTCCGATTCTCCATTCAGGAATGCTGACTTGACATCCATCGGGTAAACTTTGAAATCTTTGTAAGCAACAAAGGCAAGAAATAATCTGACTGCTTCGATTCTTGCCACCAGAGCAAAAGTTTCTTCAAAATCAATTCCTTCTACCTGAGAATATCCTTTGCAAACCAATCTTGCTTTGTTTTTCACAACTTCACCATCTTCATTCAATTTATTCTGGAAGACCCATTTAGTTACAATTACATTTTTGTCTTTAGGTCTAGGAACAAGATCCCAAGTATGATTCTTTTCAATTTGCATTAATTCTTATTCCATTGCTTTTACCCAATTTTCATCATTACATGCTTCATTCACTGATTTTGGTTCAATCTTTGAAATTAAACAGTACTCCACTTGTTCTTCAACAATTTTTCTTCTAGTTTGAACACCTTTATTTCTATCTCCTATTATCTGATCTTCAGAATGATTCAACCTTACATACCTGGGAGTTTTGGGATTTTCTTGAACTTTTGATTCTTGAACTTGTTCCTCAGCATTTTCATTTGCTTCTTGAGTCACTGGAGTTTTTAGAGAAATATGAATCTGAGTCTGACATTGAACTTGCTTTTCATTTTCATCATCTGATTCATATCCATAGAACTTGGAAGGTCTCTCCATGCTTTCATCTACCTTGACATTAGCACTTTCCACAATCCTTTTCAATCTCTTGTTAAAGCACCAGTATGCCTTTCTTTGGTTAGAATAACCCAAAAATATTCCTTCATCACACCTTGCATCAAACTTTCCTAGATCTTCATCTCTTTTGATATAGCATTTACTACCAAAAAATCTAAAGTATTTCATAGTAGGAGCATTACCAAACCATAGTTCATAAGGGGTTTTACCAGTATTACCTTTGATCTACACCCGGTTAAGACTCTAGACATAAGTACTCACAGCCTCTCTCCAATAGACATGTGGAACATTTTCTTCCATCATCATGGTTCTAGAAGCCTCTTGAATAGTCTAGTTCTTCCTTTCCTCAACTCCATTCTACTGAGGAGTCCTAGGAGTAGATAACTGTCTTCTTATTCCATGCTTTTCACAAAATGCATTAAACTCACCAGAGGTAAACTCTCCACCTCTGTCAAATCTTAGACACTTTATCTTCACACCAATCTCATTCTCCACTCTAGCCTTGAACACCTTGAATTTGTCAAGAGCCTCTAATTTCTCTCTCAAGAAAGTGACCCACATCATCAGGGAGTAATCATCACTCAGCAACATAAAGTATATGTCTCCTTGCAAACTCCTAACTCTGGCAGGACCACACAAATCAGTGTGCACAAGTTCCAACAATCCACTTGAAAATTGTTCTTTACTTTTGAATGTAGGTATGCTCTGTTTGCCCAACTGACATTCCTTACACATGCTATTAGCAGTTTTTACAAGCTTTGGAAGATGTCTCACAACATGAGTAGTACTTATCTTGACAATGTTATCAAAATTTACATGACACATTCTCCTATGCCATAACCAACTCTGATCAATCTGAGCAATCAAACATCTTTTATCAGTGCAACTTAAATGAAAGATATTACCTATAGTCTATGTACCAGATGTAATCTCAGTTCTGGAGCTTTTCAAGATTCTGTATTTTCCATCCTTGAATCGGAGGTCATACCCTTTGTCAACTAACTATCCAACATTGAGAAGATTATGCTTCAACCCTTCTACATATAGAATCATCAATGTTGTGCTTGCCATAAAAAGAGATGGATCCTCTGCCATGGATTCTGCTAGCTGAATTGTCTCCAAACTTCACAATTCCACCTTCATATCTTTCCATACTTACAAACTTACTTTTATCACCTATCATATGGTGAGAACATCCGCTATCAATCACCCATTCATCCTTTTCTTCAACCTGAGAAACCAAGGCACTTTCCACATTCATATAGCTAGCAGATTCAGTAAGCACCTGATTTTCTTCTTTGATAGAAATGAACACCCATTCATTTCTAGATGTACTTCGCTTATCAGATTCATCATCGGTAACTTGTTCATTAGCAACTACTTGGACATAGTAGCTGAAACCTAGGTCTATTACGGTTTGTCTTTGAAACCCTCTCCGGACATCTTGAAGCAAAATGACCAATCTTATTGCAAGCAAAACATTTGAAAGGCAACTTTCCTTCATGAGGGCTTCAATTTCTTTGAGCTCCGTTTCATCGTCTTCAAGTTCCTTCCTTGTCTTCTCATATCTAGTTAGTCTTCTTGAAGAGCTTTCACTTGGTCAAATCTTTGCTTCCCGAAAACACTGGCCTTAAAAGAAAATTTTGATTTAGGAAGGGAATCACCAAACTCACTCATTTCAAATGCTGAAATCTTGCCAACCAATTGATCCATGTAATAGTTGTCACAGTCCTAATCTCCTCAATAGCAACAACTCTATGCTTGTATGAAGCAGGTAAGGATCTGAGCACCTTGCCAACAATCTCTGATTCTTCCAGTTTTCCACCAGCACACCTGATACTGCACAAAAGTTCATTCACCTTCTGCATGTAGGAAGTAATGTTTTCATCTTCACTCATCCTTAAACTTTCGTATCTACCCTTTAGGCTCTGTAACTTAGCACATTTGACATATGTGTCACCTTCATATAGAGTTTCCAACTTCCAGATTTCATGACCAGTTTTCAATTCTAGGACATTTGTCATTCTGTATCAGTTAGGGCACTTAACAATGCTTCTTTAGTCCAAATGTTGTTTTCAACATCTTTGAGTTCATTTGGAGTTGAAGGACCTTTCTCCAAGGGCTTATACTCATCCTTTATTATCAACCAATAAGCATCACCCATGCATTACAAATGGCACTCGTGACTCTTCCAAAGAGAGTAATTTGTTCCATCGAATCTCAGACTATCCTTCTTGTAAGTTGACATCTTGGATCTCCTCAAGTGGTCAAGCTTCTTTTAGAGGAACCAGTTTTGATACCAATTGTTGAAATTAGGGCAGACAACTGAGAGGGGGGGAGTGAATCAATTGTCACAAAACTTTTATCCTTTGCTACATTTAATCTTCTTTACCACTTATTAATAGATTAAAGATATAACCATGAAAGCATGAATCAACAACATATGAGCAGAAACATAATCAACACACATAACACTAGGATTTTTACGTGGAAACCCGGTTAAAGGAAAAACCATGGTGGGGGTTAACCCACAAGATTTATTCTCTATTAAAAGAATAGAAAATGGGAAGGCACTTGCCTTTAGGCGCATTGCCCAGAGCTCACTGCTCAAAAGAGGCTCACTACCTACAAGAACATTTACAATGTTAACACAAAAAGATTGAACTGAGAAACAACATCTTCTTCATGCAAGGTTCATTTCAATTGAAGTACACAACACCTCTGCTCTGCCCCCACTTACTTCCTCTCTACATCCACATCTTTACACAACTTCACAACATTTATTTATACAAGTCGTCAACTTTGGAATGAACATCAAAGTTAGCCAAACAATCATCTATGTGAACCACTACACTATCATCCAAACATAATTGGGACTGAAATCTTCCTCAAACATCACGCTACGCTCCATAAAACTTCTCTTAGATCATCTGCAACACACACCGTGCATTTGATGGGCCAAGACTGGAAAGAACAACAACATCCAAGGAGAAATCTTCATCCACAAGCTCAATCCTCAATGCAGACCACCAACACAATAGGCACCTGATTCAGAGACCACCTCAAGCACAATGAAATCAACAAGAACAACCGCACCAGCTCAGATCACCAGAAGCACTTGCACCTTCATCTAGGAACTCAAGAACACCAACTGTCATGACTATCATACTAGAATTATTGCTTGCAGACCTCCAAACCATGAACCACTTGAGTTGAGATATACACTGATATCCCAAACACACCTCTAGATATGCAGATCATAATATTCCAATGCAGATCAATCTGGACCAAATTTCTGTCACTCTGTCACTTCTGAACAATTGCAAAACCTGATTCTACTCAGATGGACATAGCTTCACCAATTCTCCATGCGAACCTCTCAAATCTTAACTGGAGCAACTTCAGACAAACCTCTACAAACCCTTTAATCCATAGACTCTTATCTTCATCTTACTGGGAATGCAGAGCAATCTACTTCACTGAACTGTACTGTCTTCTCTGTCTCTGATAGAGAGATATGTAACTCACTTGTTTCTTCTGGAGAGGTTAATTTTCTCAATATCCTCAACATACAAGTCTTCTAAACAAGCAATAGAATAAGATATAGTTGACACTAAGGACAACAAGGATATGTTGACATCAATGACAACACTGATTAGGCACATATTTGGAACAGATTTTGGCTTGTGTTGCTTGTAATTATTTACAGAAATCATATACTTTAGGATTCTTGGGAGTGACATGAGGTAGAGGTAAAGAATAATAATGGTAAAAGGGAGTGAAGTTAATATTGATATGTTTTCCTATTTCATCCAGTATCATAAGTATGACTGACTATAGTATAATCTATCAGGGGAAGATTCTTATTCATCAAAAGAAGTGGGTTAAGGGATGTGCTACTACTTTCATAGTAGGGGTTGCAAGTACAAAACCTTAAGAAGAGTAAAATGTGGCATATTTATTGGTTGAATATCAGAGAAATTAGGGTCATGTATTTTCTTATATATGTCTGTATATTAGGTTAGGAATCTTAAGCAAGGGTGTGAATATACTTGTACATGGTTTCAAGAGAAAAGGACAAAGTGACTAATTAGAGTTACACTAGGAAGGGAGGGGCATGTTTTGCCTATATATGTAAAGTGATTAATAATAGTATTTAAAATCTCATGAAGAAAGTAAAAATCATTGTCCATGAATTAAGCCAATTATGTGTATTTCCATTTAATGGATTAAGAAAATAACAAATGAGAATACTCTCATAACAATGAATTCATACATAGAATCCATAAATGACTACACATGATATTTAGGATCTCTTTCATTATAATGTGTAGATTATATTATAGAATTAGGATAGGAAGAAGTAAAATAAGATTCATCATGTAGAGAATGATCATGAGTAAAAAGAGTTGTATTCAAATCTACCATATAAAATGAATCTATTGTGTTAACTAATAAATTACTAATAATATCATTCTCATCACATGTGTTAGAATAGTAATCCTCTTGTTTAGTTGAAATGTGTAGTAGAGGGTGTTAGAAATGTTGTCGAAATGTCATTGATGTCAAGGCAATGGAGGGAAAAGTATAGTTGCAAGATGTTAATGTTATCATTTGTCATTATGTTTACACACTGGGATCAACTATTCCTGATTATCTACTATGGTTGCGGAAGTCTGGAGATGTTTGCGGCAATTTTCTGAGGTCTGTTGCTTATAAGCAGTGTTAGACTATCATGTTCCCTGGTACCGCATTCTACCACAGTTGATTGTTTGACTCTGCGGTTTGGAGGTTGAAGAGAAAAGAACAAGGCATGTTATATCTTAATTACAGAATTTATGGATCACCACAAAGATATCTAGAAGAGTTTGAGTCAAGACAATGAAACTAGTTAATAGGATTGTCAGTGAAGACTACCGCATACTACCGCATCTAGGTGTATGGTCTTGCAGTTTGGAAGATAGATTTAGTTAGCTATTATGTTGGTTTGGGGCAAGTTTTAGGTGATTTGAGTTACCACAAAGGTATCTGGAAGTATTAGTGTGAAGACAATGTTACTATGTTACAAGAAGATCAAGTGTATGTATGTTTGAGGGGTTGTGCTAGATAAAGGAAATGTGCGCTAGTAAGAGAAAGCGTGTGAAGGTAGTATGGGACTAGGAGAACTCATGGAATGAAGTGCATAACGTGATTTCAATCCTATGTTACTGCATAGGATTTGGAGTCGAGCTCACTACACGCTACATGAATAAAGGATTGACAACTGACATGAGTTGTATTGGAGAAATATGTTAAGTTATGGAAGAGTTTTTTGATATGAAGCATGTAATGATACTTCATTCCTACATTACCGCATTTGATTTGAGATAAAAATTTATATGCAAGGTCAACTACACATCTCATATGGCATAGAGTTGTGCACCACCTTGTAGCTGACACAAAAGATCTGGAAAGAGCTACAGATGGTATATATACAAGTGACTTGAAGATGTTTTTAAAAAAGAGAGATGGGAGGTAAAAAGTAAGTAGTACATTGTGTAAGTAATGTGCAAAGGGCATGAATAGAAGATGACCCAAAGTTTGCACAATTTGTGTTAGTACTTTAATAAGCATATTGTTTTATCTGGAGAAGAGAAATGTTAAGAAGTGTGTGATGCTGTACATTTGAAGGTGTGCAAAAATTGATATTTTAGAATCTGAGTTGGTGCTCAGTGGTAGGGTCAATGCTCTATGTGGAAAGAACTTGATCCTAATTCAGTTAGTTGAAGTTGGTTCTTCATTGTTGGGTTGGTTCTTAGTGTGGATTGATCTGGATCTGGTTGTCTACTTCTTTAGTTGGTGCCTCATATTCTAAGTTGGTGCTTAGAGAAAAAGTTGGTGCTCATTTTGATAAGGGGATTGGAGTCTCCTATAGGTTGGTGCCTGCAAATATGTAAAAATATTGATGTCCTTCTTAGGTTGAAATTCATGTGGGTTAGTGCCTATAAAATATTGTAATTCATTGACTCATTTTGTGAGGCTAGATATGGGTAATAGACCCACTAAAATTTTCTCACCATGGTTTTTTCCTTCTAGGTTTCCATGTAAATCTTGTGGTCTATAGTGTGAATGTATGGATGTGCTTATGTTTGCATAATTATTACATAATTTGATTGGTGCGGTAAAGATCTTGATGTTGCGGTAAAGTTGAAGTAAAAATTGGTATATATTGATTCACCCCCCCTTTCTCAGTATATCTGTGTGTTCTAACAATTGGTATTAGAAGTAGTACATTGTGTAAGTAATGTACAAAGGGCATGAATAGAAGATGATCCAAAGTTTGCACAATTTATGTTAGTACTTGTATAAGCATATTATTTTATCTGGAGAAGAGAAATGTTAAGAAGTGTGTGATGCTATACATTTGAAGGTGTGCAAAAATTGATATTTTAGAATCTGAGTTGGTGCTCAGTGGTAGGGTCGATGCTCTATGTGGAAAGAACTTGATCTTGATTCAGTCAGTTGAAGTTGGTTTTTCATAGCTGGGTTGATGCTTAGTGTGGATTGATCTAAATTTGGTTGTCTACTTCTTTAGTTGCTGCCTCATATTCTAAGTTGGTGCCCAGAGAAAAAATTAGTGCTCATTTTGATAAGGGGATTGGAGTCTCCTATAGGTTAGTGCCTGCAAATCTATAAAAAGATTGGTGTCCTTCTCAGGTTGAAATTCATGTGGGTCAGTGCCTACAAAATATTGTAATTCATTGACTCATTTTGTGAGGCTAGATATGGGTAGTAGACCCAATAAACTTTTCTCACCATGGTTTTTTCCTTCCAGGTTTCCACGTAAATCTTGTGTTTTGTAGTGTGAATATGTGGATGTGCTTATGTTTACATAATTCTTACATAATTTGATTGGTGTAGTAAAGATCTTAATGTTGTGGTAGAGTTGAAGTAAAAATTGGTATATATTGATTCACCCCCTTTCTCAGTATATCTGTGTGTTCTAATAATTGGTATTAAAAGAAAGGTTCCTTGGTGTAGCCTAACAGCTGAGGGTAGATCTTGGATTGAAACACATGGTAGGTTATGAAGGATCTTATTCAAACAAAGTACCACTACTTGATGGAACAAATTATGCATTTTGGAGTATAAGGATGGAAGCCTATCTAAACTTATTAGGGTTTGATGTTTGGTAATCTATTGTCAATGGTTATACTCTTCCAGAAACTCCTCCAATAGATCAGGCTGATAAGAAAAAATGTGAGAATAATGTTAAAGCTATCTTGAATGTAATACTATGTGGATTGACAAATGCTGAATTTGTTAAGGTGATGCACTGCAAGTCTGCTAAGGACATCTGGAAAAAACTTCATAGTATTTATGAAGGAGATGATAAGGTAAAACAAGCTAAGATACATACATACAAAGGCAGGTTTGAAAGTTTGAAGATGAAGGAAGAAGAAAACACTGTTGATTATCTACTTCGGGTGGAAAAAAATGTCAATGCTATCAGAGAACTTAGTGAAGAAATGAAAGAATTAGTAATTATGAAGAAGGTTTTAAGATCCCTTCCCCAAAGGTATGCTTCAAAAGTTTTTCTTGAAGAAGCTAGAGATCTAAATAAGCTTATGATGGATGATTTTTATGGATCTCTTACTACGCATGAAATGAGAAATGTGAGTAAGGAGACTTCAAAGAAAGAAGTTGCTTTCAAAACTATATCTAAGAAAGAAAAGAATGATGAATCTGACCTAAGCAATGGATCTGATGATGATGAAGCAAACTTTGTGAGGAAATTAAAGAAGGGCTTCAACAAGTACAAAGGTAAGTTACCTTTCAAATGCTTTAACTGTGGTAAAGTAGGTCATTATGCATCTAAGTGTCCCTTTGGAGAAAATAAAAATAGCATTAAGGGTTTTAAAAGGAATAACTTCAAAAAACATAAGAAAAGCCTCTACTCAAAAGAAGACAGTAGCTCATCAGGAGAGGTAGTTCACTACTCATCAAAAAGTGAAAGGGAAGAAGCCCTATTCATGGCTATGGAAGTCCTGGACAACTAAGAAAACACTACTAATGATGAAGATGACATGACAACCATTGACGAAGAAGAATGTAAAGTTGATCTTGAAGGTCAACTTATTTTTTCTCTTGAAGACTATAGATTAGTGAGGAAAGAAAAAAATAACAAAAGGCAAAGCTTAAAGAATCAGAGGAAATGATTGTGAGCTTGACAATTCAAGTTGAAGAGGGAAAAAGGGATTGTAGACATTGTGAACATTGGTCTCAAAGCCAGATTAGATAAGTGTTTAAAACTAGAAGAAATTGTTTCACTAAGAAAGGAAGATGAAAAAGTACATGCTCAGTTGAATAAGAATATCAAGTTTAGAAAGAGCTCTGAAATTTTGGATGATATAATAAACATTCAAGGACCTCTATTCATAAAGTCAGGATTGGGCTATGATGAAGAAGCCACACAATCTTCTGCTCCTGCAAAGAAGACTGACTTAGAGAAAACAGTGCCAAATAAAGAAATCCCAATGAAGAAAGAGAGTAAGAAAATTAAAGAAGTTAATTTTATCCTTGTCATCTCTGAAAAGAAAAAATTTGGAAGATGAATCTCTACAAGACAAACATTCATGATGTTATGGAGTAAAAAGTGGACACATGCCTTTTTACCTCCTAGTTTAGCTCCTAGGTCCTATTTGCTTCATTATACATTCTAATTGAGCATCCCAAAGAAAAGAGCCCAACACCCATATGAATTTGGTACCTTGGGCCCTTCATTAGGCTTGGCCCTAACCTAAATTAGGCCACTGGACTTGGGTGCCAACTGCCCAAGTCCTCCCTAATTGGTTAGGAGAAATAAATGGTATGTCAGCTTGGGACCTTTAAAAATATTCCTCCTTGTCTGCTTTTGTGATTTAATTTCATAAATGTTAGTGAGAAAGCATATATTTAAGTGAGTTTTTGACTTCATTTTAAACCTAGATGGATATTGCAAACTTATGATATTGGAGCTAAGAGCATTCAAGACATTCATTGTGTTATTGTTGTAGATTTTGTTTGTATTTGTGTGTTTGTTGCAGATTTGGCATCATCATCCATCTCCTTATGAGTTGAAGATATTTCATCCTCCTAAGGACTTCACCTCTGAGGTGACATCATTGTTATTTGAATAATTTGAATCATTTCATCATTTGGATTATCTTTAGCCTCTACCCTACAAGGGCATGCTCTCTATCTAACAATGGTGTTGGGAAAGCTTGAATGCTAACCCAGGATTTGACTGAGGCAAATCTAAACACCACAACCTCTAAACCCCTCTCTTATCATCTTGTGTGTAGGTTACAAGTACTGGTTTTAGGAAAAGTGGAAGTACAGGAAGGCACTGTAGGAATTAAGGTTTTGGGATCTAAAAATAGTTCCAGAATATCTCATTGAAAAGACTTGGGTGGTTGGCGCCCTAGTCTATAGGGCCTCCAGGTTCTGGATCTAGTTTCTAAGCATCATTTGCAACATATTCTCAATTTTGATGTCTGACATATTCTTACTTTTAGACTTGGGTGGTTACCCAATTCTTCCTCTGACACCTCGACTTCCGAGAGATAGGTTCCGATATCTTATTGATCATCTCTATACTTTTAGTTTCTAGATTTCTATTGTCATTTTTTCGTTTCAAGCTATTTATCTCATAACTAGGGTTTTACTCATACTTAGCCTAGGGTTTGATAAAAGGCTTGGTTGAACCTCATCTTTCCTTGACAAACAAGAGCACAAAATTAGTAGCAAAGTCCTCTTCCATCTTGTAGTGACTTAATTTCGGTTTTTACCTTGAATGTTGTAGTGAAAGGAGGGTTTGATCTAGTGTACTCACATGCTTGCATTCATCTCCCTTCTCCTTTTACTATTAAACATTTTGGTGAACCTATAGTAGTGAACATTTACATCTTGCTGAGTGTTGAAATCAGTCTTTGCATTAATTCATATCATATCTATCATCCTACATTGGAAAATCTTGCATAAATTTGAAAAAAAAAAAAAAGCATTCTAGGCTTGCATAAAGGCATAGTTTCTCATTATTTCATTGCATATCATTGGAAACATTTAATTTTCTGATTTTTACATCAGATCTGAAAAAAATTACAGTACTTAATCATTTCATGATATCACATATTTCCTTTGCATATATCATTTGTAAGGGTTTTGTTAAAAACTTGCATTTTTCATTTAACCTATTTCTTTTAAACGCTAGGGTTAGTAGTCAAAATCTTAGTTCAGATTGTGCTGCTTCTATAAACACTCATTCAAAACCTGATTTTGAGTTTTGTTGCTTCATTGTGTGTGTTCTTGTATTAAAATTTCAAATCCTTGTAATTACACAGTGTGTATTTTAACATAAAAGGTTTTTACACACTTTCTTCAAAACTATTTGACCAAATTTTATACTCATTCATATTGCCTTGTTTTGAAGCACTATTCACATCATCCTTACTTTCTTTGTAATGAAATTCATGTGTTTTTTATTGTCAAAAACCTGATTCTCCTCTAGTTGGTGCTTTGGTGGGAAACAGTCTCACATACATGGCCTCTCATCAAAATAAGGGTGGTATGGTCCCTCCTCAAGTTTATAGGAAGAGGAAGACTACTGAACTTGAAATAATCTTTACACCACATTATAGAACAATTGGAGACATTGAAGGACCTCTTTACATCACTGCATGTATAAGTGGAAATCCTACAAGAGGGGTCCTTATCGATCCTAACTGTATGACGAATGTGATTATTGAAGAGTTCCTCTACATGCATGATTTGATACAAGAATCTTATGAACCCACACGTATGATGGTTAAGACACATACTGGAGCTTTCCTCCCAGATATAGGGAAGATTACATTGTTGATTAAAGTAGTTGAGAAAGCACTGGAACAATCATTTGATATCATCCCTACTTTCAACCTATTTCGTGTGAAACTAGGCCATCCATGGCTCAAGTTCATGAAAGCGGTCCCCTCTATAATTCATAAATGTCTAAAATTTCATCATCAAGGGAGATTATATGTTGTCCACCATAGTCTATGGAAACCTATGGTTTCTCATGTGGAAACTTCAACCTAGACTACTTTTGGCCACAACCTACCAAGCCTCCTCAACCATGAGAAGATCAATTCTTCCTGGGATATCAAAGATACAAAGCAAAGTTAATAACAAAATTGGCTAGAACTCCTATTGAACAAATAATAAATGAAGAGTAGCCTAAATCTAAAGAACCCCCTTGACCATGAGGTAAGGGAGTCTTTGTCGAGGTTCCTTCTCTACCATCCTTACAAGGATCAGAAGATACCTATAAATAACAAAGCATTTCATTACAGAAAATCAACTTTGTGCCAACTTCTTCCTTTGAGATGTTGAAGACAATGGAAAATCATGAGAATCCTTTTGCAAACATCACTACTAAAACATGAAGGAATAGGCAAGCAAGAGAAAGAAGAAAGAAAAGACAAACCTTAGCTCAAAAAGGAAAACCTCAACAAGAAAACATTCCACCAACTACTATTGAATCAAAAAGGAAGAGATAAACGTTGAAGAGTTAAAGGACAATGATTTTCTCAATGAGAACTGCTAGTGCAGTTGGGTAGCAGGTATGTATTTCTAATCTTTTTTAGCCACCTTTGATGTAGCATCTCTTTGAGTTGCTCACTTACGTGGCCTCCTCTTATGTGTTGTGTTCCCCCGTGCTATGTTAAGTGTTGTTTAGGTCTCTTTGGATGACCCTTGATACTCTTGTAAGGTCAAGGATACAAGGAGACTGCCTCTATTATGACCATTCTTCTATATGTTTCTCTATTCGTCTATCTTTCCTCTCCTCTATTTTATTGTTGTGTGTTGTGCCTTTGGGGCATGACTTTGTGGAGGATGTCTTGGGGGCATCTTCCTGTGTTGTAAACCTAAGTCACTCTTGTTTCCTCTCTCATTTTATTGTTTACATTCTTCAGTGACTCTACTAGTCGGTAGATGATGAAAACAAATAAATACTGATAAGGACTATGTGTCCCTTCAGAAAGAAAGTAAAAATGGACCTAGTCCATATATGAAGATGGGGTTAATATATATATCCAATGCTTGATTAGTAGAATCACTCCGTGTTGTGATATTTGTTGTAGCAAACCTTGGCAATACTCTAAATATGCTTCAACATACTTTGGATTGTTTTATATCTCACCTTGTTGCTACACCTGACTCTGAGATACCTGCAGTAGCCTAAAGGCTATACTTGGTTCTGAACCCACAAGTGTAGCCTTGGTCTCTCTCATGTGATATGATTTCTATATAGCTTTCATGAATTGATTTGGTTGTTATCTTAGAGTAAGATTTTCTAACCAAATCTTATATCTTGTTGATTATCTTAACAAATGATATCGATGTGTTTGTGGGAACATTCGGTGATCGTGGAACATGTCACTTTGGGGCATAGGCTTTACAAAAGCTCTTGTTCCCTTGCATGTTTTCACTCTACCTTAATGTGCTTGATACCAGCAAGCAGGATCAACCACCTTAAGGTGGGGGCATATATAATGGTAACTGCTTGATTACTTTTGACATTGACAAAGCATGTTTGAAAGCCCTCATCACAAGGCAAGATGGTGTATCTCTTGAGCTAGTGCACATCCTTTAAGCAAAAATCCCTCATTGCAAGGTGGGATGGCATATCTCTTGAGCTAGTGTACATCTTTTTATACAAAGCCCTCATTAGGAGGTGGGATGGTGTATCTCTTGAGCTAGTGCACATCCTTTCATACAAAGTCCTCATCATGAGGCGGGGTTGGATCTTGAGTGATTCACCCTTAAGCATGTCTTTGGTAGTTGTGGTAGTGTAGCTCAACTGTCAGGTGTGTTTGGCATGTTTTAGATAGTGGAGTGCAGTAATAAGCTCCTCCCTATCACCCATGTTTATCGTGTATAAGACGTATAGTGTGTCTATGGCATACTATGCGACACTCATGTATTATGTGTGTCTTCCATGTGTTTTATGTGTCTTCCTTGCATGTCTTGCATGTTTGTGGCATGGTCTAAAGATGTGTGGCGATGAGCCCATCCCCACCCTGTATGTATTTTGTGTGTCTTTTCATGTGTGTTTTGTTTACCATAGTTAGCATTATATAGAAATGGAATTTCTTAATCATGTCTTGTATTCATTTATTCTTTGTGTATTACATGATTGTGTTCATGTCTTCTCTACATATTATGTGCTTTCACTACCTTCTTTGTGTATTGCATGCTTCTTTACTATATTAATTGTGTCTTATGTGACTGCTGAGTGTTTTCTTATGTCTTCGTAAGCTTGGGGTCTAGCAATAGTCTTCAAACTTAGGGTGTGTTTGATGTGCTTTGACTATAATTTAATGCATGTATGGATCATAAGATCATACACACATTAAAGTGGGGGCTAAATTCTATGGAGTAAAAAGTGGACACATTCCTTTTTACCTCCTAGTTTAGCTCCTAGGTCCTATTTGCTTCATTATACATTCTAATTGAGCATTCTAAAGAAAAGACCCTGACACCCATATGAATTTGGGACCTTGGTGTTGGAAAGAGACACTATATGGCTTCATGAATGTTCTCATTGATGGAAACAAAGCTCATCCCACCCATCCGCAGGGCATGATATGTCTATACCAGAAGTCAGTTTGAAGAATGTTGTGGTCTGGTAAACAATAACAGAGCATGTGGCAAGGTCCGACAGTCAGGTCCAGATCTCTCAGAGGAAGTATCTTAGTAAAGTACAGATTTGGGGAAGTCAAGAGGAGTAGCTTGACTGATAGATTCCAGGGATTGAGCCTCCGGTGATGGAAGAATGAAGAGACATGAGCACTTGAGTGTTGGGTTCCTGTTTGGCAGAGTAGACAGAGGAAGAACTGACCGGTAGAGTATCAGACCTAAATCTGGATGAGATATTGATGGTGTTCAAGCTTCCTGAGGTATCATTCATGATTGGCTAAGATAATTGATGGCTTCTATAAGCATCTCCTTGATATGCATCACTTGGTAAGCAAGGATTCAACCGACAGATCAAAGTTTGGGATAATATTGACTATTCTGGATGCCGACTAGAAAGGTGTTGAAATCATTTGTATGGATATATATATATATATATATATATACCAGATGGATTTAGATGTGAAGGTGTGTGTTGTAAGTTATGTTGTGTGAATAAAAGCAGAGGAACAGAGTAACAGCAGTAATACAGGTCTGGTATGTGACAGGACAACAACTCCAAAGAAGAGGAAGAATGAAGTGTAGTAGATCAGTGTATTGAGCCTAACCAGAACTGAACCTTAGCATGTGTGGATGCTTCTCATCAGTTCAAGTATCTAGTTTCCTTGTATAAACTATTGTAGGTAGTGAGCCTCTTGTGAGTAGTGTGCTCGGGCAGTGAGCCCTGATGGCAAGTGCCATTTTGTACTATCCTATTCTTTTAACAGAGAATACAATCTTGGGTTAATCACCCCATGGTTTTTTTCCCTTAATAGGGTTTTCCACGTCAAAATCATTGTGTCATGTGTATTGATGTTATTTCCATTTCATGATTATGTTTGCTTATATGATCTAATGCTACATTAATTGTTAAGAAAGATTAGAAGTAGAAGTAATTAAGATAACTGATTCACCCCCCCTCTCAGTTATCAACAATTGGTATTAGAGCCAAGTTCCTCCAAACAGATCCCAATAGCTTGAGGAAGATCTAGGAATTCAAATGGATGTGTATGGTATGAGGGAACAACTTCAGTCTGCCCTAGATGATCTTGAGCAATCTACCTCTGAAGTCAATGAATTGAAGGAAAGACTCAAACAGGCTGATGATTTCATAAATGAACTAAAAGGGAAACTAAGTATCTCTATGAAAAAGAGAAAGGATCTACTTCAGCAATTGGCAAGTCAAGGTGAAGACAATGATACAAATGAATATCTAAAGGAGAAAACTAAGTTATGTGAAAGGTTATCAAAAGAGGTCATTATGGTAAGACATGAAATGGAATCAGGAGTTATGAAATTTACCTAAGAAATTGAAGAAAAAAGGAAAACTGAAGATGATCTAAGACAATCTCTCAAAGAGAAATTAGAAGACTGCCACAAAATGGATAGAATAATCAGGCATCTTGAATCTGATCATGAAGAAGCTAGGGATAATGAAGAACAACTTGAGAATCAGATTGACAATCTTAAAAAGGATCTTCAAACAACAAATGAATACAAAGAGAAATTCAAGATAAGCTCTGCCCAACTTGAAGTTCTTCTTCAAAGCCAAAAGAAGGTAGATGACAAGAAAGGCTTGGGGTATGAGAAAGGTGAAAGCTCCGGGTCTGGTCAGAAGAACTTCATATCAGAAAATCCAAGAAACAGGCCTAGAAGACCTCCGGTAAGGCAACCAAATGCTCAAAGATATCCATCTTTCAATGGATACTACCACAATTGCAATAACTTTGGTCATAAAGGAAATCAGTGCAGAAGAAGAATGAATCAAACTAATACATCCTTCCCCGGATAGTGCTTCAATTGCAAAAGGTATGGTCACAAATCCCATGAGTGTAGAAACATGCAAATGAACAATTCATTCAATGGTAGATGCTTTGCATGCAATAGAATGGGACATATGGCTAATCAGTGTAGATCAAGAGAATATCAGTCAAATATGCAAAGAAATGTTGTTTGCTACAATTGCAATAGATCCGCTCATATTGCCAAATTCTGTAGAAGTAAGAATGAAGACAAAAGGGGTCTGGAACAACATAATCATAACCAAGACAAAGGAAAAGGAAAAGTGAACGCAGATGAAATTTAAAGGGAGATGAATAAGATTTGGGTCAAGAGAAGCACAGAGAATGTTGGGGATGGATCCGCACTAGAATCTAGTGCTAATAATCCTTCTAGAAATTGAATAGATGAGCTTTGGCTCAGGGGGAGTCACTAAGAAAAACCAATTCCCCCAGCCAGTCAATTGGTGCCTGAAATTGGCACATGGGAAGTTGCGGATTAAAGGGTTCTTAGAGAAACATCTAAAGTAGGTTTGGTAAAGATATGAAAGATCCGCAAGAAGATTTGAAGAGTCTAATCTACCAAGATTGATCCAATTTAACAGTCATCCGATAAAAACATGATTCTCACAGTTAGATCCGGCTTGATTCAAAAATTGTGGAATCTTGATCTGCAAATAGATCAAATGATTAGGGAAAGGAAGATAGATTGTCACTATTCACCAAGAATAACTCTAAGTGTATCTCAGTGATCCGGAAAAGATCTGTCTCAGAATAAGAAGAACAAGAAAACTGAAATGACTTAAGTTGTGCATTTATTGCAGTGTGGAATTAGGGTTTTCCCAAGAATAAAAGGGTTCATTCATTCATCATTTGCACATTTGCATTCAAGAAGAAAAGAAAAGGAGCTCTGCAACAAATTGTTTCAAATTTCTCAAAGATCAACCATTGAAGTCGATTCATCCAGCAAATTAATCCGGCTCATTCAGTGAAGCCTAGAAGCATAAAAGGTATTTTCTATTGTTGAATATCTCTCTGTATTTTGAAGATGGCTACTCCAAATGTTGTAAAGATTTCTGATAGGCCTCACCCTAAATTGAAGAAACATCCCTACAAATCTTTAGAAGTGGATCCCTTAGGCACTTTTTCCAGCATTCCGCATGGGGTTTTACATGTTGAAGACATTAGGGCATATATTCATGCAAACATTGAGGAATTCAAAGACTCCAAACTAATGGATATTTACCACAAGGAACTGATAGATGACTCATTTGATCTCAAACTCTAATACAAGGTCATTAGGGATAAACATTTCAGTTAGTGCATTCATTTCCCCTATTTTGCTGAAGATGAATGGGTCCAGTATGTTTTAAGCAGAATGCATGACAACTTCATGTGGTTTAACAGGCCGTTTAAGATCACTAAGGATGCCATTAGGGTAGTAAGTGGATTACACTCAACCGATGGGTTACCTACTCTAAAATCAGTCAAAAATCAAACTGTGAGTGATGCTACCAGATCTAAATTTGATAAAAGAGCAATGATAGTTGAGGATATCATAGATCCAGACATCAAGTTTGCCTCCATGATTATTGGCTACAAGATATATCACTCCAGCAGAGAAAATTCTATATCCAGAATAGCAATCTACACTGCTTATGAAATGTTGAGAAATAATGCAGATTATGATCTTTGTGAATTCCTTCTGAACCAACTGATGGAAAACCTACAAAAGATCAAGAAGGACAAGAAGAACTCTTTCAAGTATGGTGCGTTGATACTGTGTTTGTTCTTCTACTTTTTGAATGAGCTGCCTGGATCCAGTGGTTGGGTATGGCAGAATGACAGACCTGTTGCAATTCAAATTAGAGATTACTTGCATGGACTTGGTGATGCCAAGGCACAAAACACAACACTTTGGGGCTACTTCAAGAACTTTCAGAATATGATGCAAGCTAGAGAGAGAATCCCCCAATCTCTAGTTGAAAAGTATAAGGATACAATTTGCTTTATGGTAGAAACAGATCAATGCCTAATGGAGGCAGTGGAGCCAAGGGTAGTCTGGATCATGCCAATGGGGTATGAAGTAGATGAGAAAATAGTAGAGCTACATGTTCCAGTCAATCCAAGGATCCTACAGCAGAAAGGTTTGGAACCTTTGAAGAGCTGAGTGTGAAGATTCATGTGGAGCTAAGGCAACCGGAGATGAAGGGAAAAGTGAGAAAAGAAGTAGAGAATGTTGCCAAAAGGTATGGCATCTCAAAAGAGGCACTTGATGCAAACAAAGAAAAGATGGAAAGGGCAGAAAAAGAAAAGGAAGAGGTAGAAAAAGAAAGTGCTCTAGTAGAAGCCCCCTCCTGGACCAGATCCTCTAAGAGCTCTGCATCTGCCATTGCTAAGAGCTCAAAGGCATCAAACCGGAAGCAAAATCATCCGGTAAAGGAGAAAAGAGAACAAAGACAAAGGCAACAAGGTCTTATATCAGTCAGAAGGATGAAGAAGAGACATAATTTGATGAAGAAATCAAGAAGATGAAGAAGAAGAAGAAAGTATCTGGTGAAGACAAGGAGGCAGAGGCAGAAGAGTTTGTTGAAAGGCCCACTCTATCCTTAGATGATGTAGTTAAAGTAGTTACTATGGATGGGAACTTGCAACCAATAACAAAATTCTATGATGCATATAATGATGCAGATAGAAAGATCTTGGAGGAAGCCACAGTTAAGTACTTGAACATATACAATAAAGCATTTATTGAAATAATTTCTCTGATTCCTAAAAGTTTAGAGAAGGAACTTGAAATGAGAAAAGAAAATGCCAAGGCTAAGGACTTAGAGATTAGAGAATAGATAGCTATTCATCTCTATCCTTCAATTACTTCGAAACAAATGGATATGATCTTCAAAGATTGCAAGGATGAGTTTCAGAGTAAGGCTAGAATGAATCAGCTCATGCTTAGAGAAACTGATAAAGTGTCAAAAGAAATAGAAGAAATCCTCCGGAATGCCTATAAAAGATTCAATATTCCTGTTATAGAGGATTTAGGTGATGATCCCTCGGGAATGGATAACAAAGAAAATTCTACTGAGACTGTAGTAGAAGAGGTAAAGGATACAGGTGAAGAAAAAGATAAGGACTTAGAATCCTCTGCTCTGGAAGAGGAGATCCATGAATAAGCAAACATCTCTCCTTCGGTTTCCCCTGCAAACTCTAAATCTAAAGAAGAAGAAAGAGTAGAAGAGATTAGTC
Source organism: Cunninghamia lanceolata (assembly GCA_027924645.1). Lineage (NCBI taxonomy): Eukaryota > Viridiplantae > Streptophyta > Pinopsida > Cupressales > Cupressaceae > Cunninghamia > Cunninghamia lanceolata. The sequence goes on along the minus strand of BSBN01000564.1, from coordinate 7,083,775 downwards.
AAGAAGCAGAGGAGAAGGAAAAAGAAGATGACAGTAGTAAGGCTGCAGAAGGAGAGAAAACTCCAACAGAAAAGACCACAAATGATAGTGGTAAGGTTGCAAAAGGGGACAAAACCCTGTCACTGGCAAGAGACATAGTAGAAGCAGTCGAAGAATTCTTAACCAAGGAGATGATGGAATTTGATGAACCAGAACTTCTTCAAGGACCATTCAATTTTGACTCCCTCTCCTCGGTTCAAACCATGAAGCTAGCATAATTTACTTCAGTAAAGGCAAAAGAAAAACTTTTGAAGTCTCACATGGAAATCTGCAAGCTCATAGAAACTGCATCCGGTGTATTGGAGAAGATCATGCTATCTTTTCAGAAGGATCCCTTAGCCTCTTCATCTGGTAATCTCAAATCTCTAGTTAATAGTGTTAGCACACATTTTGATTCCTTAGAAAAGTCAGTAGAAGATAAAGTCCGAAAGGAGTTTTTAGAAAAGAGATTCTCCGAAGTACAAGGACTAATAACCAATGATAGGAGAAATATGGATATAGGGATAAAGAGCTTAGAAAATGCTCTTAAAGATGGTAGGGAAATGTATAAATTTTGTCTATCATGGTCCAAAGTAACAGTGGAGATTGAGAAGAAAGTGAAAGAACAGGAGGATAAACTAACAAGACTATCTTAGAATTTTGATCCTCTTACCACTTCCATAATAAATCAAGAATGTCAAACTATTGCAGTCTTGAATGAAATTAAGAAGCTTGAGAAGGAGAAGAAAAATAGAATAAGTAGGCTGAGTCAACTTAGAAGGATAATTATCCCTAAGTTAGAGGCCATGCATGAAGCCCTAAATGATGCTCAAACCATAGCCTGGACTAGTGATTTGACAGATTTGAAGAGGGCAGAAGCTTTTGCATTCCTATTGAGTGGTCACATCTCAATTTTGGACAGGATGAGGCTAAGTTGGGTGACAAAAGTTGTACATTTGAAGAATACTTTTGCAGATATACTAAAGTATATGTAAAGTATAACCGGATAATATACTTATACGATTAAGAATAGATTGAGTTTTGCAAATTTCGGTGTGCGGACCCCACCCTTTGCCATTGATGTCAAAGGGGGAGTGAGGAGCAGTAACAAATGAGGAATCCAGCTAAGGGGGAGCTTCAGGAAATGTACATAAGAATAGAGCATTAGCTAAGAGGGAGTATAGTGTGACACTTAGTCATTTTTCACTAAGTGTTGCCATCAATGCCAAAGGGGGAGATTGTTGGCAAGAGACACTATATGGCTTCATGAATGTTCTCATTGATGGAAACAAAGCTCATCCCACCCATCCGCAGGGCATGATATGTCTATACCAGAAGTCAGGTTGAAGAATGTTGTGGTCTGATAAACAAGAATAGAGCATGTGGCAAGGTCCGACAGTCAGGTTCGGATCTTTCAGAGGAAGTATCTCAGTAAAGTATGGATTTGGGGAAGTCAAGAGGAGTACCTTGACTAATAGATTCCAGGGATTGAGCCTTCGGTGATGGAAGAATGAAGAGACATGAGCACTTGAGTGTTGGGTTCCTGTTTGGCAGAGTAGACAGAGGAAGAACTGATCGGTAGAGCATCAGACCTAAATTCGGATGAGATATTGATGGTGTTCAAGCTTCCTGAGGTATCATTCATGATTGGCTGACATAATTGATGACTTCTATAAGCATCTCCTTGATACGCATCACTTGGCAAGCAAGGATTCAGCTGACATATCAAAGTTTGGGATAATATTGACTATTCTGGATGCCGACTAGAAATGTGTTGAAATCATTTGTATGGATATATATATACCAGATGGATTTAGATGTGAAGGTGTGTGTTGTAAGTTGTGTTGTACGAGGAAAAGCAGAGGAGCAGAGTAACAACAGTAATACAGGTTCGGTATGTGGCAGGACAGTAGCTCCAAAGAAGAGGAAGAATGAAGTGCAGTAGATTAGTGTATTGAGCCTAATTGGAACTAAACCTTAGCATGTGTGGATGCTTCTCATCAGTTCAAGTATCTAGTTTCCTTGTATAAACTATTGTAGGCAGTGAGCCTCTTGTGAGCAGTGTGCTCGGGCAGTGAGCCCTAATTGGCAAGTGCCATTTTGTACTATCCTATTCTTTTAATAGAGAGTACAATCTTGGGTTAATCACCCCGTGGTTTTTTTCCCTTAACAGGGTTTTCCACATCAAAATCATTGTGTCATGTGTATTGATGTTATTTCCATTTCATGGTTATGTTTGCTTATATGATCTAATGCTGCATTAATTGTTAAGAAAGATCAGAAGTAGAAGTAATTAAGATAACTGATTCACCCCCCCTCTTAGTTATCAACACTTTGGCCCTTCATTTAGCTTAGTCTTGACCTAAATTAGCCCCCTCAACTTGGGTGCCAACCACCCATGTCCTCCCTGATTGGTTAGGGGAAATAAATGGTATGTTGGCTTGGGACCTTTAAAATGTTTCTCATTGTCAACTTTTGTGATTTAATTTCATAAATGTTAGCAGGAAAGCATATATAAGTGAGTTTTTGACTTCATTTTAAACCTATATGGATATTTCAAACTTATGATATTGGAGCTAAGAGCATTCAAGGCATTCATTGTGTTGTTGCAGATTTGTGTTTGTATTTGTTACAGATTTGACATCACCATCCATCTCCTTATGAGTTGAAGAGATTTCATACTCCTAAGAACTTCACCTCTGATGTGACTGTTGGCAAGAGACACTACTTTCATGAATTTTGAATGTTGTCATTGATGGCAACAAGGCAAAGCGTTTCTACTGGCATGGCAAAGAGACTTTACTTCGGAAGAATAAATGACTAAGTATGGGTAGTATACATTATACAAAGTAAGTGACAGTGTTTGAGATAGTATGCCTTGGGAGTTAAAGATATTTGTATATAGTTTAGGTATGTTGTTCACAGCTACCTAGTGATCACATTTTCCAGTGTTCAAGTCCCAACTTTCTTTGGAAGTCATATTGTAAAATATCTAAGTTCGGGTGAACATAGTTAAGTCAGGAACAATGCACAATACTAGAGTAAAAGGGTCTGTATTCCTCCGCTATGGTATATTTTGTCTTTCGGTTCTGAGGCAACAAAGATACATGCCATGACTACCTAAATCTAGAGTTATAGCTTCTGAAGCTCAACAGATCACATTCTACAAGTTCTCCAGTATTGGCTTCCAGTTTGACAGTATTTCACTGTGATAGAGCAATAGTTCCAAGATCTACATTTTTCCATAAAGGAGTATTATGTCTTGTAGTTATGAAGGTATGTTAAGAGGCCTGTTGGTTCTTTCTCTCTGAATTGACAGAGGGTTTGCCAGTTCCAATGCACGGGTAGATTCGACCAACAAATATAGGAGGTTGCGTGAGCTACCTCCCCTTCACTTCTGGTTCTGCCGCACCAAGGGGGGTATCCCTATAGCTAAAGATGTAACCTTGACTCACCCAATTATGAAAGATTTAGCTTTACAACAACAGGCAGAATACTCTCATGTTTGGACCAAGATTTGCATGATAAATCACAAGTTTGGCAATGTTCTTGGACATATCTAATTGGTTAGGAATGAGAGTATGCAGGGGTCCTATTTCTACTCCTACAAACTAACATGTTGGAATTATGAAAATATTTGTTTTAATATTTTGGATGCAAGACAGGGGGTTTTGGGTCATAATTACTACACAAGAAGTAGATTGGTGCCTATCTCAAGGCAAGGAGTCAACTAGACGTATACAAGTGAATGATTTGCACTGGCATTCAGGTTTCAAGGGGTTAGGATTGGTATTTGCCTTACAAACACCACCCAAGATTGAGTATTTAGCTGCCTCTACTTACAAATATCCTAGCTGACATACATTCTTCTTCATACTTAACCTAAAACAGTTTAATCCACTCCTTGAATGGAAGTCACAGATCAAGCATGCAATACAAAAAGTCTATATTCTAGAATTTGAGGAACACTTAGCAACCAAATTCAAAAGAAGGGATGCATACAACAAATGGAGACAAACAGCTAAACACATGCAAAGAATGCATTTTTCATATAAACACAACATGAAACTAAACATATGTGCAATGTGCATTCAAATGCAACTCATAAACTCACAAAAGAGATAAGACAGCCAAGAAAATGCTCTGTTTTCGTTATTTCTCCAAAAAATTGCCCAAGTCTTACACCCCCAAAAAATGATTAACACAGTTTTGATATACCCAGAACGTGTACTCAGCAATCAAGTACAATGGTCAACTCAAAATTTTGCCAGATACAATGCACCATCAGAATGGCACCTAAAACATTCAATGCAGCATGTAGAAAAGGAAGGAAAAGTAGGTGAAATCGGGAGATGTGCCGCCATTTGAAGATTTTCCTCATGAACAAAGTAGCTAGCCTATCAATCAAGACCCATACCCCTTGCAAACCTACCATTAATGCCAACCTACCGATTTTGGGATGCAGCAATGGTTCGCATGTTCCTGAAATTTTTTCCCGCTCAAAATGATGCAGATACAAAGAAATCCTCCTTCCTCGGGCACTCAAAATAGGGTCGTCGATTCCTTTCCTCCCGCCGAGATTTGTAGCTTCAATTTTCTCATGCAATCCAGTCACCAAATTTGAAAAGTCATCGGCTAATGCAATCACGCCACGTAGGCGCCCTTTTCCATCGTTGACTTTTCACAGCGCAAACATACATTTTTACCTTTCCACCCATTTTTGCCTTTGTAAATGCAAATGCATATACATACAACTGCCTGGACATGTGGCAGCCTGCCATTGGTTCTCCATCACTATGCCTTTGCATCTCCATCGGCCGTCAGAAAGACCCTGGAAGTGTCCGCTGATATGCATTATCCTATCGATGAGCCATTATATCCATTGCATCTTTTCTTACATCTAAAGTTGTATATGTGCAATTGTATATACATACAATCACCTGCATACAAGGCGGACCCCAAATCATTGTGAAGCAAATTGAAACTGCAATTGGGTCCAGCTTATATCTTCCCCTTGTACATATTTCTTTGTTTATTGCATATACAAATGCAATATACAACTCGCAGATTCCATCACATTTATAAATCAGATTGGAAAAACATTTGAATCCAGCTTGTATCTTCATCTTTATGTATATCGGCATATACAAGCACTTCATTATACAAGTTGCAGACCCCAAAATGATTATTCGCTACATTTGATTCTCTAGTCGGATTCGGATTGTATGCTCTCCCTTTGCATATGACCCTTGTATGTGTAGACATACAACGCGGACATACAAACAAATATGCAAACAAACACCTACCTTTATCAACCAGAATGTATATCCATTTCAGGTCTGGGCCTTGTATCTAAGAAATGTATATCGCATTGTATATGCGATTGTATGCGCAAAGATACAATCACCTTTGCATACAATTGGTGGGCCCTAGACTTTGTATCTCCTCCTTTGCATCTTGTCTTTGTATGTGTCCTTTGCATGTTTCCTCTTTGTATATCTGACATACATTCACCTTTGTATCTTTGCAATGTACGTTCTACCTTGTATATTTCATTGTATATGCCCATTGTATGTCAAACATACATGCAAAATATCATCCAATCCTTTACATCCAAGCATAGAATATTCTAGGAATATGTGATGGAATCTTCAATGTACATCTACTTTTCACGCCCAGAATTGCACATACAAGCCCGATATGCATACAATGATGCATACAACCATTTTTTGCACTTTTTTTGATGTTGATTGAACTTCTTTTGGGCCCACCAATGCACATTTGCACTTGCACATTCAAATGTACATACAAACAGCAATGCATATACAAAGATACATGTATGAAAAAGTGAAGGCCGACAGACCTAGAAAATTTGAAGGTTTTATAATGAAAATGCCTGCGGATTTTTATCTCAAAACCTTAACTGCAGGTGCAGGCACCAACAAGGCCAATGATGAATGTTGGATTGATTTTTAGAGTCTCATATGGTTCGTAATGGAAGTTATGATGTGACAGTTGAATTGGTCAACTAGGTACTTAAGGGATAAGCCGACAAGTATGTTAGATCTATATGTGGAAAAGATATATTGTTTGAACAATCAATATAAGTGATGGAATGATTGGTCCTGACCTATATGAAGACTTTTGTATGTTCACTTGGGTCCGCATTGCTGTTTGTGCACAAGATCAAGCTGATAAGGTATAACACTTGCATACATGTTGCTTGTCTTGCTTGCCAACCTGATTGTGAGATAATTCATGATTGCAGATATATATACTTGGTAGATTTTGGTATTGGAGGTGTTGAGTGATGTGGGTAATGTGCAAATTCAATGTGTGTGCGATATAAGGTAGTATTGTAATCAGAAAAGGACAAGGGCAGAAGAATAAAGTATATGTGAAGCAGAGTAGAAAAAGCAGAGCAGACACAATGAAGACTTTTGAGTCTGCATACTGAGCCTTCAATAGAACTATAATTCAACATTAGGTAGATGCATTTAGAGTAGTCATGTCTTGGTAGTGAGCCAATCTTTCTTCTATCTTCTCTTTTGTTTTCTTGGCAGTGAGCCTAGTGCAGTGAGCACTTCTTTGGACAATGAGTCCTTCGGTAGTGAGCCCTAAGGCAGTGAACCTTCATGTAATTCAGTATTTCTATCATAATATATTGTGAGCTAACACTCACTATGGCTTTTCCCTTTTTAGGTTTTCCATGTAAAAATCCTGGTGTCCATGTGTTATGTCTTTATGGTTGCTATTCTCATGTTTATTCTGCTTCCATGTTATTAATTTTAGAAATTTGATTAATGAACATACTAAGAAGTGGTTTTGTAGAATACTGATTCACCCCCCCTCTCAGTATTCCTTGTATTCAACAATTGGTATTAGAGCAAGGTTCCTTGGAAGAAGTTTAACAACTTAAGGAAGATCTAGGAAAGAGTACTCATGGCAGCAAGAAGGTATCTTACTCCAAGCAGTGTCACAATTGATCAAGAATTAAAAGCAACCCTTGAAGATCTTAATAAGTATGAAGCTGATATCCAGAATTTGAAGGAAAATGTCAGAGAAGTAGATGAATGCATCCTGAAGCTAAGAGAGGAAGTTAATAGATCAAAAGAAAGGAATAGAGAGCTAAGTGAATAGTTGATTGAAGAAAATGAAACCCTAAATAATTTATCAATGTTGTTTGAAAAGAAATAAAAAGCTGGGGAACATTTGAATCAAATATTGAAAGATAAGTATGAGGAATGTGAAAAATTGGGAAAAGATGTGTTACTTCTAAAATATGATCTGGAAGCAACTAATAGCTATAAAGAACAATTCAAAATAAGCTCTACAAATCTTAAGGAGTTGATTGAAAGTCGAAATAGTTCAGATGACAAGAAAGGCTTAGGATTTGAAAAAGGAGAAAGTTCTAAATCAGGTCAAGAAAGCATTGAGATGAAGAAAAACAAAAGCAACTAGTTCTAGAATCAAAGAAGAAGACCTAGAAGACCTAGTCTATTGGGAATTAAGGTGTCTCAACCTTGGTAATTCCTTGTATTGTTTCATTGTATTTATTTATTTATTGCCTATTATTGTAATTAGGATGCAAATCCTTATTGTCATCTTGTGGGAGTTGGCACAGTGATGTGTCATACTACGTGGAAGGTGATCACATGTAAATTTGTCCTCACATGAGGAGATGGGCATCCCACTTAGTGGTAGGAATATTTTTGCATGTGTTGGCATCTTGGATAGTGTGTAACGGAATATTGACCGAAATGGTTATGACAGATTCGTATGACAAATCTGTGACTGGTGAAGACATGTGTCACAAGGCATCTTTGGGCACCCCAAGGAGGGTTATGACAAGTTGTAAGAGAATATGCTATTTTTAGCATGTGTATGACATATTCTCTTATAGCTATAAGATATGACAGCTATGACGAATTCTATGACAGTCAAAAGAGTCGTAAGAGTATCTGTCATTGCCCAACTTGGGAATAGGCAACCTCTTTGGGATGGGGTGATAAATGGCAAGTGTCATGAATATTATATAGTGTTGGACAAGTATCCCCAGGCATGGATTTTGGTCCATGAGGCCATGTTGGATGCCCATCTCAAGATAGGCTCATTTTTGCCTTGTATCTTCTATATAAACAGGTACTTTTGAGAGGAGATGTAGTATGTGATTGACAGGTACTGTTATGCTGTCGGATTGTCTCCAGATATGAGTGTCAAAGACTCCTAAGAGCTTGCATTGCAAGTGTATGGTAAACCATTACAATTTTGATAATACATTGTGCAAGTTTTGGAGTGTGGGGTTTTTCACCCTATAAGGGTTTTCCCCACATGATATCTTGTCTCTCTCTTCTTCTGTCTTACATTCTTGTGTTGTGTATTGCTACAATATCTCCATTATTGTGTTAAACATTCTGTAATTGTAAAGGTTAAAAAGAATTTGCACTCATCTCTCATCATTAGATTAGTATAGGAAGCATTTCCGCACACCTAGCTTCCTTTTAGTTGGTAGCAGAGCTAGATCACCTTTGGTCCTAGTTGTTGGGTGGGGTTTTTTGAGCTAATCTTAGGTTGAGTGGGAGCTTTGTGTAGAGTATTATGTAATCTTGTTGCAGGAAAGAGATGACAGGCACATCCGGAAGATTAGAGGTGGAGAAATTCAAAGGCACAAATTTTGAGTTAGGGAAACTTAAGATGGAAGACATGCTTGTTGATCGAGACCTATGGGAAATCGTATCCGGTGTAAAACCAACTGCAATGGCACAAGCTAGTTGGGATCTCAAAGATTAGAAGGCTAAGGGTCTCATAAGACTCAGTCTAGCTGATTCTGTTATGTTAAATGTCCATGAGGAGAAGACCACAAAAGACCTTTGGAAGAAGCTTGGAGATGTTTATCAGGCCAAATCCCTAGTGAACAAGCTTTTTCTGAGAAAGAAGTTGTATTCTCTGAGGATGGAGGATAGAGGGTCTATTGTAGATCACCTGAGTTCTTTCAACATGTTAGTTGCACAATTGACATCCATTGGTGTGAAGATGGAGGAGGAGGATCATTGTATGACCTTCTTTGTTCTTTGCCAAACTTGTGGGATCATCTTGTTATGGCTATTAGGAGCACCACATCCACTTTCAAAATGGATGAAGTGGTATCTTCGCTATTATTTGAAGAGATGTGGAGAAAGTCTTTTGAGGTAGCCAAAGAGGCTTTTGCGGTTCATGGAAGACCTAAGGAGAAATGGAAAAAGAAGGACAAGAAAGCTGAGAAGGGTAGATCCAAATATCCTGGAAAGTCCAAGGCTCTCTGTTGGAACTGTGGCAAAATTAGGAATTTCCAAAAGGAATGCAAAGAGGAAAAGAAAAAGAAGAAGAAGAATGCCTAGATTCAGATTCTGACAAGTCACAAGATGATGGTTATGCCTTCATCACAGGCCTGGCCACCCATGCATCTGATGATGTGTGGCTGATTGATTATGTTGCATCATTCCACATGACCTCACATCGAAGCTAGTTCATGAAGTATGAAGAGTTTGATGGTGGAAGAGTGTACCTGGGTGACGATTCTCATCTAAAGATTGTTGGTCATGGAAGAGGCTCAATCTGATTCCTTGATGGATGAGTGAAGGGGATCACTGGGGTTATGTACATTCTAGCCTTGGCACGAAAGTTGTTTTATGTAAGTATGTTGAATGATGCATGTGTGTAGGTTGTCTTTTTGAAGGATGGATGCAAGATGACTAGAGGATCTATGGTGCTTGCAAAGGGTACTCAGAGAGGTACTCTATTTTAGCTAGAGGCATGCACTTCACAGTGCAATAGTTCTTCTGACTTGAAGAAAAGAGCTACAGTCACTTCATCCCCACCATCTGAACAAGCAGTGAAGAAATCTATTGTAACAAATTATGATGGGAGTGCATCTTGCATGTACCCAAGGGTGCTCATGCTTTGGAACTTAAGCTTCCTACTAAAAAGATAATGTTATGGCATATGAGATTTGGCCACATTGGTGAGAAGGGTCTTAGAACCTTGAAAAATAAAAATCTCGTTGAGGGGTTAAATGATTGTAATCTCAAGTTTGACTTTTGCAAACATTGTATATATGGAAAGCAAAACCGTGTTCAATTTTACTCTAGTTCTCACAAGTCTTCTGGTGTGTTGGACCTTATTCATTCTGATGTGTTTGGTTCTGTTAGTGTTCCTTCGATTTCCAAATCTATATATTTTGTATCTTTTATAGATGATTACAGTAGAAGGACATGGATTTATTTTCTCAAAAGCAAGACTGAAGTCTTTAGTCAATTTAAAGAGTTTAAATATTTTGTTGAGAATCAGACTAGTAAAAAGATTAAGTGTTTGAGAACTGACAATGGTGGTGAGTTTTATTCGGCAGAGTTCAATAAGTTTTGTAAAGAGCAAGGGATTGAAAGACATAAGACAACTCCATACACCCCGCAACTAAATGGAGTTGCAAAGAGGATGAAGAAGATACTGATGGAGAGGGCTATAGCCACTGCTTGCTACCTAGTAAATAGGTCTCCTACATCAACTCTTGTTGGTAAGACACCTATGGAGGTGTGGTCTGGTAAGAAGCCTTCAGTTAGACATCTTCATGTTTTTGGTTGTGAGGCATATGCACATGTGCCTAGGGAGAAATGGTGTAAATTGAAGAATAAGGCTATTAAGTGTATCTTCATTGGCTATGGTGTCAGTGTGAAAGGATACAAGCTTTGGGATCTTGTGGCTGAAAAAGTGTTGTATAGAAGAAGTGTTATCTTTAGAGAGCTAACACCTTCTTCTATTGTTCTATAGCCAAAAGAAACAGAAAAGAAAGAAGATGTGGTTTAATTTCCTTCTACCCCTGTGAAGACTAAACCGATAGACCTTGTGAGACCTGATGATGAGGAGAGCTCTAGCAACTTTGAAAGTTTAGAAGAAGAAGCAGAACCTCAATCTCAACCATTGAGGAGGTCTACATGAACAAGGAAGCAACCTGATAGGTTTGGTTATTCATTGCTTGATTCTATTTGTGCTTTTGCCTTGCTTATTGATGATCCTAGAACTGTGACAGAGGCTATGGGCATGAAAGATGTAAGTTCCTGGAAGGAGGCCATGGAAGATGAAATGGCTTCTTTAGAAAAGAATAAAACATGGGACTTGGTGCCTTTGCCTAAAGGATAGAAACCTGTTGGATGCAAATGGGTGTTCAAGAAGAAATTCAGTGCAGATGGCAGTGTTGTAATATACAAGGCCAGACTAGTTGCGAAGGGGTATTCATAAGTGGAGGGAATTGATTATGGTGAAATTTTTGCTTCCGTTACAAAGCTGACATCTATTCGGTTTCTATCATCTCTTGTAGCAGCTTATGACTTAGAGGTGGAGTAGATGGATGTGAAAACAACTTTCCTTCATGGTGATTTGGAGGAAAAAATTTTACATGTCATAGCTAGAGCATTACATAGAGAAAGGTAAATAAAATTTGGTTTGCAAGTTGAAAGAGTCTTTGTATGGTTTGAAGTAGTCTCCTAGGATGTGATACTTGAAGTTTGATGCCTTTGTGTTGTTGGTTGGATTTCTAAGATCGAAATTAGATCATTGTGTGTATTATAAATTTGACAATGATCACATTCTCATTATTGCATTGTATGTTGATGATATGATGTTAATTGGGAATGGTAAGAATATGATTTCTAATTTGAAGTCTTAGTTGTCAGCACAATTTGAGATGAAAAATCTAGAGGCAGCCAGGTACATTCTAGGAATGGAGATCAAAAGAGACAGAGCTAACATAAAACTTTGGTTAAGCTAGAGTAAGTATGTGAAGATCATGTTGGATAGGTTCAACATGGTAGATTGTAGACCATTGTGTTCCTGTTTCTTTGGGGATAAAGTTGTCTGTTAATGATTGTCCAAAATCTCCTAGTGAGGTGGAGGACATGAAAAGAGTACCTTATGCTAGTGCTGTTGGTAGTTTGATGTATGCTATGGTCTGTACAAGACCAGACATTGCCCAAGCAGTGGGAGTCCTTAGTCAATTTATGGCTAATCCTGGACGGGTACATTGGGATGCAGTTAAGAGAGTGTTCATATATTTGAGGGGTACTTTCGAGTATTTCATATGCTATCATGGTAATCCTACAGGACCTTCGCAATCTATTTGTATTCATGGATTCTTATTGGGCGGGTGACATTGACAACAGGAGATCCACCAGTGCTTACGTATTTACTATGTTTGGTGGTGCAATTAGTTGGATGAGTAAGTGGTAACCTGTGGTTGTTTTGTCCATGATAGAAGCTAAGTATATGGTAGCAACTCATGCTTGCAAGGAAGCCATTTGGCTTAAGAGATTGTGTTTAGATATTGGTGTTGATGCAGGACATATTACGATTTATTGTGATAGTCAGAGTGTGATTTGCCTAGCAAAGAATCCAACTTTCCATGCCAAAACAAAGCATATTGATGTACAATTGCACTTCGTGCGAGACATGGTAGAGGATGGGAAGGTGAATTCGGAGAAGGTAGACACTTTGAGGAATGTTGCAGATGCATTAATGAAACCAATGGGCATAGAGTTTAGTTCAGATGGTGTTATGAGTCTATGTGCCTCTCGGCCTATAGCAGTTAAATTATGTTATTTCCATTGGCTCTTACAAGGTGTTCGACAAGTGGGAGAATGTTGGGAATTCCTTTTATTGTTTCATTGTATTTATTTATTTATTGCCTATTATTGTAAATAGGATGCAAATCCTTATCGTCATCTTGTGGGAGTTGGCATAGTGATGTGTCATCCTACGTGGAAGGTGATCACATGTAAATTTGTCCTCACATGAGGAGATAGGCATCCCACTTAGTGGTAGGTATATTTTTCTATGTGTCGGCATCTTGGATAGTGTGTAAGGGAATATTGACCGAAATGGTTATGACAGATTCGTATGACAAATCTATGATGTGTAAGAGTCATAAATGGAAGATTCTATGACCAGTGAAGACCTGTGTCACAAGGCATCTTGGAAGAAGGCATCTTTTGGGCACCCCAAGGAGGGTTATGACAAGTTGTAAGAGAATATGCTATTTTTAGCCAGTGTATGATAGATTCTCTTACAACTATAAGATATGATAGCTATGATGGATTCTATGATAGTCATAAGAGTATCTGTCATTGCCCAACTTGGGAATAGGCGACCTCTTTGGGATGGGGTGATATGACAAGTGTCATGAACATTCTACAGTGTTGGACAAGTATCCCTAGGCATGGATTTTGGGCCATGAGGCCATGTTGGACGCCCATCTCAAGATAGGCTCATTTTTGCCTTGTATCTTCTATATAAACAGGTGCTTTTGAGAGGAGATGTAGTATGTGATTGACAGGTACTGTTATGCTATCGGATTGTCTCCAGATACGAGTGTCAAAGACTCCTGAGAGCTTGTATTGCAAGTGTATTGTAAACCATTACAGTTTTGATAATACATCGTGCAGGTTTTTGGTGCAGGGCACCTAGGAGCACCTTGGTTCCTAAAGGCATTTTGATGCATTTTGAGAAGTTATGTTTTTTTTGTTCAATGTGTTTTGTAATAAGGCTTTTAGCCATTGTTGTTTGGTCCATTTTGTATGGTCAAGAGATTTGGGGTGACTATATAAACCTTAAATCCTTCTTAGTCCATTTGGACCCTTGTTGTGCCAATTAGGCCTAGAAGGTCTAAGGATTGGTTTTCAAGTTTTTTTTGGTTGTTTTAATGTTTTAGTATGTTGGAAGGAGTGTGTTGATCATTTGGACTCCATTGGACAAGCCAAACAAATCAACCTCCTTGTGTTAATGCAAAACACCATAGTTGTCAAAGGTGTTATGTGTTGGGTCGGTTCAAAAACCACTTTGGGCAGTTAAATGCTGTTGTAGAAGTTGGAAACCAACTTGGATGGGTTAATATGGTGGATATCTAACTCCAGTATGGAGGAGGAAGTTTTTTGTATGGAATTTGGGCACAAAAATCAAGAAAATTGACTATTTTTTGCTATTTTTCTTGCTATGTACGGACTGTACGGACTTTTCATGTGTGCAAATGATATTTTTCTGAAAGCTCTTGGAGTCAAGGTTCCAATGCAACTAGTTTGAGGTCTTGAAGTGGTCGGAGTCAAAAGTTATTGAATTTTCTTTCAAAACTGGTCTAGAAACCCTGTTTTCTAGGGTAGTCCCACAAATTTGGCCCTAGAATGCATTTCCACTGATGAAATTTCATGCCACTCGGTGAAATGTAGGCTAGGGGTGTATACTACTTGATTCCAAAAGCATTTTCTGAGAAAATACAGTTTACTATTTTTAATGTGATGCCCTAGGTCAAATATCTCTATGTATTTGACTGAATTTATGCAATTTATTGTTGTATTTGACAAAACCCTAAGAGGATGAGTGAATGAATGGTGGATTTGTGTTGTTTGGGGATGGTAGAGTCATTCCAAGTTCCTGCCCCTGACCTATGCACCCAATTTTGAGCACTTGCTTTGTAACCTAGCCTAAATTGATCAATTAGGCCTAGAGACCTAGTAGGCGTTCTGGATTGCTGGAGTAGAGTTGGAGCAGGAGATTTGGAGGTTTGTTAGGGTCCCCTGAAAGGTGTTCAATTCCATCATTTGTTTGCCTAGACCTTTGGGATTTTGTCAAGTTTTGTTGAGAAAACCTAGTTTGGAGGGCTAGTAGCCTTACTAGTCAAGGTATAGGTTGAAGAGTTTTAGGAAGTTGGAGATCAAACCAACTGCATAGAAGGTGTTTGTTGATCTGTATTAAGGTGTTGGAGAAGCCTTAGGGGTTGGACAATAGTCTGGACATCAAATCCTTCATATGCCTTGTATGTTCCTTTGGTTGGTTGGTTGGTTGAAGGCTAGTTGAAGTGGGTGAGTGGGCAAAGGACAATAGAGTAAACCTTTGTGTTGTGCTTCCCTTGTGTCACTCTACATCAGGTGGTATCAGAGCCATCAAAGAGATGGGAGATATAGAAGAAGAGGAGGAAATTCCTTCAAAGGTGACAAATGCCGAATTGGCAAAGATAGTGAGAGAGCAAGTAGCCAAGAACAAAAGGATGGAGGCTGAGATAGAAAAGTTGAAGAAAGACAAAGACAAGAAGAAGAAGTCAGAAGTCATCTTAGATTCAGATGAAGAGGATCAAGATGAGAAAGAAGAAGTGCCTATGGAAGAGCCACAAGGAGGCATGTCAGAGAGACAATTCCTAGATGCACTTGGAAAGTTGAGTAGGAAGGACACTAAGGCAGACTTACCTATGTTTCCTGGTAAGATGAATCCAGAGGAGTGCCTTGATTGGATTGAGGCAATGGAGAACTATTTTGAATGTGAAGAAGTGGTAGAAAATTAGAAAGTGAAGATTACCAAATCAAGAATGAAAGGGCCAGCCTTGAGTTGGTGGAATTTTATTCAAAATGAGAGGATAGAAGATGATAGGAATCCTATCTCTACATGGAGGAAGATGGTACTTGAAATCAAGAAGCAATTTGTCCCTGAGGATTATGAGGTCAACTTGAACAATAAGTTGCACAAATTGAGACAAAAGGACATGGACGTGAGCACCTACACAGAGGAGTTTCACAAGATGACATTGAAAGCCAAGATGCCTGAGAATGAAAAACAGAAGCTTGCAAGGTATCTTAATGGCCTCAAGTTCTCCATTCAAGATGAATTAACTCTCTTTAACCCGGAGACAGTCCATAAGTGTTTTCAAATGGCATTGAGAATTGAAGATAAACAAAGAAGAAAAGGTGATTCATACAGCAGCAGCAGAGGCAGAGGAAATCAGAACTTTAGGGGCAGGGGCAGATTTCAAAACAGAGATAATTTCTCTAGATTCCAAGGTGGTGGATCACAAGAAGGCAGCCAAGGGCAGGCTGATAAAAACAGTACTGATAAGGGTCAGTTTAGGGGCAGAGGAAATGGCAGAGGAAGAAGTGGGGGCAGAGGTCCCAATGTGTTTACTGGAAGGTGTTTCTCTTGCAATCAGATTGGACATCAGTCCTTTAGGTGCCCGGAGAAGATGGGAAACACTGCTGCAAATCAGAAAGAAAGAAGAGTACAACTCCTTCAAGAAGAGGATTGTCAAAGCACCACAAGTTACCAAACAACCTCTTCCAAGTTTGCAGCACCTGAGAGTGGAGAATGCATCATGTTCAACAGGTCACTCATCATGCCAGCCACCAAGGAGCAGCCCCAAAGAAACAACTTGTTCAGAACCACTTGCAAGGTGAAAGGAAAAGTCTGCAAGGTAATAGTTGATTCAGGTTCTTCTAAAAATTTGGCTTCTAATGAAATGGTGACTAAGTTAGGATTGGAAAGAATGCCTCATCCTAACCCCTATAGAGTCTTTTGGCTAACCAAGGAACAACAAATTGTGGTGAAAGAGCAATGTTGGGTTGAATTCAAGATAGGTGAATATCATGATAAGGTTCTTTGTGAGATAGTGGATATGGATGCATGCCACCTTCTTCTTGGAAGGCCTTGGCAACATGACGCAAGTGCCCAACATGATGGTAAGAACAATGTAATTCATTTGTCCAAGAATGGTGAAAAGTTTACAATGACTCCTTTGATTGATGATTGCAAAGAGAAAGTCATTTCTAGTTCAGTTATGTTGGTAGGTGAAAAAGAGTTTTTGGCTAACCTCAAGGAAGAGAAAGTGCCATGTTTTGCAGTAGTCATCAAGCCCAAGGATGTGAATCCCAAGAAGGTCAAAGTACAGCAACCTCTTAGGAGGATTGGACCAAAGGAAGTGGAAGAACTATTGGAGAAGTTTCAGGATGTGATAGCCAATGAAGGCAAGGATGCTCTTCCACCAAAGAGGGAGATTAGTCATTGCATTGATCTCATCCCTGGATCCACCCTACCAAACCAAGCAGCCTACAAGTTGACTCCAGAGCAAAATGCTGAAGTGGCAAGACAAATCCAAGACTTGTTGGATAGAGGGCTTATCAGGAGGAGTATTAGCCCATGTGCAGTACCTGCAGTGCTTGCACCTAAGAAGGAAGGAACATGGAGACTATGCACTGATTCCAGGGCCATCAACAAGATTACTATCAGGTATAGATTTCCAATGCCTAGAATAGAAGATTTAATGGATTGCTTGGGTAGGGCTAAGTATTTTACCAAGATAGATCTAAAAGGTGGTTATCACCAAATTAGGATAAGGGAAGGGGATGAGTGGAAAACTGCCTTCAAAACCAATGAAGGACTATTTGAATGGGTTGTCATGCCTTTTGGCTTGTCAAATGCACCAAGCACCTTCATGAGATTGATGAATGAAGTGCTAAAACCTTTCCTTAACAAGTTTGTTGTTGTATATTTGGATGATATACTAATTTTTAGTGACAGCAAGGAAGACCACATAAGGCATATCCATCAAGTGCTCAGGAGGCTTCAAGAGGAGAAGTTGAGAATCAATCTTGACAAATGTGTCTTCCTACAAGAAGAGTTGATATTTTTGGGGTTTGTCATCTCCAAGGGCAGCCTAAAAATGGATCCAAGTAAGGTTGCAGCCATTCTTAATTGGCCAACACCTACAACAGCCTCGGAGGTAAGGAGTTTCCATGGTTTATGCAGCTTTTATAGAAAGTTCATTAGAGGGTTTAGTGGCATTTGTGCTCCACTTGTTGACACCATAAAAGGGGGCAAGAAATGTGTGTTTGTATGCACAAATGAGGCCAGCAAAGCCTTTGAACTGTTAAAGAAAAAAATATCAGAAAAACCGGTCCTTGTTCTTTCTGATTTTGACAAGGTCTTTGTGGTAGAATGTGATGCAAGTAAGAGGGCTGTTGGGGGAGTCCTAAGTCAAGATGGGAGGCCTATAGCATTCTTTAGTGAGAAGTTAAATGAGGCAAAACAAAACTACTCCACCTATGATCTAGAGTTATATGCCATGGTTCAGTCATTGAGGAAATGGAGACACTACTTATTGCCAAAGGAATTTATAGTTTTTACTGACAACCATGCATTAAGCTTCTTGAACAGGCAGCAAAAGTTGAATCACAGACATGTCAAGTGGATGGAGTACATCCAAGCATACACCTTCTCCATAAAACACAAGAAAGGAGTGGCCAATAAGATAGCTGATGCCTTAAGTAGGAGAAATCTTGTTGTGCAAACTATTCAGTTGGAAAGTACAGGTATTCATGCCATTAAAGATCAGTATACAGTAGATGAAGACTTCAAAGAACCATACCTCTCTTGCAAGGCCATGACAGGAAGGTATAATACTGATTTTTCTGATTTTTTGTTGCAAGATGGATATCTTTTCAAGGGTAGCATGTTGTGTATCCCAAGAGGATCTATTAGAGAGAATATAATAAAGGAAAAGCATTGTGGCAGCATGTCAGGTCACTTTGGTATTGATAAGACCCTAGAATTGGTTAGGAAGTACTATTTTTGGCCAAAATTGCCAACCGATGTAAGGAAGTTTGTTGAAACTTGTCAAATTTGCCAAAGAGCAAAGGGGCATACATCAAATGCAGGTTTATACACTCCTCTACCTATTCCTTCAAAGCCTTGGGATTCCATAAGTATGGACTTTGTACTTGGTTTGCCTAGAACAAAGAATGGACATGACAGCATTTTTGTGGTTGTAGATAGGTTCTCAAAAATGGCTCACTTCATCCCATGTAAAACCACACATGATGCCTCACACATAGCAGGTCTTTTCTTCAAAGAAATAGTCAGGTTACATGGTTTACCTTTGTCCATAATCTTAGATAGAGACCCCAAGTTCATTGGACACTTCTGGAGGACACTGTGGAAGAGACTAGGTACAAATTTGTCCTTATCATCTGCCTATCACCCTCAGTCTGATGGACAAATAGAGGTGATTAATAGGTCACTTGGCAACCTCCTAAGATGCCTAACCAAGGAGCAGGGTGCTAGTTGGGATTCAATTTTGGCTCAGGCAGAGTTCTCATACAATGACACTGTCAATAGAAGCACCGGCCTGTCTCCTTTCCAAATTGTTTATGGCACTCACCCAAGGGGTATTTTGGAACTAAGAGAGGTTAAAGGACTAGAAAACAGCAGTGCCTTGGCTGAAGACTTTGTTCAAGTCATGAAAGATGTCCATGAACAAGTACAACAGAAATTGCTGTCCACTTCTCAGAAATATAAACAATTTGCTGACAGAAAAAGAAGGGATTTGCAGTTCAAGGAAGGTGATTTAGTAATGGTTCATCTAAAGAAGGAGAGGCTCCCAGCAGGTAAACACACTAAGCTACTCATGAAGAAGATTGGGCCTTGTGAAGTGCTCACGAAATGTGGAGAAAATGCCTACAAAATTAGACTTCCGGATGGCATTGCTTTGTCTCCAATTTTTAATGTTTCAGACCTTTATCCCTATAAAGGATCTGATCCGCAGACTGTTTTTGAAGAAGATCAAACTGATCAGACACTCCAGGAACTCATTCCTTCATCTCCAACTCAGATTGAGTGCATTTTGGACAAGAGGATTGCAAAACAAACTAGAAGGCACACCTATCATGACTATTTGGTGAAGTGGCTAAACAAACCTCAGGAGGATGCCACTTGGATGAGCAGGGTAGAAATTGAGAAGGCAGGTTTCACATTTGACAGCATTCCAACTCAAGAGACTTGAGTTCTCTTTGACAGTGGGTGTATGGTGCAGGGCACCTAGGAGCACCTTGGTTCCTAAAGGCATTTTGATGCATTTTGAGAAGTTATTTTTTTTTGTTCAATGTGTTTTGTAATAAGGCTTTTAGCCATTGTTGTTTGGTCCATTTTGTATGGTCAAGAGGTTTGGGGTGACTATATAAACCTTAAATCCTTCTTAGTCCATTTGGACCCTTGTTGTGCCAATTAGGCCTAGAAGGTCTAAGGATTGGTTTTCGAGTTTTTTTTGGTTGTTTTAATATTTTAGTATGTTGGAAGGAGTGTGTTGATCATTTGGACTCCATTGGACAAGCCAAACAAATCAACCTCCTTGTGTTAATGCAAAACACCATAGTTGTCAAAGGTGTTATGTGTTGGGTCGGTTCAAAAAACACTTTGGGCAGTTAAATGCTATTGTAGAAGTTGGAAACCAACTTGGATGGGTTAATATGGTGGATATCTAACTCCAGTACGGAGGAGGAAGTTTTTTGTACGGAATTTGGGCACAAAAATCAAGAAAACTGACTATTTTTTGCTATTTTTCTTGCTGTGTATGGACTGTATAGACTTTTCATGTGTGCAAATGATATTTTTCTGAAAGCTCTTGGAGTCAGGGTTCCAATGCAACTAGTTTGAGGTCTTGAAGTGGTTGGAGTCAAAAGTTATTGAATTTTCTTTCAAAACTGGTTTAGAAACCCTGTTTTCTAGGGCAGTCCCACAAATTTGGCCCTAGAATGCATTTCCACCAATGAAATTTCATGTCACTCAATGAAATGTAGGCTAGGGGTGTATACTACTTGATTCCAAAAGCATTTTCTGAGAAAATACAGTTTACTATTTTTAATGTGATGCCCTAGGTCAAATATCTCTATGTATTTGACTGAATTTATGCAATTTATTGTTGTATTTGACAAAACCCTAAGAGGATGAGTGAACGAATGGTGGATTTGTGTTGTTTGGGGATGGTAGAGTCATTCCAAGTTCCTGCCCCTGACCTATGCACCCAATTTTGAGCACTTGCTTTGTAACCTAGCCTAAATTGATCAATTAGGCCTAGAGACCTAGTAGGCGTTCTGGATTGCTGGAGTAGAGTTGGAGCAGGAGATTTGGAGGTTTGTTAGGGTCGCCTAAAAGGTGTTCAATTCCATCATTTGTTTGCCTAGACCTTTGGGATTTTGTCAAGTTTTGTTGAGAAAACCTAGTTTGGAGGGCTAGTAGCCTTACTAGTCAAGGTATAGGTTGAAGAGTTTTGGGAAGTTGGAGATCAAACCAACTGCATAGAAGGTGTTTGTTGATCTGTATTAAGGTGTTGGAGAAGCCTTAGGGGTTGGACAATAGTCTGGACATCAAATCCTTCATATGCCTTGTATGTGCCTTTGGTTGGTTGGTTGGTTGAAGGCTAGTTGAAGTGGGTGAGTGGGCAAAGGACAATAGAGTAAACCTTTGTGTTGTGCTTCCCTTGTGCCACTCTGCATCAGTTTTGGAGTGGGGTTTTTCACCCGATAAGGGTTTTCCCCACGATATATCTTGTCTCTCTCTTCTTTTGTCTTAAATTCTTGTGTTGTGTATTGCTACAATATCTCCATTGTTGTGTTCAACATTCTGTAATTGCAAATTTTAAAAAGAATTTGCACTCATCTCTCCTCATTAGATTAGTGTAGGAGGCATTTCCACACACCTAGCTTCCTTTCATGGTTAGGCAGCCAAATGGTCAAAGGTACGCATCTTTCAATGGCTATTGTTTTAATTGCAATAAGTTTGGTCACAAGGCTACTCAGTGTAGGAGTAGAATAAATCAGAATGTTCCATCATTCCCTGGTCAATGTTTCAATTGCAAGAAATTTGGTCATAGATCAAATGAATGCAAAAGTATGGTTAGGAATGGTTTTAACTATGCAAGGAATATTCAATCCTTCAATGGAAAGTGCTTTGCATGCAATAGATTTGTACATATGGCTAACCAATGGAGATCAAGAATGAATTCAATCAATAGAAGGAATCAAGGACATAGGAATGTGGTATTCTACAATTGCAATAAGTTTGGGCATATTGCAAAATTTTGCAGAAGCAAGAATGAGAAAAGAAACTATCCTATAGAGAAGATGAAAACAGAGAAAAAAGAAGATAAAGGTAAAAACAAGATTGATCTGATGGAGATCAAGAAGGAAATGAGCATGGTTTGGATTAAGAAGGATGATGATAATATTAGGGATAGATCTGCACCAGTCTTTGATGCAGATACTTCCTCCAGGAAGTAAATTGGGAGCTCTGGCTCAGGGGGAGCTGTATTGAAAATCCAAATCCCCTAGTCAGATATTCAGTACTGGAATCTAGCACAAAGATATAATGAAAAGCTTCATATGATAGATCTTTTGAAAGTATTTCTAGAAGAAAAGGATCAAATGCGGAACAATGTAGAGCAACCCAGATCGACTGTGTTTAACAGAGAAGGTTTTGACAGTTTTTTGAAAGATAGCATTTATGAAGATTAGGTCAAGACAAAAAAAGGGTTAAAAAGGAATTCATTCGACAGATAATTCATTTTGCATTCAAAGCTCTCAAGTGTCTAAGGTGAACTGAAGCGAAATTCCAAGCAACTACAGTGATTTCAAAAGCAATTCAAGGCAAGATCAAGCAAAACTCTAATTAGACAAAAGAGGTATTTTTCAGATTTGAAATCCTACTGTGAATTTATTTGAATCTTTGTAAAAATAGAAACACCACAAGTGATTGATATAACTAAGAGATCCCAACCAAAATTCAAGAAGCATCCATTCAAATCAATAGAGGTCGATCCAAATGGTACATTTTAAGATATTATGTTCTATGTGATGCATGCGGAAGATGTTAGGGCTTATATTCATGTTGTCCTAGACGAAGACGGAGGTAGTCAACTCACATACCTATATCTAAAATATCTAAGTGGTGATACATTTGACTTGAAAGAAGAATACAAGGCATTAGAGGACAAGAAACTCATTTAGTATATAGATTTTCCAATTTTTGCAGAAGATGAATGGGTCTGGTATGTCTTAACCTGAATTCATGATGAGTTTATGTGGCTTAACTCTACAATCAAGATCACCAAAGATGCCATAAGGGTGGTCACATGACTAAACTCTACTGGTACAGTGCCTATATTAAAGGCTGTAAAAAATGATATAGTGATGAAAGCTACCGGAGCAAAATTTGATAAAAGGGCATTGAAAATCAGTGATATTGAAGATCATGCAGTTAGGTTTGTATCAATGGTGATCAGCTACAAGGTCTACTTAACAAACCGTGAGAAGTCTGTCTCTGGTACTGCCATATATATTGCCTATCAAATGGTTAAGGAAAATGCAGAGTATGACCTGTGTGAACTACTCCGACAACAGTTAATGGAGAACCCGAGGAAGACAAATGAAAACAAATATCCCTTCAAGTTTGGTACATTAATTATGTGCTTGTTTTTCTACTTTATGCAAGAGTTACCAGGCATGAAGAATCAATTTTGGACTACAGACAAGCCTGTTGCAATACAAATTAGAAACCAGTTGAGAAACATAAGAAATATTGATGCACAAAGCTCAACCCTATGAGGCTATTTCAAACACTTCCAAAAGGTATTGCAATCTAGGGAAAGGATCCTTAAAACCATTGTGGAAAAGTAGAAAGATGATATATGCTTTTTTGTAAATAAGAACCAGTGTATGATGGAAGCTATGGAGCCTAGAATTGTCTAGATTCTGGCAATGGGATATGAAGTTGATGGAAAAATACTAGACAATTATTCCTAACATATGTTAAGCAAACTGAGGGACCCCAACAGATAAAGATTTGGGATATATGAGGAGCTATCTACAAAAATCCATGTTGAGGTGAGAAAATCTGAAATTTCAAAGGCCCAGAAGATAGCAGGAGATTATGCCCTGAAAAATGGTTTTACCAAAGTACAAATAAGAGAAATAAGAGAAAAGGCACAAGTAGAAAGGGAAGCAAAAGAGAAGAAAGAAAATGAACCAGTTAAGGCTCCAAAATAACCTAAAAGGAAATTAGAAATGCCTGAAGTGACAAAAAGAAGAACCAGAGGATCTACGTCTGTAGAAGCTGCTTCTGCATCCTCCGGCCCCACACCATCTATAAGTGTGCAGGCACCTAGGTAGAAAAGAGTGAAAACCAAAGCCAAAGGGATGCATGTTAGCATTGGGGATGATGAAGAAGAAATTGAGATAGATGAGGAGGCAAAGAAGATGAAAGCAGAGACTAATAAAGCTTCTAGGAGCACAAAGGAGAAGGCCTCTGGTAAGGGTAAAGAGAGAAAGAAAGTAAAGACTAAAGAGCCTATGAAAGTATAGGCTACAATAAGTCTATAGGAAGTCTTGAAGACCATTACAATTGATGGCAATCTAAAGCCTATTACCCAATTGTATGATGATTATAATGATGCAGATAAAAGGATCATTGAGAATGCTGTTGTCAAATACTTGGATATATATAATAAAGCTCTCATTGAGATAATTACTGATCTCCCAAATAGTTTGGGAAGTATAATGTCTACAAGAAAGGAAGCTACTATGGCTAAAGATGTGGAACTCATAGAGCATACACTGATAAAGTTATGTTCGGACATCACACCGGAAGAAAAAGCAAAAGTCTCTAAAGTGCTGCATAAAGAATTTAGAACAAAGAGGAGGATGAACACTCTCATCTCAGATGACATTAAGAAAGTAGTCAAGGAGACTAAGGAAATCACTCTAAAAGTGTTGAAAGAATTTCATCTTCCAACAATATATGATAATGAAGAAACAGGTGTTGGAAATGACACAATTATTATGGATGTTAGCATGGATCAATGGTTAGATAAAAATGATGAAGAGGTAAAGGAGAAAGAAGGTTAGACCCTTGCTATTGATGGTGTAAATACAACTGATAAGGATCAAATTGAGACAAGTCTTCCTTTGGAACAACAAACTGATGACCAAACAGACAAGGAGAAGACTGAGAAGCAAAACAAAGCTGATGATCAAAAAGAGGAACAAGTTGAGGAGAACTCTGTACCAAAAGAAAAGGATGATGCAAATAAGGCCATGGATTTAAATCCTCTAGAACAAAACCAATAAGTCTTTGGTATAGCAAGAGACATTGCAGAGTCTGTCAAGAAATTCTTAGAAAGAGAAAAACAAGTCTTGGATGAGCCTAAATTTTTGTAGGGACCAATAAATTTGGACTCAATGTCTCCTGTACAAAAATTCAAACTAGTGTTAATTGTTCAAGCAAAGGCACATGAAGAGATGATGAAAACACATATATAGGACAATGAGCTCATTGGTGCAACATCTGATGTGTTGGAGAAGTTGATGCCTGGATACCAGAAAGATACATCGTTATCATCAACTGATCAACTTAAAGGTATGATAAAATCAATCAGCAATCATTTTGAATCTTTTGAAAAATCTGCAGAGGCAAAAGTCAGAAAAGAGTTTGATGAGATTAGATTAGCTAAATTGAAGACCATGTTAGCAAATGATAAAACTCTGTTAGATAATGGATTAAGAGGTATACAGAGTACCATTAAAGAAGCTTGTGATTTGTACAAATTTTGTTTATCATGGCTAGAAGCCACAAAAGAGTTAGGAGAAAAGATCAAGGATTAGAAACTACACTTGGTAAATATCTCTAAGTCATTTGACCTGACAGCTGAGTCGACGAGTACCAAAGAGATTCAAGTCTCTAGTATTGATAATAACATAAGTAGCCTAATAAATAAGAGGGGTCAAATGAAAAATATAATGTGTCAGTTGAGAGGACTGATAAACATCCTAAGCTTGATTCAATGCCAAATCTTGTAGCAAAAGCACTATAGGTAAATGCACTAATTGACACACCCTCTAATATACAAAAGGCAAAAAAATTGGTCTTCCTAATAAATGACCATATTCAAATCTTGGAAAACACAAAGAAGAGTTGGGATGGAGAACTATCTCAAATCAAGATCATTTTCAACCACATCCTACAACCTCCAACAAATTAAGTTGAAGATTGCACCCATACATATGCGGCAGAGTATGATAGTTTTTGTAGTTTTGACACAATTTTGACTCCTGTACATACACCTTTGCCATTGATGTCAAAGGGAGAGAAGAAAACTAGTGAAAAATGGGCAAACACCTAAGGGGGAGCAGATAAGAATTTTTCACTAAGTGTTGCCATCAATGCCAAAGGAGGAGATTGTTGGCAAGAGACACTGCTCTGATGAATGTTGAATGTTGTCATTGATGGCAACAAGGCAAAGGCTTTCTACCAGCATGGCAAAGAGACTTTACTCTGGAAGAATAAATGACTAAGTATGGGTAGTATACATTATGCAAAGTGACAATGTTTGAGATGGTATGCCTCCATAGTTAAAGATATTTGTATGCAGTTCAGGTATGTTGTTCATAGCTACCTAGTGATCATATGTTCCAATGTTCAAGTCCTGACTTCCTCCAGAAATCATATGGTGAAATATCTAAGTCTGGGTGAACAAAGTTAAGTTAGGAATAGTGCACAGTACCAGAGTAAAAGGGTTCACATTCCTCCACTATGGCATATTTTGTCTTGCAATTTTAAGGTAGCAAAGATACATACCATGACTACCTAAATCCAGAGTTATAGCTTCTAAAGCTCAACAGATCACATTTTACAAGTTCTCCAGTATCGACTTCCAGTTTGACAATATTTCACCATGATAGAGCAATAGTTCCAAGATTTGCATTTTTCCATAAAGGACTATTATGTCCTACGGTTATGAAGGTATGTTAAGAGGTCAATGATGAATGTTGGATATGATTTTTAGAGTCTCATATGGTCTACAATGGAAGTTATGATGTGACAGTTGAATTGGTCAAGTGCGTACTTAAGGGATAAGCCCACAAGTATGTTAGATCTATATGCAGAAAATATATATTGCTTGAATAATCAATATAAGTGATGGAATGATTGGTCATGACCTATATGAATACTTTGGTATGTTCACTTGGGTCCGCATTGCTGTTTGTGCACAACATCAAGCCGACAAGGTATAACACTTGCATACATGTTTCTTGTCTTGCTTGCCAACCTGCTTGTGAGATAATTCATGATTGTAGATATATATACTCAGGTAGATTTTGGTATTGGAGGTGTGGAGTGATGTGGGTAATGTGTGAATTCAATGTGTGTGCAATCTAAGGCAGTATAGTAATCAGAAAAGGACAACAAGGGCAGAAGAATAAAGTATATGTGAAGTAGAGCAAAAAGAGAAGAGCATACACAATGAAGACTTTTGAATCTGTACACTAAGCCATCAATGGAACTGCAATTTAACATTAGGTAGATGCATTTAGAGGAGTCATCTCTTGGTAGTGAGCCAATCTTTCTTCTATCTTCTCTTCTGTTTTCTTGGTAGTGAGCCTAGTGCAATGAGCACTTCTTTGGACAATGAGTCCTTGGGTAGTGAGCCCTAAGGTAGTGAACCTTCATGTAATTCAATATTGCTATCATAATATATTATGAGCTAACACTCACCATGGTTTTTCCTTTTTTGGGTTTTCCATGTAAAAATCTTGGTGTCCATGTATTATGTCTTTATGGTTGATGTTCTCATGTTTATTCTGCTTCCATGTTATTAATTTTGGAAATTGGATTAATGAACATAATAAGAAGTTGTTTTGTAGAATACTAATTGTAATGGGTAAAATTTGGATAGTTGAGTTTTTGGTAGTTTTGGTGTATATCCTCCTTTCACCCTTACATTCAAGGACCTAGGGTCTAGTTACAATGTACTATCATACCCTAGGTCACTATTAAGATGTAGGGAAACTTGGATTTTCATGATTAGATTGATAATTTCCTTCTCTTATGCTCAATTGTACCTTAAAACCCTAATTATGCAAATACGATAGTAAACAGATAAATAATGTAAAATGCTTTTGTAGAAAGATGTAAAATAACAAATAACTGTGCACCTATTTTTGGGGTTTGGAGATGAAAAAGTCAGGGACCAAAGAGCGGGCGCCAGTCCAAGGCCCTACTTTTTGTCGAGATCTTGAAACAAAGTCTGCAACTTGTATTTGTTGTACCAGAGATTTTCCCATTGCGGAACTTTGAGGACTAATGAGCAGGCACCCAAGTCCAAGGAGCTATTTTCTTCTCTGATCTATAATTCTGACACTTTGTTGTACCCTCCTGCAACTTCACTTTGTTTGCAACTCCAACCTGTAACCTACAATCATGAAAACATTGGGAGGGGGTTGTGGTGTTTAGAGGCTTGCCTTAGTCTAGCCTCGGAGAGACATTCAAGTCTTCCAAATACCATTGTTAGATAGAGAGTGCCTGCCCTTGGGAGGTAAAGGCAAAAACAAAATGATAAATGCTCAATAATCACAATAGATGTCACCTTTTAGTGAAGATCTCATGGGAGGAAGAAGCTCTTCATTCCATGAGGAGACGAATGCTCAAATCTACAAACACAAACACATAGACAACACAAATCTTCTCTTGCAACACAATGAAAGCCTTGAATCACTTTTAGAACACAATAGCTTGCTAGTAATCATCTAGTTTACAAATGAATGCCTAAACATGATTTTATATGCAACTACAAACATTCCCACTAAGATTTCATAAATTCAAACTTACCGTGTCGGCCTAGGGACCAAATAACGGTCATAAAATGACACTAGAAATTTGGGCCTGACCCAAAATAGGGCAGAACTAGGGAGCGGGTACCCAAGTCCTCCCCCCTATTTTGGGTAGGGTTAGGTTCAAGGGGTCCTCCTAGGCCCCATTTGTCATGATACCTAGGGTTCATTCCATCGGGATGTTGAATTATGATGCAAGATGTCCTAAATGCACACTAAAGACCTGGAAGCTAAACCTTTTGAGGGAAAAGGCCCCAAAGGGACATTTTTTGACATTACATTTAGCCCCCACTTTAATGTATGTATAAACATGAGGCCAATATATGCATTAAAGTACAGTCAACAAGCACATCAAACACGCCAAACATGGAGAAGACACGCCAAGCACATTGAAGACACTGACAGGCACGCGCAAAACACAGAGAAGACAACTACAGTCACACAAAACATGGAGAATACAGTAAATGCATAGAAGATACATTAATGCATGGAAGATAGTGATGATTTATTTTCTTTTATTTTTATCATATATATGGAATACAAATGCAAGTACAAGAAAGTAAACAAACCTCCCATAATGCAAGATGTACTGCATATATGGGGCAACACACATGTAAGACATGCAAAACCTCCCAAAATGGAGGATGCACTCATCATGTAGGTCTTTAGACTGTATATGGGGCAACAAACATGCCAAACAAAGCAAGCATGCCAAACACACACACTTTGAAGACACAAAGAGAACATGACAGACAAGCGATGGAGTGTCCCTATTTCTAGGTTCAACACCATCTCAGGCACATTACAGGCACACATCAATGATTGGGCTTCACCACAACAATCGCCAAAGACACACTTAAGGGTTGAGTTAGTCATAGAATTGCTCCCTGCCTCCGCAGAGGACTTTTGAAAATGCAACCCCACTCGCATCATGGAGACACCTTACAGTGATGGCATACAATCCCACCCACATCATGGAGATACCTTACAGTGAAAAGGAGGTATGAACTCAAAAGTATACAACCCCACCCACATCACAGAGACACCTTATTGTGAAAAGGAGGTACACGAAATAGATTTCAAGATTGTTCAAACACAGTTTACTAGCATCTAGAATAAACAACTTACCTTATATATGCCCCCACCTTAAGGTGGTTGATTTCATGCATCGATATCAAGCACGTTAAGGTAGGAAGAAAACACACAAGGGAACATAGACTTTCGCAAAGCCCATGCCCCTTGGAGGTGACATGTACTTTACGATCGCCAAATGTTCCTACAAACACATCCTGCAAGAAACATGTTAGTGTCCACATAAAAACAACATCAATGCATATGAAATCTGAGGCATGCAAGATTCAAGATAAACAAAGTGCACGGAGTAGTAGTATTGTTATGATTTGTAAATGAGATAGAACACCATCAAAATCACTACGCAGAAAACATGAGTGCTTCCACTAGCCAAGCGTTGGATAAAATATACAACCCCATCGTCATAGTAGGAACTAAGTCCAATTTTTGATTTCTCATGAAAGGGACGCTAGGTCTGCATTAGTATAAATGTTTTTTGTCATCTGCCCGCTAGATAGAAACACTAGAGGAAGGGAAAAAATAAATAAGAGAGGAGAAAGAAGTGTCTTAGGAACAATCACGTAGGAGGGTGCCCCCAATTCACCAACTGCGACGTTATGTCTGTAAGACACAACACACAACAATGAAATTAGAGAGAGAGGCAATATAGAAGAATGATGATACAAATAGAAGACACAATAGAGGTGGTCTCCTGGTATCTCAAACCTTACAAGAGAATCAAGGGTCATCCTAGGAGGCCTAAACAACACATAACACATTACGGGGGAAGCACATCACACGAGAGATAAAGGGTTAGAGATACTTACCTGTTAGGGTACCATCGTTAAGAACATACATATCTGGGATATCTATCATGTTGTTTTGATCTTGTTGAATTAGCATTAAGTTTAGGATGATCAGAGTCTTGCTTTTCTTTAAAAAGATTATATCCAATGCCGCTTGAGTAATGTGTTGAAGTGGATTCTATAGGTACTTGAATCCCTTGTTGATTTACACCACATCCCTTACCTACATATTCACAATTGTTACAAAGGATTTTAAATACTTGACCATAAAGGGATGTCATTTCCTTAGAAAAGGGTGAAGCCTCATAGGTCTCATAATTTTTAGTATAAGTGAGAGTATTGTTTTTATTTTCTACCAAGGGGACGTTGAGTTCCTTAGGTGCTTCAAAAGATTGCTTAGGTGAGATCGATGCTACTTTTGATGTGTCAAGGCTATTAATTTTATATTCTCCTATACTGCAAGGATTAAAATCCAATGGGCCCCAATCATCACCAAAGAGCTCATTTAATGGTTGAGAGTCTTGTACAACATTATCTGTGGCTAGAGGTATTGATGAATCAGTTCGTAAATTGTTTAAGCTCATATGATTGTAAACTAGTTTTTGCGTTTCAATATGTAAACAACTATCTGGTTCAGGATCAACATGAATAGTATGAAGTTTACCTTTGAATATAAATTTGATTGAGTGATGTAGTGTGGAAGGAACTACCCCTAATGCATGAATTAAGGTCTACAAAGAATCATGTTGTAAGAAAGAGAACAAGGCATGACATGAATCAGGGTAGGCACCATCACAGGTCCTACTTGTATAGATAAATTTATAGTGCCCATGGATTATCATCCAACATTGTCAAAACCATGGATACTTAACATTTTTGGCTTGATGGCAGATGTATCAACTTTGATCTTATGTAATAAGTCAATGCCACAAACATTAAGAGCTGATCCATTATCAATCATAACTCTCTTAACCAATATTGCAAGAGGATCATATTGGTTTTGAACTTTGATTGATGGTAATTCATATGGTTGAAAAAGTATATCTATTTTTGTCACATGCATACTATCCAATACGGCTGCTACATCATTAGGCTTAGCAGTAGGTGGGACAATCACCTTTTACAAAGCTTCTTGGAGCATTCCATGGTATGTAGGCGATGTTTGTATTAAATCCCAAAGAGAGATCTTAGCCGGAGTAGTGCGAAGCTATTCGACAAGATCATACTCTTGACCACTTTTTTGAGTAAGATAAGGTGGTGGAGGGAGCATAGGTTGAGATCATGGAAGAGAGATAGGCACAGGTGGTTTGTGTTTACTTTGCTTGTTATTATGGGTATTATATGTAAGTGCAATCACATTGTGGTGTGGTTGTTGTAACACATTTTGAACACCCAGATTTCTTTGAGAAATTTTCTTTGCATAGTCATAGATGTGATTGGGAGCTCTAGGTGGTTGTTGAGCACCTTGGATAGTAATCACCGGTTTTAAGCAAGAGGGTGCACTAAGTGCCCCTCGGACAATCATCTTAGGAATATTGCTACAAAGTCTATTAAAAATTATTGAATTAACATTGTGTCCCTCTTGATTGCACCCAACATCCATCCCTAAAGGATTTAATGTGAGAGACCTTTTCTCATCCACTAATGCTACATATTGGCTAGGGAGAGCAATGGGATGAGAGGAAGGTACATCATCATCATCATACTCTGTGGTGGAAAAAGGCTTTTCACTCTTATTTTTCTCATGAGTATTCCTAGAGATGAATTTGGTTAAATCTTCTAATATCAAAGGATATGCTCCTATGAATAGTGTGAATCTATTAAAATAATATGTATAACAAAGTAATTGCAGCTCATATGTAGAACATATAGAAGCATCAATACCACTTGCAGGAGCTATGTGCTCTAGAACACGAGGATTCTCATTAGTGAAATTAGAGAAATTTTCAAAATCTAGGATATACTCATGAAAATATTTCATAGATGAATAATATGAAGATTCCATAATGAGATGCCAAATCAGATTTTTAAATAATTTTCTAAAGGTATGCAAAAGACAAGTGCAAAACTATATGCAAAAATGACCTAGAATGCTTGATTTTTTGTACTTTTTAACACAAATATATGAAAGCAAAGGTGTTGTAAGGGAATTGATCAGGGGAAGCAAATTATATGTCTTATATCAGTATAATACATCCATAATATCCTTCACAACACACTCTTGGTGCAAATCTAAGATGATGACAAGTCCAAATATAGTGAAAATACACTAAAACATGCGATTTTTCACCAAATCTCAATGCAAAGGGGCATGAAAAAGGGTGTTGTGAGGAAAATGAAGATGGAAAGAAAATTATATCATTAATAACAGCCTCTTAATGCTAAAATATCTGTCACAACACACTTTTAGTGCCACTCAAGGTCAACCCCTAGTGAAAATATAGCAAAAATAGGCAATTTTTCACAGTTTTTCAATTCCAAGACCTAGAAAAAGGGGTATTGTAAATAATTTTAGGAAGTGAAGAAAATAATATTGATGATATCAGTTACACCAATCCATAAAATTTGTTACAACACACTTGGAGTGGAAACTAGGGCAAACCCTAGGGCCGAAAATAGCAAAAATATGCAGTTTTTCACCAAATTTTCAATACAAGAGGCCAATAACAAGGTGTGGTAAAGATTTTCAGGAGGAGAAGAAAATTATTACCCTTATAAAAACCAATTAGTGCAAAAATATCCTTCACAACATACCTATGGTGCAAATTTAGAGAGTTGATAAGGCCAAATCTAGTGAAAATCAATGTTTTTCAAGCCCTAGGTTTGAGATCTTGATGTAAAATGCTATATGAATGTTTTGAAAGCTGATATATGATGAAAATTTCATGATCTCAGATATGAAAATTATTTCCATGTTCTAACATGCAAAATGCAAGTGCAAATCTAATGAAAAATCAATGAAAATGCTAGTTTTTTTTGTTGAGATTTTCTATGCAATAATGCAAATTTTTAAAATATAAATGAAAATTTGTTCTAAAATGCAAGACTAAAGCCAAATGAAAATTTGAATGAGTCCCTAAAATTAGTAGAAAAATCTGAAACAAGATTTTACCTACAAACCCTAGATTTTGGAATTACTAGGTTATATGCAAAATTTACAATTTTCAACAAAGCCCTAGCAATTTTATGATAAAAATGCAATGCAAACTAATGAATTTTTGTAATTTTCTATAATCCAAAAATTAGATCTAATGCAAAAATAATAAATTTGATGAAATTCAAATTAATTGATGCAAAATAGAAACCTATGCAAACTAGGGTTTCTAAATTTTTCCAAAATTTTCAATTTTTTGTAAATTTTCTAATGCAATAAGATAAATGACTATATGAATGAATGAAAATCAATGCAAATATGAATAAAAACACTTAGGAAGGTGTAAACAAGTCCAATAACATAGGTTCACCAAAATGTAATGGGTAAAATTTGGATAGTTGAGTTTTTGGTAGTTTTGGTGTATATCCCTCCTTTCACCCTTACATTCAAGGACCTAGGGTCAAGTTACAATGTACTATCATACCCTAGGTCACTATTGAGATGTAGGGAAACTTGGATTTTTATGATTAGATTGACAATATCCTTCTCTTATGCTCAATTGTACCTTAAAACCCTAATTATGCAAATAGGACAATAAACAGATGAATCATAGAAAATGCTTCTGCAGAAAGATGTAAAATAACAAATAACTATGCACCTATTTTTAGGGTTCAGAGATGGAAAAGTTGGGGACTAAAGAGCGGGCGCCCAAGTCCAAGGCCTTGCTTTTTGTCGAGATCTTGAAACAAGGTCTACAACCTGTATCTACTGTACCAGATATTTTCCTGTTGCAAAACTTCAAGGACTAATGAGCAGGCGCCCAGGTCCAGGGAGCTATTTTCTTCTCTGATCTACAATTTTGACACTCTGTTGTACCTTTCTGCAACTTCACTTTGTCTACAACTCCAACCTGTAACCTGCAATCATGAAAACTTTGGGAGGGGGTTGTGGTGTTTAGAGGCTTGCCTCAGTCAAGCCCTAGAGAGAAAATCAAGTCTTTCAAACACCGTTGTTAGATAGAGAGTGCATGCCCTTGGGAGGCAGAAGCAAAAACAAAATGATAAATGCTCAATAATCACAATAGATGTCACCTTTTAGTGAAGATCTCATGGGAGGAAGAAGCTCTTCATTCCATGAGGAGATGGATGCTCAAATCTGTAAACACAAACACATAGACAACACAAATCTACTCTTGCAACACAATGAAAGCCTTGAATCACCTTTAGAACACAATAGCTTGCTAGTAATCATCTAGTTTACAAATGAATGCCTAAACATTCTTTTATATGCAACTACAAACATTCCCACCAAGATTTCATAAATTCAAACTTATCGTGTCAGCCTAGGGACCAAATAATTGTCATAAACTGACACTAGAAATTTGGGCCTGACCCAAAATAGGGAAGGACTAGGGCGCGAGTGCCCAAGTCCTCCCCCCCTATTTTGGGCAGGGTTAGGTTCAAGGGGTCCCCCTAGGCCCCATTTGTCATGATACATAGGGTTCATTCCATCGGGATGTTGAATTATGATGCAAGATGTCCTAAATGCACAGTAAAGACTTGAGAGCTAAACCTTTTCAGGGAAAAGCCCCCAAGGGGACATTTTCTGACATTACAATGATTCACCCCCCTCTTAGTATTCCTTGTATTCAACAATGACATCATTGCTATTTGAATCATTTGAATAATTTCATCATTTAGACTATCTTTAGCCTCTTCACTACAAGAGCACGCTCTCTATCTAACAACGTTGTTGGGAAAGCTTGAATGCTAACCTAGGATTTGATTGAGGAAAATACCTAAACACCACAACCCCCAAACCCCTCTCTTGTCATGATCTTGTGTGTAGGTTACAGGTATAGGTTTAGAGAAAAGTGGAACTATAGGAAGGTAGTGTAGGAATTAAGGTTTTGGGATCTTAAAACAATTTTAGAATATCTCTCTAAAAAGACTTGGGCAATTGGCACCCTAGTCTATAGGGCTTCCAATTTTTGGATCTAGTTTCTGAGCATCATTTGTAGCATCTTCTCAGTTTTGACCTCAAACAGATTCTTACTTCTGGACTTGGGCGGTTACCAAATTTGTCCTCTCTCACCTCAACTTTCAAGAGACAGGTTCTAACATCTTAATGATTATCTCTATACTTTTAGTTTCTAGATTTCTATTGTTGTTTTTCCATTTCAAGGTAATTATCTCATAACTAGGGTTTTACTCATGTTTAGCCTAGGGTTTGATAAAAGTCCTGGTTGAATCTCATCTTTCCTTGACAAACAAGAGCACAAAATTAGTAGCCGAGTCCTCTTCCATCTTGTAGTGACTTAAGCTTAGTTTTGTCCTTGAATGTTGTAGTCAAAGGAGGGTTTGATCTAGTATACTCACATGCTTGCATTCATCTCCCTTCTCCTTTTACTATTAAACATGAACAAGTTAAATTATGCTTTCTTTGGTTACTGCTTCAGTTGCAATCAGTATGGTCATAGAGCCATTGAATGCAGATCTAGAGTGAGAAGAAGTGATTATGTAAGTAGAAATTCTTTTCCTCCTTTGATTGATTTCAACATAATATGTCATGTTTGTAACAATTTTGGGCACATAGAAAAATATTGTAGAAGTGGACTGGTAAAATCAGGAACTTAGATGATTGACATCAACAAGAAAGATGACATTCTTGAAAATTAGAAGACATATTAGAAGAAGGAATGGAAAATCAAGAAGAATAATCATGAAGGTGAAAATTCAATGATTGTCCAAACTATATTTCATGCACAAAGGCAAGCAAATCCTTGGGTTATAGACAGTGGATGCTTAAGTCACATGACATGAGATAAGAGCAAGTTTATTAGCTTTGTAAAATGGAATAGTAGATCAGTTAAATTTGGAGACAACACCACCGCAAGAATATGTGGAATGGGCACAATAAGCATTGATGAAAAAACCAAAACAAAAGATGTCTTATATGTTGAAGGTCTTAAGCACAATCTTCTCAATGTAAGTTAGATGTGTAACAAGCAAGCAAGCAAGCAGGATTGAGAATAACTTGTATAATCTTAGTGAAGTCAAAATAAGGAATTTCCTTCTCAGATAGACAAATGAGAGTTGTGTATGGCACAAGAGGATTGAGAACATCAATTTTGACAGTCTTGTGAAAATTAGCTCTAAACATGTAGTGAGGGATATGCCAAAAATTGCTAAGCTGACTAGTACCTTTTGTAAGGAATGTCAGATTGAGAAGCAGACAAGAACAAGGTTCAAGACCAAGGAGTAGTCCTCCATAAAGTCATTAGAAATAATTCATACAGATATGTGTGGTCCCACCAAAACCAGAATTCTTCAAGGTGAAAGGTTCTTTATGTTGCTCGTTGACGATTATTCTAGGATGACTTGGTCACATTTTTGAAAGATAAATTAGAAGCTTTTGAGAGATTTAAAATTTTTAAGTCTATGGTTGAGAATGAAATTAATTCTAGAATCAAGTGTTTAAGATTTGATCTTATAGAGGTAATGAATTCACTTCGAATGAGTTTGAGGAATTTTGTGAAGAACATGGAATAAGAAGACATTTCTCTGCTGCAAGAACTCCTCAACAAAATGGAGTTGTTGAAAGGAAGAATATGACAATAGAAGAGATGGAAAGAATGATGCTCATGATGCAAAACTTTCTGATAGGTACTGGAAGGAAGCAGTACGCATTGCAATTTATATTCTCAATAGAGGACAACTAAGAGTAAACAACACTAAGACACCATATGAGCTATGGAAAGGCAAACCTACACCTATCAAGTACTTCAAATTTTTTGGAAGCAAATGTTATATTAGAAGAGATGAAGACAACTTGGGTAAGTTTGACTCAAGATCTAATGAAGGAATCTTCCTCGGCTATTCAGCTAGAAGCAAGGTATACAAGTGTTTTAAAAAGAGGTTACAAAGGGTTGCTGAAAGTGTAAATGTTAGAGTTGATGAAGAATTACATCCATCCACACATGATCAAGAAGACTATTTCTTAGAGGAATCTGTCTACACAAAAGAAGAAGATGAAGTTGAAGAGGAAGTGTTTAGGGTAAAATTGTAGATTTGTCTTAATAAGATTAAGTACCTCTCTTTCACCAAGATAAACATTGGGAGGACAAGGATTGAGCTTGGGGGCCAAGCTACTTGATCACTTGTATGTCCCTTATGCTCGCTAGGTCTGATTCAAGAGCCTAATTAAGGTTTTATCAAGTATCTTTATTCATTAATCAAAGAAACCCTAATTATGCCTTAAAACAAATATTTTTGAAATCTGATGATGAAACATGCAAAACAAATCACATAAATGTAGAGAATGAGTTTCAAAGACCGTGCACCCAGAATCTGAGGGCCAACTGGACTAGGGCACTAGGTCTTTAGTCTTGCAAATTCCCATAACAGAAAATCTTCTGTACAGGATGACTGACAACCCCAAATGGCTTCCAGATCTCAGAAATATTCCCAGTTGGACTAGGGCGCTCACTCATTGGTCTCGCAAGTGTCAGAATCTAGAAATTTAAAAGTCTGTGATGACTGTACCTACAATATCCT
The DNA here is from genome assembly GCA_027924645.1 of Cunninghamia lanceolata. Lineage (NCBI taxonomy): Eukaryota > Viridiplantae > Streptophyta > Pinopsida > Cupressales > Cupressaceae > Cunninghamia > Cunninghamia lanceolata. The sequence continues at coordinate 7,045,956 of BSBN01000564.1, read as the reverse complement.
TCTTTCTGTAGCTTCTTTCCACTGTAACCTACAAAACATGATCTACACTTACAAAATAAGGAGAAATATGTTTCGGCTATATAGGAGCTTGCCTCAGTCAAGCCCATTTTTGGTATTTCTACCTCAACAATAGCTAGAGATAAAGATTTACAGAAGTGTGTGCAAACCTAACAATGTGTATGCAAAAATATCAAACCCTAGATGTCTCAATCAAGGGAAGATCAACAACTTGCTTCAAATCAATAAACACATACAACTTCACCTCAAGGAGATGAAAACAAATGAAGACTTGCATGAAAAAGAAGGCAAATTAGCAATGTCCGCAAAGGATCTCCAAGCTCGATGTTGGAGGCTTCAACCTTTCTTCCAATCATGTAAAAGGTGTACAAGCCCTAGGAAGAGCAAGATGGTCTCAAGATCTTGGTTCCTAATCTCTATCCATCGTCTCCATGATAGCAAATTCAAATAACTTTCAAGAGCTTCAACAATTCGCTAATCTTCAATGGCAATTTTGGCAGAGTTTTTGGTATCTAGATTGCATAAGAATTGTGTGATGAAATGATTTTCAAATGTCTTTTTATATCTAGCTTTAGGGAAGTTCAAATTTCAAAATAACGTCTTGATATCTCGCAAAAAATGAGAATTTGAAAATAGAATCCTGAGGCATACGGCAGGAGCTGACACCCCGCCAAGATTCAAAATCCCAAACAATAAGGGATGACTAGGGCATGGGTGCCTGAGTCCAGGCCCCCATTTTTTTATCAGATTTGCATCAAGGGGGTCCCATAGGTCCCTATTTTAGATTCTCTTCCGGGTTCTATCAAAAGGTTATCTCAAAAGGTGAACATTTTGCAACTAGACCTAGTTAATCAGGGTTTCAGGGAGGTTAGAAAGAAAAAGATTCAGGGGTCACTAAAAGTGAGGACCTAAATTGAGGGAAATTGTACCATTCCATATAGGAGGACAATTTTTGACATTACATTTAGCCCCCACTTTAGTGGCCATATGACACTACGTGCATATGCAACTAAAGGAAAGTAAATGCATCAATCATGAAAAGGATACCCAAAAGGATACTATAGAGGAAGCTGAAGTGCTATCACCAAGAAGAAAGAAGCCCCCAAGTCTGCAATCCTGCAATACTACAAAGTTAGGAACCACAACATGCAGAGGAACACTTTGTTAGAAAATCAAAAATCAAGTCAACCTGCAACCACCACCAATAAGTTAGTACAAAAACACTAAGGGGTTGAGTGATGGGACATGATGAGGGAGGGAATTAAAGGAGATATTGATGCAGAGTAGGGGTTCAAACTCAATCTACTATAGGCATATTTCACAACAATGGGCTCAAATAAGCAACTTCTACAAGTTTCACAAGCAACCTTCTCAAGGCAACTTCCTTCTTCAAGGGCACAACTTGGGTTTCCAACTTCTCTGACCTCACAAGGTTACCATAGGCCTCTTTACACCTTAGGGACCCAAACACATCCAAACCAATCCCTTACCAAAATTTTCCCCCTTCAATTCTTGACCATTCCCTTCTTGGTTGCACCAAAAGCTAGTAGCTCTCCAAACATGGTTTTTTCAGCATATCTTTTGGAGAAGACCTCAAACCCACAAACAATTTACCTTTTCAAATACCCATTTAGCTGTTTGACAACATACTTTTATTTGGGATAGGGTTACTTTGGAATTAAGTCCTCTAAAATTGATTGGTAATTCTGTAAATAGGCCTAATTAGGCTTCTTATACTACACTATTGTCTATCATGCTCCCAATACACCCAATGAGTTCTTGACCTTTAAAATAGGTTTAAGGGCTCTAAATACACTCTACCAATCCACCTTGAAGGGTTTTTTTACTTTTTATTTTGCATGAAACTTCAAACTTGACCATACACATTCCTAACTCACACAGTCAACTCTGTCAGCACAGGACAATCATGAAAATGGGCATCAAAACCTCAAAGGGGAATCATATCAAGGGATTAAATGTTGTGTGGGAACACTTGACACCTTCCTCCATTAGTATCCAAACATGCAAAGCTAAAAATACACACCCACATGCTCAACTTCACCTCTTTTCTCACTATTTACCCTAGGCAGGGTTTGACAGTCCAAAAAAACCAGTCTTTAGAAAAATGTTTATAACCTTTTTGTATCACAATGAAACTGAAAGAAATCAAAAGATGAAATATAATAGACTCTCATATATTTCATTTCCCACCATTTTTAGGGATTTACACGTATGTACAGGCCGTACAAGCTTTCTGCAACAACACTTTACACAGAAAATATGCAGAAAATGGAGTTTTATTTATTGTTTAACAATAAAGATCTTCAATTACAACCTCCTCTCCCTTGCATCAAAGTTATTAGGAATTTTTATCCTTATTCCCCCTAAAACAACATTCATGACCTCTTTTTGAAACAAAATACTCTTCAACTTCCAACTCATACCAAAATATGAAGATACAAAGCCACTTTTGAACAAAATGACTGTTCACCTTCTACAAAAGACCAAAAACTTGACAACTTTGCAACTTTTTCTTACAAAATATTTAGAATTGCTTCACGAACTGACCCCACATGACTCAATACATTTCAAATGGTCTATTATGACCTTATTACATGATATTAGACTCAAAACACCTCTAACCTAACATAAGAGCTTATTTACACAAGTTGACAAAAATTGACATGGTGCCCTTGCACCATACTCCTAGCCAAAAGAAATCCCAAGCCCTCTTGGGTTGAGTGTAACAATAGGTATCCACATTTGAATCCTCCTCCTTGATGCCTTCTATGATCTGCCCTATGTATTCCTTAAAGCAGCTCCATGTAGTCTTCATCTTCACTTTAGGTTTCATCTTGTCCATACAAACTTGCTTTCCTTTTGCCTTGTCACCATGCAACTGATGTCTTTTGTCCTGATGGATTGCATGATCTTCCTTAGCACCTTGTACTCTTTCTTTCATTTTGAACTTTGGTTTTTCCTTCTTTACAATCTCAACAAGAACTATGTATACTCCTTCCTTACTCTTTCTCCCTTTTGGTGTACATATGATCCCTTCACCTTTGGTCCTCACTTTTCCCATCTGCTGCTATACTTTCAACATTGCTATCTTGTTAGGATCACAAACCTCTAAAGTGCAAAAAAATTGAAAAGCCATTAGCCTCCTTGAAAATCAATGAATAAAACATCATACCATCATACCTTTGAGACCAACTTTGATCCTCCAAAATCAAGTCATCCTTGACCTTAGCCAAATCATCTTTTGACACCAATTCAATATCATCTTCCACTGAAATCAGATCAAGCTTCATACCTACTGTTTCAACATCTTCATGGTTTGACATGACTACATCCTTCATGGGTTTGTCTTCCTCTACCATCATCTCAGCTTGCTTGGCTTGTTCCTTGTCTTCTTCCATCAATAAAAGCTTCTTCCTATTTGGTTTTAATGCTTTCATTTGTCTTCTCTTTTGCATCAGCCTTTGAATAGGCCATACAACCTTCCTCTTCACTGTCAAGTGCCAACTACGTTCTCTTTTGAGCAACTTCTCGATCTCATTTTTCATCCTTCTTCTCATCTCTTTTAGTTGTTCCATATCCTGCCTCAGTTCTTTTATCTCTTCGTCAAATTCCATTTGTTTTGCCCTCTCTTTTTCCTCTTTCCTCTTCCTCTCTTTTTCTTCTTGCTTTTTCTTTTGTGAACCCCTATCCTATAGGTACCTTCTCAAAAAATCCATCTTCTCTTCAAGCAAGTCCCTTTAACCTTGCTTCTTCTTGTCTTTGCCTCACCCAGGTAACTTCTCTTTTCCTCTACCTAGTCTTTTGGCAAACAGGTTCTCTCTTCAACTTGCACAAACACAAACACACAAACACCAAACTCTCTTGCCTAGACCTTCTAAGATCTAATACCAATTGATGCAGAGCATGGGTTCAAAATCAATCTAATGTAGGCATATTTCACAACAATGGGCTCAAATAAGCAACTTCTACAAGTTTCATAAACAACCTTCTCAAGACAATTTCCTTCTTCAAGGGCACAACTTGGGTTTCCAACTTCTCTAACCTCACAAGGTTAGCACAGGCCTCTTTACACCTTAGGGACCCAAACACATCCAAACAAACCCCTTACCAAAATATTCCCCCTTCAATTCTTGATCATTCCCTTCTTGGCTACACCAAAAGCTAGTAGCCCTCCAAACAGGTTTTTTTAGCATATCTTTTGAAGCAGACCTCAAAACCACAAACAATTTACCTTTTTAGATACCCATTTGGCTTTTTGACAATATATTTTGATTTGGGATAGGGTTACTTTGGAACTAAGTCCTCTAAAATTGACTGGTAATTCTGCAAATAGGCTTAATTAAGCTTCTTATGACTGCTACACTATTGTCTATCATGCTCCCAATACACCCAATGAGTTCCTGACCTTTAAAATAGGATTCAGGGCTCTAAATACACTCTACCAATCCACCTTGAAGGGTTTTTACACTTGTTATTTTGCATGAAACTTCAAACTTGACCATACACAGTCCTGACTCACACAATCAACTCTGTCAGCACATGATAGTCATGAAAATGGGCATCAAAACCTCAAAGGGGAATCATCTCAAGGGTTTAAATGTTGTGTGGGAACACTTGACACCTTTTTCCATTAGTCTCCAAACATGCAAAGCTAAAAATCCACACCCACATGCTCAACTTCACCTCTTTTCTCACTATTTACCATAGGCAGGTTTGACAGTCCAAAAAAACTAGTCTTTAGCAAAACATTTATAACTTTTTTGTATCACAATGAAACTGAAAGTAATCAAAAGATGAAATGTAATAGACTCTTGTATCTTTCATTTCCCACCAGTTTCAGGGCTTGACACATTCGTACAAGCTTTTTGCAACAACACTTTACACAGAAAATATGTAGAAAATGGAGTTTTATTTATTGTTTAACAACAAAGATCTTCAATTACAACCTCCTCTCCCTTGCCTCGAAGTTATTAGGCATTTTTATCCTTATTCCCCCTACGACAATATTCATGACCTCTTTTTGAAACAAAATACTCTTCAACTTCCAACTCATACCAAAATATGAAGATACAAAGCCACTTTGAACCAAATGATTGTTCACCTTCCACAAATGACCAAAAACTTGACAACTTTGCAACTTTTCTTACAAAATATTTATAATTGCTTCACAAACTGACCCCACATGACTCAATAAATTTCAAATGGTCTATTATGACCTTATTACATGATGTTAGACTCAAAAGACATCTAACCTAATATAAGACCTTATTTACACAACTTGACAAGAATTGACATGGTGCCCCTGCACTAGATATATGCCCCCCCTTGTTTCTGCTTGCTTAGTCTGAAAAGAAGAAACAAGGAGATACCCACGTTTGTCAATTTCAAGGGAAACTTGATGGGAAAGGTGTTATGAGGGCCATTTGGAGAAACAACACTCAAGCACATCACATTGGGTAAGAAAGAGAGCAGAATCAGGATTCCAATGCAATAAATGGCATGGAAATTGGAGTTTGAAAACTCAAGGCTCAAGAGTAAAAGGGATCAATCTTGCACCTAGTTAGGGATAGGAATTCTCACTCACTTTATGTAAAGGGAGTTTTCACTTATAATTTACTCATTCTTGTTGTTTGTCTTTGTAGAAAAGTAGAGGAGACATAGAAGAAGAAGAGGAGGACAACCATGCCAAGCCGACGCCCGTATCTATTGATTGTCAGGAACACTGAGAGGGGGGGTGAATCAATGTTCTATAAACTTTTTATTGCACTTTTACCTTTAACCATTTCAAAGGATTAATCAAATAGAAGCATAATACACAAATGAACAACATCCAAAAAAGCATGACACACAACACCAATATTTTATGTGGAAAACCCAAAACGGGAAAAACCACAGAGAGGATTAGCTTTCATAAATATATTGCAATTTTTACAAAATGATGTTTAGGCTTGGTCACTCCATGAGCCTAACATACTGTCTCACTTCCATGAAGTACAACTAAGTTTAACAGGCTCACTACTTGAACCCTAAACCTAGCAAGATTACAATAAGGGTTGTTAAACCTTGTTGAAGGCTCACTACCTTGAGGATGAAAACATGCTTCCAATCATATTGCACATGAAAACTGAATACTTCTCAAGCATCTGCCACTATGCTAGAGTGTAGTCATTTAACAACTATATTCTAAATCCCAAGTCTTCATCACTATTGATCCTCTAACTCTACTCCACTATTCACATTCTCACATTACACACACATACTTCCACACACACACCCTCAACCGAAGATCATCGCTCTTATCTATATATGCACATCATGATTTAATCCATAGTCAGGTCGGCATCTAATAAGTGAAATGTGTACATAGAAGGATGTATCTTGTTTCTCAATCCAATGCACTATGTATCGCGTGGACCCAAATCTTCTCCTAAACATGTTCATATAGGTTGGCTCTAATCATTCAATTACTTATATAGATCTTTCACACACTATCCTTTCTCTGCATCATGATTTATCTCACCAGTCGGCCTGTTCCTCAAGAGCATGCTTAACAACTTCATCTGTTGACTTACAACTTTTACGGAGGATCTCAAAACACCTTCCAAATCATATCAAGGACTTCTTACACATTCCCAATCGTATCCTTAGAAATGCAAGGCATTATATCATCTTCCAGAGAATTGTGGACCATCAGAACTCAGACTCTGTCTCTGTCAAAATCTGTCAAACACTATGCCGATACATAGCAACTTGTAGCTAACCTTCTGGTGAACTTTAGATCTCCTAACTCTAGAATAAGATACTCCATATAAGTGTTTACAACACCTCAACACCGCATCACAAAATACTTATCTGTGGAGGAATGCGAACCACTGCACTATACCCTATTCACTGTTCCTACTATACCTTTGCTTACCTAGACTTAGACATTTCTCCAAGATGACTTCTAAAGGAAGTTAGGACATAATCTATGAGGCATAACACTGTCAAACAATTGAGAACATCATACCTAAACTGCATTACCGGATCATCATCTGTGGAGGCATACTATCTAGCTTACTATCCTCTACTCTGCATACTTTCCATACTTGGCCATTTTCTGTTAACCAGACCTGGAATCTAACATAGATATCTCTTCTTGTCATGGTGATAGGATCTCTAAGCCTTGTTGCCATCAATGACAACATACAGATCCATACCGGAGTAGTGTCTCTTGCCAACAATCTCCCCCTTTGGCATTAATGGCAACACTTTGAAAAATGCCTGATTGCTCCCCCTTACTATATACACTATACTTTCTTGCTCCCCCTGAGATGATTATCCATTTTTCACTACTGATCTACTTCTCCCCCTTTGACATCAATGGCAAAGGGTGTTGATCTGGAACCAAAAATTTGTCAAAACCCCAAAAAATTTATATATTTGGTTGCATATTTACAAGTGGAATCTTCATTTTAATATTACATGTTTTTAAGCACATCATTAAATATGTTTTTGATCAATGTCCACTCAGCATCCTAGCTTTTCTTTGCATTTTCCAGAATCTGAATTTGACTATTGAGAAGAAAAACTGAGGCTTCTGCCTTTTTAAGATCAAAAGTTGTGTCTACTTGGACAACTAACTTAGCCTCTGTAATAATATTTGTCATTGAATCTAACTTTGGACAGACTAGTCTTCTGAGTTGTCCCATCCTACGTTTTATTTGGTATTTCTGATTTATTAAGTCAGTCAAGTCATTGTGAATCTTAATGACTTCTATTTCTTTCCTTATGACTAACTCTATTTCCAGATCAAATTTCTTGAAAATATCCTTAAGTTTTTGTTCCAAATCTTTGATCTTTTCTTCAATCTCTTGAGCAGCTTTGGGCCAAGACAAACAAAACTTGTACACATCTCCAACATCCTTCACAGCTTTATGAATGTTGGATATTGTATTATTTAATGAGATTTTGTCTTTTGCTATCATTATGTTTAATTGTTCTAGATGTTTTTCATCAAATTCTTGTCGCACCTTTGTTTCTGCAGATTTTTCAAAAGATTCAAACAGTTTACTTATGGAACTTATTAATCCCTTTAGATGACTTGTTGGGGGCATGGATGAATCCCTCTTGTATGTGGGTAGTAGCTTCTCCAAAATTCCAAATGCTTCATAAATCAGTTCACTATCCTCAATTTGTGATGTTAATATCTCCTCTTGAGGCTTTGTCTGAACAATTGCAACCAACTTAAACTTTTGTTCTGGTGTCATTATGTCCAAGTTTATTGGACCATGTAGAAATTCTAGCTCATCCAAAGCTTGTGTTCTTTTCTCTAACAATTCTTTTGCATGCTCTATAGTGTCTCTTGCTGTGATAGGGACTTCTTCTTTGTGGCTTTGCTTCGGATCCTCTTGATCCATATTAGTATCCTCCTACTATTTCGGTGGATGAATTTCTATGACCTATTCTTCCTCAATCTTCTCCTTGTCAGTGTTATCCTCAACAAGATGTACTAGAGAGGGTCTTATCTCAAGATCATCAGCAAGTGCTTCTTCCTGCTTAGTCACTTTGTCATCTTTATCTGATTCTTGCTCTAGGTTTACTTCCGAAACAGGTGTACCATTTCCACCATCTATTGCTGCATTGTCATGAGTGTTATGAATATTGTATTTTCTCAATATTTCCAAGGTGATTTCTTCTATCTCCTTGACTACTTTGTCAATTTCTCCCAACATCAACGATTTCATCCTTGTTTTGGTTCTGAATTTCTCTTTGGTTTCCTTAAAGATCAAATTCTCTTCTTTTGGAGTGATCTCAGGACACAATCTTGTCAGAACATGTTTTCTTAGCTCAATGTCTTTGGCTTTAGCAATCTCCATTCTAATGCTCAGAAGATTTGCTAGGTTTTTCAGAATATTAGAGATAATCTCAATAAGGGCTCTATTGAAAATGTTTAGATACTTCACAGTGGCTTCTTCCAGACTTCTTTTATCAATATCACTATATCCATCATAGTACTCAATCATGGGTTTTAAATTCCCATCCATGATGACACATTTTATTACATCTGCAAGTGGTGGAGGCTTTTCCTTTTTCTATCTTTTTCTAGGCTTATCCTTTCTGGAGGACTTTTCTTTACAAATTCTAGAGACTTTGATAGCCTCAACTTTCATCTTCTTGACCTCTTCATCTGACTCTGTTTCTTCATCACCTTTTTCACTTACACTGACATAAAGTCTTCTTCCCTTCATCTTCTTTCTCTTCATGTCTTTGATAGAGAATTCCTTTGATTTTTTCTCTAAGTTTATTGAAGTTGTGGTGCCAAAGTGGCAGAGCTTCTAGTAGTCCTTTGAACTTTATCAGACTTATCATGTTTCACCTGTGATTTTTCTGGAACCTGCATCAGTTTATACCTTTGCTTTTCTTCTACTTTTTCCCTTACTTCTTTTAGTTGTTCTTTGGTGATTCCATACCTAGAAACAACTTATTCCACCTCTTTTCTAAATTTTCTAGTCGATTCAAATTTTCTAAACTCAACATGAAGTTTCATGGATAGATCTTCATAAGTTCCAAACCTTTCTTCTCTGTTATGCTTGGGTTTACTTAACATGCATTGAGCATAGTTCTCCAAAATTTTCCCATCTACTTCATACCCCGTTGACATAACCCAAACAATCCTAGGCTCAACAACTTCCATTAGGTGTTGGTCTTTTGTAACCATGAAACAGATAGTATCCTTATATTTGTCAACAATTTTCCTAGGAATTTTTTCTCTAGCCTGCATTAAGCCTTGAAAATTTTTGAAGTACCCCCATAATGTTGTGTTTTGCTCATTAACACTTCCGATGCTATTTAGATGGTTTCTGATTTGGGAAGCTACTAGTTTACTGCTTAACCAGGTCAAATTCTTCATGTTTGGTAGCCCATTCATAAAATAAAAGAATAAGCAGATGACCAATGTACCATATTTGAAGGGGTAGTTCTTTCTTTCCTTTATCTTCTTTAGGTTCTCTAATAGTTGGGTTAGCAACAGGTCACACAAATCATAATCTGATTTCTCTTTGACCATTTGATATGTAGTATAGATTGCTGTTCTTGAGACAGAATTCTCCCAATTGGAGAAATAGATCTTATAGCCCAAAACCATTGAGGTGAATCTTACATCATGATCTATGATGTCATTGATAGTCAGTGCCCTCTTGTCGAACCTTGCTCCAATGGCCTCTGTAATAGTCTGATTCTTCACAGCCTTCAACAAGCACACACTCCCGGTGGAACTTAATCCTGTCACTACCCTAACTGCTTCCTTGGTGATTTTGAAGGGCTGCCCTAACCACATGAATTCATCGTGAATTCAGCTTAGAATGTACCTTACCCATTCATCCTCCGCAAATGTAGGAAAATCCACATGCTGAATAAACTTTTTTTTAGGGCTTTGTATTCCTTTTTGAGGTCAAACTAGTCATCAGTTAGATGCTTGAGATGTAAATCTGTTAGACAAATGTTGTTGTGTTCATCTAGGGAAACATGAATATATGCCCTAACATCTTCAACATATAGGACTCCATAGGGTATACTTGAAAATGCACCCATTTGATCCACTTTGGTTGCTTTATGCAGGTGTTTCTTGAACTTTGGTCAAGGGCATTCAGTAATATCTATAATTTGTGGAGTCACCATAGCAAAGATTCAATAGACTCATAATGAGGGTTTCTACAATAAATACCTTGAGATTCCAAGATTGGGTTTCCTTCACCTAAATCAATCTGATCTTCGAATCTTTGTTGTGCCTTGAATTCTTGCTTCAATCTCTCTCTAACATCTAAAACACTTTGAATGCAAAGTGAATTGAGACCAAAAGACTTGCCTTTTATCCTCCACACTTGACCTGATTGTCATAAATGCTATTTTTAAAAAAGTTTCTTGACTTATCCCAGATGGACACAGTCAATTAGAATTGCTCCACAAAATGTCACATCAGCTTATTTTCTTTTGATTTTTCTTTCAGAGGATTTGTCTCATCGAATTCTACCAAGAATCTCTGTGCTAAAATCCAACACCAACTACCTAGCTAGGGAGTTTGGATTTCCAATACTTCTCCCCTTGAGCTAGTGCTCACAAACTCATTCTTCAAAGAAGGTATCTACATTAGATGTTGGTGCAAATCTATCCTCAATTAAAATTACTTTCTTATCAATCCATACTTTGTCCATTGTTTCAACTAGATCAACTTTCTCTTTTCCCTTGTCATTTATCTGCTCTGTTTCTCTTTCTTCAGAATAGTAATTTTTCTTCACATTTTTGCTTCTGCAAAATCTTGTAATATGTCTAGATTTGTTGCAACTGAAGCACACCACATTCTTTTGTCCTTGAATCCTTTTATTCAATGAATTTGATCTACATTGATTAGCCATATGACCAAATTTATTGCATGCAAAACACTTTCCATTGAATGGTTGACTGTTCCTTGTATTTTGAAAGTTAGTTCTTACAAAACTTCTGCATTAGTTTGATCCATGTCCCATTTTATAGCATGCATTGCACCTAATAGAGTTCTGACTTACTTTGCTTCTGCATACAACTTTATGACCAGTTCTATTGCAAGTGAAGTAGATACCTTTGAATGATTGTTCATTTCTCCTGATCTGATTTCTACATTCATTTGCTCTATGACCAATTTTCTTGTAATTGAAACATTGACTAGAGAATAATGGAGTCTTTTGATTCATTCTGCTCCTACACTGAGTAGCCCTATGACCAAACTTATTGCATGAATTACAATAACCATTGAAAGATGGGTACCTTTGAGCATTTGGTTGTCTGATCGAAGGTCTTCTAGGTCTTCTTCTTGAATTTCTAAACGAGTATCCTTTGTTTTGCCTTGACTCAGTGCTCATTTGACTAGAGTTTGAACTTTCTCCCTTCTCAAATCCTAAACCATGTTTGTTATCATCACTCTTCTGGCTAGCAATCATTTCATCAAGCTTTGCAGTACTTATCTTGAATTTCTCTTCAAAATTTCTGGCCTTTTCCAAATCTGTTTTCAAACTTATAATTTCTTTTTCAAGTTTTGCACAATCTTCTGATCTGTTCTTCAAAATCAAATTTAGATCATCTTCTACTCTTGTTATTTCTATAACTTCTGCTTCCAAATCATTTAGGGCTTCATTTGCTAATAACAATTGGTCACTGGCTTCTTTGTATTTGTCTTTGAATTTCTTAACTTGCTTCTTCAACTTTAAGATGCATTCATTAGCTTGTTTCATATTTTCCTTTAGATCTCTGACCTCTACTTCAAAATTTTCAAGATCCATAAGAGCTACTTCTAGTTGGTTGTACCTCTCATAATTTCCATACCTTCTTGCTGCCATGATCACACTATCCCAGATCTTCCTTAAGCTGTTAAACTTTTTCAAAGGAACCTTGCTTTGATACCAATTGTTGATTGTTAGGAACACTGAGAGGGGGGGGTGAATTAGTGTTCTATAAACTTTTTCTTGCACTTTTACCTTTAACTATTTCAAAGGATTAATCAAATAGAAGCATAATATACAAATGAACAACATCCACAAAAGCATGACACACAACACCAAGATTTTATGTGGAAAACCCAAAATGGGAAAAACCACAGAGAGGATTAGCTCTCATAAATAAATTGCAATCTTTACTAAACATCATGTTTAGGCTTGGTCACTCCATGAGCCTAACATACTGGCTCACTGCCATGAAGTACAACTAAGTTTAGTAGGCTCACTGCCTCAACCCTAAACCTAGCAAGATTATAATAAGGGTTGTTAAACCTAGTTGAAGTCTCACTACCTTGAGGACAAAAACATCCTTCCAATCATATTACACATGAAAAATGAATATTTCTCAAGCATCTGCCACTATGCCAGGGTGCAGTCATTTAACAACTGTATTTTGAATCCCAAGTCTTCATTGTTGTTGATCCTCTAACTCTGCTTTACTATTCACATTCTCACATTACACAGACATACTTCCACACACACACCCTCAAATGAAGATCACCGCTCTTATATATATCTGCATCATGATTTAATCCATAATCAGGTCAGCATCCAAGAAGTGAAATGTGTACATAGAAGGATGTACCTTGTCGTTCAATCCAATGCACTGTGTGTCACGCAGACCCAAATCTTCTCCCAAACATGTTCATATAGGTTGGATCTAATCATTCAATTACTTATATATATCTTTCACACATTATCCTTTTTCCACATCATGATTTATCTCACCAGTCAGCCTGTTCCTCAAGAGCATGCTTAACAACTTCATCTGTTGACTTACAACTTTTACTGAGGATCTCAAAACACCTTCCAAATCATATCAAGGACTCTTTACACATTCCCTATCTTATCCTTAGAATTGCAAGGAATTATATCATCTTGCGGAGAAATGCGGACCATCAGAACTCAGACTCTATCTCTGTCAAACTCTGTCAAACACTATACCAATACATAGCAGCTTGTAGCTAACCTTCTGGTGAACTTCAGATCTCCTAACTCTAGAATAAGATACTCCATATAAGTGTTTACAACACTTCAACACCACATCACAAAATACTTATCTACAGAGGAATGCAGACCATTACACTATGCCTTGTTCACTATTCCTGCTATACCTTTGCTTACCTAGACTTAGACATTTCTCCAAGATGACTTCTGGAGGAAGTCAGGACATAATCTCTGAGGCATAACACTGTCAAACAATTGAGAACATCATACCTAAACCATATTACTGGATCATCATCTGCGGAGGCATACTATCCAGCTTATTGTCCTCTACTCTGCATACTTTCCATACTTAGCCATTTTCTGTCAACCGGACCTGGAATCTAACATAGATATCTCTTCCTGTCATGGTGATAGGATCTCTAAGCCTTGTTGCCATCAAGAACAACATACAGATCTAGACCAGAGGAGTGTCTCTTGCCAACAGTACCAACCCCATGACTAGAGATGCTCCAAACCCAAGTAGCAGAGAGGCGCTTTGAGGCCATGGTAGGGTCCTAATCTTGTGCTTCTATCATCTTTCAATTTATTTTCATTTGACTTTATCGTTTACTGTGTTGAGAGATAGATAATGGACTAGGGTCTCTAAGAGGGGCGCCCGGGTCCACCTAGGGCGCTAGAGTCTCTCTAGGGTGCCCTAGTCCCACAGGAGCACTAGTGTCCCTCTGGTGCTCCCTAGTCTTCCTAGGGCGCTCAGGTCCATAGAGGACATGGGCCCTATGGACAAGCACTCTTTTCTATTTTTGATAGTAGCTTTCAGTTTCACGAGGAGATACTGATATCCTTGTTTATTTTCCAACCTGCAGGATGTCCCTGAGACACGAGAGCACACAAGCGGTCACCTGATGGCGCTACTACGAGAGCGTGCTAGCTCCTTGTCTATCGTAGATAGAGAGAACTTGTAGGTGGTGGGCTTATTGTGGGTATTTGATATGCCCACAATCAGATTCCACTGCACTATGTTGATGACATTAATGGAGAGGTGGAATGTAGATACATCCACGTTCCACTTACCTACAGGTGAGATGACCATCACACTGGAGGATGTATACATGATCCTTCGACTACCTGTCTGAGGAGAGACAATTACGATAGTAGGACATTGCTTAGTTAGGTATACACGGGAGAGCCAGTTATACTATTTGGGTCACATTGTTTCTTAGGTAAAGCAAGGACACATTCAGCTCTAACTTCTAGAGTAGGGATGCGGTGACATTCCCTTGTTGCAGAGGATTATGATAGTCACTGTCACACTAGCCATCGTGCTAGATGGATAAGACACTCACCTACATGGGTGTCTTGTTCACATCATTAGGGTAGTGGAGGAGCATCAGACGGTCTATGCATGGGGGTGTAGTATGCTTGCACACCTTTATTGTGACCTAGGACAGTATGTCCATTACGAGATGCATAGTCTGATGATTTACACGCTGCTACAAGTTTGGGCTTTTTGAGCACATTAGGTGCACATGGCCAGTGGATTATCCTATAGAGGTAGCATACACCCATCCATGTGTTCATGCCTATCCACTGGTTAGGTGTTGGAGGCACGTAGATTTGCTATACTGGAGAGTTATCTTTGACAGATTATAGCCCGACAACATTATCTAGAGAACATATCATGGCTATATTGTATGGCCTAGCTAGCGAAGACAGTTAGTGAGGATGCAGAGGGATTGACTAATGGCCAGTTGCCTTGATCACGTCATGGCTTGGTTCTATTTTGATAGGGTGGCACAATAATTTGGAAAGATACAGGATGTTCCTGCAGTGTGTGCAAGCTACGCACATACTGTGCGCAACACAGTTAGGGCGAACACCGTCTAATGGCTGACAATAGCAGACATACCACTTAGTGATGATGAGGGTCCTAAGGATGCAATGCTGGTGTTAGATGTAGGTGATGCCTATTATACCTGCACATATCAAACCTGGTGGCATATAGCACGACCTACTCCTATCTTTCCTCTCGGTCACCCTATAGGTGATGCTCGACTTTGGGCCGGTCATGCTAGTGACACAGTGGTAGAGGATGATGTGAGTGTTTTTGCAGGATATTATGATCTCGAGGAGTATGTGGAGGATGATGAGGATGAGTCAGAGGAGGTCCCATTGTAGTACCTTTTCAAAGTGAGATCACGACAGGGCCAGCAGGAGGTAGACACTGATGAGGAGACTGAGTTGAGACCGCGATCTAGGGCTCATGGTCCTATTCCTATAGGTGATACAAGATCTAGTCAGAGAGAGGGGAGTGTAGTAGGTCTATGCCCCCAGTTGCAGATTAGACTGTAGAGCTCGTCACACCTTTAGCAATCTGAGATCCATCCCAATGAGATGGAGATCTAGGTTAGCTTTGATTTATTATTTTTGATACTTTGTATGTTTATTAGTTGTGATATTTATATGAGATTCTAATTTCTATCCTATCCTATGTTTTGTAGTTGGGACAGACGCTTAGCAAGACTTTGTGAGTCACATCATAGTAGACATAGTACCTTCAGATGTATCAGAGCAGTGGGTGCGAGTAGGGTATTCACCACGATCATCCACTGGGTGACATGCAGATATATTTGTGCCTTTCATCAGATATAGGATGGCTATAGAGGCTAGCTAGAGTAGTCTACATAGGAGAGAGAGGAGTTATGTTAGAGAGTTGAGCGTGCCAAAGCTGAGCTTAAGGCACAACGAGAGCAGATGGTAGCGGTACCTTCATCAGGTGGAGAGCCAGCTATCAGTGAGTTCTTACTGCATGAGGTTTGTCAGGCAAGAGCTGACAGAGACAAGGTTCAGGTTGAGAGAGACCATTGCCAGAGGATGTACCAGGAGGCACACGAGCAGATGAGATGAGAGGTGAGATCAGGGGGTTATGATTGCGAAGCATCTCTAGGAGTCATTCACGATCCATAGCCACACATGGTCAGGGCTCTATCACTTGCACACCACGATGGTCTGAGGGTATGGGCAACTGAGGTTCAACTATGTGATGTATAGATTTGATGCACTATGACATCCCATTCTGTCCTGTGGGATCGTAGACTCGGATGTATATTTGAAACTGATGATATATATATATGATGCTTATTATTTGTTTCTATCTATGTGCAATGGTTTTTAATCTATCACATGTGATTTTTGTAAAAATGCAACTAGTGATGATATTTGAATGTTGTAATTAATGCTATTGTGATATACTAACAATTCTCAAGAGTACATATAGAAATAAGCACAATGATCAAGAATTTCACACATAACCCAAATTTCAATGCTATATTTAGTTAATACCAAAGTGATCTAAGCAAAGAATACATAAGCAGATACACCAATGATTAACTAAGTGAAGATGTAATGTTAAATGAATTAAGACAAAACAATAATATCTTGTTAGAATTGAAGCTAATCTATGTAATAAATTTTCTTAGGAACGTTTAACATCAAATCGTTTAGCATGAAATCTTTTGAGTTGCACTACATTAATAGGTTCCTTAAGTGGTATATCTTGCTCATTAGCTAGTCTATATGTTCTAGATCCAAAGGCTTAAGTAACTATATATTATCTAAGCTAATTAGGGCTAAACTTACCTTTTTCTTTAGGAGGTACATTTATATTGTGTTGATTTTCATAGAGTACCAAGTCTCCAACGTCAAATGAATGTTGTATGACATGTTCATTGTAGGATCATTGTACACTTTTTTGATAAGCCTTGAGGTGCTCAAGAGTGTCAATTCATCTTTCATCAAGCATCTCAAGTTCTTGTAATCTTTTCTCACATTCTATGTCATCATCCATGATGTCTCTTAGAGAAATTCTTAGTGAAGGAATTTCTAACTCCAAGGGCATTATTGCATCTGTGCCATAAACAAGATTATACAGTGTATTACCAGTAGGCATACGAATTCTTGTTCTATAAGCCCATAATGCATAGGATAATTGAGTATGCCAATCTTTTTGGTGTTTATTAACAATCTTTCATAAAATCTGTCCAATAACTTTGTTTGAAGCTTCTGCTTGGCTGTTTGGTTGAGGGTAATAAGGCGTAGAGAAGCGATGTTGTATATGATATTTTTTGAGCAACTTTTTTACATCCTTTTTCTTAAATGGCGTACCATTGTCCAAAATGAGGAAGGTATTCCAAATCAAGAAATAATGGTATCTTGTATAAATCGACAAATTACATCAACAGTCATGGATCGTAAGGGGACTACTTCGACCCTCTTTGTAAAATAATTAGTGGTAGTAATGATGAACATATGCCCTTGATAGGAGGGTGGAGAAATTTTACCAATTAGATCCAAGCCCCAAATAGAGAATGGCCATGGTGACACTTGGGCACAAAGTTCTTGAGCGGGAGCATGGATTAGGTGTTTGTGTTGCTGACATTGTGGGCATCTCTTGATGTAAGTGAAGGAATCTTGTTCCATGTGCTACCAATAGTAGCCCATTCGTAACAATTTTTGTACCAATGATTTTCCCCCAAAATGCCCTCCACAGGCACCAGAGTGAGCTTCTTCTAAAGCTATTAAAATCTTTGAATTACTTAAACATCAGAGTAAAATGCCATTGTAACTTTGTCTATATAAGACATTCGATAATATGATGTATCGCGTTGCTAGTTTGCGTAAGTGGATTCAAGAATTCTTAGATGTTGAATTAGGAACAGTTCCATCACACAAATAATTGAATATATAGGAGAACCATTCATCAGTGTATGTATTACCACAAAGTTCTAAATTCACAACTATAGGATCTTCAATTGTTGGTGTTTTAAGATTATGAACAACAAAACTAAATTCCTCAGGGGAACCATTAGGGGATATAAGGGAAGCTGCACTTGCCATTGCATTCGCATGCCGATTATCTTTCTTGGGAATAGTGTTTATTGAATATGATGTTAATTGTTTTAAAAGAGATAATGCAAACTCACGGTATTGAGATAGCTTATCATGCTTAGTTTGATATGATCCAATTATTTGTTTTACAATTAGCTGAGAATCACCATATATTGTAATGTGTTTGATGTTAAGAGCCAAGGTAGCATGAAGTCCTGCAATGAGAGCTTCATATTTAGCTATATTGTTTGTGCATGAGAAGTCTAAGCAGTAAGAGAGAGGAATCAACTTGCTTGCAAGGGGTATCAATATAACACCATCCCTAGAGCTAGTTCGATATCCTGATCCATCAAAGTATAGTTCCCATTTATCATCTTTAGAAATTGTTAAATTTGGTCATCAGGAAATACATCCTGATGTTGTGTAGCAAAAGGCAAAGGAGCTTTAGCTAATTGATCAGCTAATGCTTGTGCTTTAATTGCTTTTTGAGAGATGAACTTAAGATCAAATTCTGTTAATAGCATAACCCATTTAGCGAGATGACTTGATAAATCTATTTTTGTAAAGAAATGTTTGAGAGGGTTGAATTTTACCATCACAAGTATTTCAACATTTAAGAGGTAATGTTTAAGCTTTTGAGTTGCAAACACTAAAGCTAAGCAATGCTTCTCGATAACAGTATATCGCACTTCATAATCAAGCAAAGTTTGACTGATATAATCGACAACACATTCCTTGCCTTCAACATTATCTAACAAAGCTGCTAGGGCATTGTTAGATGCTGAAATGTATAATAGAAAGGGTTTATCAGGGACAATAGGTTGTAGAACAGGAGGATTAGCTAAGTAATCCTTTAAGTCTTTGAAAGCTTTTTGACATTCAGAATTCCATTGAAATTTAGAATCCTTCTTCAATAGTTTTGTAAAAGGGCGAGTTCTATCTAGGAGCTATGAAATAAATTAGTGGATGGCCTGTATCTTCCCCTGCAAACTACAAAGTTGAGATATGTTCTTAGGTGTTGGCATGTTAGCAATTGCGTCTATCTTTTTTGTATCCACTTCAATACTACTATTTGAAACAATAAATCCTAATAGCTTTCCACTGTCTACACCGAAAACACACTTACGAGTATTTAATCACATGTTATATTTCCTTATGCACTCAAATATTTGTCGAAGATTTGTAGCATGATCCTGGTGGTGAATAGACTTTGCCAAGATGTCATCGACATAATCTTCTAAAATATTGTGCATATAGTCATGAAATATAAGATTCATTGCACATTGGTAAGTAGCTCCTGCATTCGTAAGTCCAAACGGCATGACTACCCAGCAAAATGTACCCCAAGGTTTTATAAAAGCTATTTTATATTGGTCTTGAGGATTTATTAGAATTTGATTATATCCTGAAAAACCATCCATGAAAGAGAGTAATTCATGGCTAGCTATAGAATCGATAATCATATCAATATTAGGAAGTGGAAAATCATCTTTCAAAGATGCTAGATTCAAATCTCAGAAATCTATGCACATTCTTATACAGCCATCGAGTTTAGTGATGGCGACAATATTAGAAATCCAAAGTGAATAATCAATAGGGCGGATAAAACCCGCTCGTAGAAGCTTTTCTATCTTAGTTTTGACAAGTAGTGCACTTTTAGGATTCATCTTACGAATCTTTTGTTTAAACAACTTAACATATGGCTTTAAGATGATATTATGCGTTACAATCTGAGGATCGATACCAGGCATGTCAGAATAGTTCCAAGCAAACAATTTTGAAAATTCATGCAATAACTTAGTCATTTCTTCTTTTTCTTCCACATTTAAGCAATCACCAATAGGGATAACTTTTTCAATGTTATCCTTATCCATAAAAACATTAACAGTCTTTCCATTAAGGAGAGTACTGTGGTCTAAGGGATTGTATGATTGTGGTTGTTCTTCAAATTCTCCATTGGACTTTATAGTGGCATTTATTGTGCTAGTAGTTTTTCCAAAATATGTATTCTTGTTTAAATAATAAGGTAAGTCGCGTTTATGATGATAACAAGGAATATTGTCATAAGCACCCAAGAATTCTATGATTGCTTCATCTGTTGAGAATACATCCACTGGAAGTGGTCCTGGAGGACAATTAATGTCGATCATCTCAAGGAATATCAAACTAAGTGTTGATATTGTATTCCCATTAAGAGTAGAATGTTTATGAGCTTTGGATTCCTTAAAAGGATTATATCCAATGCCATTTGAGCAATGTCGCGAAGTAGACTCTATAGGGATGTTGATTCCTTGTTGGTTTATACCGCAACCATTACCTACATAATCACAATCTTTATAAAGGATTTAGAATCCACGACCATAAAGAGAAGCCATTTCCTTGGAAGAAGGTGGAGCTTCATAAGTTTCATAATCAGTAGTATAAGTAAAGGTATTATCCGAGTTTGTTATCAAAGAAGCTTTATGTTTATCATTCGAAGCATGTGATTTTATCGATGCAATATTTGACATTTCGCGGATGGGGCTTTTAGGTTTGTATTCTCTCGTGGAAGAAGATGTGAAATCTAACGAACCCCAATCATCACCAACAAATGCATTTGATTGTTTAGACTCTTGAATAATATTTTTTGAAGCAAGAGGAGTTGACATATCAACTTTTAGATTGCTTAGAATTTTAGGACAAACAACATGCTTATGAGCTTTAATTTGCAGACAATTATCAGGTTCAGGATCAGCATGGATAGTGTGCAACTTATCTTTGAATATAAACTTAATTGAATGATGTAAAGTAGAAGGAACTGATGCATGTATCCAAGGTCTACCAAGAATCATGTTGTAAGATAGAGAATAAGGCATGACATGAATTAGGGTAGGCACAATCATAGGTCCCACTTATATAGGTAAAGTTATAGTGCCCACGGATTGTCATCGAACATTGTCAAAACCATGGATACTTAACATTTCCGGTTTGATGGCAGATGTATCAACTTTAATCTTGTGTAATAAGTTAATGCCACAAACATTAAGAGCTGATTCTTTATCAATCATAACTCTCTTAACCAATGTTTTGTTTATTGTAATAAAGATAATCAAAGGGTCATACTGATTCTGAACTTCAAGAGATGGTAATTCATGTTGTTGAAACATAATGTCTATTTTTGTTGCATGCATACAATCTAATAGAGCTGCTACATCATTTGGTTTAATAGTAGGTGGGACAATCACCTTTTGTAAAGCTTCTTGAAGCATTCCATGGTAAGTAGGTGAAGTTTGTATAAGCTCCTAAAGAGATATCTTTGCACGAGTAGCGTGAGGATGCTCTACAAGATCATAGTCTTTACCACCTTTATATGTTAAATGAGGTGCTTGAGGAAGCATAGCTTGAGAAGCTAGTAAAGATATTAGAATGCTTGATTGTTGTGTGCTTTGTTTATTATTCTGAGTGTTATATGCATGAGCAACCACATTATGCTTAGGTTGTTGTAAATTTTGTTGCGCTATTTGTTTAGCATAATCATAAATGTGATCAGAAGGTTGAGAAGAAGAAGGAAGACCTCTAATAATGAGCATTTGTTTAGAAGATGGTTTAACCACATTTGAACATAAAGTGACCACAATTTTTGGTTTTTCAGGTTCTTCCTTACGTTTAGGAACATAGATCACATTTACAAATCTTTGAAATAATGATGGCTTAGAGGTTGTAGTGGATTGTTCAATCGAGATAAAGTCCTCAAGGACTTCATCTAACATATCAAAGTCATCACGACTAAACGGCTCATCATATACATGAAAATCTTGCAAAAAATAATCTGACATTTTAACATGCTCTATTTAACCCAAGATTTAAATGTAAAATGATGGCCTATGAAAGTGAAATACTATATACAACAGTAAATGATAATTTCCAACTCTTTTATTGAAAAGATAAAGAAGATGATTCACAATTCAATGCATGCAATTTCACAAAAGAGATTTTTTTCAATCTAATTATGCTCTAGGACAACAAATTAGTTCAAATCTAAAGTTTAAAAGGATGCAAATTCTTTAAAGCTCAAGTTCACCAAAATGTTTAAGGTAAAATTGTAGATTTGTCTTAATAAGATTAAGTACTACTCTTTCACCAAGCTAAACATTGGGAGGACAAGGAACGAGCTTGGGGGATAAGCTACTTGATCACTTGTTTGTCCCTTATGCTCACTAGGTCTGATTCAAGAGCTTAATTAAGGTTTTATCAAGTGTCTTTATTCATTAATCAAAGAAACCCTAATTATGCCTTAAAATAGAGATTTTCAAAATCTGATGATGAAACAAGTAAAATAGATCACATAAATGCAGAGAATGAGTTTCAGAAACCATGCACCCAGAATCTAAGGGCCAACTAGACTATGGCGCCCGCTCTTTAGTCCTACAAATTCTTGTCACAAAAAATATTCTGCACAGGCTGACTGACAACCCCAAATGGCTTCTCAAAAATATTCCCTGGTTGGACTAGGGCACCCACTCATTGGTCTTGCAAGTGTCAAAATCTAGAAATTCAAAAGTCTGTGACGACTGTACCCACAATATCCTTCTTTTTGTAGCTTCTTTCCACTTTAACCTACAAAACACAATCTCCACCTACAAAAGAAGAAGAAAGATGTTGCGGCTATATAGGAGCTTGCCTCAGTCAAGCCCTATTTTTTGTATTTCTACCTCAACAATAGCCAGAGATAAAGATTTGCAGAAGTGTGTGCAAACCTAACAATGTGTATGCAGAAATATCAAACCCTAGATGTCTCAATCAAGGGAAGATCAATAGCTTGCTTCAAATCAAGAAACACATACAACTTCACCTCAAGGAGATGAAAACAAATGAAGACTTGCATGAACAAGAAGGCGAATCAACAATGTCCGCGGAGGATCTCCAAGCTTGATGTTGGAGTCTTCAAACCTTCTCCCGATCATGCAAAAGGTGTACAAACCCTAGGAAGAGCAAGATAGTCTCAAGATCTTGGTTCCTAATCTCCATCCATCATCTCCATGATAGCAAATTCAAATAACTTTCAGGAGCTTCAACAAGTCGCTGATCTTCAATGACAATTTTAGCACAACTTTTGGTATCAAGCTTGCATAAGAATTGTGTGTGATGAAATAATTTTCAAATGTCTTTTTATATCTAGCTTTAGGGAAATTCAAATTTTGAAATAACGTCTTGATATCGCATGAAAACCAAGAATTTGAAAACAGAATCCCGAGGCATATGGCGAGAGCCGACACCCCGCCAAGATTCAAAATCCCAGAAAATAGGGGAGGACTAGGACGTGGATGCCCGAGTCTAGGCCCCTATTTTTTGATTAGATTTGCATCAAGGGGGTCCCAGAGGTCCTTATTTTAGATTCTCTTTCTGGGTTCTATCAAAAGGTTATCTCAAAAGGTGAACATTTTGCAACTAGACCTAGTCAATCAGGGTTTCAGGGAGGTCAGAAAGAAAAAGGTTTAGGGGTCACCAAAAATGAGGAGCTAAATCAAGGGAAATTGTACCATTCCATACATGAGGACAATTTCTGATGTTACAGGAAGAATCACATAAGGATATTACTAAGACACCTGCAAGGTCTGTTAAAAAAAACCACTCAAAGGATTAGATTATTGGCAATAAGGATGATGGAGTTGTAACTAGGAGAAAACTGAGAGAACAGGTAAAATTCTCTTTGTTATCCAAAGTAGAGCCCAAAAATTTCATTGAAGCTAGTAAAGATGAGAATTGGATTCATGCCATGCAAGAAAAACTAAATCAGATTGATAAAAATGAGACATGGGAACTTGTTCCAAGGCCAAAGGATAAAAATGTGATTGACACCAAGTGGGTATTCATAAATAAGTTGAATGAAGATGGAGAAGTGGTTAGAAACAATGCAAGGTTGGTCTACAAGGGCTATTCACAAGTGGAAGGCATTGATTTTGAGGAGACATTGGTACCTGAGGCAAGACTGGAAGCAATTAGGATGTTTCTTGCATTTGCACAAAGATTTCAAAGTGTATCAAATGGATGTCAAATCTTCCTTCTTGAATGGTGATCTAGATGAAGAAGTTTACATAGAGAAACCTAAAAGATTTCAACTACCAGAAGTTCATAATTTGGTATGCAGACTTAGAAATGCTTTATATGGTCTCAAACAAGATCCTAAGGCATGGTATGCAAGGTTGGAAAAGTACTTACACCAACAAGGATTCAAGAAAGGTATTGCAAACAATAATCTCTATATCAAGGCAGAAGGTGAGCACATGTTGATAGTAGTAGTATATGTTGATGAAATTATCTTTGGTGGTAATGATGGCATGTGCAAGAAGTTTGTAGAAGAGATGCAGAAGGAGTTTGAGATGTCTATGATAGGTAAGCTTTCATTCTTTCTTGGACTTCAAATTTTTTAATCAAACAAGGGTATATTTATTTCACAAGTTAAGTATATCAAGGAAATGTTGAAAAAGTTTGGTATGGATGACTACAAACTAGTAAGTACACCTATGGTAACAAGTTGTCATCTTAGCAAGGATGATGAGTCACTTCAAACCGATCAAACTCTTTATAGGTCCTTGTTAGGAATATTATTATACTTGATTGCATCAAGGCCAGATATTATGCAAGTAATTTGTATGATGGCTAGGTTTCAAGCTGATCTAAAAGAGACACATGTCACACCCCAAATTTTGACTATGTTTTACTTTTTACTTGTATGTAATTAGTAGATAATTTTTGCATGAATTATTGATTCGATGTTATATGAAAATGTCAGGAAAAGCCAATGATATCATGAGTTTATGTTTATATGTTTAGAATTTTGACATGTGATTATATGTTGTCATAATTATTTATTCATAAGGTATATGGATTAACGAATGATACACTAATCCTAGTTTGGTGATTGTAAGTTGTAACCAGGTAACAAATTTTTGCCCTTTGAGAAAGAGAGGGAGAGCATCATTGGAGAGAAGAGAATAGATGTATGGATAGAATGGATTGGTTGCCATCTAAGTCTTGTGCTTTCAATGTTTAGTGAACCCTCATTGAGATTGGTAATTTGTGTTTGACCTATTTGGTTAGAGTTTGGGTTTTGACTCGACAATCGTCGATTTGACGTCAAGATCCATTAGCATAGGCTTTGTCGAAAAACTGAGTCAAGATAAAATAACCATTGACAAGATATGGTCGATAGTCATTATTTTCCTTGTGTGCTTTGAATATAGTTTATGTTTTATAATGAATTAAATATTAGAGGTTAAATTATATTTTTATTATCGGTGATTTCTTATAAGTGTTCTGTATGATAACTTAGCCATTCTTTGGTGTTTTTGCAAGATAGAGAGGGGGAGAATACCTCAACCCCATTCTCTTATCTTTACGAATGTTGTAAACAATGTAAGTATTGGGTGATTTTTACTTGACCTTGTGGTATGTGTTGTTATGTCATAAAATGTCCCCTTAGGACTTTTACCTCCTAAGTTTAGCTCCTGGGTCCCTTAATTTTAATCATGCATCTTAGAAATGAATCCCGAAGCAGAATCCCCCAAAACCCATGACAAATAGGACTCAAGGGACATCTGTGAGCTTAGTCCAAACCCAAAATAGGCCCCTAGACAAGAGCGCCCATGCCCTAGTCTAGCCCTATTTTGTCAGGGTCCCAAATTCATATGCTGGCTTGTGACCGTTAAAAGGTGTTCCTTGTCGACATCTTAAGTTTGAATTATGAAATATTAGTGGGAATGCATATATAATCATGTTTAGGACTTCATTTGTAAACTAGAAGATGATTTTGAGATTAAGGCGAACTTATGATCATAGAGCATTCAAGGCATTCATTATGTTGCAGAGCAGAATTATGTTGTTGTTATGTTTGTTGTTGTAGATTTGGCTTCATCTTCTCATGGTGTGAAAGATCTTCATCTCCTTGAGAGCTACACTTCCAAGATAATATCTATTTGTGATTCAATCTATCTACTTTATTATTATTTTTTCCTCTGTCCACCAAGGACACACACTCTCTATCTAATAATGGCATTGGAAGGCTTGAATGCCATTTCAGGGCTTGATTGAGTCAAGCTCCTAAACACCACAACCCCTCTCTTGTGGTTGCAGGTGATAGCTGTCAGATCTTTTCGAGAGGAGTTGCAGAGGATCATTGCAGATCAGAAGGAATTTGGATATGAAGAAAAAGGTAGAAAATAACCCTAAAAGGTCAAGAGCACCCACTCTTTTGACCTTGAGTTTTGTAGTGTTAGGAGTCTTGGAGCAGGTTGCAATCTATAGCAGATTTCATCCTGAAGCCCTCAGAAAAAGCAATACCTTGGGGTTGGGCTCTCTCTCTTTTGACCCTAAATTTTTTGCATTCTGAAATCCAAAATCTAGTATGTATCTGATCTGTATTTAGTGTCCTTCTGTGCAAGCATTTGTCATGTTTCATCTGTTTGCTTACAATTTTGCATAATTAGGGTTTTAGGCTTAATTGAGCTAAGGTTTAACAAATTAATCAACAAATTCCAAGTTTTCTTATCATTCCAAGTAATAGCAAACCTGATAGCTGAGTCCTCTTGCAAAATTTGTGATTCAACTCGGTGAAATTTCCTTGAATGTATTGAGTGAAAGGAGGACCTAATCAAACTATCAATCAAATCAATCAAAACCCTCTTTTCATTACATTATATTAATATATATATATATATATATATATATATATATATATTCTAATATGATTTAAAGAGTTAGACCTAATAGGGTGGTAGATAAACTTCTTTTTGAACGTAGCTAAGATTCCAAGGTATTGCAAATAACTTTTATGTAAAGTAGCTTGACTCCTTTACTCCCTAACTGATTTAGAGAGTAAAGAGGAGCATAACAACTGACTTATGGAGTGGTCTTATATGACCATTACCTCCATTAATTTACATTCCTACGAGGAATTATTGTAGGCTATGTTTTAGGAGAAAAGGATGCGGTTATGGCAAGTGTTTCTATTAATCACCGCAAAAGTTTTCTCTTGAGTATAGGGAAGGGAGACACTAAGAGTATTGGGCATTAAGCTTTGTGGTGAAGGACATCGATAGCAGAGAAAATGGATCAAACTCATCATAGAAAGAATATATATTGTGGATAGATCTTTACTCAATCTCAATATTGGTTCTATTCTTTGTTTGAAAGCTTTTTAATAGTTTAAGAATCATAAGTTTGCATTCGGTTATGTAGTTAAGTAACTAAGGCCAACATACTTAGAATATCTCTAAGTGTTATATGGCCAATAATATCTCTTAATTTAAATGGCCGATAGTCTTTGATATCTTTGAGAGTTATTTAGTTGATGGTTTTTGATATCTCTGAGTGTTATATGGCCGATAGTCTTTGATATCTCTAAGTGTAAATGGCTGATAGTCTTAGATTATTTCTGTGTATATATAGTTGATAACAAAGTATATTATTGAGTATATATAAGCAAATAAGCCTAGTTAAATGCTATGTGCATAAGGCCGATAGATTACCACACTACTGTGCGAGTTTATGGCTGATAGCTTGTATAAAACTATGTAAACTTAAGGCCGAATAGCCCTATTTTTCTGTGTATTGTGATAAACACTAGCTAAGCTTTGTATTCTGTTAGTATAATGAGATAGGCGTATCTCTATTTTCTATCAAGGATTGTATTCTTTTACCTTATCCCATGAAGGGAAAACTCAGTGGATTTTCTTTAGTGCATATTGTGTTTGCCTATGCAGGCCAAAGGATTGTTTAACTATAGCAGGCCGAGATAGCTACTATTGTAGTTAGTAAACCTCTTTTGTGTAACTTTCTTAGACATTGAGACGTAGCAAAAAGATTTTGTTTATTTTGAGAGCTTAATTTTGTTTTTAGTTATCTGTAACCTACCTTTGCATTCAAGTCAACATGGTTGCAATTATTGTCACATTATTATTAAAATTTGAAGATCATAACTTTTTGTAATCAAAACTGGGCCTCTAGTGAACTCTAATGGGATATAGGAGTCAAGATCGGTAAGTAAGATAGAGATATATCCTATTTATCTCTATAATACATTCAAGTCTTATTGTTTTCAATCAAAGACAGTGATAGGTCTCTTGTTATTCTAAGTAATTATGAATGATATTGGATATCATTGGGAACACCCAAGATGCGATTTATATTATTATATTTGCACACTTCATTTATAACAAGTATTTTTTATTATGTGCAAGGATGGTGTGCACAAGTACATAACCTTTCTATATTTAGAGTTAGTGGATGAAAGGAGACTATTAGGTCAAACTTTATTTATTATTCTCTATAGACTCATAAACTATTTTGGAGAACAAACTTTGTTAAGAGTATTTATGCTATTGAAAATATTTATTAGACCTTATTTACATGAATATAGAAACTCATGTTCTATATTTTATGAGAAATGTTAAGTTGAATAGAGCCTAAGTAGTCTAGAGAAGACTAGAGGTATTATAATCATATAATATTATTATACATTCTTATCTAAGGATGACAAGAGTTTTGATGTTATTTTGTATATAGGGTTAGAGAAGATAAAACCCTAGTATCAATCCATATGGGTCTAGTAAACTTAAAATTCTCAACACGATTATGAAATTGATTTAATCTAGTGTATTTATGGTCAACAATGAATAGTCAAGAATCCATTGATCAAGACAAGTATAACTTAGGAAGAGTCTAAGAATATTTTTGATAAAGTTTCAATGATTTCTTAATAGAGTCAAAACACGATATAAAGCACAAGAATGCTTAATTTTTGAGTCGATGAGTAGAATGACATGAAGTCATAGACTCTGATGTTTGCAAGGATACAATGAAGGACTCTCTAAAAGGTTAAGTCTTCTAAACCCATCCATTGTATATATATCCTAGAATTTTGGATTAAATTCTAAGTCAAATTGACTAGGAATTAAGCTTGGTCAAGACATTTCATGTCTAGTGTTGTTAGTCAACAAATCAAACTGTAGGATGAGATAATTCCAAGTCGAGTT
Source organism: Cunninghamia lanceolata (assembly GCA_027924645.1). NCBI lineage: Eukaryota > Viridiplantae > Streptophyta > Pinopsida > Cupressales > Cupressaceae > Cunninghamia > Cunninghamia lanceolata. The sequence goes on along the minus strand of BSBN01000564.1, from coordinate 7,016,567 downwards.
AGAGGTGTGAACACATGACTAGGTTTATTGATAATATTATTGATATAGAAACTTTGGCCAAAGTGATGCATTTGTCTCTACATGCATTAGTCAATTCATAGTGTCTAGATGGCATGACTAGTTAGAGTAATCATACTCAACTAGAAGATTGTCTAGAGATGGTCTATTAAGTTATGTAAGGCACAACACTAGAACTTAGATGGAACCCTGTTGGTACTCTATGTCTATACTCTTTATGAAGGGTAGGGCCACTTCTAAGAAGGAAGGTGTGTGGGGGACCGCTGGTCTGTGGTTGAAGGTAAATCACTCAGATGATGCTCTCCCTCCATAGCAGAAGACTTGCCAAGACTTGAATGATAGATATCAAGGTGCCAGATGCAATACTCATTATGTTAATGATTTATGATGTAAAAAGTATTCTCTTTGCCATGTGCAATATCAATGTAAATGTAAAGTGATATGTTCTCACTATGATTTATATTTGAATATATATATATATATATATATATATATATATATATATATATATATATTGTTTAATGTAAAGAGAGGGATGATGAGATTGATGGTTTTGTTTCAAGGATTTATCATGGTCCTTCTTTCACCACTAAACATTTATGGAGATTTAACCAAGGAGAGAACTCTACTACATATCTCCTATCACTTGGAACATAGGAGAAGATTGGAATTGTGTGAATTTGTTGTTCAATTAAGTCAAATTATGCTCAAAACCCTAATTTCATAAAATTGTAAACAAATGGACAAATTATAGAAAATGATCGCACATAGAGATACCAAATACATACCAAATTTTAAAGTTCAGTGTGTGGAAAAGTCAGGTACTAATGAGCGGGTGCCCTATTCTATAAGGAAATGTGAGCATCTCAGAACGTATTTCTAAGAATAGTGGTGTCTTCGATAGATTTAAATACTTTTCAATTTCTTCAAAAACATGCACAACTATGCCATTAAAACGGGAACTGACATAGAACATTTCCAACATTGACCCTTAGAGGAAAGCACAAGTGAACTCTAACCAGTTTCAGCAGCAGAGACATTAAACATGAAAGACAGAACAAGAACACAAATTTACGTGGGGAAAACCCTTACAGGTAAAAAACCCCACACTCCAAATCACAGAGCCATTGTATTATTTAGCAACCAAACAATTACAATACATTTACAGACTCATAGCCTTTACAGGAGATTAACATCTTGTTCCTTCTGAAGAATATCTGACAGTATAACCCTACACAAAGTTCTCCAGCACTCGGTTGGTTCTTCATACTGTTATCGTGCCACAAAAAACACACAGTACAAAACTTAACCTTCTCGGCCAGAACCCTTTCACCTGAACTCTATTTTCACTCTCTCCTCAGTCCCTTCATATACTATTAACATGTTGTGTACAACACATAGCATAGGACTTCACCAAAGGAGAAAACCAGAGCTCACCAGATTGATTGCACCGTCCAACTCCCTCTCTATTTTTTCTCTCTATCGAATCCCAATTGCTTTTAGCAATCCAATTGACTCCTCATGCAACTGACCGTTCATTCCAACTGCTTAGCATCACTGTCATCTAACTGTCCAAAACTGTTGCTTCTAACCATTCACATATTCGTGAGAAACTTTAGTCCCACATGCATCCAACATCGTTCACTTTTCCAATTAATATACCCAACCACTCGGTAAGACTATCGTCGGCACTTTTGCCGCCGATGACGCCCATCTAACCTCATCGATAAAACCCAAACCATCAGCCAACATTCCATCATTCACTTCAACGAGTCATTTTCCCACCGATGTCCAAGACTTTGTGCCTTCATCAGAATAACATAACCGTCGGAGAGACATTGCCCTTTGATCTCCATCGGTTGAACTTGTTGAACTATTGAACCAATGGTTGAACCTGTTGAACCATTGGACCTGTCAAGCGGAGTTCAAGTCTTTCGGTTGAACCATTGAACCCATTGAACCATTGAACTCTACGAGCGAAGTTCAAGCCTTCATCGGAGTGAGATCTTCAGCCAAGCCTGATAGCTATAGTCAAGGTGATTGACCAATGAACCATTGAACTGATGTTGTCAAACCAAGGAACCAATGAACCATTGAACCTATAATCTAAGTCACAAGTACTCAACATTCTCCCACTTGACGAAGGAATTACAAGAAGTCATCAATGCTCCAAGTCATAGAACCAAGCTGATATTGCCTCCAGAAACAAGATAGACCATTAGCTAGAACAACAATCAGAAAGCTGACTACTCCCATCCAACTAAACAAAAAACCCACATGACTGAACATAGCACACACAACCAGTGCTAAAACATCCAATCACTCATACCTCGAAGGTATGAACATCAGTAGACTCATGTCACCAACACATACACCCATCAACTATAAATACAAGCTTCATGTGTCAACCAGTCGAAGAAGACCAAACACATCAAGAATTCCCACTGCATGGGTAATGAAGATCTAAAAAAGATCATGGGATACAAGCCTACCATTAACATAACACAAAAAGTGTAAACATCATGTAGTATTACAGGAACATCCACCATGATATGCAAAAATCTGTAAATCAATAATCCGCGCATCTCTCCACCAGTCCAAAAATCTCTCAAGTTCTTCACACCCAACAATGAAAGAGATAACAGAACCTTCATGCTATCACCCAAGAGCATAAGTGAAAACACATGATCACAAACTAGTGATCACTTCAGCTCTGAAAAAAACCTCAAACAATGTAATATGAAACACACCATCAGAGAAAATAACTGATACCAAGAGAAACACTGCACATCATATACATGTAGACAATCCTTCTACATACACCTGTGAATGCTAACTGTGTCAAGTTTGATCTCCTTCAAAACACCCCAAAAAGAATAGCATAACAACACCCCCAAAAAAAACATTCAATCTCAAGAGATCAAATTTAGCATATATATCATGTATCTAACATGGATGTAAGCCTCTCAAACCAAAGAAGATCAAACTAATGCATTTCCCATTTCAGGAAATCAGCCCATAAACCATCTCCTAATAGTCCTCATCAATGAATGATATCTTAAACTCAAATGCACAAGGAGATAAACATGATATCCATCTCTCACAATGAATCCTCCAGAACCATCTATGAGTAGTTCAAGATCCATATCTATGAAAGAAAGCATAAAATACCTGAGAGAAACAATGGGCAATACCTCTCAAGTAATAAACTACCGAGTACACCAAGAGTGGGGAATTAGAATGTTCTTCCAAGATATCCAAGTCCCAAGGACTTTCTCCAAGAACAATCTCCTCTAGATCTTTGTTGAACTCACGTCCAACCAAGGTAAAGACTCCTCGAACTTCCTGCTGGAAATTCTGATCAAGCACAACATATACAATCTCACCTTATTCTCCATGTATCCATGAGTACCTACGAACAATCACCTCATGCTAAACTCCAACTGCATCACTACAACACTATGAAGTAATCAAGTAAATGATAAATGCACCCAAACATAGAGAAGTTACTTGACCACTATCAAAGCTCCAATCATCTAAATCAGGAACTTATCATGACATCATGATCTTACCATCTCCCTTAGGAGATTCCATGCTTTAGGTGAACTTAACCAAAGTATCAAGAGCAACATATCATGCCAAAACTCAAATGCTTAAACAAGAGTATATCATGACATGAAACTAATCAAACTCTAAACCAACATCACCTGTCAAGCACCACCAACACCTTAGTCAAGGATTTCATGAATCCTCCATGACTTCAAGATGTTACTCATCCTCAAATAGTGCCCCTGCAAATGTGAAAGAACCCTTCTGCAGCAACAGGATCTAAGAGCTCCTCCTAGTAACATTTGCAACACTAAAGAAGATCATTCACCACTAAGTGATGAACACACAGTCAATGCTAAAGTTCCCACTGAACTGTAACAACTGAGCTTTCTAAGCATCCTGACCAAACATTTCCTAATCTAAAAATCTTCCAGGTCCACACATTAACATGTCCATGTGACTATAAAACCAACTGACACCAAGATCTCCAAACCAAGGAAATAAACTATCACTGTCAATAGCTTACACAAACCTATGTATTCAAGCTATAGATGACATCATGATACACATGTTACAGGTCTCCATAACCAACTATTCAGATACTCTACAACATCCATCCTCTCATCTCGAAACAATCACACCAATGCACAAGTCACCACAGACAAGGCCAACTAACAAGTCTACACAATCAAATATTCAATCTTGTGGATATAGACCATCCACTTCCAAGTTATCCCACTGCAATCAATAGGCTGTACACACCTAAAAACTACATAACTTGTAGATCCAACTATACTGAAACAAGCAAACTTACTATTGCACTAGAAACTACAAAATGGAGATCTCAAGGAATAGATAACAATGTAGACAACATGACTCAAACACCAGATTACTTACAAATCTTATTAGCCAAACATGTCTACAACCTAAGCACCATAGTCAAGAAACTAGAAGCATTACCACATAAATGTTGAGTGTCATATTACATACCAGCACTCCCATGCAGAGAAAGCATTTCACTTCCTCACACCATGCACAGAGCATGCATGCAAAACTGCAACTATATCATCCAGCAACACCCCAAAAAGCCAGGGTCTAGAAATAGCTTAACTGCAGCTTCACAAAAACCACAAGTTTTTCTTTTGACCGTGTAAAACTTGCAAAACCACTGTGTTTGAAAAACACCCATGCATATCCATACCCACTTCACATATGGAAGACCCAAAAGTCTGCAACATAAACTCCATAACAGTTAAACCAGAATAATGGATCATCATGAATATGCATAGCCATAGATTTTAAGGAAAAACTATAAAACCCCTCAAATGCAATAAACATGAATTTGAGTCATGCAAGTACAAAATATCCAATTAAGGAAATAGCAATTCAAGAGCTTCAGGCCCACATGTAGACCAATCCATCAACCACCAACATGCATATGCATCCGAGAGAATCAGGCTATTACAGAAGCTCTCAGACCATCCAATGATCAACTCCATAGCCTACATGCAATCAGGGTAACAAAAAATTATGCCTTCCAATACCAGGAACAAAACACCCAACATAAGCACAATACTCCATGGTTGAGCAGTAACACAAACTTCTTCATATCATCAGAGAGCCTCTCACACAGACACCCAATATGAAAGTTACTGCAGCAGCACAACCACAAAGCAAACCCCATGCAATAGGATTAAATATTGTCAACTAAGAGCCTCAAATCACATCATTTCAACATGACTAGCTCCAGTCTCTTCATCTTCACCATCCTTCAAGTGCCTGCTGTAACATGAAGATAGAATTAACTGCAAGACTTCCACTCAAACAAGGATCAAACAAACAGATGTTTCCTTCAGATTTCCTCAAGTCTGTCACACTAAGAAATCATCACAAAAGGAAAACCCAGACCTTATACACCAGGAACTCTTACATGCAAACACATGTAGCACACAAATGTACAAATGCGAGCAACAAAGATTATCCCAGAAGAAGGCTCTGATACCACTTGTAAGGAAATGTGAGCATCTCAGAACATATTTCTAAGAACAGTGGTGTCTTCGAAAAATTTAAATACTTTTCAATTTCTTCAAAAACATGCACAACTATGCCATTAAAGTGGAAACTGACATAGAACATTTCCAACATTGACCCTTAGAGGAAAGCACAAGTGAACATTAACCAGTTTCAACAGTAGAGACATTAAACATGAAGAACAGAACAAGAACATAGATTTACGTGGGGAAAACCCTTACGGGTAAAAAACCCCACACTCCAAATCACAGAGCCATTGTATTATTCAGCAACCAAACAGTTACAATACATTTACAGGCTCATAGCCTTTACAGGAGATTAACATCTTGTTCCTTCTGAAGAATATCTGACAGTATAACCCTGCACAAAGTTCTCCAGCACTTGATTGGTTCTTCATACTGTTATCGTGCCACAAAAAACACACAGTACAGAACTATTCACCTAAACTCTATTTTCACTCTCTCCTCAGTCCCTTCATATACTGTTAACATGTTGCGTACAACACACAACATAAGACTTCATCGAAGGAGAAAACTAGAGCTCACCAGATTGATCGCACCATCCAAATCTCTCTTTGTTTTTTTCTCTATCGAATCCCAATTGCTTTTAGCAATCCAATCGACTCCTCATGCAACTGACCGTTCGTTCCAACTATCCAAAACTGTCGCTTCTAACCATTTGCATATTCATGAGAAACTTTAGTCCCACATGCATCCAACATCGGTCGCTTTTCCAGTTAATATACCTGACCACTCGGTAAGACTATTGTCGGCACTATTGCCACCGACGATGCCCGTCTAACCTCATCGATATAACCCAAACCATCAGCCAACACTCCAGCATTCACTCTGACAAGTCATTGTCCCACCGATGCCCAAGACTTCGTGCCTTCATTAGAATAATAGAACCATCGGAGAGACATTGCCCTTTGATATCCATCAGTTAAACCTGTTGAACTATTGAACCAATGGTTGAACCTGTTGAACCATTGAACCTGTCAAGCGGAGTTCAAGTCTTCCGTTTGAACTTGTTTAACCATTGAACTTGATGAGCAAAGTTCAAGCCTTCATCAGAGTGAGATCTTCAGCCAAGCCTGATAGCTATAGTCAAGCCGATTGACCAATGAACCATTGAACCAATGAACCAATGAACCAATGAACTGATGTCGTCGAACCAAGGAACCAATGAACCATTGAACCGATGTTGTCAAACCAAGGAACTAATGAACCATTGAACCTGTAATCTGAGTCACAAATACTCAACATAGTCCACTATACCTGCTTTTGTCAGGATCTCTAAAGATATCTGCAACCTGATCCTACTGTCACAGAGATTTCACCACTTTAGAATCTAGAGGACTAATGAGTAGGCGCCAAAGTCCAAGCCCTAGTTTTGTTCTTAGATCTATAATTCCAATAGTCTGTAATGCCTTCCTACAACTCCACTTCTTTCACTTCTGAAACTTGTAACCTGCAATCACAAAAAAGTGGGTTGGGGGTTGTGGTGTTTAGTGGCTTGCCTCAGTCAAGCCTCAGAGAGACATTCAAGCCTTTCAAACACCATTTTCGGATAAAGAGTGAGTATCCCTATGGGATAGAGACAAAAATCCAAATGATAAATGATAGAAAATGTAATAGATATCACCTTGAAGTGTAGATCTCACATAAATGAAGGATCTTCAATCACATGAGAAGATGAAATCAAATTTGCAATCACAAACAAAATAACAATGCTCTGCTCTTGCCACAATGAGTATCTTGAAATCACAAGTATGCCTAAAGTTCACAATCATCTTCTTCAGTTTACAAATGAATGCCTAAACATGCTTATATATGCAACTACAAACATTCCTGCCAAGAAATTTGTAATTCAAACTTGAGATGTCCGCATAGGACCCAATAACAATCATACAACCAACACACAAAAATAGGTCCTGACCTAAAATAAGGAAGGACTAGGGCGTGGACACCCAAGTACTCCCCCTATTTCAGGCATGATTTATTTTAAGCTCATCCCCTAGGTCCCATTTGCCATGAAACTTCAGGGTTTTCTCATCGGGAGTCACCATTAACATGTAGGATGACCTAAATGCACTCTAAAGGACTCAGGAGCTAAACCTTAGGAGGGAAAAGCCCCAAGGGGACATTTTTTGACGTAACATATATATTGTAATTCAAGGTTGAAAAATGTTCAAAAAATATATGCATTTATTTCTACAAAAAAAAATTATGTTTACCTTGTTCATTTACTTTCTTAGTAAATTGTTTGTGTAATTCCGAGTAATATAAGATGGCATGTTACATATGCTATGAGTGTTACCGAGTTTAACACATGGACCTAGGAGCTCACTACGAGAAAATTTGTCAACATTTAGCAGGTTAGCTAATGTTTGATATTGATTTTATGCTAGAATGATGTGGAGAAGAACCAAGAAAATTGCTAGAAAGTATGCTCCCCAACACTTACCCAAAACAAAGGTTAAGAAAGAACCTACCAAGGAGGTTAAAGTGAAAGAGCATTGTAGCTATGCTGAGGGTGCATGGATGGAAGATTTTGAGACTTTGGCTAATGCTCTTAAGCATATACAGATAGAAAGGAAACAACGCATGAAACTAGCCAAGAAACCCATTGTTCCTACTTTTGTAGTTAAACCAGGTAAACCTCCTTAGAAGTGAGGACCTCCTAGAGGATCTTTCTCCTGTGGTGGAGATAACTATACAAATCAATGCCCAACCATGAACTAGGGAGTTCAGTAGCATGGTAATGTTTTATCCACTCAACAAGCAGATTTTCAATAGAGGACCCATGTGGCATTGGACAATCGTTAGTTGGAGTACCAAATTACTCCCATTGAGACAACAGGTACTTTGTTTGGAGTTCCTATTTATGTTTTGATTAATACTAGAGAAACTGAAAGTTTTATTTCTCCTAGAGTATTTGTGTATGAGGAAAATCGACTAAATCAAAACAAATTAAATCAAAAGCCCATAACATAAAGGAAACTAATCTAAATAAAAGCCATTATCGATAAATCAATGAAATATGAAAGCTTTTACCAAGATTTGTATTGTTCCCTTTGGATGAATGTGGATTGCTCAATAGTGCTACGAAACCATGTTTGCAACAAGCAAGTAGAGTGCTCAAAGTGCTCAAAGATCAATGTTAAAAGATCGTGAAGTTGCTCAATCAATGCGATGTATGCTCAAAGCGCTGTACATGATGCCTATGAATAAGTGATCGAAGAGGATTTGTGAAGGAGATGAGGGGGGTTTATACAAGTTTCAATAGAGATCGATCAATGGTCCAGATAATTCAGAAGAATCAATGGAGGAGATAAATCAAATAACTTATACTGAATGTGCACACGACATGTGTCAATTCATAAGGATATTTTATTAAAATATGATGAAACAAGATTGATTGAATACATAACTCAACTTGTAATTTTGCCTTTTTTAGAGTTCTAAAAATAAGATTGATTGTGCACATGAGTTAACAAGATATTTTTAGAGGAATTGGAAGAATAACTAAAATTAAATAAATAAATTTATTTAATTGTTTGTGCATGATAGAGAAATAGATAAGATATGAAGATTTAAATAAATTAAACAAATAAATTAATTTAATTTATTTTGCATGATGAAGGATAAATAAAATATGTGATTATATTTTATTTTTAGAAGATTTATTTTTTAGAGGAAAAAACAAATTAAATAAATAAATTTATTTAATTGTTTCTGCAAGATTAGAGGAATATGAAGATTATAAATAAAATACTTGATTTTATTTATTTTTAGAGGATTGAGATAATTTAAATAAATTTGCATGATTTATTTAAATTTAGAAGAATAATTGATTTAATTAAATAATGTAAATTATTTAATTGTAGATAAGAGGAAATTTGTGATGAATTAATTAAATAATTTATTTATTTAATTAATGGAGACTTGAAATTTGAAAGAGGATAATGATTTAATTATATAATTAAAATTATTTAATTTTGGAAGAATAAGGTTGATTTTACTGAAATTAATTAAATAAAGGGGATTTATTTAATTAATGTTGAATTTTGGAGTTTTAGAAGAATTTGATGAAATTAATTAAATAATTAGATTATTTAATTAACGCTGAATGCAGATGATTAGACAGATTAGATGAAATACAAGTGATGTGATGACTTGGTCATTTTAGGGTGTCTACAGTATTAAGTAAATTTCCTAGAAGAGCTAGATTTATGGCTAAACCTTGGTCAGTTGAATATGCTAACCAGATGAAAGCTTAGGGAGAGAAGTGTCTGTTTGAAGCCAAGATTAAACTTCCTAGTTTTTTGACTGAGGTGAATTTGTTTGTAGCCCCTAGGTTCCAATGGTGTTATCTTAGGAATAAATTGGCTTTGGAGGCATAGATCCAATGTCGACTATTTTGCAAAAACAATTGAGTGTCTAGACGATGTAGGAAATAAAGTCTTTTTGTAAGGCACTCAAAGAGAAGTCAAGGTTAGGAAACAAAGTCTTTTTGCAAGGCACTCAAAGAAAAGTCTTTTTGTGAAAAGGTTGTCAAATGTTTGTACTCAAAATGGAGCAAGTAGAAGAGGATCCTAGTAATCAAAGTGTATCTTTGGAGATCTATCCTTTCCTTTGATATTTTTGGGATGTTTTCCCAGATGAACTTCTGGGATTACCTTCGATGAGAGATTTTGATTTCTCAATTGATATAATACCTGGATTTGAGCTGATTTCAAAGGCACCATACAGTATGACTACTACTAAGTTGATGGAATTGAAAGCCTAGCTTTAGGAGCTATTGGCTAAAGGGTTGATTAGACCTAGTGTATCTCCTTGGGGAGCACCTATAATCTTTGTGTAAAAGAAGGATGGAACTTTGCGTCTGTGTATAAACTACGTATGCTTAACAAAGAAATGATAAAGAATAAGTATCGTTTACTACGTATTGATGATCTTTTTTATTAGATGTGTGGTGCTACAATGTTTTCTATGATCGATTTACGATCTGGATATCAATAGTTGAGAATAAAAGATGAAGATATATTCATAAAACAACTTTTAGAACAAGGTATGGACATTATAAATTCACAGTTCCACCTTTTGGACTTATGAATGACCTTGCAACATTCATGAATCTAATGAACGGTGTTTTCTGAGATTGCTTGGATAAATTTGTTCTAGTGTTTTTAGACGACATTCTTATTTATTCTAAGAATGAGGAAGAATGCTTGTGGCACCCTTGGTTAGTTCTATAGTGACTAAGAGAACATAAATTGTTTGGGAAGCTTTCAAAGTGTACTTTCTTTCATAAAGAGATGCAATATTTGGGACATATTATATCAGCTGAAAAGATTTTAGTAGACCCTGCTAAGTTTAAAGTTATATTTGAGTGTCATGTGCCAAAGAATGTGCATGAAGTGTGTAGTTTCATGGGATTAGCTAGATATTATAGAAATTTCATTTGAACTTTTCTAAGATTGCAAGCCCAATCACTTCACTTCAGAGGATAGGAAAGCATTTTGATTGGTTAGAAAGATGTCAGGAGGCATTTGATCAGTTAAAAGAGAGGTTGACAACTGCACCAATATTAAATGTTCCTAATCTAGAAAGCCAATTTGTTGTAATTACTGATGCCTCAGGAGAAGGTTTGGGAGCCTATGAATCCAAGAAGTTGAGAGCGTATGAGTAGAATTATGCTCCTCATGACTTAGAGTTAGTAGCAGTTGTGCATGCTTTGCAAGTGTGGCGACACTCTAGTAAAGACTTTTGAATTGAAATTAGATCATCATGCTCTTAAGTAAATATTTTCCCAACCTCATCTAAATGCTCACCAAAGAAGATGGTTGGAATTGATATCCGACTATGACTTTGAGATAAGTTATATCAAAGGTAAGGAGAACTGAGTAGTGGATGCTCTAAGTTGACAGAGACATATCTCATCAATTGTCTTTATCCACTCAAACTTCAAATATTTAGTATTACAAAATTTTGTAGGTGATGAGTATTATGAGCAAGTTAAGCAAGCTCTCTGAGTAAATCCTCAAGATTCGAGGTATGATGGGTTCTATTTTGAACCAAGTGGGCTTCTAAGATACAAAGAAAGGATGTATGTTCCATATTCGACATAATTAAGAAATCTTGTGTGGAAGGAAGTTCATTCCGCACCATATTCAGGTCATCTAGGAGTAACTAAACTCCTAGCTGATGTAAAACCTCTTTATTTCTCGAAAGGAATGAAGAATGATGCTGCAAGATTTGGAGCAAGTTATTAGTATGGATTTGCATCAACATCCAACAAAACTTCTGTATCCGCATGATATTCTAGAGTGGAAGTGGCAAGTTATTAGTATGGATTTTGTTCAAGGCCTTCCAATGTCTCAAAATAGACATAATGATATTTTAGTGGTGGTGGACAAACTCACAAAGGTAGCTCACTTTATACCTAGGAATATAACAGATGGAGCACCAATCATAGCACACAAGTTTGTGCAAGAAGTGTTTAGATTGCATGGATTTCTTGAGAAGATTATCTCAAATACAGGTGCACGCATGACATCAAGATTTTGGCAAACTTTGTTTTTAGCGCTAGGAACTCAGCTCAATATAAGATTAACTTATCACCCTGAGATAGATGGTCAGACTGAGAGGGTAAATCAAGTTCTAAAAGATTTGTTGAGGATGTATTGCATGAATCATCAATACAAGTGGGAAGAGTATCTACCGCTTGTGGAGTTTTCTTATAACAACTCCTATAATTTTACTATCAAGATGTCTCCATTTGAAGCATTATATGGAAGAAGATGTCAAACTCCTATAAGATGGGATAAGCTTGAAGATAGGATTAACATTAGTCTAGAAATGTTGTTAGAAATGGAAGAAAAGGTCAAGCTGATCAGAAATAGGTTGGCGAAAGAAAATGATAGACATAAAAGATATGCTAATGCCAGGCGTATACCAAGGCAATTCTCAGTTGGAGAAAAATTTATTTTGAGGGTCAAGCCTCAGAAAAGTTCCATAAAGTTTGAAAGTCTTCCAAACTAGCTCCTAGATTTGTAGGACCCTTTGAAGTTCTCAAAGTGATTAATTTGATTGCCTACAAAATCACTCTACCACTAGCTCTTTCCAAGATGCATAATGTTTTTCATTTTTCATATTTGAAAAAATATATAATAGGTGATAATCATATTCTTGATTGGAATGATTTATAGGTACAAGACCCAGGACTGGTTATGATCGAGCCTCTCAAAGTGCCCAAAGTTCGCAAGCTCCACTTGCGTAATAGAGAGGTTACATAGTGCAAGGTCCAGTGGGACCAATATGTAGAGGATAGTGCTACATGGGAAGATTACCATGATTTTTATCATAGATTTCCTCATTTGTTTTATGCTTTTCAAAGTTGTTTTGCAAGTATGTGCCTAATCAGTGTCGTCATTGGTGTCAACTGTGCTCTTATTTTGTTGCTTGCTTCTAGGAAGTGAGATGCTTTGTATTTACTTATGTAAGTAATCTTGATGTTGAGGATATTGAGAAAATTAGCTCCTCTAGTGGTAATAGTGTGTTGCAGTGGAAACAGTGTATTGTACTCAAAAAAATAGTCCAGAAGTTTGCTCCGTATTTCCTGTAGAATGAATATCTTTTCTTGCAGATTGGAAGTTATTTAGAAGTCTATCTAAAGATGTTAGATTACAAGTTTGAGCCTCCGGTATGGAGATTTGAGTGAGTTATGTTCACCAGAGTGAAACCTACTTTTTCTATATATTTGGTGGTAACAAGGTGATAGTATTTTGCTTCGCATTCCTCCGCAATGATGAGTTATGATCCGTGGTTTTAGAGTTAAGTCTGGGATGATATTATGCACCTTTAAGTCAATTGGTTTGTGATCTGGTGGTCTGCAAGTGATCTTTTCTTTATGTCAGTAGCTGATAGTGTTATTCTTGTGCTCCAGTTTGAAGAATTTGATGGGTAGAGTGTTTGGGTATTGTGTGGATATTTCTGATGATTATAATGTGCTTGTGGATGTCTCCTGATTGTGTTCCTATCTTTTGGTTGGTCTATAAGAGTAAGTTGGATCATGAATGGAAAATGTTCTTAGAAGACCTAGTGTTCTCACTAGTCTTGGCCAACTTGGTTGATTTCACTAATTGCGGAGATGCATTGAAGATTGTAGAAGCATGTCATGGCATGGAAGATTTGATTTGAGTCCTAGCTAAGGCATGGTGTGATTTGCATACATCTTTACATCTTTTCCTCAGCAAAATTTGTATTAGGTCCAGACCTATTCTATGTATGTTTGTAATGCCAACCTTGGAGATTGTTCCAATGGTTGATGAATGTAATGCCGACCTTGATGCACATTCCAAGGTTGATGAATTGTATAAAAGCATGTAATGTAATTGCAAAAAATAGGTGTGTAATGTGAAAATGAAGAAATAAGTGCGAAGTGTTGGTCATGATGTTAGTCACAAACAAACATAGAATAAAAGTACACATTAACCTTTATTCATCTTGAAAGATACTATGAATTCAAAGAATTCAGGATCCCAAGTCTTCGGTGATTAGGTCTTAATCGTCTGAAGTCACTCAGAGGTTAATGTGAGTTGCTTTTTCCATTTTGAGGCCTTATGTGGAATTTCATCATCATCATGACATTCCTGCAGAAATTCTTTACAGAAAAGTTATATTATGCAGTTATTTGATGAGAAGATGTGGAAATACCTCAATCTTTGCATGATATTTTCAATTCTACACGCTTTGTATTCAAATATGCTAAATATTTACGATTATCTATGAGATGTCTGCATATTTATGTTATTTGCTTAAGATCATCAATTATTTGCAATTATGGAGGTGAAATGCTCTGAAATTTAAAAGAAATTGAAGAAATACTTCTATTTAATGTTGAACCTTTAGCTATTGATCCACATACATACTTGATACTGTCATGAGGAGAAGAAATCAAACTATATGTTCACCAGGATATTCCACAGCTAGATACAGTTGATGCAAACTTCAGAGGATGAGGAATGAAATACATGCAACATGATGAGCACTCCAAGGGATGCAGCAAATCAAAGCACATATCCAGAATTCAGACACAGATTACTCAAGATTTATGAAGATTTGTAATCGAAATACTCTTCTCTTTCATTAAGTATGCGAAAGACATGTACATATGCAATAGCTTTGAAATAAGCCCTGAATACTTCAGCAAACAAATTTCAATTAAGTTTCGAATGTTTTCAACCAGGCACTCCACCACCTTTTATAGAATAAGGTGAGGAATCCGTTACAAAAGATCTACGATCCTGATTTATCAATACAAATCTACGGTCATGATTCTCTTGACTTTGTCAACTTTTACAAAATGGCACAAGTTGCCAGCTGGCAACTATCTATACTACTTATGCCTATATTCCCCTTCATGATGTATCTTCATCATGCTCCTCAGCTGATTCACGTGGGTCATCATCATGTGCATCACTTTCCAAACTTTCACTATCCTGATGATGATGTTGCTGCATACTACTGCGAACCTGCTCATATGAATGCACAACTTGATCTATCCCTCCACCATCTTGAGTTTTTACTTTGATGATGGCGTGCTTATGTGCTTCATACTTGTCTCTGTTGTT
This sequence comes from Cunninghamia lanceolata, assembly GCA_027924645.1. Taxonomy (NCBI): domain Eukaryota; kingdom Viridiplantae; phylum Streptophyta; class Pinopsida; order Cupressales; family Cupressaceae; genus Cunninghamia; species Cunninghamia lanceolata. The sequence goes on along the minus strand of BSBN01000564.1, from coordinate 7,001,332 downwards.
ATCCAGCTTGTTCTTCCTATCCTGCAGTGTTTCATTATACTTCTCCATCTGGACCTTGATTCTCATTATTTTATCTATCAGTTCTTCTATCAAAGGGACAAGTGGACCATCTATCTTTGATTGGAAGTTGCTGTGTATAGCCTTGATGGCAGACTCTTCATCCTGATTTTCTATTTTACCTTCCACCTTACCTTCCAATGCTTCCAATATCACTGTCTCTTCAGACATCAAATCCCCTAGCCTCATGCTGATATCCCTCAGCTTATTATTACATCTTTTGAGGACTCCACACTCAAACTGAGTGTCTTTATACCAGATATCTATCAATAATGTAGTATTACTATTTAGCACCTGCTTACTGATAAGCAGTTGAGGATTTATCCCCTTTATTTCCCCTAAAAGGCTCAGGACTCTCTCCAGTTTGTAAGACCTCTTTCCGATCTGCATCTGCAATTTATCCACCTTGGTCTTGGAGTCGCTCAAAATGCTCCACCTCTTCAGAGAGGCTTTCATTATTTCCACAGCATCATCCAATGCAGATGACATCCATTTCCTTACCACGGATGCCTCATGCTTCATGAGGTCCAATTTATTTACCTCCTCCTGAGAAATGGCAGTCAATGGGACTGCACGTTCAGTTGTGGTATCATCAGGATCAGTTAGCCCTTTGATATAGGCATGCAACTGAGCAATGTGCTCTTTATGTTGCTTATTTTTCTCCTTCTCTCTTTTCACCTTTTGAATTAGAGAGTCAATAATATCTTTGCCCTCCTGACCTTCTTGGTTTTCATTAGCAAAGCCTAAATCTACTGTGCTGATCTAAAATTCATCCATAGTGATTTTACCTTTTTCTTTCTCCACGTTAGGTATGGCAATTTGTGCAGTCTTTCTCCCTATTGCCGGATCTCTTTTGATGGCCGAAGTCATTCTGGCCTTCCTCCTGGGTTTCATTAGATCAGCGAAGAACAAGGTGGAGACATCGAACTCTTGAATTTCAAGCTCCTCTTCAACATTTACTTCTTTTGCTAACCATGGAGGTACCCGATCATGTTTCTCAGCATCATGATAATGTTCACCCATATCTCCTGTTTCTACTAGCAGATGTTGTGGAGATGGTGACTTTTCCTTTTCTTCTTCTTGATGCTCACTTTGTTGTTGATCCTGCGGTACCTCCTCCTGTTGAGGAATTTCCTTCTCTAGGGGAGCATCTTCCTGGTGCGGGGAACCCTATGGCACGTCTATTTGCTGATCATGATGATCATGACCTTCTTCTGTCATTACTTCATCTATTCCCAATTCTTCCCCTTGCTGCTTATCCACTTCACCAGATACTGGAGATCCTGCTTGAGGTGTTGGCGGTTGTTCTGCAACTATTATTTCTTCCGAGCCTGCACTATCAACTTCTTGTATTTTGGCAGTTGGATCCTCTAGTGCTTCTTTCTCTTCATCAGCTCGTGCTTCCTGAACCTCTACTATAGCAGGTTCCTTTGGTGTGTCATGTGGATCTTGTTGGCTTGTTTCAAGAGCATGGCCCTCTGATTCTGCCATCTCTATCTCTTCGGTTGGGTGGCCTTTGTCAGGTGATCCTGCTGGCTGTTCAGGACTTGCATCATGTTTCTCTGTCAGATCCACCACTACATGACTGGTCAGCTCTGTGATCAATGCTTCTAGCCCTATCTCCTGAGCCACCTGCTCTGGGCTCTTTTCTTGATCTTCTTCTGCTTGTTTCATCTCCTCAAGCACAGTTTGAACTGGTGGAGGCTTGTGAGGAGTCATACTTACATCCGCAGCAAGTGTTTCCATCTTCTGTGCAGCCACATCCTGCACTACCTCATCGTCAGCCAAATTTATTGTCTCATCAAGCGAGACATCTCCTTCTGCTTGTGTCTGGGAGGTTTCTTTCAGTTGTTCTTCCGCAAGTTCAGTTTTGAACTTGACTATGGTAGGAAGTGGAACATTATGCTGAAGTTCCTTTGGTACTTCACTACCTTCCCCTTGTAATAGTGCTGGGGGTTGGCTTATTCCACCTCTCATGGAGGTCCTTTATTTCTTAGGTGTGGTAGACACCAGCACCTGTGGAGCTCTCCTCTTTCTCTTTATTACTAGCGGAGCTTCTTCCTCTTCAGGCTCCTCCTCCATGAGGATATCCTCTGTATCACGCTTCCCTAAGGATTGACCCACTTCTAGGGTCTCAGTTATTCCAGCCTGTGCTGTCTTACTCTTCTTGGGCTTCTCCTTCTTTGGAGGGGAATCTGACTCTGATCCTGATCCTGCTACCTCCTCAGCTATGAATACTGCCCTGTCAATTATAACCCCCTTGGGTTGTTTATCCACTTTCTTGCCCCTTGGGGGTCTTTTGCTCTGTTGCTGTGGTGGAGGTAACTTATCTCCCTTAGTCTTCCTTTTCTCAAGCAGGAAGTCATCATATACCTCCCCAGGAATATCCTGGCCCTTCTTTTTGTTGTCCACCGTAATGGCAACACCTTTCTTTTTCAATGCCTCCACCTGATCATCAACCCAAGCTTGAGTTAGTTGTATGGTCCTGGCAATGAATGGGTCCAAAGATATATCTTCCTGCATGGTGAGGTCAGGTGCAGAGATGGTATCATTGTATATCTTCTTTTGTTCATACTCATCTGCCATTATATTGCCATCATCCTTCTTCAATTGTTGGGGAAGGGAGATACAATCAAAAGTTCTTATTTGGTTCAGAGTCAACCTCTGATACCTTCTTCTCCTGGCTTCTGCCTCATCTTCACAGTCAGCCCAAAAATCCTCTAGGTGCCTCTGGTGAATAGGCTTTCCTAGTATTTTCTATATCCTGCCGTAAGGATCATATGGTCTTGTTATCGGAAAAGGTTGCAGGTTCATTTTATTCAGGGTGACCATGACCTTCTTTATATTATCAGAGTCAGGGCACATATAGTTGCCAATGCTGACTAGGAACAAAATTGGTGGCAGCTTCTTGGCATCCTTGTACATCTTTATCATCATGGAGCCCTGCCTGATAAATTCCATTAATGTCACTGCATCGGTAGGATACCTCGGCAGCATGAGGGGATGTTCCTCAAAACCTTCAACCCTTATGTAAGAGAAGGTTGCAAACTGTATATACCAGGCCCCATGCCTGTAGACTACTTCTTGAGCCTCCATGCTTAATCTTTTTGTTCTATCCTCTTCCATGGTCCTTACAAGATGCATAGAGAATGCATCATTGACTAGTTTGTAGTCCCTGAAGTAGTTGGTTCTCTGTAGCTGGGGATGATGATCCCAGATGTATGCAGCATTTGTGCCTGTGAGCTTCCCATCTATATCTAAGGCATCAAAAGTACCTCTATAAGCACAAGAATAAACAATATAGGATGTCATGTAAAATGCACAATTTGAACCTCCCAGGTTCATCAGCTACTCATGCAGAGCATCACTTATGATTTGGCCCCACAGTGGCTTGGTGTTCGAATACATACACATCATTATAACTCCATACATCCAATCCCTGAAACTACCAGTATCAGGTTGGCCTGTTACTCGACTCAGGAGTGCAATCATATACTGGTACTCCTCACTGAAATCATACTTACATATGCACTGGGAGTTTGGCCGCTGCAGGATATGTGTTGTTCTAAGCTCGCCATTGATACATGTTCTTTCTGGCCGATTTCTTGTTGGCCTCATACTCCCTTTCTGCCTTCCTCAGGTCCACACTCTTTACTTTATTGCCCAACGGCAGTCCAAATGTCTGGGAGAGACCCTTGATGGAGAGGTCTGCATATATCCTCCCGTGTTTTACCACCTGCCTCGTCTGAGGATTATAATTCCGGGCACATTCTATAACCAGCTCCGGAGATTCCATGGAATATGGGAAACCAGCAGCGTTCCACATTCCTGACACAAATACTGCATCCAGCACAAGACTCTTGTCCTGCCCATCATTTAGTTTAGCTGACCAGGCCTCCAGATTAGTGCTCCCCTGATGGGTATCTGTAATTGCTCCATATTTGAACAGGACTCCCCTCTGAGAAGAGAACATAGGCCTACTGAATTCTTCTTGACGTTTAACGTACCATTTGTCAGCCATGAGTACCTGCAATTAACAACAATCCCATCTCACAATAGGTATATACATGCATACATATTGCAATTAAAATTACTATGCCTACTGTATTTCTTCACCATTACATGCATAGACTAAAACCTCTATCATCATACCTGAACAATAATGACATGATGAGGGTTTCATTTACTTACCTGGTTATGTAGATTTCTCTTTTATACCAGTGGATTACCAATGACATTCCTAATTCAGCTGATGATCACCCCCTTCTCTCTATCTGTGAGCTCAAATCGCACAACAGTAGCTGGTATGCGGATATGGAAGCTGGTGCTCTGTAAAACAAGTTTATCGCAAGGTAAATGTGAAAATGGCGGCTGAATTACGTTTTAACCTCGCAGTTAGGGTACACTTAGGGCAACTCTAACAAGTTAGATTACATTCCTTGATTATTCATGCGAAAATGCAGGATCTTGCCAGGTGTTTCATTGGGTTCCGGGGCCGGCGGGAACTACCTACCATGTCTGCGCGCATTAAATGATAATGGCGGCAATGGGAGCGGGGGGGATATCCATATGACAGGATATCATGAGGGTAGGATGATATTCGCAAATATCAGGTTGAGTTTGAATATCATCCTCCTCCCTCATATTGAAATTGTTATCGCGACAAGATTCGGGTGACAAAAGCACCTTTGTTTATGTTTAGTACATCAGGAGGATATTTTGGCGTATCGGGTGATGTTTCAAAATATGACGATGACGAGACAAACTTACATGTCCCTCCTTTGGAATATCAAGATGACGTCATTGTGATATTCGTTCTTTGTATCGGAAAGGCATCATGACGTCATCATCATGTTAGGCGAACATGATCATGTTTGGAAAATATCCTGTCGAAATGTGAATGTGATGATGATGTCATCAGGATATTTGCTTCTTCGTTTATCTGGTTTGGATGACATCATCAGGATATTTGCTAAGGGTGACATTTTGCGTCAGGAGGATATTAAGAAATATCGGGTTACATTTGAAAACATGACGCTCGTGATACAAAAGACCGCTTGACGGGAAGGACTTATTATCACTTAAAATTGACGTCTGGATATTCGAGCCGCAGGATATTGTTGGGGGATGTTTCAAATATGATGATGATCTTGAAAAAGATGACAAGCTATAAAAATATGATCCCTCCTCTTACAAATATCAGGTTTGACCAAAACTTTGACCGTTCATAACTCTCACATCCTGAAGAATATCAGTATGATGTAAAAGACAAACCTGCGTGAATTTTAGTACTCTTTCAAACTATGAGGTCACAGAAATGAAATACGAATGTTGACAAACTGACCTCATAATGGTGACTTACCTCATCCTGACTCCACATGATGATGCACCTGACTTACTTTTACCAAACCGCCAGAGAGCAAACAAGCCAAGCCAAAAGTTGGGTCCCTGTTTTGCCAAGTCAAAATGGGGCGTGTTGTGTAACCACACAACAACTTGCCACCAAAGAAAACAAACAAATCCCAATGATTCAAGTGATGTGATCACATTCATCTATAGTATTCTAATTCCATCTAAATATAAGTATCCTGATACTCTAAATGATAAAATTTCATCATGGTAACAATGCTAACCAAAGATCAGGTGTGTGCATATGATTAATTATCCCCATCTTGAAAGCAAGTTGAAAACATAAGTAACTGGTGTTAAACTACATAGTTGGAGATCATCCCTCATAGCCAACCTGGATAGAGCCTTGCTGCTAGCAGGCATCTATAGCCCCGGCAAGGTTATCTATACAATCTCCCTAAGTAGAGCCCCACTGCCAGCAGGCATCTATAGCCCCGGTAGAGTTACGTAGATGGCCTAATTTTATTTCTTTTCTGATTTCTCCTTTAAAATTTATATCCGGTATCATCACGTCAGCTCATTTGTACAAGGTATGGTCACTTGCAGCTTTAGGTTGGAGATTGTACTAGTAGCAAGGGAGTCCCTTTAGATTTTTCACTTAACACCTATACTAGTGTTTTCAACAAACCCAAGGCTGTTAGATGCTTCATTGTGGTTGATTCATTTTGACCAAGAAAAGGCACCCTGATGAAAAGATATCACAAACCTGATCATGAACACTTCTTAGAATGAATCATAACCTATGTCTAAATGTGATCTCATCACTTGAACCTTAACAATTTAGTTATTTTCTAGGGTGATGAAATGCATCATCCTGACTTATCAGAACAAGGTCCCAACCAACAAAACAAAACAAGCAAACAGACAAACTGTACAAACGACTATACAAATATACAATATGATACACATGACTATTATGAATTCATTCAGGCCCGGAAATAATGTTTGAGAAATTGTCCATTGACTGGCAAGGGGACATCCTCACCTATCAGGTTCTTAAGCCTATAAGTGCTATCTCCTAGTATCTCAGAAATTTGAAAGGGACCTATCCGCAATCTATCAAACTTACCATGGTCACCTTTCTTTTCATGGGCTTTATCCCACATCAGGACCAAATCAGATATCCTGAAAGCTTTTACTTTAGCTCTCTTGTCAAACCAGCGTTTGACAACAGACTGATGTTTTGCAAATTGGTCAATTGCTTGACTCCTTTTTTCTTCCAGATGCATCAACTGAAGCAACCTGACTTCTTGTTTATTGTCTATGCCTAAGTATTCTTGGGCAAACTGTAGGGTAGGAATTTTTAAGTTTACAGGGAGGATGGGATCCACCCCATATACTAGTTGGAAAGGCGAGTTTCCTAATGCAGTTTTTATTCTAGTTCTGTCAACCCATAAGGCATATTTTAGAAATGAGTTCCATTCTCTAGGATTTTTCTCTATTAATTTCCTTATGATACTCAGCAAATTTTTATTGGTGGATTCTGCTAATCCATTCCCCTGGGGATAATAGTTGGATGAAAACTTAAGTATAATCCCATGATCAAAAGCCCAACTTGATAATTTAGTTGAAGTGAAAGAAGAACCATTATCACTTACCAAAGCATAAGGAGTTCCATACCTGGTGAGAATGTTGCTCTCCAGAAATTTAATGACATCATCTGCAGTGCAAGTTTTGCTGCTAACAACCTCAGTCCATCTAGTACAGTAGTCAGTAATTGTTAAAACATACCTATGCCCTGAGGAAGACAGAGGATTGATTGGTCCTATGAAGTCCATGCCCCATTGTGCAAATGGGCGTTCTTCCATTACTGGCTACAATGGTTGTGCAGCATATTTCTCTCTGTTGGCAACAACCTGGCAAAATGACAACATTTAACATGATCAGCTGTGTCTTTGAAGATTGTAGGCCAGTAATATCCTGCTCTGAGGATTGCATGTGTTGTGGCCAATGCTGATCCATGTGCCATTCCAAACTTATCATGTAATTCTATCAGGACTCTACTTGCTTCTGGTTTTTCTAAACATCTTAGGTATATTCCTTCATAATTCTTTTTGAACAGGATTCCTCCCTTCATCATATACTTTTGGGATCTTATTTTTAAGGCTCTTCTTTGTGAAGCCTGCATTCTTGATGGACATCTTCCAGTAATAAGGATGTGCCTGATATCTGAGTACCACTCTTTATTGTCTTTCTCATTGATCACATATTGCTGACTAGTGATGTTTGGATCAATTTCGGATATCATCTGGCTTAGAGCTTGTCCTCTTACCAACTTCATTGGTGTAATTTCCATATCATACTCTTGTAATACAGTAATCCATTTGGCTCTTTTCTCACTAGGCTCACTTTGCATCAGCAGCATCTTCACTGCTTCATCAGGTACCACAGCAATCACTTTGCTTCTTAGTATGTAATGTCCGAATTTCTTTACTGCTCTGACTAATGCAAGTGCCTGTCTCTCAACATCTACATATCTCAACTCAGCATCTCTGAAAGGACAGCTCATGAAAGCAATTGGTTTCTCTTCATTCTCCTCATTTCTTTGAGTTAGCACTGTTGCAGAGGTATGTTTTGAAGCAAATGAATATATGTAAAAATCTTTTGTGTAGTCTGGACTGATGAGGACAGGAGCATCTGAAATGGCTTTCTTTATATCTTCAAATATAGCTTTGGCTTCTGGTGTCCACTCAATCTGTGCATCTTTTTTCAACATGGCATTTAGTGGTCTGACAATCTCAGCAAAGACGGTAATGAACTTCCTCACAAAATTTATCTTACCAAAGTAAGACTTGAGTTCCTTTTTGCTTCCTAGAAGTTGTAACTTCATGATAGACTCCACCCTGTCAGGATCAATGATAATTCCATCTTCTGTGATCAGGTGGCCTAGTAATTTTCCTGTAGTCACCCCAAATATGCACTTCTTGGGATTCAAAGATATTCCATACTCTTCACACTTCTTCAGTACACTTCTGAGATCAGCAACATGATTCCCCCTTTCCTTGGAGAATACTGTCAAGTCATCCATGTATATGACTATACATTTTCCTATTAAGCCCCTGAAGGCTATATCCATGGCTCGCTGGAATGTAGCTCCAGCATTTATGAGTCTGAATGGCATACGTCTATATGCAAATATCCCCCACTTTGTGGTGAAGGCAATTTTCAATCTGTCAATTTTGTCAACCATTACTTGGTTATATCCTGAAAAGCCGTCCAAGAAGGACATCATTTTGGCTCCATTTACAATCTGTAGAACTTCATCCAATGAGGGTAAAGGATAGTTATCTTTCTCTGATGCTCTGTTTAGGTTCCTGAAATCTACACATAACCTAATGTCTCCATTCTTCTTTCTGACTGGCACAAGATTTGCCACCCAAGTGGAATGCCTCACAGGAAATATTATCCTAGCATTTAACAATATGTACTGTTCTCTGCTCGCCATTGATACATGTTCTTTCTGGATAATTTCTTGTTGGCCTCATACTCCCTTTCTACCTTCCTCAGGTCCACACTCTTTACTTTATTGCCCAACGACAGTCTAAATGTCTGGGAGAGACCCTTGATGGAGAGGTCTGCATATATCCTCCCGTGTTTTACCACCTGCCTCGTCTGAGGATTATAATTCTGGGCACATTCTATAACCAGCTCCGGAGATTCCATGGAATATGGGAAACCAGCAGCGTTCCACATTCCTGACACAAATACTGTGTCCAGCACAGGACTCTTGTCTTGCCCATCATTCAGTTTAGCTGACCAGGCCTCCATATTAGTGCTCCCCTGATGGGTATCTGTAATTGCTCCATATTTGAACAGGACTCCCCTCTGAGAAGAGAACATAGGCCTACTGAATTCTTCTTGACATTTAACGTATCGTTTGTCGGCCATGAGTACCTGCAATTAACAATAATCCCAACTCACAATAGGTATATACATGCATACATATTGCAATTAAAATTACTATGCCTACTGTATTTCTTCACCATTACATGCATAGACCAAAACCTCTATCATCATACTTGAACAATAATGACATGATGAGGGTTTCATTTACTTACCTGGTTATGCAGATTTCTCTTTTATACCAGTGGATTACCAACAACGTTCCTAATTCAGCTGATGATCACCCCCTTCTCTCTATCTGTGAGCTCAAATCGTGCAATAGTAGCTGGTATGCGGATATGGAAGCTGGTGCTCTGTAAAACAAGTTTATCGCAAGGTAAATGTGAAAATGGCAGCTGAATTACCTTTTAACCTCACAGTTAAGGTACACTTAGGGCAATTCTGACAAGTTAGATTACATTCCTTGATTATTCGTGTGAAAATGCAAGATCTTGCCAGGTGTTTCATTGGGTTCCGGGGCCGGCGGGAACTACTTACCATGTCTGCGCGCTTAAATGATAATGGCGGCAACAGGAGTGGGGGGATATCCATATGATAGGATATCATGAGGGCAGGATGATATTCGCAAATATTAGGTTGAGTTTGAATATCATCCTCCTCCCTCATATTGAAATTGTTATCGCAACAAGATTCGGGTGACAAAAGCACCTTTGTTTATGTTTAATACATTAGGAGGATATTTCAGTGTATCAGGTGATGTTTCAAAATATGATGATGATGAGACAAACTTACATGTCCCTCCTTTGGAATATCAGGATGATGTCATCGTGATATTCGTTCTTTGTATCGGAAAGGCATCATGACGTCATCGTCATGTTAGGCGAACATGATCATGTTTGGAAAATATCCTGTCGAAATGTGAATGTGATGATGATGTCATCAGGATATTTGCTTCTTCGTTTATCTGGTTTGGATGACGTCATCAGGATATTTTCTAAGGGTGACATTTTGCATTAGGAGGCTATTAAGAAATATCGGGTTACATTTGAAAACATGACGCTCGTGATACAAAAGACCGCTTGACGGGAAGGACTTATTATCACTTAAAATTGATGTCCGGATATTCGAGCCACAGGATATTGTCAGGGGATGTTTCAAATATGATGATGATCTTGAAAAAGATGACAAGCTATAAAAATATGATCCCTCCTCTTACAAATATCAGGTTTGACCGAAACTTTGACCGTTCATAACTCTCACATCCTGAAGAATATCAGGATGATGTAAAAGACAAACCTGCGTGAATTTTAGTACTCTTTCAAAGTATGAGGTCATAGAAATAAAATACTAATTTTGACAAACTGACCTCATAATGGTGACTTACCTCATCCTGACTCCACATGATGATGCACCTGACTTACTTTTACCAAACCACCAGAGAGCAAACAAGCCAAGCCAAAAGTTGGGTCCCTGTTTTGCCAAGTCAAAATGGGGCATGTTGTGTAACCACACAACATGAAGGTGTGAAGGAACAAAGCAAAGAAGTTTTATTATGCTTCAAAGGAACTAGACCTAGGCATGAAGTAGATTAATCAATTCACCATTTTGGCAGTGAGCTAGCCCTTTGTAGTGACCATTTTGGGCAGTGAGCCCTGTAGGAAATGAGCCTCTATTTTTTGGTATTGTTATAACTCATATATTTCTATGGGCTAGCACCCATCATGGTTTTTCCCTTTTAGGATTTTCCACATAAAATTCTGGTGTCTACAGTGTTGGATGTGTGATTGTGATTAAGTTTGTGGTTTCATGCTTTCATGGTTAAATCTGATTATAAGTAATTAAGTTATTGATGGTTTGATATTCATATGAAGCTAAGTTTTTGAGATAACTGATTCACCCCCCCCCCCCACTCAGTTGTCTGGTGTATTTCAACAATTGGTATTAGAGCAAGGTTCCTTGGTGGTAAGCTTAACAGCTTGAGGTAAATCTAGGATGTCTTACAAGAAGGAGGCTCCACAGTTTGATGGGACGAATTATGCAACTTGGAAGATTCGCATGAAAATCCATCTACTTTGTATTGGTAATAAAGTATGGCAAGTCACACAAACTGATTGTACCATGTCAGAGAATGGTCAGACAATAGAAGATCAAATCAAAGAATATGAGATAAATATAAAAGCCAGAGATGCTCTGTTGAGTGCATTGAATGACTCTAATTTGATAAAGGTTATGGATTATGAGTTAGCTAAAGAAGTCTGGGATAAGCTAAGTAATCTATATGAAGGAGATGAATCGGTAAAAAGTGCCAAACTGTAGGGACTAAAAGCTAAATATGAAGGTCTCAAGATGGGAGAAGATGAAAACATAACATCCTTATTGTAAAAGGTTGATGAAATTGTTATTGGGATCAAAGATATGCAAGGAACTGTAGATGAAACTGAAGTTGTGATGAAAATTCTTAGGTCATTACCTAAATCCTATGCTCACAAGGTAGTTGCAATTGAAGAATTAATGACTGTGAAAAAGATAAACAAGGATCAGTTGCTTGGTAAGATTCTTCTTTTGAAATGAGAGAATTTGGTGATGCTTTGCCAAAAGTTGAAACAACTTTCAAAGCCAGTACTTCAGAAAATATCTCCAGAGCACAAAAGTACAAGGTAGAACCTTATGATGAGCATGATGAAATTGAAGAAATGTTTTTTGACAGTCTAGAAAGAGGTTCCGGTAAGTTCAAAGGCAAATTACCTTTCAAATGTTTTTCATGTGGTAAAGTAGGTCATTATGTTTACAGATGTCCTGAAAGAATTGAAAGAAATAGAAAAAGATTTGAGAACATGCCTAGAGCTCCAAAGAAATGCTACCATGTTAGAGACTTTGATGATGAAGGTGTGACTGATGATGAATTTGATGATGCTAATACTAGTACAAATGAATGCTTGTTTATTGCTACTAAAGAAGAACTCGTGTCTACTAATTATGCTAGTTGTGTGAAGGAAGAAAAACTAGTGGAAGAAAGTGCTTTGGTTGTTCATGTTGAGAAAGATAAGGATGAATGGATTATTGATAGTGGATGCTCACATCACATGACTAGTGACAGAAGTAAGTTTGTAAGTTTGGAAAAATATGATGGAGGACTGGTTAGGTTTGGAGACAATGCAGCTGGTAAGATTTGTGGAAGAGGATCTATTTCATTTGATGGAAAGCATAATACTGACAATGTTCTATATGTGAAGGGTCTGAAGCATAATCTTTTGAGTGTGGGTCAGATGTGTGATAAGGGTTATGATCTGATATTCAAATACAATGGGTGCAAGATCATGGAAAGCTCTGAAACTGTGATTGCTACCGGTAAGAAGACCAGAGGTAACATCTATCAATTAAGAGGAACTAATGATTACTATTTATTAGCTCAAGAAGATGAGAGTTGGTTATGACATAGAAGGATGTGTCATATAAACTTTGATAATCTGGTAAAGATAAGTTCAAGTCAGACTGCGAGAGATTTACCAAAACTTGTGAAACCTACCAATACCATTTGCAAAGAATGTTAGTTGGGGAAGCAGACAAGAATAAGTTTTAAGAGAAAAGACCAATTTTCTCCCAGTTTGCTAGAGTTCATACAGATCTATTTGGTCCTACAAGGATAAGAAATCTACAAGGTGACAAGTACTTCATGTTGCTTATTGATGATTATTCTAGAATGACTTGGGTTACTTTTCTAAGAGACAAATATGAAGCCCTAGAGAAGTTCAAATCCTTCAAGGAAATGGTTAAAAATGAAATAGAGCTAAAACTCAAATGCTTGAGGTCTGGTAGAGGAGGTGAGTTCACATCAAATCAATTCAACAATTATTGTGAAGAACAAAGAATAAAGAGGCAATTGTCTACACCTAGGACTCCTTAGCAGAATGGAGTTGTGGAAATAAAAAATAGAATAGTTCAAGAAGCTTCTAGAACAATGATCAAGGAAGGAGGTCTGCCAAAAGTCTTTTGGAAGGAAGCTATACATACTATTGTCTACATTCAAAATAGAGTTCAAGTAAAAGGAAATGGTACTAAAACTCCTTATGAATTGCGGTATGAAAGAATTCCAACAGTGAGATATTTCAAAGTCTTTGGAAGCAAATGCTATATCAGAAGAGATGAAGAGCTAGGGAAATTTGCTGCAAGATGTGATGAAGGAATCTTCCTTGGATACTCTACCAAGAGCAAGGCCTACCAATGCTACAACAAAAGGTTGAAAAAGATTGTGGAGAGTGCAAATGTGAAGGTGGATGAACACAAAGGAAGAACATCAGATTAGAATGGCTATGAATCAGATGAACCTATTGTTACTTATGAAGAAAAAGTTGAACAAAAAGTCAATCAAGATGAAGAAGAAAAGGGTTCGGAAGTTGCTGCTAAGACTCCCAAGTATGTAAGAATCAATCACTCTGAAGATCAAATTATTGGAGACAAGGACAAAGGAGTACTGAAAAGGAAAAGAGATGCATAAGAACAAGTGAATTACTGTTTTCTATCTACAGTTGAACCAAAGACTATGAATGAAGCCTACAATGATGAAAATTAGATTAAGGCAATGGAAGAAGAACTAATACAAATAGAGAAGAATGAGACTTGGGAATTACTTCCTAGACCTGCTAACAAAAATGTTATTGGGACCAAATGGGTCTTTAGAAATAAGCAGAATAAAAATGGATAAGTTGTAAGGAATAAAGCAAGGCTTGTGTGCAAAGGATATTCTCAAATAGAAGGGATAGATTTTGAAGAAACTTTTCCTCCAGTAGCTCAGATTGAAGTAATCAGAATGTTTCTAGCATTTGGAGCTCATAAAGATTTCAAAGTATATCGGATGGATGTAAAGTTTGCATTTTTAAATGATGAATTGGAAGAGGAAGTTTACATTAAGCAATTGGAAGGATTTTAGCTATCAAATCAAGATAATATGGTATGTAGATTCAAGAAAGCATTATATGGACTCAAGCAAGCTCCTAGAGCTTGGTATGCAAGGTTGGATAAATAATTGTTACAATTAGGGTTCAATAAAGGTACTACTTACAGTAATCTCTATTTCAATATTAATGATGATCAAATCTTGATTGTTGAAGTCTTTGTTGATGATATCATCTTTGGAGGCAATGAAGGTATGTGCATGAAATTTGCTGGTGAAATGTAGGAGTTTGAGATGTCTAAGTTTGGTGAGATGAATTTCTTTCTGGGTCTGCAAATCAATCAATCAGATAAAGGAATCTTCATATCTCAGTCTAAGTATGTCAAAGAGTTGAAGAAGTTTGGGATGGAAGACTCTAAAATGGTATGTACTCCCATGGTGACTAGTTGCAAGTTAAGCAAAACTAATGAATCACCTAAGACTGGTTAGAAAAAGTACAGATCCATGATTGGAGGATTGCTTTATCTAACTCAAACCAGACTTGATATTATGCATGCAGTTTGTCTTGTTGCAAGATTCCAAGCTGATCCAAGAGAATCACATGTGATGGCAGTAAAGAGAATCTTGAGGTATTTAAAAGGTACTCCAGATCATGGCTTATGGTATCCAAAGGATAATGATTTCACTCTTAGTGCATATAGATATGTTGATTGGGCTGAAGATGTTGATGGCAGGAAGAGTACAAGTGGAGGTGCCTTCTTCTTGGGTAGTAGATTGGTTTCATGGCTAAGCAAGAAACAAGATTCAATCTCTTTGTCAATTGCAAAATTAGAGTATATTGCGGCAACATGTTGTTGTACACAAGTGTTATGGATGAAGCAGACTTTGAAGGATATAAGAGTTGTTTATGAAGATCCAATTGCAATCATGTGTGACAATACAAGTGCCATAAATATTTCCAAGGATCCAGTGATGCACTCAAGAACAAAGCATATATCTATAAGGTATCACTTTTTGAGAGAGAAAGTGACAGAGAATGAAGTAAAGTTGGAATATGTGTCCACAAAGGATCATATTGAAAATATCTTCACCAAACCTTTGCCTAAGGATACTTTTGAGTATCTTAGAGAAAAGTTAGGGCTCATTACCCCTCTTGCCATAAACTAAGATGCATGAGAATGCATCAATCCAGTGGTGCTCAAAGTATCATTGTTTAATTTGGATTGATGTTTTGAGAGCTACCTCTCAGGGGGAGTAGCTAGAGGTGTTGGTAACAGTTCAGTTGGATTAGAGTAGCAGAATGCAAGTATGTGCCCTTTTCCATTGATGTCAAAGGGGGAGAGAAATCATGTGAAAAACTTAGGAGGAGAAAGAATACAGATGCATATATGTAAAGAAAAAGGGGGAGAATCTTGTCTTGATGGTCTTTTCAGTTTTTCACATCATATGTTGCCATCAATGACAAAGGGGGAGATTGTTGCAAGTATGTGCCTAATCAATGTTGTCATTGGTGTCAACTGTGCTCTTATTTTGTTGCTTTCTTGTAGGAAGTTAGATGCTTTGTATTTACTTATGTAAGTAATCTTGATGTTGAGGATATTTAGAAAATTAGCTCCTCTAGTGGTAACAGTGTGTTACAGTGGAAACAATGTATTATATTCAAAAAAATAGTCTAGAAGTTTGTTCCACATTTGCTATAGAATAAATATCTTTGCCTATAGATTGGAAATTGTTTAGAAGTCTGTCTGAAGATATTATATTACAAGTTTGAGCCTTCGGTATGGATATTTGAGTGAGTTATGTTGACCAGAGTGAAAACTACTTTTTCTGTATATTTGGTGGTAACAGGGTGACAGTATTTTGCTCTGCATTCCTCCACAATGATGAGTTATGATCTGCAGTTTCTGGGATGATATTATGCACCTTTAAGTTAATTGGTTTGTGATCTAGTGGTCCGCAATTGATCTTTTCTTTATGTCAATAGCTGATAGTGTTATTCTTATGCTCTGGTTTGAAGAATCTGATGGGCAGAGTGTTTGGGTATTGTGCAGATGTTTCTGATAATTATAATGTGCTTGTGGATGTCTCCTGATCATGTTCCTATCTTTTGGTTGGTCCACAAAGAGTAAGTTGGCTCATGAATGGAGAATGTTCTTAGAAGACCTAGTGTTCTCACCAGTCTTGGCCGACTTGGTTGATTTCACTAATTGCAAAGATGCATTGAAGATTTTAGAAGCATGTCGTGGCGTGGAAGATTTGATTTGAATCCCAGCTAAGGCATGGCATGATCTACATACATCTTTACATCTTTTCCTTAGCAAAATTTGTATTAGGTCCAGACCTATTCTATGTATGTTTGTAATGCCAACCTTGGAGATTGTTCCAATCATTGATGAATGTAATGCTGACCTAGATGCACATTCCAAGGTTGATGAATTGTATAAAAGCATGTAATGTAATTGAAAAAAAAGGTGTGTAGTGTGAAAATGAAGAGATAAGTGTGAAGGTGTGAAGGAGCAGAGCAAAGAAGTTTTATTGTGCTTCAAAGGAATTGAACCTAGGCATGAAGTAGATGCTACTTAATTAGTTCACCATTTTGGCAGTGAGTCATTCTTTGTAGTGAGCCCTATAGGCAATGAGGCTCTATTTTTTGGTATTGTTATAACTCATATATTTCTATGGGCTAACACCCACCATGGTTTTTCCTTTTTAGGTTTTTCCACATAAAACTCTAGTGTCTACAATGTTGGATGTGTGATTGTGGTTAAATTTGTGGTTTCATGCTTTCATGGTTAAATTTGATTATAAGTAATTAAGTTATTGATGGTTTGATTTTCATATGAAGTTAAGTTTTTGAGACAACTGATTCACCCTCCCTCTTAGTTGTCAGGTGTATTTCAACTAGTTGAACAAAAACTTTATCATATTATCTTGGATACATTAGATCATCGAGGACAATGAATCTTATGGGGGGAGATATGTCAGACCTCTAATTTTGACTATGTTTTACTTTTTTACTTGCATGTAATTAGTAGATGATTATGCATGATTTAATGATTTGACATTATGTTAAAATGTTAGGATAAATCAATGATATCATGAGTTTATTTTGTTCGTTTACTTTCTTAGTAAATTTTTTTGTGTAATTCTGAGTAATATGAGATGGCATGTTACAACACGTGTAGGTTGTTAAAAGGATCTTCAGATACTTGAAGAGTACACTAGACTATGGATTGTGGTATAAAAAGGGAAAGGACTTCACTTTGACTACATATACAGATGTAGATTGGGCTAGTAACATTGATGATAGGAGAAGCACAAGTGGTGGGGCTTTCTTCCTAGGTGATAGATTGGTTTCATGGTTACACAAGAAGCAAGATTAAATCTCTTTGTTAACAACAAAAGCATAATACATAGCTATAGTATCTTGTTGTACCCAGGTATTGTGGATGAAGTAGACATTAAAGGATATGAAAGTAATATATGATGAGCCCTTTCCCATATTGTGTGATAATACAACTGCCATCAACATATCAAAGAACCTAGTGATGCATTCTGGAACCAAGCATATATCTATTAAGTATCACTTTGTAAGAGAAAAGGTTGTAGATTAGGAGGTAAAGTTGGAATATGTCACCACAAAGATTAGATTGCAGATATTTTTACAAAACCCCTTCCTAAGGAGACTTTTAAATATCTCAAGCAGAAGTTAGGAGTTATTGCTCCTTCTTCTCACAAGTGGAAGTGCATCTGAAACACTTGTCAAAGGGGAGCAGATCAAGGCATATTCTTCATCCCTAGATTGGATAGTAGCTACCACTTAGGGGGAGAAGGTAGATAGAAGACAGTATAGATAATCAAGTTTGATGCAAACAAGGGGAGACATTCCTCTTAGCTTGAGCATATTGATAATACAGTGTCCTTTGCCAGTGATGTCAAAGGGAAGAGATATCAAGTAAGATATTGTAAGGGGGGGCAATGCAAAAGAAGATAATTATATTTGTGTTTCCATCAATGACAAAGGGTGAGATTGTTGGAAATGTTGTCATTGATGTCAAGTGCATGAGATTGTTGGAAATTTCATTGATGTCAAGGCAATGGAGGGAAAAGTATAATTGTAAGATGTTAATGTTATCATTTGTCATTATGTTTACACATAGGGATAACATGTTCCTGATTATCTACTATGGTTGCAGAAGTTTGGAGATGTTTGCGGTAGTTTTCTAAGGTCTGTTGCTTAGAAGTAGTGTTAGACTTTCATGTTCCCTGGTATCACATTTTACCATAATTAATTGTTTGGCTCTGTGGTTTGGAGGTTCTGAAGAGAAAAGAAGAAGGAATTTTATATCTTAATTACAGAAGTTATGGATCACCACAAAGATATCTAGAAGCATTTGAGTCAAGATAGTGAAACTAGTTAATAGGAGTGTCAGTGAAGACTACCACATACTACCGCATCTAGGTGTATGGTCTTAAGGTTTGGAAGATATATTTAGTTGGCCATTATGTTTGTTTGGTTCAAGTTTTAGGTGATTTGAGTTAGGTCGCAAAGGTATCTGGAAGTATCAGTGTGAAGATAGTGTTACTATGTTACAAGAAGATCAAGTATATGTATGTTTGAGAGGTTGCGCCAGATAAAGGAAATGTGCGCCATCAAGAGGAAGCATGTGAAGGTATTATGGGATTGGGAGAGCTCATGGAATGAAAAGCATAACATGAACTCACTCCTATGTTACCGCATAGGGTTTGGAGTTGAGTTGACTACACATTACATGAATTAAGGGTTGACAACTGACATGAGTTGTCTTGGAGAAATATGTTAAGTGGTTATAAGATGACACAGATAATATGAAAGAGCTTTTTGATATGAAGCGTGTAATGATACTTCATTTCTACATTACCAGATTTGATTTGAGATAAAAGTGTATATGCAAGGTCGACTACACGTCTCATATGGCAGAGAGTTATGCGTCACCTTGTAGCTGACACAGAAGATCTAGAAAGAGCTGCATATATTATATATAAAAGTGACTTGAATATTTTTTGAAAAAGGAGTGATGGGAAGTAATAAGTAAGCAGTACATTGTGTAAGTATTGTGCAAAGGGAATGAATAGAAGATCCAGATTTCACATAGTTTGTGTTAGTACTGGTATAAGCATATTGTTTTATTTGGAGAAGAGAAATGTTAAGAAGTGTGTGATGTTGTACATTTATAGATCTGCAAAAATTGATATTCCATAATTTGAGTTGGTGCTCAGTGGTAGGGTCAATGCTCTATGTGGAAAGAACTTGATCCTAATTCAGTCAGTTGAAGTTGGTTCTTCATAGCTAGGTTGGTGCTTAGTGTGGATTGATCTGGATCCAATTCTCTACTTCTTGAAGTTGGTGCTTCATATTTTGAGTTGGTGCTTAGAGGCAAAGTTGGTGATCATTTTGATAAGGGGATTGGAGTCTTTTGTATGTTGGTTCCTGTAAATTTGTAAAAGGATTGGTGTCCTTCTCAGGTTGAAATTCCTGTGGTTGGTGCCTACAAAATATTGTAATTCACTAATTCATTTTGTGAGGCTAGATTTGGCATTAGTCCCAAGAAGCTTTTCTCAACATGGTTTTTCCCTTCTAGGTTTCCATGTAAATCTTGTGTTCTCTAGTGTGAATGTGTGGATGTGCTTATGTTTGCATAATTCTTACATAATTTGACCGGTGTGGTAAAGATCTTGATGTTGTAGTAGATTTGATGTAAAAATTGGTATATACTGATTCACCCCCTCTTTCTCAGTATATATGTGTTTGTAATAGAGGGGAGGATGAAGAAGGTGTGGGATTAATAGATGGGTTGAGGGATGAGTTATGGTGTGAAGTGGCATATGTGGAAAGAGGCATAATAGTATAAGGGTAAGATAGAAGAGATAAATCATGGGAAGGAGGTGATAAGAGTTTAGATGGAGACAATGTAGGATAAATAATAGGTAAAAATGGTAGTGTTATGAGGGGAAAGGGGAGGCAACAAGTCATGTAAAGGAGCAAGCAAGTACTAGATGGGTGGAGGAGATGTTGGTGGGAAAAGAGTCAAAAGTGATAAAATTAGGAGGTAGAGACATGTTGATAATGACTTTAGTCATAATAACATAGATAAAGAATTAACAAAATGAACCTTCATCATCTTGAAAAGTATGATCAACTTAGGATGAATTGATAACTCCAAGTCTCTATTAGTCAGGTCTTGACCTTCTGATAATCTCTCAGTTAGTTTGATGTGAGTTGTTGTTTTCCATTAGGGGCCTTACGTTTCAGCTTGAAGTGATTTGTATCTGGATATGCTTTATTTGTCTTGCTTTCTGTGAATTCTCTACAACTAGGGTTAAATCTTACTGTATTTATCCTAATTATGCTTCTGCATGATGAATTTGTGTAAATATTATGCCTACAAGCTGATATTTAAGTGTTCTTTGTCATTATTAGTGGTTCTGTGCATGATATTTAATGTTTCATGTGTATTTTGCCTAAATGTGCTTGAGATATTTATTTATCCACAGATATCTGCATATTTATGATGATCTGCTTATTATTTTGTATGTATTTACAATAATGATGGTGACTGAATGAAATTAAAGAAATTTGAACTAAACTTTTCTAATTTTACTAAAATTAATGAGTTTCAACTTCACACAGTTGGTACTAATCTTCAAAGGAATAGTAAATCAACAACATGAACAAGTTGACATGCACTCCAAGGGATGTAGCACATCATTGTAACAAGTCAAGATGACATCCAGAAGATTACTCAAGATTTACTATGTAGTTGTAATTTATATCTCTATTGCATTCAATATTCAGAATGCAAAAATATTTACAATTTGGTCTTGAGAAAGTACCATGACATCCAATAGTGCTATCTCAATTAAGCTCTGAATATAATTACAAAGTGCACTCCATTTCCTTTTATAGATCAAGGATAAGAGGTGGTTACAAAAGATTCTACGATCAAGATTTATCTATTATCATCAACGGTTCATACTCCTTTGACAAAGTCAACATATAAGACACATGGCATAGATTACAGTTGGCAATCCTCTGATGGAGTATAGCTGTCCTTCTTGAATATTCTATGATCTTCAATTTTATCTAGTCAGATTGCAAGTACCAATACGACAAAAATGCCCTGGAAGACACATAATGCAATTCCTTCTTCATTCAGATGGATCTTCTTCATGTACCTGCATCCCTGTGTCTTCCCTCTTATAAGCATCATATGCTTGCACAAAGGTGTCTACCTGGAATTTGCTGATTGTGGTAGCTCTTAATTTAGCATATTTTAAATCTTTTATTTTCTCATCCAAGGGTCCCACCATGGATGTCCTACTATCTGCTTCCTTATTGTATGTCTTCATTTTCACATTCAGCTCAGCCATTTCATCCATAACATCCTCAGTGAAGAGCTCCCTTGGATCTTCAGTCACTTCTTTAAACTTGTCTTTGAAGATCTGGATGGCTTCATCCACCTCTAGCACTGCCTCTTCTATTATAGCATCATCTAATACTTCTTCCATTACTTTTAACTCCTCAGCTAACAAATCATGGGCCTTAGTCTAAATGTCTCTTACTCTAGTCATGTTAGCCTTCAATACACCTGGCTCATAATCCATCTCTATCATCCATGTATCCCTGAGTGGCAAAGTTACATTAGTGACAACTTTATTCTTCAATAGTTCATCATATATCATGGCCTTGATTCCTTTGAGTCTCGCCATTGCATAGTTGCACTTCTGTATCCTTTAAGTGAATTCACTCTTTAGAGAATAAATGGCCTCCTTCAACTTGGACAATGTGTCCCAATTGGACATGGATATCCTTATTAACTGTTCCCCGGAGGCCATGAATTTAGAAAACCATTTAACCATTATGTGAGCTTGGTGTTTCTAGATATCCAGACCAGTTATCCCTACCTTACTTATTAAGGTCAATGGCAGCAGGCCTCTCAGTAGCCTATAAGGTGGATGCCAAGCTATTTGGCTTCACTAACCCCTGTATAAACTACTGCAATTGCACATTCTGCTCTTTTAGCTCTTTCTTTCTGGTCTTAATCTTCCTCATTTTGACCACTATTGCCTCAGTGGTCTCTAGATGTTCTTGTATCTCCTGCTCTAGGGTGACATGACCCAAGTCAATCTGCATCACATGGAATTCCTCTAGCCTGATTTCTCTTTTGGCCTTATCTACTAGGGGCACAACAATTTGGGTTGTCCTCTTTCCAGTCTTTAGATCTCTTTTAATGCTGGAGATTGTCCTAGCTCTCTATTTAGCTTTAGCAGAATCAAGAGTAAACAAAGACTTAAAGTCAAAAGGTACCTGTTGTGCTTGTTCTTGGCCTACCTCTAATGAAATCAAAGTCAATGCACCTAATTGTGATCCTCTATCTTGATCTGGTTTCTCAGTTTGAGCATCTTGGGTTCCTTTATTTTGATCTTTCTCCTGATCACCTAGATCTTGCACATTTTCTTGGTGCCCATCTCTAACATCCGAATTTTCTTCCTCATGTAATTATTCTTCCTACTTTTTCTTTGGAGGGGTTTGATTATCTGGTGCCTTATCATCCTGTTCCTTTGGAACCTCATCATTTTTAGGCTCTCGACCTTTATTCTCTTGATCATCCTGATGGCTATCTTATTTATGCTCATCACCTTTTTCTCCTGTAACTGCAGTGGTTTAGACACCTTCTCTTGTTTAGGCTTATTCACTAGGATATCTTGTTGTGTCATTTGTTCTTGCACATTATCACCTTTATTATCTATTTCCATGGGGACTCTTTCTTCTTGAGTTTGGTCAGTTTTGGTGACCTCTTCTTTTGCATTCCCTTCTTTAGGCACATAGGTCAAGTTCACTACAGCTGAACTGATCACATCTTCAATCAATGTATCAAGGAACCCCATATGTACTTCTACTTCAGGAGTTTCTTCCCTTTCTCCTCTCTCATCATTTGACTCCCCTTTTGTATCACCTTTATCTTTTACTTTTGTATGTCGCGGCATGGGTTCAATAGGGTGATTGGTGATATGTTTTACCAAATCATCCTTTGTTAGGTCAATTGTGGAACTTAGTCGGAGAGTCTTATCAGTCTCTCCATTGCCTAATGTTTAGCCCCTTGAGCTAATCCTATCTTCACTTAGATGATCCTTTTGTTAGACTTAGGGCATACAACTGAGAGGGGGGGTGAATCAGTTGTACGAAACTTTCTCTTTTTAAACACTTGAATCTTCTTTAGTGATTAGCATAATATTAATCATGAACCATAATGCATTCAAATCAAAAGTAGAAACATATCAACACATATGACACCAAGATTTTGACGTGGGAAACCCAGTTAAGGGAAAAACCACGAGGTGATTAACCCAAGAATGTATTCACTATTAGAAGAAAAGAATGAACGAAATGGCACATGCCAATTAGGGCTCACTGCCTGAGCACACTGCTCACAAGAGGCTCACTGCCTACAAGAGGCACACTATCTACAAAGGAATAAGTATCACCTTTATGAACTAGAGAATAGCATCTTCAATATGCTTGAATCAGTTCCATTTAATCCTAATACTTCTACTCTACCTTCCGCACTTCTCTTCGCTACCACACACTCATCACCGCAAGACACACTTCAAAATGAATTCACAATCCCTTATTTATAAAAGGCATCGACTTAGGAACAATCATCTAAGTCGGCAAACACCTACAAGAACATCCGCAAGACGTGTAATACATCTGGTAGGCCAGTCTCAAGAAGAACACCAATATCCATGGTTATTCTTCAAATGCAAACTCTAACTTCAATGCGGACCACCAACATTAACTGGACATGATCCAACGATCACCATAACCTTCCCTGAATCACCAAAAACATCCGCACTTCATCATCCTACTGGAATTCTTCTCCTTCATACAGAGCTACAAGAACACAGTCTGTCATCACTGTCACAAATAAATAGGCTCTTCCGGACCTTCAACCCATGAACTAATCTAGTTGATACTTCACAGGGATGTCCTCAACACTCCCTCATATCTGCAGAACGGGATAATAAAATACCGGATCTCATCGGACCTATCTGTGGCACTCTGTCACCTCTGAACACCTACCGGAACTAGTTCTACTTGAGCGACCATAACTTCTTTAGATCTTCATGCGGACCTCTGAAATCTTGACTGGAGCATCTCAAGACTTATATCTACAAACCCTTTAAACTGCATCCTCTGATCCTCAAACTATTAAGGACTTTTACCTTCTTGTCATCACTGTTCCTGATTGAGACTTATTTTCTCAATATCCTCAGCACATAGCTCATCTAATCCTTCTCATTAATGCAACATGAGTATGTTGACATCAATGACAACACCGGTTAGGCCCATACTTGCAACAATCTCCCCCTTTGTCATTGATGGCAACATATGATGTGAAAAACCATCAAGACAAGAACTTCTCC
Organism: Cunninghamia lanceolata; assembly: GCA_027924645.1. NCBI lineage: Eukaryota > Viridiplantae > Streptophyta > Pinopsida > Cupressales > Cupressaceae > Cunninghamia > Cunninghamia lanceolata. The sequence continues at coordinate 6,976,665 of BSBN01000564.1, read as the reverse complement.
TTGCTGTTACAACTCCCCCTAACAACAACAACTATTCACATGTCTTCTCTTCCTTTATTGCTCCCCCTTTGATCAGAAACCACTTGTTTTTCACATGTCTTCTCTCCCCCTTTGACATCAATGGCAAAGGACTCATACTTGTAACTTCACTACTTCATAACATACCAGCTGCTCCCCCTGAGTAGCAGCTCCCTTATCATCAATCCGGATCATAAGATATGACTGTTATATCCACCAGATTGATGCACATCAGTGCATCCTAGTTCATCACCAAAGGGGCAAAAACCCCTAACTTCTCCCTGAGATACTCAAAAGAGTCCTTGGGAAGAGGTTTAGTAAAAATATCTGCAAGCTGATCCTTGGAGGGCACATACTCCAATCTGACTTCACCCTTGTTCACTTGCTCTCTCAGAAAGTGAAACTTGATAGATATATGCTTAGTCTTAGAATGCAACACCAGATTCGTAGAAATATTTATTGCACTTGAATTATCATAGAAAATTGTGATAGGCTCTTCATATTCTGCTTGAATATCTCTTAGCATCTGCTTCATCCACAAAACTTGAGTGCAACTACCTACTGCTGCAATGTATTCTGCTTCAATTGTAGATAGGGATATTGCCTCTTGTTTCTTGCTTAGCCAAGAAACCAACCTTTTTCCCAAAAAGAATGCTCCTCCACTTGTACTCTTCCTATCATCCACATCTCCTGCCCAATCTGCATCTGTATATGCATGAAGAGAAAAATTATGATCTCTAGGATACCATAGACCATACTCAACTATTTCTTTTAAGTACCTAAAAATTCTTTTGATTGCCATGACATGAGATTCTCTGGGATCAGCCTGGAATCTCGCCACAAGACTAGTAGCCTGCATTATATCTAGTTTAGTTTGAGTGAGATACAGTAATCCTCCAATCATTGATCTATACTTTGTCTGATCTGTCTTAGGAGAGTCATCATCTTTGCTCAACTTACATGCAGTTGCCATGGGAGTGTTCACTGGCTTTGAATCTTCCATTCAAAATTTCCTCAACAATTCTTTCACATATTTGGTCTGAGAGATAAAGATTCCTTTCTTTGTCTGATTAATTTGCAGACCCAAGAAGAAATTTATTTCACCAAGCATTGACATTTCAAACTCACTTTTCATTTGATTTGCAAAGGTTTTACACATACTGTCTCTTCCTCCAAAGATGATATCATCAACAAATACTTCAACAATCAAGATGTTTTCATGATCAATTTTGAAATATAGGTTACTATTAGCAGTACCTTTGTTGAAACCAATCTTCAAAAAATGTTTGTCCAGTCTTTCATACCATGCTCTTGGGGCTTGCTTTAGACCATATAGTGCCTTCTTTAATTTGCAGACGATATCACCATGCTCAGATAACTGAAATCCATCCGGTTGTTCAATGTACACTTCTTCTTCTAAGTCACCATTCAAGAAAGCAGATTTTCCATCCATCTGATACACCTTGAAATCCTTGAAGGCAGCAAATGCAAGAAATAATCTGACTACTTCAATTCTTGCCACCGGAGCAAAGGTTTCTTCAAAATCAATTCCTTCTATTTGAGAGTAGCCTTTGCAGACCAATTTGGCTTTATTTCTGATTACTTCACCAACTTCATTTAGTTTGTTCCGGAAGACCCATTTGGTTCCAATCACATTCTTGTTTCTAGGTCTGGGAACAAGATCCCAAGTGTGATTTTTCTCAATTTGCATCAACTCTTTCTCCATTGCTTTGGTCCAATTTTCATCATTGTAGGCTTCATTTATTGTCTTAGGTTCAATCTTTGAAATTAGATAATATTCATCTGAATTTTGAGCAATTTTCCTTCTAGTTTTCACACCTTTGCTTTTGTCACCTATGATCTGATCTTTAGAGTGGTTCAGTCTTACATACCTTGGAACTTTGGGAGTTTCTTGCACTTCTGCTTGTTGATCAGGCTCATTCAGACCTATCTCTTCTTCCTGATTTACCAGATCAGTCTGAATCTGACTTTCAGGAGAGGATTGAGCTCCTTGAACTAGAACACCATTCTGATCATCTTCATCATACTCATAAAACCTTGAGGGTTTCTCTATTCCCTCATCAACCTTCACATTTGTACTTTCTATCATCTTTCTTAGTCTCTTGTTATAACACCGGTATGCTTTGCTTTGAGTAGAGTAACCCAAGAATATTCCTTCATCACTTCTAGCATCAAACTTGCCTAAATCTTCATCTCTTTTGATGTAACACTTGCTACCAAAGACTCTGAAATATCTTACAGTAGGAGTAATGCCAAACCAGAGTTCATAAGGGGTCTTACCGGTATTGCTTTTGATTTGAACTCGATTAAGAGTATAGACTGTAGTGCTGACAGCTTCTCTCCAATAGATCTGAGGAACATTTGCTTCCATCATCATAGTCCTAGATGCTTCCTGGATGGTCCGGTTCTTTCTCTCCACTACTCCATTCTATTGTGGAGTCCTCAGAGCAGACAACTGTCTGTTAATTCCATGTTTCTCACAGAATTCTATGAACTCACCAGATGTGAATTCTCCACCTCTATCAGACCTCAGACATTTCAACTTTATTCCTGTTTCATTCTCTACCATAGCCTTGAATATTTTGAATTTCTCAAGAGCTTCTGATTTCTCCTTTAGAAAGGTTACCCACATCATTCGGGAATAGTCATCTATTAGCAGCATGAAGTATCTATCACCTTGAATACTTCTGGTTCTTGCCGGACCACAAAGATCAGAGTGAACTAAGTCTAATAGTTTGGTAGAAGACAGTTCCTTTCTTTTGAATGTGACTCTGCTCATCTTAGCCAACTGACATTCCTTGCATAAGCTGTTAGTAGGTTTCACCAATTTTGGAAGATCTCTTACAGCCTGAGTATTGCTTATCTTGATGATATTATCAAAATTCACATGACACATCCTTCTATGCCATAACCAACTCTTATCAACTTGAACAAATAAGCAGCTTTTACCAGTACCAACCAAGTGGAAGATATTACCTTTAGTTTGAGTACCGGATGCAATCTCTGTTCTGGATCTTTCAAAGATTTTGTATTTTCCATCCTTGAATCAGAGATCATAGCCTTTGTCCACCAACTATCCAACACTGAGAAGATTGTGCTTCGAACCTTCAACATACAGTACATTACCAGTTTTGTTTCTTCCATTAAAAGAAATAGTTCCTCTTCCTCTGATTCTACCAGCAGAATTATCACCAAACTTCACCACTCCTCATTCATACCTTTCCAAATCTATAAACTTATTCTTGTCACCTGTCATGTGGTGAGAGCAACCACTGTCAATGACCCAATCATTCTTTTCTTCAACTTGGGCAGCCAGAGCCCTTTCTACAACTTTATGATTGATAGATACAGAGGATATTGGTTCTTCTTCCTTGATGGCAATAAACACCCATTCACTTCCGGATTTGTTTCCTATCTCTGATTCATCATCTGTTACTCCTTCATTATCATCTTGTTCATGAACATAGTAACAATTCTTTTGGAACCTTGATCTATTAGGATTTGGCTTTGAAAATCTTTCCAGACATTTTGAGGCAAAATGACCAATCTTATTGTAGTTAAAACACTTAAAAGGCAATTTTCCTTCATACTTACTGGATCCTCTTGGCAGTCTCTTTGCAATGAGGGCTTCAAGTTGAGCAGTTTCTACTTCTTCTTCCAGGTCTTTTCTTGCTTTTCCATACCATGGCAATTTCCTTGATGAGTTCTCTCCCGGATCAAATCCTTGTTTACCTTTCACAGAGGCTTTGGCTTTGAATGTAGATTTAGTTTTGGGGGGATCATCTCCAAATTTGGTCATTTCAAAAGCAGCCAGTTTGCCAGCCAATTGGTCTCTTGTGACAGTTGTATGGGCCCTGAATTCATCAATGGCAGCAACCTTGATTTTGTAAGAGGCAGGAAGGGATCTGAGAATCTTACCAACAATCTCATTTTCATCCAAGACTCCACCAGAATTTCTAATTCCACAAACCAGCTCATTCACTCTTGGCATAAAAGTGGTAATATTTTCATCATCTATCATCTTCAGTTTTTCAAATTTCCCTTTTAGACTCGTAACCTTGCACATTTAACATACTCATCTCATTCATGCAGAAGTTCTAGTTTAATCTAGATCTCATAGGCAGTTGGTAGGTCAATAACATTTGAGAGCTCTGAGTCAGTTAATGCGCTTAGAAGAGCCTCTTTGGTCCGCAGATTGTTTTCAGCATATGTGATTTCATTTAGGGTTGTCGGACCACCCTGTGGAGGTACATACGCTTTTGTGACCATGGACCAGTACGCCTTTCCCATACACTGCAAGTGACATTTCATGTGACCTTTCCAAAGGGAAAAGTTGGTTCCATCAAACTTCGGACTATCCTTCTTGTATGATGACATCCTGGATCTCCTCAAGCGGTTAAGCTCCTTTTAGAGGAACTTAGCTCTGATACCAATTGTTAGACTTAGGGCATACAACTGAGAGGGGGGGTGAATCAGTTGTACGAAACTTTCTCTTTTTAAACACTTGAATCTTCTTTAGTTATTAGCATAATATTAATCATGAACCATAATGCATTCAAATCAAAAGCAGAAACATATCAACACATATGACACCAAGATTTTGACGTGGAAAACCTGGTAAAGGGAAAAACCATGGGGTGATTAACCCAAGAATGTATTCTCTGTTAGAAGAATAGAAAGAACAAAATGGCACATGCCAATTAGGGCTCACTGCCCGAGCACACTGCTCACAAGAGGCTCACTACCTACAAGAGACACACTATCTACAAAAGAATGAGTATCACCTTTATGAACTGGAGAATAGCATCTTCAACATGCTTGAATTAGTTCCATTTAAGCCCAATACTTCTACTCTGCCTTTCGCACTTCTCGTCGCTACCACACACTCATCACCGCAAGACACACTTCAAAATGAATTCACAATCCCTTATTTATACAAGGCATCGACTTAGGAACAATCATCTAAGTCGGCAAACACCTACAAGAACATCTGCAAGACGTGTAATACATTCGGTCAGCCAGTCTCAAGAAGAACGCCAATATCCGTGGTTATTCTTCAAATGCAAACTCTAACTTCAATGCGAACCACCAACATTAACTGGACATGATCCAACGATCATCATAACCTTCCCTGAATCACCAAAAAAATCTGCACTTCATCATCCTACTGGAATTCTTCTCTCCTTCATCTGGAGCTACAAGAACACAGTCTGTCATCACTATCACAAATGAATAGGCTCTTCTGGACCTTCAACCTATGAACTAATCTATTTGATACTTCATAGGGACATCCTCAACACTCCCTCAGATCCCTAGAATGGGATAATGAAATACCAGATCTCATCGGACCTATCTGTGGCACTATGTCACCTCTGAACACCTGCTGGAACCAGTTCTACTTGAGCAACCATAACTTCTTCAGATCTTCATGTAGACCTCTGAAATCTTGACTGGAGCATCTCAAGACTTATATCTACAAACCCTTTAAACCACATCCTCTGATCCTCAAACTATTGAGGACTTTTACCTTCTTGTCATCACTGTTCTTCACTGTTCCTGATTGAGACTTATTTTCTCAATATCCTCAACTCACAGCTCATCTAATCCTTCTCATTAATGCAACATGAGTATGTTGACATCAATAACAACACCAGTTAGGCCCATACTTGCAACACCTTTTCACTGGCATATGATGTTGTAGCTCTCTAACTATACTTGCAGATGGCGAGTCCACTAATCCTGATGCAATAGCTACTGTTGGTGAAATAGAGCCTCTCATTTGGGAACTTTGATATTTGGACTGCCTAGGTACCTTGACACCTTGTATTACATCACTTTTCTTCTTCCTCTTTAATGTCTCAATGGGCAGTTGATCCTCTTCAATATCTTCCTCCTTTGCAATATTCCTAACTAGACCTTGCTCCTGATTTTCTTGGAACTCTTCATGTGTTGTTAGTATTTGAGATGCGGTCATAGGAATTGCCTTAAGCACTAGTCCTGTTGAAGGTCATAAGGGATGATAGGTGAGGGTCACTCCTTCAGATGTGATCTCCTCTGCTACTACAGATGACCCTGGTTCAAGCACCTTTGTTCCAAGGATTTACCTTTTCCTTACAAGGAAATCATCATACCCTTGCTCTTCTCTTTCTTTTCTCTTTCCTCTCTTATCACTGGTAATTGCCACCCATTTGGATTTAAGCTCATTGATCTTTTTGGTGATCCATCTCTTTGTCCTAGCCATAACTTGGGTTGTGAGAGCATCTATAGAAGTTCCATCTTTCTGCGTTAGGTCTGGGGTAGAAATGGTCTCATTATATACCTTTTGACCCACATATTCTAGATCCATGAAGTCATTGTCATCTTTCTTGACCTATGATGGCACTTTAGTATTGTCCTCATTTGGTCCAGGGTCAACCTTTGATATTTTCTCCTCCTTACCTCGTGTTCGTCATCACAATCTACCCAATAATCTTCAAGATAGACACTGTGCTTATACTTTTTGTTGAATCTTTGTTTGATCCTATGGTAAGGGTCATAATCTCTGGCAAGTGGGAATAACTTCAGATTCAAACCCTTTGACTTTGCTTCAACTTTCTTTGCATTCTCCATGGACGCAACAAGGAACTAGTTTATGCCGATAGGAAATTTTATGTAGAGTTTCCCCTCCTTTACGTTTGACATTTCAAATGCAAGCAACTGTTGCCGCATCATCTCCATTAGTACCACCTTATTTGTAGGGTACCTTGGTAGCATATATGGTTTCCCACTGAAACCCTCCATGTGGATGTAAGAAGAAGTATCGGTCTAGATAAACCAAGAGCCATATCCACTGATTGCCTTTGTGGCACCATCTGAAAACTGTTTAGTCCAGTCCCCCTCCATGAGCTGGACTAGGTGCATCAGTTGGGGTAGTGTTCCTAGGGAGTCTTTTTGTTGGGTAGATTTCTCATCTTTCCTACAGTGTTTAAACCATTGAAGTGCCTTTTGTTGCACATGCATACACCAAGTAGGATGTCATTCTGAAGATCATCCCCTTGCCATCCTTCCATTTAATGAGCTGGTCATGAATGGTGTCACTAATTATCTTGGCCCACTGGACCTTTGCATTCTCTGGTTTGTACTCTACCACCATCCTTATTTGTTTGAACATCCATGTTTGAATATTCCATAATTTATCAAGCCATTCATCTAGCTAAGCATAAACATTATATATTATACTTCCTCATTGAAGTTGAATTTGTATAAGTGCACTACCATTTTGGAAGCTACGCTTGCCATGTTATCTGGGTTTCTCCATCATTGATATATGACTTTTCTACAATTCTTATCATTGGCCTCAAATTTCTTGGCCAAAGCATCTAAATATAGCATACACATGGGATGAGAAACTAACAAATGAAATACCTCGATTATGCCTTCTATGGACAAATCTTCATATAATCTCTCCTACTTTTCCACCTTCCTTGTGGTAGCATTATAGTTCTAAACACACTCAACTAGAAGATCAAAAGCTACTGTAGAGTACGGAAAATTGGCAGCATGATATAGTCTGGACACCACTATGTTCTATAGAACATGATCATCTTCTTGTGCATCAATTTGTGCCCTAAATGCTTTAATATCTATGTAGCCCAAATGAGTGTCTTCTATGAACCCTAGTTTACTATAAACACTGCGTGATCTAGGGAACATAACCGATTTAAACTCTACATCTCTTTTATCTATGCATGGTTGTGACATCGTGTCCTGCAATTTTAAACATACTAGTCTCAACAAAATAGCATACATTCCTCTATCTAGGGTTAGCACAATCATTGATATTCATGCTCTGAAATAGTAACATATCTAGATTTTGTGATTTGGATTAAATCATTCACAATCACCATTAATCATTTATTGCCTACCCTTTCTATAATTATTCATGATGTGATTTAACGAAATCACCAGAGGGGTAGGTTTTCATACATACCTGTTATATATGCTTCCTTAACCTGTTATGGTGTGGTGGTGACTAAACTGACACCCTAGATGAAGCGATTTCCTACAATTCCATCTTCTAGCTCAGCTCTGGTTTGTAATAAGCTCTTCACAATGGAAATTAGGGTTCTCAAAGATAATGTTGTCAATTATTACAATAGAAATCCTTTATCTCAAGTAATTCATGATTTTATGGCTCATTAATGGCGGAAATGCAATTTGACAACCACTTTCAGCAAGATGAAACAAGATTACTACAGGTGTCCATTGGCATGGTTTTGAATTTAAATGCCAACAGCCGCTTTATTGCATTAAACACAAAAAGCATGGGTATGGGGGATATCTGGTTAAGGAATATTCTAGGGTATATCCGGATGTGGATATCCAGATGACATCACCTGGGTCAAGATGTGTACGTGGACACGTGGTATTACACCATTGGTTACGTAAGGTACAGATATTTGAGGGATCAGGATGTTAAGTATAAAATATCCATTTATGTCTATTATCCTGATGACATAAGCTGGATGTGGTTCCTTTGTTTAATCAAGATAATATGGCGTCATTGGAATGTGGAATGTTAAACGCACCTGGATACTAAGTTAAGATCTGGATATTAGGTAAAATCCTGATGACATAAGCGGATTCATCATTCTTCTTCGGGCCGAGATGATGTGATGTCATCAGGATCAAGATGTTAAGTAGTGTCGAGATATTAAGTAATATCTACCTGCTTTGATGTTTAAGTGATTGGGTGACCTAAATTTGATGTCCGGATGCTATTGAAGGTCAGGATACTATATAAGATTAGGATGTTAAGTAATATCTATCTGCTTTGATGTTTAAACTGCTATGTCTCTTAAATTTGACGTCTGGTCATTAGTGAGTGCTAGGATTTTAAGATAATATCTCGATGGCATGCAAATGTGAAGATCCTGAGGACTCGTTGACCGAACTTTGACCAAACATAACTTCCTTGTTTTAGCAAATTTTGAGGTGCTTCGAAAAACAAACCTGCTTGAAATTTCATGCTCTTTCACATGACAAGGTTCATGATGACAAATTCTAATTTTGGATTTTGACCAGGATCTTGAGGTCTTAATATGCAGAGGATAACATTCTGATATGCATCTGAGGCTAATTTTACCATACCGCTCAAAAAGTTAGGTCCTTGTTTTGCTAGGACAAAATGGGGCGTGTTGTGTAACCACACAACTTGCCAACAAACTCAAACAATTCAAGAGATGAGCATAAATTAAAACATAATTTTCCAACTCTTGTCAAGTATAAACACCCTAATCTTCCTGAATGATATCATGTTCATCAATATAACAATGCTGAGAAGGGATCAAGTGTGTGCATATGATTCATATCCATCATCTTGAAGATAAGTTGAAAACACTAGTGATTGGTGTTAAGCTACATAGTTTGGTTTATCCCTCATAGCCAACCTGGATAGAGCCTTGTTGCCAGTAGGCATCCATAGCCCCGGCAAGGTCATCGTTGCAATTCCCCCAAGTAGAGCCCCACTGCCAGTCAAGCATCTCACTAGTACAAAAAGAGCAATATATTAATAAAAAACTACTAAAAACTACTTATAAATGACCAAACATGGTCACATGACCATTGGTAGTTTATTGCCAGTCATTTATAACGTGACCAAATTAATGACTAAACTATTTTTAGTCATTTACTGGTTGTTTTGATTGATTAATTTGGTAGTATATTTAGTCATTGATTGTTGTAATTTGGTCACTTATTTAATCATTTTTATTCACTGATATATTTAGTCATTGATTGCTATGATCTGGTCACTTATTTAGTCATTTTTTATTCACTGATATATTTAACTGGTCACTTATTTAGTCGTTAATTTAGTCATTCATTATTGTCAATGAGTCACTTATTTAGTCACTTTTTATTCATTGATTTATTTAGTTGTTAATTAAGTCATTGTTATTTATTTTTTATTTTTTAAAAACATGCACTGGTAAACTTTTTAACGTGACCGGTGATGCTAGTGTGACACGCCCTTCGGCTCCACGCAAATGCTTTTGCCCGAAGCAATGAACCGGTGAGGCCACAACATAGGGGACCTCATCCCCTAGCAAGAACACTTCAAACCCGTGAGCTCGTTGGCCCAACGAAGGCATAATGCCTGTGAGCTCATTAGCCCAGTGGGGGTTTGAACTCTGGTGGCCACCACTACAACCGAGCGACTTAACCACCAAACCACGCCCTTATCGGCTATTTAGTCATTGTTATTAACTAGTCACTTATTTAGTCATTTTTATTCATTGATTTCCTTCCATTGGTAGTTTATTTAATCATTAATTTTAATCATCATTTTGATCAATTTGGTAGTTTATTTAATTATTTTTTGTTCAATTTGGTAGTTTATTTGGTAATTTTTGTTCATCATTTTAATCATCATTTTGATCAATTTGGTAGTATATTGATACATTGATACATTGTTTATTAAACATCATATCACTAGTTGCAAAGAGAAACACAAGTCTTGAAAAAGGTATACTATTGTGTTTATTAATTTGAAAAGAGTTGTTGTTACATACGAAGGCTGCAATTCCTTGTAATCTGCTACAAACATCTTGTAATCTTTGACAACATATCATAACAAGTCCATATTTTACCTTCTACAAAGTTGTGAGAAGAGGGTCTTGTTGAACCAATTGGGTTGAGAAAATTATTTAAGAAGTCATTTGAACCCATAGACAAGGAAAACAAGGCCTTGCAAAGAAATTCCTCTGCATTCTTATCACCAAGCATTTTGACTAGCGCCTCCTTTGTATCCTTGAAGTAGTCAACCTACCTGTCAAGGGAAAGTCATCCAATCTGTAGTCCAGAAGAAATTTCAACCAAAATTACTTGAGAAAGCTTTTTTATGCTTTGAACAGTTAAATAAAAATCCTAGCTCCTAATATTAGGAGCTCAAAGTAATCACTAAAAACTATTGAAGACTAAAATACAACGTTGCCAAACTTTACATTATGTTGCCATTCCATTTAATTATTATTCCTACTATTTCATTTCTAATAAAAATGAATACAAAATGTAAAACCCACAATAAAACCACTAGAATAATGAAATGTTTGTCTGACTCTATAATGAGGTGACTGTAATTGGTAGTGGTGAATGGTAGATGACATGGAGCATTCAATTTCAATGAACAATAGTGGAGCTTAATAATTTTCTATGGAATGCTCTAAAGATCCACATGTTGACAAGAGACATTGCTATGTTGAATAATTGAGTGTTGTCATTAATGGTAACAAGAAAAGGAACAAGGGTAGAACAAAGATTTTGGTCTGGTAAAGAAGACTTAGTCATTTTGGCTAAGTGTTGGCAGTATACAAAGGGAGCAACAGAAAACCAGTATTTGTATTGGCATTGGTCCACAGTTGAAGACCAAGTTTTGTAGTTCTGGTATGATGTTCCTAACTCTCAGATGATATTATATCCAACGTTTTAGATTTTGATCATTTTCAGAAGTATATCTTCAAATGGCCTAAGTTCGGTAGAACAGAATACAGTGCCAATTAAAGTAGAACACACATTTGTTTTGATCCGCATTCCTCTAGTGTTGTATATCTTGATATGTAGTTTTGAGGTGTTGTAAACACTTGTATGAAGTGTCTAAATCTAGAGTTGTATGTTCTAAAGTTCACTGGAAAGATAGTTACAAGCTGCTGAGTATCGCTACACTGTTTGACAGAGTTTGACTGTGACAGAGTCTGAGTCCTGATGGTCCACATTTTGCCACTAAAGAATATTTTGTTTCACAGTTTTGAAGGCATGATTTGTGATGTTTGAGGAGTCTTTGACATGATTTTGAGAAATTCTTGTGGTCCACAATAAAAGATGTAGTTTGACAAATGAACTGAATAAGTGGCAGTCTAAGTTAGAGGCCAACATAATAAGTTTGAATTGTATGCGGTAAGTTCTGTTGTTTAGAACTTAATCCTAAGTTGTTCAATAGTTGAGACCGACATATGTGAATGCAATTAAAGTGTTGTTTGAGTCCACTGGGAGTTTTGGTAAAGGAATTTGGCTGATAAGCTACTTAAGGTATGAGTGCATACTTCACTTTATTAGGCCAACCTAATATGAAGAGTTTAAGTGTTGCAGATATATATAAGGGATCAAATTCAGTGTTTGGCATGTGATGCAAGTGTGAAACATATATATATATTGTGGAAGTAATAAAGAGCAAAAGAAGAGAAATCCTATTCCCATATAAAAGTAGAGCAGTGAAACAGAGCAGTCAGAGATGAAGAGTTTTGAGACAATATGTATGGCTTCATTGGAGCTGCAACAATGCATGTGTAGATGCAATCTGAGTAGTTCAACTTGGCAGTGAGCCATTCTTCCTTCTTCTTTCTTTCTCTAGGCAGTGAGCCTTTCTTGCAGTGACCATTTCTTTGGGCAGTGAGCCCTAAGGCAATGAGCCTTTTTGTAATCCGATATTGTGCTATATTAATATATTGTGAGCTAAACACTCACCATGGTTTTCCCTTTTTGGGTTTTCCATGTAAAAATCCTGGTGTTCATGTGTTATGTCTTTGTGGTTGCTATTCCTATGTTTATTCTTCTTTCATATGATTAATTTTGGAAACTGGATTAAGAAACTTGTTAAGACGTGGTTTTGTGGAATACCGATTCACCCCCCTCTCAGTATTCCTTACCATCAACACAACAATATTTTCAAAACTGGATGTAGAGCTTTCTTGTGATTTTAGGTCAGACAACCAAGGTAGTAGAAGTATTAGTAATGGACCTAAAAGTATTTTTGCATCCAATGATGAATTATACAAGGAGAGTACACAACTCCTCATTTTCAATAACTTAAAGTACTTAAATTTTGAAACATACATCATTGATAAAATGAAATGTGCTGATATGAATTTTGACCTGAATATCTATGCATAAAACAATATTTCCCATAGCAGTTTATAGCATATAGAATAAGTAACAATAAATCTGAGTAATTATTATATCAATTTGAATTTCCAACAGTCAACACATCAATTACAATTGACCTTCCAGGTCTGAGAGAGAATTTCAAACAAAAAATTTCACCTATAGTATTAAACACAACATATAATGTTGAATGACAATTCTTACAATACCACGACTCAAAAAAAGAGAGTAAATACTGAGAATTTGTTGCCAAATCACCACAGTGGATTCCAATATTAGTTCAAACTATTGAGTGACATATACAGGTCTGTAGTGGCTCAATCTAACAAGATGTGCCGACTTCACCTCTCCATGAAATGGTTTTGATCAGGCGATGATATCTTCAGGATAGCAGATATGCTGTGATGGATCTAGGATTGGCTAGGTTTAGGTATTTGTTTATCAATGATTATGGTGCCTCTATCACCTTCAATGCTTCCTTTAATTTAAGATGTGTCAAGAATCTCCAGATCAGATATACTCTGCTGCTCCTAGGAATCTACCACAAGAAAAACACACAATAGAAATTGAATGTTATAGGTGTGTATCCCCATTGTTTAGTTACATAGTAAAAATACCATAAGCAAGGACACAATTCATTAAGGAAAGGTCATATATTCAAACCTGATGCTCTCCCACAAACACTTCAAGCCATGCTTGCGGTAATGCGGGATTCCCTCATTACTGCATGCATGGCTTGAAGTGTCTATAGGAGAGCGGGGAAGGTTGGGAGGACCATAAACAAGGCCTGAGGCATCGTCATACCCCTTATGACAACTATTATTAACAGTAAAAAATGACTAATGGATACTTCTGCACCTACAATCCAAGCCTACAAAATATTTTCTATTCAATCCACCTACAACATAAGCGTTCACTTGTCAGATTAATACCAGAAATAATTCTAGCAAATGAATGGCAATAGATTTGAACCCAGATTCATAAAGCTTATAAGAAAGGAAGGCTAATCCAAAACCCTAGAACCTACACATGGATATGATGCCCAATAGCATATGAAGCCCAAGCATGATTCAGCGTCTTAGTAGATGGTATATATGCAGCCATAGTGAAACTGATTCAAAATATCATGCGGTGGGGGTAATAATAAAAGAATACCTTTCTCTTTTTTCTCATCTAGGTTGCCATGGCTTATCAACAAATTGAGAGCTTAAGCTCACCCACCTGCTACACTATGGTGAAATTTTAAGTGCCCCGCTCTGCTCCAATCATTAACAACAAAAAAGAGAAGCCAAGACTGATAAGAGTAAGAAAATAAAAAGGAGATGGAACAAAACAGGTTAAGGTTTTGAGCCTTTCCGAATTAGGGTTTACTTTTAGGGTTTCAATGTGAAGAAACCCACCTAAGTCGTTGGCCTATCTAATCTATGGAAAGCCCATATTGTCTTTTGAGAACCCCCAAATTTTTGAGGCAGCCCACAAAAATGCAGAAGATGTTGAGGCAAGTGAGGCAGCGGGGATGGAAAAGGGTTTGGTTGTGGTGCGAAAAGGCTATGGTGCCTGCTTCCGCCACCTTCAAACACACTACCTCTGCCCTCGTCTCATCTTTGCACTGCTTTTCCACTTCTCCCGCTGACTCATCGAGCTCCTCAGCTCCTCCCGCCCGCCTGAAACCCAACTATATCATTCACATCAAAAAAAAATGTCAGGATTGATAAGAGTGAGAAAATAAAAAAGATGAAACAAAATAGGTTAGGGTTTTGAGCCTTTTCGATTTAAGGTTTACTTTTAGGGTTTCAACGAGAAGCAACATATGGGCGCCAAAATGAAATGGAGGTGGGCGCCAAAAGTGAAAGTAAAAAAAGGTTAGGGTGAAATGAAAATTTGGCACCCATATTATTAAATATATTATAATATTATATTATTATATAATATTAAATAATAATATAATATTAATAATATAATATAATATAATATTATATTATAATATTATATTATATTATTATATAATATAAATATTATATTATATTATTATATAATATATATAATAATAATACAATATTATATAATAATATAATACTATATACTTTATATATTATATGTATTATATTATATAATATCATATTATATTATAATATATTAAATTATATTGTATTGTAATATAATATATTATTATTATATTATATTATAATACAACCCACTCCCTCAATTCGAAATATATTTTTTAATTATCCATTTTAATATCATATTGTCTAATTTTTATTTGTGTGACTAATTATTTAGTTCTATTTTTTACCTGACGATCAAATTAGTCACTTATGATGATCAAATTAGTCATTTATTTAGTCATTTATAGTTGTGTTGCAAAAAAATGAGTAGAATTTAGTCATCTTTAGTTGTTGTGACTAAAAGTTTTAGTCACGTAGTCATTTATTTGCCAAAATTCTACTAGTGTCTATACCCCTGGTAGAATTACTTGGATGGCCTAATTATCCTTTTTGGATATTCAATATATATATGTTTTCTTTTGGTATCAGAATTCATAAGATATCATCATGTAAGCACATTTTGCAAGGTGTGGTCACTTGCTGTTTAGGTTGAGAATTGCAATGGTAGCAAGGGTAACCTTTAGATTTTTCACTTAACACTACACTAGCGTGTTCAAGAAATCTAAGGTTGTTAGGTGAGTCATGTGAGGATATCCTTGAACAAGAAAAGGTATCACTAATGAACAGGATATCATATACCTGATAAGAAGTATTTAACTAACATGAGTTACAACCTATGTAAGAATTTGTATTCACTTCTTGAATTCTAACAATTTCAGTAACTTTCTATGAGTGATAAGATGCACTGTCTTGCCCGACCAAAATAAGGTCTCAACAACACACAACCGAAACACACACATAACAAATTATACAAACAACTATACAGAATGTACATTATTCACATATGGTACTGTATATTGGTATGACCTACCTAGGTTTGAAAATAGTGTTTGAGGAATTGCCCATTGACTGGCAATGGAACATCCTCACCTGTTAAAGTTTTAAGCCTATAGGTGCTATCACCTAGGATTTCTGAGATTTGAAAGGGACCTATTCAAAGTTTGTCAAATTTCCCATGATCACCCTTCCTTTCATGTGCTTTGTCCCATGATAGGACTAAGTTTGAGATTCTAAAGGCTTTCACTCTTGCTCTTTTGTCAAACCAACACTTGATGGTAGCCTGATGTTTCATGAATTGGTCAATCACTCTATCTCACTTCTCTTCTAAATGCATTAATTGAAGTAATCTGACCTCTTGTTTGTTGTTGATGCCTAAGTACTCCTGTACAAATTGTAGGGTAGGGATTTTTTAGGTTGACAGGGAGGATATGATCTATTGAAGTTTATGATAAACTCAAAACACCAGGATCACCTGCAAAACTTAGGATTAACCTTCTACAAGACAAAAAAACAAAGAGGACTAATTTGCACAATATTGGATGCAATTAATGAAATGGATTAATGAATTACATGAGAGAACTTGCTTTTATATTTGCAAGTTAATTAAAAAAGCCTAATATGACTTAATAATAACCTAAGACTAAAAATAACCCTAAGTAAACTTATTAAAGTGTAATTAAATATTTAATTACACCAACATCCCCCCATAAGTGCAACTTAGGGAGAAATGAAAACCATGCAACTAATGCAAGAATGGGTCCTGGCTACAAGGCCATTTATTAGGTACCCATGGACAACAAGAATCTCTCATAAAGTGGAGAAAAAGGAGAAAAACCTAGTGGGAGAAATCCCCTCTCCAAAAGAGAGAAAAATATAAGTACATGAAAATGTGATGGAAGGACTAACATTAAGACCCCCCAATAACTCAATCCATCACAAAAGTACAATCATGAATGCCCCCCATAAGAGAGGAAGAAGAGAGAAGGTCTTATGACCCCCCCAGAAGTGAGAAGGATGAAACCCCATGTGAGGAAATGCTCTCTCCCAAAATAGAGATGAGAACAGAGACCATGCAGCCGTTCCTCAAGATGACTCCTAAAGTGCTAGAAGATGCTCAACATAGAATAAAGATGAAGACCCATGAACATTGAACAACATTTCTCCCCTTGGGAAGAAATAGAACTACAGATGTGTGCATTATGTCTTCCCATTCTAGATAGGAATGTACAGGAAGAAGGATAAATGTCTCTGAACTCTGCACATGATCCAAAGACAAGAATGATGCTCCTGAAAACTGCTTAAAAGTCTCCAATCCACTGCCAAACTATGATTGAATGGGGGGATGAAGACCAATCTCTAAAGAAGATGAGGGTGATGCAACTCCATTGAAGCTAACATCAAATAGAAGACAAATGTCCTCAATGTGGTCCTCCAAATTTGCAAGATGGGACTCTACAAACAACAATGATATATTTGGTAGATATGTGCCCCAATGAGCTATCTCTGGAAGACTAATATTATTCTACTAAAAAGAATATCATGTAGCAACAAGTAATAAAGATGTGATCTTGATAAGAGGAGAAGGAGAAGCAAGTGAAGTCTATGTGTCATCTGAACTAGCAAGACCTGTCAAATATGCAAGATCCTCAACTATATCATCATCAAAAGGTATGCAATCTGCATCATCAAGGGGTTTGTGGCAATCCATAGCAAGATCATATGGGAATGGAGAGATATGTGGGTCTCCATAGATCTCCCAAATGCTAGTCCAAAGAGTGTGTGGGCACTCAATATGTGAGATAGAACACATTGTGTCATAATTAACACTAGAACCAATCAATCCTACAATATGATCAATATAATTTCCCCATACAGATTTCCTCCTAGGTGTATCTGGTTTATGTATGAGTCCATAAAGATAAGGCAAAAGATTAAGCAACCTGAGATCTGTCAAGATGCCCTTTTGCCAAGACTCTTAATTATCCTTACCCAATGTTATCACAGAAGGGTGAATAGAAAAACCCATGATATCTCCTCAAATAAATCAGATCAGAGATCAACAATTTGAATATCTATTAATGCTGATAAATGAAGCCCAACAAAACAAACAGAACTTCTCCAGGTGCCAAAATGTCTAGAATATCAAATAGAAGCCATAAAACTGATAAACTGAATAAAGAATACCTGGGGCTGAATCTGGAAAAAGTGCATGGATGGCTATGTAGAGATCCTCAATACCTTTCCAATGCTACAAGAATCGTGAAAATTGGAGATCGTCACAAAAAGATACGAGCTCGAAGGCCAAAAAGTGTATCTAGACTTCAAACAATAATAAATATCACCAGCAGCAAAATATGGAAAAAATACCTATACCATTAGATTGTGCTCGGTAGTTTTCAATGCCTATTCATTTGTGAAAATCTGACTCCATTTGCCCAAGTTACGGCAAAAAGAAAACCAATACCTATGTAGTGCAAAATTAGGGCAAAAAAGACCCCCACCTGCTCATACTATGCATTGGGCAGGCCATACAGCTTGCCTGGCAAATTTTTTTTGCCCCAGATGATCCCAAGGCTGATTTTGATGATTTGAAAGTCGATCTTAAGGTTTTTGGGTGCTCTGAACGCAATGGTGAGGTCCGTTTGGGCTGAAAACACTCCAAAATTGTAGGCAACCTCTAGATCTAGAAAAAACACTCACTGAAACCCTTGCAGATTTGGCCTACGAAGCTCAAATCAAGCCAAATAAAAGGCTAATCTGACTATCTCAACTACTTTGAATCCAATGGAATACTCCATTTTACACAAAAACACACCCAACAAATGGCTCTTGCTTGAATTTTTCTCCAAATCTAAAAAGGGGCTTGCAGATCTGCTTTGATAGCATGTTGAAGTTTATGATAAACTCAAAACACTAGGATCACCTGCAAAACCTAGGATTAACCTTCTATAAGAGAAAAAAGCAAAGAGGAATAATTTGCACAATATTGGATGCAATTAATGAAATGGATTAATGAATTACATGAGAGAACTTGCTTTTATATTTGCAAGTTAAATAAAAAACCTAATATGACTTAATAATAACCTAAGACTAAAAATAAGCTCTAAGTAAACTTATTAAAGTATAATTAAATATTTAATTACACCAACATGATCCACCCCATAAAGTAGCTGATAAGGGGAATTTCCCAAGGCAATCTTCATTCTAGTTCGATCTACCCACAAGGCATATTTAAGTAGGGTATTCCACTCTCTAGGATTCTTTTCAATCAATTTTTGTATGATGTTCAGTAAGTTCTTATTTGTTGATTTTGCTAAGCCATTACCATAGGGATAATAATTTGAAGAAAACTTTAAGATCACCCCATGCTCAAAAGCCCAACTAGATAATTTTAAAAATGCAAAAGCTAGTCCATTATCACAAACAAGGGTATAAGGAACCCCATACCTGGTAATAATGTTGCTTTCTAGGAATTTGATCACATCATCTGTCGTGCAGGTCTTGCTATTGGCTACTTCAGTTCACCTAGTGTAGTAACTAGTGATTATTAATACATACCTATGGCTTAAGGATGATGGAGGATTGAGTGGACCGATGAAGTCCATACCCCATTGTGCAAATGGGTGCATCTCAATGACAGGTTGCAGTGGTTGAGCATCATGTCTTTCTCTATTAGAAGCAATTTGGCGGGTAAGGTAGTATTTGATATGCTTAGTAGTATCTTTAAAGATTGTTGGTCAATAATATCCTTCTCTTAGGATAGCATGAGTGGTGGCCAGGTGGGATCCATGAGCTGTGCTGAATTTATCATGTAACTTTGTAAGAACTTTGGCAGCCTCTGGCCTGTCTAAGCATCTTAAGTATATCCCTTCATAGTTTCTTTTAATAAGGACCCCTCCTTTTATCATACACTTTTGTGCTTTAATCTTTAGGGCTCTC
This sequence comes from Cunninghamia lanceolata, assembly GCA_027924645.1. Lineage (NCBI taxonomy): Eukaryota > Viridiplantae > Streptophyta > Pinopsida > Cupressales > Cupressaceae > Cunninghamia > Cunninghamia lanceolata. The sequence continues at coordinate 6,956,827 of BSBN01000564.1, read as the reverse complement.
CTCTAAGAAGTCTGCATCTTTGGTGGACACCTCTCAGTGATCAAGATATGTCTGATATCTAAATACCACTCATCTTGTTCTTTTGTATCTACAGCATACTGTTGGCTCATCAGGTTGTTAGGAAGATACATTGTTTGAATGAAGAATTGCATGTTGTCATTGATGGAAACAAGGCAAAGGGATTTCACTGGCATGACAATGAGACATTACTTTGGAAGACCAACTTGGTTTGGCAACAAGGCACAAAAGTATTCTAGTTTGGAAGGCTAAAATGACTAAGTATGGATAGTATACAGAGTAAGTGACAGAGATTGGGTCAGTATGCCTCCACGGTAGAAGATCATTATATGCAGTTCAAGTATGTTGTTCATATCTATTTGATGATGTTATATTCCAATGATCGAGACCTGACTTCCTCCGGAAGTCATACTATGAAATGTCTAAGTCCGGGTGAAGAGAACTAAGACAGGAACAGTGCACAGTGCCTGAGGAAAAGGGTCTGCATTTCTCCGTAGTTACATATTTTGTCTTGTGATTCTGGAGGTATGCTAAGAGGTCAAGAATGAATGCTAGTTATGAATCCTTGAGTCTCCTATGGTCTGCAGTGAGAGTTTTGATGTGACAGATAAACTAGGTCAAGCATGTTCTTAAGAGACAAGCTAACAGGTAGTTAGATCTGTATGCGGAGAAGGTATATTTCTTGAACAATAAATCCAAGTGGTTGTATGTTTGGTTTTGACTTGTCTGAAGATTATTCAATGATTGTTTGGGTCCACATTACTATTTGTACACATGACCAATCGACAAGATAGATACATTGTTTACATGCTTCATGTTTGGCTTGCCGACCTAATTATGAGATGAATCTTGTTGCGGATATAAATACTTGATGGATTAAGGTATTGAGTGAATGGGAGTGTGTGTGATGTATGTGAATTTGAAGTGTGAAGGATTATGAGTAGAGTACAGAGCAGAAGAAGTTGAACAAGGGCATAAAATAGAGTATATGTAGTTAAGTTGAGAACCAGGGTAGAATAAATGAAGACCTTTGAATCTGTGTATTAAACCTTCAAAGGAACTATGATCCAACATATGGTAGATGCATTTACAATAGTTCATCTTCTGGCAGTGAGCCATTCTTTCTTCCTCTTTCTTCTTTCTTTCTCTATAGACAGTGAGTCCACATGCAGTGAGCAATTCTTTAGGCAGTGAGCCTTTTGTAATCCGTTATTATTATCATAATATATTGTGAGCTAACACTCACCGTGGTTTTTCCCTTTTTAGGTTTTCCACTTAAAAATCCTAGTGTCCATGTGTTATGTCTTTATGGTTGCTATTCTTATGTTTATTCTACTTTCATGTTATTAATTTTGGGAATTAGATTAATGAACATGTTAAGAAGTGGTTTTGTGGAATACTGATTCACCCCCCTCTGAGTATTCCTTACTTTCAACAATTGGTATCAAAGCAAGGTTCCTTGGAAGAATCCTAACAACTAAGGAAGATCTGGGAGAGTTCACTCATGGCAACTAGAAGGTATGGAAACTTTTCATATGAAAACAATGTTGAACTAGAAGCAGCTCTTATTCATCTTGAAAAGTCTGAAGCAGAAATCAGGGATCTGAAGGATAACACACAAGAAGCTAATGAATGCATTCTAAAGCTGAAAGAACAAGTCAAGAAATTCAAAGAAAAATATAGAGATGTTAGTGAACAAATGATATCAACAAATGAAACCCTGGATGATTTGAAAGTGGAAGTTATAAAAAGAGCTAAAGCAGAAGAAGATCTAAATCTAATGGTAAAAATCAAGATAGAAGAATGTGCCAAATTGGAAAAAGAAGTTGTGAGCTTGAAAACAAACTTGGAAAAAGCTAAGAGCTATGAAGAAAAGTTCAAGATAAGTTCTGCAAAACTTGATGAGATGATTGCTAGTCAAAAGAGTTCTGGTGACAAGCAAGGTTTGGGATTTGAGAAAGGAGAAAGTTCAAAATCCTATCAAGCAAACACTATGCTAAAACAAAACAAGGGGAACCAATTCAAAAATCAAAGAAGAAGACCTAGAAGACCTCCAGTCAAACAGCCAAATGTTCAAAGGTACCCATCTTTCAATGGCCATAGTTTTAATTGTAATAAGTTTGGTCATAAAGCTACTCAGTGTAGGAGTAGAATAAATTAGAATGTTCCATCATTCTTTGGTCAATGTTTCAATTGCAAGAAATTTGGTCATAGATCAAATGAATGTAGAAGTCTAGTAAGAAATGGTTCTTACAATGCAAGGAATACTTAATAATTCAATGGAAAGTGTTTTGCATGCAATAGATTTGGACATAGGGCTAATCAATGCAGATCAAATCTAATCAATAGAAGGAATCAAGGACAAAGGAATGTGGTATGCTACAATTGCAATAAGTTTGGACATATTGCAAGATTCTGCAGAAGTAGGATTGTAAAAGGAGATTATCCTACAGAGAAGAGGAAAATAGAATAGAGAGAAGATAAAGGCAAGAATAAGATTGATCCAGTGGAAACCAAGAAAGAAATGAGCAAGGTCTATATTAAGAAAGATGTTGATAATATCAAGGATGGATCTGCACTAGTTTCTAGTGTAGATACTTCCTCAGGGAAGTAGATTGTGAGCTTTGGCTTAGGGGGAGCTGCAATGAAAATCTAAATTCCCCAGCCAGATAGTTAGTGCTGAGATCCAGCATGAAGATATGTTGAAAGGATTCATATGATAGATCTTTTGAAGGAAATTTCAGAAGAAAAGGGTCAAATGCGAAACATTGCAGACCAATCCTAATAAACTACATTCTGTAGAGTTGTGTTTGATACCTTTTTAATAGAGGCATTTATAATGATTAGGTCATCCTTGTAGAAGATAAAAAGTGGCTTATTTGACCAATAATTCACTCTATATTCCACCTTTCAAATGTTCAAGAGAATTAAAAGCAAGAATCCAAGTGCCTGCAGAGTTTTCCAAAGCAATTCAAATCAAGTTGATTGCAAGCGAAGAAAAACCCTAATTTGGCAGAAAAGGTATTTATAGATTGAAAACCCTTCTGTGTAGTTTAAATTATTCTAGAAGATGTTTACTCTCCAATTAATCAAGATAATGGAAATGCCCCACCCCAAGTTCAAGGAACATTTCTTCAAACCACTAGAAAATGATTCTGTCGGGGCATTTTCAATTACTTGTCATGGAATTATGAATTTGGAAGATATTAGGGCATATATTCATACCAACCTAGAGGAATACGATCACATGAATCTTGGCAAATTATACTTGGATGAACTAATTACTATTGATGTTGAGTTGAAGGGTGAATATAAAGTTCTGGGATAAAAGAAATTGGACACCTGGTTGGATTTTCCTGCTATCCCAAATGATACATGGGTTAGGTTCATTCTAAGAAGGATTCATGATGAGTTTTTGTGGCTTGGTGAACCATGTATGATAACCAAAGAAGCTATCAAAGCTATAATCGGTATGAGTTCCTCCAGAAGGATCCTAGGTAAAAAGAAAATAAAGAACAATTTAGTAATGGAACTAATAGGGGCCAAATTTGATAAGAAAGCTCTCACCGTAAATGATATCAAGGATCTGACTGTCAGATTTGCATAAATGATTATTGGATACAAAGTACACTTTTCCCACTTGGAAAATTTTGAGTTTGCATCAACTATATATACAGCTTATGATACGGTCAAAAATAACACGGATTATAATCTATGTGAATTGTTCTAGAGTGAATTGATGGAGAACTTGAAAAGAACAAAAGAGACAAATTATCCCTTCAAATATGGAACTTTGCTCACCTATCTACTCTTCTACTTCCTAAGAGAGCTACCTGGCTTGGGAAACATTGACTGTCTTGATCACACACCAGTAGCAACTCAAATAAGAAATCACGTACAGAGTTTGGGAAATGTAGGCAGACAGAATGAAATTTTATGGGAATACTTCATGAACTTTCAAAAGAGAATGTTATTTAGGGTCCGGATACCTAAAATGGTAGTAATGAAATATGAAAATGACATTGTATTCTTGGTGAATAAAGACAAATGCTTCATGGAAGCTGTGGAACCAAGAACTACATGGGTCCCTCCATTAGGGTATGAAGTTGCAGAAGATATCCTGACTAAATTGGCTGATGAACTACTGAAGAAACCAAAAGATCTCAAAGAAGATAGGTTTGGAACATTCAAAGAATTATCTATGGAATATGAGCATTCAGAGAAAATTTCTGATGAACAAACAAGTGAGGAAAAAACCAAAGAAGAAGAATTAAGATCCTTAAAACCTCTAGTAGAATGGAAGTCAAACATTCTAGATAGAAAAGATGAGAAAGTTGAAAAGGAAAAACATGTATCTAGTCACAAGAAAAGGACGAGGATCTCATCCAGTACAGAAGCCACTATCAAAGTAGAGGTAGAAAATCCATTAGAAGAAAAGAAAAGAAGAAAAGTTACACTTAGTGATGAATATGAGGCAAGAGACACTGCTACAGACCAAACTTCAATTGACTATGCTAGAAATTTTTTGGATAAACAACAAAGTGTACAGATTCCAGAATCACCCAAGACTCTACATGGCCTAATAAATCTGGCTTCTATGTCTTCCGTGGAGAAATTCAAACTAGTATCAATAGTGCAAACTAAGGCTTAGGAAGAATGCTGAGAATATATATACAAGACAATGAACTCATTAATGAGACATCAAGTATTCTGGAGAAGCTAATGCCCTCATACCAGAAGGATATATCAGTATCATCAACTGCTCATCTCAAAGGTCTTATAAATTCTGTAAGTACTCATTTTGAATCCTTTGAAAGGCAAGAGATACTGCTACAGACCAAACTTCAATTGACTATGCTAGAAAGTTTTTGGATAAACAACAAAGTGTACAGATTCCAGAATCATCCAAGACTCTACATGACCTAATAAATTTGGCTTCTATGTCTTCCGTGGAGAAATTCAAACTAGTATCAATAGTGCAAACTAAGGCTCAGGAAGAATGTTGAGAATATATATACAAGACAATGAACTCATTAATGAGACATCGAGTATTCTGGAGAAGCTAATGCCCTCATACCAGAAGGATATATCAGTATCATCAATTGCTCATCTCAAAGGTCTTATAAATTCTGTAAGTACTCATTTTGAATCCTTTGAAAAGTCTACTAATATTAAGGTTAAAAAGGAATATGAAGATAAAAGATTAGCAGTATCAAAAACCAAGTTAGACAGTGACAAAATTCTGTTAGAAATCAACATCAAGAATATGATAAATGCAATCAACGAAGCATGTGATATATATATAAATTTTGTCTATCTTGGCCTGAAACCACTAAGGAAATGGATGAGAAAGTCAAAAGCATGGAGCTTCAACTCATAAATATTTCTGAGACCTTTAATCCAGCAGTTGACTCAATCAGTTGCATAGAAACACAAGTTGAAAACATTTAGAACAACATAAGCAATCTACTCAGTAGACATGAAGAAATTAAAAACAAAATGTGTTTGCTAAGAAGGATATTAAGCTTAAAGATTGAGATCATGACAAATCTTGTAGTAGAAGCATAGGTAGCTTCACAAATTGACACACTCTCAAATGTGCAGAAGGTAGAAAAATTAGTCTTTTTGATAAACTGTCACATTCAAATTTTGGAAAGAGCCAAGAAAAGGTGGGATGCAGAGATTGCACAATTAAAGATTGTGTATAAGGATATTCTTTCATCTACAACCAATTAAGTTGAAGATTGTATGTGTACATATGTGGCAGAGTATGACAGATTTGTAGTTTTGACACAATTTTGACTTTTTGAACATACACCTTTGCCATTGATGTCAAAGGGGGAGAAGGAGACTAGTGAAAAATGAGTATAAATCTAAAGGAGAGAAGAAATATAGAGTAAGGGGGAGCAGACACAAGCATTTTCACTAAGTGTTGCCATCAATGCCAAAGGGGGAGATTGTTGGCAAGAGACACTGCTCTAATGAAGAATTGCATGTTGTCATTGATGGAAACAAGGCAAAGGGATTTCATTAGCATGACAAAGAGACATTAATCTAGAAGACCAACTTGGTTTGGCAACAAGGCACAAAAGTATTCTGGTCCGGAAGGATAAAATGACTAAGTATGGACAGTATACAGAGTAAGTGACATAGATTGGGTCAGTATGCCTCCGTGGTAGAAGATCATTATATGCAGTTCAGGTATGTTGTTCATAGCTATTTGATGATGTTATGTTCCAATGATCAAGACTTGACTTCCTACGGAAGTCATACTATGAAATGTCTAAGTCCAGGTGACCAAAACTAAGACAAGAACAGTGCACAGTGCCAGAGAAAAAAGGTCCGCATTTCTCCGTAGTTGCATATTTTGTCTTGCCGTTATGGAGGTATGCTAAGAGGTCAAGAATTAATGCTAGTTATGAATCCTTGAGTCTCTTGTGGTCCACAGTGAGAGTTTTGATGTGATAGATGAACTAGGTCAAGCATGTTCTTAAGAGACAAGCCGACAGGTAGTTAGATCTTTATGCAGAGAAGGTATATTGCTTGAACAATAAATCTAAGTGGTTGTATGTTTGGTTTTGACTTGTATGAATATTATTCAATGATTGTTTGGGTCCGCATTACTATTTGTACACATGATCAACTGACAAGATAGAATACATTATTTACACGCTTCATGTCTGGCTTGCCGACCTAATTATGAGATGAATCTTGTTGCGGATAAAAATACTTGATGGATTGAAGTATTGAATGAACGGGAGTGTGTGTGGTGTATGCAAATTCAAAGTGTGAAGGATTATGAGCAGAGTACAGAGCAGAAGAAGTTGAACAAGGGCAGAAAATAGAGTATATGTAGTTAAGTTGAGAAGCAGGGCAGAATAAATGAAGACCTTTGAATCTGTGTATTGAACCTTCAATGGAACTGTGATCCAGCATATGGTAGATGCATTTATAGCAGTTCTTCTTTCTTTCTCTATGCATAGTGAGTCCACCTGCAGTGAGCAATTCTCTGGGCAGTGAGCCTTTTGTAATCCAGTATTGTTATTATAATATATTGTGAGCTAACACTCATTGTGGTTTTTCCCTTTTTGGGGTTTCCACATAAAAATCCTGGTGTCCATGTGTTATGTCTTTATGGTTGCTATTCTTATGTTTATTCTGCTTTCATGTTATTAATTTTAGGAATTGAATTAATGAACATGTTAAGAAGTGGTTTTGTGGAATACTAATTCACCCCCCTCTCAGTATTCCTTACTTTCAACACAAGTTTGGGTCTATTTCAGCAATCATTTGGCTAAGGGCTTATCTCCTAACCAACTTTGTCAAAGTTATGTCCATGTCATATTCCTAGAGTATTGTTATCCACTTGGCTCTCTATTCTCCAGGCTCATTCTACACCAAGAGCATCTTAACGACTGCATCAGGTACAACAACAATTACCTTGCTTCTCAAGATATAATGTCTGTATATTGCTTCACTACCCTGACCAAAGCAAGGGCTTTCCTTTCAACATCCATGTACCTGAGATTAGCATCTCTAAAGGGCGAGCTCATGAAGGTGATGGGCTTTTCTTCTTTTGCTTCACTTCTTTGTGTCAAGACTATTGCACAAGTATGCTATGAAGCAAATGAGTAAATATAAAAATCTCTAGTATAATTTGGGCTGATCAAGATAGGTGCATATGCTATGGCCTTCTTGATATCTTTAGATGCAGCCTTTGCTTTAGGTGTCCACTCTATTTTGGTATCTTTCTTGAGCATGGCATTGAGTGGCCTTATAATTTTTGCAAATCCTGTAATGAATTTTCTAACAAAATTGATCTTACCAAATTAAGACTTTAGCTCCTTTTTACTCCCTGGAAGTTGTAGTTTCATTATAGACTCAACCTTGGCATGATCAATGGTTATCCCATTTTTTGATATAACGTGACCAAGCAACGTACCAGTGGTCACCCTGAATATGCATTTCTTTAGGTTTAATGAAATACCATACTGTTCACACTTCTTAAGCACTTTTCTAAGGTCTTCTATATGGTCACCTTTCTATTTGGAGAAGACTGTCAAGTTGTCCATGTATATGACTATGCATTGGCAAACTAACCCCCTGAATGCTAAGTCCACTGTGCGTTGTAATGTGGCTCCAGCGTTGATCAGGTCAAATGGCATGTGCTTGTAGGCAAAGACTCCCCATTTGGTGGTGACTGTTGTCTTTAATCTATCTATCTTGTCCACCATGACTTGATTATATCTTGAAAAACCATCCAGGAAGGACATCATTTGAGCTCCATTCACTATTTGTAAAACTTCATCTAGAGAGGGTAGAGGATAATTATCTTTTTCTGATGCTCTGTTTAGATTTCTGAAGTCCAAACACAGATGTATGTCTCCATCCTTTTTCCTGACTGGGACTAGGTTGGCTACCCATGTTGAGTGCCTAACAAGAAATATGATCCTTGCATCCAGTAACTTTTTAACTTCTTCAAAGATAAGGGGCTCCAGTAATGCATTGACTAGCCTCTATTTTTTCCTGAATGGCTTGGCATCTAGCTTCAGCGGTATTGTATGGGTGATAATAGAAGTGTCATACATTTTTAGTTCATCATACGTCCAGACAATGACATGGATATAATCCTTCAATGCCTGAGTTATTCCTTCTTTCTCTTCTTCAGAACAAACATTATTGATCAAGACATTTCTTGTGTCTTCACCTTGTCCTATGTTAACAAGTGAATATTCTCCTCCATCTATTTTGGGGAGATCCTTTCGGTTTATCATGTTGTCCAGATCAAAAGCTCTTTCAAGATCAATCATACCTTTGGGAATTTTATTGCTTGGTAAGTCCATGATTTCTTCTTCTTCCCATACATGATCTTCCAAGCCCTTCTCATCTAGGATCTGTGCTTTGAATATATCTTTATTCGCAATGAAATCCAAGATATGTTGGTCATCACCAAATACTTGGAAATTGGTGACATTATCAGGTATGGAAGGCACTAATACCAATTCCACCGAAAACCTCTTCAGCCCAGAAATGAACAAAGGTTCTAATTGCTAGCAGCTTGTGCCAATGCATCATCTCTGTGATTTTGTTCCCTAGGAACATGCATGATATTGAAAGCATCAAAGCTTTCTATTAAAACCAAGACTCTATGTCTGTAATTTGATAGTTTTTTGTAGTTGCATGTGTAGATACTCCTAACTTGTTTTACCACTAATTCTCAATCTCCATAGACGTACAAAATCTTAACTTTCTTCTTCAGAGCAAATAGCAACCCATGAATCAAGGCTTCATATTCAGCCATGTTATTAGTGCAAGGGAATTGCAATCGGTATGCTGCTAAGAATGAATTTCCTTGTGGATTGATCAAGTCAACTCTAACACTAGCTCCTTGTTTAGGATCCAAGGCTTGTCTTCTATTAAGGGATTATTAGGACCTTCTCTCTTTTTCTTTGCTCTTGCAGCTGCACCTACAAAAATCCACTTTATCTTCTAAGGTTTAGTCTTTATCACTTCTGGTGGTTTTGATGGACTTAGAACATCCTCCCTATGTTCCTTTTGAACATCATTGCTTTGACTATCTTCTCTATCATTAGGGGTTATTTCAATTTTGTTCCTTACAAGTTCAGAGATATCCCTAATCTAAGGTGTATTGTTACTCGAGCACTTCTGCTCTTATTTAACATGTGGAGGAATAAAGCACAAGTTGTCCCTGAATGTGATGTCTCATGGATTCTGTACTGTCCCTCAATCAATGCATGATGTGGAGGAATTCCTTGTAGAATATGTCTCTGAATCTATTTAGACAAAAACTCCTCAAATTAAGTCAGGTGACTCCCTTTGTCCTCATTTGATAGCTCATAATCAGATTCGATGAGACAATCAGTCCCTGGGGTGATAACATTTTTCTTTTCATTGGGATGTATCTGATCACATATCAAAATCTCTTCTAAGGAAGGGACCAGGATATTATCTTGATGCATCATCTGGTCATGCTCCCTTGCATCTAAAGAAAACTAATAAGAATCAGTATCATCATCATCATCAAATACCTCACTTACCTTGGTTGGTGATGATCCACCTTCCAGGTTCACTCTTTCTAATTTAATCATATCTAGACATACCTCACAATGCTTTTCTGAATGGGTTTCATCATGTAGTCTGCACCATCCTGATATCTGGATCTCCTCAATGGATGTACCTAGCAATTGAGATTTTTGTATTTCTCTAGATAAATACTTTTCAAACTCAGTGAAGTGATCTACTTCCTCTTCATCAATTGAACAGTAATCAGATTCAATGATCCTCTTTTCCTATTTATCCCTATCCTCGTGTATGTACATATTACACATCAGGATCTTCAATTCTAACAGTTTGAGGTCTTATTGCATAAACTCCTAGTTCAACGTCTACGTATGGTGCAGGAGCACCTAGTCAGTTTTTTATACATATGGCCAAATGTTAGATTTTGGGTGTTTTGAATCTTGTGTGGTGTAATAAGGTCTATTTAGACCATTTACAATGTAATAAGTCTCATAGGGTCGGAGTACATTTTGTCATGTTTTGTAAATAGTGCAAAAGTTGCTTTTGTAACTTTGCAAGTTTGTCATTTTGTGGAAGGTGACTATTCATTCATCCAAAAGGTAGTACGTATGGTGCAGGAGCACCTAGTCAGTTTTTTGTACATATGGCCAAATGTTAGATTTTGGGTGTTTTGAATCTTGTGTGGTGTAATAAGGTCTATTTAGACCATTTACAATGTAATAAGTCTCATAGGGTCGGAGTACATTTTGTCATGTTTTGTAAATAGTGCAAAAGTTGCTTTTGTAACTTTGCAAGTTTGTCATTTTGTGGAAGGTGACTATTCATTCATCCAAAAGGTAGTTGGAGACCATTGGGTTCTGTTGCAACATGTTTAAATTGACTAAAAACTTTGAGGAAAGGGTAGAGAAAGTTTTTTGGAGGATAAACAATACAATAAGCTCTATTTTTTGCTAGTTTTTCTGTGTTTCAGATATCATTACGACTCCATACTAGTGATTTATGACATAAAACCCATGTGAATGGTTAAAGGAATGAATATATTGTAAGTTTCTTGTGGTTGCATTGAATTTCATTAAAATTTAAGGAAGTTTAAAGGTTTTTTCTAAAAACAGTCTAGAAACCCTGATTTTGAGGATTTGATAAGAAAAATCATGTTTTGGGGCCCATTCCACCATTGAAAATTTGTAAAACTTGGTGGAATGGAGGGGGTTAGTATGTTTTTTATGATTTTGAAGTTGGGTAGTGCAGGGAAGGGAGTTTTGGGCGAATTTGAGCAAGCCCTAGCCTAATAGCCTCATGTATTAGGCTTAGGAGACTAGGTAGGTTAGAAATCTTGTGAAACAATGAAGTTGTGATAAATTGTGGTGATGAAATCTACATAAACAGACCCTATGTGATGTGTTAGAACCCTTGGAATGGAAATTGGAAGTTTGGGGCAAGAATTTCACATACTTGCTTTGGAAAAGTGGCCTAATTTGGCCTAATTACAACAGGAAAGTAAATTTTGGGGAACTTTGTTCCAAAACAACCATAGCCATAAATTTGATATGTTGAAAGGAAGCCAAATGGGTATTTGAAATGGTGAATATTTTTTGGGTTTATGACCTTATCCAAAAGATATGTTGAATTTTCACTATTTGAAGGGCTACAAGCAGATTGAAGAAATTGAGAAAAAGACATCAAGTTAAGGGTTTCAAACTGAAATGTTGATTGAATTGTGAATGATTTGAATACTCCACCCTGCTATACATCATAGTGGTATCAGAGAATAGGTTCTGATTGAGAAGTGGGAAAGAAGTTAAAGTTTGAATAAGCAAGATGCCTCCAAAGAGCAATCCAACGGCCAAAGAAGTCAGAGAATTGAAAGAGAAACATGCTAAGGAGTCTCAATGGGTAAAGGAGTCTCAAGAGGCTATCTTAGCAGACTTGTAGCATTGGAATCTAACCAAAGGAGAGGTGTGGTCAGTGGAGACCAAAGTGACCAAGAGGAAGAGGAAGGGGGTGAGAATGAGAACCCTCAAGGAGTCCAAGAGGAAGAGGTGGACCTTGATGAGTTGAGAATGGTTAAGATGTTGAAGGCTATCAAGGGAGACACTCCTAAGGTGAATATGAAATTGCCCATGTATGGTGGGAAGATGGATAGTGAAGAGGTGTTGGGTTGGATAGATGCTCTTGATAATTAATTTGAGTATGAGGAGGTGGCAGATGACAAGAAGGTAAAATTTGCTAAGACAAAGTTGAAAGGCCATGCCCTAACATGGTGGAACTATGTACAAGAGGAGAGAGTAAAGAAGGGCAAAACAAAGATAAGCTCATGGGATAGAATGGTAGCTAAGGTGAAAGGACAATTTCTGCTTGCTGACTATGCAATTCAGACCTTTATGAAGCTGTAAATCTAAAACTGAAGGAACTGGATGTCATGGCATACACTGAAGAGTTCCATAAATTGAGTATTAGGGAAGGACATACTGAAGATGAAGTGGAGAAGGTAGTAAGGTACCTAAAAGGCTTAAGGTACAACATCCAAGATGAGATAAGCCTCACAACTCCTAAGACAGTTGAAGAATGTTTTCAAATGGAAGTCAAGAAGAGGAAAGGATAAAAAAAGACAAGAGTAGCAAGGTAGAGGCAGAGGGAAAAACTTCAGAGGTAGAGGCAACTTTGGAGGAAGAGGACAGTCACAAAAGCAATAAAGAGAGACTAGTAGCCATCAAGAACAAGGGGCAGATCAGAGAGGTGGTTTTAGAGGTAGAAGACCAAATGGCAGAGGTAGATTTGGAGGACAAGGTAGAGGTTCAAACACCTTTTCAAGGAGATACTATCAATGTAACCAATTTGGCCACCAAGCATGGAAGTGACAAGAAAAATAGCCCTCTAGCTCACATGGAGGTGAAAGAAGAACTCAAATTGTGCATGAGGAAGGCAAAGAAAGTGTCAATTCCCCTTCCCAACATGTTGTTCCAGAGATAGGTGAAACTCTAATGATGAGAAGGACACTCATTAAGGTTCCAACAGTCAAAGAGCCTCCACAAAGGAAATCATTGTTTAGAACCACCTGCAAATCACAAGGAAAGGTATGTAAGGTAGTTGTTGATTTAGGTTCAACTGATAATTTAGTTTATTTGGAGATGGTTGAAAAACTAAAGATGAAAAAGATTCCACACCCCACACCTTATAAGGTTTCTTGGCTAAATAAGGGTCAACAAGTCTTGGTCAATGAACAAACATGGGTTGAGTTTAACATTGGGGGTTACAAAGACAAGATCTTGTGTGACATCATCCCAATGGATTATTGTCACTTGCTACTAGGAAGACCCTGGGAGTATGATATAAAAGCCAAGCATGATGGGCAAACAAATACATATGTAATTGAAAAAGATGGAGTCTCTTTTACCCTCATTCCTTTACAAGATGAAAATGTAGATACTTAGGTTGGGCCAAGTGTCATGTTGGTTGGGGAGAAAGAATTCTTGAAAACCATGAAAGAGGAAGGTGGACAGGGGTATACAATCATAATTAGACCCAAATCTATTATGACAACAGCAAGACTTGAGGATGTGCCAAAGGAAGTGCAAACTTTGTTGAAAAAGTATCAAGACATAGTTGTTGATGAGCTCCCTAGTTCTTTGCCACCTATAAGAGATGTGAGCCACCACATAGACTTTATAGCAAGTGCAAACTTACCCAATAAGGCTGCATACAAGGTGAACCCTCAACAAAATGAAGAGATAAGGAAACAAATACAAGAATTGCTAGATAAGGGTCTCATATGAGAGAGTTTAAGTCCATGTGCTGTCCCTACTATTTTAGCACCAAAGAAAGGTGGAGATCGGAGAATGTGTACTGATTCAAGGGCAATCAACAAAATAACTATAAGGTATAGGTTTCTAATACCTAGAATGGAGGATTTGATGGACTATTTAGGAGGAGCTTGTTACTTTTCAAAAAATGACCTTAAAAGTGGCTATCATCAGATTAGAATAAGAGAGGGGGATGAGTGGAAAACTACCTTCAAAATGAATGAGGGGCTGTATGAATGGATGGTAATGCCATTTGGGCTTTCAAATGCACCAAGCACTTTTATTCGACTAATGAATGAAGTTTTGAAGCCTTTCATAGGAAAGTTTGTAGTTGTGTACTTGGATGATATTCTTGTGTTTAGTAAGACCAAAGATGAACACTTGCAGCATTTGGACATGGTGTTGAAGAGGCTAAATGAAGAAAATTTGATGATCAATTTGAAAAAATGTGAATTCATGAAGGAAGAGTTGGTCTACCTTGGTTTTGTGATTTCTAAAGGGTCATTGAAGATGGATCCCACCAAAGTAGAAGCAATTCTCAGTTGGCCAACTCTAAAATCAGTAGGGGAGGTAAAAAGTTTTCATGCCTTAGCTACTTTTTATAGGAAATTTTTAAAGAATTTTAGTCATATCTTCTCTCCAATTATTGACACCATCAAAGGGGATAAAAGGAAGAGGTTTCAATGGACTGATGAGGCAGAGAGAAGCTTCCAATATCTAAAAAATAGGGTGGCACAACAACCCATCCTAGTAATACCTGATTTCAACAAGATCTTCACTATAGAATGTGATACAAGTAGGTATGTAATTGGAGCTATCTTGAGCCAAGAAGGTAGACCTATGGATTTCTTTAGTGAGAAGCTTAATGAAGCAAAAAGAGAATACTCTTCTTATGACTTGGAGCTATATGCAATGGTGCAGTCCCTAAAGAAGTTGAGACACTATCTTTTACCCAAGGAGTTCATTGTTTTCATTGACAACCATGCTTTGCAGTTCCTTAACAGTCAAGACAAGTTGAGCCATAGACATATGATGTGGGTGGAATACCTATAGAGCTATACCTTCACAATCAAACACAAAAAAGGGAAGTCAAACAAGGTAACAGATGCCTTAAGCAAAAGGTCAATGTTGGTGCAAGAAATTCAACTCCAAAGTGTGGGAATAGATGCCTTGAAAGGTATGTATGTAGAAGATGATGACTTCAAAGAGCTATATGTTGTTTGCAATCAGTTTAAGGGTGCTTTTCATAATGAATATTCTAATTTTCTATTGCAAGATGGATTATTGTTCAAAGGTGCTCAGTTATGTATCCCCAAGTGTTCCATGAGAACTAACTTGATAAAAGAGAAGTATTGTGGCAGTTTAGGAGGACATTTGGTGTAGATAAAACATTGGAGTAGGTAAGAAGATATTAGGATTGACCAAAAATGCAAAGTGACATCAGAAAATTTGTTGAAAGTTGTGTAGTTTGCCAAAAAGCAAAGGGTTCAAGCACTAATGCAGATCTTTACCAGCCTTTGCCAATTCCAAACAGGTCATGGGAATCCATCAGCATGGATTTTGTGTTGGGTTTACCCAAAACTCAAAGAGGGTTTGATAGTGTATTTTTTGTTGTTGATAGATTTAGCAAAATGGCTCATTTCATACCATGCAAATGTACAAGTGATGCTTCATATATTGCTGGGTTATTTTTCAAGGAAGTAGTGAGAATTCATGGATTACCATTAACCATTATATCTGATAGAGATAGCAAGTTTTTAGGTCACTTTTGAAGGACTCTTTGGAAGAAATTGGGAAACAATTTGACATTTAGCTCTTCTTATCATCCACAAATAGGTGGGCAAACTGAAGTTGTCAATAAGAGTCTTGGGAACCTTCTTAGGTGTTTGACAAAAGAGCATTCACAACAATGGGATCTCATTCTTCCACAAGATGAGTTTGCCTATAATGACTCAGTCAATAGAAGTGTTGGAAAGAATCCATTTGAGAGTCTATGGATAGAAGCCAAGGGGAGTCTTTGAGCTTAGATATTTGAGTGGTATGGAGAGGAGTGCTAAGGATGAAAAATTTGCAGTAGCCATGAAGGATATTCATCAACAAGTGAAAGAAAAACTTCAAAAGAGTGTGGAGAAGTATAAGCAATATGCAGATTTGAAGAAGAGGGATGTTCAATTCAAGGCGGGAGACTTGGTCCTAGCACATTTAAGGAAAGAAAGGCTACCAAAAGGGAAATATACAAAGCTGCAAATAAAAAAGATTGGGCCATGCAGGGTGGTCCACAAATTTGGTGTAAATGCCTATGAGATAGAACTCCCTCCTGGAGTGGCTATCTCTCCAATCTTTAATGTTTCTGACCTCTATCCTTTCAAAGGATTTGTGGTTGCAGGTGAAGAAGTAGGTACATCAAGAGTTCAAGATGTAGATTGGGTCAAGGACCTACCACCAAGTCAGCCTTTGAAGCTTGAAAGCATTTTGGATACAAAGGAAGTGAAGAGAACAAGGCATAAAGTGTACAATGCATATCTAGTCAAGTGGAAAGGCCTCCCTCATGAAGATGCAACATGGATGATATAGGAGGACATTAAAAGACATGGCACAACAATCCAAGATCTGATCTCAGGTGGAGCCTGAGATTCTTTTCTCCAAGGGTGTATGGTGCTGGAGCACCTAGTTAGTTTTTCTAAATATGGCCAAATGTTAGATTTTTGGGTGTTTTGAATCTTGTGTGGTGTAATAAGGTCTATTTAGACCATTTGCAATGTAATAAGTCTCATAGGGTTGGTTGGAGTACATTTTGTCATGTTTTGTAAATAGTGTAAAAGTTACTTGTGCAACTTTGCAACTTTGTCATTTTGTGGAAGGTGAACAATCATTCATCCAAAAGGTAGTTGGAGACTATTGGGTTCTATTGTAACATGTTTAAATTTCCTAAAAAATTTGAGGCAAGGGTAGAGAAAGCTTTTTAGAGGATAAACAATACAATAAGCTCTATTTTTTGCCAGTTTTTTTGTGTTTTAGAGATCAATACGGCTCCGTACTAGTGATGTATGACATAAAACCCATGTGAATGGTTAAAGGAATGAATCTATTGTAAGTTGGTTGTGGTTGCATTGAATTTCATTAAAATTTAAGGAAGTTTAAAGGTTTTTTTCTAAAAATAGTCTGGAAACCCTGATTTTGAGGGTTTGATAAGAAAACTCATGTTTTGGGGCCCATTCCACCATTGAAAATTTGTAAAAATCGGTGGAATGGAGGGGGTTATTATGTGTTTTATGATTTTGAAGTTGGGTAGTGCAGGGAATAGAGTTTTGGGCAAATTTGAGCAAGCCCTAGCCTAATATCCTCATGTATTAGGCTTAGGAGACTAGGTAGGTTAGAAATCTTGTGAAACAGTGAAGTTGTGATGAATTGTGGTGATGAAATCTACATAAATAGACCCTATGTGATGTGTTAGAACCCTTGGAGTGGAAATTGGAAGTTTGTGGCAAGAATTTCACATACTTGCTTTGGAAAAGTGGCCTAATTTGGCCTAATTACAGTAGGACAGTAAATTTTGGGGGACTTTGTTCCAAAATAACCATAGCCCTAAATTTGATATGTTGAAAGGAAGCCAAATGGGTATTTGAAATAGTGAATAGTTTTTGGGTTTATGACATTCTCCAAAAGATATGTTGAATTTTCACTATTTGAAGGGTTATAAGCAGGATTGAAGAAATTGAGAAAAAGACATCAAGTTCAGGGTTTCAAATTGAAATATTGATTGAATTGTGAATGATTTGAATACTCCACCATACTCTACATCAATGTACAATACCTCAGTGGCATTACTGTACTTGGTTATCATGTGTTTCATCCTAAGTTCAGCTTCTATTCTTATCTGATTGGGAATTCCTTTCCATGGTAGCCACATATGACTAAAGACAGTGGCCATGTAACCATTAAGCATTTTAGACCAATCCCAGCTAAGAAGAATTCTATATGTATCAAGTATGTCTACTACCTAAATGTCAATGTAGTATTGCACCCTTGGGTTTGATGCAAGCTGTATGTGGATATGGGTTAATTCCCCTACTACACTCACTTCTGTTTTGTCAAGTTGTGTGACTTTCTTGAGGGATTTGGCTGGATGTAGACCTAAAGAATTTCAAATGGACAAGGGCATCACATTCATTGATGCACCTGAATCCACAAGATAGTTATGTAAATTCTTGCCAAATATTCTTAGGGTGAGTAAGAATGGAGGTGATTTTGACCTATCTCTTTATAGAGTCATTTGTGATGTTTCAGCAGCATGGACAGTAGCCTGCACTCTGGGCTTGACAATGTTATCTTTGGGTGCAGGATCTCTAGTCATGATGTGACTAAACTTATGACCAAGATTGTCATCTTTAGGTGTAGGTTCATCTAAAGATTTCAAGAAGGCTTTCTTGATGACCGGGGTCTTTAGCAATTCTGACAATCACAAGCTGATTTTTATCTTTTTCATCTCTTTTTCTAGGTATGTGACAATTTTATCTGACTCAGACAACTGGCTGATGGCTTTTCACACTGTATTCTAGGGTGTGAAATACTGAGTATTCACCTTAGGAGGTCTGGGGTTATTATTGGCTTTTGGATCTGGTGGCGTATTCAAATTGTTAGGAGGGATAGATGTGGTCAAAGGACCAGCTAGTCTATTTGCATTATTCTTAAGGTTGTAATTATGCCTACCCTGATATTGCTATTGATAAACATGAACCTCTTCAGGTTCTTGCTTAGGCTCATTTTCATCTTCAAAAGGGAACACATATTTAGACTCAAATGCTAAGGTAGACTCCTCACATGCCAGAGTATAATTTTCATGAGTTGAGGTCACTTGATGATGCTGATGACCACCAGTACTTTCAAGCACAAGGGCAGACTCATATCCTAGGGGGACAATTTCATTTCTCTCAGGAAAAGGAGGATCTCCTGTAGTATTTGATACTTCAGCCTAAAATATATTGGCTACTATTTTAAATTTAGGACAATCAAGCTCAACATGTGCGTTGGTATTGTGTATCTTGCACCAATTTGTGATTGCAACTTTTGCTAAATTCACCCTAGTAGTCTATTTGGGTTTAGTAGGAGGTTGATTGTCCAATGGTGAAGGCAATGAGCCATTGTTAGGCTGGGTGTTCCACATTCTAGGTGTCCTAGGGGCAACATTGTTACCACTATTGTTATTGACATTTCTATCATTTCCATATCCTCTGTCAGGATATCCAGGTCTCTCATTAGTGTTTCCATATCCTCTATTTTGATTGGACTGAGAAAACAAGTTTTTATTTCTCATGTGAGTGCCTTCAGTGGTTAGTTTTCTCGGCTATGCAGATATTTCCTTGATGTCAACTTTCTCCTCCTGAGATTTGGCAACTACATTATCTTGTTGAGGTTTAAAGAAAGAATTGCCATTGCTATTGTTTTGTATAGCATCTTGAGGCACATGTGTAGGATGAGGTATAATCTTCCCATTTCCATTTGGAGGAGGCTTGATACTAAGTGGAGGTACTTGTAATGGGCTAGGCATTATGGCTAAAGGTATCATAGATCCATTAACTTGTGGTTGTCTAGGATATGTAGGATATCCTAAATTAGGAGTGAAGCCAAGTGTTAGCTATTGATTAACTTTGATGGCTTCTTCAAAAGCACTTGCTAATGTTGTGATAGCAGGATGTGTCCTCTTGATGAACATGGATGTCAAGGGATCTAAGGCTGAGTAATATACTGATCTTGCTGCCTCATCACCTACATTATATGGAGCAACTAGCTTGGAATACATTTTCTGGAACCTAGCATTAAAGTTGGAGATTAACTCTCCATCAACTCTCTTTATTGTGGTATGCCATGGCAGGATCCAACTATAAGCCTCTTCTCCTAAAGAATAAGGAAATAACCTACACATGACATCCTCATACTCAATTCTTTCCCTGAAACAAGCTTCCTTGTAAGTTTGGATATGATCCTCTACATCCTAATAAGGATGATACTTTGGATAGATTTTGTCCAGATTCTTTGGTAAAGGATGATATGCTACAAAGAGCAAAGGTGATTCAACTGTGAAGAATGATATTGCAGGAGGTGTTGGAGGTATTGGAGGTACTGCTAGAGATACCAGAGGTGTTATAATAGGTATCACTGGAGATACAGGTGAAATATGACCAAGAATGTGGTGGACATTTGTCATACGGGGCCTAAGTCTATGATTTGGCAATTCCTCTAAAGGTTCGGTGGATCTCAACCTGGTATTAGGTCTATGAGCCAGAGTTTAAAGGAAGCTAGGTGTGCGAAAATCGCTTCCTACACTAATCTAATGAGGAGAGGGCTATGAAATTCAAATTAATCGTTACAACTACAACAATATGTAACACATAAATGAGATATTGCAGCAATATGCATGAACCAGAAAGAAAACAGAAGAAGAGAGACAAAGATTTACAGTGGGGAAAACCCTTATCGGATGAAAAACCCCACACTTAGAAACCTGCACAATGTATTAACAAATTTGACATATGTTTACAATACACTTGCAATGTAAGCTTTAATGGTCTTTGACACTTGTGTCTGGAATCAAACTGGCAGCATAACAGTACCTATAAAACTTGTGATACAACTCCCTCTCCAAGCACCTATTTTTATAGAAAATACAAGGCAATATTGGACCTATCTTGGGATGGGCGTCCAACTTGGCTTCATGGAACAAAACCCATGCCTAAGGGCACTTGTTTAACATTGTAGAATGTGCCTGACACTTGTCCACAACTCCCATCCCAAAGAGGTCGCCTATTTCCAAAATGGGCTATGATAGATGCTCTTACGACACTTACGACCGTCATAGAATCTATCATAGTGGTTACAACTTACAGCTGTAAGAGAATATATCATACACAGGCTATAAATAGCATATTCTCTTACAACATGTCATAGTCCACCTTGGGGCACCCAAATATGCCTTTTTCAAAGATGCTTCATGACACATGTCTTCACCTGTCTTACATGTCATAGATTCGTCATAGGAATCTATCATAACCGTTTCGGTCAAACATTCCCTTACACAACATGGAAGATGCCAACATATGGAAAAATGCTCCTACCACAAAGTGGGACCCTATCTCCTCATGTGAGGACAAAATTATAAGTTGACATATTCCATGTAGGATTGACACATCACCGTGCCACATCCCATAATATGACAATATGGAATTTACAAATATTTACAACATAGGCAATTAAATAATAAATACAAACATTAATAATGCAAGGAATTACCAAGGTTGAGACACCTTAATTCCCAACATTCTCCCACTTGTCAAACACCTTGTAAGAGCCAATAGAATAACAGGATTTAACTGCTATAGGCCGAGAGGCCCATAGACTCCGAACACCATCTGAACTTCTCTGTGCTCACTAGCTTCGTCAATGCATCTGTAACATTCTTCAAAGTATCTACCTTCTTCAAATTTACCTTTCCATCCTCAACCATGTCTTGCACGAAGTGAAACTGAACATCAATGTGCTTTGTTCTAGCATGGAAAGTTAGATTCTTCGCAAGGCAAATTGCACTTTGACTGTCACAACTAATTGTGATCTGACCTACATCAACACCAATATCTAAACACAATCTCTTAAGCCAAATAGATTACTTACAAGCATGAGTTGCTACCATATACTTAGCTTCAGTCATGGACAAAGAAACCATAGGTTGTTGCTTACTCATCCAACTAATAGCACCACCAAACAATGTAAACACATAAGCATTGGTGGATCTCCTGCTGTCAATGTCACCTGCCCAATCTGAATCCACAAATATCAACAGAATGCAGAGGTCTTGTAACATTACCATGATAACATATGGAATACTCAAAAGTACCCCTAAATACCTGAACACTTGCTTAACTACATCCCAATGAACCTGTCCAGGATTAGCCATAAATCGACTAAGGACTCCCACTGCTTGGGTAATGTCTGGTCTTGTGTAGACCATAACATACATCAAACTACCAACAACACTAGCATAAGGTACTCTGCTCATGTCCTCCACCTCACTAGGAGATTTTGGACAATCCTTGATAGATAACTTTGTCCCCAAAGAAACAGGAACACACAATGATCTATAATCTGCCATGCTGAACCTATCCAACACGGTCTACACATACTTACTTTGGCTTAACCAAAGTTTTATGTTAGCTTTGTCTCTTCTGATTTCCATTCCTAGAATGTACCTGGCTGGCCCTAAATCTTTCATTTCAAACTGTGCTGACAACTTAGATTTGAAATCAGAAATATATCCTTACCCTTCCCAATGAGCAACATATCATCAACATACAATGCAACAATGAGAATACGATCACCATCAAACTTAAAGTACACACCGTGATCCGATTTTGATCTCACAAATCCAATTGACAACACAAAGGCATCAAACTTCAAGTACCACCTCCTAGGAGACTGATTCAAACCATACAAAGACTTCTTTAATTTGCAAACCAAATTTTCTTTACCTTTCACCATGTAATGCTCTAGTTGTGACATGTAGATTTCTTCCTCCAAATCACCATGAAGGAAAGCTGTCTTCACATCCATATGTTCTACCTCCAAGTCATAAGCTGTTGCGAGAGACAAAAAGAATCAAATGGATGTTAGCTTTGCAATGGGACAGAAGATCTAACCATAATCTATACCCTCCACTTGTGAATACCCCTTTGCAACCAATCTGGCCTTATACTTCTCAACACTGCCATCTGCACCAATTTTCTTCTTGAACACCCATTTGCATCCAACAGGTTTTCATCTAGGAGGAAAAGGCACCAAGTTCCAAGTTTGATTCCTTTCCAAAGAAGCCATTTCATCCTCCATGGCCTCTTTCGAGGAACTTGCATCTTTCATGTCCAAAGCCTCTGATATAGTTCTAGGTTCATCACTGTTAGTGAGTAAAGCATGAGCACAACTAGAATCAAGCAATGTAAAACCAAACCTTTCAGGTTGCTTTCTTATCCATGTAGACCTTCTCAAGGGATGAGGTTGAGGTTCAACTTCTTCATTTGAGCTTTCAGAGCTGCCAGAGCTCTCCTCATCATTAGGTCCAACATTGTCTTTCTATTCAGTCTTCTTAGGGGTAGTAGGAAGCTGAACAACATCCTCTTTCTTTTCTTTTTCTTCTGGCTATAAAACAGTGGAAGAAGGTGTAAGCTCTCTGAAGATAACACTTCTTCTATACAACACTTTTTCAGCTATAGGATCCCAAAGCTTGTATCCTTTCACACCGACACCATAGCCAATGAAGATACACTTAACCGCCTTGTTCTCCAATTTTGACCACTTCTCCCTAGGCACATGTGCATATGCCTCACAACCAAAAACATGAAGATGCCTTATTGAAGGCTTTCTACCAGACCACACCTCCATGGGTGTCTTTCCAACAAGAGCTGATGTAGGAGATCTATTTACCAAATAGCAAGTAGTGGCAATAGCTTCAACCCAATACTTTTGTTCTAGACCAGCTCTACTAAGCATACTCCTAGCCTTCTCCATCAGTTTCCTGTTCATCCTCTCTGCAACTCCATTTTGCTGCAGGGTGTATGGAGTTGTCTTTTGTCTTTTAATCCCAAGTTCCTTGCAATATTTATCAAATTTTGTAGAACAGAACTCACCACCGTTGTCAGTTCTCAAACATTTAATCTTTTTACTAGTCTAATTTTCAACAAAGGCCTTACACTCCTTAAACTTGCTATAGACTTCAGGTTTGCTTCTAAGAAAATAAATCCATGTCCTTCTACTGTAATCATCTATAAAAGATACAAAATATACAGACTTTGATAACGAAGGAACATTAACAGGACCAAACACATCAAAATGAATAAGGTCTAATAAACCAAAAGACTTGTGAGAACTCGAGTAAAACTGAACATGATTTTGTTTTCTATAAATGCAATGTTCGCAAAAGTCAAACTCAAGATTACAATCATCTAACCCCTCAACAAGGTTCTTATTTTTCAAGGTACGCAGATGCTTCTCACCAATGTGGCCAAATCTCTTATGCCATAACATTGTCTTTTCAGCAGAAAGTTTAACTTCCAATGCATAATTACAACCATCAGAATCAGAAACAACAAATTTCTTCACTGCTCGTTCGGATGGTGGGGATGAAGTGACTGCTGCCCTATTCTTTGAGTCAGAAGAACTATTGCACTATGTAATGCATGCCTCCATCTGAAACAAAATACCTCTCCTAGTACCCTTAGCAAGCACCATAGCTCCTCTAGTCATCTTGTATCCTTCTTTTGAAAAGACAACCTGCACACCTGCATCATTCAACATACTTACAGAAAGAAGGTTCTGTCCTAAGCCTGGGATGTACATAACCCTAGAGATCCCCTTCACTCATCCATTAGGGAATCAGATAGAGACTCTTCCACAACCAACAATCTTCAGATGAGAGTCATCACCCAGGTACACCTTTCCACCATCGAACTCCTCATACTTGGTAAACCAGTCTTGATGCGAGGTCATGTGGAATGATGCACCAGAGTTAATCAGCCACACATCATCAGATGCATGGGTTGCTAGGCTGCAATGAAAGCATCACCATCTTCTTGTGACTTGTTAGAATTTGAATCAGGAGCTTTCTTCTTCCTCTTCTTCTCCTCCTTGCATTCCTCCCAGAAATGCCTGGTTTTCCCACAGTTCCAACAAAGAGCCTTGGACTTTCCAGGAGATTTGGATCTACCCTTCTTAGCTTTCTTGTCCTTCTTTTTCCCTTTCTCCTTGGGTCTTCCATGAACTACAAGAGCCTCTTTGGTTGCCTCAGAAGACTTTCTCCACATCTCTTTGGATAACAACGAATATACCACTTCTTCCATTTTGAATGTGGATGTGGTGCTTCCAATAGCCATAACAAGATGATCCCACAAGTTCGGCAAAGAACAAAGCAATGTCATACAACGATCCTCCTCCTCCATCTTCACACCAACAGATGTCAATTATGCAACGAGAATGTTAAAGGCGTTCATATGCTTAGCAATGGATCCTCCTTCCCCCATTCGAAGAGAATACAACTTCTTTCTCAGGAAAAGTTTGTTCACCAGGGATTTGGCTTGATAAATATCTCCCAACTTCTTCCAAAGGTCTTTTGTGCTCTTCTCCTCATGGATATTCAATAAGATAGAATTAGCTAAACTGAGTCTTATGAGACCCTTAGCCTTCCAATCCTTTAGATCCCAATCATCTTGTGACATTGCGGTTGGTTTTACACCAGATACAGTTTCCCATAGGTCTCACTCTACAAGCATGTCTTCCATCTTGAGCTTCCACAACTCAAAATTTGTGCCATTGAATTTCTCCACCTCTATCCTTTCAAATGTGCTTACCATCTCCTTGCTGTAATAAGATTCAAAATACTCTACACAGGCTCCCACTCAACTTAAGATCAGCTCAAAAAACCCCTACCCAACAACTAGGACCAAAGGTGATCAAGCTCTAATACCAACTGAAAGGAAGTTAGGTGTGCAGAAATCACTTCCTACACTAATCTAATGAGGAGAGGGCTATGCAAGTTCAAATTAATCCTTACAACTACAGCAATATGTAACACATAAATGAGATATTGTAGCAATACACATGAACCAAAAAGAAGACAGAAGAAGAGAGACAAAGATTTATGGTGGGGAAAACCCTTATCGGGTGAAAAACCCCACACTTAGAAACCTGCACAATGTATTAACAAATATGAAATATGTTTACAATACACTTGCAATGCAAGCTTCAATGGTCGTTAACACTCATGTCTAGAGTCAAACCGGTAGCATAACAGTACCTGTAAAACCTATGATACAACTCCCTCTCCAAGCACCTATTTTTATAGAAAATACAATTCAATATTGGACCTATCTTGGGATGGGTGTCCAACTTGGCTTCATGGACCAAAACCCATGCCTAAGGACACTTGCTCAACATTGTAGAATGTGCCTAACACTTGTCCACAGCTCCCATCCTGAAGAGGTCACCTATTTCTAAAATGGGCTATGACAGATGCTCTTACGACACTTACGACTGTCATAGAATCTATTATAGCGGTTACAACTTACAGCTGTAAGAGAATCTGTCATACATAGGCTATAAATAGCATATTCTCTTACAACATGTTATAGTCCACCTTGGGGTGCCCAAATATGCCTTTTTTAAAGATGCTTCATGACACATGTCTTCACCTGTCATACATGCTTCTATTTCTGACTCTTACATGTCATAGATTCGTCTTAGGAATCCGTCATAACCATTTTGGTCAAACATTCCCTTACATAACATGGAAGATGCCGACACATGGCAAAATGCTTCTACCACAAAGTGGGATGCCTATCTCCTCATGTGAGGACAAAATTACAAGTTGTCATATTCCATGTAGGATTGACACATCACCGTGCCACATCCCATAATATGACAATATGGAATTTACAAATAATTACAACCTAGGCAATTAAATAATAAATACAAACATTAATAATGCAAGGAATTACCAAGGTTGAGACACCTTAATTCTCAACAAGAGCTTCATGACTTATGACTGGATATGGATATTTTGACTGCATCTTTACAAAGATCGGGGTATTTACCTCTCTAAACTGGATATTTATGAACAGATGTCCAGAATGACAGGATATTTGCACTATATTTGTAGAGGTGGTAAATATTGACTTAGATTTGTGAATTTCTCACAATTGACTGTAAAGGTTGAAGTATTTACCACAAGACTAAGATATTTGCAGACAAATTTCTCAAATTGTGAAAGACAAATGGAATCTTTGCACAAATACTAAAGATTTGACATATTCTTTATATGAAATTTGAAAATATCACCTCATTTGAGCACGGGTAATAATGTCCAGACAACAAATCTTTGATTTGAATTGTTTGGCCCTCCTTCTAGTGTCAATTATGTTGATCATGATGTTAGTCATAATAAACTACACTAGTAGAATTTGGGCAAATAAATGACTACGTGACTAAAACTTTTAGTCATTCTACTAATTTTTTGCAACACAGCTATAAATGACTAATTTGATCGTCAGGTGAAAAACACAACTAAATATTTATTCATATTTCTAAATAATTAGTCATATGACTAAATATGTCTTCAAAGAACACAACTAAATATGACTAAATATGTCTTCAAAGAATACTTTTGAAAAAAAGCTTATTGCTTAAAATTTTAAGTGCTAAAAGCAAGCACATTTTTTTTGAAAGGGAATATCAAAAGGAAAATAGAAAAAGCTTAGGCATCAAAGTGATGGTTTCAGTTTTGTCTTCATTACACCTACGTGCTAAGGAGGTTTAGGGTTATGGGAGAGTATTTCCCGTTTCTCCAGTGGTTTGATTTGCAAGGCCTCACAAAGACTATGATCAATCTGCAAAAGAAAAGAAATAATTTTATTTAGACGTTGGTTGATGATCATCGTCAGACGCGGAGGGCTCATGATGACTTTATTGATGTGCTTATTTCTACAATAGACAAGCATGAAAGTCTCTCACAAGATAAGGACACCATGGTGAAGGCCTCTGCTATTGTGAGTTTCTCCCTTCACATTTTTTTATAAAAACATTTTCTTTTATTTCTTTTCTTTTCTCCAGGAAAAGACTTAGTTTTAAAATGGAAGCTCTTGACTCCTTGCTTTCCATTTGTTTGTGGGTTGTTTGGGCTATTACATCATCCATTTGACTCTCTAGCTTTCCATTTGCTTGGGATTGTTTGGGCTATTTTAATGATTGGTGAATACTAATTGCATAAATAAAATCTAAATCCCTGCTACAAAATTCTTATCCAACTCAGACAATTTCAAACCCCAGCATACAATGTTAAAAAGCTAAGAAACCCTTTTTAGCCCTAAATTAATCAAATTCATCACTAAACCCTGTTTAATCCAAAACCCAATTTAGGGCCAAATCATCTTAAGCCTCAGCTTTCTGATAGAAATAAGTCAAACCACATTTGCAACAGTAATGCCTGTCAAAGTGATTGGCCATGAAAGTCCCAGATCCACACTCCTAATTAGGGCATTCATTTATGAGCCTATGCACCTTGCCAGAGTCATCCACCTTGTAGTACTGCAAAATAACCAACTTGATCTTAGAGTATCCAAATTATCCATTCTCTAAAATTTACATTCCATGAGACTACATTTCTTTGAGGCATTTGTCAAACATGTTAAGGACTCTTCCCTACAAGTAATAATTTTTTAGACATTTTGTCAAATAGTTGGGGTGCTTGTTTTGTGTCTCTCTATTTCATATACATGCACAAGCATTTAGTCGAACACCTATTAAACATTATTTCTACTTCTACTTTTTGCATATATGTCTACTAGATATCTGATTAAAAACCATTTTAAATGCATTCATGGTTGTTCATGCTTTGGCAAGGGAAATGTTAGCAAAGGAATATATTTTAACTTTATGCCTACTAGTACTATTTGCTTGAAAGTTATCAAAGCATCTTCAACAAATCTATAATCATTACATTTCAAATAGATTATGTGGTCGTGTTTATGTTTCATATTTCTCATTCATGTCCCATCTGTTGCTTAACCTTATAATCTCTTCATAGCAATAGAATACATGAGACTGTGTTAGCAGGGCTACACCCCTTTTAGCATGTAAAGAAAATGTGGATAACCTTAATCTTAAGCCTATTCACATTGTGAAATACATAATGGTGGGCTAAAACATTATAACAAAAAATATCCTCCACCTTTGATACACTCTTTATAACCTTGAAGTATATAAAATGCTTTCCCATATATTTGTTTTTAAATATTTCTTATTAGATAACCAAACAGTATGTCACCTGAGCCCCACCACTCTTTTAAAACCATTTACCAACTAAACCAAAATCTATTATTGTAATCTCTACAAAGAGAAAGAACTAAATTGATGGGGAAAGCACCTATAGAGAGTGGAAAGCTAGGGGAAGATAAAAACTCCCCATTGCAAAGATCCTTTCTAATAACAAATAACACTTGCCACGTGGATTTCTTTTTGTTTCAATACATGTTGGCATTCTCTAAAATATAAATCGTTGCATTTGGTTTGCCTGCCTATTTCTCAAACTCCAACACCTCCATATATATAGAATACCCATGCTTTTCTTTGAATGTGTAAGACACCATGATTTATATCACCTCTACCTTGCATATTGAAGAACACTCATCTACAGTCCTCCTCTGAGCATAGTAAAATCAAAACTTATTTGTTGCAAGGATTGGGATAATTTAGTGAAAGCAAAAAGAACAAACATGTAGATGCACATGGAAATAAATAAGAAAATCATAAATCTCAAAGTTGTTGGGAATTACTCCATACAAAGCTAATCTCTTATGGACTTTTCCTTAACTATAGTTGCCAATGCATGAACCATAGGAACAACAATAAGTGTCATCACAAGCTTAGGAACATGCCATACTTCCATAACTTTAGCAAAAGAGAACAAGTTCATTGTGTCTTAAGTGGTTATGCACAATGAAACAAGACATAGAAGAAGATGATACATTCCTCCATCATTTGTTGGAATGCTAATTTGGAAATCAATTGAAGCTCTATTCATTGCCATCCCCACCAAAGTAATTCTCATCATTACTTTCCTATAGTTCTATCCTTGGATTCCATTTATAATTAAGCATCTATACATTGCCCCTTTCTTTCCATTGGCAAGCATCCAACCTAGAAAAACAATATGGACAATACAAATCATGTGTGGCCTCTTCTGATATTGCATTCCTATGCGAACTTATTTTACTACTACACAACCTCCAAAAAAAAAACCTCTGTCTATTTATTCCCATATGCAAAGCAGTAGTAGACAATTGTGTTGGTCTCCCTCTAGTTTGGCATTTTCCCACCTAAAAAACATATTGCTCACTAATGAAAATTTCCCATGTTTTATTTGGCAGTCACTATTCATGCCTGGTGCCACTTTTAATGACATCTTAATGATATAGTTTAGAGTTTCCTCAAGATAGCCATCATGAGCAAGAAGGTCAACCATGCACACATAATGATCAAATGTAGGTGTAATGCAATAAGGGATACTAATCTAATTGAAGTATGTACAACCATCATCCATTGAACCTGCATGGCTGCATGCACATAGAACACAAGCAAAGTTTACAATGTTAGGATATGTTCTGGAGTGCTTCATTAATTCAAATATTTTGAGGGCATCCATGCAAAATCCATTTTGTGCATATCTTACAATCATTGCATTCCAAGAGATGATATCTCTTTGAGCCATTCCATCAAACAGTTCGTGTGCCTTAGCTATACTTCCACATTTTGCATATATGTCTATCTGACAAAAATCCCCCTTCAATTATGTTATGATGGATGTCCATACCCTATTCCAAAGCTCCCATTTTGGCACAAGCAGGGAGTATGTTGGCAAAGGTTGTCGGATTTGGCTTTACACTTGCTAATTGCATTTGCTTGAAAGTTTCTAAATCCTTATCAACAAATCCATCTTGTGCATATCCCACAACCATTGCATTCCATGAGATGACATCTCTTTGAGGCATTCTGCCAAACAATTCACATGCCTTGTTAATGCTTCCACATTTTGCATAAATGTCTACTAGGGAAGTTGAAACTACAACATCTGACAAAATTCCTCCATCCATTACTTTTTGATGGATGTCCATAACTTGTTCCAATGCTCCCATTTTGGTGCAGGCAGGAAGGATGCTGGCAAAGGTTGTAGAATTTGGCTTTACACCAGCCAATTGCATTTGCTTTAAAATTTCTAAAGCGTTTTCAACAAATCCATTTTGTACATATCTTGCAATCATTCCATTCAATGAGATGACATTTCTTTGAGGCATTCTGTCAAACAATTCTTGTGCCTTGTCTAAGGTTCCACATTTTGCATTCATGTCTACCAGAGCATTTCCAACTATAAAATTTGAAAAACAAACCCCCTTCCATTATGTTTTGATAGATATCCATACCCTATTCCAAAGCTCCCATTTTGACACAGGCAGGGAGGATGTTGGCAAAGGTTGTGGAATTTGGCTTTACACCAGCCAATTGCATTTGCTTTAAAATTTCTAAAGCCTTTACAACAAATCCATTTTGTGCATATCCTATAATCATTGCAGTACATGAGACCACATTTCTTTGAGGCATTTTGTCAAATAGTTCACGTGCCTTGTCTATGCTTCCACATTTTGCATACATGTCTAATAGGGCAGTTGTAACTACAACATTTGACAAAATTCCTCTATCCTTTATGTTTTGATGGATGTACATACCCTATTCCAAAGCTCCCATTTTGACACAGGAAGGGAGGATGCTGACGAAGGTTGTGGAATTTGGCTTTACACTAGCTAATTGCATTTTCTTTAAAATATCTAAAGCCTTTTCAACAAATCCATTTTGTGCATATCCTGCAATCATTGCAATCCATGAGACCACATTTCTTTGAGGCATTTTGTCAAACAGTTCATGTGCCTTGTCTATTCTTCCACATTTTGCATACATGTCTAACAGGGTAGTTGTAACTACAACATCTGACAAAATTCCTCTATCCTTTATGTTTTGATGGATGTCCATACCCTATTCCAAAGTTCCCATTTTGACATAGGCAGGGAGGATGCTGGAAAAGGTTGTGGAATTTGGCTTTACACCAGCCAATTCCATTTGCTTTAAAAATTCTAAATCTTTTTCAACAAATCCATTTTGTGCATATCCTACAATCATTGTAGTCCATGAGACCACATTTCTTTGAGGCATTCTGTCAAACAATTTACGTGCCTTGTCTATGCTTCCACATTTTGAAGTATTTAACCATTCTTTTTCTAAAACTATAATTTTTGAATTGTAATGTTCCTTGTCTTTAGGAGAAACTAATGAATTTAGGGGACTCCATTTTTTTTAGGAATGCTACATTATAGTAATCAGCTAAACATCAACCATATATGAAAAGTTAGTATTTTGTAAAGTGTCAGATGTTCTAGTTTGTATATGAGTATTTAAGGAAAGATATTCTTTTAAATAAAGAAAAAACAACTTCATTTTTGTGTAGTTGAGATCTGCATTCCTAATCTTTGTTTCATTTACTTATTTTGTATATTCTTGTTTTGTGCATGATAGTTTTGAGCAAATGTGTATCAATCTAACAAATGAGAAGCTACAAAACCATTTCAATCAAGTTAGGAAACTATCATATATGTTTGAGCTCTTTTCATGGCTGCAACATATTCTCCAACAACTCTACTCTGCACTTTGCAATTAGAATTTTCAGTTCTGATGTTATATTTAGTACTTTGATGCAGCATGTGTTTAAGATGGATCAAGAAGAATACATCAGAGAGGAAATCAACTGGAGTAGCATAGAATGTGTGGATAATCAAGATGTCTTGAATCTTATCGAGAAGGTTATTATTGCACCTCTTTTTTGTGACGTTAATTTAATTTTTGCCTTACCATATCAATTTTATAGATATGGTGAATTGTTAGAGATGATGAAGTTTGTATATCGATTGCCAAATGGTGGGAGTTATATAGGGGAACTCTCCCAAGAAAGAGAAGTATTACAAGGCTATCCATCATCATAGAAACTACAGATAAAAATAGCTACCAAGAGCTACATACAACTAGGCAAAAATTAACAAGACCATGATAAGCATACTATCATAGCCATCAACTACCAAAATCCAAAACTACCCAATAACTATGAAAAACCTTTACAAACATACAACAACCCAAGAGAAAAAGACAATGCTAAAACCATAAACCCATAGCACTATACCACACCCCACCACTCCTTGCCTCCATGCATAGCTTGGCTAGTATCTACCATTTCCTCCACCCAAGGAGCATTATTATTTCCAGCTAGAGCCCTTTGATTACCAGCTAGCATGGGAAACTATAACAAATTTCTTGTCGACACTAAGATCTATGTACAAAGGAACCACAAAAAAGCAATAGTGTAATCACTACCAACCTCCAAGTGAACATGGAAGTGATGAACATGCAACCTACATAAGACTGCCACATTGCCACATTAGGCTTGCAAAACCCAAATTTCTCTCTGCAAACTATCCAACACATTTAGTGAATCTTCCTATTGTAAAGTGGGTAATACTAAGCCAACTCCCTCAGCCTTGACTACTTGCACCTCTGATCCACCACCGGATTAATATCTGGCATCATCATCCCCACGAATTGATCAAAAAGGAAGATTATGAGAAGCCAAAGACAAACTTCAACATTGAGGAGATAGAGCACTAAGTTGGCAATGAAATCCTCTCTTTTAGCCACTTTGGAGCATTGACCATCCCATAGTGCTAGCTCACTGAAGATGGATTTGACAAACCCTAGCATAGCTGGGTCCATACATGCAAAAACACATTGCAATCTATGGTTTGAGATGCCTCCTTGTGATAGAACCACCCCATCTTGATGCATTGATGACAAATCTTCCATACCTCAACAAGATACCAAAACAGAGCAGCTACCTACATGCTACACCAAAGCCTTGCAAATGCCACCTTTTGCATTTGCAAATAACAACACCACTACCACTCTTTATAACCTCGAGCCTGGTTGCCACCTTATTATAAGATATAAAAGGACTATACAAAGAGAAGTCATATCCAAGCTCTTTGAGCACTACTTGAGGCAAGTAGTCATATCCAAGCTCTCTAAGTAGTCTTATCCTCTTTTAGAAAAAACACATCACACTAAAAATATGAACAGTGAATACATAGTAGTGAACTCTCAAACCTGTAACTATTTTCTCATTAAATCTGAAAAGAAATACACTACACTAGCTAAAAAATGGAGTGAATAAATCACTCACACCCCTGCCTCTCTTTTATAGATGAAGAAGGCTAAGAGTAAAAAGGAACTACTAAATCTAGAAAATACAACTTCCAAAAGCAAACAACAGCAAAGTCTAAACTCGGACTTCTCAATCTGCAACAGTATTCTAATCTAGAAGAGGATGAGGCTCTCAGTATGCATGCACCCTTTCATACATAACTGGGTGTTAACTTGAAAAAGACTATTGTTTTGTCTCTCCTTGCTGCTATCACTGTTGTGCCATCATTGTGAGAATACTAGCTGAGCAACTCAAGTTAAAAATTCTTTAACATTTGACTTCTTAATTCTAAAGTACTGCCAATAGAAATTGATGCCTAGTAAACCCCAATCAAAATTGTTTTTATTTACAAAGGATTCACCATTGTTTTTTTAATGATAGGACCTTAATGTATGGTATTAAAAGTCCATTATTAGATAGAAACACGAAACAATATTGGTAACTATTAAATTATCAATGAAAAGCTATTGCTCAAGTTAAATATTTTGTGGTGTTTTGTAGGTGATGCTCCTAGGACACAATGACAACTATACCCAAGACATTAAAATTCAAATAACAGTTGTATTCAACCACTTTGGAGAAGGGCTTATCCAGCATATGCCCAGGTATGGATACAATCTTATTAGACTATGTATTACTTACTCAAAAGCTGAAGTTTATCTGTCTATTCTCTATTGGAAGCTTACAAAATTAATATTGTAATGCAGGTACCGACATGGATACTTCCATGTGGTGAATAATGATTACACCCACAGGGATATGTACGCCATCAGGGGGAGTGCAAACCCCACCATTAACAGCCAAGGCAACAGATTCCTTGCCCCTGACAATCAATTCAAAAAGGAGATAAAAGGCCTATACAAATCGTCTCTTATTTATCTCTTTGGTTTACAATGGATGTAGAAGAGTTATGACGAGTATGAGTAATGTGCAGGTGACAAAGCATGAAGATGCATCAGAAAGTACATGGAGGAATTAGATTTGGTGATCAAAGGGAGATGTGATGTTAGACAGGGCATTCTTTAGAGCATCAGGGGCTGGAGCTCCCTGGGATCTTCAGTCACTTCTTTAAACTTGTCTTTGAAGATCTGGATAGCTACATCCACCTCTGGCACTGCCTCTTCTATTACAACATCATCTAATACTTCTTCCATTACTTTTAACTCCTCAACTAACAAATCATAGGCCTTAGTCTGAATGTCTCTTACTCTAGTCATGTTAGCCTCCAATACACTTAGCTCATAATCCATCTCTGTCATCCATGTATCCCTGAGTGGCAAAGTTGCATTAGTGACAACTTTATTCTTCAATAGTTCATCATCTGTCATGGCCTTGGCTCCTTCGAGTCTTGTTGTTGCATAGTTACACTTCTATATCCTTTGAGTGAATTCAATCTTTAGAGAATCAATGGCCTCCTTTAGCTTGGACAATGTGTCCCAATTGGACATGGATATCCTTATTAACTGTTCCCCAAAGGTCATGAATCTGGAAAACCATTTATCTATTATGTGAGCATGGTGTTTCTAGATATCCAGACTAGTTATCTCTGCTTCACTTATTAAGGTCAATGCAATAGGCCTCTCAGTAGCCTATAAGGTGGATGCCAAGCTATCTGGCTTCACTAACCCCTATATAAGCTGCTGCAATTGCACATTCTTCTCTTTCAACTCTTTCTTTTTGCCCTTAAGCTTCTTCATTTTGGCCACTATTGCCTCAGTGCTCTCCAAATGTTCTTGTATCTCTTGCTCTTTGGTGACATGACCCAAGTCAATCTGCATCACATGGAATTCCTCTGGCCTGATTTCTCTTTTGGCCTTATCTACTAGGGGCACAACAATTTGGGTTGTCCTCTTTCCAATCTTTGGATCTCTTTTAATGCTAGAGACTATCCTAGCTCTCTGTTTAGCTTTAGCAGAATCAAGAGTAAACAAAGACTTAAAGTCAAAACATACCTGTTGTGCTTGTTCTTGGCCTACCTATGATGAAATCAAAGTCAATGCACTTGATTGTGATCCTCTATCTTGATCTGGTTGCTCAGATTGAGCATCTTGGGTTCCTTTATTTTGATCTTTCTCCTGATCACCTGGATCTTGCACATTTTCTTGGTGCCCATCTTTGGCATCCAAGTTTTCTTCCTCATGCAAGTGTTCTTCCTACCTTTGCTTTGGAGGGGGCTAATTATCTGGTGCCTTATCATCCTGTTCCTTTGGAACCTCATCATTTTTAGGCTCTCGGCCTTTATTCTCTTGATCATCTGATGGCTATCTTGTTTATGCTCATCACCTTTTTCTCCTGTAACTATAGGTGGTTTAGACACCTTCTCTTGTTCAGGCTTATTCACTAGGATATCCTATTGTGTCATTTGTTCTTGCACATTATCACCTTTAATATCTATTTCCATGGGGACTCTTTCTTCTTGAGATTGGTTAGTTTTGGTGAGCTCTTCTTTTGCATTCCCTTCTTTAGGCACATAGGTCAAGTCCACTACAGCTGGACTGGTCACATCTTCAATCAATGTATCAAGGGACCCCATATGTACTTCTACTTTAGGAGTTTCTTCCCTTTCTCCTCTCTCATCATGTGACTCCCCTTTTGTATCACCTTTATCTTTTTCTTCTGTATGTCGTAGCAAGAGTTCAATAGGGTGATTGGTGATATCTTTTACCAAATCATCCTCTATCAGGTCAATTATGGCACTTAGTGGGAGGGGCTTATCAATCTCCTCCATTCCCTAATGTTTAGCCTCTTGAGCTAATTTTGTCTTCACTTGGATGATCCTTTTCATTGGCATATCATGTTGTAGCTCTCTAATTATACTTACAAATGGTGAGTCCACTAATCCTGATGCAACAACTACTGTTGGTGAAATAGAGCCTCTCATTTGGGGACTTTGATATCTGGACTGCCTGAGTACCTTGACACCCTGCAGTACATCACTTTTCTTTTTCCTCTTTAATGTCTCAATGGGCAATTGATCCTCTTCAATAACTTCCTCCTTTTCAATATTCCTAACTGGACCTTACTCCTGATTTTCTTGGAACTCTTCATGTGTTGTTAGTATTTGAGATGCGAGCATAGGAATTACCTTAAGCACTGGTCCTATGGGAGGTGATAAGGGCTGATAGGTGAGGGTCACTCCTTCAGATGTGATCTCCTCTACTATTGCAGATGACCTTGGTTCAAGCACCTTTGTTCCAAGGATTTTCCCTTTCTTTACAAGGAAATCATCATACCCTTGCTCTTCTCTTTATTTTCTCTTTCCTTTCCTATCATTGGTAATTGCCACCCCTTTGGATTTAAGCTCATTGATCTTTTTGGCAACCCATCTCTTTGTCCTAGCCATAACTTGGGCTATGGGAGCATCTATAGAAGTTTCATCTTTCTATGTTAGGTCTGGGGCAAAAATGGTATCATTATAGACCTTTTGATCTGAGGTCATTGTCATCTTTTTTGACCTGTGAGGGCACTTCAGGTTGCCCAATTTTCCTCATTTGGTCCAGGGTCAACCTTTGATATTTTCTCCTCCTTACGTCGTGTTCATCATCACAATCTGCCCAATAATCTTCAAGAGGAACACTGTGCTTATACTTTTTGTTGAATCTTTGTTCAATCTTGTGGTATGGGTCATAATCTCTGGCAAGTGGGAATAACTTCAGATTCAAACCCTTCAACTCTACCTTAGCTTTCTTTGCATTCTCCATGGACCCAACAAGGAACCAGTTTATGTCGATAAGAAATTGTCTGTAGGGTTTCCCCTCCTTTACCTTTCACATTTCAAATGTAGGCAACTGTTGCCTCATCATCTCCATTAGTACCACCTTGTCTTTAGGGTACCTTGGTAGCATATATGGTTTCCCACTAAAACCCTCCATGTAGATGTAAGAATAAATATCAACCTGGATAAACCAAGAGCCATATCCACTAATTGCCTTTATGGAACCCACTAAAAACTGTTTAGTCCAGTCCCCCTCCATGAGTCGGACTAGGTACATCAGGAAGCCATCATTAACCATTCTCTAATACTGAATAGATGATCTTCTCTCCAATTGGGAGTAGTGTTCCCAGGGAGTCTTTTTGTTGGGTAGCTTTCCCATCTTTCCTATAGTCTTTAAACCATTGAATGTGCCTTTTGTTGCACATGCATACACCAAGTAGGATGTCATTCTAAAGATCATCCCCTTGTCATCCTTCCATTTAATGAGTTGGTCATGAATGGTGTCATTGATTATCTTGGCCCACTAGACCTTTGCATTCTCTTTTTTGTAGTCTACCACCATCCTTATTGTCAGAACATCCATGGTTTGAATGTTCCACAATTTATCAAGCCATTCATCCAGCTAAGTAGTAACATTATATATTGTACTTACTCATTGAAGTCAAATTTGTACAAGTGCACTGCCATTTTGGCAGTTGACCTAGCCATGTTATCCGGGCTTCTCCATCCTTGATATATGAATTTTCTACAATTCTTATCGTTGGCCTCAAATTCCTTAGCTAATGCATCTAAATCTAGCACATACATGGGATGAGAAACTGACAAATGAAATACCTTAGTTATGCTTTCTACAGACAAGTCTGCATATAATCTCTCATGCTTTTCCACCTTCCTTGTGGCGATATTATAGTTCTGAACACACTCAACCAGAAGATCAAAAGATTCTGTAGAGTAAGGAAAACCAGCAGCATGATATAGTCTGGATGCCACTATGTTATGTAGAATAGAATCATCTTCCTGTGCATCAATTCATGCCCTAAATGCTTCAATATCTGTGTAGCTCAAATGAGTGTCTTCTGTGATTCCTAGTTTACTGTAAACACTGCATGTTCTGGGGAACATAATCAATTTATACTCTACATCTATTTTATCTATGCATGGTTGTGACATCATGTCCTGCAATTTTAAACATACCAGTCTCAACAAAGCAGCATACATTCCTCTATCTAGGGTTAGCTCAACCATTGATATTCATGCTCTGAAATAGTAACATATCTAAATTTTGCAATTTGGATTAAATCATTCATAATCACCATTATCATTTATCATTTACCCTTTCTATAATTATTCATAATGCGATTTAACGAAATCACCAGAGGGGTAGGTTTTCATACATACCTGTATATGCTTCCTTAACCTATTATGGTGTGGTGGTGACTAAACTGACACCCTAGATGAAGCGATTTCCTGCAATTTCATCTTCTAGCTTGCCTTTGGTTCGCAATAAGCTCTTCACAACAGAAATTAGGGTTCTAAAAAATAATGTTGTCAATTATTACAGTAGAAATCCTTTATCTCAAGCAATTCATGATTTTAGGGCTCATTAATGGTGGAAATGCAATTTGACAACCACTTTTAGCAAGATGAAACAAGATTACTACAGGTGTCCATTGGCACACTTTTAAATTTAAATGCCAACAGCCACTTTATTGCATTAAATGCAAAAAGCATAGGTATGGGGGGATATCTGATTAAGGAATATTCTAGGGGATATCTGGATGTGGATATCCAGATGACATCACCTGGGTTGGGATGTGTACGTGGACACATGGTATTACGCCATTGGTTACGTAAGGTATAGATATTTGAGGGATCAGAATGTTAAGTATGAAATATCCATGTATGTCTAATGTCCTGATGACATAAGCAGGATGTGGTTCCTTTGTTTAATCAAGATAATATGGCGTCATCAGGATGTGGAATGTTAAACACGCCCAGATACTAAGTTAAGATCTAGATATTAGGTAAAATCCTGATGACGTAAGTGGATTCATCATTCTTCTTCAGGCTGAGATGATGTGATTTCATCAAGATCAGGATGTTAAGTAGGGTCAGGCTATTAAGTAATATCCGCTTGCTTTGACGTTTAAGCGACTGGGTGACCTAAATTTGATGTCCGGATGCTATCGAAGGTCGGTATATTATATAAGATCAGGATGTTAAGTAATATCCATCTGCTTTGATGTTTAAACCACTAAGTCTCTTAATATTAAGATAATATCTGGATGACATGCAAATGTGAAGAACCTGAGGATCCGTTGACCAAACTTTAACCAGACATAACTTCCTTATTTTAGCAACTTTTGAGTTGCTTCGAAAAACAAACCTAATTGAAATTTTATGCTCTTTCACATGGCAAGGTTCATGATGACAAATTATAATTTTGGATTTTGACCAGGAACTTGAGGTCTTAATATGTAGAGGATAACATTCTGATATGCATTTGACGCTAATTTTACCAGAACGCCCAAAAGTTGGGTCCTTATTTTGCTGGGGCAAAATGGGGTGTGTTGTGTAACCACACAACAAGACACATAAGAAGTCCATGATGATGTCTTGAGTGGTCTAGGAGGAGTAGCAGGAATAATAATCAAGGGTAGTTCAAAAAAGAGAGAATACTTAGAAGCATAGTAAGGTTGATCTATGTCTAAAGGAGATGTCTGGGATATAGGAGAATGAGTGGGAAGAGAGGTACAAGGGTAAGAGTCAATATTGTAATATAATGTATCTCATGTAATATATAAAAAGAAGTGCAATATTGAAGGGAATATAAAGGGGAGTTCAACATCTCATAAAGAGTATAAGGAATATTATCCACACCATCATCTTGGGAAGACTAACTAACAACAATGAATGAGTCACAATCAGAAGTGTGGAATCATCATAAGTGTTGAGTAGACCAAGAGAAAGGATAGGGAGAGGAGGGGAATTATGGTCATCATCAAGAGATGTGTCCAAGGATGAGGATAATATAGACCACTATCATGGTTTATAGATAGGTACTTATGAGGAGGAGGTGGAGTAGATAGACGAATAGCCACATACAAAGATTATTTAAGTAAATGAGGGAATGAACATTGTTGAGTTGGACAAGGTGATTTATGATCATAAATAGTAGAAGACAAGGCATTTATTAAGATACAAAAAGATGAGTAAGAAAAATGTGTGATTAGCAAGTATTTTATGACAATAATGAGGATCAAGGAGGTTGGCATGGATGGAGGGGAGAAGAGGTAGAGGCCATGGTATAAATCAAGAAAAATCAATGGTGTTAGAGAATAATAGAATAAGATGGAAAATAGGATGTAATGAAGACTGGAGAAAGAGCTGGGATAAAGGGAAGTGGTCTTATAAAATTTAAAGGAGTGTTATGAAGAATAAGAGGGTACCAAAGGGTTGTAAAGAGGATGCTATTGAAGATTGGTGCAACAAAAGGGGTATGGTAAAAGTTTGGAAAGGTGTTGTGAAGAGAAGAAGTGTTGGGAATAAAAAGAGAGTATTGGGGTGATCTATTTAGGGATATTATAAAGGTTTAGTAAGAAGGGAAAGCTAGAGGGATGGGTAGAGGAAGGCTAGGGATAAAGGAAATTAGAGTAGAAAATTAGAATTATCTAAGGTGTAAAAAGGTGATAAATAAATAATAAGAGGTAATAGAGAATAAGAGCCAATGCGGAAAGAAAAATTAAAAGAAAAAATGATAAGATTTCTGGTCTACACACAAGGAATTTAAAAAATTAAGCATGTAAGGTGGCAAATTCACCAAATGAAAGAAATACAACTATATTCAACCCTTTTCTTAAGGTGTTTTTTTGTAGGTTTGGAGGTTCTTTTTAGTGTATTTATT
Source organism: Cunninghamia lanceolata (assembly GCA_027924645.1). NCBI lineage: Eukaryota > Viridiplantae > Streptophyta > Pinopsida > Cupressales > Cupressaceae > Cunninghamia > Cunninghamia lanceolata. Next base: position 6,915,467 of record BSBN01000564.1, on the reverse strand, counting down.
AATATATAAATTAGACTTGAGTTTCATATTTCTAGAATTTAGTCTTAATCCAATCTAATTTAACAAGCAAGAGTTGGGATAGGAAAATGAAAAGCAAATAGGAAAGCACACTAGGAACTAGGAAAGGAAAACATAAAAAAAATGTTATGCACCTAATAAATTGGATCTAGGACTATCAAAAGGGTTGAAATGACTACAAAGGTTTGGTGAGAATATGAAATTTGCAAAAAATGTTTGTTGACAAAGGGGAAAGGCCAACTACATTGGAAGGGTGTAGGTGGTTATTCAAGCTCACCACAATAATGCAAGTGGTCAAGCAGGTTCACCAAAAGGGAACAAATAATTAAGGGGCCTAATTTCTACGCAAAAACTCCTAATTTTGATATAGAAGCTTTGTCACTTTCTCTAATGTCTATTTCAGTCATATTAGAGAGACAACCTCAATCAATCCCCTTGATTATACACCTGGTAATAGCCTTGAGGCTAGATGGATGGAAATAATACATGCTTATGGGTGCTTTGCATGTGAGAGAATAAAGAGTGAAAAGTGGAGGAAAATGAGTTTATAAAAGGTTCTATAAGTTTTTGACTAAGTGAATTTTGGAAACATAGTAAGGATAGTTTGTCTAGAGGGCTTGGGTTAATTTTGGTGGAAAAAAACTATCCCTACTAGATTAGGGTACATAAAAAATGGAGTGCATGAGATTCAATGATGAAGGATCCAAATTTCTAGTGGAAGCTAAGGGGGCCACTCTAAGGCTTAGGGGAGTGATATCATGTCTGTGTGATCAATGGGAATTAAAAAATAGGCTAAACAAATCTGGTGCAGGTGCACCCCTTCAAAAGGACCAATATACACAAGAGGAAGGAGAAGAAGACTAACTTTAAGTTAACATTTCATGTTATCTATAGCATCTTCAAATGTAACATCCAATGTTAGCATTTCCTGTTTATAATGTAATGTTAGCATTTTCTGTATGAAGTTTCTGACAGCTTGGAGTAAGGGAAAGTTAATCCAGGTGTCTTAAGCACTAGAGTTTTGTTGTCCTATACTCTGCAGGTGTCATGTAACTAATTAGGAGTCTTTACCTATAATTTTGAAAAGATAAAAATCCCAGAAACAGAGGAGAATGTCAGTCCCTCGCATTGGGAAAGATAAAAAGGGGAAAACCTTTTGTAGAGTACGTGGGAGTAGTTTCTGGGTTCTGGTCTCTGAATAGTGGAATGTAATTTCTGAACATGAAGAAAGAATATAAGTTCTGCAAGTTATTTTCTTTCCAGTTTCTGAATACTGTGTAGATAACCAGTGTAGATACTCTGTGTAGGAATTCGTCCTGTGTAGATTTTGTATATAGTTTAGTTTTGAACTTCTGTGGTCAAATGAACTAGATAAATCCATTCCACTGGCAGATTTTTGGGGAAATCAGTGGAATGGATTTGTAAACTATCCCCCTCCATTTTTGTTTATTTGTTTGACTGTTAAGTATGGTGGGATAGAATTTGCAGAATCCTTTCCTGAGAAGATCGTCCTTAAGTATGTGTATTACTGCATATGCAGAGTGAATATTTTGTGTGTATCCTTTAGTTGTGTCTGTATGAGCATCGTTGAACAGTTTAGATGTCAATTCAAGCCTGAAATGTATGTTTTGGAGACATCGGCGTGAGTTTCCAACTGTGCCTCTGATGGAGAAACCATCGGCGTAAGGATTGATATCAGCGTGCCGAAATTAGATTCATCCGACAGTGAAAGTCTCACCGATAGTAATCGCGGTCGAAGGCATCGGTGAGAGTTAGGGCATCGGCCAAGAGGAAGTGTGTTGGTTCGATGGTAGCAAGTCACATCGACAACGGTTTGCATTCAAGTCATCGGCGTGAGCTGTAGGGAAGTCTGGCCGAAAGGGGTCGGCGTAGGAGTTTCGACGGAACATGAGATATCGGCATAAGGGAGAAAGGTGGCGCCGACGATAGGTGGTCTCGCTGATAGAGTTGAGGTCATCGGCGAGAGAGGGGTGTATCGGTGAAAGAATTCAACGCTGGGCCAACGGTAGAGGTCAGCCCGACGGAGGGATCAACATAGTCATCGGAGTGATAACGGAGAAGTCTGGCCGATGTAGTTTATATCGGCATGAGTCCCCTCATCGGCAGAAAGAAGAAAGGTGGCACCGACGGTAGGTGGTCTCATCGATAGAGATAGGTCATCGGTGAGAAAGGAGGCATCGGTGGAAGAATTCAAAGCTAGAGCGACAGTAGGAAGTCTCACCAATCGGGGTGACGAACATGGGAGTCACGCCGACGGAGCAGCTGGTGATAAGTGTTCGGCGTGACATTCAGTATCGGTGAACGCTGAAGAAAGGTGGGCCGATAGTTATTGTCTTGCCGATAGGCAAGAGTGGGTACACATCAGTGAGACAATTCCAAAGTCTTGCCGATATAGTTTCTTTTGGCTATCTTGCGGGCTCCAAGAGGTTTTTGAACTGGTTCACACGCTTCAACTGGGCATATGCTCTGCATCAGGTGGTATCAGAGCTAGAGGGCTCTGGGAAAGGTTAGTGTGAAAATTTCATTTCTGAAGTTATTTGTTCCATCTAGTAGTAGAAGGAGAAAGCAGAATGTTGGAAGGAGAAGCCTCGGACACTCTTCAAGCAAAGATGTCCAATGCTGAATTGACAGCCTTGGTGAAGAAGCAAATAGCAGAAAGTAGAGCTGATAGAGCTCAGAATCAGGCAATGAAGGAAGAACTAGAGAAGCTGAGGGAAAGAGTGGAGAAAGGGGAAGAAAACTCTGGTGAACGAGAAGATGGGGATGAAGAGGAGACCCCAGAGCAGGAAGAGCTAGAGGTTCCTGCAGACCAGAGACCCTTACTCAATGCCCTCAAGTCCATGGAAAGAAGGACCATGGATGTGAAAATAGACCTGCCTGTGTTTGCAGGAAAAATGGAACCTGATTCAGTAATGGAGTGGATAGACTGCTTGAATAATTTCTTTGAGACAGAAGAGATACCAGAACACCAACGAGTAAAGATGGCTCAGTCCAAAATGAAAGGAGCTGCACTGACTTGGTGGAATTTCACCCAAGATGACAGGGTGAAAGAGGGAAAGAGTAGAGTTACAACATGGAAGAGAATGATGGTATTGGTGAAAGAAGCCTATGTTCCTTTGGATTACAATATCCAATTAGATAAGAGAAAACATAATTTGAAGCAGAAGGAGCTAGATGTCTGTTCATACACAAAAGAATTCATGAAGTTGTGTGTAAAAACAAAGGTAAGGGAAGATGAGGAAGAGAAGATAGCAAGATACCTCAATGGATTGAGACTTAACATCCAGGAAGAGTTAAATCTGCATAATCCAGATACAGTTCAAAAGTGCTATCAATTAGCACTCAAAGTGGAAGAAAAACTAAAGAGAAGGCATGAGCAGAATCATAGAGGTAGGGGAAGATAGCAGAGAGGAGGAAGAAGTCCTTTTAGAGGCAGAGGATTTGGATACCAGAGTGAATCCAACCAAGAGACCAGCAGAGGAGATAACAGTCAGAACCAAGGAGGAAGCTACAATCAAAGGGGAAACTTCAGGGGCAGAAGACCACCTTATAGAGGAAGATCTCAGGGCAGAGGACCTATCAGATGTTACAATTACAACCAAGAAGGCCATATAGCCAGTAGATGTCTAGCAAAGGCAACAAGTTCAATAGGAGAAAAGAGGATCAATCTGATCCAAGAATCTGATTGTCAAAGTGTAGCAAGCTCAAGCACTATTCCAAGTGTGAATGCTCCTAGTAGTTATGGGTATCCTGAGAATGGAGAATCTTTGATGATTAGGAGAGCAATGACCACCATGAAAGTACCTGGAAAAGAACCTCCACAAAGGAAGTCTCTCTTCAGAACTACTTGCAAGGCAGGAGGAAAGGTATGTAAAGTTTTGATTGACTCTGGATCTACTGAGAATTTTGTATCCATTGAGATGGTAGAAAAACTTAAGCTTAGGAGACTGCCACATCCTTGCCCTTATAAAATTTCATGGCTTACCCAAGGACAGCAAACAGTTGTAGAAGAACAGGCTTGGGTAGAATTTCAAATTGGCCCATATAAGGATAAGCTATTGTTTGACATTGCCAAGATGGATGCTTGCCATCTCCTGTTTGGAAGACCATGGCAGTATGATTTAAAAGCATACCATGATGGTGTTAGGAACACCTACTCAATTACCAAGAATGGTCAAGTGATAGAATTGATACCATTAATGGAGACAGAGGGGGAGACAAAAGGAAAAGAGGTTAAAGTGATGATGGTAGAAGGAAGACAATTCATGAAAGAGATAAGAGAAGAAGGAGTAGATACATATGCTCTAATTCCTTGCCTAATGGTAAACAAGGAACAACAGAAAGAAGTCAAGGGAGAAAAGAGACAAAAATCCATAGAACCAACTGTCCAAGAGCTATTGGACAAGTACAAAGGCATTAGTTCTGATGGGATGCCAAGTTCCTTACCACCTATAAGAGAAATCAGCCATTGTATAGATCTGATCCCAGGATCTACACTTCCCAACAAAGCAGCATATAAGCTCACTCCAGATCAGAATACAGAGGTAGCAAGACAAATTGAAGAGTTGTTGCAGACAGGCCTAATTGGCAAAAGTTTAAGCCCATGTGCGGTACCGGCTATACTAGCACCAAAGAAGGAAGGCACTTGGAGACTTTGCACTGATTCAAGGGCTATCAACAAAATAACAATCAGGTACAGATTTCCAATCACTAGAATAGAAGATTTACTTGATTGTTTAGGAGGAGCTAAATACTTCACCAAAATAGATTTAAAGAGTGGTTATCATCAGATTAGGATTAGACCTGGTGATGAGTGGAAAATAGCATTCAAGACAAATGAGGGGTTATATGAGTGGAAGGTCATGCCTTTTGGTTTATCCAACGCTCCTAGTACCTTTATGAGATTGATGAATGAGGTCTTGAGAGAGTTCATAGGTAAATTTGTCATAGTATATCTAGATGACATCCTGATTTTCAGCACTACGAGGGAAGAACACCTCATCCATATAGACTTGGTTCTCAAAAGGTTACATGAAGAGCAGCTAATGATAAATTTAGCAAAATGTCTGTTTCTACAAGAAGAAATCATTTACTTAGGATTTGTTATCTCACATAACAAACTGAGAATGGATCCAGAAAAGGTAAGTGCCATACTGTCTTGGCCAACACCCAAAACTGTGCATGCTGTTAGAAGTTTTCATGGATTAGCAACCTTTTATAGGAAGTTTATAAAGGGATTTAGTCATATCTGTGCACCCATGCTTGACACTATAAAGGGAGGACAGAAGTGCAAGTTTACATGGACAAAGGAGGCAGATAATTCTTTTGAAATGTTGAAGAAGAAGATAGCAGAACAGCCAGTTCTTGCTTTTCCTGATTTCAGCAAGATTTTTCAAGTAGAATGTGATGCAAGTCATATTGCTATTGGAGCAGTACTCAGCCAAGAAGGTAGGCCAATTGCATTCTTCAGTGAAAAATTAAATGATGCCAAGAAGAGATACTCATCCTATGATTTGGAGATGTATGCTCTAGTCCAGTCACTTAAGAAATGGAGGCATTATTTGATGCCCAAAGAATTCATAGTGTTCACATATAATCAAGCTCTCAGTTTCTTAAACAGTCAAGAGAAGCTGAATCATAGACACATGAAATGGGTGGAAACTTTGCAAGCTTTCACTTTCACACTCAAGCACAAGAAAGGGGTTAAGAACAAAGTAGCAGATGCTTTGAGCTGGAGAGTTCTGACCATAAATCAGATCCAATTGGAGAGTGTTGGGATTGATTCGTTGAAGACAATGTATGCAGATGATGAAGACTTTGGAGAGATCTATACGGTATGTACTTCTTTTGGAGACAAATATCATGTTGAGTTTTCTAAATTTCTGATCCAAGATGGATTACTTTTCAAAGGTGGACAACTGTGTATTCCCAGATGTTCTATGAGACTGAATATTATTCAGGAGAAACATTGTGGGGCTCTGTCAGGACATTTTGGTCTTGATAAAACTCTTGATCTTGTCAAAAGGCATTACTATTGGCCTAAGTTACAGTTAGATGTGAGAAAATTTGTGGAAGCATGTGTAATATGTCAGAAAGCCAAAGGAAGATCCACAAATGCAGGTTTGTATCAGCCATTACCCATTCCTTCTAGGCCATGGGAGAGCATAAGCATGGATTTTGTACTAGGTTTGCCTAGGACAAGGAAAGGATATGATAGTGTTTTTGTGGTAGTCGACAGATTCAGTAAAATGGCACATTTCTTGCCATGTAAAACCACTTGTGATGCTTCATATGTAGCTGATTTGTTTTTCAAGGAGATAGTGAGAATACATGGTTTACCATTGAACATAGTATCAGACAGAGATGTGAAGTTTATTGGCCACTTCTGGAGAACTCTTTGGAAAAAGTTGGGAACTAATTTATCTTTCTCATCAGCCTACCATCCTCAAACAGATGGGCAGACTGAAGTTGTTAACCGTTCATTGGGTAACCTACTCAGGTGTTTAACCAGACAGCATGGAGAGAAATGGGATAATATCCTCCCACAAGCAGAATTTTCTTATAATGACACCATCAATAGGAGTACAGGGAAGTCACCTTTTCAGATAGTGTATGGAATTCATCCAAGGGGTATTCTGGAGCTGAGAGATTTACCTGTAGGAGAACCTATTAGTGCAGATGGTGAAGCTTTTGCTTCAACTATTAAAGAAGTACATGATCAGGTCAAGCATCAACTCCAACAGGCTACAACAAAGTACAAAACATATGCTGACCAGAAGAAAAGAGATTTACAGTTTGAAATTGGAGATTTGGTCTCGGTAAATCTGAAAAAGGAAAGGCTCCCCAAAGGTAAGTATACTAAGCTAATGCAGAGGAAGATTGGACCCTGTCAAATTTTAAAGAAGTGTGGACAGAATGCATATGACATCCAACTTCCTCCAGATCTTGGATTGTCACCAATTTTCAATGTCTGTGATTTGACTCCATACAAACCAAGTGCAGATGTAGAACATACACCATTGCAGGCAGCAGCTGATGACATTCCGAAGCATGATCCACCAAAGTTGCACCACATCTTAGACTCACGAGTGGTCAAGAAGACTAGAAACAAAGAATACTTGGAGTATTTGGTGGCCTGGCAAGGACAACCCGATTCAGAGGCAGTTTGGATGACTGCTGATCAGATTTCCAATCATGGTGCAGACCTACCAACCCTGATCTCAAAGGGGCTTGAGATCTCTTCTCCCGGGGAGTATGGTGCAGGTGCACCCCTTCAAAAGGACCAATATACACAAGAGGAAGGAGAAGAAGAATAACTTTAAGTTAACATTTCATGTTATCTATAGCATCTTCAAATGTAACATCCAATGTTAGCATTTCCTGTTTATAATGTAATGTTAGCATTTTCTGTATGAAGTTTCTGACAGCTTGGAGTAAGGGAAAGTTAATCCAGGTGTCTTAAGCACTAGAGTTTTGTTGTCCTATACTCTGGAGGTGTCATGTAACTAATTAGGAGTCTTTACCTATAATTTTGAAAAGATAAAAATCCCAGAAACAGAGGAGAATGTCAGTCCCTCGCATTGGGAAAGATAAAAAGGGGAAAACCTTTTGTAGAGTACGTGGGAGTAGTTTCTGGGTTCTGGTCTTTGAATAGTGGAATGTAATTTCTGAACATGAAGAAAGAATAGAAGTTCTGCAAGTTATTTTCTTTCCAGTTTCTGAATACTGTGTAGATAACCAGTGTAGATACTCTGTGTAGGAATTCGTCCTGTGTAGATTTTGTATATAGTTTAGTTTTGAACTTCTGTGGTCGAATGAACTAGATAAATCCATTCCACTGGCAGATTTTTGGGGAAATCAGTGGAATGGATTTGTAAACTATCCCCCTCCATTTTTGTTTATTTGTTTGACTGTTAAGTATGGTGGGATAGAATTTGCAGAATCCTTTCCTGAGAAGATCGTCCTTAAGTATGTGTATTACTGCATATGCAGAGTGAATATTTTATGTGTATCCTTCAGTTGTGTCTGTATGAGCATCGTTGAACAGTTTAGATGTCAATTCAAGCCTGAAATGTATGTTTTGGAGACATCGGCGTGAGTTTCCAACTGTGCCTCCGACAGAGAAACCATCGACGTAAGGATTGATATCGGTGTGCCGAAATTAGATTCATCCGACGGTGAAAGTCTCACCGATAGTAATCGCGGTCGAAGGCATCGGCGAGAGTCAGGGCATCGGCCAAGAGGAAGTGTGTTGGTCCGATGGTAGCAAGTCACACCGACAACGGTTTGCATTCAAGTCATCGGTGTGAGCTGTAGGGAAGTCTGGCCGAAAGGGGTTGGCGTAGGAGTTTCGACGGAACATGAGATATCGGCAGAAGGGAGAAAGGTGGCGCCGACGATAGGTGGTCTCACCGATAGAGTTGAGGTCATCGGCGAGAGAGGGGTGTATCGGCGAAACAATTCAACGCTGGGCCGACGGTAGAGGTCAGCCCGACGGAGGGATCAACATAGTCATCGGAGTGATAACAGAGAAGTCTGGCCGATGTAGTTTATATCGGCATGAGTCCCCTCATCGGCAGAAAGAAGAAAGGTGGCGTCGACGGTAGGTGGTCTCGTCGATAGAGATAGGTCATCGGCGAGAAAGGAGGCATCGGCGGAAGAATTCAAAGCTAGAGCGACAGTAGGAAGTCTCACCGATCAGGGTGACGAACATGGGAGTCACACCGACGGAGCAGCTGGTGATAAGTGTTCGGCGTGACATTCAGTATCGGTGAACGCTGAAGAAAGGTGGGCCGATAGTTATTGTCTTGCCGATAGGCAAGAGTGGGTACACATTGGTGAGACAATTCCAAAGTCTTGCCGATATAGTTTCTTTTGGCTGTCTTGCGGGCTCCAAGAGGTTTTTGAACTGGTTCACACGCTTCAGCTGGACATATGCTCTGCATCAAAATCTCTTAAACACACTCTAGGAAAAGAACAATAAAGTGATGACACAAACACATTAAAAAAAGTTATAGGGATGCAATTTTTGCTATTATAGCTACCTCTCAATGTCATAAAAGCTGGGATTGCAACTTGCATCCACCTCCATCTTAATTTTCTTCTTGATTTGTGTACTAGAGGGGTAGAAGAGGTTGAGTTCGTTTATATGGAGAGGGGACAATAGGTATTGAAGCTTGGGGGGTGAAGAACTCATCAATGTTGGAGAAGGATTGAGAGGAGTGGTAGCTTTATGAAAGGTAGAAAGAAAGTTCTCATGGGACTAGAAGCATCCTAAGCCATCAAAATACCATGTGGAGGTGATTGAGTAGGTGGTTAGATAACATAAATTCTACTTTGCATGGAAGAGCTATGGTGAGAGGCTCGAACCATGGGATCACTTTGTATATGCCTAGGATTTTCCATGTAACCAAACCACCTCAAGAAGCAAGATTAATAATATTCCAACTTTGGGGTTCATGAGCATCAAAGTGAAGAGATATTTAGGCACCTCACCCTAAATCAAGCATGGCATTAGGATCTAATGACAAGATAGTAGGGAAACCTCCTCTAAACAAGTAGGGTCACATTTAACCCTGAAAGTGTTTTCTACTCCCATCACAGCCTTGATAATTTCTCAAAACCTAAGATCCTTAACCTCTACCCCAAGAGTTCTTGTCTCGCTCAAATGAGTTTCCCCTATTGTAACCAAACATGACTATGTTGCAAACAATTATCTCAGATGTTCATTCCAATAGTATATATATCTACTAGAAGACTAGCTACAAAATCAACTATGAATTGAAATGAGAGCTTTCATCACATGAATAAGCTAAATACATTACAATCTATGCAATCATTAATACTTTTCCCATTTCTACCCACATTTCTAATAGTGACAAATAATGATCAATAGATCAAGAATATGCTATTCCATTATCCATTCAAATGATAGATCCTAAGTATTAAATATGTACACAAAATCTATATAATTTCCCATATCAATCCAACTCAGAACTTCACATCAATCAAATGAAACACATCCATTACTATCATTTTCTACAACAAAAAATCATCTTACCTAGAACTAATCAAGTGCTTCCATTGGAACATGGTTTTATACCATCACAGGATCTATCATACTCTCAGTAGATCACACATCTCTACAAGAATGATGACAAGTTACACAATATGTTACTCCTATGTTTACAATCAAATTAGATGTAACTGCTATGTACAAAACACTTATTTAAACAACTCTTTAGCTCCCAAGAAAATATGTTCACATAAGAAAATATCTCTACTTATACCATAATGGAATTAGTAAACACCTTACTACCATATTTTCACAGTTCTCTTCACATTTAAGACTTTGGGGATCACAATTAAATGAAAGCACTTACCTTTAGAAACCTTAATGAAAACCCTTGAAACCCATCTACTCATTGGAGGGGAAAACATACCATTGCAATATACAACCTCTCCAAACAATATCAAAGAAAAACATACTATGATATGATCAATCAATAATCTACACATGATGTTGTATTTTAAAATAGAAACATGTTTCACCGTACAAAATGCTTTTATCAAAACTAAACCATAGAACCATTATTCCAGTATGCCAAAATCAATAGTCAACAATCCATGCACTAGGGGAGAGGACCCAGTAGCCGCTCACCCTAACTTTGTGCATTTTAAGCTCCTAAACGGTACATCAGATTTTGACAAAATTTTTTGGGTTTCTTCGTATGTGACTTAAGAGCTTAAAGCTATTGTTTGGGGTTCTGGGTATCAACGGTGTAGCCTAATCAACTACATCTTCATCGAGTTGTCCAAAAACACCCATAAAAAAGTTGGACCGAAACATGTGCACCAAGACACATATTATCAATCGCCTTACTATTGCCTTATGTGTCACCATATGATTGGTTGTTTCTTTGATGTGACATGTGAAATGTATTATTACACATGTATTGGTTCCTTATTATTATTTTTGTAATATTTGTACACATGTATTGGTTCTTTTCATAGATTTAATTTGAGGATAAGGTGTGCCACAGGTGGACGACTATTGGTACATGGGTAGCTATTAGGTCCTCTCCCCTAATGTTAGGTTTGGAATAGAATAATGTTTCACCATATCATGACTTCATAATCAAACAAATTTGCTCTCAAACCTATACAATAATGAGTTTAAATTGTGACTTTTTCATAATTAACTTGAACAAGGATTGAACTTTATCATTGACTTCTTAATCTGCTTGAAGAGGACTTATTGCAAAACAGATAGGGTTTATTGAAAAATAGAATACATCAAAGCTTACAGATAAGACAAGTGCTAGACTTCAAACTAGCCCGACTAAACCTCCAAGAATCAAATCATGATACACAAGAAAAAAGATTGTGTACTAATACCCTCGGACAATCACTTATACATATACCGTTACCAAGACATGAAAAGGGCTTTTATCATTCAACACCACCTACATGAGCAAGATATGCATTTATTTCAACTCTGTTTTCAATAGAAAGGCTAAACAATGACCTCACAGGTAGCGCAAAATGCAACTTATATCACCAAAACTTAACCCAACCATTTCCTTTCATATGTGGGGCTCGAAAATACATGTAACCAAGCACCAAATCATATTCCTTTCTTACTGAGCACCAAATCATATTCCATACGCCTCACTGCCACCATTAAAACTTGGTCAAATAACAACATGCACGCGAGAATGCTTCTCAGGTTAGAGCCTGTCTTAAAAACTTTGAAAAATACAGCCTCTATTAACAGACTAAGACAAACTAAAGAGCCTTGGTGGCCAAATTCGAAACAGGCAAATGGGTCGAGCTTACTTCCTTTTCAACAGTCAAACAATACTATGAACATTTAAAGCTCGAAAACTAAGACATTATCTTTTCAATCAATCAAACAAGAATGCGAATGCCTTTCTTCCTCTCGTTCACAAAATTTAACCATGCCCATGATCAAATCAAAACAAATATCCGCCAAGAGCTAATGTTAAAATTAATGACGTAGGTTTAATCCCACAATATGTTTCTTCAATCCCAGGCCTAGTCATGTTTTATTAAAAAAAAACAGAAAGAAATAGCAACCTTATGACTTAGGATTATATCTTCTTAAATTAACTTGACAAACACCGCAACTTGATAGGACTCAACCATTGCGGAGATCGACAATAGCCTGCCGAAACTGACAATCAATACATTAAAAATAATAAAAATAAAAACAAAGTGACAATCAGTCCCAGAATCTGTCGATTTTATCTTTCCAACACCAAATTGACAACTTACCTACGACCAAAATGAAATAATTTTGAATGCTTCCAAGAGAAATGTTCAATATACTAAACAGTACTTATTGTCGTGTCCATAGACAGTCCTTTCAAACATTGTTTTTGAACCAAAAACTGACCTATAATACATCTGAGTAGGACCATTCGGGCATGTTACCAATCGCTATTTCAACTTCAGGAGCATTCTTTATCACAAATCACCATGATCAAACATAGACATCATTATGAGAGTAGATTCAAGCATGGTCAACCAATTGGCAATCAAAGTGCAGAAACATGAAAAGGAAACACCCAAACAGAAGGAGAGAGCATAGAACAAGTTTTGGCTTCCACCAAGACACATGGAGGTTCCTACGACGATTCAGGAGGCCATCCAAGGTGAACTAGGCCATCCCAGTGGATGTATATACATTATCCAACAATGTCCATGGGGTTTTTTGAGCTAAATTGTATGTCACAAGACCATTAAGTGATCTAGATTATATTTTTACTAGTCTAAGAGATATCATAGATAGATTTTATTGTATGGTGCATTCTTTGACTAGATTATTAAGATGGGATGTCCAAAGGATCACATGTGTTTCCCAACTTAGTTTGGTGATGTATTGACTCTTTAGTGAATTGTAATTTGTATGGTTAAAATTTGGATTGATGAGTTAAGTAAATGATGGGGCTTCAATGTCAAGATTCTAAAAAACTAATTGTCTTATTGATAATGAAAATTTGAATATCTTGGTTACTATTGGAGTACCTAAATTAGTTTGGGAGTAGGAGAGGTTAGATATCCTTTTTGTGGATGGATACATAATAGTATCATGTCATCTTTGCTTCATGTCCAACACCTAGGAGGTCATCATCCCTTTAAGATAGGTTGGCTTGAGAATCTGAGCTTGCTCTTCTCACTATAGGAACCACATCACATAGGCTCTAGTGCTCTCATTGGAAAAAGGTCTAGAGGTTGTATATGAATTATTCCTCACCTTTAATAACTAGATCTAAGAGATTGTTTGTATTGAATTCCCACGTCCTAATTTGTTACTATACACACTATTCTACTTATTGAGGTAACATGCTTTATGGTTGGTATAGTTTGTCTTCTTTCTTATGTGAGTTGGTGGATGCTTGGGTATAGCACATAGTTGGAAAACTAATCCTAACATGGTTGGGACACCCTTGGGTAAGTCATATTATGGTATTGTATTGTTTATGTGTCATTGTCTTGTCATGTTTATGTTTTGTGTTATGTGTTTTATGTTTATATGCATTCTATGTTCTTGAATTAATGTGGTTTAATGCATTGTAAAGTATTGGTTGCTTTGGTATGTTTTATTGGTGTGTTATTGATATTGTGAATGTGTGTTGTGAAAGTGGACCATCTTGGTTAAGTTGTATGGACTATATATTTGATTGTACATCTAATACTAGGAATACATGTAGTATGGGATGCATGTTATTCTACCTTTAGCATGTGTTGATTAATTAAGATTTATGGCATTGAATGTGTAGTATGGAATGTTAGTAGTAATTGTTTGGAGGTGTTTCATATGGTCTTGAGTGGATAGTGTTAGTGCTTCATAGATGCTCATTTGTTTGGTATTCTTTTATGCATTTATAGATCTAGAACTATCAAAAGGCTTGAAATGACTACACAGAGGTCTAGTAAAAATGTGGAAGTTGCAAAAAAAAATTTGACAAAGGGGCAAGGCTAGCTACATTGGAAGAGTGTGGTTATTTAAGCTTGCTAGAACAATGCAAGTGATCAAGAAACCTCACCAAAAGGGAACACATAATTAAGGGGCCCAATTTATTTTAGGATTAATGTGCCATCAACCTTGTAAATCCTATGTAATTAATTACTCCTAATGTTGTCTGTAAATCATTCATAAGGGATGAAGTATTCACCAAGTAGCGATCTTGTTTTAGCCACATGTTTGATCTCAATACTTGACGGATGTAGGTTATCCAGGGGGGTTGCAGGGGGATACCCCCCTATGGGGTCCGGGGGGATGGCCCCCCGGTAGGTGTTTTAGGCAATGACCCAGAAACCACATTTTATATATAAATTACCATTGTAAATATGGACCGCTCATCATTAGGTCACAGATCTGATGGTGGAGATTTTGTTGGTTTGTCTTGCCCTAGAAGGCAACCCATTTTGTAAGGATATTGTATTATGGCTATGTATGAGAGCACTTATAAGTGCTGCTAGATTGAAGATTAGAGAGGAGATTGATAGTGTTGTATTGTAAACTCTATTTGAAGTTAATCCATATTGGTGCCTCTCTTCTTGTGTAGAGTTTTTTCTGGAAAGGGTTCTCCATGTAAACATTGTGTTATGTGTTTGATCTTCTGTTCTACTATTTCTTTGTGTTGATTTCATACTATCTCTATTTTGGTTCTGTACTAGATTAATAGTTACAGTTGTAATCAGATTTTCATTCTATAGGAGTAAAAGCACGAAGTTGAGTCCACTTCTCGTGGAAATTTCAGACTTAGGCAAAAACCTGAAATCAAGAAAATCAAAATGGGATCTCGAGCCTAAAATATAGAATGGGATCTCGTTACGTAGCGAGATCTCGAACCTAGGACCAAGAAACAAGATCCCATTATGAATGGGAAAGTATTTAATTTTTTTTAAAATGCCTGCAAGCTCATTTCTTAGCAACAGCCATAGGTCTTCCAGAATGGGATCCTGAGTAGAAAAGGACTATTTCCAGCCATCTCAAACTCTAGGTGAGTGGATTTTTCCCCTTTTTTTCATTTTTTGTATTTTGTAATTTATATTTCAAGTTTATTTTTTGTATTGTTGTACATTAGGTTTTAAATTTAGTTTGAATCTTCTCAAAACTATATAAACCCTCATATCAAAGAAAACTATAAACAATTACCCTACACAAAAAAAAAACCTAAACTGAATTGAAACAAAACTATTTACCCTTCAAACAAAAGTATGAACCCTAAAATGAGATTCAATCACACCTGCAAACCTATAAATTTAATTCTTACTTGTGAGGACCTTGAGAGTTTGGAGGATTCGAATGAGTTTGTAAAATTAATCCATTCTAATATAGATTATTATTTTTAAGTCTCAATGGTTCAAATGAATTCATAAAATGGTATTTCATTGAGAGTAATAGGATAAATGCGAAATTTTATATTTTAATGGAATGCAACCCCTTAATGATGGTCAATTGCTTAAGGAGGTAGATGAAGGAATGTTTTATATATGGGAATGATTCTAGATATGAATATGTAGATTATGGGGGGAATAGAAATAAAGGATAAAATCAATAGCATCGAAGGACCTCTATGTGGCAAGGTATACTATAGTATAGGGCAAGAATTGAGAAACTTGAGATAGGAATTTAAAATGTGGCCCTACAACCAATAATTAACCTACAACAATAGTTCATGAAAATGTGGCCCTACAAAACTAGATTTCACATCACATTAACAATTATTTATTTTTCAAAGGTAGACAAACCACATGTCATTGTCAAGGAATGATCATAAAATCCCCTTAAGCCACTAATAATAGCACTAATCCCTTTGAAATATACTCATTTTCAAGGGATGATCTAAGAGGATATAGATGACCTACAACTTGAAATCTACTCATTAATCCCCTTAAGCCACTAATAATAGTTGAAAATTGATCATTCACATTTGATCAATTTGTATAATGTTAGATGCTTGAAGTTTTTACAAACTTGTTTAAAAAGATAAATATATTAAACTTGGTCAACTTAAGACAAAATCATTCCATTAGCATGGTTTATGGACCTAGGAAAGATGATATGGATTAAGGGGATTTAAGAAAATTGTGTAAGACCCGTCCTAAGAGGATGTATATGGTTAAGGATTTAGGGTTTAGGGTTTATCGACCTAGGAAAGATGACATGTGGATTAAGGGGATTTAAGTAAAATTTCTTAAGGCATGCCCTAAGAGGATATGTATAGATGCTACAACTTGAAATCTACTCATTTATATCAAGCCACAAAGTTTTATATGCCTTAGACATAAATGAATAGAAATCAATAATATCTCATCAAAATGGTAAGTTTATAGTTATTAATTAACAATAGGATGTCATCATATGTTATTAATTACATCCTAAATACATTTTAAAAAATAGGATATGTAAAATGAAACGTGTACTATCAATTAATTATAGGTAGGGAGTTGAAACAACCAATAATTAACCTACAACAATAGTTCATCAAAATGTGGCCCTACAAAACTAGATTTCACATCACATTAACAATTATTTGTTTTTCAAAGGTAGACAAACCACATATCATTGTCAAGGGATGAGCATAAAATCCCCTTAAGCCACTAATAATAGAACTAATCCCCTTGAAATCTACTTATTGTCAAGGGATGATCTAAGAGGATGTAGATGATCTACAACTTGAAATCTACTCATTAATCCCCTTAAGCCACTAATAATAGTTGAAAATTGATCATTCACATTTGGTCAATTTGTATAATGTTAGATGCTTGAAGTTTTTACAAACTTGTTTAAAAAGATAAATATATTAAACTTGGTCAACTTAAGACAAATCATTCCATTAGCATGGTTTATGGACCTAGGAAAGATGACATGGATTAAGGGGATTTAAGAAAGTTTCTTAAGGCCCGTCCTAAGAGGATGTAGATGGTTAAGGATTTAGGGTTTAGGGAACTTAGGGTTAAGGGTTTAGGGTTGAGGGTTAAGGGTTAAGGGTTTAGGGTTTAGGGTTTAAGGTTAAGGGTTTACGTTTAAGGGTTTAGGGTTTAGGGTTAAGGTTTAGGGTTGACAGTTTAGGGTTTAGGGTTTGAGGTTTAAGGTTTAGGGTTTAGGGTTAAGGGTCTAGGGTTAAGGGTTAAGGGTTTACAGTTAAGGGTTAAGGGTTAAAAACGTTTAGGGTTTAAGGGTTTAGGGTTTAGGGTTTACGGTTAAGGGTTTAGGCTTTAGGGTTAAAAGGTTTTAGGGTTTAAGGGTTTAGGGTTTAGAGTTCAGGGTTTAATTACGTCCTAAATACATTTTAAAAAGTAGGATATGTAAAATGAAAAGTGTACTATCAATTAATTATAGGTAGGGGGTTGAAACAACCAATAATTAACCTACAACAATAGTTCATCAAAATGTGGCTCTACAAAACTAGATTTCACATCACATTAACAATTATTTATTTTTTAAAGGTAGACAAACCACATGTCATTGTCAAGGGATGATCATAAAATCCCCTTAAGCCATTAATAATAGCACTAATGGACCCTTCAAATCTAGTCATTAATCCCCTTAAGCCACTAATAATAGTTGAAAATTGATCATTCACATTTTATCTTGATTTGTGTAATGTTAGATGCTTGAATTTTTTACAAACTTGTTTAAGATATATATATTAAACTTGGTCAACTATGGACAAAATCATTCCATTAGCATGGTTTATCGACCTAGAAAAGATGACATGTGGATTAAGGGGATTTAATAAATTAGTATTTAAGGGGAAATTTTACTATTCTTTGTAAACACTTTAAAGTGTGTATTGAAAGCCAAAAAATTTACCTTTTTTATGTACATGTTTTCAGTTTATTTTTTAGTACATGTACATGTATTAAAATTACATAGAACTAGAATCTCTTAAATTTTGAAATATGTATGTATGCTCAAGTTGAATGATGTATGTATGTGTATTTAGATCCTAATTTTTCTTTTAAATGTAGTCATGTACGTTTAATTTAAATATTTCTTGTAATTTCTCAACATGCATAATATCTAGTTTTTGATATATGTTCATTTATAATATATATATATATATATATATATATATATATATAGATTCTTGATAGTTAATTTTGGCAAGAGACACTTGAAATCTAGTCATTAATCCCCTTAAGCCACTAATAATAGTTGAAAATTGATCATTCACATTTTATCTTGATTTGTGTAATGTTAGATGCTTGAATCTTTTACAAACTTGTTTAAGATATATATATTAAACTTGGTCAACTATGGACAAAATCATTCCATTAGCATGGTTTATCGACCTAGAAAAGATGACATGTGGATTAGGGGGATTTAGAGTCACTTGAAATCTAGTCATTAATCCCCTTAAGCCACTAATAATAGTTGAAAATTGATCATTCACATTTTATCTTGATTTGTGTAATGTTAGATGCATGAATTTTTTACAAACTTGTTTAAGATATATATATATATATATATATATATATATATATATATATATATATATATATATATATATATATATATATATATATATAACTTGGTCAACTATGGACAAAATCATTCCATTAGCATGGTTTATCGACCTAGAAAATATGACATGGTGATCAAGTTTCTTAAGGGATCATTCATGGTTGGCCGACATGATTGATGACTCCTATAACTATCCTTTTGATACGCATCACTTAGTAAGCATGGATTCAGCCGACAGACTAGAGTTTGGAAATATCTTGAGTTTTCCAGATGCGAACTAGAAAGGTGTTGAAATCCTTGATGTGGATATATATACTAGATTGATTTCGGTATGAAGGTGTGTGTGGTGTGTTGTGTTGTGCAAAGAAAAGCAGAGAGCAGTGTGGAAGCAACTATACAAATCCGGTATGTGACAGAATAGTAGCACCAAGCTGAGGAAGAATGAAGTGTAGCAGATCAGTATATTGAGCCTAACCGGATCTGAACCTCAGCATATGTGGATGCCCCTGATCAGTTCAATCACACGGTTTCTTTCTTTATACCTTGTAGATAGTGAGTCTCTTGTAGGCAGTGAGCCTCTTGTGAGCAGTGTGCTCAGGCAGTGAGCCCTATTTGGCAAGTGCCATTTTGTACTTCTATTCTTTTAACAGAGAATACAATCTTGGGTTAGTCACCCCGTGGTTTTTTCCCTTAACAGGGTTTTCCACATCAAAATCATTGTGTTATGTGTGTTGAGTTTATTTCTGCTCTCATGTTCATATATGCTTATATGTTTTGATACTACATTAATCATTAAAGAAGGAAAGAAAGTCAAATAATTAAGATAACTGATTCACCCCCCTCCCTCTCAGTTATCAACAGGTCAACTATGGACAAAATCATTCCATTAGCATGGTTTATCGACCTATAAAAGATGACATGTGGATTAAGGGGATTTAATAAATTAGGATTTAAGGGGAAATTTTACTATTCCTTGTAAACACTTTAAAGTGTGTATTGAAAGCCAAAAAATTTACCTTTTTTATGTACATGTTTTCAGTTTATTTTTTAGTACATGTACATGTATTAAAATTACATAGAACTATAATCTCTTAAATTTTGAAATATGTATGTATGCTCAAGTTGAATGATGTATGTATGTATATTTAGATCCTGATTTTTCTTTCAAATGTAGTCATGTACGTTTAATTTAAATATTTCTTGTAATTTCTCAACATGCATAATATCTAGTTTTTGATATATGTTTATTTATAATTTATATATATATATATATATATATATAGATTCTTGAAAGTTAATTTTGTACTTGTTTGTATATTTATGTATATATGCAAGTTCATTTAGTTTTTATATCATGGATATTCCCTTTGATGTTGAGGATTTCCTCAATGTGCCACCTCTACGGTCCCCATCACCTGAACACCATGATCCACCTCCACCCCCACCTAGATCTGATGAGGCTTGCTTGTGAGCTAGAATTAACAAAAATATCAATTCCATTGAAGAAAAAATCAATGACATTCGAAGTGAACAATTCATGCCACCTCACTTGATGCATTTTGCATCTTTGATGCAAAACATTGTAGATTTTGTTAGGTCCATTGATGTGGGCTTAGACATGTTTTGATTATGGAGAGAGGAGAGGTGCCAATTTTATGTTGATGGCCTCTCTTATAGGGAGATGTTGGATTTAAAAATCACAAAAGTTGATTTAGCTCAATATTTTAGGCACCCCATCACCAATGAACCAATTCCCCCAAACAAGAAAAGAATGTCAATTAGGTGGTAGATGGTATTTGATTATCCACCTCATGCTAATTGTGAGGTTCCTCTATATTTTTTGAGAAAATTATATGCAGAGTTTGTGATGAATAGGAAACCCAATTATTTTGATTTCAGATCATTCTAGGGTATTGGTGGCGACATGCCACAACAAAGGTTAGGGGAACGGGTTGATCCCCAATGACCCATGCTTGCTCAACCTCTTGTTGACTCTCCTTATATGCTACCATTCCTGCACCCATCCAGCATCATGTGGTGGTATCCGCACTAGGAGCATTGAGTGCACTCTCAGCTAGCCTCGATGAGTAGACTTCTGTGATGGTAGCTGAGGTTCGAGACCATGGAGGAGTGGATGGTGGAGCTGGTCCTTGTACAACTCCACATGTGTCAATGCCTCATATGTGTACAAGTTGTGCAATCAGTTATGTTATGGACCCAATCAGGCAGCACCCACTTTAGTTGCATGTGCATCATTTGATGATATGGGTTCATTTGTTGATTTTATAATTGCTGAGGGTCACCCCACTAATCATTTGACATAGGTATACACACACACATGTTGAATTTATAACAATTTTAAGCACGTGTTTTTAATGAACATAGGGATCAATTAAATTGTAATATTTTAACAATCAAATTGTTTGGTGTAGATGATGGCAACATGCACAATGAGTTCTTTTGATTGATTTTGTTTTTCATCGACACCTATTCATCTCGGCCACCCATTTGGGCTATTTTGATTGATTTTTTAAATATATATTAAATAATGTTTATAATTTGATTTTAATTTATAATTCATTCCTAAACATGTACATTAAATATTTATACTGGTTCAGGGAAGTAATCCGATTTCCACATCAGATCCTCTAGAGGGTGTCTTGAGTGCTCCTCCATTATCAGGCGTCTCACATGAGCCACTTCTATGTATACTATTTTAAAAAACTATACTTAGATTTTTGTATTTTGAATTCACTATAGAAAACATGCATGTACTTATATATATTAAAAATATTTGTCTATGTAGGTTGACACAATGATGAGGATGGGTATTGTAGCACACTTGGATGATCCAAGTCAACTTTAGGAGTCGGCTGCATTTTAGGTTGTTGAAAAAATTATCTATGTGTACGTGCAATTTATTTAGGTCTTTTAAATAGATTAAAACAAAAATTGGGTACACATGTGAATATATATGTGTTAACCTAATTTGTACACATGTGCTTTATAAATGACCTTGTAGGACCTTGTTAGTGACACGTTTCATCCTGTTAATGCCATACCACCTACAATAGCACATGTAGAGCAGGACGACAGAGGAGATGAGCAGCCTCATATGGTATAATTTAAAATTTAGATTATATTTAAAGTCAATTATAATATACATTGTGAACTTAAAGTAAATTTCAATAGAATATATTAAATTCTTTTTCTTCTATAGCATGAGACAAGTCATGTAGCAGAGCATGCAGAGTGGGTTATCAAAGGAGATGAGCAGCCTGATATGGTATATTTTATGATTTTATAAATTAAAATGAATTAAATTATGATTTCTAAACATTTTAAATCCGATTTCAAGTAAATCTTTGTCTTGTTTAGACTGATTTAGATCATCCTAGTCAGCATGGAGTGAAGAGGTCTCTTGATTATAGGGATGATAGGAGTTAGACATATATATGTTTAAGTACATTTCATGTTTTAGTACATATCATGGACTCTATATATGTTTCAATACATGTTGCATACATACTCTTTATACATGTTCTAGTATTTCAGTATTTCATGGACTAGATCTATATATGTTTCAGTATTTCATGGACTCTATATGTACATGTTTCTGTATTTTAGTATTTCACATGTGGACTAGATCTATATATGTTTCAGTATTTTCATGGACTTTATTAATTTTAGTATTTTATGGACTATTGTTGTACATTTACACATTGTTTCCTTAGAGTTTGTCCCTGAATCTTTGAATGAGAATGAAAATGTAGATGTTCTAGACTCTTTAAATGAAAATAGTGGAGTCTTGTCTCCTACTGCTATAGCTCCAGGGGATATTCTAGACAAAAATAAGTTAGATCTACAGGATATAGATATCCAATCTATGGTTAATGATATCATGAATAAGATTGGGAATGAGTTTATGGAGAATACTGCAGAAGAAGTGATGAATGAAGAAGATCATTTTGATTTCTCAGAGCATAAACCAATTTCTCAGACAAACTTATCTATTAAGGAATACACTCCAAAGTCTAAAAGGGGAAGAAAATCTAAAAGTAAGAAAACTCAAGAAGAGATAGATTTGGGTGTTCAATGTACTCTTGACAGACATTTAAGATCGAGGAGGGCATGCCTCTCTTCTCGAGAGCAATGAGGATCCTCACTTGGAATGTTAGGGGCATTAATGCCCCTAAAAAAATATGCTTGATAAAGTGTCAACTTGATTCTTGTTGTGCAAATATTGTCCTTTTACAAGAAACAAAGATTTCTACTTCTTTAGGAGAGCTTTTATTTTATAAATGGTCAAAATGGAAGGTGTTAGTGGTGGACTCAGCTAGTGCTTCAGGTGGACTGACAGCCCTTTCAAATATGCAAACTTCTTGTGTTTCCCTTGTTGCTTCTCAATCAAATTGGATGCTTATTCAGGTTCGTTGCATTAAATCAAATTTCTCTTTTTGGTTGTGCAATGTTTATGGTCCTAACTCTACCATTGATAAGCATCTTTTATGGCGTAGTCTTTCCTTTGTTCTAGCTCCTTTCAAAAATGACTTTTTAATAGTGATTGGTGACTTCAATGCAATTCTTTCTCTTGATGAAAAGTCTGGAGGCATAATTCCTCCTCTAAAAATAATGGAGGATTTCAGTAATTTTATAATAGAAAATCAACTTATTGACTGCATTCCTAAGAATGGCTCATTTACCTGGTCCAACAGAAGAAAATACTTTTGTTAAATTACATAAATACTTGATAGATTCTTAGTGTCTCCAATATGGTTTCTCAATTCTTTAAATCTGGTTTCAACTATTTTTCCTTATTCGGGATCAGATCACTACCCAATTGATCTTTGTTTTGATAAAACTTTTGTTTCTTCCTATAAGGCCCCTTTCAAGTTTGAATCTATGTGGTTTTGGGATCAAAACTTTCTTTCCCTTTTAGAAGAAAC
Source organism: Cunninghamia lanceolata (assembly GCA_027924645.1). Taxonomy (NCBI): domain Eukaryota; kingdom Viridiplantae; phylum Streptophyta; class Pinopsida; order Cupressales; family Cupressaceae; genus Cunninghamia; species Cunninghamia lanceolata. The sequence goes on along the minus strand of BSBN01000564.1, from coordinate 6,891,977 downwards.
TTGGAGAAATGCTCCCTATGTTTTGGGCTCTAGAATGTTCCAATTCACAAGAAAATTAAAGTATTTGAAATCCCAAATTAGAATATGGAACTCTAAGAATTTCAAAAACATTTTTGTTGAAAAAAATAGAATTCAGGAAGAGTTACAACTTTTGAATGAACAAATTATTGTTGTTGGGATGAATAAAAGCATTTTTTATTTGGAAACCTCCTTGAAACTACAGCTTCAAGAGGTTCTTGCAAGAGAAGAAGTTTATTGGAGATAGAGGTCAAGAGAGTTATGGCTAAAAGGAGGTGACAAAAATACAAAAATTTTCCATGTTTCTACCAAGATTAGACGTTACAAAAACACTATTCTAAGCATTAATGCATCTAATGGTAGACTTCTGACTAATGAAAATGATATTCAAGATGAGGCCGTTCTTTTTTATAAAAATTTGTTATCCTCCTCTTGTGGTTCCTCTAATTTATCTGAGGAAGCTATTCTCAGAAATATCTCTTCTCTAGTCTCTATTGAGGATAATAATTGTCTCCTCAAACCTTTATCTTTGGAGGAAATTAGATATGTTGTGTTTTCTATGGCTCCAGATAAGGCTCTAGGCCCTGATGGTTTTTTAGCTTTATTTTTTCAGGATTCTTGGGATTTCATTGGGAAAGAAGTTTGGTAGGTTGTGGAAGAAACTAGAAAAACCAAAAACATTCTCAAAGAGCTGAATAATACTTTCCTTGCTATCATTCCTAAGAAGAACCCCCAATCTTTCCTTGATTTTAGACCTATAACTTTGTGTAATACCTTATACAAAATTATTACTAAAGCTATCACTCTGAGATTGGCGTCTTTTATTCCAAAAATTATTTCTAAGGAACAAGGGGGTTTTGTGCCAGAGAAAGAGACTTTAGAGGGTTCTATCTTTGCTCATGAGATTCTTCATACTATTTTTGATCAAAAATTAAAAGCCATGATGTTGAAACTTGATATGCTAAAAGCCTATGATAGAGTTAACTGGAGTTTTCTTTTGAAAGTTCTTAGAAGATTTAGTTTTTTTTAAGCTTTCTGTAAATGGATTTTTTCTTGCATCTCTGGGCATAGCTTCTCTATTATCCTTAATGGGAAAATATGTGGTTTTTTCAAAACTTCTCAAGGGATTCGCCAAGGAGATCCTATCTCTTCTTTTTTTTTTACTATTATGGTTGAGGCTTTAAGTAGGAGTATTCAAGTAGCTGTCACAAAAGATGATTGGATGGGTCTTAGAAGTAATCATTTTCCTTCTCCAATTAATCATTCTCTTTTTGTAGATGATACTCTCCTCTTTGGAAAAGCTTCCTTGAGAGAAGCTAAAAGTATTAAATCAGTTCTTGTTGCTTATTGCTTTGTCTCAGGTTAAAAAGTTAATCCTCAAAAATCTCAGATATTTTTCTTCTTTTCTGATACTTCTACTCAGGTAAAGATTTACAACATTTTGGGTTTTAACTTGGGATCTCTTCCTTCTCAGCATTTGGGTGTCCCATTTTTTTCTGGTGCAAATAAAAATGACTTCTGGATCAAAGTTTTGGATTCTATAAGAGACAAGATTTCTACTTGGAAAAATAGATGGATAACCTTTTCAGGGAAACTTACAATGATTAGATCTGTTTTGACAATCATTCCAGTTTATCTTATGTCTATTCTAAATATGCCTAAGGGGATTTTGATGGATTTGCAGTAAATTATTTGGAACATTTTATGGAAAGACAATTTGGATACTTTAGGAAAGAGGCCCTTCCTTTAATTTCTTTAGATAAATGTTGTGTTCCAAAAAGAGAAGGAGGTGCTGGTATTTTAAATCTTGATTTGGGAGAAAAATTAGCTTGGCAGATGTATGTGAAGCCTCGGCTTAAGGGGTGTAAGATTATACAAAAAAAATATTTAGATTCTTAGGAACCTAAAAGAATTTTTACAGTGGCTAATCCTCCTCTAGGATCTCATGTTTGGAACTTTATTTTAAAAAGTAGAGAAGTTATCCTCCCTTATCTTTCTTGGACAATTCATAATGGATAAAGAGCCCTCTTTTGGGAAGACTCTTGGAATGGGTTTCCAAAAATGGATGGCTATCAAGGTCTAACAGAGGCTAAATTAGTTTTATCTTCTCAATGGGGTATTCATGTGAAAGATTACTTTAGTGTATCTAAATCTTTTTCAGGAGAACTAGTTTGATGGAATGACTTTATGAATCTTGATTTTCTACAAAATTAGAAAGATATTCTCACTAATATTTTGAATTCTAGAAAAGTCTTTTTTCTCCAATACCAAATAAACTAATTTGGTGCCCTTCAAAATCTAGGTCTTACTCTATAAAACAAGGTTATTTATCTCTAACCTCAGTTAAAATAAATGATTATGATTGGCCAAATTCTCTATGCTGGGGAAAGTTTGTTTTGCCTAAGGCTAGAGCCTTTTCTTGGTTAGCCCTAAAAAATAAAATATTAACTAGTGACAGATTGGTTAAACTTGGCTTTGCAAGCTCCTTTAAATGCATTATGTGTGGGTCTCAAGATGAAACCTTGAATCATATTATTTTGTTGTGCTCTTTTGCTTGGAATTTCTAGAACTGGTTATTTCAAAAACTTCATTGGTATTCTCCTCTTCCAGATACCCTCGTCAATTTGTTTTTAAGTTGGCATATCTTTCATAAAAAAGCCATGTTGTTAGAACTTTGGATGGTTTCACATTCTATTTTGATTTGGAATATATGGATAGAGAGAAACAAGAGGATTTTCAAAAAAGAATCTCTTCTTCTTAATGATGTATTATTCAAAATTGAAAGCTCCATTTTCAAAAGTTGTTATGTCTCAAATAAAAAATTTAGATTTCACTCAGTGGGATGATACTATGTTATCTGAGTGGAAAATGATTAAGTTAATCAATTCAGGATGCTTGTCAAACAAATTTACTTCTACTCTTCATAATGATCGTAAGTTTGTGCCTTAGATACCCCCTTCTCCAAACTGATTCAAAGTAAATTTTGATGGTGTCTCTAAAGGTAATGCAGGGATTTCAGGTATTAGTTGTGTGAAAAGAGACAATTTTGGGAAACTTATTAGTGCTCAAGCTAAGAGAATAATAGATGGAACAAATAATATAGCTGAAGCTCAGGCTCTTCTTCGTGGCATTAGAACATCAATGAATTTGGGTTTAAAGAAAATAATTGTGGAGGAAGATTTTAAAGTCATTATTCAAGCTTTTCAGAAGAAAAGTGATAGGAATTGGAGATTTAGTTATATTCTTCATCAGGCTTGGAGATTAATGCACAATTTTGAGGATTTTCAAATCCTTCATACTCTTATAGAAGGAAATAAAGTTGCAGATTGTCTTGCAAATATAGCCTGATGTATCCCTAGAGGCTCTATTCACATTGATCAACATTCATGTTCCAAATTTCCATTGCTCTTGGGACTATTAAAAGATGAAGAAAAAGATTTCTAATTCTCTTGTAATGAGAGAACTTACTAACTTGTTTTTTCTATTTGACAGGGGATCACATTTTTAGATTTCTTATAATTCTTTTTCTCTCTTGATGCATAGTACTTTAGGCCACATGGATGATGTCATTTCCCCGCGTGGCACTTCCTTGGGTTTCTGTGTTAAGCTGAACAAGTTGGTGCTCTATTCATTTCACTCGGGGTGATTTGCAATTTCTTCATTATAATCTTGTGGAGCAATTATCTCTTACCTAAAGTTCATGATTTTTAGTGAAGATATTTATTCTTTCTTGGTCATAAGCACTATGTTGAGGACAACTTATTTGATGACGGCTCATGTGTGCTTTTTTTTTTATACCGCACTATGCCATTGGCACTGGCATTCACTTCTTCTTTGGGTTGGCTTTGATTTTCTTTTCTTCTCTATTCTGGATTTGGCTCTCTGTTTTAGATCATGGCAGTTATACCATGAAACTTTAGAATTCTTATGCAAATTCAACTTTGGGAGCAACCATTCCATGGTCGGATCGACACTGGAGGCCTCTCAAGAGTGTTTAAAATTCATAATGTAGATGTTGAAGAAGCCCTTTTTGAGGTTTGTGGAAAGGACTTTCTCTCTCTTTCAAAAGTCTATTATGCTTCACAGCTTGCTTCCCATTTTCTGTCGAATGCTATGGACCTCATACAAAATGTTGATATTGTTAAGAGATTAGCTTCTATTTACATTCATGATTTCCTTTTGACTACAGAGAAGCTCCATGTGGGCTTTGTCGCTTATGATTTTCATGTGGGGATAGTAGATATAGGAGGACTCTTTAAACGCCAGGAAATTATGGACAAGCCATATATCAATTGTGTCTATTAGGCTTTTGTTCTTAGTGTGCAGAATAATTGCTTTGATTCTTTGAAATGTTCCTTGCAAGTCCATAAAAAATAAATTGGATCATCCTAAAAGGAGAAGCTTGAGGATGTCTACAATTCTTGGAATTTCCTTTTGCATTTTTAGCCCCCTGCACTGTTTGCTCCAGATGATGTTAATCTTACTACCGGCGAAGATGAATTAGTGAGTTTTTAAGGTTTCAAAGTGGCAGATTTAAACTCTATGAATCCTTAGTTTTACTATTATCTAGTTTGTTACTTTTTGGTGGCATGGCTTTGCCTTATTTCTGTTGCTATCTTGAGCCCTTTTTTGGTATGCTCATAATTTTAAAATCTTGGTCTATGGACCACTCTATGTAAAAGCACTATATTTTAATATAATATTATGATGCTATGCATCCTTACTAAGAAAAAAACTAATAAAATATTCACAAGTTAGCAAAAACATATAAGCATTTCAAATATTTTTACTTTACAAATTTGATTCATGTAGTCAAAACATTCGATAGTATTAGAATAGGAATAGGTTTAATTATACAAATGTGAAGCACATGTTATATATCATTACTTTAGATGCTATACATGTATTACTTTGATGCTATTCAAGTTCATGAAAATCAACAATATACAAGAATTAAAAATATGCTTAAGGGGATCAGAGAATTCAAAATTTACTTAAGGGGATCAAAGAATTCAAAGTATGTCTAATGTTCAATCACAATTGATATAATTAATTTAGATATATATGAATTAAGGGGTCCTAGGAGAAATGATGGCTTAAGGGGTCCTAATAGGATGTCTTAAAGGGTCCTAATAGGATGTCTTAAGGGGATCAAATAATTCAAAGTATGTCTCATGTTCAATCACAATTGATATAATTAATTAGGATATATATGTCTCATGTTCAATCACAATTGATATAATTAATTAGGATATATATGAATTAAGAGGTCCTAGGAGAAATGATGGCTTAAGGGGTCCTAATAGGATGTCCTAAGGGGTCCTAATAGTATGTCTTAAGGGGATCAAAGAATTCAAAGTATGTCTCATGTTCAATCACAATTGATATAATTAATTAGAATATATATAAATTTGGTGAAGTTGCCCAAGGCAACCGAATTTAATAGTAATATACATGACAAAGTGATTATGAAAAATGATGGTTAAGGGTTCCTTGTACGATGTCTTAAGGGGATCAAATAATTCAAAGTATGTTTCATGTTCAATCACAATTGATATAATTAATTATAATATATATAAATTTGGTGAAGTTGCCCAAGGCAACCAAATTTAATAGTAATATACATGACAAATTAATTATACATTCAAATTTTAATAAGTTTCAAAGTAGGAAAACATGTACATAACGAACAAAATATATCAAATATTAATTTTTATATATAAAAGTGTAGAGTAATTGTGTATGTACATATACAAATTTGGCATATATGCCAGCTCAAAACAATATTTACAAAATATTAGCTATGCCATCTTAAGGAAATCCAAAACTTGCAGCGGATCATGAAAATGTAGCCTCTTCACACCACCTGATATCAAAATGATAATAAATCAATTTTAACTATGTATATAAGCAATATCAATATATCATCAAAACATGTATATATATATATATATGTACATATATATATATATACATACATATATATATATATATGTATGTATATATATATGTACATATATATATATATATGTACATATATATATATATATATGTACATATATATATATATATATATATATATATATATATATATATATATACTTACCTCTATTTACAAGTATTCCATGTTGTAGGTTGAATCTGCATCCTCTCTCTTTTTTCTCAAAGTATGTGATGAATGTGATGATGGCTGAAGGATACAAAATGACAATAAATAAATGTTAACTGTGTATATAAGCATAAAATACATGAGTCAATACAAATTTTAAGAAAAAGGGAATAATATAGAAGGTGAAATGATAATGAAAGAATATATCAAAAACACAAAACATTGATGAAATATGTAACTAGATAACATGTGATATGAATGATATGAGTATATATACAATTACCTAATGTATTCACTTTAAGTTAAAGACTACAAATTTGATCTAACAAATTTGTATGGTCAAAACTTGTAGTGACAATCATGCAAAAATCTACTTGTAGGGTACACCTACAAAATAATTAATGTAAGTAAATAAACTATATATGAATGAGTCAATACAAATTTTAAGATAAAGAGAATAATTTATAGAAGGTCAAATGAGAATGAAAGAATATACAAATGTTCATTGATACAATCATCCAGGATCTCTAGACTTGTAGGGGACCTGCAAAAATAATGAATGTAAGGGGAGGTAAGAGGATGGCTTAAGGGGAGCTAAGAAGATGACTTAAGGGGATGTAAGAGGATGGATTAAGGGGATGTAAGCTTGGATGACTTAAGGGGATGTAAGTGAGGGGGAGTAAGGGGAGAAAATTATGTGCCATGTGAGAAAATTAGTTCTATATTTATAGTAAATTGATTAAGGGTAGGTAAGAGGATGGCTTAAGGGGAGCTAAGGGGATGACTTAATACAACTATATTAATTATCGATTAAACATATACAACTTATACATACCTAAAAATTTATTCCATTGTACCATCTGCATCCTCTCTTTTTTGCAATGTATCTATGATTGTCTCATTCTCTTCCATAGAAATTGTCCATATCTCTTTATTATCAGGTCTTCCATGATAACTTACTAGTTTTATATTTGTTGCCACCACCAAATGCAAGTAGTGTATAATCTTCTTATGTGTTTCATAATCTTCAAATGCAAGAAAACCATTCTTCCTTGTTAAATGTATTTTTGTATCCAAGTGCCAACAACCACCACCGAACCTGTTGGATATTGAAAGCCATCATCATCTTCTTGAGGTGCTATTAACTTATGTTTAGTCTCCACACATTGAGCCAACCAATATTATCTTTCCTCTTCATTCTCCTCAGGTGCAACAACAACATACACATGTCCTGCAAACAAAATTTAATTCAATAACTTGTGTCATATATAATTTGCCAATTTCTACATACATGCATCCATATATAATTAAATATATTACAAAATAGTAATAAAGTGAAATAAAATGAAATAAATTGAATTAAATTACCTTCTTGTACAAGGTCTGAAACATGGTCATAGTCATCTGATGCAAACACTTGATCATTGTCTTTAATTGTTGTTTCATATTGATCATGTGTTTGTGCAAGTGTCAATGATCTTTGCTTCCACTCTTCAATCTATTATGTAATCTCACATGTTTCCCAATCTCCTGAAATACAAAACTGACAAAAATATGTAAGCTCCCTTATCCATATAGTCCATGTGCTTGCATTCAAACTCTTAAATGAATGCCATTTAGTAGATCCATTGACTGTCTCACAATCAAGTCTAGGTAGAATGTTCTCTTCTTCAATCAACCAAAAGAATCATCAAACTGTAGAGTACTCACTTGATCCTATAGATAATTTTGTATTACATCAATCCACAATCTCACATGCATCTTTAAATTTTACTGCATCCTCAAATTTCAATTGCTCTCTAGCAAGAATTATTTTAACACATGCACTAGCTCCATCATGTTCTCCTTTACCATGTCCAACTTCAAAAAAACTCCACATATGTTGGACATTATTTTCCTTGTGAACCCTACTTAACTAATAAAACATTTGAGCATTCGTGAACTGTCACGTACAATTATCTAACCATATGTGATGTTCTGTCATATGGATTCCTCTTTCTCTTAAATTTGTATAAAATATATTGAAACAATATTGAACAATATGCAAAAGCATTTTTGGATTCAATTGTGTGAGATTTTTGTTATCAATGTTTTGAATCACACTTTGTGATTCATCACCAGGATGAGAAGAGCTGTAGGAAAGAACAAACTTTGATGAGTGTAACCGATTGTTGCTCAAATAGAAATGATATTACCTCAAATTTTTTCTATCATCCTCTATACTATCATCCTCTGTACTATCATCTGCATGCCTGTATACAATATGAACAAACATAGCCACCTGCACTGAATTGTAAGATTGTGATTGGATTTCCTCTTGTGGAGCAAGAGTATAGTTTTCTGCAAAATCAACCACTGATAGTATAGTTCCAACCAGAAATGTGTTTCTACATGTGCAAAATTGTATATCAAGCCAGCAAACATGTTGAGAGTGTTTGACATATTTTGGTACAATCTTACTCTTAAAATCTAATATGAATGCATGCACACTAATTTTTTCTGTGATTAAATCGCAATGCTTTCCTAATTTTCCATCCTTTAAAGAATACTCAACATTCTAAAATATTTTAACATCCACTAATTGTTGTCTAAAATTATTTTCAACACTTTCATGCATACAAACTCCTAAGAATGAAAGATTGCCACAACTAGTGCATTGTCTAGAAATACATGAACTTAAATAAAATAAATGCCCATTAGATCTTTCACAAAACAAACCTGTTATAAACTCCTTGATTGTTGTAGGTGGCATATTAATACTACATTCTTGCATAATCATGTTAGTATATATCAAAAAACTTCATAATAATAACAAAATTGCACATGTGTTTACAACAACAAGAGATTCGTTACTTATTAATTTTGACATACCAAGGTTTACATTTTTCAAATAATCTTTGACTTATGGTAATATTTCTAGGTAACACTGAATCATCTAAACATTTTCTATAAAATTCGGTTTTAGTTGTGTCTAATAGGTGTTTTGGATGAGGATCACGAATTTTAGACCCCACTCTTAATTTTAAAACATCTCTAGCATTAGATGATACCCTAGTATTATCATGCCAATATTTTTCAACCAAAGATTTGATTTCAATATTCAATTTCATGTCAGACCTTGGGAGCCGACCACTAAAACTCCAACATTGGTTGATTGGATCATTTTCTATATTTTCTCTTCTCTTTGCAGCTCTTACCAATGTTTTAGGATGTATGTTTAGAATTCCACTAATGTTGCACTTAATATTCTTTTATCCAAAGTTGTTTTATTAACTATAGCAGTTGTTATAGCTCATCGTGTTGCATTCTTATCTTTAGATGGACTCTTCTTTCCAATAGACTCAATGGCACTAGCAACAATACATATAGCATGTTTAAGTGATTCATCTTTTCTTTTTGGTTTCACAAAAATGCCTAACTTTTTCATTACTTTTCTCATTTTCCACATTCTCAACAATTGCATCATGAGTTGACATTGAAATGATAATTTTTTTTGATAAAAAAATTGTTTGTATAATATATTGGCATGCGTTCTTATTTGTCTCCAAGAAATCTTACCAGGAAGATTATCCAAAACAATACTTTCAATTTTTTAAAAATATTTTCGTTTTCAACAACACAAGGATTTTTATTTTCTACAACAAAAGGATTTTCATTTTCAACAACAAAAGAATTTTCATTTTCAACAACAAAAGGATTTTCATTTTGACCAACACAAGGAATCTCTTTTTCAATATTTATTTCTACAACTTGTCTATGAATTAAATCAATCTCAACATTGTTATATCCAACTTCTTTTAAATGGTCAATGCCAATATAATCTATAATCATATTTTCCATATCATTCAAAGGTGGATTTGAAGATGCACCTGGATTCGTGCCTATTGTCACATTCTCCATAGCATTGAAAGGTGGATTTGAAGACATACTAGGATTAGTTTCTATAATCGAATTATCTTCCACATTCACCTCTTGCAAATTTGAATCATCTACATCCATGGTCTCTTCAATGTTTTTATCTTGAATAGTCATGGAATCAGATGCTTCAACATTATTTGTTGCTCGAATCCTCATTCTTCCATCTCTTTGTCATTTTTCCTCATTCTCTTTATTTTCTTGAATTTCTTCAGGGGTCAATACCTACCTATCTTTCCTCTTTTGACATTGATGTGATCCCATGATTACAAAATTCTGAAGTACAAATGAATTTCAATAGTAAAAGTCTCTTTTTTATTCCTCCATCAAATGAGTAGAAAATGAACACAATTCCACTTAAAAATTGTCCCAATGTTGCTTCCTTCCAAAATTCAAATGAACTTGCAAGTTCAAGAGCATGTAGAAGACAAGATTTGATAAAAAAAATTGTAGAAAAAGTCGCTGTCGGCTATATAGAGTAATGTAAGATGCAAGTTGTAGACTTGATAGTACTTTTTTTATCAGTGAATTAAAAAAAAGGTCAAAAACTAAACAGGATCCCGAACTTAGGATACGGGATCTCATTTATGAAACAAGATCCCGTTTAGGATATGGGATCTCGTTTATGAAACAAGATCCCGTTTAGGATACAGGATCTCGTTTATGAAACGGGATCCCATTTCTAAAGCGAGATCTCGTTTCATGAAATTTCAAATCTAGGTGTGGTTTCTGCTATGGGTTTTGGGTCAGGAAAAGTCTTGGGAACCCGACCCTTGGCTTTGGACTTGTTTTGACCTGCAACTTGAAGGTCATGTCAGTGTCACTAGAAAAGAGTGACTTTAGACATGTTTGAAGATATTTTTTATAGATTTGTTTGACGAAATTAAAACCCATTATAGATGAGATTATGTAGATTCCAAATATGTATTTTTTTACAATTTGATTATTTTTTCTATTTTTCAAATATTTTTTGATGAAATTGGTCCATAAACTTGAAAAGGTTTTTTTATTATTTTAATAACTTTTTATTAAAATAATTTTTTGAAAAACAATTACACCTCAACAATATTCAGATAATTCTTTTCAATTTGAAAAAAATTAAAAAATGATAAGTTTAGGTCATCTTATGCATGACATACACGAGGGATTTTCAAAACAATAATTACGACCAATAAAAAATATTAAAAAAATAAAAAAATATCCTCATCAATCTTCAATGTGTTACAGATCTTTTCCCAAAAAGATTCAGAAAAATACAATTATTTAGGTCAAAATATGGTTGACGCACATGTGCATGGTATGGTAAAAAAAAGTGACTTTTAAACAGTGGTTTTTAGACATGCCTATTGAAAATCAATTTGTATCATCTGGGTATTAAAAAAATCACATATTTGGAAACTAGACTTCAAGTACTACATTTCATATTATAGAATTTTTTAAAGATTCAATCTTTAAGTGCTTCAAATTTTTAGGTCAAATGTGACAAATTCAGAAAATCAGGGAAAACACTTCCACTTTTTGGCCAAAAAGTGGAGTCAACTTCTTGCACACACCCATAGTTGTTCACCTTCATTTCTAACAATTTCTACTCAAAACTCCTAATATTGATCTAGAAGCTTTGTCATTATTCTAATGTATATTTCTACCAATCATTTATCTTAAACTCTCTAGAAACTACTCTAAACTATCTTGAGACATGAAAATTTTTAAATTTTAGTGATATTAGAGAGCCAGCCTCAATTAGTCCCCTTGTGGGTAATTCAACAACTATCCACATATAGAAATATGAGAGGTGTGTGTACTCAAATCTAGGTGGATTTGTGAAGATGATATATGTAATAATGATTATTACATAGGCAAAACTCAAGGGGTCTAGACTAAGAGCTAGGTGGTGTGTGTAAGGTGATAGATGGAGAGGGAGATGAACACAAGAGATCACAAAAATAAGAGGGAAAGGGCTTTGGAAAGAGTTCTAGGAAGGCTAGGTTTTCAAATTTGGCATGAAAGGATAAGGGTTTGGGTGACTTGGAAAGGAGAAGAATGGAGACTAGCGCTAACATGAAAGGGGCAAAATAAGCTACACAATAACACCATTCAAAGGGACAAAGAGGCTTCATATCTCAAAATCTTTAATGATGTCTTTAGCCTATTCTGCTTGATTATAAACCTTGAAATGGCCTTGAGGATGGATAGATGGATGGAAATAGTACTTTCTTTTGATTGCTTTGCATGTGAGAGCATAATGAGTGAAAAGTGGAGGAAAATGAGTTTATAAAAGGTTCTATAAGTTTTTGGCTAAGTGAATGTTGGAAACATAGTAAGGATCTAGTTTGGGTTAATTTTGGTGGAAAAAGTCAACAAAGCTAGCCCTACTAGATAAGAGTACACATAGGAAATGGAGTGAATGACATTTAATGATGAAGGCTCCAAATTTCTAGTGGAAGCTAAGGGGGTCATTCTAAGGCTTAGGAAAGTGATATCATGTATTTATGATCAATGGGAGTTAAAAATGGGCTAAACAAATCTCTTAAACATACTCTAGGAAATAAACACTAAAGTGATGACACAAATGTATTAAAAAAGCTATAGGGTATGCAATTTTTATTATTAAATATACCTCTCGATCTCATAAAAGGTGGGATTTCCACCTACATCCACCTCCACCTTAATTTTCTTCTTGATTTGTGTAATGGATGGGTCGAAGAGGTTGAGTTTGTTTAGATAGAGAGGGGCCAATTGAGGTATTGAAGTTTGGGTTGTGAAGAACTCATTCAATGTTGGAGAAGGCTCAAGAGGAGTGGTAACTTTATTAAAGGTAGGAAGAAATTTCTCATGGGACCTAGAAGCATCCTAAGCCATCTAAATATCATGTGGAGGTGACTAAGTAGGTGGTTAGATTATATTTTTCAGAGCTATCTCAAACCATAGGATCATTTTGCACATGCGTAGGATTTTCAAAAGTATCCAATCCACCTCAAGAAACCAGATTAATAATGTTCCAAGTTTGGGGTTCACAAGCATCAAAGTGAAGAGACACTTAGGCACCTCACCCTAAATGAAGCATGGCATTAGGATCCAATGAGAAGATAGGAGAGCAAGCTCCTCTAAACAAGTAGGGTCCCTTTTAACCTTGAAAGTGTCTTCTGCCCCCACTAGAGCCTTGATAATCTCTCAAAACCTAAGATCCTTAACCTCTACCCCAAGAGTTCTTCTCTTGATCAAATGAGTTGTTGGTTTTTTCCCTGACTGGATGTTCATTCCCAGATTTCCCTACAAAGTAGCCATCAGTGATCAACAGGATCTCTGGGCTAGGGACCAACAGTATAGGAGATAGACTCTATTTTTATCTCCTCTTCTTCTTTAGGCTCTGCAAAACCTAGGGGGGTATTCCCTATTCAACACCCATGAGAATATGCTTGTGAGTTGGCTTGGGATGTTGATACAAAGCAGATAAATCCTCATGTAAGTAGACCAAAACTGTAGGATAAGTGCAAAGGAGCTAGCTTTGGGCCTATGTTCAGTTGTGAATCAGAGGATCTTGGTCCTAAACTACTTCTAAGGTCTTAATGGTTTGATTTGAAAGTATGAGTTTGATTTATGTGTTTGGATGCAAAACTAGGACCTGGTGTGTAATCTCAATGTAGAGCTAGATTGGTGCCTATCCATGGCTTGGAGTCAGTAGACATACACCTGTGAATGATCAGCATGAACACACTAAAACTAGATTTCAAGGGGATGTTGTGATATCTGCCCTACAGATACCTCTCAGAACAGAGTGTTAAGTTATCTCTACTTATGGTATCCCTATTGCAGTATATCTTTCCCAACACTTAATCTGAAAACACTTTAATCTACCCTTTGAGCAGAAGTTGAAAGATCAAGCATTCAATACAGGAATTCTATATTCTAGAATCCTAGACATCCCTTAGATATCTAGATTCAGAAGAAGGACACATGCAATACTGGAGACAGAATAACAAAACACATGCAAATACATCATTACTCATATAAAATCAATCATGAAATCAGTAGATTCATGCATGAGACATACAAGAGATACATAAACTCACAAAATCACCTGCACAGAGCAACCAGAACCAGTTGTATCTCATTACAGAGCCAGATATGTCCAGTTTTCAACCAACCAACAATAAGCAACACTACTTGGCTGTTATAGCACAAGCATGTACCTTCAGCAATTAATCACCCAGTCTTCTCAAAATTTTGAAATTCTACCAAATGCAGAGCACCGTGAGAATGGTACTCGAAACAATTAATGCACAAGCTGAAAAGAAAGCTGGGAATGGTTGAGCTCGATCCCCATGCTGCTACCTGAGAATTTTCCTTTGCAATTGGGTAGCTACCTAGTCAATCCGGCCATACCTCTGCATTTTCCATGCCATTAATGTCGTGTCAAACCCGCAGCCTCCTTGGAAACCGTCACAGTGCTCCTATGGAACTTTCCCGCCTGAAACATGCCTAAGGACGTAAAGAAAACTAATGTTCCAACTTTAAAATATGGCTGTCGATCATTTCCCATCGCAAGACTCATGGCCTCAAATCACTTTGAAAAGTTGAGAACCATTGGGAATGTGCCACGTAGGCACTTTTACTTTCGTTGACTCTTCCACCTTTGTGAAAACAAAAGTCCCACATTTGTCCTGCAGGGACCTTTCTATCATTTTATAAACAGGACCGCAAGTATGCTAAATGTCAAGCATTTTACCCTGCTCGACCCACGAACCCTTCGCCAATAGCCCATCGGCCCATCTCCTGCCATCAGAGCAAATGAAAACCCTCCTGCCGACATCACATGTTTCCCCGATGAACACCTCCGTCGACGAGACGTAGACTATCGGAGCGACAAAAAACACCTTCACCGATCATCAAGTCACTCCAATGGTCACCCTCATCGGCCAGACTCGCACCATCAGAGTAACTCCCCTCGGACACACCAATCACATCAATCACTCTGATGGCAGCTCCATCGGCAAGAACAACCCTATCGGCCTAATACTCCACGGTCTGCCCGATACTCTTCATTACGCCGATGGCATTCCCATCGGCCAGACCCCAACACATCGGCGGGACCTAAAACCCCTTCACCGATAGCAATACTCTCACCGATGATTACCTTGAACAACCCTCATCGGCCTGACCGTTACCATCGGTGGGACACATAACACTGCTGCCGATAGATAAAGTCTTGGCGATGGAATGAACATACCACTGTGAAGAGCGTGATCGCCAAGACAAAAGTGGACTCACGCCGAAGGACATATAAAAAAAAAATTTATAGGAAGGTGCTTGAATATACATATTTAAGCACCAACATGAGTTTCCCCTATTCTAACCAAACATGACTATGTTGCAAACTACTATTTCAAATGTTCATTCCAATAATATATATCTCAATTGGAAGACTAGCTAGAAATTCAACTATGAATTTAAATGAGAACTTTCATCACATGATTAAGCTAAATACAATATAATCTATGAAATAATTAATACTTTGCCATTTCTACCCACATTTGCAATAGTGACAAAGAATGATCAATAGATCAAATATACTTTCTTCCATTATCCATTTGGAATGATAAATCCTAAGTATTTAATATGAACACAAAATTTGTATATTTCCCATATCAGTCCAACTTAGGACTTCGTATCAACCAAATGAAACACATCCATTACTGTCATCATACCTAGAACTTATCAAGTGCATCTATTAGAACATGGTTTATACCACCACAAGATTTATCATATGCTCATTAGGTCATACATCTCTACAAGATTCCTGATAAGTTACACAATTTGTTACTCCTATGTTTCCAATCAAATTAGATGTAATTATTATGTTCAACACACCTATTGGTCATGGCACCATCCAATGTACTTACATGCATATGAGGCTCAAACATGAAGGAAGGATGTTATAGTTACTCACAAAGCTAAGATTTAAGATTTGAAAGAAATTTTACACTGAGAGGCTCATACAAAGGTCGTGGATGAATTATCAAACTACTTTAAAAGAGAGTACTTCTAGTATTTAGCATGCCAAACTCCAACATAATGAATATTTAAGCAAACCCACCATACCAAATCATATTCCACACACCTCACTGTCAGCATTAAAACTTGGTCAAATAACAAAATGCATGCGAGAATGCTCAAAAACTTTGAAAACTACAGCCTCTATTAAGAGACTAAGGCAAACTAAAGAGCCTTGGTGGCCAAATTTGAAATAGGCAAATGGGTCGACCGTACGTCCTTTTCAACAGTCAAACAATACTATGAACATTTATAGCTCAAAAACTACCTTTCATTTATACAAATAATGTTGGGTTAAACTAGCTCTTGGGTTAGAGTTAGTGGATTAACCATAAGTGGTCTTGAGCACATGGTTTTGTGCTATTTGTATTGGTCCATGGTTTTGAAGCTCATGGTTTTGAGCCCATGGTTTTGCATGTATGGAAGTCTATATAATGGCTTGGTGACTCCATTGTATGTGTGGTTGGTTGAAGCCACTAGGCTCAGTCCGGTTGGGGCCGAGGGTTAATATGAAGATCTTCATTGCTAGTTTTTCCCCTGGTTTGGGGTTTTCCAAGCTCGGTAATCAAACGCTCAAGCCATATCATTTCTTTGGCTCCTTCCATGAGTGCAATGTATTTAGCCTCTATGGATGACAGAGCTACAACTTGTTGCAACCGAGAAACTCAACTAATGGTTGCCCCAGCAAATGTAAATGCATAACCAGTGGTAGACCGACGTTTATCTAAATCTCTGGCCATATCTGAATCAACATAACCACAAAGATGAATGCCAGTACCTCCAAAACATAAACAATAATGTGATGTACCTTTCAAGTACCATAGAATCCACTGAACTACCTGCCAGTGTAATTTGCCCGCATGACTCATGAATCTGCTCACAACTGCGACTGCTTGTACAATGTCCAGATGAGTACATACCATTGTATACATTATACTGCCAACTACAGATGTATATGGAACAGACCTCATTTTTTCTTCCTCTTCCTAATTTTTTGAGACATAGCTGAAGATAGTCGGAAATGATCAGCCAAAGGAGTAGATACCGGTTTGGCATGAGACATATTAAATCTGTCCAACACTTTGGCAATGTAGTTTGCTTGGGACAACCTAAGTTCTCTTTTATTTTTGTTTCTAAATATTTGCATCCCAAGGATTCTTTTGGCTAGTCTGAGGTCTTTCATGGCAAAACAAAGAGCCAAATGTTGCTTCAGCTGAGCAATAATCTTAACACTAGTACTAGCAACTAACATATCATCCACATAGAGCAAAAGAATGACAAACTCACCGGTATTTAGCCTCTTAGAGTAAATACAAGGATCTGATTGGCATCGAATAAAGTTGTTATCAGTCATGAAGAGGTCAAATTTTAAATACCATTGTCTTGGAGCTTGCTAACCCCAAGACCAAGTTTAAAGGAGGGATTGTTGGGTTAAACTAGCTCTTGGGTTAGAGTTAGTGGATTAACCATAAGTGGTCTTGAGCACATGGTTTTGTGCTAGTTGTATTGGTCCATGGTTTTGGAGCTCATGGTTTTGAGCCCATGATTTTGCATGTATGGAAGTCTATATAATGGCTTGGTGACTCCATTGTATGTGTGGTTGGTTGAAGCCTCTAGGCTCAGTCCGGTTGGGGCTGAGGGTTAATATGAAGATCTTCATTGCTGGTTTTTTCCCCAGTTTGGGGTTTTCTAGGGTAAATCATGTGTAGTGGTTTGTGTTCTTGTTGCATGCCTGTGTTTTTTGTTTCTGCTGCATACTTGGCTGTGTATGGGTTGTGAATTTTTCTTTTATTGTTCAACAACTAGTATCAGAGCCACTGGAAATTGATAATGCCACAACTCAGAAGAATTTAATGTATATAATGCAGGCTTACAACGTGTGGAGATAAGATAGTATTTATTTTTTGATCTAGTATTCTTGCTGAAACAAAATGTTTGAGCCTGTGTCTCAGTGCTCTGGCTCCCAGAAGAAGGTTGAGCAGTGCAAGATTGGTCGTGGTTGCTGCTATAGGCATGTTCCTGGTAAAAATTGTTGCATCCAGTTACTGCATGTAAGGTGCTGTAGGTCCAAGGCTGGCTATAGCAAGAACAAAAATATTTGTAATGGAGTTGTAAAATTAATACATGTATATGGGCTAATGGCTGTAAGACCTGGTATGGCTTGCTTGATCCCTGAAATGACCAAGAGGGCATTGCACTTGGTGCTTGTGGAAGAGCGGTTTGATGCTAACCCCAAGACCAATTTTAAAGGGGGGATTGTTGGGTTAAACTAGCTCTTGGGTTAGAGTTAGTGGATTAACCATAAGTGGTCTTGAGCACATGGTTTTGTGTTAGTTGTATTGGTCCATGGTTTTGCATGTATGGAAGTCTATATAATGGCTTGGTGACTCCATTGTATGTGTGGCTGGTTGAAGCCTCCAAGGTCAGTCCGGTTGGGGTGAGGGTTAATATGAAGATTTTCATTGCTGATTTTTTCCCTGGTTTGGGGTTTTCTAGGGTAAATCATGTGTAGTGGTTTGTGTTCTTGTTGCATGCTTATGTTTATTGTTTCCGCTGCATTCTTGGCTGTGTATGGGCTGTGAATTTTTTTTTATTGTTCAACAAATAAGCCATATTATCTTTTCAATCAATCAAACAAGAATGTGAATGCTTAAAATCTCACGACTTCCTTTCTTCCTCTCGTTCACAAAATTTAACCATGCCTATGATCAAATTAAAACAAATATTAAAATAAATTAACTTGACAATCCCAAGTCATGTTTTATTTTAAAAAAGAAAGAACTAGCAACCTTCTTAAATTAACTTTTTTTATATTGAAGGAAGCAAAGATACAAAAATAAACAGAAATAGCTACCAAATCAACTGCTGATCATACAACCACCACTGCCAACAGCACATGAGAAGCAATAAAGACCCAAACTGAAAGTTTATGTAATGTACATTCCTAACAGTGAACAACAAAAAGAAAAATAGCAACAAGCAACAATAAACAACAACATAAGCCATCAGAATGAGCCAAAGACTCTACTGGTCCAACTGGAACAGCAATAGCAAACATGAAACCCTGCAACTGATCTGTTGTATCAGCATAAACTCTCGAATCTACTACTTGCTTGGCCTAACCAATGAACTCTTCAAATTGACTTCCCATCTTTGAAGCTAAGATTTCAAACAACTAGCCTGATTATCAAGGTCTTCATTAGCCATGAGTAGATCCTTGTTTGTAGAGGTCAGAATATACACTTGGAGAGATAAATCCACACAAATCCTGTGAATTTCAAACTACAATGGAAGGATTGTCTGTGAAAGAGCAGCCAAGCATCAAAGCTTCCAGATATGATTAATGATAATAATCTGACAAGTGTTTGAAATCATGTTGTGAGAATTGGAACAGCCAAGAAGAGTTGATTTCCAAGACCAGGGAAAATGGATGATGGTGTTGGTTTTTTCCCAAACTAGATGCTTACTCCCAGATTTCCCTACAAGGTAGCCATCAATGATCAACAGGATCTCTGGGCCAGGGGCCAACAGTGTAGGAGATAGACTCTATATTTTATCTCCTCTTCTTCTTCAGGCTCTGCAAAACCTAGGGGGGTATTCCCTACTCAACATCCATGAGGATATGCATACAAAGGCTGGGATGCTGACAGAAAGCAGATAAGTCCTCCTGTAAGTAGACCAAAACTGAAAGATAAGAGCAAAGGGGCTAGCTTTGGGCTTATTTGCAGTTGTAGACAGAGGACTTAGATCCTAAACTAATTCAACTGTCCTAATGGTTGTTGTAGAATTTGATTTTGATTTTATATTTGGATGCAAAGCTGGACATGGTATATAACACAAACACAAAGCTAGATCGGTGCCTGTCCAGGGCCTGGAGTCAGTAGACATACACCTGTGAATGATCAGCATGAATAGCTAAAACTGGATTTCAGGGGGACACATATGATACCTGCCTTACAGATATCTCCCAATACAAAGTGTTAAGCTATCTATACTTATGACATCCCTACTGCAGTATACCCTTCCCAATGTTCAATCTGAGAACAATTTAATCTACCCCTTGAGTAGAAGTTAAGAGATCAGACATTCAACACAGGAATTCTATGTTCTAGAGTCTCAAACATTCCTCAAATATCTAGACTCAGAAGAAAGATACATGCAATACTGGAGACAGAATTAACAAAACACATGCTAACATAGCATTTCTCATATAAAATTAACCATGAAATCAGTGGATTCATGCAAAAACATACAACAAGAGATACATAAACTCACAAGTTTTGCTGCACAGAGCAACCAAATCAGCTGTATTGCATTACAGAGCTAAAATGTTCAACTTTCAACAACCTCAAAATGAGTAACACTTCCTGCTTATAATAGCCAAAGAAGCATACTCAGCATTAATTACATGATGGACATCAAAAAATGTCAGATACAGACCCCTAAAGGAATGGTGCCCAGAAGCTATTGCTGCATCAGACAGAAAGGACCTCGAGCCCTGTGCCACCATCTGGAAGTCTTCACTCAAAAATTGGGCAACCTGATCGCTTGTACCATCACCCATATCTCTGCATTGTCGCCATTAAAGGTCTCAACCACCCGCGTTTCACTTGGAAACCGTCGCTGCGTTTCAAACAGAAGTTCCTGCCAAAACGCACCTCTTCGCAGGTTTCAAATATGCAGGGAAATTAATCCCACATGCAAGGTGCGGAAACCCCCTTAGCACTTTAAAAACATGGTCACACACATAATAGGTGTCGAGTGTTTTGCCACGCTCGACACACGACCCTTCGCCAAATACCCATCGCCATGACATATACCATTGGCCCGCCCCAAAAATCTCTCGCCGAGCTCAATAGTCATACCGATCACACCTTCGCAAGCCACTGTCAGCCAGACAGAGTCTATCAGCCAACCCAAAAGCTTCCTCGCCGATAGGCAAAAGTCACGCCGAAGCCTACTTCACACCCCCTCCGTTGGCCAGAGATGAACCATCGAGCTAGCAAGAAACCCCTCTGCTGATAGACCAACTCTCACCGATGGCCTTACTGTCACCAAGACAAAGACCATCGGCCAACATGAAATTCCACTGGCCGATAGTATAAGTTACCCCGACGGACAACCTCAAGCCATCCACCATCGACCAGACCCACGACAGTTGGCCTAACATCTGCCTGCTCACCTGATAGCCAAAGTCATGCCGATGAACACCTCATCAGCGAGACCAAAGATACAGTCCAGCCGATGAACAAAGTCACTATGCTCTCGTCGGCCAGACCATCCATATCAGCCAAAAACAAACGAAGCTTGCCGATAACAACGATCACCCCGAAATTCCTCTGGCCGATCATACTAGTCTCGCCGATAGACATCGGCCTCCCACCTCCATCGGTATGACCAAATCCATCGGCCAAACCCAAAATGCCTATGCCGATCTTCAATGTTATGCCGATCTTCAATGTTATGCCGATGAACATCCATCAGCCAAACCAAACCTATCGAAGGGACCAAGAAACAGTTCACCGAAATGCCAAGTCACAACGATGAACAAGGAAACTTAGGGCCCAAAAAGAAAAAACCCTCCAATATCTGCACTCAGATCCAGACCAAATAGAGTGCCAACACTGGCTCCAAATGGGGACGTGCAGGTGCAAAAACCTGCAGCGAGAACCAGATCTCCAGGCAGACCAGGCAAAAAACCAAAAAAGCACGAATTGTACAAGGCATTTACACTATATACATATTTTTACAAATGTGCACAGAGATAAGTCATCTATGCAAAATAGAACTTAAGGAATTGGCCATGCACAGGCAATTCCAGAGCTTCACCATCTAGGGCCTGTAGGAAATAAGAGTCCTCCCCATGAGTGTTGCAAATCTAATATGGGCCCATCCATAAGGGTTCAAACTTACCATGTTTACCCTTGTCCTGATTTTTTGCATTCCAGATGAGTACCAGATCATTAACCTGAAACTTCCTTTTTGTAGCTCTCCTGTCAAACTGATATTTCACATCCTGCTGTCTCTTGAGATTGATCTGGTGGGCTTTCCTTCTGTTCTCATCCAGTGCAACCAGCTGATTCACTCTTTCTGTCATGGAGTCTTCAATCTCATCATTATCCTGGATAAATCTGTAAACTGGTAGGAGATTGTTTATGGGCAATCTAGCTGATGCACCATATACTATTTCAAAGGGTGACATCCCAATAGCCTTTTTTACTGTGACCCTATCAGCCCATATTGCCAACTTTAATTTTGAGTCCCAAGCTCTCTTGTTCTTGTCCAATATCATCTTGATAATTTTCATGATGCTCTTATTGCTTGATTCTGCTTGACCATTTCCTTGTGGGTGGTATGGTGACGCATATGATAGATTGATCCCATATTTAGTGCAAAAATCAACAAATTCACCTGATCTGAAGCACATAGCATTATCAGTGACTATCTTGAATGGTACTCCAAACCTAATGATAACATTTTCCAGTATGAAATCCGTCACCACCTTACTTGTAGCTCTCTTAGTTGGAATGGCCTCAATCCATTTGGTAAAGTAATCAGTTGCCACCAAAATCCAACTGTGTCCCCCACTTGACTTGTATGCAATTTCCCCTATGAAGTCAATTCCCCATTGCTAAAATGGAGCATCCACAGTTACAGTTCTAAGGGGTAAAGCACCATCATATCTCAACTTTCTTGAGAATCTTTGGCAAGGGTCACACTTCCTCACTAACCTTTGTGCATCTGAAAAGAGAGTGGGCCACCAATATCCTACCCTGAGAATCTTATGAGTTGTTGTCTGGGCATCCTTTATGCATGTCAATCAAAACATTGTTAGCCACATCTTCATCCACACACCTCAGCAGCACACCATCAGGGTTCCTCCAGTATAGCTCACCTTGAACAATAACATATCTGATTGCATGTAACTTTAAAGTCCTCTTTTGACTGTCACCGAAATGGGAAGGACAATTCAGATTTTGTAAGTAATATATAATATCCTTGTACCATTCAGATCTTGATACATTTACATTCTCATTTTGGACTGCATTGACTTGGCATGCTTCCAAGTTTGACTGTGTCATCATCTTGGCTAATCCTTGTCCTCTTACCAACTTGGTAACTTGTATGTCTATGTTGAACTCTTGCAGTTTGTTTATCCATCTGCACCTTCTTCCAGTCACCTCCTATTGAGTGAATATGTCTTTGACTGCTGCATGGGGTACATATGCAATTATATGTGATCCTACCAGGTATGGTCTAAAACTTTTGATGGCTCTGACAAGTGCATATGCCTGTTTTTCCATGATATCATATTTCAACTCAGCAGCCTGCAAGGACATACTGAAGAAAGCTATGGGTTGCTCAAATCCATCCTCATTTTTCTGTAGCAAACATGCAGCAACAGTGTGAAAGGAAGCAAATGAAAACAATTGGAATGGCCTAGAAAAATTAGGAGATTTAAGAACAGGGGCCATCTTGATTGCCTCTTTGATACTCTGAAATGATTCAATTGCTTCACTTTCCCAGTGGACAGTTGCATCCTTCTTCATCATCTTAGAAATGTTCCTTGTGGTTTCTGCAAAGTTGGGAACAAATCTCCTAACAAAATTTATCTGTCCAAAGAAGGACTGAACTCCTTTTACAGTTTTTGGCATTTGAATTCTGTCAATAGCAGCCACTCTCTCTAGATCTATCCTAACTCCATCCTTGGAAATAATGTGCCCTAGGAGTTTTCCTTCAAATACCCCAAAAGCACACTTTCTTGGATTTAAAGAAATACCATATTCTAGTGCTCTTATGAAAATCTACTCTAGATGTAAACAATGCTGCTCTTCCTTCTTTGAATAAGTAGTCAGATCATCTTGATATACAGCCAGGATTGAATCAATCAACCCTACAAAAGCAACATCCATTGCCCTTTGAAATGTAGCACCTACATTTGTTAGTCCAAATGGCATTCTAACATATACATAAGTTCCCCATGGAGTGGTGAAGGCAGTCTTGTACTATTCTAATTCCTTTACCTTCACCTGATTATAGCCTGAAAATCCATCCATCATGGATAAGAGTTCACAACCAGTCACTCTCTGCAACATAGCTTCCATATTAGGCAGTGGATAGTTATCCTTTAAAGAGGATACATTCAAGTTCCTGAAATCAACACAAAGCCTACTATCACCATTCTTTTTTCTGACTGGGACAAGGTTAGACACCCAAGTTGAATGTCTAATTGGCACGATTATTCCAGCCTCCCTAAGCTTTTTGAGTTCTTCTTGCATCTTTGGAGCTAAGGTAGGATTAATAGGTCTTTGCCTTTGTCTAAATGGCTTAGCTCCAGGCTTCAATGGGATCTCATGCTGGAATAAGTCTTCTCTATAGGCCTTTAGGTCCTCATATGACCAAGCAAAAACATATTTATATCTTTTCAGTAATGCAATCAGCATACTCCTAATGTGTGGTTTGAGCTGTTTACCAATGTATACCTTCTTGGGGGCCTAAGATGTCCCCAAATTTATCTCTTCTAAATCTTCCTTGTTTGTGGGAGATGTCTTTGTGACTAATTGATCTCTACTATCAAAAGCTCTTTCCAAAGCTACTAACCCTGTAGGGATTTTATTAGTCTTCAACTGAATTATCTCTTTCCCCACAAGAGTTTCTTTTCCATCTATAGTTTCTACAAAAGCTTGGAAATCAATTTCTTGATTCTCATATTCATCTATGCAGTGCAAAAATTTTAACAAGTCCCTATCATCATTAAACACTTGCCAACTGCATATGTTCTCTGGTACTGTAGGCCTGATTTTAACTTCTACATTTGTAACATCTGATAAAGTGATGTCATCTGGCCTTATGGCAACATTAGCTAAGAAATCAGCCATAACATTCTTTGATCTCTCTACCCAGCCTATTGAAAATGCATCAAATAGTTCAATGGTATCCCAAACAACATGCTTGTATTGTTTCAATCTTTTGTTCTTTGAAGCATACCTATCTCTAATTTGGAATACAATCAACTCAGAATCCCCAAATACTCTTAGCATTTTGATTCCATGTTTGAGAGCTATATTTAGGCCTAAGAGTAAAGCCTCATATTCTGCAATGTTGTTTGTGCAAACAAACCTCAGCAAGAAAGAGAATTTGAGGAGCTTACCATTTGGAGACAGGAAAACAACTCCAGCTCCAGATCCTTCTTTTGCACAAGCTCCATCAAAATACATGGTCCATAAACCTTGCTGGTCCAGCTCTTCCATGCAGACACTCCTCTCTTTATCTTCTCTATCATCTGAGACAACCTTGAAGTTATCACAGTCAGTGTTTACAAAGCATATATGTTCCTCTGCTTCTTGGTCTTCCACTGTCTCTGATGATCTTTGTTCTCTGATTAGCTTAACATCCCTACCATTCATTGGAATCATGGCATATGATAGGGGCAGCTGCATACTTCCACCAATTAGTGCTGCCCATCTTCTTGACAGCAACATACCATACTGTGGCTTGATGTCAACCGCTGTTATATTCATTTTATATCTTTTTTCAGGAAATGCTGCCAGTTTGAAATCTACATCCTTCATGATTCCAATAACTGGTACCTCTCTGGCATCCATAGCATAACATTTTCCACATGCCTTGTCAATTTTCAATCCAGCCTATTGCATGATGACTAAAGGCATGATACTTGTAGATGCTCTAGAGTCAAGCATACAATGTCTGATTATTTTTCCATTTATAACCAGGGATACATAAAATGGTTCCACTTGCGAGGGGCACTTTGTCATAGTCACTCCTAAATAAACCTCAGGAGCCTCATCTTCTTCATTACATATGACATGTTTGTCACCTTGGATCTGAACATTTTGCTTACAACAACGTGGCAAAGTATGAGGCCCTTATCACAGGTCTCTGAATGGCAATCAAATGGAGAATTGAGAAGCTGACAGTGTATGGAGACTCTCAACTAGTCATCCGACAGGTAAATAATGAATATAAGACCAAGGATGATAAACTCTTGCCTTATAAAAAGATGGTCGATGACTTTAAAGACTATTTCAATGACATCCACTTTGAACAAATCCCAAGGCTAAACAACAAAGTTGCAGACACCATGGCCACCATCAGGTCCCTGATTGACATGAAGAAGGATAGCAAGAAGTGTGAATTCCTGATAGAGGAGCTCCCTATTCTAGCATATGATGTCCCTCAATTGGAACTAGTGTGCGAAGTCATCGGTCCACTATCCCCGTGGTATCAAGAAACCTACCTATATCTCCATGATAACATCATTCCTCCTAACCTATCTACCTCACAACGTAAATCTTTCATCTGTTGAGCCTCCCACGTCACCCTTGTAGGAGATACCCTATACAAAAGGAGTCTTGACAACACGCTTTTACGATGTTTAGACTCTAGGGATGCTGAAGTGGCCTTGCAAGGGGTACATGTAGGCATCTGTGGGGCACATTCAAGTGGACCCACTCTTGCTAAAAAGATCTTGAGGACCGGATACTATTGGCCAACCATGGAACGAGATGCCTACCGGTTCATAAAAAATGCCTACCATGTCAACAACATGGAGATCTCATTCACGCACTAGCACAGGAATTGCAACCAATCACGACGCCATGGCCTTTCTCACAGTGGGGACTCGACCTCGTAGGAAAAATACATCCACCTTCATCCAATGGCCATAAATTCATCATCACAGCTACTGAATACTTCACTAAGTGGGTGGAAGCAATACCACTCACCTTCACCACAGGAACCCAGATGTCCAAGTTCATCCTCCATTATATCATCTGTCGTTATGGTATCCCTCATTCCATCGTCATCGACAATGGAAAGCCATTCAAGAACCAGGAAGTCTGCACTTTGTGCAAAAAATTTCAAATCCAACACCACTTCTCCACTCCATATTACCCTCAAGGAAATGGTCAAGCAAAAGCTTCAAACAAAACTATCCTTTTCATTCTAAAGAAGACGGTTAATGAAGCAGGCCATGACTGGCACCTCCAGCTCAACCCCGCCCTATGGGCCTATCGCACAAGTATCCATACCCCCATAGGAGCTACTCCATTTTCCCTGGTCTTTGGATCTAAAGCCATTTTACCTATTGAGGTCGAGCTCCCATCCTTAAGAGTATCCCTGCAAAACATAATCAATGATGAGGAATACCGAGTCACAAGGTTGCATTAGCTAAAGTTACTAGATGAGAAACTTTTGGATGTGTTGAACCACCTGCAGGCCTATCAAAATCGCCTCAGAAGAAGCTATAACAAGAGAATCAGAAACCAAAAATTTGAAGTAGCTGACCTTGTCCTTATGGAAAACTAGAAAAACTTGTAGGAGCACCCTAAGAAAGGAAAGTTTGAACCCAATTGGCTAGGGCCTTATGTCATCACAACCAACTATGGATTAGAAGTATACCAGCTTGCAACACCTGAGGGGCAGCCTCTGGATGAGCCTATGAACATTCTACACCTAAATACATTCTAATGTAGATTAGTGAATTCAAAATGAAAGGAGAAAACATAAAACAAGTACATAAACAAGCATTATACCTTTCAAAATGAGTCACAAATCCTTGATTTGGGTAGAAGGAGTTGTTGATAACTGAGAGGGGGGGGTGAATCAGTTATCCTAATTATTTCCCTTATTGAACTTTCCTTTTAATTGAAGCAGCATAAAATCAAACACAAAACATTAACCATGAAATAAGAAACACATGACACAGTATTTTTGACGTGGAAACCCTGTTAAGGGAGAAAACCACGGGGTGATTAACCCAAGAATTATTCTCTATTAGAAGAATAGGAAATTACAAAAATGGCACTTGCCAATTAGGGCTCACTGCCCGAGCACACTGCTCACAAGAGGCTCACTACCTACAAGAAGACACACTGTCTTACAAAGTGATAAGAATCACAGTCTTGAACTGATTGGAAGCATCTGCATATGCTGGAGTTCAGTTCCGGTTAGGTTCAGTATACTGATCTGCTGCACTTCATCTTTCCTCTGTTCTTTAGTCTGCTATCCTTTCACATACCGGATCCTTTTTGCTACTTCTGCTCTACTCTGGACTTGTTCGCATATCCACTCACACATTACACACACTTTACAACTAAATCCATCCTCTATATATATCCGCACAAGTAATTTCATCACCTTTCTAGTCGGCATCCGGAACAGTCTAGTTTCTTACAAACTTAGTTCTGTCGGCTGAATCCTTGCTCACCAAGCAATGCGGATCAAGCATATACTTGTAGATATCATCAATTATGTCGGCCAAACATGATTCATGCCTCCGCAACCTTTATCATCATCTGTAACACATCCGGAAAGTAGTCTGATACTCTGTCAGTCAGTTCTTCCTCTGTTTTCACTGTCTCTCAGGAATCCGGTACTCAACTATTCATATCTTTTTCCTTGTCCATCTCCGGAGGCTAAATCCTTGGAATATACTACTCAAGATAGTCCTCTTGACTTCCCCAGATCCGCACTGTGCCAAGACACTTCCTCTGAGAGATCCGGACCAATCTGTCGGACCTTGCCACATGCTCTGTTCTTGTTCACCGAACCACAACAATCTTCAATCTGACTTCCGGTAGAGATATATCATGACTTGCGGATATGTGGAATGACCTTTGTTGCCATCAATGACAACAACCATGAATCCATATAGTGTCTCTTGCCAACAATCTCCCCCTTTGGCATTGATGGCAACACTTAGTGAAAAATGACTAAGTGTTTACACTATGCTCCCCCTTTGCTGATGCTCTGTCTTTATATACAATTTCCGGAACTCCCCCTGAGTTGGATTCCTCATTTTTCACTGCTCCTCACTCCCCCTTTGACATCAATGGCAAAGGGTAGGGTCCGCACACCAAAATTTTCAAAAATTTTCTATATATATAGCCGCATATTTACATACTCACATATACTGCAGAATGTCTGCAAAGGATGTCTGCAGTTGAACCATTTCAGTAGCCCAACTTAGCTTCATTCTGTCCAAGATTGAAATGTGGCCACTCAACAAAAATGCAAAAGCTTCTACCCGCCTGAGATCTGTCGGATCTTTTGTATGGGCGGTGGTCTGGGCATCACTGATGGCCTCATGCATAGTTTCCAACTTAGGGACTATAATCCTTCTAAGTTCTCCCATCCGGTTGGTAATGTTCTTCCTCTCCTTCTCAAGATTCTTTATTTCATTCAAGACTGCAATAGTCTGACATTCTTGATTTATTATAGAGGAAGAGAGAGGATCAAAACTTTGAGATAAGCTTTGAAGCTTGTCCTGTTCCTCTTTTATTTTCTTGTCAATTGCTGCTGTTGCCTTTGACCAAGATATACAAAATTTGTAGATGTCACCGCCATCCTTAAGAGCATTTTCTAAGCTCTTTATTCCAATGCTTACAATCTTCCTATCCTTAGAGATTAATTCTAATATTTCAGAAAATCTTTTATCCAAAAATTCCTTCCGGACCTTTTCTTCAGCTGATTTTTCTAGAGAATTAAAATGTGTATCAATACTGCTGACTAAGGTTTTTAGATTACCGGAAGTGGAGGCTGTCGGATCTATCTGGATTGATGGCATGATCTTTACAAGTACTCCGGAAGCAGCCTCTATCAACTCACAGTCTTCCATATGAGACTTCAGGAGCTTTTCATTTGCCTTGGCATTTGCAAATGAAGCTATCTTCATTGTTTGTACAGGAGAGAGAGAGTCAAAATCAAATGGACCTTTTAGAAGCTCCGGTTCATCAATCTCTAGAGTTTCTTTGCTCAAAAATTGTTGAACAGTTTGTGCAGTGTCTCTTGCCGGAGAGAGATGTTTCTTTTCTTCTGCAGTCTTAGAACTGTCAACCTCTTTGTCTGTCACCACTGCTTCCTTCTCCTGCAATTGCTCTTCTTCTTTGGATCCGGAGACTGTAGGGGAAACCGGAGGAGAGATGCTTGCTTGTTCATGGGCCACTTCTTCTGGAGCAGAGGGTCCCAAGTCCTCACTTGTCTGTTCAGGGCTCACTTCTTCCGGAACAGAAGATTCCAAATCAGCAGCTGTTTCTGCACCTAAGTCCTCTACAACAGGAAGATTGAACCTTTTGAAGGCCTTCCGGAGGATCTCTTCTGTCTCTTGTGCCACTTTGTCAGTCTCACCAAGCATGAGCTGATTCATCCTGGCTTTACTTCTGAACTCATCTCTGCAGTCCTTGAAGATCATGTTCATTGTCTTGGGATCAATTTGAGGATATAGCTGAATAGCTATCTGCTCCCGGATCTCAAGATCTTTGGCATGAGCATTATTCTTTCTTACTTCCATTTCCTTCTCTAGGCTTTTAGGAATGAGAGATATGATCTCAATGAAAGCCTTATTGTATGTGTTCAGATATTTAACAGTGGCTTCCTGCAGAGTCTTTTGGTCTGCCTCACTGAAGTCATCATAGGATTCAGTCATTGGTTGAAGGTTTCCATCCACCGTGACCGACTTGATTATGCTCTCTAGTGATAGAGTGGGCTTTTCAACAGTTACCTCTGCCATTTCATCCTTGTCTTGGCCTGTGGAGGGCTTACCGGATCCTTTCTTCTTCTGTTTCTTTACTTCTCTTACTTCCTCATCTGATTCTGTTTCCTCTTCATCCTTTTGGCTTTCATAAGCCCTTGATGCTTTTGTCTTGGATCTTTTACCGGATGCCTGGACTTCCGGTTTTGAGCTTTTGGTTGTGGAAGGAGCAGATCTCTTTGATGATCTGGTCCGGGTGGGGGTTTCAACCGGAGCACTTTCTTTGCTTTTCTCTTCTTCCTCAGCCTTTCTCCTCTTTTCCCGGCTGGCATCAAGTGCCTCTTTTGAGATGCCTAGGCCTTGAGCAATGTGTTCTACTTCTTTTCTCACTTTTCTCTTAATCTCAGGTTCCCTGAGTTCTACATGTAATTTCACACTCAGCTCCTCAAAGGTTCCAAACCTTTCTGCCTTAGGATCTTTGGGCTGACTTAGCATGTGTTGAACATGCAGCTCTACTATCTGTTCATCAACTTCATACCCCATGGGCATGATCCAGACAGTCCTTGGCTCCACTGCCTCCATTAGGCACTGATCAGTGTCAACCATAAAGCATACTGAGTCCTTGTATTTCTCAATGAGAGACTGGGGAATTCTCTCTCTTGCTTGCATCATGCTCTGAAAGTTTTTGAAGTATCCCCATAGAGCTGTATTTCTCGCTTTTGCATCCCCAAGTCCATGCAAATAGTCTCTTATCTGGACTGCAACAGGTTTGTCATTCTGCCATACCCATCCACTTGTTCCGGGTAGCTCATTCATGAAGTAAAAGAATAGACATACAATGAGAGTACCATACTTAAAGGAGTTCTTCTTGTCTTTCTTGATTTTCTGTACATTTTCCATTAATTGGCTTAGTAGTAGTTCACAAAGATCATAATCTGCATTCTTTCTTAGCATTTCATATGCTGTGTATATTGCAGTTCCGGATACAGAATTCTCCCTGCTGGAGTGATAGATCTTGTATCCTATTATCATTGATGCATATTTGATATCCGGATCTGAAATATCTTCAATGGTCATTGCCCTCTTATCATATTTTGATCCGGTGGCCTCAGTTACAACGTTGTTCTTGACAGATTTGAGGATAGGTACCCCCCCGGAAGAGTATAGACCAGTTACTACTCTAATTGCTTCTTTTGTGATCTTACAGGGTCTATCTAGCCAAAGGAAGTTGTCATGCATCCTGCTCAGTACATACCGGACCCATTCATCTTCTTCAAAGCTAGGGAAATGAATGAATTGCTCAAATTGTTTCTTCTGGATACCCTTATACTCTGGTTTGAGCTCAAAAGCATTGTCTATCAGTTGCTTGTGATAGAGGTCTCTTAATTTGAATTCCCCAAATTCCTCAATGTTTGCGTGTATGTAAACCCTAATATCTTCAGTATGTAAGACTCCATGGGGAACACTAGAGAAGGCTCCTAGTGGATCTACCTCCAATGATTTGTAGGGATGTTTCTTGAATGAGGGGCGAGGTCTATCAGAGATCTTAACTATGTTTGGAGTAGCCATTCTTCAAAGATTTACAGTGAGGCAATGAAAAACGAAGAATACCTTATGCGCCTTCGGTTTGCACGGAGTGGTTGGATTGATTTCTTTATGCAATAGCTTTGGCAGGAGATCCTTGGTGTGCTTGATGAACCTTGTTGCAGAGCTCCACTATTCGCTTCTTCTCAAGTGTAGAATGAGCAGATAACTTTTGAGAAATCCTTTATATTGCTCCGCAAACCCTAATATCTGTCTGCAATAAATGCTTCACCTGCATTATTCTGGTTTACCATGTCTGGACAGCTTGGAGTATCCCGGATTAGTCCTGATCACTGAATATCATCCGGATCTTTAAATCATGAATAAATCTAGGTAACATATTACAAGAACATCCCAAACACTCTGTCCAATCCGCAAGACAAGATCGTGCACTTCCGGATCTCTCCGGACCTTTTTGTAATCCTTTATCATACCGGAGCACCTCCCTGAACAGGTCTAACTTAATCGAACACAGCTTCTTCATAACTCCATGCGGACCTCTGAAAACTTGACTGAAGCATCTCAGGACTTATATCTACAAACCCTTTAATCCGCATCTTGTGCCACATCCGGCACAACTTGTTTGGCTGGGGGAACAGAATCTTCTTTGAGTCTCCCCCTGAGCCTGAGCTCACTTTTTAATTTCCGGAAGAAATATCAGCACCAGAATCTGGTGCGGATCCAACCTCTACATTTTCTGAGCTTTTCTTCACCCAAATCTTGCTCATCTGATTCCTAACTTCATCCGCATTCATCTTTTGTTTACCCTTGTCTTGATTCTGATTATACACCGGACCTCTTTTGTCCTGATTCTTGTTTCTGCAGACTTTAGCATTATGACCGGACCTATTGCAGATTTGGCAAATAACATTTCTTTGCATATTTAACTGATATCCCCTTGATCTGCATTGATTAGCCATATGACCTATTCTATTGCATGTAAAGCATCTACCTTTGAATGATTTGTTTACTTGCATAATTCTGCATTCATGGGATTTGTGTCCATACCTTTTGCAGTTGAAGCACTGTCCGGAGAAGGATGAATTAATCTGATTCATTCTCATTCTGCACTGATTAGCTTTGTGACCAAAGTGGTTGCAGCTGTGGCAGTATCCATTGAAGGATGGATATCTTTGAGCATTTGGCTGTCTTACCGGAGGTCTTCTAGGCCTGCTCCTTGGATTTTCTGATCCAAGATTCTTCTGACCGGATCCGGAGCTTTCTCCTTTCTCATATCCCAAGCCATACTTGTCATCTGTCCTCTTTTGACTTCCAAGAAGAACTTCAAGTTGAGCAGAACTTATCTTGAATTTCTCTTTATATTCATTTGCTGTTTGAAGGTCTCTTTTGAGAGAGGCAATTTGATCCTCAAGTTTTCCTTCATTATCTTTGGAATCTTCAAGATCAGATTCAAGGTGTCTGATAATCCTGTCCATCTGGTGGCATTCTTCTGATTTTTCTTTAAGAGATTGTCTTAGATTGTCTTCAGCCTTTCTTTTTTCTTCAATCTCTTGAGTAAACTTTATAGTTCCTGATTCCATTTCATGTCTTAACATAATGACTTCTTTTGATAACTTTTCACATAACTTGGTTTGCTCAGTCAATTCCTCACTTGTATTGCTTTCTTCACTTTGTCTTGCCAACTGTTGAAGCAGCTCCTTTCTCTTTTTCATAGAGAGACTTAATTTGTCTTTTAATTCTCTCATGAATTCATCAGCCTGTTTGAGTCTTTCCTTTAATTCACTGACTTCAGAATTTGACTGTTCAAGATCCTCAAGGGCAGTCTTGAGTTGCTCCCTTAAACCATATGCATCCATTTGAAATCCCAGATCTTCCTCAAGCTGTTAGGCTCTATTAGGAGGAACTTAGCTCTGATACCAATTGTTGATAACTGAGAGGGGGGGGGTGAATCAGTTATCCTAATTATTTCCCTTATTGAACTTTCCTTTTAATTGAAGCAGCATAAAATCAAACACAAAACATTAACCATGAAATAAGAAACACATGACACAGTATTTTTGACGTGGAAACCCTGTTAAGGGAGAAAACCACGGGGTGATTAACCCAAGAATTATTCTCTGTTAGAAGAATAGGAAATTACAAAAATGGCACTTGCCAATTAGGGCTCACTGCCCGAGCACACTGCTCACAAGAGGCTCACTGCCTACAAGAAGACACACTGTCTTACAAAGTGATAAGAATCACAGTCTTGAACTGATTGGAAGCATCTGCATATGCTGGAGTTCAGTTCCGGTTAGGTTCAGTATACTGATCTGCTGCACTTCATCTTTCCTCTGTTCTTTAGTCTGCTATCCTTTCACATACCGGATCCTTTTTGCTACTTCTGCTCTACTCTGGACTTGTTCGCATATCCACTCACACATTACACACACTTTACAACTAAATCCATCCTCTATATATATCCGCACAAGTAATTTCATCACCTTTCTAGTCGGCATCCGGAACAGTCTAGTTTCTTACAAACTTAGTTCTGTCGGCTGAATCCTTGCTCACCAAGCAATGCGGATCAAGCATATACTTGTAGATATCATCAATTATGTCGGCCAAACATGATTCATGCCTCCGCAACCTTTATCATCATCTGTAACACATCCGGAAAGTAGTCTGATACTCTGTCAGTCAGTTCTTCCTCTGTTTTCACTGTCTCTCAGGAATCCGGTACTCAACTATTCATATCTTTTTCCTTGTCCATCTCCGGAGGCTAAATCCTTGGAATATACTACTCAAGATAGTCCTCTTGACTTCCCCAGATCCGCACTGTGCCAAGACACTTCCTCTGAGAGATCCAGACCAATCTGTCGGACCTTGCCACATGCTCTGTTCTTGTTCACCGAACCACAACAATCTTCAATCTGACTTCCGGTAGAGATATATCATGACTTGCGGATATGTGGAATGACCTTTGTTGCCATCAATGACAACAACCATGAATCCATATAGTGTCTCTTGCCAACAGGAGTTGCACCCAAGCTCCTAAGACATACCCTAGATAATGAATCAAATGTGAAATGCTCAAATCCTAATGCAACTCACAAGCTAGCTCAATAGATATTTTGGCATGGTAACATTACATGAAAATTGGATGATGAAATGGCTTGAGGATGTTGTATTTATAGGCATTTTGGAGAGATTTTGATCCAATGGTTGAGATTGATTTGGGAGATCAATGGTGGAGGATGAAGATGATGTGGAGGGCATAGATTTCATCTTGGAAAATGGAGGGCTAGGAATAAAGAAGAATTTTATATTCATCTTGCAAAAGGGGTGAATTAAATGAGGTTGGGTGAGATGAATTATTTGTGAATTGAAAATTCACACGGGGAAGAGTAAAATGAATTAAAAATTCATTTGGGGAAGAGTGGATATTAATGAGTTATGACATGTGTAAGGGGTACAAGAGGTATTAAATAAGGATTATGACACGTGTATAAAAAATTGATTTATATGAGATATATTTCAATTTTCTATTTGTGGGATGTGGGGAGGAGTGTTAATCAAGGTTTGACCATTTTAATTAGGGTGATTAACCTAATTAATATAGCTGGAAAAAATTAGGAAATGGGTTAATGGAAGGTTAAGATTAATTAAATAAGGTTTTATTTAATTAATCCTAAGGTTAGGATGATACAGGCTAGGGTAGGCAATTAAATAATGACTATTTAATTACCTAGGGTAGAGATAGGTTAATTAGTAGGCTGAATTAATTAGTTAAACATGATTTATCTAATTAATTGGGTTTAGTGAGGAGGGAGGAATCGACCAAATAAATATTGCATATTTATTAAATCAATTGGCTAAGGTTTGAACTATTGAATTAATAAAATTAATCCAATTGTTGGGGATAGAATGATGAAAAATTAGGTGATGAAAGGATAATTAATTAAATAAAAATTTAATTAATTGATTAGAAGGGAAATTGGTATGTTTAGGGATGTCAGGAGTCGGTTTGACAATGAAGACATTTTTAGGTGTCTACACTCACAATATATATGAATAACAACACCAAAAATCAATAGGCTCACTACCAAGGGCTCACTGCCCAGAAGAAAGACTCACTGCCAAGGGCTCATTTCCTAGAAGAGAGAAGAAATAAGTATTTTACAGAGAGATTCACTATCTCAGAGCAACAAGAGAAATCCATCACTAATGCTCTTTGCCATCCGCAACCTTTGGCTCACTGCCTCCAACAACTTCTGGCACACTGAAATGTAGACACCTTTTGCTCACTATATTTTAGAGTCATAAGCCTTTAAGGCTCGCACACAATTCACTGCCCTTGATTCACATACATATCATCTTCTCTACTTTGCTCCATTAAAATTCATCTTGTATTTATAAAATCTATAACCCCCCCTCTCAGTTGTCTATCCTGAATCCAACAATTGGTATCAAAGCCAAGTTCCTCTAAAGGAGCTTAACCACTTGAGGTGATCCAGGATGTCGTCATACAAGAAGGATAGTCCAAAGTTTGATGGAACCAACTTCTTTCTTTGGAAAGGTTGCATGAAATGTCACTTGGAGTGTATGGTAAAGGCGTAGTTGTCCATGGTCACAAAAGCATATGTACCTCCACAGGGTGGTCTGACAACTCTAAATAAAATCACAGATGCTAAAAACAATCTGTGGACCAAAGAGGCTCTTCTAAGTGCATTGACTGACTTAGAACTCTCAAATGTTATTGACCTACCAATTGCCTATGAGATCTGGATTAAACTGGAACTTCTGCATGAAGGAGATGAGTATGTTAAGAATGTAAGGTTGCAGAGTCTCAAAGGGAAATTTGAAAGACTCAAGATGAGAGATGATGAAAATATTACTACCATTATGCCAAGAGTAAATGAGCTGGTGTGTGGAATTAGGAATGTTGGTGGAGTTTTGGATGAAAATGAAATTGTTGGCAAAATTCTCAGATCCCTTCCTGCTGTCTACAAAATCAAGATTGTTGCCATTGATGAATTCAAAGCCCATACAACTGTCACAAGAGACCAATTGGTTGGCAAACTAGCTGCATTTGAAATGACCAAGTTTGGAGATGATCCCCCCAAAACTAAATCTGTATTCAAAGCCAGTGCCTTTGTGAAAGGTAAACAAAGATTTGATCCGGGAGAAAACTCTTCAAGGAAGCTGTCATGGTATGATCAAGCAAGAAGAGACTTGGAAGAGGAAGAAGCAGAAACAGCTCAACTTGAAGCCCTCATTGCAAAGAGACTGCCAAGAGGATCTAGTAAGTATGAAGGAAAATTACCCTTTAAGTGCTTCAACTGCAATAAGATTGGTCATTTTGCTTCAAGATGTCCGGAAAGATCTGCAAGGTCAAATTCTAACAGACAAAGGTTCCAAAAGAATTGTTATTATGTTCATGAAGAAGATGATAATGAAGGAGTAACAAATGATGAATTAGAAATAGGAAACATATCCAGAAATTAATGGGTGTTTATTGCCATCAAGGAAGAAGATCCAATATCCTCTGAATCTATCAATCATAAGGTTGTAGAAAGAGCTTTGGCTGCCCAAGTTGAAGAAAAGGATGATTGGTTTATTGATAGTGGATGCTCTCACCATATGACTGGTGACAAAAACAAGTTCCTAGACTTGGAAAGGTATGAAGGAGGAATGGTAAAGT
Source organism: Cunninghamia lanceolata (assembly GCA_027924645.1). Classification (NCBI taxonomy): domain Eukaryota; kingdom Viridiplantae; phylum Streptophyta; class Pinopsida; order Cupressales; family Cupressaceae; genus Cunninghamia; species Cunninghamia lanceolata. The sequence goes on along the minus strand of BSBN01000564.1, from coordinate 6,854,165 downwards.
TTGATGATAATTCTGCTGGTAGAATCACAGGTAGGGGAACCATTTCTTTTGATGGAAAGAGCAAAACTGGTAATGTATTGTATGTTGAAGGATTGAAGCACAATCTTCTCATTGTTGGATAGTTGGTAGACAAAGGTTATGATCTTCGGTTAAAAAATAGAAGATGCAGGATCTTTGAAAGCTCCAGAACTGAGATTGCATCCAGTACTCAAACAAAAGGTAATATCTTCCATCTAGTTGGTTCTAATAAAAGTTGTTTGTTTGTTCAAGTTGATCAGAGTTGGCTATGGCATAGAAGGATGTGTCATGTAAATTTAGATAACATCATCAAGATAAGCAATACTCAGGCTGTAAGAGATCTTCCAAAATTGATGAAACCTACAAATAGCTTGTGCAGAGAATGTCAGCTGGGTAAACAGAGCAGAGTCTCATTCAAAAGCAAGGATTAGTCCTCTACCGGATTATTGGAATTAATTCATACTGATCTATGTGGTCCGACAAGAATCAAGAGTATGCAAGGTGATAGATATTTCATGTTACTAATTGATGACCATTCCTAGATGATGTGGGTTACCTTCCTGAAAGAGAAATCAGAAGCTTTTGAGAAGTTCAAAATCTTCAAGGCTATGGTAGAAAATCAAACCGGACTGAAACTGAAATGTCTGAGGTCTGATAGAGGTGGTGAATTCACATCTGGTGAATTCATAGATTTTTGTGAGAAGCATGGTATAAAGAGACAGTTATCTACTCCTAGGACTCCACAGTAGAATGGAGTAGTAGAGAGAAAGAATCGGACCATCCAAGAAGCATCCAGGACAATGATGATGGAAGCAAATGTTCCCCAGATGTTTTGGAGAGAAACTGTCAACACTGCAGTCTACACTCTCAATCGAGTTCAAATCAGAAGCAATACCGGTAAGACTCCTTATGAACTTTGGTTTGGTATCACTCCTACTGTGAGATATTTCAGAGTATTTGGTAGCAAATGTTACTTAAAAGAGATGAAGATCTAGGAAAGTTTGATGCTATAAGTGATGAAGGAATTTTCTTGGGTTACTCCACTCAAAGCAAAGCATACCGGTGTTACAATAAGAGACTGAGAAAGATAATAGAAAGTAAAAATGTGAAGGTTGATGAAGGAATTGAGAGGCCCTCAAGGTTTTATGAATATGATGAAGATGATCATAATGGTTCTTTGGTTCAAGGAGCTCAATCCTCCTCTAAAAGTCAGATTCAGACTGATCCGGTAAATTAGGAAGAAGAGGTTTGTCTAAATGAGCCTGATCAAGAAACAGTAGTGCAAGAAACTCCCAAAGTTCCAAGGTATGTAACTCTAAACCACTCTGAAGATCAGATCATAGGTGACAAAAGCAAAGGGGTACAAACAAGGAGGAGAATTACTCAAAATTTAGATGAATGTTGTCTGATTTCAAAGATTGAACCTAAGACAATAAATGAAGCCTACAATGATGAAAACTAGACCAAAGCAATGGAGGAAGAGTTGATGCAAATTGAGAAAAATCGCACTTGGGATCTTGTTCCTAGACCTAGAAACAAGAATGTGATTGGAACCAAATGGGTCTTCCGAAACAAACTAAATGAAATTGGTGAAGTAATCAGAAACAAAGCAGATTGGTCTGCAAAGGCTACTCTCAAATAGAAGGAATTGATTTTGAAGAAACCTTTGCTCCGGTGGCAAGAATTGAAGTAGTCAGATTATTTCTTGCATTTGATGCCTTCAAAGACTTCAAGGTATATCAGATGGATGTCAAGTCTACCTTCCTAAATGGTGATTTGGAAGAAGAAGTATACATTGAGCAACCAGATGGATTTCAATTATCTGATCATAGTGATATGGTCTGCAAGTTGAAGAAAGCACTGTATGGATTGAAGCAAGCCCCAAGGGCTTGGTATGAAAGGTTGGATAAGCATCTTGTGCAGATTGGTTTCAACAAAGGTACTGCTGATAGTAACTTATATTTTAAAATTGATCATGAAAACATCTTGATTGTTGAAGTATTTGTTGATGATATCATCTTTGGAGGAAAAGATAGCATGTGTAAAACTTTTTCAAATCAAATGAAAAGTGAGTTTGAGATGTCCATGCTTGGTGAAATAAATTTCTTCTTGGGTCTGCAAATTACTCAAACAAAGAAAGGGATCTTCATTTCTCAGACCAAATATGTGAAAGAATTGTTGAGGAAATTTGGGATGGAAGATTCAAAGCCAATGAATACTCCCATGGCAACTAGATGCAAGTTGAGCAAAGATGATGACTCTCCCAAGGTGGATTAGACAAAATATAGGTCAATGATTGGAGGACTATTGTATCTCACTCAAACTAGACCAAATATTATGTAGGCTGTTGGTCTTGTTGCTAGATTCCAAGCTGATCCTAGAGAATCTCATGTTATGGCAATCAAGAGGATTTTTAGATATCTAAAGGGGACAGTTGAGTATGGTCTATGGTACCCTAGAGATCATGATTTCTCTCTTCATGCATATACAGATGCAGATTGGGTGGGAGATGTGGATGACCGGAAGAGCACCAGTGGTGGAGCTTTCTTTTTGGGAAAAAGATTGGTTTCTTAGCTAAGCAAGAAACAAGATGCAATATCTCTGTCTACAACTGAAGCATAATACATTGCAGCAGCAGGTAGTTGCACTCAAATCTTATGGATGAAGCAAATGCTAAGAGACATTAAAGTAGAATATGAGGAGGCTATCACAATTTTCTGTGATAATTCAAGTGCAACAAATATTTCTAAGAATCTGGTGTTGCATTCTAAGACCAAGCACATATCTATCAAGTTTCACTTTCTGAGAGAGCAAGTGAACAAGGATGAGGTCAGATTGGAGTATGTGCCCTCCAAGGATCAGATTGCAGATATTTTTACTAAACCTCTTCCCAAGGACTCTTTTGAGTATCTCAGGGAGAAGTTAGGGGTCATTGCCCCTCCGCTGATGAACTAGGATGCACTGATGTGCATCAATCCGGTGGATATCACAGTCATATCTTGTGATCCGGATTGGTGATGGGGAGCTGCTACTCAAGGGGAGCAGCTGAAATGATTCTGATATGTTAAAATTGTAAGTATGAGCCCTTTGCCATTGATGTCAAAGGGGGAGAGAAGACATGTGAAAAACAAGTGGTTGTTGATCAAAGGAGGAGCAGTAAAGGAAGAGAAGACATGTGAAAAGTTGTTGCTGATAGGGGGAGTTGTGACATAAAGGAGAAGTTCTTGTCTTGATAGTTTTTCACATCATATGTTGCCATCAATGACAAAGGGGGAGATTGTTGCAAGTATGAGGATAACCAGTGTTGTCATTGATGTCAACATACTCATATTGCATTAATGAGAAGGATTGGATGAGCTGTGTGCTGAGGATATTGAGAAAATTAGCCTCAATCAGGAATAGTGAAGAACAGTGATGACATTAAGGTAAAAGTCCAAGATAAGATAAAGATCAGAGGATGTAGTTTAAAGGGTTTTTAGATATGTGTCTTGAGATGCTCCACTTAAGATTTTAGAGGTCCGCATGAAGATATGAAGAAGTTATGGTCACTCTAGTAGAACCGGTTCCAACAGATGTTCAGTGGTGACAGAATGTCACAGATTGGTCCGGTGAGATCCAGAATTGCATTATCTCATTCTACGGATTAGAGGGAGTGTTGAAGAAGTCAGTGTGAAGTGAAAACTAGATTTCTTCATGGTTTGGAGGTCTGGAAGTACCTTTTTCATTATGATAGTGGCAACAGACTGTGTTCTTGAAGTTTCGGATGAAGAAGAGAAGAATTCCAGTAAGCTAATAAAGTACGGATGTTCTTGGTGACTCAGGAAAGGTTTTGGTGAGCTTTGGATCATCTACAATTCTTAGTGGTGGTCCACATTGAAGTTGGAGTTTGCATTTGAAGAATTACCATCGGGTATTGGTGTTCTTCTTGTGACTGGCTGACCGGATGTGTTACACGTCTTGCGAATGATCTTATAGGTGTTTGTCGACTTAGATGATTGTTCCTAAGTCAATGCCTTGTATAAATAAGGGATTGTGAATTCATTTTGTAGTGTGTCTTGGAGCAGAGAGATGGGGATAGCTAAGAGAAGTGCAAAAGGCAGAGCGGGAGTTTTTGGGCTTAAATGGAACTGATCCAGGCATAGTGAAGATGTCAATCTCTAGTTCAAGTTTGTAATACTTGTTACTTTGTAGAAAGTGTGTCTCTTGTAGGTAGTGTGACTCTTGTGAGCAGTGTGCTTGGGCAGTGAGCCCTAATTGGCATGTGCCATCTATTTTTCTTATTCTTCTAACAGAGAATAATCCTTGGGTTAATCACCCCGTGGTTTTTCCCTTGACTGGGTTTCCATGTCAAAATCTTGGTGTCTCATGTGTTGATATGTATCTGCTCTGGTGTTTATGCTTTATGCTTTCATGAATGATTAATTGATATACTATTAAATAACAAAGAGGATTTAAGTGTTTGAATTACAAGCAAGTTTTGGACAACTGATTCACCCCCCCTCTCAATTGTATGTCCTGAATCCAACAGCATGACCAATATCGTATGTCTCATCACTTTTTGGTTGATGACGAAGTTTGGCTTGAGAAGGAGTACTTTTCAAGACCTAATAGGAAACTTCATCCTCTTCAATCTGGGCCACACAACCCCCTCAAGCATATTCAGACTTTTGACTTGAATCCTAAGACTACTATTCCATTACCGATGACAAGATTATTGATGTTATTGTGAAGACACTAAAACAACAATCAATTCCTCTCTATACTATGGTTCAATAAGGCCACTTACCTCGTCAAGGAAAATGGTTTCCCAAGGAGCACATTGAACAACACTTGTTACAAAACATTGATGCAATGGGGCCCATTGCCTCTTAAGGGGGAGGAATGGTCCAAATTAAACTAAGGATAGTTAATTGTTAATTACTCCACTTCAAAGGTCACAATGATCTCTAAACATAACCTTTGGCTAACAATAAATATCACTACCTTCACAATAAAGAAGACATGCATAATCAGACTCATATCTCTCAACGAGATCATGAGAAGACTCCAACACTCCAACATTGTAGGTGACCTTCTCACCAGATCTTATCCTTTGGATCTCTAGCAAATCCAGATCAAAATCCCCCATAAAAAAATAGTTACCATTTTCCTGGTTGCAATTATTAAATACACAATACATAAATTCATTAAAATTGTGTAAATTTATGTTTTTTTAAATATAAAATTGATATATTATATCTTATCTAAGCACATTTGATTGTATTTATTAATTAATTGAAATTTAGAATACAACATGATTTTGAATTTCAATTATTTCATAAAGATGGTCAAATGTGTATTAGACATTACCCTAATACAACTAATAATTTATAGCTCACATAGTAAAAAAATATTATAAATAACATGTGATATAAATAGAAAACAATCTAAAAGAAATCAAAAAAATAAAATCAAATCAAATTACAAAAAATGCCCAAAAGAGGTTATTTGGAAAAGCTAAATTGCAAAAGTGGCAAAGAAATACAAACTTGCCAAGTGCATTATATAACATAAATCTCCATAAATGTTTTAGTTTTTTTTAAACATTTTAGACCATAATAAAATAGTAACTAGCAATCACACTTTGGTGTGCAACGGGTACATTGAAAAGTTGTGGCTATTCAATTGTTATATCTTTAAGTGAATGATGATCATCTTGTATCCCTCTAGTCCATTTCATTATTTTGTTCTCTTGAGTATCGCAAATCAATTTGCATAATCTTAATGGATTTCAAGATTTGAGTGTTGTGCTTAGTTGCCACTTGAAATTTGTAACTTTCATGTTTGGTGTGTAGCCTTTATTTGCATGCATCTTCTTTCTAGATTCTTGTTCATGCACCACACTTGGGTCACTTGCATTCCATTAGTTGTCGCCTATGCATATTATTTGAAGTTGGTATGTTTGTTTACCATAAGCCTTATATTTTACATCACAACACCTACATTTAATAGGCATTCTCTTGCAAATATAAGCACACACATCATGTTTAGTTGTCATCTTTCCTACCATCATTCATCCTCTCATGGGATTTCATGTACAAAGTTTAGTCAAACTCAATGATTGTCATTACTAAATTATAATTTCACACCATTGCATTATTTGGAGCTCAAATGGATTAAAACTAAATTTATACATTCTATAATTTTAGATTAATAATTTCTAATTCTTTGAAAATATTAGATTTGCAAGGAAAAAAATTTTATTTGTTTGAATTTACAGATGATATGGGAATGATCTCGAGACCTCAAAAATGGCACGCATTCTATGTCATGGGAGCCCATTGTGTTGAATCTTGGCTTGGTAAAACTTTTATAAAAGGAACATGATTATTTGTCACAAACAGGTCTTCCATCCAAGGAACAACCCTCATGGAAAACTAACAAATACCTATAGAGTAGGGAAAAATGAATTTAAAAAAATATATTCCCAAAATTTGTATTTTGTCAAATAAAAAAATGTATATAATCATGCTATATATTTAAGAAAGGCAGGAGGCGGTTTAATACTAAGTGGCATCTCTCCTACTCTCTTTATCCCTTTGTCTTTATCTATATCTCTTGCTATGGTTCTCTCTTCCTCTCTTTCTCTATGTCTCTCTAATTATATATTCCTTGAACTCTCCCTCTTTATCTCTCTTTGTATCCTTCTCTTTGTCTCCCTTTCTATCTATCCATTTGTCTTTATATCTCTTGGTCTTAATCACTCTCTCTATCCCTTTGTCTCTATCTCCCCTTCTTTCTTCCTCTCTCTCACCCTCTCTCTCTTTCTCTCTTTGTCCCTCTCTCTCCTCTCTCTCTCTCTCAAGTAAATTGAGTGAGGTGGAAGATGCATACAATTTGATAAAATAAAGACTTGATGAAATGATTAATTAAATTGGAGGTTTTGATCTAATAATAGGTGGAAGAATTCCTCTGTTTTCTATAAATTTCCATGGATTGTGAATTATGTAAGGCATATAATGTATTCACGTGTAACTTGAAAAAATAATTAAACCTTCATTTTCTACTAATCTGGACTTCAGGACTATCTTCTTGCATTACATGCCCCTAGTTAGTAGTTTCATCATCAGTGTCTACCAATGGATCTAGAGATGCACGATGCAAATTCCAGGGATGGGACCTATTTAAAAGGCTTTCCCAATGGGTTGTGATATCTTACTCTAATGAACCAATATCATTGTGAATGTTGTAGCCCATGCGATAACACTTTAATAACATGTTGATACTTAGGCCTAAACTAAAAGCCTACAATACAATCCAAATGATATCAAAAGATTATGCCAAGGTTTATATTTATAGAAAAATTCCATTGTATAAACCACTTGTCATTTCAATGAAACCTGAGCTAATTTTGACACCCCTCATGAGAAGTGAACAATCCAAAAAAATAAATATAACCCTCAATGTGTAAGATTCCACCTTTGAATCAACCATGGTTAGCATGACTAATCAAACTAATAACCCTAGTATCGTAATTGGTAACATGCAAGCCTACAATTAGTGCCATGTTGATTATGAAAACAAATTTGCTCCTTACAATCAAAACAATGTCCATAATTTTCAATACTTGTTTTTGCTATCCTCTTCAATTTGGGGGAACATGACTAAAAAATAAGAAATTACTAATCTATTTAAGTGGAGGCAAGTACAAAACAAAGAATTTTTTACCAGAATGTCATATGGGTCTACAATTGGCAAAATCCATACCTAAAATTGGTCCCATGTTGATTGTGCAAACAAATTTGAATAATGTCCATGATTTTCAATATTTTTTTTAATATCCTCTTCAATTTGGGTGGGAACTTGGCTATGAAAAATAGGGAATTTATAGTCTATTGAAGTCTAGATTAGTAAAAAATGAAGGTTTCATTATACTGTCAAGTTACATTTGAATGCATTGCATGCCTTACATAATTCAAAATATGTGGAAATTCATAGAAAATAGAGGAATGCCTCCCCTCTATCACATTTCCAATTGAATTAATCATTTCACCAAGTCTTTCTTTTGGAAAATTCTACACATCTTCCACCTCAACCAATTTACCCTTTTGATGTGTTTTTTGCAGCCAACTTTTGAGGATAAGATTGTTTTCTTTACAAGTGTATCCTTTTAAACACATCACACAAAAAATGTAGATGCAAGAATTTGAATGTAGTGATGTTGTGCCTAAATTTAGACTTCAAAAATATACTATATATCTTAAGAATAATTTTAACAACACTTGATTTGTATATGCTCTTTTCCTATGCTATACGTGTTACAAAAATTTTCTCACACTAAATTTAGATAGACCTAAGTGCAGTTGTTTTAGGAAGAATAAAAGAAAACTTTGAAGTTATTGCATTTAATGAACAATTGATGTCTTCACAAAGTAGAGATAGATTTTCAGTTGTCAGGATAACCCATCAGTCCAATCAGGACTGATGAATCATCATGACAAGTGAATCAGAATGTTAAGAAATCAAAGACTCAAGAAATACAATTGACTAAACATAGTTTTATCTTTCAGAAGTTATAAGACAAATTGATGATTTAGTTGATCGTATTTGAAAGGAGAGAAAGATATTTATTTGAACTGTTATTTTAGGATATATTTGGAACATATAGTTTAGTATCTGTTACTTTATCCTATGCATTGATTGAAAAAGAAACATACATACATCAAGTGCATAAGATAAATTAATTGATCATGTTTAAAAGAGGTGTTCAAATGTGTCCCACACAAGCCATGGGAGTAAATAAACTAAGCAATGCAGACATATGCATGCTATACATCTAATGATAAAATAAATAAGGAAGAACACATGATAAAACTAAATATCCATCATTGCCTAAGTAAGAAGGTTGTTGAGCTAGTTGACAGTTGATCTTCAGTCCTCATCTTCAGCTCCAATTGTATCAGTTTAACCTGCAAAAAATTGGGGAAAGTCTTATAAGAGCTCCAGATATTTAATGTTATCATATGATTTTATTAGTAGACATATCAACTTGTCACACCACGCATTTCATATGAAAGATCAAATCAGACATGTTCCATAAATCAGAATATCATTAAGAGAATCAATCAACTCCATAAGGTATGTTTTTATGCTAGCTTGTTTGTTCACTATACAGGTGTAGGAAAAGTAATGTCGCTAATTTGAAGACATTAAAGCATGTGGAGAAAATGTTGCTCCCACAAGGGTCAAGCCCAGCATACTCAAGGTGATACCATTATAAACAAATATACATTTGAGCAAACAAATAGCATTATTACATCATCTTCATATTATGCTATATTCAATAGCTCATCAATGATCAAAGAACAAAATGACATGCAAGAAACACAAGGTACTATTCCACTTTATTTATCATTAATGAAGTGTGATTTTTCATAACAGTCCTATGCCATCAATAGATACAAATAGCACAGTCACACATGAGGAAACAATCATAATCTGTCTAGATGAAGGAGTATCAATCAACTCTAAACATCATCCACTTCAATAGTTGAAAGCCTAGTCTAGGCCAATGAAAATAGGACAAATATTTACCACTCTTTGTTGTAAATAAAATGCAAAGCTGCTCATGAAGTGTTTTCACCATTGAGGTGGATGATATCCAAATAGAATGATGCTTTGAAATCTAGAAGTATTTTTCATGATGACTATGCAAGATGCAATCAAAATGCCATGAATAATTGATTACTAAATAAATACAATGTACATAAATGAAATTATAATGCCATGTGTCAAATAAGTAGATATAGACAAACAGTCATATAAGAATGATTCATATATAGACAAGATAGCCTCAACATTTAGAAAGCAGTTGACAAATGAAATTCATATGCTACAGGATATTCAGACTTGATGCCACATTGTATAAATATAGAAGATCAAACATTCATACTTTGTAATGAAGAAAGACTAAAGCAACTATGTATAAACATGTCATCATGATACAATCAAGTATCCATAGAGTGGTCACTTCTATCTATATGCAACATTTCTGATGGAGCTAGGAGGAAAGTTTTCTATCATACACACAGCAATTATAGGATGGCAGCCAACAAAAGGGAATGCTTACTGTGGTAACTTTTGTAAGGAGAAGGACAATATACCAAGAATATTGATATTCTATAGATGCAAAAGGAGATACAATCAATAGAACCCTAGCTGGGTCAATACCTTTTTCTTTTCGTTATAGCCATACTTTTGGCAAGAAGTATAGTTTGGCAAAATCAAAGAGCAGTCACAAGTAATATACCAAGAAATACAGTGTGTACAAAGTGGAGTATTCAGATTTTTAGTGCATACAAAAGGGTATACAGTTTGCCATCACAAAAGGGAGCCTAAGATTGATCAAATATAGTGAGGTTTTCATAGATATCTAGATGGGTGTTTTGAAAAACCCACTACTTCATATAAAGCAAAATGGTACAACTAAAGAGATTCAAAAGTTAAAAGTCTCCTATCATATGGTATAATATAGACATCTCAACTATACATTTGAAGAGCAAAAGATTTTTACCATACCCATATAGGAAGAATAAGGGTCCTACAGTCTTCCATCAAGAGGTGAAAAACCCCAAAAAGAATGAAGCTCTTATCAACATACAGTGAAATAAACATATTTCTGCCATACCTAGTTAGTGGTTTTCAACATCCTCTTATTGTTCATTTCATGCTTTATTGAAAGGCAAGAAAGCAAAAAGTTTTTTGAAACCCTTAAGGTTTTAGAATGATTCAAACAAAGCAATAGAGATACAAATGTTCAATGCAAGGAAGCCATGAAAAGAGCCTACAGACCGTAGATAGGAGCCTTTTTCCTTCATACTACAAATAATACAAAAGGAGTGTTGACAATCTTCTTTAAAGCATTGTGTCTCCATTGTCAAAACATAAAAGCAAAGAGAAAGCACAAAGAAACAAGTTTAGAAGCAAAGATTATAGCTTACCTTTATGGCCATTGAAGAAGCTGTAGCTTCTAAGTTCTTTTCTCCTCATGAAGTCATGATAATGCTCATATACCAGAGAGCAAATAACAAGGAAAAAGGAGAAGAGAAAGGTGTCAATATGAAAGCCAAAAACACAGTGACACATAGCCAAACATGGCGGCCACAATATACCAAATAAAGAAGCAAAAAATACCAAAAGATGCCATGAAAGCCTCAAAACTTGCTCACCTTCTTAGACTCTATGGAAAATGCCAAGAAAAAAACTCAAGGATGGCCATTAACACAACAAAAATCCAAAGAGACCAAGAAAACCCTCGACTGGCATGGCCGCCACATTGAGGCACAAAATGAAAGAAGCAAATGATGATTTTTTTAGGGTTCAAAAGCTTTTTGCCAAAGAGCCCGATGGTAGTCTTTTCCCATCTTTTTGACTTTATTTTATCAAACATCATTACAAACATATCCAAACTCATGGTCAAGTCTTAAGACCTAGCAATGATTCTGCATGGGGCTTGTGAGGCCATGATCACTTTTGCCTTTTCCTTAAAACTTTACAAAGTCAAAAAATGATAATCATTCGAAAGCAAGGAAGAAGTAAGGTGCCTTTTTTGGCATAGGTGTGAATGTTCATAAGGAGTTATAAGGTGAAGAATTTTTTATGCATATGATTTTATGTATAAAGGAGTCATAAGGTTCTCTTATCATCATATTTTTTGATGAAGTTTTGCATGTGACCTTGAGGCACATATGGAGATATAAGGTGAAAAATATATTTTAATTCATGTTGATTAAATGTAATTGGATAGATAAGCAGTTTTATTCTCATCATGCATGATTTTACAAACAAATCAATGTAAGAAAATAATAGAGTAATATTCTTCAAATTACTTTATTATTTTTCACAAGTTGTAAAATCAAAAATAGTGCAAGTTGTAACTAACAAATAAAGTAATTATCCTCTATTTACTTTATTATTTACTCACATCAATTTCCCAAAAGAAAAATCATGCAAATTGATGAGTTGAGTTAACTGAGGCTATTTGGAGCCTTTTTGCATGATTTGAGGAGCGATTTGAGGAATTTTGGTTAAATTCTTAGTCAAACATCTGGAGAGGGCCAAATTGGAGCTATTTTTACTCAATTTGTGGTAGTTTGAGCCCTTTTTTTAATGGATTTCTTAGTTTTCTCGTGGATCACTTTGGAGGACTTATTTTTAGAGGCAGTTAGCTGCAGTTTCATTTTTTGCATGCCTCTTGGAGAGATCAAACTATATATTGTAAAGAAAAACTTGGTTTTTGCTAGTTCTTGCATACTTCTCTTCTACACATTGAAAGATGAGGTCTTGTAACTCATCTTTTGATTTCTTGCCTTGTTTTCTCTTTACACTTTGAAAGAGAAGGAGGTTTTGTAGCTCATTTTTTACAGTTTTATAGAGATCACAGCAGATTATAGGTTCAATTTCTTTGTTCTTCATGCAATATTTCCTTTATTTTTTGCAGTCAAGTAGTTGCCTTTCCATTTGATGCTAATTGTATGAGGTGATTTGATGAAGTTTTACTGTGTTTAATTATAAAGTCCTTTAAAATTATTGTCTCACTCTTACTCATAGTGTTAAGCATAGTGATATTACAGGTCTTAGATTGTGTTACAAAAAATAGTTCTTTTATGTTGTGAAAAGTCATTTTCCTTCATAAAGAACAATTTTTTTAGCCTTCCTTAGAAGCAATTTTGTGATATTTATGCCAAGATTGGATTGTGTAGGTCAGATTTATGAATTCTAATGTGAACTAGATTGCAATGTTTTCCATCCTTATTAGATGCATCACCAAATTTTACAGTTTTATTTCCTCATAGTTTCCTTCTTCCCCTTTTCTAAAACAGAAAATCATAGTTTCAAATAGAATATTTTAAGGAACCAGCCCACAATCTAGAGGTTCAAACTCACTATAGGTCGCCCACAGCCTGAGTTTGTCCCCATGTTTCAAAGGATTGCAGAGTGTCACAGCTTTGCATAAGGGTACAATCCTCATCGACAACAATACCAATGAAATGTCGGTGTCTAGATCAATAGAATAATGACTATATTTAGAATAAATTAACTCGAGAGATTGACATTAAATTTTTGGATGAGGTGGACTATGTCATATTGTGTGACCTAGTTCATTGATTGAGTGATGAGATTCAATTTAGAAGCAATTTGATACCAAAAAACAAATTGAAAATTATGATTGTATATTTATGATATATATTAAAAATAATGTAAAACAAAGGTATAAAATTACAAGCTTACATTTCATCCCTCATAATATGTTAAATCTTAATATTCTAGCACATTGTGATTTTGATGTTAGTTAAAATAAAATTAACCAAAAATCATTTACATTTACACACAAATACACAATTGAATAGGCAAACCAATATAATTGAAAACAAAAAATTGCAAAATCAAATTCTTTTACTGATGCAAAAATGTACCAACTATTTATACTTAATTATTTATATAAGTAATTTTTTAAATTTTATTATATAATTTGAATGATTACAAATTTAATTTTATCAAAATTTAAAAAATTAAACTACAAATGTTGTTGTCTAGATCGACACCCTAAACTCTGTGTTTATTTCTTGTAAAGCTCCTACTATATTCTAAAAATAAGTAGAGCAAAAGAGGGTCTAATTAAGAGGAGACAAGAACATTTAGATCTCTACGCTCACAATCTAGACATGAGGCACCTTGCATGCAACACATAAGTGGCAGGAATAATTATCTTGATGTTGTGTAATGTAGTCAATAGGATTCCTTGCAAATATTGTGTTTGCAATGGATATTAAGCCTTAGTGGATATGGGCTTAGTGGCATCTCATCTCGTGTATGTTAAAAATGTCATTGTAGTGAATGGATTTCTAGCAAAGCATTTGATGGCTAAACAATTGGAGTGATCTATTAAATATCCTGGGTAAGTGCAAAAAGTTGGGGGGCCAAAAAGTGGCCAAATTTTTTTCAAAAAAAATTAATACATAATGCACTCATGTTATGGTTTGGTAATGATGAGCCTAAGGCTCGGCAAAACCAAACCATAATGCGCTCATGTTATAATGCAAGCATTTTATGACTAACTATATATATAAAAAGAGTATTTCAGCTCATTTCATTTCTTTACTTTCCTCCACACCCATGGCCTACAAACCCTAAGAAGCGCACTCACATTGTGGAAGACTCGATTCAACTCCAAAATCTAACCAATTCATCACCAAAATGCTGCCACGACGTTGACCAGGCCAAAGGAGTGAGTTTTATTTATTTTTTTGTTTGAATTTGTTTCTAAATAGGTAGGTTTGAGTTGATTTTTTATGTAAATTTCATTAATTGTCAGGAAATGTTAATGCACCTCCTCCTCAAAATCCACAAAATCCTGAAGAGGAAATACCTGCCGAAGAACAACCTGAACAACAAACTCCTCCATCCATTCCTTGACATGCCCCTGGAACACAAGAAAATATAATGGGGCAAATTGAAAATAATAAAAAAGAAATTGAAGACATAATTGCAAGGTTGAAAGATCCTTCCACTTTAACATTGCATAGGTCCATGCTTGCTCAATCTCTTGAATCTATGTTATCAAATGTAGATTCAATTAGCAAGCAAATATCTGGTTGGTCGGATAAGAGGAGAGAGTTTAGATACTATTATGCAGACAAGCTATCATGTGAAGATGTGAAAAAGTTACAAATTACAAAATTAGAGTTGTGTTCCATTTTCACAAACCCACAAACAAATCAACCTCCACCCATTACATGCAAGAGGTTCCCTATCCATTGGTGCAACAACCAAGTGATAAAGGACAATTTTGGGTAGAGGTGGTGGATGGTTTTTGACCATCCTCCATGCAATAATAATGAGATCCTACAATACTTTTTGAGGAAACTCTACTGCGAGTTTGTCCTCAATAAAGTGCCAAACTATTTTGATATGCAAGACTTCCAGGGTAGAGGTGGGGGGTCAGCACAAGATAGACCAGGGGCATGTGTTGACCCATAGCGGCCAGTGAGATGAGGAATCAACAGACTAGCCCATGAGCATGTTTCTATCCCTTCCATTGTGAAGGAGAGTGTTGAGGTCGATACACTTCAGTCCATTAGTGCCTTGACCCAGAGCATCATAAAGCATGCTAGTCCTACAACACAGTGTGGGTTGGGAGATAGTGCGAGGAGTAGGGTCCCACCCCATGCTTGTTAGACTTGCAGGTAAGCCTATGGTTATGACCCCATGGATAGTCAGGACGCAGGTGCATAGGCTACATTTGTAGCTGAGCAGATGGTGATGACAGATACCCTCCTGAGTGAGACTTTTGGCCTTGATACTCATGTAAATATTAGCAAGTTTATTGAATTTAATTTATTAAATTTTATTTTTGATATGCAAGATTAACTAATTTAGTTTGATGATTTTAATGAAATTTCAGGGTCATAGTGTTGATGCAGTTTTCAGTAGTTCTCCACCTGCATATTACACTACATCATCTATTGTCGGGGTATGTAACTAGTAAACAATTATAAATATTACATGTGAATAGCATCATTATATGAATGGTATTCTAATATCTAATTTTGGATGTTGAATAGGTTAATATTAGAGATTTCACAGCAACACCTGCCAGCAATGGTGGACTTCAAAGCTTCATTGAGGTAATAAAATAAATAGTATAATGAATGAATTGTACTTACTAGATTTTTGTATGTGACTTGTGTGCTTTATTGTGTGTACTTCCATGTTTAGATGAACATGTGTGTATGTTAGGAGCCATGATTTGCATCGCTATTATAGTTTTCATAATTGAATAATGTTGGTTTATTTCTAGATGATGCAGGCTGCGAAGACACCTCCTGATGTTCATAGGGCAATGGAGCATGGTGTAACCTCTACAATTCATAGCTCCATCCCATTGATAGGGGTATGAGGTAGATTAGTAAATTTCAATTTACATTCATTGTTATAGTTGTTTAGTTTTGAAAAATCAAAAGAGTATTGATTTGAAGTTTAATTTCTATCTGGATGGTTTTTATAGGACATGACATCACCACGGCCTATTCCTGCTACTAAGGCAAGTGAGGAGATAGATTATATAGTAGCGGTAAGTGATTATTTTGTTAAATGTTTCATTTTTTATAACATGTAATTTCTATATATTAATGTCTATACTTTTTATTGTAACAACTAAAGATGTAGGAAGAACTAAATAGGAGGAGTAGCCCTCGGGTTCGTAGTAGACCACCCACATACACGTCTCCATCCCCTAGAAGATCATGATCTATTCTCTTCACCAGCCAGAGGGGAATGACTTTTTATTGTGTTCCTTTGTTGTATGCCTATATGGCATTTGTGGACATATATTTTGTATTGCATATAGTTGACATTGTATGCCTATATGGCATTCTTGTAAGCCTATATGGCTATTTTGTATATATGTTATACTTATATTGACAGATATTGATGTATGCCTATATGGATATTTGGTTAATACAAATCTTTTTTATTGATGGCATCCATCTTGCATTATAAATCCATGTTTGAATGGATATTTGTAGATGGCTACTTCAAATATTTAAAGTCCAATTGTATTACATAGGATGTTTGTTGATCTAATAAGCTAGCTATTGTTATTCAAGTATCAGCTAAACCTCATTTTGGAACTAAAAGATAAAAGTTGTATTTAAAATAAAAATGAACCATCATGTTGAATAGAAAATATTCATATTTTTTATGAGTTGCTCAATTGAAAATATTCAAATGAGTATGCTGATCCATATTCTTTATGAGTTGGTCAATTGAAAATATTTCTTAATTTCTTGTTATTATACCATATTGGGATGCAAAGAGTATGTTTGTTGTTTTAAATAAGATAGTCAAAATCATATGCTTATAAGCACCTAATGACCATTGTGGTTATTAAATGTAATTCCTCTTGCATATAAGGCGAGGTTATGAGATTACATTGAGTCTTACCTAATTTTAGTATGCAACATAACATTGGGGCTATAGGCTTCCATAAGTCATCAACAATCAAGGTTCAAGGTTGTCATTGAAGTCGAAGGGTCAAGAATGTTTGTCATTGATGTCAAGGTTGATGCCATGATGTTGATAAGGTGATACAGTGAATCAAGGTAGGTGGTGGTCATGAGGTGCATGATGTTGTGAATATGGTTTTCATGATAAGGTCTCTCAATTCATGTTGATGCTGCATAAGACAAACATGGTTCATATGATGCAAGGTTCATGTTCATGGTGGATGTGGTTTTGTTCATGCAAAGTTTTGTTGTGAATATGGTTTTCATGATAAGGTCTATCTTGAAAGGTTGATATGATGCAAGGTTCATATTGATGGTGGATGTGGTTTTGTTCTTACAATAAGAAGTTAGAGAAGACACAATATTTCATAATCATAATCTTATTGATAGTTAGGGTTTGCATATTGGGCATTAAACCCTAAAAGAATCTACTTTTCTTAAGACTTTAAAACCCTTAATTGCTTGTCATTTGTAAAGTGTACTTTTGTTTTAATTTAATATTGACTTATAATCAGAAGTTACTATCACTTAAATCAACCTACTAAAGGGTCTTTAAGTCATTAGTTCACCAGCCCTTCAACCTAAATCAACCGGCGTCTTTGGTAAACTCTCATTAGCTCGAGCACCATATCATAATCGAAGGTCATATTTAATTGATATGAGGGTGGGAAAAAGGATTGGAAGGTTAGTATTTAAAAGGAATTTGGAATACAAACAATCATCTCTATGCAGTTGAATTTGATGGGCATGCCTTTATAAAAGGCTAAAAGATAGCTTTATGCAAGATATCATGGTATTTGTAGTGTTTGAAGATTGAAGACTAGTTAGTGTTCATAACTTGGACTGTTTCAACATGTTTAGGTGTGAAACAGGACCATGCCTAGCCTAAACATACCCATCTAGATGCGTTGGAATTGTCAGTTTGTCCATAGGTGTAGAAGAACAAAAGTTACACCCCTTTGCAACTTTACACTACCTCTTTTTGATGATTTTTGGGGCAGCAGCAAAACTTTCACCATAAAACTGAGACAAGTTATTGTAGAGCGACACTACATGATCATGTTGCCTTAGACAGAATGTATCTAAGTGACATGGTTTCTGAGTAACAACTCATCAAAGATTTCTACCTTTTTGCACTTTAGACTGTTTAGGGATATCGCCGGTACAATGTAGCTCAGACTATTTCAGCATGTTTGGGTGCAAAACAGGACCATGCCTAGCCTAAACGTATCCATCTAGATGTGTTGGAATAGTTAGTTTGGTCGCATCAGGAGCAGGACGAAAGTTACACCCCTTTGCAACTTTACACTGCCTCCTTCTGACAATTTTTGGGGCAGCAAAAAACCTTTCACCACGGGCAAATGCCTCAGAGATATAAAAAACTGAGAGAGGTTATTGTAGAGGCACTCTATATAATTGTGTTGCCTTAGATAGAATGTTTCTAAGTGACACATTTTTCAAGTAACATCTCCTCAAAGATTGCTGCCTTTTTGCACTTTGGACTCTTCAGAGATATCGTTGGTACAATGTAGCTCAGACTGTTTCGACATATTTGGGTGAAAAACAAGACTATGCCTAGTGTAAATATACCCATATGGATGTGTTGGAATAGTCAGTTTGGTCACATCAGGAGCAGGATGAAAGTTACACCCCTTTGCAACTTTACACTGCCTCCTGACAATTTTTGGGGCAACAAAAAACCTTTCACCGTGGGAAAATGCCTCAAAGATATTAAAAAATGAGAGAGGTTATTGTAGACGTACTCTACATGATCATGTTGCCTTAGACAGAATGTCTAAGTGACATGGTTTTCAAGTAACATCTCATCAAAGATTGTTGCATTTTTGCACTTTGGACTTTTCAGGGATATCATCGATATAATGTAGCTCGAACTGTTTCGACATGTTTGGGTGAAAAATAGGACATGCCTAGCATAAATGTACCCATCTGAATGTGTTGGAATAGTCAGTTTGGTCGCATCAGGAGTAGGACAAAAGTTACACCCCTTTACAACTTTACACTGCCTCCTTCTGACAATTTTTGGGGCAGCAGAAAACCTTTCACAATGGGCAAATGCCTCAGAGATAAAAACTGAGAGAGGTTATTGTAGAGGCACTCTACATGATCATGTTCCCTTAGATGGAATGTTTCTAAGTCACACAGTTTTTGAGTAACATCTCGTCAAAGATTGCTGCCTTTTTGCACTTTGGACTCTTCAGGGATATCGTCAGTACAATGTAGCTCGAACTGTTTCGACATGTTTGGGTGAAAAATAGGACCATGCCTAGCATAAATGTACCCATTTAGACCTATTGGAATAGTCAGCTTGGTCGCATCAAGAGCAGGATGAAAGTTACACCCGTTTTCAACTTTACATTGCCTCCTTCTGATAATTTTTGGGGTAGCAGAAAACCTTTCACCATGGGCAAATGCCTCAGAGATATAAAAAAAATAGAGGTTATTGTAGAGACACTCTATGTGATCATGTTTCCTCAGACAAAATGTTTCTAAGTGACAAATTTCAAGTAACATCTCGTCAAAGATTGCTATCTTTTTGCACTTTTGACTCTTTAGGGATATCGTCAGTACAATGTAGCTTGAACTGTTTCGACATGTTTGGGTGAAAAATAGGACCATTACTCACGTAAATGTACCCATCCAGATACGTTGGAATAGTCAATTTGGTCACATCAGGAGTAGGATGAAAATTACACCCCTTTGCAACTTTACACTGCCTCCTTCTGACGATTTTTAGGGCAGCAGAAAACTTTTCACCAAGGGCAAATGCCTCAGAGATATAAAAAATTGAGAGAGGTTATTGTAGAGGCACTCTATGTGATCATTTTTCCTTAGACAGAATGTTTTTAAGTGACAGTTTTTGAGTAACATCTTGTCAAAGATTGCTATCTTTTTGCACTTTGGACTCTTCAGGGATATCGTCGGTACAATGCAGTTTAGACTGTTTCGACATGTTTGGGGGAAAAAAAGGACCATTCCTAGTGTAAATGTACCCATCTGGATGTGTTGGAATAGTCAGTTTGGTTGCATCAAGAGCAAGACAAAAGTTACACCTTTTTGCAACTTTACACTGCCTCCTGACGATTTTTGGGGCAGCAAAAAACCTTTCACCATGGGCAAATGCCTCAGAGATATAAAAAACTGAGAGAGGTTATTGTAGAGGCACTCTTTGTGATCATGTTACCTTAGACTAGATGTTTCTAAGTGACACAATTTTTGAGTAACATCTCATCAAAAATTGCTGCCTTCTTCCACTTTGGACTCTTCAAGGATATCGTCGGTACAATGTAGCTTGAACTGTTTCAACATGTTTGGGTGAAAAATAGGACCATGCCTAGCATAAATGTACCCATCCAGATGCATTGGAATAGTCAATTTGGTCACATCAGAAGCAAGACACCAAAAATGCAAAAGCTGTTTTGTGCAACTTGACAACATTGACACTTTTTTGCAACAGGACTCAAAGACTCAAACTGACCCCAAATGACTCAAAGTGACTTAAAAATAAATGAAATGGTCTTATAAGACCTTATTACATACAATTGACTCAACCAAAACAAAATTTTATTTTTTGACCCCTCTTGGAGGCATGACAACCTAGGTGCCCGTACACCATTAGTGCAATTGAAGTCGATAAAGTTTTCCTATTAAGAAAAAGAGCTTCCCTTAGCTTCAAGAAATTTAAATATTCTATATTGACAAGGTGAACCATGTGATGGTGGAAGCTCATGTGGCCTCACCTAAGACCTAAGACACATGTAGTATAGTAGACGCAGGACTCTTAAGACACCTATTTTCTAGTCTCTATCTACCTAGTTGACATATCGTATATACCTAAGACACAATTAGAGACACCTATTATCTAGTTAGAAACCAAGACACCTAGAGACACCTATATTTTATACATTATTCTCAGGATCAACTTCATCCATCACTTACGTCTAACCCCATGAAGTATAACATGATGATGTAAAAATGTTTATATGTGTAAAAATGCAGCAGGAAATAAAAAAAGACAAACCTTACAAATTAATGTGCATACTTACAACTCAATGTAACATGACTTTACAAAATCAATGTGAATACTTACAAATTAATCTAATGAACCATCTGGGTCTGCTCTACTCTTTATTGTGTCAAGTATTGCTTCATGGTCAGACTCATGTACCTTCCACAAGATTTTGTTCAAAGGTCTACTCTGATACTGTATCAAATGAACATTGGATGTCACAACAAGGTTTGAATAGTGAAGAATCTCCCAATGTGTGTCAAAGTCCTGAAACAACCAAACATTAACACTCTTATGTGGGTACCTTCTAAGCCATGTTCCAATAATAACCACTGAGCTTGTAGGGTATTTGATGTTTTCTCCATCTGTAACTGGGGCCTCCAATTTCTTTTTGGCCTCAACACAACGGCATAAGTAATAATCTGTTCCCTCTTCATTATCTTCATCTGCAATAACTACATATACGTGCCCTACATTGATATGTGTAGCAAATTAGATGAACTTAGTCAACATTACAAAAACACTACAAAGTAAGATGACATTAGGAATTTCAAAAACTATGCAAATAGATATATTACCTGGTTGAACTAGATCTGATATGTGGTCAAATTCAACTAATGATTCCATCTGTGTTAGTTCTAGTATCGTCAGGGGTTGATATGTGTTAAGTGGGCTAAGATAACTTAACTGCCATTCATCAACCCACTCCTTTGACTCACACTCATCCCAGGCTTGAATTGTACAGGAAGAACCAAAGCGTGACATCTTTCATGTATGGATACTCCATGAACCTGCAATTGAGCTTCTGAAAGAGTGCATCTCACTTGATCATGTCAGTGTAGAATAGTCCTCATATGGTGCAATGTTAGTATCATCTATCAACCAAGAAAATCTATGAACTGAAGACTTACCTTCATTACCTGGACCCATGGAAGCATTACACCACTCGACAATCAATTTTGCATCTGTTAACTTTGTATTGTCTTTATACTTTAACTCTTCTCATGTTATGGCTCTTTTGATACATGCTCCTGCACCATCATGCTCCCCCTTTCCATACTTAGCCTCACAAAAGTTCCACATATGTTGAATACCTGTAAAATTATGCCTCCTACTCAGCCAATAGAAATTCTGCGAGTTCTTGAATTGTGACGCACAGTTATCCAACCATATGATATGTTGACTAAACAATATGCCCCTTCTAGCCAAATCATTGTAAAACACCTGAAAGCAACCTTGTATGAACTCCGTAGAATGCATGTGATCATCACTAATATAAAAATTATACTCTCTTA
Organism: Cunninghamia lanceolata; assembly: GCA_027924645.1. Taxonomy (NCBI): domain Eukaryota; kingdom Viridiplantae; phylum Streptophyta; class Pinopsida; order Cupressales; family Cupressaceae; genus Cunninghamia; species Cunninghamia lanceolata. The sequence goes on along the minus strand of BSBN01000564.1, from coordinate 6,831,780 downwards.
TGATCTTTCTGTCATCCTCTATACTATCTTTCACATGAATGAATGCGATGTGCACAAATATAGAAACATGTGTGGAGTTGTAATAGTATGATTGCACCTCACGCTATGCTGTAGACTATATTTCTCTGCAAAGTCGACGACTAAAACAATGCTACCGACTGGAAATGTGTCCTTACATAACTTGAATTACATGTCCAACCATCAAGCTCTATGGGCATGTCTTGCATACTCATACACTATGTTGTCACGAAATATAGGCATAAACTGATACACTAGAATCTTTTCAATAACCAATTCACACCTCTTTGCTTCTTTACCATCTTTTATATTATATGCCACTATTTTATACTTGCCAAACTCTACTAGTTCATTTCCAACTACATGTGTTCTTTCCATATGTTCACATATTGGCAAATGTTGCAAACCACCGCAACGATGACATGTGCCATCTAAGCATAATTTCTTGTAGTATATTTGACCTTCCTCTCTTTCACATAAAATTCTTGATATGAAGTCTCTTGAAGATGTTGGTGGGGCACGTATGGCACAACCCTGCAAAACATTGTTAGTATGCATATCTAAACATATAGACCTATAAACATCAAACTGGTTAGAAAATTTAATATCTAATCTACAACAACAAGTAGTGCGTGTGTGATTTATCTTGACATAGAAAGGTTTTAGCATTTCAAAATATCTTTGACAAATTTTAATTTGAGGATACTTCTCTAGAAATTTACCATAAAACTATGTTTGAGTCTCATCCAAACAATGTTTTGGATGTGGCTTACGGTTCTGACTATCGATTCTCCTTCTTACCACATCCCTTTGATTCGGAGAAACCCTTGTGTAATTCTTCCAAAAGTCTTCAATTAGTGATCTCAATGCTTCAACAATTGGTTTATCTTTTCATGGTAGTCTCCCCGAGAATGCCCATAATTCATTGGCATTAGTTTCCTCAATTCTTTGGTGTCTTCCAACGGATCTTGATAAAGTTTTCCTATTAATTCTCAATTATTGACTCATCTTTCTAATGAGACGAGCTTTCCTCATTTGACTACTTACTATAGTCAATGTAATCATATGCCGTGTTGCATTACTATCTTTTGTGTGTGAGGTGTTACCCACACTCTCATATGCACTCATTAGATTCTTGACAATAAATTTTTCACTGAAAGGCTCTGATGTTCTCAACCCAAGAATCTTCATGATGGACCTATACTTTATACTTCACATCATTTCAACAAATAGTTGACATCTTGTAGTCTCATTTAACTTTTCAAAGAACAATCTCCAAATCTTATTAGCATATCTTCTACAAGTGAATTTTGGAATCTTACGTTCCATTGTGGTGTAGGGCACCTAAGAGCATTGTGATAAGTTGAGGTTCTTGTTCAGTATGTTTTGTAATAAGGCTTTCTAGCCATGGTTGTAAGGTCCATTTTGTATGGTCAAGAGGTTTGAGGTAACCATATAAACCTCAAATCATTCTTAGTCCATTTGGACCCTAGTTGTTTCACTTAGGCCTAGTAGGTCTAATGATTTTTTTTTAGTCTATTTGGTAGTTTTGATGTTGTGGCATGTTTTAGAGAGTATGGCGGTCATTTGAGTTCCATTGGATAAGTTGAACCAATCGAGATCCTTGTATTAATGCAAAATGCCATAGTTGTCCAATGTTGTCAATGGTGTCATAACACATTTGGCCTGTTGCAACTCATTTTTGACATTTGAAACTATTTTGGAAAGTTTCCTACTGACTTGGATTGGTTCATATTGTTGTTCTCTTACTCCAGTAGGGGGAAGAAGATTCTATACGGAGATTTGGGCACAAAAACCAATAAAACTGACTATTTTTCGAAGAATTCCTATTGGTGTACAGCCTGTACAGGTTGGCCACGTGGATTGATGTGGTTTTTCTGAAACTAGTTGGAATCAAGATTCTAATGCATCAAGTTTGAAGTGTTGAAGTGATCTCAGTAGGAAGATATTGCATTTTGAATTAAAACTGGTCTGAAACCCTCTTTCCTAGGGTCTGTCATACAATTTTTGCCCTAGAATGCATTCTAACTGATGAAACTTCATGCCACTCAGTGAAATGTAGGCTAGGGTTGTATATTCTATGATTCCAAAAGCATTTTATTGGGAAGGACAGTCATCGAGTTTTGGAGTGATGCCCTAGGTCAAATATCCCTAAGTATTTGACCAAAATTATGCAATTTGGTGATGTAAATGACAAAATTCTGACAGGGTGGGTGAATGGATGGTGGTTTTGAGATGTTTGGGTGTTGTGGAAGTAATCCAAGTTCCTATCCTAGGTTTATGACCCCAATTTAGACCACTTGCTTTGTAACCTAGACCTAACTTGATCAATTAGGCCTAGAGACCTGGTGGGTGTGTTGAGTTGCTGGAGTAGAGTTGGAACTAGAGGCTTGGAGGTCTGTTGGAGTTCCCTAAAGGGTATTTGAATCCACCATTTATTTGCCTGATCCTTAAGGGTTTTGTCAAGTTGTGTAGTGAAAATCAGATTAGGAGGGCTAGTAGCCTCACTAGGCCAAACAAGGGTTGGAGAGTTGTGAGAAGTTGGGGATCAAACCAACTGTGGGAAAGGTATTTGGAGACCTGTCTTAAGGTGTGGAAGGAGTCTTGAGGATTGGATAGTAGCCTGGATAACAAATCCTTAATTTGCCCATAGGTGTGACCTTGGTTGGAGGAAGTAGTGAAGTGGGTGAGTGGGTAGAGAAGAATTCCTAGTTGCTTCCCTTGTGCCACCTCTGCATCACATTGGCTACAAAATATTCTCATCAATATCAATCAAATACTTTGGATTTCTATGCAAAATTCTAGGTGGTGTTAAGTTAGGTAAATTCATCTCAACATTAGGAATTTCATCAATATTTAAATGAGATGGGCTAGATGGCATACCTTCAATCAAAGATGGAATAGATGACATACCTTGAGGTTGAGGTGGGAAAGATGGCATACCTCCTTCATCACATGTGAGTGATGATGTACTCTCAACTTGAGATGTGGTAGATGGTGTCCCTACATGTTGACTTGTAGTAGAGGACGTGTCTCCAACTATGGTATTCAAATCTCTCATAGCACAAAGTTTTTGCATTCGTTCTCTTTGTGCCACCAATACCATATCTCTTTGTGATGGTTGTGGTTCCTCTTCAATTGGCATGTCTTCATTTATCATGTCCAATTTCCTCTTCTCATGAAGTTCCCTCATAGCCACCGCTTTCTTTACATTCTTAGCTTCTATCTCTTCCTGTGTTGGTTTAATTCTTGATCGTTTCCTCAGTATGATGGAGAATTTGTTTGTAGCATGATAAAGAGACCAATATTAGTTCCTAAGAAATGAATCCATACAAATAACTAAAATATATGTCATTCAACCCTTCATAGTAAATGTACATACAATCATCAAGTAAAAGAGTAAATGTCACTCAACCAAAATAGGTACAAAGCATACAAAGAAAATTATTGCAGCCATGAAAAGAGTACATAGGACTTCATGCTTGAAAAGGTTGAGGCAGACCCAATTTGACATGTCTGTTGTTACTAGGGCTACTAGGATTTGGAATTGAGAAGGTGTTTTGTTGGTACTAGGGATACTAGGATTTAGGTGGCTTGTGAAGGAATAGACAATAATTGTTGTGTCATGTGCATGTATAAATCATCATGAATAGGTGCATAAGGAATGTCCTAGCCCAAGATATGTGCATACAAATCATCATGTCATGTGCATACTTGTATGATCTTGGCACCTATTCATTTGTATTTTAACTTGTTAATATGACAAGATAATAGTGGGATTATATTTTTTATTATACATTGTAAGGATTTATTCTTGTATAGTTTGACATCATGGTATGTTAAGGTCTACTTATTACACATAATTATTAAAGAGGCCAAGTGTAGAAAATATACATGGCATCATGTGAGATTGTAGGCTTCTTTCTTGATTTGGAATGTGTCTATTTTAAACATGTATGATAAAGCATGATAAAGTAATTCAAATAGAATTAAGGAAAATGTAAAGAACATGCATGTAAAGACTTGACATACCTAAAAAATGAAGATTCGAATGGAGAGAGTACCCAATTATGTAGTGTTTTTTTCTTCTTACATCAAACTCCTCAACAATTTGAGTTTTTCACCACTTGCTTCCTTTTCAATGTTAAATTGAATAACACTCAAATATAATTACTAACAACAATACTATCAACCAATCTATAATGTTAAATTCCTAAAATTGAATCACAATTAACATTGCAACACTACAAAAATTGAAACTTGAATAGATATATATCAAACTTGGTGTGAAAACTATGTTATTTCCTCCTTCTCAAGTTGGCAAAGCAGAAAAGGTGATGGAAAGATCATGCAAAGGTGGTAGAATGTGTAAAACATGCATGTGAACTTCCCAACAACATGAAAGCACTTTTTTTGTTAGAGCACGCACATAATTAGTATGAAAACAGAGTATGTGGGCCTGGATCACAGGGGTCAACACTTTTTTACTTTTTCTATAGCAGGACAAAACATGAGCGCGTTATAACATGCTCATGTTTTGTCCTGCTATAGATTGATCCATAAATATCTGTGCCTATCTCACCTTCGATAGCACCTTTACAATATCTCACCTCTAGTTCCATTAGCTCATCTTCTATATCTCACATATCTCTCCCCCTCACCTCTCTACCTCTCTACCTCTCCCCTCTCTATGTCTCTCAGTCACTCCTTGTTTACCTCAACCCTAATCCCTCAACCCTCAACCCTCAACCCTCAACTCTAATCCCTCATCCCTAAACCCTAAACACTATCCCTATTCCTAAACCCTCAACAGGATCGATACTATACCTTAAACCCTAATCCCTTATCCCTAAACTCTCCAACCCTATCCCTAATCCTTATACCCTCGACACTCTACTTTAATCCTAATCCCTCGACCCTCAACCCTATCCTGAAACCCTCAACCCTTGAACCTTAATGTACTCAACCCTCAACGTCAAACCCTAATCCCTCAACCCTTAACTCTAATCCCTCAACCCTCAACCCTATCCCTAAACCCTCAACCCTAAAACCGCAACCCTCAACACTCAATGTCAATCCCTAATCCCTCAACCCTTAACTCTAATCCCTCGACCCTCAACCCTATCCCTAAACCCTAAACCCTAAAGTTTCAACCCTCAACTCTCAACGTCAAATCTTAATCCCTCAACCCTTAATTCTAATCCCTCAACCCTAAACCCTAAACACTATCCCTATTCCTATAGCCTCAATGGGCTCAATACTATACCTTAAACCCTAATCCCTTATCCCTAAACCCTCCAACCCTATCCCTAATCCTTATATCCTTGACACTCTGCTTTAACCCTAATCCCTCGACCCTCAACCCTATCCCTAAACCCTCAACCCTCAAACATCGACCCTCAACCCTATCCCTAAACCCTAAACTCTAAAGCCTCAACCCTCAACCCTTAATGTCAAATCCTAATCGCTCAACCCTAAACCCTATCCCTAAACCCTCAACACTATACCTTAAACCCTAATCCCTCAACCCTCAACCCTAAACCTTATCCCTAAACCCTAATCCCTCAACCCTTAACCCTCAACCCTCAACGTCAAACCCTAATTATATACATTTTTTTATTCGACAAAATACAAATTTTGGGAATATATTTTTTTAAATTCATTTTTTCCTACTCTATAGGTATTTGTTAGTTTTCCATTAGGGTTGTTCCTTGAATGGAAGACCTCTTTGTGACAAATAATCATGTTCCTTTTATAAAAGTTTTACCAAACCAAGATTCAACACAATGGGCTCCCATGACATAGAATGCATGTCATTTTTGAGGTCTCGAGATCATTCCCATATCATCTATAAATTCAAACAAATGAATTTTTTTCCTTGCAAATCTAATATTTTCAAAGAATTAGAAATTATCAATCTAAAATTATAGAATGTATAAATTTAATTTTAATCCATTTGTGTACTCACCTTTGTGAGACACCTATTTCATACAAACTTGCCACTTGCTCAAACACGTGTCACTTGAGGAAGACAAGTGTTGCACCTATGAAGGGTTACTCAATCATTCTATTTAACCTTCTTACCTCCTCATGCTTTCCTATTTAAGCAAGTCTTCTATGTAAATTTCATTCATCTTTTGGAAATATCAATAGGTTTATTGTGTGTAAATAGCTTGTGGTTGTATTCTTGTTTGTTGATCTTGGCTAATCCCAACATGGTATCAGAGCCATGCTTGCAAAATCTTTTCCTTTATAGAAAATCCCGCAACTAGCCTAGCTAAAAGGTCCTAGTAGAGCCAAATAGACATCACCATTGAGTCTAGAAGGCCCAAGATAGATAAAATAGCCTTCCATTTTGTCAAAATTGACATAGGCAGAATTTTGCAAAAAACATTTTAGGCCCCTATATTGTACGATGGTATGACTGTATGGAACAGTATATATTTTTTGTTTAAAAATTAAAAAAATTAGTAGAGGGGGCCTCGGCTTTGCCGCCCTCTGCAAAATTTTTCTTCTTCTTGGGAGTTTTTGGCAAAATTTTTTGGCCTTTTTTGTTTCTTCACCACAGTACGAGGGTTTTCCTCTCACTTGGTTCAAGTTTTAGAGCAGATCTAAAGGTTTTCTGGTGGCGTTTTGGTTTGGATCCACTTCAGGGCCCCTTTCTAGCTCCTGGGCACATCTCCATCAATTGATTGGGTGACTTTTTTGAAGATTTGTAATCTTTTTGGGCGATTTTCATCTAAACCACCATTCCAAAAATTGGTCAAGGGAACATTTGTTGTTTACACCTGCCTCTTCTTGAGTGGATCTGTGGCCTCAAAATCCTCTGGTTTGAAGATCTTCCACCATTTTTCATAGAAGGCCAAAGCCTCTACACATGGAGGTCATGTTTTTCAATCACGGATGGCTTCCACATTTCCTCCAAGTCATTTTCTGTGGTTAAGGTTTAACATTTCAGGTGTTCTTTGGGAGCATTTATCTGTGTCTACATATTGAAGCCCTAGATTTCTTACAATCATAGTTTTGATGGTCATTGTTTAACATTTCCTTAATTGATCATCTTTATATTGGTCACAGTCTGCTATTTAAAGTTGAGGTTCCAAGTAACCGACTACTTGCAACAGAGATCTTCACAGTGTACATGTCGACATCACAGTTTGTATTACCAGGTCTTCAAGCTCATGGTCACCGTTTTGAGTTTAGCCTTAGGGTTTCGCTCATTTTTTTCTCTTTGGTCTCATTCTATGGCTTACAAGCAGCCAACATCTATGCATTTGTGGTTTATTTTTTATGTTGATATTTTATGATGAGAATCAATGTTATATGAACATTTTAAGTCACGATTTCTTAACTGCTAACCACAGTCATATAAACTTCCATACAAGGTTTCTACTTGAGATGATGGCTTATGTTACAACTCGCTAACATTTAATGTTAGTTAAACATGTAACATTTCATGATAGTGTTCTTAAGATAACATTAATGGTAATAACATTTTATGCTAGTTCTTATGTAACCGCAACATCTAATGTTGCTCTTTAAAAATATATTGTAACCATGAAGTTTGATGTGACCACTACCGATTAAGTAAACTACCAAGGTTAACATTTTCTTTTATGCCAAATGGATATTGCTAGGTGCTCTCAACATGCCGAAGGAGGGACTTTTTTTCATGTTGCCATAACTTTCACCCACAAAGGTGAAATTTGGTATTCTTATAGTCAACGAGAAGATCGTTCTGATGCTGACAAAGTAGCGTCAAGACAATTTGAAAATTGTCTCTTTTCAACTATTTTTCTAAGCTCCAAAGTCAAGTTTTTCTATATTTTGTGATATTTTTTCGACAAGGCATAACTTTTGCCCAGAATATCAAAATTTCCTAATTTTTTTTAAAACTTATCATAATTTTGCATGCAATCCAAATTTGTCAATAAATTTAAGTTTTGGATAGCCATGTTTCAACAATTTGTAAAAATCTCCATGTGTTATAAACAGATGATTTGGCTTCCAAAATTGCACAAGTTGTAGTTTTTCCTTGCCTTTTTTTTTTTTTTGGGGGGGGGGGGGGGGCAGGGGGGCTTCTAAAACAACAAAATAATACTTGGATAAAAATATTGAATTATGGCAGGATTAATTGAGTTGTGTCAAGAACACTTCCACTACTCCAACATCCTTCAAACATTTTTTCCGCATTGTATTGAGATGTGTCAAGAGCACTTCCACATCACCATCACCTAATGCTACATGTGTCTTAGATAACTTCCAAATATTCATTACATTAGAAGATTGATATTAGTTCCTTTGCTTCTACAAAATTCAGAGTTTCTTCACAGAAGGCTTCTAGAGAATCTTCAAAGAAGGACTTAACATTGGATTTGAATTGTAGCCATATGGCACGCAATTGACATTCCACACATGGATCTTGCAAGTATTGCAAGACTATCACTTTGAGTTGTATTGTGTCAAGTGCACCTCCATTGAGTCATGTCTAGAACACTTTCTTATTTTCTCTCTTTTGGAGGAAAGGTTTTTGCCACAGGGTTTTCTTTCTTTCTCCACCTTATGAGAGATGCATTTGTACATGGGCACCTCATCAAGCCTAGTTGCCAGGACCCATCATTATTTCACTACCCCCTAAGTTGCACTTAAGGGGGGTGTTAGTGTGAAAAGTGACATTATCTATCTAGTTAGCTTTTGCCATGTCTAGGAGATTTCTATTCACACTAGCTTAAGTCTAACTTTGGGCTTCTTACCTATTTGTCTCACCTCATGTGGTGAAGACATGTGTACTCACCTTTGTAAGACACTTATTTCATGTAAACTTGCCACTTGCTCAAACATGTGTCACTTGAGCAAGACAAGTGTTGCACCTATGGAGGGTTACTCAATCATTCTGTTTGAACTTCTCACCTCCTCATGTAGTGCAGTCACGGTAGGAGGGTTCACAGAATGAACTGTCTAGACCGTGAAACAAGAGTAAACACAATGGAAACAACTCAAAGATATAGAACAAATTTAGATTCAGTCATTCAGTATATCATAGAATTCAAATACAAACTAGCTGGCAACATGTGAGCTTACAATTGAGCTCACAGGTCAGAATTTAGAATATACACAAGATATAGCCTTGAAGTTCCCTTGCACAAAATCTAAACTATCAACTATCACTATTATCATGAACTATATGACTACTTTCCTAGAGATCTATTACATCAATATATATCATCTCAAGAACAATAGATTCCTCTGCGTCGGCCAAGGAAGATCACAAACTCTGATGAAGAGTTGTAGCATGTGTACACAGATAAGTCAGACCTAATCATGTAGAACACTTCTGCAAATGAATGGAATGATGTGTGGATCTCAGGGAAGGTCAGCCACAAACCAAAGATCATTGAATGATGTGTCATTAAGCTCCAAAAGTTGAGTAGTTCTTTGCAAGTCTTCTCCTTTAGCTGATTATCAGAAGTTGCCAAGATGCTCTGTTCTGAGAAAATAGTTGATCTTTTGATAGCAACAACTTTCTGGTAACTGATCCAAATGCTCTAAGATTTAGCTATGTTGTACATGAATGAATGTAGATGCTAAGTCCAGCTCCACAAGATCTGAAATGAAATTGCGGTAGAATGCAGACCAAAATACTAAAACTGCTACTGACTGAATTGCCTGAACTAAACTAGAAAATGAAAAGAAACAAATTGAAATGCAAATGTTTTTTGGTTGATGCAAGATTTCTCTTGAACCAGGGATGCTCCTATGGAGGGTTACTCAGTTGTTTTGTTTGACCTTCTCACCTCCTCATGTAGTGCAATCACGGTAGGAGGGTTCATAGAATGAACTATACAGATCGTGCAACAAGAGTAAACACAACGGAAACAACTCAAAGATATAGAACAAATGTAGATTCAATCATTCAGTATATCATAGAATTCAAATACAAACTAGTCGGTGACATGCGGGCTTACAATTGGGCTCACAGGCCAGAATTCAAAATATGTGCAAGGTATAGCTTTGAAGTTCCCTCGCACAAAATCTAAACTATCAACTATCACTATTATCATGAACTATCTGACTACTTTCCTAGAGATCTATTACATCAATATATATCATCCCCAGAACAATAGATTCCTCCGCGTCGGCCAAGAAAGATCACAAACTCTGATGAAGAGTTGTAGCGTGTGTACACGGATAGGTCGGACCTAATCATGTAGAATACCTCCGCAAATGAATGGAATGATATGCGGATCTCAGGGAAGGTTGGCCACGAACCAAAGATCATTGAATGATGTGTCATTAAGCTCCAAAAGTTGAGTAGTGCTCCGCAAGTCTTCTCCTTTAGCTGATTATCAGAGGTTGTCAGGATGCTCTATTTTGAGAAAATAGTTGATCTTCTGATAGCGATAACTTTCTGGTAACTAATCCAAATGCTCTAAGATTCAGATATGTTATGCATGAATGAATGTAGATGCTAAGTCTAGCTCTGCAAGATCTAAAATGCAACTGCAATAGAATACAGACCAAAATACAAAAACTGCTACTGACTGAACTGCCTGAACTGAACTGGAAAATGAAAAGAAACAAACTGAAATGCAAATGTTTTTTGGTTGATGCAAGATTGCTCTTGAATCAGGGATGCTCCTGCATTAGACATCCGGGGTTATTGAAAAAGTGAGTCCCTCACTTTGTTGGGGCTAGGGGAGAAACAAGACGGTCCACGTCAGCCTGAGAAATCCATGATGAGTCTTCTTCTGGTCTGCCTTTCCACTTCACAAGGTATTCTTTGTATTGTCTTCCTCTGGTGCTGTGTCCAACTCTATTGTCCAAAATGTCTTCAATTTGCTCTGGTGCTTGTTGTGGTAATTCCTTCTTCAAGTCCTCCACCATGCTACCACTAAACTCTACTTCATGATACTGGTATAGGTCTGCAATGTTGAAAATATGTGATATGCCCAATGTCTCTGGTAGCTCCACTTCATATGCATTTCTTGAATCAAATTTCCAGAGTATCCTACAAGGTCCAAACTTCTTCATCTTCAACTTGTTATATGTCCCAACTAGGAATCTTTCTTTTCTCAAGTATACCATTACTTCATCTCCCACTACAAATTCCTTATGTCTTCTCTTCTCATCTACTTGCTCCTTATATTTGTTGTTCATATCCTCCAAATGCTTCTTCACCTAATTATGCATTGTCTTCATGTGTTCTGCAAATTCTTCTACTTCTGCACTTCTCTTTTCTTTCGTACCCATGTCTCTCAGTTCTATCACTCCTCTAGGATTCACTTCGGTAACAATCTCAAAAGGTGTTCTTCCGGTACTCCTATTTACTAAATTATTGTATGCAAACTCTTCCTATGAAAGAATCAAGTCCCAACTTCCTGATTTCTCTCCAACCAAACATCTCAACAAGTTTCCCAAACTCCTATTCACTACCTCTATCTGTCCATTAGTTTGTGGATGAAATGCTGAACTAAACTTCAAATCTATCTTCATCTTCTTCCAAAGTGTCTTCCAAAAATATCCAAGAAATCTTGTATCTCTATCTGAAATTATACTCCTAGGTAATCCATGCAATCTCACAATCTCCTTGAAAAATAGGTTTGTTACATGCACTGCATCAGTTGTCTTCTTACAAGGTATGAAATGAGCCATCTTTGAAAATCTATCCACCACTACAAATATAGAATCATATCCTCTCTGTGTCACAAGAAATCCCATTACAAAATCAATGCTTATGTCTTCTCAAGGTCTCTCCAGTACTGTCAAAGGTTTATACAATCTAGTATTTTGACTACTTCCTTTTGCAACTTGACAAACTCTACAACTCTGCACAAACTTCCTAACATCCTTATGTATCTAAGGCCAAAAGTAATTTTCACTCACCAAAGCTACTGTCTTGTCAATGCCAAAATGTCCTGCCAATCCACTACTGTGTTTCTCTTTTATCAAATTATCTCTCATTGAACTTCTAGGTATGCATAACTGATTTCCTCTTAACAACATATCTTCTTGAATGAAATAATCTAACCACTTACTCCTATCTGTCACAATAGGTTCCTTACATGCTTTCCAAGGTTCTGCAAAATCAGTGTCTCCCTCATACATGTTCTTCAATTCATCAAAACCTAACACTTCAATTCTCATCTCTTTCAACAAGTTTCTTCTCCTGCTCAATGCATCAACAACTTTGTTTGATTTCCACTCCTATGCTTTAGTACAAATGTATAACTCTGCATGAACTCTACCCATCTCATATGTCTCTGATTCAACTTTCCTTGACTATTCAAATACTGCAATGCTTGATGATCTGTATACAACACAAATTCCTTAGGTAACAAGTAATGTCTCCACTTCTTCAAGGCTTGAATTATGGCATAGAACTCTTGATCATAAACTGAATATCTTCTCCTTGCATCATTCAACTTCTCACTAAAATATGCAACAGGTCTACCTTCTTGACTTAACACTACTCCAATTGCACTCCCAATTACATCACAATCAACTTGAAATACCTTATTGAAATCTGGTAATGCTAAGATAAGTTTCTCTGTCACCTTCTGCTTCAATAACTCAAAACTTTTATCTGCTCCTGATGTCCACTAGAAATTTTTTCTGTCACCTCTCATTGTTTTTGTCATAGGGTTACAAACTGAACTAAAATTTTTGATGAACTTCTAGTAGAAACTAGCTAATCCATGAAATGATCTAACCTCTCCAATGCTCTCTGGTGTAGGTCATTCAACAATTGCTCTTACTTTCTCAGGGTCCATCTTCAATCCTTCTGCAAAAATCACAAATCCCAAATATACCAATTCTTCCTTCATGAAACTACATTTCTTGATGTTTATCAACAATTTCTCCTCTCAACCTCTGTAATACTTGTCTAAGGTGCTGCAAATGTTCTACTTTTGTCTTATTGAAAATTAGAATGTCATCCAAGTATACAATAACAAACTTACCCAAGAATTTCTTCAAGACTTCATTCATCAACCTGATGAAAGTACTAGGTGCATTTGTCAATCCAAAAGGCATCACTAACCACTCATACAATCCTTCATTTGTCTTAAAAGCGGTCTTCCATTCATCTCCTTCTCTAATTCTGATATGATGGTATCCACTCTTCAAATCTATCATTGTGAAATATTTTGCTCCACTCAAACAATCCATGATAGCATCCATCCTAGGTAAAGGAAATCCATACTTAACTGTGATCTTGTTTATTGCTCTAGAGTTTGTACACATTCTCCATTCTCCATCCTTCTTAGGTGCTAACACTGCAGGTACTACACAAGGACTCAAACTTTCTCTGATCAAACCTTTCCTCAACAATTCTTGTATTTGCCTATTCAGTTCTTCATTCTCTGTCAGTGTCATTCTATGTGTTTCTTTATTAGGCAAACTAGCTCCCAGTATAAGATCCATGTGATGACTGATACTCTTGATTGATGGCAATCCTTCAGGTACATTGTCTGATATGATGTCTTCATACTCTATTAGCAGCTCTCTTATCTCATCCAGTTGTGATTCTTCAGTCTCCTTCAATGTTTCAGGCTTCTTAGGAATCAAAGCATAACACATATTCTGATGTCTTAAACCATCCAGAATTTTTTTTTCATCTACCAAACAGATTCTAGAATTCCCACATACTTCACCCTTAGGATCATCCTCCAAAGGAATTAAGGTAATTCTCTTCCCATTTGATGTTATAGTGTAGGTATTCTTTCTCCTATCATGTATAGCTTTTCGATCATACTACCAAGGTCTACCCAACAAGAGATGACATACATCCATAGGCATAATGTCACACAAGACTTCATCCTGATAAGATCCAATATGAAATTTCACCAAACATTGTTCACTCACCAGTACCCTATGATCATCTTGAATCCATGCTATCTGATAGGGCTTAGGCTGTTTCAATCTTTCCAACTTCAACTTAGTCACCATCTCTTTTGAAACTAGGTTATCTGAACTACCACTATCAATTACAACTTTACAACATTTACCTCATGATTTGCATCTGGTTCTGAACAAACTCTTCCTCTGCGGTGGTTCCTCATTTGCTTCTTCTTAAAATAGTGCTCTCCTCATTACAAGTGATTCTCCTTTCTCTGGTTTACCAACTAAACTCAGTGATCCAACATGCTCTTCTTCAACATAGGCTGCTCTTCCACTGTTCTTTGTTCTCTTGCTTGTACTCCCTTGATTACATTCAAATGCTCTATGTCCTTCACCTCCACACTTAAAACAAGTTCCCCTGAATGTTCTCTTATCAAATTCTCTTCCTTCTCTTTTGTATCCTTCATTTTGGTATGCACTAGGGTTTCCTCTCTGGTAAAAGTTTCTGTCATCTCTCTGGTAAGCATTATTATCTCTGTCATCCTTCTTAAATGGGCTATCAAACTTGTTCTGCTCTAAATGTGACCTATCACCTCCAGAAAATGTTCTGCTTCACTAAAATTTACCTCCTCTGCCTCTTTGTCTCTAATCATGTCTTTTATTCATCTTTTCTTCAACTTTCAAGGCAAACTGATATGCCTCTTCCAAAGATGTCATCCTCACCAAACTTAGTTCTTCTTGAATGTTCAATCTCAGTCCATTGATGTATCTAGCCACTTTCTCTTTGGTTGCTTCACTATGTCCTATCCTTATAATCACCTTATGAATTTCTTTAGTATACTCCTTCACATATTTCTCCTTTTGTCTCAGGTTCTGCAATCTTTTCAACAGCTCCAACTCATAGTCAGCAGGTATAAGCTAATTCTTCAATTTTGTCACCATTCTATCCCATTTTGTAATCTTTTCTTTTCCTCTTCTGTTTCTATCCAACTAAACTTATTTCCACCATATAGTAGCATGTCCTTTCAACTTTGTCTTTGCAAATTTCACCTTCTCTGGATCTTCAACTTCTTCATATTCAAAGTATTCTTCCATGTCATTTATCCAGTCAATCAACTCTTCAGGGTTCAAATTGCCAGTGTAATTTGGTACATCAACTCTAGGTCTCTTTCTAATCTTTGAAATAGCTCGTAACATCTTGACTTGATCTGATTCTTCTTCTTCATCATCTCTTAGGGTTTCGTCAATTTGTTCAACAAATTGAAATTCCTCTTCATCGTCACTTTCAACATTAGGTCTAGATGTCAATCCTCTTCGCCTATCTTCCTTGATACCATCCAATTAGATTTACATTGTTTTCATCATTTCCATCATCTCATCCATTCTACCAACCATTGTTCCAACAACAACAACTCTCCTCGGCAACATTCTTCCAAGGATCAAGTGTAAACTACCTCAAGTTCGGCGTTTGGGCTACAAGATGATAACTGCCTCACAATCGGTGATTGGTTGCAACATAAGTAACCTGCCTCAATTCACAATCTATCCACACCAAGATCTTATCTAATTCCTTCACCAACTTCTCTCAATTCGCTCCCAAAGATTCAAACTTTCACTTTGATACCACTTAGTGCAGTCACGGTAGGTGGGTTCATAGAATGAACTATCCAGACTGTGCAACAAAAGTAAACACAACGGAAACAACTCAAAAATATAGAACAGATGTAGATTTAGTCATTCAGTATATCATAGAATTCAAATACAAACTGGATGGCAACATGCGGACTTACAATTGGGCTCATAGGCTAGAATTCAGAATATGGACAAGATATAGCTTTGAACTTCCCTCACACAAAATCTAAACTATCAACTATCACTATTATCATGAACTATCTAACTACTTTCCTAGAGATCTATTACATCAATATATATATTATCTCCAGAACAATAGATTCCTCCACGTCGGCCAAGTAACATCACAAACTCTGATGAAGAGTTGTAGAATGCGTACACGGATAGGTCAGACCTAATCATGTAGAACACCTCCACAAATGAATGGAATGATGTGTGGATCTCGTGGAAGGTCAACCACGAACCAAAGATCATTGAATGATGTGTCATTAAGCTCCAAAAGTTGAGTAGTGCTCTGCAAGTCTTCTCCTTTAGCTGATTATTAGAGGTTTCCAGGATGCTCTGTTATGAGAAAATAGTTGATCTTCTGATAGCGATAACTTTCTGGTAACTGATCCAAATGCTCTAAGATCCAAATATGTTGTGCATGAATGAATGTAGATGCTAAGTCTAGCTCCCCAAGATCTGAAATACAACTGTGGTAGAATCCAAACCAAAATACAGAAACTGCTACTGACTGAACTACCTGAACTGAACTGGAAAATGAAAAGAAACAAACTAAAATGCAAATGTTTTTTGGTTGATGCAAGATTGCTCTTGAACCATGGATGCTCCTGCGTCATCATGCTTGCCTATTTAAGAAATCCTTCTATGTAATTTTCATTCATCTTTTGGAAATATCAATAGCTTATAGTTGTATTCTTGCTTGTTGATCTTGGCTAATCCCAACATGGTATCATAGCCATGCTTGCAAAATCTTGCCCTTTATAGCAAATCCCACACCTAGCCTAGGTAATTTTTTTGTTGAAATAAGGGTAGACAACTGAGAGGGGGGGTGAATCAGTTGTCTCAAAAACTTTATTTTTTGCTTTATCTAATCTTCTTCCACACTTATTAACAGATTAAATGATATAACCATGAAAGCATAAATCAACAACACATGAGAAGAAACATAATCAACACATATGACACTAGGATTTTTACGTGGAAACTTGGTTAAGGGAAAAACCACGATGGGGGTTAACCCACAAGATTTATTCTCTGTTAAAAGAATAGAAAATGGGAAGGCACTTGCTTTTGGGTGCACTACTCAAAAGAGGCTTACTGCCTACAAAAACATTTATAAATTTATCACAGAAAGATTGAACTGGAAAACAACATCTTCTTCATGCCAAGGTTAGTTCCATTTAAGTGCACAATACTTCTGCTTTGCCCCTAAACACTTCTTTGCTATCTCCTCATTCTTTACTGCTCTTCCTCTTCTGCTCTTCTTCTTCTCTACTCTGCCTTTCTTCCTTTCTTAGGATCTTCTCATTTTCACACAAGGATGATTTTCCACAACTCAGCCACACATTTATATGCTTGTCAACCTTGGAAAAAACATCAACGTCGACACTACAAATATCTAACTTAATGTGAATCACTATATTATCAGCCAAACATAGTTGGGACCCAAATCTTCCTCGAACAACACCCCACACTTCATAGAACCTCTCTTAGATTATCCACAACATGCACAAAGCATCCAGTCGGCCAAGATTGGAAAGAACAACAACACCCAAGGACAAATCTTCAACCACGAGCTCAATCCTCAATGTAGACTACCAACACAATAGGTACATGATCCAGAGACCACCACAAGCACAATGAAATCAACAAGAACAACGACACCACATCAGATCATTAGAAACACTTACATCTTCATCCGAGAACTCAAGAACACCAACTGTAGAAAGATTGCTTGTAGACCTCTAAACCTTGAACCACTTAAGTTGAGGATACATATTGACATCCCAAACACTCCTCTAGATCCGCAGATCATAATATTTCAATGTGGAGCAATCCGGACCAAATTTCTGTCACTCTGTCACCTTTGAACAACTATAAAATCTGGTTCTACTCAGATGGCCATAACTTCACCAATTCTCCATGTGGACCTCTTAAATCTTGACTGGAGCAACTTCAAATCATACTCTACAAACCCTTTTATTTGTAGACTTTGATCTTCATCTTACTGGGAATACGAAGCAATCTACTTCACTAAACTACACTATCTTCACTGTCTCTGGCAGAGAGATATGTAACTCATTTGTTTCTTCCGGAGAGGCTAATTTTCTCAATATCCTCAACATACAAGTCTTCTAAACAAGATACAGTTGACACTAATGACAACAAGGATATGTTGACATCAATGACAACACCGATTAGGCACATATTTGCAACAATCTTCCCCTTTGTCATTGATGGCAACATATGATGTGAAAAACTATTTCAACCATCAAGACCGAAACTTCTCCCCCTTTCTCTTATCACACCTGCAACCGTTTTATTTACTGCTCCCCTTTCACAATCAACTACTTACTTCCAAGTTTTTCACATGACTTTTCTCCCCCTTTGACATCAATGGCAAAGGGCACATATTTTCAATCATCTATCCCACTTTTGCTTCTTAGATAAAACCAGACTGAACTTAGAACATGTTGACTACTCCCCCTGAGTAGCATCCCCTTTACATCAATCCGGATCACTAGATATGACTGTGAGTTCCACTGGACTGATGCACACTAGTGCACCTTAGTTCTAAATAGGAGGGGTAATCACCCCTAGCTTCCATCTGAGATACTCAAAAGTGTCATTAGGTAGAGGCTTAGTGAAGATATCTGCAATCTAATCCTTTGAAGAAACAAACTGCAATTTGACTTCATTCTCATTTACCTTCTCTCTCAAAAAGTGAAACTTGATGGATATATGTTGTCTTTGAATGCAACACCAGATTCTTTGCAATGTTTATTGCACTAGAATTATCACAGAAGATTGTAACAGGTTCTTCAAACACAATTATGATATCCTTCAACATTTGCTTCATCCACAAAACTTGAGTACAATTGCTTGCTGCTACTATATATTCTACCTTTGTAGTAGACAGAGATATTGCCTCCTGCTATTTGCTCAACCAAGAAACCAATCTCTTTCCTAAGAAAAATGCACCTCCACTAGTACTCTTCCCATTGTCCACATCTCCTGCCCAATCAACATCTGTATATGCATGAAGAGTGAAATCATCACCCTTAGGATACCATAAGCCATAATCAGATGTTCCCTTCAGATATTTGAAGATTCTTTTGACTGCTACAACATGAGATTCTCTAGGATCATCTTGAAATCTAGCAACAAGGCCAACTACATTCATAATATTAGGTCTGATATGAGTCAGATAAAGCAGTCCTCCAATAATTGATCTATACCTTTTTTGATCTGCCTTAGGGGAATCATCATCTTTACTCAACTTGCATTTGGTTATCATAGGGGTACTCACTAGTTTTGAATCTTCCATTCCTAACTTTTTCAACAACTCTTTCACATACTTAGACTGAGATATGAAGATGCCTTTTTCTGACTAAATGATTTGTAGACCTAAGAAGAAATTTATTTCACCAAGCATGGACATCTCAAATTCACTTTACATTTGATTAGAAAAGTTTTTACACATACTCTCATTTCCACCAAAGATGATGTCATCAACAAATACCTCAACAATCAAGATGTGTTCATGATCAATTTTGAAATAAAGATTACTGTCAGCAGTGCCTTTGTTAAAGCCTAACTTTAGCAGATACTTATCTAATCTTGCATACCAAGCTCTTAGGGCTTGTTTAAGTCCATACAATGCTTTCTTCAATCTACAGACCTTGTCTTCTTTATCGGATAACTAAAATCCTTCTGGTTGCTCAATGTAGACTTCTTCTTCCAACTCTCCATTCAAGAATGTTGACTTGACATCCATCTAGTAGACTTTGAAATCTTTGTAAGCAGCAAAGGCAAGAAATAGTTTGACTACTTCAATACTTGCCACCAGAGCAAAAGTTTTTTCAAAATCAATTCCCTCTACCTGAGAGTAACCTTTGCACACCAATCTTGCTTTGTTTCTCACAACTTCACCATCTTCATTCAATTTATTCTGGAAGACCCATTTAGTTCCAATTACATTTTTGTTTTCAGGTCTAGGAACAAGATCCCAAGTATGATTCTTTTCAATTTGTATTAATTCTTCTTCCATTGCTTTTACCCAACTTTCATCATTACAAGCTTCATTCACTGATTTTGGTTCAATCTTTGAAATCAGACAATACTCCTCTTGTTCTTTAGCAATTCTTATTCTAGTTTGAACACATTTATTTTTATCTCCTATGATCTAATTTTTAGAATGATTTAATCTTACATACCTGGGAGTTTTGGGATTTTCTTCAACTTCTGATTCTTGAACTTGTTCCTCAACATTTGCATTCACTTCTTGAGTCACTGGATTCTCTAGAGTAAACTGAACTTGCTTTCCATCATTTGGACTTTCATTTTGTTCATTTGATTCATATCCACAAAACCTTGAAGGTCTCTCCTTGCTTTCATCAACCTTGACATTAGCACTTTCAACAATATTTTTCAATCTTTTGTTAAAGCATCAGTATGCCTTGCCTTGATTAGAATAACCTAGAAATATTCTTTCATCACATCTTGCATCAAACTTGCCTAGATCTTCATCTCTTTTGATATAGCATTTACTACCAAAAACTCAGAAATATTTCATAGAAGGAGCACTACCAAACCATAGTTCATAAGGTGTTTTACCAGAATTACCTTTGATCTACACCTGGTTAAGAGTGTAGACGACAATACTTACAACCTCTCTCCAATAGACATTTGGAACATTTTCTTCCATCATCATGGTTCTAGTAGCCTCTTGAATACTCTAGTTCTTCCTTTCCACAACTCCATTCTGCTGAGGGGTCCTAGGAGCAAACAACTGTCTTCTTATTCCATGCTTTTCACAAAATGCATTAAACTCACCAGAGGTAAACTCTCCACCTTTGTCAAATCTTAGACACTTTATCTTCACACCAATCTCATTCTCCACCCTAGCCTTAAACACTTTGAATTTGTCAAGAGCCTTTGATTTCTCTCTCAAGAAGGTGACCCACATCATCCAGGAGTGATCATCAATCAACAACATAAAGTATCTATCTTCTTGCAAACTCCTAACCTTGGTAGGACTACACAAATTAGTGTGCACAAGTTCCAACAATCCCCTTGAAGATTGTTCTTTACTCTTGAAAGAAGTTTTGTTCTGTTTTCCCAATTGACATTCCTTACACATGTTATTGGTAGGTTTCACAAGCTTTGGAAGATCTCTTATAGCCTGAGTAGCACTTATCTTGACAATGTTGTCAAAGTTTACATGACACATTCTCCTATGCCATGGCCAACTCTGATCAATTTAATCAATCAAACAACTTTTACTAGTGCCACTTAAATGAAAGATATTACCTCTAGTCTGTGTACTAGAAGCAATCTCAGTTCCAGAGCTTTTCAAGATTCTACATTTTCCATCCTTGAATTAGAGACCATACCCTTTGTCAATCAGTTGTCCAACATTGAGAAGATTATGCTTCAACCCTTCTACATACAAAACATCATTAGTGTTATTCTTACCATCAAGAGAGATGGATCCTCTACCATGGATTCTACCAGTCGAATTATCTCCAAACTTCACAATTCCACCTTCATACCTTTCCATACTTACAAACTTACTCTTATCACCTGTCATATGATGAGAGCATCCACTGTCAATCACCCATTCATCCTTTTCTTCAACCTAAGCAGCCAAGGCACTTTCCACAATCACATTGCTAGTAGATTCAGTAGGCACCAGATCTTCTTCTTTGATAGCAATGAACACCCATTCATTTCCAGAGGTACTTCCCTTATCAAATTCATCATCTGTAACTCCTTCATCAACAACTTCTTGGATATAGTAGCATTTCTTCTGAAACCTAGGTCTAATATGGTTTGGATTTGAAACCCTCTCCGAACATCTTGAAGCAAAATGACCAATCTTATTGCAAGCAAAACATTTGAAAGGCAACTTTCCTTCATACTTACTGGATCCTCTTGGTAACCTTTTGGCAAAAAGGACTTCAAGTTCTTCAAGATCCTTCCTTGCATTCTCATAACTGGTTAATCTTCTTGAAGAGATTTCACTTGAATCAAATCTTTGCTTCCTGGAAACACCGGCCTTAAAAGCAGATTCTGATTTAGGAAGGGAATCACCAAACTCACTTATTTCAAATGCTGAAAGTTTGCCAACCAACTGATCCCTTGTAACAGTTGTCACAGCCCTGATCTCCTCAACAATAGCAACTCTATGCTTGTATGAAGCAAGTAAGGATCTGGGCACCTTGTCAATAATCTCTGATTCTTCCAATTTTCCACCAGCACACTTGATACTGCACACAAGTTCATTCACCTTCTGCATGTAGGAAGTGATGTTTTCATCTTCACTCATCCTCAAACTTTCGTATCTACCTTTCAGACTCTGTAACTTAGCACATTTGACATATGCATCACCTTCATATAGAGTTTCCAACTTCTTCCAGATTTCATGAGCAGTTTTCAATTCCAGGACATTTGTCATTTCTGTATCAGTCAAGGCACTTAACAATGCTTCTTTAGCTCGAGTGTTGTTTTTAGCATTTTTGAGTTCATCTGGAGTTGAAGGACCTTTCTCCAGGGGCTTATACTCATCCTTTGTTATCAACCAATAAGCATCACTCATGCATTACAAATGGAACTCCATGCGATTCTTCCAAAGAGAGTAAGTTGTTCCATCAAATCTTGGACTATCCTTCTTGTAAGTCGACATTCTAGATCTCCTCGAGCGGTCAAACTTCTTTTAGAGGAACCGGCTCTGATACCAATTATTGAAATAAGGGTAGACAAATGAGAGGGGGGGTGAATCAGTTGTCTCAAAAACTTTATCTTTTGTTGTATCTAATCTTCTTCCACACTTATTAATAGATTAATGATATAACCATGAAAGCATAAATCAACAACACATGAGCAGAAACATAATCAACACATATGACACCAGGATTGTTACGTGGAAACCCGGTTAAGGGAAAAACCACGGTTGGGGTTAACCCACAAGATTTATTCTCTGTTAAAAGAATAAAAAATGGGAAGGCACTTGCCTTTGGGCACACTGCCCAGAGCTCACTGCTCAAAAGAGGCTCACTACCCACATAAACATTTATAAGTTTATCACAGAAAGATTGAACTGGAAAACAACATCTTCTTCATGCCAAGGTTAGTTCCATTTAAGTGCACAATACTTCTGCTCTGCCCCCAAACACTTCTTCACTATCTCCTCATTCTTTACTGCTCTTCCTCTTCTGCTCATCTTCTTCTTTGCTTTGCCTTTCTTCCTTTCTTAGGATTTTCTCATTTTCGCACAAGGATGATTTTCCACAACTCAACCACACATATTTATATGCTTCATCAACCTTGGAATAAACATTAAGGTCAGCACTACAAACATCTGACTTAATGTGAATCACTATACTATCAGCCAAACATAGTTGGGACCCAAATCTTCCTCGAACAACATGCCACACTTCATAGAACCTCTCTTAGATCATCTGCAACATGCACAAAGCATCCAGTTGACCAAGACTGGAAAGAATAGAAACACCCAAGGACAAATCTTCAACCACGAGCTCAATCCTCAATACAGACCACTAGCACAATAGGTACATGATCCATAGACCACCACAAGCATAATGAAATAAACAAGAACAACGACACCACCTCAGATCATCAGAAACACTTGTATCTTCATCCGAGAACTCAAGAACACCAACTGTCATGACTGTCATACTAGAAAGATTGCTTGCAAACCTCCAAACCATGAACCACTTGAGTTGAGGATACACACTGACATCCCAAACACTCCTCTAGATCTGTAGATCATAATATTTCAATGTGGATCAATCCAGACCAAATTTCTATCACTCTATCACCTCTGAACAACTAAAAAACTTAGTTCTACTCAGATGGCCATAACTTCACCAATTCTCCATACGGACCTCTCAAATCTTGACTGGAGTAACTTCATATCATACTCTACAAACCCTTTTATCCCCAGACTCTGATCTTTATCTTACTAGGAATGCAGAGCAATCTACTTCATTGAACTGCACTGTCTTCACTGCTCTGGTAGAGAGATATGTAACTCATTTATTTCTTCAGGAGAGGCTAATTTTCTCAATATCCTCAACATACAAGTCTTCTAAACAAGATATAGTTGACACTAATGACAACAAGGATATGTTGACATCAATGACAACACCGATTAGGCACATATTTGCAACAATTTCCTCATAGAGCCAAATGAACATTGCCATTGAGTCTGGAAGGCCTGAGATAGACAAAATAGCCTATTATTTTGTCAAAATTGGCACAGGGAAAATTTTGCAAAATTTTTTAGGCCCCCTGTCCCTTGTACTGTACAGTGGTATGACAATACGAAATAGTACATATTTTTTGTTTAAAAAGGCAAAAAAATTAGTAGAGGGGGCCCTGGCTCTACCGCCCTCTACAAAAATTTTCTTCTTCTTGGGAGTTTTTTGGCAAAATTTTTGGGCGTTTTTGTTTCTTCACCATAGTACAAGGGCTTTCCTCTCATTTGGTTCAACTTTTAGAGAAGATTTGAAGGTTTTATGGTGGCATTTTTTATTGGATATACTTCAAGGCCCCTTTTTGGCTCCTGGCACATCTCCATTGATGGATTGGGCAACTTTTTTGAAGATTTGTAAGTTTTTTGGGTGATTTTCATCTAAACCACCATTCCACATATTGGTCAAGGGAATGTTTGTTGTTTTCTCCCTCCTCTTCTTGAGCAGCTCTGCAGTCTCAAAATCCTCTAGTTTGAGGATCTACCACCATTTTTTATAGAACGTCGAAGCCTCTACACATGGAGGTCATGTTTTTCAACCACGGGTGGCTTCTACATTTCCTCCAAGTCATTTTTTTGGGTTAAGGTTTAACATTGTAGGTGTTCTTTGGGAGCATTTATTTGTGTCTACAGATCGAAGCCCTAGATTTATTCTAGTCACAGTTTTGATGGGTGGCTTCTACATTTCCTCCAAGTCATTTTTTTGGGTTAAGGTTTAACATTACAGGTGTTCTTTGGGAGCATTTATTTGTGTCTATAGATCGAAGCCCTAGATTTATTCTAGCCACAGTTTTGATGGTCACTACTTAACATTTCCTCAGTTGATCATCTTTATATTGGTCACAGTTTACTATTTAAAGTCGAGGTTCCAAGTAATCGACAACTTCAATAGAGATCTTCATAGTGTGCAGGTTGATGTCATAGTTTGCATTACCAGGTCTTCAAGCTCATGGTCACCATTATGAGTTCAGTCTTAGGGTTTTGTTCATTGTTTTCCCTCTAGTCTTATTATGTGGATTACAAGCCTTCCAACATCTATGCACTTGTGGTTTAATTTTTATGTTGATACTTCATGATGAGAATCAATGTTATATAACATTTAAAGTCACAATTTCTTAACTGCTAACCACAGTCATATAAACTGCCATACAAGGTTGTTGCTTGAGAGGATCCACCTAGTCACAGTTTCTAGCTGATGGATTATGTTACAACTCGCTAACATTTAATGTTAGTTAAACATGTAACATTTCATGATAGTGTTCTTAAGATAATATTAACAGTATTAGCATTTTATGCTAGTTCTTATGTAACCACAACATCTAATGTTGCTCTAAACATATATTGTAACTACGAAGTTTGATGTGACCACTACTGGTTAAGTAAACTACCAAGGTTATCATTTTCTTTTATGCCGAACGGATACTAACAGGTGCTCTCAACATGCTGAAGGAGGGCCTTTTTATTTTTCTATAAATTTTGCCCACATATGTGAAATTTGATGTTCTTATAGTCGACAGGAAGATGGTTCCAACACCGACAAAGTAGCGTAAAGATGATTTAAAAATTGTCTCATTTCAATTGTTTTTTAAGCTCTAAAGTCAAGTTTTGCTATATTTTGTGACATTTTTTCGACAGGGCATAACGTTTTCCCATAATATCAAAATTTCATGAAATTTGTTTAAAACTTATCAAAATTTTGCAAGGAATCCAAATTTATCAACAAATTTATGTTTTGGATAGCCATTTTTCAAAAATTTGTAAAAAGCTCTATGTGTTATAAATGGATGATTTGGCTTCCAAACTTGCACAAGTTGTAATTTTTCCTTGTCTATTTTTCCTGGGGGGATTCTAAAACAACAAAATAATATCTGGATAAAAATATTGAATTATGGGGGGGTTCATTGAGTTGTGTCAAAAGCACTTTCGAGTTGTGCCAAGAGCACTTCCACATAGTTGTGTCAAGAGCACTTCCAATACTCCTTCAACATCCTTCAAACATTTTTTTCGGCATTTTATTGAAATGTGTCAAGAACACTTCCACATCACTATCACCTAATGCTACATGTGAATCCAGAATTAATTCAAGTAGAGAACTTTTAGAGATTCATCGTAGCAAAAGATTGATATCAATTCCTTTGCTTCTACAAAATTCAAAGTTGCTTCACATAAGGCTTCCATAGAAACTTCAAAGAAGGACTTCACATTGGTTTTGAATTATAGCCATATGGAATGCAATTGAAATTCCACACATGGATCTTGCAAGTATTGTAGGACTATCACTTTCAATTGTATTGTTTCAAGTGCACTTCCATTGAGTCGTGTCCAAAACACTTTCTTATTTTCTCTTTTGGAGGAATTTTTTTTCCTACAAGGTTTTCTTTCTTTCTCCACCTTATGAGAGATGCATTTGTACATGGGTACCTCGTCAGGCGTAGTTTCCTGGACCCATCATTATTTCACTACTCCCTAAGTTTCACTTAAGGGGGTATTAGTGTGAAAAGTGACATTATCTATCTAGTTATCTTTTACCATGTCTAGGAGATTTCTATTCACACTTACATTTTTCTCACCTAATGTGGTGAAGACATGTACACTCACCTTTGTGAGACACCTATTTCATGCAAACTTGCCACTTGCTCAAACATGTGTCTCTTGAGCAAGACAAGTGTTGCACCTATGGAGGGTTACTCAATCGTTCTATTTGACCTTCTCACCTCCTCATGCTTTCCTATTTAAGAAAGAATTCTATGTACATTTCATTCATATTTTGGCAATATCAGTAAGTTTATTATGTGAAAATAGCTTGTGATTGTATTATTGCTTGTTGATCTTAGCTAATCCCAACACTGGGTACTAGTTGAATGGCATGATGATGATCTCTTTTAGGAGGTAATCCTTTTGGCATCTCCTCAAAAACTATTGAGTGATTATCTTTAATCACTTGTAGATCTAATGGTGTAGAATCCTTTGAGTGATATGTTTCTAATGAAAACAGTTGGGCCACAAACCCATCTACCCCCTTCTTAAGATTTTTTTTCATTTGGTGAGATCTTACCATCTACGGAGGCTTTGTACACAACCCTCTTAGTTCTATTGTCCTTCCCTTTGAGTGAAAGTGCATGAATAGTTCCTGGAAGTTCATCTCAATTGTTCCCAAAGTAGTAAGCCACTATACTCTCAAAATAATATTTTATTCACCCATTGAGATAACAAACATTGGATAATCAAGATGATAATCTCCCATGGATAATTTAATGCTATGGAAATTCCCAGAACAACTAATAGTACCCCATCTATAATCAAGACCTAAAATTCTAGAGCTAGATATAGAAAATAATTTAGACGAGTATCCAATTTTTTTTATGAAGTTATGAGTGCTTCCTAAGTCTATCAACACTGTTACTTTCTCTTTCTTTAAGAAACCCACTACCTTGAGAGTTTGTGGAGTGCTAAAACTTGAGTGTGCATGACAATAAATGATTGGTTGGGGATCTTGTGATTCTTCATCTAACTCATTGTCACACTCTACTATTGGTTCCTCCTCTTCTTCCTCACTTGGCTCTTCAATATAGAACAATTTATTTTTAGTGCATTTATGTCCCCAACTGTATTTTCTATCACATTTGAAACATAACCCTTTTTCTCTCTTTTCTTTAGTTTGTTGTGGTGTCAATCTAGTAGGCTAAGGAAGTGGCTATGTAGGAGTGCCTTTGTCTCCTATGTTTACAAAACCTTTCCTTTTATTAACCACATTTTTTTCATCTACCTACCTTGCTATAATCATTACTTGAGAAATAGAATTTGGACAGAACATGCGTACCTCATATAAATGATGTGTTTCTTTAAGCCCCTAAGGAATAATTACAACAAATTTTCCTCTACCACATTTTCCACTCTTGAAGACAAAGTTCAAAATTGATGAATATAATCCTTGACCATAGTTGTTTGCCTTAATTTGGTAATCTGGTTGAAGTAGCTATCCATACGAGTGTCACTATAATGAACTTAGTGAGTTCCTCTTGGAAAATAGACCAAGTGACGACACAAACCTTCTTTTTATTTTCTTCACATAGCCAACAATGCCAAATGAATTGGTTAGGTTCCAAGTATAAAAAGACCATTACTACCTTTTGTTAATAAGGAACATGATTAATGTCAAAGAATTGCTCCATTTGGTAGAGCCAATTGGTAGGATCTATCCCATCAAACTTCTACATATCCAACTTTGGTGTGAAGTGCCTAGCCATAGAATTATATAGGTGATGATCAATCTTCAGGTCTAATTCAAACCCTAAACCGCCCTTCCCCTTAGGAGACTGCTCTTCCTCCCAATCTAGGTTGTGTGGCTCCCTATGTTTGGGATCTATAGGATGTTGTCCATAAACAAATCTCTCCATCATATTCTCAATATCACTTGACTTAGCCAATACTTGCATTCACTTTAACATAATTAACAAGATTTCATCCTTCATCTTGTTGGTTTCATTAAGAATCTATTCAAATATAGATTCATTTTCTTTATGAACAATCTCCTCATTTCCACATCCTCATTGCTTGTATCTTTTCCAGGTGTGACAACATTCTTTTTGCCTCTTGTTGTAGGCCATGCCATGATGGAAAAAATATTATTGTAATAAATCACACAATACAAGTCCAACTAATCTACAAAATTTATTGTAAGTTACCAAGGCCTAGATCTCACATCCCAAAAAAAACTCTAAGAAATTAGTTGATTGTAGCCTTAAGAGAAAATTTGTTGGAAACCTTAATTTTATAATAAATTACTTAGATCTACTCCAAATGCCTTCAAGTCATAACTATAGATATATCAATGCACCCTTGTTCAAACCTACATAAATCAGGAAAAAATTTGTTGAATTGCAACAGGTTAGGAGTGAAAATAGTGGGAACCATAATTTTGTGATAACTTTCTTAATTCTACTCTAATTGACCTAAAATTTGGATTATAGAAGCTTCAATATATCCTTGAAAAACCCTCCAAAAATATTGAAAATATTTTTTTCAAAATGAGAGAGATATGTGCTTCCCAAAATGACCTCCAAAATTAAAAAATTATCTTATTTCTTGTCTTCACAGTGCCAAGATCATGCTTTGGACCACTTGTAATGAAATAACTTGCACAAGAGAAGAATATAATAGGAAATATGTTACAAATACTTGATAATAATTGAGAATAATAAGCCACTTCGAGTGGGAAAACCTCTAAATATCTCTAATAAAAACATAATTCACAATTTGATGATAATAAACTTACCACTACCTCCTATATACCTAATTATGACATGGCTACCACCTAGGCTGACTTAAATACATAAATATAACCCCTAGGACAACCCAACTACCTATATATGACTATAATAATGACTATATACTGAATTAAGAGTTAAGGTATCCATAAGCCAACTTCTCATAACTCTAAGACACTATAGGATTAAGGGCATAACATCATAAGGTAAGAGAAGGAAAGAAAATTTAAGCCATGGATGTTCTTACCATGGTTCAATATGTGAGGGTGATATTTATTTTTATTGGGGTATTTTGATTAGTTAGTGTATACATAATAAACTATATGAGTTTGAGTGAACCCATGAGTTTCACATGACATCCTATTTGGTCTATGTTATGACCAAGGTAGAATATTTTCTAGGCTTGAATACAATTAGAGCATACAATACCAATCACATTTGTAGGAAACTAGGTCTTAGTTGGAATATGTCAAACCTTTGAAGCATTATTAGAGGGTGAGAAATTCCTTTTTAATGCACTTAGTAAGGAGGATGGATGATTAGTTCCATATTAGAATTTTAGAGCATACTAGAGCATTGATTTTAGAGTGGCTTGATTGTACATCTAGTTTCCTACTATCACATGTATCAAAGTTTTGGTTTTGTCTGTTTTCTATACATTCTTCATAAATATCCCACAGATTAGGTAGATATGATGGAGCATTTTAAACCATTTTTTGAGGTTCATTTTCTTCTAAGAAGCAAGAATATGTTGGGAGTTGGGGTTTCTAATACAACTTGGTATATACAAATGTGAGGCTATAGTAGATTAAAAATACAATATATATATTCAAGGTTGTAGTAGATTCAAAATACATCATGGTGATATATCAAAGTTTAATTTTACACTTTTTTATTAAAAATGCACATATGATCCAAAAGGTGTTACATTTGCATGATTGGTATGCAAATATAGGCACATACCAAAAATATAAGATTTTTGGACCAATTGTATTGATGAGTATGAGGTTACATTAAGGGAATATAATTACATGACTATAAAGCAAATTATTGATATAACATTGGAAGAATTACTTGAAGAACTTTTAGACTTAGAATTACAAATTTTGTCTCCTCATTTTATAGCTACAAATATAGAACAATAGTCTTGTAATACCCAAACTTTTTCCTAAGATATTCGTGGTCAAAGAATGGATGAACAAACTTTTCATGATACAATTGTGACATCAACATGTGACATTGCACACTTATGTACTCAAGATGCTATGACACAATGCATTGACACTCAAGTGTGCAACACCAATTCACTAAGCATGATGATACAAGAAAAATTTGTAACCTTGTCATGTGACAACTTCATCATGACAACCACACAAGAGGATAGAATTACCTATAATGATGGTGATTAAACACTAGACCATGATCTTGCTCTCTCGTAAACACAAGGATAAGAATGAAAATGACACATTTTCTCACTTCACAACCCAATAAGACACAACCAACATTCATAAGGATGTGGAAATGACATCCAAACACAAGGATTACCTTCTCATGAGGTAGGACGATTGAGAGATCCAAGACCTCATCCAATTGAGCCATAGACTAGTCATTTTCACACAAAGGCACAAATTTCAACACAAGGGAATGAATACCTTGAAAGGTACCTCAAACACCTCCAAACTAAGATGCTAGATAGGTAAGGAAAACACTAGGGAACAATGTTCATTTAGAATTTTTTTTAAAAGTTTGGGAAGTGCCCATTATCCAAGGATCACCCTATTACCCACTCAAATCACCCATGTCAAGCCAAATTTACCCTATTACTAGTGAAAATCACCTAGTTAATCCTAGAATCACCCCTCTTTCTAGTTCAAATCACCCTTGTTAGAAACCAATGATTTAGGATAGCGTACAACCTAGAATTGTACTATGGGGGTCACGAAGACTCCAAACTTGATACTAAGGCTAACAAAGGCATTGATGTAGTCAAGGTTGGGAGACCTATTAAAAATTTCCTAAGCTCATAGCCAAATTTTGAATCCACAAACCCACAAGAAAATAAAGCAATTTGGAGACAAAATTTAATGATAGGTTTTATTATTGTCTACTGTAGATTATTACAAATAGTTCCAAGGGCTATAGGATAGTTTTTGCAGCTTATGCATCTCAAATGCACTCATTTTTATCAAAAAAATACTTTTATTTCATCACTCTAACCTATTCAATATTATTTTCTTGTTCTTCTATTATCATATATTAGTACTTTCTTTGTTTCACTCCCTGCATTCTCTAGTCATTGATTTCTTGTTTTTACATTAATGTTGTGTTACTCTATATCCTTTCTCTACATCTACTCCCTTTCATTTTTGATCCCATAGCATCAAATTACTTCTTTTACTATTTCTTCAAACTCTCTTCAATCAACATTCTATTTCTCCTTCAGACTTGTAATCCTTATCTCTGGATCTAATATATTTATTTCTTTTTTCTTCTTTTTTCTTTTCCTATCACTATCTCCCTCTCTCCATAATCCATGAACAATAATCTAGGTAAGTGCATGGAAATGGAGGACAAAAAGGGGGTCAAAAGTGGCCACTTTTTTTCTTCTAAAATCAGCTAGACCTGAACTTAGACATTAGATAAACCTAAATTTAGACAAGTAATTCAAGATGCATACACTCAAAATTTGAAGATATGATAATAACAAGAATTGTAGTACTCTGAATCTAGTTTATAAACTACTAAATATTTTTAAAAGTAGTTAAGGTTAAGGGGGTTAAATGTTGAGCGCACACAAAAGTGTTCTTGTTTTTATCACTAAAATATAACATAATGTATGGTGTGTGCCTCCCTATTTTTTTTCTACATTAGCTATTTTTAAAAACTAGTTGGTGGAAATATAGTGAAGAGTGAGTACTACAAGTATATTTTTATGTTTTTTTATTGAATATTTTTTTTGTGTTTTTTGAAGTGGATACATCCTTAAAATTGCATCATTGAGCATGTGCATCACATAACTTGCACAAAACTAATTGAATGTGCATAGAATGAAGCATGGAAGAATCTTATATATGTTTTTTCAAATTTGGATAAGTGGGTCAAAAATTATTAAAAAATTAATACATATGTGCTGGAGGAATATCAAGACACTCTTCAAAGAAGATAAAAATGAATACCTTAACTTATTCAAAATATTAAAAACATTGTATGGATAGAAAGGTAAGAAGTAGATCTTTATTTTGGTGGTGGTTTTGTAAAATTTAATTGCAAAATGTGTAAACCTGATGAGCTTAAAGTTTGAATTCAAGATGTTTTATGTTAAAAACACAAATTTAGGAGCCATAAGAGATGTCCAACCCTTAGGCTCGGAAATCCAAGCCCTAAATGAGAAGGATCATACAAAATTTGAATTCAAGGCATTAAAAATGCATACATGTTAAACCATGTACATGCTATGCTTTTCATAACATGAATGTGTTTTTTCTAAAAATCTCAAGGCTAGCCACTAATTTGTCCCCCATTTACATGCACTTACCCAACTATTGGTATCCCTCATAAAACCAATTGCCAAAACCCTTAAGGTTTCTACACGTAGCCAATAGGAAAGGAATGGAGTCCATGGTATGATTCTATCTAGATTTACAGGGCTGAGGTAAACTAACTTGGTTTCCCTCTAGCCTTTGGAAAGTGAGGGACACACTTTGCAATTTACCCAAGGTATTTGATGCAAGAGCATCCTTGGGGAGAATAGAGCAATTTTGCATTGCCATAGTTTGTTTGTATGCATTTTTAGAAGTTATCACATTTCACCACATTTTGTATTTGAGACTTGTGGCTTTGGTATAATACTAAAGAGATGCACTAGATGGATATATTCATGTTTGAGAAAAATTGGTTCCATGTAACAACTTATGTAGGGTATTAGACTGGTAGGTGACCATAGTCATTGAGTAACTACTGGAGTCAAAAAAATTGAAGTTTGTGACAATCAAGGAAGACATGTAAATTTTATTAGGACCATGGGAGCTTACATTA
The DNA here is from genome assembly GCA_027924645.1 of Cunninghamia lanceolata. NCBI lineage: Eukaryota > Viridiplantae > Streptophyta > Pinopsida > Cupressales > Cupressaceae > Cunninghamia > Cunninghamia lanceolata. Next base: position 6,798,465 of record BSBN01000564.1, on the reverse strand, counting down.
AGTACCACATCATTTACTTGCCATTATTTTGGTTTGGTTCAAGAAATTAGCATGGCACTAGCCAAATACATGTTTTAGGAAATTTTAAACTTTGTACCACTTTACGGGAGATGCAGATCATTTAAGAGGTTAGGGATTGATATATTTAGGTGACCCATGAACATTTTAAGGTGATAGGAAGGTAGGATTTGGAGATTCAGAGAGAAACTATGAATAGAAGGGTTTGAGATGATACTTAGGGAATAAGAATATTGTTTGGTATCATAGGGCTATAACCTATCTTGAACACCCATGTGGCAAACTATAATCTTGTTTGAATTCAATAATATAATGGTGAATCATTTTGAGGCTATATTTTTCCCTCTTTGAGGGTTTTCCTAGGGTATACTTGTGTCACTTTTACTGTGTTTCTTGTTTTATGTATTTGTGTTCTGAGTTGGTTGCATGGCTAGATAGTCCTTCATAGGACCCTCCTACTATGATTTCATCATTTCCTCTCCACTAGTCGCTCATCTTCTTGATCGCCAAACATGCCTTGCATATTAAGCCTCAACCTATTGTTGTTAGGGGTAACAATTTTCCTAACCGCTCAACTTTATCTAAATCCCACAAGCTCAAATGTCCTCCCCCTTCCCACTCCCCCTCCCATCCCTCAACCAAGATTAAATGCATGTCCCCCTCCCCTATTTTTTGCACTTCCTCTTTAACTACTTGGGCAATGAAAGCCCTACCAATGGCCTAGCTCTGACATCAAAAATGGTGTTGGAGATAGTCTAATATGAATATCCCTCACAATGTTGTGCTAGGGGAGACCCCATCAACTATTGGTAATCCTAGCATATGGATAAAAATAATACAAAAGGAAAAGACAAAATGAATGAGGATGAGGATTTCAATGTTGAGGAGGAAGTTCTTGAGGTCAAAGGGATCTACCTTGGCACCTCCAGCTAATAGGATTGTAGTCATTTCCCTTCTTCTTCACTAGGAGACATAGCCTCGATGGTTAAATTGTTGGCTCATAAAACCAACCAAATTCACAAAGAGATGGACATTATCACAAGTTATTAAAATGGTTCTTTATTGAATTTAATAAAAAAAAGTTGAAGACATCCTTGATGGAGGAGTGGAATGCTAAGGATGAGATGGGCAATCTAAAGGAGGAAGTTGCCAAAAAGGATGAAAGAATTGAGAAGCTAGAGGTGGACCTATCAGAAGTCAAATCAAATCTCTGTAAGGTGGTTAACTTCAGAAAGTCCACCATCAATAATTCAGTCAAAAATATCAAATCTTTGCAAGAAAGGATCAAGTCCCATCATGAGCAAGAACAAATTAGGCCCAATGCACATACTTAAGGCAGAAAAACCAAGTTAGGAAAGAATGTGGATCTAGTTAATATTGTTTCTTTAGAAAAGCATCTAAAATCCCTCTAAGATAAATGGAGGTTGTTCCAGATCTTAATGATCTTTGATCTTTTTAGACTTTTGTTTGTTCTTTCTTTAGGTTCCATGTTTAGGGTTGTTTTTCCCCTTCTTTCCTTCTACTATTGAGTTTCCTCTCTACTGTTATTATGTTGTAGTGTTGTTTTGTTGTGTTGTATTATGGTTGTTTTGTTGTCTCTTGTTCGTTCACTTTTGTAAAAGGGTTGGGGCCCTTTCAAAAACCCCTTTTTTACTCTATATAAAAAAAACTTCTAAGAATAGTCTGCTTACATGCAACTGCAATTTTTTACAAAATACAATTGGCAAATACTAAATCCTAACTCAAAAAAAATCTTTAGTTAGATCCCTAATAAAAATAAATGCCAACTAACAATAGAACTTCTAGAAGATTGTTTAAAATAATTGTTTTATAAATAGCCATTCAATATATATTTACCAAAATATGCTCATCTACCCAAAAGAAAGGATAGCTAAAAATAGCATAGGCTATAAATAGCTTGGTTAAAAAGAGACAATTTCAAAGTTGTCTCTAGATGATGATTTTGAGAAGATTTATGTTCTGATTATGGAAATTCCTCTAAAGATGTCTAAAACTTTGACAATTCACTTATCTTGTTGTCTTGGATATGATTTCACCACTTTTCTTTTGATTCCTCTCTACACTAAACCTCGATTGAACTCTAAATGCACTAAAAACCCTTCTCTATCTTTTGTCATTTTTGCAAACTTGAAAACGCTAAACTTCTATTATGCAATGTACTTTACTTTCACATTTTTCTTCACTTAGTGTCATTAGCCTACTAAAGTGGTGGAAAATATAAGGTTGAGTATTGCTTAGTTTACAATCTCCGTCTTATATTTTTGCACTCATTTTGGTGTCAATTTTCTTCTAGTTTTGTTTTTTATGAATAAGTCCTATATTAATTTTTATAATTAAAAAAAACAAATAATACAACATTCACAAAAAAAGTAGGTTGGTAGAGAGGAACACCCACAAAGTCCAAATGGGAAAAAGTCCAAAAAAATATGAAAACCATAAAGGGCCAAGCCCAAACATAACTATGTATGTAAAGTAGTGCCAGAAGGAGGATCTTTATCATTTGGCTTCCAAACATCCCCGGGGATTGAATCATCAATAGGCTCCCAACCAATGAGAGCACCCTCTTTAGGAGTATCATCCATGGGTTTCTAAACACGGACTAGAGAAATGGCCAACTCTGGTTGAGGAAACTTGCCAAAGTCAGGCCAGCCAAGAGTTCCACACCCATGAGGAGAGGTAGAAGGTGGCCTGGAAGGCTAAGTCTATCCACCATGGGCTACATTATCTTTGGGACCCAAAGGCTGAGATCCATGGGACTGGTAGCCTCTATCTTTCTTGGAAGACTGGCTACGACCATGCCAATGCCCTTGAAAAGGAGAAGAGGGATTAGGAAGAAATCTAGCAATAGTGCAAGGAGCATTCCACCAGTGGTTTGAAAGCTCTTGAAGATGAACAACCTCAAGTGCAACTTTACTAGCTTGCACCTAAATCTACATAAGCACATTAGAGAAAATCATGGCTTTAGTATGCAAATAGAAATGAACATCAATAGAGAAACTTGAAAAGAGAGTTGCATTTCTATCTTTCCAAATACTGAAGAGAATTTCCACCTTGAAAATATGCCAAATCTAGGTATACTTCAATGGGAGACAAGGCTAGTCTCCAAGCAAAACCATATGCCAAGAAAAAGGTGTAGGCCAAAAGGGCCTGAAGGAATCATGAATCCAATTCTAAGCTTCCTAAACTCTGAGACAAAACCAGAAAAGATGCTTGAGGTTCTCAACTTGTCCATAGAATGGACAACAGGGATTAGAATTCCCATATGAGACAAATAAGAACCAAGAGGTAGGCCTTGATAAATAATGCACTAGGCAAAGTGAGCCAACTTAGGCTCTAGAATAGCTGACCACATACACTAGAATCAATGATGCCATGTACTAAGAGAGGACTGAAGTTGCCAATGATGGTTTAACTGATCCACCATAGGAATATGAGGAGACAACCACAAAAAGACTTTGTGAGACCTATAATTATGCAATGGTGTATCTAGATACTATTTCCAATCCTTCCACCAAGGTTTAAAAGATGTAACCCCAATCTTTTGAATCATCTAGGGAGGAATGGCATCAATCATGGACTAAAAAGTCTCTTGGTCTTGATTAACAACATTAAATTTCATTTTAAAATTAGGACAAGAGAGAAAAATCTTGGTGGATCTATTAATGAAACTAGGCAACACTCTAATGCCTCTTTTAAAAAAAATCAAACCATGAATCCATGGCAATTTAGCCAAAGGACGGTCTTGACAAGAGAGAACTTGAGACCACCAAATAGACTACTGATTAATAGAAAATTCACTACAAAAATCATTTCCCATCCAAAGAATCCAAGGCTTAATAGATTCTTAGGCTTTCCAAATTCTCTTGATGACAAATGTGCCTTGAATCTTGACAGGTTCCCTCATGGTGAGGAGAGTGCCAAAATCCAAGCCTTTCAAAGTTGAACAACTTAAAGACACACCAAAACTAATATAGTGCTTGATGAAAATTTTCCAAGCTTCATTGTCCTCTAAGGCTCTAATAATCCATTTGATGTATAATACAATTCCTTGTTGGTGGATTGAAATCAAGCCTAAATCACCAGCATCATGAGGAAGGCAACAAAATTCTCAAGCAATGCGATGGAAACCTTGGTGTCCATCACAATAAGCCTAGAGAAAGTCTCTAAGAAGTTTTTCAATTTTAAAATATGAAGCCTTGGAGGGAACCCAGCAAGAGGAACAATAAACATGAGTAGTAGCCAATATTTTAGAACAAATTTGAAACTTACTAGCTAAAGAAAGAGGCTTTGTGATCTAGTAGCTAAGTTTCTTTTCAATTCTAGCAACAACAACTCACTAGAGCTTAGAAGGAGAGGCCTAAAAAGCAAAGAGAATGACCAAGAAATAGAAAAATTCCCCATGCTCAATCCATTTCTAGCTAAAATTGTTTAACCAATTTGGCTTGGGGAGAAATGATTGTCTATAACACTAAGTCTTTTTCCATTGAATGCTTGAACCAAAAGCCTAGAAAAAAATATCCAAGCAATGGAGGGCCTACTTGACATTATTTTCTTCTTCAATGTGAGTGAGGAAAGAATTATCAACAAAATGACCATTAACCAACTACTGGAAAGATCTAGGAAGAGATATCCCCTTGACAAGGGATTAGGAAATTGCATGAGCCAAGAGGTAACCAAATCCTTCTGTAGCAAGAACATAAAGAGCCAAGATAAGAGGGCAACCTTGATGGATAGACTGGTGAAGCCCAAAAGGCCTAGATTGTTGACCATTAATGGTAATGCAAGCTAAAGCATAAGTAGACAATATCTATATAGACTAGATGAGATGAGGTCAAAATCCAAGTGCTTGAAGCATGACAAAGATAAATAGCCATTTAATGTAGTAGTAAGCCTTAGCAAAACCAATATTGAGGAAAATGGCAAGCTACTAGGAGCGGTGAGCCCATTCCATCCCTTCCCACACAACAATAATATTATCTAGGATATATCTAGATTTAATAAAACATGTATGCTCAGGAAAAACTAGTTGAAGAAGCATAGGTCTAAGCTTGAGAGCCAAAGCCTTGGAAATGATCTTGTAGGAGACATTCGTCAAGGTGATTAGCCACTATTTGAAGATTTCTTCAAGATCACCATCTTTAGGTATGAACTTAATATTTCCCTTGTTAATTACTTTTTCTAAAGATTTAGAACGAAAAATCTTGAAGATAGACCTTATGAAGATCTTCTCCCACAGTATCCCAAAAAAAATATAGAATTCACAGGGAAGTCCATCCAAACCAAGGGCCTTGTTGTTAGACATTGAAAAAAATGCCTCCCTCAAGTCCTCTTTGGTGAGAAGCTGATCATAAAGAATGTGCTAGGAATTAGAAACCTAGCAAGGGACCACAGTGAGGCACTATTGTAATGCAGCCAACTGAGTCAGAGTATACTCCCGAGTAACAAAAACTTTCTCATAGTGTTAGATAAAATCATGAAGAATATTAGGAAGATCATTCAACATTTGTTGCCCCTCTCTAATTTTATTAATGGATTGAGAAGTATGATGGGAAACAAAGCCTAAAAAATTATTTAAAGACCTTGTCTCCAATCTTGAGCTAGTGAAGCTAAGCTTTGATTTGGGCTCCCTGCATTGTGTGAGCATCTGCAACCTACTTATGGTGGTAGAGCTAAGCCACGTGAAGTTGAGTGGTAGAATCAAACAATTGCGCTTCCAAAGTGGTGGTGACTTGGCAGAGCTCAAAGGTGGTATCCTTATAAGAGCAATGATGAAAATGGGCCAACTGATGCCCATATATGTGGAGGAAGTGAGAGGTATGGGTTATAGATTCATTCCACCAAGTTATCCAGTGGGTCCCATGCATGGGACGTGGTTCCAAATTCTAGACACATTAAATATGGGTTAATGTGACTTTGTGATTGAGAAATGACATGTTGAAAAATTACATCTTCTTGATCTTGGGTTTAGTAACTTGCAACTCAATATGAAATTGTATTGGAAATTGATTTGAAAGGACAATTTCCCACAAAGGCTCCATTGGCAAGGAATAATAGATAGCAAAGGAAAAAAAATGAGTTAACAACATGGCTCAATCTAGATGCTTGAGTACCCTATTAGGGATATCTCTCAGATTGCTCCAAGTATACCACATCATATGATCTTGGTAGCAACCATAATTGGTATAAAAAAGTCTCAATTTATTACACATGAAGAACCAAGCCTCTCTTTCGCTAGTTGTCCAATGCATAGGCAAGGCTCCACATTTATCATAAGCCATTTCAATTATATTAAAACTCTAGTACAAAATCCAAGTAGCAGCAAGCATTGAATTAGTGATCCATCTCTAGAGGACAGATCTCTCAACAACATTATTTGAGGCATAAACATTAATAACTCCAATTGAAAATTAAAGGAAGCAAGATATGCGGAAAACACTTCCTACACTGATCTACTGAGGAAATATTTATGCAAATTTTAACTTTTACAATTACAGATTAAGATGCACATTAACAAAAATATAATAACAACATTCAAATGCAAAACTCACAACACAAGATATACATGGGGAAAACCCTTTCAAGTAAAAAACCCCACACTCCAAAGCCACCCAATATATTATTTAGGAATCAACAATATTACAATATACTTGTAGAGCAAGATTTCACAGGAGTATAACCAACCAGAGATCTAGGAGGTAACTCAACATCTATAAGACTCTTACACACAACCTCCATCTCAAGCTCTTGATATATAGGAGATACAATATAGTAAACCGTCAACGGTAATTACAAAACCATGAGCCAAAACCACCCAAAAGTGGCACCCAAATTATCTCCAATCAAAGATGCCTTGTGATGTGCCAAAACACACACCGACACATGTAACTCTCCCCTTTACAGCTCTTTTAAGTGTCCAACACGTTTTTACATTTCCCAAAAACAGGAGGTCCAACTTCTGGAGGTCATAACTTTTGATCTGGGTGTCCGATTGACGAACTATTTAATGTGTCAGAAAGCTTGTGAAGAGATCTATCATGCTATAACCCACTTCATCAGTTATGACAAATTTTAGGACATTTAGGGGCCTCTAAGTGCCTCAAAACTGAGTTCAAAACTTTTTTAAGCAGTTTCAAAAAATAGAAACTTTAATATCTCGCAATCTAGATATGATCTTGAGTAAAAAATCACCTGAGATGTTTACTTAGTAGTTCCACACCTTTTGGAAAAAAATTTGGGTCAATCCGAGGTCAAATGTAGAGTTACTAAAAATAGTAAGTCTTGCCATTTTTAGCCCTTTTGGAAACTTTGAAAGTTCTAGACCATTCTCCAAGATAAAGGGTATTCAAAAAGACCAAAACTGGGAAGAATAGTAACCTTCTAAAGTTGTAAGGTTAAGACACTTTTCCTAACATTCTCCCACTTGTCAAACACCTTGTAAGAGCAAAGGGAGTATCAACACCATGATTTAATTGCTAGGGGTCGAGAGGCCCATAGACTCTAAACACCATCTGAACTTCTCTGTGCTCACAGGTTTTGTCAAGGAATCTGCAACATTCGTCAAAGTGTCAACTTTCTCCAAGTTTACCTTCCCATCCTCTACCATGTCATGAACAAAATGGTACTTGACATCAATATGCTTAGTCCTCATGTGAAAGGTAGGATTCTTTGCCAAACATATGGCACTTTGACTGTCACAACAAATAGTAATCTTCCCTGCATCAAACCCAACATCAGAACACAATCTATTAAACCAAATAGCTTCTTTACAAGCATGAGTTTTTGCTATGTACTTAGCTTTAGTAGTGGATAAAGCGACCATAGGTTACCACTTACTCATCCAACTAATAGCACCACCAAACATAGTGAACACATAAGCACTGGTGGATCTCCTGCTGTCAATGTCACCTGCCCAATATGAATCCACAAATCCATGAATACAAAGTGAATGTTGAGGTCTTGTAGGATAACCATGATAACATAAGAAATATTTAGAAGTACCCTGTAAATATCTGAACACTCTCTTCACTACATACTAATATACCCATCCAGGATTAGCCATAAAATGACTAAGGACTCCCACTACTTGGGCAATGTCTGGTCTAGTATAGACCATCACATACATCAAATTACCAATTGCACTAGCATAAGGAACTCTACTCATATCCTCTGTCTCAGAAGGAGACTTTGGACAATCTGCAATAGATAACTTTGTCCCCATTGTAACAGGAATAGTCAAAGGTCTGCAATCCACCATGTTGAATCTCTCCAACATAGTGTTAACATACTTACTTTGGCCTAACCAAAGTTTTATGTTTTCTCTGTCTCTTTTGATCTCCATCTCCAGAATGTACCGAGCTGCCCCTAGATTTTTCATCTCAAAGTGTGCTGACAACTAAGAATTTAAATTAGATATCAAACTTTTACCATTCCCAATGAGTAACATATCATCGACATACAATGCAATAATGAGAATGTGATCATTGTTCAACTTGTAATAAACACAATGATCTAATTTCGATCTCAGAATTCTAATACTCAACACAAAGGAATCAAACTTCTGGTACCACATCCTAGGAGACTATTTCAAACCATACAAAGACTTTTTCAACTTGTAAACTAGATTTTCTTTACCTTTCACCACATAGTGCTTTGGCTGTGACATATAGATTTCCTCCTCCAAGTCACCATGAAGGAATGTTGTCTTCACATCCATCTGTTCCACTTCTATATCATGCGTTGTTGCAAGAGATAATAGGAACTAAATAGATGTCAGCTTTACAACGGGAGAGAAAATCTCACCATAGTCAATTCTCTCCACTTGATAATACCCCTTCATAACCAATCTAGCCTTGTATTTCTCAACACTGCCATCTACACCAAATTTCTTTTTGAACACCCATTTGCATCCAATAGGTTTTTGTCCTTTAGGCAAAGGTACCAAGTCAAGAAAGTATTATTCTTTTCCAATGAAGCCATCTCCTCTTCTATGGCCTCCTTCCAGGAACCTGCATCTTTCATACCCATAGCCTCTTTCACAATTCTAGGCTCATCAGTGTTAGAAATTAAAGCAAAAATACAACTGGAATCATGCAATAAATAACCAAACCTATCAGGTTGCCACCTTCTCTATGTGGACCTCCTCAAAGATTAATGTTGAGGTTCTTCATCTTATTTTGAACTTTCAGAGCTACTAGAGCTCTCCTCATTATCAGGTCCAATAGATGTTTTTGGTTCAACTTTCTTAGGGGTTGAAGGAAGCTAAACCACATCCTCTTTCTTCTCTTCTTTCTCTAGCTACAAGATAATAAAATAAGGATTGAGCTCTCTAAAGATCACACTTCTGCTATAGAGAACTCTCTCAGCCATTGGATCCCAAAGCTTGTACCCTTTCACACTGATGCCATAATTGATAAAGATACACTTCATAGCCTTGTTCTCTAATTTAGACCTTTTCTCCTTAGGCACATGTGCATATGCCTCACAACCAAATACTTGAATGTGTCTCAATGAAGGCTTTTTAGTAGACCACACCTCCATAGGTGTCTTATCAATGAGTGCTGATGTAGGAGACCTATTGACCAGGTAACAAGTGGTAGCAATAGCTTCAGCCCAAAACTTTTGTTCAAGGCCAACTCCACTTAGCATAACTTTTGGCCTCTCCATCAACATTCTATTCATCCTCTCTACAACCCCATTCTGCTGAGGGCTATATGAAGTTGTTTTGTGCCTCTCAATCCCCTATTATTTACATAACTTGTCAAAATCTGCTGAACAAAACTCACCATTGTTGTCAGTCCTTAAACACTTAATCTTTCTATCCTTCTGATTCTCTACAAGAGATTTGAACACTTTGAATCTACTAAAGACTTTAGATTTGCTTCTAAGGAAATACACCCATGTCCTTCTACTGTAATCATCAATGAATGAAATAAAGTAAACATATTTTAAAATCAAAGGAACATTAATAGGACCAAACATATCAAAATGAATCAAGTCCAACACCTTAGAAGATTTGTGAGAACTGGAATAAAACTGAACATAGTTTTGTTTTCCATAAATGCAATGTTCACAGAAATCAAACTCAAGATTACAATCATTCATACCCTCAACAAGATTTTTATTTTTCAAGGTCCTCAAACCCTTTTCACCAATGTGACCAAGCCTTTGGTGCCATAACATTGTCTTCTTAGATGGAAGTTTGATCTCCATAGAATGAGCACCCTTAGGTACCCAAAAAGCACGACCATTAGAAGTAGATGCAACAGTCCTCTTCATTGTTGGTTCCAATGGTGAGGATGAAGACTCTGAAGCTCTCTTCTTTGAAACAAAGGTATTATTGCACTGAACCACGCATCTATCAAGCTGAAACAAAGTGCTAATCTTAACACCCTTAGCCAACACCATAGATCCTCTAGTCATCTTGCATCCTCCATTCAAGAAAACAACCTGCACACCCACATCATTCAACTTACTTACAGAAAGAAGGTTCCATGCCAAACCAGGGATATGTAGAACACCATTGATTCCCTTCACTCATCCATTAGGGAATCGAGTCGAGAGTCTTCCATGGCCAACAATCTTTAGGTGAGAATAATCACCCAAGTACACCTTTCCACCATCTTATTCTTTATACTTCAAAAACCAACCCCGATGTGAGGTCATGTGAAAAGATGCACCAAAGTCAATAAGCCACACATCCTCAGATACATGTGTTGCCAAGGCAAGAACAAACGCTTCTTCTTCATCCTGAGAGGACTTGTTAGAATCTGAATCATAGTTCTTTTTCTTTTTCTCCTCGTTGAACTCCTTGCAGAATTGACCAGGTTTGCCGCAGTTCCAACACAGAGCCTTGGAATTTTTGGGAGACTTAGATCTCCCATGGGATTTGGATCTTCCTTTTTCTTCCTTCTTCTTATCCTTTTTCTTTTCCTTCTCTTTAGATCTACCATGAACCAAAAAAGCCTCCTTAGCCAATTCAGAAGACTTTCTCTGCATCTCTTCAGACAACAATAAAGTAACCACTTCATCCATCTTGAAGGTGGTAGTGGTACTCCCAATGGCCATAACAAGGTGGTCCCACAAATCTAGTAAGGAACATAGTAATGTCATACATCGATTCTCCTCCTCCATCTTCACACCAACAGAGATTAACTAGGAAACAAGCATATTGAATGTATTCAGGTGATTAGCCATAGAACCTCCATCTTCCATCATTAGAGAATACAATTTCTTTCACAGGAATAACTTGTTCACCAGGGATTTAGCTTGATAAACATCTCCAAGTTTCTTCCAAAGGTCTTTTGCAGTCTTCTCTTCATGGATATTCAGGAGTACTAAATCAACCAAATAGAGTATTATCAATGCTGGAATAAACAAACAATCTCTAATCCAATTGTTAATCATCAAATCACCAAGATATGATACCAATTGGTGAGATACAAGGCTTTGACTACTACAAAATAGAAATCTGAAAATAAGTTTACTTAATCCTTGAAATACCATGAAGAGATTCAACTTCTTTATGATTCTAAAATCAGCCACTCTAACATGCTTGATAAAACCACCTTAGATGAACTTATAACAACAATAACATCACCAATAAGATAGCAACATAAGAATGCAAGATCTCACAACACAAGGTAAAAATGGAGCAGGAGAATAAACACATAACACAGTGTTTACGTGGAGAAACCCTTGCGGGAAAAAAATCCACCAAGAAGAGAGGCTCAAGTTGTATTATCTTCAAAACAAGATTACAATACATCCACTTCCAGTCTCCTCTTCACTCTTCAATCCAGTAGCACATGTGTACCTGTAAACTGAGATATGCAACACATACATGGCATTGTACTTATAGAAGTATTTCACTCCTAAAACAAGGCATCCATTTTCTCTCACCTAGGAATCTTCACCATGCAACATTCAATGCCTTCTTACAAGCTCATAACACTTGTTAAGAGTCAACCATGCAACCTTGGGCAACCATGGACATGAATAGACTCTTACGGGGTAGTAAATGCTATCATAATCATCATAGATTCTATCATAACACCCCCCAAATAGCATCTTCCCAATATGGGCACCTAGAGCCAAGAATAGCAACTTACAACTAATAATTATCTGTCATAAGTTGTCATATTGTCATAGAATCTTATGACAACTTGTAGCTGTCATAGATTCTATTACAAGCACTCAACAACTTTATGACGCATGTCATACATGCCAAAAATAGATGATTCCTCCAAGGTGGTGCCTACCCTCAATTACTCTTGATATTTACAATTACCAACCGTAAATGTTGCTCCATAACTACTCTCGGTAACTCTGAAACTTACCAATGTAGTAACTCCGTAATTACTACCCCTGGTAATTAATTTTTACCACTTTCAGTGAAACTTGTACATCCCTTATTTACAAATTACAAATAATAAATAGCATACATACAGTATTGGGACTTACAAGGTTAATGGCACCTTATCCCAACATTCTCCCACTTGACATTATACATTGTAAATCAACCCATAGGAAATCTCAATAAGGGAAAAAACATCCCTTAGCCAACCATGTACCATTAATTCTTCAACATGCTTTTGCGCTCCAACAAGATACCTGTAAAAGAAACCATGATAACCACCATTTCAAGCAAAAAATCCTCACATCATGTCACCCATGATAGGACAAAGAACACACCAAGGTGAAACATATCAACTGTCACTGAAACCTGCACCAATCTATACATGAACACAAGTGCTATCAAATCCAAATGATAAAAAAATCACTCTGAGTGACTGCCACACTCATACCAAATTGGAATAGCAACTGCAACAACTTGCTAGCTCATCCAAACTATTCATACCTCAAACCAAGGTAAACAAACTATCATAGGTACTACTTCATGTTATCAACATAACAACCCAAATCTGCAAACAAGTCCCTATATATCCACCATCCTGCAAAAGAAGACTCCAAGGTAATAAGACACATAGACATGTGATAAATTTTTTTTGAAGTAAATCACTATAGTAAAGTGTAACTAGTCCAAGAGAGGTGTCCCTCCCATATAGAACACATATACCTTCTGGAACTCCCACTACACAGGTAATGTCAAATATGAAAACAAGATCATAGCATTAACAAGTCCTCCTATAGCACTTCACATAGAGGATGTGGCTAACTCCTCTATCATAGTTTCAAAGAAGCATACAATGATATGCAAAATACATCTCTCATTACCAATCCAAATAACACTCCCAAGTCCTCCAACCAATGAAGAAAGAGATCAAGGAGCTACCAAACTGTTGCCAAAAAATAATGAAGTACAAACAACAGCACATGACTCCATTCAAAACCTCAACTCCATAAACATGAGAACCTTTAGGAAGAAGACAATATACCAGGAAAGAGAGAACATGCAAATCAAACCATGTCCTTATACCACACTAACATGTGCCAAACTGTGTAAAGTAAGATCTCCTTCAACACTCCCAAACTGAAAGGATATCAACATCTAACCATTCAACTCAAATGAAAACATGGCAGAAATAAATGTAAACCTCTCATAGAAAGTAGATCAAACTAGCTAAACATTCCCACAACATAAGGGAATATTCCCAAAGTCACTAACCATCTCCTATACCTCTCCTATCAAATCCTCAGAACTAACCCAAGTTCAAGATTACAAGGAGAACAATGGAAATACATAAAATCGTGCATGTACTTCTCAACAAGCCCTCAAAACTCAACATTCAAGACTAATGCACAAGACAAGACAAGATACATATAAAGAATGTATCTAATAATCAGGCAAGCAACACTTCTTAGATCATTCACTTGCCGAGTAGACCAAGAGTGGGATACAAGATTGTCATGTGCATACAACATCAAGCAATATAAGATTTCAATAAAGACAACCTTCTCATCAAGTCTATGATGGACTCACATCCATTTCCAGGTGTAGGCTCCTCGGTATTTACTGTTGAAAAACTTTCATAACAAGTAACCATCCCAACACATATCTCTTAACATAAGAAATATCTAGCCTAACCCAAGTCTCTCTAGTATCCATGAGCACCCACCAATCAATCCATGCCAACTTAAAATGCAACCTACAAAATTATGAAGCTCCAAGCAAATGATTAATACTCAAAGCCAAAGAGAACTACATCCTCTCCAAAGGAAGAACAATAACACCTTTACCAAAGACTCTAAGGGTCCTCCAAGAAACAAGATGTTAAAACCTCTTCAAATCACATGAAGATAACCATATCCTACCAAAGCTCCCACTAAACCATGATACCGAGCTATACATTGAAAAAAGATAAACATCAAACCATTACTGCCAAAAGTTCCCACTGAAACATGTAACCAAGCTATCCATGACATTATGATAACCATCTCCTAAATGAAGATCATCCATGGCCTCAACACAATCAAAGAATTCCACTGTAATGACAACTCCCAAAAGATCAAGTAAACCATAATCTCCAAACCAAGAAGATAGAACACACTATGTAACTACATAAAACTCCCACTGAAAGTGATACTAATCAGTTGTATAGATGGTATCATGACCTACATCATTACCAAAACTCCACTAAAAGTAAACAGAGCTTTTCATGCACCATAACTTACTACTATAGATTCTAATGAACAACTATATCAGGTACTCCAAACCATTCTTTTGTCTCACTACAATAAACATACCAATGCAATCAAGGTGACCAAGAAGAAGTCAACCAAACAGAATCCTCATCAGATAATTTACAAGATCTACACTCATGCAACATCTCAAAGGAGAAAAACATGGTCAGTGCTCCAATCTTAAATAACTAAAAATTAGAATCCCCACATCAGTAACATGCAGAACAAATATAACCATGAATAACATGTAGATTTCCAAGACTCAAACATGGGGATCAATGCTAGACCTAATTTGCCAAACAAATCCACATAAGAGTAACCATAGATCATAAGAACCCATCAAGCAACCCTACAAATCTGTAATTGTTTCCATCCAAAATACTCGAAGAGTCCGAATATAATCTTTCCACAGATCTACAAACCACAGATTTTAGTTAACATGTAAAACCTACAAAACCATCTCTTTGTAAATCTGAAATCACTTAAAAATCTAGATAGTCACACCATATAGTCATATGAAATAATGAAATATCACAGATCTACGATTCCAAAACTTTTTGAAACAAGAAAACTGTAAAACCCACATATCCAAAATAACATGAATATGAAAGAAAAGGAACCAGGTTGTCCAGGAGTTTCCATATCACTAAAATATCAACTCCACAACCCACATGAAACTGGTGGAAAATCATCCAGTGCTTTCATGTAGCTAAGGGCTAAAACCATGAATCCAACATAAGCACTCCATACTATAGTCCAAAAAGTAAATGTTCTTCCATGCGACTAGGGCACCAAAAGAAACCATCCAACATGAACACCCATTCACTTCACATGACCACAAGGTAAAGGAACATAACCACCATGCAAGAGGATACTCACATATTGCCAAATCGAAGCTCTAGCTCACCACCCTGTAAGGAACAAACACATGACCAACTCCATGAAGATCCATAACCCTGAGCCTCAAGAGCCCAACATAGATTCTATTGACAATATCCATCTAAAAGTTAGATACCATGGTTTCCAATCTCAGAGATCTGCAAAACAATGCCAACATACAAAACATCCACTACAACCCAAAAACCTCCAACATTGTACAATTCCTTCCAACAAATTCACAAGCTTTACAAGCTAAATTTAAAAATGGAGGAGTACCCAGAACCAAATTATCATGAATTCATCACATGTAAGCACATGCAAGTACATGCAACTCACATGCAAGCACATGCAACCACATGCATGCAACATGCAAGTACATGCAACTCACATGCAAGAACATGCAAGCACATACAAGCCATGGAACAACCTTAAGCTCTGATACCAATTGTTAGAATAAAAGAACAATCTCTAATCTAATTGTTAATCATCAAATCTCCAAGATATGATACCAATTGGTGAGATACAAGGCTTTGACTACTACAAAATAGAAATCTAAAAATTGTATGTAAATTTGAAAATAAGTTTGCTTAATCCTTGAAATACCATGAAGAGATTCAACTTCTTTATGATGCTAAAATTAGCCACTCTAACATGCTTGATAAAACCACCTTAGATGAACTTATAAATCAATAACATCACTAATAAGATAGCAGCAACAAAGAGGCACAAATCAACAACATAAGAATGCAACATCTCACAACACAAGGTAACAATGGAGCAGAAGAATAAATACATAACACAGTGTTTACATGGAGAAACCCTTGTGGGAAAAAGCTCCACCAAGAAGAGAGGCTCAAGTTGTATTATCTTCAAAACAAGATTACAATACATCGACTTCCAATCTCCTCTTTGTGCTCTTCAATCCAACAAGACCTATGTACTTGTAAACTGAGATATGCAACACATACATGGCATTGTACTTATAGAAGTATTTCACTCCTAAAACAAGGCATCCATTTTCTCTCACCTAGGAATCTTCTTCATGCAACATTCAATGCCTTCTTACAAGCTCATAACACTTGTCAAGAGTCAACCATGCAACCTTGGGCGTCCATGGACAAGAATAGACTCTTACGGGGTAGTAAATGCTATCATTATAACCATCATAGATTTTGTCATAACACCCCCCAAATAGCATCTTCCTAATATGGGAACCTAGAGCCAAGAATAGCTACTTATAACTAATGATTATCTGTCATAAGTTGTCATATTGTCATAGAATCTTATGACAACTTACAGCTGCCATAAATTCTCTTACATGCACTCAACAACTTTATGGCGCATGTCATACATACCAAAAAGAGTTGATTTCTCCAAGGCGGTGCCTACCCTCAATTACTCTTGATATTTACAATTACCGACCATATAATGTTGCTTCATAACTACCATCGGTAACTCTAAAACTTACCAATGTAGTAACTCCATAATTATTGCCCCTGGTAATTAATTTTTACCACTGCCGGTGAAACTTGTACATCCCTTATGGATAATTACAAATTACAAATAATAAATGGAATAAATACAATATTGGGATTTACAAGGTTAATGGCACCTTATCCCAACAATCAAACCCTTAGCCTTTCGATCTTTGAGATCCCAGTCTACTTGAGACATTGCTATTGGTTTTGTACTAGATATGGTATCCCATAAATCCTTATCTACAAGCATGTCCTCCATTTTGAGTTTTCACAACTTGAAATTACTGCCATTAAACTTCTCTATCTCAAACCTCCCAGATGTGCTTGCCATCTCTTTCCTGCAATAAAGATTTCAAAATCCTCTGCACAAGCTCCCACTCAAACAACGATCAGCTCAAAAAACCCTCTACCCAACAACTAGAACCAAAGGTGATCAGGCTCTGATACCAACTGAAAGGAAGCAAGGTATGTAGAAAACACTTCCTACACTGATCTACTGAGGAAATATTTATGCAAATTTTAACTTTTATAGTTACGGATTAAGATACACATTAACAGAAAGATAATAAAAACATTCAAATGCAAAACTCACAACACAAGATATATGTGGGGAAAACCCTTTCAGGTAAAAAACCCCACTCCAAAGCTGCCCAATATATTATTCAAGAATCAAGAAGATTACAATATACTTATAGAACAAACTTTCACAGGAGTATAACCAACCAGAGATCTAGGAGGTAACTCAACATCTATAAGACTCTTATGCACAACCTCTATCTCAAGCTCTTGATATATAGGAGATAGAATACAGTAAACCATCAACGGTAATTACAAAACCATGAACCAAAACCACCCAAAAGTGGTGCCCAAATTATATCCAATCAAAGATGCCTTGTGATGTGCCAAAACACACACCAACATGTGTAACTCTCCCCTTTACAACTCTTTTAAGTGTCCAACACGTTTTTACATTTCCCAAAAATAGGAGGTCTAACTTCTGGAGGCCATAACTTTTGATCCGGGTGTCCGATTGATGAACCGTTTAATGCGTCAGAAAGATCGTGAAGATATCTATCACACTATAACCCACTTCTTCGGTTATGACAAATTTTGGGATGTTTAGGGACCTCTAAGTGCCTCAAAACTGAGTTTGAAACTTTTTTCAGCAATTTCAAAAAACAAAAACTTTAATATCTCGCAATCCAGATATGATCTTGAGTCGAAACTCACCCGCGATGTTTACTTAGTAGTTCCGCACCTTTTGGGAAAAGTTTCAGGTCAATCTGATGTCAAATGTAGAGTTCCTAAAAATAGTAATTCCTACCATTTTTAGCCCTTTTGGAAACTTTGAAAGTTCTAGACCATCTCCTAGAATAAGGGTATTCAAAAAGACCAAAACTGGGAAGAATAGTAACCTTTTGAAGTTGTAAGGTTGAGACACTTTTCCTAACAGAAAAGAGCCCACAATGCCTAGTTGGTGGGGTTACATCCCTAGTCAACTAAGTGTTGATGCCACATAGGAGAGAGAAAGGTGACAACACCACCTTGACCTACTTCATGGTTACTACACAAGAAATGACTGGAAGGCCAAATAACATGACAAGCTGTAGAAAGTAGAAAACTAGAAACTTTAACCTCTTGTAAACAGATAATGTCTAATCCTAGAAATTGAAGTCGAGCATCTCAAATAGAGTACCTCCATGGGAGGTTTGTTAGACCTCAAACACTTCAAGAAACACAATTCATAAATTACTATCGAGAGTCATCTCCTCATTATCCAACTCGTCTAAAGCAGAATAACTATTCTAAAAAATGGCTTCAATAGCATCAAAAATTCCTATCTAGAAGTGGAGCTAGACTAGCTGCCATTTCTTTGGTGTAGATTCCCCCTCTTCTAGTCACCCCAGAGGACTACAAGACCTCCTATACCTAGCAAGAGGAGGGGAAGTATGTCAAGCATTAACAATTGGTAGCTGAGATAGGGCTAACACCACAAGCATGGAGCTCTTACAAACTTTGCCTCACCATAACTCTCCTCAAGAGAGGAGGGTTCAGGTTTATCTGAATATGGAGGTTTTGAAACATCTTTAGATGCCTAACCCATAGAGTTGGAAGATAGCTTGGGATTAGGCTTGTTATTACCAGAGTTCTTGGATTTGCGACTAACCACTGTAGACCAACCTTCCTCTTCTTTTACAGAAGGTGGCGACCTAGAAGCAAGTTGAGCAGAAGGCTTTGGACATGGAAAAGCCAAAGGGTAGTCCCAAATCTCGTGTTCAGAGGATTGACACCAATAATTCAAAAGGTGGATATAGAGAATGCATCAAGTATATCTTGTTTAACCAATCTTGATATCAAGAAATTCTTTAAGTTCCTTCGATAAGTCCACCTCAACACAAATCTACTACCAAAGACGAGCCAAATTGAACCATTCAAATTCCACACAAACCACAGAGCCTAGAGAAGAGGCTATTTGACTCACAAAATTCTAGTATGGCAAGGGTAACCCAGGGAACACAACCCAAAAGGGCACTCTAAAAGACTTTTCATTAGAGATGACAAAGTCTCGACACCAAGGTTTGGAAATAAGCAAAGAGGAATGGAAAGCCAAGAGCCATGGCTGAGGACAACCTCAACATGATTGGCTTCAACAAAACAAAAAAGAAAAAAACTCTTTGGTAAAGTTTTGCACGGTGTCAAGGCGGATCCTATGTGGGACCCAAGCCCTGCTGACCTGATCTTTGAGCATGCTTTTAGGGGGACCCTACCCACAAAATACTCTATCAAGGTAAAATTCTCTAACCAACGACATAGATTATCAAATTCAAGAATCAAAAGAACAACATTTGGTGGTTTTTAAGGGAACATACCTCGTGAAACACCTTGGGAACAAACTTCCTAGGTCGCTTGGGCAAGTGTGCCATTATTTGTTGTTGTCAAACTTTCAACTCTAGCAACAACAACTACGAATTATGAATAAAAGTTTGAGGCCATTTAAAGGGGGTGAAAATCACCTATAAATGTGGCAACATAAAGAGCACCGCAATAAATGGAGACAAAAACAAAAGACTCCTACTTTCTAAAGTAGTATGATATAGATGCAAGCAAAGCCAAGAAACTCTAGTAGAGCAAAAAGATAATTTGACTTGATTTTGACATTTTCGTCAATCACAAAAAGATAATACAACTAGATTCAACCTTATGAACACCTCATATATCAACCTTAAAAGTTTGGACTCTTGAATTGTAGTATGAAACTGCATGTGTCTTGATGGAAGCGAATCTTGTTCTATGCTCTCTCCTTGCGTTTGGGTGTTTCCGTTCATGTTTCTGCACTTTGATTGCTAATTGGTTGATCATGCTTGAATCTACTCTCATAATGATGTCTATGTTTGATCATGGTGATTTGTGATAAGAATGCTCTTGAAGTTGAAATAGTGATTGGAAACATGCCCGAATGGTCCTACTCAGATGAATTATAGGTGGGTTTTTACTTCAAAACAATGTTTGAAAGCACTGGCTGTGGACACGACAAAAGTATTGTTTGGTAGTATAGTGAACACTTCTCCTGTAAACATTCAAAATTATTTCATTTTCGTCGTAGGTAAGTTATCAATTTGGTGTTGGAAAGATAAAATCGACAAATTTTAGTGACTGTCATATTACGTATTTTGGTGCATCTTGATTGTCACTTTGTTTTTTAATTTTTAATGTATTGATTGTCAGTTTCGGCAAGCTATTGTCGATCTCCGCAATGGTTGAATCCTAAGAAGTTGCGGTGTTTGTCAAGTTAATTTAAGAAGGTATAATCCTAAGTCATAAGGTTGCTAGTTTCTTTTGTTTTTTTAATAAAACATGACTAGGCCTGGGATTGAAGAAACATGTGGTTTATTAAACCTGCGTCATTTATTTTAACATTAGCTCATGGCGGATATTTGTTTTGATTTGATCATGGGCATGGTTAAATTTTGTGAACGAGAGGAAGAAAGGCAGTTGTGATATTTTAAGCAGTCATATTCTTGATTGATTGATTGAAAAGATAATATGGCTTTGCTTAAGTCTCGAAGCCCGTTGTGGGTATAATGGGTTTGCTTAAATATTCATTATGTTGGAGTTTGGCGTGCTAAATACTGGAAATGGTCTCTTTTCAAGCAGTTTGATAATTCTTCCACGACCTTTGTATGAGCCTCTCAGGGTAAAGTTTCTTACAAATCTCAGCTTTCTGAGTGAGCTTTGTGAGTAAATATAAGTATGTTTAGATGGTGCCATGAGCATGGTTTCCAACTAATAAAGCTCTGTTAAGTTGAAATCATATCCTTTGTGGAACAATTAAGGTTTTGATGTCTTGGTGTACGTGCAAATGTCTGGTTTGATTCATTGTTTTGAACACTTACCTAACCTTGAAAGGGACTGGTAAATTGATTGAAGTTTCCCTTTATTATCATTACTAATTTCCTAAGGATGACTTGACTAAGTACATGTATTTTCGAGCCCCACATATGAGGAAATGGTTGGGTTAAGTTTTGGGGATATAAGTTCTCATTTTGCCCTACCTCTGAGGTCATTGTTAAGTCTTTCAATTGAAAATAGAGTTAAAATAAATGCATATCTTGGTCATGTAGGTGGTGTTGAATGATAAAAGCCCTTTCCATGTCTTGATAATAGTATATGTATAAGTGATTGTCGAGAGGACTAGTACACAATCTTTTTTCTTGTGTATCATGATTTGATTGATTCATGGAGGTTTAGTCTGGCTTTGAAGTATAGCCCTTGTCTTATCTATAAGCATTTTTTTTATGTATTCTATTTTTCAATAAATCCCATATATTTTGCAATAAGACCTCTTCACGTAGATTAAGAAGTTAATGATAAAGTTCAATCTTTGTTCAAGATAATTATGAAAAAGTCACAATTTAAACTTGTTATGGTATAGGTTTAAGAGCGAATTTGTTTCCAAATCATAATAGTGCAATTTAAGTCATGATATGGTGAAACATTATTTTATTCCAAACCTAACACTAGTGCATGGATTGTTAACTATCAATTTTGGCATATTGGAGGTAAGGGCTCTATGGTTTAGTTTTGATAAAAGAAATTTGTATGGTGACAAATGTTTCTATTTTAAAATACATCAAGTGTAGATTGTTGATTGATCATATCATAGTATATTTCATTTTGATATTGTTTGGAGAGGTTGTATATTGCAATGGCATGTTTTTCCCCTCCAATGAGTAGATGGGTTTCAATGGTTTTCATTAGGGTTTCTAAAGGTAAGTGTTTTCATTTAATTGTAATCCCCAAAGTCTTAAAAGTGAAGATAATTGTGAAAATCTGGTAGTAAGGTGTTTACTAATTCCATTATGGTATAAATAGAGATATTTTCTTATGTGAACATATTCTCTTGGGGACCTAAAGAGTTGTTCAAATAGGTGTTTTGAACATAAAAATTACATCTAATTTGATTACAAACATAGGAGTAAATGATTGTGTAACTTGTCATCAGTCTTGTAGAGATGTATGATCTACTGAGAGTATGATAGAGCTTGTGATGGTATAAAACCATGTTCAAATGAAAGCACTTGATTAGTTCGAGGTATGATGATTTTTTGTTGTACAAAATGATAGAAATGGATGTGTTTCATTTGGTTGATGTGAAGTTGTGAGTTGGACTGAAATGGGAAATATACAAATTTTGTGTTCATAAATAACCAAATTCACAAAGAGGTGGACATTCATCACAAGATCTTAAAATGGTTCTTTATTGAATTTAATAGAAAAAAGTTGAAGACCTCCCTGATGGAGGAGTGGAATGTTGACGATGAGGTAGCCAATCTGAAGGAGTTGGTTGCCAAAAAGAATGAAAGAATTGAGAAGATGGAGTTGGACCTATCAAAAGTCAAAGCTAATCTATACAAGATGGTTAACTTCAACAAGGCCACCATTAACAATTTAGTCAAAAATATCAAAGATTTTCAAGAAAGGATTAGGTCCCATCATGAGCAAGAATAAATTGGGCCCAGTGCATGTACTCAAGATGGTAAAACCAAGTTAGGAAAGAATGTGGAGCTAGTTAATACCATTTCTTTGGAAAAGCATTTGAAATCCCTCCAAGATGAATGGGAGGATACTCTAGCTCTTAATGAACTTTGATATTTCTGGACTTTTATTTGTTCTTGCTTTGGGTGCCCTATTTAGGGTTATTTTTTCCCTTCTTTCCTTCTACTATCAAGTTTCCTCCCTATTGTTATTATGTTTTAGCATCGTTGTGTTGTAGCATGGTCATTTTGTTGTCTCTTGTTGGTTCACTTTTATAAAAGGGTTGGGGCCCTTTCAAAAAGCCCCTTTATACACTATATCAAAGAAAGCTTCTAAGTTAAAAATAGTCTACTTACATGCAATTGAATTTTTTTACAAAATATAGTTTGCAAATACTAATTCCTAACTCAAGCAATCTCTAGTTATATCCCTGATAAAAATAATGCCAACTAACAATACACCTTCTAGAAGATTGTCTAAAATAATTGATTGATAAATCATTGTTAAAAATAGATTTATCAAAATATGCTCATCTCTTCAAAATCAAGGATAAATAAAAATAGCACAAACTATAAATAATATGGTTAAAAAGAGACAATTCCAATGGTTGGCTCTAGATGATGAATTTGAGCAGTTATTTGTTCTGATCATGGAAATCCCTCTAAAGATGTCTGAAACTTTGACAATTCACCTATCTTGGTGTCGTGAATATGATTTCACCTCTTTTCTTTTGATTCCTCTTTGTCATAAACCCTGATTAAACTCTAAATGCACTAAAAACCCTTCTCTATCTTCTATCATTTTTGCAAACTTGGCAATGCTAAACTTATATTATGCAAAGTACTTTACTTTCCCATGTTTCATTTAGTGTTATTAGGCTGGTAAAGTGGGAGCAAAATATAAGGTCAAGTATTGCTTAGTATGCAATCTTCAACTTATGTTTCTGCAATCATTTTGGTGTCAATTTTCTTAATTATGTTTTAGGACAATTTGACTTGATTCTGCCATTCTCCTCAATCACAAAAATATAATAGAACTGAATTCAACCTTATGAACACCTCATCTATCAACCTTAAAAGTTTGGAATCTTGAATTGTTAAGGATACCTACATTGACCCAACACTAGTTTCTGGACACTTGTGTTGACCCAATGCTAATGCCATGTTTAGTTTTTAACAAATGACCACTAACACAAAATTTTATAATTTCTTTTTAAGCCCTTTTATTCAATCTGCTATATTCTAAATCTAAATCTTGTGTCATACCATCCATGTGTCTTTGTGGAAGCCAAATCTTGTTCTATGCTCTCTCCTTGTGTTTGGGTGTTTCCTTTCATTGTTTCTACACTTTGATTACCAATTGGTTGATCATGCTTGAATCTACTCTCATAATGATGTGTATGTTTGATCATGGTGATTTGTGATAAAGAATGCTCTTGCAATTAAAATAGCGATTGGTAACATGTCTGAATGGTCCTACTCAGATGTATTATAGGTCAGTTTTTGGTTCAAAACAATGTTTGAAAGAACTGTCTATGGACACGGCAATAAGTACTATTTGGTATATTGAACATTTCCCCTGGAAGCATTCAAAATTATTTCATTTTTGATGTAGGTAAGTTTTCAATTTGGTGTTGGATAGATAAAATCGACAAATTCTTGGGACTGATTGTCACTTTGTTTTTATTTTTATTTTTAATTCATTGATTGTCAGTTTTTTTTAATTTTTAATGTATTGATTGTCGATCTCTGCTATGGTTGAGTCCTATTAAGTTGAGTCCTATCCAATTCCTTCATGATTATGGTAGGAGGGTGGCTACTAAAAGGAGAAGGCTTGAAAAATCCCTTTAAGTCCAGCTTGTACAGGGTAGAAAACTTCTGATAAACAATCCTACCAACATCTCACTCCAACAGTCAATTGCTCACACAGAAAATCAGCTTCATAAGTTGGCTTTTTATAAAGGTAAAGGTGCTCAGCTAAGGGCTAGACTACAGTGGATTAAAGATGGAGACAAAAGTTCCAAATTTTTCTTTCAATATCTTCAACATAAACATAAAAAAGAACAGATCTCTGTCACCAAATCAGTTGATGGTGTTGTTCAGACTAGCCATGACAGCATTATGAAAACTTTCTATGACTACTATAAACTGTTGTTCATAGATGATTCAAGCAATGACCCCCTTATTCTAATTTTGGAGGATAACCTTGAAGGCTGTATTCCCCACAAAATTGACCCTGATTATGCTACTTTTCTGGATCATTACCTTTCTTTAGAAGAGATAGATGAAGCCATGCTAAGTATGCCTTTGGAAAAAAGCCCAAGAATGGATGGTCTTCCAGTAGAATTTTATCAGGCTCTTTGGCCATACATTCGAGAAGACTTTTACAACGTGTATCTTGAAGGTATGGAAACTGGTACTTTAGGGGCAAGAATTAATCAAAGTTTAATTAAACTCATCCCCAAAGACAAACAAGAAGACACGATTAATGGTTGGAGACCCATCACCTTGCTTAACACATCTTATAAAATCATCGCCAAAGCATTGGCAAAACGAATAAGGCCTATAGCTTAAGAAATAGTTAGACCTGAACAAACTGGTTTTCTAAGGGGATGATTCATATTAGGTAATTTGATGCTTGCGTGGGAGGTAGCTGAATGGGCACAACAATCAGCTCAAGATGCTCTCATTATCAAACTTGATTTTGACAAAGCTTATGATCGTATTCACTGGCCCTTCATTCTCAAAATGCTTCAGTGGCTAGGCTTCGGTCCCAAATTTTGTGCTCAAGTTAAAATGCTATTCATGGAAGCAAATGCCAAATTGGTGATTAATGGATCTCTTTCTCCTAGATTCCCCTTGAAAAATCCATCCGCCAAGGCTGCCCTCTCACCCATTTCCTCTATGTCCTTACAGCAGATGCTCTTGGATATCTATTGCAACATGCTCATGCAAATAAATTAATATGGGGAATATCTCTTCCTAGTAATTCTATAGCTCTTAATTCTCATTTTGTTGATGACAGCATGATCTTCATTCAAAATGAAGCTGAGGAGGTGAACAATACTTTGGATATTCTAGAATACTTTTGTGCAGTTTCGGGTTCTCAGTTGGCTATGCACAAAACAAAATTCTTGATGACTCGTCACAACCCCCAGCCACCTTGGATCCCCAAGGAATGGAACGAAGTGAAGCATGGAACCATTATGAGGTATCTCGGCATACCTTATGGAATTGGTTTCTATGTAAAATAAAAAATAAATTATTAACATGGTCAAATCATTTCTTGTTGATGGCGGGTTGAATTCAAGTGGAAAATAAAATCCTGTTAGCCAGCCATGTTTATATCTCTTCATGCTGGATGCCATCTAAAACATGCTACAATCAGCTATCACAGCTCATCCGAAATTATCTTTGGGTCAACTGGGGAAAAAAGAAAGGCATGCCTATTACTTCTTGGTCACACTGCATTTTGCCAAAGGATAAAGGTGGATTGGGCATCATTGACCCTTACACGCAAGGAGTTTGCCTTTCAGCCAAGTGGATTGTGAGAGCATTGGAAGGAGATGCACCTTGGTAGCCCATAATTTGTTTCCATATACAAACTGCTACAACAGGTAATACTTGGAAATCAATTCATTGGCATGACAAGATGTTGCTAGCTCCATACTTCAAGACACATGGATCAGCACCATTTAACAGTATTTGGAAAGCTTGGTAGATGGTTTCTCACAAGCTATCTTGGCTTGATCAAACCTTTAGCCATGGTCTGAGTTTTGCTACTTCTTCCATATGATGGAATAGGTTGATTCAGTTCAATGCAAAGCCCCTTGCTAAGCTCCCTGAATTCAAAGCTAAACGATTATTCAAAAAAGGCATTTAGGTGTTTCAGGATCTATGGGACCCCACAAGCTTCACTTGGAGACCTTGGCACCATCTAAAGGGTTGCTTTAGCCTTAGCTATAGTGATAAGTCAACTGTGCTTGAAATCCAAAATCTTGTTCTAGCCAATCTTTCTATCTTGCTATCCACTTGTTGTCACTCTAACTTCCTTAAAGACTAGAGGTGGCCCAATAGTTGCAACATTCATAATTTCCCTCTCAATATAATCTACAAGCAACTACTGCCTTGTTTTCCCCTTGCTCATCGCCTTAACATGATTTGGAGGTGTAAATTTAGTAGGGCTAAATGGAACAAATTCAGTTTGTTGATTTAGCAATCCAAAGCTGACTCGCGCTCCCAACTCACTGCTTGGAAACTCCTCCATGGTAAGCTGCCTATTGGGAAATGTCTTAAATTCTTGGAGCCTTCTCCCTCATGCCCCTTTTGTGGTAAGGTTGATTCCATCCTACATTTTTTTTCATTTTGCTCACATGCTAGATCTCTTTGGTCTTCCCTCATGACCACTTTGCCTTCCATCTGTTGGCACTCTATTTTGGTCTGGATTTGAACGCAGATATTGGAGGGTTTTTTCTTTTTGGGCCCTAAGTTTCCTTGTTCATCGCTGTGACTTGGCATTTCGGCGAATTGTTTCTTGGTCCCTCCGATAGGTTTGGTTTGGCCGATGGATGTTCATCGGCATAACATTGAAGATCGGCATAGGCATTTTGGGTTTGGCCGATGGCTTCGGTCATACCGACGGAGGTGGGAGGCCGATGTCTATCGATGAGACTTGTATGATCAGCCAGAGGAATTTCAGGGTGATCGTTGTTATTGGCAAGCTTTGTTTGTTTTTGGCCGATATGGATGGTCTGGCCAACAGGAGCATAGTGACTTTGTTCATCGGCTGGACTGTATCTTTGGTCTCGCCGATGAGGTGTTCATCGGCATGACTTTGGCTATCGGGTGAGCGAGCAGATGTTAGGCCGACTGTCATGGGTCTGGCCGATGGTGGATGGCTTAAGGTTGGTCATCGAGGTAACTTATACTATCGGCCATTGGAATTTCATGTTGGCTGATGGTCTTTGTCTTGGCGATAGTAAGGCCATCAATGAGAGTTGGTCTATCGGAAGAGGGGTTTCTTGCTAGCTCGATGGTTCATCTCTGGCCGACGGAGGGGGTGTGAAGTAGGCTTCGGCGTGACTTTTGCCTATCGGCGAGGAAGCTTTTGGGTTGCCCGATAGACTCTGTCTGGCCGACAGTGGCTTGGGAGGTGTGATCGGTATGACTATTGAGCTCGGCGAGAGATTTTTGGGGCGGGCCGATGGTATATGTCATGGCGATGGGTATTTGGCGAAGGGTCGTGTGTCGAGTGTGGCAAAATGCTCAACACCTATTATGTGTGCGACCATGTTTTTAAAGTGCTAAGGAGGTTTCCGCACCTTGCATGTGGGATTAATTTCCTTGCATATTTGAAACCTGCGAAGAGGTGCGTTTTGGCGGGAACTTCTGTTTGAAACACAGCGACGGTTTCCAAGTGAAACGTGGGTGGTTGAGACCTTTAATGGTGACAATGCAGAGATATGGGCGATGGTACAAGTGATCAGGTTGCCCAATTTTTGAGTGAAGACTTCCAGATGGCGGCGCAGGGCTCGAGGTCCTTTCTATCTGATGCAGTAATAGCTTCTGGGCACCATTCCTTTAGGGGTCTGTATCTGATGTTTTTTGATGTCCATCATGTAATTAATGCTGAGTACACTTCTTTGGCTGTTATAAGCAGGAAGTGTTACTCATTTTGAGGTTGTTGAAAGTTGAACATTTTAGCTCTGTAATGCAATACAGCTGATTTGGTGCTCTGTGCAGCAAAACTTGTGAGTTTATGTATCTCCTGTTGTATGTTTTTGCATGAATCCACTAATTTCATGGTTAATTTTATATGAGAAATGCTATGTTAGCATGTGTTTTGTTAATTCTGTCTCCAGTATTACATGTATCTTTCTTCTGAGTCTAGATATTTGAGGAATGTTTGAGACTCTAGAACATAGAATTCCTGTGTTGAATGTCTGATCTCTTAACTTCTACTCAAGGGGTAGATTAAATTGTTCTCAGATTGAACATTGGGAAGGGTATACTGCAGTAGGGATGTCATAAGTATATATAGCTTAACACTTTGTATTGGGAGATATCTATAAGGCAGATATCATATGTGTCCCCCTGAAATCCAGTTTTAGCTGTTCATGCTGATCATTCACAGGTGTATGTCTACTGACTCTAGGCCCTGGACAGGCATCGATCTAGCTTTGTGTTTGTGTTATATACCATGTCCAGCTTTGCATCCAAATATAAAATCAAAATCAAATTCTACAACAACCATTAGGACAGTTGAATTAGTTTAGGATCCAAGTCCTCTGTCTACAACTGCAAATAGGCCCAAAGCTAGCCCCTTTGCTCTTATCTTTCAGTTTTGGTCTACTTACAGGAGGACTTATCTGCTTTCTGTCAGCATCCCAGCCTTTGTATGCATATCCTCATGGATGTTGAGTAGGGAATACCCCCCTAGGTTTTGCAGAGCCTGAAGAAGAAGAGGAGATAAAATATAGAGTCTATCTCCTACACTGTTGGCCCCTGGCCCAGAGATCCTGTTGATCATTGATGGCTACCTTCTAGGGAAATCTGGGAGTAAGCATCCAGTCTGGGAAAAAACCAACAGAAATTGGCGACTCTGCTTGGGAAGTTTGTGAAAGAACCCTGGTTTACAAAAGAAAACAGTTCCTAGTAATAGGTGGCGACTCTGAAGTAATCTCCCAACTGGTCGAAGTAAAATTTATATGCAGGGGAGAAGATCCCAACAAAATCCTTTATTTGAAGAGTTACCAATAACAAGGAGAATGATGTACAGAAGAAAGGGAGCTGTCTCAGTTAATCATGGGGGTTCCCCCAGAAAAAGTGATGATATGCAAGATAACCCTAGGCCATCAGGACAACATATGCCTTACTTTTCAAATGTAGAAGCTGATATTCAGGGTGCATATGAGAGGCAACAGGGTGGTAGCGTGAGAATGAGGTCAGAGGTGTTCCAAGAACGCCCATTTCTAGACCCTAGTGAAAGGTTTGAAGAGGCAGAGTCTCTGAGGGATGATGAAGATGATGACTAGAATCACATGAGACCATCTACCTCTATGCCTAAAGAAGAACAGTTAGCTGAAGGAATCAGAAATATGAGAGCAGAACTAGAATATCTGCAAGCCATGAAAATCAGAGATGACATGAGGCAGAAAGTGCAAGCTTTAAGGACTGCCCAAAATGATTCAATTCCTACCCTTGAGAATGCAAATGTGCAGAGACATCAGCAAAGAAATGAAGTGCAACATCAGCATAATGATGAAAGACAAAATGTGAATGATGCTAGGATACCACTGAACAATGTAAGAAACCAGAATGCAAACAGAAATATCAATGTTAATTAGTTTGACAGACAGCCCATGCAGCTAGATAGATTCAGACAGCTGGTGCTTGATGGTATTCCTGGGTATCCTAACCCCATTGACAAGCATCTAAGGCTGCAAGTGCCTAAATTTTTAGGAAACAACACTGTGTCAGGAGAAGATCATCTAAAGGCTTTTCAAAATGTCATGGATAATTTTGAGGTTGAACATGAGGATGTTTTCATGAAGTCATTCATGCAATCTTTAGTAGATGAGGCAAGAGAATGGTACAAGAATCTGCCTGACCGGAGTATTTCATCATGGGATGATTTTAAAAGGGTGTTCAAAGAGCAGTATGGTGACAAAACTGACCCTAGCTTTTTTGTAAATGAGTTTACCAGTATCACTAAAGGGTCAAATGAGCAGGTTGCAGATTTTAATGCAAGATTTACTAAAGTGTTAAACAAATTGCCACATCACATGAGGCCAAATGAACCAATGTGCATAATATTTTATATCAATGCTTTTGATGCAAAAACTGCATATGGATTAAGAGATAAAGGTCCTGCTACTCTTAGGGATGCTTTCAGAATTGCAGTGAATATTGAGAACAATAGGAAAGCATCAAGCAAGACAAATAGAAGGGATGATATGAAAATTCTACAGAATCCAAACAAGCCTCAGAACACTCAAGGTAATACATCTGCCCCTGAAGATAAGATAGACAAATTGGCAAATGTTGTTAAGGACCTAAGTTATAGACTAGCTAGAAGTGAAAAAGGGATAGGTCCTGATAGGCAAGTCTACCAAAGGCAGGAAAAAAGACCATCATTGCATGATATGCCTTATAATACCAATTGGCATAATGGTAAGCCTATATTCCCACATAACAACACAAATCAGAGAACTCAACATGTCAAAGAAACTCCTGATCCTCTAAAGAAAGCTATAAATCTTGTTGATGATACTCCATGGTGTATAATTTGTCAGATGCCACATTCACAGTCACAGTGTATGATTGCTCAGTCCTTGTATGATAATGCTACATCTTGTAATGAATGTAATGAGCCACATTATGTGCAAGATGATGATGTAAATATGATGTCCATAAGCAATGGATACCCTCTTTATGATGCTGATGAGAGTACAGATAATGGAATTTAGGCCTGTCAACAGGATTCTTATGATGAAGATAATGGAGAGAGCTATGTGTATGCTCAGAGCTCACACAATTTTCTGAGTAACTTACAATGACCTTCTGATGAGGAAATTAGGGCCCTCACAGCTGCAGCAGTGGCCCAAGTCAAGAGTAACTACAATCTCAGAGGTAAAGCTCAGATAAGCAGCCCACATCAGCCAGAAGGTATTTCTGTAGGTTAGCCAGTGCACGGTCATAAGGGGATTGAACCACAAAAAAGGTAGTGGGTTAATAATAAACAGAATTTTAGACATAGAATAGGTCATGAATCTCAAGGACCAAAAAACAGAATCCCCCAGGCTGAAGATCAAGGTAAAGGTTCCTAAGACAAGAATGATGATCAGGGAACTATGAAAGTAAAAGCTAAATCCGTTCAGGATAAAAATAAGATTGTGGAGCAAGCTACAACTGTTATACAAAATTATGCTCCATTTGATATAGCTCAAGTCCTATCCTAGGTAAAAGTCTCTGTTCCACTTATGGAACTGATGAAAGTGGAAGAGGTCAAGAATAGGACAATATCCCTAATTTCAGGGGTGCCTTTTCAAGCGGTACATGGGAATGTGATCTTGAATGACTTGGGGATTGTATCACCTTGAGGGGTAACAAAGAGGACGCCTACCCCTAAGCCTCTGTGTGTGTATGATCCATCAAAGTACATTTTCCATGTTTTTGTTGCCAGTGTTATTGTCAAGATGGCTTTGTCAGGGAACTCTGCCAATGTAGGATGTTTTGCAGGAATAGGTGCTTCAACCAACTGATTAGCAATAACCTGTCCTTTGATGGCTTTTCTCTCAGTATATTCAATGTCAAATTCAGTAAGGATCATGACCCATTTTGCCATTCTCCCAATAAGAGTAGCTCTGTTTAGTAGATACTTTAGTGGATCAATCTTGGTGATGAGCTTGGTTTTGTGAAGTAAAGACCAGGGCTAGACATGCTCGTTCAATTGGTGTCTAGTTTAGCTCATAGGATATCAGAGTGTGGTTGATGTAATAGATGGCTCTTTCCTTTCCTTGCTCATCGTGTTGTGCTAATAAGGCTCCAATAGCTGTCTCTGTTGCTGAGATGTATAATAGGAGGGGTTCTCCTTGTCTTGGTGGAGTGAGAAAAGGGGTATTAGCTAGGTATTCTTTTAGTTGATCGAAGGCAGCCTGACACTGAGTGTTCCAGACAAAAGATGTATCTTTTCAGAGTAGGTGTTGGAACGGTTGACATTTATTGGCAAGTTGAGCAATAAACCGGCCAATGGACTGGAGTTTCCCTTACGGACTGCTCAGTTATTTTAGTGTTTTGGGAGGAGGCATTTTAGTGATGGCCTTGACTTTTGCGGGATCTACCTCAATTCCTCTTCTGGAGACTATGTATTCCAAAAATTTTCCAGAGGTGACCTCGAAGACACATTTCTTTGGATTCAAACGAACATTGTATTGCTCCAGTCGGTCGAATATCTTTGCTAATACATCTAGGTGTTCTTCCCATGTCTTTGATTTCCTAGCAAGTCATCTACATAGTCTTCCATTATGTGGTGGAAAAGATCATAAAAGATGATAGTCATGGCTCGTTGATATGTGGCTCCAGCATTCTTTAGGCCAAAAGGCATTACCACCCAGTCGTACGTCCCCCATGGATGTATGAAGGCTGTCTTATGTTGGTCCTCTTCTGCGATCCTGATTTGATTATACCCTAAAAATCCATCCATTAGGGATAACATCTCGTGTCCTGCTGTAAGATCCACTATCATGTCAATGTTTGGTAATGGGAAGTCATCCTTTGGGTAGGCTTTGTTAAGATCTCATAGTCAGTTCAGTAACAGATTCAGCCATCTGGTTTGGCTACTGGTACTAGGTTGGAAACCCATTCAGGATAATCAATTGGTCAGATGAAGCCAACGTCTAGTAGTTTCTTCAATTCTGCTTTGACTAGGAGGGCCACCTGGGGGTTCATTTTTCTGAGCTTCTGTTTCACTGGTTTTGCATCAAGGCGTACTACAAGATGATGGATGACCAAAGTGAGATCGAGCCCTGGCATGTCTGCATAAGTCCACACAAAATTGTGATTTCTGTGTTTGAAGAAGGCTAAAAAGTTTTCTTGCTCTTGTGTGCTGAGAGATTCTGCCCTGAAGGTGATTTTCAGCTCTTCTTCTATCCCAAGATTCATCTCTTGAGCTGGCTCAACCAGGATGGGTGATTTGTTAGGATATACCTTGTCTATCTCGGGAAGGCCCATGCTTCTATCTCCTAGTGCCTCATGGAGGTTTTCACCAAGAGATACGTCCTTTATTTTTATTTTTTTGGGATCTAACACTGTTGCGAAACAGTTTTCACCATCAGATCCATGTTTGATTTTTATATTTTTATGACTGGAAGCAGGGGTTGTCTCCCTGAAATAGGCAGCTATATTAAGTTCCATGATGTATCCTACTCTATGATCTCCCAGGGGGAAGTGATCTCTAACCCCCATCATTTCAGCGATTGCTTCATCATTTGGTGCTACGTCGAAGACAGGAGGTCCCTGTTGGTCCCAATCTATGAGGTCCAGGTATACAAGGGGTAAGTCATTGGATGAAGAGGCTAGGGTGGTGACTGTGTATATGGTGCATATTGATGAGTCGAAGAAATCGGTGAAGTCACTAAAGGAATCTTGATGGCCCATTTCGTTGACATTATCGACTTCAGGGGAGACCATAGTGACCTCAGCTAGGATACATTCACCAGTAGTGAGGATATGTTGTCGTTGACCATATCCTAACCTTTGGGTATAAGGATTTCTTGTCGCTTGGACTGGTTCCATGATCCCCTATTCATGAAGGCCGATACCACCTTGTCCTTTATAGCCCATGTTTTTGACAATTTCTGACCCTTTACCATAGATCTCTGTTGGTATTGTGGGAGCTTCTTGAGTTGTTTCCTCATCTTTATATAGCCAGGATGATATGTCTTCGAGCATATCTTGATCAAGGAGATGTTTCCTCTCAAGGTAGGTGATGGTTTGCACTTGATGACAACTGTATTGGCTTCTTCTTGCTTTGGGGTACTGAACATCTTAGGGTTGGGTAACGTGCCCACACAAAAGGTGTCGTGTAGGTCATACTCCCCACATCCCATGTCACTACGCTTGATCTTGACCTCAAGCTGTGGAGGTGTTTGGGATGAAGTGGTAGCAATGTTGGTGGGGTCGATGTATGAGGTGGAAGTTGTGGGATTGGCTTTGGTGATGGCTTTGTTGTATGGACAGAAGGTGTGGTCATGGCCCTCCAAGAAACTACAATATTGGAAGGGGCGGGGGTTAGCATAGACAATTACTTCTGTGCCATTGTGAGGGAACTTTACACATTGATGGAATGTAGAGGGGACCGCTTGCATGGCATGGATCCATGGGCGGCCAAGAAGAATGTTATAGGGGAGATCAAGATCAAGGACATGACATTTTGTTTCCATTATCTTTTGTCCCACTTGGATAGGGAGCTTGATAGTACCCTTAGAGAGTCGTTCAGTGTCATCATACCCTTTGATTGTTATGCATTCACTGGTGTCTATAATCACATCCGAGTATCCCAAGTGTTTTAGTAATTTAAGAGTGCATATGTTTAGGCCGGAGCCACCATCTATTAAGACTCTTTTGATGATATGCTTATGGATGTAGACTTCGATGTGTAAGGCATCATTATGTGGGTGTTGTGAAGCAGGAAGATCCTTTTCTGAAAATGTGAGGTGATGAGGAGCAGCGATATGGTCCACCATGGCTTGGAATTGATTCACATTCAAGTTGGCGGGAACTTGGGTTTCCAAGAGTGCTTTGTTAAGGATGTCTTTATGGAGAGGTGATGTGCGGAGTAGCTCAAGTAAGGAGATTTTCTCAGGGGTCTTTCCTAGATGTTCTAGGAGGTTGTACTGATTGGTAGGTGATGGACGTGTGGTTGGACGAGTGGGTAGGGAGTCTGATGTGGATGCAGGCGTTTGATTAGTGGTACGGACTATGCGGATGGACATGCAGCCACGACAGGTTGTGACGGCACAATCAGGTGCTTGGGCCCGAATGGTGATTGTGTTGACATGGTTAAATGATGGTTCTATCCACCCTACAATAGAGTCATAGGATGCGGGTGGTGGGGTGACGTTGTAAGCTTGATTGGATGAGGAGGCTTTGTTGTGATTGGGCAGTGGATCCTTGTAAGCTCCTAGATTAGCATTTGGCGATGGTTGGGTGCTTTGGTCAAGGCTGACTTAATTCTAATCTATGAGGTCTTGGACACAATGCTTTAATTTCATGCAGTTAGCGATTTTATGGCCCACAATGCGGTGGTAGTCGCAATAATCATTTTTGTTGTACCACGCACCTTTGAGCTCATTCTCTTGATGGAGTTTAATAGGTGGGAGAGTTATCAAGCCTTTCTTTAGACATCTATCGAGGATATCCTTGATGGGTTCCCCTAAGGGTGTAAATTGTCTTCAAGGTTTTTTTGTTTAGATTGCCCCCTTGGGTTATTTACATTAGCAGTATATGTATTTGTGGGTGTTTGATTCTGTACATGTTGGACGGCTTTCACATCTGTGATGTCGTTGTTCGAGGTGTTTTTGTTCTTTCTCCAATAGTGTGGCTTGTCGTTTGATTGCGTGTTGGTGTTGTTGTTTGTATTGGGGGTGTTGATATGGAGTTTGTTGTTGTTGTTGTTGTTGTTGGACTTGTTGTCATATAATTTGATGGAGCCCTTGGCGATGAGGGCCCTTTCTATGGTAGTACCTTTGTCAATGACTTCTTCAAAGGTAGATGTGCAAAAGATCTGTAGATGGAACCCTATTTCTTGATTTAGGTTAGTCACAAACATGGTGACTAATTGTTTCTCAGGAATTGGCCAAGGGAGTTTGCTTGCTAAGCTTCTCCATCTCTGCAAGAAGGAAGTGAAGGATTCTCCACTCTTTTGTTTTGTGTTGCAAAGGTCTATCATAGAGATTTCATGTTCGAAATTATAGGAGAAATGGTTGACAAATTTTTCCGCAAGCTCAAGAAAGACCTAATGCCTGGGGGAAGATGTGTGAACCACTCAGCGGCTTGACCACTGAGGCTTCTTGGAAATAGTCTCATTAGATATGTATCATTGTTCGAGACTTCTAAACAAGCGAGGTAGAACTCCCTAAGATGATCCCTAGGGTCTCCCTTTCCCTTGTATTTGTCAAATTTGGGCGTTTCAAAATTTTTGGGGAAAGGGGGCATGTACAGTGTTTGATCAAATGGATAGGGACAAATATCCTCAAAGGAATAATGCTTGTGTTTGCCCCAGTTTGTATATCGTCTACTTTTTGAATCAAGGTTTGTACACTGGTCGTTAGATCCGGGGTTGGTGGTGGTTGCGATGTGTAGGTTTGCTGATTGATGAGATGTTGGAGATTGGGTGGGATTTGATGTTGGAGGTTTTGGGAGGTTGTGTTTTGGTACTGTGGGGTGGTATTTTGGTTGAGTTGTGAGAGATGTTGTTGGTAAGCGTGGATTTGTTGGAGAATATGGGGGGTATTTGAGGATTGGGATTATGATGTGTTGATGATGCTACGGGGTTTTGTAGATACGTGAGATGAGACAGATTGACATTGGATGGGTTGACATTGGATGGATTGACATGAGATGCATTGACATTAGATGGGTTGGTCGTGTTGTAAGGTGGTTGTGAAAAGAATTGTCTCATTTAAGCTATGGTTTCAGGGTTGAGTGGAGGTACACTTATGGAAGTACTTGTAAGCATGAGGTTTCCTTGGATGCCTAAGGTGATTTGCAGAATAGAAGAGGTTACATTAGTTGTGATCGTGGATGTGGTGACGGGTTGGGAGGTGGTAGGATTGGAGACACTTGTGGGAATCGTAGATGTGATAGCATTAGAGCTTGTGGGGGTGGTAGATATGGTGGGTGTTGACGTTTGAGAGATGATAGGTTGGGTGTTTGATGTAGATGGTTGGGAGAATGTGGTAGGATTGATGTTGGAGGTGGATGGTTGAGACGATGTCGTGTTGTGGGGTGGTTGGGTACCAATTTTGAGGAGGTATTTAAGATATCTATTTGGATCCAATCATAAGATTTTGTCAAGCAAGTCCATGTTATCGATGTCTTGTATAAAGTTCAAGACATCTAGGTCATCTTGGCTAAGGGTGGGTGGTGGTGGTGGTGGTGGTTGCAATCCCAAAACCCAATTTCCAAACACAAAAAATGTGACACAATCAAAAAATCACAAAGTCAGGGTTAGACCCTACCTGGGGTCTAGCCTCTGGTGCCCGGCCAAACGATTAGAAGCGCTCAGAAATGTGTGTGAGTCGTGGGTGTTAGTGCCTGTATAAACATTTAGGTTTCAAGCATTTAAATTTGCAAGCACTTTTTCACAAAAAGCCTTCAAATTTTCTAAGTCTGTCGGATTTCACTTTTTCATGCATGTATCTTTGTATATGCATTGCTATTTGCATGTACATTTGAATGTGCAAGTGTGAATGTACATTGGTGGGCCTGAAAAATAAGTCAAGTGGGCTTCCAAAAAGTGCAAAAATTGGTTGTATGCATCTTTGTATGCATACTGGGCTTGTATGTGCAATTTCGGGCATGAAAAGTGGATGTACATTGAAGATTCTGTCACAGATTCCTAGAATATTCCCTACTTGTATGTAAAGGATTGCATGTATGTTTTGTTTGTATGATCAAATATACATTCATAATATACAATGTCAATATACAATGGAAAACATGCAAAGGGCACATACATTCACAACATGCAAGAAAAGATCAATCGGTGACATACAAGGAAAAGATGCAAGGTGAAATGTATATCAGATATACAAAGCAAATGTACATTGGCGGCAACATACGAAGGAAATATGCAAAGTCAATGTGCAAAGAAGGGATACAAAGCCTTGGGCCCACCAGTTGCATGAATAGGCAATTGCATGTTTGTACATGCAATCGAACATACAAGTGTGATATACATTCCTAATATACAAGGCCCGAACCTAAGGTGAATATGCATTCTGGTTGATAAAGGCACAAGTAATTATATGTATCTTTTGTTTGTATGTTTGCATTGTATGATTAGACATACAAGGGTCATATACAATGCAATATGCAAGGGTCACATGTATATGCCAAAGTGAAATGTTTGTGTACAAGTGATTGCATACAGTTCTGCTTGTATATTTGCATTGTATATGCGATATACAAGGCCGATATACAAAGGTAAAACATACAAGGCCTGGATGCGAAAGGAGAATTTGTTGTGACGGATAAATGGTTGGGGTCCGTGGGTTGTATATTGCGCATTGTATGTGCGATATACAAGGAGATATGCAAGGAGTTACATGCAAGCTGGACCCGATTGAAATTGCAATTTGTTTCACAGTATTTTGGGGTCCGCAGTTTGTATGTTAGGCGCATTGTATATGTGATATACAATGGGAGATACAATGAGGTAGATACAAGTTAGATTTCAAAGGTTATTTCAATCCGATTGATAAGTATGCTAGAATCCATGTTGTATGTATATGCAATGTACAAGGTAATATACAAAGGGGAGATGCAAGCTAGACCCAATTGAAATTTCAAATTGTTTTATAAGGATTTGGGGTCCGCCTTGTATGTTGGTGATTGTATGTTTATACAAACACATATACAACCACATATGCAAAAGAAAAAGATACATTGGTTCGCCGATGAAGATGCAACTACACAACAATGGAGAACCAATCAGCGGCTGCCACATGTCCAGGGTCGGT
This sequence comes from Cunninghamia lanceolata, assembly GCA_027924645.1. NCBI lineage: Eukaryota > Viridiplantae > Streptophyta > Pinopsida > Cupressales > Cupressaceae > Cunninghamia > Cunninghamia lanceolata. The sequence goes on along the minus strand of BSBN01000564.1, from coordinate 6,759,150 downwards.
TGTATGTATGTGCTTTTGCATATACAAAGATTTGAATGTGCATTAGGTGAAAAAGGCAAAATGGAAGATGGAAAAGTTAGCGATGGAAAAAGCGCACCTACGTGGTGTAATCTCATTGGTTGTGGACTTTTCAAGGCAATTTGAGGCTGTTGATCTTGGCAATGAGGAGGAAATCGATAGCCCTATTTTGAGTACCCAAGGAAGGAGGGAATTTCTTTGTATTTGCTGCATCATTTCGAGCGGGAAGGAACTTCAAGAACATGCGAACCGTTGCACTTCTAGAAAATAGGTAGGTTGGCCATTAATGGCATGTTTGCAGAGGTATGGGTCGATGATGGACAGGCCAACCACCATTTTCAATGAAAAAAATCTTCAGACGGCGGCACATCTCCCGATTTCACCTGCTCATTCCTCCTCTTCTCTCGGCTGCATTGAATGTTTTGGGTGCCATTTTCATGGTGCGCTGTATCTGGCAAAAATTTTGAAATGACCATTGTAATTAATTACTGAGTACACATTCTGGTATATATCAAAACTGTGTTACTCATTTTTGGGGGTTGTTGAAGACTTGGGCAAATTTTTTGGAAAAAATAATGAAGAACAGAGCATTTTCTTGGTTGTTCTGTCTCTTTTTTGGAGTTTATGAGTTGCATTTGAATGCACCTTGCACATATGTCCAGTTTTATGTTGTGTTTATATGAAAAATGCTTCTTTGCATGTGTTTAGCTGTTTGTCTCCATTTGTTGTATGCATCCCTTCTTTTGAATCTAGTTGCTAAGGGTTACTAAGATTCTAGGATACAGATTTGCTATATTGCATGCTTGATTTCTAACTTGCATTTTAGGTTAAGTATGAAGAAGAACGTATGTCAGCCAGGATATTTGTAAGTAGAGGTAGCTAAATACCCAGTCTTGGGTGGTGTTTGTAAGGCAAATACCAGTCTTAACCCCTTGAAACTTGAATGCCAGTGCAAATCATTCATATGTATACGTCTAGTTGACTCCTTGCCCTGAGATAGGCACCAATCTTCTTCTTGCGTGGTAGTTATGATCCAAAACCCTCTATCTTGCATCCAAAACATAAATACAATTCATTTCATATTTCCAACCTGTTAGTTTGTACGATTAGAAATAGGACCCCTACATACTCTCATACCTAACCAGTCAGATATGTCCAAGAACATTGCCATCCTTGTGATCTATCATGCAAATCTTGGTCCTAAAATGAGAGTATTATGCCTGTTGTTGTAAAGCTAAGTCTTTTTGTCATTGGGCGAGTCAAGGTTAAGTCTTTAGCTATAGGGATACCCCCTTGGTGCGGCAGAACCAGAAGTGAAGGGGAGGCAGCTCGTGCAACCTCCTATATTTGTTGGCCGAATCTGCCTGTGCATTGGAACTGGCAAACCCTCTGCCGGTTCAGAGAGAAAGACCAACAAAGTGGTGACTCCGCTGGGGAGTTGATTTGAAAGTGTTATTTTTGCCTCCCTGGTTTGGGGTTTTAGACCTAGAAGTGCTTTTGTTGTAGCAAACTTGAAAAGTTATATGTGTGGCTCTACTATTAGGGGACCCAGAAAGGAAAGAAATGAATTTTCAGCTTCATGCTATTTGAAGCTCATTCCTCTGCCAAGGAGGTGGCGACTCTGCACAAAAAGAACCTGATAAAAAGAATACAAAGATGTGTTAGATTTTCATACTTTTAGTTAGGGAAAGGAATTTGCAGCAGCTGTAACATATCCAAGTATTTTTATAAGTTTTAAAAGATTCCCTATTTGGTGAAATAACACTGGTTAAAAGGGAAATATTGGTGAGAGATTGCATGCTTTTGTATTTACTGATCACATAGTTTATGTTTTCAAAAGAAGTATGCAATATTGTTGAAAGGACTCATTTAGATGACTTTAGGAAAGTTGGAGCAACAGTTTGTATTTTAAAGGCCTGAGGTCATTGATTGAAAATCTGAGTTGAGAAAAGGGTTGCAAAAACACATAAAGATATATTATCAGCCCATGCACCCTTGTGAGGTGTCAAATGCAAAAATGTATAGTAACCAATCCCAACCATGTAATAAAAGAAGCTTCAGCATTGACAGATATAAGCCCATCAATTTTAATGGCATTTGTGGTCATCCAAATGCTTTTCCATCTAAAATTAGAAAGTATTTGCCTAAGTTCAGTGGTGCAAAGGATGAATCAGCTAAGAGACATTTGCAATAGTTTAGAAATGTTATAGATAACTTTGAGGTTGACTATGAAGATGTAGTTATGAGATTATTTGTTCAATCTCTAGATGAAGATGCAAGGGACTGGTTCTCCTATCTTTCGGCATACTCTATCAGCTCTTGGCAAGAATTTAAATCTACATTTCTAGAACAATATGGTGAAAGAATATCTGAATATGCAGTTATCAGTGATTTCATGTATATCCATTTAGAAAAAGATGAGTTAATTCCAGCGTTTAACCTCAGATTTATGAAGGCATTGAAAAGAATTCCAGAATGTGTGAGACCTAATGATGCATTGTGCCTGGTGGTTTATCTGGGAGCATTTGATAAGAAAATGAGTTATAGATTGAGAGATAAGGAGCCCACCACATTACATCAGGCACATCAATTTGTAATAGACATTAAAAATAATTGGAGGTATGGAATACAAAAGGGTTATTTCTCTGTAAATTTATGCACCCCTATTTTCCCTATTTATGCATCATTTCAAGTTAATGATGACTTTGCCATAGAGGACACCCTGATTTGCCCAGCAAATGAAGCTGATTGTAATGATTTTTCAAGTAATATTTACATGCCATTCCTCAGCAAAGAGCCTTCATGTTTAAATGATCCAGTTATGCGTAGTTGTGATCATATGGATCAAGAGTCAATTCTAGTTTCATCAGGAAGCATTAGAGGGCTGGAAAGTGATATAGATAGTGCACCTTCAGAGTGCATTGAAGTAGCAGAGATCTTGTATGTAGGGCAATTAGATGATAAAGATGATATCCATGATCAGTTCATGGATCAGGTTTGTTCTTCTTATGACTCTAGATTTGGTAATGATAAAAAAAAGGTGGATTGTCATGAAGAAGAAGCAGAGACCTTTGCAATGAGTATGAATCCCCTTTATGATGAGCCTTTAGATGCATTGAACATTGTGAGTCATGACCTTCATTGGTGCAGAATAAACCCTCTTTTTGAAGATGATGATGAATATCAAGAGACAACTAACCTGGGTGCTGCATCAGTTTATGAAGAGGGGACATATGAATCAGAGGCAGAGATCTTCAGCCCTTGTGAGGATAATATTGATATGCATACTGTGGATAATGAACATTCAGCTTTAGCATTAGTTGTATGCAACAATGGGTGTGTGGATCAAGTTTTGTTTTCAATGTCAATAAGTGATATAAATGACATTGATGGTCTCATATATTCTGGGTGTTTTGAGTTTCTGGATCAGCTGGATGAGTGCCTGGTAATGTGCAACAACTAGGTAGACAGTGAAGAATGCCAAGTGCAATATGATATAGTGTTAGAGGATTATAACATACATATATTACCTGATGCTGAAAGATATTCTAGTATGTATGGTTATGTGTCTGATTGTGAGATGCAGAGTGACAGAGGCAATGCTGACAGTGGCAAGCTTTCAAAAATGCTGAAGTATGTATTTGACAAGATCATCTTATGGGCAAATTATGTTGATGTTTTCAATTGTGGTTGGGATCGTTCAAATTAGAATCAGGCATTTGGCAGGAGGAGGTTGTGGTTTTTCATTTTTGGCTACCTAGGGCCGCCAAAATAGTGTTTAAAAATATAATTTGTGATGTAGGTTGGTGCAATGTTTGACTCTATGTGCCCAATGTATAGGGACTGGTCTGCATCCCAGAGATCTATAGTTCTCACCATACCTGCAAGAGGCATGCAACCCCAAACAGAGCCAAATGTTAGTGCCTACATAAACATTCAAGTTTCAAGCATTTAAATTCGCAGGCGCTTTTCAAAAAAAACCTTCAAATTTTCTAAGTCTGTCAGATTTCACTTTTTCATGCATGTATCTTTGTATATGCATTGCTATTTGTATGTACATTTGAATGTGCAAGCATGAATGTACATTGGCGGGCCCAAAAATAAGTCAAGTCAGCTTCAAAAAAGTGCAAAAATTAGTTGTATGCATCTTTGTATGCATACCGGGCTTGTATGTGCAATTTCAGGCATGAAAAGTGGATGTACATTGAAGATTCCGTTGCAGATTCTTAGAATATTCCCTACTTGTATGTAAAGGATTGCATATATGTTTTGTTTGTATGATCAAATATACATTCGTAATATGCAATGTCAATATACAATGGAAAACATGCAAAGGGCACATACAAGCGCACATGCAAAGGGCACATACATTCGCAACATGCAAGGAAAGATCAATTGGTGGCATACAAGGAAAAGATGCAAGGTGAAATGTATATCAGATATACAAAGCAAATGTACATTGGCTGCAACATACGAAGGACATATGCAAAGTCAATGTGCAAAGAAGGGATACAAAGCCTTCAGCCCACCAGTTGCATGAATAGGCGATTGTATGTTTGCACATGCAATCAAACATACAAGTGTGATATACATTCCTAATATACAAGGCCCAGACCTGAGGTGAATATGCATTTTGATTGATAAAAGCACAAGTAATTGTATCTTTTGTTTGTATGTTCGCATTGTATGATTAGACATACAAGGGTCATATACAATGCAATATGCAAGGGTCACATGTATATGCCAAAGTGAAATGTTTGTGTACAAGTGATTGCATATAGTTCTGCTTGTGTATTCGCATTATATATGCAATATACAAGGCCGATATACAAAGGTAAAACATACAAGGCCCGGATGCGAAAGGAGAATTTGTTGTGACGAATAAATGGCTGGGGTCCGTGGGTTGTATATTGCACATTGTATGTGTGATATACAAGGAGATGTGCAAGGAGTTACATGCAAGCCTGACCCAGTTGAAATTGCAATTTGTATGTTAGGCGCATTGTATATGCGATATACAATGGGAGATACAATGAGGTAGATACAAGTCAAATTTCAAAGGTTATTTCAATCCGATTGATAAGTATGTTGGAATCCGTGTTGTATGTATATGCAATGTACAAGGTAATATACAAAGGGGAGATGCAAGCCAGACCCGATTGAAATTTAAATTGTTTTATAAGGATTTGGGGTCCGGCTTGTATGTTGGTGATTGTATGTTTATACAAACACATATACAACCACATATGCAAAAGAAAAAGATACATTGGCTCGTTGATGAAGATGCAACTACACAGCAATGGAGAACCAATCAGCGGCTACCACGTGTCCAGGGTCGGTTGTATGTATGTGCTTTTGCATATACAAAGATTTGAATGTGCATTAGGTGAAAAAGGCAAAATGGAAGATGGAAAAGTCAGCGATGGAAAAAGGGCACCTACGTGGTGCGATCTCATTGGTTGTGGACTTTTCAAGGCAATTTGAGGCCGTTGATCTTGGAAATGAGGAGGAAATTGACAGCCATGTTTTGAGTGCCCAAGGAAGGAGGGAAATTCTTTGTATTTGTTGCATCATTTCGAGCAGGAAGGAACTTCAAGAACATGTGAATCGCTACACTTCCAGAAAATGGGTAGGTTGGCCATTAATGGCATGTTTGCAGAGGTATGGGTCAATGATGGACAAGCCAACCACCATTTTCAATGAAAAAAATCTTCAGATGGTGGCACATCTCCCGATTTCACCTGCTCATTCCTCCTCTTCTCTCAGCTGCATTAAATGTTTTGGGTACCATTTTCATGGTGCACTATATCTGGAAAAAATTTTGAAATGACCATTGTAATTAATTACTGAGTACACGTTCTGGTATATATTAGAACTGTGTTACTCATTTTTTGGGGTTGTTGAAGACTTGGGCAAACTTTTTGGAAAAAATAACGAAGAACAGAGCATTTTCTTGGTTATTCTGTCTCTTTTTTGGAGTTTATGAGTTGCATTTGAATGTACCTTGCACATATGTCCAATTTCATGTTGTGTTTATATGAAAAATGCTTCTTTGCATGTGTTTAGTTGTTTGTCTCCATTTGTTGTATGCATCCCTTCTTTTCAATCTGGTTGCTAAGGGTTACTAAGATTCTAGGATACCGATTTGTTGTATTGCATGCTTATTTCTAATTTCCATTCAAAGAGTGGATTAAACTATTTTAGGTTAAGTATGAAGAAGAACGTATGTTAGCCATGATATTTGTAAGTAGCAGTAGCTAAATACTCAGTCTTGGGTGGTGTTTGTAAGGCAAATACCAGTCTTAACCCCTTGAAACTTGAATGCCACTGCAAATCATTCATATGTATATGTCTAGTTGACTCCTTGCCCTGAGATAGGCACCAGTCTGCTTCTTGTGTGGTAGTTATGATCCAAAACCCCCTGTCTTGCATCCAAAACATAAATACAAATCATTTCATATTTCCAACCTGTTAGTTTGTACGATTAGAAATAGGACCCCTGCATACTCTCATACCTAACCAGTCAGAAATGTCCAAGAACATTGTCATCTTTGTGATCTATCATGCAAATCTTGGTCCTAAAATGAGAGTATTCTGCCTGTTGTTGTAAAACTAAATCTTTTTGTCATTGGGCGAGTCAAGGTTAAATCTTTAGCTATAGGGATACCCCCTTGGTGCGGCAGAACCAGAAGTGAAGGGAAGGTAGCTCACGCAACCTCCTATATTTGTTGGCCGAATCTACCTGTGCATTGGAACTGGCAAACCCTCTGTCAGTTCAGAGAGAAAGACCAATAGTGGGAATTGGGGTTTGTGCTCTTCCATCTCTCCTTTGCTCCTTCTTCTCACCAGGTCAATGTGTGCAAATATGGCATCCTTAGGGCCCACTAGTCCTAATATAGTAAACCATGTCATCCCTTCCCCCACTCTTTTTCCCCTCCAGGGTGCAGATCACAACCTTTTTCCTCCATTTTTCTTCCTGTCATCTTCTTTTTTCGTCCCGCATCCAACTTTCACTTCCGTCGCATCCTTTCGAGAGCTTGCCCGAATTTTTTTTTTTCCGCCGACCTCTCGAGGGGGCATCCCTCACCCATCTTATTCCTTCCTGGCAGTTGGGGCATATTTTTCTTTGACCTGACACCACTTCCATGCTAGGTCCTTACGCCATGTCAAAGAGGGGCAAATGTAGACACCTAAAAATGTCTTCATCGTCAAACCGACTCCCGACATCCCTAAACATACCAATTTCCCTTCTAATCAATTAATTAAATTTTTATTTAATTATCCTTTCATCACCTAAGTTTTCATCATTCTATCCCCAACAATTGGATTAATTTTATTAATTCAATAGTTCAAACATTAGCCAATTGATTTAATAAATATGCAATATTTATTTGGTCAATTTCTCCCTCCTCACTAAACCCAATTAATTAGCTAAATCATGTTTAACTAATTAATTCAGCCTACTAATTAACCTATCTCTACCCTAGGTAATTAAATAGTCATTATTTAATTGCCTACCCTAGCCTATATCATCCTAGCCTTAGGATTAATTAAATAAAACCTTATTTAATTAATCTTAACCTCCCATTAACCCATTCCCTAATTTTTTCTAGCCATATTAATTAGGCTAATCGCCCTAATTAAAATAGTCAAACCTTGATTAACACTCCTCCCACATCCCACAAATAAAAAATTGAAATATATCTCATATAAATAATTTTTTTATACACATGTGTCATAATCCTCATTTAATACCTCTTGCACCCCTTACACATGTCATAACTCATTAATATCCACTCTTCCCCAAATAAATTTTTAATTCATTTTACTCTTCCCCATGTGAATTTTTAATTCACAAATAATCCATCTCACCCAACCTCATTTAATTCACCCCTTTTGTAAGATGAATATAAAATTCTTCTTTATTCCTAGCCCTCCATTTTCCAAGATGAAATCTACGCCCTCCACATCATCGTCATCCTCCACCATTGATCTCCCAAATCAATCTCAACCATTGGATCAAAATCTCTCCAAAATGCCTATAAATACAACATCCTCCAAGCCATTTCATCATCTAATTTTCATGTAATGTTACCATTCCAAAATATCTATTGAGCTAGCTTATGAGTTGCATTAGGATTTGAGCATTTCACATTTGATTCATTATCTAGGGTATATCTTAGGAGCTTGGATGCAACTCCTTCTACTCAAATCAAGGATTTGTGACTCATTTTGAAAGGTATAATGCTTGTTTATGTACTTGTTTTATGTTTTCTCCTTTCATTTTGAATTCACTAATCTACAGTGAGCTAATCCTCACCGTGGTTTTTCCCTTATTGAGTTTTCCATGTAAATCTGGTGTTCTTTTGTGTTTGGATGTGTTTTTATTGATACTTCATATGTTTACATTCTGCTAATGCATTATAAGTGGTTGATGTTTTGAGGGTTTAAAGTTTGAACATACAATTGATTCACCTGGCCCCCTTAGTTGTCCTGTGCATTCTAACAATTGGTATCAGAGCCAAGTTCTCTGAAGAAGCTTAACCATTTGGGGTAGATCTGGATGGCACACGGAAAGGTATGGAGGTCCCAGTGTTTGATGGAACAAATTATGTTTTTTGGAGAACCAGGATGGAAAGATTTCTTATCTCACTAAGATATGGCATATGGAAGATAGTTGACAAAAAATATACTATACCTAAAGATGGTCCAAAGGATGAAGATGAGATTAAAGAATATGAGAACAATGGCAAGGCAAGGAGTGCTCTTCTGAACATTCTCTCTAATTCTGAATTAGTGAAGGTAATGAGTTACAAAACTGCTCATGAGATATGGAAGAAGTTGGAAAGTACCTACGAAGGAGGTGACAAGGTCAAGAAAGCAAAGTTGTAGATTCTAAAGTCTAAGTTTGAAGCCCTAAGGATGTCAGAGGATGAAAATATTGCAAGCTACATGTAGAGAGTGGATGAAATTATCAATTCCATCAATGGTCTTGGTGGACAGCTAGAGGAGAAAGAAGCAGTAAAGAAGGTACTAAGAACTCTTCCTAAATCTTATAGTGCTAAAGTTTTTTCTATTGAAGAGACTCAAGATCTGGATAATTATGCTAGGGATAAAATGTTTGGTACTCTAACTACTTTTGAGATAAGAGAATTTGGTAAAGATGATGAAAGAAAAGAAACCACTTTTAAGGCTAGCAAGACAGAAAAGAATGCTGAATCTAATTTAGATGACTTTGATGAAGTGGAAGCAAATTTTATGAGTAGATTGAAAAAGGGCTCTAGAAAATATAGAGGCAAGTCACCTTTCAAATGTTTCAGCTATGGAAAGATAGGTCATTATGCTTCTAAATGTCTAATCAAAATCTCTAATGACAAATACAAAGAGAACAAAGGTAAATCATTCAAGAAAAGTTATTATGTTAAAGAAGATGACAACATATCTAATGATGAGTTTGACTATCTGGATGATGATGGTAATGAGTGCTTTTTTATGGCTTTGAATGTTGGAACTAATTCTACTAATCCTAGAAGATGTATGAAGGATATTGCTCCAGAGACAGGGCACCACATTGAAGGAGAATTGGTTACTACTTTTCATGCAAGAGAGGAGGAAGATCTTTGGTTAATTGATAGTGGATGTTCAAATCATATGATAGGTGATAAGAATAAGTTCATGAAGCTTGAGATGTTTCATGGAGGGTTTGTTAAGTTTGGAGATGATGCATTTGCTAAGATCTATGGAAGAGGTTTGATCAGTTTTGATGGCAAGCACAATACAAATGATTTTCTTTATGTCAAGGGCCTCTGGCACAATCTTCTTAGTGTAGGAAAAATGTGTAGCAGAGGATATAATCTTGTGTTTTAGGATGGTGGTTGTGAAATCAAAAAAGAAGACTCTGAAACTTTGATTGCTACAGGAACAAGGACAAAAGGAAATATATATCAACTCAAAGGTGCTAAAGGTGTGTGCCTTATGACTCAAATTAATTAAATTTGGCTATGGCATAGAAGAATGTGTCACCTTAATTTTGATAGTTTAGTGAAGATCATCTTTGCTCAAGCTGTGAGGGATTTTCCAAGGATTACAAAGCCTATCAATGCAACCTGCAAGGAATGTCAGATTGGGAAGCAAACAAGGAAGAATTTCAAGATTAAAGAAAATTCTACAACCAGACCTCTAGATTTGGTGCATATAGATCTATGTGGACCTACAAGACTAGGAAGCTTTCAAGGAGATAGGTATTTCATGTTATTGATTGATAATTTCTCTAGAATGACTTGGGTAACTTTTCTCAAAGAAAAAAATAGAAGCTCTAGATAAGTTTAAAGCCTTTAAGGCTATGGTTGAAAATGAAAATGATTTGAGGTCAAGTGTTTAAGGTCTGATAGAGGTGGTGAGTTCACCTCCATTGAGTTTAATTGCTTTTGTGAAGATCATGGAATAAAAAGGCATTTAACAACACCTAGGATTCCTCAACAGAATGGAGTTGTGGAAAGGAAGAAAAGGACAATTTAGGAAGAAGCAAGGACAATGATGAAAGAAGCAAATCTACCTGATATCTATTAGAGAGAAGCCATCCACACTATAGTTTACATACAAAACAAAGTGCAAACTAGGGTCAATAGTTCAAAGATTCCATATGAACTATGGTATGGAAGAACTCCTTCTGTAAAATACTTTAGAGTGTTTGGAAGTAAATGCTACATTAGGAGAGATGAAGACAACTTGGGAAAGTTTGATACAAGATCATATTAAGGAATATTCCTTGGATATTTTACAAAGAGCAAGGCTTACAGGTGCTACAACAAGAGATTGAAGAGATTAGTAGAAAGTGCAAATGTCAAAGTAGATGAAGAACCATACCAAAGGTTAGTACTATTAGAAGGATATGAATCAGATGAGAACCATTGTAGAGAATTAGAAAGAGAGGAAGAGAAGGAAAAGGAAAAGCAGGCAGATGAAGAAGATGCTCCAGAGAAGATTCCTAAGACTCCCAAGTATGTGCAGAAGAATCATTCTAAAGATCAGATCATTGGAGACAAGAACAAAGGTGTTCTAATAAGGAGAAGTATTGCTATGGCAGATGAATAGGTAAAATTGTGCTTATTGTCTCAAATAGAACCCAAAACAGTGACTGAAGCATGTAAGAATGAGCACTAGATCAAGGCTATGGAAGAGGAATAGATGCAAATTGAGAAGAATCAAACTTGGGAAGTTGTCCCAAGATCAGCAAACAAGAATGTGATAGGAACCAAATGGGTCTTCCAGAACAAATTGAATGAGAATGGGGAAGTAGTCAGAAATAAGGCTAGGCTGGTGTGTAAATGTTACTCACAAGTGGAAGGAATAGATTATGAGGAAACATTTGCTCCAGTGGCAAGATTGGAGGCCATCAGATTGTTCTTGGCCTTTGCAGCTCATAAGGACTTCAAAGTTTATCAGATGGATGTGAAGTCTGCATCCTAAATGGAGAATTTAAAGAGGAATTATATATTGAGCAACCATAAGGCTTTCAGTTATCAGATGATCCAAATATGGTTTGTAGATTGAAGAAGGCATTGTATGGACTCAAACAAGCTCCTAGAGCTTGGTATGCAAGATTGGATAGGTACCTTCTATAGTAAGGATTCAAAAAGGGCATTACGAATAGCAATCTATACTTCAAAGTTGAAGAAAATCAAATCCTGATTGTAGAAGTGTATTTAGATGATATAGTTGTTGCAAGTATGAGGTTAACCAGTGTTTTCATTGATGTCAACATACTCATATTGCATTGGTAAGAAGGTTTGGATGAGCTGTGTGTTGAGGATATTAAGAAAAGTAGTCTCAATTAGGAACAGTGAAGAACAGTGATAAGAAGAAGGCAAATGTACTCAATAGGTTGAGAATCAGAGGATGCGGATTAAAGGGTTTGTAGATATGAGTCTTGAGATGATCCAATTATGATTTCAGAGGTCTGCATGAAGATATGAAAAAGTTGTGATCGGTCAAGTAGAACCGGTTCCGGGAGCTATTCTGGAGTGACAGAGTGTTACAAAAAGGTCCGGTGAGATCCAGAGGAGCATTGTCAGACTCTACAGATTGGAAGGAGTGTTTGGGATGTCCTTGTGATGTGTCATCTCAGTTTGTACAAAGTTTGGAGGTCTGGAAGCACCTTCTTTAGTATGACAGTGGCGACAGACTGTGTTCTTGAAGTTTCAGATGAAGAGGAGAAGAGATTCCAATGAGTAGAGGAAGTGTGGATGTACCTGGTTAATTAGGCAAGCTTGTGAAGGTTCTTGGATCATGTTGAGGTTATGTTGTCAGTCCGCATTGATGGTAGAGCCCGGAATTGAAGATATTCTTCCAGATGAAGTTCTTGCTCAGACTAGCCGACCGGATGAGTTGTTCATCTTGCGAATGTTCTTGTGATGGCCGACCGGATGTATTAATCATCTTGCGGATGTCCTTATGGTTGATTGCTGATTAGATGATTGTTCCTAAGTCAATGTCTTGTATAAATAAAGGTTTGTGAGTTTATTTCAAAGTGTGTTGAGCAGCAGATGAGAGTGGTATAGCGAAAGAGCGAAGGGCAGAGCAGAAGTATCTCGGGCTTAAATGGAACTGATCCAGACATGGTAAAGATGTCAATCTCCAATTCAAGTTTGTGATTCTTATCACTTTGTAGACAGTGTGTCTCTTGTAGGCAGTGTGCCTCTTTGTGAGCAGTGTGCTCGGGTAGTGAACCCTAATTGGCATGTGCCATTCATTTTTCTTATTCTTCTAACAAGGAATAATCCTTGGGTTAATCACCCCGTGGTTTTTCCCTTAACTAGGTTTTCCATGTCAAAATCTTGGTGTCCAATGTGTTGATGTTTATCTACTCTTGTGTTTATGCATTATGCTTTCATGGATGGTTAATTGATATGCTATTAACTAACAAAGAAGAATCAAGTGTTTGAAGTAGAAGCAAGTTTTTGTACAACTGATTCACCCCCCCCTCTCAGTTGTGTGCCCTAGATCTAACAATTGGTATCAAAGCCAAGTTCCTCTGAAAGGAGCTTAACCACTTGAGGAGATCCAGGATGTCATCATACAAGAAGGATAGTCCAAAGTTCGATGGAACCAACTTCACTCTCTGGAAAGGTCGCATGAAATGTCACTTGGAGTGTATGGGAAAAGCATACTTGGCCATGGTCTCAAAACCATATGTACCTCCACAGGGTGGTCCGACAACTCTGAATGAAATCACAGATGCTAAAAATAATTTGCGGACCAAGGAAGCTCTTCTAAGCACATTGAATGACTCAGATCTCTCAAATGTTATTGACCTACCAACTGCATATGAGATCTGGACTAAACTGGAACTTCTGTATGAAGGAGATGAGTTTGTCAAGAGTGCAAGGTTGCAAAGTCTGAAAGGGAAATTTGAAAGATTGAAGATGAGAGATGATGAAAATATCACTACCTTTATGCCAAGAGTGAATGAGCTAGTGTGTGGAATCAAGAATGCTGGTGGAGTTCTGGATGAAAATGAAATTATTTTTAAAATTATTAGATCCCTTCCTGCTGCCTACAAAATCAAGGTTGCTGCCATTGATGAATTCAGAGCCCATACAACTGTCACAAGAGAGCAACTGGCTGGCAAACTGGCTGCATTTGAAATGACTGAGTTTGGAGATGATCCCCCCAAGACTGAATCTGCATTCAAAGCCAGTGCCTATGTGAAAGGCAAACAAAGATTTGATCCGGGAGAGAACTCTTCAAGGAAGCTGTCATGGTATGAACAAGCAAGGAAAGATATGGAAGAGGAAGAAGTAGAAATAGCTCAACTTGAAGCCCTCATTGCAAAAAGACTGCCAAGAGGATCCGGTAAGTATGAAGGAAAACTACCCTTTAAATGCTTCAACTGCAATAAGATTGGTCATTTTTCTTCAAGATGTCCGGAAAGATCTGCAAAGTCTAATACCAACAGACAAAGGTTTCAAAAGAACTGCTATTATGTTCATGAAGAAGATGACAATGAAGGAGTAATAGATGATGAATCAGAAATAGGAAGCAAATCCAGAAATGAATGGGTGTTTATTGCCATCAAGGAAGAAGATTCAATATCCTCTGAATCTGTCAATCATAAGGTTGTAGAAAGAGCTTTAGCTGCCCAAATTGAAGAAAAGGATGATTGGGTTATTGATAGTGGATGCTCTCACCATATGACTGGTGACAAGAACAAGTTCTTAGATTTGGAAAAGTATGAAGGAGGAATGGTAAAGTTTGGTGACAATTCTGCTGGCAGAATCAGAGGTAGGGGAACTATTTCTTTTGATGGAAAGAGCAAAACTGGTAATGTACTATATGTTGAAGGATTGAAGCACAATCTTCTCAGTGTTGGTCGGTTAGTGGATAAAGGCTATGATCTCCAGTTCAAGAATGGAAGATGCAGAATCTTTACAAGCTTCGGAACTGAGATTGCATCTGGTACTCAAACTAAAGGTAATATCTTCCATCTGGTTGGTTCAAATAAAAGTTGTCTGTTTGTTCAAGTTGATTAGAGTTGGCTATGGCATAGAAGGATGTGTCATGTAAATTTTGATAACATCATCAAGATAAGCAATATTCAGGCTGTAAGAGATCTTCCAAAATTGGTGAAACCAACAAATAGTTTGTGCAAAGAATGTCAGCTAGGTAAACAGAGCAGAGTCTCTTTCAAAAGCAAGGATCAGTCCACTACCGGATTGTTGGAATTAGTACATACTGATCTCTGTGGTCCAGCAAGAATCAAGAGTATGCAAGGTGATAGATATTTCATGTTGCTAATTGATGACCATTCCCGGATGATGTGGGTTACCTTCCTAAAAGAGAAATTAGAAGCCCTTGAGAAGTTCAAAATCTTCAAAGCTATGGTAGAGAATCAAACCAGATTGAAACTAAAGTGTCTAAGGTCTGATAGAGGTGGTGAATTCACATCCGGTGAATTCATAGACTTTTGTGAGAAGCATGGCATAAAGAGACAGTTGTCTGCTCCTAGGACTACATAGCAGAATGGAGTAGTTGAGAGAAAGAACCAGACCATCCAGGAAGCTTCCAGGACAATGATGATGGAAGCAAATGTTCCTCAGATGTTTTGGAGAGAAGTTGTCAGCACTGCAGTCTACACTCTTAACCGAGTTCAAATCAGAAACAATACCGGTAAGACTCCTTATGAACTTTGGTTTGGTATAACTCCTACTGTGAGATATTTAAAAGTATTTGGTAGCAAGTGTTACATCAAAAGAGATGAAGATCTAGGAAAGTTTGATGCTAGAAGTGATGACGGAATTTTCTTGGGTTACTCCACTCAAAGCAAAGCATACCGGTGTTACAATAAGAGACTGAAAAAGATGATAGAAAGTACAAATGTGAAGGTTGATGAAGGAATTGAGAAGCCCTCAAGGTTTTATGAATATGATGAAGATGATCAGGATGGTGCTCTGATTCAAGGAACTCAATCCCTTCCTGAAAGTTAGATTCAGACTGATCTGGTAAATCAGGAAGAAGAGGTTTGTCTGAATGAACCTAATCAAGAAACAGCAGTGCAAGAGACTCCCAAACTTCCAAGGTATGTAACTTTAAATCACTCTAAAGATCAAATCATAGGTGACAAAAGCAAAGGGGTACAAACAAGGAGGAAAATTGCTCAAAATTCAAATGAATGTTGTTTGATTTCAAAGATTGAACCTAAGACAATAAATGAAGCATGCAATGATGAAAATTGGACAAAAGCAATGGAAGAAGAGTTGATGCAAATTGAGAAAAATCACACTTGGGATCTTGTTCCCAGACCTAGAAACAAGAATGTAATTGGAACCAAATGGGTCTTCTGAAACAAACTAAATGAGGTTGGTGAAGTTATCAGAAACAAAGCCAGATTGGTCTACAAAGGCTACTCTCAAATAGAAGGAATTGATTTTGAAGAAACCTTTGCTCTGGTAGCAAGAATTGAAGTAGTCAGATTATTTCTTGCATATGCTGCCTTCAAAGACTTCAAGGTATACCAGATGGATGTCAAGTCTGCCTTCCTAAATGGTGATTTGGAAGAAGAAGTATACATTGAACAACCAGATGGATTTCAATTGTCTGATAATGATGATATGGTCTGCAAGTTGAAGAAAGCATTGTATGGATTGAAGCAAGCCCCAAGAGCATGGTATGAAAGGTTGGATAAGCATCTTGTGTAGATTGGATTCAACAAAGGTACTACTGACAGTAACTTATATTTCAAAATTGATCATGAAAATATTTTGATTGTTGAAGTGTTTGTGGATGATATCATTTTTGGAGGAAGAGATAGTATGTGCAAAACTTTTGCAAATCAGATGAAAAGTGAGTTTGAAATGTCTATGCTTGGTGAAATGAATTTCTTCTTGGGTCTACAAATTACTCAAACAAAGAAAGGGATCTTCATTTCTCAGACCAAATATGTGAAAGAATTGTTGAGGAAATTCGGTATGGAAGATTCAAAGCCAATGAACACTCCTATGGCAACTAGATGTAAGTTGAGAAAAGATGATGACTCTCCAAAGGCAGATCAGACAAAGTATAGATCAATGATTGGTGGATTGTTGTATCTCACTTAGACTAGACCAGATATAATGCAGGCTGTTGGTCTTGTGGCAAGATTTCAGGCTAATCCTAGAGAATCTCATGTTATGGCAATCAAAAGAATTTTTAGGTACTTGAAAGGAACAGTTGAGTATGGTCTATGGTATCCTAGAGATCCAGATTTCTCTCTTCATGCATATACAGATGCAGATTGGGTAGGAGATGTGGATGACCGGAAGAGCACTAGTGGTGGAGCATTCTTTTTGGGAAAGAGATTAGTTTCTTGGCTAAGCAAGAAACAAGATGCAATATCTCTATCTACAACTGAAGCAGAATACATTGCAGCAGTAGGTAGTTGCACTCAAATCTTATGGATGACGCAGATGCTAAGAGACATTAAAGTTGAATATGAGGAGCCTATCACAATTTTCTGTGATAATTCAAGTGCAATTAATATTTCTAAGAATCCGGTATTGCATTCTAAGACCAAGCACATATCTATCAAGTTTCACTTTCTGAGAGAACAAGTGAACAAGGATGAAGTCAGATTGGAGTATGTACCCTCCAAGGATCAGATTGCAGATATTTTTACTAAACCTCTCCCCAAGGACTCTTTTGAGTATCTCCAGGAGAAGTTAGGGGTCATGACCCCTCCGGTGATGAACTAGGATGCACTGATGTGCATCAGTCTGGTGGATATCACAGTCACATCTTGTGATCCGGATTGATGATGGGGAGCTGCTACTAAGGGGGAGCAGCTGGTATGATTCTGATATGTTACAAGTGCAAGTATGAGCCCTTTGCCATTGATGTCAAAGGGGGAGAGAAGACATGTGAAAAACAAGTGGTTGATGATCAAAGGGGGAGCAGTAAAGGAAGAGAAGACATGTGAAGAGTTGTTGCTGATAGGGGGAGCTGTGACAGAAAAGAGAAGTTCTTGTCTTGATAGTTTTTCACATTATATGTTGCCATCAATGACAAAGGGGGAGATTGTTGCAAGTATGAGGTTAACCAGTGTTGTCATTGATGTCAACATACTCATATTGCATTGGTAAGAAGGTTTGGATGAGCTGTGTGTTGAGGATATTAAGAAAAGTAGTCTCAATCAGGAACAGTGAAGAGCAGTGATAAGAAGGCAAATGTACTCAATAGGTTGAGAATCAGAGGATGCGAATTAAAGGGTTTGTAGATATGAGTCTTGAGATGATCCAGTTACGATTTCAGAGGTCTGCATGAAGATATGAAAAAGTTGTGATCGGTCAAGTAGAACCGGTTCTGGGAGCTGTTCCAGAGTGATAGAGTGTTACAAAAAGGTCTGGTGAGATCTGGAGGAGCATTGTCAGACTCTACAGATTGGAAGGAGTGTTTGGGATGTCCTTGTGATATGTCATCTTAGTTTGTACAAAGTTTGGAGGTCCGGAAGCACCTTCTTCAGTATGACAGTGGCGACAGACTGTGTTCTTGAAGTTTCGGATGAAGAGGAGAAGAGATTCCAGTGAGTAGAGGAAGTGTGGATGTACCTGGTTAATCAGGCAATCTTGTGAAGGTTCTTGGATCATGTTGAGGTTATGTTGTCGGTCCGCATTGATGGTAGAGCCTGGAATTGAAGATATTCTTCCGGATGAAGTTCTTGCTTAGACTAGCCGACCGGATGAGTTGTTCATCTTGCGAATGTTCTTGTGATGGCCGACTGGATGTATTAATCATCTTGCGGATGTCCTTATGGTTGATTGCCGACTTAGATGATTGTTCCTAAGTCGATGTCTTGTATAAATAAAGGTTTGTGAGTTTATTTCAAAGTGTGTTGAGCAGTGGATGAGAGTGGTATAGTGAAAGAGCGAAGGGCAGAGCAGAAGTATCTCGGGCTTAAATGGAACTGATCCAGACATGGTAAAGATGTCAATCTCCAGTTCAAGTTTGTGATTCTTATCACTTTGTAGATAGTGTGTCTCTTGTAGGCAGTGTGCCTCTTTATGAGCAGTGTGCTCGGGCAGTGAGCCCTAATTGGCATGTGCCATTCATTTTTCTTATTCTTCTAACAGAGAATAATCCTTGGGCTAATCACCCCGTGGTTTTTCCCTTAACCGGGTTTTCCACGTCAAAATCTTGGTGTCCAATGTGTTGATGTTTATCTGCTCTTGTGTTTATGCATTATGCTTTCATGGATGGTTAATTGATATGCTATTAACTAACAAAGAAGAATCAAGTGTTTGAAGTAGAAGCAAGTTTTTTGTACAACTGATTCACCCCCCCTCTCAGTTGTGTGCCCTAGATCTAACAATAGTCTTTGGAGGAAATGAAGGTATGTGCAAGATATTTTCAGAAGAAATGCAGAAGGAATTTGAAATGTCAATGCGTGGGGAAATGAACTTCTTCCTTGGGTTACAAATCAGTCAATCAGAAAAGGGCATTTTCATTTCATAGTCAAAGTATGCTAGGCAAATGTTGAAGAAGTTTGGAATGGAAGACTCCAAATTGGTATGTACCCCCATGACTACTAGTTGTAAATTAAGCAAATATGATGAATCTCCTAAGGCTGATCAGAGCAAGTACATATCAATGATTGGTGGACTACTATACCTAACTACAACTAGACCAGATATCATGCATGTAGTTTGTCTTGTGGCCAAATTCCAAGTTGGTCCCTGAGAATCACATGTTGCAGCAGTAAAGAGGATATTCAAATACCTGAAAGGCACTCTAGAGTTCAGCCTATGGTATCCCAAGGATACTAATTTCTCCCTAAGTGCATATACAAATGTAGATTGGGTAGGATGTACAAATGACAGAAGAAGTACAAGTGGTGGTGATTTCTTTCTAGGAAGCAGACTTGTCTCTTGGCTAAGTAAGAAACTGGACTTAGTATTATTATCTACTGCAGAGGTAGAATATGTTACAGCAACATCTTATTGCACACAGGTGTTATGGATGAAGCAGACATTGAAGGATATCAAAGTGACATATGATGAACCTATCCCTATCTTATGTGACAATACAAGTGCTATCAACATTTTAAAAAATTTGGTGATGCATTCAAGGACAAAGCATATTTCAATCCGGTATCACTTCTTAAGAGAAAAGGTTGTAGAGAATGAGATGAAGTTGGAGAATGTGCCTACCAAGGATCAAGTTGCAGACATATTTATAGAGGCTCTCCCTAAGGATACTTTTGAATATCTCCAACAAAGGTTGGGGGTTATTATCCCTCCTCTTAACTAGATGCATAAATGTATGCATCTGTCTAGGAAATATTTCAAGATACATTTTTATGAACCTGGACTGATGTTGAAGGCTACCTCTCAGAGGGAGTAGGTAGAGATACTATTAGTTGATATAGTCAGATGAAGCACATCCTATGATCTTAAGGGGGAGAGTGAAGAAAAGTGAGAGCAGTAGAAATGAAGCAAATACTTGCTGGAGTTGTTGCCCTTTACATGTTGATGTCAAAGGGGGAGAGAAAGTCAAAGAGATTGAAAAACCATTGTGCATAAAATTGTGTGAAGTGTAAGAGTTGTTTCTGTCAGGGGGAGTAAGAGCTGCTTTTAGTCTTGATGGTTTTCAAAGAGTTGGTGTTGCCATCAATGACAAAGAGGGAGATTGTTAGAAACTTGTTGGCGTTGTCATTGATGTCAACTCCCAGTAGATGGTTCACTTGGTTTCCAAGTGCTTTTGAGAAAATTTGATAAAAAGATGTACAGTATGACAGAGGTACCATCAGTATTATGTTCTGCATTTCTTCCTAATTGAATATATGCTTATGCGGTTTGGAAGTGTTGATTAGAGGTGTTTAGAAGTATTATATCTCAAGTTTTAGGTTTTGGATTTTGCGGAAGTAGAAGATGTGTTTGACAGAGTATTTGACTTTGAAGAAGACTGTTTGGGAAAATGAGATTGCTCTGCATTTCTCCGCATTGAGATTTCTTGACCTACAGATCTAGGAATGTGCTTATACAGTCTACATCAATTGTCCCTTGAAGTTTCCAGTGTTGGGATGCTCCACAAGTTTAGTTCTTGCATTGGTGATTAGAAATATTGTGTCTTGATGTGTATAATGAAGACATTCTTTGATTCAGGTGGTTGCGGCAGTATGGCAAAGAATTTTGATGATGTTGAGTGTCTCTCTCTAGTTTGCATAATGTTTTTAGACTTGAAGAAGCATGGATGTGATCGTTAGCTTAGGCTTGGCCAGCCTGGCATGCTAACACTATTTGCAGAGGTACCTCATGAATTATGGATGTGATAAGCAACTTGATGATATAAATTTAAGTCTTGGTTATCCCTTGATAAGGTCCACTTTCACTTCTTTCCACTATGGAAGTGTTTAGTGCCAACCTATGTAATGTTGCATGTGTGTAATGTGCACACTTCATTAGGACCGACCTAATTGAGATATGTCTTGGTTATAGATGGTATAAATACAAGATGAAGTTGAATGGATAGAGAAGATGATGCATATGTGAATCAAGGGCAGTGAATTGTGTCCGAGATTAAAGGCTTATGACTCTGGAATGCAGTGAGCAGAAGATGTCTACATTTCAGTGTGCTAGAAGTTGCTGGAGGTAGTGAGCCAAAGGTTGCAGATGGAAAAGAGCGTCAGTGGTGGATTTCTCTTGTTTCTCTGAGATAGTGAATCTCTCTATAATAGACTTCTTGATTCTTCTCTCTTCTGAGTAGTGAACCCTTGGCAGTGAGACTTTCTCTAGCAGTGAGCCTTTCTTCTGGGTAGTGAGCCTATTGATTTTTTAGTGTTGTTATTGATATATATTGTGAGATAAACCTCAACATGGTTTTTCCCTTATTGGGTTTTCCACATAAATTCGGTGTTCTTTTGTGTTTGAATGTGTTTGCATTGATACTTCATATGTTTACATTCTGCCAATGCATTATAAGTGGTTGATGTTTTGAGGGTTTAAAGTTTTAACATACAATTGATTCACCCCCCCCCCTTAGTTTTCCTATGCATTCTAACACTTAGGTCATATTGTGTCTCATGAGGGAGTCAAGGTAGACCCTCATAAGATCAAGGCTATTGTAGAGTGGAAAATTCCTAGGACCCTCTAGAACCTATAGAGTTTTTTACGGATTATAGGTTATTATCACTAATTTTTAAAGAATAATGGTAGCATAGCATCGCCTCTCACATCTTTGTTGAAGAAGGATTTCTTCTAATGGAATAAGGCAGATAAAAATGACATTTGAGTAGCTAAAGGAAGCCATGTGTACAACTCTAGTCCTAGCTACCCTAGATTGTTTTTAAACATTCATTATGGAATGTGATGCTTTAGGTCATGGCATAGGAGTAGTATTCATGCAAGAAGGAGACCCATAACATTTGAGAGTTGCTAACTCAAAGGTAAGAATTTGTTGAATTTAAGTTATGAGAAGGAAATGTTGGCTATCTTGCATGCAATCAAACAATTGAGACCTTATCTAATGGGAAGACACTTTAAGGTAAATGTGTATGGGGAAATCTGGAATACTTAGGAACATCAATGTAACAAAGATTAGTTACCAAAATCCATCATAACCTTCAATAAATAAACAATGGAGTAACAAAGATAAGATAAAAGCATGAAATACTAACTATTATCCGTTGAGTGTAATTCCTTGGTGTATTTTGTGGATGTGGATTTCTCAAAATACTAAAAGCATAACCATGATAAGCTTGATGGATGGAAGAATGTGTGATTGCTTCAACGAATGCTCAAAAGCATTGGTAGATATGGATGCCAAATGCTCAAAATCGTGAAGGGTTTTGTGAAGAGGTGAATGGGTGTATTTATAGCTTTCAGAGAAGATCAATCAATGGTGGAGGAAATTTGATGAAATTGGTGGAGATAAATTGAGGAATCATGATGAATGTGCACAAGAAAAGTATACATGCAAAAAGTTGTTTTGTTGAGTTAATTGCTTTGTTGACTAAAGATACCTGATTGATTTTCATTAAATAGAATGTTTTTTCTATTTTATGAATTGATTGAGAAAAACAAAGATTTAAAGCCAGTTGAACTCAACTTTTGATTTGCTTTTTGACATGCAAAGGATAAAATTAAATAATAAATTATTTAATTTGTGTGCATTGAAGAATTTTAGAAGAAAAATATAAATTTAGAAGATGAGAGGATAATTAGAAACTAAATAAATAAATTTATTTAATTTGTGGTGCATGATGGAAGAAAATAAATAAAATAATGATTTTATGTATTGAGAAAATAAGAAAAGTCAACTTAAATAAATTAGAATAATTTATTTAATTTTGGAGGAAAATAGTTAGCTAATTAAATAATTAAAATTATTTATTTGTGTAGATAAGAGGAATTAAAGTGTTGAATTAATTAAATAATTGATTTATTTAATTAATGGGAAAATAGAAGAATAAAGTGGTGATGAAATGATGAAATTAATTAAATAATTAATAATAATTTAATTAGTGTTGGAATAAGGTGAATTAGAAGAATTGATGTTAGAAGAATGATGCGTATGCAACCTAATAATGTGATGGTCATTTTTGGGTGTCTATAGTAAAGATAGATCATGATAGTCTCAAATATTTCTTGGAACAAAGGTTGTCATCTGAAGAACAAAAAAATGGGTGGTAAAGATGTTGGGATATGACTTTGGGATCATATATAAGAAAGACAAGGTGAATGTTGTGGCTGATGCTCTATAGAGGAGGGATGAACTCACCAAGTCACTATTGTATGCCATTTCCATATTACAAGTAGATTGGGTAAATGAAGCAAGAGAGGAGTGGGAGAAGGACTAAGATACTCAAACTCTCATTGAAAAACTCCAACAGGATTCAAGTGTGTCAGACAAATTTGCATGGAAAGGAAATGTTCAATGGTACAAGGATAGGATGTTCCTTTGCAAGAAATCAACCCTTAAGTTTAAGGTTTTGGTAGAACTACATGCTTCTCTAGTAGGTGGGCACTTTGGATTCTTGAAAACTTATTATAGAATCAAGCAAGATTTCTTTTGGGAGGGGCTAAAAGGGATGTTCAAAAATTTGTAGTAGAATGTATGGTATGTCAACAAAATAAAGGGGAGACAATTAAGAATCTAGGTCTTCTATAGCCCTTATCTATCCCAAGTCAGTGGTGGGAGGAGGTATCTATGGATTTCATCATAGGTTTGCTTAGATTTGAAGGAAAGAATGTCATCATGGTTTTTATGGATTGTCTCACCAAATATGCACACTTTTGTGCTTTGGAACACCCATTGGTAGTAAGCACTGTAGCAACAACCTTTATGAATAATGTTTAGAAACTACATGAGACTCCATAAGTTATAGTAAGTGATTGTGATCCTATACTTACAAGTAATTTTTGGACTGACTTATTTTCGTGTTTGGGCACTCAGCTTGCTCATAGCTCGTCATATCAACCCCAATCTAATGGATGGATGGAGGTGGTCAACAAATTCTTGGAAGGGTACTTTTGATGTTTTGCTTCAGATAAACAAGAGATAATAGTGCAATGGCTACCACTAACAAAATGGTGGTATAACACTTCTTTCCATGCTTTTTCCAAGATGTCTCCATTTTTGGCAATATATGGGTACCAACTATCATCAATCACCTTTTCATTGAGGGCACAACCAAAGGTTCAAACAATTGAAGAACACATTCAACATCAACAAGAGGTACTTTCTAGTCTTCGAAAGAACCTAGCAATGACACAATAGAATGAAGCAACATGGTGATCAACATTCTAGTGAAAGGACTTTTGAAGTGGGAGATTGGGTCTTTGTGCAATTACAACCATATAAGAAAATGTCTCTAAAACGACAACAAAAGGATAACAAGCTTTCACCCAAGTACTATAGTCCTTATAAGGTGTTGTAAAAGATTAGTAGTATAGCATATAAATTGGAGTTACCTATGTCAACAAAATTCATCTAGTTTTCCATATTTCGTGCTTGAAGAAGGTTATCGAGCATAAAGTTGTAACACAGACTGAGTTACTAGAGCTTGATAAGGAGGGAAGAATAGTTTTGGGTCACGTGGGAATTCTTTAAACACACACCAAGAGGCTGTGAACAAGGGAAATCACAGAGTATTTGATAAAATAGAACTCTCCAGTCAAAGATGCTACATGGGAAAATTAGGATTTTGTGAAAAAGCATCCATAGTTGATCAAGGCTAAGGACAACGCTTCTTTGAAGGGGGGCATGCTACACCCTTAATCCTATAGTGTGCTTAGGGTTATGAGCAGTCGGCTTGTGGCTACCTTAAATCTTAATTAAGTATATAATCATTATTATAGTCATATATAGGTAGTTGGGTTGTCTTAAGGGTTATATTTATGCATCTAAGTTAGCCTAAGTGCCAGCCATTGCATAATTAGGTATATAGGAGGTAGTAGTAAGTTTATTATCATTAGATTATGAATTGTGTTCTCGTTGGAAATATTTGGAGGTTTGGCCCCTCCAAGTGGCTTGTTATTCTCTATTATTATCAAGTATTTGCAACATATTTCCTATTATATTTTATCTTGTGCAAGTTATTTCATTACATATGATTTGGTTGAGCAAAGTGATCATGATTAAGAAATCATCTTTAAATTTATTTCATTTTAGTTTTTGGGACATTTAATTTATTTTTCCTTCAACCAATGCTTGCTAATGTGTTTTTGAAATTTGAGGAGATCCTTATCCTGCATATTTTCATATTTCTCAAGGTCAATCTCTTAAGATTCATTATAAAATGGAAAAATGAAAACATCCTCCATTAAATTAGCATTAGGCTTGCAAAGTACTTGGTCACTTATCAAGCATATTTCCCTCTTTTTTTAGGTTCATAATGCTTGGCACATGTGAGGATGAATTCTTGGCTTTAAATGGAGATAGGAAATGGAGCTGCTTCAATGAGGCCACTATCTCAAAACCTTTTTGGTACTTTGTTTTTTCTTTTGATCTTTTCATCCAACTCAAGCTCTTGCATGTTGATGTGCTCTCGGTCAATGTCTTAAATTTTTTGTTTAATCAGTCTCTAACATCAAAGGAGCATACACAATTTGAAAGTGATATTGCATGATGAAAACCTTGCGTATTTAATTTAAATCTTGATGACTTCAATATGTTAAAACCCCTTTTTTTCTATTTTTTACCTCCAAATCCTAGTTGTTTTTAGTCAAATTTTCAATAGTGCAACCTTGAATGTTTTTGAAACCCTTGGGCATATGAAAAATTGTTGGTTTGGTTTTGAAAATGGTAAAAAAAATCAATACTTAAAGAATTAACAACATATATGTGAAAAAATACCTGATCAAACCCTAGCTACTTGATGAACTTTGTAATTTTGAGTGTTCAAATCATTAGAGGGTTTACAATATACTAATTTTTATTTGTGTTTGGATAGTTGAAAGCTATTGTAAATCACTACTACATACAAAAATATACATCTAAATTGGCACCCTTATTAGATATTTCTATTACAAATGATTGATGCCCTTATTGAATGAAAAAATCTACTTACGAATTCTTTAAAATCACTGAAAACTACTCTTATAAATGAACAAACTATTGGAAGTGACTAGGAAAAACCTAAAATAGTGTTTGCAAAATAGTGCCTTCCTTCAATGCTCAAAAACTTGCCATAAACACTTGTCCTCCTCAAGCAAACATGGAATAAGGAACAATAACCTGACCAAGGTGCCTTTATATAGAATACTCATATATTTTTTCCTTGAAATGTTTCACTTTCACAAATTGCACGCTACTATGTATAGATACACTTTTTCAAATTTTTATTTTTTTGGCGGTGCCATTTGAATAGGCACACTTACATGTATGGAACAACATCTTTTTTGTTATAATTTTTATTAAATTTGGCAGCCGTTGTATGGGAGAAGGCGCCTTAATTTTTTTTTAAAAAAATAGCACGTTCTTATAAGTTAAGAGTTAGTTATTGAATTGTCTAAAAATACTTTTTAAAAAATACATTGGTTAAAAATACATTGGTTAGTCTTTGTTGAATTGTGTAGAAATATTTTTTTAAATATATGCATTCAAATATATATTACTAACATCATTTTATGTGTCACCGTATAATTGGATGTTTTTTATGATTTATGAAAATGGATACTATTATTCATACTTAACAAACACTAAATAAAAGTTAAGAAAAATCCTTGTTATACTGACACAATACCATAACAACTATTAGCACGTGGGCAGCTATTGAATCCTCTCCCCTACTTTAATAGCTATTAGTAAAATGAAAATAGCCTAAACATTGAGTCATACTTTTACGTATAAGTATAAAATTTATGTTTTTTAATATGTATTGCATATAAAACATCATCATCAACATCATCATTAGTCAACACATAGTTCAACATGATTACACATTAGGATGTGGTCTTCCTTTTTTAATTGGTTTTCTTGTTGGTCTTGTTTTTTAACATAAAAGCAAACATTACTTCTGATACTTAGAGCATGTATAATCTTCAGGAGAACAAGTGCTTATACCTTGTCTGTGAGGTTTGGAGGGTTCCTCCTCTTGTATAGATTGTATGTTTTCAGTCCATCTGGATTTTCTTGGTTTTCTATAATTGGTGTGCGAAGAGTCTTTTTAAGACTGGTAGACCCACTTTGTAATCAAGTATTGTTTTAATATTTTTTTGCCTTTATGTTAAAAAAAAGGATTTGGTCTCAAACTCAAATCCACCACCATCGAGATCATTATAAGACAAATATAATGATTTCTAATACTTAAACAAACAATAAATAAAAGTAAAAAAAAGTCCTTATTACACAATAGTACCATAACAACTATTAGCATGTGGACAACTATTGAATCCTCTCCCCTACTATAATAGTTATTAGTCAAATGCAAATAGCCTAGATTTTGAATCATACTTTTATGCATAAGTATAAATTTATTGTTTTTTAATATGTATTGCATATAAAATATCATCATCAATATCATCATTAGTCAACACATAGTTCAACATGATTACATGTTAGGATTTGGTCTCAAACTCAAATCCGTCATCAATATCATCATTAGTCAACACATAGTTCAACATGATTACATGTTAGGATTTGGTCTCAAACTCAAATCCGTCATCAATGTCATCATTAGTCAACACATAGTTCAACATGATTACATGTTATGATTTGGTCTCAAACTCAAATCCACCACCATCAAGATCATTATAAGACAAGACATAAATATAAAAAAATCATTATAAGAATTCAATTTCATTCACAAAGACTATACTAATGGTTTGGCACTCTTGTATTATCTTTATTATATATTGTTTATTCACAATCTTCATAGATGTCTTCTTTCTTTTGTAATTTAACTTTGTTCAATATAAAATAAACAAATAACAATTTCATAAAAACACAAACCCTAAATCCACAACTAATACCATTGTATAAGAATTTGGTTTCAACAAAACATGCATCCCCCAATTCACATAGTATTTGTAATCAATGGGTTATTTATGGCCAAATACTCATACATATGACAAGAGCACCTACTCGCCAAATAGAGGGAGAAAAAGGGAAAAAATGTAATGAAAATTTTTAATTCTAATTACCGTGCAATCGAGTTTTAGAGTTTTCCATTCACTTTTATTTACATTAAAAATTTTCTTTAATAAAATGAAATGAAAGATTTTAATAACATCCATGAGATTAATAGTTTATAGGATTAAAAGTTGTAGTTAAAGGATATAAGGTTTGCCTTATAAGTACTATGAAATTTTTAAACCTTTTTCAATGTTGGATCTTCTACTATGGACCTTGATCAAAAAGTTTGTCATTTTGCCTAGCCTCACCTCCTCAAACAAAGTAGTTAGGTTGTCCACATGCAAGTTGTCTTTGTAATTAGTACGGATGTCATTGTAGGTCACGCACTTCATGATGTAAAGTCATTATATCTCCACCACCCCCTTGTTGCAAAATAGGCATGTCCTCATTTCCCACTCTTCCTTAGGTATTATCCATCTATCAGTCTCAATGCAATCTAGTCCTTAACTAAGTAATTAATATCTTCAAGTTTCCCTTAAATTCAAGTCCTATGTAGGTGTTTTTGTCATGTTTCCATGTGGAACTAAACTCTTTGACATAGTATGTTATCTTCCAAGCAATTTGCTTTGTCCATAAGGCAATTCCAAATTTTTCTCACATATTTTTGTATTTCCTCATTAGCATTTGGGCATTCTTGCAAGTTAATGTTTCATCTACTCATCCATTTGTTGTTCATTTTATCCACATGTTCTTCCTTTAGCATAGCTCATCCTCCATCACCATTCGAGGCTAACAATGGTTCTCCATATTTTGAATTTTTTCAGATAACTTAACATCCATACCATCATTGAAGCTTCCAATAGGAAAGCACATATTTCAACCAAAAGAATCTCATACGAAACTAAAGTTTTGATTTTAAGGCTACTTATAATTAAATGTTTTTAGATTCTTTATATATGCTTCCACATGTGAACTAACATATTAAAACCCTACACTTCACACTTGTGAAGGATAATGAGTGAGACAAGCAAGCCAAAAAGGATTTTCTTGGTTTTCTAGTCCCATAATTCAACACTCCTACATCTATTTTGTAGAGTATATAAAACTTTCCACCCCTCCCTCCCCCCCCCCCCCCCCCACCATATTATTTTTGTCATGCATGTCTCCCAAAAGAGCATTTTGTGGAATTTAAGTTTAAGGTACTTGTATTCTTCCACTATTTCAATATAGTTTAAGGGTCAAGACCTATTGATCTCTTGAATACTACATATAAGATTATAGTTAAATCCATAGCTAGACCTATCAAATCTACCACTCGAGAGATCATCTATCTAGAACAAATTGGGTTCTTAGGAGGAAGATTCATTCTAAATAATCTTGTTTTAGCTTGGGAGTCAACTCAATGGGCACAAAATGCTCTTTTAGTTAAACTATATTTTGATAAAGCTTATGACATAATCATATGGCAATTCATTTGTAAAATGCTCAAGTGGCTTGGCTTTGGTCAAAGAATTATTTCTCATGTTCGACTTCTTTTCAAGGATGTTAATGCTAGACAAGTAATCAACGGATCCTTATCTATTATATTCCCACTCCAAAGATCAATCCAACAAGGTTGTCCACTAGCTCCTTATCTCTACATCCCCATAACTAATGCCCTTAGTTATCTACTACAACATGCCAAACAATAGAAGCCAATCAAAGGCATTTCACTTCCTAATAGTGCTATCATTTTAAACTTCTAGTTTGTTGATGATAGTATGTTGTTCTTGTACAACTCAAAGGAAGAAATAGTTAATACCCTTAATATATTAGATGTATATTGTGCTACTTCATGATCACACTTGTCCATTCAAGCAAAAATAAGTATTTTGTGACTTCCTCGAGTCCCTGTCAATGTGGATTCCCTCAAAATGGAAGTTGATTAAACAAGGTGCTATTTCTAGATACCTAGGCATCCCCTTCAACCTTGGAGTTTCCTTAAAAGATTTGTGGAAATGGCATCTTTAAAAACTAAAAATCCAATTGTTATCATGGATAAATAGATTCCTTTCAATGGCAACTAAAATTCAAGTTTCCAATAAAATTATTTTAGCTAGCCATGTTTACATTTGATCATGTTGGCTACCCTCTAAAGCTTCCTACCTTCAACTCACAAAACTCATCAAGAGCTTATTGAGGACCAAATGGGGTGATAAAAAGGGATGTTTGTGTCAACTTGGTCATATTGTATTCAAGCTAAAGTACATGGTGGTTTTGGCATCATTGATCTATATACACAAGGGATATGTCTTGTTGCTAAATGGATTGTTAAATCGTTGCAAGGATTAGCTCCATGGAAGGATCTTCTTTGATATCATGTTCAAATAGACACAATGTCTAATTCATGGGCCTCTATTTGGTGGCATGACAAAATCCTCCTAGCTCCTTTCTTCAAGATTCAAGCCTCTGTATAAGTGAAGAGTATTTGGAAATCCTAACAAATCATTTTGTGTCTCTTGTGTTGGAAACTTAACAATGGATTGAGCTTCCCTACTTCATCAATTTGGTGGAACAAAGTACGATTGGATAACAAATTGCTTTCTCTTAGAAAATATTTAGGTGGAAAATTGTTGTATAACAAAGGTGTGTAGACCTTTGTTAATTTATGGGTTCTTTATAAAATTCCCTAGAAGGAAGATCACTACATCAAATTAGAATTCAACCTTTCTAAATGTTAGTTGCAAATTGTAAATATGGTGCAAGCTCTTATCCCCCATTAGCTTCAAATTAAACTCTCAAGTAATATGAGATGTAATTTCTTTAAAGATTAGCAATTACATACATGATGCAGTATAGTTTATTTCCCAATAAAAGTTGTATATAAAAATCTTCTTCCACCATTCAAGATTAACAAGAGATTGAATTGGTGTGGAGGTGCTCGTTCTCTTTGAACAAATGGTTTAGGATTTGCAATGCAATTTGGAAATCAAGGATCGCTACCCTAACTCAATTTTTGGTTTGGAAACTCCTCCATCACTATCTTCCTATGGGTGATCACCTTTGTTTCCTTCAAATGATCCCATTAATTTGTTTTTTCTACGAAGGAGACAATTTACCAAGCATTTGTTTTGGTTCTGCTTGTGTCCCCAAATCCTATGGTAATATATCATCCATTCTATACCACTTATCTTCCCTATGTAGCTTGCCTAGAAATCTACCTTATTAGGGATCAAGACCTCCCATAATGTTATTTCTAAATCTTACTGTTAGATGATTATTTTTTCATTTAGAAGCAAAGATGCTCATCTATGTTTTCTACTAACATTATACCGCTTGGAATGGCAATTGCAGATCTTTTATCTAATCTTCTTTTTCAAGTTGCCAATCTTGTAGATTATCTACATGATACTTTACTAATCAACATGGAGATTAAACAACAGACGGAACATATCTTAGAATAGCTAGGCACTTTTGCAAATAATCAAAGTCATCTAGCCAAAACCATTAATGAAATCACTAAGAACTCTATTGGTGTAATTATTTATTTAATTACACTTTATTAAGTTTACTTACGGTTTCTTACCTTGCCTATATAAGCAAGGTCCCTCACGTAATCTTTGTATTGAATATCATTATTACATCCATAATCAACCAATTTTTCCTCTTGTAGAAGATAATCTCTAGCTTTGTAGGTGATATTGGGAGATTGAGTCCATTGGGGACTCTTTCATTGTATCAAAACTTCAAATTTGCAAGCCCCTTCTCAAATTTGGGAGAAAATCAAGCAAGAGGCTTTTGTCAAGTGCATTTTTGTGTAAAACAGACCTCTTCATTAGATCTAGAGCAGTCGACAAAGTCAAGTTAACCTTTTGTTTGGCTCAATTTGAGCACCAAAGGTTAAATCTATAAGGGTTTGAAGTTGGGAGGTGTATGCCAGATCTGGCGGGTACCTAATCTTTTAAAGCATTTTGGGTCAAATCGAACCCTGCCACCACACTCAAAAGGCCCAAAAACCCTAAGATCAACTGTCAATTTGTTAAAATCAATCTTAGGAGTTTCGAAGGCATTTTTTTGTTTCTGGGACATACGGCCCCTTACGCGTCATGCTGCATGATTTTTCAAAAAATAAAATCTTTAAGGCACTATGTGTCCAAGTAGACACGCAAGCCTATTTTTAACCCAAGCCAAACCAAAATCTGGCCTGAACAAGCCTGTTCTAAGCTAATCAGGCCCAAAAATGGCCCTTGTAGACAAGATTTAGGCCACTACCAGCCTCAACGACGCCGCTGACATTCCAACACCACCTCGTCACCTTCACTCACCGAACGTCGCCTTCGCTCGCCAGAATACCACTCATTCGCCACTAGCTAAAAACCCCCTACCATTAAGCCCCTGATCTTATTAATGACCAAGGCTCAATCTCAAGGTTGTCTGCCCCTTAGCCACTAGTACCTGGTCACGTGGGTAACCAACGCCTTATTTTGGGGGGCTAATTTTTGCCCTTGAAGCCTTATTGGAGCACTTTTATGAAAATTACCATAACTTGGGCATATAGAGTTAGAATTTCACAAATGAATAGGTGTCAAAAAGTTGAGTCTGAGCACTTTCTAGTGGTGCTAGTATTTTTTCTAGATTTTTCTATTAGTGAATTTAATTGTTGTTTGAATTCCAAATCACCCATTTTGGCTCCCGAGCTCATAACTTTCACCCAAAATCTTCATTTTTTGCAAATGAATAGGCATTAAAAAGGTATTGAGGAGATCTACATAGCCATCCATATAATTTTTCTAGGATAATCCCTTAGTACTTTTTATTCACTTTATCAAATATTTGCATTCTAGTTGATATCCTAAACATTTTGGCACCTAGAAATGTTTTGTTTTCTTGGGTGGGCTTCATTTATTAGCATGAATTTGTATTCAGATTGTTGATCTCTAATTTTATTATTTGAGGAGATATCATGGGTTTTTTTGTTCATCCTTCTATGGTCACACTGATTAAGGACAATTATGATTCTTGGTGAGATAACATATTGAAACATCTCAGGTGGCTCAATCTTTTGCCTTATCTTTATGGACTCATACCTGAACTACATACCCTTGGGAGAAAATTTGCATGGGGAAATAGAATTGAGCATGTCCTAGGATTGATTGGTTCCATTATTGATTTTGACACTATGTGTTCCATCTCACATATTGAGTGCCCACACACTCTTTGGACTAGAATTTGGGAGATCTATGAAGACCCACATCCCATATGATCCTACCATGGATTGCCTCATACCCCTTGATGATGTAAATATTATACACTTTGATGATGATACAGAAGAGGAGCTTGAATATCTAGCAGGTCTTGATCGTTGTGATGACACAGAGACTTCTCTTACTTCTCTTTCTCCTCCTATCAATATCATATCTCCATCACCTATTATTACTTCAAAGTTTAGAGTTTCTTCTTTGAGAGCTTCTAGTGATTCTTTATAGCAGGACCATTTCAATCTTTTAGATCCACCTCATTGGAATTCATATTTATTAGACATTGCATCCTTGTTTATGGTGTCTCACATTTTAGATTTGGAGGGCATGTTTGAGGGATTATATCTCTTCTTTGACGGTCGTGATGTCATCACATCTTCAATGTTTTCAAATATAGTTCAGTATCTTTCTTCTCCTAGTTCTACTCCTTTGATTGGGCATTCAATTCCTAATTTGGAGAAGACATATTTTTCTAGCATGAGGTCACCAAAGTTGTATTGTGAGACACATTTGGATTTGGGTTCCCCTTTCATCTAGATTGTGGGAGTTGTTTCTACATATACCAGTGGATCTATTTCTTCTTAAGCGGAGAAATATTGTTTGCAAGCAATGGATTGTGTTATCTCTTCAGGCATTAATCATTGGTAGAGGAGCTATTACTTGGAGGGGACACATTATCTCATTCATTCACTCTCTCCTATGGGGGGAGTATTCATTGTGTATTTATGATGGACTTGGATGTTTGTGATCCATCACTTATACATATTTCATATTTTCTCTCTTTTAGGGAGGAGTTTTTCCCATGTGGAATCTCCTTTTCTCTATTTTTGAGATACTTTTTATACATGGGTACCTAATCAAGCCTTGTAGCCAAGACCCATCTTTGTATTTTCTCATTCTCCCTACGTTGCACTTAAGGGGGATGTTGGTGTAATTATTTATTTAATTACACTTTTTAAAGTTTACTTAGGGTTTCATACACAATGCCTATATAAGCAAGGTCCCTTATGTAATCTTTGTATTATTGAATATCATAATATCATTATTGCATCCATAATCAAGCGATTGTTCCTCTCTCTCTCTCTCTCTTGTAGAAGGTAATATCTGGTTTTGCAAGTGATCTTGGGAGCTTGAGTCCATTCAGGACTCTTTCAAACTCAAACCTCTACTCTACTTCTAAAATACTAAAAACAAGCTCTTCTATATGAAGTGAACAAACTCCACCCAAATTTGGACATAAAGGGAGATTCTGATTGTGCAAGTGTATTTGTGATTTTTAGGATGTTTGAGAAGTTTTTCACGAGACTCTAGTTTTACTTGTTTCCAAGTAGGGAAGATTATGTTATTTTCTCTCATCTGGGCTAGGTTCATGTTTGGGTGTTGCTTCCTTCAAATATTCCAATCTATCTAATGGTTGCTAATTTCATTTGGGCCCAAGGATTGTTTGATAATCATGATTATTAGTATTCATTTACCAAGCAAGGCAGCTAATGCTATGTTCTCCCATCTGTAATGGGTGTAGCTTCCTTCAAATATTCTAATCTTGATGGTTGCTGTTGGGTTCACTATTATTTAGTACTTAATTCAATATGGCACTTTTCTTAAATATCCATCACACATCTTTCCATGGCTAATGTTGTTAACATGGATTTGAAGGTTATTCTTAATGGTTTTGTGTCTTGGTGAGGCTTCAAAGTTTCAGGTAGTTTCTTTTCTATGGTGAGAATTTTTGTTTTTAATTTCACTCAGATTATGCTTGGGGGATTTCCTCATTAGGGTCTTTTGCATTATTGTATGCATAATGTTGTTCTAGGTTTCTTTGTATCATGATGTTCTATACAAGTGTATTCAAATATTTTTTTTAGTAATAAATCTTTTCTTCAATCCTTGTGCAACTAAAGGTCATAACCTATTTAGCTTTGAAAATCCTTTTGACATTTCAATTAGAGAGATCTAGTGAGATTATGCTACAAGAATCTCACATACCTACAAAAATATTAATATTTATTTCAACCCAAAATAATGGTCCACCAATTTTAACAATTAATTTGGTTAATAAGAGGATGGAAAAGCCTCTAGTACCCATTTAGTTATGACATCTAATAATTCCATATCATGTAGCCTCATAGTTTCAATTGGAAATTGGTTGATTGTGGATTTGATATCGATAACATCAAGCCCAAACACAAGGAAAGGTTCTAGCTAATATTTTTTATCATGTAAAAACACGACTATTGCATATCTAAATAAACATAAGGTTCGTATGAAAAGTCAATGTCTCTAAGTGCTCATATGGGTTGAAAGAGAAGAGCAAGTCAAAATATTTTTAAAAATATCCAAAGAAGGTGATACTAAAATAGCATATATCTTTATAATGTTGAAATTTGTATACTCATGCCAATTTTTGTTTAGTTTTAGGCTTAGTCCTTATTCGTCTCCATTTATCCTTACATATATTCCCATATATGTGATCTTTATCCCAACCCCATTTGCACATATTTTCCCTATTATCAACCCAAACTTCCATGCACCTTTTCCTGATCGCATTGCAATTCCCTATCTTGAGCCAATCCTACAATGTGCATGTTTGATCCTTGAGGGGCCTGGGATTGACCCCAAATTCAAATTTCTAGAATTCAAATTCCCAGATTCCCACCCTTTTCACTAGCCATTGTGAACCAACTTGGTACACATTTGTGTGACTTATTGCTATTCTTGGTATCTAAATATATTCAATTGTGCAATTAAACACATCCAAAAATCAAGAAAATTTGAGATTGACCTCAAATTCAAATTCCTATACTCCCACCCTTTTCATTAGCCATTGTGAAACAACTCAGTACACATTTATGTGACTTATTGCTATTCTTGGTATTTAAATATATTCAATTGTGCAATTAAACACACCCAAAAATCAAGAGAATTCGAGATTGACCCCAAATTCAAGTTTTCATATTCCCACCCTTTTCACTAGTTGTTATAAGCCAACTTTGTACATATTCACACGACTTATTGCTACGTCTTAGGATTTAAAGACATTCATTTGTGCAATTAAACACATTCAAAAATCAAGAGAGCCACAAGGAACATTTATTCAATGAACATTTTAATTTGGAATTTAAAAGGAATTTATTATATCAGACAACATTTTAGTTTTTCAATGTTTGGTGGTGACCTTTGAATAGACACATCTCTATGGTGGCACAACTTTTAATTTAAAAATTTTCTTCTTTTAGTGAAGTGCATGTTTTAATATACATTTAATTTTTGTTTTTGTTTTTTATCGTAAATTTACATCTTTTTAGTGACATACCTCTCCATTAAACTACACATTTTGTATTTTGCACTCTACCTCCACTTAAGACACCTTTTTAAAATTTTTTACTCTATTCTTTGAATGGGCGAATGCCCATTCAACTGTTGATGTTTTGAACGTCACTTGCTCTACTTCACACAAGGTAATTGTTTGCAACTTCGAAATTGGATGCATTTCTTCACTAAGCCACGTGCCCTTCCATTAGAAGACATTATTTTCACTTAAAACTTTGTTGCACCTTCACTAAGGGGTGTCCCTACAGTTTTCCATGCCTTGAAACTTTTTCAGCTTATTTCCCTCATCTAAGATTTGATCCACGCCTCGTTAGATGCATAGGAAAGATCTATTCATTTTCCCTGCAAAGGTGTTAAGTTAAAATTGATAACGATAATATTGAAAACCATTAGGAATAAGGACACATGTATGGCTTATAAATAAGAATGGTAAGATTTGACTTAAAACAAAGACACATTTTGTGTAGGGTACAACAATGGCTTTGGCTAGGGATCACAACACTTGTGTGAGAATTTTTAGAATCTCTAGTTCATAGACTAGTGTCTTACTAGTTGGGTATGGAGTCAACATATTCCTTGAGCACCTAAATAGGATGTTATCCTAGATTAGCTAAAACATGATAAAATGAACATAAAATACATTATAGAATGAGAAACACGTTACAAAAAATGATGAAACATTACATGGCATGACTATGTACAAAGGGGAACGTCCATTTAATCCCTAAGGAATGAAGTGCTTTAGGTATTTCCCATTGTAGGGCAATGATAGATGTGTACCATCCAATTAAGATGGATATTACATGTTGTCTACAAAAATGCCTAACCTTGAAAGGTCCAAACCATAAAGAATCAAATTTTCCATGCAGCGCTTTCAGTTCATAATGTTTGTCCCAAAGCAGAACAAGATCACCAACACTAAAATTTCCTTTGGTGAACCTTTGTATAAAAAACATTCTTGACCATTTCCTAATGCTCTGTAATCTTATCAACAACCTCTTCTTTATCCTCTTCAAGATTTATCAAATGCATGATTGTCTTTTTTACTAGATCCTTAAATTCACTATCCTCCGCTATTAATGCTAATTGTAAAGTTGAAAGCTCAAGGGTGATAGGAAACACTACATCTTTATCATACATGATTATGAAAGGTGAAATACCAATTGACCTTTTAGGAGTGATCTGATTTTCCCAAAAGACATCATATAACCTCTTATGTTAGCTTCAGTAATAAGTGTCAATCAATTTTTGAATGATATAAACAATATATTTTTTGAAAGGCTTAGTTTGTCCATTACCTTGTGGGTAATAATTTGATGAGTGAGATAAGTTAATCTCATACTCAACAAAAGTCCAATATATTCCCTAGAGAGAAACATGATGCATTGTCCTTTATTATCTTGCACAACATGCCAAATCATGGGAGAATGTTCTCTTTTAGGAAATCACAAACCACCTTTGATGTTTCTTGCTTTATAGGAATGGACTTGAGCCACCGTGAAATAGTCAATAGTAGTGAGAACATAAACATGTTCCTTAATTGAATTTGGATTAAGAGGTCCAATAAAATCCAATCCTCGTTGTTGAAAAGGGCCTTCAATATAATGACCAACTCAAGTGGAAAAATTGCTAATTTAAGCTTACCAACAAACTGTTAGCATGCCTGACATCTTTGGGCCCAATCTTATAGATCAGAAAATATGGTAGGTCAATATTATTATGCTCATTGAATCTTGAAGGATGTCACCCTTGAAGAGAAATGAATGTTGCAAGCTTTATTGTGGAAACCTTCTACCAACTTAGCTTTTTGTTCTTTACTTACACACTACAAGAATGTTCCATCAATACTTGATCTATAATCTCTACAAATGTTGGGATTTATGGCTACAAAATCACTTACTATTGAAATGAGTTAATCTAAATGCTTCCAATGAAATTTGGAATGAAACTATGTATGCAAACCACTAATAAATATGAAAACAAACACAAGTAAACATAATACACAATTTCAAGCAGGAAACCCCCAATTTGGGAGGAAAATTCCAACTTAATAGGTGTCAAATGGTAGTCCTATTTTATGTATTATTAATCAACCACTACAAGAAGATGGATACAATGTTGTTATTATTCCTATCCTTCATGTCCTCTCATTAACTTGAACTGGAAGTTTGTTCTATGTTTATGCCAAGTGTTATGTGCATCTCATTTGTCCATTAGCCAATTATTGATTTCTCCCTTCATTTTTATTGAATGTTAGGCTTTACTTCATGCATTTAAGTATCCCAACTATCCCAAGCATCTCAAGAGTCATGGAACTTCATTGGCTTTAATTTTCTAATTTTATGTTGTGGAACTCCCACTCATTGATAAAAAAATGTCACATGTCATTTTTGAAACCACCTAGCACTTTTGTGACTACCAGTATCAATTTTGTGTTTGCTACTTATTTATAGAACCACACCAAAAGTTACATTTTCATCCACCATTTCTTTTGAAATTGCCACCTCTTAAATTGGTGTTTCACCTATTGTAAAACATTGAGTACATGTACTTGTCTAATTTTTGAACTAATTAGATTTTTGGAAGCTATAAACCTTCTTGATCCATCTCAAAACATACCTCCCTTAATAGAGAGGCTTTTAATCCCTCTTAATCTTATTAGAAAATAAAATGAGGAAACATTGTCCCCATCCTCTCTTTGAATTACCAATGTGATTGATCAATAGCTTATCCTTTAAGTCCCACTTGCCAAGACTCATGAAACCCCTTCCTAGGCTCTCTCTGATTTTGCTCAAACACCACATCCTCAAGAAGTACTACTCTCTTATCATAAACTAGGTCTTCTACCAAAGGTAACATCAATTCTTCTCCTCATTCATCCAACATGGATGCTACACACAACTGATAATGTTCACAATTAATCATTTAGTGGATTTTCATGTAGGGAGGGAGATACATTCTAAATGTG
Source organism: Cunninghamia lanceolata (assembly GCA_027924645.1). Classification (NCBI taxonomy): domain Eukaryota; kingdom Viridiplantae; phylum Streptophyta; class Pinopsida; order Cupressales; family Cupressaceae; genus Cunninghamia; species Cunninghamia lanceolata. Next base: position 6,719,553 of record BSBN01000564.1, on the reverse strand, counting down.
TTGTTTCCAATTGCATCCAAGATGATGAATGGTACATACCTTAAAGGTTTAGTTTTATTAGCCCATCCTTGTATTCAGTCTTTACCTAGAGATAACTATACCTTGTCTCCTACCTTGAGACCATGCTCAACATGATGTTGATCATGTCTCTTCTTGTACTTCAACTAAGTATTCTCTAGTTGTATCTTAACCTTGAGTTGGATTTCATCAATCCCCTCAATGAATTGTGTTTCTTTTGTCACCTTTGCTCGTCTAATCCTTCTTGTTTGCTGTATTGCTCTAACACAATATCAAGTGGACTGGTTGGTTGATATCCCAAACATACTTCAAATGGTAATTATCTTGTTGAGGAATTGTTAGAAATTATGATCTTAGGATACTAATCATTACAAATAAAAGATAAAATAAATAAAATAAGAATTTTAGAAGCATAGATTTAACACATTACACAACATATACATGGGGAAAACCCTTCTAGGTAAAAAACCCCATTAAACATCATTATATTATAAAACACTTACAAACTTGACTATAAAGCTATAGATAGACCCTAGGGATACAATTCTCCTCACTTCCACATGGCCAATAATAGCTCATGTGCATAGTGATAGAATTCACTATAAATCTCCAAATTCACTTACCTCTCAATGAGAGAGAAGCTCCTTATAAGTCCTCTATGCATTATACATAACCCCTCTGAAAATTGAAGATATTCATAAATAATTAATAAAAGAGTTTTTTTAATCCCCCCCAAAAATCCTCTTTTTATCTGATTTTGTTTTCAATAAACAATGATGATTTCTTTAATCTTCACTTGACTATGAATGACTTTCAACAAGTGTCATTACAACTACCAGTAGAAATCTAATATAGAAATAATTTATAATCAAATATCAAAAATAGTTTCTAAAATATTAATTGAGCCCTATATACATCAAGGAATTTTCATTGACATATAAATCATTGTAAAATGGATCACACCATCAAAATAATCAAAATAGACCATTGTCAAAGCTTGAATTATTGTCTTTAAAAAATCCCAAAGCTCATAGATACAAAACAAAAGGTTGGTCAAAGAGGGAAATCCCTACTTGGCATGAATAATTTACTAGTGACAAAATTAGAGAAGGCCATGAAGGAGTTTGAAATGGCCCAATAATTATCTCATAGAGTTATAATATTGTAGTAATGAGAGTTATAGAAATGTGAATGTCTTGCAACTTCTAGAATAATAGATTCCTTGAGATGGAGTAACTACTTTTCTTAATATCCATAAAGCAATAAAAGGATATAGAATAACTACGATGCACCTCTTTCCTAGGAAGAAGAGATCAAAAAATCTATTCTACAAGCCATTCCAATATACACACTCTCTTCCCTCTTCCTTATTATTGATTCTATGGCTACCAATTTAGAGAGTGGATTTTTTGGCAAATGATTAAATTTGGATGGTACAAAACTAAATAAAGCATAGGATGAAACATAATTTCTATTAACTTGTCTACTTTACAATAGTGTTAGGATAAACTACACCAACATTTGCAATCATATGCTAATACATGAAGGTTGATGAAACCTTAAATCAAAACAAACAAAGGTTAGAGGATATATTATAAAGCTAAGATATCACAAAAATAATATGCTATCTAAATATTAGATAGGCACACTTCAATATGTGAATAGAGAATGACTTGGTCTAAAGGGCACAACATTAAAAGTTAGCATAATCACATGTAGGATTGATAACATTTCGAAAGAAGAAGATAAGAATACCAAATACCATAACAAAAGTGAGTAAAAAATGATTGGACTTTTCTAAAGTTATTTGACTTTCCATTTAATTATTGTAATTATCATATTCTTTTATAATATCACATGAATCTTAAACTACATGAACATATATGATGTAATTATTATATTCTTTGATAATATTACATGAAGGGTCGTGACTTAGAAATTTCCTTATGGGGGAAGACTAATGGAGGCAACTTTTGCTACACAAGAAATATTTTATTTTGACAAGAAAAATCCCAAAATTGAAATAGTATCCACATATTGGGTGTGCACCTTGCATCTCCATGCTCTAGGACCAAGATCCAAATCCAATTTCTAGATTAATAGTTTTTGGGATGGACAAAGACATATCTAACTTGCTGCATATGTGTGCATATATCCCACTAGTTTTCCTTCCAAAACATTATAATCAACCATCACAAAGGAATCAATGTCATCAACAATGTTAAAGAGAATTGATGAGTCACAATATTTTGTAGGAAGATTATATAATCGAATCCAAATGGGTTTGGTGGTGATTTGGAAATATGTGAGGTCACTTGACTCTTTTCAACAAAACTTTTATGAAAATAATTTACCTCCATTTGGGTATTAACAAGATTATGTCTTGGATCCCTTCGAAGAGAGGAACACAAACCTTTTGAAATGAAACTAGATTGAATGGTAAATGCTCATGTATGTTTGAGATGACAAATTAAATAAAAAAAATTATTTAATGACAAAAAGTACATGAGGTGAAACATAGAATGAGGAGTAAGAAATGATTAGATATTATAAAGTAAAATGTCATTTATAAAGTATTTAAGTATTTAGAGTAATAATAGAATAAATATTTGAATATGACTAGAGTCTGTAGACACCTAAAATCATCTCACCACCATTTCAGTCATCATTAGGACATCATTTGATATTTCTACTATAATTAATTGAATGAATATTATTTATTTGAATAATTATCCCAATTTTACTTCCAAAATTAATTAAATATTTTTTTATTATTTAATTAATAAAATCACTATTCATCACTATTCACCCGAATATTAGTTAAATAAATTAGGACTATTTAATTAATTAATTAATCATTCTTCATAGTCCAACCTTAGGTAAATAAATTCAAATATTTACTTATCTAAGTTCATCTCATCCCATCGTAAAAATTAAATAAATTCAAATATTTATTTAATTCCCTATTTTATCCACTTTTCATTAGTTGTCAAAATCATATCATTAACCTTCCATAATCTTTTGCACATTCCAAAACATGATTAATCAAGATAAATCTTGCACAAGTCCCAAATGTGTACATGGGGTCCAAGGTATGGCCTTGATTTGTACATGATTGGTACTTTGGGAATGGGCAAGATCTTAACATGCTTCCAAAAATCTACTTTTTAATCTCCCACCATCCACTTTATCCAAGGCAAATATCCACCCTTGATTCCCCTTGAATCTTGGAGCTCCCTTTGACCACCATTTAGATGGTTCCAATTGGAGGCTTAACATGCTTCCTATCCTCTCAATCAATCTAATCCCTTGATCTCTCAAGTCAATCCTAGCCCTCCATCCACCTCTTTAAAAATCTATAAATTACACCCTCCACAAGCCATTTTAATAACTCACTTAAATGCAATGTTACTCTAGTGTTGTGAGCATGTGACATCCAATTCAATAACAATCTTGGAGCACAACCACACTCACATGTGTGCAACAAGAGTTGGTGTTGGTGAGGGCTTTGTATAGTTTTCATTAGCTTTTACTAACTCTTAGGCTTAATCTTGAGGTTGCTTATAGTTGTGAATAGGATAGGTTAATCTAATTTAGCTTGTTATTTTATGTTCACTTTTACATGTATAAAGAGTTTTTTGAATTTATATAATATATAAGCATCAGAATTGGCTATAGGTCTTGATACAATTGAGAGAAAAATGACAACAAGCATTATCATAACCACAAGTCAAGTAAGTCATAACAAATATTTTAATATTTATGGGGAGGAGGAAAACAAAACTAAAGAGTTTAGGAGATTAGAAGATATTTTTGATATTTTGAAAGAATCAAAATTTAATGAAGATTAAAATGTATTTTGAAGATTTTCAATGTATTGCTGACCATTTCAAATCATGTGGCAACACACTTAATCCATGTGGGAGAAGGGTGACAAAGGTCAAGAATTATGACTATTGCTCTCACATTTTAAAGAAACACCTTTGGGTAAGTGCAAAAACGTTGGGGGGCCAAAAAAGTGACCAATTTTTTTTCAAAAAAAATTAATACATAACGCGCTCGCGTTATAATGCGAGTGTGTTATGACTATATATATATATATATATAAGAGCATTTTGACTCATTTCATTTCTTTATTTTCCTCTACACCTGCGGCCTGCAAACCCTAAGAGGCATGCTCACATTTTTGAAGACTCGATTCAACATCAAAATCTTACCGATTCATCACCAAAATGCCGCCATGACATCGAGCAGGCCAAAGGAGTGAGTTTTATTTATTTTTGTTTGAATTTGTTTCTAGATAGGTAGGTTTGAGTTGATTTTTTATGTAAATTTCCTTAATTGTCAGGAAATGTCAATGTACCTCCTCCTCCTCAAAATCCACAAAATCCTGAAGAGGAAATACCTGCTAAAGAACAACCTGAACAACAAACTCCTCCATCCATTCCTTGACATGCCCCTGGAACACAAGAAAATATAATGGGGCAAATTGAAAACAATAAAAAAGAAATTGAAGACATAATTGCAAGGTTGAAAGATCCTTCCACTTCAACCTTGCATAGGTCCACACTTGCTCAATCTCTTGAATCTATGTTATCAAATGTAGATTCAATTAGCAAGCAAATATCTAGTTGGTTGGATAAGAGGAGAGAGTTTAGAGAGTATTATGTAGACAAGCTATCATATGAAGATGTGAAAAAGTTACAAATTACAAAATTAGACTTGTGTTCCATTTTCACAAACCCACAAACAAATCAGCCTCCACCCATTACATGAAAGGGGTTCCCTATCCATTGGTGCAACAACCAAGCGATAAGGGACAATTTTGGGTAGAGGTGGTGGATGGTTTTTGACTATCCTCCATGCAATAATAATGAGGTCCCGCAATACTTTTTGAGGAAACTCTACTGCGAGTTTGTCCTCAATAAAGTGCCAAACTATTTTGATATGCAGGACTTCCAAGGTAGAGGTGGGGGGTCAACACAAGATAGACCAAGGGCACGTGTTGACCCACAGTGGCCAGTGAGACGAGTAATTAGCAGACCAGCCCATGAGCATGTTTCTATCCCTTCTGTTGTGAAAGAGAGTGTTGAGGACGATACACTTCAGTCCATTAGTGCCTTGACCCAGAGCATCATAGAGCATGCCAGTCCTGTAGCACAGCGTGGGTTGGGAGATAGTGCGAGGAGTAGGGTCCCACCCCATGCTTGTCAGACTTCTGGGTCAGCCTGTGGTTATAACCCCATGGATAGTTAGGATGCAGGTGCACAGGCTACATCTACAGCTGAGCAGATGGTGATGACAGATACCCTCTCGAGTGAGACTTTCAGCCTTGATACTCAGGTAAATATTAGCAAGTTCATTGAATTTAATTTACTAAATTTTATTTTTGAAATGCAAGATTAACTAATTTAGTTTGATGATTTTAATAAAATTTCAGGGTCATAGCATTGATGCAGTTTTCAGTGGTTCTTCACCTGCATATTACACTACATCATCTACTGTCGGGGTATGTAACTAGTAAACAATTATAAATATTACATGTGAATAGCATTATTATATGAATGGTATTCTAATATCTGATTTTGGATGTTGAATAGGTTAATATTAGAGATTTCACGGCAACACTTGCCAGTGGTGGTGGACTTCAAAGCTTCACGGAGGTAATAAAATAAATAGTTTAATGAATGAATTGTACTTACTAGATTTTGGTATGTGACTTGTGTGCTTTATTGTGTGTACTTCCATGTTTAGGTGACCATGTGTATATGTTAGGAGCCATAATTTGCATCACTATTATAGTTTTCATAATTGAATAATGTTGTTTTATTTCTAGATGATGTAGGCTACGGAGACACCTCCCAATGTTCATAGGGCAATAGAGCATGGTGTGATCTCTGTGATTCATAACTCCATGCCATTGACAGGGGTATGAGACAGATTAATAAATTTCAATTTACATTCATTGTTATAGTTGTTTATTTTTGAAAAATCAAAAGATTATTGATTTGAAGTTTAATTTCTATCTAGATGGTTTCTATAGGACATGACATCACCATCACCTATTCTTGCTACTAAGGCAAGTGAGGAGACAGATTATATGGTAGCGGTAAGTGATTATTTTATTAAATGTTTCATTTTTTATAACATGTAATTTCTATATATTAATGTCTATACTTTTTATTGTAACATCTAAAGATGTAGGAAGAACTAAATAGGAGGAGCATCCCTCAGGTTCGTAGTAGACCACCCACATACATGTCTCCATCCCCTAGAAGATCAAAGGCTACCCATGATCTATTCTCTTCACCAGCCAGAGGGGAATGACTTTTTATTATGTTTCTTTGTTGTATTCCTATATGGCATTTGTGGACATATATTTTGTATTGCATATAGTTGACATTGTATGCCTATATGGCATTCTTGCAAGCCTATATGACTATTTTGTATATATGTTATACCTATATCGACAGATATTGATGTATGCCTATATGGATATTTGGTTAATACAAATCTTTTTTATTGATGGTGTCCATACTTGCATTATAAATCCACGTTTGAATGGATATTTGTAGATGGCTACTTCAAATATTTAAAGTCCAATTATATTACATAGGATGTTTGTTGATCCAATAAGCCATCTATTGTTATTCAAGTATCACCTAAACCTCATTTTGAAACTAAAAGATAAAAGTTGTATTTAAAATAAAAATGAATCATCATGTTGAACATAAAATATTCATATTCTTTATGAGTTGCTCAATTGAAAATATTCAAATGAGTATGCCAATCCATATTCTTTATGAGTTGATCAATTGAAAATATTTCTTAAGTTCTTGTTATTATACCATATTGGGATGCAAAGAGTATGTTTGTTGTTTTGAATAAGATAGTCAAAATCATATGCTTATGAGCACCTGATGACCATTGTGGTTATTAAATGTAATTCCTCTTGCATATAAGGCGAGGTTATGAGATTACATTGAGTCTTACCTAATTTTAGTATGCAACATAACATTGGGGCTATAGGCTTCCATAAGTCATCAACAATCAAGGATCAAGGTTGTCATTGAAGTCAAAGGGTCAAGGTTGCTTGTCATTGATGTCAAGGTTGATGCCATGATGTTGATAAGGTAATACAGTGATTCAAGGTAGGTGATGGTCATGAGGTGCATGATGTTGTGAATATGGTTTTCATGATAAGTTCTCTTAATTCATGTTGATGCTGCATAAGACAAACATGGTTCATATGATGCAAGGTTCATGTTCATGGTGGATGTGGTTTTGTTCATGCAAGGTTTTGTTGTGAATATGGTTTTCATGATAAGGTCTATCTTGAAAGGTTGATATGATGCAAGGTTCATATTCATGGTGGATGTGGTTTTGTTCTTACAATAAGAAGTTAGAGAAGACACAAGCTTCCATAATCATAATCTTATTGATAGTTAGGGTTTGCATATTAGGCATTAAACCCTAAAAAGAATCTACTTTTCTTAAGACTTTAAAATCCTCAATTGCTTGTCGTGTGTAAAGTGCACTTTTGTTTTAATTTAATATTGACTTATGATCAGAAGTTACTATCACTTAAATCAACCTACTAAAGGGTTTTTAAGTCATTAGTTCACTGGCCCTTCAACCTAACTCAATCAGCATCTCTGGTAAACTCTCATAAGCTCAAGCGCCATATCATAATCGAAGGTCATATTTAATTGATATGAGGGCAGGAAAAAGGATTGGAAGGTCAGTATTTAAAAGGAATTTAGAATACAAACAATCATCTCTATGCAGTTGAATTTGATGGGCATGCCTTTATAAAAGGCTAAAAGACAACTTTATCTAGGATATCATGGTATTTGTAGTGTTTGAAGATTGAAGACTAGTTAGTGTTTGTAGCTGGGACTGTTTCAGCATGTTTGGGTGTGAAACATGACCATGCCTAGCCTAAACATACCCATCTAGATGCATTGGAATTGTCAGTTTGGCTGCACGAGGAGAAGAACAAAAGTTACACCCCTTTGCAACTTTACACTGCCTCCTTTTGATAATTCTTGGGGCAGCAAAAAAACTTTCACCACGGGCAAACACCTCAGAGATATAAAAAACTGAGAGAGGTTATTGTAAAGGAACCCTATGTGATTGCGTTGGCTTAGATAGAATGTATCTAAGTGACATATTTTCTGAATAACAACTCGTCAAAGATTGCTACCTTTTTGCACTTTGGACTCTTCAGGGATATCACCGGTACAATGTAGCTCGGACTGTTTCGACATGTTTGGGTGCAAACCAGGACCATGCCTAGCCTAAACGTACCCATCTAGATGTGTTGGAACTATCAGTTTGGCCACATGAGGAGACGAACAAAAGTTACACCCCTTTGTAACTTTACACTGCCTCCTTCTAACAATTTTTGGGGTAGTAGAAAACCTTTCACCACGGGCAAATGCCTTAGAGATATAAAAAACTGAGAGAGGTTATTGTAGAGATACCCTACATGATCGCTTTGCCTCAGATAAAATATATCTAAGTGACACATTTTTTGAATAATAGCTCGTCAAAGATTGTTACCTTTTTGCACTTTGGACTCTTTAGGGATATCACCGATACAATGTAGCTCTGATTGTTTCGGCATGTTTGGGTGCAAAACAGGACCATGCCTAGCGTAAACATACCCATCCAGACATGTTGGAACTGTCAGTTTGGCTACACGAGGAGAAGAACAAAAGTTACACCCCTTTGCAACTTTACACTGCCTCCTGACAATTTTTGGGGCAGCAAAAACCCTTTCACCATGGGCAAACACTTTAGAGATATAAAAAACTGAGAGAGGTTATTGTAGAGGGACCCTACATGATCACTTTACCTTGGACAGAATGTATCTAACTGACACGGTTTATGAATAATAGATCGTCAAAGATTGCTGCCTTTTTACACTTTAGACTCTTCAGGGATATCGCCGGTACAATGTAGCTTGGATTGTTTCGGCATGTTTGGGTGCAAAAAAGGACCATGCCTAGCCTAAAGGTACCCATCCAGACATGTTGGAACTGTCAATTTGGCCACACGAGGAGAAGAATAAAAGTTACACCCCTTTGCAACTTTACACTGCTTCCTTCTGACAATTTTTGGGGCAGCAGAAAACCTTTCACCATGGGCAAACGCCTTAGAGATATAAAAAACTGAGAGAGGTTATTGTAGAGGGACTCTACATGATCATGTTTCCTTAGACAAAATGTTTCTAAGTGGTATGGTTTTCAAGTAACATCTCGTCAAAGATTGCTGCCTTTTTGCACTTTGAACTCTTCAGGGATATCGTTGGTATAATGTAGCTCAGACTGTTTCGACATGTTTGAGTAAAAAATAGGACCATGCTTAGTGTAAATGTACCCATCCAAACACGTTGGAATAGTCAGTTTGGTCACATCAGGAGCAGGACAAAAGTTACACCCCTTTGCAACTTTACATTACCTCCTTTTGACGATTTTTGGGCAGCAAAAACCTTTCACCACGGGAAAACGCCTCAGAGATATAAAAATTTGAGAGAGTTTATTAAAGAGGGACTCTACGTGATCGCGTTGCCTTAGATGGAATGTTTCTAAGTGACACGATTTTTGAGTAACATCTCGTCAAAGATTGCTACCTTTTTGCACTTTGGACTCTTCAGGGATATCGTCGATACAATGTAGCTCGGACTGTTTCGACATGTTTGGATGAAAAAAAAGACCATGCCTAGCATAAATGTACCCATCCGGACACATTGGAATAGTTATTTTAACCGCATCAAGAGCAGGACGAAAGTTACACCCCTTTGCAACTTTACACTACCTCCTTCTAACGATTTTTGGGGCAGCAGAAAACCTTTCACCACAGGCAAATGCCTCAGAGATATAAAAAATTGAGAGAGGTTATTGTAGAGGCACTCTATGTGATTGTGTTGCCTTAGATGGAATGTTTCTAAGTGACATGGTTTTCAAGTAACATCTCGTCAAAGATTGCTGCCTTTTTGCACTTTGGACGCTTCAGGGACATCGTCGATACAATGTAGCTCAGACTGTTTTGACATGTTTGGGTGAAAAACAAGACCATTCCTAGTGTAAATGTACACATCCAGATGTGTTGGAATAGTCTGTTTGGTCGCATCAGGAGCATGACAAAAGTTACACCCCTTTGCAACTTTACACTGCCTCCTTCTGATGATTTTTAGGGCAACAGAAAACCTTTCACCACGGGCAAATGCCTCAGAGATATAAAAACTGAGAGAGGTTATTGTAGAGGCACTCTACATGATCGTGTTGCCTTAGATAGAATGTTTCTACGTGAAATAATTTTCAAGTAACATCTTATCAAAGATTGTTACCTTTTTACACTTTGGACTCTTCAGGGATATCGTTGGTACAATGTAGCTCGGACTGTTTCAACATGTTTGGGTGAAAAAAGGACCATGACTAATGTAAATGTACCCATCTAGATGTGTTGGAATAGTCAGTTTGGTCACATCAAGAGCAGGACAAAAGTTACACCCCTTTGCAACTTTACACTGCCTCCTTTTGATGATTTTTGGGGCAACAGAAAACCTTTCACCATGGGCAATGCCTCAGAGATATAAAAAACTGAGAGAGGTTATTATAGAGGAAGTCTACGTGATCGTGTTGCCTTAGACAAAATATTTCTAAGTGACACAGTTTTTGAGTAACATCTCATCAAAGATTGTTACCTTTTTGCACTTTGGACTCTTCAGGGATATCGTCGGTACAATGTAGCTCAGACTATTTTGACATGTTTGGGTAAAAAATAGGACCATGCCTAGTGTAAATGTACCCATCCAGATGCATTGGAATAGTTAGTTTGGTCACATCAGGAGCAGGACACCAAAAATGCAAAAGTTGCTTTGTGCAACTTGACAACATTGACACTTTTTTGCAACATGACTCAAAGACTCAAACTGACCCCAAATGACTCAAAGTGACTTAAAACAAATTAAATGGTCTTAGAAGACCTTATTACATACAATTGACTCAATCAAAATAAAATTTTATTTTTTTACCCTTCTTGGAGGCATGACAACCTAGGTGCCCTTGCACCATTAGTGCAACTAAAGTAGATAAAGTTTTCCTATTAAGAAAAAGAGCTTCCCTTAGCTTCAAGAAATATAAATATTCTATACTAACAAGGCCAACCATGTGAAGGTGGAAGCTCATGTGGCCTCACCTAAGACCTAAGACATATGTAGTCTAGTAGACGCAGGACACCTAAGTCACCTATTTTCTAGTCTCTATCTACCTAGTTGACATATCATATATACCTAAGACACAATTAGAGACACCTATTATCTAGTTAGAAACCAAGACACCTAGAGACACCTATATTTTATATATTACCTAGATTTTATACATTATTCTCATGATCAACTTCATCCATCACTTAGGTCTAACCCCATGAAGCATAACATGATAATGTAAAAATGTGTATATGTGTAAAAATGCAATAGGAAATAAAAAAAGACAAACCTTACAAATTAATGTGCATACTTACTCAATGTAACATGACTTTACAAAATCAATGTGAATACTTACAAATTAATCCAACGAACCATCCAGGTCTGCTCTACTCTTTATTGTGTCAAGTATTGCTTCATGGTGAGACTCATGCACCTTCCACAAGCTTTTGTTCAAAGGTCTACCCCGATACTATATCAAATGAACATTGGATGCCATGACAAGGTTTGAGTAATGAAGAATCTTCTGATTCTTGTCAAAGTCCTAAAATAGCCAAACATTAACACTCTTATGTGGGTACCTTCTAAGCCATGTTCCAGTAATAACCACTGAGCTTGTAGGGTATTCGATGTTTTCTCCATCTGTAACTGGGGCCTCCAATTTCTTTTTAGCCTCAACACAATGACATAAGTAATAATTTGTTCCCTCTTCATTATCTTCATCTGCAATAACTGCATATATGTGCCCTACATTGATATGTGTAGCAAATTAGATGAAATTAATCAACATTTCAAAAACACTACAAATTAAGATGACATTAGCAATTTCAAAAACTATGCAAATAGATATATTACCTGGTTGAACTAGATCTGATATGTGGTCAAAGTCAACTGATGATTCCATCTGTGTTAGTTCTAGTGCCGTCAGGGGTTAATACGTGTCAAGTGGGCTAAGATAACTTAACTGCCATTCGTCAACCCACTCCTTTGACTCGCACTCATCCTAGGCTTGAATTGTATAGGAAGAACAAAAGCATGACATCTTTCACGTATGGATACTCCATGAACCTATAATTGAGCTTCTAAAAGAATGCATCTCACTTGATCTTGTCAGTGTAGAATAGTCCTCATATGGTGCAATGTTAGTATCATCTATCAACCAAAAAAATCTATGAACTGAAGACTTACCTTCATTACCTGGACCCATGGAATCATTACACCACTTGACAATCAATTTTGCATCTATCAACTTTGCATTGTCTTTATACTTTAACTCTTCTCATGCTATGGCTCTTTTGATACATGCTCCTACACCATCATGCTCCCCCTTTCCATACTCGGCCTCACAAAAGTTCCACATATGCTGAATACCTATAAAATTATGCCTCCTACTTAGCCAATAGAAATTTCACGAGTTCTTGAATTGTGATGCACAGTTATCTGACCATATGATATGCTAATTGAATGATATGCCCCTTCGTTTGACTACTTACTATAGTCGATGTAATCACATGCCGTGTTGCATTACTATCTTTTGTGCGTGAGGTGTTACCCACACTCTCATACGCACTCATTAGATTCTTGACAATAGATTTTTCACTTGAAGCCTCTGATGTTCTCAACCCAAGAATCTTCATGATGGACCTATACTTTATACTTCACATCATTTTAATAAATAGTTGACATCTTGCAGTCTCATTTAACTTTTCAAAGAACAATCTCCAAATCTTATTAGCATACCTTCTACAAGTGCATTTTGGAATCTTACCTTCCATTGGCTGCAAAATATTCTCATCAATATCAATCAAATACTTTAGCTTTCTATGCAAAATTCTAGGTGATGTTAAGTGAGGTAAATTTATCTCAACATTAGGAATTTCATCAATATTTAAATGAGATGGGCTAGATGGCATACCTTCGATCGAAGATGGAATAGATGACATACCTTAAGGTTGAGGTGGGAACGATGGTGTACCTCCTTCATCACATGTGAGTGATGATGTACTCTCAACTTGAGATGTGGTAGATGGTGTCCCTACATGTTGACTTACGGTAGAGGATGTGTCTCCAACTATGGTATTCAAATCTCTCATAGCACAAATTTTTTGCATTCGTTCTCTTTGTGCCGCCAATACCATCTCTTTGTGATGATTGTGGTTCCTCTTCAATTGGCATGTCTTCATTTATCATGTCCAATTTCCTCTTCTCACGAAGTTCCCTCATAGCCACTGCTTTCTTTGCATTCTTAGCTTCTATCTCTTCTTGTGTTGGTTTAATTCTTGATCGTTTCCTCGGCATGATGGAGAATTTGTCTGTAGCATGATAAAGAGACCAATATTAGTTCCTAAGAAATGAATCCATACAAATAACTAAAATATATGTTATTCAACCCTTCATAGTAAATGTACATACAATCATCATGTAAAAGAGTAAATGTCACTCAACCAAAATAGGTACAAAGCATACAAAGAAAATTATTGCAGCCATGAAAAGAGTACATGGGACTTCATGCTTGAAAAGGTTGAGGCAGACCCAATTTGACATGTTTGTTGTTACTAGGGCTACTAGGATTTGGAATTGAGAAGGTGTTTTGTTGGTACTAGGGATATTAGGATTTGGGTGGCTTGTTAAGGAATAGACAACAATTGTTGTGTCATGTGTATGTACAAATCATCATGAATAGGTGCATAAGGAATGTTCTAGCCCAAGATATGTGCATACAAATCATCATGTCATGTGCATACTTGTATGATCTTGGCACCTATTCATTTGTATTTTAACTTGTTAATATGACAAGATAATAGTGGGATTATATTTTTATTATGTTGTAAGGATTTATTCTTGTATAGTTTGACATCATGGTATGCTAAGGTTTATTTATTACACATAATTATTAAAGAGCCCAAGTGTAGAAAATATACATGGCATCATGTGAGATTGTAGGCTGCTTTCTTGATTGGGAATGTGTCTATTTTAAACATGTATGATAAAGCATGATAAAGTAATTCAAATAGAATTAAGGAAAATGTAAAGAACATGCATGTAAAGACTTGACATACCTAAAAAATGAAGATTCGAATGGAGAGAGTACCCAATTATGTAGTATTTTTTTCTTCTTGCATCAAAATCCTCAACAATTTGAGTTTTTCACCACTTGCTTCCTTTTCAATGTTAAATTGAATAACACTCATATATAATTACTAACAACGATACTATTAACCAATCTATAATGTTAAATTCCTAAAATTATATCACAATTAACATTGCAACACTACAAAAATTGAAACTTGAATAGATATATATCAAACTTGGTGTGAAAACTATGTTATTTCATCCTCAAGTTGGTAAAGCAGAAAAGGTGGTGGAAAGATCATGGAAAGGTGGTAGAATGTGTAAAATGTGCATGTGAACTTCCCAACAACATGAAAGCACTTCTTTTTTGTCAGAACATGCGCATAATCAACATGAAAATAGAGCATGTGGGCCTGGATCACGGGGGTCAACACTTTTTTACCATTTCTATAGAAGGACAAAATGCGAGTGCGTTATAATGCGCTCATGTTTTGTCCTGCTATAGATTGATCCATAAATATTTGTGCCTATCTCACCTTTGATAGCACCTTTACAATATCTCACCTCTAGTTCCATTAGCTCATGTTCTATATCTCACTTATCTCCCCCCCTCACCTCTCTACCTCTACCCTCTCTATGTCTCTCAGTCGCTCCTTGTCTACCTCAACCCTAAACCCTAAACCTTATCCCTAAACCCTAATCCCTCAACACTATCCCTATTCCTAAACCCTCAATGGGCTTGATACTATACCTTAAACCCTAATCCGTTATCTCTAAACCCTCCAACCCTATCCCTAATCCTTATACCCTCGACCCTCAACCCTATCCCTAAACCCTCAACCATCGAACCTCAACCCTCAACCCTCAACGTCAAACCCTAATCCCTCAACCCTTAACTCTAATCCCTCGACCCTCAACCCTATCCCTAAACCCTAAACCCTAAATCCTCAACCCTCAACCCTCAACATTAAATCCTAATCCCTCAACCCTTCACTCTAATCCCTCAACCCTAAACCCTATCCCTAAACCCTCAACACTATACCTTAAACCCTAATCCCTCAACCCTCAACCCTAAACCTTATCTTTAAACCCTAATCCCTCAACCCTCAACTATAATCCCTCATCCCTAAACCCTAAATGCTATCCCTATTCCTAAACCCTCAACGGGCTCGATACTATGCCTTAAACCCTAATCCCTTATCCCTAAACCCTCCAACCCTATCCCTAATCCTTATACCCTCGACACTCTACTTTAACCCTAATCCCTCAACCCTCAACCCTATCCTGAAAACCTCAACCCTCAAACCTCAATGTACTCAACCCTCAATGTCAAACCCTAATCCCTCAACCCTTAACTCTGATCCCTCGACCCTCAACCCTATCCCTAAACCCTCAACCCTAAAACCTCAACCCTCAACACTCAACGTCAAACCCTAATCCCTCAACCCTTAACTCTAATCCCTCAACCCTAAATCCTAAACACTATCCCTATTCCTAAACCCTCAATGGGCTTGATACTATACCTTAAACCCTAATCCCTTATCCCTAAACCCTCCAACCCTATCCCTAATCCTTATACTCTCGATAATCTACTTTAACCCTAATCCCTCGACCCTCAACCCTATCCCTAAACCCTAAACCCTAAAGCCTCAACCCTCAACCCTCAGCATCAAATCCTAATCTCTCAACCCTTCACTCTAATCCCTCAACCCTAAACCCTATCCCTAAACCCTCAACACTATACCTTAAACCCTAATCCCTCAACCCTAAACCCTAATCCCTCAACCCTCAACCCTCAACCCTAATCCCTCAACCCTCAACTCTAATCCCTCATCCCTAAACCCTAAATGCTATCCCTATTCCTAAACCCTCAACGGGATCGATACTATAACTTAAACCCTAATCCCTTATCCCTAAACCCTCCAACCCTATCCCTAATCCTTATACCCTCGACACTCTACTTTAATCCTAATCCCTCGACCCTCAACCCTATCCCTAAACCCTCAACCCTCGAACCTCAATGTACTCAACCCTCAACGTCAAACCCTAATCCCTCAACCCTTAACTCTAATCCCTCGACCCTCAACCCTATCCTTAAAACCTCAACCCTCAACACTCAACGTCAAACCCTAATCCCTCAACCCTTAACTCTAATCCCTCAACCCTAAACCCTATCCCTAAACCCTAAACACTATCCCTATTCCTAAAGCCTCAATGGGCTCGATACTATACCTTAAACCCTAATCCCTTATCCCTTATCCCTAAACCCTCCAACCCTATCCCTAATCCTTATACCCTTGACACTCTACTTTAACCCTAATCCCTTGACCCTCAAACCTATCCCTAAACCCTCGACCCTCGAACCTCAACCCTCAACCCTCAACCCTCAACATCAAACCCAAATCCCTCAACCCTTAACTCTAATCCCTCGGCACTCAACCCTATCCCTCAACCCTAAACCCTAAAGCCTCAACCCTCAACCCTCAACCCTCAATGTCAAATCCTAATCCCTCAACCCTTCACTCTAATCTGTCAACCCTAAACCCTATCCCTAAACCCTCAACACTATACCTTAAACCCCAATCCCTTAACCCTCAACCCTAAACCCTAATCCCTCAACCCTCAACTCTAATCCCTCATCCCTAAACCCTAAATGCTATTCCTATTCCTAAACCCTCAACGGGCTTGATACTATACCTTAAACCCTAATCCCTTATCCCTAAACCCTCCAACCCTATCCCTAATCCTTATACCCTCAATACTCTACTTTAACCCTAATCCCTCGACCCTCAACCCTATCCCTAAACCCTCAACCCTCAAACCTCAATGTACTCAACCCTCAACATCAAACCCTAATCCCTCAACCCTTAACTCTGATCCCTCGACCCTCAACGCTATTCCTAAACCCTCAACCCTAAAACCTCAACCCTTGATGCAGGAGCATCCAGTGGTGTAAGGGCAATCTTGCATCACCCAAAAAAGATGTGTTTCAAAATTGTTGATGTTCTTTCCATTTCTTTTCAAAATTTGTGGTTCTGGTTCCATAATCGCTTGAATAATGATGTAGGACTTTCAGTTTTTCCAAACTGCTAAAAATAGTAACCTGCTATTTTTAGAAAGTTTGTATTTGGACATGGATTGAAGTGAAAATTTATAGGAAGTTACATAATAGAAATATAAAACCTTTGGCAAAGGAATCATGGAAAAATCATTTGCGAACTGAAAGATATTAAAGTTTTCGTTTCCTGAAAAATACTTGAAAATTATTCAAACTCAGGTTTGAGGCACTAAACGGCCCCGTACAGGCTCAAAAATAGATAGAATCGGAAGAGCAAGTTCTTAGCGTGTAGAGAACTCTACGAGCTTTCTGACGCATAAAACGGTTCGTCAATCAGACACTCAGATCAAAAGTTATGGCTCCCAGAAGTTGACCTATTTTTGGAGGGAGATGCAAATTTCGAAATTAGGTTGTTGGCCACCAAAAAGGCTATTAATAACCATTTTTGAGAACCCTGGGTAGTAGTAGAGTTAAGGGAGAGAGTCAATAATAGGTGAGAAAATAGAAACCCTAGCTAATTTGGGGTTACAGAAGGCGGATGATTCCAGAGTCTTGTGAGACGAAGCTATAATGTGTTGCAGCGTGTGGAGGGTTGATTCCTCTGATTGTAATTGAGCTTCTGTAATGTAATAAGTTGTCCAAATCAATAAAAGAAAATTCTATTTTCTGTGTTCAATTTTTGTTGTTGTGTGTTTTGTGATTTACCCCCTTCATCAAGTGGTATCAGAGCGAGGGTTCCTGAGTGTGCAGACAGATCGCCGACTGTGAGGTAGTTTGCACCAGGACCTAAGGTTGTGGGTTTGCTGCAGAGATCAAGATGCCTCCATGAAGAAATTGTATTGGGAGGAATGCTTTGATGGAAGAGGGTTTTAGAGCCCTACAAAGGCAAATTGATGCATTGCAAGAGGAGCTGCGAAGAGGGTTTGAGCTGAGAACAAGAGAAGAAAGTGAAGATGAAGTTGAAGAAGAGCTATCTGAGGATGAACAAGAAGCTGCAGGAGATCCTGCAGAAGTTAGGTTGTTGAGGGCCATTTTGAAGATCTGAAAGAGGCCTAGGATTGAAGTTTCTACATATTCTAGAGATTTGAATCCAGAACAGCTTATTGATTAGATCAATGACATGGAGGAATATTTCGAGTATGAAGATGTAGAAGACCCAGATCGGGTCAAGTTTGCAAACCAAAATTGAAGGGCCATGCTAATATTTGGTGGAAGGAGGTCCAGTTAGAGGGGAACAGAAGAGGAAAAGGAAAGATCACCAGATGGGATCAGATGGTGGAGAAACTAAAGAAGCAGTTCATTCCTATGGACTATGAGATGGAGTTGCTGAAGAAGCTGCAAGGACTGAAGCAAGGTAACAAGTCTGTTAAGGAGTATACAGAAGAGTTTTATAAAATTACTATTAGGATAGGCCATGCAGAGCCCAACAAGGAGAAGGTAGCCCGTTACATTAATGGGTTGAGGCCAAGTATTCAAGAGGAGTTGAGCCTCGTCAGAATGACCACCATAGAAGATGCATACCAGTTTTCCCTAAAGGTGGAAGAGAAGCTGAATAAAAGATTTGATAGAAAGCAAAGGGGAAGAGGTCAAGGCAGAAGGACTAGTGGAAGACCCTATGGGGGCCAAAATGAAGATTCAAAGAAAAGTGAAGAAGCTGGCACCAGTCAAAATCAGAGAGGAGATAATACCTACTGCCCTTGTGACCAGAACAATGGTGAGCAAAGAGGAAGAGGAATAGGTAGACCTGGGCAAGGACCCAGAAGAGGAGGTTTCAGAGGAACCTATTTCCAATGTGGAGAAGAAGGGCATCAAGCATACGAGTGTCCGCAACATCAAGGAAGGACAAATAGAAGACCTGAAGGCAATGCATGAGTTGTACATGTAGATGAAGATGCACATTTTGAACATTCTAAAGATGCTGAAAGGGGAGAAACCCTAGTTGTTAGAAGAACCTTGCTGAATGAGGAGAAAGAACCCAATCAAAGGAAGAGTTTGTTCCGCACAAGGTGCAAATGTGAAGGTAAGTGTTGTGATATTATTATTGACAGTGGAAGCACTGATAATCTTGTTTCAGAGGAGATGGTTGACAAGTTGAAGTTGACAAGAAAGCATCCACATCCATATCGGATTACATGGTTGCAGAAGGACCATAGAGCTTTGGTCAATGAATAGTTTTTAGTGAAGTTCAAGATTGGTGACTACCATGATGAGGTGTTGTGTGATATCATACCAATGGATGCATGTCATATGTTGTTGGGGAGGCCGTGGCAGTATGATAGGAGCACTGTCCATGATGGTCGTGCAAACACATATTCCTAACAAAGGATGGAGTTCGTCATAAGTTGAAGCCTTTGAAGGACGTGGAAGAAAAGGTATGTAGTACTACCATAATTTGCCTACTAGATGGTAGAAAATTTTTGGAGGGTATGAAGCATGAGCGTCATTGCTTTGCATTGATTCCTAATATTAGTCAAGAGAACTGTGAAGATGTACCAGTAGAAGTTTCAGATATGTTGGAAGAGTTCTAGGACATTATCTTTGATAATGTACCAGAAGGTTTACCACCAGCAAGGAAGATAAGTCATCAAATGGATTTGATACAAGGAGCCAGTTTGCCAAACAAGGCAGCCCACAGAATGACCCCTGCAGAGAATGAAGAGTTAAATAGACAAGTTCAGGAGTTGTTGAGGAAGGGACTGATAAGGGAGAGCCTAAGTCCATGTGTGGTACCTGCAATACTAGCACCAAAGAAGGATGGAGAATGGAGGATGTGTACAGACTCTTGAGGCATCAACAAGATAATGATCAAGTATAGATTTCCATTGCCAAGAATGGATGACATCATGGATTGTTTGAGTGGAGCCAAGTGCTTCAGAAAAATTAACCTTAAGAGTGGGTATCACCAAATCCATATCAGAGAAGGAGATGAATGGAAGACAACCTTCAAGACAAAGGAAGGTTTGTATGAGTTGTTAGTCATGCCATTTGGGCTAACCAATGCACCGAGCACATTCATGCGGCTCATG
Source organism: Cunninghamia lanceolata (assembly GCA_027924645.1). Lineage (NCBI taxonomy): Eukaryota > Viridiplantae > Streptophyta > Pinopsida > Cupressales > Cupressaceae > Cunninghamia > Cunninghamia lanceolata. The sequence goes on along the minus strand of BSBN01000564.1, from coordinate 6,699,167 downwards.
AACAAGGTACTGAAAGAATTTTTGGGAAGTTTTGTTATTGTTTATTTGGATGATATTTTGATTTTCAGTAAGACTTGGGATGAGCATCTGATGCATATCAGAAGAGTTCTAGAGAAGTTGAGGGAGGGAAGTTGCTGATTAATCTGAAGAAATGTAGTTTTGCAAAGGAGTTTGTATACCTAGGATTTGTTGTCTTAGAGGAAGGTCTTAAGATGGACAAAAAAAAGTAAGGGCTATCATTGAATGGCCTATGCCAAGGAGTGTAATGGAGGTAAGATCTTTTCATGGCTTGGCAAGTTTTTACAGAAAGTTTATCAGGAATTTTAGTAGCATTTGTGCACCCCTAACTAAGACAATGAGAGGGGATAGAAAAGAGTTTAGATGGACTAAAGGAGCAGACAAGAGCTTTGATACATTGAAGCAGAAAGTTATAGAACAACCTATATTGGCACTTCCAGATTTCAATAAGGTATTTCAGGTAGATTGTGATGCTAGTGGTAGTGGTATAGGAGTTGTTTTGAGCCAAGAAGGTAAGCCCAATTAGATTTTTTAGTGAGAAGCTTAATGATGCTAAGAAAAAGTATTCTATTTATGATCAGGAATTTTATGCAATAGTTTAGGCTTTGAAGAAATGGAGACATTATTTGTTTCCAAAAGAGTTTGTTTTATATACTGATCATCAGGCCTTGCAGTATCTTAATAGTCAAGGGAAGTTGAACCAAAGGCACTTAAAATGGTTTGAGTTTTTGCAAAGCCTTACTTTTATTTTGAAGCACAAAAGTGGGAAGTCCAACAAAGTTGCAGATGCCTTGAGCAGAAGGCAAAATTTGTTGACAAAAATGAAGATAGAGGTTGTTGGGTTCGATGAGCTCAAAAGTTTATATCCCGAGGACCCAAATTTTGCAGAGGCCTGGAAAGCTTGTTTGGAACCTGTTACTTTGGACAGGACAAAATGGTTGGATTTCATAATCCAAGATGGCATGTTGTTTAGAGGAAGCTAGTTGTGCATTCCAAGGAGTTCCATGAGAGGGAACCTGATTAAGGAGAAGCATAGTGGAGGATTGGCTGGACACTTTGGTCGAGATAAGACCATTGCTATTGTTGGTGAAAATTATTATTGGCCACAGTTGTAGTAGGATGTGAGCAAATTTGTGCAGAGTTGCAGAGTATGTCAGATGGCAAAAGGAGCAAGTCAGAATATAGGTCTATATCAGCCATTACCTGTACCAGAGAAGCCATGGGATGATATCAGTATGGATTTTGTTCTTGGTTTACCAAGGACACAGAGAGGACATGATTCCATTTTTGTGGTGGTGGACAGATTCTCAAAGATAGCATATTTTATTCCTTGCAGGAAGACTAATGATGTTGTTCATATTGCTGAATTATTTTTCAGAGAGGTGGTGAGATTACACGGTCTACCAAAGAGCATAGTTTCAGATCGAGATACTAAGTTTGTTGGTTATTTCTAGAGGACATTGTGGAAGAAGTTGAAGATAAATTTGAAGTTTAGTTCCGTACACCATCCATAGACTGATGGACAGACATAAGTGGTGAATAGGAGTTTGGGTAACCTGCTACGATGCTTAATAGGAGATAAGCCCAAGGGATGGGATTTGATTTTACCACAGGTAGAATTTGCTTACAACAATTCTGTCAATAGGAGTATTGGTAAATCACCATTCCAGATTGTATATGGAAATAGTCCAAGAAATGCTTCAAAGTTAAAGAATCTGGACAAAGGAGAAAAGACAAGTACCGAGGCTAAAGACTTTGCAGAACACCTGAAGAATTTGTATGAAGAGGTGAGAAAGCACATTAATAAGATGAATATTCAGTACATGGCTAAGGTAGATCAGAAGAGGAAGTATAAGGAGTTCCAGGTAGGAGATGAAGTCATGGTTCACTTGAGAAAAGAAAGGTTCCCAATTGGAACATATAATAAGTTGAAAAATGAAGAAATTTGGACTGTGCAGAATCCTGAAGAAGCATGATTCAGGGAATGCATATGAGGTAGAGTTGCCAAGTGGGATTAATATTTCCCCTGTGTTTAACATTACTGATTTAATAGAATATCATGGGGGTGGCACAGAGGATGGAACAACAGAAGAACAGTGGAGTATTCGAGCATCTACTTCAACGAAGGAGATAGAAGAGATCTTGGATAGCCGTGTGGGAAGAAGTACTTAGAATAGGCAATATGAAGAATATTTGGTGAAATGGAAAGGAAGACCTGTTGAAGATTCTTCTTGGTTGTCTAAGGCAGAGGTTGACCGTTTAGGTTTTCCTCACACAAACACCTGAGACGTGATAGGGTCACTTCTCAAATTACCCTGGGTGTCTGATGTAGGAGCATCCAGTGGTGTAAGGGCAATCTTACATCACCCAAAAAAGATGTGTTTCAAAATTTTTGATGTTCTTTCCATTTCTTTTCAAAATTTGTGGTTCTGGTTCCATAAGCGCTTGAATAATGATGTAGAACTTTCAGTTTTTCCAAACTGCTAAAAATAGTAACCTGCTATTTTTAGAAAGTTTGCATTTGGGCACAGATTGAAGTCAAAATTTACAAGAAGTTACATAACAGAAATATAAGACCTTTGGTGAAGGAATCACACAAAAATCATTTGTGAGTTGAAAGATATTAAAGTTTTTGTTTCTCAAAAAATGCCTGAAAATTATTCAAACTCAGGTTTGAGGCACTAAATGGCCCCGTACGGGCTCGAAAATGGCTAGAACCGGTAGAACAGGTTCTTGGTGCGTAGAGCACTCTGCAGCTTTCTGACGCATAAAATGGTTCGTCAATCAAACACCTGGATCAAAAGTTATGGCTCCCAGAAGTTGACCTATTTTTGGAGGGAGATGCAAATTTTAAAATTAGGTTGTTGCCTGCCAAAAAGGCTATTAATAACCATTTTTGGGAACCCTGGGTAGTAGTAGAGTTAAGGGGGGAAGCGTAGAGTCAAGAATAGGTGGGAAAATAGAAACCCTAGCTAATTTAGGGTTACAGAAGGCGGATGATTCCAGAGTCTTGTGAGAGGAAGCTGTAATGTGTTGTAGCATGTGGAGGGTTGATTCCTCTGATTGTAATTGAGCTTCTGTAATGTAATAAGTTGTCCAAATCAATAAAAGAAAGTTCTATTTTCTGTGTTCAATTTCTGTTGTTGTGTGTTTTGTGATTTACCCCCCTTCATCAACCCTCAACACTCAACGTCAAACCCTAATACCTCAACCCTTAACTCTAATCCCTCAACCCTAAACCCTATCCCTAAAGCCTCAAGACTATACCTTAAACCCTAATACCTCAACCCTAAACCCTATCCCTAAGCCCTAATCCATCAACCCTCAACCCTAATCCATAAATCCTCAACCCTAATCCCTCATCCCTAAACCCTAAACACTATCCCTATTCCTAAACCCTCAATGGGATCGATACTATCCCTCAACCCTTAACCCTTAAAACTTGAACCCTATAACCTATCCCTACACCCTCGACACTCGACTCTATATCTTAAACCCTAATCCCTTAACCCTTATCCCTAAAGCCTCAACCCTAAATCCTTAAACGTTCAACCCTAAACCCTATCCCTAATCCCTCTACCCTCGACACTCTACTTTAACCCTAATCCCTTGACCCTAAACCCTATCCCTAAACCCTCAATCCTCAACCCTCAACATTAAACCCTAATTCATCAACCCTAAACCCTAATCCCTCAAACCTAAACCCTATCCCTAAACCATCAACCCTCAACACTATACCTTAAACCCTAATCCCTATCCCTCAACCCTTAACCCTTAAAACTTAAACCCTATCCCTACACCCTCAACACTCGACACTATATCTTAAGCCTTAAACCCTCATCCCTAAATCCTCAACCCTCAATCCTTAAACCTTCAACCCTAAACCCTATCCCTAATCCCTCTACCCTTGACACTCTAACCCTAACCTCGACATTAAACACTAATCTGTCAACCCTAAACCCTCAACACTATACCTTAAACCCTAATCCATCAACCCTAAAACCTAATCCCTCAACCCTCAACCCTAAACACTATCAATAAACCCTCAACCCTCGACACTATACCTCAAACCCTAATCCCTCATCCTTAAACCCTAAATGCTATCCCTATTCCTAAACCATCAACCCTCGACACTATACCTTAAACCCTAATCCCTTATCCCTAAACCCTAAACCCTATCCCTCAACCCTTAACCCTTAAAACTTAAACCCTAAAACCTATCCATAAACCATCGACACTCAACACTATATCTTAAACCCCAATCCCTTAACCCTCAACCCTAAAGCCTCAACCCTCAATCGTTAAACCTTCAACCCTAAACCCTATCCCTAATCCCTCTACCCTCAACACTCTACTTTAACCCTAATCCCTTGACCATCAACCCTATCCCTAAACCCTCAACCCTCAACTCTCAACATTAAACCCTAATCCATCAACCATAAATCCTAATCCATCAACCCTAAAACCTAATCCTAAACCCTCAACCCTCAACAATATTCCTTAAACCCTAATTCATCAACCCTAAACCATAATCCCTCAACCCTCAACCCTATCCCTAAACCCTCAACCCTCAACACTATTCCTTAAACCCTAATCCCTCAAATCTAAACCCTAATCTCTCAACCCTAAACCCTAAACCCTATCCTTAAACACTCAAGCCTTAGCAAGTTATACCTTAAACCTTAATCCCTCAACCCTCAACCCTAATCCCTCATCCCTAAACCCTAAATGTTATCCCTGTTCCTAAACCCTCAACCCAAGACACTATACCTTAAACCCTAATCCCTTACCCCTAAACCTTAAACCCTATCCCTCAACCCTTAACCCTTAAACCTTAAACCCTAAAACCTATCCCTAAACCTTCAACCCTATACCCTTAACAATATACTTAAGCCTTAATACCTCAATCATCAATCTTATACCTTAAACCTAAAGCCTACACCCTCAAACCCTCATCCCTAGACCATATAACCTCAACCTTATATCCTAAACCTTGAATATTGTGCCTCAACCATATACTTAAATTAAACCTAAACCATACGTGCTCTCAACCCAAGTCACCCTATGCCTTATATACCCTCAATCCATATCGTAAACCCTAAACCCTAATCCCCATGCCTTACACACTTAATCTTATACACTCAACAACCTGAATATTAACCGTCAACTGTAACCCTCAACCCTCTACCCTCTACCTATTACTTAAGCCCTAATCCCTCAACCCTCAACCCTCAAAACTATACAGGCTTAGGTCCTTATATACACTAAACCCAAAACACTTACATACATACATGCATACATACAAACATACATACATACAAAGATGCATACATACAAGCATGCATACATGTACATACATACAAGCATGCATACATACCTACAAGAATAGAAAGAAACATCCATGAAACATACTTATGAAATTTGAACATATCTCATTCAAAGGAAGACATAACGCGAGTGTGTTATAATGCACTTGCGTTATGTCAAACTGGGAAAACACCGACAAACATGCAAAAAAGCAAAAAAGCACAACATAACGCACTCGTGTTATGTTGTGCTTTGGGAATCCCAAGCCTTGGGCTTGGGATTTGCTTTAGATTTCCAACCCAAAGGCTTGGAGTGCCTTTTCAACATCCACATACGTGTTTTTGCAGATTCTTCAAGATTTCACATAATTTTGTTCGTGCTAACCCTCAGATTTGCACGTGTTTCAAGGTCAAACAAATCAAACACCTGGGTAATGTTAGGCTTTCTCTTATCTATTTAACGATGTATTTTTTTGCACATTTTGACAATGTTAAGCCTTTCATCTTTAATGTCTTTTGTTTGTGTGTCCGATTTTGGGCAAAAACCACTATTTGGTCTTTTTTCATTGTAAATTAACCATTCATTGAAATTTTAAAAAAATTACATATTTAGAAACTAGACTCCATTCTACACATATTAAAAAAAAGAAAAAAATGATTTTCAATTAGTTTTCAAAATTTATAGGGGTAGCATGGCCAAAATTTTATTTTTTAGGATGTGTCCACTTTGAAAATTAGTAAAAAATCAAATATTCATAAAAAAATTATCAAAAAAATAAGGCATAAACTACATGCTATTAGCTAATTTCTCACTGAAGCGATTTTTAAAATACCAAAAAAAAGTTAACCTTTTGAGGGAGCCACAAAACATGCTATGTTATGTTTTTTTGACAGAAACAACACCAATTTCTGTGGCTCCCTCTTTTGAACCCTTTAATCTATACCATTTAAAAAAAAATAGTAGTTTAGAAAGTAGATTTGGAGTACTACGAACATTGTTTTGGTTACATCTCCAAATTTTGAGTGTAACTATGCTCAATTTCTCATCCAAGGCCAGCATTTCCTGATTTCAGAAAAAAAAAAAAGTGGCCACTTAAGACCCCTTTTTGGCCCCCCATCTTCTTGCACTTACCCCTTTTGACTTTTATAAAGGATAATGATCTATTTAAAATAAGAACAACTTGCTATAGAATAGGCACTAAAAGGTTTTGTGATAATGTAATTATGTTATAAGAATAATTTTGAATTAATTAGATTATGAAATATAATACTCAAAATAAAAATCACACGTCACAGAATATTCCTTACTCTTAGTCTATTGGGATACCAAATATGGCATAACTTGTTTCCAAATAGTATATAATAGTTATATTTCAACTAAATTTGATGATATAAATGTTTAGTTTTTGAAAGGAGAATCAAAACCTAGAGGATCAATCAATGTGACAATATATCAATAGACATAGTCAAGGATAAGGGGCAAAATGAATACAATCTCACCTTACAACTTAACACCATACAAAGTGAACCTATTGGCCTTACATATATCTATCTATCTATCTTGAATGTTATTGTGGGTTAGTGGTAGTTAAATACAAAAAAATTATTAACAAAACCTTTTAGCAAGAGAAAGAAGCCAATGGAAGGAATTTCATGAGAATGTTAGGAAAAATGATTAGTATGAAAATTCTCTCAAATACCACTTGTAAAAAAATGATTAGAATTTCCTAACCTACTCTGATACCATATTAAAAATTAAGATCTTAGGATACTAATCATTACAGATAAAATATAAAATAAATAAAATGAGAATTATATAAGCATAGATTTAACACATTACACAACATACACATGGGAAAACCCTTCTAGGTCCCATAAAACACCATTTTATTATAAAACACTTACAAACTTGTCTATAAAAGTATAGATAGACCTAGAGATACACTTCTCCTCACTTTCGTGGCCAATAATACCTCATGTGCATAGTGATAGAATTCACTATAAAACTTCAAATTCGCTTACCTTTCAATGAGAGATAAGCTCCTTAAATATAGGAGAAGGGGTGACAAAATACCTAGAAGGGTATTAGTCACACTTTTTCAAAATAACCATTTGTAAATAATTAATAATCTAATATTTATTATATAATTAATTATTAAATGGTATATGCTTTATAAAACATCATAAACATGAGGTCTTATAACCTTATATTATAAAAATATATAAATGTTATAAGGGTATGACCCTAATAACATTATGTTCTAATAGGAATGAATTGCCTTCTTGTATGAGTGATGGATATAGGGCAAAGACTCATCCCAAGCCTTTGGCATCCTACCATTATAAACACATATGATTTATACAAATGTACTAGCACCACCTCTATTTATCCATCTAATTGGGGATGAAAGGTCATGATTTTCTAGATTTTACTATCCATATTTCTCCCATAAACTGTATAAAAACTTACTCACAATTAAAGATAATCCCTATCTGATACAATTGATCTTAGTAGGCCATAGTGCATCCAAATTTTTCTAAAGAACAAAGATGTTGTCTCTTTCCTTGTTATTTTTTCTTGCATGGGGATAATACATGCATCTTGTTGAACTTATCCACCACAACAAATAAATAATCACATCCATGATTGTTGACTAGTGATCTCCTCATGAAACCCATGGAAACATTTTCCCATGGTTTAGTAGGTATCGTAAGAGGTGTATAGATTCCTTCTTTCCACATCTTGGATTTGCAAGTGTCACATAACTTGCATCCTCTAATAAAATTTATTACTTCTACTTTCATTCTAGGCTAATACACATACCTTTACAAATGAGCCATTATTTTTCTAATGCCAAAATGATTTTCAACTTTGGAGATATGTGCCTCCCTCATAAGTAGATTATGTTGTGCCTTTGGCACACATAATATTCCTAACCTATAAAGTAATCCTTCCTTAAGGTAGAAATTATCTCTTTCTTTTGTAACCCCTTGTTTTTAGATCTATTTGTACTTCTCAAAATATGAGCCTTTCTCATACTTTTTTCTTCATAGACTTGTCTATTGAATGGCTCCAATTGTGTGATTAGTAAGAGATGTGATGCAGGAGCATCCTAGGTTGTAGAGCAATCTTACATCAACCAAAAAAATATTACATTCTTTTTCTTTTTCTTTCATTTCAATTTAGTTCTGTCATTTACAGTTCAACATTTTCTACTGCATTTTACCGCATCCTCATATCAGAGCTTGTGGAGCAGGAATTAAATTCTATGCCATGTCAACTACATCATACTAGATTTTAGGAGATTTGGATTCATCTACAGAAAGTTATCACTATCAAAAGATCATCAGCTTTCACAGAGCAAAGCATTCATGCAATCAGTTGAGAGTCAAAGGTTTGTGGAGAACATCCATGACTTGCGAGCCTAATGGAACATCATACATGGAAAACAAGGACCAGATAGACCTTCTTTGAGGTCTGCACCAAGTTTCATTCATTTGCGGAGAAATATCATATGTTGTAGGCCGACCTACATGTTTTCTACATGTTACATCATTCATTGGAGTTCGTAACCTCTTGGGTTGACACAGAGGATTTTATGAGCTTGAAGATGATATATATACATCTCCTAGATGCATTAGAAAGTAATTCATTCATATCTGATGATGGTATAGAGTAGAAAGATAGATTCTTTTTGGAAGGCACTTCAATGCCACATCTTTCATTTCTGTTGTAACCCGGACAGCAGGCGTGTGAGCCCTTTGATTGTAGCCCACATGCTTTAGGCATATAAGCATTTTGATTATATGATATAGTGAGCATTTGAATCTTCCATTGCATTCTATATTTGTAGTGCCCCTCATTCTTCTTTCTGATAGACTGATAGTTATTCCTTTTGATCTAGACATTATGACATCTTGTTGGTGATGGATTTACTATTTTGGTGTTAGTTGTTGATACTTATTGATGTTGACTTACTGCTATGATGACACTTGATGATACTGTTAGTACTATTGTTTTATGCTTATGTTATGTTCAGTATGGACTTAATTGACTATGTGGATCCATCTTACCGTATGCATTATGTGATCATTTGATGATGTTCTTATCTAGTTGTTCAGTTACTAATGAATATGCATGATGTGGTTACTTGTTGATGTGATTTGTGGAGGGAATAGTGTCGCATTACTCATGCGTGAGTACCCTGCTATGCTACGATTCTCTTCCATGGTGTCTGATTAGATGATTATATATATATGCTTGACCATTTCATTTGTTGTAGGTACCAGGCATCGACTCCACCTGAATCGATAGGTTTGAGTGTGCATTAAATCCAATGGAGAATTGATGAATGGAGATGACATAAGGTCCCTTAGCTTGTCACCATCCTTGAAGAGGATGAGTTTTCATGTCATGTGATCTGTAAATCTTGTTGGTTGGGCATAATAGTCAGTCACCTTTGGTGAGGCTTGTTCGGTCATGCTTGGTCATCTGTTATTGTTTGGGATTAGACAGTTTTAGTTGTAACTGTTGGATTATGTTTTGATCTATCGTTGTCGTAGCATAAATTTTGGTCTTAAGAGAACATTGTTAATAATAATAATAATAATAATAATTTCTAGGAAAATATAACATTTACATATATAAGAATTTAATTGATAAAGTTAAATAATAAATTTTAGTGTTTTTGAGTTGTCATTAAACTCATGAAATACCAAAATTAAATTATTGTTGAGAGTTGTTTTAAAAATATTCTATTTCTAATTTAAGATTAATAAATAAGAATAATATGGGTGTCAGAAAATCTTGTTTGGTATATTTCAATTAAACTAAATTTGAGTTGTTGCTGGGTGGTAATGGGAATTTATTGTGAGGTAGTGGGAGCTCTATAGCGGGAAGGGAAGTTATTGTGTGGCTATTTTTATGTTTTGAAGTGCATATTTGGGGGATTCAGGGGATTTTGGGAGGGGACATGGTTTTCTGAGTTTTCAAAAAAGATTGGTAAAATTTGGTTTTGGGAAAAGATATTCGATTGGGAGATCGAGAAGGGAAAATTATGCTTTGGTGGTTGCAGCAGTGGACCCCGACAACAAACCTCTAGTACAAAGGACCTAGGTTTCTTCACAATCTGTATATATCTCTGTTTGATGAATTATGTTTTAAAATTTTGCCAATTGTATTACTTGATAGTTCTAAATCCAATAAATTGGTTCAATTAGGGGTCTATGTTTAAATATCTTCATTCATGTATTTAAATCATGATATGGGGCTTGTTTTCAGTTTGCATCAATGAAGAAAATTTGAGGAATTTTACTATAGAACATTATCAGATCAGTGTGCTTTCTATTTATTGCATGTATGCTTCATGTCCTCAACCATTGTGTTGAAGCCAGTGAATCAACTCAGCTTTGGGACTGGCTGAGAGCATGACCCTTGCATTTTCAAATGGGTTTATATCATCAGTGGGTTCTTTGGTAGTTGCAAATAGCAATGATTGGAGCAAGTGAATCCCCAACAGTCAATTTTCTAATTTATTATCATGACTTACCTTCCAATTCATATGGAACATCTCCTGCAAGCATCGCATCATTTGAATGATTCTATAGCCCTTTTAGTAAACTAGTTTAATTTAATTATGCCTATCTTACCATCGCTGGGTATCTGGCATCGTTAGAGTGAAAGTTGGGGCATCAATGTTGGCCAACCTGGGCAAGGAGGTCAACTTAGCAGTCATCATGATCAACTGTAGGTATAGTGCGATAAGGGTTACAAATGAGATTGAAGTATTGCATCTCTCATCCGCTAGACCTGGATAGCTACGCACACCCAAAACAAGAAATTTTGTCTTAAGAATAGAACTTGGATTGCATCCTTGCATAATCCACTTCATGCACAATCTGTGACCTTTGCATTCCATAATATGATATTTCTGTGAGGCGTTTTGTCCAATAGTTCTTGTGCCTTGAGTTGATAAGCCCTCAAGCCATGTCAACAAATCCATTTTGTGATTACCCTGCAATCATCGTATCCTTTGGCTGATCATCAAGTTATTTTTTTTAACATAAAGGTGTCTCTTGCAATTTATAAGACCATTCTTTTCCAGATACTTTATCACGACACTTCATATGTGGTCAGGATCCTGTATCAATCCATCATTGGTTGCATGCCATTCAATGGCTTAATGTAACCTTAATCTAGAATCTCATAAATTTCTTGTATACCCACGGTCATAAGGATGAGTTTAGGTCTAAGCAACACCTTATCATCACACGTCATCTGCAACTTATGCATTCCTGCAGACGCTTAGCAATGATTTTCCTTTGTGACTAAGAGATCGATTGTTTTCTAAGCCTGGAGATGATACATTTAGCAGGCGACTGCCTACCCTCAGTCTCACCATAGATAGCAAGTTTCTAAAAGCCATTTAAGAAATCCAATCGACATAGATTTTGCAGTTAAAGGCATTCTATTTATGCGTTAAAATAAGTTACTGCCTTAAGAAATCATATTTCCTATGTTTAGTGGACATTTTAATCTAAGTTTAGTTGATTAAAGTTATTTTGCCCTTGTTCATATGGACGCTTAGAGTCTTTCCATGTCATGATAATACTCCATTTGCAGGCCATCCTCTTTTGATCCATAACAGTTAGAGTGTGATGTTATACTGTTTTACTTCATTAGGATTTGAGTTGCTGTGGACTAATTTCATCTTCCAATCAACTAGCTGCTTTATAATGTTCAAAGCTAGAATTGTCAGCTAATAAAATTTTCAACGCTACTTAAGAAAGTTATTACATTTGATACAAAATTCATGTAGTCAAAATGATTCCTTTTATAAATGACACCTAGCTATGGATGAGATGTAATTGCTAACCACGAATACATCATATGTATTAATATTACTATTATTTTTATTATTATTATTATTATCATCATCATTATTATTATTATTATTTCAAAATTTTAAAATGGATACTTAGATCTGAGATAAATTGATATTATTGTAAATGTCTTTGTTTCTATGAATAGATTATTAGAATCTTTATAGAATAATAGATCCTATTAAGATTGAGTTTTAATTGCATTGTTTACATTTGATTTAAATTATTATGCTTTGAATTTAAGTATAGATAAATTTAAATTTAAATTAGTATTATTATTACAAGAAATTGTTGTGTTGAAATATAAACATTATATTTGAGTGTTGTTTTAGATAATTGGGTAATTGTGAGTGAACCTTGTGTAAGTCATGTCAGTGGTCATGGTAGAGTCATGTTAGTTTCTAGAGGCATAGGTTTAAATGTTTTGTTTTCACATATATTCTATGATTGTAAAAATGTCATGATAAAGTCTTGCAAGGATGCTAGGATTCATTATTGTGTTCGTTAAACATTTTAGTAGTTTGTCGATGTTAGAAAACATAAAAAGGATATGTTGTTTATGGTTGCTTAATTTGGAAGGTATGGGCAATGCGTGGTGAAAGTTGTCCTATGATTATGTTGAAATGCAAGAAGGTTAATGCCTTGCATGGTTCATATTACTATGATTATTGCTATGCTTGTTGAGTAGGGTCTTCTAGATACAGGTAGAGGAGTGGCTCTCAATGGGGGCCGGAGCCCAAAGTGGTGTCCTGGATAACCCATGTCGGAGTTTCTTAACTCAGTGATAACCTAATAAATGAATTAAGGGGCTGGGTAGTTAATTACACTAAAACAAGATAATTGGATGCCTCACTCATGGCTCAAGTGCTCGTTTAGGCTTGAGATGAGATGAGAAGGCCTGGAATGGCAAGATCAACTACCTTGTCCATATGAAAGGTATGTTGATTCTGTGTGAGTTTGTATGGGGGCCGGGGGTTGGGAGAGGCTGCCAGGACAACCCAGGATGGGGGCCAGGGCCTAGGAAGGCCTACCAGGACAACCCATGACAAGCCACGTGATGACACTCCTTCCTACTGCAGTCTAGCATTCCCTAGTTGTACTCTTCCCTTTCGTTGTGTGGTTGCCTCTGGAAGTGATGTTTGAATATTGCCTTGTGTTGTTGTACTCATGTGTAGTCCTTGTTCTTCATAGTGATTATCTACTTGACTGTTCACGTCATGGGACCTTATTGTTATCTCCTAGCACGGGGGCTGGACCTCAGGGTTCCACATGGTCGGGTGGTTGTGCTTTATCTCCATTGGCCTCTTTGTTGTTTCTCATGTGCGAGAAGGATATATCCCTTGTAACAGATCATGTTGCTCTTGTTTAGTTTGAGGAGACATATACTTATGCTTAGTTTATTAGATGTATCATGTACCATTATATGGTTGTATACACTCCTATGTATTTAGGAAGCAACATTGTTGACATTGTATTGATGTATTCATTTGTAAAGGAAATTTTTAGTATATTTGTAATCTGTTATGCAAGATCTTGATATGTACTTATCTGATGTCTAGTTATGAAGGAATGTATGTATAGATTCATTTGATGCACTTGGTTTTAGATTGAATTGTGGTTGTTAATTAGATTATGTAATAATTAGTAATGCAACCATGTAATCCCTAGAGGTTAAAGCTTAATTTAGATGTATGATTACACTTTGTTATTATTTCTTCTTAAAAAAATATTGCCCTTTTTGTAATGCATAGTTAAGCTTATTTCTAGGGTTTCGTGGTGGGGCATTACAATATTTGTGTTGTTTTCATTGTGTTTACTCTAGTTGCATGGTTTGGACAGTCCCTTCTTAGGACTCCCCATCCATGACTGCACCAAGTGGTATTAGAGCGAGTTTGTAAATCCTATGGAAGTGAAGGCATTCCATAAGATCTTGTGGTGAACAAATCACCGACCTGAGGTAGTCTACTTGTGTTTGTCAATAGAGCACCGATTGTGAGGCAGTTGCAGCCTTGTAGTCAGATTGCCGAATTGAGGTAGTTGCATCAGATCCTAGGAAGAGATGCCGCCAAGGAGGATGCCTACTATGGCCAATGTTTCTAGAAGAATGGAAGAGATGATGATGACAATGAAGGTTAGATTGGATGCTGTAGAAGAAGATCGAAGAAGAGGACTAAACCCTAGACATGAAGATGAAAGTGATGATGATGAATTTCAAGTTGCTAACCAAAATGAAGAAGCCCTAGAAGAAGAAGAATCAGATCAGGTAAATGTGTTGAAGGCTATTTCTAATATGGGTAAGAGACATAGAATGAAAGTATCAAACTATACCAAAAAATTTAATCTTGAGGAATTGATTGACTGGATAAATGACTTGGAGGAATATTTTGAATATGAAGAAATTGAAGATCTGGAGAGAGTGAGATTTTAAAAAACTAATTTGGAAGGACATGTTGCTATTTGGTGGAAATAAGTTCAATTGGATATAAATAGGAGATGAAAAGAGAAGATCATAAAATGGGATAGGATGGTGACAAAGATGAAGAATTAGTTCATACCTGCTGACTATGAGTTGGAATTATTGAAGAGATTGCAAAACCTAAGGCAAAAGGAGAAATCTTTGAAGGAGCACACTGAAGAATTTCATAAGATAATCATAACGATTGGACATAGTGAAGAAAGCAAGGAGAAAGTGGCAAGGTACATAAATGGATTAAGGATGAATAGTCAAGAAGAACTAAGTTTGGTGAGGATGACAATAGTAGAGGAAGCATATCAGTTTGCATTGAAAGTTGAAGACAAGTTGAATAAGAGGCATGAGCAAAGATAGAGAGGTAGAGGAGGAAAATTTCAAAGAGGTAGAACACATTCCAGAGGAGAAAGACCTTATGCGGAGTAAAATAAGGAAATTAGTCCATACAAGAAGGAAGACAGAGATAACAATTAATACCAGAGAGATGATAGGAGTTTATATCGCAACAGTAGAGGGAATCATAATTCTTACCACAACGAAGGATATAGGAGAGATGAAAGAGGATTTAACAAAAGATCATTCAGAGGAACTTGTTTTAAGTGTGGGGGTGAAGGACACAGAGCATTTGAATGTCATCAGGGAAGCACAAGCAAGAGGATAGAGAACAATTGAAGAGAGAAACATATACAGAGGAAGAACCTGTTGGATCACCTAGTTTAGTGGGAAAGCTGGAGAAAGGAGAATCATTGGTCATGAGGAGAGCATTATTTCAAGTAGAGACAACTGAGGAGCCACCACAAAGGAAAAGTTTGTTTCAGACAAGATGCAAATCTGGAGGTAGATGTTGTAAATCAATCATTGATAGTGGTAGCACTAATAATTTAGTTTTAGAAGAGATGATGACAAAGTTGAATCTAGAGAGATTGAAACATTTGAAGCCCTACAAGATAGCATCAATTCAAGATGAGCACAAGGTACTGGTGAGTGAACAATGTTTGGTGAAATTTCATATAGGATCTTATGTTGATGAGGTATTGTGTGACATTATGCCGATGGACATATGTCATATATTGTTGGGGAGACCATGGCAGTATGATAGAAAGGTAATACATGATGGGAGGAAGAATACCTATAATATAACATCAAATGGGAAGTAACATAACTTAATACCTTTGGAAGATGAACTTAAGAGTGAAGTATGTGGGAATGCTAGAATCTATTTGGTAGATGGAAGGAAATTTTTGGATGTATTGAGGCATGAGAATATGTGTTTTTCTTTGATTCTAGCGAAGTGCAGAAGCCTAAGTGCGGAAAATATCACAACAAAAGAAGAAGAACCACTGCTAGAGGAGATAATAGAATTAATAATAGAGTACCAAGATAACACATTAGATAATGTACCTGAAGGATTGCCACCAATCTGGAGTATCAGTCATCATATGGACCTTATACCTAGAGCTAGTTTTCCTAACAAAGCAGCACACTGGATGACACCAATAGAGAATGAGGAGCTGAATAGACAAATACAAAAGCTAATGAGGAGAGGATCGATCAAAAAAAGTTTGAGCCCATGTGCGGTACCTATAGTAATAGCACCAAAGAAAGATGGAGAATGGAGGATGTGTACAGACTCTAGAGCAATCAATAAGATCATAGTTAAGTATAGATTTCCATTCCAAGGATGGATGACATTATAGACTGTTTGAGTGGAGAAAAATATTTCACAAAGATAGACTTGAAGAGTGGATACCATCAAATCAGGATCAGAGAAGGGGATGAGTGGAAGACTGCATTTAAGACAAATGAAGGATTGTATGAGTGGTTAGTAATGCCTTTTGGATTGACTAATGCACCGAGTACTTTCATGAGATTGATGAATGAAGTTTTGAGGAAATTCTTGGGTAAGTTTGTTATTGTATACTTGGATGATATTCTGATTTTTAGTAAGACAAAAAAAGAACATTTGTGGCATATTAGACAAGTATTACAAAGGTTGAGAGAAGAGAAATTGTTGATAAACATCAAGAAATGTAGTTTCATGAAGGAAGAATTGGTATGTTTGGGATTTGTGATGTCTGCAGAAGGATTGAAGATGGACCCTGAGAAAGTTAGAGCAATTGTTGAGTGGTCAACACCTATGAGCATTGGAGAGGTAAGATCATTTCATGGACTAGCAAGTTTCTACCAGAAGTTCATCAGAAATTTTAGTATTGTATGCACACCAATGATAGAGACAATGAGAGGTGACATAAAGGATTTTAAGTGGACATCAGGAGCAAATAAGAGTTTTGAATTGTTGAAGTAGAAGGTGACAAAGCAATCAATGTTAGCATTACCATATTTTGATAAAGTATTTCAAGTTGATTGTGATACCAATGGAAATGCAATAGGAGCAGTACTAAGTCAAGAAGGGAGACCAATAACATATTTCAGTGAGAAGTTAAATGATGCAAGGAGAAGATATTCAGTTTATGATTAGGAGTTCTATGCCATAATTCAATCTTTAAAGAAGTGGAGACATTACTTGTTGCCTAAGGAATTTGTGTTGTACACTAACCATCAAGCTTTGCAGTATCTGGATAGTCAAGGAAAGTTGAATCAGAGACATATGAGATGGGTAGAGTTCATGTAAAGTTACAACTTTGTATTGAAGCATAATAGTGGGAAGTCAAATAAAGTTGCAGATGCATTGAGCAGAAGAAGGAATTTGCTAACATAAATGAGGGTAGAAGTATTAGGATTTGAATAACTTAAGCATATTTATGATGAGAATCTTGATTTTGTAGAAGCATGGAAGGCATGTAAGAAACCTGATGTGATAGATAGAAGTGGTTAGATTATTTCATTCAAGAGGATATGTTGTTCAAAAGAAATCAATTGTGTATACCTAGGAGTTCAATGAGAGATAATTTGATCAAGGAGAAACATAGTGGTGGATTGGTAGGACATTTTGGGATTGACAAGACAATAGCCTTGGTAAGTGAACACTATTTTTGGCCTCAGATATTTAAGGATGCAAGGAAATTTGTTCAGAGTTGTAGAATATGTCAAGTTGCAAAAGGGAGTAGTCAGAATAATGGTTTGTACAAATCTTTGACAGTACAAAAGAGACCTTGGGAGGACATAAGCATGGATTTCATATTGGGTTTGCCAAGAACATTGAGGGTATATGATTCTATATTTGTAGTAGTGGATAGATTTTTAAAAATGGCACATTTCATTCCATGTAATAAGAAAAATGATGTTGTACATGTTGCTGACCTATTTTTCAAGGAGATTATGAGATTGTATGGATTACCTAAAAGTATAGTTTCAGATAGGGACACAAGATTCATTGGATATTTTTGGAGGACATTGTGGAAGAAGATGAAGATAGACCTAAAGTTCAGTTCAACATTTCACCCATAGACAGATGGACAAACAAAAGTGGTAAATAGGAGTTTGGGTAACTTGTTGAGATGTTTAGTATGAGACAAAGTAGGAAATTGGGATCTAGTTCTACCGCAAGAAGAATTTACATACAATAATTCAGTGAATTGAAGTATAGGGAAGACACCATTTGAAGTTGTGATAGGAGTAAAACCTAGAGGAGTTGCAGGGATGAGAGACATCAGTATGGAGAATAAGAGAAGTGTAGAGGTAGAAGAATTTGTAGGATACATGGAGACACTATATAATCAAGTCAAAAAGCACCTGGAGGAGATGAATAGTAAGTATAAGAAACAAGCAGATGAGAAGAGGAGACACAAAGAATTTTTAGTTGGAGATGAAGTAATGGTATATCTAAGAAAGGAGAGATTTCCAGTGGGGACATACAAAATATGAAGATGAAGAAGTTTGGACCATGTAAGATTCTTAAGAAGTTTGATTCAAGGAATGCATATGAAGTGGAGCTACCAGAGACATTTGGTATATAACCTATATTCAACATTGTAGACCTATATTAGTATCATAAAGGAGAGTCAAGTGACAACCTTTAAGATGGTTTGAAGGATCAATTACCACAACAACAACTAGAGTAGATAGAGAAGATTTTGGATAGCAGAGTTGGACGTAGTACCAGAGGCAAGCAGTATAAAGATTATTTAATAAAGTGGAAAGGAAGACTGGAAGAAGATTCATCATGGATTTCTCAGGCTGAGGTAGACTACCTTGGTTTCCCTCTAGCCCCAAAAAAGTGAGGGACTCACTTTTCAACAACCTTAGGTGTCTGATGCAAGAAGCATCCCAGGTTACAAAGCAATCTTGCATCAACCAAAAGAGCATTGCGTTCTTTTTCTTTTTCTTTCATTTCAATTTATTTTAGTCGTTTGTAGTTCAAGATTTTCTATTGCATTTTACCACATCTTCATATCATAGCTCACAGAGTAGGAATTAACTTCTATGCCATGTCATCTACATCATACTCAAATTTCAAGAGATTTGGATTCATCTACAGAAAGTTATCGCTATAAGAAGATCATCAACTTTCACAGAGTGGACCATTCACACAGTCAGTTGAGAGTAGAAGGTTTGTGGAGCACTTCCATGACTTGTGGAGCCTAATGGAACATCATACATGATAAACAAGGACCAGATAGACCTTCCTTGAGGTCCGTACCAAGTTTCATTCATTTGCAGAGCAATACCATTTGTTGTAGGCTGACCTACATGTTTTCTACACGTTACATCATTCATTGGAGTTTGTAACCTCTTGGGCCGATGTGGAGGATTCTATGAGCTTGAAGATGATATATATACATCTCCTAGATGCATTGGAAAGTAATTCATTCATATCTGATGATAATATAGAGTAAAAAGATAGATTCTTTTTGGGAGGAACTTCAATGCCACATCTTTCATTTCTGTTGTAACCTGGAAAGTAGGCCTATGAGCCCTTTGATTGTAGCTCGCATGTTGCTGGCATATAAGCATTTTGATTATCTGATATAGTGAGCATTTGAATCATCCATTGTATTCTATATTTGTGTTGTTTCCATTGTGTTTACTCTAGCTGCATGGTTTGGACAATACCTTCTTAGGACTCCCCATCCATGACTGCACAAAGATGATATGGGATTTTTGAAATAGATGGTCTAGACAACATTTCTACTTCCCTTTTTGTATTTGATCACTAGGTGAAACCGTTGTAGAAATTCATTCATTTGTAATATTGTGCTTTTTGTAACTTATTTGGAGTTTGCAAGTATTGTAAAGGCTTGTAGTCCATGTGCACAATTGTTTCCCTACCAAGTAGGCAGTGTCTCCATTTCTTGATTTCCTAGACTAATAAATAATATATTTGTCATCTATCATATAGTCCTTCACCACTAAAGTAAAGACTTCTAAATGATAGCTCATACCAATTTACCACCTTGTAACAAGATGACTCCCATGTCATACTCACTAGCACCTGTGTCAACCCAAAAGGGTAGCTAAAAGTTAGGTAAGGCCAACACTGGTGCATTTCAAATCTTATCATTCAATGTTTCAAAACTTTTATCTTGTATACCACACAAATGAAAGTACTTACCTGATGATACAACTAAACGTAGGGGGTATCTATGGAAGAGAAGGTTGGAATGAACTTACCCATACATTATGTAGCACCTACAAAACTCTTTGTTTATATGGAATGCCTTGGCATGGGCCAATTTGTTATAGCCTCCACTTTTGTAGAATTTACTCTCATCTCACCTCCTCCAACCACATATCCTAAATATGTCAAAGATTCTTTTTCAAACTCACATTTTTCAAGTTACACAAGAGATGTTTTTCTTTTAACACTTCTAAAAATTATCTCAATTTCATCAAATTCTCCTCCCATGTTGCATTAAAGATCAACATGTCCTCTAGATACACTATAACACATGTATCTATAAAATTCCTCAATACATCATTCATCAAACACATAAATACATACCTTTAATGCATTACATAAACCAAAAGGAAGAACACGCCATTTGTACAAACCTTGTTTGGTCTTCATGAAAGTGGATTTCCACATATCTTCCTTCATTATTACTCAGTGGTATCTTTATTTTTTATTCAATTGTGTAAAATACTTGACATGTTACAATTGGTCTAGTAGGTCATCAGTCCTTGGGAAAGGATATCAATTCTTGATGTTGATTGTGTTAATAGCGTGATAATCAATGCACATTCTTTAAGATTCATTCTTATTCCTTACAATGACTATGGTTGAACCACATGGTGAAGTGCTAGGATGTATTACTATAGTGTCAAAAATTGCATGTCCTCTATAATTTCCAAAGTATAAGCTACATTCACTTTAGTGTCTACTCCCATTGCATGTATTAGGTCATACTTAACCTATTCCATTAGCCTTACACCCAATCTAAAAAGTGATAATTTTATGTTAAACCTAATTATTCTATCAAATCTTAAGTTCTAGACACTTCTTTTCATTTTCTCACATTTGAGTCACAATTTTCAAAAACCTATCTTTCAAACTCTAGCATCCCCATGATGATGTCAGCATGACCACATTGGTGTCTATAGAAGAGACAAAAAATAAAGATCAAGAAAGGAGTTATGGAAACATATGTTGATAACTCCCAAATGTTCTCTTAGATATAAATTAATGTTGCAACTTTCCAACATGATTTCCCATTGGTTCCATGTTGGCACCAATCTTTCTCCAATCTCTTTCCTCCCTTTTCAAATTTCTTCTCCTCTCTCTTTAAAAAAAGAAACTAGGCTTTCAGAATTAGTTGCTAGGCTCCCTCTTTCACCATTTCTCTCCAAAAGTTCTCTCATGCTCTCTCTTCTTAATGATTTTACAACACACACTAGATATTTGACAACACACTTTGCTCCATATTTTGCAAGAAGTTTTGGAGTTTTTTCTATTGGATTTTCACACCATTAGAGGCAACTAGCATCAACATCCTTCATATTGGTAAGAAATTATCTTTTTTAAAAGAACCCATTTCAAGGTTTTTTGGTAATAGCTTTCCTTGATGTTATTTTTTATTTTATTATCCATAATCTAATCATCTTGCATATTTTTTTATCAAAAAGATATTGAATCACCTTGTTTTATACATCCAATGCATAAAAGCTATATTGTGTAGTTCCATTATTAAATCCTATTTTTCTTTCTTTGAGAATAATAAGTGGAGTTGAAGCTCCTCCATTTTCCCTCTTTTCTATCCTTACATACTTGAGGATTTCTACCATTTTGAGTCAAGATTGATTCAAGGAGGATTTTATTTTTGGAGACTTACTTTTATTTTTAAAATATATTGAAAGAATCCCCTTTGTAGTCCTCTATTGACTTAGGGTATCCTTTCCTTTTTATTCTTCTTCATTCTCCCATTTTAGCATACTTAAAATATAATCTTGTCTGTATTTGGCACTATATTTGGGTTATCCATCTCATTTGATTCCACAAGCATTCAAAAAAATTTACATACATTCTATTTACTAACCATAGTCACATTCTTAAGCATATACATTGACTATCATTGAGCCAAAAGGCTAAATTGGGGGTTTGAGCACCTTGGCAGGCTCCCAAGCAATCTTGATAATTTTTCTAGCTCATGAAATATTACAGCTCAAAAGGAATCTCCATTTTGAAAGTGTAATGATTTACTTTCCATTTCATCTTTTCATTTATCTTTATTATTCATTTGTAAAGAGATTGGTCTAATAGTTATATTCACCATTTCTCCTAATTTTTAGCAATTCACTATTTGTTGTTACTTGTATTATCATTTTTTAATTTTATATGTTTAAGACATGTGTGTGGTTGCATTGATGTTCCCATGGGTGCAATGACATACTAATATTAGAATCTTCCCCCACTCCTCCTAATAGAATTCTGAACCATTTAGATGTCATACAAATTTTCTTTTATAGTCTATCCATCTAGGTCCCTTCATCCCTCCTTTTTGTTAATACAGTTAATTGTCATTGAATTCAGTCACATAAATTAACATAAATCTAGTTCTTGTGTTGTTTTCATTTTCCAACTAGTTCTTATATGAAACAAACATCAGAGGAGGTTGATGGCCTAATGGATATAACTTCTATTTATTATTCAAACAAAAATTATTAAAAATCTTATTACAAATATATTTCTAGTTACTTAAGATTGCTTGAAGCGCATGAGCAAAGCATACTTTATATTTGTAGACCTCTAGACTCTTGAAGACTCTAAGACTCAACTGATGACCACAATGATTCATCTAGGTTTATTTATAATAAACTTGTGACTAGAGGAGAAGGTAAAAGAGTATCAAACTAGGATTACCGGGTGAACCAGTTAACAATAAAGGAGGTTTATCATGCACACTTAAGATTAAAGTGCCCAACAGTGACTCTCCTTTTACAACTTTATTTATTCTAGATGATATGTATTGAGACCATCATAACTCCCACTTGAAGATGTGTCAAGAGATGGGGTCTGAGGAGTTGGCTCTATATCATCATATGCATCCTACCATCAGAGTGGTTTCCATAAAGCATGAATACAAAACTTATGAAGAATACTCTAGTCTCGATAATCATGGTCGTATAAAATCCTTGGTTTAATTTTACACAAATAATAAAGAAAATAATAATTTATGACCCCTAAAACTTCCTCTTAAATTCAAATCTAAGATTTGACACTTAAGGAAATTTAACCACACCCCATATAAAATAATTAAGATACAAATAGAAATTTAATTAATACATGATTCACACTCAAAACACTTTACACGTGAAGAACTTAATCCTCTCTTAGGATAAGACCTAGGTACATTAGAGAACACAATAGTGGTTTCTTGGGGAATATCCTGCTGCAAGTATGGGCCTAACCAGTGTTGTCATTGATGTCAACATACTCATGTTGCATTAATGAGAAGGATTAGATGAGCTGTGTACTGAGGATATTGAGAAAATAAGTCTCAATCAGGAATAGTGAAGAACAGTGATGATAAGAAGGTAAAAGTCCTCAATAGGTTGAGGATTAGAGGATGCGGTTTAAAGGGTTTGTAGATATAAGTCTTGAGATGCTCCAGTCAAGATTTTAGAGGTCCACATGAAGATCTGAAGAAGTTATGGTCGCTCAAGTAGAACCAGTTCTAGCAGGTGTTCAGAGGTAACAGAGGGCCACAGATAGGTCCGGTGAGATCCGGTATTTCCTTATCCCATTCTGCGGATCTGAGGGAGTGTTGAGGACATCCATGTGAAGTATCAACTAGATTAGTTCGTGGGTTGAAGGTTTGGAAGAGCCTATTCATTTGTGACAGTGATGACAGACTGTGTTCTTGTAGCTTCGGATGAAGGAGAGAAGAATTCCAATAGGATGATGAAGTGCGGATGTTTTTGGTGATTCAGGGAAGGTTATGATAAGCATTGGATCATGTCCAGTTAATGTTGGTAGTCTGCATTGCAGTTAAAGTTTGCATTTGAAGAATAACCAAGGATATTGGTGTTCTTGAAACTGGCCAACCGGATGTATTACACGTCTTGCGGATGTTCTTGTAGGTGTTTGCCAACTTAGATGATTGTTCCCAAGTCGATGCCTTGTATAAATAAGGTATTGTGAATTCATTTTGAAGTGTGTCTTATGGTGATGAGTGTGTGGTAGCGAAGAGAAGTGCGAAAGGCAAAACAGAAGTATTGGGCTTAAATGGAACTGTTTCAAGCATGCTGAAGATGCTAATCTCCAGTTCATAAAGGTGATACTTATTCCTTTGTAGACAATGTGTCTCTTGTAGGCAGTGAGCCTCTTGTGAGCAGTGTGCTCAGGCAGTGAGCCCTAATTGGCATGTGCCATTTTGTTCTTTCTATTCTTCTAACAGAGAATACATTCTTGGGTTAATCACCCCGTGGTTTTTCCCTTAACCAGGTTTTCCACGTCAAAATCTTGGTGTCATATGTGTTGATATGTTTCTGCTTTTGATTTGAATGCATTATGGTTCATGATTAATATTATGCTAATCACTAAAGAAGATTCAAGTGTTTAAAAAGAGAAAGTTTCATACAACTGATTCACCCCCCCTCTCAGTTGTATGCCCTAAGTCTAACAATTGGTATCAAAGCTAAGTTCCTCTAAAAGGAGCTTAACCGCTTGAGGAGATCCAGGTTGTCGTCATACAAGGACAGTCTAAAGTTTGATGGAACCAACTTTTCTCTTTGGAAAGGTCGCATGAAATGTCACTTGCAGTGTATGGGAAAGGCATACTGGTCCATGGTCTCAAAAGCGTATGTACCTTCACAGGGTGGTCCGACAACCCTAAATGAAATCACAGATGCTGAAAACAATCTACGGACCAAAGAGGCTCTTCTAAGCGCATTAACTGACTCAGAGCTCTCAAATGTTATTGACCTACCAACTGCCTATGAGATCTGGATTAAACTGGAACTTCTGCATGAAGGAGATGAGTATGTTAAATGTGCAAGGTTACAGAGTCTAAAAGGGAAATTTGAAAAACTGAAGATGAGAGATGATGAAAATATTACCACTTTAGGGCCAAGAGTGAATGAGCTGGTTTGTGGAATTAGAAACTCTGGTGGAGTCTTGGATGAAAATGAGATTGTTGGTAAGATTCTCAGATCCCTTCCTGCCTCTTACAAAATCAAGGTTGCTGCCATTGATGAATTCAGATCCCATGCAACTATCACAAGAGACCAATTGGCTGGCAAACTGATTGCTTTTAAAATGACCGAATTTGGAGATGATCCCCCCAAAACTAAATCTACATTCAAAGCCAGTGCCTCTATGAAAGGTAAACAAGGATTTGATCTGGGAGAGAACTCATCAAGGAATTTGTCATGGTATGGAAAAGTAAGAAAAGACCTGGAAGAAGAAGAAGTAGAAACTGCTCAACTTGAAGCCCTCATTGCAAAAAGAATGCCAAGAGGATCCGGTAAGTATGAAGGAAAATTACCTTTTAAGTGTTTTAACTGCAATAAGATTGGTCATTTTTCCTCAAGATGTCTGGAAAGATTTTCAAAACCAAATCCTAATAGATCAAGGTTCCAAAAGAATTGTTACTATGTTCATGAAGAAGATGATAATGAAGGAGTAACAGATGATGAATCCGAGACAGGAAACAGATCCGAAAGTGAATGGGTGTTTATTGCCATCAAGGAAGAAGAACCAATATCCTCTGTATCTACCAATCATAAAGTTGTAGAAAGAGCTCTGGCTGCCCAAGTTGAAGAAAAGAATGATTGGGTCATTGACAGTGGTTGCTCTCACCACATGACAGGTGACAAAAATAAGTTCATAGACTTGGAAAGGTATGAAGGAGGAGTGGTGAAGTTTGGTGATAATTCTACTGGTAGAATTATAGGAAGAGGAACTATTTCTTTTGATGGAAGAAACAAAACTGGTAATGTACTGTATGTTGAAGGTTTGAAGAACAATCTTCTTAGTGTTGGACAGTTGGTGGACAAAGGCTATGATCTCCGATTCAAGGATGGAAAATGCAAAATCTTTGAAAGGTCCGGAACAGAGATTGCATCCGGTGCTCAAACTAAAGGTAATATCTTCCACTTGGTTGGTACTAGTAAAAGCTGCTTATTGTTCAAGTTGATCAAAGTTGGTTATGGCATAGAAGGATGTGTCATGTAAATTTTGATAATATCATCAAGATAAGCAATACTCAGGGTGTAAGAGATCTTCCAAAATTGGTGAAACCTACTAACAGCTTGTGCAAGAAATGTCAATTGGGTAAGCTGAGCAGAGTCACATTCAAAAGCAAGGAACTGTCTTCTACTGGACTATTGGACTTAGTTCACACTGATCTTTGTGGTCCGGCAAGAACCAGAAGTATTCAAGGTGATAGATACTTCATGCTGCTAATAGATGACTATTCTCGGATGATGTGGGTAACCTTTCTAAAGGAGGAATCAGAAGCTCTTGAGAAATTCAAAATATTCAAGGCTATGGTAGAAAATGAAATAGGAATAAAGTTGAAATGTCTGAGGTCTGATAGAGGTGGAGAATTCACATCCAGTGAGTTCATAGAATTCTATGAGAAACATGGAATTAAGAGATAGTTGTCTGCTCCGAGGACTCCACAGTAGAATGGAGTAGTGGAGAGAAAGAACCAGACCATCCAGGAAGCATCTAGGACTATGATGATGGAAGTAAATGTTCCTCAGATCTATTGGAGAGAAGCTATCAGCACTGCAGTCTATACTCTTAATCGAGTTCAAATCAGAAGCAATACCGGTAAGACCCCTTATGAACTCTGGTTTGGCATTACTCCTACTGTAAGATATTTCAGAGTCTTTGGTAGCAAGTGTTACATCAAAAGAGATGTAGATTTAGGCAAGTTTGATGCTAGAAGTGATGAAGGAATATTCTTGGGTTACTCTACTCAAAGCAAAGCATACCGATGTTATAACAAGAGACTAAGAAAGATGATAGAAAGTACAAATGTGAAGGTTGATGAGGGAATAGAGAAACCCTCAAGGTTTTATGAGTATGATGAAGATGATCAGAATGGTGTTCTAGTTTAAGAAGCTCAATCCTCTCTTGAAAGTCAGATTTAGACTGATCCGGTAAATTAGGAAAAAGAGATAGGTCTGAATGAGCCTGATCAAGAAGCAGAAGTGCAAGAAACTCCCAAAGTTCCAAGGTATGTAAGACTGAACCACTCTGAAGATCAAATCATAGGTGATGTTGGTTTTTTCCCTGACTGGATGCTT
Source organism: Cunninghamia lanceolata (assembly GCA_027924645.1). Lineage (NCBI taxonomy): Eukaryota > Viridiplantae > Streptophyta > Pinopsida > Cupressales > Cupressaceae > Cunninghamia > Cunninghamia lanceolata. The sequence goes on along the minus strand of BSBN01000564.1, from coordinate 6,671,837 downwards.
ACTCCTAGATTTCCCTACAAGGTAGCCATCAATGATCAACAAGATCTTTGGGCCAGGGGCCAACAGTATAGGAGATAGACTCTATTTTTATCTCCTCTTCTTCTTCAGGCTCTGCAAAACCTAGGGGGGGTATTTCCTACTCAACATCCATGAGAATATGCATACAAAGGCTGGGATGTTGACATGAAGCAGATAAGTCTTCCTATAAGTAGACCAAAACTGCAAGATAAGAGCAAAGGGGCTAGCTTTGGGCCTATTTTCAGTTGTAGACAGAGGACTTGGGATCCTAAAACTAATTCTACTATCCTAATGGTTGTTTTGGAGTTTGATTTTGATTTTGTGTTTGGATGCAGAGCTGGACCTGGTGTATAACCTCAACATAGAACTAGATTGGTGCCTATCCAGGGCTTGCAGTCAGTAGCCATACACCTGTGAATGGTCAGGATGAACAACTAAAACTGGATTTCAAGGGGATTTATGTGATATCTGCCTTACAAATATCTCCCAATATAGAGTGTTAAGCTATCTATACTTATGGCATCCCTATTGCAGTATACCCTTCCCAATATTCAATCTAAAAATAATTTAATCTACCCCTTGAGCAGAAGTTAAAAGATCAAACATTCAATACAGGAATTCTGTATTCTAGAAAACCAGACACCCCTTAGATATCTAGACTCAGAAGAAGGACACATGCAACACTGGAGACAGAATTAACAAAACACATGCAAAACAACATTACTCATATAAGATTAATCATGAAATCGGTATATTCATGCAAGAAACATACAACAGGAGATACATAGACTCACAAGGCTTCCTGCACAGAGCAAACCAAAACCAGTCATATTGTATTACAGAGCCAAAAATGTCCAACATTCAACAACCACAAAAATGAGTCACACAGTCCCTTATATACAGCGAGGAAGGTGCACTCAGCATTAATTACATGGGAGGCCAAAAATCCCACCAGATACATTGCACTGAAAAGTGGCGCTCAAAATCATAAATGCAGCAGAGGGACAAGGAGGAGGGAACAGGTGAGATCAGGATCTGGGCCGCCGCCTAAAGATTTGCATCATAAAAATGGTGGTTGACCTATCCATCATCATCCCATACCTCTGCAACAATCACCATTAAAGTTTCATCTACCCACAGCCTCGGGATGCAGCAGTTGCATGCCTAAGAAGCTCCTCCCGCCAAAAATGATCGTAGATACAAAGAAAAAACCCATTGCTGCAAGTTCAAAATGTGGCCGTCGATCAAAACCCATCGCTGAAATCAACAACCCCAAAAGTGTCAAAAAGTCACCACTAACCAGATCGTGCCACATAGGCACCTGAAGTTTCCACCGCTGGCCTTTCACTTCCTTCATTTTCCCCGCCGAGAGCCCCTCCCAGAAACTCACGCGGAAGCCGACACGTGGCGCCGTCCGCGACACTCTTAAAATGTTTAGGGACTCCTCTACGGAAAAACATGTAGAAGCTGACAAGTGGCATGTTCCGCCTCATTCTTGAGAAACACAAAAGGGTCATTTGAAAACTCTGCGGACTGCGACACTTGGCATCGTTCGCGGCACCCTTGAGACACAATGAAACTTAAGAGAAACAATCTTAAAGTTTCAGACCCTCAGCCATGCGTCACTTCCCGCCTCTCCTAATATTTATGCTGTGGCCCACCTCCATGTTTCACCAGCATCGTGGGATACAAACAGAAACATACGCGGAAGCTGACACTTGTTAGCTTCTGCAGCAACCACAAGGGACACGTGGCGCTGTCAGCAACATCTTAGAAACTTTTAGAAACCTTTTGGAAACTCCCGTGGAAGCCGCCACGTGGCGCCTTCCGCAGACCTGTATCTTAAAATAGGGTCCCACCTCCACTTTTCCACACTCAGAAACTTTGAAAGGGTCCCTCGAAACTCAGGTAGAGGTTGCCACTTGGCAACATCCGCAGTAGAAACTCCTTTTACTAGGACCCACCATGTCTGCGCCACACCTCGAAACAAAAAAGAAACTAACGCAGAAGCAGCCACCTGTCGGCTTCTGCAGCAACTACAAGGGACACGTCGCACCCTCCGCCCCTGCGTAGAAACTTTTGAAACTTCAACGGAGGCTGACACATGGTGGCTTCCGCGAAGCCTAGAAACTTTAAGGCCCCGGTTTGAAACTTATGCGGAAGCTGACGCATGTCATCATCCGCGGCACTTTGAGAAACAATAAGGGTCATTCATAAACTTGGAAGAAACTGTGAAACCTTTAGGGTCACTCAGGTGCCTCCACGTGGTGCCATCCGTGGCACTTTGAACATAAGACCCTCATAGCCACTCTCGGAAACACTCAGAAATAGTAACTGTAGCCCGATAAGCATCTGGAATGCATTCGACCCATATTTTCATCATTTTTCAAGGGCCGATAGTCTCTTCTGACTCACAGATGCAAACTTTCAATTGCAGAGGCCGAAAGTGTTGGAACTTTTTGGATTTTTAGGTAAGAGACCTGACTCAAAACCCTAGACATAAATTATTACTAACAGTGGCTCTGATTGGGGACGTGCAGATGCAAGACTGCAGTGAGAAGCTTAGATCTCTGGGATGCAGACCAGTCCACCATCCATTGGGCACAGAGTCGAACACTACACCAGCCTGCATCAAAAGCACATTATTTTCAAATATTATTTTGGCGGCCCCGGGCAGCCAAAAAGGAAGAACCATAACTTTATCCAGTCAAATGCCTGATTCCACACTAAAAGATCCCAATCCCAACTGAAAAGATTGGCATAATCTGCCCATAATGTCATCTGCTCAATTAGATATTCCACCAGCTTTGAAAGCTTGCCACTATCATTTTTACCTCTATCATTTTGGATTTCAAAATAAGACATATAACCATACACATAATGTTCTTCAACATTAGGCAACACATGTATGTTATATCCCTCAGACAGTATATCATATTGTTCTTGGCATCCTTCATCATTTATTTGGCTACTGGACACCATTAGGCACTCATCCAGCTGATCCAAAGGCTGAAGGCATTCAAAAAATATGAGACCCTCATCATCATCTATATCATTTATGGATAATGGTAACAAAACCTGATCTGCATGTCCATAATTGCATATGTCTGAACCAACTGATGATGAACATTCACTATTCATAGTTTGCAAATCAGTATCATCATCTTCAAACAAAGGCTTAATCCTACACCAATGAAGGTCATGACTTACAACAATAAATGCATCTAGAGGCTCATCATAAAGGGGATTCACACTCAATGCAAAGGTCTCTGTTTCTTCTTCATGACAATCCAATTTTTCCTCATCACTATCAGATCCAGAGTCATAAGAAAAACAAACCTGATCCATGCATTGATCATGGATATCATTTCTATCATCTGATTGCCCCACATACAAGATTTCTGCTACTTTAATGCACTCTGAAGTTGAGCTATCTGCATCATTTTTCAGCCCTCCAATGCTTCCTGATGAAACTGATATTGATTCTTGATCCATATGATCACAACTTTGCACAACTAGATCATTTAAACATGAATGCTCTTTGATGAGGACTGGCATGTAAATATCACTTGAAAAATCATTATTTTCAACTTCATTTGTTGGGCAAAAAAGGACATCCTCCTCTATAATAGAAACATCATCCACTTGGAATGATGTAAAAACTGGGACAACAGGGGTGTGAGCACTTTGATATTCATTGTCAACCCCTGAATTAAATCTTTCATTAACATTGGAGGCTGCAGGACAACAAATTTTTTTAGAAAAGTAACCCTTTTGTATTCCATACCTCCAATTGTTTTCAATATCAATTGCAAACTGTCAAGCCTGATGCAATGTGGTGGGCTCCTTATCTCTCAATCTATAACTCATTTTCTTGTCAAATGCTCCTAAATAGACAACTAGGCACAATGCATCACTAGGTCTCATACATTCTGGTATTCTATTAAATGCCCTCATAAATCTGAGGTTAAAGGCTGGGATCAGCTCATCTTCTTCAATATGGATGTACATAAAGTCACTAATGACTGCATATTCAGAAATTCTTTCACCATATTGTACTAGAAATGCATATTTAAAACCATGCCAAGAGCTGACAGAGTTAGCTGGAAGGTAGGAGAACCAATCCCTTGCATCTTCATCTAGAGATTGAACAAATAGCCTCATGACTGCATCCTCATGGTCAATCTCAAAGTCATCCATCACATTTCTAAACTGTTGCAAGTGTCTCTCAGCTGATTCATCCTTTATACCACTGAATTTAGGCAAATACCTTCTGATTTTAGGTGGAAGAGCATTTGGATAACCACAAATGCCACTGAAATTTATGGGCTTATATCTGTCTATGTTGAAGCCTCTTTTATTACATGGTTGGGACTGACTATTATACATTTTTGCACTTGACACTTCACAAGGGTGCATGGAATGACAATACATCTTTTTATGCTTTTGCAACCCTCTTCTCTACTCAGATTTTCAATCACAATATGACCTTAGGCCCTTAAAATACAAACTGCTATTTCAACCTGCCTAAAGTCCTCTATATGAGTCTTTTGAACAACATTGCATGCCCTTTTGAAATACAGAGTAGTTTCTAACAAAAGCATGCAAGCTCTGCTTTCACCAATATTTCCCTTTTAACTAGTGCTATTTCACCAAATAGGGAATCTTTAAAAAACTTGTACAAATACTTGGATATGTTGCAGCTACTGATAGGTTCATTCAACAGAGTCACCACCTCCTTGGCAGAGGAATGAGCTTCAAACAGGCTGAAGCTGAAAATTGATTTCTTTCTTTCTGGGTCATCCACCAGCAGAGCCACAGATAAAACTTTTTCTTTTGCTGCAACAAGGCACTTCCAGGCCTAATTCTTCAATTTCTTAGACTCAAGCTTCACAGATATGACATTATCTTCCCCAACAGAGTCGCCAAAATCTGTCGGTTTTTTCCCTGACTAGATGCTTACTCCCAGATTTCCCTACAAGGTAGCCATCAATGATCAACAGGATCTCTGGGCCAAGGGCCAACAGTATAGGAGATAGACTCTATTTTTATCTTCTCTTCTTCTTCAGGCTCTGCAAAACCTAGGGGGGTATTCTCTACTCAACATCCATGAGAATATGCATACAATGGCTGGGATGCTGACATGAAGTAGATAAGTCCTCTTGTAAGTAGACCAAAACTGCAAGATAAGAGCAAAGGGGCTAGCTTTGGGCCTATTTTCAGTTGTAGACAAAGGACTTGGGATCCTAAAACTAATTCTACTATTCTAATGGTTGTTTTGGAGTTTGATTTTGATTTTGTGTTTGGATGCAAAGTTGGACCTGGTGTATAACCTCAACATAGAACTAAATTGGTGCCTATCCAGGGCTTGGAGTCAGTAGCCATACACCTGTGAATGGTCAGGATGAACAACTAAAACTGAATTTCAAGGGGATTTATGTGATATCTGCCTTACAAATATCTCCCAATATAGAGTGTTAAGCTATCTATACTTATAGCATCCCTATTGCAATATACCCTTCCCAATATTCAATCTGAAAACAATTTAATCTACCCCTTGAGCAGAAGTTAAAAGATCAAACATTCAATACAGGAATTCTGTGTTCTAGAAAACCAGACACCCCTTAGATATCTAGACTCAGAAGAAGGACACATGCAACACTGGAGACAGAATTAATAAAAACACATGCAAAACAATATTACTCATATAAGATTAATCATGAAATCAGTATATTCATGCAAGAAACATACAACAGGAGATACATAGACTCACAAGGCTTCCTGCACAGAGCAAACCAAAACCAGTCGTGTTGTATTACAGAGCCAAAAATGTCCAACATTCAACAACCACAAAAATGAGTCACACAGTCCCTTATATACAGCGAGGAAGGTGCACTCAGCATTAATTACATGGGAGGCCAAAAATCCTGCCAGATACACTACACTGAAAAGTGGCGCTCAAAATCATAAATGCAGTAGAGGGACAAGGAGGAGGGAACAGGTGAGATCGGGATCTAGGCCGCCACCTGAAGATTTGCATCATAAAAATGGTGGTTGACTTGTCCATCATCGTCCCATACCTCTGCAACAATCACCATTAAAGTTTCATCTACCCGCAGCCTCGGGATGCAGTAGTTGCGTGCCTAAGAAGTTCCTCCCGCCAAAAACGATCGCAGATACAAAGAAAAAACCCACTGCTGCAAGTTCAAAACGTGGCCGTCGATCAAAACCCATCATTGAAATCAATGGCCCCAAAAGTGTCATAAAGTTGCCACCAACCAGATCGTGCCACATAGGCACCTGAAGTTTCCACCGCTGGCCTTTCGCTTCCTTCATTCTCCCCACCGAGAGCCCCTCCTAGAAACTCACGTGGAAGCTGACACGTGGCACCGTCCGCAGCACTCTTAAAATGTTTAGGGACTCCTCTGCGGAAAAACATGTAGAAGCTGACAAGTGGCATGTTCCACCTCATTCTTGAGAAACACAAAAGGGTCATTTGAAAACTCTGTGGACTGCGACACTTGGCATCATCCGCGGCACCCTTGAGACACAATAAAACTTAAGAGAAACAATATTAAAGTTCTGGACCCTCAGCCACGCGTCACTTCCTGTCTCTCCTAATATTTATGCTGGGGCCCACCTCCATGTTTCACCAGCATCGCGGGATACAAACAAAAACATACGCGGAAGCTGACACTTGTTAGCTTCCGCAGCAACCACAAGGGACACGTGGCACTGTCCGCAACATCTTAGAAAATTTTAGAAACCTTTTGGAAACTCCTGCAGAAGTCACCACGTGGCGCCTTCCGCGGACCTGTATCTTAAAACAGGGTCCCACGTCCACTTTGCCACACTCAGAAACTTTGAAAGGGTCCCTTGAAACTCAGGCGAAGGTTGCCACTTGGTAACATCTGCAGTAGCAACTCCTTTTACTGGGACCCACCATGTCTGCGCCACACCTCGAAACAAAAAAGAAACTAACGCGGAAGCAGCCACCTGTCGGCTTCTGCAGCATCTACAAGGGACACGTTACACCCTCCACCCCTGCATAGAAACTTTTGAAACTTCAGCGGAGGCTGACACATGGCAGCTTCCGCGAAGCCTAGAAACTTCAAGGCCCCAGTTTGAAACTTATGCAGAAGCTGACACATGTCATCATCTGCGGCACTTTGAGAAACAATAAGGGTCATTTGGAAACTTGACAGAAACTATGAAACCTTTAGGGTCACTCAAGTGCCTCCACGTGGTGCCATCCGTGGCACTTTGAACATAAGACCCTCATAGCCACTCTTGGAAACACTCAGACACAGTAACTGTAGCCCGACAAGCATCTGGAATGCATTCGACCCATATTTTCATTGTTTTTCAGGGGCCGATAGTCTCTTTTGACCCGCAGATGCAAACTTTCAATTGCAGAGGCCAAAAGTGTTAGAACTTTTTGGATTTTTAGGTAAGAGACCTGACTCAAAACCCCAGACATAAATTATTACTAACAGGTGACAAAAGCAAAGGTGTGCAAACTAGAAGGAAAATTGCTCAAAATTCAGATGAATATTGTCTGATTTCAAAGATTGAACCTAAGACAATAAATGAAGCCTGCAATGATGAAAATTGGACCAAAGCAATGGAGGAAGAGTTGATGCAAATTGAGAAAAATCACACCTGGGATCTTGTTCCCAGACCTAGAAACAAGCATGTGATTGGAACCAAATGGGTCTTCTGGAACAAACTAAATGAAGTTGGTGAAGTAATTAGAAATAAAGCCAGATTGGTCTGCAAAGGCTACTCTCAAATAGAAGGAATTGATTTTGAAGAAACCTTTGCTCCAGTGGCAAGAATTGAAGCAGTCAGAGTATTTCTTGCATTTGCTACCTTCAAGGATTTCAAGGTGTATCAGATGGATGTCAAATCTGCTTTCCTAAATGGTGACTTAGAAGAAGAAGTGTACATTGAACAACCTGATGGATTTCAGTTATCTGAGCATGGTGATATGGTCTACAAATGAAAGAAGGCACTGTATGGTCTAAAGCAAGCACCAAGAGCATGGTATGAAAGACTGGACAAACATCTTTTGAAGATTGGTTTCAACAAAGGTACTGCTGATAGTAACCTATATTTCAAAATTGATCATGAAAACATCTTGATTGTTGAAGTATTTGTTGATGATATCATCTTTGGAGGAAGAGACAGTATGCGTAAAACCTTTGCAAATCAAATGAAAAGTGAGTTTGAAATGTCAATGCTTGGTGAAATGAATTTCTTCTTGGGTCTGCAAATTACTCAGACAAAGAAAGGAATCTTTATTTCTCAGACCAAATATGTGAAAGAATTGTTGAGGAAATTTGGAATGGAAGATTCAAAGCCAATGAACACTCCTATGGCAACTAGATGTAAGTTGAGAAAAGATGATGACTCTCCTAAGACAGATTAGACAAAGTACAGATCAATGATTGGAGGATTATTGTATCTCACTCAAACTAGACTAGATATAATGCAAGCTGTTGGTCTTGTGGTGAGATTCCAGGCTGATCCCAGAGAATCTCATGTCATGGCAATCAAAAGAATTTTTAGGTACTTAAAAGGAATAGTTGAGTATGGTCTATGGTATCCTAGAGATCATAATTTTTCTCTTCATGCATATACAGATGCAGATTGGGCAAGAGATGTGGACAATAGGAAGAGTGCAAGTGGAGGAGCATTCTTTTTGGGAAAAAGATTGGTTTATTGGCTAAGCAAGAAACAAGAGGCAATATCCCTGTCTACTACTAAAGTAGAATACATTGTAGCAGCAGGTAGTTGCACTCAAGTTCTGTGGATGAAACAAATGCTAAGAGATATTCAAGTAGAATATGAGGAGCCTATCACAATTTTCTGTGATAATTCAGGTGCAATAAATATTTCTAAGAATCCAGTGTTGCATTCTAAGACTAAGCATATATCTATCAAGTTTCACTTTCTGAGAGAGCAAGTGAACAAGGATGAAGTTAGATTGGAGTATGTGCCCTCCAAGGATCAAATTGTAGATATCTTTACTAAACCTCTACCTAAGGACTCTTTTGAGTATCTCAGGGAGAAGTTAGGGGTTATTGCCCCTTCGGTGATGAACTAAGGTGCATTGATGTGCATTAGTCCGGTGAGTATCACAGTTACATCTTGTGATCCGAATTGATGTTGGGGAGCTGCTACTCAGGGGGAGCAGCAGGTATGAGTCTGAGGTAGTGAAATTGCAAGTATGAGCCCTTTTCCATTGATGTCAAAGGGGGAGAGAAGACATGTGAAAAACAAGTGGTTGTTGATCAAAGGGGGAGCAATAAAGGAAGAGAAGACATGTGAATAGTTGTTGTTGTTAGGGGGAGTTGTAACAACAAGGAGAAGTTCTTGTCTTGATGGTTTTTCACATCATATGTTGCCATCAATGACAAAGGGGGAGATTGTTGCAAGTATGGGCCTAACTGGTGTTGTCATTGATGTCAACATACTCATGTTGCATTAATGAGAAGGATTAGATGAGCTGTGTGCTGAGGATATTGAGAAAATAAGTCTCAATCAGGAACAATGAAGAATAGTGATGACAAGAAGGTAAAAGTCCTCAATAGGTTGAGGATTAGAGGATGTGGTTTAAAGGGTTTGTAGATATAAGTCTTGAGATGCTCCAATCAAGATTTCAGAGGTCTGCATGAAGATCTGAAGAAGTTATGGTCGCTCAAGTAGAACCGGTTCTAGCAGGTGTTCAGAGGTAACAGAGGGCCACAGATAGGTCCGGTGAGATCCGATATTTCCTTATCTCGTTCTATGGATCTGAGGGAGTGTTAAGGACGTCCATGTGAAGTATCAACTAGATTAGTTCATGGGTTGAAGGTCCGGAAGAGCCTATTCATTTGTGACAGTGATGACAGACTGTATTCTTGTAGCTCCGGATGAAGGAGAGAAGAATTCCAGTAGGATGATGAAGTGTGGATGTTTTTGGTGATTCAAGGAAGGTTATGATGAGCGTTGGATCATGTCCAGTTAATGTTGGTGGTCCGCATTGAAGTTAGAGTTTGTATTTGAAGAATAACCACGGATATTGGTGTTCTTCTTGAAACTGGCCGACTGGATGTATTACACGTCTTGCGGATGTTCTTGTAGGTGTTTGCCGACTTAGATGATTGTTCCTAAGTCGATGCCTTGTATAAATAAGGGATTGTGATCTCATTTTGAAGTGTGTCTTGCAGTGATGAGTGTGTGGTAGTGAAGAGAAGTGTGAAAGGCAGAGCAAAAGTATTGGGCTTAAATGGAACTATTTCAAGCATGCTGAAGATGCTATTCTCCAGTTCATAAAGGTGATACTTATTCCTTTGTAGACAATGTGTCTCTTGTAGGCAGTGAGCCTCTTGTGAGCAATGTGCTTAGGCAGTGAGCCCTAATTGGCATGTGCCATTTTGTTCTTTCTATTCTTCTAATAGAGAATACATTCTTGGGTTAATCACCCCGTGGTTTTTTCCTTAACGGGTTTTTCCACGTCAAAATCTTGGTGTCATATGTGTTGATATGTTTCTACTTTTGATTTGAATGCATTATGGTTCATGATTAATATTATGCTAATCACTAAAGAAGATTCAAGTGTTTAAAAAGAGAAAGTTTCGCACAACTGAGTCAACCCCCCTCTCAGTTGTATGCCCTAAGTCTAACATATCCATGATTTTTCTATTAGCCATGGAATTTAATATGTGCACTTGCACACAAACATTAATATATCTGAAATAATAGCCAAAGAAACATCCGTAAAAAAGGTTAACATATACATCATAAATATTTCATGATTGACAATATTACTAGAATTAAATAAAAATTTAATCAACACATTTAATCCATCATTCTAGTCTTACTAACACAACATTACATAATCATATCACATTTAACCAGTTACAATATAAATTAAACATACACAATTATGTTCATTCGAAATCCATTATATAATAGTAATTAAATTTTATAAACTCTAATCCAATAAAACATGGTAAAATCCATAACCAAAAATTAATCTACATCATCATCAATAATCCATAAAATGATACTCTAATATAATGTTTGTATTAGCATTATCTATCACTATAAAAACATAAAATGTCATATCTAAGAGTGTCATAACCAAAAAGTCCATCAAATTAAAGTATGATTGTAAGAGCAAATGTGGGCCTCACATCCTCCCCCTTAAGATTAGGATTCCTCTTGGAAACCCTCAAAGAGGTGAGGATAAAGATCCCTCAACTCAGAATCATCATCCCAAGTAGCTACAAACTCATCACAATAGTCCCATTAGATCTTGACTTGGTCTAGCTCCCGTCCTTATAGGGCCAACATTCGATGAGCCAATATGCAAATAGACTCCAACGCTAACTATCTATCTTTATCCACTTGTAAATCATCCAAATCCAAGCTATGAGTCACATTAGAAACATATATTCTCAAAATTGATACATGAAATATATCCTGAATACGTGATAGATTGGGTGGTAAGGCTAGGCGATAAGTGATAGGACCAATCCACTCTAAAATCTCAAATGGTCCCACAAAGTGAGGTGCAAGGTTAGAACCCTTTCCATATTAGATTGGACTCTTGTGTGGCTACACACACAAGAATACTTTTTCACCAACTAAGAAATCCTATCTACTCTCTTAGCATCAACATATTTCTTCTAACAATCTTACACCTCCTTGAGGTGCTAATGAATCCTAAAGAAAATAGTTAATGAAGTTGGCTGTGACTGGCACCTCCAACTTAACCCTACCCTTTGGGCATACTGCACAAGCATCTATATCCCCATAGGATCCACACCATATTCTCTTGTCTTTAGCTCTGAAGCAATTTTACCCATCAAGGTCGAGCTCCCCTCCTTAAGATTATCTTTGAAAAACCTCATTGATGAGGAGTATCGGGTTGCATGTCTACATGAGCTAGAACCTCTGGATGAAAGACGTCTCAATGCTCTCAATCACTTGCAAGCATATTAGAATTCCCTTCACCATAGTGTTATGGAGTAAAAAATTTACCCTTGTAAATCAGGACCCATTTTAACACATTTTTGAACATTAAACGATTAAATATCGATCTCGATGAATAAACCTGACAAAATAAACTTAGGACTAGTTTAAGCCCACTTCATTTAACACTCTCTAGAGTTTGTGGGGCTAAAGGACCAGATCACCTAGCACCCTGGTCCTAGATGATAACTTTAGCCCTATTTTTGTGGTGTCAGCTTAGAACACCTCCTTAGCTTTTACATGTCAGCCCCATTTGGTTTTATTCATTTTTGGTGAGTGGGAATGCATATAAAGAGTTTTACAATTTATTTTACACCTAGAGAATGCTAGATGGACAATGAAAGATTATAATTGCTTACATGTTTGATCTCCAATGCTCAAGTGATCTTCATGCTTGGAATTGTTATTTGCTTGTGGATGTTATGATGCTCATGTGCATGTCTTGAAGGAAGTTCAAGCCATGTTTATCTATCTCCTTATTGGTGCATGATCTTGAGTTATCTACTCCAACTAGGGCTTCACATCTTGTGGTAATCTTTATCATTTTCATTCATAGTTTCATCATATATTGCAGATCTTGCCTCTACCCTCCTAGGGCACACACACTCTTGGATCACTAATCATTGTTGTAGTGGAGGTGGAAACACTGACACATGGTTTAACTAAGGAAACCCCCTAAATACAACAAAACCTTTCCCTCTTTGCTTGTGTACAAGTCGCATCCGGAAGAATCATACTACAAAAAGTTATAGGATTGAAGAAGACTAACAGGTGAAGACATCCAGATCTTAACATTCTGCAAAACCCTAATCATGGTCTAGGGCACCTAGTGCCCTAGTTCTTTTGTGCTCCAAACTTAGATCCAAGTTTTTATCTATTAATTAATCCATACTATCATTTCAAAATCTCTTTTTTAGTTTCTGACAGTCATCTATTTGCAAATCTTAGTCAATTAGGGTTTCATCTTTTGCCCTAGTTTGGTTGGTTAGTTTTGGTTGAATTTGGTTGACACTCCTCTATACAACAAAGGGACAAAACCCCTATAGTTTGGCTTTCCTTCATGGGTAGAATCCAAGCTTGGTTTCTGTTCCAATGTTAATGGAAGAGGGTTTGACCTAGTTTAATCTTTTAGGCTGTCTCTCTTTTTCACACAACATTTTGGTGAACCCAATGTATCTTGCACCCTTGCATCTTTCTTGCTTCAGATCTGAGTTGTTTTATGCCCTAGATCTGATTAGGATTGAATTCATTGATCATTTTTCATACCTACATAGCTTATTTTTACATTGTTTCAACATTAGGGTTTACAAAAACCTTGCATTCCTAGAAAATCTAGCTAGTCTTGAACCTAGGGTTTGTAGATTAGTGACTTGTTTCAGATCTTTGTAGCATTGTTAAGCTGATTGAATTGATTTCATTTTCTGTAGCATATCACCTTTGAGTTTAATAAAAAGACATTCTTGCATATTTGCATTAAAAAGTAGAAAATAAAGCATTTTAGGCTTAGGAAAAAGCATATTTATTACCTTGTCTACATTTCATAGGTATAGGTCATCATAGAAAGATATAAATTTCTGATTTTTGCATCAGATCTGATTGGTATTGCATCAATTAATTATTTCATAGTACCATATTTTTCATTTGAACCTCTTCATTGTTAGGGTTTTTCAAAAAAAAGTTGTTGCAAAACCTAGTTAATTTGGAAACCTAGGGTTTTGTGATTGATATCTTGTTTTAGATTTTTCTGATGGCATTTGCATTTCAAATCTGATTTTACTTTTCTCTAATACATTATAAATGCCATCTTGTATTGAAAATTGAAAGGAAGAATAATTTTTGAATTGATACATTTTGAAAAAAGCATTAAATTTAGGGTTTAATTTGAAGATGAGCATTGATGATATCTAATAGGCTAAGTAGAGTTGAAATTGATCAAGGATTTATTATTGCATCATATTTGTTTACATTTGATCAATAGTATAAAACATTGATTCATTTAAACAAAAAGCTAACCTTTTTCTCATCAGACCATTCATCTCTTCTTTGTGTGCATCTTGTGTGTCACTAAGGCTTGTAAAAAATTTATGAGTTTTGTGACCTAGTGCCCTAATTCTAACACTCTTGTGTGAAGACATCTCTGAATTATGGGCTCTAATGCTTTAAATAGCTCCAATATCAACACATTGGAACCCCAATTTACAAGTCTAATCACACAAGAAGGCCCATCACTTCTTCCTGATATGCCTACTTCACATATCACGGAAGCATCAACATTTCATGAAACCATTGACATAGAGGACCTTGTGGCTCATGTTCCTAAAGCTCAAATTCAAAGATTAGACATTGATTTGGATAATTTTCAGCAATTTTTAAGCTCATAAAAATATAGCTGAGTAGGTTGTCCCTGTTGTTGAGAGTCTAAGAAGTTTGTTGCTTGAAGGACAAGAGATGCTAGAATTCTTGCCTGGTCTAGCTCACATAGTGCACAATAACATTTTGTCTGCATCTTGTTGCATGGAAATCGTCACTATTGTGAATTCCTCAAAAAAAATAAGGACTCAAGTGTCGGCACCCATACCAACACTCCCTATTCCTACATACACTTCTACTATTCTCACCACAACTACACAACCTAGTAATAGTGCTACCACATGTGTTGGGTTATCCACTTGGAATCCTATTCGTCATTATAGTGTCATTCCCTTCAATTACCCAAGTACTACAACTAGTGTCACCCCACCTACATCAAATCAAACTAAGCCTAATATCACTTTCCAAATAGCCAATCATACAATGTCACAACCTATGGTTAGCCCTATCCATTCATACCAATCTCAACCTAGTTCATCTCCTGACCCTGTCATCAATCAAATTATGAAAAATATGAACTTCTATCTAACAACAATTAGAAAACATAAACCAAAGTCCCTCGAAACCCTCTATGACATCACATTATATTCGTACTTATCTCAATTAGGTCAGTCCTAATGAAGCTGTGCATTACACACATGCAACATTACATAGGTCGGAACTAACAATTATGTGGTGGAAAGAAGTGAAAGTGGACCTTATCAAGGGATAACCAAGACTCAAATTTATATCATCAAGTTGCTTATCACATCCATAATTCATGAGGTACCTCTGCAAATAGTGTTAGCATGCCAGGTCAGCCAAGCCTAAGCTAATGATCACATCCATGCTTCTTCAAGTCTAAAAACATTATGCGGACTAGAGAGAGACACTCCATAACACTCAAATACCTTCTCAAAATACTCAACATCATCAAAATTCTTTTTCATATTGCCGCAACCACCTGAATCAAAAAATGTCTTCATTATATACATCAAGACACACTGTTGCTAATCACCAACACAAGAACTAAACTTGTGGAGCATCCCAACACTAGAAACTTCAAGGGAAGATTGATATAGACTGTATAAGCACATTCCCAGATCTGCATGTCATGAAATCTCAATGCGGAGAAATGCAGAGTAATCTCATTTTCCCAGACAGTCTTCTTCAAAGTCAAATACTCTGTCAAACACATCTTCTACTTCCGCACGATCTAGAACCTAAAACTTGAGATATAATACTTTTGAACACCTCTGATCAACACTTCCAAACCGTATAAGCATATCTTCAACTAGGAAGAAATGCAAATCATAATACCGATGGTACCTCTGTCATACTACACATCTTTATATCAAATTTTCTCAAAAGCACTTGGAAGCCAAGTGAACCATCTGCTGGGAGTTGACATCAATGACAACACCAACAAGTTTCTAACACTATGTACTGCACTTCTTTAACTCCAAACACACACTTGGATGGCTTAGCATACAATTGATGATGCTCAAGAATATCCAAAACTTCATTTACATGTTGCAAGTGTTCCTCCCAAGTTTTACTATATATTAAAATATCATCAAAAAATACCAAAATATTTTTTTTTGTAGAAATAGCCTAAAGATAGAGTTCATCAACCTTTCAAATGTTAATGGTGTGTTTGTGAGACCAAAATAATTACCAAAAAATCATAGTGGCCCTCATGGGTTTGAAAAGATATCTTATGTACATCCTCATCTCTAATTCTAATTTGATGATAACCAGAACAAAGATCAAGTTTTGTAAAATAAACAACACCATTAAGCTCATCTAAGAAATCATCAATTTTTGGAATAGAAAACTTATCTTTTATGGTGCACTTATTGAGTTGTCTATAATTAGGACACATCCTCCAAGTTTCATGCTTCTTGTACACCATTACCATAGGTGAGGAATAAGCACTTTGACTATGCCTGATAATACTTGCCTGTAGCATCTCCTGAACTATCTTTTCAATCTCACTTTTTTTACATATGGATACCTATAGGGCCTAATGTTGGGTGGTTGGTTCCTTGGTGTTAGTGTGAAAAGTGGCATTGTCTATCTAGTTATCTTTTAGCATGTCTAGGAGATTTCTATTCACACTAGCTTAAGTCCAACTTTGGGCTTCTTACCTTATTCAAATGTACTACATCTTCATCCCACTTGTCCTTAGCATGCCTCAAAACTTGTATGTGCCCATTGATTAGAGACACTAGTTCTTCTCCTTTTTTAGTAGTAGTACGGGCCTCAGCATTTTTCCTCATCTTGTCTATATCTACTACCAGTGCAATCATAAAACCAATATTGAAACTTACTGTCTCCCAGAGCTATGTCATTCCATGTTTTGTAACCTCCTTTTGGGTCTACAACTTATGAATGATAGAGTGAATGGTCTCAACTTTTTCTCTCTGATTGCTAATGGCATCCTTCACCAGATCATAGCTTCTTGAGATCTTCATTATTTGAGCTTCCCATTCATCTATTTTCTCCTTTACGTCCTTAGTATTTTTAGGCCTTGTAAGAAAAAATTGATATATTTCACTAGCCTCTTTGATAGCAGTCTAAGCATATTCTATACTCTTTTCCAACAGAGTTTTATTTTGGGAAAATTTTTGATTCAGCTGCACTAGCCTTTTGTTGTCAATCTCTACCCTTATATTTTTCTCTGCTACTTTTTCAAGGGACTCAAAATGAGAGTTGATTGATTCCATAACCTTTTTCAACTGTATAGTGGGGGCTAAGGATGTATCTTTTTCTATTTAGGGCATGATCTTCTCAAAAATTGTTGATGCATCTTCAATCAGCTTGCTATCCTCGATATGGGATTTCAATATCTCTTCTTGTGCAGTAGCTTGAAAAATTGTCCCAAGTCTTAGTTTCTGCAATGGGGAAATTGTACCAAGGTTAATAGGTCCTTACAATAGCTCATGCGTGGTCAAAATCTGATCTTCCTTCTGCTTTTCCAAAAAAGCTCTCAAAGAGTTAGCAGTGTCTCTCTTATCTTCAACATGGGACTCCTTAGCACCATTTTTCTTTGGAGGATTTTCTTGAGCAGCCTCTTGTTCATTTTCCTCTACAACCAGAGTAAGATTGACACTCATGTATTCAATGGCTTCATTCCTCTACTCACTTTACTCCTCAAATACATTTTTTTCTTGTGTTACCTTTTCTTCCTCAAACTTATTTTCTCCCTCACTCTATTTCATCTCTTCAACTTGCTCATAGTTTATCAGAGGCCCATTATCTTATCCAATCCTAAGAGCTCAAATGCCCAAGAAGTTTGAAACCCCTTGCTTTGAGAAGTATAATGGGAAGGGAGACCCTAACAACCATGTGACGGCCTTTACAAATATGTGTAGTGATTTCTTCTTTGAAGATGCAATTTTTGCAAAACTCTTCCCTAGGTCACTCGACACAGCCTTGGATTGATCTTGCTCATTGCTTCCTAAACAATCACTTCTTTCACACAACTAATCAATAAGTTCCTTGAACACTTTCAAGCAAACATTAGACCTCAAGTCTCGTTGACTGATTTGGTCCATTGTAAACAAGGAATAAAGGAGAAAGTAATAGATTTCATGGGGCGTTATCAAGCCCTCTTTTTGTTGAACACACAGGGATGCTGAGAGGGGTTGAATCGGCATATACAAAAACTTAACTACTTATTTGCATATCAAATCAAATTACTTAGAGAACATAAAGTAAAGCATTCACCACATTAATCAGCATGACACGAGGATTTTTACATGGAAAACCCAAAAATGGGAAAAACCATGGTGAGTGTTAGCTCACAATATATAATGTTCACTATAATAAATATTACAACTTTGTTTTAGCGCTACAACCTAAGGAAGCTACAAATTCTTAAAGAATCCCCAAAACATGAGACAAACAATCAGAGAGCCATACTAGAAGTTATATTTTTTCCTCTTTGTTCTCTTTAGATTTTCCAACAGTTTCTGTCGTAGCAGCTCACACAGATCATAGTCTTTCCCTTCCTTAGCCATCTGATGTGCAGTGCAGATGGAAATTACGGTAGCTGATCCTTCTCTATTTGTGTAATACACTTTGTAAGCAATGCCCATTATGGCATACCAGACCCCTAGGTCAATGATATCATCCACTATAAGGGTTCTCTTGTCAAACTTTACTCTAGTAAGCTTTATTACTACTTCATTCTTCACATCCTTTAGAACTGTCACAAATTCGAAGGAGCACAATCCGGTCACAACTTTGATAGATTCTTTTGTTATCATATGGGGTTGATCAAGATAGAGGAATTCTTCATGAATCTAGCTCAAAACAATTCTAACCCATTCATCCTCATAGCAAAAATTAGGGAAATTCTTCCATACATCCAGACATTTTGACTCTACACTTGCATATTCTGGTTTTAGTTGAAAGTCATCACCCAAAAGATGGTCATTCCTAAATTGTTCTAGCTTCAAATGGTTATATTCACTTAGTTGTGAATGGATGTAAATCTGGACATCCTCTGTGGTGCAGGAGCACCTACCTGACAGCTGGCCTTCATGAGGCAGTTAGTTAGTTTGAGTCTTGTTTATGTTTTCAAGAAGGTCTGATAAGACCAAATGCATGTAATAAGGTCATGTTGATCATGATAAGATCACGCTGACCATGCTTTTACTATTTTTAGCCAGTTTGTTAGGACAGTTGTCTTGATGTATGTTCGGTTGGATCTCCCAGCCGCCTGGAGAGTTCCCAGCCACTTGGAGTCGGGTCAGTAGTACTCATGGGAAAATCTATTTAAGCATGAGGATCAGTTGACTGTAGATCATCGATCGAGCTAGGTTACAGAGAGTGAGACTGAGAGATAGATTGATCATTGTATTTACATCTTTTGAAATCAAATAAAGTGATCCTGTTTGTGTTCATCCTCTGTTGAATTCCATTACTTGATCGATTTGCTGGTTTGGTGGCTGTATGGATTTGCTGATCCATTCCACCGGTTGATTCGTCGGATCGGTGGAATGGCGGTGTACAATAGATTAGGTTGTAGTTTGTTTTCTGTTTGCATGCAGGTGTGCAGGATCGCCGTCAAGAGATGTTGAAGACCCTAGCATGGGTATGTGCTAGGTCGAGCTGATAGAGTTTGGAAGATCACCCTGGAAGTGGATCAAGTCATCCCAGGAGGTTCGGCGGATCAGAACAGTGAAAATCCGCTAAGGCTGGAAATTTGTCAAAACGGCATCATCAGGATATTTTGGTGAATATCCTGCAGTCGCTTCGGGCATCGTCATCTGGATAAGTGAAGATGAGCATGATGCAGTTGAGTGCATGAAGTGAAGGTGCGTCGGGGTGATCATCATCAGGAGTTGCCGAAGAGGAGTGCATCGGCATAAGGTAGAAGATCAGGTCATGAAACTTTTGAAGTTTGCATGTTGCAAGTGCATCAGGATGTTTTAAGTCGGATATATACTCAGTGTATATATCACCGTCAGGATCACCTCTCGGGGGTGCCCATCATCCGCATATCGCTAGCAGATGCGGGAGTGAAAGTTCAGTTTTTTGACTAAGTGTTGAAGAGGTCATCAGGATATTGTGTGACGTCATCGTCATCAGGATATGACGTCATCGCCATCAGGATATTGAGATATCGCTCTATGCAAGTTTATCCTGCTGTCGCTAAGTGCTTAGGTATCGGCATAAGTCCTCGGTAAAAAGTTGTGTTAACATCATCAGGAGGTTTCGAGAGAACCGGATAAATCATATCATGATGCTGTTGCCTGTATCGTCGGCTATCGGGGCATCGAAGGGAAGGTGCTGAAGTTGTCATCAACAGGATATTTGGAGCAACCGGATATTTGATATCCTGCTGACGAAGGGAGTGTTGAATATCATGATGATGCTGATAGTGTTTGGCGCCCGATGAACAGTGCAACAGGAGGATGTTTGCGCTCGTTGAAGATCATGATGATGATGATAGGCGGAAGACGGAGGAAGTGAACAGTAGTCGGCAGGAGGATAATTCTGCTCGCCCGAAATATGATGATGATGCTGAGCCGATAGGGATTTTTATCATGCTGTTTGTATTATTGGCTCCTCCTTCCTGTTAGTAAGCTCCCGTTGCGTTTACCTCTGCATCATAGTGGTATCAGAGCAAAGGTTAGGATCTTCTGGAAAAGATAAGGATATAGCAGGATGTCAGACGAAGAAGGAACATCGGAGGTTTCGGCAAGGATGACCAACGCTGAGTTGGCAAATTCTGGTGAAGAAACAGATTGCAGAAAGCAAGGCCGTGAAGGCTCAGAATCAGGAGTTGAAAGATGAATTAGCAAAGTTGAGGAGCAGAGTAGGTTCTGGTAGAGAAGAAGATAGGGAAGAAGAAGAGATCCCTAATTGGAGCGAGGAGGTCGTTCCTCCAGACCAGAGACCACTGTTGAACGCCCTCAAGGCCATGGAGAGGAGAACCATGGATGTGAAACTGGATTTGCCAGTGTTTACAGGAAAGATGGATCTTGATTCAGTGATGGAGTGGATAGACTCCTTGAACAATTTCTTTGTAACAGAGGAGATACCAGAACAACAGAGAGTGAAGATAGCACAGTCAAAGATGAAAGAAGCTGCCTTGACATGGTGGAATTTTGTTCAAGATGATAGAATACAGGAAGGAAAACGTAGAGTTGCCACATGGAAGAAGATGATGGCATTAGTAAAGGAAGCTTATATCCCATTGGATTACAGTATCCAATTACACAAGAGGAAGCAAAATCTGAAGCAGAAGGAGCTAGATGTCAGCTCATATACAGAAGAATTCATGAAACTCTGTATGAAGACAAAGGTAAAAGAAAGTGAAGAAGAGAAGGTAGCCAGATACCTTAATGGATTGAGGTTCAATATTCAGGATGATTTAAGTCTGCATAATCCAGATACAGTTCAGAAATGTTTCCAGTTGGCATTAAAAGTGGAAGAGAAGTTAAAGAGAAAACAAGGACAACACAGTATGAGGGGAAGAGGATCAGCCCATACAACAAAGCAGACCAATGAGGGTCAAGAAGACACTGGTAAGGGACAGGGACAGTCTGATTTTAGAGGTGGATGGAAAGGTAATAAAGGCAGATTTGGAGGTGGTAGAGGTTCTACTACATTTTCAGGGAAATGTTACACCTGTGGTGAGTTTGGTCATCCATCTTTCAAATGTCCAGAAAACAAAGGTTCATCATCCAGAAATGATAGAACTAATGACAAGAGAGTACAACTTGTGCAAGAAGAGACAGTAGAGCAAAGTGTGCAGAGTTCAAACACTTATCAAAAGGATAAGGAGCCTGATAATTATGGATACCCAGAGAGTGGAGAATCTCTACTGATGAGAAGAACAGTAACTACCATGAAGGTACCTGACAAAGAATCCCCACAAAGAAGAGCTCTTTTCAAGACCACATGCAAGAGCAAAGGTAAAGTATGTAAGGTTGTCATTGATACTGGTTCAACAGACAACATGGTATCTCAAGAAATGGTGGATAAACTGAATTTGGAAAGGATTCCACATCCACACCCTTACAAGGTATCTTGGGTGAGTGATAGTCAATCACTTTTTGTCTCTGAACAGGCATATGTTGATTTTCAGATTGGAGCATATCAGGATAGAGTTTTATGTGACATATTGCCCATGGAATGTTGTCACTTACTGTTGGGTAGACCATGGCAATTTGATAGGAGGGTACTGTATGATGGGTATGCTAATACCTACACCATCAAGAAAGATGGGAAGACTGTTAAGTTGATGCCATTACAGGAAGCAGCTGCAGCACAGAAGACAGCCAAAGTCATTTTAATGGGAAAGAAGGAATTTGTGCAGATGCCTATAGAAGCAGGCATAAAGGCAGTTGAGGACACTGCAGGGAAAGAAGTTGTTCAAGACAACAAGCTGAAGAAAGTTTCAGTTGTGACTGACAGAGGTCAGCAGCAGGTTCAGAAACAGGTGTGTAAACAGCAACCGGTTGAGAGGAATGACAAGGATGTTGTCATAGTTGGGACTATTGTTTGTCCTATAAGAGTTGAAAGGAAGATAGAGTTGAACATTGCAGAAGTTCAAGAGGCAGTTCAGACAGAGGTTCTAGTCAGACAACCTGACAAACACAGGGTATGTGAGAGAAGGGCCTACATTGACAGGCATGAGGGTTCACTTGCAAGAAAGCAAGTTACAGTTCAGAAGTCTTGGAGCAGCCAAGGGCCAGCAGAGGATAAAGCTGGGACAGGTCAGAAGACTGACAAGGCAAAGTGTAAAGGTGGAGGATTTCCATATCCTAACTCATGGGACATGAGTTCTTTTCTGTTGGGGAGTATGGTGCAGGAGCACCTACCTGACAGCTGGCCTTCATGAGGCAGTTAGTTAGTTTGAGTCTTGTTTATGTTTTCAAGAAGGTCTGATAAGACCAAATGCATGTAATAAGGTCATGTTGATCATGATAAGATCACGCTGACCATGCTTTTACTATTTTTAGCCAGTTTGTTAGGACAGTTGTCTTGATGTATGTTCGGTTGGATCTCCCAGCTGCCTGGAGAGTTCCCAGCCGCTTGGAGTCGGGTCAGTAGTACTCATGGGAAAATCTATTTAAGCATGAGGATCAGTTGACTGTAGATCATCGATCGAGCTAGGTTACAGAGAGTGAGACTGAGAGATAGATTGATCATTGTATTTACATCTTTTGAAATCAAATAAAGTGATCCTGTTTGTGTTCATCCTCTGTTGAATTCCATTACTTGATCGATTTGCTGGTTTGGTGGCTGTATGGATTTGCTGATCCATTCCACCGGTTGATTCGTCGGATCGGTGGAATGGCGGTGTACAGTAGATTAGGTTGTAGTTTGTTTTCTGTTTGCATGCAGGTGTACAGGATCGCCGTCAAGAGATGTTGAAGACCCTAGCATGGGTATGTGCTAGGTCGAGCTGATAGAGTTTGGAAGATCACCCTGGAAGTGGATCGAGTCATCCCAGGAGGTTCGGCGGATCAGAACAGTGAAAATCCGCTAAGGCTGGAAATTTGTCAAAACGGCATCATCAGGATATTTTGGTGAATATCCTGCAGTCGCTTCGGGCATCGTCATCTGGATAAGTGAAGATGAGCATGATGCAGTTGAGTGCATGAAGTGAAGGTGCGTCGGGGTGATCATCATCAGGAGTTGCCGAAGAGGAGTGCATCGGCATAAGGTAGAAGATCAGGTCATGAAACTTTTGAAGTTTGCATGTTGCAAGTGCATCAGGATGTTTTAAGTCGGATATATACTCAGTGTATATATCACCGTCAGGATCATCTCTCGGGGGTGCCCATCATCCGCATATCGCTAGCAGATGCGGGAGTGAAAGTTCAATTTTTTGACTAAGTGTTGAAGAGGTCATCAGGATATTGTGTGACGTCATCGTCATCAGGATATGACGTCATCGCCATCAGGATATTGAGATATCGCTCTATGCAAGTTTATCCTGCTGTCGCTAAGTGCTTAGGTATCGGCGTAAGTCCTCGGCAGAAAGTTGTGTTAACATCATCAGGAGGTTTCGAGAGAACCGGATAAATCATATCATGATGCTGTTGCCTGTATCGTCGGCTATCGGGGCATCGAAGGGAAGGTGCTGAAGTTGTCATCAACAGGATATTTGGAGCAACCGGATATTTGATATCCTGCTGACGAAGGGAGTGTTGAATATCATGATGATGCCGATAGTGTTTGGCGCCCGATGAACAGTGCAACAGGAGGATGTTTGCGCTCGTTGAAGATCATGATGATGATGATAGGCGGAAGACGGAGGAAGTGAACAGTAGTCGGCAGGAGGATAATTCTGCTCGCCCGAAATATGATGATGCTGTTGGTGTTTTTAGGAAATATGATGATGATGCTAAGCCAATAGGGATTTTTATCATGCTGTTTGTATTATTAGCTCCTCCTTCCTGTTAGTAAGCTCCCGTTGCGTTTACCTCTGCATCACTCTGTATGCAATACATTGATGGAAACATGAGAAAATGCTCCATCCTTGTCAATTTCCATGGATTTATATGAATGCTTCTTGAATTTAGGTCTTGGCCTTTCCACAACATCAATGACTACTAGTGTTGTCATGATAACTCTTCCAAAAGATTAGGGCTTTACAAGAAAATTTAAGAAATACCTGAGAATGTTGCTGTTAGGGTTTGCACACAAGCTCTATTGAAGATCTTCTCTTCTTTTCTCTTTCACACACTTGCTTTCATTCAAATGAGATCAAATTTGACTAAATAGGCTTCTCACCAATCCTGGCTACTCCGCATTGATTGCATTTCTCTATTCTTGACCTAATCATCTTTTTACTATACAGAGATCTATGGTCACTAAACAATCCTCCACAAAGAGTTCATTTTCTCTAGAAATTTGATAAAATACCATCATATCATCAACCAGACATATCCATATCACTTTTAGCCATTATGCTAAAGATTTCAACATCTTATGCATTCAGGGATTTTGAAAATATTTGTAGTTGAAACTCTCCTAGTACCAATGCTTCCTCCTTTTAGTTTCCAGAGGATCCATCTAAACTAGGCAGAGGTGCAGATCCTTCCTCTACTTCATTTTCTTTCTTCTTCCTCCATGTCCTAGTCATTTCCTTCTTTTGCTGAGCAATATCAATATTCTTTTGAGGAGTAGAAGACCTTACACTCTTTCCCTTGTAGAACCTTGCAATGTGTCCTAATTTATTGCAATTGTAGTAGGTGATGTTAGATTATTGAGCATAATCACCTCTTTTTACATTAGATCTACAATTAGCAGCCTTATGACCAAACTTGTTGCATGTGTAGCAGTAACCATAGAAGAATTGGGAATTCATAGCATTGTTCTTGTTCATGAAACCATTCCTCATCATTTTACTTATGTATCCATTAGCCTTATGACTAGCTTTGTTGCAAGCATGACACTGACCATGAGAGTTCATAGCATTGCACCTTGGAAGCCTAAATGAATTCTGATTCATCTTGCTTCTGCGTTCAACATCCTTGTGACCAAACTTATTACAAGCATAGAAATTACCATTGCAAGGTTGAGGATACCTGGTAGGAGCAATTTGTCTAGGAGCAGGCTTTCTAAAATTCTTCTTCTTCTTCTTCTTTCTGTTTCTTTGAACATGAGTGAAACCCTTTTCTTTTGCATCTCTGGAGGCATTCTTCTTAGGATCTTCAGTGCAGGCTTTTTCTTCCTTTGTTTCTGACTTTCCTTCTACTTTGAAGTTATCATTTAAGTTTGTAGATGCAGTAATTATAGGACTTTTCCCTTTTTCAAAACCAAGACCAGATTTTTCTTTTGATGGCTTTTGAGAGTTGATCAGTTCATCAAGAATCTCAGAACCTCCTTTCAGTTTTAACCCCTTGTCAATCTGTTATTTTTCCTTTTCTATTTCTTTTCTCAGAGTGACAACTTCTTCCTCAAGTTTTGAACATTTAGTAGCTTTCTCATTGAGCTTGATATTTAGACAATCTTCAATCATCATGCCTTCTTCAACCATGAATTTTAAATTAGAGATCATATCTTCTACCTTATTGGGTTTAATGTCACATCCTTTATCTCCTTCTATTTGAGCTTTCAGTTTGCCAATTTATTCTTTTAATTCTTTAGCTCTTGTCTTCAATTTCACAATTGTCTCCTTTGATTTTTCAAGCATGTCCTCATATTCCTAGTTTAGTTCTCTTGCTTCATCTAGATCCTCAAGGGCTGACCAGAGTTCTCCTTCAAGGTCTACTTCATCTAGGTTGGGGTCCCAACCTTCAGGTTCCATTTCTTCTAGATGTGGTTCTGGAGTAAACACATCATCAGGCATAGCTTTAGATTCCATGTGTTCAAATGTAGGATTTACCTTAGCTTGTTAGGCTTCACAAAGGTACGTAGTTCTTATACCAATTGTTGAAAACACAGGGATGTTGATAGGGGTGAATCAACATATACAAAAACTTAACTACTTATTCACAGATCAAATCAAATTACTTAGAGAATAGAAAGTAAAGCATGCACCACATTAATCAACACAATGACACTAGGATTTTTACATGGAAAACCCAAAAATGGGAAAAACCACGGCGAGTGTTAGCTCACGATATATAATGCTCACTACAATAAAGATTACAACTTTGTTTTAGGGATACAACCCAAGGAAGATACAACTCCTTGTTGATTTTGTTTTAGGGCTACAACCCAAGGAAGCTACTACTCCTTGAAGAAATCTCACTGCTATAAAATACTACAATGATAACATAAACATGAACTGATGTGAAAGAAGCATTTGACTTATGCTAATATTACAGTCCCCTTTTTCTGCACAATTACTGCATCATACTGACTTCACACACTTCATCCTTATCATTCT
Organism: Cunninghamia lanceolata; assembly: GCA_027924645.1. Classification (NCBI taxonomy): domain Eukaryota; kingdom Viridiplantae; phylum Streptophyta; class Pinopsida; order Cupressales; family Cupressaceae; genus Cunninghamia; species Cunninghamia lanceolata. The sequence continues at coordinate 6,645,079 of BSBN01000564.1, read as the reverse complement.
TCTCTATCACTTCCACTTGATTTCTTACATCACAAATGATTTTGTTCTTCTATATATATCCTCTGCAAAAAGTCAAATTCTCAATTAGGTCAGCATCAAAAGATATTTAGATGAAACGTGTAATTCTCCATGGTTCGGCTTCAAACATATACATTATGAAAATAAAATAGGTTAAAAATCTCAACACATCACAACATGACCCAAAACATGTCACAACACATCTTTCAATGCCAAAACAAGTGATCAGAATCGTCCACATATGAAGCAAACTAGACTGTCGGCCTAAACAACACAAATATTGCTAACTGTCCATCTTTGTACCACCGGGGAGACAGAAATAATCATGTGGACCAAGACATGAGAAATGTATCTTGTTAACACTATCCATACATCCTTCTTCTAAAGTATCTGATCATTCTATGCATCCACAAGACATGAAACATATTGAACTGATGAAAACAGGGTATTCCAGACTAACTGTCACGCATCAAAACTTAGGATATGTATTGCGAACCACAAAATCATCTGATAATCTTATGAATGATCCTATATACCATTATAAACATATTCCTAGAACCACACAACCATATCTATCATTTCTAGAGGAATGTGGAGACATTTTAACTTAGTTGCACTATGATCAACATTCATATATATCCATAACTCAAGGTGACTTGAACACCTTGTACGATACAGGAAACAAGAAGGGATTGCTTGTGCGTCAAACCTAAGATTTGTTGGGATATGTAGAGTCTCCGTATACACTCATATTGCCTATCTATATACTCTCCATCTTCTGCAAGTACTCAACCATGTGCACTGGGAACAACTTAGACATCTAGAACTGTTTGTATCACTTCAATCATTTGAGAATTGACCTTGTGGACCATAAAGGCACTTGATACATCAAGGAAGCATATATTACATATATCCAAACATATTCTCAAAACTTCATGGGCACAACTTCTCTTCCAAAGGAATGCGGAGCCTTCCAACAGGTCTCCATCATTGCATTACTCTGTCAAATCACAGTCCGGAACACTGCCACTTATAACTTTCTTTGCTGAAGGTGTAATTAGATAAAATCTTGAATATAGCATGCTCATCTATCAATCAACTTATCTTAAAAACCATAAGTCTAAATCTTTCACTGCGAAGGAATGTGGACCAAAACACTGTGACTCTACCTTAGGGTATGCACTGTAAATGTCTTAGCAAAATTTCTGTAACTTTTCCCTAAGTGCAGTACACCAAAATGGTAGGATATCGATGTAGGCATGCTCAGACATTAGGAAGATTACCATTCTTATAGTTTGATAGTTTTTCTCCATCTGCTAGGTCTTTCAGACTTACCTGCCTTAAGCATGATGATCCTATGTCTTTAACTTAGTCAAACTGTCTCTCTCAAATCTTCCACTGTCCACCTTAGCCTCTTCAACCTCTATACAAAATTTCTGCATAGCTTGACCTCAAGTTGACACATATAGAGTTGACATAAATGACAACACATATTGCTAATACTTTTGACAAGTTCAATATTCTATTCTAGATGCTGATGTACAAAGAATCTTCATTAGAAACTTACAACCTCACATCTATGATAAAATCTTGTTAATGTGTTATGGTTCTTTTACTCATCTCTGCACGGATCTTCATGATTACCAACTATCAGTTAGTCAGTATGAGAATAATCACTCATCGGCTCTGGTTTCTCAGTCCAAAGCCTCACATAGTCATTCATTCAAAAGACACAACAAAAATTTCATCAAAATCAATGCAATCATGCAATCACATAAGAAAACATGTGGCAACTACATCACCTTTTATTCCCACTCCATATAAATTGAAACTAAAGACAAGACATTTCACACCATTATCGGAGTCTCTCTACTCTATAATGATGCAACTATTGAATAACAATCTCATCAAACTTCCACCCATTCGACCTCTCGATCCAAGTAAGATGCAATCATCTTCTTTCTATTTGAAGGCCTTTTGTCAATTTCACCACACTGCCAGTCATGACATTGAAATATTTATGCATCTTAAACATGAAGTTCAAGACCTTATTGACTCCAATGTCATCCAAGTTGTTGGTGTAAATGAAAAAGGAAATAAACCGGTGGCTCCACCCAATCAAAACTTACAAATATATACAAATGCATTACCTCATCATGAATCTAATGTTGTGGATCCATCTCAAGAGATTCTATGTACTTATAATCATCAAGAACAAGACTATGAAGTCAATATTTGCATGGTAAATGTTGTTGGGTTAAACTAGTTCTTGGGTTAGAGTTAGTGGATTAACCATTAGTGGTCTTTAGCACATGGTTTTATGCTAGTTGTATTGGTCCATGGTTTTGGAGCTCATGGTTTTGAGCCCATGGTTTTGCATGTATGGAAGTCTATATAATGGCTTGGTGACTCCATTGTATGTGTTGCTAGTTGAAGCCTCCAGGCTCAGCTTGGTTGGGGTTGAGGGTTAATATGAAGATCTTTATTGTTGATTTTTCCCTGGTTTGGGGTTTTCCAGGGTAAATCATTGTGTTGTGATTGTGTTCTTGTTCCATGCTTGATTTGAGTTTCTTTTGTGCATGCTGTGCATTCTGAATTCTTGGCTATGTATGTTTCTACAATTGGTATCATAGCTTGAGTTGCAAGCTCCAGCGTTCATGTTTGTGGAGGAATAATGCAACTCATAGCGTGTGGAGATAAGGCAGCATTTATTTTTTGATCTGGTATTCTTGCTGAAATAGAAGGTTTGAGCGTGTGCCTTAGCGCTCTGGCTCCCGGAAGAAGGTTGTGTAGGTCTGTGCAAGATTAGTCATGGTTGCTGCTATAGGCATGTTGCCTGGTCAAAGTTGTATGCAATTTCTGCCCACAACCAAGGATGGCTATAGCAAGAACAAGATTGTAATGGAGTTGTATGTAAAATTTAATACATGTATTTGGGATGATGGCTGTAAGACTTGGTATGGCTTGCTCAATCCCTGAAAGGAAATGCCTAGCAAGAGAGGAGTTCTCCCAGGTGGTAGGGGGGGCTTAGAGTCATGTGGATTCCTGGTTTGATGTCGATCTCGGTGACAGCGAGAGCATTACACTTGGTGCTTGTGGAAGGGGGGTTTGGTGCTAACCCAAAAACTAAGTTTAAAGGGGGGATTGTTGGGTTAAACTAGTTCTTGGGTTAGAGTTAGTGGATTAACCATTAGTGGTCTTTAGCACATGGTTTTGTGCTAGTTGTTTTGAGCCCATGGTTTTGCATGTATGTAAGTCTATATAATGGCTTGGTGACTCCATTGTATGTGTCACTGGTTGAAGCCTCTAGGCTCAACCCAGTTGGGGTTGAGGGTTAATATGAAGATCTTCATTGTTGGTTTTTCCCCAATTTGGGGTTTTCTAGGGTAAATCACCGTGTTATGATTGTGTTCTTATTTCATGCTTGATTTGAGTTTCTGTTGTGCATGCTGTGCATTCTGAATTCTTGGTTGTGTATGTTTCTACAAATGCTTTCCCTTATAAAGAGCAAGTAGAACCTGAACCGACTATATCTTTCACTCCTCATGATGCTGTCATTGAAGCTCCTAATGGACCATTATACATCACAATTCAAATCAATGATAAACCCATAAGAGGTGCCATGATCAACCCTATTTGCATGGTAAATGTAGTAACTAAAGAGTTTCTCTACATGCATGGTTTACACTGTGATAACTACAATGTATCAAAAATCATGATTAGGGAACATGATGGGTCTATCCTTCTAACTCTTGGCACATTGACCCTTGCTATCAAGGTCAAGCCAATATCTTTGGATGTTAGATTTATTATCATTCCAACATCAAACTTATTTCATATGAAGTTGGGTCACCCATGGCTTTGATCCATGAAGGAAGTCCCCTCTATGGTTCATAAGTGCTTAAAGTTTCCATTTGAGGGATGTGTTCACGATGTACATCATAGTTAGTAACAGCATGTAGCTTAACATGGACACTCTACACTTGACTACTTCTGGCCAAAACTAGTTGGAGTTGCTCAAGATAGAGAGGATCTATTATTTTCATCATATCAAAAATATAAAGCACATAAAATTATATAATTATCACTTAGTAACATACTTCCTTGTGATGTCCTTGGACCCTCTCGATGTTTTGAGGCTACAACAGTAGTTCCCCTATCCTACAAGTGGTGAATGAAGTTAAGCCCAAATCGAAGGTTCTTCCCCATCCTGAGCATCTGGTAGATATACTAAGGTTCCCCCTCTTCCATGCCTCCAAGGACAACGAGGTAACCATCTAGTATAAAACATACCTCCCTACAATTGCAATATTACTTTTGTCCCACCTGTCGTTATGGAGACTAGTGGAAATTAGTTGATTATGCATGTATTATATCTTGAGGTTTCTCAACCTCTTGTGGATGCTCGAGTACCTCCACCAATTTCACAAGTTGAGAAGGAAGAGCAACTTGCATTGAGGAACCCTCCCCCTATGGCCTCTCAACCTTTGGTGGTTCCTCTTGTTTCTTCTAATGTTCCTGAAGCAAAGGAAGAAAAGGAACCCACGTTGGAAGATACTATGGTTCCCTTAACAAACATCACAAACAAAGATAAGTGAAATAAAATTGCAAAATAATGAAAGAAGCATCGTCATTCTATGGCTCACCTTGGTGTAAGAGAGGAGAATCTCCCTCCTTGCAAGAATCTATCACCGACAAATGCAAAAGAGACATCTACTAGTGCTTTGTCTCCTCTAGTGAAAGATAATGTTTCACAACCCACAACAGAACCTATTGTCCTATATTCTAATAGCGAATCTACAAATAATAATGATACAGGTATAGCTCTTGTTCCTTACACCACACTTTCTATAGTTCCTCTTACATCTTGTCTACCATCCCAAATTGGTGATGAGCAAGATTGGGAGGAGGACAATTTGCTTTAGGCCAACTCACGAGTGTGGCCCCTATTTCTATTGTGTCATGAGTGCATGTGATTGTTTTCCTCATAATGTGTTGCTTGATGCTTTATTTATGTGGTTGTTAAGCTCTCCTTGGATAAACCTTGACACCCTTGTAGGTGCAAGGATATAAAGGGACTAAAATTTGTTGTGACATTCTCTATTTGTATCGTGATTCTTCTATATGTCGTAAGTTGCATTGTTGTTTCCTTTGGGGATAACACAAGGAGTAGGATGATTTGGCATTCTTCCTTGTTGACCCAAATTTTTATATTTGTTTCAATGTGATATTTCTTCCTTTATCTCCATAGTTCTACCAACTAGCAGATGATGATAGTTCCTAATATTTATAATCCTATTATGAAATCATTCATATACTAACGTTAGTCAGGTAGATCCCTTTGTGTTGTTACTTTATGGTATTCAATTTAACTTTTTATTTATTGTGTGATTTGATTTATGTGGCACCTTGTTTCTATTCTCGATGTCATACCATGACTACACAAGCCATTGTGTATCATGCTTGCAGCATCACCTCAGTTTTCCTTTTTTGGGGGCAACCCCTTGTTGCGATGTAGTTTTTTGGGAACACATATCATATGGACATATGCTTCCATAAAGCTCTTGTGCCTATATTGTAGTTTGTTCTAACTTAAAGCAATTTCTCTCTAATAGGAGTTAGCAATCACTTTAAGGTGGGGGCATCCATTGCACTATGCTCTTTTTGATTACATACTTGTTTATTATAGTTGAAATGGAACTCACCTACTAATTCGGCAGTCCTCACGAGCCCATGATGTTTTCATTTTGTTTTTGGTCCATGAGCCACCTAGTATAATGAAGTTTGCTAGCCTATTTGCTTCATGTGACTTGTCGTGGTCACCTAGTAATATAGCGGTCCTTACTAGTGTGTGATCCATGAAAGCACCTCTCTTCACATGACCACTAGAGATAGAGAAAGCTAGTGTCAGAGTCATGTGGCTTGTATGTTTGTTTGTGTGATATATTGTTTGAACTTGTATTATCTTAATGATTCCATGTGTTTTGTGTGTCTTCATCATGTTTTCCATTTGTATTCCATGTATACTTTATGCCTTAGGTGTATGCTTCATGTCAAGTGTGTATGCATTGTGTATGACATGTATTACCTTTGTGTATTGTGTGTCTCTCGTGTGTATTCCTTATATAGGTTTGTAGTACTCCATGTATGTGTGAATTATGTTACAATGTCTTGCATATTTACAACATTAGAATCCTAAGCTTGGGGGCTACTTGTTAGGAATTTGTAGGTCCAATAAAACCAATTCAACATAACCCAACAGGAGAAAATGATGCAACAAATAACCATAATGCAAAGATCAAATGACAAATAAGAAAGAACACAAGATATACCCTGGGAAAACCCTTAAGAGGGAAAAACCCAACCTCCAAAAGCATCCACACTCATATGTATTATTCAGGAAGAGATATTACAATATATTACATGAGTCTCCATGAATACCATCAAGCACCTCCAATGCATCCTCCATTGTGTCCAAGACAGAATCCACACATACCATGCCATGCTTCACAATATGCACTTGTAGGAGAGAGCTCAATACAATGACAACCTATCACAAATCTCCTGTCTACCAACAATGAATTAGTCAACCTCAAATAATAACATTGTGCTTGATTTTATAAACCAAGCTCGCACAAATACAATGAGAAAACCATGTGCCCCAAAACCATGGGTAACGCAAAACCATTGACTCCTCATTTAATTATTGGTACTATGTTTTTTCCCAACAATTAAATAATACAAATAAATAATTAATCACTCTATGTGTCCCACACACATAAAATAATTAACCCAATGCTAGATACAACATTTACAAGTGGCATCCAAATAAATAATACAATATTATGCAAGGTGTACAACACCTATTTCCCAACACTACTATACTCTACAACTTGGTGAAATTCTTTGGCTTCTATGTTTTCATGTCTGAAATATGTCTTATCCTTACTTTAGTGTGAGTTCGAACATAATTCTATACCCATGCAAAAGTGGGGGCTAAATGTTATGGAGTAAAATGTTTATCCATTTTAACACCTTTTTGAACATCAAATGATTAAATCTCAATCCCGACGAATAAACCTGACAAAATAAACTTAGAACTAGTCTAAGCCCACCTCATTTAACACTCTCCGTAGTTTGTGGGGCTAAAGGACCAGGGCACCAGATAATGACTTTAGCCCTATTTTTTTGGTGTCAGCTTAGAGCACATCTTAAGCTTTTACATGTCAGCCCCATTTGGTTTTATTCATTGTTGGTGAGTGGGAATGCATATAAGAAGTTTTACAATTCATTTTACACCTAGAGAATGATTTATGGACAATGAAATATTAGAATTACTTACATGATTGATCTCCTATGATCAAGTGCTCTTCATGCTTGGAATTCCTATTTGCTTATGGATGTTATAATGCTCATGTGTAGGTCTTGAATGAAGTTCAAACCATATTTATCTATCTCCTTGTTGGTGCATGATCTTGAAATATCTACTCCAACTAGGGTTTCACATCTTGTGGTAATATTTATCATTTTCATTCATACTTTCATCATATATTGCAGATCTTGTCTCTATCCTCCTAGGGCACGCACTCTTGGATCACTAATCATCATTTTAGTGGAGGTGGAAACACTGACATGGGGTTTGATTAAGGCAAGCCCCTAAACAGAACACAACCTTTCCCTCTTTGCTTGTGTATAGGTCGCATTCGAAAGAATCAGACTACAAGAAGTTACAAGAGTGAAGAAGACTGATAGGTGAAGACATATAGATCTTGACATTTTGCAAAACCCTAATCAGGGCCTAGGGCACCTAATGCCCTAGTTCTTTTGTGTTCTTGAACTCAGATCTAGGTTCTTCTCTATTCACTGATCCCTGCTATCATTTCAAAATCTCTTTGTCAGTTTCCAACCTTCATCTATTTGTAGATCTTAGTCAATTAGGGTTTCATATTTTACCCTAGTTGCCTGGTTAGTTTTGGTTGAATTTAGTTGACACTCCTCTATACAAAAAAGGGACAAAACCCATAGAGTTTGTCTCTCCTTCACGGGTAGAAGCCAAGCTCGGTTTGTGTTCCAATGTTAATAGAAGAGGGTTTGACCTAGTTTAATATTTTAGGCTAAGTCTCTCATTTCCACATAATAGGTAACTATAACAAGAAGATCAAGACTCGTCATTTTGAAGTGGGTGACCTTGTATTAATGGAGAATCATAGGAACTTGCAAGACCGTGACAAAAAAAGCAAATTTGAACCAAATTGGCTAGGACCATTTGTTATAACAACCCACTATGGATCAGGAGCTTATCAGCTAGCAACACCTAAGGGACAACCTCTAGATAAGCCTATGAACATCATACATTTCAAGAAATTTAATGATTGACCCAACAGATATCCCAAAAGTTTAAAAAATTAAAAAAATTAGAAAGATCAAAAAAAAAAAAAAACTAAGTGAGATAAAGTCATCCAATGGTGAAAACCACTTTGGTGGTGCCTTGGATAAGTACCATGATGAAAACCTATCTCAAACACCTTGAGTAGTGACCTTATCTACCATATATTAAGTTCTCGTTTACTTCATACACCATCATTTCATACCCATATCCTATCATGGTTTGAGCTCGTAAACATTAAGCATCTCCATTTCCAAGAAATATCTAAGTTCATCTTAAAGTTGTGCACTCTAAAATTAATAAAACACTTGGGATACTATGATGAGGTTGTAGATTCACATAAAAGCATCACAATCAAAGGTTATGATGGCATAGAGTGCCAATCAGAAGGAATGATCAAGCTACCAATTCAAGTTAGACAAAAGATTTTGGAAAAATGTCCCTAATGACCTTAACCTTCCCAACATATTATTATCTACCCCAAGTGAAATATCCTTGTATCCTTTTTTTGCTTAGGCTCTTGTCTATCCTAAGTAGGAGAGGATAAATCCTTTGGTATCCACAAGATCTAGATTTCCCCTAAGTCTCTTTTGATTTTAAATCCAAAAATCATCCCTTGATCAATCATATCCAAAGTATCATAAAAATCACCCTTATCATCCTTTGATCACTCATCAGCCAAGACCATCCTTTGATCATACCAAATCATCCTTCATCCACCAACCAATTTCACTTGGTCCAAATCTTTTGAAAATCAACAAAGTTTTAAGGTCCAACATCCTCCATATAACATATCCATTCCAACATCAATTTTGGGTAATTTCTTTGTATGCCCCCAACCACAAGGTTAGAAGCTAAGAAAACAAAAACATGGAACCCAATAGAGAGTTTGGGATGCCTAGTGACTTTGGAATGAGGAACATGGATGCTCAAACCATGATTGATCATCCCCATCCTTTTCCTTCCCCAAATCAACAAAATGGAGATGCTTAATGTTTACAAGCTCAAGCCATGATAGGATATGGGTATGAAATGATGGTATATGAAGTGAATGAGAACTTAATAGATAGTAGATAAGGCCACTACTCAAGGTGTTTGAGAAAAAATTTCACCATGGTACTTATCCAAGGCACCACCGAAGAGGTTTTCACCATTGGACGACTTTATTGAACTTGGTTTTTTATTTTTATTTTTATTTTTTATTTTTTGGTTCAAATTTGCCTTTTTTGTCTCAATAAGATGTGGGCTCGAATCCCGGGCATATCAGCAAGGTGTCGCAACCTGATCCACTCCAAAAGCAAGACATCCATAGGTCTGAATCTCTCCTTAAAGACCAACAGAGGTGGCATCCACTCCCTCGACTACAGTGGTAGAAAATCCCCCTATATCCATCACACTACTTGATTAGCCTTTTCTCAAAAAATGCTCAAAAGTGCTAAATCCATTTGCGCAAGTGCTCAAAGGCATGCAAGCACTGAAAGAACTTGCACAAGCATTGAAAGGCACACAAGCACTAACAGAACTTGCATTGGCACCAAAATAAGTGCAAGCACTAATAGGCCTTGTGTTGGCGTTAAAAGGCGTGCAAGCGCTAACTAACCTCATGGATGCATTGTACGGCACACAAGTGCTAACTGACCTCGTGTTTGCACCAAAAGGTGCACAAGCACTAATTGTCCTCGCACATACATCAAAAGGCATGAAAGTGCTAACATACCTCATGCAAGTGCCAAAACGACACACAAGCACTAACTTGCCTAACGAGTGTACTAAAATAGCGCTAACCACTAGATATGGGGGGACCATATTCCTCATTTACACACCTAAGCTTGAGTGATCAAAGGCTCTCTAACAGTTTGTATCTCATGTGAATGCCACATCTTTACAAAGAAGATGTTGGAATGGGTGGCATTTATCTTTTAACTGTACAATGAAGTGTCTTATTTATTGGTGTTACAACTCATGTAGGCGTATAGATTGATTAGCTAAGCTTAGGTGTGTAATGGAAGGGATTATCAAAATCTCATTGATGAGGAGGACTATTTGACCATCTAAGTGAGTAGTGTTTTCATCATTGGTGTTCTCTGTAAATCCAAGAAGATATATCTTCAAGAACATCTTGTTCCATCAAGTGTTTGCATTCAAAGGTAGGTGATGGCTTGCATTTGATGACAACTGTAGATACCATGCCAAATTTTGGCTTGCTGAATGCTTTAGGAGATAGTGGAAGTTGACCCACATAAAAGGTACCATGTAAATTAGGGACTCTAAATAATATCTTTATTAGGTGCTGGACAAGCCAAAATATGACATGGTATCTATAGTTGTCATCAAATGCAAGCCATCATTTAACTTTGAATGGAAACACTTGATGGAACAAGATGTTCTTGAAGATGTATCTTCTTGGATTTACAGAGAAAAGAAAGATGAAATTATTTGTAGTCCCTGCCAGCGCCTGCACCTGATCTGTCAATGCCTAAACTTGATCTATCAATGCCTGCACCTGATCTATCGGTGCCTACGTCTGACCTATCAGTGCTTTTGCACTATCTATCAACACCTTAGCCAAACCTGTCAGCACCTGTGTTTGACCTGTCAGTGCCTTCACTAGACCTATTAGTGCTTGTGCCTTATCTGTCAGCACTCACACCTGCTCTATCAGCACTTGAGTTTCCTTTGTTAGTGCCGTCACAGACTCTAACAGCACCTTCACTTGTAACCTTAGACAACCAAACATAATGACTTTCCAATCACAAATTTAACTGACCTTAGGACTTCAACAAACTTTGAAAGTGACCTAAAAATCATCCATTTCCAATTTCACTAAACTATCCCATATTATGGTACAAGTGCGCTTACACGCGTGATCCCTAGGCATACACTGTGCCCTCCTCGTACATCTGATCTAGCACCACTCCCCATCCTATGGAGAATCCACACGAACTCCTATCTGGCATCAACAACCCTCCGATCAAATCTACTATATATAATGGCAGAGCCTCCAAAGACTCCATAGCTGCAGACCATCTCATCTCTGTGCTCCTTGCATCCATTTAAGGCATATCTAGTGCGAAAACATATCTTAATGTTGCTGTACCCCTCACATAATCATATATAACTAACTCCCCATGAATAGGGATATGTAAGTGTTATGTCATAAAATGTCCCCCTAGGACTTTTACCTCCTAAGTTTAGCTCCCGAGTCCCTTAGATTTAATCATGCATGTTTAAAATGAATCCCGAAACAAAATTCTCTAAAACCCATGTCAAATGGGACTTAGGGGACACCCTTGAGCTTAATTTGGACCCAAAATAGGCCCCTAGACTTGGGCACCCGTGCCCTAGTCCTATCCTATTTTGTTAGGGTCTCAAATTTGAATGTCGGCTTGTGACCGTTAAAAAGGTTTCCCTTATCGGCATCTCAAGTTTGAATTACAAAAGTTTAGTGGGAATGCATATATAATCATATTTAGGACTTCATTTTAAAACTAGATGGATAAGGCAAACTTATGATCTTGTGATAAGGATACTCAAGGCTTTCATTGTGTTGCAGAGTAGTATTGTGTTATGTTTGTGCTTGCTTGTCTTCATCAATCCATCTCCTCATGGTGTGAAAGATCTTCATCTCCCCATGAGAGATTCACCTTCGAGGTGACATCTACTTTGTGTTTCAATCATTTTATCATATCACTTATTTTTGCCTATGTCAACCAAGGACATGCACTCTCTATCTAACAATGGTGTTGGAAGGCTTGAATGCCATTTCGGGGCTTGACCGAGGCAAGCTCCTAAACACCACAACCCCCAACCCCTCTCTTGTAATTGCAGGTGATAGGTGTCAGATCTTGTGGAGAGGATTTGGAAGAGATCATTACAGAGCATAAGGATTCTAGATCTGAAGAAAGCAATGGAAAATATCCCTAATTGGACAAGGGTGATCCCTCTTTTGTCCTCCAATTTATCACTATCAGAAATCTCTAAGTAGGGTATTGTTGTGATGCTCACAACACGCCCCATTTTACTCCTTAGCAAAATGAGGACCCCTGTTGTGGCTTTGCTTTTGCTTTTTTGTGTGGGTATGTTTGGTGGTAAAAGGGAAAAGAGAGTGAAAGTTGCAAACCTTGTTGAAAACAAAGAAAAAAATGCATTAAGTACCAGAGGTGAATATAGGTGAATTCCTTGTCAAAAATGAGTGAGGGTTGCTTTTTGAACCATGTTAAAATTCACAATAGTTATGAGTATTTTGGTAAAATGTACAATGGGAGGGTTTGTATGTTGCATATACAAATCTGCTTGTATATTGGGTTGCTTGTATATCGGGTCGCTCATATACAAAGTCCTTTATATATCAGGTCGTTGAATAAGTCACATGTAGAAGTTGTCAGGTTTATTAAATTTTTATACTTGTATGCATTTCGATGACACTTTATTCTTACATACAAGTCGGGCCCAAAACAATTCAAAGTGTGAATGCATAAATCATTTGAGTCCGTCGGATGTATGTTTTGCTTGTATGTTTGGTAAATTGAAAACATACAAAGTGAGTATGCAAAGCTACATACATGCCGCGGAACTGAAAGGATCATTAAAGTTGGTTTTATTATTGTATACTTCACACTTTGTATGTATGTTTTGGGACATACAAAGTGAAATATACAAAGCTATACACATGTTGCGGAACCGAAGTTGGATAAAACTGTGGTTTATAAAGGTTGGAGTCCGAAAGCACATACAAAAGAGTTTGTATATGTCTATGCTTGTATCTAAAAGTTTAATACAAGTGTTATATGCATCGCGGAGATACAAGTAAAAGGTAAGGTGGACCCCACCATTTGTATGTCAGGTTTGTTTGTATAATTACGATGTATATCTCCGATATACAAGCTGATGTACAAAGTGAAGGATACAAGCCAATATACAATGTGATGGATGCGAAAAGAAAGTCAAATACTGAAAGGCTTTTGTATGTCTGGGATGCTTGCATGTCTTCAATATACAAGCCCGATATACAAAAGAAATCAAGGCACTGGGAGAGGTAAAAGGTAAAAGGAGGTTTGCATAAGGTTGTTGTATATTCGCTTATACAAGAGCGATATACAAAGCGGCGATATACAAGGATGTATGGAAAATGTGAAAAGGGAAAAGAGCTTTAGTTCGATTGTTTGCATAAAGTGCTTGTATGTTTAAAATATATATAGAGAACATACAAAAGGAACATACAAGGAAGACACACAGAGAAAACATACAAAAGGGGAGCATACAAAGAAAACTATATGTATGCAGAATTTAACTAGTGATAAAAAGGGTTTAAAAGCGCCAACACTACAACTGAAGACTGAACTTGTGGCGCATTAATTACTGTCATTAATGCCAATCTAACTTTCTAACATGGTATAAATTGGCAAAAGCGACGTGAATTTTTTATAATCCATTTTTGTGTCTATTTGCAGGTATTCAGGTAGATATTAAGGAGGAGCTTTAATGGCGATGACATCACAGGAGGCGGATTGGATCACAAAGGATTGCAAAAGAAGTGAGAGGAGTAAAGGCTTTCAGTAAGAAGAGATATGCAAATGGAAAGAAGCAATATTAAAAGGGCAAAGCAACAGAGGATATTTTGATGGTGAAGATATTTTGATGATTGTTAGGGTTTCCAAAGGGGGATCTTTACGTTTAGTATGAGTATGTTGCTCAAAGATTTTTTTGACAGGATTTGTTTTCCACCAATTGATGCTGCACTTGAAGTGTGGACTGTTGATTGACTAGGGTTTTGTGGCTGTATTGGGAATAATCAGAGCTATATATTGAGCCCCTTTACTCTGTAATAAGGGACACAGGGATTCGTAGCACCAGGGATTTTTTAGAACAGAGCTGAAAGTTGTAATTAGTCTTAGCATTTTGAATAGAGGGACCTTTTAGTTTAGAATAGGAGGTTGCCTGTGTTTGCAATAAGGAATGCGTGGAACATCTAGCTGCCTTACTATATCTGTAAAGCGTTGTAAGTTTTCTATGAGTTGATTAATGAAGCTAAGAGTCGTTCATACATTGTAAATCATATATGACTGTGTGTTTTGAATACAAGTGAATCTGGAATTCTGCGTTTATATTCAAAGTGTGTTCTGGCTCTTCTTTGTATTTGAAATAATATCTCTTAAAGCTTGCAATCTTTAATGTATGTTCGTGAAAATACTTAGGGCATTCACATTTAAAGGTTTAATCTGTGGATTTGATCAAGTTTGTTGTACTACTTACAACTTGCATAACAGAGCATTTAGATCATATAGTAGAATGAATTTTAATTTAGATTTCTCTAACTTTTCCCAAACCATTTGAAATACTTAGCTTAAACGCAGAAATTTAAAGGAGATTGTCTGATATTTGAAGGAAACATGAACAACTAAGTTGATATTGGACAGTTTTCATAATATTTGAAAAGAAAGCTTGTGTTAATATAAATCATATAAAAGCTTTCTGATACAGTAACAAATTTATGCAAAGGAATGAAGAAAATGTTGATATTTGTGATAGTTTGCATAATTAGAGTCCAGTAAGTCATAAAAAACCTTAAATCAAGTAAGGCCCCTTGCATATTACAGCTTCACATCAACCTACTGAATTGTCCAATAGGTCAAGACCTAACCATACAGAAACTTGGGATTAAGTAATCTTCATTGATTTCTTCATATCTTTCAAGATAGTTAGGTTCATTTTGTGAATTTTAACTTTTGTTATGAATGTGTAAAAACAATCATCAACAGGTATAGTCTACAACATATTTGGTTCCTGACCTCCAGAAAAAGTGCCACCTTGGACAAGGGAGATCCCTCTTTTCTCCATGAAGTTTCCTCTTTCCAAAATTTAAATCCTGATATGTTTCTAATTTGTATTTAGTGCCTTCCTTTGCGAGCATTTGTCAGGTTTCATCCGTTTGTTTATGATTTTGCAAAATTAGAGTTTTAGGCCTAATCGGATTAAGGTTTTGACAAAATCATCAATCTATTCTATCTTTCCAAGCATCTCATTGTGAAATCAGACCTATAGCTGAGTCCTCTATCACAGTTGTGACTTAGCTCGATCAATGTCCTTGAATGTATGTGTGAAAGAAGGGTTTGATTGAATCTAATTAACACACACTTTTATCAATCCCATTTTCATACATAACATTTTGGTGAACCTATGTTTTTCTAAAGATTTCATATTATTGAGTGTTGTAAATCATATTTGCATTCATACATAACATATTCATCATTCTACATTAAAAAATCTTGCATAAAAATTGAAAATTTTGAAAAAATCAAGCATCCTAGGCTTGTACTTAGGCATAGTTTGCACTATTTTCATTGCATTTCATCTAAATCATTTAAATCTTTGATATTTACATTAGATCTGACATAAATTACATCAATTCATCATTTCATAATCATTTACCTTGCATTTACATACTTTATTTGCTAGGGTTTGCTTGAAATTTTGCATTTTTCATATAACCTAGTAATTCCAAAAGCTAGGGTTTGTAGTCAAAATCTTATTTCAGATTTTACTACTCATTTTTAACACTCATTCAAATCTTATTTTGGACTGTAGTGTTTCATCATTGTGTGTTTTTGCATCTAAATTTTAAAGTTTGCATTTACACATTTCAACAAAAACAAGCATATTCATTCATTTTTCCTTAAAATTTCACTTGCACTTTGCATTATAGAACTTTGGCATAATTTTAAAATCTGATCTGAGCTATGTTAAATATAAAATCTGATTGGATTCCATTCATTCATCATTTTGCATACTTTCATGCCTTTATTTCACTATTTGGGTTTCAAAAATCCTTGCATTTTTACTACATTTTGGCTAATTTTTAATCTAGCATTGCAAGATTGGTGTGTTGTCACAAATTTTTCTACACTATTGGACTAATTAAAAGGTTTCAATTTTCTTCCCCTCATCATTCTCCTAATTCCATTATATATTTTGTGCATTTGCATTGAAAAAAGTGAAAAAATTGAGCATTTTAGGTGCATAAACAAGCATAGATCAGTGTTGTTTCATTGCATTCATCTTGGATATCTTACATTTCAGATCTTACAGTCATATTCAAGCATATATTCATTGGTCATTTGAAAACTTTGCATAATTTCATTAAATTGTGTGAAAACTGGTATATTCCTAATTACACAGTGTGTATTTCAACACTATGTGTTTGCACACCTCATTCATAGCTTTTTGATCAAAACCTTTAAAATCGTCAACTTATCCTTGTTGTGTTGTTCTCTTTCCTCCTATCTACTCTATTTGTTGTGGACTCTGTGTGTCTTTTAGTACCCATTTCCCTCAAACAAGTGCTTGGGTGCGAAATGAGTAGAAGTCTAAGCATGTATCCCACAATAGTGGGTTACACTTTTTGGCCAAAGTTGACATTGAAATGAACATTTTGAAAAAAATCTTCACTTTCAGACACCTATAGTTGCTAAATCATGAGGAATTTGAAGATGATGTAAACTAATGATTTGTCACATTTTGTCTGTAGATTCTAAATATATATTTTTAAAATTTTATGGAATCAAATTATATTTCCTTTTCCATCTCCTTCAATAACTAGTTTCTAATAGTAAACAACATTTTTAAAGAGTGACATGTACTGTGTAAAACATAACTTTTTTTCTATGAAGGATAAAATTCTATTTTTTTCAAATTTAGATTTTTAGCTACGATATCTAAAGGATGCATTTGGTTTCATAATGTTTTATTAAATATTTTTCTTTTAATTAACTTTTGAAGTCAAACTAATTACAGTTTAGACATAGGTGTACTGTGTAAAGCATACCTTTTTTTGTATGTATCATAAAAAAAAAGAATTTAGAATAAGGAAATCAATACCTAGAGGACACGTATTTTTTAGAAAAAAATTTTCTATATTTTCCTATTTTTTCATATTTATGAAACAAAGACCTTGATGTTCATTAAAAATCCTACATTCACAAGAAATAAAAAATGCATATAATAATCAAATTAAATATATTTAAAATTATACTTTTTGGAAAGCTTATAATAAGGACTACATACTTACAAAACATAAAATTTTAAATGAATTCATTTGATCCCCCAAAAGGTAAACCAAAAGTAGTTTTTTATCAACATTTTGATAGGTGTAGAGGAGACTCCATGACAAGTATGGTTTAAAACTAGCGGGGTTCTATCCAAGGGGGTATGATCTAAGGGGGTTTGATCAAAACCTATTCAATTACAATCCTTTAAATGGAACCTTTCAAGGCTTAAATCATTATATTTTATAAAAATATGTGATTTCAGCAAAAATCAGGATGTCCCAGAAAGTGTAACCCATTATTGTGGCAGCACCACACATCTAGGGTGTATTAAGCATCATAAAACTTTGCATGTCTTGTCTTACTAGATCTTATTGGAAATTGATGTTTCCAGACATTTCATTATAGCATCTTCATCTCATTTCTCTTTGGTATCTTTACATGCATATATCAAAAACTTTGAGAATTTCTACAGATTTCTTAATATGAATCCTCATGTTCTCACTTACATACAAGCTATGTATCATAAGGATATATTTAAATGCTCCTCATTTGAAATACTTGATTATGTATCTGATTTTGACAACTTCATAGCTCTCATGAATACATACCCTTCGGTAGTAGAAGATCTAACAAAGTACATTTATGTGAATACTCTTGGGAATGATGAGTGTGAAAGTTCCTCTTCTCTTAATACCTTGGAACTAATAGCCAAAATTTATGATGATGATGATGATGATTCTATAATTTATTCTATTCCTCCTATAGTTTCAACAACCTTGGATGAGATTACCATGGATAGCTCTACTTTTGATTAAAATTCAAGTCCCCTAGATATCACTAATGATACAATCACCACCAATCTCCTAAACAACACTGTACCTTCCCTCAGCCCTGATGCTCTCCCTTCAAAAGTAGAAGCATTGGTGGATGAGAAAAGGTCTCTCACATTAAATCCTTTAGGGATAGATATTGAGCATAATCAAGAGGAAAACAATGTTAATTCAATCTTCATTAATAAACTTATTCCACCCACTAAGGGGTTACTAGAGAAATGTAGCAATGTTCCTAAGATGATTGTGCAAGGGGCACCTAATGCACCTTCTTGCTTAAAACCGGTGATTATGGTCCAAGATGATTGAAAACCACCTTGTCCCCTGGATTAGATTCTAAACTATGCAAGACAAATCAGTCAAAGAAGTCAAGGTGTTCAAAATGTGCCACAACATCCCATGATTGCTCACACCTACAACACCCGTAATAACAAGAAAAGTAAGTAAGCATCACATGTGTCTGTCTCTCTTCCATGTTCTCAACCTATGCTCCCTCCACCACCTCGTCTTACTCATAAAAGTGGTCAAGAATATGATCTTGTTGAACAGCTTCGCACTACTCTAGCTAAGATCACTCTTTGGGATTTAATACAAACATCACTTACATACCATGGAATGATCCAAGAAGCTTTACAAAAGGTTATTATACCACCTGTTGTTAAGTTGGATGATGTAGCAACTCTATTAGATTGTATGCATGCGACAAAAATGAATATTCTATTTCAACATGAGTTGCCTTCTATTGAAGTTCAAAATCAGTATGATCCTTTGATTATCTTCATTACGATAAACAAGAAATTGATCAAGTGAGTTATGATTGATAATGGATCGGCTCTAAATGTTTGTGGTATTAATTTGTTACATAAGATTAAGGTTGATATCTCTCTGATTAAACCAGATAAGATTAATATTCGTGGCTTTTATAATGTTGGAAGACAATCCGTGGGTACCATAACTTTACTTGTAAAGGTTGGACCCATGATGATACCTACCCTTTTTCATGTCATGCCTAGTTCACTTTCATATAATATGATTCTTGGTAGACCATGGATCCATGCAATGGGGACAATTCCATCTACCCTTCATCGATCAATGAAGTTCATTTATCAAAATAAGATCTACATTGTGGAAGTTGATCCTGACCCGAATAACTGTTTACATATCAAAACATCAAAACAAGTTAACAATTAGCAAAGTCTAAACAACTTACGAGTTGATTCATTAATGCCTCTTGCCACAAATAATGTTGTACAAGACTCTAAACCATTGAATTCACTTTTTGGTGATGATTGGGCTTCATTAGATTTTACTCCCTCCTTTATAGGGGAATACAAACTTAATAAATATGACACATCAAAATTCACATCAATCTCATCTAAACAATCTTTGGAAACACCTAAGAAACCTAAAGTCTTCTTGGTAGAAAACAAAGATAATACTCTTACTTATACTACAAATTATGACACTTATGAGGCCCCGCCATCCTTTAAAGAGATGGACTCTATGGTTGTGGATTTTAGATTTTTTGCAAAAATTGTGACTATGCAGGTGATGGATGTGGTACAAATCAACAAGGAATCAAAGTACCTTTACAAGTTGCTGGAATTAAATACACAACCGATATTGGATACCGCTCTTTGAAGCCCACCAAAGCCTTTTGTCATCCTAAACTTAATGTCAACACAATATCAACAAGACCAAAACTACATGCGAGACATCCTAAGTTCATAGACAAGAATTGTCTACCAAGAAATATCCCATTGAATCAGGTAAGTATTTCTCCCTCTTTAAGCCACACTCATTGTAGCAACTATTGTAGTTTCTCTCAAGGGTGACCTCCTCCTAGATATATATGTTGTTAGATTTGTACTGTGTCGCCCCGTGTTGTGCTATGTGTTGTTTAGGTCCCTTTTTGATGACCCTTGATACTCTTATAAGGTCAAGGATACAAGGGGACCGCCTATGTTGTGACCATTCTTCTATTTGTATTATCATTCTTCTATCATTCCTCTCCTCTATTTTATTATTGTGTGTCGTGCCTTAGGGCATAGCATTGCAGAGGGTGTTTTGGGGGCATCCTCCTATGTGGTGTTCCTAAGGCACTTGTTCTCCTCTCTTGTTTTATTGATTACCTTCTTCTAGTGATTCTACCTACTCGATGGATGATGAAAACAAATAAATACTGATATGGACTGTGAATCCCTTTAGTGAGAAAGAAAAATGGACCTAGTCCATATATGAAGATGGGGTTGATCTATATATATATATATATATATATATATATATATATATATATATATATATATATATATATATATATATATCTGATGCTTGACTAGTAGAATCACTTTGTGTGATGTATCATCTTATGGCATTTCTTGTAACTAACATTTTACAATCCACTCAATCTTCTATTGTACACTTTGATTGGTATCTCACCTTGTTGCTACACTCAATTCTGAGGTACCTATAGTATAGCTCAATGGTTATACTCGGTTCCAAATCTGTAGTATAGCCTTGGTACTTGATGTGACTATTTTCATGCATAGCTTTAATGAATTGGTTTGGTTATTATCTTAGAGTAAAATTTCTAACCTCTCTTTTCATCTTATCATATCATGTCATATCATATCAATGTGTTTGTGGGAACATTCAGTGATCGTGAGCACATGTCACCTTGGGGGCATGGGCTTTGCGAGAGCTCTTGTTCCCTTGTGTTTCTTCTCTCTACCTTAACATGCTTTATATCGGTACACAACATCAACCACCTTAAGGTGGGGGCATATATAATGATATCTATTTGATGATTTTCCTACTAATGAAGAGTGTTTATATGCCCTTTCTATGAGGCGGGATGTTGTATCTCTAGTGTGAGTACACATCATTATTTATATTGCATTAAAAAATCCCTCTCCATGAGGTGGGATAGCATATCCTTTATCAAAGAAGCCCTCTATGCGAGGTGGCATAGAGCAATAGAGTGTTAGATGCATGCAAGGAAAGTTGATTGGAATAAGAGTTAGTTGTCAAATAGAAGAAGTACTATCCTATGTTATAAATGCAACTATCTAGGTCACACTGTAAGGTTTTGTAGTACACAAGTAAGAAATGATGGTTTTGGAATTTCAAGAAGATATAATTTTGTTCCTCTGGTTGGTTACAAGATCATTTTTTATAAGTGTAATAATATTGGGCATACAACAAGGTCCTATAGAAATAGGTTGATGGAATCATCTAGACATAACAAACAATCAAATACTCTAACCAGGAAAAACGAAAGGTATTATGAAAGTTTGGAGAAGGAAACAAGAGCAAGAGAATTTGCATATTACACAAGAGGCATCACCACTTGCATAAGATGTAGCATAAGTTTAGGGGGAGTAAGTAATCATTTGATATGGTTTGAATTGGTTTGCATGATTACTTACTTTTGTGATAGTAGTATTTACCCTTGCATCAAAACAATGTTGGATGTAAGATTAGGTGTTTGTTTGTATATCAGTGCTTCTTCAAGATCAGGTACACCAGTGGTTGTGTGTAGTTCTGATGAGATAGTATGGATAGTTTTACATTAGAAAAGTACCTTCTTTGCTCTTATATCAAGTGCATTTGTTGAATGCTAGTAACAAGATAAAGGACAATCATAACAAGGGTCATTATAAGACCAAGGAGATATGCATTATTGTTATCTTTGGTGCTTAAAGAATATCAGTCCTTGAAACTTGCATGGAGAAGACTATCTTTGCATGATGGTGATACTTCAAAATACATTAGTGGTCAATGGAGTGACTGATGACAATGTCAAATCAATTTGATAAGTTGGTAAAGGACAAAAACAAGGACAAGGAGTATGACAGGGTTTGAAAGATTGGATAGCAATGGTAAGGAGAGCTTGAGATGGCTTTCAATGTATAAATCAATAGATGAGATCCAAAGTCCATTAAAATTTGTTAAGGTTTTCTAAGGGTCTAACAAGCATGAAAGAGTTTGTGCAACCATTGGAGAGGTTCCTATCTCTAATACAAACATTCCTCTACTATTCCTACTACTGTCAGACTTCACAAATTGCATATACAGAAGACATTTAGTTTGAATTTTCAAATTTATACAAGGTGCTTAGATAGATAGAATCATGAAATGCTTGCATAGATATATAAGGACTTATGAAGACCTAGATTTATCTTGTATATATTTTCTATTCCAATCCATGACAAAGATCCTATTGGATCACCCAAGTTCTCTATTCTTTGCACTCAAGACGCATTTCATATTTGACACTTTGTGAAGGAAGTGATAGGGTAGATCTAAGATTCTGTAGAACAATGGTGAAGGGATAGAGATAGGGTTCACTAAGGTCTGAGAAGGATATCTAAGGTCTACATTGGAGGTCAACATCAATAAAGCTCCTTTTCATCTACACAAACCCTGAGTTTTAGAAAGGAAAGGCAGTGTTAAGCTCTAATGGACTTAAATTAGCATTTGTGTAAGTTTTTAAGGATTTTTTGAGAGTTGGAGCCTAATCTAATGGAATGATAGGTTTTCATGATATGTTCAACATGTGTTTGATAAAAAGGCCATAGAAACTTCTAAGCAAATGCATCTGATGGGTGTAAATGTAGTCTTCTAAATCTTTGCCAGCATGTTTCCTGTGTTTGCTTAAGTTGGAACTTTGGAAGTGGATGTGGACATACATTAAAGAATAATTGACAGTGGATTTTCTGTAAGATGTAGTAGTTGTAAGTGCCACCTTCAATCACCACAACCTTAATAAGAAATATCATACAAAGAAGGTACAGATAGACATAAGGCATGATTGTTTGATGTTATCAAGTCCTTGACCATTTGCTTTGATGTTATCAAGTCCTTGAAGTTATAACATAATAGTGGTCCTTGAAGTTATAATAGAACAGTGGTTGTAACTGGTTGTAACACTAATTTTCAGTGTTTGTAACACTGGTATTCATTGATAGTATGCATGGTAGTCATTGATAGTGATGTTGTCCCTATGGTTGTAACAATGATGTTGTCACTATGGTTGTAACAGAGGACAGTTGTATCAAACAACAGATAGTGGTTCAGTGTGACAATGTCAAAGAGGGAGTATGAGTGTGCATTACATAGAACCAAAACCTAGCATTATGATCAGTACCATCAGGATTAAGAATATATGCATCAGGATCAATCAAGATCAGTATCAGAGATGGATATATATCAGATTATTAATAGTAGCATTATGTGATCTCAGAGTAGTGTTCAGTAATCTTAATGATTAGTTGCTTTATGATAGTAGTCATCATGATCTTAAAACAATGTAAGGGGTGTCATATGATAAGACAGTAAGCCAAGCAATGTCATTGTGTAATCAGATAGGGGGAGTTGTGAAAAGTATATTTGTTGCAAAATAGATGCCTTATTACATGAAAGATAGGGGAGCTTCATTGGATATAAGAAGATTATCTCATGCCAAAGAGTATAATCACATTCCTTTGTCCTTGATGTACAAAGGGGGAGAGATTCAAGGGAGTGGAGAGATTCATGTTTTGCCATCAATGACAAAGGGGGAGTTTGTTGGAATTAGGTTTTTTCATTGATGTCAAAAGAGCATTGTTGTCATTAGGAGATGTCATCAGGAGATCTTAGTTTATATTGGTATGTCAGTGATCTCAGTTGAATGTCAGTGATGGAGTGATCTCCAGTGGTCTCAATTGGATGTCAGTGATAGAATGATCTCAATTGGACTTGCTCAATTGATTGGCATATCCTATTAGTGATAGTAATGGAATGACACTTAGTTGGATTGATTGCTTCTCTGTGTTTATACTCTGATACTAAGACTTTAAAAGTGTTAGTTCTAGTTGACATGATTAGAGTTGATAAATATTAGGGTTTGTTAATTTTTATGAAGACCTAAATTTCTAAACCCTAAACCTTAATCTTTTGAAGTCCTAAAACCTTAAAGCTTTTTAAAGAAAGTGTTCCTCTTCAAGCTTAGTCTCCATCTCTCTTTGCATCAGAGTATCTCATGTCAATATTTTGTGATGCAAATTTAAGGTGTGAAATGTTTAAAAGACCTAAATCTCTAACCCTAAGGTCACCTTAAACCCTAAAACTAGTCTAAGTATTTCAAAGTATATCTCCTTTATAGACGGGTTGCACTTTTTGTTATATTTGGTTGTTGACCTGATATAACTAGTGATTAAGTCACTTAAGTGACATATTAAGGGCATCAAACTCATGAGTTGATCGACCCCCTTGACCTAGGGAGACCAGTTCCATCTGGTAGGCTTTGTTTATTCAAGCGTCAAAGTCTTATCTACAATGAACATTCAATCTTCCAAAGGCGCGAAAATGAAGATCAATGGCAATTATTCAAACTACGGTAGACATTTACAGGAGTCTATCTTTTGATGGGTGGTTGCTTGTATTTCTCAACAGAGGGTAGTTTTAGGCAATTTCTTAACTGTTTTTGAACGAGAAAGTTAGTATGATTAAATTGCTATGTTGGAAAATGTTCAGAGGTTCTAAGAAATGGGTATTGAACTCTTATGCATATGGTTTTAGTGCATATTATTGATATAATTTGTGATTGTAGATTTGTTGAATACAAATGTGCAAAGATGGAGAGTTGATATTAAAGTAGATAGGGAGTTCAAGAATGGTGAAAAAGGTCTTTTTGTTGCAAGTGGTATTTGGAGATCAACAGCAACTAGTTGTCAAGGTATATCATGCATAAATTGTTGTGTGAAGATTTGATGAAGTAGTTTTCAAGAGAAGTTGTTTATTCTTCATGATAAGAAATGTTAGGAGGAGTGATATGATGTTCTACATATAGGATGAGAGGGTACTGATCTTACAGACTGATGAGAGTGTTCAGGACCATACTCTTGTGTGTGTGCTTGGTGAAACTATGAAGAAGTATTCTTTGAGTGGTACACTTGATATACATTTGAATGGTACATTTGATATGGGATTTGATGCTATCATAAATAGTTTTTTTTTGGCTGATGAATCATCTACAGAGGCTTTGATAAAAGAGCAGTGAATGAAGGAATTTTTGTTTGATCATATCTAAGAGAGTAGAGGTGATTGAGTAAAGAGTTATAGAACTCATCTATAACCTATGATATCAATGTAAACAGAGTAGTACTCTATATATCTATTTGTTTTGTGTTTGGAGTTGGTGCTCCTAGTTTGTGTAGAGTTGATGTTCTTGATATGCTAGGGATTGGTGTTCCTATAAAGGTGTGATCAATGAGATCCTTGCCAGTGAGGCATAAGTGTAATCAGTGAGATTTTGGTCAATGAGACCTAATGAAGAATTTGGTGAGGTTGGATAGTGGTTTTTCCATGTTTAGGATTTTCCACTTTAAATCTTGTGTCATGGTTTCATTTTTGTGATTCTATTACTTTCTATGTCTTTGGCATGTTGGTGTTAATTGCTTTTACAACTATTGGGTTGATGAATGAACTATTTTTATTAGATCACTGATTCACCCCCCCTCTCAATGATCCATTGTATTCCAATAGGGATAACATATCTCTTTAGCTAGTGTGTATCCTTTTATTCAAAAGCCCTTCTACAGAAAGCAGGATGGTGTATCTCTTGAGCTAGTGCACATCCTTTTATTACAAAAGTCCTCCGTAGAGGCGGGGTTGGAGCTTGAGACTATCCTCCCTTAAGCATGTCTTTGGCAGTTGTTGTGGCATAATCCCAACTGTCAGGTATGTCTGTAGCATGTTTGAGATGGTGAGACTTAGCAATAAGCTCCTTCCATCGCCTGTGTTTGCTATGTTTAAGACGTATAGTATGTCTATGGCATGCTATACGATGCTCATGTATTCCATGTGTCTTCTGTGTGTTTTCCCCCTTGTGTGGTTAACCCCCACTTGGGCTTTGTATGGCGTGTTTTCCCCTCTTGTGTGTGTAGCGATGAGCTTCACCTACACTTGAGGTTTGTTTGGCATGTTTTCCCCTCTTGTGTGTGTAGCAATGAGCTCCACCTACACTTGAGGTTTGTTTGGTGTGTTTTCCCCCCTTGTGTGGTCTCCATTGACACTCAGGGTTTTATGTTGGAATTTTATTTCCATGCATATATATATATGAAAATGTTATGAAAATGCTATATCAATGTATTCATCATGTTTTGCATGACTACTCTTGTGTATCCATCATGTTTTGTGATGAGTGCCAAGTTGCACCCATGAAATACATCTTTTTACCTCTCTTTTTCTCCTTCCTGAGTCCATCTTTCCTAATGTCTACACCCAAATAAGCTAGCAAGATTGTTCTAGTTAATGATTAATTGAGATAGATTACTTAAGATTATAATTTCTGATTGAGTGACTAATGTGCATGGAATTGATGGAAAAATGCAGAAACTTCTCTCTTTTTGAATCAACAGGTGTAGATGCCAAGAACAACAATTTTGTGCATCTCTGGAGATAGTCTTCAATGATCTCCGGAGACAATACCAAAGTACCATGACACCTGAAGTTTTGAAGAAATGAGGAAAGCCTCTCCGGAGCTCTGAGGGAGTCTGGAGCATCTCCAGAGCTGAACAAAGAAAGCTATAGATATCTCTGGAGCTACAAACATATCTATGGAGCTACAAACATATCTCCGGAGCTACAGACGTATCTCCATAGCTGCAGATAGGGACATATATCTACGGTGCCTCCTGAGAGTAGGGCATATTTCTAGCATAAGCTGTCGATCAGACACTCTCAACAGTGATCTTAATACCCCTCATTTCACTTGAATCATCACCTGAGTGGTGAAAGGTCATCTTTAGTTAAATTGATGGAGTTTTTATATTTATAAAGTTTTTGCATGAGTTACGGATAGAACTGATTCAATACACATATTTTTAGGGCCTCGCTGCCCAAATGTATTAAGACTCAAACTTAGAATTCTGAGTGGACTTCTGTTCCACTCAGTCTACTTTTATTGCATGATTATTTTCCATAGTTAGACAGCTAGTGCAATAAAGAGATGGATGTCATCTCATAGAGGAACTGGTAGAGAAGATAAGTGATAGGTCATCACTCATTTTGATATATACTAATAGAAATAGCAGAAGAAATATACAATGATTGAATTATTTTGATTCTTGGTAATCTCAGTTCTGTGATAGCAATATTTTTCATGAATGCAAAGTGAATGAATTGGACTGGATTTAGTTGTGATCTCTTGTGTTGATTTTCTACTGTAGCCTTTAGCCCTAAGGGTGTGGAGCAAGGGCCCACTCTCACCACCAAGGCAGGAGGCTAGTACCACTATTTTATTACTTCAACTTTTTGATATGAAAAGTATTTATTGATTTTGATAGATAGATGCATGTTACTATTTTTAAGAATTGCTTTGAGTAAATTTCCTGTTTAATTCTATTTCAACATTCCTTAAATTCATTCAGTAAGTAGACATATTCATCTTTTTAAATTAGTAGAAGCTGTTAAGATTAGCTAGGAAAGTGGTAACTGTAGAATCCCTAGTTGCAGATAGCCAAGGACACAGCGCCTGGATTTTTGACATCTAAAAATAGATTAAATGATGAGGTACAACAACACCTTGTCATTTTGTGTGACTGATCTCATGTATTCATTGTGTTTTGTGTCTTCAATACTATCTTCTCTGTGTTTTGCATGTCTGTTACTCTCTTCATTTTGTTTTGTGTGTCTGCGATGAGTCTTCTAGTGTGTACATGAGATTGGGGGCTAGAAATAGTTCATCAATCTTTGTGTATGCCTTAGCTTTAAGTGCCTAGCATGTTTGATGTGTTTTTGACCATAGTTTAATGTATGTATGGATCGTAAGATAATACATACATTAAAGTGGGGGCTAAATGTTATGTCATAAAATGTCCCCCTAGGACTTTCACCTCCTAAGTTTAGCTCCCGGGTCCCTTAGATTTAATCATGCATGTTAAAAATGAATCCTGAAGCAAAATCCCCTGAAACCCATGTCAAATGGGATTTAGGGGACACTCTTGAGCTTAATTTGGACCCAAAATAGGCCCCTAGACTTGGACGCATATGCCCTAGTCCTACCCTATTTTATTGGGGTCCCAAATTTGAATGTCGGCTTGTGACCATTAAAAAGGTTTCCCTTGTCGGCATCTCAAGTTTGAATTACAATAGTTTAGTAGGAATGCATATATAATCATGTTTAGGACTTCATTTTACAACTAGATGGATAAGGAGAACTTATGATCTTGTGCTAAGAATACTCAAGACTTTCATTGTGTTGCGGAGTAGTATTGTGTTGTGTTTGTACTTGTTTGTTGCAAATTTCTCTTCATCAATCCATCTCCTCATGCTGTGAAAGATCTTCATCTCCCCATGAGAGCTTCACCTCCAAGGTGACATTTACTTTGTGTTTCAATCATTTTATCATATCATTTGTTTTTGCCTCTATCCACCAAGGACATGCACTCTCTATCTAACAATGGTGTTGGAAGGCTTGAATGCCATTCTGGGGCTTGACTGAGGCAAGCTCCTAAACACCACAACCCCTAACCCCTCTCTTGTGATTGCAGGTGACTAGTGTCAAATCTTACAGAAGAGTTACAGGAGATCATTGCAGAGCATAAGGATTCTAGATCTGAAGAAAGTAGTGGAAACAAGGGCGATCCCTCTTTTGTCCCCAAATTTTTCGTTTTCTAAAATTTAAATCCTGGTATGTTTCTAATCTGTATTTAGTGCCTTCTTGTGTGAGCATTTGTCGAGTTTCATCCATTTGTTTACGATTTTGCATAATTAGGGTTTTAGACCTAATTGAATTAGGGTTTTGACAAAATCATCAATCTATTCTATCTTTCCAAGAATCTCATAGTGACATCAGACTTGTAACTAAGTCCTTTATCATAGTTGTGACTTAGCTCAATCTATGTCCTTGAATGTATGTGTGAAAGAAGAGTTTGATTGAATCTAATTAACGCACAATTTTATCAATCCCATTTCCATACATAACAGTAAGATCTGTCATACATCCTCAAGGGTGATAGTCATCTCACCCGTCAGTAGCAGAAAGGTGCAACGCTCACTCCGCCACCTTTCCACTAATACCATTGTCATGGCCCTATGGGCCCAAATCTTGGGCATATAAGAAAGGTATCGCAACCCAATATGCTCCAAAAGAAAGACATCCATAGGTTTGAATCTCTCCCTAAAGACCAATGGAGGTGGCCTTCACTCCCTCGACTGCAGCAGCAACAAATCCTCCTACATCCATCACACTACTTCATTAGCCTTTTGTCAAAAACTGCACAAAAGCGCTAAATCCATTTGCACAAGCGCTGTCAGAACTTGTGCAAGCACCGAAAGGAGTGCAAGTGTTGAAAGAACCTATGTTGGCACCAAAAGACACGCAAGCACTAATAGACCCCACACTAGTGCCGAAAGGCGTGCAAGCGCTAACTGACCTCGCGCATGCGTCGTTAGGCACACAAGCATTGGCTAACCTCATGTTGGCACTGAAAGGCATGCAAGTGCTAATTGATCTCATGCATGCGCTAAAAGGCATGGAAGCACTAACTTACCTCGTGCAAGCACCAAAACGGCACACAAGCACTAACCTGCCTAACAAATGTGCTAACATAGTGCTAACCATGTAACATACACCCCTTTGTATATGTTTTTCCCTATGTAATTTTTTTGTTTTTTTGCTTGTTTGGGTTCAGGGTTTTATTGCATGTTTTTGCATGTGTGTTTTTTGCAACATTGACATAGAAAATGAAGCATATATGGAAAACCCAGAAAAACCAAAAGAGATATCAACAAAATAACAATGACCCAGATTGTATTTAGCCAAAATATGAATTATGTTCACATACCCATATGGAGATTTACAACTTCGTCTAGATGCTATAGCCAGACCAGCAATATGACACCATAGAAAAGCTCACAACTCCAAGATATGAAGGTGCCTAGTATTACAATTACCAACAAAAATAAATATGTCTTTGGACGCCAAGAATGGATCAAGGAAATGACACAAATCAAAGAAGAATTACAGCTCTCCAATGCCTACGTCCCCTCTTAGATGGTATAGCCACCATGAGGCATAAAATAGTAGCATACACTTTGAAATTCCCTTAAGATATGCTCAAATCTATTTTGTAGCCCTTCCTCAACTCCAACAACTAGGGATAAAATCACCAAACAACCTTTACTTCCCTTAAATGTCTTCAAACATCAGTACGGCCTCTACAGGAAGTATGACCTAGTTGCAATGGTACGACCTGCACAATGAACTCCAACATCCACAAAAACCTCTCCAAAACATGTACAATCACTCACTAAAACCTTCCCTTAGGTTGCAAACAATGAACTCCATAAGATGTAGTCATTTCATGCTCATATCATCTCCAAAATGTACAAATGAGACCCCTGTATGAAGCCTCCTTGAATCCTCTCCTGATATGATCACTCACGCATGAAGAAAGGGACCAATGCCGGGGTTTTCATCCCAACACAGCCACTAAAAACCCTAGAGCCAAGCTCCAAAATGCCAAAGCATAACAATCTCTAAAGAGAGCAAAATCCAATATTCTCACATAAGGCAAATGAGCCTTCTTTTCCCCTTTTTGTTGCACTCAATCCCAATGCCCAAGAAGATGGTTTTTTAATTATTTTTCATTTAATAAACAACCCCTTGTCTCTCCATGGGGGGCACCCATCTCTAGGAAGACCACTTTTAAGTTATAACTTGATTTTATAAAGTAACATTACTTTATATCTTAAAGTGACTTAATTTCCAAATAGTATAAGTTAAATATTTAATTTAACTTATATATCGAATTATATTACCTTGGGCCTTGAAATAACATGAATTCCTGTGCTAGGACCGTCCATATTGCCCTGTTATAAATAGCAAGTGCCCAGCACCTGACTTACTATAAATAGTAAGTCCACTGAAATGACCCCCTAAACATCTCCATTAGCCTACGAGAGTCTGGTCATAGGCTAATCCCTGTCCACTAATCTGATGGGCTAGATGGGGGACATTACAAACCACTAGAGCTTTTCAACGTGACACAAGCACTAATCCACTTTGAAGGCACTAAATCGAGACGAAAGCGCTAATCGCCCCACTAGAGGTGCTACACTCGACTCAATTGCACTAACCTAATGTTTTAGCACATTTGCTACTCCTAACCTACCCCATAATTATTCCGCATTAATTACCCAAAACCAAAATTACAAAGCATGAGATAAGACACATACCAACTCACTAGCCTTCGAAAGTCGCCAATACTCTCGAACTCACTTTGCTTGATGCTTATGACATGGAATCTGGTAAATCGGCTAATTAAGTAAATTTCATTTATTTAATTAACTAACATATCCTACCAAATCCTTACAACTAAATTAATTAAATAAACCTCTATTTAATTAATTTTGATCACTAATTAACCCATCTGCTAATTTCCTATAGCCAGATTAATTAAATTAATCCCCTATTTAATTAATCTAACCTTTCATTAACCCATCTCCCCATAATTAATTAAATAATACATATTATTTAATTAATTAAACTCACATGTGTCTCCACCTCACTCTTTCCAATACATGCACTTGTCCCATCTCATCCCACACACCCATAAAATAAATTTTTAATTAATTCATGTGTCTCCATCTTCATTAATGCAAAGCCTTCCCAAGACCAAATTAAAAATTCCAAAATATTGTGAGCCCTCCATCTTTGTTGATGAAACTCCATCCATTAATTTCACTATGAAATCTCATCCATTGGATCTCACCTTTGAACTCCAGCCATTGATATAAAATCCTCCAAAAATCTATAAATAAGGAGCCTCTCCAAACATGTTAAGCTCTAACCATGAACCATTAACCATGAACTAAGCTCCAAGTATCCAATTCATGCTCTCATAGTCTCATCTTATCATAGCCAAATTATCTTCAAATTATAGCCAATTTATTGCTCTCATTATGTTGGTTCATACTTGAACAATCCACATTAAATTTGTATTGGGTAAAGCTAGGATTTGTAGTTGGGTGCATGCATTTCCTTCACCTTATCAAGGAGACTAAAATGGAGTGAATATTTTAAGGTATATTGCTTATTTATGTTTGTTTTACATTTAACATCTTCTCCTATAAATCAATCTAGTCTAAAGAGTATTAAATTCATCTATCCTCAATTACAATCTAGGTAGCCTTATAAATCATTACAAGAACCAAACACTAAAATATTAGTAATGCACAAACGTAACTTTAATGTACTAATCACTAGGTAAGTGTGTATCTTCCTTCTCTAAAGTACTAACATACCTTAAAAATGCATACATACTTTATAAGTCCATTTTATTTATAGTTACTCCTTAATTACAAATTTTAAAAATATCATTTTAAAATTACTTTTCTTTAAATTTGTATTAAAATAAGAATATTAAAACCATTCTCATATAATAAACTTTTTAAATTGTTCATACAATTAAAAATCTAACAAATTGAAAAATATTCAAATGACAAATAATTAAAGTTTCTTAGCAAATAAAATATCTCAATAATATTAAATTATAAGAGCTCAAATTATTTGATGATAAGTTTTATTAATATTATATTAGGTGTGACAAGTATAATATAAGTTTTTTAAGCATGTTAGTATAATATAATTTTTATATATCACTTTCAAATATATAAATTTAAATATACAATCATCAAAGATACTATATAAAATTAGTGTTTAAAAAGGGAAGAGATGTCAATATCTACGTAATTTAGTTGTTCCCTACTTTCCTTCGAAGAAAAATTTGAAAAAAAATTATATAATTTTTTTTTTAAATGAATAAAATTCCTATAATACTTAAGAGTGGAATGCACGACACCTTAGAAACAATTTTAACATTATATTTATATTAAAATAAAGAAACATAAATCTTGTGCTTGACTTGGGTGGCATGTAAAACTGAGTGATTATCTTGTAATAATCACTAATTAACCACTCAAAATAACCCAACAAACAAGATATGGCTTATCTTGTAATAATCAATAATTTTGCTTACTATGTGAAAAAGGAAGTCATACTGTGTACAATACTTATTCCATTTCTTTATGTTGTTTGGAAAAGCGAAGTTAAAAGGCAAAAGACAAGATGGGAGGTAGTGCAGTCCTCATAATGTAAATACATGAGTTTTGTTACTTTTGGGGTGGTTGACACAACTACAAGATATTCATATCTTTGGGGAGCGTGACCCTTATGGCTTAGTGGGCATCTTTATAGTCTTTCCGTGGTCCTATAAGAAGGTTAGTGCCCGAGAATGATTACAAAGAAATATTTGTGTACTTTTAAATTTTTTAATAGAACCTAGTAATTCATTAACCATGAGGAAGATGCTTTGTGTCACTAAGGCAATTGGGTGACAACTCAAGATGTTTGAAGTTAATGATTTTAATATAATTTTAGTGTTCTCTTCCATGTAAACGTAAAATGCATGGCATCATGTAAGTAGATGATCACGTGAATAAACATTGAGGTATAACTAATACCAAAATGAGGTACATATATATCGTTTCTTCCATTATCCAAAAATTGCATCTTCTTTGGTTTTCGAGATGTACTCACCAATTGATTGTTACTCTTCTAGTCCCATCATATTGACCCTCCAAATTAATCATTTTTTTCTTATAATGGTTGTAGATTGAAAATTCTATGGCCTACATAAGAAGACAATTGTGTGATGGATTAATTTGGGACCCAACTCCACATTGGGGCATACACTTCAAGTTTTTGAAGAGCATGTTTTTTATATTAATTTAATTTAATTTATTTATTAATGTTTATAGAAGATTAAATTTAGTTTATAGAATTGAAAGAGGTATAATATATAGAGGATAAGAAGAATGTAGGGGTGTCTCTTAAGAAAATTATAAAACAAAAATAGATAATGTGGTAAAAGAAAGCATGTTCCATAGACGATCTTTAAAAGTTTTAGATAACATTCCTAATATTCAAAGATAAAAAATGTGTGATAAACATATTACCATAGATGTTGCTAAATTTATGATGCCTCATAAATCTATATATTTTAATTTATATGACCTATAACAACCCCTTTGTATTCAAGGAAGTCACCATCATAACTAAGGAAAGTTAAACTCAAGAATATTTCTATTAGTTCAATGATTTCCTTTATGTGTGATTTAAAAACAAATTATTCTCTATGTGAGTTTTCTATATGCCTATACCAAACTTTTTTTATAACTAACATTGTGTTCTTTGAACTAGGATGCTATGAGAGCCAAGAGCCACCATTTTATCTCTAAGGGTAACTTATTATTATATCACTATCTTTTTACTAAATTGACCTCATTAACACGTCATTATGAGTCTTTGTTTGTCACAACTAGTTTCCAAACCCTACCTCTCTATTAAGTGCATACCCTAAACCTTAGCCAAATTCTTTGTATCTCTATCATTTTGTCCATTCCAATGCTAAAAAAGAAGGCACAAGAAAATCTTTACACCCATCCTAGCTCTAGAAAACTAGTCATAGACCAATTAGACAAACCTTGACACCTATCATGCACTTGGAGAGTGAATTGAACTCAAAGGCACTAGTAAAAAGAAATGACTTACGAAATGATGATGTACCACTATTATTTTTGTGTTGTTTGGAATGTGACCCAAGCATAATGTGAATAATTAGACCTCAACATAACACATAGGACTAGGACTCTTGCTGAAGTGACCTCCCAATCACTCCTACTCTCGTGACAAGAGCTAGTTAAGTGGAAATAACACTAAGGAACTATCCCATTCCCTCAAGAGCAAGTTTTGTGGGTCACAGCTGGGTTGATCATGCCTATTTGTTGGTTGTTTGTGTTATTGTTATGGAGATCATTTTCATTGAGTTGTTGTTGATGATCGTGTTGTATGGGTGTTGTAATTATGTTTAACTCGTGAAGTTGAGAGGCTAATTCTTGGAGTTAAGGTTTGTCTTATCTTCTTCTTTTATGATTTGTAAGTTGTGTGTGACTTCTTGATGAAATCTATTGAAGATTTGATCTTGGATTTGAAAGATTCTATTGATGTGAGTTTGAATTTGATCTAAAATTTTAATTTGTTCCTAAATGTCTTCTTCTATTGGGTTTACTTGCTCTAGGAGGTTTGCTCTAATTTCCTCCAAGACTTGTTTTATCTAGTCTTCTCTCACACCAAGGCACAACGGGTGCTTAGTGGAGAAGATTTGGATGTTCGAATGTTTTCAAGTTTACCCTATTTTTTACCTTGGAATGAAACCAAAGGCTTATTTTGAAATGTTTGATGATGGATCCCTCATGGTGAAAATGAGAGCTTAAAAGTTGTATGTTTTTTTATGTTTGGGATGAGGTCACTAAATGCAGTTGTAGCTATATGAATGCATGCACTTTTGGTTCTTTTTCTAATTTTTGATAATGATTTAATTACCAAGAAGGAAAAATATATGTAGTTATATATATTTTCCTAAATGCAATCTTCTATAATTCTTTTGAGAGTTTGGATATTACAATGATTTAATCTACGAAAGAAAAATTGTGATTTAATCTAAGAAATGCAAAGATATTTTACCTAGAACTAGAAAAGGAACTAAAAATCAAGAAGAAATAAAAATAATGTTTTACTTCCTCAAGAGCAATGATGTTTTCTAATTACTAATTCTATTCTAAAAAGAAACAAAAGAATCTATAATGATGGCACTAGTGTCGAGGAAAAATTCATCAGAGGTCCATCTATTTGGTAACCTTTTTTTGTAGCATTCAGGTCCTTTGCTTGATGATGGGAAAAGGGTGAGGGATTTGAGGATATTCAAAAGTGAAAATAAATGAAGAAAAAAGACTTGTAAGGCTTAAAAAGCAAAGAGGCTCAAGGCTTGTCTGAGAAGCTTGGATGAACTAGAGCTTCTATGAGATATCTAACCTATGGATATCTAAGCTAAAAGATTGAAAGCAAAAGGCTCAAGCTTTGTAAAGAATCTTGCAAGAAGCTTGAAAAATAAGAAGCTAAGAAGCATGTGAAGAAGCTTGCATATGAGAGTAATTGAAGCATTACTAAAGATAAAAGAAGAATTGTAAAAGGATCACTAAGTCTTGTGGAGAAACTAAAAGAATCTTGAAGCTTGTGTGATGAGAAGATAGAAAACTCTACATGGAAAAATGAGAAGAATTAAGGGGTATTTATACATAAAAATGAAAGGGATAGGAAGAATAGATAAGATCGAAAGTAGATAAGTAGGAGGTATCTTCTACAATGTGTCAAATTATGACATTTATATTAGGATTCAACTGCATAGTTTCTAAGTCAAACTCATTAACTGATAGTTCATGAGTAGTGGTTCACATGAACCCGTCTCTCATGAGAATGAATGGTCCACTTAGCACTCATTGTATCTAAATGATGCTTATAGGGGTGAAGTATTGGGACTTCCCAAGAGGTCACCCATCCCAATACTACTCCAACTCAATTGTGCTTAACCATGGAGTTTCCCCCAAGATCAAGCTTATTTAGCTTTCTAGCCCATTTTCTTGATCTTGAGGGAGCTCCATGGTTAAGCACACTTGATTCAAAGCAGTAGATGGGTGACCTTCCAATAAATCCTGATGGTTCACCCTTGTGAGCATCACCTAGATGCAATGAGTGCTAAGTGGACCATTCATTCTCATGAGATATGGGTTCATGTGAACCACTACTCATGAAATATGGCTCAATGAGTTTGACTCAAAAACTACACAATTGAATCCTAATATAAACATCATAAGATTGAAAGTAGTTAACTCAATAATAAATGGAAACAATTCCATGAATAGACAAAGAGATAAGAAGAAAACTAAATGAAACTAAAATGAACTTAAAGAGAAAATAAAAACAATTTAGAAAAGATAATATTTGATCATGAGTTCACAAATAAAAGAAAGAAAGAAAAAGATGACATGGTATGGAAAAATGTGAGATAAAATGGGCTAAAAATCAGAATAAATGTTAAAATTGAAGAGTTAATCCATGCATTGAAAAATAACAGCGTCACCCCTTTTCAAAACTAGGGTCACCTAGGTGACCTAGAAAGTCTAAGGGGTGACCCCAAAATAGGTGAAACAAGAGTGCTACTTAGGTAAAACATGAGGTAGGGAAAGTTGGCTAGAAGCTTAATGAGGGGGAGAAAAAGACAAGAGGCTAAGTCATCAAGACATGAAATCACCGGGGAGAAGTATAATCATGCCTTTGAGGGTCAAGAGCAATGATCACCACATCATCATCAAACTGCCATGTAGACCTAAAGTAATTTTAGTGCTTACAATTTCCACACATCAACATATTCTAGATCATTGACCCTAGCCCTAAGATCCCAAAACTACTCTTAATGACTATGAACAGTGTCCCTAACCCTAACCCTAATGATCATCATGCAAATCATATCATTATTGCAAGCCAAAATGCTTTGATCCCCATCCTTTCTCCATCATCTACCAATGTTTGAGATCACATCTAAGGACAACAATGGAGAAATGATCCTCATATCAAATCTTTCAATGGACGAAAGGGAGACCAACAAAATACAACCATACGTGAAGGGTCAAAAAAGAGGTACAGTTATATAATTCTTTATCCCAGACAACCATCTTAGATGTGATTTTATGATTGTAAGAAAATAATTTTCATTGTATTTTTCCCTAAGAGCAATTCCTAGGGAACAATAATTGTGTCATTGGGGAAAATAAAACTAGGAATGTATGGAAAACAAAAGAAATAAGAGGATTAAGCTATACATACATATGTGTGTATATATATATATATATATATATATATATATATATATAATATATATATATATATATATATGATATATATATATATAGAGAGAGAGAGAAGAGAGAGAGAGAGAGAGAGAGAGAGAGAGAGAGAGAGAGAGAGAGAGAGAGAGAGAGAGAGTAGAGAGAGAGAGAGAGAGAGAGAGAGAGAGAGAGAGGAAGAGAGAGAGAGAGAGAGAGAGAGAGAGAGAGAGAGAGAGAGAGAGAGATGATCCTCATATCAAATCTTGCAATGGACCAAAGGGAGGACCAACAACATACAACCTTACATGAGAGGTGAAAAAAAGGTAAAGTTATAGAATGCTTTATCCGAAACAACATCTTAGATATGATTTATTCATTGTATTTTTTTTAGGAGCAATCCCTAGGGAACAATAATTCTGTCGTTGGGAAAAATAAAACCTAGGAATGTTTGGGATGGAAAACAAAAGAATAAAGAGGTTTAAGTTACACATATGTATGTATGTATGTATGTATATCATGTATGGTTTAGTTATACACAACATCCACAAGAAATTTTACAAATATGGCACATAGATTATTTATGGACAAATAAGGTACCTTTAGGCATGGGTTTTTTATTTCCATTCTAAACAAAACTCTAAATCCAAACA
Organism: Cunninghamia lanceolata; assembly: GCA_027924645.1. NCBI lineage: Eukaryota > Viridiplantae > Streptophyta > Pinopsida > Cupressales > Cupressaceae > Cunninghamia > Cunninghamia lanceolata. Next base: position 6,606,381 of record BSBN01000564.1, on the reverse strand, counting down.
CCTAGTATGGTTTGAATTCCCATTACTTAATCTTTCCTTTTGATCCTTCCTAAAAGACATTACCAAACAACTTTGGAAGATTCATTTGTGATGCAGAGCCATCATGGACAGCAGGACAACAGTATCATAGACTAACATAACTTGGTTGCATCAAGATAGTCACTCAAGCCTCCTTGGACTGATCTCCCTCACAAACTCATCCTCATAGCACATCTATAACATGCATTCACATCTACTGCCTACATTGGCAAAGGCAATGACAAAACAAATCTCTTACCTTCTTGATAGTGGCAGTCTACAAGCCTTCTCTGTAGTGACTAAAATCAAGAGGCCTATCACCTTCTTGTATTGACTACCTCCACATCTCTTGTCAATGGAACATTTCTAGATCTAGGGTTAACTTGCCTCAATGCTGATGATTGGTGTTTCAAACCAACTCCACTTCTTTAGACAGTGGTCAATCACATATCTTATTGCTGTCCTCTATTAGTTTCAGAAAAAACAGTTACAAAGCAGTTTTTTGGGAAACATGCATATCTTCCTTATTATCCATTGCCAAGACTTCCAACCACTTGCAGATGAAATTTAACTCTCTACTCTAAACATGCATATAAACATCAACTACTCCTCAGCCATACTAGTACGGATCAAGGCAGAAAACAACAAATTTCTAACTGTGACAGCAATTCTAGAAAAAAAATAGTTTTTGAGGAAATCGACCATATCTCCACCTAGATCATCATCAAGATCCCAAACTAGGTCTCAAATTAAAGGTACTTCAAAGTAATTCCATCATCACAATTTTTGGCAATAACAAATCCGTACAATCACGGGTACTGTAGCAAAAACAGTGAAAAAAAATAGAAAAAAGGCAGAAAAAATAGTTTTTGGCAAAATAGAGATTCCTCCCTTCAAATTCAACATTAAGACCTCCAATAAGCTTTGAATCAAAGCTGCTTCAGTCCCCTTTCATCCAATTCCAAATTCATGCCAAGATTATTCCGTACAGGTACGGATTTCTGAGAAACAATGAAGGAAAAAATAGAAAAAATAGTTAAAACAGCAAAAAAATAGTCTCTTTTTGTTATATTTCTCATATCTCTTGAATGAATCCTTACAATACAACCTCCATTGCTTAAAACAAGCCTCAAACATAGCCTAGAGTGAAGTGGTCCCTCCAAATTCCTGAAACCATCGACCTTTCTTGTCTTATAACAACTGTTTTTAAAAGAATATAAGGAAATTATCTTTTTTGGACAGCAAAGACTATTTTTTCCAAGCTTTTTATGGTTTAAATGATTTTTAACACTTGACTAGCCTTTGGACAAGGTTTCAACACACCTAAGACATGCCTTTAAAATGCCTAGAAAACACTCAACTTAAATGACCTACCTATAACAATTTTAAATGCCCTCAACAAAGGCTTACATATGAACTATTGAACAAACTAACCTAACATAACAAAAGATTCTTTCGACATTGGGGACATAGTCCAACTATGACATGGCTTCCAAGCCTCATAACATCATAAAAATGGTCCTCGAAGACCTTATTAACACAAAACATGACAACTGAACATTTAATCAAAACTTAAATATCTAGGTGCTCCTGCACCAATTTGGTATAAGAACAAATGTGAATATATTTTTTAGTCTATGATTCCACCTAAGAGCATATATTGAAATTGACCTAACGCAATGCTTTCCTGGCACCCATGAAAGTGTATGGTCCTAATTTTAGTTAGATCAACCCCATTGACTACCCAAGCAAGCCAACAACTTTGGTTTTACTATCACTAATAAGGCCATTTAATTAGGGACTACCTTATTTATAAGTCCAAACTCCTTCAACTACCCTCCAAAACCTCAAAACCAAACTTAGAAGCTATCACTTGTTACTTGCCCTCCCATTCTTCTACTACCATATGCCTCTCCTTTGCCACATACCCAAATTCCATCCTTCCTCAAACCATCAACCAAGAGACACCCTTCTTCCCCCCTAATTATTCCCCCCTTATCCCCACCCATCTCTTAAAGACAACTCTCTTTCTTTGGTTCCATTGGTCATCCCCAAACTGAGGCAAAAATCCTATAAAGAATTAAATTTAGATGATGGTTAGTGTATGATTAAACACATAAAGGATATTATAACTATTCAAGGTTTTCCCATCCTAACAAGTTTGATTATCCCCCACACCTGATGGATTCCTTCTACCTAAGATCTTTAAGATCCTAGGTCAAGGTCTCCCTCTAGTTGTTACCTAAAATATGACCCTTAGAAACCAAACCATACCATAACTATGGATAATTTGTACATAATTATTATTGAAGAGGATGAAGAAATCATTCCCAACTCTCAATGAAGTGCAGGCTACTATCTTGGAATGCTAGGGCAATGACTATCCACAGATAAAGTATCAAGTGAGAAATTTTTTTGTCTAGTAATCATGATATCATTTTTCCCTCCAAGAGGTTAAGGATTGCCTCATATTAGATCTTACCTTGCAATACATTTGGAAAAAATCTTTCTTAAGAAAAATAACTCAATGAATAGTTGTGAATTGTTCCTTGCTTAGCCCCTTATCTCTCTAAAATTGTTGTCTCGTCTAGCATTTAACCCTCTCATAGTTGAGTGTACGTTTTATTCCTCATCTAGAACCACTTGATAGGATTTTACTTTATTTATTCCCCTAATGAACCTAGTTATAGAACCTTAGTTTTGGAATGGATGTGAGTTAACCTAGCTAAATTTGTGGTTGAGGAGACTTCAATAAAGTAGAGCATCATTCATACCCTAGTTTTCCAAGTGTCTCAAGGATCTCTCAACTAGAATTTTATGCCTACATCCTTCGCTACAAATTCTATCATATCTTTAATACCACTATCCATGGCAAGCTTGATTATCAACACACTTATTGGTTCACCTAGTCTAATTGTAGATTTGGTCCTTCCTACAAACTAGTAAGCTTGTCTAGTTATATTTCTCCTCATTCTCATGAGAAATCCCTTTCTAAATCCATCTTGTTTAGGTTATCCTCTTTTCCACCATATCATACCACCTCCGCATTATTATCTCCCTTCAACTTATTGATAACCAACCACATTCTTATGGACTCCCCTTCAAGTTGATCATATCCCACTTTCAACAACCAATTGTATCTTCTGTCTTGTGGCCCTCTAGAATGTTGATCCAAGACCCACCTTTTAAGGTTGGATCACTTGGTGGTTAAAATCTATTATTAGTTGTACTAAATTTTTGAGAGCTTATGGAAGAAAAAAGACCAAGAAAAGAAAAAGAATTGAAAACACTCTAAGAGGGTATCTTGCTAAAGGTAGAACCTTCCTCTCCACTTACCCCATGGACATATCCCTAGAACAAGTAATGGATATAACTAAGCACAATATTACATAGGTTTAGGTCTATAAAAGACAAAGGGGTTAGATTAAATCTAGACTCAACTAGATGAAAAATGGGGATAAAAAACCAAGTTCTTTTAGTTTCTTCATCACAAGCACAAGTAGAAATTATAGTTTCTTCATCACAAACACAAAGGGGAAAATATTTTTTGCTAAGGGGAAGGATGAACAACTAATTATTGATCCAACTAAAATCAAGGAGATCTCCTCTATATAGTACCAAAAAAATTTCTTTGATAAAACAAAGCAAGATCCCATCCAAGAAATTATTGACTCAATTGTGTGAGAGTATAGTCCCACCAAAATTAAAGAAGACTACAATAGGTTTCTTGATATCAAATTCATAATGGAGGAATTTTATGAGGCCCTTGCCACCATGGTTGATTAAAAAATCCCAGGTATTGATGGCCTCACCGAAGATCTCTTCAAATTCATGTGGGAACACATAAGATAATATTATTTCTATGTCTATCTAGAAGCTATGGAGAATGAATCCATTGGATCCTTCATTAATCAAGGAATCATTAAAATCTTTCCTATAGGAAAAACAAGGAATCTATGGTTGGATGAAAGTTTACTACTCTCCTTAATACCTCATATATAAAATTCTAGTAAAATCCATCACCATGCACATCAAACCTATTACCTAAGGCATTGTTAGAATTGAACAAATAAGGTTTCTTGTAGGAATATTCATTCTTGACAAGCTAATTATTTCTTGGGAAACTACTAAATGGGAGATTAAAACATCCTAGGATGCCCACATCATCAAATTAGACTTTAGCAAATCCTATAACCACATAAGGTGGCCTTTCATCTACAAAATGCTTAAGTGGCTTGGTTTTGGAAAGAAACTTATACCCCACATTAATATACTTTTTTGTTGATACCAATGTTTTCCTTGTTATCAAGAACTCATGTACTCCCTCCCCCCCCCAATACAAAGATCCATTATACAAGGCTACCCCTACCTTTATGCCTCTATGTTCTACCAGTTTATGCCCTTGGTTATCTCCTTCAACATGCCCACTCCCAACACCTAATCAAAGGCATCTCCCTTCCCAACAAATCACTTGTGGTCAATTCACACTTCACTAATGATAGCATTCTTTTATCCAAAATTAACTAAAGTTTACAACACCTTAGAAATTCTTGATCTCTTTTATGTTATCTCTAGATCTAATTTATCCATAAAAAATATTGAATTCTTTATGACCTAATAGAGTACCCCCTATTTGGATCCCAAAGAATGAAACCTAATCTAACATGGTGTTATCTCCAAATACTATTGTATACAATTTGGGATAGAATTCTCTCTTATATATGAGGAAATTATATATACCAAAATTTTAAAATCAACTCTTGTCTTATTACAATAGATTCCTTTCTATGGTAGGAAACATACAAGTTTATAATAAGATCCTCCTTTCCAAACATGTCTACATTTCTTCTAGTTGACTCCCCTCACAAGTTGGCTACAATCAACTTACTAAGCTAATCATAAGCTTCTTATGGACAAATGGGGTAACAATAAAGAAATGTCTGGATCATTTTGGTTGCATTATATTCAACTAAAGTAGTGGAGGTTTGGTATTGATTAACCCCCAAAACTAAGGGACTTGTCTAATTGCTAAATGGATTGTTAGATCTCTAGAGGGAGAGGCCCCTTGGAAAGTTCTAGTTAGTCACCACAATGTTTATGTAGCTACTCTTGGTAATTGGAATAAAGTGAAATAGAAGGACAAAGTACTTATTGTGATATACTTCAAATTCTAAGACTTCCCTCAATTCAATAGTGTTTGGAAGTAGTAGAAAGCTTCCCCCAAACTTTAATTGTTTGATCAATATATAAGAAAAGGCATAATCTTCCCCACCTTTATTTGGTGGAACAAACACATCTAGTTGAATGATGAACCCTTGGGGGTTGTATAAACATGTGTTGGAAATCCTATAGACAACTTACACAAATCTTAGCACTAATACATAAAGAACATACATTCCACTATCAATAAGATAGCAAAGTGAGTGGATATTGACTCTGACATCCCTATAATCATAAAGTTCAAGTGGTGACCGTGTTGCTATTTTTAATTTCCTACCATTTATATCAATGTTTGTTTTGCTACCAACTACCTTCAATTTATTTTGGTTTTGTTATAAAATACTTTGGTTAAAAAAATTAACCATTGTAATGGATAATTTGAATCTTTATCCATTGAACTCTATAACCTCTTTCAAATTGAATTCAATATTAAAAACATTTCACCATGGTGAAACTTAAAATATCTTTTATGAAGAGGAGAGTATAATATAAATGCAAGCTAAGATCATAAAGGGATGAAATTAAGACAAATATTTTTAAGTGCATGTTAACCTCAACAAACTACATCAATGATAGAAATTTACCCTCGACTCCATACTAAATTTTTACTGTGGAACTACTTATAGGGAAAATGTAAACTATTAAACATACATTCTACTATCAATAAGATGGTAAAGAAAGTGGATATTGACATTGATATCCCTATAATCAAAAAGTTCAATTGGTGATCTTGTTGCTATTTTTAATTTCCTAACCTTTATATCAAAGTTTGTTTTTCTACCAACTACCTTGCAATTTATTTTGGTTTTGTTATAAAATACTTTGGTTAAAAAAATTAACCATTGTAATGGATAATTTGAGTCTTTATCCATTGAACTCTATAATCTATTTCAAATTGAATTCAATATTAAAAACATGTCACCATGGAGAAAATTTGAATATCTTTTATGAGGAGGAGAGTATAATATAAATTCAAGCTAAGATCACAAAGGGATGACATTAAGATAAATATTTAAGTGCATGTTAACCTCAACAAACTACATCAATGATATAAATATACCCCCAACTCAATACTAAATTTTTAGCGTGCAACTACTTATAGGGAAAATGTACACTATTAAATAACAAGTTTGTGACAATTTATTGTTTCATGTAAATTGTTTCTTTCAATCATAAAAGTTTCTTTTACACTAAGGAAAAGGTACACCTTATAAAGGAAGGTAAGAGATAAATTAATTCCATCAAGAATACAAACCCCAAGGGTTATTATGAGGACATGGTAAATACAATATGAATAGATACTAGTTTAGATATATTTAATATATTTATCTCAAAGAGATTGAATGTTAAGGCATCTATTTTAGATTTTTCATATTGGTACTTTGAACACCAAAGACATAAACCTAAGAGGGATGGATAGACAAGCCTTATTCATCCTAGTTCATCAATCTAAGTTACCTCAAGACTAGGCTAAAGATAGATGCATAAATCAACTAAATTTGCACCCTATCACTATGCAACACTCTTGATTTGCGCTATGATATGATAAACTATGTGCTAATTTCTAAATGTTAAGTGCTCAATGAGGCAAAATTTCATTACATTCAAATTGCTTGTTGGAAATGGAGGGGAAGGGCTCAATTTATAGATTTTTGGAGGCGAGGATGGAGGGATAGGATCAATTTTGAAGATCAAGGGCTCACATTGCTTGAGGATCATCAAGAAAGGAGAATTGGATAAATAGCACAAAGGGATTGCATGAGGAAGATGCTCCAAGATCTTTCCAAGTATGAAAAAAGGAAGATTTTCTCATACTTCCAAGGCACCACTTGTCATGTACATGCAGGTACATGAGATGACAGGCATAAATCTAGAAGCATGGGAGAAAGGGGTAACCTAGGATTAATTTAATTAACCCATGTGCACACACTTAGGAGGAATTTAATGATTGATTACAAAAGTAATCAAAATGGACAAAATAGGTAATTAAATAAATAGGTATATTTATTTAATTTTTGGGAGGTGAATATGAACTATAGTCTTTTAAATGGACTTTTGATTTTTGGACTATAGAAGGAGAAAATGATTTTTCTATGATAGGAAGAGACAAGAAAATATTATTTAAATAATTATGAATTATTTAATTAATATATGCGTTGGGTACAATAGTGGAATTTATTCGGTTTGGATTGATTTATTGTGTTGATGATAATAGAAGGTGGATGTGACCATTTTCAAGTGTCTACATTTTGCCCCTCTTTGATGTGGTGTCATAATTGTCAGGTGTTGGTGGCATGTCAAAGAAAAGTTGGATTTTAGATTTGCCCCAGTCAGCTGATAGGAGAGGAGAATGTGGTGAGGTGATGCCCCCTCGAGAAATCAGTGGAAAAAATAAAAAAAATCATCGATGTCTCAAAAGGAGGAGTGATAGGATGAAAAAGTAGGAAGAAAATGGTTGACAAGAGTATAAACAGGGACAAATTAGGAAGAGGGGGGGTAGGGGTGAAAAATTGAGAAGGGAGGAAAAAATTAGGTCACGAAAGAAAGATTAGGGCAAACGGGGCTACAAATAGGGATTTGGGGGTCCCATACTCTTCATTTTCTATAGCCACATGAAGAATTGTGATTAGAGGAGAAAAAATCTAATAGGACGAGATGACGTGAATTTCATGTGAGGAGCATCGAGGGGAGTGTGTGTGTGATTACTTGCAACCTGCGACAGCTGGTGAGCTGATAAGTGATCTATAGACACTTTGTGATTTTAGAAAAAGGGTCATTTAGGTGCAATAAATGAGGGGCAAAGCGATTAGGCTTTAGGTGCTAAAGGGATAGGGTAGTGCATACGGGTCGCTATTAGCACATAAGGGGTAGGGAGTAGTGCTTGCATGGGGTTTAGCACCTACTGCAATTGTTGGGATAAGGTGCCATTAACCTTGTAAATCCTAATATTGTATTTATTCCATTTATTATATGTAATTTGTAATTATCCATTAGGAGATGTACTACTTTCACTAATACTGGTAATTTTAGAGTAATCAGAGGTAATTACAGAGTGACTTTTACTATTGGTAAATGTAAAAACTCAAAGTAAATGAGGGTAGGCATGCTCCCATGAGAAATATACTATTTCTGGCATGTATGACAACTGTCATAATGTTTGGTAAGAGAATCTATGACAATTGCAAGTTGTCATAAAACTCTGTGATTCTATGATGCATATGACGGATATGTTAGTTGTATATTTGTCATATTTAGCCCAAGGTTCCTATCTTGGAAAGATACTCTTTTGTGGAATCTATGATGGTTATGACATGTCATAAGATGTTGTAAGAGGCTAGATTTAGTCTTGGGAGCCCAACCTTTCTATGGCTATTTTTGGACAAGTGTAAGATGCTTGTAAGATGGTAATTAATGTTTACAGGTTGGAGAATCTTATGAGAGAGAAGGCGAATGCCTAGAATGGAGTGGAAAACATTTCTATAAGTATTTGCCATGTATTTGTTGTTGCAATATAGATTTTAGGTACTCAGGTGCTATTGGAATACTGTCAGATTGAAAATTTGTGGAGAGAGTTGTGTAGTTGATGTATTGTACAATCTTATTGAGATTAATACAAACTTGTGCCTCTTTCCTGGTGGGGTTTTTTACCCACAAGGGTTTTCTCCACGTAAACACTGTGTCATTGTGTTGAGTTCTTCATTTTTGACATATTTTCTATAGTGGGTTTATGTTTTGTTACAATCTCCATTGTTAATGCACACTTAAGATTGTTGAAATAAATCTTGAATCAAATTTCCTTTGAAGTAGTGTTGCTTTCATTTCTAACATTTGGTAGCAGAGCCTGGCCAACTTTGACTCTTGGGTGGTAGTGTGGAAGCTATAGTTGTAGTGGGAGATTTGGTTGTGTTTGTTTCGCGGATCTTGTGTTGTTATTATGGATGCATCCACCGTTGCATCAACCTCTCGATTGGACATTGAGAAGTTCAACAGAACAGGGTATGAGTTGTGGAAGCTAAAAATGGAAGATTTGTTGGAAGAAAGAAACCAGTGGTTGGCTGTACAAAATGAGAAGAAACCTGACGATGTCTCTCAAGATGAGTGGGATAGACTGGATAAGAATACATGGGGAACCATCTGATTGTGTCTTTCAGACTCTATCCTGTTAAATGTCACAAAGGAGGAGACCACATACAAATTGTGGAATCGATTGGGTGAGATCTACCAAGCCAAGAGTATGGTAAATAAACTTTATTTAAAAAGGAAGTTGTTTTCCATGAAAATGTGAGAAGGTGACTCAGTTGCAGAGCATTTAAATTCTTTTAATTTGTTATTGAGTCAGCTTGATTCAATAGATGGTGAGGTTAGTGAGGAAGATAAATGTATCTTACTTCTTTGTTCTTTACCTGAGTCTTCTGAGAATGTTATCCTTTCTATCACTTCTAACCTCACAGATCTAAAGTTGGATGCTCTTGTTTGAGTGCTACTATCATAGGAATTGAGGAAGAAGAGTTCAGATAGTTCAGGGGATTTTCTTAGTATCAGGGGAAGATCTAAGGAAAGGGGACCTAAAGGAGATCAGAAAGGGGCTAAGGACAAGTCCAAGGGCTGGTCTAAGACTCGTGGTAAAAATAACAAAGTTAAGTGTTGGAACTGCGGTAAAAGGGGACATGTGAAGGAGTGCAGAAATCCCAAGAAACAATAGGAGAGTGCTTCGGATAAGTCCTCGAATGCAGGTGAAGAAGTTTTACTTTCTACATGTAATCTTATTTCTAATGATCACTAGTTGGTTGACTCAGGATGCTCATTTCATATGACCCCACATAAGGAATGGTTCTCCACATATGAAGAATATGATGGAGGTAATATCTACCTTGGTGACAACTCTTCATATCCGATTGTCGGGAAAGGAAAGGTATTGTTGTGTTTTAGTGATGGGAGGATTAAAACCCTCCCTAGTGTTTTGCATGTTCTTAGATTAGCTAGAAATCTAATTTTAGTTTCAAAGTTGAATGATTTGGGAATGCATGTGACATTTGACAAGCATGGCTGTAGATTGGTGAGAGGGAACTTGGTGGTAGCGAAAGGGAAGAGATTCAGGAACTTGTTTAAGCTTGAAGCCACTAAAGTTTGTAATGCCTTTTATGTTTATAAGGCTTTTGAAAACACTTGTATGTTGTGGCACCATAGATTGGGCCACACAAGCAATAATGTATTAAAAACTATTAAGAATAAAGAATAGTTGGACCGTTTCTCTTATTCTAATGAGCACTTTGATTTCTATGAGCACTGTGTGTTTTGTAAACAAAACAAAAAATTATTTCCTTCAGGAAGCAATAGAGCAAAAGAGAAATTAGAAATTATTCATATGGATGTATTTGGACCTATGGATAATGAATCTATCAGAAAATCTCATTATTTTGTAACCTTCATTGATGATGTATCTAGATTTACATGGATTTATTTTATGAAGCATAAATCTAAAGTTTTCACTAAGTTTAAGGAATTCAAAGTCTTAGTAGAGAACCAATCAAGTTTAAAGATAAAAATATTAAGATCTGACAATGGAAGGGAATATTACTCTAAGGAATTTAATGAGTTTTGCAAGCATGTAGGTATAATCAGACAAAAGACAACTCCGTATACACCACAACAGAATGGTGTTGTAGAAAGGATAAACCAAACAATTATGGAAAGAGCCAGAAGTATGCTGACTAATGCACAGTTGGATAAATGCTTTTGGGCAGAGGCTGTGTGTATTGCTTGCTACTTGATTAACAGATCTCCTTTTAAGGCTTTTGATTTGACACCTTATGAAGTGTGGACAAGTAAGAAACCTTCTGTTTCACATTTAAGGGTTTTTGGCTATGAGGCTTTTGTTCATGTGCCTAAGGAAAAGTGATCTAAGTTGGATCCAAAGGCTAAAAAGTGTACATTCATTGGATATGGTTATAATGTCAAAGCTTATAAGCTTTGGAATCCACTAACTTGCAAGATTATCTTTTCTAGAGATGTTATTTTCAGGGAACTTAGAGCTATTTCTAAACCTGAGAAGCCAAAAGAGAAAGAAGAAAAGGTAAAGAAGGTGCACTTTGATTTAGAGCAGCAAGATGCACCTCAAGAAGAACAAAATGATGGATTGGAGGGTGAAGAAGAAGAAGATTTGAGTAGTTCTGATAAAGATGAGTCTGTAGTTACAGAACAAGTTGTTGCAGATGATCATGCAGAAGAACAAGTAGAGTCTCTTACTCCACCCTTGAGGAGATCCACAAGACAAAAGAATCCAGTTGACAGGTATAGTCCACCAGATTTCCATTGTGTATGTGCTTTATTGAGTATTAACAATGAACCTAGATCCTATAGGGAAGCTATTTCTGCAGATGATAGTGAGTCTTGGCAGCTAGCCATGCAAGAAGAAATGATGGCTTTAAATTCTTGTAACACCTGGTATCTTTTTCATTTGCCCAAAGGTAGAAAGGCCATAGGATGTAAGTGGGTCTTCAAGAAGAAGTTTGGAGCAGACGGGTCATTGGAGAAGTACAAGGCTAGACTGGTAGGCAAGGGCTACTCCTAGAGAGAGGGAGTTGATTTTGGTGAGATATTCTCTCCTATTGCTAAATTGACTTCTATTAGATTTCTCTTATCCATTGATGTAGCTTATGATTGGGAGATTGAGCAAATGGATGTTAAGACTGCGTTCTTGCATGGACATCTTGAAGAAGAAATTTATATGCAACAGCCTACAGGTTTTGAGGTAAAAGGAAAAGAACATTGGGTTTGTAGGTTAAAGAGGTCTTTTTATGGTCTGAAATAGTCCCCCAGAATGTGGTATCAAAAGTTTGATTCATTTGTTTTGAAATTGGGTTTTGTTAGAAGCGAGGAGGATCACTGTGTTTACATTTATTGTGTTGATGATTCTATACTGGTTATTGCTTTGTATGTTGATGACATGTTTTTCAACAATATTAAGGGTATGATCAATGAGCTTAAAGCCCAACTTTCAGGTGCATTTGAGATGGAGGATCTTGGTTCTACAAGGTATATTTTGGGAATGGAGATTAGGAGGGACAGAGTTAACAGAAAGCTTTGGTTGTCATAAAGTAAGTATGTGTGCTATTTTGCAGAGGTTTAGTTTGCAGGACTGTAACTTAGTTAAAGTTCCTTTACCCATTGGTACTAAGCTTTCATTAGATATGTGTCCAAAGATTGAGGATGATTTTGAGGATATGTCTAATGTGCCATATGCTAGTGCTGTAGGGAGTTTGATGTATGCAATGGTTTGCACTAGACCAGATATTGCCCAAGTAGTGGGAGTGTTGAATAGATTTATGTCTAACCTTAGTAGACAACATTGGAACTATGCGAAGAGGGTGTTTAAATATCTTGCAGGTACTCCTAATCAATGTTTGGTTTATTCTAGTACTAATAGTGCCGATAAATCTTTGTACATACAGGGTTTTGTTAATGCAGATTGGGCAGGTGACTTGGATAGTCGAAGGTCCACTAGTGGTTATGTGTTTACTCTGTTTGGAGGTGCAGTGAGTTGGATGAGTAAGAGGCAGCCCACAATTTCTTTGTCCACCACAAAAGCAGAGTATATGGCTGCTAATCATGTCTCTAAGGAGGCAGTTTGGTTGAGGAAACTGTGTACAAGTATTGGTTTTGATTGTAGGATCATTCAGATTGGTTGTGATAGCCAGAGTGCTATCTTTTGGCCAAGAATCTCATGTATCATGCTTGGACTAAGCATGTTGATGTTCACTATCACTTTGTTTGAGAGTTGGTTGCAAATGGAGAGACTGAGCTGAAGAAGATAGACACTAAGGAGAATGTTGCAGATTCATTGACCAAACCTATGAGCACAAAGAAGTTTGTATGGTGCAGAGAGGCCATGGGCCTTGTTTCTAGTGCCTAATTATTTTTCATTTGATTTCCTATGGGCTGATTTACAATGTATAATGTCAAGTGGGAGAATGTTGGGATAAGGTTCCATTAACCTTGTAAATCCCAATATTGTATTTATTTCATTTATTATATGTAATTTGTAATTATCCATGAGGAGATTTACTAGTTTCACTGATAGTGGTAATTTCAGAGTAACTGAAGGTGATTATGGAGTGATTTTTGCTGTTGGAAAATGTAAAAACTCAAAATAAATGAGGGTAGGTGTGCTCCCTTGAGGAATATACTATTTTTGGCATGTATGACAATTGTCATAATGTTTGGTAAGAGAATCTATGACAGCTGCAAGTTGTCATAAAATTATGTGATTCTATGACGCATATGACAGATATGTTAGTTGTATATTTGTTATATTTAGCCCAAGGTTCCTATCTTGGAAAGATACTCTTTTGTGGAATCTATGATGGTTATGATGTGTCATACGATGCTGTAAGAGGCCAAATTTAGTCTTGGGAGCCCAACCTTTCTATGGTTGTTTTTGGACAAGTGTAAGATGCTTGTAAGATGGTAATTAATGTTTACAGGTTGGAGAATCTTATGAGAGAGAAGGCGAACGCTTAGAATGGAGTGGAAAACATTTCTATAAGTATTTTCCATGTTTTTTTTGCTGCAATATAGATTTTAGGTACTCAGGTGCTGCCGGAATGCTATCAGATTGAAGACTTGTGGAGAGAGTTGTGTAGTTGATGTATTGTACAATCTTGTTGAGATTAATACAAAATTGTGCCTTTTTCCTGGTCGAGTTTTTTACCCGCAAGGGTTTTCTCCATGTAAACACTGTGTCATTGTGTTGAGTTCTTCATGTTTGACATATTTTCTGTAGTGGGTTTTATGTTTTGTTACAATCTCCATTGTTAATGCACACTTAAGATTGCTGAAATAAATCTTGAATCAGATTTCCTTTGAAGTAGTGTTGCTTTCATTTCTAACACCAATGATTAGCTCATGGGAGAGGCGATTAGTGCTTAGAAAGATGGTTTAGCACTGAGTCAGGAGGGACCAAGAAGGGGTGATTAGTACTGAGTTAGTAGGGATTAGCACCTAAAATGAAGGGTTTAGCACCAGGTCCAGGATTAGTGCCTACTTCGATGATTAGCACTGAGGTAGGTGAGATTAGCTCCTAGGGGGTAAGTGGATGAAAGGGTGATTAGTGTTGAGGTGAGCAGGGTTAGCACCTTTGCATCGATTAGCATGGATGGGGCGGGAAATAGCACCTATGCATTGATTAGCACCGAGGCATGAGGAATTAGTGCTGGCACGACGATTAGCACCTAGAGGGAAAGGATTAGTGCCTACACCTAGGGAAACACTTAGAGAAGTAGGATTAGTGCCTAGGTAGATGGATAGAAGAAAAAATGATCTTAATGAGATGGTTTTTGATGTTTACAGGATGATGATGACATGCTATAGTCCAGGGAGCGTCCACTGCCTACCTGCTGACTCTGGGGGTAGTTGGATCGGGTAGATAGATTCTTTCTATGGATGGTGGGGCTGTGGTGGATAGCAGAGATGCTTGAGATATGTGTGCATCGAAGATTGATGACAGCCCTGGTGGAGAGATTGCAGAGTGAGTAGTGCATCTTCCTTTTACCTACAAGAGAGATGATGATCACTTTGAAGGATGTGTGGAGGATATTGTGTATCCCTATCCATGGAGAGAGGGTAATGTATGACTACCAATAGGGGGCAGGATTCATTGAGGCAGTGTTCACACTAGCAGTGGTACCATTCAATGTTGAGAGGATAGAGATGAGGTATGCCCAAGACATGGGTATGTTATATCCATTGCCACTATTCATGGCTAGGGTGATAGTAAGGAATATTGTGCCATATAGGAGATCCCAAGGATTTTCAATGGGATGGGGAGCAGTACTACTATGGATGTTCAGAGATGGGGTTGTATTCATATGGGGGCCTTGTGTGTTGGCCCACCTATATTATGACATGGATGCAGTGGTGTATCGGTACAAAGACAGTCTGGGATGCGGCATGACACTCCTACACATCTAGATGTTGGAGTACATTGCCATCACATGTCCTATTACTATCAAGATGTGGGAGCAATGACAACCATATGTTTTTTATTATGGAGGGGTGCTACAACACCACATATTAGAAGAACTGAGGTATTGGTAGAGGGTGATTGATGATATACAGATGGTGATATGGAAACTATGGCTAGCATGTGAGAGGTAGTTAGATGATGTAGATTAGATATGATATGTATGAAAACCTTGGTATCTAATGGGGTGAATAGATCAGATCGTCGATAGGTACATGCCTAATCAAGTTTTGTGGCAGTTCGGGATAGTGTAGGATGTCCCGCAGGAGGAGTTTGTGTTCTTGCAGATATAGTCAAAGGCATTGAATTTATTATCCTTATCTTAGAGGGCTATGATATGGTGGCAAGACTTTGTTGCATCCCACTAGGTAGGCTTATTGAGAATCACCCTAAACTTAATTGCCTTCATTTCGCACTAAAAGGCAAGATGATTATGCCCAAAGCATGTTCAACATCTAAAACTCAAATTTTCATAATCTACAAGTTTCCTCCTAATTCTATCCCCGACCATTAAGGTGATTTCTTTAGGGAACTCCTTTGAGAGGTCCATGTCCACATAAAGTTAGGTGTATGAAATACAAGTTTTATTATTTTCTTGACATAAAATTTCCAAAAGATTTGATATAGTTGATAGACCCGAATTCCTCTAGTATTGTAATAAAAGATATGTCAATTGAATCCAAATAAGACTAGATGAATAGGAATCACTATGGGGACCTATTGTGTGGTCTCACAACACACCCCATTTTGCCTTAGCAAAATAGGGACACAACCTTTTGATTTGTTTTGCTTGTGTGTTTTCCCTTGTTTGGGTGGTTTGGTAAAATGTCATGTCTCGACCTTCTCAAAATTCAAGGTTTGAATTTTGCTGTGAAATGGTAACCAATGGATAGAGGATAAAATTTAGAGCAATTTTGTCTTTTGAACCACATTGAAATTCGAGAAAATGAAGAAGTTATACAAGGTCAAAATTTTGGTCAACTGAGTTGAAAATCCTTGTCACCTATTGGAAAAATCCACATGGACAGATTAAAAATCCATCGGAACCTCCCTGTAGTCCATTTGGTAGCTTTCTGTGCCTTTAATATTTGCTTGTATCAAGGGTTCAGTAGAATGGCGGAATGACCCCAAATTGCACCAGGTGGTATTTAATAGTCTCCTTAACTAATACAAGTTTGAACTCTGTCATGTGTCATCATTCTGTACTTTCGCGGGCCTTTCTAGGGTCCACCACAGAAGTTTAGCAAAATGGAAAAATGCTCAAAAATGTGCCATGTAAGCACCTTTAGAGTTCACTGTAGCATACTTAAGCCCACAGTTAACTGCTTGTTAGCTTTTCCATGGTTCCATGGGTGAGCTCTAACCCTCTACAGTACATTCTATGGAATGGTGGAAAGCTTTAAAATGTGCCACATCAACACTGTGCCCCCCCCCCCCCCCCCCATAGGGACTTAGCTAAGAGACTTTCCACGTGGAACCTTTTCTGCGATTCCGTAGGAAATTTTTTCACTATTATTATTTGCTCCACGGAATGGAGGAAACTAGTCAGAGGGCGCCATGTGTAGGCAAATGGTTGCATAAGGAAAGCATAGTTTTTTTAAAAGGTAAATTTGGCCATGTGTCTTATCTATGGACCTGCACACAGGAACATTAAGTAAAAAAGCATTTCGCAGTTTGTTAGGCATCCACGTGGCACCTTTCTGCGGTTCTGAGGGATGGTTTTCACCTTTCATATTGTGCTCCGCAGAATTGCGGAAAGCTTGAGAAGTTGTTGCGTAAGCATTGGCAGGACTCATAATTGCTTACTTAGA
Source organism: Cunninghamia lanceolata (assembly GCA_027924645.1). NCBI lineage: Eukaryota > Viridiplantae > Streptophyta > Pinopsida > Cupressales > Cupressaceae > Cunninghamia > Cunninghamia lanceolata. The sequence continues at coordinate 6,589,311 of BSBN01000564.1, read as the reverse complement.
CCAAAGGCCGTCCACGTGGCATCATTCCACGATTCCATAGAAATGCTTTGCCCTTTATAATTTGTTTCCGCATAATGGCAGAAAATGTTCATTTGATTGTCAAATTTCTAGCGGTAAATTGTAAAGAATCACCCTAATATTTTCTCATGGGTATTTTTATTTGTGTGGACATTTCATGAATTTTGAAGGCCCATATCCAGATCGAATGACCTTGCACCATGTGTCCCACCCACAGACTTTTCAAAGAAAATATTCTACATGTGGATATTCTATGATGCAGATTTTTTTTGTATATCCATCCATATCCGAGCCTTCTCATGCATGTAATGTTATGCATGATTCATATAGATTATCAAATGGAGAATTATTCAAGTATTTAAACTAACAGTGCAGAAAGATCAAGCGACCTAAAGTGACTTGCGGTATAATTTTCACAGGTAAAGGTTGAAGTTTAAAGATTAATACAATCTTGAATTAAACTCTGCATGTTTGTGATTTGCAGGTAAACATGCAAAACCCGTAAAGAAAAAAGAACTTTGGAGTGCTAATGACAAAAGATTTATCAAAAGCTGAAGAGGATTCATTAGCATGTGAAGATGAGGATAGAATATTCTCGAAGATGTTCAAGTAAATATATTGGAGAATATTCCTTTTTACTAGTTGGGTTCCACAGAATGGTTGCCAACTGGCAATCATGTGCCACAAATCCTGACCATTGTTTATTCTAAATGAGACCTTGATCATTGGATTGTTGTAACTGATTTGGACCTTGCTCTATAAAAGGACCATGACCTCTCTTTTGAAAGGGGAGATTGAATTGTTGAAGCTAAGGGAGACTAAATTATTAAAATTCTGAGTGCTAAGTTTGTAATTTTTACAACTTTGTGAATACTCTCTCAAGGTTCTCTCCCAAGATCGATGTAAATGTATATGTTCTTTGATACTTAATGAAAATGGAGCCCAAATTACTTCCTGATCGTATATCCTACGTAATCTTCCTATTGGTTTCTGATGTGTAATTGTGAATTGTTGCGTTCTTTTGAACTGCATTCAATTAATTGCATATTGTCATCAACTATCCTTTGAAGATTCATACTGACCATGTGTAGTTGTAGAACATCCTAATGAAGTATGGTTTGGTTTTTCTTCTTTTCATTATAGTATTAGAATATGTATGTGGATCATTGACTGAAACTTGATAATTTTAGGATTTCATTTCATAATCATTTTTTTTAATTTCAATTTTATAAATAATCATAAATAATTGCAAATCATGACAAATCATAAGAAAATATTGCAAGGACATGTTGAATTGGTACAAATAATGACATATCCAGAGCATACAAGGTAATAATTGCAAATCATAGTGAATATCATGCAAATGATGGCAAATACCAGTAAATTGAATGCTTTAATGCACATTCTTTGAGCAAATTTAAGGTGCAGAAGCAAAGATTAGTTCAGACAGAGATAATATTAGAAGAACTAACCAAAATTGGATATATCTTTACAATTAGTCCAAACCAGGGACAGATTCAAGAGAATTACTCAGAGTTAGGATCAAATTCATATTAATTTGCACAAATCCTAGCTAAATATTGTAAGATTTAACATAATTGTCAGGGATATATGCAGATTAGGTATCATATACAGGATATTCATGAGTATTGATAGATTTTGTGGAAATTATGAAACAAAGCACGTAAGGCCCCAACATGATTAATAGCAAGACACATCAACCCTAGGTGATGATCACATAGTCAAGACCTGACTCACAAAGACTTGGGATTTTGAATTCATTTAGAATTCATCATATCTTTCAAGATAAATAAAGGTTTGTTATGAACTTTTAGTTTTGTTTTTGTGACTAACAAACACATCAATAGATTTTGGCTCTAGAAGGAGGCCCTGCAACTGAAAGCTTTGTATTTCTGCAAAGATCACATCAATATTTCATCATTTGAGCTAATTGACTAAAAATCTTACTTAATTAAGAGGAGTCAAATGTATATTTGCAAAGATTCAGTCCAAAGATGCAAAGTTGGACTCAAAATTTTCTAAGTTGGCTTAGAGGCCTACTACTAGATCAAGATCTAGTTGACCTTTGCAAGAATTGCCTGCTATGAGGCCAATATCATGCTCTATCAGTGCACAACTTAGACCTATTGCCCCTGTGCCACCAGTAGCTCCTATACAAGTTCTAATGGCATTATCTAACATTGAGCCTCCCCTATACTTTGTGGCATATAATGATTTGTTGAAGAATCCTGATAAATTATGTTTGAAGTATCATTTGTATCAGGATGATGAGGATCATTCAAGAACATTTAAAGAAGCTTATTCAGAACAAGGATACAACATGAAGATGTTGTATGCAGGCTCTTTCCATACATGTTAGGAGATGAAGCATACAATTGGTATGTCAATTTTCCCCAGCAGTCCATCAACTCCTGGTTACTGATGGAAAATGCGTTTAAATCCAGGTATAGAATCCATATTAATGCAACCACTGTGTATCACCGTTTTACTGAGATCAAGCAAGGTGAAGGAGAGTTCATAGAAAACTTTAATGATCATTTCTAGAAGGCATATTCTAAGCTAACAACTCCATATGTCATTGCTAAAGATGTTGCTCTGTTAGTTTACTACTCAGCTCCTGATCCTTTGACAACAATGTTTGTGAGAAGGAAAAATCTTGCTATTGACACCTTGTCAGGTGCCTATGTAGAAGTAGTTAAAGTGAATATTGAAATGAAACAAGTAGGACATGGTCCTTTGTCAAGTATAGGACTGCCTGCTTTCCCTAACTAGATGCAACATGTCAATAGAGGGATAATGAGTCATGCTCCAATGACAAATCCTTTGCAAGTTCCACCTATTAGTGCAATTCCTCCCCAAGGGAATGGTTAGATGATTTCATATCCAGGATATGCATCTACTGAAGCTAGACCAAATGGTAATGATGGTTCTTTCTTTCTCCATAGTCAAGACAATGTAGTGGCTAAGGTGCAGGAAGAGAAGGAGGATATAAAATAGATAACTACTCAGTTGAGGAGATTAACTACTAAGGTGACACAATTGAGAAATCATAATTTCTATTATCAGGCTAATGATCAGAATCAAAAAAATAAAGGATATCCAGATAGAGGTTATAGTAATAATGCTCCGTGACTTCCAAGAGTCTGGAACACTAGGTCGAATAATGGAATGTTACCATCACCTTTGGATAACTAGGCACCTCCTAAACCCAAGCATACAACAAGAGTCAATCTGTCTATAGCCGCACTGAATAATTGGTGTAGAATTCATAATACAAGTGCATATGTGGAAGTAGATTGTCCTCAATTTAAGATTGCTACCAATAATTTCTAAGCAGAGGTTCAAAATAATAAAGGAGAGGTGAATTTTCCTGAAGACAATGAATTGGCACCCTTGGGATATGAGTCAACAATGGTGTTGGAAAGTTCCATAGGTTATACAGAACAAGTTAACATAGTGCATGAAAACTTCACTCTCATATGTGAAGAAACAACTTTAGATTTTGAGGATTATACTTTTCCCTTTGAAAAGGATAATGAACCAGAACAAGAGGTGGATGAAGTCAATGCTTTTCCGTAGTCCCAGAGAGGGTACAATACAATCTTACAATTAATAGTAATAGGCCACCTGGACCTTTGACAAGTTCCATTCCACCAAATAACTTCAACACTCCTCCAGATGTAAATGCTAGTAACAATCCAACACTTCTGACAGTGAATCAGCATCACTTCACATCATCATCTACAATAGCTAAAGGTATGAATGAGCTTTCTAAATCTGATAAGTTAGTTACCTACCTAGCTGAGGAAATCAAGAATATAAAGATCAGTCTATCCTTATCTAAGTTGTTAATAACCCCAATGATTAAGAAGGATTTCCTCAAATCCTTAGAAGAATCTATAGTAAAGGAGAGTATCCCAGCTAGAGATCTCACACAAAAGGACATTCCTTTCAAACCTAAGGATAAAGGTCAGGTTCATGCTATAGATACCAAACAAGTGTCATTCTACAAAGGAAAAAGTGAGTCTCCTCCCTTTCTCCTCACTTTGAGGATATTTGGGAAGAATTTGCACAATTGCTTGGTAGATTCTAGAGCGTCTACAAATGTCATGCCTTTGTTAGTATGTCAAATTTCAAGTTTGTCACCAACCAAATCCTTGAAGAAGGTTATTCAGTTAGATAAGTCTAAGGTTAGTGTCATAGGTGAGTTAACCCATATTCATATGCAGTTAGCCTCCGACCCTAGAGTCTAGCATTTTATTGACATCTAGGTGGTGGATATTCCTGATACCTATGGCATGATACTAAGCAAAGACTATGGTCCAAAACTCTTAATGGATACATGGCCAAAGATTTCTCACATATGTGGTTACCTTAGAGGGGTATCCCTAACTAGATCAAGATTGAAGCTAAGCCAAGAATGAAGCATATGATTACTGAATATCACCAGAACAACAAAGTGTTGTACACAAGTGTGGAACAAGGAGTTTACAGAGTTAAACTTCCAGACGTCACCGTGGAAGAAGTTATGATGTAAAACCCTTTGTTGGAGAATAATGAGGTATGTTTCATTACACCTGGGATTGATTGCTTGGTGGAGTCCAACTATGAAGTATTAGATGAGGATGGAGGAAGTAGTTTAACTGAGTTTGAAGAATATTTGTCCAAAGAGATCCAAAGGTATATGTTGTAGGGAATACCTATTAGGAGAACATTGTTGGAAGGATGGTGTAGATTGCATAGGGCATCACATTCTGAAATTACATGTACATTGTGCCTAGAGCTAATTGATGGGTAAGTGCAAGAAGTTGGGTCCACTTTTAGTGGAAGCCTCTGGGCAAAATATTTTTAGAAGCAACAGATTTTGGCAATATGGCTAACATTTTTTTTTATAATTTTTGGATGAAATTAAAAACCATTTCAGATGACAATGTCTAGTTTTAAAATATATAATTTTAAATTTTAGTGTTGAACATATTTTTGTATTTATTATTTATTTCTTAAACAAAAAGCTTCAAATTTTTCAAAGAAATGGACTTTTGGCAATATGGCTGATGACATTTTGAAAAAAAAATAGATGAAATTAAAACCCATTATAGATGAGATTGTGTAGATTCAAAATATGTAATTTTTGTAACAATTTGATTATTTTTTCTATTTTTCAAATATTTTTTGATGAAATTGGTCCATAAACTTGAAATATCAGGTTTTCTTATTATTTTAATAAACTTTTATTAAAATAATTTAAAAAAAAATTATAGGTGAGAAATATTCAGACAATTCTTTTCAATTTCAAAAAAAAAAATGATAAGTTTAGGTCATCTTATGCGTGACATACATGAGGGATTTTCAAAACAATAATTACGACCAATAAAAAACTAATAAAAAAATATTGAATAAAAAAATTACAATAAAATATCATGAGCAATCTTCAATGTGTACAGATCTTTTCCCAAAAGGATTTAGAAAAATACAATTATTTAGGTCAAAATATGGTTGACATACACATGCATGGTATGGTAAAAAAAATTGACTTTAAACAGTGGTTTCTAGACATGCCTATTGAAAATCAATTTGTATCATCTAGGTATTAAAATAAATTACATATTTAGAAACTAGACTCCAAGTACTACATTTCATATTACCGACTTTTTTAAATATTCAACCTTTAAGTGCTTCAAAATTTTAGGTCAAATGTGACAAATTATGAGAATTAGGGAAAACACTTCAAAGAAAAGAGAGGTTGTATTTACGGAATAAGCATGGTTTATCAAGCAAAGTCCCTGAGAAAGTGAAAATAGATGAAGACAAAATAACTCATCCAGTGTCATCAGGTCAAGATCTTGAGGTGTTCAAAGATGATTCAAAAATGATTAATTGGATCTAGAGGATGTCCCGATGGAAAAAACTAAGGTACCAGATATTCAGATCATTAACTTGACAAAACTGTAGTGAATACTCAAAGTCATTTGAAACAGGGGATGCTTGATCATAAGGAACCATCCAAACTGAAGTTGATTGTAGAAGGAAGTGTTGCAAGGGCTAAAAGGAAGAAAGGTCCTAATAAGAATCCTCCTAACAATGGATCCTGGATGTTGAAATTTGATGGGTCTAAGTCTAAGAAGGGTGTTGGAGTTGGGATTGATCTCGTTAATTCTCAAGGGAAGTCCTATCTTGTTACATACAAATTGCAATTCCATTGCACTAATGATATCATTGAATATGAAGCATTGATTCATGGCTTACTTTTTGTATTGAAAAAGGAATTCAAGATATTACACGTGTTTGGAGATTCAGAGCTGGTGATCAAACAGGTAAGGAAACAATATTCTTGTTATTACAAAATATTGTCTAATTACAGACATCAGGTATGGGATATGATTGAAGGGTTCGATGCCTTCAACATTAATCATGTTCCATGAAAGCAAAATCAGCAAGTAGATGCCTTGGCCACATCTGCGAGCACACTAGAGCCACTGACCATATCAGGATTGAAGAAATTCTCAGTTGAGCTAGTGTCAGTGCCTTCAGTGCTAGATAATGTGACTAATTTTCAAGTCTTTGATGACGATCAACATATCTTAGATTTCAATGCTAATCACGATGTGTTTAAAGCCCAGGTAATAGATGAACATAATCTTGAAGATCAAATATGGGATGAAGAAGATATTATAAATTTGGAAGACAATAATATCCCAAAGGGGATGATTGAGTTGCAAAGGATGTTTGACTTGGATAACATGACCAAGCAAATGGATCTGCCCAAAACTGATGGAGGGAAATGCGAACTTGTCAATATAGGACAAGGTTTAGATATAAGGAATGTCCTAATTGTGAAAGTATGTACTCCAGCTGAGAGGGAAGTAATAATCCAAGCCTTGAAGGATTACATCCATGTGATAGCCTGGACATATGATGAAATGAAAACATATGATACCTCGATCATTACTCATACTATTCCATTAAATCTTGATGCTAAGCCATTCAGACAGAAACATAGGCTAGTAAATGCCTTGTTGGAACCATTTATATTTGAAGAAGTTAAGAAGTTACTAGATGCTAGAATAATATTTCCAGTTAGACATTCCATGTGGGTGGAAACTTTAGTTCCAGTAAGGAAAAAGAATGGAGATATCCGCCTATGTGTAGATTTCAAGAACCTTAACAGAGCATCAGAAAAGGATAATTTATCACTCCCCTCACTAGATGAAGTACTTCAGATGGTTAATGGAGCATAGATGATGTCTTTCTTAGATGGATTTTCAAGATATAACCAATTCATGGTCAACAAAATTAATAGATTAAAGATGACTTTCACATTGAAGTGGGGAATATTCGTGTACATGCATATGCCTTTTGGCTTGATTAATGATGGAGCGACATTCCAATGAGCTATATCTATTTATTTCAAAGATTTGCTAGGCCATTGCATTGTTATTTACATTGAAGACCTGATGGTGTTCTCAAAACGTAGAGGGAATCATGTGGAAGATCTACGAAAAATACTCCAGCAGTGTGAACAATATGGTATATCCTTGAACCTAAAGAAGTGCATTTTTAGGGTTACTACTAGGAAGTTGTTTGGTCACATTGTGTCTGAAGATGGGATATCCATAGATCTTGATAGAGTGAACTCCATCGCGAAGCTGCAGTTACCAAGAAGCAAGAAAGAATTAAAGTCATATTTTGACAAGATTAATTTTGTTAGAAAATTCATAACAGGGTTCGCTGAAATAATGAGGCCTCTGAATGCAATGTTGAAGAAAGATGCTAAAATTGAATGGACACTAGAAGCCAAGGCAACTTTTGAAGATATCAAGAAGGCAATAGTTGATACTCCAATGCCAAATAGCCTAGATTATACAAAGATGTTTTATGTCTATTCATTTGCATCTGATCATACCTGCGTAGCTATTTTGACACAAAGAAATGAAGATAAAGAAGAGAAGCCCATTGCATTTATGAGCACTCCATTTAAGGATGCTGAGTTAAGATACCTGGATGTCAAGTGGCAAGCTCTTACCCTAGTTAGAGCCACTAAGAAGTTTTGCCATTACATCCTGAGAAGCAGAGTAATTGTTGTTGTACCGGACTTAGTAGTGAAAATGTTATTAATGCAGAGTGAGCCTAGAGAGAGAAGGGCAAAGTGGATTACTGTCCTACAAGAGTATGACATGGAGATTACCCCAATGAGGTTATTCAGAGGACAGGATTTGAGCCAAATGATTGCAAAAACAAACCCTAGTCTGCTTAGTCAACAGTACACAGTGAATTCAAGTCATCAAGATGATTAGTATTTGGATATTAAACATTTCTTAATCATAGGTAGATGCCCAACAAACATGAACACATCCCAAAGAAGAGCTTTAAGAATCAAGGCTCATAATTATATGATAAAAGGAGAAATATTGTTTAGAAGGAATCATGAAGGGATATACCTTAGGTGCCTTAGCCAACAAGAAGCTAGTAAGGTTCTCCATGACCTACATGATAAGTTTGGGACAACTCATGGATCCCACTTGGCTACAACACATAAGATCCTCAGAGTTGGGTACTATTGGTCTACAATCTTCAAGGATACCGCAGATCACATAAAATATTGCCATACTTGCCAAGTGGCAGCTAGCAGAGAGAGATATGCAACACAACCTTTACAACCAGTGATGGAGATGCGACCTTTTTCTCAATGGGGCATGGATTTTATAGGAGTTATCAATCCACCATCATCAGCTAGACATAGGTACATTTTAACTATTACCGACTATTGTACCAGATGGACTAAAGTGATGAGTAGCAAAAAACCTGTTAGAAATGAAGGTGCAAACCACACAACAGAAATCTAATTCAAACCTTATTTATGTACTTTAAACAATGTAGAATCAATGGAGATTGCAACAAAAATTAAAACCCATTACACAGAAATAACATGCATTAAGAATTAAACACATAACATAGTATGTAACATGGAGAAAAACCCTTTTGAGTAAAAAACTCCACCAAGAAAAGAGGCTCCAAGTTGTATTATCTTCTAATATGAGATTACAATACATGCACTTCCTTATAAAAGGGGGTTTCCTTCTAGGGCAAGATAACCAAAAAAAATTTGACTGTTAGATTTGTGACCTAATGACGAACGATCCAGATTCACAATGATAAAATATAAATAAAATGAGATTTTAGGGGCACTGCCCCCGAACCCCCGACAAGACGCATGGCCCCCGGACCCCCCATTGGGGGGATGATCCCTCCAGACCCCTCGCAGGGGGGAAACCCCCTGTGACTCCCTATCGCAGATGAGTGAGTGTCGTGTACTAGATATAAACATACAACTAAAACAAAATCACTACTGGTGAAACCTTTCATTCCTTATGGGTGATTTACAATCAATATTTGGAGTAATTAATTACATATGATTTACAAGGTTGATGGCACCTTAATCCTAACATTCTCCTATTTGACATCATACATTGTAAATACCCATAGGAAAACCATAAAATAATCAGGCACTAGAAGCAAGGCCCATGGCCTCTCTGTACCAAATAAATTTCTCTGTGCTCATAGGCTTGGTCAAAGCATCTACAACATTCTCCTGAGTGTCTACCTTCTTTATATCAATCTATCCATTTGCAACCATTTCTTGAACAAAGTGATATTGTACATCAACATACTTAGTCCAAACATGATACCTAGGATTCTTAGCCAAACATATAGCACTCTAGCTATTACAACCAATCTGAATGATCTTGCAATCAAATCCAATACCTGTACACAATCTCCTCAACCAAACTACCTCCTTAGAGACATGAGTAGCAACCATATATTTTGCTTATGTGGTGGACAAAGCAAATATGGGCTGCCTCTTACTCATGCAACTAATTGCTCCTCCAAATAGAGTAAACACATAGCCACTAGTGGACCTTTGACTATCCAAGTCACCTGCCCAATCTACATCAACAAAACCCTGTATGTCCAACAATTTATCAACACTATCAGTACTAGAATAAACCAAGCAATAATTAGGAGTACCTGCAAGATACTTAAGCACCCTCTTCGCATAATTCCAATGTTGTCTACCAGGGTTAGACATAAATATGCTCAAAACTCCCATTGCTTGGACAATATCTGGCATAGTGCAAACCATTGCATACATCAAACTCCCTACAACACTAGCATATGGAACATTAGACATATCCTCAAAATCATCCTCATTCTTTGGACACATATCTAATGAAACCTTAGTACTAATAGGTAAAGGAACTCTAACTGGGTTATAGTCCTGCATATTGAATCTCTACAAAATGGTATTTACATACGTACTTTGCGACAACCAAAGCTTTTCGTTACCTCTGTCCCTCCTAATCTCCATACCCAGAATATACTTGGTAGCTCCAAGGTCCTTCATATCAAATGCACCTGAAAGTTGGGCTTTAAGATCACTGATCATACCCTTAGTATTGCTGGAAAATAACATGTCATCAGCATACAATGCAATGATCACTATAGAATCATCAATATAGTGAATGTACACACAATGATCCTCCTCCTTCCTAACAAAACCCAATTTTAATACAAATGAATCAAACATTTGATACCACATTTTGGGGGACTATTTCAAACCATAGAGAGACCTCTTCAACCTGCAAACCCAATGTTCTTTTCCTTTTACCTCAAAACCTATAGGTTGTTGCATATAAATTTCTTCCTCGAGATCTCCATGTAAGAATTCAGTCTTAACATCCATTTTCTCAATTTCCCAATCATAAGTTGCAGCAATGGATAAAAGAAATCTAATAGAATTCAACTTAGTAACATGAGAGAAAATTTCACCAAAATCAACTCCCTCTCTCTGGGAGTAGCCCTTGGCTACTTGTCTAGCCTTGTACTACTCTAATGAACCATCTACTCCAAACTTCTTCTTGAAGACCCACTTACAACCTATGGCCTTTCTTCCTTTGGGAAAATGAACAAGATCCTAGGTGTTACAAGAGTCTAAAGCCATCATCTCATCCTGCATGGATAACTTCCAAGACTCACTATCATATGCAAGACTAGCTTCCCTGTAGGATCTAGGCTCATCGTCAGTACTCAATAAAGCAAATATACAATGAAAATCTGGGGGGCTATACCTGTCAACTGGGTTCCATTGTCTTGTGGATCTCCTCAAGGGTGGAATAAGAGTCTCAGCTTGTTCTTCTGCATGATCATTTAAACCAACTTCTTCTGTAACAAAAGATTCATCTTCATTAGAACTACTCGAATCTTCTTCTTCTTCTTCACCCCCCAATCCATCATTGTGTTCTTCCTAAGTTGCATCTTTCTACTCTAAATCAAAGTGTGCTCTCTTTACCTTTTCTTCTTTTTCTTTTGGCTACTCAGGTTCAGAAATAGCTCTAAGTTCCCTGAAAATAACATCTCTAGAATAGATAATCTTATGGGTTAGTGGATTCTAAAGCTTATAATCTTTGACATTATCACCATATCCAATGAATGTACACTTTTTAGCTTTTGGATACAACTTAGATCAGTTTTCCTTAGGCACATGAACAAAAGACTCACAACCAAAAACCCTTAAATGTGAAATAGAAGGTTTCTTACCTATCCACACTTCATAAGGTGTTGAATCAAAATCCTTACAAGGAGATCTGTTAATCAAGTAGGAAGCAGTACACACAGCCTCTACCCAAAAGCATTTATCTAACTGTGCATCACTTAGCATACTTATGGCTCTTTCCATGATTATTTGGTTCATCCTTTCTGCAACACCATTATGCTATGGTGTATATGGAGTTGTGTTTTGTCTGATAATACTTGCATGCTTGCAAAACTCATCAAATTCCTTAGAGCAATATTCCCCTCCATTGTCAGATCTTAATATTTTTATCTTCAATCTTGATTGGTTTTCAACTAAGACTTTAAAATCCTTAAACTTAGTGAAAACTTTAGATTTGTGTTTCATAAAATAAATCCATGTAAATTTGGATACATCATCAATGAAGGTAACAAAATAATGAGATTTTCTGATAGAATCATTATACATAGGTCCAAACACATCTATATGAATAATTTATAACTTCTCTTTTGCTCTATTACTTCCTAAAGGAAATGATTTTCTATTTTGTTTACCAAACACACAATGTTCACAAAAATCAAAGTGCTCATTAGAATAGGAGAAACCATCCAACAAATTTTTATTCTTGATATTTTTCAAAACATTATTACTAGTGTGGCCCAATAAATGGTGCCACAACATACATGTATTTTTAGTACTAGCCTCAGATACATAAGAGGCATTACAAACTATAGTGGCTTCAAGCTTAAACAATTTTCCCAATCTCTTCCCCTTTGCTACCACCAAGTTCCCTCTCACTAATCTGCAGCCATGCTTGTCAAATGTTACATGCATTACCAAATCATTCAACTTCAAAACTGAAATCAAATTTCTAGCTAATTTAGGAACATGCAAAACACTAGGGAGTGTTTTAATCCTCTTGTCACTAAAACACAACAATACCTTGCTTTTCCCAACTATCGGATATGTAGAGTTGTCCCCAAGGTACATATCACCTCCATCATACTCTTCGTATGTGGAAAACCATTCCTTATGCAGGGTCATATGAAACGAGCATCCTGAGTCAACCAACCAGTGATCATTAGAAACAACTTTACATGTAGAAAGTAAAACATCTTCACCTGCATTCGAGGAATTATCTGATGCAGGAACATCCCTAGTTCAAGAGAAATCTTGCATCAACCAAAATATTTGCATTCAGTTTGTTTGCAGTTCAGTTTGTTTCTTTTCATTTTCCAGTTCAGTTCAGGCAATTCAGTCAATAGCAGTTTCTATATTTTGGTCCGCATTCTACCATAGTTGCATTTCAGATCTTGTGGAGCTAGACTTAGCATCTAGATTCATTCATCTACATCCTATCCAAAATTTAGAGCATTTGGATCAAGTATCAGAAAGTTATCGCTATCAGAAGATCGACTGTTTTCTTAGAACAGAGCATCCTGACAGTCTCAGACACATCAACTGAAGGAGAAGACTTGTGGAGCATTCCTCAACTTGTGGAGCCTAATGAAACATCATTCAATGATCTATGGTTTGTGGCCGACCTTTCCAAAGATCCGCACATCATTCCATGCATTTGCAGAGGTGTTCTATCTGATTAGGTCCAACCTATCTGTGTACATACATTACAGCTCTTCATCAGAGTTTGTGATCTTCCTTGGCTGATGCAGAGGAATCTTGTGATCTGGAGATGATATATATTGATGTAATAGATCCTTAGGAAATTAGATTTAGATAGTTAGAATTAGATTCATAAGTTCATAGTTTGGATTTGTGCAAAGGAGCTTGAAAGCTATATCTTCTGATATTATGTAATTAGGCCCATGAGCCCAAATTGTAAGCCCAAATGTTGCCGGCTAGTCTGTATTCAAATTCTATGATATACTGAATGACAAAATCTACATTTGTTTCATATTTTTGAGTTGTTTTTGTTGTGTTTACTCTTGCTACATTGTCTGGACAGTTCATTCTGTGAACCCTCCTTTCGTGATTGCACCAAGTGGGATTAGAGTGAAAGTTCAAATCTTTGGGAGTGAATTGAGTGAAGTTGGAGAAGGAATTCCATAAGATCTTGTTGTGGATAGATCACCAAATTGAGGCAAGTTACTTGTATCACAACTGATTGCTGATTGTGAGGCAGTTGTCACCTTATAGCCCGATCACCAAACTTGAGGCAGTTTACACTTGATCCTAGGAAGAATGCTGCCGAGGAGAGTCCCTGCTGTTGGAATAATGGCTAGTAGAATGGATGAGATGATGGAAATGATGAAAACAATGAGAATTCAATTAGATGCTATTGAAGAAGATAGGTGAAGAGGATTGACAGCTAGACCTAATGCTTAAAGTGACGATGAAGAGGAATTTCAATCTGTTGAACAAACTAGCGAAACACTAGGAGGTGATGAAAATGAAGAATCAGATCAAGTCAAGATGTTGTGAGCTATTTCAAATATTGGAAAGAGACCTAGAGTTGAAGTGCTGAATTATACTGGTAATTTGAACCTTGAAGAATTAATTGACTGGATAAATGACATGGAAGAATACTTTGAATATGAGGAAGTTGAAGATCCAGAGAAGGTGAAATTTGCAAAGACAAAGTTGAAAGGACATGTGCTATATGGTGGAAAGGAGTTCAGTTGGATAGGAATAGAAGAGGTAAAGATAAGATTAAAAAGTGGGATAGGATGGTGACAAAACTAAAGAATCAATTCATACCTGCTGACTATGAGCTGGAACTGTTGAAAAGATTACAGAATTTGAGACAAAAGGAGAAATTTGTGAAGGAGTATACTGAAGAATTTCATAAGATGATTATAAGGACATGACACAGTGAAGCAAGCAAGGAGAAAGTGGCTAGATACATCAATGGAATGAGATTGAACCTTCAAGAAGAACTAAGTTTAGTAAGGATGACATCTTTGGAGGAAGCATATCAGTTTGCCCTAAAAGTTGAAGAGAAGTTGAATAAGAGGCATGATCAGAGATAGAGAGGAAGAGGAGGTAAATTTCAGAGAGGTAGAACATTTTCTGGAGGAGGCAGATCACATTTGGAGTAGAACAAGCTTGACAACCCATTTAAGAAGGATGACAGAGATAATAATGCCTACCGGAGCAATGACAAAAATTTTCATCACAAAGGTGATTATAATTCATACCGGAATGAAGGAGATAGAAGAGAGGGAAGAGGATTTGATAAGAGAACATTCAGAGGCACTTGTTTCAAGTGTGGAGGTGAAGGACATAGAGCATTTGAATGTAATCAAGGGAGTACAAGCAAAAGAACAAAGAACAATGGAAGAGTAGCCTATGTTGAAGAAGAACCTGTTGGATCACCGAGTTCAGTTGGAAAACTTAAGAAAGGAGAATCACTTGTGATGAGGAGAGCACTATTTCAAGCAAATAAAAATGAAGAACCACCACAGAGGAAAAGTTTGTTCAAAACCAGATGCAAATTAGGAGGTAAATGTTGTAAAGTTGTAATTGATAATGGTAGTTCAGATAACCTAGTTTCAAAGGAGATGGTGACCAAGCTAAAGTTGGAAAGATTGAAACACCCTAAGCCCTATCAGATAGCATGGATTTAGGATGATCATAAGGTACTGGTGAGTGAACAATGTTTGGTGAAATTTCATATTGGATCTTATCATGATGAAGTCTTGTGTGATATTATGCCTATGGATGTATGCCATATTTTGTTGGGTAGACCTTGGCAATATGATAGAAAAACTATACATGATGGGAGAAAGAATACATATACTATAACATCAAATGGGAAGAGAATTACCTTGATTCCTTTGGAGGATGATCCTAAGAGTGAAGTATGTGGGAATGCTATAATCTATTTGGTAGATGGAAGAAAATTTCTGGATGGTTTGAGACATGAGAATATGTGTTACGCTTTGATCCCTAAGAAGCCTGAAGCATTGAAGCAGACTGAAGAATCACAACTGGAGGAGATAAAAGAGTTACTGATAGAGTATGAAGACATCATATTAGACAATGTATTTGAAGGATTGCCACCTATCAGAAGTATCATTCATCACATGGATCTTATACCGGGAGCTAGATTGCCTAACAAAGAAGTACATAGAATGATACTGGTAGAGAATGAAGAATTGAATAGATAGATACAAGAATTGTTGAGGAAAGGTTTGATCAAAGAAAGTTTGAGTCCTTGTGTAGTTCCTGCAGTGTTAGCACCTAAGAAAGATAGAGAATGGAGAATGTGTATTGACTCTAGAGCAATAAACAAGATCATAGTTAAGTATAGATTCCCTTTACCTAGGATGGATGATATCATGGATTGTTTGAGTGGAGAAAGATATTTCACAAATATAGATTTGAAGAGTGTATACCATCATATCAGAATCAGAGAAGGAGATGAATGGAAGACTGCTTTTAAGAAAATGATGGACTATATGAGTGGTTAGTGATGCCTTTTGGATTGACAAATGCACCGAGTACTTTCATGAGGTTGATGAATGAAGTATTGAAGAAATTATTGGGTAAGTTTGTGATTGTATACTTGGATGATATTCTAATTTTTAGTAGGACAAAAGAAGAATATTTGAAACACCTTAGATAACTATTATAGAGGTTGAGAGAAGAGAAATTGCTGATAAACATCAAGAAGTGTAGTTTCATGAAGGAAGAACTAGTGTATTTGGGATTTGTGATTTTTGCGGAAGGATTAAAGATGGACCCTGAGAAAGTAAGAGCAATTGTTGAATGGCCTACACCAGAGAGCATTAGAGAGGTTCGATCATTTCATGGATTGGCTAGTTTCTACCAAAAGTTCATCAAAAATTTTAGTTCAGTTTGTAACCCTATGACAGATACAATGAGAGGTGACAGAAAAGACTTTAAGTGGACATCAGGAACAGATAAGTGTTGTGAACTGTTAAAGCAAAAGGTGACAGAGCAACCTATTTTAGCATTACCAGATATCAATAAGGTATTTCAAGTAGATTGTGATGCATGTGGGAGTGCAATTGGAGCAGTGTTAAGTCAAGAGGGTAGACCTGTAGCATATTTTAGTGAAAATTTGAATGATACAAGGAGAAGATATTCAGTTTATGATCAAGAGTTCTATGCCATAATTCAAGCCCTAAAAAAGTGGAGACATTACTTGTTGCCTAATGAGTTTATGTTGTATACAGATCATCAAGCTTTGCAATATTTGAACAGTCAAGGTAAGTTGAATCAGAGACATATGAGATGGGCAGCGTTCATGCAGAGTTATACTTTTGTGTTGAAGCATAGGAGTGGAAAATCAAACAAATTTGTTGATGCCTTGAGTAGAAGAAGAAACTTGTTGACAGAGATGAGAGTTGAAGTGATAGGTTTTGAAGAATTGAAGAACATGTATGAGTGAGACACTAATTTTGTAGAACCTTGGAAGGCATGTAAGGAACCTGTTGTGACAGATAGGAGTAAGTGGTTGGATTATTTCATTTAGGATGATATGTTGTTTAGAGGAAATTAGTTGTGCATACCTAGAAGTTCAATGAGAGACAATTTGATCAAGGAGAAGCGTAGTGGTGGATTGGCAGGACATTCTAGGATTGACAAGACAGTGGCTTTGGTGAATGAAAATTACTTTTGGCCTCAGGTATATAAGGATGTTAGGAAATTTGTACAAAGTTGTAGAGTTTGTCAAGTTGCAAAAGGGAGTAGTTAGAATACTAGATTGTATAAACCTTTGACAGTAATGGAGAGACCTTGGGAAGACATAAGCATGGATTTTGTAATGGGATTGCCTAAGACACAGAGAGGACATGATTCTATATTTGTAGTAGTAGACAAATTTTCAAAGATGGCCCATTTCATACCTTGTAAGAAGACAACTGATGCAGTGCATGTAGCTGACCTATTTTTCAAGGAGATTGTGAGATTGCATGGATTACTTGAGAGCATAGTTTCAAACAGAGATACAAAGTTTGTTGGATACTTTTGGAAGACACTTTGGAAGAAGATGAAGACAAATTTGAAGTTTAGTTCAACATTTCATCAACAGACTGATGGATAGACAGAGGTAGTAAATAGGAGTTTGGGAAACTTGTTGAGATTTTTGGTTGGAGAAAAGGTAGGAAGTTGGGATTTGATTCTTTCACATGCAGAGTTTGCATACAATAATTTAGTAAATAGGAGTACTAGAAGAACACCTTTTGAGCTTGTTACCAGAATAAACCCTAGAGGAGTTGTAGAGTTGAGAGATATCAGTATGGCAGAAAAGAGAAGTGCGGAAGCAGAAGAATTTGCAAAACATATGGAGACAGTGCATAATCAGGTGAAGAAGCATTTGGAAGACATGAACAACAAATATAAGGAGCAAGCATATGAGAAGAGAAGACATAAGGAATTTGTAGTAGGAGATGAAGTGATGGTATACTTGAGAAAATAAAGATTTCCAGTTAGAACATATAACAAGTTGAAGATGAAGAAGTTTGGACCTTGTAGGATACTCAGAAAATTTGATTCAGGAAATGTATATGAAGTGGAGCTACTAGAGACATTGGGTATTTCACCTATTTCCAATATTGCAGACTTATATCAGTATCATGAAGTAGAACTCAGTGATGACCTTGAAGAGGACTTGAAGAAGTAGTCACCACAACAAGCACCGAAGCAGATGGAAGATATTTTGGATAGCAAAGTTGCATGTAGCACTAGAAGAAGACAATACAAAGAATACCTTGTGAAGTGGAAAGGCAGATTAGAAGAACATTCGTCATGGATTTCTCAGGCTGAGGTGGACCATTTTGGTTTTCCCCTAGCCCCAGCAAAGTGAGGGACTCAATTTTTTGATAACCCCAGATGTCTAATGCAAGAGCATCCTTGGTTTAAGAGCAATCTTGCATCAATAAAAAATATTTGCATTTCAGTTTGTTTGCAGTTCAGTTTGTTTCTTTTCATTTTCTAGTTCAGTTCAGGTAGTTCAGTCAATAGCAACTTCTGTATTTTTGTCCACATTCTACTGCAGTTGCATTTTAGATCTTATGAAGCTGGACTTAGCATCTAGATTCATTCATCTACATCATATCTAGAATTTAGAGCATTTGGATCAAGTACCAAAAAGTTATCACTGTCAGAAGATCAATTGTTTTCTCAGAACAAAGCATCCTGATAGTCTTAGACACATTAGCTGAAGGAGAAGACTTGCAGAGCATTCCTCAACTTGTGGAGCCTAATGACACATCATTCAATGATCTATAGTTCATGGTTGACCTTCCTTGAGATCCGCACATCATTCCATGCATTTGTGGAGGTCTTCTATGTGATTAGGTCAGACCTATCCATGTACACACGTTACAACTCTTCATCAGAGTTTGTGATCTTCTTTGGTTGACGCAGAGGAATCTTGTGATCTAGAGATGATATATATTGATGTAATAGATCCTTAGGAAAGTAGATTTAGATAGTTTAAATTAGATTCATAAGTTCATAGTTTGGATTTATGCGAAGGCGCTTCAAAGTTATATCTTTTGATATTCTGTAATCAGTCCTGTGAGCCCAAATTGTAAGCCTGCATGTTGCCTGCCAATCTGTATTTGAATTCTATGATATATTGAATAACTAAATCTGCATTTGTTTCATATTTTTGAGTTGTTTCCGTTGTGTTTACTCTTGTTGCATGGTCTGGACAGTTCATTTTGTGAACCCTCCTACCGTGACTACACCATTATCTAAAGCACTCTCCAACTATTTCTTTGGGTTTCTGTACTCCTTCACATGTCCCCTTTTACTGCAATTCCAACACTTAACTCTATTCTTCTTCCTGTTGTGACTCGCACACACACCCCATTTCAAAAACCAGGGACCCCCTCTTTCAAATTTGGTCTAGAGTGTCATGTAGATTTTTCACCTCCTAAGTGGTCAAGTGGTCAAGGTGCATTTTTGCCATGTTTGAACAGTGATGTTGAAAATCATTTCAAAAATCTGCTAGGTCAAGTCCTTTGCATCACCATCACTAGGTCTGATTTTCCCTTTGCACTGAAATGCTTCCTAACCGACTGTTGTGCTAAAAGGTCCCTTATCCAACCATTGTGCTAAATTGCCACCTAACCAAATTTACGCTAAAAGCCTTTGTTACCGACTTTAGCATTGTTTCCACCCCTGATGGGCTTAGTGCTGAAATCTAGTGTCTCTGACTTGAGTTGCATTGCTTGATTACCGACTAAGTCGGAGGGCACCAAAATCCCCACATGTCTGAAGCGCCTCAAAATCCTGCAAAAGACATAAAGTGAGGTCCGTCACACCCGATTTCCCCACCAAGTTGGAAGCAATCAAAATTTGCGCAAACCCTAACTCACCGGAGCACTCAACTGACAACTCGTACGCTTTGGCATTAATGGTGATTTAAGCAGAGTATAAAGGGGATTTTCCCTTTTATGAAGCTCATTTCACCTTGAACATATATCTTTTGAGAGCTCATGAAGACCTTTGTTGCTCAAAGCCCATGAATTTGAACCGGCGATCATTCTTCCTACCTGCACATTTCAAGTTCAATACGACTCAGTCCAACTAGGTAGGAGCTGAATCTTGCACTTAGGGTTTTGAGTTTATTTAGGGTTTCTTTTGTTCTTAAGCGCATAAGGGATAAATTAGAGTACATTCTAGGGTTTTGTGATAAACTATGTCTGCTAATTAGAAACCCTAGGAAGAACACAAAAAAACTTAGTCTTTTAGACACCAATGGTAAAATGGAGAAAACATGTTAAAATTTTTAGCGAGCTTGAAACCCTTCGCGTTAAAGCCTTATTTGACCAACTTTCAAATACTCGAGAATTATCTAGTCGGTTGGCGGATGCCTAAACCCACGCTAAGACCCAAAATTTGCTTGGTGCCAGAACTCAACCCTCCTACCTCCACGATGAAACTAATTTGGTCAGAAGGTTTTGAAAGTCATTTTGCTCTAAAAACACTCAGCACTGACTTTGCGAAAAAGACCTTCTCTCCAACTCAGTTAGATGATCGATAAAACCCCACTAGTCGGTAACTGTTAAATTTCTGGTTAGAAACAAAAATGGATCTACACCAAAATTAGTCCCATCTAACCTTGTACTAAAACGTGCCTTTACCAACTTAGTCAGTTGACCTTAAATCTCACGCAATTGTGATCTCAATAGCCTTGCGCTAAAATCCGATCGACTAACTAAACAACCAATGAAAGGTCGGTGACCTTCAAAAGTCATGCAAGTCGGTAACGTCCAAAACCCATGGAAAAGCAAGAAAACATATAAACATTGATAGAACCTTGGGTCGAATGAGCCCATTTTTCCCGCTGAGGTCAGTTGACCTCAATTTTAGCACTTTTCTACCTACAGGTCAGTTGACCCTAAAACTAGCGCAAATGATGCAAAATGACTGTGTTTTAACAATTTCCAAAGGGAAAATGTCAGAAATGATGTAGTTAATGTTGTAAACATAGATAATGATGTTTTTCATGCTTCCAAAAAGATGTCTTGCAACATTAAATGTTTTTCTTTGCATGAATTAATGGTGAATTGCTATGAAGTAGGTGCAATGATAATAACTGTTAGATTTGTGATCCTTTAAAAAGGGCATATCAGTAGTATTAGCAGATTCATTAAATTCATCCTGGACTTAGGAGTTTTTGGAATATTCTCAAAGTATCAAACTTATAAGGTCCAGTCCTATAGATTAGATGTCTGCTCGAGCTCAAACCATGAAGTACGAGTTCAAGGGTATCCCTCCAGAGACGAAGATTCATTCTAGATGGAGTGATGTAGGAGACACAGATCTAGGTCACAAAATTGATGGTAACATGTGTAGACAGATATGATATCATGATAAGGACAATCCAAACTACAAATGGGGATATCCTGGTTGATTTAGGTCCACCCTCTCTAGCTGAGACCTTTGATATTCCATGGCACATAGTTATGACAATGCCAGACAAACAAGGATTAGAGGAGACTTACAACAAAGATGTGGATGGATGCAGGAAACACATGAATGATCATTGGTCCAAAAGAAGAAGGTCTACCCTTAGCAAGTTTCCCCAAGTACTATATAGACATGATTTCCATGATGAGATTAGGGATTTGATAACCTTTTTAGGTAGAATATATAGATTACCTACAACCTCTCCTTTTGAGGAGTGGATGTTTTTCATCATAATTGAGATATTGAAAGGGACTAAGTTTCATTGGTCCCAAATCCTTACTAACAACATTCATGAGCCTTCAGCAACTTCAAAGAGAAGAGATACTTTAGATGGACATCTTATGTTGTCTATGCATTAGCAAGGAGAAATCACTATGTTGGGTTTTCTAAGATTGGAGAAGTTGGAAATGATGAGCAAACCCAAGTAAAAGTATTTGAGTGTTACCCACAGCTAACCTCGTCTCAATCTCTGATACACTTTAAAAGGGTGATTGTTGTTTTTGTTGGATCTAGGGCATACAACTGAGAGGGGGGGGGTGAATCAGTTGTATAAAACTTCTTCTCATTCAAACACTTAATTCTCTGTTGTTAGTTAGCAGCATATCAAATAATCATCCATGGAAGCATAATACATAAACACAAGAGCAGGTAAGTATTAACACATTGAACACCAAGATTTTGACGTGGAAAACCTGGTTAAGGGAAAAACCACGGGGTGATTAACCCAAGAATTATTCTCTGTTAGAAGAATAAAGAAAAATGAATGGCACATGCCAATAAGGGCTCACTGCCCGAGCACACTGCTCACAAAGAGGCCCACTGCCTACAAGGAGACACACTGTCTACAAAGTGATGAAAATCACAGTCTTGAACTGGAGAATGACATCTCTATCATGTCCGGATCAGTTCCAATTAAGCCCAACAATCTCTGCTCTGCCTTTCGCACGTTTCTTCGCTATACCATACTCATCCTCACACCACACCTTGAAATGAACTCACAAACCGTTATTTATACAAGACATCGACTTAGGAACAAACATCTAAGTCGGCAAACAACCATAGGAGTATCCGCAAGATGAATAACACATCCGGTCGGCCATCACAAGAACATTTGCAGGATGAACAACTCATCCGGTCGGCTAAACAGAGCAAGAACTTCATCCGGAAGAATAACTTCAATTCCGGGCTCTATCATCAATGCGGACCAACAACACAACCTAAACATGATCCAAGAACCTTCACAAGCCTGTCTGAATGTCCGGATACATCCGCACTTCCTCTGCTTACTGGGATCTCTTGTCTTCCTCATCCGGAACTTCAAGAACACAGTCTGTCGCCACTGTCATAATGCAAGAGGTACTTCTGGACCTCCAAATCATACACAAATCAGGATGACACATCACAAGGACATCCCAAACACTCAGTCCAATCCGCAGATTAGGATGATACAATTCCGGACCTCACCGGACCTTTTTGTGATCCTCTGTCACCTCCGGATACTTGCCGGACCCGGTTCTATACCGGCAGCCATAACTCCTTCAGATCTTCATGCGGACCTCTGAAGTCTTAACTGTAGCATCTCAAGACTCATATCTACTAACCCTTTAATCCGCATCCTCCGGTTCTCATCCTATACAGTACATTTACCTTCTTCTTATCACTGTTCTTCACTGTTCCTGACTGAGGCTAATTTTCTCAATATCCTCAGCACACAGCTCATCAAATCCTTCTTGTCAATGCAATATGAGTATGTTGACATCAATGACAACACTGGTTCACCTCATACTTGCAACAATCTCCCCCTTTGTCATTGATGGCAACATATGATGTGAAAAACCATTAAGACAAGAACTTCAACTTTTCATATGTCTTCTCTTCCTTTACTGCTCCCCCTTTGATCATCAACCACTTGTTTTTCACATGTCTTCTCTCCCCCTTTGACATCAATGGCAAAGGGCTCATACTTGCAATTCTCATGCATCAGAATCATACCAGCTGCTCCCCCTTAGTTGCAGCTCCCCATTAGTCCGGATCACAAGATATGACTGTGATAGCCACCGGACTGATGCACATCAGTGCATCTTAGTTCATCACCGGAGGGGCCATGACCCCTAACTTCTCCCGGAGATATTCAAAAGAGTCCTTGGGAAGAGGTTTTGTAAAGATATCTGCAATCTGATCCTTGGAGGGAACATACTCCAATCTGACTTCTTCCTTGTTTACTTGTTCTCTCAAAAAGTGAAATTTGATAGATATGTGCTTAGTCTTAGAATGCAATACCGGATTCTTGGAAATATTAATTGCACTTGAATTATCACAGAAAATTGTGATAGGCTCCTCATATTCAACTTTGATGTCTCTTAGCATCTGCTTCATCCATAAGATTTGAGTGCAACTACCTACTGCTGCAATGTATTCTGCTTCAGTTGTAGACAGAGATATTGCATCTTGTTTCTTGCTTAGCCAAGAAACCAATCTCTTCCCCAAAAAGAATGCTCCACCACTAGTGCTCTTCCGGTCATCCACATCTCCTGCCCAATCTGCATCTGTGTAAGCATGAAGAGAGAAATCCGGATCTCTAGGATACCATAGACCATACTCAACTGTTCCTTTCAAGTATCTAAAAATTCTTTTGATTGCCATAACATGAGATTCTCTAGGATCAGCCTGGAATCTTGCCACAAGACCAACAGCCTGCATTATATCTAGTCTAGTTTGATTGAGATACAACAATCCACCAATCATTGATCTATACTTTGTCTGATCTGCCTTTGGAGAATCATCATCTTTGCTTAACTTACATCCGGTTGCCATAGGAGTGTTCATAGGCTTTGAGTCTTCCATACCAAATTTCTTTAACAATTCTTTCACATATTTGGTCTGAGAAATGAAGATCCCTTCTTTTGTTTGAGTAATTTGCAGACCCAAGAAGAAATTCATTTCACCAAGCATAGACATTTCAAACTCACTTTTCATCTGATTTGCAAAAGTTTTGCACATACTATCTCTTCCTCCAAAAATGATATCATCCACAAACACTTCAACAATCAGAATGTTTTCATGATCAATTTTGAAATATAAGTTACTGTCAGCAGTACCTTTGTTGAATCCAATCTGCACAAGATGCTTATCCAACCTTTCATACCATGCTCTTGGGGCTTTCTTCAACTTGCAGACCATATCATTATTATCAGACAATTGAAATCCATCCGGTTGTTCAATGTAGACTTCTTCTTCCAGATCACCATTTAGGAAGGCAGACTTGACATCCATCTGATATACCTTGAAGTCTTTGAAGGCAGCAAATGCAAGAAGTAATCTGACTGCTTCAATTCTTGCTACCGGAGCAAAAGTCTCTTCAAAGTCAATTCCTTCTATTTGAGAGTAGCCTTTGCAGACCAATCTAGCTTTGTTTCTGATTACTTCACCAGCTTCATTTAGTTTGTTCCGGAAGACCCACTTGGTTCCAATTACATTCCTGTCTCTAGGTCTGGGAACAAGATCCCAAGTATGATTTTTCTCAATTTGCATCAATTCATCTTCCATTGCTTTGGTCCAGTTTTCATCATTGCAGGCTTCATTTATTGTTTTAGGTTCAATCTTTGAAATCAGACAACATTCATTCTGATTTTGAGCAATATTCCTTCTAGTTTGTACACCTTTGCTTCTGTCACCTATGATCTGATCTTCAGAGTGATTCAGTCTTACATACCTTGGAATTTTGGGAGTATCCAGCACTGCTGTTTCTTGATCAGGCTCATTCAAACCTATCTCTTCTTCCTGATTTACCGGATCAGGCTGACTCTGTCTCACCGGAGAGGATTGAGGTCCTTGAACACTGTCTTGGTCATCTTCATCAAACTCATAAAATCTTGAAGGCTTCTCAATTCCTTCATCAACCTTTACATTGGTGCTTTCTATCATCTTCCTCAATCTCTTATTGTAACACCGGTATGCTTTGCTTTGAGTGGAGTAGCCCAAGAAAATTCCTTCATCACTTCTAGCATCAAACTTTCCTAGATCTTCATCTCTTTTAATATAACACTTGCTACCAAATACTCTGAAATATTTCACAGTAGGAGTGATGCCAAACCAGAGTTCATAGGGGGTCTTACCGGTGTTGTTTCTGATTTGAACTCGATTGAGAGTGTAGACTGCAGTGCTGATAGCTTCTTTCCAAAACATTTGAGGAACATTTGCTTCCAACATCATTGTCCTAGCAGCTTCCTGGATGGTCCGGTTCTTTCTCTCAACTACTCCATTCTGCTGTGGAGTCTTAGGAGCAGACAACTGTCTCCTTATACCCTGTTTCTCACAAAAGTCAATGAATTCACCAGATGTAAATTCACCACCTCTATCAGACCTTAGACACTTTAGTTTCAATCCGGTTTGATTCTCCACCATAGCTTTGAAGATTTTGAACTTCTCAAAAGCTTCTGATTTTTCTTTTAGAAAGGTAACCCACATCATCCGGGAATGATCATCAATTAACAACATGAAATATCTATCACCTTGCAGACTCTTGATTCTTGTCGGACCACATAGATCAGTATGTACTAATTCCAACAATCCGGTAGAAGACTGATCTTTGCTTTTAAAAGAGACTCTGCTTTGTTTGCCTAACTGACATTCTTTACACACACTATTTGTAGGTTTCATCAACTTTGGAAGATCTCTCACAGCCTGAGTATTGCTTATTTTAATGATGTTATCAAAATTTACATGACACATTCTTCTATGCCATAACCAACTCTGATCAATTTGAACAAACAAACAACTTTTATTTGAACCAACCAGATGAAAGATGTTACCTCTTGTCTGAGTACCGGATGCAATTTCAGTTCCGGAGCTTGTAAAGATTCTGCATTTTCCATTCTTGAACCGGAGATCATAGCCTTTGTCCACTAACTGACCAACACTGAGAAGATTGTGCTTCAATCCTTCAACATATAGTACATTTCCTGTTTTGCTCTTACCATCAAAGGAAATAGTTCCCCTACCTCTGATTCTGCCAGCAGAATTGTCACCAAACTTTACCATTCCTCCTTCATATCTTTCCAAGTCTAAGAACTTATTCTTGTCACCAGTCATATGGTGAGAACATCCACTGTCAATAACCCAATCATCCTTTTCTTCCACTTGAGCAGCCAAGGCTTTTTCAACAACTTTGTGATTGACAGATTCAGAGAGCATGGAATCTTCTTCCTTGATGGCTATAAACACCCACTCATTTCCGGATTTGCTTCCTAGTTCTGATTCATCATCTGTTACTCCTTCATTGTCATCTTCTTCATGAACATAATAGCAATTCTTTTGAAACCTTTGTCTGTGAGTATTAGATCTTGCAGATCTCTCCGGACATCTTGAGGCAAAATGACCAATCTTATTGCAGTTGAAACACTTAAAGGGTAGTTTTCCTTCATACTTACCGGATCCTCTTGGCAGTCTTTTTGCAATGAGGGCTTCAAGTTGAGCTGTTTCTGCTTCTTCTTCTTCCATGTCTCTTCTTGCTTGATCATACCATGACATTTTCCTTGATGAGTTTTCACCCGGATCAAATCTCTGTTTGCCTTTCACATAGGCACTGGCTTTGAAAGCAGATTCAGTCTTGGGTGGATCATCTCCAAACTCGGTCATTTCAAATGCAGCTAGTTTGCCAGCCAGTTGTTCTCTTGTGACAGTTGTGTGGGCTCTGAATTCATCAATGGCAGCAACTTTGATTTTGTAGGTAGCAGGAAGGGATCTTAGGATTTTGCAGACAATCTCATTTTCATCTAAAGTTCCACCAGCATTTCTGATTCCACATACCAGCTCATTTACTCTTGGCATAAAGGTAGTGATGTTTTCATCATCTCTCATTTTCAATCTTTCAAATTTCCCTTTCAGACTTTGCAACCTTGCACTTTTGACAAACTCATCTCCTTCATACAGAAGTTCCAGTTTAGTTAGGATCTCATATGCAGTTGGTAGGTCAATGACATTCGAGAGATCTGAGTCATTCAATGTGCTTAGAAGAGCTTCCTTGGTCCACAGATTGTTTTCAGCTTCTGTGATTTCATTCAGAGTTGTCGGACCACCTTGTGGGGGTATATATGGTTTAGAAATCATAGCCAAGTATGCTTTTCCCATACATTCCAAATGACACTTCATGCGACCTTTCCAGAGAGTAAAGTTGGTTCCATCGAACTTCGGACTATCCTTCTTGTATGACGACATCCTGGATCTCCTCAAGCGGTTAAGCTCCTATCAGAGGAACCTGGCTCTGATACCAATTGTTGGATCTAGGGCATACAACTGAGAGGGGGGGGTGAATCAGTTGTATAAAACTTCTTCTCATTCAAACACTTAATTCTCTGTTGTTAGTTAGCAGCATATCAAATAATCATCCATGGAAGCATAATACATAAACACAAGAGCAGGTAAGTATTAACACATTGAACACCAAGATTTTGACGTGGAAAACCCAGTTAAGGGAAAAACCATGGGGTGATTAACCCAAGAATTATTCTCTGTTAGAAGAATAAAGAAAAATGAATGGCACATGCCAATAAGGGCTCACTGCCCGAGCACACTGCTCACAAAGAGGCCCACTGCCTACAAGGAGACACACTGTCTACAAAGTGATGAAAATCACAGTCTTGAACTGGAGAATGACATCTCTATCATGTCCAGATCAGTTCCAATTAAGCCCAACAATCTCTGCTCTGCCTTTCGCACGTTTCTTCGCTATACCATACTCATCCTCACACCACACCTTGAAATGAACTCACAAACCGTTATTTATACAAGACATCGACTTAGGAACAAACATCTAAGTCGGCAAACAACCATAGGAGTATCCGCAAGATGAATAACACATCCGGTCGGCCATCACAAGAACATTCGCAGGATGAACAACTCATCCGGTCGGCTAAACAGAGCAAGAACTTCATCCGGAAGAATAACTTCAATTCCGGGCTCTATCATCAATGCGGACCAACAACACAACCTAAACATGATCCAAGAACCTTCACAAGCCTGTCTGAATGTCCGGATACATCCGCACTTCCTCTGCTTACTGGGATCTCTTGTCTTCCTCATCCGGAACTTCAAGAACACAGTCTGTCGCCACTGTCATAATGCAAGAGGTACTTCCGGACCTCCAAATCATACACAAATCAGGATGACACATCACAAGGACATCCCAAACACTCAGTCCAATCCGCAGATTAGGATGATTGAATTCCGGACCTCACCGGACCTTTTTGTGATCCTCTGTCACCTCCGGATACTTGCCGGACCCGGTTCTATACCGGCAGCCATAACTCCTTCAGATCTTCATGCGGACCTCTGAAGTCTTAACTGTAGCATCTCAAGACTCATATCTACTAACCCTTTAATCCGCATCCTCCGGTTCTCATCCTATACAGTACATTTACCTTCTTCTTATCACTGTTCTTCACTGTTCCTGACTGAGGCTAATTTTCTCAATATCCTCAGCACACAGCTCATCAAATCCTTCTTGTCAATGCAATATGAGTATGTTGACATCAATGACAACACTGGTTCACCTCATACTTGCAACAGTTTTTACAATGTATATAGCCAGATTGTTACAAGGTAATACAGCCTTAAGGATTTGCACTGGAGAAATGATTGAAGTAACCAGATATGGTAGATGGTATATTCAATTTGAAAAGTTCACATATCTAAGAGTACAAAGCTTCACTGGGATGGCTTATAGACTTCCCAGATATCCTGATGACAAACCAGTGCTTCTAGAATTGACTAGACAGTTGATACCTTGTGCTAAGAAACTTAAGCACTTACACATAACCAATGTTCAGTTTCCTATCAGGTTTGGTAAGGGGAATTATGCATGTCCTTCCTTGGCATCAGCTGAACACTCTAATAAGGAACTCCAGCTTCTTAACTTAAACTACTACAATGCAAGGGATCATTTCAATCCGAATAAGGTAATGGAAAGATTTGTAAGTAAGAAATTGTTTCATAAGATACATATTGAAGACTTTTGGACAAACTGCATGGATGACTATGAAGTTATGAAGAAGGCTCATTCAAGGCTGTCTCTAGCCTTCATTAGGAAGTTCCACATTATTGCAGTGCCAGATTAATTAGAAGATGATGATAATTTTATGGTCAGAGGAGCTTGGGAAACCTAATACCATAAACCAATCCCACTACCAAATTGGGCTAATATAGAGGAAATCTCTTTAGATATCATAATGAAAGAACCAATCAGATTGAGCAAGGCCTGGGTAAGAGGTTAGGTAGTTGCTTTGGAGAGACAAGTAGTACAACTTAACTATATTGCATTAGAATCAGATAAGGACTCTGGAGGTGAGGAGGATGAACTAATGAATGTCACAGATGAGGCAGATCCAGTTGAGAAGCAGAAGTCAAATAATGAAGAACATATATCTTTGGCAAAAAAAGCAAAGAATGTTAAGAAGCCATCTGCAAGGCCTTCTTCAAAGAAAGACCAGCCTCCTCCCACCAGGACAAGGGCCTCCAAGAAAAGAGATATGCCAAGTGGCCCTGGGGAAGGTTCTAAGACCAAGAAAGTTAAGGTGAAGGAGGTAACTAAGGAGGATGTTGCAACACAAGAAGATACTAATCTGCCAACCTCCCCATCTCCTGCTGCTACAAGTGTAAGCATGGATGACTCAAACTCTGTAGCTTCTACTGCTGCTTCTTCCTCTACTACTTCTACTATAGCTGCACCCACTTCACCCACGACCTCAACTGCCATTGTCCAAGAAACATCCCTTGCTACCACCTCTCTTACCTCCACCATTGAAACTATTTCCTGCTCATTGGCAATATCTTCCAATGCCTCTAGCAGTCCTATTTCCTCCACTACTACCACTTCATGTCCTTCTATTACTACTACACCTTCACTTTCTACTTCTTCCACTCAACTATCCACCCCCATAGCATTGCCTCCTATTTCCACCATTCTTTCACCTTCTCTTCCTCTACCTTCACTACCTTTTCCTTCTCCCCTTGTCATCTCTTCTACCTTGTCACCAGTATTAGCTAATCTAATACAGACCAACATGCCTACACCACCCATATCCTCTACAATTCCTATTTCACAAATGCCCATAGATTCAACCTCTTTGGCCGTACCTCTGCCGCCTGGAATTGATAAAGTACGTGCAGAATTGGGTTTCTAGAAGCCTAAAGCATAATTATTACCTGGGGTAGAGAAAGATGTATAGATGTAAGTAAGAAATTAAGTTCCAAATGAACCTTTAACCAAGACAGTCAATGTTGAAATCATTAACATATCCGATAGTCCTCCAGAGAAAGGTCAAACAAAGGAAATTTTTAAGGTAGCCCAAGAAAATATAATGATAAATTTGAGAAACTTGGCCAAAGAAGGAGAGAAGGAAGAGGAGATGAGTACAGATAAAGATGAAGAACCAAAGCGAGACCAAGAACCACTTGAAGAACTAGTTAAAACTAATGATGGTAAAGCCACTGAATTGAACAAACCTTCAGCACCCAAATGGTTGCAAAGCAGAGTGGAATATCCTGAGCCACAAGTAGAGATAATGCAGCTGGATTTGAGCAATATCTTGTCACAAGTCCAAAGGCCCAAGAAGCAAAAGAAGGCAAAGATACAGTCTAGAATCTATAATGATGAATTAGGATCCAAAATTGCAAAGATAGTTGTCTTGCCGATAGATGTAGCTAAAGAACAAGTCAGAGCAGAAGATTATGTAATTTCCACAATTGATTTGGGTCCTGCCACTCATGCTCAAAGAGTGGACGACTTTAAAGGATCGGTTACTTCAATTTTGGAACAATTAGACAAAGATGAGATGTCCAAGGAGTTAAAAAAGCAAAATGAAGAACTCCACACTTGTCTCCAGTTTCTGGTCAACCCAGTCGATGCGGGAGGAGATATAAGGACAGTGCCCACTTTCCTATCTACTGATGAAATGGCAAGACTAGGTGAGGTAAGGACCAAGTCCCAAGGTACTGAAAATTAGTTGTTTAGAGTTTTTGAAAATGGATTCGAGACTATCGATGCCTCTACTCAAGCGCATAAGAAGCTGATTGAACTTCATAGAAAATGGAAAGACTTGCATGAAGAATGCGACTCCTTCGATGGATATTACTCTCATATGTTTCTGTGAAGGGTGAAATGTGGGATTAATCAAATCAATAACAAAACCTTATACATCAATGAAATATGAAGGAAAAGGGATTTAAACTAATAGAATAAGATAGTTACAACCTTTACCTTATGCCTTCCATTGCTCACCTTTTCTTTCTTGATCTTGATGGAGATGAAATGGCCCTCAGGAAGCTTGCTTCCTCGCTTTGATTCCTCAAGATGACAAGGAGAATTTGGGTAGGATACTTGCTTGTATTTGAAGATGAACTTCAAACACAAATGTGAGTGGATGATAATGAAGAGGTATGAAGATGGGGGTGCCAATGGCGCGCTATATTTCATGTAGCATAAGTTTACTTGAATGATGGATATGAAAGATAGAAGAAGAGGGTTGTATTTATAGAATTAGGTGAAGGAAGATCAATGGTTGAGAAGAAATAATAAGATCAATGGAGGAGAATGTTGGTGCGAACGTGCGCGAATAGAAGGACACGTGTCATTCAAAAAGAAGCTTTGTTGAGTTAAATGCTTTCTTGATGAGGATGAGTTTTCACTTTCTTAAATTAGAATTTATTTTTCTAATTTAAGAGCAAAGTTGCTTTAAAGTTGCTTTAACTCATCTTTTGCTTTTGTATGACAAGAGGAATATATTTTTAGAAGATATTGAAGATTTTTTAGAAGATAAGAAAGTATAATTAAATAAATAGATTTATTTAATTATTTGTAGATAATTTTGAAGAATAAATAAATAATTTAAATATATTTTATTTTTGTGGAGATTTTAGATTTTAATTTAAATAAAATTGCATTTTATTTAAATTTGGAAGAATAAAAGATTTAATTAAATAATTAAAATTATTTAATTATTTTAGAAGAATAAAGTTGATGTAGATTAATTAAATAAATGTAATTTATTTAATTAAATGAAAGGAAGTGAATCAAATAAATAAATAAATTTATTTATTTATTGATAGAGGAATATGAAGATGAAATAAATATTTAAAATATTTATTTGAGTAGAGTCATGTTATTTTTAGGTGTATACATTTTGCCCCTCTTTGATGCAATGTGTTTTATCACGTTTTAAAGAATAAGAATTTTTGACAGTGATATATGCCCCAGTTTGCCTCTGGTACAAGTTTGACGACAGGATGCCCCCTCGGGAGATTGGACAAGAAGAAGGCAGAAGGAGTGAGACGGACAATCTCATGAAGAAGGTGGAAGACTAGGTTAGGATGAAAAATGAGATATGGTTCAGAGAAACAGATATGGGAAGTAGTCGTAGTTGTCACACAGTCAGATATGGCTCACTTGCTATATATAGGAGCTGGGTCCACAAGTTCTATTCATTTGCACACTTGTCCTTAGTTGATTGATCTTTGAGAGCTTAGGAGAGCATGGTATCTAGAGAGATGGATATTCCGTGCAAGGAGCACCAGTTTGAGCGAGTTTGACAATTCAATCGACCAACTGAGGCAGGACCACTGGTATGTAGTTCGTCAAAACTTGCTAAAAGTCATTTATTAGGGCAATAAATGCTTAGGGAAAAATACTAGGACAGATGCACCGAACTGTCATTCGGTGCATATGTACTTTGAAATGGTGCATATGCTGCTAAGTGGTGTATTTGAGATATACTATGGCACATATGATAGTTTGGCGCATATAGGGTCTGAATTGGTGCATCTATTTCAGAACAGTGCATGTGACACAATAAGTGGCGCATGTACCAGAACAACGCATACATGTCAAAGGGCAGCGCATTCATGGTGGATCGGTACATTTGCCACCTGGATCAGTGCATTTGTACTTGGAAAATTAGTTGACTTAACGAAATTAACCCAATTAGCACCTTGATTGATGCGTCAATTGATAAGCAATCTATGAGATTGCCGAGAATCTGGTCAAGAGATGATATGCTTGTTTTGATTAATTTGATATGTCAAGTCAATGATAGGATAGTTTTGATTGCTTTGAGTAGGTTTGCTAGGATATGGATTTCTCTGACGCTATGCTTTACTTGGTTGCAGAAGGATATCCGGGATACCCTTGTGTCACAAGAGCAGTTCCCTTTGCTGTTACTGTAGCAGTACATGTTGACTAAGATTGACCGCGAGGCGCTTGGTGTGATGGGTTTGCATTATGTTTGCTTCATGCCTAAGGTTCGCATGAACCAGGCTATGTTGACTGCAGCAGTGGAACTATTCCATAGCAAGGATGGCACACTCCATCTTTCAATGGGGGAGATGATGATCACTCTTGAGGACATGTATCAGATTCTGCACCTCCCTATTCAAGGAGAGTTGGTCGAGTATGAGTCATAGTGGTATGCTGGATTAGCCGAGTACAGATGGGTGTTCGATGACCCAGAGTTGGTGGAGCAGGTGATTTCATGGTAGGACATTCATGACTGCTATGACTACTTCTTGGGTATAGTGGCGGGACTGATCGGTGGTGTAGTATGCCCCGATAGGTCACACGGCTTCTCGATTGGCTGGGGGAGGGTGTTAGAGAGCATGATCACTGATGGGACCCAGTATGCGTGGGGTGTGTGTGTGCTTGCACACTAATACAGAGATATGCACTAGGTGGTGTACCATAGAGGAGCCAGTTTGTCAGCATGTGTGTCTCTCTTGCAGTTTTGGTTGTAGGAGCACATAGCTATCACACGATCGGTATGTCTTTTTCACAGGCAGAGGGGTGAGCCCTACAGTTATGGCTATGCAGGTGTGATTTCCTAGCACAAGCTGGGGAAGCTCGAATACTGGAGACACACATTTGATTATGTAGATCAGGTTGTCTAGTGCCCATACCTAGACTGCGAGGTATGGGATGATGAGGCAGATGAGCTTCTGTACTGCTTCCAGACTTGGTGGCTCATTGGCAGGACTAGGTACATATTGGAGAGGTAGATTGTGAGAAGAGTACAGAGGTAGTTTGGCTAAGTATAGGATAGACCACAGGGATAGGCATATTTTGTGAGGACTCATGCAGAGAGATACAGGTGGGGTCTCATGGCATCATACGAGGAGGCTTTGATAGACTTTCAACAGATTCTTCATGCAGCTTGGTCCTTGAGGAGGGATATAGTGGATGCTGGCATGATGCCAGATTACGAGGAGTGGTTCGCGGTGCCTCCATTCCCTAGATACTCAGGGCCTAGAGAGTTAGCTCCTCGTATAGACGAGGAGGATTTAGATGACAAGGGTGTAGCCAGAAGTAGGAGGGGAGGACGAAAGAGGGGGAGAGGGGGTCAGGGGAATGATGGAGGAGGAGGTGGTAGACCTAGACAGAGGAGGAGGTCTGGGGAGGGACCTTCGGGTCAGCAAGCAGTTGC
This sequence comes from Cunninghamia lanceolata, assembly GCA_027924645.1. NCBI lineage: Eukaryota > Viridiplantae > Streptophyta > Pinopsida > Cupressales > Cupressaceae > Cunninghamia > Cunninghamia lanceolata. Next base: position 6,554,328 of record BSBN01000564.1, on the reverse strand, counting down.
ACAGCAGGTGGCACCGTAGAGGCAGATGTCGCCACCATAGCAGGTGGCATAGCAGTAGGTACAAGGGTAGGTGCCAGCATAGCACTCTCTGTAGCCTGATTTACAGCAGCAGGCTATTGCGACACTGCAAGGTCAGATTAGGCAGCTGAGGGCTCATTTGAGAGCAGCAAACTCTCGGAGAGATGCGGACACAGGATGAATATCAGAGATATCCAGAGAGAGACGCATCTTTGGCTAGCACGAGGGTGATGAGAGCAGAGAGGGATGCAGCTGTGACAGCTATGGGTACAGATGGTAATTCTACTGTTTTGGTATCACATGTGTAGCAGGCATAGACATAGTTAGCCCAGGTTTAGAGTGAGCTAGCTAGGGCATAGGCTCAGGCTCAGTATTACAGAGGTTTATACCACGGGGCAGTGTCAGCGGATCAGTGTACACCTAGCTTTAGGAGCCAGTCTGTGGCATCTCAGAGGGCAGGTGGGTCTTAATCTGTAGGATTAGTCAAGTGTCCCTAGCAGTCTGGGGGAGACAGAGGAGAGGGCAGCACAGGGAGCAGTGCTCCACGGAAGCAGGGTTAGGCAGACCTGGATACTTGTACCATTTTAATTTGATGTACATATTTTGATGGCTGAGGTGGCCTGTATATGTACTATTTTTGTCCCGAGACATGTATCACTATCTTTTTGTACCTTGTATACATTTTATGATATGACTCTGAGAGATGGACAAATATTTTTGATATGTTGTACATTTGGACATGCTTTGATGATTATATGATGATGCAGTTATTTGGATGTTCTATACGCACATGTTCTATGTCTATATGCTATGGATGCAATCTATCTTATGATGTTTTGGTATATGTGATGCATACTAGATGGATTGTAGGATGATTTGCAATTGTTTTATGGATATGATTATGCAGCTCTATATGTATTTGTCTATGTTTTTGAGTTTTTGATATAATATACTAATGTAAATATATGTGGATGACCTGATGCACTTTATTATGTATGCAAATGATTTAATCATGTGAATGACTATCTCAATGTGATATGATATGTGACCTATGCTATGTTTTTGATATGTCCAAATGTATTCAATCGACATAGAGATGATATAGATATGTGGAAGAGAAGAAATGAGGCTTTCCTTTGATATGTTGCAGAATTTTTCTTATTGCATGGATGATATGGATTTTTGGATATGGGATGGATATGGATTGTCATCTTGATATTGCAAGTCTTTTGCTTTCATCATTGGGCACTTTTTTGTATTTTTCTCTTTTTAAAATGTTGTAAGAAAATACAAGCATCTAGGTATAATTAGACCGAGATGACCTGAGTACTTCTTACATGGATTTTGATATAGCAAGTTGATACAAGCATCTAGTCAAACTTGAATCTTGATGACCTGAGTACTTCTTACATTTCAATAGACAAGGATTGCCCTTTTTCATGTTTAGACCTCAGAGTCCTCAATGATCTTTTGCTAATCATGTCGTTAGACAAAAGTCATTACATTACTAAAGTTTAATCCACAAGCAACAGACAAAGAAAAATATTATGCCCCCATCATAGTAGCTCTAGCTTTTGGCATCCTTGAGTAGCATAGGAAGATATAATGATAAAAATCCAAAACTTTGCAAGTTAACCTATTCACAAAACATTCTTACATTAGATGTGTCTTCTTGCCATAATTGATATGGAGTTAGTTTGAGTGTTTTGGTATGGTCTTCTGCTTTGCTTTGGATAGGTTGATGTTTTGCGTCAAGATTTTTGTTGTTTTGGGAAGCTTGCTTTGCTGCACTTGCTTGTCTAGTGAAAGGTATCACAATTCTTATTGGTATCCTCTTAGAACATATGGCACTCAAGAATCCAAATCCGTAACCAGGTCGAGGAGTTGCCCCCAGTTTAGACAAAGGATCGACTTATTATGGGTGACGTAATAAACATATATGGAGAGACGGACCCTAAGGGGCTGATTTAGTGCCTCGGGGGCTCATTATAAAATGGCCTTGCCTACGTGACGACGCAGAGCCAACGTAGTTCGGCGTGAACCTGATGGACCTAATACCTAGATGATGGCGAGTATATAGAGATGGTACAGACTCAGATAGATAGAAGGACTAGACATGAGACGGATGGGACAGTGGAGCCTTGGGGGCGCATTGAGAATGGCCTTGCCTACGTGATAGCTCAGAGGCGACGTAGTTTGACAACGGTTCAAAGGATTGGTTCAAGATGAACGATATGGTGGACACAAGAGACATGAGGTCACAACAGATGGAGGAAAGTGGATTGTCGCAGATAGCGCCTGTTTACTAGGTTTTCACCACTTGCTTTTATTTGCATGGAAGCTAAGAGTACACATGATGCCTGTTTGCCAGGTTTTCATCATGGTACCTATCCTAGGTGCCTGTTTTCCAGGTTTTCACCAGAGGATGATTTTTTTGCTATTTTTCTATTTTTTTGATTTTTTTTTGTTTTGTTTTTTGTCACTTTTTTTATTTTTTTTGGATTTTTTTAGGACTCCCTTACATTGGGGTTTTTAGGTATAGAACTTGCAAAGATCCATGTTGTTGATAGGATCATTGAAAAATTCACCTTCAGATGTAGCCAATTGATATGCTCCTGACCCATAGGCTGCAATGATGACACAGGGACCTAACCAATTGGGTTCAAACTTGCCTTTCTTTTCTCTATCTTGCTGATTTCTGGGATTTTCTCGAAGGACAAGATCGCCAACTTAGAATACGTGAGGTTTTACCCTGTGGTTATAGCTTTTGGACATCTATTGTTGATAAGCTTTTAGGTGGTTAAAGGCTTGTTGTCTTCTCTCTTCGAGCAACTCTAATACTTGAAGTCTGGTCACTCTATACTCTTCATCAGATATGAGGCCTTTTAACGAAACTCGCAAGGATGGGATCTTGACTTCAATGGGCAAGATAGCTTCAAATCCGTAGACTAGGGAGTATGGTGTTGTACTTGTGGGTGTGCGGATGCTTGTGTGATAGGCCCACAATGCTAGGTTTAGTTGGACATGCCAATCACGACTGACATCATCGATAGTCTTCTTTAAGATTTTTAGAATGGTTTTATTTGATGCCTCCACTTGGCCATTGCCTTGGGGGTAATAGGGGGTTGAAAAGAGGTGCTGGATATGGAATTTGTCACATAGTTCCCTGACATCTTGATTTTTGAAAGGTCGTCCATTATCCGTGACAATGGACGAAGGGACACCATAACGACAAATGATATAGTTCAGGATAAAAGAGGCAATCTACTTGCCTGTGATATCAGCTAAGGGCACGATTTTAATCCACTTTGTAAAGTACTTAGTGGCAGTGATTATGAATTTATGGCCACTGGATGAAGAAGGGTGAATCCTTCTCACTAAGTTGAGTCCCCACTGACAGAAAGGCCAAGGAGTCGTTAATGGCTACAGCTCTTGTGCTGGTGCATGTATTAGGTTTCCGTGGATTTGGCATTTTTTGCACTTCTTTACAAAATGATAGGAATCTTGTTCCATAGTTGGCCAGTAGTATCCCATGCGTATGAGTTTTTTGGCTAGGGTAGGACCACTAGAGTGAGTCCTGCATATACCATCGTGTACTTCACTCAGGGCAGTTTGATATTCCTCACTATCGAGACATCTAAGGAGAGTACCATCGAGACCTTTGCGATATAGGGCATTGGCAACAATGGCATACCGGGATGCCTAATGGATGAAGGTTCATTTTTGGTTACTAGAGAGATCAGGTGGGAGGGTATTCTCTTTAAGATAGGCAAATATTTTTCCATAGAGGGGGGAATCGGTTCCGATAATGTGGCAAATGATATGGGATTCAGGGGTGTCATATGCAGGACAGGACACTGGTTCTACTAAGAACTCGTAACATGATTGATTATCTGGAATATTGAGGAGAGATGCAATCATTGCCATGGCGTCAGCAGCTTTGTTCTCAATCCTTGGTATCTGTTCAAAAGAGATCCTGACGAAGTATTCTTTGAAGTCATCTACCATTCATTTGTAAGGGATTAATTTCTCATATTTTATCTAGTAGTTGTCATTTACTTGATTTATGACCAGCTGTGAGTCACCATATACCTGAAGTTCTTTGATATTCCATTCAACTACTAGCTTGATACCAATGACAAGGGCTTTATACTCTACCACGTTGTTAGTGCAGGGAAACATTAATCTGTATGATTTAGGAATGGTGTCGCCACTAGGTGTGATCAATAAGATACCTTCCCCTGATTCATGCTAAGTGTATGAGCCATCAAAATACATTTTCCAGGTTGTGGTGGTTACGTGGAAGATAGATTCATCTAGAAATTCAAAGCTCAAAGGGCTGTCATCTGTTAGAGGTGCATCTACCAGTTGGTCTACAAGTACTTGGCCTTTTATTGCTTTCCTATCTACATATTTGATATCAAATTCGCTGAGAAGCATGACCCATTTGGACAATCTACCTGTTAGGGCCGCCTTGTTGAGTAATTACTTGAGTGGATCAATTTTTGCTACTAGTTTGACCAAATGTGACAACATGTAATGTCTCCACTTTTGTGAGGCGAAGACCACAGCTAGACATGCTCTTTCGATTGGCGTGTATTGTAGTTCATACCCAACAAGTGTTCAACTGATATAGTATATTGCTTGTTCTTTCCTATCATAATTTTGCTATGCGAGGAGAGCTCCTAGAGCTGTTGGTGTAGTTGAGATATATAGTAGCAGAGGTTTACCCCGAATTGGTTGCATCAATACAGGTGGTTTCATGAGGTATTCTTTTAACTACTAAAATGCCTGCTCACATGAATCATTCCATTTGAAAGGGACATTCTTATGTAGGAGGTGAGAAAATGGGTGGCACTTGTCTGCCAATTAAGAAATGAACCTTCTGATACATTGTAGTTTTCCCTGTAGGGACCTTAGTTGAGTGAGATTCTTAGGAGGTGGCATTTCCATGATGGCCTTCACTTTAACTGGGTTGACTTCGATTCCATTGGCGGACACTATGTATCCCAGTAGCTTACCTGAGGTAACTCCAAACACGCACTTCTTTGGATTGAGGCGTACATTAAACTTTTCCAGTCTGTTGAAGATTTTTTCTAGCACTACCAGGTGTCCTCTTGTGAGTGATTTTGCCAGAATGTCATCAACGTAGTCTTCCATTATAGTGTGCATCATGCCGTGGAAGATTGTGGTCATAGCTCTCTGATATGTTGCACCAACATTTTTCAAACCAAATGGCATGACACACCAACAATAGGTGCCCCAAGGACATGTGAATGCAGTCTTGTGTTGGTCTTTAGGTGCAATTTTTATCTAGTTATATTTGGAAAAACCATCCATTAGTGATAGCATAGTGTGCCCTGCCGTGAGATCTACAACCATGTCAATGTTTGGCAGGGGAAATCATCTTTCAAAGAAGCTTTATTTAGGTCCCTAAAGTCATTGCATATTCACACTCTGCCATCTGGTTTGGCCACTAGTACTATGTTCAAAACCCATTCAGGATAGTCTATTGGTCTGATGAATTTGACATCTAACAGTTTCTTTAGCTCTTCTTTCACCATGAGGGCCACATGTGGGTGCATCTTTCTGAGTTTTTACTTTACCGGTTTAGCTCCTAGAGCTAAAGATAAGTGATGCATTATGAGATTTGGATCTAACCCTGGCATGTCTGCATATGTCCATGCAAAGTTGATTTGTTTTCTTTTGAAGAAGTCAGTGAATGTTGGTTTTTCTTGTTCTATTAAAGACTTTGCCATGTGGATCATTCTGGGATTATCACCTGTGTTGACATTGATCAGCTCTGCTAGTTCTATCAAGATTGAAGATCTCTCCTGATGTGTAAGATTAGGTAGAGGGTCAAGCCTTCCATCCTTCGGCACCTTAGAGAGGTTTTCACCATTGGATACGTCTTTATTTTTACTATTTTCATGATCTAACACTGCTGCAGAATGGTTTTCACCATTAGATCTTTCTTTCATTTTGACATTTTTGAGACTGAAAGGCTTGGCACTCTCACCAAAATAGGCCTTGTCGTTGAGTTCTATAGCATAGCCAGCTCTGTGGTCTCCTGCGGGTATATGATCTTTAAGCTCAAGATAGTCTATGATGGCTTCATCGTTCTCAAAGGTGTCAAGCTCAGGGGTAATGCCTTGTAGGTCCCAATCTATGAGTTCAGGGTGCACCAAAGGTAAGGGGTCATTGGGTTGGTTTGGTTTGATGGTGTTGATAGTTAGGATAGAGTTGTTAAAAGGACAGACAAAGTCTGCGATGGTACTCTCTATTAGTGGATCTGTCAAGGGGGGTGTCATTCTTTCCTCATAACTTTCACTATCGTTATTATGCGGTACAGACTCTAGTGATCTAGCCCATGGACCTTGCCTCTCATTTGCATGGGTTGGGTCATACTCGTGGACAACATCAATATCTTTTTCATCACAAGATAGCTTCGAGAGGCTATCCCACTCATATTCATTTGAATCAGTTTCACTCCCTAGTTGCAGTTGCTAAATTTACTCAACCAGATTACTAGTAGATGCTTCTGTTTGTTTGTCCTTATTCTTATTTGCTCTGTTGGTTCTCGGTGTTCCAATGTATCCTAGCCCTATAGTGTCTCAGGCTATCAAGGTATGAGGTTGGATGGGTTCAGTGATACCATCCTTTCTTGAGCTGAGTGGACCGTGTCCTTCATACCCCATCCTTTGTAGCATTTGGAATCCTTGACCATATTGTTTAGTTGGTATAGTGTGATGGTCATGTTGTGTTGATGAACTGCCTTTGTCCTTATATAGCCATTGTAGGATATCTTTCTCATCACTTTCATCTTTAAGGGGGCTCGATTTTACAAACAAAACTTTGGTAGTTTTATCTGCTTTTGATTTGTTCAGAGTAGGTCTTCCATATGATCTAGGAGATAGGGGGAGTTGTGCCAAACAGAGGGATTGAGAGATTGTGTTCTCACCCAAGCCCTTATCTTTGAGTGTGATGTTAGGTTGGGACGTTTTTGAAGAGGAGGTGAGTGTAGCTGGGTCAACATGAGATGAAGACGAAGCAAAGGCACGGTTATTAGGAATCACAACCTCAGGTTTAGATTGAATGGAGTTGTAGTATTGAAACGGATTGGGATCACCTTGGATGGTGATCTCTTGACCTTCATAGGGGAATTTAATACACTGATGGTATGTTGACAGTACTATTTTTAAAGCATGTATCCATGGTCTCCCAAGAAGAATGTTATATGCTAACTCCATATCGAGGACTTGGCAAGCCACATCTTTTACTATAGCTCCCACTCTGATTGGTAAAGTAACAATTCCCTTGGAAGTTCTCTCCTCCTCATCATAGGCTTTGATAGTGATTTTCTTTTTTGGATCTATAGCCTTCTCCGTAAACCCCAATGTAAGGATTAGCTTCAAGGTGCAAATATTCAAACCAACTCCTCCATTGATTAGGACTCTTTTTATCTTGTGTTTGTGTATGAATGCTTCGATATGAAGAGAGGCATTATGGGGTTGGGTGATTGACATATCATCCTTTTCAGTGACTGATAGGGAGTGAGGTGAGGTAATATGACCTACCATGGTTTGGAATTATTCTTCGGTGAGGTTCGTTAGGATGGAGGCTTCCACTAAAGCTTTGTCAAGTATGGCCCTATGAGACGGGGATAGACACAAAAGTTCTAGAATGGAGATATGTGCAGGTGTCTTATGTAACTGATCCAAGATACTATATTGATTAGCCGAAGGGGTGGAGGCTCCTCTAAGAGTGACTCTATTACTGCATGTGGTAAAATTGCAATCTAGATCTTTGTTTATAGTAGTCACATTGATGTGTGAATCACTTTATGAGATATGGTTAACAACATAGTCAAAGCCGACGTTTGTGTAATTTGTGTTGTTAGATCCACCATTGTTTTTTTTGGAAGGTCCTCCCTGCTCATAGTTGGGAAGGGGATCCTTGAATGCCTGATGATCACTATTAGAGATATGTCCATCAAGTGACACTTTGTTTTGTTTGATCAAGTCTTGGATAGTGTGCTTCAGTGCAATGCAGTCATTGGTTTTGTGCCCCTTGTTTCGGTGGAACTCACAAAAGTCATTGTCGTTCCACCAAGGAGGTTTGACTTTTGGTTCATATTCTCGTGTAGTTGGAAGTGTTATGATCTTACTTGTGACTAGCTTCTGTAGGATGGTTTCCAATGATTCTCCTAAAGGTGTAAACTTTCTCCTAGGTTGAAAGTTGGTAAACTGTGATTCAGTGTTTCTTGGTTTGTTTTGTGGGGGGTTGTTTTGAGGAGTCGATAAGTTGAAGATTGGTTGTTTAGGTGCCGCATTCTTGGCATCTACCACCCCATCATTCATAATGTTTTTGTTCTTTGTCCAGAATCTTGGTTTATCTATGTTGGTGTTGGTGCTAGGAGTGTCCTTATAGAGCTTTATTTGAACCTTGGCGATTAAAGCTTTTTCGATGATGAGACCCATCTCAATGACCATGCTAAAGGAAGTAGGACATTGGATTTGTATCTGATAGCTTAGGTTAGTTTGTAAGTTATGGACGAACATTTCCAACATTTGTTTTTCAGGCATTTGGTGTGGACACTTACTTGCTAACTGTCTCTATCTTTGTAGGAAGGCGGCGAAAGACTCTCCTCCTTTTTGCTTGGTGTTACAAAGATCTAAGATTGAGGTGTCATGCTCAATATTATAGGAGAAGTGTGTGACAAATTTGTCTACAAGTTCATTGAATGTTCTAATGCCAGGTGGTAGTCTAGAAAACCACTCCATGGCTTGTCCACCTAAGCTTCATGGAAATAGTCACATAAGGTAAGTGTCATTGTGTGCGACCTCAAGACAAGCAGTGTTGAATTCCCTAATGTGGGTCTCTTGGATCACCCTTTCCTCGATATTTATCAAGTTTTGGCACCTCAAATTTAGAGGGGAAAGGTAACATGATCAAGGTCCTATCAAAAGGATATGGTGAAATATCCTCTAGGGAGTAATGTTTAGTTGATGCTCCTGTTTGCATGTCTAAAAATTGTTGTTGTAAAGCTTGGATCTGTTGTGTCATTAAGCTCAAGGCATCTGTAGGATCATTGGTTTCTTTGCTTTTGTCTGAAGGTGTTTCTTCGTGTGTGCTTCCCTCAGGGTGTCTTTCTTCCTTAGTTTCTTTTAGAGCCTCTACATCAAAATCTTTAGGGAGTTTGACTCCTAGATGTGCTAGGTGTAGAAAGAATTTGGTAGGGTCTTGGGCAAGTACCTTATCCATTATGCGTTGAAATCTTTTGTCTTGCTGTGTTTGAAGGACCTCTTCCATTGAGATTTCCTCATCACTTTCGTGAGAGTTTGGGATAGTTTTCTCAACCATTTCAATCTATTTTTGTTTTTGCAATCTTGTTAAGACCATGCAAGGTGACTAGAGATGGAATGGAGTGGGTTTGAAAGTTTTGAGCGAAGGTGCTAGAATGTGACAAGATTTTAGCAAGGTTCTTCTTAGATTTAGTTGGTGTCAAACAAGTGGATGAACAAAATGATAGTCAAAGCAAGGATGATAGAAATCCATTTACTTAATGTGGACTAGTCTTGCACAATCCCCTAGTGGAGTTCCGAGAGAAAAGGATAAGTGATCCTTGATAGTGGAGACTCACTAGTTTTGTTTGAGGTTTTTGATGCGATCAAGAATATCTTGGTTCTAACCTTGTTGGATTTTGGAAGAGTTTTGTGGATAATGTAGTGTGGGAAAAAGTAGCTATGGTGTGGAAAAAGAGGGAAATGGTTGACTTGCAAGATTTTAATCAGATTTTTGGAAAAACTGAGACAGGTTTGAAATAGTTTTTGAATAGTTGAGAATTTTGCTCTTGGAAAGTATGGAATAGCTCTCTATTTGGAGTGCATAGTAGTAAATGCGCTGTATCAGAATGCAAAAGCGCCACAAGTTGGATCAAATGCGCTAGTCTGGCAATGTTTTAAATGCACTGCAACAAATTTTAAATGTGCTACAAGTCTCAACAAATGAGCCACTAGTCGAGGCAAAAGCGTCGTTCTAGTTTTTTGCTTGGTTGTTGTAGAATTTTGGAACATTTTTCAAGATTTTTCGATTTTTGGGTTTGAAAACTTGGATTGTCAATTTATGGCAAAAGACACAGCAAACAGATAGAGGTTTTCATGATTTTTATCTTTTGTTATTTTTTTGTATTTTGGACTTTTTGACACAAAGACAAGTACACCCTAGGCTGGATAGGACAATATTTGTTGAATCCTTTAGCTATGATATTCAAAGCATGTAGCTTCAAGATCTAATAGCACCGGCTCCCCTCCACAACACTCACTTCTCACACATACCAGATCTGGGTTTCCTTAGGCTCGTACCCCCACCAAACCATAGGATTGTCCTTGCTACCTCTACTAAGAATCACATGAATCAAGGCCGCTTCAAGAGCTCCGCCCTTTGTGTCAACAAATAGGGGTTTTTGGTATACTAAACAAGTGGTTGATAGTCAAGGCAACTATTCGAGTGGTTACACATGTGGCAGCACTACTCTCCGTTATGGAGTCTCCCAGCCTCTAAGGGTTATGCCTTAGAGGGTTTGGGGGGAGGTTGGCCGTCGGTGTAACACAACAACACTCGTTGCAGGAAGCTTTCACCTCAAGCACAGTTTATTTAAAGTGGATTGGTAGGGCTTGGCTTTAGCCTATTTTCACTCAGGGTCGTTCCCACTTGGACAGGCGGGCATCCAAGGGTAGGCCCCTCTAAAGGTTATACAAAGGGAATAACAAGTCTGGCATTCTGATCACCTAGTAAAGGGGAGAGCATAAGCCTATTGTCATTTAACAGACACAGAAGACACTAATTAATCCAAACCTAGTTAAAAGGAAAAAAACTAAATGGGCTATCTACTTGGGCACTCACGCATCTGTTAACTTTGAAGTGTTTAAAATATAGCAATGTTCATTCCCGTTTGTGAGATAGCAATGTTCTAACTAAGAAAGATAGCAATATGTAGAGATAGCAGTGGTTCAGTTACTATCCTCCTAGTTAAAGACTATGTGAAATTTGTATGCATGCATTGTTTTTTACTTTTTCCCTTTAATTAATCTAAGTGATTTAATCAATGTAGCCAAATGATCTATCTAGCCTCTAACCCTGAAAGACAAACATTAGAATCAACCTGAAAAATCACTAGAAATCCTAAAAATCCCAATGAGAAATCAGATGTGCTGCTATACAGTCTGTATGCGCAGAAACAGAGTCTGTAAGTGTCATTTTACAAATGCGCTAAGATAGATGTCAAAAGCATAGGAAGAATAGATAGATGCTTTCATTTAACAGATGCGTCATAAAATAGTATGCAAGCACCGTGATGGAGGGTATATGCGTCAGGATTATGCAGGCGTCGGAACAAGAAGTGTATGCGCCATCTCAGAGGATGGATGCGACGTAACTATAAAAGCGTTGTAACAGTGATCAGATGTGCCAGCTTGGAGGATGTATGCACCAAAAGACTGTGTGCACTGGAATAGAAAGTAAAAGCACCGGCTCAGAGGATGTATGCATCATATGAACTTGTCAGAAGCCTATATGAAACCTGTACGGAACCTGTCACTAAGAAACTCAAATTTTGATTAGATAAAGGGGCAAGAGCCCCACAGTGGGTGCCAAAATGTGAAGGGTGAAATGTGGGATTAATCAAATCAATAACAAAACCCAATACATCAATGAAATATGAAGGAAAAGGGATTTAAAATAACAGAATAAGATACTTACAACCTTTACCTTACGCCTTCCATTGCTCGCCTTTTCTTTCTAAATCTTGATGGAGATGAAATGGCCCTCAGGAAGCTTGCTTCCTTGCTTTGATTCCTCAAGATGACAAGGAGAAGTTGGCTAGAATACTTGCTTGTATTTGAAGATGAACTTCAAACACAAATGTGAGTGGATGATAATGAAGTGGTATGAAGATGGGGGTGCCAATGGCGCGCTATATTTCCTGCAGCATAAGTTTACTCGAATGATGGATATGAAAGATAGAAGAAGAGAGTTGTATTTATAGAATTGGGTGAAGGAAGATCAATGGTTGAGAATAAATAAGATCAACAGAGGAGAATATTCATACAAATGTGTGCGAATAGGAGGAGGACATGTGTCATTAAAAAAGAAGCTTTGTTGAGTTAAATGCTTTCTTGATGAGGATGAGTTTTCACTTTCTTAAATTAGAATTTATTTTTCTAATTTAAGAGCAAAGTTGCTTTAAAGTTGCTTTAACTCAGCTTTTGCTTTTGTATGACAAGAGGAATATATTTTTAGAAGATATTGAAGCTTTTTTAGAAGATAAGAAAACATAATTAAATAAATAGATTTATTTAATTATTTGTAGATAATTTGGAAGAATAAATAAAATATTTAAATATATTTTATTTTTGTGGAGATTTTAGATTTTAATTTAAATAAAATTGCATTTTATTTAAATTTGGAAGAATAAAAGATTTAATTAAATAATTAAAATTATTTAATTATTTTAGAAGAATAAAGTTGATGTAGATTAATTAAATAAATGTAATTTATTTAATTAAATGAAAGGAAGTGAATCAAATAAATAAATAAATAAATTTATTTATTAATAGAGGAATATGAAGATGACATAAATATTTATATTTATTTGAGTAGAGTCATGTCATTTTTAGGTGTATACATTTTGGCCCTCTTTGATGCAATGTGTTTTGTCACGTTGTTTCAAAGAATAAGAATTTTCGTCAATGATATATGCCCCAGTTTGCCTTTGATACAAGTTTGACAATAGGATGGCCCCTTGGGAGATTGGACAGGAAGAAGGCAGAAGGAGTGAGATGGACAATCTCATGAAGAAGAAGGTGGAAGACCAGGTTAGGATGAAGAAAAATGGGATATGGTTCGGAGAAACAGATATGGGAAGTAGTTGCAGTTGTCACACAGTTAGATATGGTTCACTTGCTATATATAGGAGCTGGGTCCACAAGTTCTATTCATTTGCACACTTGTCCTTAGTTGATTGATCTTTGAGAGCTTAGGAGAGCATGGCAGCCAGAGAAATGGATATTCCATGCAAGGAGCACTGGTTTGAGCGAGTCTTACAGTTCGATCGGCCAGCTGAGGTAAGACCAACGGTATGTAGTTCGTCAAAACTTGCTAAAAGTCATTTATTAGGGCAATAAATGCTTAGGGAAAAATACTAGGACATATGCGCCGAACTGTCATTCGGTGCATATGCACTTTGAAATGGTGCATATGCCAATAAGTGGTGCATTTGAGGTATACTATGGCACATATGATAGTTTGGCGCATATAGGGTCCGAATTGGTGCATCCATTTTGGAATGGCACATGTGACATAATAAGTGGTGCATGTGCCAAAATGACACATACACGTCAAAGGGCAGCACATTCATGGTGAAGAGGCGCATATGATATGGATCGGTGCATTTACCACCTGGATCGGTGCTTTTGCACTAGGAAAATCAGTTGACTTAATGAAATTAACCCAATTGGCACCTTGATTGATGCGTCAATTGATAAGCGATCTTTGAGATTGCCAAGAATCTGGTCAAGAGATGATATGCTTGTTTTGATTAATTTGATATGTTAAGTCAATGATAGGATAGTTTTGATTGCTTTGAGTAGGTTTTCTAGGATATGGATTTCTTTGACGCTAGGCTTTGCTTGGTTGCAGGAGGATATCCAGGATACCCTTATGCCACGAGAGCAGTTCCCTTTGCCGTTACTGCAGCAGTACATGTTGACTGAGATTGACCGCGAAGCGCTTGGTGCGATGGGTTTGCACTATGTTTGCTTCATGCCTGAGGTTCGCGTGAATCGGGCTATGTTGATTGTAGCGGTAAAGCAATTCCACAGTGAGGATGGCACATTCCATCTTCCAACGGGGGAGATGGAGATCACTCTTGAGGACATGTATTGGATTCTACACCTCCCTATTCAGAGAGAGTTGGTCAAGTATGAGTCACAATAGGATGCTAGATTAGTCAAGTGTAGACGGGTGTTCGATGACCCAGAGTTGGTGAAGCAGGTGATTTCATAGCAGGACATTCATAACTGCTATGACTACTTCTTGGGTATAGTGGCGGGACTGATCAGTGGCATAGTATGCCCCGATAGGAGGTCACATGGCTTCCCGATTGGATGGGGGAGGGTGTTAGAGAGCATGATCACTGATGGGACCTGGTATGCATGGGGTGTGTGCATGCTTGCACACTTATATAGAGATATGCACTAGGTGGTGTACCATAGAGGAGCCAGTTTGTCAACAGGCGTGTCTTTCTTGTAGTTTTGGTTGTGGGAGCACATAGCTATCACACGGCCGGTATGTCTTTGTCACAGGCAGAGGGGTGAGCCCTGCAGTTATGGCTATGCAGGTGTGATTTCCTAGCACAAGCTAGGGAAGCTCAAGTACTAGAGACATGTGTTTGATAATGTAGATCAGGTTGTTTGGCACCCATACCTAGACTGCGAGGTATGGGATGATGAGGCAGATGAGCTTCTGTACTGCTTCCAGACTTGGTGGCTCATTGGTAGGACTAGGTACATACTGGAGAGGTAGATTGTGACCAGAGTACAGAGGTAGTTTGGCCAAGTACAGGGCAGACCACAGGGATAGGCACGTTTTGTGAGGACTCATGCAGAGAGATACAGGTGGGGTCCCATGGCATCATACGAGGAACTGAAGATGTTTGATTATTAGATCAATCATTTGAAGAATCCAAATCTCTCAAAAATCAATCCTGCACTCGAGGCATGGCTAACCTACCGCAATAAGCTCGCTGATGAAGACAAAATTAATTTAGATGAAGAGTCTTGATATGATTTTGAATATTTTAAGAATGTAATCCTATCATAATTGTAAATTGTTGTATTCAGGGCAGCATGTGACTCTATTTTGTCTTTTCTATGCTTTAAAAATGTTCTTTTCTATTAAAATATTGAGTTGGCTAGTCAAATTGACTAGATTCAATGTATTTGGAGGATGTTTTTCATCTTTTTCAAAAAAGACAAAGTGTAATCTAGGAATTGATATGAGCTATTGTGCTGGCACTTATTGATGCAATCTGGACCGTTAGTGTTGAGTTAATGTCCACCATTCATTTGAAAACTCGATATGCTGCTTTCCTATATAAAGGGCTGCCATTTCCACTTTTTGTAAGAGAGATTTTGATATTGAATTTTTGACACTCTACCATTTGAAGTAATACAAGCAAATTTTTGCAATTATCTTGATAATTTGTATCTTGTATTGGCTCATTTTGGTTTTCATGGTTTGCTTCTTGCTCTCCCAGATTTAGTTAGTTGTGCTTTACAATGTTTATGGTTTGCTAAAAGTATTTGGTTATTTGTTGAGGGTAAATAGCTGTGTAAAGTTAGTCTAGACTTATCAGTTGTGTTTAGTTCAATTGTATTTTGTGAGTTAAATTGTGCTAGCCATTGGGTATTTAATGAATGAATGTAATCTGAAAATCTTTAGATTTCCATTGAAGATAGCATCATTTTCTGCAGTACTGTAACACCCATTTTAGTTTGGTAGCTTAGAAAACTGGTTAAGTTTCAGAGCATTTGTCTACTAAAAGTAGAATCTGTGCATTGTGAAAGTCACGTAGGATTCCTCTAAAACCCTATACCTTTTGCATTTTCTTTAAAAAACCTTGTTTAGATTAGGAATTTCAACAACATTTTACATTGTTTATCAATTGAAATCTTGAAGGGTTTATATGTATTTATTATTCCAACTCAAAGATCTATAGATTGCATATAAGACCCCTTGTAGGCATAGCTAGAACATACCAATTGAGAGATTCCAAGAAAGCTAAGACCTAGCTATATTATCCTTGGAGTAGTCTTACCTAGGGTAGGATACTTTTCAAGAGGTGTGAAACTAGCAATCACACCTGCGTTGCTACATGCTAAAATGCACATCAACAAAATTGGCGCTAGAAGGAGGGCAGACAAAGAACTATTTCCCTCTATTAAAAATCAGCAAGTTTGGGGACTAGATAGAGGCATACTAGATCCAGCTCAGCTAGAGAAGAGCTATTATCTCTGACAGAATTCAGACATGCAAGAAGGGATCAAGGGATACCAAGGGCACCAAGATCTCAATCAGCCCTAAGGAACACCGCTGCACCCCCAGTCAGGGCCTTCTTCGCAGGAAACAATTAGTCCCCGTTCTGATTCAATGACTACCATAACATGCCAAAGAACCCTAACAAGTTTTGTTCTAAATTTAGGGTAAATGACCCAGATAGAATTGCAGATGAACATATTAAAATATTTGAAAGTAACAGGTTTATGCTGCAGGTATAGTATGAAGATGTGATATACTAGTTGTTTCTTTATTCCTTACAAGATGAAGCATATTATTGGTTTTCTAACCTTCCTGCAACATCCATAAACTCATGGAGGGCTTTGAAAATCATGTTTTTGGATAGGTTTCGAATGCCTACTACCCCAGCTGATCTCTACTGATCTTTTGTAGAAATCTGTCAAGGTGAAGAAGAGATGATAAGTTCCTTTAACAATAGATTTCATAAAGCTTTCAGTCATTTGCAAGATCCTTATGTTGTAGGAGAGGCTGTTGCCTTGCCTATTTACTATGCTACACTAGACAAACTTACCTCCATGTTCGCAAGGAGAGTTGACCCTATCCCTACTACTTTGGCCCAAGCATATTCCATAGTTGTCACTATAAGTACCCAACTAGGACAGACAGCCTCTGGTCCACTAAACCATATGGGGCCTGTAGCCATGCCCAATCAAATGCCTATGATAAATCAGGCCTTGGCCAACCATACTCCTGTGATGAATCTAATTCCTAATCCAACTGCAACACAAGCTTTAGTGATCCATCCAGGAAATCCAGTAGCTGAAATGCCTCCAACACAAATGCCTTTCTTATAGTCTTCAGAGGCATCCAAAGCAAAAGAGGATAGAGATGATATCAAAGAATTGGTTGAGCAGATGAAGAAGCTCACTACCGAAGTTACCAATCTTAAGAACCAGAATGCTTATCTGCAGCAAAGGAGACATAATCAACAACATTTTCATAACCAAAATTAGTCCCAGTTCCAAAATCAGAATCAATACCAAAACCAAAATTTTCAACAGTGGTCAAACTAATCCTGGAACACCAGACCGAACAATGGAGGGGTGTCATCGCCTTGAAGAACCAGAACAACGATACCAGACCTCCTGGTCATGTGATGTTAACTAAAGTAGCTTTGTCTACTTGGTGTAGACTGCACAATACGAATGCCCATTCCGAACTAGACTGCTCAGAATTGCAGATTGCATCCAGTATCTTCCAGATGGAGATTCTGAATGCTGAAACTTAGGAGACCCCACCAACAGGGTATGAAATCGTTCCTTCTCAGAGGTATGACACTGCTCTAGTACTTGATAGTTATACATTTTCATTTCAAGATGATAACCAACCTGAGGAAGAAGAGTCTGAAGAAGTCAATACTTATCAGAAGTATAATAAGACTCCTTACAACCTGAGAAGTAGCAAGCCTAAAGGTCCTTTCAACACCTCCATCCCTCCAAATAGCTATCAGATTCCACCAGACCCAAAAGCTTTTAATAACCCTGAACCCCTAAAAGTCACACATCAACAAATATATCAGGGGGCTATTGCTGAAGGTTCTCAATGGTCTGACATAGTAAAAATGGGGCAGTATGTTGCTGAGGAACTCAAGAAAATGAAGGTTAGTCTTTCTGTATATGAGTTACTTAAAATACCTGAGGTTAAGACATCTTTCTTCCAAGATATAGGTGCTGGAACCAAAATTGAACATGTACAAAAAGAAAATGTCACCAAGGATAATGTTGACAAAGGGAAAGAAAGAGTACATGTGACTGATGTGGAACAAAATATGACATTATATAAAGATAAGAAGGACAGTCCTTTCCTCTTAACACTCAAGATACTCAATAGAAACCTTCATAACTATTTAGTAGATTCTGGTGCTTCCACGAATGTAATGCCATTATCAGTTTGTAAAGCACTTGGTCTCACTCCAGCCAAGTCTTCTAGAAAGGTGACACAATTAGATAAGACTAAAGTGAATGTAGTAGACAAGTTGAATAGGATACACATGCAGCTGGCTTCTAATCCAAGAGTACAACAATATATAGATATTCAAGTAGTGGACATTCCGGATCAATATGGTATGCTTTTGAGTAGAGACTAGTCTAGAACTTTGTCTGGTTACATGGCGACTAACTTTTCTCATATGTGGCTGCCATGGAAATGATTGGCCAACCAAATACATATTGAAAGAGAACCAAAGATGAAACATATGATAACCGAGTACAACCAACCCAACGAGATTTTGTTTTTAGAAGTTGATTTGGGAGTTTATCTTCTGCATGTCAATCGGACAGAGAAAATCCTTATGCTAAGTTACCTAAGATTCCCTGATCCTCCACTTATAGAGAAACTAGAAAGTATAGAAGAATACGTTCAATCAAATTTAGGAGACTCTTCAGAAGAAGATGAACCAAGGATATTCGAAGGATTCCGTGATTTCGTAGCCAAATTCATAAGGGATCAAATTGCTATTGGAAAGTAAATTCAAATGGAGGAGTTATTACTGCCCAATTAGTGCCGCATACACGATGCATCACATTCTAAATTTACCTACCAGCTTTGTCAAGAGGTAGTGGAACAAGTGCAAAGACAATTGAAAATTGCCATCATCCCGAAAAGGGTACCAGTTGTTGAAAAGAAGGAGAAACCAGAGCCTCTGCTTGATAAGAAGAAATCAGTGAAACAAAATGATAACAGCAAAGACTTTCACCTATGGACCTTAAGATTTGATGGATAAATATGCAGACAAGGGTCCAGAGTAGGGGTCAAACTAATCAATCCTACTAGGAGCTCGTATTTGGCATCGTATAGACTGCAATTTTCATGCACAAACAACGTAACTGAGTATGAAGCATTGGTGCAAGGATTACTGCTAGCACTACAGAAGAAGGTTAGAATTATCCATGTCTTCGGTGATTCTGAATTAGTGGTAAAACAAGTAAGAAAGCAGTACTCATGTAATGATAAGAGGTTGAATTGGTATCGAAATAGAGTCTAGGATCTGATAGAATGCTTCGATGGTTTTAACATCCAATTGATCTTGAGAAGACAGCACCATGTCATAAATGCTCTAGCTTAGACAACAAGTACATTAGAGCTGACATCCATGATAGGATTAAAGAAATTTTCTATTGAATTTGTTGCTACCCCGTCTGTACCTGATAATGTTACAAATTTTCACTTGATAATGTTACAAATTTTCAAGTCTTTGAAGATGATCAACACATAATTAACTTCCTTACTTCATCTGATGTTTTCACTGCTCAGATAATAGGTGAAGAAGAAATGGAACCTATTGAAATGGATTTAGAAGGGGTACTAAACCTGAAAACAAATATGATTCCACAAGGAATGGTAGAATTGGAAAGATTGTTTGATACGGATAATTTAGGAACCCAAAGGAAAGAAGGAGAATCTCCAAGGGGCAAGTGTGACCCATTTAACTTGGGAACAGAAGAAAATGTTGAGAATGTGTTCATTGGGAAAGCTAGTACTAAAGAAGGAAAGACATGAATCATACATGCATTAAGAGATTACCATGAGGTTATAGCCTGGAGGTATGAAGATCTAAAGACATACGATACCTCAACCATCATGCACACCATCTCGTTGAAGCCAGGAGCAAAGCCATTTAGACAAAGACAATGGCTAGTGAATGCCTTACTGGAACCACTGATTTTCAAAGAAGTTCAGAATCTGTTATCAACAAGGATAATATTTTCTATCAAACATTCCACATGGGTAGCAAATTTAGTTCCAGTCTAAATGAAAAATAGAGAAATTAGGCTTTGTGTTGACTTTTGTAACTTAAACAAAGCATCTAAAAAGGATAATTACCCACTGCCTTTATTGGATGAAGTATTACAGATTGTTAAAGGATCCTAGATGATGTCCTTCTTGGATGGGTATTCTGGTTATAACCAGGTGATGGTAGAATATGAAGATAGATTAAAGACATCTTTCACATGCAAATGGGACATCTATGCATATCATCGCATGCCATTTGGTTTAATAAATGCTAATGCCACTTTTCAATGTGCAATGGACGTTGATTTCAAGGGATTAGTTGGAAAATGTATTATTATCTACATGGATGACCTCATGGTGTTCTCAAAGAGGCAAGAAGATCATGTGGCAGATTTAAGGAAGGTGTTGTAGCGATGCAAAGATTATGGTATATCACTCAATGCCAAGAAGTGTATCTTTGGAGTGACTGAAGGGAAGTTGTTGGGACATATGATATTTGAACAAGGAATATCTATCAACCCAGACTGAATCCAAGCAATACTCAAAATACCTCCCCCGGCCAGCAAGAAGGAGCTTAAGTCATATTTTGGTAAGATCAACTTCATGCGTAAATTTATCATAGGTTTTGCTGAGATTGTTTGACCTCTTAATGCCATGCTGACAAAGGATGCTAAAATGGATTGGACTCCAAAAGCCAAGGTTGCCTTTGTAGAAATTAAACAAGCTATAGCCAATGCACCTATCTTGGTAAGTCTCGATTACACTTTGCCATTTTAGATTTACTCATTTGCTTTCGAGCATACTTGTGTTGTAATGTTGACACAAAAGAGATCAGTTGATGATGAAAGTCCCATCACTTTTATGAGTAATCCATTAAAAGATGCAGAACTAAGGTATCCAAACGTGGAAAAACAAGCATACGCTCTGGTAAAGGCAATTAAGAAGTTTCGTCACTACATCTTAAGAAGTCAAGTAATTGCCATAGTCCCAGATGCAGCAGTTAAAGCATTATTGATACAAAGTGAATTAGGAGTAAGGAGAGGGAAATGGGTCACCATCCTGCAAGAGTTTGATATAGATATTCAACCCATGAAATTGGTAAGAGGTCAAGCTCTAACTAGAACAATGGT
Source organism: Cunninghamia lanceolata (assembly GCA_027924645.1). NCBI lineage: Eukaryota > Viridiplantae > Streptophyta > Pinopsida > Cupressales > Cupressaceae > Cunninghamia > Cunninghamia lanceolata. The sequence goes on along the minus strand of BSBN01000564.1, from coordinate 6,533,311 downwards.
TGAAGTGGGACCAAGTTTAGTATCCCAGCAGTACCTGTTAGAAGATGTTTCAAAAGATGAATGGTACGGAGATATCATCTTTTATCTACTTAATCAACACTATCCACCATAGCTAAATTTGGTTCAAAGGAGAGCACTCAGACTTAAAAGTAGCAGCTATATGATAAAAGGATCAGTTCTTTACAAGAAGAATCATGAGGGGATCTATCTGAGGTGTTTGGACAAGTTAGAAGTAAATCAAGTACTGACTAGTTTTCATGAGAAATTCGAGATAGGCCATAGATTAGCCCACTCAACAGCTAATTAGATTCTTTGTGCCAGATATTATTGGCCTACCTTGTTCAAAGACACACACTCACATGTAAGAACTTGTCATATATGCTAGATCGTTGTGCACCGAGAACGACATGCTGCCATGCCCTTGCAACCAGTAGTGGAGGTACGACCATTTGCTCAGTGGGGCCTCGACTTTATCGGTATGATCAATCCGCCTTCCTCTACAGGCCATAGGTATATTTTGACCGCTACTGATTACTACACCCGATGGTCTGAGGTAATAGCTTGTAAATAGTGCACCATAGAGGTAGTTATTGAAGTTGTTGAAAAACATATTATCACTAGATTCAGTTGTCCATTTTCTTTAGTTTGTGATAATGGCCCTGCCTTTTTGTCATTACATTTTTCTAACAGGGCATTTGATTATGGCATCACTCTCAAGTTATCATCTAATTACTCTCCACAAGGGAATGGGGTAGCTGAATTAATGAACAAAAATCTGCTCAAAGTCATTAAGAAACTGTTAGACAGAAATCCTAGAGATTGGGATACTCAGCTTAAATTCACCTTATGGGCTGACAGAATTTGACACAAAGCTACCTTGGGCACATCGCCTTATCACCTAGTCTATGGGGTTGAGTGGTGCAGGAGCACCTACCTGACAGCTGGCCTCCATGAGGCAATTAGTTAGTTATAGGTCTTGTTAATGTTTCCAAGAAGGTCTTAGAAGACCAATGCATGTAATAAGGTCAAGTTGACCATACTTTACTATTTTTAGATAGTTTGTTTGGACAGCTATTATACTGTATGTCCGGTTGGATCTCCCAGCCGCCTGGAGAGATTTCCTAGCCGCTTGGAAGCTCCCAGCCGCTTGGAGTCGAGTTGGTAGTACTCACGAGAATTCCTATTTATGCATTAGGATCGGTTGGTTTTAGGCAGATTGAGGAGTTAGATTGCAGAGGAGAGACAGAATATTGTACTTGCATCTTTTGAAATCAATAAAGAGATCCTGTTGTGTCAATTCTCTGTGTAATCGTGTTGCTGTTTTGGTAGTTGCATGGATTCGCTGATCCATTCCACCGGTTGATTCGTCGAATCGGTGGATTGGTTATGTACAATAGTTTAGGATTTAGTTTGCATTTTCTGTTTGTTCGCATGTATGTTTGTAGGATCGCAGTCGAGAGGTGTTGAGAACCCTAGCATGGGTATGTGCTAGGTCGTGCTGGTTGTTAGAGTCTGGAAGATCATCCAGGAAGCGGATCGGGTCACCTCAGGAGGTTCGGTGAATCAGAATCCGCTAAGGTTTCGCATCTGCATCATCAGGATATTTCTGTGTATATCCTGCAGTTACATCAGGCATCGTCTGAGTAGATGGAGGTGAACATGATGCAGTAAGATTGCATAAGGTGAATGCGCATTGGGGTGATGATCGCAGGGTGTTGCCGAAGAAGAGCATTTCGGCATAAGTTTGTCGATCGGGTTGACAATTCCGTCGCGGGCTGATGATGTTATGTTTGGCCGATGAGCAGGATATTGGAGGGAATGCATGTGACATCATCGTCATCAGGATAATCGTCATCAGGACATTCCAAAATATCACCCGATAAAGATTTATCCTGCTGACAACAAGTGTTTTGGCATAGGCGTAAGGCATCGGGGAGTTAAGTGGATCGTGAGAGGAATATTCGGCAGAATATTCATCCTCTGCATAAAGTTGGGTATCATCATCAGGATGTTTCAATATGACCTGATAAGTCATATCTTGATGCTGCTTGTTTAAGTGGGTCGGATATCGGGGTGACGTAAGCGTCTGAAGGAAAGGTGCATGAGGTTGTCATCATCAGGATATATGGGAGGAACCAGATATTTTATATCCAGCTGATGAAGATGATGTCGAACATCATGATGCTGCAGATAGAGGTTGGCGTTAAGGTGAACAGTGATCATCAGGAGGATGATTGCGCTTGCCGAATATGACGATGCTGCCGATAGCCGAATATGATGATGCTGCTAACAGGCGAAAGGTCGAAGGTTTGTCTGTAGGAGGATATCAGTCGGCAGAGAAAATATGATGATGATGAAAGGTTGTAGACATACATGCTGTATGTCAAGGTTTTAGCCTGGATGCCTCTGCATCATTGAGCCCATCTTTTCTATCCATTTAAGGATTCCCATACTACAATTCATGCAAGATTACATTGAAACTAATGATCAATTGTCCTCCAGGTTAGCCCAGTTGCTGCACCTTGAAGAGAAACGTGACGCTGCTATAGAAAACTTTGCTAAACATCAAGGAGTAGTAAAATGATGGTTCGACAAAAGAGCCAAGGTCAAAGCCTTTTGCATTTTTGATTTGGTCCTATATTGGGATAAGGCACATGAAAAGAAAGGAGAACATGGTAAGTTTGATAAACTTTGGTTAGGTCCATATCAGATCTATGAGATCCTTGGAGACAACACGTATCGACTCAAGAGCCTTACTGGTGAGGAGCTCCCATTGCTTGTCAATGGCCAGTTCCTAAAGCACTACTTCCAGGTTTGAGAGGCAGTCATGCCTCATCTTAGTGTACATAGTTAGGGGTTTGTTCACTTTGGTTAGAGTAGGTTGCCTTTAAATTAGTCTTGCTTTCTTGCCTTTGCTTTCTGTAGTTGTTAGATGCCTTGCTTAGGTTAGTTGTCCTTTTGGTTTCACTTTTGCTTGCTGCACTTGCTTTTGCGCAGGATCTTTGCTTTTAGAAAGTGGTGGCAATTATGTGGACCTGCAAATGCTTCTTCGTTGGGCAAATAATCTTGAGTTTTCTTTGAGAAGCCAAGGTTCGGCCTAAATCCCCCGGTGGTTTCCGCTGTTATGTTAAGGGGTATGATGCCTGTTCCTAGAAAATGAGTCATTAGTTGGTGCATCTGAAGTATTTTCTAACCATATATCTCTCACTTTAAATGATCCTAAAGTAGCTAAGTGAGTCTGAGTGACCTTGTGTCAAGTGAAAAGGTTGACTCTTTGTTCTACCACATGCACTATCAATCGAGAAGGCAGGTGGAAGGAAGGCAGGTGACACTAAGTGTCTCTAGCCTATATTGGGTGAAAATAAAAGGTGTTTTTCAACACCAGACCCATTACAGTGCACTTAAAAGAGACTACCAATTGAAAATTCTAACAAAAGATACTATCCAGAAATAATTATCATCAATTACCATTATATCAGAAGTATTACATAAATATTTGCCATTTATTTTTCTTAAGGCTCATCACATCTTAAACATTTGAGCATTTCTTGGTAGTAGAATGGTCTCAACTTCCTAGCTTGTCGCAAATGATTTTGGATGAACTTAGTTGCCAAAGGATGGGAATGAATACAATTGCACACACTTAGGTTTTTAGGATGTGGATGGTTGCACTGGTTAGTGATCTTGGATTCTTTGATAGGCTATCCTGCATTTTCATTTAATATGTGAGGAACACAGAGATTTTGGGTTCGAACTGAAAGTTTATCATTGAAATGTTTAGGAGCATTTCCTAGCAGAGTCGCCATTTGTTGTGCCTTTCACACATGCCCCATTTCAAAAAATAGGGACCCCCTCTTTCAAATTTAGTCTAGACTGTCATGTAGATTTTTCATCTCCTAAGTGGTCAAGTGGTTAAGGTGCATTTTTGCCATGTTTGAATGGTGATGTTGAAAATCATTTCAAAAATCTGCTAGGTCAAGTCCTTTGCATCACCATCACTAGGTCTGATTTTTCCTTTGTGCTAAAATGCTTCCTAACTGACTGTTGCGCTAAAAGGTCCCTTATCCAACCATTGTGCTAAATTACCGCTTGACCAACTTTGCGCTAAAAGCCTTTGTTACCAACTTTAGCATTGTTTTAGCTCCCGATGGGCTTAGCGTTGAAATCTAGTGTCTCCAACTTGCGTTGCATTGCTTGATTATTGACTAAGTCAGATGGCACCAAAATTCCCATACGTCTGAAGTACCTCAAAATCCCGCAAACGACATAAAGTGAGGTCTGTCACACCCAATTTCCCTGCCAAGTCAGAAGCAATCAAAATTCACGTAAACCCTAACTCGTAAGAGCACTCAACTGACAACTTGTACACTCTGGCATTAATGGTGATTTAACCAGAGTATAAAGGGGATTTCCCCTTTTTTGAAGCTCATTTCACCTTGAACATATATCTTTTGATAGCTCGTGAAGACATGTACTGCTCAAAGCCTGCGGATTCAAACCGGTGATCATTCTTCCTACCTGCACGTTTCAAATTCAATATAACTCAGTCAAACCAGGTAGGAACTAGATCTTGCACTTATGGTTTCGAGTTTATTTAGGGTTTCTTTTGTTCTTAAGTGCATAAGGGATAAATCGGAGTACATTCTAGGGTTTTGTGATAAACTGTGTCTTCTAATTAGAAACCCTAGGAAGAACACAAAAAACTTAGTGTTTTAGACACCACTGGTAAAACAAAGAAAACATGCTAAAATTTTTAGTGAACTTGAAGCCCTCTGCGTTAAAACCTTATCCGACCAACTTGCAAAAACCTAAGAATTATCCAGTCGATCGGCTGACACCTAAACCTGTGCCAAGACCCAAAATTTGCTTGGCACTAGAACTCGACCCTCCTACCTCCATGATGAAACCAATTTGGTTAGAAGGTTTTGAAAGTCATTTTGCTTGAAAAACACTCAGCGTTGACTTTGCGCTAAAATACCTGCTCTCTGACTCAGTTGGATGACCGATAAAACTCCGCTAGTCGGTAACTGTTAAAATTCCCATTGGAAACAAAAATGGCTTTGCACCAAAATTAGTCCCATCTGACCTTGTGCTAAAACATGCCTTTGCCAACTTAGTCGGTCGACCTTAAATCTCGCGCAGGTCTGATGAAGCCAAATCCCGTGCAATTGTGATTGCAATAGCCTTGCGCTAAAATCTGATTGACTAACTAAACAACCAATGAAAGGTCGATGACCTTCAAAAGTCGTGCAAGTCAGTAATGTCCAAAACCCACACAAAAGCAAGAAAACATATAAACAATGATAGAACCTTGGATCAGACAAGCCCATTTTTCCCGCCAAGGTCGGTGGACCTCAATTTTAGCATTTTTCTACCTACAAGTCGATTGACCCTAAAACTAGTGCAAATGATGCAAAATGACTGTGTTTTAAGAATTTCTAAAGGGGAAAATGTCAGAAATGATGTAGTTAATGTTGTAAATGTAGATAATGATGTTTTTCATGCTTCCAATGAGATGTCTTGCAACATTAAATGTTTCTCTTTGCATGCATTAATGGTGAATTGCTATGAAGTAGGTGCAATGATAATAACTGTTAGATTTGTGATTCTTTAAAAAGGGCATATCAGTAGCATTAGCAGATTCATTAAATTCATCCTAGACATAGGAGTTTTTGGAATATTCTCAAAGTATCAAACTTATAAGGTCCAGTCCTACAGATTAGATGACTGCCCAAGCTCAAACCATGAAGTACGAGTTCAAGGGTATCCCTCTAGAGACTAAGATTCATTCTGGATGGAGTGATGTAGGAGACATAGATCTAGGTCACATAGGCTTAGATGACATCAGATTGAGAATCTTTGGCCCAAATTTAACTCCTAGTGCCAAAACACTCAAAGACAGTGGTATATCACAGGTTGCTACCTTCCCCACCTCAGTGCAGTGTGTAGAATTGATGGTAACATGTGTAGATAGATATGATATCATGACAAGGACAATCCAAACTACTAATGGGGATATCCTAGATGATTTAAGCCCACCCTCTCTAGGTAAGACCTTTGATATTCCATGGCACACAGTTATGACAATGCTAGATAAACAATGATCAGAGGAGACTTAAAACAAAGATGTGGATGGATGCAGGAAACACATGAATGATCATTGAGCCAAAAGCAGAAGGTCTGCCCTCAGCAAGTTTCCCCAAGTGCTATATAGAAGTGATTTCCATGATGAGATTGGGGATTTGATAACCTTTTTAAGCAGAATATATGGATTACCTACAACCTTTACTTTAGAGGAGTGGATGTTTGTCATCATAATTGAGATATTGAAAGGGACTAAGTTTCATTGGTCCCAAATCCTTAGTGACAACATTCATGAGGCCTTCAACAACTCCAAAGAGAAGAGATACTTTAGATGGACATCTTATGTTGTATATGAATTAGCAAGGAGAAATCACTATGTTGGGTTGTCTAAGATTGGAGAAGTTGGAAATGATGAGCAGACCCAAGTAAAAGTATATGAGTGTTACCCACAGCTAACCTTGTCTCAATCTATGATACACTTTAAAAGGGTGAATGATGCTTTTACAATGTATATAGCCAGATTGCTACAAGTTAATACAGCCTTGAGGATTTCCACTGAAGCAATGAATGAAGTAACTAGATATGGTAGATGGTATATTCAATTTGAAAAGTTCACATATCTAAGAGTACAAGGCTTCACTGGGATGGCTTATAGACTTCCCAGATATCCTGATGACAAAACAGTGCTTCTAGAATTGACTAGACAGTTGATACCTTGTGCTGAGAAACTTAAGCACTTACACATAACTAATGTTCAGTTTCCTATTAGGTTTGGTAAGGGGAATTATGCATGTCCTTCCTTGGCATCAGCTGAACACTCTAATAGGGAACTCCATCTTCTTAACTTACACTACTACAATGCAAGGGATCGTTTCGATCCAAATAGGGTATTGGAAAGATTCATAAGTAAGAAATTGTTTCATAAGATACATATTGAAGACTTTTGAGCCAACTGCATGGATGACTATGAAGTTATGAAGAAGGCTCATTCAAGGCTATCTCTAGCCTTCATCAGGAAGTTCCACATTATTGTAGTGCTGGATCAGTTAGAAGATGATGATAATGTTATGGTCAGAGGAGCTTGGGAAACCCAATACCATAAACCAATCCCACTACCAAATTGGGCTAATGTAGAGGAAAGCTCTTTAGATATCACAATGAAAGAACCAATCAGATTGAGCAAGCCCTGGGTAAGAGGTTAGGTAGCTGCTTTGGAGAGACAAGGAGTACAACTTACCTATTGTAGACACCCAAATTTGTCCCAACTTTGTCCATGTCCTACAACACCTTGTTAAAACATTATCCTAAACATCATAAGCCATTTTTTTCCTAAATCCCACTCTTAATCCCATTTATCCATTAGCCAATTAATTAAATAAATTTTATTTATTTAATTAATTTCACATGCATATCCCAATCATATCCTATCATCATCCCAATTAATTAAATAAATTTTATTTATTTAATTAATTTCCACATCATATCTTATCCCATCCTATTCATTTACCCAATTAATTAAATAAATTTAATTTATTTAATTAATATCCAACTCATATCCCAACTAATTCAAATATTTTATTTGAATTAAGCCCTCATCTTTCATCACATTCCAACACTTGTCCAGTCAATCATGTGTTACAACTTTTATCTTTCACATGCACAACTAATGGGACCTAATTTTAGTATTTATCTACACAAGCACACCTAAGCCTTATCTTCCCTTGCCACATGTCACATGACTACAATTTCTTGATGTGCAAGGAAACCTAATTTAATCCTATCCATCCATTTCATCTAAAGCCCTAATTGATCCTAGCCATCCATTGGAACCAAGCCAATCCTATAAAGCAAGCCTCTCTTGAGACATTAGAGAAGAAATTAGGAGGGTGACATAAGGAGAATGGAGGATTCTTCTTCATGCAACCTCACTCTGCTAAATTTTCATCTCAAGTCCTCATCCATCATCTTCAATCCATCTAGTTTGCATCCATATCAACGTTATGCTGTGAAATTGAGCAATCAACACAACAAAGCGATCAAACAAATGGAGCTCATCTTGCATCTTCGAGGTATTGAATTATTTGGGTTTAGGTTATGCATTTCAATTGTTTGATCATTTCCATTTATAAATCCAACTTTTTTGATATACATTCTGGCACACCCAGTGGGACTCACGTCCCTGATTAACTCTCTTGTTTGAGTTGTTTTTTTTTTAATTCAAATCTCTTGGAGCATCAATATGTCATTCTTGCAGGTTTTTGTAGCAAAAATTTGTATTTCTCTAACCCTAGTTTTGTTAAATTTTGCAAATTTTGAGGGTAAGCTGTCATAGATTGTGTTCTGGGCAAAAACAGACTACACCATTGCGATCAGGGGGTCATTTCCATGAATTTTGACTATAAATTTGCCTACCTTTGGTGACTGGAAAATTTTGGAAAAAATTTGAAATTTTTTTTTTTAGTTTTTGCAAGCCGTACCATACGGCCTGCGTGAAGTATAGCTATGCAAATCAATTTTTATCTATTCTCCAGGTTTAATATCATATGTTTGCAGGCCCTGGTTTCAATGAGGGTAGGGTTAATGTTATATGTAGCATTTTAAATCTTTGTTGCAGATTTTAGATGTTGCAAGTATTCGCATCTCAGATGTTGACCGTTGCTCGATCCACAACAATCTCTGCTCAATCTTTATTGACCTCTCATAGGCCAGAAAACTCTTGATTACCAAAACCCTAATGTTAACCTGAGATCCTCCTGTCACAGTTTCATTGAAAATCTCTATCGAGTTTCTTTTCATTGTTTGGTTTCGGGTTATTCGATCTATAGGTTTTATGCAATGTTGGTTGATGTAGGCTTTTAATTGCAGATTTAAAACTTTAGCCAAAAGTCCTCTCTACTAATTTCTGTCACTATTAGATCGAATACTAGTTGTCACCTGTAGATTCACTCAATCAACATCTAAATTCCTGTTGCCTTCCCATTTGAAACTCTTGCCGATCTTTGTCAAAATCTCTGAATCTACTTTCATCATCACGAAACAAGCTCTCTATAGTTTGCAAAACCCCTATCAAAATCCTAATCTACGCCTGTTTAGTTGAGCCTACTACCTCTGCTTTTGGTCGATAACCTCAGATCACTGGTTTGTGAAGCTTTTGACTTAACCGTAAAGCATTGTGATCAAGTCGCAGTCTTTTAGGTCCATCGTGTTCTCCCTCTGTGAAACCTTAGTGCCACCCTGCACATTGACTGTGATCTCACCACTAGACCCTCACCTCTCCTACAGATCCATTTTCGCCGCCCCTTCACCTCTTCACACACTTTTCGACGATCTTCACTACCTCATATTAAACATCATCAGTTGGCACAAAACATCATCGGTGGCCACTTTTAAAACCTCCAGCAAACAATATTCACAGTGAGTAGGCCTTGAAGCCTTCAGCAATCTATTCATGGTGGTGTTTAACCCTTCTACGGTGGCCTTTGCATACTTGGTAGATTCCAACAGCCCTTTAGTGGTCTTCAAACTGCAAGGTGCATTTTTTTCCTCGGCAGCATTTAATACTACACACTGGCGTGACTGTGAAACAGCCCACAATGACTGGATCTGTGTAATAGGCCAACAATTTCATCCTCTTACATTTTTCTGCTACAGCATATAGTTCTTACCCCTCAATCACCGTCTATTGATTTAGCGTATAGTTCTGACCTTTTCATTTAGCCTTTTGTTTCATTTTAACTTTTAAATTAGATTTCACTTAGATTTTACTCTGATTTTCATTACGTATCTCATATTAACTTACATTTTAGTTTAGTTTTAAATTCTAATTTTATTTTAGTTTACTTTAGATTCTAATTCTACTTTTAGTTTAGTTTTTAAGTTAGATTCTAACTTTAATTTAGTTTTTAATTTAAATTCTAATTTTAATTTAGTTTTGATTTAGATTCTAATTTAGTTTTTCAATTTAGATTTAGATTTAATTTCTATTACATTAACATTTTAATTTAGTATTAAATTTAACTTTAGTAATAAAATTCAATTTTAATTTTAATTTAGTATCTAATTTAGATTTAGATTTAGATTTTTCATTTAGATCTTAATTTTTTTTTTCTAATTTAGTCTTTAATATTAATTTAAATTTTAATCTAGATTAGCTAAATTAGATCAATTTTTTTACTTTAATGGTTAAATTTTGACATAGTTTAAATCTTTAGTTAAAATAATGAGTTTAACTAGTTCATTTTTCTCCACAACATAGGCATTTTTTTTAATGTTTTAATTAGTCATTCTAGTCATTTTTTTGTTTTTCTTGTCACTAACTTTTTGTTTGCAGCCATATCGCTTGCCAAAGATCAAAATCATTGAAACTACTCACAAGTGGGTTGCAGGTTTTTGCTTGTTAAAGACATATCATTTGAAACTTTTTGCTTGCTTTATCTTGTGGACCTGATCGTGGCTTGTGGCATGTGCCTCATCAACAAACTTGACAACAACTTTCTAGGTGCACTCGACACAACTTTTTCTTTTCTGAACAACTTGTTTGTGAACACATTTGAATTTTGAGCTCCTAAAACGAACATTGTTTGCTATCACATATCGAAAGTGGGCATAAAATGAACAAGTGCTTTCCATTTGGATCTAAAATGAACAAGTGCTTGAATTGTCTTCCACACATTTCATTTTCTAAGGGGAAATTAGCAAGTGCGAGTGTGAATCAAGTGATAGCTCACTTGGTTTGCTTTTGTCATACCCTATCTAGGAGGCCTGCTTGGAGACACACCACTCCAAGGGACGACCTCAATCGAGGCTGAATCGAAAGACACCCTCATTGGGAGTTGGAATCTTGTCACTCTTGGCTAAGCCCCAAAGAACTTTATACCTTTGGGAAGTGAAGGTGAAGGGAGGGTTACCCCTTTCTCCCAGCTGTGTGGCAGGATTTCACTTTCAATTCCATAGTCAACCTTGTGCAATAGATAGCCTAAGACCGAATTGGCCATACCCACTTGACTAGACATTAGGCTTGTGATGTGTTTTCAAGTGCTTGCTTAATCATCACATTCTTCATATTTCAAAATTAAACTTGCTTATGTGTCTTGCGTGAGTGATTCATGTGTGTATATGCATAATCATTTGTTTGAATATTGCCACATCAAGCTATAAACACCAAACACATAAACAAATCAATTTAAACTTTCATCCTACTCACCTTCATCCTAATCAACTTCATCCAAACAATCCACATCATCATCGAATCATAACCAAGCACTTGCCAAAAAGGACTTAAGACTTAAACACTTGTGTGACATCATGTCAACCTTAGAGGACCTCTAAAAACTCCTTCATATGCTTCGCCACATGCATGCAAGCCAATCACCTTTAAAGCAGTGAACATTTCAAAGCATTCAAGAACTAATTCAAATATGTCGAACAAACCAATCCTCACACATACAATACCTCTTGGAAGAAATACAACACCTCATGGCCACTTGTAAAGTCCAACAACCATCCTATCTAGCACCTATCCCATCATATCTATCCACTCATCAACACAATTTGATACCAACTTATTCCATTTCTTCTAATGTTATCCCTTATCCACATCAACACATTTACCAACATCAACAACAAATCATATCACAACAAATCCAAACACCATCCCAACCTCAACAAACTCCACATCAACCTTACATGTCATCATCTTCAACTTCATACCAACCTCATCTATCTACACATCATATCAATGCCACACCAACCTATCAACCTCCACCCCAACATTATCCAATTCCTCATTCTAACAATCCAACACATCACCAAACCCATCCACAAGGCAGCCAAGTGTCATCACAACAAGAACATGTAAGCCCAAATCCACCTTGGCAAAAAGATCAAATGCCCTCAACTTTGAGTTCATCTCAAGATCTTTTATCTACATATCCTACCATTACATCTAGCTACCAAGACTATCAATGGTCTCCCCAACAACCACAAGTGAGCCTAATTCTACCTTTACAACAAGAAGCACATGCAAGTCCAAGTGGTCCCTTGTACATAAATCAAACAAGCCCAAGTTATCCTATGCAAGATCTAATAACCTTTGACAAGGGAGATACCAATCTAGAATGGCCTCCACCATCCAATCCCATGCCAACACATGAGCCAACTAGTCCTATCCCAACACCACCATGTGATCCTACCCCTAGTCCATTGGTCCATCAACCTTCCAAACCACCAAGCCCTCCATCACCTTTATCACCATGTCATTCTAATCCTTCACCAAAGGATGCGGCTGAGATAGTTTTACAAAGGATGCTTGAAGCAAAACTCATTGAACTTCCCCCCATCAACCCATGTGAAGAAAGTCCATATGATGAACATGATTATTGTGCATACCATAGAACCAAAGGCCACAATACAAATCAATGCCCAATATTTGTTCCAATTGTTTACAAGGTGTACCTACCTATAATGGGAAATCATGCCACATCATCCCAATCCTGTGTGTCACCCCCATCTAGTCCAAATCCTAATCCACCCAATTCAACTAGCCCCCAACCTAATCCTAGTCCTAAGCCTGCAACATCATCCACTATTATTGCTCATCCATTATATTGCCCATCTACACATACCCTTGCGAAGGATGTGATCCATTGGCTACTAGCTAGGAATAAACTACCTCCATGTCAAACACCCATTCATGAGCCTACCAAAGAACTTCCAAAGGTCATGTCCAAGCCTATAATCCCATCATGTGGTCCACCTATCCTTGCGCCTATCCAAGAGCCCTCAATTAACATTCTTAATCCTTCATGCCCTCATGTCGATAACCATCAAGAGCCTATCCAAGAGTCATCCAATTCCATTCAAGCAACTCAAGAGGTATGTCAAGAGTTTAATCCTAAGCATGTGGAAACATTAAGCCCTAGTCCAACTCAAGATCAATACACTTTCATGCAACCCATCCATAACATTTACCTTCTTTATGATCAAGATAATACCTATGAAGAAGCTATCCATGAGCACCTTGATCCTATCCATAATCCTATATCTATCCATGAGCGAGATATCAAAATTGCTCCTAGTCATCCGCCATCTAGCCCTATCCACAATGAGCAAACATCCAATTGTCATGATGAGACACTTGCCCCCCAAGTAAGCGTAAAAGATCAAACAAATAACTTGGATCTTAGTGAACACAATTCTAATCAAGATCCTAATGATCCTCCTTCCACATCCACCATCGATTCCACTTCAAGTCCACCATCATGTCCTATTGGTCTTACCACCCTTATACATGAATGTTCTTCCTTAGGACAACAGCAACCTTTATCCACTTCACCTTCTCCATCCAATAAAGAACTCAAGTCTAGTTCCCAAAACACATCTAGTCCCATAGTCAATCACATCCTCCAAAACATGAACTACCAAGGTAAAGGCCTAGGCCTTTATGAACAAGGTATTTTGGAGCCAAACCATGTCAAAGTTCCTCCATGCTCATATGGCCTTGGATACACACCCCAAGGTAAACAAGGCCAAGATGTTGGTAATCCCTCCATCCATCCTATGTCCACTTTCCATTGCACCCCCCATCATCTACCCAAAACATATGTTGCCATTCCAACTCCATCACCTTATAAATGTCAAAAGCATGTGACCGTATACCTTCCGCCATCTAATTTGCCTCCACTTTTACCAACTCCAAATATCCCTCCATACACCTTGCCACCATTGCTTCCAATGCCTAACATACCTATCATTCATAAGTATCCTTACATCCCTAATCATGGCCAACAAAAGCACACATCGTCTAAGCATAAAGCTTCCAATCATTCCATCCACTCCACCCAACCGATGGGATTCGAAAGAAAAAATTTTGATGCCTCTACCTATAAAGCTAAAAATCCTAAAGGTCTTCATACCTTAGGACATAAAGAATCAAACTCAAAGCAAAGTTTATCTAAGAAGCCATCCAAACCCTTACCTCCAAAAGCAAAGCCCAAAAGCAAAATGGTTTGGGTTCCTAAGCAAAAAGCTAGCACAACGAATGAGGCATCCTCATCCACATCTCAAGTATCCCAATCACCTATCTCCATCCAAGAGCCTATATCCATCCAAAACTTCCATTCCCTTCAAAAATCCCACAAGCAAAGCAAAAGCACTAAAAATACTAAATCTATGTGGGTTCCTAAATCACTTCATCAACCATCTCCTAAGCAAACATCTCCATTGCTTCCTACACCACCATCCAATCAAAAGCTTCAATGTTTATCACAGTGTGTGCAACATTGGTCATGGTTCCCTTCCATTCTGTAGCACCTCCACATAACTACATCCATTATCCTGCATATCTCCCCCATGCTATCCCTATGGTCCATGCTTTAGCATAAACTTTTCATCCATCTTCATTCCATAAGCCTATATAAATCCACACCATAAGCCACTAGCCTACTCTATCATAATTCCACATCATAATCCACTATCTACCTAATCCATCTCGCTTCCACACAATCCCTTATCAACATCTATGAGCATAATGACATGGTCCATGCGATGACATTCATCTCTAACGGGACTACCAACATCCATCAAACTAGCCACTTGAGTCCCTCCTATCCATTACCATGGTGAAAACCTGGCAAACAGGTGCCATGTGTAATTGTCATCCCATCCAAAAAAGAAAAAAAAAACAAAAAAGTAAAAAAAAAAATCAAAAAAGTAAAGAGAAATCCCTTCGTCCAATGGTGAAATCCTGGTAAACAGGCACCTTGGATAAGTACCATGATGAAAACCTAGCAAACAGGCGTCATGTGTAGGTTGACCTTCTATGTCACTTACACTTGGGGGCACATTGTCTCATCCAACCTATCCATTTCCAAACTATCTATCCCATTATATCATTTTCTATCCTATCATGTCCTACCATTACCATACCATCCTACCATCCTTAGCCATTACATAAACATGCCTATCCTATTGAACCCATTTATCTATCCTCCTCCTTTTGATCTTGATGAAGACATAGGGGCACAATGTTGAAACATGTTTGGATATCTCTTGACATACCTTCTTTCCAAACCAAGTCCTATCCATTGACATTTTATCCATCCCATTTAAACTAATCCATCATGTCATCCAATTGTCATGAGCCTTGTCATGTAAAACCCTAAGTCTACCACCTAGAATGGGGCAAGTTATTCTTCCTATGCAACATAGCCTTTGGAGATCACATTCTAGCTCACTTATGATCCACCCACTATGGCATATCCTTATCACGAGCTTTCCATCTTATAGCTTATCCCCATCCATTTATCATGAGCTTTCCACTATAGCCTACCTATCAGTTTATCATGAGGCATGCATCCATCCCTTATATGGGTTATCCTCTTATCTATCCATCTATCATGAGCCTTTCATCCCCTTTACTATGAGCCCATCCATTCATCCATCCTTGCACCTAGACTCGGTTTTCCCTTGTCATTGGTATCTAGCACAAAGGCTACCCAAATTGTAAATCCATTGACATCCCAAAATATCCCCAAAAGAAAAAAAAATCAAAATATTCTCAAAAAAATCCAAAAAATTAAATATCCAACAAAAAAATCCAAGCAATAAAACCAATCACATCATCCAAATCAATCCACTCCATCAACATTCAATCAAAATCAAAATCATCATCATCAATTGTTCCTATCAATAACATTCATTCATCCATTTCAATCAATCACTTCTTCCAGCCATATCAATCAAATCAATCTAAGCAATGATCTTAAATCCAAGTCACATTAATCCATATCAAGCAAGATAATCAATCAAGGAACATTATCCAATCAAATCAACAAGTTTTTGATCCTAATCTTGTCATGAGCCCAATCAATCATTATCAATCATCATCAATGGGATATAGCATTCCCACATCCTTGTGTTGATCTAGGGATATAGCTTTCCCTGCAATGACAACACTATCTATCAAACAAAACAAACAATCAACCATTGGTTTATGACTTGACAAGGGCAATACCTTGTTCATTTTACATCCTTTGAGCACACTGTGAACACTTGCTTATGCTTAGATTGAGTGGACACTCTAATCATCACACCATCAATACCATCATTCAAAACAATCCAATCATAAAAACAATCAAGCCAACAATAGCAAACATCAACACCAAAGCAAATCAACTCAATCACATCTAATCCAATCAGATCAAATCCAATCACTTCAAAAAATCAAAAGTAGCTCAATCCACCACATATCATCCCATCATCAACACTTCATCAAATCAATCTAATTAGCATTTCATCCAATCAAATCATTCCAAACAATGATCCAAATGCAAGTCAATCCTTAATCCATACCAATCAAGTTAATCAATCAAGCCAAATTATCCAAACACAATCAATGGTCTTGATCCTAGCCTTGTTGTAAGCCAAATCAATCAATCAACTAGCCAACCAACTTAGCAAACAACCTTGTGTTGATCTAGGGATATAGCTTTCCTCACAATGACAACACTCTCAACTATCAACAATCAAACAATCAATCATTGGTTTACAGCTTGACAGGGGCAATACCTTGTTTGTTTTTGAATCATTTGTGCATGCATGCTTGCTTGCTTGTGTGTGTTATCATTTTATCTTGCATTTGTATCACATTGGTAATCATTCCAACTAATATTCATATCTTGTGTATGTTGGAATAGCTTTTTGCACTATCCTTTGCATCTAAGGTCATATTATACCTTTTGTGCATTAGGACTTCAATGCTCTAAGTTTACTTCCTCATATGTCAGAAAAGGTTGTATTACGCTGGGGCATGAGACATAACGTCACCCTGGATCCTTATACCTTGGTGCATAACGTCTAGTGCTATATCAAACATCATGGTTGCTCACCTTCCTTGCAGCATAACACATCATCCATTTCTTCTATCCATTCCCTTATCTTTCTTTTGTAGCCAAGCTATTTCATTTCGAGAGCATACCCGTGTTTGTCCAACCCACCTATCCTCTTGAGGGGGCATCACCAACATATCCAATCATCACCATCATCATCATCAGCATCCCTATCAATTATCCATACCTTAACTTCTTTGAAATGATGTTACTCGACATAAACCTCATCATCTTGAACATCATCTCAAAGAGGGGCAAAATGTAGACACCCAAATTTGTCCCAACTTTGTCCATGTCCTACAACACCTTGTTAAAATATTATCCTAAACATCATAAGCCATTTTTGTCCTAAATCCCACTCTTAATCCCATTTATCCATTAGCCAATTAATTAAATAAATTTTATTTATTTAATTAAAATCCCATCTTAATCCCATCCTTATCCCACTTAGCCAATTAATTAAATAAATTTTATTTATTTAATTAATTTCACATGCATATCCCAATCTTATCCTATCCTCATCCCTATTAATTAAATAAATTTTATTTATTTAATTAATTTCCACATCATATCTTATCCCATCCTATTCATTTACCCAATTAATTAAATAAATTTAATTTATTTAATTAATATCCAACTCATATCCCAACTAATTCAAATATTTTTTTGAATTAAGCCCTCATCTTTCATCACCTTCCAACACTTGTCCAGTCAATCACGTGTTACAACTTTTATCTTTCACATGCACAACTAATGGGACCTAATTTTAGTATTTATCTACACAAGCACACCTAAGCCTTATCTTCCCTTGCCACATGTCACATGACTACAATTTCTTGATGTGCAAGGAAACCTAACTTAATCCTATCCATCCATTTCATCTAAAGCCCTAATTGATCCTAGCCATCCATTGGAATCAAGCCAATCCTATAAAGCAAGCCTCTCTTGAGACATTAGAGAAGAAATTAGGAGGGTGACATTAGGAGATTGGAGGATTCTTCTTCATGCAACCTCACTCTGCTAAATTTTCATCTCAAGTCCTCATCCATCATCTTCAATCCATCTAGCTTGCATCCATATCAACGTTATGCTGCGGAATTGAGCAATCAACACAACAAAGCGATCAAACCAATGGAGCTCATCTTGCATCTTCGAGGTATTGAATTATTTGGGTTTAGGTTATGCATTTCAATTGTTTGATCATTTCCATTTATAAATCCAAATGTTTCGATATACACCTATACTGCATTAGAATCGGATAAGGACTTCAGAGGTGAGGAGGATGAACCAAGGAACGTCACAGATGAGGCAGAGCCAGTTGAGAAGCAGAAGTTAGCTAATGAAGAACATATATCTTTGGCAGAAAAAGTAAAGAAAGTTAAGAAGCCATCTACAAGGCCTTCAAAGAAAGACCAGCCTCCTTCCATCAAGACAAGGGCCTCCAAGAAAAGAGATATGCCAAGCGGCCCTAGGGAAGGTTCTAAGACCAATAAAGTTAAGGTGAAAGAGGTAACTAAGGATGATGCTGCAATACAAGAAGATACTAATTTGCCAACCTCCCCATCTAGTGCTGCTCCAAGTGTAAGCATGGCTACCTCAACCTCTGTAGCTTCTACTACTACTTCTTCCTCTACTACTTCTACTACTGCTGCAACCACTTCACCCATGACCTCAGCTGCCATTGTCCAAGAAACATCCCCTGCTACCACCTCTCTTACCTCCACCATTTCAACTATTTCCTTCTCATTGGCAATATCTTCCAATGCCCCTAGAAGTCCTATTTCCTCCACTACTACTACTTCATGTCCTTCTACTACTACTACACCTTCACTTTCTACTTCTTCCACTCAATTATCCACCCCAGCAACATTGCCTCCTATTTCCACCATTCTTTCACCTTCTCTTCCTCTACCTTCACTACCTTTTCCTTCACCCCTTGTCATCTCTTCTACCTTGTCAGTAGTATTAGCTAATCTAACACAGACCAACGTGCCTACACCACCCATATCCTTTGCAGTTCCTATTTCACAAATGCTTGCAGATTCAACCTCTTTGGTCATACCTCTGCTTCCTGGAATTGATAAAGTATGTGCAGAATTAGGTTTGCAAGAGCCTGAAGCAGAATTATTACCTGGGGTAGAGAAAGATGTATTGATGGAAGTAAGTAATGAAGTTCCAAATGAACCTCTAACCGAGACAGTCAATGTTGAAATCATTAACATATCCAATAGCCCTCTAGAGAAAGGTCAAACAGAGGAAGTTTTCAAGGTAGCCCAAGAAAATATAATGATAAATTGGAGAAACTTGGCCAAAGAAGGAGAGAAGGAAGAGGAGATGAGTACAGATAAAGATGAAGAACCAAAGCGAGAGCAAGACCCACTTAAAGAACTAGCTAAAACTAATGATGGTAAAGCCACTAAATTGAATAAACCTTCAGCACCCAAATGGTTGCAAAGCAGAGTGGCATATCCTGAGCCACAAGTAGAGATAATGCAGCTAGATTTGAGTAATATCTTGTCACAAGCCCAAAGGCCCAAGAAGCAAAAGAAGGCAAAGATACAGTCTAGAATCTATAAGGATGAATCAGGATCTAGAATTGTAGAGATAGTTGTCTCGCCGGTAGATGAAGCTAAAGAACAAGTCAAAGCAGAAGATTATGTACTTTCCACAGTTGATTTGGGACCCACCACTCATGTTCAAAGAGTGGATGACTTTAAAGGATCTATTACTTCAATTTTGGAACAATTAGACAAAGATGAGATGTCCAAGAAGGAGTTAAAACAACAAAATGAAGAACTCTGCACTTGTCTCCAGTTTCTAGTCAAGCCAGTCGATGCAGGAGGAGATACAAGGATAGTGCCCACTTTCATGTCTACTGATGAAATGGCAAGACTAGGCAAGGTAATGACCATGTCCCAAGGTACTAAAAATTGGTTGTTTAGAGTTTTTGAAAATGAATGCAAGACTATCGATGCCTTTGCTCAAGCACACAAGAAGCTGGTTGAACTTCATAAAAAATGGAAAGATCTGCACGAAGAATGTGACTCCTTTGATGAATATTACTCTCATATGTTTCCATGGATAAAGAGCATCAGGGATTTGCCTGCCCAGACTTTGCTAGTAGAAAATATTCTAACTGGGGATAAGTTGTCCAAAGCCATTGAATGGTATCAATAGCTACTTTTGAGGAAAGAAACTTTCGAAAACATAAAGGAAGCATATAATCTAGTAGATGAGGAGTTGTGGTCTATTATATATGATATCAATGATTCTTTGAAGGATTGCCTAGAAACATCCTATAATGACTATGCCCCTTATGATATCGAGAAGTGTAAAAAAAAATTACATAAGGTAATTTTTCAAAGTACCGAGCTCAGTATGGAAGATAGGTTGGATAAGGTAAGTGACGTCAAAGCTGAATTCAAAGCATTCCATAAGGCTGGGGCAGAGATAGAAAAGATATACAATAGATTTAGCCAGGAACGGGAGATGTTCAATTATCAGATCAATCATTTGAAGAATCCAGATCCCTCAGAGATCAATCCTAGGCTCGAGGCATGGCTAACCTACTGCAATAAGCTGGCTGATGAAAGCAAAATTAATTTAGATGAAGAGTCTTGATATTATATTGAATATTTTAAGAATGTAATCCCATCATAATTGTAAATTGTTGTATTCAGGGTAGCATGTGACTCTATTTTATCTTTTCTATGCTTTAAAAATGTTCTTTTCTATTAACATATCGAGTTGGCTAGTCAAATTGACTAGATTCAATGTATCTGGAGGCTATTTTTCATCTTTTTCATAAAAGAAAAAGTGTAATCCGAGAATTGATATGATCTGTTGTGCTGGCACTTATTGATGTAATCTAGATCGTCGATGTTGAGTTAATCTCCACCATTCATTTGAAAACTCGGTATGTTGCTTTCCTATATAAAGGGCTACCATTTCCACTTTTTGTAAAGAGAGATTTTGATACTGAATTGTTGACACTCTGCCATTTGAAGTAATGCAAAGCAAATTTCTACAATTATCTTGAGAATTTGTATCTTGTATTGGCTCATTTTGGTTTTCATGGTTTGCTTCTTGCTCTCCCATATTTAGTTAGTTGTGCTTTATAATGTTCATGGTTTGCTGAAAGTATTTGATGAATGCTCTAGTCCATACTTTTGGTTATTTGTTGAGGGTAAATAGCCGTCTAAATTTAGTTTGGACTTATTAGTTGTGTTTAGTTTAATTGCATTTCGTGAGTTAAATTGCACCAGTCATTGGGTATTTAATGAATGAATGTAATCTAAAAATCTTTAGATTTCCATTGAAGATAGCATCATTTTCTGCAGTACTGTAACACCCATTTTAGTTTGGTAACTCAGAAAATTGGTTAAGTTTTAGAGCATTTGTCTACTTAAAGTAGAATCTATGCATTGTGAAATTCACTTAGGATTCCTCTAAAACCCTATACCTTTTGTATTTTCTTTAAAAAACCTTGTTTAGATTAGGAATTTTAGCAGTATTTTACATTGTTTATCAGCTAAAATCTTGAAGGGTTTATATGTATTTATTATTCCAACTCAAAGATCTATAGATTGCATGTAAGACCCCTTGTAGGCATAGCTAGAACATACCAATTGAGAGATTCCAAGCAAGCTAAGACCTAGCTATATTATCCTTGGAGTAGTCTTACCTAGGGTAGGATACTTTTCAAGAGAGGTGTGAAACCAACAATCACACCTATGTTGCTACATGCTAAAACACACATCAACACTCCCAAGGGTCTTAGATCAACCCTTGTACTTGTCCTTAACCCCTTTCTGATCTCCTTTTGGTCCTCTTTTCATACACCTTGCCATGATAGTGAGAGCATCCCCTGAACTATCTGCGTTTTTCTTCCTCAATTCATGTGACAACAGAACTAAAATAAGAGCATCCAACTTTGGATCTGTGAGGTTAGCAGTGATAGCCAAAATAACATTCTACCATGACTCAGGCAAAGAACAGAGAAGAAATATACATTTATCTTCCTCATTCACCTCCACATCTACAGATGCTAGTTGACTCAATAACAAATTAAATGAATTCAAATGCTCTGCAACTGATTCACCCTCTTTCATTTTCATGGAAAATAACTTACACTTTAAATAAAGTTTATTTACCATACTCTTGGATTGGTAGATCTCCCCCAGACACTTCCACAAGCTATGTGCGGACTTCTCACTCGCAACATTCAGTAGAACATAATCTGCAAGACACAGCCAGATTGTACCTCATGCCTTTTTTTATCTAGTCTTTCCCACTCATTAGGTCAACATCATCAGGTTTCTTCTCTTTCATAATAGTCAACCACTGGTTTATTTCTTCTAGCAAATCCTCCATTTTCATCTTCCACTATTCATACCCTGTGCCATTGAACTTTTCGATGTCCAACTAAGAGGTAGAAGCAACAATTGATGAAGCCATGATATCTACACAAGATCTGCAAACAAACAACAACCAAATCTCCCACTATAGCTAAAAAACCTTCACACTACCACCCAAGAATCAAAACTGGCTAGGATCTAATACCAAATGGTAGAAATGAAGGTGCAAACTGCACAACAAAAATATGACTCATACCTTATTTATGTGCTTTAAACAATGTAGAATCAATGGAGACTACAATAGAAATTAAAACCCATTACACATAAATAACATGCATTAAGAACTGAACACATAACACAATATGTAACATGGAGAAAAACCCTTTCAAATAAAAAACTCCACCAAGAAAAGAGGCTCCACATTGTATTATCTTCGAATATGACATTACAATACATGCACTTCCTCTGTTTCTTTACTCTTCAATTCAACGACACCTGTTACTTTCTAATATGATAAAAATGTAGTACAAATATCCTTATAAAAGGGGGTTTCCCTAGTGATCCCACATTGCAGACAAGTGAGCATCGTGTATTGGATATAAACATACGGCTAAAACAAGATCACTACTGGTGAATCCTTTCATCTCTTATGAGTGATTTACAATCAATATTTGGAGTAATTAATTACATAAGATTTACAAGGTTGATGGTACCTTAATCATAACACAACCAAGGATGTAATCAAGTTCTTAGAGGATAACATCATCACAAGGTTTGGAGTTCCTTTGCACTGGTATGTGATAATGGACCTACCTTTTCCTCTTTAAAATTTTCAAATTGGGCATTTGAATATGGAATAACATTATAATTTTCATCTAATTATTATCCCTAGGGAAATGGATTAGTAGAGTCTACTAACAATAACTTATTAAATATCATTAAGAAATTGGTAGAGAAAAATCCCAGGGAGTGAAACACACTGTTGAAATATGCATTATGGGTAGATAGGACTAGAGTGAAGCCTGCCTTAGGTAGCTCTCCCTATCAACTAGTTTATGGAATGGATCCAATCTTGCTTGTAAATTTAAAGATCCCTACCCTGTAATTCACTTAGGAATATCGAGGCCTAGAGGACAAAATGGAAGTTCATCTATTATAGTTGTTACACTTAGAAGAGAAGAGGGATTGTGCAATCGATCACTTCTCTAAGCATCAGGGCATTGTCAAACATTAGTTTGACAAGAGGGCCAAAGTCAAAGCATTTAGAATATCTGATCTTGTCTTATCTTGGGATAAAGCCCATGAAAAGAAAGGAGACCATGGAAAATTTGATAAATTATGGACATGTCCCTTTCAAGTAGCTAAAATTTTAGGATATAGTACATATAGACTAAAAACCTTAATAGGAGAGGATGTTCCATTGCCTGTCAATGGAAAATTCCTAAAACACTATTTCCAAGCCTAATCCAAGAGGTATAAAATTTGTATATATGTATAGTTGCTTGTACAGTTGGTTGTGTGTTTTCTCTCATTTTGTTTTGTTTGGTTGAGTCTATGTTTTGGTTGGGTGGGATGTTGGGCACCTTTCCACTTTAGAAAGCAATAGAAATTCTGGAATTTAGGAAAGAATACCAAATCCTTACATAGGTTGTGACTTCTATAGGCCCAGGTGTGCTATTTTATTCTGTGAAATCATATTCACCAATCAAAACAATGGTTATCCAAGGAATCACAAATGAACACACTTAAATTTCCTAGGATTGGTTGAAAGTGTTGGTATCTACATTAAGTGAAAAATCTAAAGGTTTTCCTTTGCTACCACTATAATTCGTAGCCTAGCAATAGGTTTCATTACTATGCAAACAATGAGCTGAAATGATATATCTTACACAAAAGAGAAAATATTGAAAATCAAAAGAAAGATAATTTATTCTCTCAAGGTCATCTAAATAACCCTACTGGGGCTATGGGCACCTGACTAGCAGTGGGGCTCTATTTAGGGGAATTATAGGCAATAACCTTGCCGAGGCTATGGACATCTGACTGGCAGCAAGGTTTTATCCAAGTTTGGCTTAAAAGATTAAATCAAACTATGTAGATTAATGCTAATTACTATTTTTTTCAACCTCTCCAATAGGAAGGAAATGAATCAATGCACACACTTGCATTCCTCCCTATAATCTAGTTTCATTGGTGAAAATGATCTCATCTGATCTAGTCTTCATATCTAGATGCAGTGGAAGTTAGAAATTCTATGCCTATATTTGCTTTTCTTTCTTAAAATGGCTAGAATTTGGTGGTTTTATTTGGTGGCAAGTTGTTGTGTGGTCTTACAACACGTCCCATTTTGCCTTAGCAAAATAAGAACCCAAACTTTTGCTTTGTTTTGCTTGTGTGTTTTCCCTTGTTTGGGCAATTTGGTAAAATGTCATGTCCTGATCTTCTCAAAATTCAAGGTCTAAATTTTTCTGTGAAATGGTAACCAATGGATAGAGGATGCAATTTAGAGCAATTTTTGCTTTTGAACCACATTGAAATTTGAGAAAATGAAGAAGTTATACATGGTCAAAGTTTGGTCAACTGGGTTGAAAATCCTTGTCACCTGTCAAAAAAATCCACGTGGACTAATTAAAAATCCACCGGAATGTCCCGTACTCCATTTGGTAGCTTTTCACCCTTCTGTGTCTTTATCAAGAGTTCTGCGAAATGGTGGAATGACCCCAAATCGCTCTAGGTGGCATTTAATAGTCCCCTTAACTGATAAAAGCTTGAACTCCACCATGTGTCATCATTCTGCACTTTTGCAGGCCTTTTTGGGGTCCACCACAGAAGTTTGGTAGAATGGAAGAATGCTCAAAAATGTGCCACGTAAGCACCTTTAGAGTTCACCATAGCATATGTAATCCCACAATTAACCGCTTGTTAGCTTTTTCGTGATTCTACAGGTGAGCTCTAACCCTCTATAGTACATTTAATGTAACGGCAGAAAGCTTTAAAATGTGCCACATGAACACCGCCCCCCTGTAGGGACTTAGCTAAGAGACTTTCCATTTGGAACCTTTTCTATAGTTCCACGGGAAAATTCTTCACTATTATTATTTGCTCCGCAAAATGGTAGAAACCAGTAAGAGGGCACCATGTGTAGGCAAATGGTTGCATAAGGCAAGGGCAATTTTTTTAAAAGGAAAATTTGGCCACGTGTCTTATCTATGCGCCCATGCTCAAGAATATTAAGTACAAAAACATTTCGCAATCTATTAGGCATCCACATGGCACCTTTCCGCGGTTCCATGGGATGGTTTAACCCTTTCATATTGTGCTCTGCAGAATGGTGGAAAGCTTGAAAAGTTGCTGTGTAAGCACCGGCAAGACTCGTAATCACTTACTCAAACCAAAGGCCATCCACATGGCATCATTCTGCAGTTCCACATAAATGCTTTGCCCTTTATAATTTGCTTCCATGGAATGGCAGAAAATGTTCATTTGATTGTCAAATTTCTGGTGATAAATTGTAAAGTGTCATCCTAATATTTTCGCATGGGTATTTTTATTTACGTGGACATTTTGTGAATTTTGAATGCCCATATCCAGAGCGAATGACTTTGTGCCATGTGTCCAACCCATAGACTTTTCAAAGTGAATATTCTACATGGGGATATTCTATGATGTAGATTTTTTTGTATATCCATCTATATCCAAGCCTTCTCATGCATGTAATGTTATGCATGATTCATATAGAATTATCAAATGGAAAATTATTCAAGTATTTAAATTAATAATGCAAAAAGATCAAGTGACCTAAAGCGACTTGCGGTATAATTTTCACAGGTAAAGGTTGAAGTTTAAAGATTAATACAATCTCGAATTAAACTTTATATGTCTAAGATTCACAGGTAAACATGCAAAACCCATAAAGAAAAAAGAACTCTAGAGTGCTAATGATAAAAGATTTATCAAAGGTAGAAGAGGATTCATCAACATGTGAAGAGGAGGATAGAATATTCTCAAAGATGTTTAGGCAAAGATACTGGAGAATATTCCATTTTGCCAGTTGTATTCCACATAATGGTTGCCAACTGGTAATCATGTGCCACAAATCTTAACCATTGTTTATTCTGAATGAGATCTTGATCGTTGGATCATTGTAACTGATCTAGACCTTGCTTTATAAAAGGACCATAACCTCTCTTTTGAAAGGGGAGATTGAATTGTTGAAGCTAAGGGAGACTAAATTGTTAAAATTCTAAGCGCTAAGTTTGTGATTTTTACAACTTTGTGAATTCTCTCTCAAGGTTCTCTCTCAAGATCAATGTAAATGTATATGTTCTTTGCATACTTAATGAAAATGGAGCCACAGATTACTTCCTGATCATATATCCTACGTAATATTCCTATTGGTTTCTGATGTGTAATTGTGAATTGTTGCGTTCTTTTGAAGTGCATTCAATTAATTGCGTATTGTCATCAACTATCCTTTGAAGATTTGTACTGACCATGTGTAGCTGTAGAACATCCTAGTGAATTATGGTTTGGTTTTGCTTCTTTTCATTATAGTATCATAATATGTATGTGGATCATTGACCAAAACTTGATAATTTTGGGATTTCATTCATAATAATTTTTTTAATTTCAATTTATAAATAATCATAAATAATTGCAAATCATGACAAATCATAAGAAAATATTGTAAGTACATGTTGAATTGGTAGAAATAATGACATATCTAGAGCATACAAGGTAAGAATTGCAAATCATAGTGAATATCATGCAAATAATGGCAAATAAAAGTAAATTGAATGCTTTAATGCACATTCTTTGATCAAATTTAAGGTGCAGAAGCAAAGATTAATTCAGATAGAGATAATATTAGAAGAACTAATCAAAATTGGAAATATATTTATAATTAGTCCAAATCAGGGACGGATTCAAGAGAATTACTCAGAGTTAGGATCAAATTCATATTAATTTGCACAAATCCTAGCTAAATATTGTAAGATTTAACATAATTGTCAAGGATATATGCAGATCAGGTATCATATATGGGATATTCGTGAGTATTGATAGATTTTATGGAAATTATGAAAAAAAGCATGTAAGGCCCCAACATGATTAACATAAAGACACATCAACCCTGGGTGATGATCGGATAGTCAAGACTTGACTCACGAAGACTTGGGATTATGAATCCATTCAGAATTCATCATATCTTTCAAGATAAATAAAGGTTTGTTGTGAACTTTTATTTTTGTTTTTGTGACTAACAAACACATCAACAAGACCAAATGATGGAAACCAAGGTCATGTTTAGAGGAACTTTTCTTTGAATGCTCACATGATGGACCTTAAAATATGGTCCACATCCTTTACCTAAAATTATTGAATGGTCATGGAAATCCACTAATGAAGATCAATGAACTTAGGCCAATTTTTTTGAAATTTGCTAATAAGAGTGCAACTAATCAAAAAAGCCTCTTGCTCAACAATGTCTAAGTCCATAATGATTTATATGCTACAAATTAAGCTTGTGGCATTAGATAGGTCTTAGTCACCTATTTTGAGGAATCCTTTAGGAAGTTTTCAAGGCTAGGGCTCATAAAGGAGCCCATACACTTGAAGCCAAGATAGATTTTTTAGAGAGATTATAATCACCATCCTAGCAAGAAAAACTAGTATCTTTTTCAAAGGCAGAGGAGCTACTATCACATGACCCAAAATACTCATGTATTTTGTCTTCTAAACATAAATTTAGCACACCCATGGAAGAACAACCTTAGAGTATAGGAGCTCGTGCACTAGCTTTAGATGGAGAGGTAAAAATCAAAGATAATTCCCTATCCTCCAACATCAGGCCATTAAGACCATATATGGCCCTATTCACCTCCACTATGGCCTATAATTTGATGAGTGCATATCCTTTTGACCATAGATTCTCTTGATATCTAGGGATGTAGATGTGAATGACATTGTTGAATTTATTTTTGCACATATTTGTTAAATCATCTTCATCCTTCAGGTGAGGAATATTTGATAGAAATAGTGAGAAGCTTCCATTTCAGTTTTTTACATGTATGGGAGATCAATAGGCATCACAACTTGGCCGTTCTTTATTCTTCACACTTAGAATCTTGTTGATCATTAAATGTACTCATGGTTAATGGTAGACATTACTTCACTGATTTGAAGTTAAATCTCAATCAAAGTTGTAGATCTCATGATGTCACTTTGTAAAGAAATAATAATACACATAATCAAAATAATCTCAATATTCCCCCTTTTTAAAAGCATACCACAACATAGATAATCATTTAGAAATTCTTTCTTGGTCCATTTTAGACCCTTCTAATGTCATACTACTTTTTTGAGTAGGATATTGCATTTATTATTGGGAATTTTTTCTTGCCATGCTTGTAGGCATTTTTGTTGCCTTTTAAATGGATTGAAAATTTATAATCCACCAATAATTCAATTGGGTAGTTTCAATGCCCTTATACAAAATGAATTCTTGCAGAACATCTACGTATCTCTTAATGAGTTAGATAGCAAGGATATGACTCTTGACTCTCGCCAATGAATTTTGTCTCCTAGAATTTTTGAGGTCTAACAAATCTTACAAAAAATACTTTGTACAAGAAAATTGACAAATATTTTTGGGTTTATACATTCTCTATTTGTAAGACATGGTTTTTTTGGTTTTTTTCTCTTTGTTGTTTGTCATGTAATATGGCCAACAAGTCACTTTTTATGCAGTAATCAAGATGTGGGTCATGGTGGTATTGTCACCTTTATATCTCCTAAATGATAGCAATATTTAGTTGACTAGGCATGTGATCCCACCAACAAAGCTTTATGGGCCCTTTTCAACATTGATAATCAATTTGGAGTTATTAATGTTTATGCTTCTAATGATGTTGTTGAAAGATCTCCCCTCTAGAGATGGATCACTAATTCAATTCCTACTATGACTTGGGTGTTGTTTAGATATTTTAATATGGTTGAAATGGCTTGTGATAAATGTGGTTTTTTGCCTGACATGAAAAACTAGTGAAAGAGAGTTATGGTACTACATACACAATAAATTGGGGATTTTTTATCTCAATCTTGGCTCCCATCAAGATCATATGTTGTGGTATATGTAGAGTAATCCTAGGGCCAAATATGATAAAGTTTACAAATTTCTTGATAAAACAATTTTGTTAGCATAATTTTTCTTTTCATTTTCCAATTGTTTGCTCCTGCTAGTGGAGCCTCTATTGGACCTTGTCCTTTCAAATCACTTTTTGAATGATAATTTTCTACACCTAAGGATAAAATACTTAGTTCTTTCTTAATATGTCCATGATAACACATCAACCCATGTTGGCCCACATTTGACATGTTTTGAAATTAGATCCATGTCCCACATAACAGATAGTTTGGGTTGATTGGTGGAATGGTGCTCTCAAATTCACCTCTTGCTTCCTCTATATTTATTGCCACCAACTATCTAGGTTTCACCACCACTCATATGAGGCTACCACCTTAGAGCTCCACCAAGACATGATGATGAAGGGGGTAAATCATAAAACACACAATAATAGAAATTGAACACAGAGAATAGAACTTTCTTTTATTGATCTAGGCAACTCATTACATTATAGAAGCTTAATTACAATCAAAGGAATTAGTCCTCTACAGGCTGTAACACACTACAGCTACCATCACCAGGCTCTGGAATCTTCCGCCTTCTGTAACCTCCAAATCAGCTAGGGTTTCTATTTTCCTGCCTATTCTTGACTCTACACTTGCCCCCTTAACTCTCCTCCTACCCAGGGTTCCCAAAAATGGTTATTAATAGCCTTTTTGGCGGCCAACAACCTAATTTTGAATTTTGCATCTCCCTCCAAAAATAGGTCAACTTCTGGGAGCCATAACTTTTGATCCAGGACTCTGATTGACGAACCGTTTTATGCATCGGAAAGCTCGCGGAGTGCTCTACGTGCGAAGAACTAGCTCTGCCAGTTTCAGCCACTTTCGGGCTAGTACGGGGCCATTTAGTGCCTCAAACCTGAGTTTGAATAATTTTCAGGCATTTTTCAGGAAACAGAAACTTTAATATCTTTCAGCTCGCAAATGATCTTCATATGATTCCTTCGCAAATGTCTTATATTTCCATTATGTAACTTCCTGTAAATTTTGACTTCATTCCGTGCCAAAATGCAAACTTTCTAAAAATAGCAGTTTACTATTTTTAGCAGTTTGGGAAAACTGAAAGTTCTACATTATTATTCAAGTGATTATGGGACCAGAACCATAGATTTTGAGAAGAAACGGGTAGAACATCAACAATTTTGAAACACTTTTTTTTTTGGGTGATGCAAGATTTCCCTTACACCACTAGATGCTCCTGTATCAGACACCCAGGGTAATTTGAGAAGTGACCTTGTCACGTCTTAGGTGTTTGTGTGAGGAAAACCCAAACGGTCAACCTCTGCCTTAAACAACCAAGAAGAATCTTGAACAGGCCTTCCTTTCCATTTCACTAGATATTCTTCATATTGCCTATTTCGAGTACTCCTTCCCACATGGCTATCCAAGATCTCTTCTATCTCCTCTATTGAAGTAGATGCCGGAATACTCCACTGCACTTCTGTTGGTCCATCCTCTGTTCCACCTTCATGATATTCTATTAAATCAACAATGTTGAAAATAGGGGAAATGTTGATCCCACTCGGCAACTCTACCTCATATGCATTTCCAGAATCATGCTTCTTCAAGATTCTACATGGTCCAAATTTCTTCATTTTTAATTTATGGTATGTTCCAATAGGGAACCTTTCTTTTCTCAAGTGAACCATGACTTCATCTCCCACTTGGAACTCCTTATACCTCCTCTTTTGATCTGCCTTAGCCTTGTACTGAGTAGTCATATTATTAATGTGCTCTCTCACCTCTTCATGCAAATTCTTCATATGTTCTGCAAAGTCTTCAGCCTCGGCACTTGTCTTTTCTCTCGTATCCAGATTCCTTAACTCTGAAGCATTTCTTGGACTATTGCCATATACAATCTGGAATGGTGATTTACCAGTACTCCTATTGACAGAATTGTTGTAAGCAAATTCTACCTGTGGTAAAATCAAATCCCATCCCTTGGGCTTATCTCCTACCAAGCATCATAGTAGGTTACCCAAACTCCTATTCACCACTTCAGTTTGTCCATCAGTCTGTGGATGGTGTGCAGAACTAAATTTCAAGTCTGTCTTCAACTTCTTCCACAATGTCCTCCACAAATAACCAACAAACTTGGTATCTCGGTCTGAAACTATGCTTTTTGGTAGACCATGTAGTCTCACCACTTCCCTAAAAAATAACTCTGCAATATGAACAACATTATTACTCTTCTTACAAGGAATAAAATGTGCCATTTTTGAGAATCTGTCCACCACCACAAAAATAGAATCATGTCATCTCTGTGTCCTTGGTAAACCAAGAACAAAATCCATACTGATATCATCCCAGGGCTTCTCTGGTATAGGTAATGGGTGATACAACCCTGTATTCTGACTTGTTCCTTTTGCCATCTGACATACTCTGCAACTTTGCACAAACTTCCTCACATCTTGCTGCAACTGTGGCCAATAATAATTTTCACCAACAATTGAAATGGTCTTATCTCAACCAAAGTGTCCAGCCAATCCTCCACTATGCTTCTCTTTAATTAGGTTCTCTCTCATGGAACTCCTCAGAATGCACAACTGGCTTCCTCTAAACAACATGCCATCTTGGATTATGAAATCCAACCATCTTGTCCTGTCTAAAGTAACAGGCTCCAGACAAGCTTTCCAAGCCTCTGCAAAATCTGGATCTTTAGGATACAAACTTTTGAGCTCATCAAACCCAACAACCTCTATCTTCATTTCTGTCAACAAATTTTGCCTTCTGCTCAAGGCATCTGCAACTCTATTGGACTTCCCGCTCCTGTGCTTCAAAATAAAGGTATAACTCTGCAAAAACTCAACCCATTTTAAGTGCCTTTGGTTCAACTTTCCTTGACTATTAAGATACTACAAAGCCTGATGATCAGTATATAAAACAAACTCTTTTGGTAACAAATAATGTCTCCATTTCTTCAAAGCCTGAACTATTGCATAAAATTCCTGATCATAAACAGAATACTTTTTCTTGGCATCATTAAGCTTCTCACTAAAATAGGCAATGGGCTTACCTTCTTGGCTCAAAACAGCTCCTATACCACTACCACTGGCATCACAATCTACTTGAAATACCTTATGGAAATCTGGAAGTGCCAAAATAGGTTGTCCTACAACTTTTTGCTTTAATGTATCAAAGCTCTTGTCTGCCCCTTTAGTCCATCTAAACTCTTTTCTATCCCCTCTCATTGTTTCAGTTAGGGGTGCACAAATGCTACTGAAATTCCTGATAAACTTTCTATAAAAACTTGCCAAACCATGAAATGATCTTACCTCCATTGCACTCCTTGGTGTAGGCCACTCAATGATAGCCTTTACTTTTTCTGGGTCCATCTTAAGACCTTCCTCTAAGACAACAAATCCCAGGTATACCAACTCCTTCTTTGCAAAACTGCATTTCTTCAAATTAATCAACAACTTCTCCTCCCTCAGCTTCTCTAGAACTATTCTGATATGCATCAAATGCTCATCCCAAGTCTTACTAAAAATTAAAATATCATCCAAATAAACAATAACAAAACTTCCCAAAAATTCTTTCAATACATTGTTCATGAGCCGCATGAATGTACTCGGTGCATTGGTTAGCTCAAATGGCATGACTAACCACTCATACAAACCTTCCTTTGTCTTGAAGGCTGTCTTCCATTCATCCCCTTCTCTGATACAGATTTGGTGATACCCACTCTTCAGGTCAATTTTTGTGAAGTACTTGGCTCCACTCAAACAGTCCATGATGTCATCCATTCTTGGCAATGGAAATCTATACTTGATCGTTATCTTATTGATGGCTTAAGAGTTTGTACACATCCTCCATTCTCCATTTTTCTTTGGTGCTAGTACTGTAGGTACCGCACATGGGCTTAGGCTCTCCCTTATCAGTCCCTTCCTCAACAACTTCTGAACTTGTCTATTCGTCTCTTCATTCTCTGTAGGGGTCATTCTAGGGGCTGCCTTGTTTGGCAAACTGGC
The DNA here is from genome assembly GCA_027924645.1 of Cunninghamia lanceolata. Taxonomy (NCBI): domain Eukaryota; kingdom Viridiplantae; phylum Streptophyta; class Pinopsida; order Cupressales; family Cupressaceae; genus Cunninghamia; species Cunninghamia lanceolata. The sequence continues at coordinate 6,499,828 of BSBN01000564.1, read as the reverse complement.
TCCTGGTATCAAATCCATTTGATGACTTATCTTCCTTACTGGTGGTAAACCTTCTAGTACATTATCAAAGATAATGTCCTAGAACTCTTCCAACATATCTGAAACTTTTGCTGGTACATCTTCACATTTCTCTTGACTAATCTTAGGAATCAATGCAAAGCAATGACGCTCATGCTTCATACCCTCCAAAAATTTCCTACCATCTACCAAACAAATTCTAGCAATACTACATACCTTTTCTTCCACCTCCTTCAAGGGCTTCAACTTATGACGAACTTCATCCTTTGTTAGGGAATATGTGTTTGCACGGCCATCATGGACAACGCTCCTATCATACTACCACGGCCTCCCCAATAGCATATGAGATGCATCCATTGGTATGATATCACACAGCACCTCATCATGGTAGTCACCAATCTTGAACTTCACTAAACACTGCTCATTGACCAAAGCTCTATGGTCCTTCTGCAACCATGCAATCCGATATGGATGTGGATGCTTTCTTCTTGTCAACTTCAACTTGTCAACCATCTCTTTTGAAACCAAATTATTAGTGCTTCCACTGTCAATAATAATATCACAACACTTACCCTCACATTTGCACCTTGTGTAGAATAAACTCTTCCTCTGATTGGGTTCTTTCTCCTCATTCAGCAAGGTTCTTCTGACAACTAGGGTTTCTCCCCTTTCAGCATCTTCAGAATGCTCAGAATGTACATCTTCATCTACATGTGCAACTCGTGCATTACCTTCAGGTCTTCTATTTGTCCTTCCTTGATGTTGCGGACACTCATATGCTCGATGTCCTTCTTCTCCACATTGGAAACAGGCTCCTCTGAAACCTCCTCTTCTAGGTCCTTGCCCAGGTCTGCCTCTTCCTCTTCCTCTTTGATCACCATTGTTCTGGTCACGAGGGCAGTAGGTATTATCCCCTCTTTGATTTCGACTGGTGCCTGCTTCTTCACTTTTCTTTTGATCTTCATTACGGCCTCCATAGGGTCTTCCACCAGTCCTTCCACCTTGACCTCTTCCCCTTTACTTGCTATCAAATCTTTTGTTAAGCTTTTCTTCCACCTTCAGGGAAAACTGGTACGCATCTTCTATGGTGGTCATTTTGACTAGGCTCAACTCCTCTTGAATACTCAACCTCAACCCATTAATGTAACGGGCTACCTTCTCCTTGTTGGGCTTTGCATGACCTATCCTGATAGTAATTTTATAAAACTCTTCTGTAGACTCCTTAACAGATTTGTTACCTTGCTTCAGTCCTTGCAGCTTCTTCAGCAACTCCATCTCATAGTCCACAGGAACTAACTGCTTCTTCAGTTTCTCCACCATCTGATCCCATCTGGTGATCTTTGCTTTTCCTCTTCTATTCCTCTCTAATTGGACCTCCTTCCACCAAATATTGGTGTGGCCCTTCAACTTTGTTTTTGCAAACTTAACCCGATCTGGGTCCTCCACATCTTCATACTCAAAATACTCCTCCATGTCATTGATCCAATCAATAAGCTGTTCTAGATTCAAATCTCTAGAATATGTAGAAACTTCGATCTTGGGCCTCTTTCTGATCTTCGAAATGACCCTCAACAACATTACTTCTGCAGCATCTTCGGTAGCTTCTTGTTCTTCCTCAGATAGCTCTTCTTCAACTTCATCTTCACTTTCTTCTCTTGCCCTCGGCTCAAACCCTCTTCGTAGCTCCTCTTGTAATGCATCGATTTGCCTATGTAGGGCTCTAAAACCCTCTTCTATCAAAGCATTCCTCCCAACATGATTTCTTCATGAAGGCATCTTGGTCTCTGCAGCAAACCCACAACCTCAGGTCCTGGTGCAAACTGTCTCACGATCGGCGATCTATCTACACACTCAGGAACCCTCGCTCTGATACCACTTGATGAAGGGGGTAAATCATAAAACACAATAATAGAAATTGAACACAGAGAATAGAACTTTATTTTATTGATCTGGGCAACTCATTACATTACAAAATCTTAATTACAATCAGAGGAATCAGTCCTCTACAAGCTGTAACACACTACAGCTACCATCACTAGGCTCTGGAATCTTCCACCTTCTGTAACCCCCAAATCAGCTAGGGTTTCTATTTTCCCACCTATTCTTGACTCTACACTTGCCCCCTTAACTTTCCTCCTACCTAGGGTTCCCAAAAATGGTTATTAATAGCCTTTTTGGCGGCCAACAACCTAATTTCAAATTTTGCGTCTCCCTCCAAAAATAGGTCAACTTCCGGGAGCCATATCTTTTGATCCGGGACTCCGATTGATGAACCATTTTATGCATCGGAAAGCTCGCAGAGTTCTCTACGTGTTAAGAACCAGCTCTACCGGTTCTAGCCATTTTCGGGCCCATACGGGGCCGTTTAGTGCCTCAAACCTGAGTTTGAATAATTTTCAGGCATTTTTTAGGAAACATAAACTTTAATATCTTTCAGCTCGCAAATGATCTTCGTATGATTCCTACGCCAAAGGTCTTATATTTCTGTTATGTAACTTCTTGTAAATTTTGACTTCATTCCGTGCCCAAATGCAAACTTTCTAAAAATGGCAGTTTATTATTTTTAGCAATTTGGGAAAACTGAAAGTTCTACATTATTATTCAAGCGATTATGGGACCAAAACCACAAATTTTGAGAAGAAATGGGTAGAACATCAACAATTTTGAAACACTTTTTTTTTTGGGGGGTGATGCAAGATTGCCCTTACACCACTGGATGCTCCTGCATCACATGACCACCTTGAAGGATTAGTCCTTTGTTCCTTCCTTCTAGTTGAGAGTTGCTAGACTTCACCACTAGAAGCATGTTGATAACAACCATATTATTGGAGAAACTCAAATTAAAGCCCATCTCAATTGGCTTAATATTGGTGATAGATTTTATAAGAAATTATTTGATGTCCTACATGCTTTCCATACTTCTCAATCCATAAAAAATTAAAGAAGGATATCATCTTTTGATTGAATTACTTGATATTCTCTACAATTTTGTTCATCACTATAAGTAAGCTTTTAGAGCTCAAGAGGATACTCCTAAACAAGATAATGCTCTACAACAATGATTGAGTGTTATTATTTACCAAGTTTCACAATCCAAATGAGTCTTTTGTGACTAGCTTCTCACCAAAGAAGACATTCGTGAGGCTATCTTCTCCATGCTAATGACAAGGCCCCTAGTTTTGATGGCTTTCCTAGTGAATTCTATAAATTTCTCTAAGAATTGGTTGGTGATGATTTTCATAAGGTTTATCTTGAAGCTTTTCATTCTAATTCCTTAGGAAATCTTATAAACAAAGGGATTATAAAATTCAGACCTAAGTTTGGAGATCTAGAGGAAATTTGTAATTGGAGACTGATCACCTTACTCAATGTCTCCTACAAATCACTGCCAACGCTATTAATCTCAATCTACGCCATCTTCTTCCCCAAATTATTCATCTTGAGAAAATTGGCTCCATAAAATCTAGGTGTATTCTTGATAATATCATTATTGTTTGGAAAGGAATTGAATGGGATAGACATTCTCAATATTAAGTTGTTTCCATTATGATTGACTTTGTAAAATATTATGACTACATTGAGTGTCCATTTATCCTTGCTATGCTTCAAGCTTTAGGATTTAGATCCCAATTTGTGTGCTTAGTTAAAATTCTCTTTGTTGATGATTTTGCTTGCATTACCACTAATGGCCATCAATCTAATTCCTGTGGTCTTTTTAGTCCATCTACTAAGATTGTCCTTTTGCTCTTTCCCTCTAAGTGCTTGTTATAGAAGGATTTGGCTCTCTCTTCGATAATGTTGTATCATAGAACCTAGTTAAAGTCATTTATTTACCTAATTCCACAACACAATTAGTCAATGGTCACTTTTTAGATGACTCTTTTCTTACCCTTTTGGAGGAAGAAAATGGATGCTTCATGTGTAAGATTTTGGGGTTGAGTATTCAATGGTAAAAAACTCAACATTACAAGCAATCTTTATCAACTAAACATAACTAGTTAAATTCTTAATTTGAAAATGGATTAATCATGGGGAATTTTTTATATTTGTTGGCATTTATTTTTCCTTTTAGGTCTTTGATTCCTCCTTGTGGCATGCTATTATTTTTAAAATTCAGAAGAAATTATCATATTGGATTACTAACCCTCTTTCTTTGGCAAGAAAATTCTAGGTGTGTTCCAAAATTTTGGTTTCTATGAATGTCTATTACTCTTCTTGTTGGGTTCCTTCCAAAGATTCCTACTTGAAGGTCAAAAAACTTCTAAGGGATTTTTATAGGATTCTTCTTATAATAAAAGAGGCTTATATCATGTGGCTTGGGAGTTCTATTGCCTCCATCATGTTTCTAGGGGCTTAGGGTTGATTTCAATCTAATGCCAAGGATTAGCATTATGTTATAAATGGATTATCACAACCCTTTAAGGAAATGAAATGTGAGAGGTCTTGATTAAAAATTACATTTCTATTGGAGTTCCTTATGGGAATCAAGCTTGGAGGGGTCTTAGTTTTCATACTCTTCTTATTATGAAGGAACCTATTCAGATACAAAGAACTTTTGTTATTAAATGTGTATGAAAATCCTCAAAAGTTGTCAATCCATGGCTCTTATGGGATTAAAATTACTTCTATAAGGAATTATTTATCAACCAAAAATCTATTTTGTAGTCTCATGTTATTTCTTTTCAAGACTTCCTACTTGATAATCCACCATGGGTTCATGCTTTAGAATTTTACAAGAGAGGAATTAAGATTTTGACTGATCTTTTTTCTAGAACTAATATGAATTTTCTCTCTTGGTCTAAGCCAAATTGAAATACAATATTTCTACTAAGGATTTAAAGAAAAAATAGATAATTATTGTTTTAGTTATCCCTAATATGCTTCATAAAATTGGTGTTAAAAGTTTCAAACCTTGGTGGAAAGATTAGAAATGGTACCTAAACAAGCCATTGCACAACTATAGACCCTACAAGGGTTATTCCTAGATTTCTCTGTATCTTCACATGGTGTTTAAATTGAATTGTAGATGGCTTCTCTAGTCTTCTCTAGGCTCTTGGTAGCACAAATTTGATTGTTTGGTCAACTATTCTTGAATTGAGCTTACCTATTTTACCTGGTGCATTTTTTTGTAGGGCCTTCCTATTGATACTAGATTAACTCATTTATGACTTGTCAACCCTCATTTCCCATTCTATGGAAAAAAAGAGACTATAAATAACCTTTTATAGTTTTTTCTTAGGGACTAGGAACCTTGGAATTAGATTCAATGTTTTTTCAAGTCTTTAGGCTTGAGCCTTTTGGCATAAGGTTTTTTTGGGAGACTGTCCTAAAATTCCTACTAAATTCACCTATATTTGGCATGCTTTTAGGGTAAAAATTCCTTTTAGCATTTGGAAAGACATAAATTCTATGAGATTAATTAGGGTCAAATTTCCTTTTATCATTTGGAAAGACATAAATTCTATGAGATTCACTAGCTATTCTATTGACATTCACTTCTCACTTTTTACTAAGGCTATCATTTGTTCTAATGTTCTTATGCAAATTCAGGTGTAAGTAAACAAAATTTCACTTGAGGTGGTGCATCTAGAAGTGCTTTTAGATAACTAGGGTAATGGATTGTGTACATTTTATAGGGTTCCACCAAATCTAGCTTCCAACAAGGGCCACTCTCCTCATGGATGTTGATGTGGATGCAATTAGAATGCTAAGGGAGGTCATGAATCTTACTCACATGCTTTGTTGGTAAGAGACACTACTAGGCATGTCAGGTGTTGTCATTGATGGTAACTAAATCTAACTTACACATCCACATTTCATCAGTGGATCATACCGGAAGTCATATTGTAGATTTGTCTAAGTCCAGATAGATAGGAACAGGGCATATGACAAGGTTCAACATCTTGGTTTACATTTCTCCACAGGTAATAATATTGTGCTATGGATCTGAGGGAATGTTTAGGGATGTCAGGGCTACCTAAATCTAATATTTTAGACTCCGATAATGAAGGGATTGAAAGTTACATGCATTTGAGTATTAGGTTCTAGTTAAATAGTTCAGTCCAGTGAAGAACATGCCGACTTGGTGTTTGATCATTGTGAAGATTAGGAAAAGTTGTTGGTTGAGTAATTTATGAGATCTAATGGTATTGACCAACATGTAAGGTGACTTGGATATAGAGGTTTTGATCTACATTGGTGTTTGTGCATGGATTCAACTGACAGAATAGTGTTCTTAAAAAGTCTCTAAGTTTTTCTTAAGGCCAACTGCAATTGATGCAATTTCATGTAGTAGATATATATAATCAATGAGTTCAAGCATTTTGACATATGAATATGCGATTATGAAGGGATAGGTGTGAAGTATAGTAGAATTAGGTGTGAAGTAAAGAGATCTAAGCTTCAGATCATGGTAGAATAGTGAAGCAGGGCAAAGAGAGATGAAGTGTGCAAAGTTAGTGTACTGAGCACAACCGGAACTATAACTTTGCATTATTAGATGCTATTCTTCAATTTAAATTTCCTGTGAACTTTTGTAATCAATTCTATAGGTAGTGAGCCTCCTTTGAGTAGTGATCTCTAGGCAGTGTGCCCAAAGGCATGTGCCTTCCCCATTTGTAATACTTTTAATAGAGTATAAATTCTTGTGGGTTAACCCCACCATTGTTTTTCCCTTAACCAGGTTTCCACGTAAAAATCTTGGTGTTCATTTGTTATGATCTTATTGTTTCTACTCTTATGTTCATGCTTCTTTCTTTTGGATGTATGTGATAAATTGATAAAGCGACATAACATTAAGTTTTGCAGAACACTGATTCACCCCCCTCTCAGTGTTCCTTAATCTCAACAATTGGTATCAGAGCAAGGTTCCTTGGAAGAAGTTTAACATCTTGAGGAAGATCTGGGAATGTGTTTCAATGGGTTCATCCAGGTATTTAGATGGCATTAATGAACAACTTCAAATTACTTTAGAAGATCTTGATCAGTCCAGAGCATAAGCCAAAGAATTGAAAGAAAATCTTAAAGATGCTGATGATTTCATTCAGACTTTAAAAGGGCAACTAAGGAAATCCAATGAAAAGAGGAGGGAGCTACTTCAATAGTTAGCAAATTAGAATGAATACAATGATATGGATGAGGCTCTAAAGGAGAAAATAAAGGAGTGTGAGAAGCTGACAAAAGAAGTTGTTCTAAAACATGAGATGGAATATGGAGTGATGAGACTAACCAAGGAAATTGAGGAAAGGAAGAAGATTGAGGAAAACCTAAATCAGTCTCTGAAAGAAAGAACTGAAGAGTGCTGTGGATTGGACAGAATAATTGGCCATCTAGAGTCTGATCTTCAAGAAACCAGGGATAATAAGGAACAACTTGAAAGGCAAATTGTTATTCTCAAACATGACCTAGAAGTTGCAAATAAATACAAAGAAAAGTTTAAGATAAGCTCAACTAAACTTGAAGTGTTTCTTGATAGTCAAAAGATGGCAGATGATAAGCATGCTCTAGTATATGACAAAGGTGAAAGCTCTAGATCCAGTCAAAGAAATCCTAAATCAAGGAATCAAAGAAACAGACCTAGAAGACCTCCAGTAAGACAACCTAATGCTCAAAGGTATCCATCTTTCAATGGAAATTGTTTCAATTGCAATAAATTTGCTCATAGAGCTACTCAGTATAGAAGTAGAGTGAATCAAAATGGTCCATCTTTCTTAAGTCAATGCTTCAATTGTAAAAGGTATGGTCATAGATCCAATGAATGCAAAAGTATGACAATGAGCTACTCTAACAATAGAAGAAATGACAATTCTTTCAATGGCAACTATTTTGCATGCAATAGATTTGGACACATGGCTAACCAGTGTAGGTCAAGAGGAAATCAAATAAATGAACAAAGAAATGTTGTGTGCTTCAATTGCAACAGATCTGGTCATATTGCAAGATTCTGCAGAAGTAGGAATGATGATAGAAAAGGTCCGGTAAATAGAAACCAAAATATGTAAGGACAAGATAAAGGCAAGGGTAAAGTAAATGTGAATGAGATACAGAATGAAATGAACAAAACATGGGTAAAGAAAGGTGAAGTGAATGATGGTGATGGGTCCACATCAGAATCTGGTGTTGTTAATTCCTCTAGGAATTGAAGTAGGAGCTCTGGCTTAGGGGGAGCTACATTGAAAATCTAATTCCCCCTGCCAGCAAGTGGGTGCCTGAATTTGGCATGATGAATGAAGAAAGAGAATCCTATTGTAGACTTGTTGAAGGAAAATCTGGAAGAAGCTAATGTGATTGATTTCTAATCAATTAAAGATTATCTGTATGCAAAAATAGTGCAACCAGATATATTAGGGTAGAGCATTTATTACAATGAAGAATTAGGTTTTGTGGAGGATAAAATGTCATTAATTCAAACACTTGAATCACTTTGCATTCGAAGAGAACAAGGAGAGGAGCACCTGAGCTGAAATTTCAAAGGTTTGAAGTGCGAAGAACGGTTTCGACAGCTAACCCTAATTCCATGAAAAAGGTATTTTTCTGCAAAGCTTTGAACTTGTGATCTTTTTGAAATGGCTACACCTTTGGTTGTGAATATCACTGAGTGACCTAGGCCAAAGTTTAAGAAGCATCCACACAAATCAGTTGAGGTCAATCCGTTAGGTGCCTTTTCAAGTGTTCCGTATGGTGTGTTGTATGTTGAAGATATTAGGGCTTATATTCATGCTAGCATAGATGAGTTTGGGGACTCGAAGTTAGTAGATTTGTTCAAGAATCATCTAAGGGATGAAATTCATGGCCTTAAACCTGAGTATAAGGCATTAGAAGACAAACATTTCATTTAGATTATAGGGTTTCCATCCTTCGATGAAGATGAGTGGGTCTGGTATGTGCTGAGTCAGATGCATGATGAGTTTATGTGGTTAATGAAACCCTTCAAGATCACCAAGGACGTCATCAAGGCTGTGACAGGGTTGAACACATTTGGTGGACTACCAATGTTGAAGTCAGTAAAGAATCAAACTATAACTGGTGCTACCAGTTCAAGATTTGACAAAAGAGCAATGACAATAAATGGCATCACTGATCCCGATGTCAAATTTGCATCAATGGTGATTAGATACAAGATATATCATTCCAACAGGGAGAATTCTATATCTGGTATAGCTATCTTGTAGCTTATTAGATGTTGAGAGAGAATGCTGACTATGACTTGTGTGAGTTACTGTAGAACCAGCTCATGGAAAACCTGAACAAGATCAAAAAGGACAAGAAGAATACATTCAAGTATGGTACATTGGTATTATGTTTGTTCTTCTATTTTATAAATGAGTTACCTGGCAAGAAAAGCATGTGTTGGACTAGTGATAAGACTGTTGCCATACAAATAAGAGAGCACTTAAACAAGATTGGTGACTCCAATGCCCAAAGGACTGCTCTTTGGGGATATTTCAAGAATTTTCAGAACATGATGCAATGAAGGGAAAGAATCCCTACATATGTGGTTGAAAAATACAAGGATACAATATGTTGTATGGTGGATATAGATCAGTGTTTAATGGAAGCAATTGAACTAAGAACTATGTGGATCATGCCCATGGGGTATGAAATTGATGAGCAAGTATTGGATATGTATGCTCAACACTTTCTGAGTAAACCAAAGGACACCACAGTTGAAAGATTTGGGACATATGGTAAACTCAGTGTGAAACTGCATGTTGAGCTCTAGAAACCTGAGTCTAAGAGAAAGATTCAAAGATAAGTTGAAATGTATGCAAAAAGCATTGGCATAACAAAAGAAACTATGAGAAAAAATAGGGAAAGGATAGAGAAAGATGAGAAGGAGAAGCAGGATAGAGAACAGAGAAGTGTTCTGGTGGAATCCACTTCTAATGCAAGGTCTACTAGGAGTTCTAGTTTAATCTCCGGTGTGTCACCTTCTCCTGCTACAGAAAAACCTACCAGTAAGGAAGGAAAAAGGACAAAGGTAAAGGGCAAAAGAACATAAGTCAGTATGGAGAAAGTAGATGAAGAAGAAACTGACTCAAATAGTGAAGTTAAAGAATTAAGGCCTTCGGCACTAAAGTTGCTAAAGTGTCTAAGGAGAAGCCCTCCAAAAGCAAAAAGTCAAGTAAAAGGCATAAGACAGAGACTTATGTTGAGAAGCCTACTCTTTCTGTAGATGACATCATTAAGTCAGTTACTATAGATGGAAATGTGAAGCCAATGACCGAATTTCATGATCATTATAGTGATGCTGATAAGAGAGTCTTGGAGGAAGAAACAATCAAATACCTGATATCTTCAGTAAGACTTTATTTGAAATAACTTCTGAAATTCTAGAAAGCCTTGCAAAAATTCTAGAAATAAGAAAAGAGAATGCAAAAGCTAAAGATTTTGAGATCCGGGAGCATGTGCTAATAAAATTGTGTCCTCAAATTATTCTGGATCAAAGGAACTTGATATTCAAAGAAGTGAAAGAGGACTTCAGGAGAAAGATCAGAATGAATAGGCTCATGCTAGGAGAGATTGATAAGGTAGTTGGAGATACTCAAAAGATTCTTCTGAATGCATTGAAAAAGCATAATATGCCCACTGTTGAAGAAGAAACTAATGTTGAAATTGATTCCTCCATTCCAGATATTGAGGAATTTGATAAATTTGATGATAATCCTGTTGATGAGGATACACAAGATCCTCCAGAAAGGAGTGTAGAAGACATTTCTGATAAAGAGGATGCCTCTACTAGTAATGCAGAGAAAGAAGAAGCAGAGAAAAAGAATTATAATGATAAGCAAGACAATAAGGTTGACTCCAGAAAGGGAGAAGTTGCAGGCCCTGAAGAGCATAAATCTGACACATCATTTTGGGCAAGAGACACTGCAGAAGCAGTAAAAGAAATTTTGGAAAGAGATAAATAGATTGCAGAAGATTAGGACATAATACAAGGACCAATCAACTTTGATACCTTATCACCGGTGCAGAAGATAAAGTTGGACTCTATTGCACAAGCTAAGGCCAGAGAAGAAATCCTAAAGTCTCATATAGAAGATAGCGAGTTGCTCGGCCTTGCATATGAGATTTTGGAGAAAATCATGCCCACATTTAAGAAGGACTCATCAGCATCTCCCTCCAGCTAGTTGAAGAGTCTGATAAACTCTGTAAGTTCTCATTTTGAAACCTTAGAAAAGTTAGCAGAAGTTAATGTCACAAATGAATTTAATGAGAAGATGTTTTCTAAAATAAAGAAAATAATTAGTTATGATAGATCAGGGCTCGATACTAGTGTAAAGAGTATTCAAAATGCCCTATCTAGAGGAGTAGAGATTTACAAGTTTTGCTTAAACTGGTCTAAAGCTGTTGAAGATATTGAGAAGAAGACTAAAGACTTAGAGCTCAAATTGTCTAACATTTCTTAGTCATATAGTCCTTTAACTAAATTTGTTTCTACTAAAGAATGCCAAGTAGTGAGTTTGCGGAATGAATTGAGTGACCTAGATAAAGAAAAGGTTAAAGTTTTGGGTAGATTGGATGAGCTCCAAGGACTGATTTCTCCCAAATTAGAAACTATGTATGATCTATTAGCAGAATCCCAAGTTCCTGCTGCTACCAGTGATCTTACTGACCTTCAAAAGGCAGAATCACAAGCATTTTTGTTCAGTGGACATATATCCATTTTGGGCATCATAAAGAAGAACTGGGATAGTGAATTGTCATGGTTGAAGAACATTTTTGGGGATATCTTTTTGCTGCTGAACAAGGCTTAAGGATTGTATGTTCATATGCGAAAGTATATACTTAGAGTTCTGACTTGTGTACATAAAATTTTTGGATGAATTTGATATGTAGATTTCAGCCTTTGCCATTGATGTTAAAGGGGGAGAGGAAAAGAAGTGAAAAATGAAGAATTAATCTAAGGAGGAACATTGGAAATCACAAGTGTATATAGTAAGGGGGAACTATTCTAACACTTAGTCATTTTTCACTAAGTGTTGCCATCAATGCCAAAGGGGGAGATTGTTGGCAAGAGACACTGCTAGGCATGTCAGGTGTTGTCATTGATGGAAACTAAATCTAACTTACACATCCGCATTTCATTAGTGGATCATATCAGAAGATAGATTGCAGATTTGTCTAAGTCTGGATAGACAGGAACAGGGCATATGACAGGGTTCAACATCCTAGTCCGCATTTCTCCATAGGTAATCATATTGTGCTGTGGATCTGAGGGAATGTTTAGGGATGTCAAGGCTACCTAAATCTAAGATTTTAGCCTCCGGTGATGAAGGGATTGAAAGTTACATGCATTTGAGTATCAGGTTTTGGTTAAATAGTTCAGTCTAGTGAAGAACAGGCTAACCTGGTGTTTGATCATTGTACAGATTAGGAAAAGTTGTTGGTTGAGTAATTTGTGAGATCCAGTGGTATTAGCTGACATGTAAGGTGACTTGGATACAAAGGTTTTGATCCGCATTGGTGTTTGTGCATGGATTCAGCTGACAGAACAATGTTCTTAAAAAGTCTCTAAGTTTTTCTTAAGGCTGACTGCAATTGATGCAATTTCATGTAACAGATATATATAATTGATGATTTTGAGCATTTTGAAATATGAATATGTGAATATAAAGGGATAGGTGCGAAGTATAGCAGAATCAGGTGCGAAGTAAAGAGATCTAAGCTCCGGATCATGGTAGAATAGTGAAGCAGGGCAGAGAGAGATGAAGTGTGCAAAGTTAGTGTATTGAGCACAACCGGAACTGTAACTATTGTTATATGGAGCCTAATCAGACTCGGAGGTTATATTTACCTCACTTTTATCAGCGCGGTTTCCCCCCAAATTCCTACAAGGTCAAGGGGCAGCGCCCCTTGCGGGGTCCAGGGGCAGCGCCCCTGGTGCGTTCCCTGTCACGATACAGGGCGGGGTCGAGGGGCAGCGCCCCCGTGGGGGCTAGGGGGCAACGCCCCCGAAACCTCACACGGTTTTTTATTATTTTATAATGCACCAAAAGTTAATTTTTCATTGACTGACATAAGAAAACCCTATTTTGTAACTGACAAAAGCTTGATAAAAAGCGGCTAAGGGTTAGGGTTTTAATATATTGTATTGTAGCATTTTGCAACGATATTGAGTTGCAGGGATTGCTGATTGTAATCGGTTTGATTTATTGGATAATAATATTGGACTCTCTATTTGGTGGATGTAGCCTGAGTTTGGGTGAACCACGTTAAAACTTGTCTCTCGTTGTTATTATTTCTGTGTATTTCCATTTCTCTGTTTAATCTTTATTTGCATTTAATTGATATCTTCTGCTGGCTAACCCTAACAGTAACTATGCATTGTTAGATGCTATTCTTCAGTTCAAATTTCCTATGAACTTTTGTAATCAATTCTATATGAAGTGAGCCTCCTTTGAGTAGTGAGCTCTGGGCAGTGTGCCCGAAGGCATGTGCCCTCCCCATTTGTAATACTTTTAACAGAGTATAAATTCTTGTGGGTCAATCCCCACCGTGGTTTTTCCCTTAATCGGGTTTCCACGTAAAAATCCTGGTGTTCATGTGTTATGATCTTATTATTTCTACTCTTATGTTTATGCTTCTTTCTTTTGGATGTATGTGGTAAATTGATAAAGGGACATAACATTAAGTTTTGCAGAACACTGATTCACCCCCCCTCTCAATGTTCCTTAATCTCAACATGCTTCCCATCCCCCCTTCAAGAAGGGCTAGGGATTAGTATAATCATGGCTAGTCTTATCTCTCCCACTTGCATTTATCCTCTTATTAACCTTATGAATAAGAAGCTTCTAGATGGCTAGACTTTGGAAAGTTCCCTCATCTTGCATTGGCCATTTCTCCTACTTGTGATACTTAGTTGTCTATAGATGAAGAAAATGAAGAAGGTGTTATTATTCTTTGAAATACTATTCTTAATGTCCTAGACTATGCTAATGTATGGGAAAAACCAAATGACTATGACCCCCCTCTACCCCCTAGTGGTATAGCTCTAGTTGCTTAGCAATTTTGATTTGTCTCTTTAATTTATTAGTTTAGGCTTGGCCCCACTTGAACTTTGGGGTTTGACTTCTTCCACCCATAATTTTTGTGAATATGTGTAATATACTCTTTTATTCAAGTAATATAAGACACTTATTCATCAAAAAAACTACCACAACATACTCTTACTATAGGGACATCCTTTTATATTAATATTCTTATTTTAATTGATACATAAGTATACGTTTATATAATAATTAGCCCTATGTAATCACACATGATACACACTTGGGCTAGTTTTAAAATATTACTAAGAACTTAAATTAAAATACTTAAACTTGTTTATAATTCTGTCGAGAGGCGTTTACAATAGCAGCAAGGGGTGGAGTGTAATGATGTGAGCATGTTAACAAAACCTCTTACCTTTTACTTTAAATTTGATAATCATTTACATGTCAAAGTATTAATATTTAGTAATAAACATAATACTAGCATACCTATCTTTGTAAAAAAAAGTGGTGGATTTTTTTTCATTGTTTTCATAAAACATTTTCAAACATATAGAAAAAAACTCTTCAAGTAAAAATAAAATAATAGAAAACATTGGCACCTCGAGAATGATATCTCTTGTTATCTTTTACATAGATTTTCTAAATATATGTATGTTAGTAGTATTTTATCATGATAATCACATACACTCTCTATATTCCTTCTAAATAATTAACAAGAAAAATAATCATATGCACTTGCGATAGTATCATATTAACTCTACATGTTTTTTTGTTTGTTATGTCAGAAAATGTCTCCTTGGGGGCTTTTCCCGCTTAAGGTTTAGCTCCCGGGTTTTTAGAATGCATTTAGAGCATCTTGCATGATAATTTTGACTCTCAATGAGAAAACCCTGAAGTCTTATGGCAAATTGGACCTAGGGGGTGCTATTTTAATGATCCTCAAATAAAAATAACAAGGTGGACTTGGGTGCTAGCACCCTAGTCCTGCCCTATTTTGGGTCTGCCCTAAATTTTAATGTCAGTTTTATGACCATTATTTAGGTCCTATGCCAACATCTCAAGTTTGATTTATGAAATTGTTAGCAAGAATCTTTGTAGTTGCATATATAAGCATGTTTAGTGTTTCATTTGAAATCTAGAAGAGAAATAGAAGATGATTATGAACTTTATGTATTTTTATGATTTCAAGATATTCATTGTTGCAGAGTAGAGCATTGTTATTGTGTTTGTGTTTGCAGATTTGACATCATCTTCTTATGTGATTGAAGAGCCTTCATTTATGTGAGATCTACACTTCAAGGTGATATCTATTGTGTTTTCAATCATTTATCATTTAGATTTTGCCTTTATCCTGTAGGGATACACAATCTTATCTGACAATGGTGTTCAGAAGACATGAATGTCTCTTTGAGGATTGATCAAGGAAAGCCTCTAAACACCACAACCCCCTCCCACACTCCTTTGTGATTGTAGGTTACAGGTACCGAGTTTTACGAAGTGGAGTTTTAGAAAGGAGGTTGCAAACATCAAGGATTCAGGATTTGAAAGAAAGAGGAAAAAGGTAAATATTTTGAGACAAGGGTGCTAGTGCCAATGTCCTCCATCTTTTCTAGGGAAGAAATGGAAGATACAATGTAGATTAGTGTCAGAAGGAGATTCAGATTCTATGACAAAAACTGTACCTTGGACTAGGGTGCTAGTGCTAGTGTCCTTGACTATTCTATATTCCAAATTTCAAAAAATAGTGAGTTAATAATCTCTGTCCTTCATCTCAATTTGAAAGGATTTACCGTAATTCATGAATTTGCTTATTGTTTTGCTTATTTAGGGGTTTAAGAGTAATTGAGCATTAAGTTGTGACATTGTTTGATACATTTGAACTTTCGCATTGTTCTAAGTGGTAGCCCAACCTGATAGGTGAATGCTCTCGCTTAGTAGAGATTCAACTCGGTTGATATGTCCTTGAATGTTTGGTGAGAAGGGAGGATTTTCCTTTAAAACATAAACCAAAACATTTCCCCTCTTTTTAACCCTAAACATTGTTATTACAAGTAAAAGTAGGTTTTTGAAATGGAAGAAACTCTTTTACAACAAGCTACCAACTAAGGAAGGAAGTCCCAAAAGATTAAAAAAACAAGAGACTGAACTCTATGAGAGGTGGATACCATGAATACAAAAAAAAAAAGACAAAGAGAAAAAAAAAGTGGGCCAAAAGCACACAAAAAATAGAGTAGAGTACATAGAAGATATTTCCTTTAGGCCACTAACTATATCACGGTCTTCATGTAGAAATCCCAAGTGATCCACAAGAACCTCATTCTCCAAATCAATTACATCATTGTCTTTTTGTAGCTTCTAGGATCTATTCCTCTTAATAGGTCCCTCACCTTTAACTGGCTTCTTCCTCCTTAGAAGACTATCATGGAGCATTGAGATACTAGCAGTTGAGTTCTTAATTATAATTCTACTTAAATGGATCACCTTGGCTAGAGAATTCATCAAAGAGTCTTGCTTATTTTCTACTTTCAAAAATCTCATCTTGAGATCATCTATCTCAGAAAATAGTAAACTCATGGTCTTGGTTTTACCTCAATTTTTCTTTGAAAATTTAATCTTAACATTATCCTTAGATGAGTCAAGATTGACCTGACTATAGAAGTTAGACATCCTTTCCTTTCGTATTTTATTTTCCACTTTGAGCCACATTAAATACTATGTTTCAGGTTGAGATTATCTTCTAAGGATTTATTTTTTTATTCAAGCTCTTCATGGTTCAAACAAGCATGACAAAACCCTATTTGAAGCACTCTTATTGAAATTCTCCACTTGCTTAAAATTTTATATATCTTACTTAGTGAGTTCAATTTTAGGAGAAGAGGACCCATAGCCCACACATGATGGACCATCTTCTAAAGGTATTTTATCTTTATCCTTGACATAAGACTCCATAGGGCACCTAGGGGGGTCACCAATATTATTTTCCAATTTAGTAGATACATGAGAAATAGGGGCCTACCTTGCATGGTCTTAGTTGTGGGTGTAGAAATAGGAGGACTAGAAGACAAAATTTTAATTGTGACCACCATAGGAGAGGGTAACACATTGCTTTAAGAATGTAGTGCAAACAAAACTCCTCATCTATTCACAATTATTAAACATAAACTCACAACACCACAACAGAGACTCTCTGCTCACTGTTGGGATAAGGTGCCATTAACCTTGTAAATCCCAATATTGTATTTATTCCATTTATTATATGTAATTTGTAATTATCCATGAGGAGATGTACTAGTTTCACTAGTGATGCAGAGCATCAAGGACAGCAATAGCAAGTTTCACAACTTCAATGGAAGGTTTCTCAAGTTCACTATTTTTTCTTCTGACAAAGACCAAACTTCAAGAAAGACAGGCTTCAACACCATATCCAACTTGTTTTCTACATCAAAGAGGGATTTTAGGACACTTACCTCACCAGGCACTCAACTCCACCTAAGTTTCCATACAACTCACTAAGCAGGATTTGTAGGGACAGCAATCTCTATCATACTTATCATGGACAGTCACAACCTCACTGTTCTAAGAGAAGGACAGTCACAATATCATCTTGGGATGATCTCCCCTTAACACAAACTCAATCTAGTTAAGCAAGTCACATGCCTAACATGCATATTGTCATCATTGATAGAGCAATACCTTGCCAAACTTACCTATGTCTTCTTTGTAGGGACTGCTGCCCTTCTCCATTTACCAATGTAAGGATCTTGGTGGATCATTTTCAAGGAAAACTCCACCTACACTGTTCTCCTGCCCCTACAACCTTCACAAACCTCTACCACAACTATTCTACATTCCATTCCTCTGATCACAACTAGAAAAAGATTAGAGGAATGAAGAAAAACCCATTGGACTGTCAAAAGAGGCCCTAACTAAGTTTTTCAAACCTACTTCCAAACAAAAGAGAAATACAGAGCTAATCAATGGTGTCAAGGGCCCAAACCAAATGCAAAGGATAGGTAACTCAACACTCTAAACAACCATCACCAATACCATCCACCACTCAGCGGTACAAGTACGGAATTATGTAGAAAACAACAATTTTCTAATGGAGACAACAATTTCTAAAAGACAGTTTATGGAAAACTACTAATATCTTTCACCTAGTTTGATGTCAAGGCTTCAAATCAAGCTTAAATCAAAGTCACTTCAATCCTTTAACCATCCCATACATGCATGAGCCATGACTATTTTGTACAAACTCAGGTACGGCTGGAAAAAATAGAAAACTCAGAAAAAAGGCAGAAAAAATAGTGTTCTTGTTATTTCTTGTAAAAACCATCGAATGTTTTTCCTCACAATCCACCTTGGTAGCTTCTAATAAACTTCCTACATGCATGCATCGAGTGGGAGTCCAAGATAACTGCTCACCATCGTGCTCTTCATGATTTTTCTTCTTGATTTTTAACTGTCACAAATAGAAACTGTCTTCTTTAGGACAATAATGACTGTTTTTGATGACTAATCTTACTTTTTAACATGTAGTTAACCTATGACAAGGTGTAGACATTCTTCCTAACCAAAGACATGCCTTAAAAGGCTTATAAACATGAGAATTTAATTGACTCCTCATACAAACATTAAAACATAAATGACTAACCTATGACTGCCTACTTGACACAAGACTGTCCTACCTAGGACTAATAACATAACCATAGTAGATTCTAGCTATTTGGACATAGTCCATTACAAATATGGCTTTCAAGCCTCATAACAACATTGAATATGGTCTCATAGGCCTTATTTAACCAAAACCTAGACATCTAGGTGCTCCTACACCAACTGGCAAGGGTAATTTCAGAGTAACCAGAGGTAATTCCGGAGTGACTTTTACTGTTGGCAAATGTAAAAACTCAAAGTAAATGAGGGTAGGCATGCTCCCTGGGAGAATATACTATTTTTGGCATGTATGACAACTATCATAATGTTTGGTAAGTGAATCTATGACAGTTGTAAGTTGTCATAAGATTCTAAGATTCTATGACGCATATGATGGATATGTTAGTTGTATAATTGCTATATTTAGCCCAAGGTTTCTATCTTGGAAAGATACTCTTTTGTGGAATCTATGATGGTTATGACGTGTCATAAGATGTTGTAAGAGGCTAGATTTAGTCTTGGGCCCCCAACCTTTGCATGGTTATTTTTTGGACAAGTGTAAGATGCTTGTAAGATGGTAATTAATGTTTATAGGTTGGAGAATCTTAGGAGAGAGAAGGTGAACGCATAGGATGAGTTGGAAAACATTTATATAAGTATTTTCCATGTATTTGTTGCTGTAATATAGATTTTAGGTACTCAGGTGCTGTCAGAATGTTATCGGATTGAAGACTTGTGGAGAGAGTTGTGTAGTTGATGTATTGTACAATCTTGTTGAGATTAATACAAACTTGTGCCTCTTTCCTGGTGGAGTTTTTTACCCACAAGGTTTTTCTCCACGTAAACATTCTGTCTTGTGTTGAGTTCTTCATGTTTGACATCATTTCTATAGTGGTTTTATGTTTTGTTACAATCTCCATTGTTAATGCACACTTAAAGATTGCTGAAATTTATCTTGAATCATATTTCCATTGAAGTAGTGTTGCTTTCATTTCTAACACTCACAAACTTAAGACTTAAGCACAATATAAGATTGCAACATAAAATTTCTTTTATTGTATTCAACTTTAACTTCAACAAAAAAATTCTGCAATAAAAAAAATTATGCAATAAAAAAAATATACACATGGCCTTTCTCTGCTCAATGGCCTCTCTCATACATTTACTTCTAATCTTGCCTCTCTCTGTCCTAACCCAAACTTCACACTTCAACAGCTCTCACTCTGGTGCCCTCTTTTCCCCTCTTCAGTGCTACCTTCTATTTAAGAATATCCTTCTAAGAATCTACCTCAAACTTGTAGCAACATTCCCTTTAAAAAAAATCTCTCCATCTTCAGTTTTAGTGCATCTATTCACCTTCCATGATCTGTAAAACTAGTCAAGACTTTTGGCATTCCCTTTGTCACTTGTTTGAGCCTAAGGAATGTTTTTAGACTATATAAAGATTATGTCGATATACTTAAGGTTTATAGACTTTTAAACCATAAATAATGCATTGAAAAGTCTCCTATAAGGAGCTCTCTGTAGACAATTTATTTCAATCTCAAATAAATAAATTGGTAGCCTTTATATGGCACCTCATATGCCACATTTAGGCACCTAAATTTTTTGTTTCAAAGTCTCATGTGAGACTTTTAACATATGTGTCCCTTCTCCTTTTTCAAATGTTGCGTACATTTTTTTATTCATCCTAAGGTGTTGCATATATCTCTTTAATGTAGGCTTTAATGAGGTGTTTCAAATGCCACATATACAACATCAACATTACACATTTTAGATCATTGATAAGGAATGCTTAAATGTAAATCAATGGTGAGAAAAGATTCTCAAACCACAACACATGATCTTGTGCATCCACCACTTTGCGACATTTTGTCAAACAAGTATAATAGTGACACTCTGCCTCCTTCAAATTGACTGTGACTAACCATCTATGAGAAAAAAATGCAACCAATAAACTTAAAAGAGTTGATTGTAACAATTTACCAATGAAGCTACCCAAACCAATTGAAGGAAATCCATTTACGTGACTACGACAGGAGGTGCAAAATCAGATGCCAACAAGAGAAAAAAACTCAAAGTCCTCCATTTTGCCCAAAAACTAGCAAGCATGTTTATAATGATATTCCAAGGTCTCTTGTAGAAGGATTTCACTCCAACTATCTAGAATTCCAAAATTTTAAATTTTTAGTAAACCCGTCAGCACAAATTACCAATATTAAATTCTCCCAAATAGTGAGGAACTTTTCACCAATTCCTTTTGCAAATTAGGTGAAATACTTTCAAAAATATTCCCCTAAAATGGTTTTTGACCAGCTCTTATAGAACTCCTGAAACAATTGTTTTCATAAAACTACCTTGTGGAGCCTTAACACGACAATTCAATGGAAACAACAAAATTGCAATTCTGACTATGCCAATCACATCCAATGTCAAGAAATACCATTAGAAGTCCAAACAAACCAAACAAAAGGAAAATTAAACCTACAACTATTTTTGGTTGATGTTGGATTGTCCATTCACCCGAATGCTCCCACATCAGACATGCTGGGTAGAAAGTTTGTGAGCATAGGCTCACAAAAGGTGGGGTTGAGTGATAGAATCACCCTTTAATATTGTAAGAAATCTGTAGTGAACTCCATTGTTGTGATAGGTGCATAAGGTCAATTCTTTTTCCTCCTCTTCTAGCATCTTGTTGGAACATTCACCATCTTCCTCCAACAAATCTGCATCCTCTTCGTCCTTCCTCTTGTGGACTCATGTCCACCATGTACCATCCTCCTTTGCCAAATACTCCCTACGCTTCTCTCCTCCTTCATGGGATCCAAACCACCTCAACAACATGTGAATTTATAACAAATTTATCATCACAAAATTCAAAAAAATTACACTCTACCCCTTCATTTTTCACTGCTACAACTTGTGTTTCCTCTTTTTTCGTTGTGATGTGCATCTTCTCATCTTCATCAATGATCTTCTTAAGCCACTGCTCTTCTTTTTCCAAAATTTGTGCCAAAAAATCATCATCTTCACCATTCATTGCAACCACATCCTCATGCTCTACTGCTGCAACCAATTCCTCATCTTCATTCTTTTCTCTCATGCCTTTTCCACTTCATGCCTTCACTACACCCTCATACTTGTCTCCATCATGCTTGACCAATTCTTCTCACTACCCCACTTCAATCCTATCTAATCTCACATTAATTCCTGCCATCATCTCAAGGATCTTCCTCTTTTGATAATGCCTCCATCCATCCCATATCACAGGCTTCTTCCTTAATAATATCCCCATCTCATCTACTACAATCTTTCACAACTCCCACCTCATGCTCTGCAATTTGCAATCACACTTTTTTTCACAGCTCCCTAGATCTCGATAGCTTAGGGCTTCTCTCTACCTGCAACAATCCTCACATGAGTTCTCCACAATCACCTTCTCTTCTCTTCTCTAACCGCAGGTCCTAGCATAGACTACCTCACATTCGGCGCTTTGCCTATGCACTCAGAACCTCTAGCTCTGATGCCATATAATGCAAAACAAAACACCACATCTTCTCACAATTGTTCAAAAAAAAACTCACAATACCACATCAAAGACTCTTTTCTCACAAACTTAAGACTCAAGCACAATATAAGATTGCAACACAAAATTTCTTTTATTGTATTCAACTTTAACTTCAACAAAATAATTCTGCAATAAAAAAATATATACACATGGCCTTTCTTTGCTCAATGGCCTCTCTCATACATTTACTTCTAATCTTCCCTCTCTCTATCTTGACCCAAACTTCACACTTTAGCAACTCTCACTTTGGCACCCTCTTTTCCCCTCTCTGGTGTTGCCTTCTCTCTCAGAATCTCCTTCTAAGAATCTACCTCAAACCTCTAGCAACATTCCCTTAAAAAAAACTCTCCATCTTCAGTTTTAGCGCACCTTTTCACCTTCCATGATCTGTAAAACTAGTCAAGACTTTTGGCATTCCTTTTGTCACTTATTTGAGCCTAAGGAAGGTTTTTAGACTGTATAAATATGTTTCTCATACACTTAGGTTTGTAGTCTTTTAAACCAGAAATAATGCATTGAAAAAGTCTCCTATAAGGAGCTCCCTATAGACAATTTGTTCCAGTCTCAAATAAATAAATTAGTAACCTTTATGTGGCATCTCATATGCAATATTTAGGTGCCTAAATTTTTTGTTTCAAAGTCTCATGAGAGACTTTTAGCAATATGTGCCCCTTCTCCCTTTTCAAATGTTGCATATCTCTCTTCAACATAGGCTTTAATGAGGTGTTTCAAATGCCACATATACACTATCAACATTACACATTTTAGTTGATTGATAAGGAATGCTCAAATGTAAATCAATGGTGAGAAAAGATTCTGAAACCACAACACATGATCTTGTGCATCCACCACTTCGCGACATTTTGTCAAACAAGTATAATAGTGACACTCTACCTCCTTAAAATTGACTGTGACTAACCATCTATGAGAAAAAATACAACCAATAAACTTACAAGAGTTGATTGCAATAGTTTACCAATGAATCTACCCAAACCAATTGAAGGAAATCCTTTTACGTGACTGTGACAAGAGGTATGGAATTGGATGTCGACAAGTGAAAAAAATTGAAAGTCCTCTGTTTTGCCAAAAAATTGGCCATCATGTTTGGAATGACATTCCAAGGTCCGTTGTAGAAGGATTTCACTCCAGCCATCCAGAATTCCAAAATTTTAAACTTTTTGTAAACCCATCAACACAAATTACCGACATTAAATTCTCCCAAATGGTGAGGAAGTTTATACTAATTCCTTTTGCAAATTAGGCAAAATGCTTTCAAAAATCTTCCCCTAAAACATTTTTTGACCAACTCTTACAGAACTCTGGAAACAATTGTTTCTATAAAATTACCCTACCAAGCCTCAACATGGTGATTCGGTAAAAACTCCAAAATTGTAATTTTGACTACACCAATCACATCCAATGTCGATAAATGCCTTTAGAAGTCCAAGCAAACCAAAAAAAATGAAAATTAAACTTGCAACTATTTTTGGTTGATGTCAGATTGTCCATTCACCTAGATGCTCCTGCATCAGAATGTCTTGCGGAACTCCCTTTGGATGGGCCTTTTTCAACCATCAAAACCTTGGGATAAAGCTTTAAAAAGGCCACCTAAAGTTTCTCAAATTAGAATAACTAAAATATCAACCCTTATTAGAGAGGGAGTTAAGTTTTATTCAACACAACATTAGAAATAGATTGCTTTATGGACATCAATAGATAGAATAGAAAGCTAACAAGCCTCTTATGTCTAAGATAATTGAGTGGTGGAATATGATAGGATAAAACACAATTGTATCTCCCTTCTGAAGTAATATTTTGATCAAATATAAACTTACCTCATCCCAAGGAGCAAGCAGGGACTCATGAAGATAACTTTCCTAGTATTTAACCTATTTTTCCTTTCCTTTAAGGAAACCCTCCAAGTCTTCCTTCCTTTTCTTCTTTCTCACTTTATGAGTCTTCAAGCCCTTTATGAATAAACTTGTTGTCATCATTATACCTGTTAATGCATAGGATTGCACCCATTATGCAAAGTTGTGAAGCTCAACAATCTTGTGTAACATGGGATCAAACTCAGGCTGTGGGTGACCTATGGCGAGCTTGAACCTCTAGATTATGGGCTGGCTCCCTTATAATCTAACAAATTTGCAGGAAAAGGGTTGTAAGGACCTACTAAAATCACTAAAACTGAAACTTAAAGTGTGGTGATGCACCTAATTTGATGGGAAAATTGCAACTCTAATTCACAATGAATCTCAAAAAATCTATCCACACAATCCACTTTTGGCAATATGATCACAAAATGATTCTAAGGGAGACTGGAAATAACTTTTTTTTAAGGAAAATCAGGGTCTCACAATATGAAAGAAAATTTATTCCAATTGCACAAACTAAGACCTATGATTTCAATGCTATTCAATGCATGCAAGTACAAATAAGACACTGATTTTAAAGGTTCTGATATTAAACACAATAAAATCTCATCAAATCATTCACAACAGTAGCACTAATGAAAAGGTAGACACTTGATTTAGCTGAAATATAAAGGAACACTTGCATAAAAAGACAAAGAATAGAACCTGTAACATGATGTAATCTCTATAAATCTGTAAAATATGAGTTACAAAACCTCCTTCTCTTAGCAATGTGTAAGAGAGCAAAAAGGCAAGAACTAGAAAAACCTAAGTTTTTCTTACAATATATAATATGCTCTCTCAAAAGACCTAGAAAGGTCAACTACAGTCAACTGCCTCTAAAAATAATCTCTCAAAACTGATCCATGTGCAAGCATGAAAATCCCTAAAAATAAGGGCTATAACTATCCTGGAAATTGAGCTAAAATAGCTCCAAACTACTCCTCTCTATTAGTTTGACCAAGAGGTGGACCAAACTCTCCAAATTTGACCAAAAAACCATGCAAACAACTCCAAAGAACCTTAGCTAACTCCATCCTCCAAGTTTGCATGATTTTGGGATGGTAAAACAATGTGAGCAAGGAATAAAGTAATTAGGATAATTACTTTACTATGAGTTACAATTTGTTCTATCTTTTTGACTTTACAACTTGTGAGAAAATAATAAAGTAATTTATAATTATATTACTTTATTATTTGTTTACATTGTTTTAGTTGCCTTCAAAAGGTTTTTAAAACAAATAATCAACTCCTTATCTCTCCCTTTGGATTTGCATAATTATACTAATGCATCCAATGATGATGCAAAAATTAAACAAACCTCCATGCATGCAAAAGATAAAAAATATCCTCTTTTACCTCCTTATGTCTCCCATGCATATATACATGCATTTACATATTAAAACACCTTATAACTCCAAACATCATACCTCATGCATTATTTGTTACATAAAGTACCTTATCACTCCATGCAAAAATAAATACAACACCATTTATTATTTTCATCACATACTATACCTTTTAAATATGCAACACCTTATCACTCCTCATGCACTAATGTATAAAATTCACCTTCAAATCATTGCTTGTGCTTTTGACTTCATCTCCATGCTTTGCAAAAATTAATATAAGGCATAAAGCCTTATCTTTACATGATTGTTTATGTTGACCTTTGAAGGAAGGTAAGAATGACAATTTTGGCCCTGTGGCATCATTATGCTCGAATCATTGGGTTTTACAAGACTTTAGAAGTCTTGACCACGATGTCAAATGGATAACAATGATTTTTTGTTAAAAAGAAGCCAAAAAGAGCAAAAGGCACTCGGTCACTCAACCAAAAGGGAAGAAGTAACCCTAAACTTTTGTCATTTTCACTTTTCTTCACTGTGCTCCACTTCGGCTACCACCATGCCTGCTAGGGTTTCAAGGAATCTTTACATTCTCTGCAACTTTCTGAGGGCTCTTTTGATGTTCTTTTGTGCAAATAACAAGAGGGTTTTGACAGTAAACTGGAAGGTGAGTTGTTTTGTAATAGTTTGACTTATTTTTTCTTTATCTCTTAATGTAAAATGGCCTACAGGTCATGGCCATCATAGAGTTTTTTGTTGTATCATCTGCTATGTTTCATCCTCTCACTGTATTTTGTTTGCTTCTGGTTAAAAGGCCATCATGGCCAACTGGTTTTGAAACTTTGGGAGCTCAACCGTGAGCACACCTGTGACCTATGAGCAAGCATTCTTTGCCTGGAACAAGATAAGGTAAGATCTCCTTTCATCCTGCACCACTCTAAGTGTTTCTTTATGATATTCTTGATAAGGGTTTGAAGCAAAACTTTTGTGGGTTTTAACATATTTGAAGGAAAACCTTCTCTTAGGTCGCGACCATAGCTAACTGTATACATGATATCCTTTACATTTTGTTCTTAGCTCTGTGGGGAAAGAAGATTTGACTCATAACTAAATAATGAAACATCTATGCAAATGAAGACTCTCTATGCTCTGGCTTTGTATTTTCTAAGAGTTTCTTCATATATTATGACAAAGGTTTGAAGCAACATTTTCTCCTCTTTGTGTTTCGGCCTCCATGGCATAACAATACAAGGGTTTGTAGCATCTTTATCCTCTTGTAGCAGCATAAAACCAGGTTATAGCATCTTATTGTTCTTCTTCTTTAGGAATGCATAACACACAAAAACCCTTCATTCTTCACCTGTAGATGTTCTTTCCCTTACACTTTGATGTGGGTTTTGATATTTTGTGGAAAAAACATTATTTCTGGCTACGGCCTGAAAACCCATATACATGGTATCACCTACCTTTTATTTCTTTTTCTCTTTTGTCACAAAGGCTTTCTGTAGCATCTACATAGGCTAACCTGGAGTTGTTCTTAAAAACAAATACTCATAAGGTTTAAAACACTTTACCTCCTCTTTGTATATTTTGTAAAAGCATTCAAAACTCCTATGACATTTCCTATTTTCTGACTGTGGCGTGGTGAATCTTTCTTGCATACCCAGTGGTTTATATAGTGACAGTTATGATCCTTCTATTGCAAGTATGGGCCTAACTGGTGTTGTCATTGATATCAACATACTCCTGTTGCATTGATGATAAGGAATGGATGAGTTGTATGCTGAGGATATTGAGAAAATTAGTCCTATCAGGAACAGAGAAGAATAGTAAAGACAGTGAGGCGAAGATCCTAGCTAAGATGCAAATCAGAGGATGCACATTAAAGGGTTTGTTGATATGTGTCTTAAGATGATCTAGTAAAGAACTGAGAGGTCCACATGAAAATCTGAAGAAGTTATAGCCACTTGAGAAAAACTAGTTCTGGCAGATGTTCAGAGGTGACAGAGTGACACAGATAGGTCCGGTGAGATCTGGAAATGAAATATCTTATTCTACGGATTTGGTGGAGTGTTTAGGAAGTCAATGTGGAGTGACAACTCAATTGATTCATGGTTTGGAGGTCCGCAAGCATCTATTCCGTTATGACAATGATGACATACTGTGTTCTTGAGGTTCCAGATGAAGGAGAGGATGATCTCAATAAGAAGAAGTAGTGTGGATGTTCTTGGTGATTCAGGCTAGCTTGTGGAGGTCTTTGGATTGTGTCCAGTTTGTGTTGGTGGTCCGCATTGAAGATTGAGCTCATAATTGAAAAATTACTTCTGGATGATGATGTTCTTCCTAAGTCTGGCCAACCGGATGAGTTACACATCCTGCGGATGATCTTGAAGATGTTCTATGAAGAATGGCATGCTCCTAAAGAAAGATTGAAGTCTCAGATCTGTGTTGCCAACAGTGTGTTGATCCACATGAATTCTTTTTGTAATTAGTCATATTGTAGTTATGTATTTGCTCTGTAATGTATGCTGACTTGGATGATTATCCCTAAGTCGATGTCTTGTGAAAATAAGGAGTTGTAAAGTCATTTCAAAAGAATCTTGTGGAGATTAGTATGTGGTAGAGAAGAGCAGAGAAAAAGGCAAAGCAGAAGTATTGGGCTTAAATGGAACTAACTTAAGCATGGTGAAGATGCTATTCTTTAGTTCAAGTATGTAATATCTATTATTTTGTAGACAGTGTGTCTCCTGTAGGCAGTGGGCCTCTTGTGAGCAGTGTGCTCGGGCAGTGAGCCCTAATTGGCATGTGCCATTTTGTTCTTCTTATTCTTTTAACAGATAATACAATCTTGGGTTAGTCACCCCGTGGTTTTTCCCTTAACTGGGTTTTCCACGTTAAAATCTTGGTGTCTTATGTGTTAATGTGTTTTTGCTCTTGATTTAATGTATCATGTTTCCATGATTGATTTATTATTATGTTGTTGAATTACAAAATGGATTTAAGTGATTAATTGGAAGAAAGTTTTGGACAACTGATTCATCCCCCCTCTTAGTTGTCTATCCTAAATCTAACAATTGGTATCAGAGCTAAGTTCCTCTAAAAGAGCTTAACTGCTTGAGGAGATCCAAGATGTCATCCTACAAGAAGGATAGTTCGAGGTTTGATGGAACCAATTACACTCTTTGGAAAAGCTGCATGGAATGTCACTTGCAATGTATGGGAATGCAATATTGGATCATAACTTCAAAGAAGTATGTTCCTCCACAGAATGGTCTGATAACTATAGATGAAATCAGAGATGCTGAAGACAATCTTTGGGCTAAAGAAGCTCTACTAAGTGCCTTATCTGATTCAAAACTAACAAATATTATTGATCTAAAAATTGCATTTGAGATTTGGGAAAAACTAGAACTTTTGCATGGAGGAGATAAGTATGTCAAATGTGCCAAGCTACAGAGTCTGAAAGGAAAATTTGAAAACCTAAAGATGAGAGAAGATGAAAATATCACTACATTTATGCCAAGAGTAAATGAGCTTGTTTGTGGCATTAGATGTATTGGTGGAGTCTTGGATGAAGATGAGAGTGTTGCCAAAATTCTCAGATCCCTTCCTGATTCTTACAAATACAAGGTTGCTGCTATTGAAGAATTTAGATCCTTTTCAAATATCACGAGAGATCAATTGGTTGGTAAATTAGCTGCATTTGAATTGTCTGAGTTTGGAGATGCCCCCCAAGACTGAATTTTCATTCAAAGCTAGTGCCTCTATAAAAGGTAAACAAAAGTTTGATCTGGGAGAGAACTCTTCAAAGAAACTATCATGGTATGAAAAAGCAAGAAAAGATCTGGAAGAAGATGAAGCAGAAACTACTCAACTTGAAGCCCTTATTTCAAAAAGACTACTAAGAGGATCTAGTAAGTATGAAGGGAAATTGCCTTTTAAATGTTTTAACTACAATAAGATTGGTCATTTTGCCTCAAGGTGTCTAGAAATATTTTCAAGACCAAATCCTAATAGATCAATATTCCAAAAGAAATGTTACTATGTTCATGAAGATGATGATGATGAAGGAGTAATAGATGATGAATCAGAGATAGGAAACAAATCCAGAAGTGATTGGGTGTTTATTGCCATCAAGGAAGAAGATCCAATGCCCTCTGAATTAGTCAATCATAACATAGTAGAGAGAGCTCTAGCTGCCCAAGTTGAAGAAAATGATGAATGGGTCATTAACAGTGGATGCTCCCACAATATGACAGGTGACAAAAATAAGTTCATAGATTTGAAAAGATATGAAGGAGTGGTAAAATTTGGTGATAATTTTGCTGGCAGAATCAGAGGTAGAGGAACTATTTCCTTTGATGGAAAGAATAAAACTAGTAATGTACTGTATGTTGAAGGTCTAAAGCACAATCTTCTCAGTGTTGGACAGTTGGTGGACAAAGGCTATGATCTCTGATTCAAAAATGGAAAATGCAAGATCTTTGAAAGCTCCAGAATAGAGATTACATCCTGTACTCAAACAAAAGGTAATATCTTCCACTTGGTTGGTACTGGTAAAAGTTGTTTATTTGTTCAAATTGATCAGAGTTGGTTGTGGCATAAGAGAATGTGTCATGTGAATTTTGATAATATCATCAATATAAGAAACACCCAAGCTGTGAGAGATCTTCCAAGACTAGTGAAACCTACTAATAGTTTGTGCAAAGAATGTCAGTTGGGTAAGCAGATCAGAGTCACATTCAAAAGTAAGGAACAGTCTTCGACCAGATTATTGGACTTAGTTCATACTGATCTATGTGGTATGGCAAGAATCAGGAGTGTACTAGGTGATAGATACTTCATGTTGTTAATTGATGACTACTCCCGGATGATGTGGGTGACTTTTCTGAAAGAGAAATTAGAGGCTCTTGAGAAATTCAAAATATTCAAGGCTATGGTAGAGAATGAAACTGGATTGAACATAAAATGTTTGAGGTCTGATAAAGGTGGAGAATTCACATCCAGTGAGTTCATAGAATTCTCTGACAAACATGGGATAAAAAGATAGTTGTCTGCTCCAAGGACTCCACAGCAGAATGGAGTAGTGGAAAGAAAGAACAGGACCATCCAGGAAGCATCTAGAACCATGATGATGGAAGCAAATGTTCCTCAGATCTACTAGAGAGAAGCTGTAAGCACTGCAGTCTATACTCTTAATTGAGTACAAATTAGAAGCAAACTGGTAAGACTCCTTATGAACTCTAGTTTGGCATCACTCCCACTGTGAAGTATTTTAGAGCCTTTGGTAGCAAATGTTACATTAAAAGAGATGAAGATCTAGGCAAATTTGATGCTAGAAGTGATGAAGGAATATTCTTGGGTTATTCTACTCAAAGCAGAGCATACTGGTGTTATAACAAGAGATTGAGAAAGATTATAGAAAGTACAAATGTGAAGGTTGATGAAGGTATTGAAAAACCCTCAAGGTTTTATGAAAATGATGAAGATGATCAGAATGATGTTTTGATCCAAGGAGTTCAAGCCCCTTCTGAAATTTAGATTCAAACTGATCCGGTGAATTAGCAAGAAGAGATAAGTTTAAATGAACCTGTGCAAGAAATAGAAGTGCAAGAAAGTCCCAAAATTCCAAGGTATGTAAAACTGAATCACTCTGAAGACCAGTTCATAGGTGATAAAAGAAAAGGTGTTCAAACAAGAAGAAAGATTGCTCAAGATTCAAAAGAGTATTATCTGATTTCAAAGATTGAACAAAAGACAGTAAATGAAGCATGCAATGATAAAAACTGGACTAAAGCAATGGAGGAAGAGCTGATGTAAATTGAGAAAAATCATACTTGGGATCTTGTTCCAGACCTAAAAACAAGAATGTGATTGGAACCAAATGGGTTTTCCAGAATAAACTAAATGAAGATGGTGAAGTAGTCAAAAACAAAGCCAGATTGGTCTACAAGGGTTACTGCCAAGTAGGAGTTGATTTTGAAGAAACTTTTGCTCCGGCGGCAAGAATTGAAGTAGTCAGATTATTTCTTGCCTTTGCTGCCTTCAAGGATTTCAAAGTATATCAGATGGATGTCAAGTCTGCCTTCTGAATGGTGACTTGGAAGAAGAAGTATACACTGAGCAACCAGATGGATTCCAATTGTCTGATCATGGTGACATGGTCTGTAAGTTGAAGAAAGTATTGTATGGACTCAAACAAGCCCTAAGAGCCTAGTATGAAAGATTGGATAAGCACCTTCTGAAGATTGGTTTCAACAAAGGTACTGCTGATAGTAATTTGTACTTCAAAATTGATCATGAAAATATCTTGATTGTTGAAGTGTTTGTTGATGATATCATTTTTGGAGGAAGAGATAGTATGTGCAAAACTTTTGTAAATCAAATGAAAAGTGAATTTGAGATGTCCATGTTCGGGGAAATGAATTTCTTTTTGGGTCTGCAAATCATTCAAACAAAGAAAGGAATCTTCATTTCTCAGACCAAATATGTGAAAGAATTGTTGAAGAAATTTGGGATAGAAGACTCAAAACCAATGGGTACTCCCATGGTAACCAGATGTAAATTGAGCAAAGATGATGACTCTCCTAAGGCTGATCAAAAAAAGTATAGGTCAATGATTGGAGGACTATTGTATCTTACTCAGACTAGACCTGACATTATGAATGTTGTTGGTCTTGGTGCTAGATTTCAAGATGACCCTAGAGAATCTCATGTCATGGCAATTAAGAGGATTCTTAGATATCTAAAAGGGACAGTTGAGTATAGTTTATGGTATCCTAGAGATCATGATTTCTCTCTTCATGCATATATAGATGCGGATTGGGCAGGAGATGTGGATGACCAGAAGAGTACCAGTGGTGGAGCATTCTTTTTTGGGGAAAAGATTGGTTTCTTGGTTGATCAAGAAACAAGAGGCAATATCTCTGTCAACTGCAGAAGTAGAATATATTGTAGCAGCAAGTAGTTGTACTCAAGTATTGTGGATGAAGCAAATGTTAAGAGACATTAGAGTGGAGTATGAGGAACCTATCACAATCTTCTGTGATAATTCAAGTGCAATAAATATATCAAAGAATCTGGTATTGCATTCAAAGACAAAACATATATCCATCAAGTTTCACTTTTTGAGAGAGCAAGTGAACAAGAATGAAGTTAGACTGGCGTTTGTGCCTTCCAAGGATCATATTGCAGATATTTTTACCAAACCTCTACCTGAGGACTCTTTTGAGTATCTTAGGGAGAAGTTAGGGGTTACTACCCCTCCGGTTCTGAATTAAGGTGCACTGATGTGCATCAGTCCGATGGCTCTCACAGTCATAGCTTGTGGTTCGAATTGATGATGGGAAGCTGCTACTCAGGGGGAGCAGTTGGTATGATGCAAATATGTGCCCTTTGCCATTGATGTCAAAGGGGGAGAGAAGACATGTGAAAAACAAGTGGTTGCTGGTCAAAGGGGGAGCAGTAAAGAAAGAGAAGACATGTAAATGGTTGTTGTTGTTAGAGGGAGTTATGTCAGTAAAGAGAAGTTCTTGTCTTAATGGTTAAAATAGTTTTTCACATCATATGTTGCCATCAATGACAAAGGGGGAGATTGTTGCAAGGATGGGCCTAACTAGTGTTGTCGTTGATGTTAACATTCTCCTGTTGCATTGATAATAAGGATTGGATGAGTTGTATGCTGAGGATATAGAGAAAATTAGTCCTATCAGGAACATAGAAGAACAGTGAAGATAGTGAGGTGAAGATCCCAGCTAAGATGCAAATCAGGTTTGTTGATATGTGTCTTAAGATGATCTAGTAAAGAATTAAGAGGTCCATATGAAAATATAAAGAAGCTATAGCCACTTGAGAAAAACCAGTTCTGGTAGATGTTCAGAGGTGACAGAGTGACATAGATAGGTTTGGTGAGATCTAGAAATGAAATATCTTCTTCTGCAAATTTGGTGGAGTGTTTAGGAAGTCAATGTGAAGTGACAACTCAATTGGTTCATGGTTTGGAGGTCCACAAGCATCTATTCCATTATGACAGTGATGGTAGACTATGTTCTTGAGGTTCCGGATGAAGGAGAGGATGATCTCAGTAAGAAGAAGTAGTGTGGATGTTCTTAGTGATTCAGGCAAGCTTGTGGAGGTCTCTAGATTGTGTCTAGTTCGTGTTGGTGGTCCACATTGAAGATTGAGCTTGTAATTGAAGAATTACTTTTGGATGATGATGTTCTTCCTAAGTCTGGCTGACCGGATGAGTTACACATCTTGCGGATGATCTTGAAGATGTTCTATTAAGAATGGCATGTTCCTAAAGAAAGATTGAAGTCTCAAATTTATGTGGCCAACAGTGTGTTGATTCGCGTGAAGTCTTTTGTAATTAGTCATATTGTAGTTATGTATTTTCTCTGTAATGTATGCCGACTTGGATGATTATCCCTAAGTCAATATCTTGTATAAATAAGGAGTTGTAAAGTCATTTCAAAAGAATCTTGTGGAGATGAGTATGTGGTAGAGAGGAGCAGAGCGAAAGGCAAAGCAGAAGTATTGGGCTTAAATGGAACTGACTCAAGCATGGTGAAGATGCTATTCTTCAGTTCAAGTATGTAATATCTATTATTCTGTAGATAGTGTGTCTCCTGTAGGCAATGGGCCTCTTGTGAGCAATGTGCTCAGGCAGTGAGCCCTAATTGGCATGTGCCATTTTGTTCTTCTTATTCTTTTAACAGAGAATACAATCTTGGGTTAGTCACCCGTGGTTTTTCCCTTAACTGAGTTTTCCACGTTAAAATCTTGGTGTCTTATGTGTTAATGTGTTTCTGCTCTTGATTTAATGCGTCATGTTTCCATGATTGATTTATTATTATGCTGCTGAATTACAAAGTGGATTTAAGTGATTAATTGGAAGAAAGTTTTGGACAACTTATTCACCCCCCCTCTTAGTTGTCTGTTCTAAATCTAACACGTTCCTGAGGTTGGTACTGCACCCTTCTACTTTAGTCTTATGACATGAACTTGTAGCTAGACATTATATCTTTTTTTATCACTTCTTTTTTTGTTCCATTTGTGTATTTGCACTTGATCCATCTAAATATGAATGCAAAGAAAACATGTTGTTATAGTTTCAAATTATCTTCAATTTGGTGTGGATAAACAAGAAAATGTCTTCTTTTGTTCTATCTTATTGATCTTCATTGATGACTTCACATGTTTTATGTTGACTGTACTTGTATATGCATCTTTGTATTTATTTCATGGCTGAGACAATGTGTTTTATGAACATGAACATTGCAACATGTAGAAGGCATGGGTATCTCCATGATGTAATCGCAATGTTCTTTATACCTGTCTATGCACCTTATGTATCATGGTTGCATTAACTTGTTCCTCAAGGTAAATGGCATCAATGGAGATAAAGCATTATGTATTTATACATTACTTGCCCTCACTATCTCTTTTCATTTCTCTACCTCTTTCCACTGTGATAAACTATTCATTTGATGTTGTAGACTTGGCATGCATCCTAGTTCCTTACTCACTCACTTCTCAGTCTTCATGACTATCCTATGTCATTGCTATGGTCACTTGGACTTGACTATACCTTGCTCATTTGATTTGGCTAGTCCATCAC
Organism: Cunninghamia lanceolata; assembly: GCA_027924645.1. Lineage (NCBI taxonomy): Eukaryota > Viridiplantae > Streptophyta > Pinopsida > Cupressales > Cupressaceae > Cunninghamia > Cunninghamia lanceolata. The sequence goes on along the minus strand of BSBN01000564.1, from coordinate 6,464,711 downwards.
TTGTGGTATATTCTTTATTGTTCTTACAATGTTATGGATGTACTTTCACACTTGTACTTTGTTCATTGATAAGATATGGCAGCAACAAGAATGTGAACTGTCCCTCATGCTGCTCCATGGTATGGCTATTCCACATGTATGAATGCTCCTTCACTGTGACTGATCCATCATTATGGCTGAAAAATCATGTTTCTTGGGTAATATTGTCATTGCTATCTCCTGTAGCAATACTTGTATTTGATGATTCATTTTTTCATATTGCATTTGATACATCTTATATAGTAGCAATATGAATATGATGTAATATCATGATGTTAGTTTATCATAGTAAATTCCCTTGAAAGCACAGGATCAAATCCATTTATCTTCTCCATGAAAGATGTAAGCTCACCCTTGTAGAGAATATACCATACTATGGTCATCCTCTTTGCCTCTTCACAAGAGGAAGGTTCAATTTATAGTCTTTATATTTAAACTTAAGATTAACCATGAAATTGAATGCAATACTAGCATATTAAATTCAACCACTTACAACTATTCAACTTCACATTGTAATAGAAACTTTTTAATAATTATTTTTAATATATGGTTATTTAGAGATTTTGAGCACTTAAAGTCTATTAGTGTGTGACTGTGTGTGTGTGTGTGAGCACACGCACGCGTGTGCGTGTGTGTGTGCGTGTGCGTGTGGAGAGAGATAGAGATCGATCTTATAAACTACTAATTCTAAGAATTATTACTATAAAATTATAAGATTCAATACTTTAAATAGAGTTTTAAAAATATTATATGTAAAATTAATAGTTTTTAAGGTAAATAGTAAAGATCCCCTTACAAATCCCATTCAAAGGTGTGCCAAGAAATCCTATTGATTAACATGTGTCATGAGACAAAGATGATGTACTCATGTTTCTATTTATAGAAGTGTTTTAGCACACAATCACTAATAGTCATTCATTGTAAGTAGTTGTTCCTTGTCTCATACAACACCCAAAATCACTTTGAATTATTTTCTTGAAAAAACAAAATGTTGAAAAATAAATATTTTTAGATTTCTAGAATAACTTGATATATGATATGAAGTCTAGAAAGGACGTGAGACTAAGAAGTGATAATATTTTTTTTTGTTAAAAAAAAAAGTGATAATCTTTTAAATATAGGTTAAGTGTAAAGTTTTTTTAGTTATAATAAATTAATTTGGTATATATACTTTTAAAAAATTTATATAGAATAGTTAATTTTACAAACTTCACATTAATTAATAGTTTTTAATGTATATATTCTTGTCAAATTTTTATTTAAAATAGTTAATTTTATAAACTTCACAATAATTATTCTTAAAATTAATAGTTTCCAATGTAAATACTAGAGAGCCCCTTACAAGTCACATTCAAAGTTGTGTTAAAAAACCCTATCAATAATGTGTGTCTTGAATGTCATGAAACATAGGTGATGTATTCATGTCTCTATCTATATAAGTATTTTAGTACACAATTACTAATAATCATTCATTATATAAGTAGTTATTCCTTGTCTCTTCTAACACTCAAAATCACTTTGAATTATTTTGTTGAAAAAAACAAAATAATAAAATAAAGAACTTTGGATTCCTATAATAGTTTTTTATATGATATGGACATTTTTAGACTTATAGAAGTCTATAAAGTCAATGATAATCTTTTAAATATGAATATATATTTCATATTATATAAAGACAAGAAATCTTGGCCATTAGAAGTGATACAATCTTGTATATATAGGTTAAATGTAAAGATATTTTTTTAAGTTATAATGAACTAATTTGGTATATAAAGCATTTTTTTTAAGTATCATAGAAGAGAACTGTTATTATAATTTACTATAACATTTTTTAAACTACATATATATCTATAACATTGTTTCAATGGCCTATATCTCTCTACATTTTTAAGATTTGGAATATGTAATTTTAATTAAACATTACACATCTTTAATATCATGCCAATTAAAATTGTTTTTATATAGAAAGAGGAGAGAGAAAGGGATTGAACTAGGTTCAATTCAAAAGTAGAGATTCACCATTAAATATAATAGAGTGCAGTTAAAGCTTAAATACATGACATGTTAATTTTTAGGTGTAATATTTAACTATCACATTAAAATCTCATACTCCAATGTACGAATGTATCTTTTAAATATTTTAGTGGGTGAAAGTATAATGGTGTCATTATTGGTTGGGAGCCTACTTTCTATGGCCAAGATATTCTTGATATCTAGGTGTTTCCCCAAATTTTTGTCTTGGTCTATCTTGGAAACTTTGTGCCATCCTTGTTCAAGTCAAATCCTTTTCCTACTTGAGTTAGTCTTATGCTCTTTCTGAAGTGTTCTTATGCAAATGCATGTCTTAGATTTAATTTTAAAGTCTTTGCAAAATGATACAAGTCTTTCCCTCCTTTTTTGGAAAAAAATTAGTTTGGTGAACTTTTTGGAAGGTTCACAGGTTTGCAAACTTCCTAAAATCCCAAAAAAACTTTCTTTCTTCGAAGAGTTTTGGTGAAACTTTATGTTTGCAAACCACCCAGTTCACTGAAAAGTTTCTTCTTTATTTCAAGTCACTTTTGCCTTATTTTCAGTGATTTTATTAGTTTGCAAAACTTCTCAATCACAAAAAAGAATGTCTTTTAATCTTATCTCCTTTGTTTTCAGAGATTTTCAAAGTTCACAAACTCATCTTTTGCTAAAAATATGATTCTCACTCTTTAGAAAATTTTCAAGCTTGTGAACTTTTCATAGAGCCAAAAGGATGCAAAACAAGAAATTTTGGAAGCTTTTTTAGTGAAAATTTAATTTCATGAACCTTTCAAAGTGTCAAAAAAAATTAAAAGGTTTGCTAGTTTGAGTTTTTTGCTGAAATGTTGAAAGATTTTCAAAATATTGAAGGAGATAAACTTTGAGAGTTTGAGTTTTTTCTGAAATACAAAAAATCTCTTGGTGGATTCAAAGTAGGGTAATTTAAGAGTTCATAAAGCTCATAGTTCACTAAAAGGAAGGTTCTTGAGTTTGAAGAATCAGTGAATCACTGAAAAAGCTCTCAAATTTTAATTTCAACAATTTGGAAGAATTGAGAACATTATAACTTTTAATGAAGACATATATGACCTAATTTTGGTTATATACATGATTATTGGGCTCATTCTCACCACACTACTTTCAAAAAATGGAATTGTCACTATTGCAGTTGTAAGTGCTCCCCTGTACACTACCATTTCCTTAGCTAAGCAGAAAGGTAAGCTCACTTGCACTTCATCCAGTAAGCTCACTTGCACTTCATCCAGTAAGCTCACTTGCACTTCATCCAAACTTCCTTCACATTGTTTACATATAGTTCTTCTTATCTTGAGTTCACTTTCCATTTTGAGATTTTCATGAGCTCTATACATCTTGAACTTTTCCTTTCTCAAGGAAAGATCATTTCCCTAGCTATGCATCAAAATTTGCTTGAAGCCCTATCCTGGCTAACCTAGTTGGTATCCAAGCTGCACAAAATGAAATATAAATACAAAGGTTACAATCATTATACTAATATTCAAAATCTCCAAGCTGAAGTCAAGAATAGTGACTTAGGCTACATTGATTTAGAAAACTTTTGGAAACAAATGAATACAATTCCAAGGGCCCTAATAGCATAGACAATCTTTATAAGTGGATTATCCCATGCAGCTAAATTCCCAGTTATGGTTCAATGACTTGATTTGGTGTTAGCTTGTGTTACGAGCTATCATATATACTCTCGCAATGTGAGAATAATGGAGGGTAGAGTCATTATGAGATTAGATGGCCCATCTCTTGATATCACCCTTAGATTACTAGTGATGGATGAATATGTTGAGATGAACATGCAAAAAGCATGGTATTACTACCAGGATAAGAAGCATCTATGTCTAACCAATATTGCTAAGCATTGGTTAAAAGTACCTAAAAAGGGAAAATCTCATATTCCAATGGATTACAAAGGGCTCATTTTAAAGAGGATATCTTTGATATCATCATCTTACTACACAAAGTGGTAGGAGAGAAAGACACTAACACCTTTGAGCACTGGATGTGCCAATTTATCATCACCATTAGGTATGCTTCTCAGTATGTGGATTGGGCCTAGATGATAAGTGATCATTTGCATAACCAACTGGTAAATTTCCAAAAGAATCAATTCTTTTATATGTCTTCTTACTTTTTCTATCATTGCCAACATGAATGTGTGGTTAGGCTTGCAAACTATGGGAACTTTTGACAATAATACATAGGTATATGATGCAGGAGCATCCAGGTTCACGTGCAATCCTCATCAACCAAAAAGATTTGTTTTTACTTTCTTGTTGCCTATTTTGGCTGCAGGAGTTGCTTCAGGGGTGAATTGATCAAATTTGGAGAATTTTCCTAAGTTGGCCAAGTAAGGGATTGATCTTGAAGAAGACACAAATGGGTATCTGTATCTTAATTTTGGTGAAGATCTAGTCAAAAATGGTGAAGTTATGCTCCAACGTGACTTTTGATGCCTACTGCACCTGGCGCTAAAATCCAGTCACACTAGAAATCCGTGTTGGCATTCAATGAACAATTGTGTGCTAAAATCCTAAGGTTCGGACTTGCACTAAAAATAGCTCTTACCGACCATGTCCGGTCACCTTCGAATTCTTCGCTAATCTGGTGACATCATCATTCCCCACTAAGCACTTTCACACTTTTTGCGCTAAAAGTCTTCATCACTGACCTATGCTAAAAATTGGTTCTACTGCCTAAGTCGGTCGATGCCAAAATCCATGTAGATCGGTTGGACAAAAAATCACTGCTTTGCGCTAAAATGCTCACTGTCTAACTTAGCGCTAAATTTCTTGCCTACTAACTTTGCACTAAAAGGGAGCTGCTCTGCAAAAGTTAGCAAAGGTTGAATTCTGCGCTAGTTAGTTGAGGCTGATTTCAACACTTTCTCTACAAAAGTTGGTTGAGGTCAATTTTAGCACTTTCTCCTATTGTGCTAAAATTCAATTGGGCTGACTTCTTCGCCAATGAACCAAAAAACATCAGAAGTCAATTTTGACAGCCTGTATGGCCATTCCAAGGGCAAATTAGGTTGTGACATGTGTCCAAAGCATGAATGAAGGTCAGTGGCTGCCAAAGAAGTCTATAAATTCATGGTATTAGTGTTTTTTCTAGAGCTTCTCCTTGGTAGTACGTTTTTGGAGTCTTCTTGAAGATTTCTCCTAAATGCACAATTAGTTTTGATCTACATCTTATAACATTATAAGGCTGAGGCCAATACTCTTGTAATGCAGTATGTACTCCTACTATAATTATCTCTCACATATGAATAAAAGAGTTGTTGTTCTTGTTGATATATTGTTGTTTGTTGTGATTTGTTATTACTGCTTGGTTTAGCTATCTGATAAGGCTCCTAAACCTTGACCTGCATTAAATGGTATTAGAGCGAGGTTTCACACTCCTTGAGGCCGTGGGATTACTGTAGAGGGTCTATAAACATGAAAGACTACGATAGAAGAAGGAGAGGACCACCTCCAGGGATGGGAGATGCAGCATTGGCAAAAATGTTGAGAGGCATCATAGCTAGGCTGGATGCAATGGACAGAATGCAGTGCAGAGGAGTACCCCTGGTAGATGTAAGTGACAATGAGGAAGAATTCAATGAAGAGGAAGTAGAAGAAGGGGAAGATGGATATAAGAGGAGCTTTCTGAATGCAATGACAAAGATTGCCAGTAAACCCCATGTTGAGTTACCTAGTTATAATGGTAGTCTGAAACTAGATGAGTTGATAGACTGGATTTCAGAGATGGAAAAGTATTTCAAGCTAGAATCTATTGAAGACCCTAAGAAGGTAAAACTTGCAGCTTCAAAGTTGAAAGGACGTGCATCTCTATGGTGAGATCATGTGCAAGTTGAGAGACAAAGAAAAGGAAAGGAAAAGATTAAGACCTGGGAGAGAATGTTAACCAAGTTGAAGGCAAAATTTTTGCCTGCCAATCATCAAATCACCATGTTCAAGATGTTGTAGAACCTCAAGCAGATGGAGAAAAGTGTGCAAGATTATGCTGAAGAGCTTTACAGATTGAATATTAGGGCTGGTCACATTAAAAATGATGCCAAGAAGATTTCTAGGTATGTAAATGGGTTGCATTATTCGATCCAAGATGAAATTAGCATGGTTAGGATTACCAGCATAGAGGAAGCCTATCAATTTGTATTGAAGGTAGAAGAAAAGATCTCTAGGAGGTAGAATAGCTCTAGAGGAAGAGGTAGATCCTCCAAAGGAAGAGGGAAGTCAAATCCTAGATGTGGATCTCAGGATAAGCAAGGAGAAATAACTTCTTCCAATACCCATGGAGGTAGAGGAAGGGGTGATTATTCCTGAGGTAGAGGAAATTTTGGAAGAGAAAGAGAGTTCAGTGGAACATGTTTCCAGTGTGGACAACCTGGGCATAGGGCATTTGAATGTCCTCAGGTACAACAAAGTAGTAGCAAAGGGAAGGAGACTAGAGTCCATATAGCACAAGCTGAGGAGGTTAGTGTGGCTAGTGCAGCCTCACCAAAGTGTGGAGAAGAAGTTGAGGATGGAGAATCCTTGATGATGAGGAAAGTTCTTCTAGAGAAGGTATGAGAGGAACCAGAGTAGTGAAGAAATTTGTTTCAAACTAGATGTAAGTCTGGAGGAAAATGTTGCAAGGTCATTGTGGACAGTGGTAGTACTGATAATTTAGTGTCAGAAGAAATGGTGCAGAAGTTAAACCTAAAATGATTGAAACACTCCACTCCTTACAAGGTCTCTTGGCTGCAAAAGGGACATCAGTTATTGGTAATCTTTCTATAACTATAACTATAACGTCTCACTAGTGTTAATCTTTCTATTTGTATTGCTCCTTATATAAGCTCCCCGTACTGCTCATATAAACCAGAGTTCTGTTGTAAGTCCTCTCCATGTAAGTTCCATCTTTGCTTGTTGCATTAAGGGTAGATCTGATGCAGTAATCTTGTATTTTGAGTGCGGGTTCAAGCGTAGGTTTGAGCACAGAAATGGATAGACCAAGCACTTCTGGATCAAGTATGGAAGGCATCGACCATACCACAGATTGCAACATAGAAGTTAAGTTCACAAACTTCTTTGCTGATAATGAAAGTTCTTTTTCTACTGGTGAATCTAGCAGTAATATATTAGATGAAGTTTCTTCTAGTCAGTTTGATGATAAGGAATTTCGTGTGCCTAAGATAAAACCTTCTAAGATCTATAGAGATGTTCCCAATAGTCCAGTAGATATTTTAATAAAAATAAAGGTTTAAAAAATTGGTTTGGATATAAGACCTCTCAATGATGTCATGTAGCTACTCTTCAACATGTAGTTACTGGAGGTAACAAAGGCAAGCTGAGAATATTCTCAGATGCTCAAGTTCAGAAATTCCAAAAAGAAGCCTTAGCTAGTCCAGATAAACCCTAATTCATGCATTTATCCTATGTTCAGATAGGTATCTGTGGACATTACCGAAAAGTCTTACCTATCATCATTATGATGATGTTGAAAGATGCAAGATTCTACAAGTTGTCGCATTCCTTGTTAGGTGCTGCATATGACTCCATGGCTAAAGGGTCACTTTATCTTGATTGTTTATTAGATTTCCCTATCAGTCTGAAAGATGGTAATCTTCAAGATGTTCTTGAATATAACTTTAAGACCATGAACCTCTACATGAAAAAGCAATCTGTAGACCATTCCTTCACCTTTTTGGTTCACTATAGGTTATACAACAAGGTTTTATCCTTGATGATAAACCCCAAAAGGGCACAAGGTCTAGAAGGGTTGTCAACCATCTGGAAATCTACCAGTGACAACACGCAGTTAATTGCACCAAAGATAGTCCATCACAAAGATATTACATTGCCAGAAGAATGGGAATTGGATCTTTGGGATCAAGGTGAACAACTTGAAGAAGAGAAACAACCACAATTGAGAGGCATCTCAATTGAAGAATTAGATGATCAGGCAGTAATCAGATTCTCATCCGGTAACCAGCCTGCTTTACATAGTGGTCCTTCCATGAGAACAGAAAGGGTGTTTAACTACAACCAACCTAGTCCATCTGTGTCTCCGTTATTGTGCACTTAGAGCACAAGGTTACAACCCACTAAGGGTTTTGAAGATTTGTTTAAAATACCTTCTATTGCTAAGCCTAGCAGTTCCACAGCTTCAACCAAATCTGCTAGCTCTTCCTGCTCCCATAAATTGTATTCTGAGTTAGATAATGGGATGTACAAGTTTGAAGACTACTCTTTTGTATTTAATCCTCCTAGAACTGGCCATTTCTGGATGTTTTCAGCTAAGCAAGCTATAATACCTGAATAGGACATTAAAGAGGTCCATGAAAAAGTCATCGCCACTCCTACAGGTCCTTGTCTTGCACCTGGTGCTATTCCTCCCTTTAGGGATTTCATGCTCTTTGATACTACCGGTACATTTAAAGCTAATTTCTGGCCTCTTCGTATATTTCCTATAGCCAAAAGTCTCCAAGGATCCAGCCAAAGCAAATTGCTTAACTGGACTAATATGTGCCTTAGGAAATCTATGCTACTAGCTAAGGATAAGAAGATCTGGCATCATATTGAAGTAGTCAAGGTTGAAAAGGCCCGTCTCAGTGCTCAAGAGAATTTCCATTCTCTTATTTCCACTCTTGAACACTTGGAAAAGCAGCTCACTGATCAGTGGATGGCCTCTGTTAACAAAGACCTCCAAGAACTCAAAACCCAGTATAATGAGTTCAAAAGCCAAGTAGAAATGTGGTGGGTCACTCAGTAGCGGTCTTTAGAACAACAGAGAGAACTTCTGCAAAAAGTTAGAAGTGAAGTTAAATTAGATTGTGATGTGCTTGCTTCACAACTGAATACAGCAAATATTCATACAAAGCATAATGGCCAAAGAATAGATGAAGTTTATAATGAGGTTCATTCTATTACACAGTCACAACTCTTAATAGGAGATTCAAGACTATGAAAACAATGAATTTCCCTTCCAATGCTAAGGGATATTTACAGGCTCAGTATGAAGGACCCAAGTTGTCCACTGAGGTTCGCCAGCTTGTGATTGAAAATATTTTTTATCCCTCCATAGGGAATCTTAGAGAAACCACTCCAGAGGAACAAGCAAAAGGAAAGTTCCAAATGGCTCATGGTGATAGTTCAAATCCTAATGGATCTAATCCTATTGATCCATTAAAAAATATCCAAACTCTGAAAGCTCATACACCTCCCCTTGTAAATTTTGATAATTTTGAGGATATAGAAAATGTAAGAGGAATAGATGCCATGAGAGCATGGATAACAAATTATTTATCCACTAATGCTAATGCTAATGAATCACAAGTGATTAAGCTGGCTCTCAATGCCATGACAGGTGTTGCACGAAGTGTCTGGGATAGATTGGACGACACTTTTAGAGAAAGCCTAATAGGCAGAGGTACATATCAAGTATGTGCTCAATTGACTCGTTTGTTCGTTGGAAGAACAGATACCAGAGAAAAGTTGGCCTACAACCAATTCATAAAAGGTAAATGTAAAGATCTCAAATATTTCAAAAAGTATTGTGAGGTCCAATATCAGAATTTCTATCAGTCAGGCTGTGAACAAAATCATGATTTTATGTTCACAACTTTTCTTAAAAGTTTTGGAAATGTGATAGGAGAATTCTATCACAAGAAAGTTCTTGAGAATCTGGTAACAGAAAATATAGAAATGAAAGAGCTAACCTTTCCTTAGTTAGTTCAATTCATTACACGGATCAATGAAGAAATCTATGAAGAAGGAAAAGCAAAGAAGGAGATAAAAAAGGTACAACTTTTACTATCCTCTTCTGTATGCTACCAGATAATGCCTTCAAATCAGTTCCCAGATAAAGGCAAATCTTCTTGTTATGATTGTGACAAACCAGAAAAATCCTACAAGAAGAAAAAGAAGAAATTCAGTAAGTATCCCAAGAAGAAAGGATACTTTAGGAAAAGGCATAAGAAAAGAAAGGGTTCCAATAAATGGAAACCTACCTGCTACATTTGCAAGGGTGAACACTTTGCAAACAAATGCCCAGACAGACATAAGAAAAAGGGAAAAGGTAAAGTTTGTGCTGTCCAAGAAGCAGATGTAGAAGATGATGAATTTGAATTCATTAACGACTATCCATCAGACTCAGAGGATATCATTTTATCCAGTACTGATACAGAGCCAGAATCAGAGTCTGAAGAATATGCATTAGCAACAGAGCAAGCTCAAGTGAACCTGATGACAAAAGAAGTTCAATCTTCTGATGAAGATTCAGAAGTCTCCTTCTTCTGCAGAATGCTACAAAGGGACACCCGTGCAGAGTTGGACAAGGTAATTGAAGATATTGTCCAAACTGAATCTAGACTCCATGAAATGGACATGGGTCAAGAGACATGGAAAAAATTGACCAACAAGTTGGAACAACTTAAAGCAAGAAAATATTTTTTTCTTCAAAAGGAAGAAAGGCCTCCTAAGCTCCCAGTTCGGAGATCTCCTATTCTCCAATATGGTTTATCTATCTCCACTGCCGAAATTCTAGAATAGTATGGATATAAACCATTACAAAGGAGAGAACCTTGGCGTCTAGGCTCTCTAGCTCATAGATCTTCAGGACCTCCTGAACAACGGTCTATCAATGATGCTCCTGCTCCAGGAAGCATGGCTCGAAGAATATGGAGAAGAAGCCACAAAAATTTTCTTGAAAAAGTAATTGCTCAAGCTCAGGCAGAAATCTCAGAAATTGATGATGAAGAGAATTTCTACCTTACAGAAGAAATGGAAAAATCTCTTGAACTTGATAAGTTTGTTAACCAGTTTAATTCAGCCGGACCTATGTAGTTACCTACTCAAGCATCCATTCAAGAAGAACAACTGTATTGTGAAGAGAAGCCTTACAGCCCTCTTATCCATCAAGCCGTCGAAGAACAAGCAAAACTAGGATATGTTCTTGAAGAAGGTTCTAGCAGTCGATAGATGAAAGCCTACAAATGGACCATAAAAACTACTTCATGTCCAGGAATCATCCTAACAGTTCACTTTCCAGGTATAATGGCTTATCCTTTGGCATTCCTGATTGATACAGGAGCAGATCTAAATATTGCCAGGTATAATGCATTCCCTGAAGATGCTTGGATAGAAGGAACCACAAGTATTACTTTTGGTAATTCAGAAAAAAGTAATAGTTCTGCAGTCTGTAGAGCTCCCATTCAAATTGGATTTGATGGTTTTATAGATACACTAACATTTGTCCAATATGAGATGGATGGGTATGATGGAGTCATAGGAAGCAATACTATTCAACAATGGGAACCTTTCACCATTGATAAAGATTTCATTATAATTCAGAATAGATATCAGCTTCCATGGCTTTATCAAGATCTAACTTATTCAACTATGTTAAAAATGGAAAAGAAAAAGAAACCAGTTAATGCAGTTTGGTTAGCCAAACAAATGGATGCAGGACAAGGATCTCTGACAGAGATTAAAACTGCCTTTGCTGCCACAATACTTACAAAAGACCTGAAGAAGTAGAAAAGGAACCTGACATGTGATCTCCCTCTCAAACGAGATCCTCAAGGTAATTAACTCATGCCTAAAGCTAAAGCTAATTACTTCTTAATGAGTTCATCTGAAGCATTAACTTGTAGAACAGAAGTTGCAGAGCTCGAAAAGCTTGGCATAATCTAAACTTCTGAGTCACCATTCTCATGTCATGCAATGTATGTTCCAAAGGTTGATGAGAATGGTAAGGAATTACCTGAGAAACAACTAGTTGTAAATTATAAGCCATTAAATGACTGTCTTGTTGACAATAGACATCCTCTGCCTAGTAAGGATCATATCTGGCAAACTATTCAAGGTAGTCATGTTTATTCTAAATTCGATCTGACAAAAGGGTTTTGGCAGTTTGGTCTCAAAAGTGCTGACTTTTACAAAACAACATTCTCTGTACCATAAGGCCTCTATAAATGGACTGTTCTCCCATTCGGTATCAAAACTGCTCCCTCCATTTTCCAGCAAAAAATGGATATCATATTCCGGCCTTATGCCAAATTTATTCAACCCTATATTGATGATATTCTTGTCTTTAGCCAGGATATGCCTCAACACTTAAACCATCTCCGGTAATTCCTCTCTATATGCCAACATCATGGGCTTGTTGTCAATCTCGCAAAATCCCATTTTGCTCAAAATCATATTGTTTTTATTGGCATCAAGCTTCTTCCGGGGGGGAGAATGGAAGCACAACCTCACATCCTGAATAAAATTTCCAATCTTGCAGTCACTAATGTAAAAGAATTACAACGCTTTTTGGGCCTTGTTAATTATATTGCAAGATTTTACTACAAGATTGTTGAAGATCGAATTGAGTTGAACAAGCTTCTGGGAAAAACACCACCACCATGGATGGCTAAGCACGATGCTTTGATTTCAAGAATCAAACATAAATGTTCCCAACTGCTGCCATTGAAGTTACCAGGTAATGGTTTCAAGATAGTAGAAATTGATGCAAGTGAAGGTGCCTGGGCTGGTGTTCTTAGAGAGCAGAAAACAGCATCTCACAATCCTAAGGACAAAGGTGAGATTGTTAGATATATCTCTGGTAGTTTCAAGAACAGTGAAGTAGACTACCATAGTACACATAAAGAAATCATTGTTGTTATCAATATTTTCCAAGCATTTCAGATGTTTATTGCTGACAAGAGATTTCTTCTAAAAAGTGATCTTCAAAATCTACAGGGATTCTTTCGAAAAGAATCAAAAAATAAAGTGGTAAGAGGAAGACTCCTTAGGTGGGCATAGTTATTAAGTACTTATGAATTTGATTTTGTTCACCTTCTTGGAGTTGAAAATATTTTTGCATATTTCATGTCAAGAGAAGGACACTCTTCAGAACCCGTGGCTTCTAGAGAAAATCTTAATCCAACTGGTATTGTTCATATTATTCGCATAAGGGAACACAGATGGTATGAAGATAATTGCCATGAATGGAGTACAAAGCCTCAGAGAAGAAATTTACATAACCACCAAATGGCTAATGACTTGCTCTGTGATTGATTTAAAATGTTAGTAGCAAAACAGTAACTAACGTATCCAGGTCTATGGACAGACAGGCCATTCTTCCAATTTTCAGCTGAAGCCGAACCTATTGATCCTGATGTTAGCCACATACTTTAGAACTGGTGTGGAGACTTTGTTCTCCCTATTTCATTTCTTAATCCTCCAGTAGAAAGACCAGATCACTGGCTGAATGATGAACATGGAAAGATGATGATCAGAGATCTATTCCAAGGGCCTTATCCTCCTACAGAAAATATGGAGTTCACTGGAACTTCATCCTACACTGGATGCACCTTCAAGCTGACATTTGACTCTCTTAATGAAAATCCAATCAGTAGACATCTTTATCAAGTATATGGACCAGGTGGATCCTCATCTATTTTTGAACACTGGAATATTCCAAACAGATTAAGGTATTTTCATTGCAATCAGATGCCTATCTGGATACATGCCAAAACTTATCGCATGGACAGAGTTGATCAAAGGAGCTTGGATCAAGGACTCTATGGTCCTTACAAGATGAAAACCATGAGTATTATCTGGAAGGAACATGCAGCTGCTCGTCGCTCGAACACCGGATGCATACCACATCCCTCAACACAAACCTGTGCCAATTGTGAGTATGATCCAGCTGACGATCCAAGAATCCTAGATTATGATGAAGAAGGCAACGTCAGACCGTTAGGGTTTGATTCCAATAATCCTTTACATCATCCCTTTGCCAATTCAGATACATCTGAACATAGCATGGGATCCTAAGGCTAATGGATGGGTTTATCATCCATCGAGGAATCTATCACCTCGTTGAAACCGATAGACGTGGGCCCTTCCATGGTAAAAGGGGAAAAGCTTATGTGCCTCACAGTAAGCACAAGTTAACCTTCTCATGATAAAAAAGAAGACATGTAAAAAGTAGATTCTTTTATTGTCTTTTCTGTCCCCTCCTTTCTCCGTTCATGAGTTATTGGGACCCACCAGAAGATGCTTATCTTCATTTGGGTAACTCTTTGATAAAGGGTTCACTACGTGTCCACTTTCTATGGATGGATTTCAAATTGTAATTCATGAAACAAGGTTAAAAGATCAGCCTCAACATCCTATATAAGAAAGGCTAGGCCGCCTTGTAAATCAATGAATTCTAGGCAAGTGAAGTCTTAGAAAGATAGAGTCTAAGTGTCGAATTTGTTAGGAGTTTGTCAAGAAGAGTATGCTCTTCACTTTGTAGCTTTAAGCTGATTTGAGTGAATTAGAAAATCTGAAGCAAACAAGTTTGAAGTATTGTAAAAGCTTTTAAGCTCCTCTTTCTGCATATATATTTGTAGACATGCCAGCGCGCATTGAATATGATGAATGTATTGTTCCTGAGTGTAAGAAATAATAATATTCATAAGATCTATTTGAATGTCAGATACTCTGTTCATCTGCATATCATTTGTCATTTGCAGTTGTTGTTCAAATTTTAGATTGGAAATTACAAAGATGAGATAATGTGTGATGTTATGCCAATGGATGCATGCCACCTTCTATTGGGCAAACCTTGGCAATATGACAAGCATGCCATTCATGATGGCAAGAGTAATTTCATTACCTTCAAGAAGGATGGGGTTGAGTATATGTTGAATCCTTTGAAGGATAAGGGTGAGGGTGTTGAGAAAAGTAATAGGGTTTGTCTAGTAAGTGGAAAACAATTCCTAAAGGAAATTAGAAAGGAGATGGTTTGTTATGCCTTCCTACCTCAAATTGAAGAAGCTATAACAACTGAGAAGGGGGCAGAAGTTCCCACAGAGGTCCAAGAAATTTTGAGTGAGTTTGATGACATATTAATGGACTTACCTGATGGATTACCTCTAGTTAGAAGCATAAGTCACTACATGGATTTGATACTGGGAGCAAGCCTACCAAACAATGCACTATATAGGATAACACCTATGGAAAATGAGGAGGTGAATAGGCAAGTGTAGGAGTTACTAGATAAAGGGCTAATTAGGAAAAGTCTCAGTTCGTGTGTTGTACCAGCAGTACTGGCACCTAAGAAAGATGGGAAATGGTGGATATGAATTAATTCAAGAGCTATAAACAAGATAACCATTAAGTATAGGTTTCCATTGCCTCGTATGGATGACTTGATGGATTACTTGAGTGGAGCAGAGTACTTTAGCAAGATTGATTTGAAGAGTGGATACCACCAAATCAGAATTAGAGAAGGAGATGAATGGATGATAGCATTCAAAACCAAGGATGGATTGTATGAGTGGTTAGTGATGCCATTTGGGTTGACAAATGCACCCAGCACCTTTATGAGATTAATGAATGATGTAATGCAGTCGTTCCTTGGAAAGTTTGTCATAGTTTATTTGGATGATATTTTGGTTTTTAGAAAAACAAAAGAGGAGCACCTACTGCATTTTAAGGCAGTCCTATAGAGGTTAAAAGAAGAGAAGTTGTTAGTGAACATGGATAAGTACATTTTTATGCAAAAGGAACTAGTGTATTTAGGTTTTGTAATGTCAAAGGAGGGGTTGAAAATGGACCCTGAGAAGGTTAAGGCAATACTGGATTGGCCTTCACCTAGAAACATGTTTGAGGCTAGAAGTTTTCATGGCTTGGTGAGCTTCTATAGGAAGTTCAACAAAAATTTTAGTGGAGTATGTGCACCAATCACTGAAATAATGAAGGGTGTTAGGAGAGAGTTCCAATGGACACCTATAGCAGAAAAGAGTTTTCAAATGTTGATGAAGAAGGCCTTGAAGAAGTGGTGACATTATCTATTGTCAAATGAGTTTGTGTTGTATACTAATCATCATGCCTTACAGTACATCAACAGTCAAGGTAAGCTAAACTAGAGACATATGAAGTGGGTGGAGTTCTTGCAAATTTATTCTTTTGTCTTGAAACATCGGAGTGGTTAGTCAAATCAGGTAGTAGATGTACTTAGTAGAAGATGTTTGTTGATGAATGAGTTAGGGGTTTGTGACATTGAAAAATGTCCCCTTGGGGGCTTTTCCCTCATAAGGTTTATCTCTCGGGTCTTTAGTATGCATTTAGGACATTTTAGTTCATATTTTGGCATCTCGACAGAATGAGACCTGGGTTTCATTGCAAATGGGACATAGGAGGACCCCTTGAGTTGTACCATACCCAAAATAGGGGGAAGGACTTGGGTGCCCATGCCCTAGTCCTGCCCTATTTTGGGGCAGCCCCAATTTTTGGGTGTTGATATGTGACCGGTATTAGGTCCCTTTGCCGACACGGTAAGTTTGAATTTCAAATATCTTAGCGGGAGTGCTTGTAATTGCATATATAAGCATGCTTAGGCATTCATTTGTAAAACTAGATTTCAATTAGATGATCATTGTGAACTCTAAGCATTCTCAATGTGATTCAAGGCTTCTATTGTGTTGTAAGAGTAGACTTGTATGTTTTGTGTGTTGATACTTGTAGATTTGAGCATCAATTTCCTCATGGCATGTAGAGCCTCTTCCTCCATGAGAGCTTCACTACAAGGTGACATAATATTGTTTTTTTTATCATTGATTCATTTGGTTTTTGCCTCTACCTCACAAGGGCACGCACTCTTTGTCTGACAACAGTGTTCAGAGACTTAAGTGTCCTCTGGGGCTTGACTGAGGCAAGCCTCTAAACACCACAACCCCCAAACTAAGTCTCGTGATTGCAGGTTACAGGTGTCGCATCTAGAAAAAGTGGAGTTGCAGGAAGGCTTGGCAAGCATCAGGGATTCAGGATCTAAAGAAAAGTTAGACACAAGAGCACTTCTAGGACTTGGGTGCTTGCTCCAATGTCCTCCGCAGACAGATCTCGGGAAACAAAAGTTACAAGGTTGATCAGTGTTGGAAGGAGGTCTAGATTCCCCAAAAAAGTAGGTACCTTGGACTTGAGTGCCCACACCTTAGTCCCTGACTGTTCCACCTCAAAACCCTAAAAATAGGTATTCTATGATTTGGTATTTTACTCTTGTCTGCAAGATCTTTTTCCGTCTTTCGTCAATTTGTTGTCATATTTACATAATTAGGGTTTTAATGGTTAATTGGACATAAGAGAAGGAAAATTAATAATTAAATTCCCTAATCCAAGTTTCCTTACATTTTCAAGTGACCTAGGGTATGATAGTGCTCACCACTCAACCCTAGATCCTTCAATGTTTAGTGGAGAGGTGGATTTAAACATTTAAAAACTAGAACATTAACAAAATCCAATTTTACCCTAAACATTTTGGTGAACCCATGTTTTTGGACTTAAATTGCAACTTGCTAAGTGTTTATCTTTAGATTGGGATTGATTTCATTCATTCATATAGTCATTTACTTTATTGCATTGAGAAAATTTCAAAAAAATTGAAAAATTGGAAAAATACAAAAAAATTGCATTGTTGGGCTTACGAAATTGCATCAATTCTTCCTAAATTTTCCTAATTCATGATTTTTACATCAAATCTTATATAAACTACAGAAAAATCCAAAAAATAAAAAATTTACATTGCATTTTCATCATTTAATTGCTAGGGTTTTGTGGAAATTTTGACAATTTTATAACCTAGTAATTCCAAAATCTAGGGTTTGTAGGATAAATATTTTATCATATTTTTCTACTAATTTTAGAGGCTCATTCAAATTTTAATTTGGCTGTAGTCTTGCATTTTAGTGTGAATTTTACATTTACATTTAAAATATTTGCATTTTTACATAGAAAATTTCAACAAAAACTAGCAATTTTGATGCATTTTCATTAAATTTGCATGGGCATTTTGCATGTTAAGGATTGAAAATTATTTTCAGATCTGAGATTAAGTCAATTTCATCATAAATCAGACTTCAAAACATTTACATAGCATTTTATCCCAAGATCTAAAACCTAGGGCTTCAAAAACAACAATTTTCACTAAAATTGGCCTTATCGACTTTATAAACTTGCACCATAGGCATGTTGTGAAGGGTATTTATGAATTAATTGGATTTCATTAGGATAATAATTTTTGGAACCTCCTAAAAATCTTCACAACACCCTTTTAACGGGCTCTTGTATTGAAAATTTGGCGAAAAACTACACATTTTGACTATTTTGGCCCTAGGGTTTGACCTAGTTTGCACTCCAAGCATGTTGTGATCAATTTTATGGATTGAGGTGACTTATATTGTCAATATTATTTGTTGTGCCTCCTTAAATTCATTACAACTCCCCCCTTGCTAGGTCTTGGAGTTGAAAAAGCATGAAAAAATAGCCTATTTTTGCTATATTTTCACTAGGGTTTGACCTTAAGCCGCACTAAAAGAGTGTTGTGTTGGACATATTGGCACAAAGTGGCTGTTATTACTTATATTATTTTCTTTCCATCATCATTTTCCTCACAACACCCTTCTTTATGCTCCTTTGCATTGAGTTTTGGTGAAAAAAGTGCCTATTTTGACATATTTTCACTTTATTTTGACTTGGCATTTTCTTGGATTTCCATCAAGAGTGTGTTGAGAGTGATTATATTTATGTTTTAGACTGATATCAGACATATACCTTGCTTCCCTTAACTAAAATCCTCACAGCATCCTTTGTTTCAATCATTTGCATTGAAAAGTATCAAAAAATCAAGCATTCTTGGTTGTTTTTGCTCTTGTCTTTTGCACTGATTTTGAAAAGATTTCAAAAATCTGATTTTGCATTGGTTTGAGCATATAAATACGGCCTCTAATCATAATAGCAACAATAGGTTCCCTCCTAGACCTTACCTGAAAAGAAAAGCACCCGAACCTGAAATTGTCTTCACTCCTCATGATAGAACAATCGGTGATTTCGAAGGACCTCTTTACATCACCATAAAGATAATGGGAAATAATGTGGAGGGAACTCTTATTGATCCTAATTGCATGACTAATGTTTCCACTAAAAAATTCCTCTTTTCAAATCAATTAATACAAGGTCCTTATAGCCCTTCAAGCTTGATGATTAAGACACATACGGGAGCTTTAAAGAAACCATTGGGTAAGATATCATTGGTAGTAACTGTATTTGAGAAACATGTTGAGCAATGGTTTGATATTACTCCCGATTCTGATACCTTTGACATAAAACTTGGAATCCCTTGGTTAAAAGTTATGAAAGTTGTCCCTTCAACTATTTATAAATGTGTTAAATTTCCTTTGAATGGACAAGTGCATGTCATTCATTGAAATACATACAAACCTTCAACTACACAACAAAACTTCACATTGGATTACTTTTGCAACAAAAATACTAGCGACAAATTAGAGCTATGAACAGACTTTACATTTTTGAGCTATAGAAATTATAAAGCGAAATTGTTACATCCAGCACCTAGTCCTCCTACACAAGAAATGACAAAAGAGAAACAACCCGCATGTGAAGAGAACTTTAGACTAAAAGGACAAGGTCCCTGTGTCAAGTTTCCTCCCCCAATATCCTTACAAAGATCGAGAAGTCATTGTCAACAACAAAACATTCCACTGCGACAAATGAGATTTGATCCCGACGCTTCATCTTCTAATTTACAAAAAACTATTGAAGAGAAAGGCCCTGTCTTACAAGAGATAAGTGGTCGAAGAAAGAGAAATAAAAAAGTAAGAGAAAGAAGAAAAAGAAGACAATAATATGCCATAAACCTTGCCTCTCAACAAGAAAACATTGATCCTAACATTCAACCAAACAAAGATGATCCTAACGATAAACAACATGATGAACAAGATATGAATTTGGCTATGGTACCGTATGTCCCACTATCCTCCAACATTAGGGAGTGGGAAGATGATGATGATGATTTGCTTATAGACAATCTCTAGCCTAGCAGGGGCCCTACAGGTAAGTATCTCTAACCCTTTATCTCTCTCATGATGTGCTTCCCCCGTGATGTGTTATGTGTTGTTTGGGCCTCCTGGGATGACCTTGGATTCTCATGTAAGGCTCAGGATACTAGGAGACCACCTCTATTGTGACATTCTTCTATATTGCCTTTCTCTCTGATTTCATTGTTGTGTTTTGTGTCTTATGGACATAGCATTGTGGTTGGTGACTTAGGGGCACCCTCCTACGTGACTGTCCCTAAGACACTTATTTTCTCCTCTCTTATTTATTGTTTCCCTTCCTCTAGTGTTTCCACCTAGCGGGCAGATGACAACAAACATTTATACTGATGCGGACCTAGTGTCCCTTTCGAGAGTAATAAAAAAAATGGACTTAGTTCCTAATATGATGATGGGGTTGTCTATCGTATCTGATGCTTGGCTAGTGGAAGAACTCGTGCTTTCCACCTAGTGAATTTGATGATGTTTCTGTCACATTTACAAACCTTAACAATACTACTACTCTATGCACCTTTGTTTGCCTTTGAATATGGCCTTGGCGGCACTCGATTCAGAGAGCTTCATGATATAGCCCTACAGTTATCCTCGAACTCTGAATTCATTGTATAACCTTGGGTCTTTGTGGTTAATCATATGCATTGATGTTGTTGATTATCATGATGTTGTAGACACTAACATGTTTCTTGCAGGGATGTGTTTGTGGGAACATTTGGCGATCGTAAAGTACATGTCACCTCTGGGGGGCATGGGCTTTGCGAAAGTCGATGTTCCCTTGTGTGTTTTTATTCCTACCTTAATGTGCTTGATATCGATAACTGATATCAACCACCTTAAGGTGGGGACATATATAAGGTAAGCTATCTATTATAGATGTTAGCAATGTGTTTGACGTCAGATGCAAAGACTTGTGCCCCAGGGTAGTGCATCATGCATCCTAAGTTTGTTGGCAATCAATTAATCAATCAATCATGTAATCCCTCTACAGAGGTGGGATATCAAGCATATCCTTTTTCTTAAGCCCTCTGTGGAGGTGGGGATGGTGTATTTCTTGGAGTAGATTGCATCATCCTATCATTTCAAAAGTCCTCTGCAGAGGCAGGGAACGGTTTTGTGACTAACTCAACCTTTAAGCATGTCTTCGGCGATTGTTGTGGCAAAGCCCAATCATCAGTGTGTGCCTATAATGTCCCTGAGATGGTGTTGGACTTAGAAATAGGTACACTCCATCACTTGTCTGCCACGTTTTCTCCATGTCTTCAAGTGTGTGTGTTTTAGCATGCTTGTTTTGTGTGGCATGTTTGTTGCCCCATATGTAGAGACCAGCACCCTCAGGTAGTGCTTCCTACATTTTGTGAGGTTTTATGTGTCTTGCATGTGTGTTGCCCCATATATATAGAGACCTGTGCCCAAGGGTAGTGCATCTTGTATTATGGAAGGTTTGTTTACTTTCCAGTACTTGCATTTGCATTTCATATATATAAGAAAAAGAAAAGAAAAGATATCATTTCTGTCTTCCATGCATTAATGTGTCTTCAATGCATTAATTGTCTTCTCCATGTTCTGTATGATTGTAACTATCTTCTCTGTGTTTTGCGTGCATATTACTGCCTTCTATGTGATTGGCGTGTCTTCTCCGTGCTTGATGTGTTTGTGACCTTACTTAAATGCATGTATTGGCCTGGCGTTTATACATACATTAAAGTGGGGGCTAAATGTAACGTCAGAAAATGTCCCCTTGGGGGCTTTTCCCTCATAAGGTTTAGCTCTCTTTAGTATGCATTTAGGACATTTTAGTTCATATTTTGGCATCCCAATGGAATGAGACCTGGGTTTCATGGCAAATGGGACCTACGAGGACCCCTTGAGCTGTACCCCGCCCAAAATAGGGGGGAGGACTTGGGCGCCCATGCCCTAGTCCTGCACTATTTTGGGGTAGCCCCAATTTTTGGGTGTTAGTTTGTGACCATTATTAGGTCCCTTTGTCGACATGGTAAGTTTAAATTTCAAATATCTTGGTGGGAGTGCTTGTAGTTGCATATATAAGCATGCTTAGGCATTCATTTGTAAAACTAGATTTCAATTAGATGATCACTGTGAACTCTAAGCATTCTCAAGGTGATTCAAGGCTTCTATTGTGCTGCAAGAGCAGACTTATATGTTTTGTGTGTTGATATTTATAGATTTGAGCATCAATTTCCTCATGGCATGAAGATCCTCTTCCTCCATGAGAGCTTCACTACAAGGTGACATAATATTGTGTTTTTATCATTGATTCCTTTGGTTTTTGCCTCTACCTCACAAGGGCACGCACTCTTTGTCTGACAATGGTGTTCAGAGACTTAAGTGTCCTCTGGGGCTTGACTGAGGCAAGCATCTAAACACCACAACCCCCAAACCAAGTCTCATGATTGCAGGTTACAGGTGTCGCATCTAGAAAAAGTGGAGTTGCAGGAAGGATTGGCAAGCATCAGGGATTCAGGATCTAAAGAAAAGTCAAACACAGGAGCACTTCCAGGACTTGGGCACTCGCTCCAGTGTCCTCCACAGACAGATCTCAGGAAATAGAAGTTACAGGGCTGATTAGTGTTGAAAGGAGGTCCAGATTCCCTAAAAAAGGAGGTACCTTGGACTTGGGTACCCGCACCTTAGTCCCTGACTGTTCTGACTCAGAACCCCGAAAACAAGTATTTTGTGATTTGGTATTTTACTCCTGTCTATAAGATCTTTTTCCATCTTTCATCAATTTGTTGTTGTATTTGCATAATTAAGGTTTTAATGGTTAATTGGACATAAGAGAAGGAAAATTAATAATTAAATTCCCTAATCCAAGTTTCCCTACATCTGCAAGTGACCTAGGGTATGATAGTGCTCGCCACTCAACCCTAGATCCTTCAATGTTTAGTGGAGAGGTGGATTTAAACATCTAAAAACTAGAACGTTAACAAAATCCAATTTTACCCTAAATAGGGTTAATGTTGTTGGCTTTGATGCCATGAAGGATTTGTATCCAAATGATCCTGATTTTAAGGAAGCATGGGTTGTTAGTAAGAGTCCAGTGGCATGAGATAGGACACCATGGTTGGAATATTTTATCCAAGATAGTTTGTTGTTCAAAGGATAGAAATTATGCATTCCTAGAAGTTCAATGAGAGAGAATCTAATCAGAGAAAAGCATAGTGGAGGCTTAAGTAGACACTTTGGAGTAGATAAAATAGTGGCACAGCTGAATGAAAGTTATTTTTGGCCTAGAATGAGTGTAGATGTGAAGAGACTAGTACAAGGCTATAGGATTTGCCAACATGCTAAAGGAGTATGACAGAATATAGGACTGTATCAGCCATTACCTATACCTGATAGACCATGGGAGCATATAAGTATGGACTTTGTTTTGGGATTGCCTTGGACACAAAGAGGTCATGATTCCATTTTTGTTGTTGTGGACAGATTTTCAAAGATGGTTCATTTTATACCACGTCAGAAGACTAGTGATGCATCCCACATAGCTACATTGTTTTTCAGAGAGATAGTCAAGTTGCATGGATTGCCTAAGAGCATAGTTTTAGACCAGAACATGAAGTTTGTTGGTCATTTTTGGCATACATTATGGAACATTGAATTAGGTTTTAGCTCAGCTTATCATCCACAAACTAATGGAAAAACTAAGGTTGTGAACAAAAGTTTAGGAAATTTGTTGAGATGTTTGGTGGGAGACAAACCACATCAATGGGATCTTATCCTGGCACAAGCATAATTTTCTTTTAACAATTCTATAAATAGAAGTGTAGGAAGGAGTCCTTTTCAAATAGTTTATGGGTATAGCCCAAGAGGTGTTGATGAACTCTGAGATGGTGTAAATTTGAGCAGGAAGAGTATTGTTGCAGAAGATTTTGTAGAATACATCCATGAGGTACATAAGGGAGTGAAGGAACAATTAGAGAAGAGTGCCAGCAAGTACAAGGAGTATGCTGATATGCATAGGAGGGAACAAGAGTTTCAGGTGGGGGATTTAGTTTTGGCCAATTTGAGGAAAGAAAGGTTTCCATAGGGAACATATAATAAGTTGAAATTCAAGAAGATAGGTCCATGCAAGGTGTTGAGGAAGTTCTCATCCAATGCCTATGAGGTTGAGTTGCCAGTAGGGATAGACATATCACCTATTTTCAATGTTGCTGATCTATATAAGTTCTATGAAGGAGAGTCAAGTTCACAAGGAGGGGTACATTCACATTCACCTAGTGCATAAGAGTGGATAGTTTAGTTACCTGAAAAGAAGATGGAGGAAGTGGATAAGGTGATTGACTCTCAAGTGATTAAGAAGACCAGAGGGAAGGAGTACATGGAGTATCTAGTTAGATGGAAGAACAAAGCTACAGATGAGGCTTCTTGGTTGAGTGCTGCAGAACTTGCCAATTTTGGGATTCCAGTTCTAGACTTGCCAAAATGTTCATGATTTTTCAACCTATGGAACATTTCAGTTACCCAGCGTGTCTGATGCAGGAGCATCTGGGTTCACGTGCAATCCTCGTTAGCCAAAAAAATTTGTTTTTACTTTCTTGTTGTCTATTTTGGCTACAGGAGTTGCTTCAGGGCTGAATTGATCAAATTTGGAGAATTTTCCTAAGGAAGTTGACCAAGTAAGGTATTGATCTTGAAGAAGACCCAAATGGGTATCCATGCCTCAATTTTGGTAAAGATCTGGTAAAAAATGGTGAAGTTATGCTCCAGCGCAACTTTTGATGCCTATTGCACCTCGCGCTAAAATCCAGTCACACTGGAAATCCGCGTTGGCATTTAATGAACAAGTCTGCGCTAAAATCCTAAGGTCTAGACTTGTGCTAAAAATAGCTCTTACCAACCATGTCCAGTCACCTTCAAATTCTCCGCTAATCTGATGATGTCATCATACCCCACTGAGCACTTTCACACTTTTTGCACTAAAAGTCTTCGTCACTAACCTGTGCTAAAACCTGGTTCTACTGCCTAAGTCGGTTGACGCCAAAATATACATAGATTGGTTGCACATAAAATCGCTGCGTTGTGCTAAAATGCTCACTGTCTGAATTAGTGCTAAATTTCTTGCCCACTAACTTTGTGCTAAAAGGGAGTTGCTCTACAAAAGTTGGCAGAGGCCGCATTCTATGCTAGTCAGTTGAGGTTGATTTCAATGCTTTCTCTACAAAATTCAGTAGAGGCTAATTTCAATGCTTTCTCCTGTTGCGCTAAAATCCAATTGGACCAATTTCTCCGCCAACAAACCAAAAAATGTTAGAAGTCAATTTTGACAGCCTGTACGACCGTTCCAAGGGCAAATTAGGTCGTGACACATGTCCAGAGCATGAATGAAGGTCGGAGGCCACCAAAGAAGTCTATAGATTCATGGTATTAGTGTTTTTTTAGATCTTATGTTTTTGGAGTCTTTCTGAATATTTCTTCTGAATGCATGATTAGTTTTGATTTGCATCTTGTAGCATTGTAAGGTTGAGGCCAATACTCTTCTAATGTAGTATGTACTCTTGTTGTAATTATCTCTCACATATGAATAAAAGAGTTGTTCTTGTTGATCTGTTGTTTTTTATTGTGATTTGTTATTGCTACTTGGTTTAGCTGTCTGATAAGGCTCCTGAATCTTGTCCTGCATTAGTATATGATTTCTATCCATAACTACAAATGGATGTGGGAAATAAAGATTATAAGAGAGTGAATGATGCCTTTTGTATCTTGAATGTAAGGATACTAGAAGGTGATCTTGGGTTAATAATCTCTCCAGAAGCAACTCAACTAATCATGCAATATGGTAGTTATTTCATTCAATATAATAGGTTCACATACTTGAGGATAGGAATATTTAAAGGTGCTCCATACAAGCTAATATGATATGTCTATGACTACCTTATATTTGTTGAAGTCTATAGACAAATCAAAGATGTAAGCAAGAAATACAATGAGAATAAAAAGGTAGCGTATCCTTTCCCTATTCATTTAACTTATTACACCTGCAAATCCTCCTCAGATACCCAAAATGTAGATAGAATCTTGTCAAAGTTTAATTCTCACCCCTTCATGACAAGGTTGTCATATGATATATAGAACTATGTCAAGAATAATCTGTATGTTGGAACATGTTATGATCATGACTGTCATTTAGAGGATCATTTGGAGGATTGTATAGCTGAACATAAAGTCAAGAGAAGGGATTGGATGAGGTTAACAATTGATCAAATGAGAGCCTTCAAATTGGGGTGGAATGTTCTAGATATGGTGCATGATGGCATAAAAATGGTTGATGAAGCTTATCCATCAATTCAGTCACAACCACTTCCCCAAATTAATGGTATAAGGGAGATATCCTTATTTGTATTAAAGAAGAGCCAAAAGTGGTTGAATGCTAAAGTTATAGGGCATATTGCATCTAAGACACCACAAAAGGAGTAGGTAACAAGGAAGCAAAAACCTACTACTGCATATAATTCATAGCCAACTCCCATCATCACATATGCTACTAGATCTAGATTCACTCCAAGGAGAGATGATGAGGAGGAGGATCCAAATAAGGTTGGTAAATTGAAAATTCAATGTGAAGTAGAAGAGAAAGAGTTGAAGAAATTGTAAGTAGAGCCCCTCAAACACAAGAAGGCAATGGAGGTACACATGTCTCACAGGGGAGAAGCAGGAGGTTAATCTAGTTTTATCTCCTTCTTCACCTTCGCCTCCTCCACTTTTATCAAATATTCCTTCTTCTCCTCCACCTTCACCACCTCCACAGCAAGAAATGGATAATCCTTTTGTGGATTCTAATCCAAAATCCACTCTTCCTCCTTTAGCATTTAATGTCCAAACATGTATAGCACCTCCTTCATGGTTGAGATAAGTAGTAGGAAGAAAGAGAAAATATACTCAATTAGTAGATCCTAGTTTTGATGTTGTAGAAAAATACTACAAGCTGCACATCAACTAGAGAAAATTTAGAATTTTTATAGAATAATTATGGGTTCCTCCACATGCCATCAATATATGGAAATTGCATAACCAATTATAGATAAGAGTGAGGAAGAAGAAACTAAATAATAGGGTAGACCCTGACCCATCTACACATGAAGGTGATATTCATAATGTGAAGATGTCAGTGGACAAATTAGTCAAGAGAGTGGATGAGGAGAAAAAGACAAGAGAGCAGTTAGAAGAACAAGTAGGAACTTTAACTTCTTATATCAAATCAATTATTGATACTACTGCTCAACCTCTTGATACATACATTGCAACTCCTATCAAAATGCCTCCAAAAGGAATAGAGACATATGTTATAGATAAATTTGGCAAATACCAGGCCTATGGCTATTAGTATGCACAGGACAACTAAGAGGGGGGGTGAACCAGTTGTACATTAAAACATTAAACCCTCAATGCTATTCCAATCTTCAAACTCTTATTATGCATTAGAAGAATGTAAACATATGAAGCATTAATGAAAACACATCCAAACACATAAGAACACTGGATTTACATGGAAAACCCAAGAAGGGAAAAACCATAGTGAGGATTAACTCACATATATATGAATAGCAACACCGAATACAAGTAGGCTCACTATCAAGGGCTCACTGCCTAGAAGAAATGCTCACTGCCCAGAAGGACTCACTGTCCAGAAGAAAGAAGAATAGAAGAAAATTGTTATAGAGAGATTCACTATCTCAAGGCAATAGGAGAGATCCACCACTACAACTTTATGCCATCCGCAACCTTTGGCTCATTATCTCCAACAACTTCAAGCAAATTGAAATGTAGATACCTTCTACTGACTACATCTGGGAGTCATAAGCATTTAAGCTCGCACTCAACTCACTAGGTCCTTGATTCACATTCACATCATCTTCTCTACTTTTCTCCACTCAACTTCATCTTGCATATATACCATCCATGACCTAAAACAATCTCAATTAGGCTAGTCCTAATGAAACCTGTGCACCCTAAATATGCAACACTGGAATAGGTTGGCACCAAACACTTTTACGGTGGAAAGAAGTGAAGGTGGACCACACAAGCGTTAACTAGGACTCAAGTATGTATCACCATGCTGCTCATCACATCCATAATCCATGAAGTACCTCCACAAATAGTGCTAGTAGGTCAGGTCAGCCAAACCTGAACTAACACAACAAGTGATCACCTTCACACTTCTCCAAGTCCAAAAACATCATGTAAACCACAAAGAACCACTCTACCACATCCACACACCTTTACAGAATATTCAACATTGTCAAAATCTTCTGCAACACTACTGCAACCACCTAAAACAAAGTGTCTTCATTATGCACATCAAGATGCACTATTATTGATCTGTAACATAAACACTAATCTTGCAGAGCAATCCAACACTCAAAGCTTCCAAGAAAAGTATATATATAGACAATTTAAGCATGTTCCCAAATCCGCAAAACAAGAGACTTCAATGCGGAGCAATCTCATTTCTCCCAGACAATCTTCTACATAGGCAAACACTCTGTCAAACACATCTTCCACTTCCACGTGATCCAAAACCTACAACTCTAGATATAGCACATTTGAACACCTCTGATCACCACTTCCAAATTGCACAAGCATATCTTCAACTATGAAGAAATGTGGAGCACAACACTGAACATACCTCTATCACACTGCACACCTTTTTATTCAAATTTTCTCAAAAGCACTTGGAAACCAAGTGAACTACTTGCTAGAGGTTGACATCAATGATGACACCAGCAATATTCTAACAATGGCAGGGCACCAAATACTTGGGTAGATAAAATAACTCTTAATGGGTTGGTCTGTATAGAAGAGGCTATGAAATTATATGAATAAGTTTTGGCAAGGAAAAAGGAAATTAATACTGACACTCAACTTGTCAAGAAAGAGGAATCTATGTTGATGGTAATTGTCAGAGATTTGCAAGAGATGGTGAAAGTTGATGTGAGCATCATGGTTGCCTAAAATATTATCAACAAACATGAGGAAAATGAAACAATCAAATGGTTGAAGGGAATTGAATAGAAAATTCTAGTAATCAAACAATCTTTGGCTAAATACAAGAAGTTAATTAAAACATGTGACTATATTTTGATGGACATCAGGGAAAATTATTTTTCAATAGATACTGATATTTTGGATGAAAATGAAGTTAATTTATCTAATATTGAAGTAGTGAAGAAGAATTTCAAAGATCTAATATTAGATAAATTATTTAAGATTGTGGATGGGAATACAATTGAGAAATTATGCAATGTGTCCACCTATCTAACTTCTTCCCAAAAGGAAATTACTGATTTTCTTAATAAAATGGAAGAGGTCGGTGAGATAATGTCCACATGGAAAATTCATCTTCGTATCATTACTAATCAAAACGGGAAATCCATAGCATCGATAGTGACTAATTTCAAAAAATTTAAGGCAAAAATGGTTCCTTCTAAGACAAAGTCTTTAGCAAATGAGACGGCCAATGAGCAAGACTTAGAAAAATATAAAGATAAACAAAAATAAAGTCAAGTTTAATATGTTTCTTTTGTCTTTATTTGAAAAATCTAGTTTTTAGAGTCTTATTGTAATTATAAAGTAAACTTTATTCTTATAATAAAATAAAACCAAAAGAATAAAGTTTGTTTTATTATTTCCCTTTTCAAGAAATAGTTACAAACCAAGAAACTATTTCATTTGTAGGGCTATATAAGGTAGAGGAGAGAAAGGGAAAGGATCTTTTGGAAAAATTTCCTTGTTATATTTTTCTATTCTTCTATGAGGGTTATCTCTTTACATTTTCCTTTACTATGAGATATTTTACACAAACATTTGTAGAATATTTGAAGAAGAGACTTTGGGCTCTTCAATTTTGGATACTAGAAATCTTGATGGACTTTGGGTCATTGATTTTGTGGTTGTAATTTTTCTTATGTTAAGTTTGCAACATATTTTATAAATTTCTTTCATGAATATTGTGTGGAATATGAAATTTTTTCTATAAATCTTGGATTCATTTTTCACTTGGGTGTTCTTATTCTTATGTCTAAGTAGTATTTGGTGATTATCTTTCAAATTTCTATCATTTTACCCTCTCATGTATAGTTTTATCTGTTGTGAGACTTTGTGCTCATATATTGTATTTTCCCCATTCTTTTAGTTTAGTTGTACACCTTTCCTACTTTCTGGTTAAAATCATACTCAAAAAATTTAAAATTTTATCTTACAAGGGAGCTACCCCTTTAAACACAGAGGAAATTTGTTTGTCTCATCACAACCTATCCAGTTGTTGGAGCGATAGTCACTACTTTCTAGGTGAGTCATCTAATTATCATACAATGACAAATCTATTGACCAACATATTTTTGGTGACTCTACTGTGGATCGACAAAGGACCAAATTTTTATCAGTGAAGTTGTCTTATTCAACTCCAAAATAATTTCTCCAAATGTGCATCTATGGTTTTGGACTTGGTGTGCAACTGAACATTTGTTGGTTAGATGTTGAGCAAGAAGATATCATTACATATTTGTGCACTTTGTCCTGGATTTATAGAAGAAACAACCAACAATTTCATTAGGTAACCAAGTCTTAGACAATGAATAAGATTTGGAAATAGAATGAGATAAGAAGCAAGAAGATTTGGTCAAGGGAGGAAGTTGTTTGTAGTCGAAAGGATTGTTGTGGTGCCAAGGTGAAATAGATAAAATCTAGCACCAAAAATTCAAAATAATCAACAAAATCACTAGTAGTAAACATTCAAGTTAGTGTATAAACATATTGCTAGAACATTGGTGACTCTATTGAAATAATAGCCCAGATTTATTCTAAGACTTATTTAAACTAGCTACAAAGAGGTAAACTAGAGGAGACCATAAGAAATGTATCATAGATTCAGATTTTGAATTTTTGGAGAAAGTTAATTTTTTAGTATTTATTCCAACTACAAGTAGAAATCCAAGTCTACTAGTAGATCACCTTCTCCTACCAAAGCTTCAACAACTTCCTATACTTGTCAATATTTGGTCTTACATGGTACTTTTCTACCTCTAGTTATCAACTTTCAATGTATACTAGCACAAGCCATGGCACATCAACCACCAGTTCCTTGGGGTGTTGTCATTGGTCCCCTTGTTCTAGGTAATTAGTTACATGATCTACCCCATGGCTCAAGAAAAATCTTTCCTAAGTTTAATGGAGATGGAAAAGTCTCTCCTAATGAGCATATAAATGTCTTCTTTGTTGCATGTTTAGTTTTGGGATTTCAACATGAAGATGTGGCAGTCAAATTGTTCATTGAATCTTTAACTAAAGTTGTTGCAGAATGGTTCTATCATTTACAGCTTGTCTCTATAAACAATTGGGCTACAATGAGAACTAAATTTGAGAACAGATTCAAGAGTGTTGAAAATGAACATACATTATTGGCTCAATTGACAATGTTAAATAAATAAATGAATGAGCCTATGAGGGAGTTAGTGAACAAATTTAATAGGATAGTTAATAAGATTTTTCAAGACATGAAGCTAACTCTAAAAAACATTAAATTCTTCTTCATCAATGCTCAACCTCCTAATGCTAGTTTTTATTTAAAAAGAGGGGTAGTGGATTTAGAGGCAACCTAGACTATGATTGTATAAATAGGAAGATGATCTTCTAATTGTAGGAAAGTGGAAGAAAGAGATGTAAATCAATAAAATCCCAATAATTACTTCTTTTGATCCTATGATTCATAGGTTGGCTAATGACTTGATAGCTCTTATAATACAAATGCCCAAAGGTCAGCAATAGCCTTTTTATCAAGACATACCAAGAAAAGGTTATGGGCAACCTAATAACAATAGACCATTGGGACTAACTAGCCATGCTCAAAGGCTAGCCATAGAAGGACCTTATACTATTGGAAGAGGAAACAATATGGTATGTACTTTCCACCTAACCATTGATCATGATGGAGCTTCTTGTTCAGAGATGAATAAGTTCATACAAATGATAACCATGAGGGAGACTATTGAAGAGGATCACATTGTAGAAGAGAACACTAATTATATTGGTGATTTTGTTGTTAGTTTATTCAAATATGAATCAGATTCAAAAAGAAAAGAAGATGTATATGCTAAACTAAATAATCAATCACATGTAGTCTTTACTAGAAATTAATAGGCTGCTAAAAAACTGATAATCATATGAATCAGTCTAACATGATATAGTTGCTTCACCTTTAAGTATATCTAGAAATGCCACTAGTATACTAAAATATTTAGATAGAGTCACTCCTAAACAATAGTTGTCCAAGTACCCTCCTCTTCTTCAGTTGAGAATAAAGTCTCTAATTATTTTAATATTATTGAGCATTGTAAAAATGTAAAAATTTAGATTTATCAAGCCGAGTATTTAAGAATGAATCCATCTAAGATAGATAGATTGGTGAGGTATGTTAAAAAGGATTCTTCTTCTTCTTCCCATGATAATTTTCATTCCTTAAATAATGTGGATAATAGTGAAGAGTCTTCCACTAGCCTATCTTTTGATTCTAAGAATATAATTTCCCAAAACCTAGATGAAAAACCCAATATTTTGTATGTTTCCATTTTCATTGCTAGGTATAGGTTGAGTAATTGTATTATAGATTATGGGACCTCTGATAATGTCATGCCAACTCAAGTAGCTTGAGCCCTTAGTCTATCTCTCATAAAAATATATGGGAAATGTTATTCAATGGAATCCAAACATGTTCCTCTTGCTGGGCAAATCAAAGATGCATAGGTGGCCCTTGTTGCTTACCCTAACAAGAGGTTGAAACTCACTAATCAGATTGTTCTTGGTAGACTATTTTTATCAATTTCCATTAAGAGACCTCTATGAAGAAACTATGGAAGAAACTTGGTGAGATATATCAAACCAAATATTTATTTAACAATATCTTCTTGAGGAAAAAATTGTATTCCTTGAAAATGGAAGAGGATGGATGAATTTCAAACCACCTGAAAGAATTTAATATGTTGGTGGCTCAATTGGCATCAGTTCATGTAAAAATGGATGAGGAGGAGAGATGTCAGATCCTACTTTGTTCTTTGCCTAATTCATGGGATTCTCTTGTTATGACTATTGGGAGTACTTTTGTTGTCTTGAAAGTTGAAGATGGTGTGGGTTCTTTTCTTTCTAAAGAGATGAGGAGGAAGGTATCCATCAATTCCAAAAAGGCCCTAAATTTTTGTGGAAGCTCTAAAGAAAAATTCAAGAAGAGTGAGAAGCATGATGACTCCAAGTCCAAAGGGAGATCCAAATATCCTAGAAAGTACAAAGTTATTTGTTGGAATAGCAGTAAGCTTGGACACTTTCATAAGGAGTGCAAACAAAAAAGAAGAAGAAAAAGAAGAAATTTAATTCTTATTTTGAGTCCAAGAAGTAAGATGGTGATACATTCATTGTAGCTTTAGCACTTATGCAGGTAATGATGCATGGTTAATTGACTCAGGTGCATCTTTTCATATGACCCCTAATAGAGATTAGTTTTTTTAAATATGAAGAATTCAATTGAGGTAAAGTGTACTTGTTTGATGATTCTCATTTAAATATTGTTGGCCATGGTAAAGTTAAAATCAAATTTCCTGATGGTAGAGTAAAAAGGATTAATGGTGTATTTCATATCCGTAGGTTAGCATGAAATTTATTATCTATGGTCAAACTAATAGATGCAGGTGTGCAGGTAGTCTTTTTTGATGCAAGATGCAAGATGGTTGGTGGTGTTATGATGATTGCTAGAAGTGTCATATTTGGCACATTATAAGCTTGATGCATACATTGTTGAGTGCAATAGTATTGTGAAAATCAAGTACATGAGGGTTTCCTCTTTAGCGGATGGTCATGGCTTCTAGGTACCTAAGGGTGCTCTTTTTTTTTTAATCAAATTTATTAATAGAGAAGACTATGTTATGGCACCAGAGATTGGCCACATTGGAGAAAAGGGTCTAAGGACCTTGAAAAATAAAAACCTTGTTGAAGGGTTGACTGATTGTAATCATGATTTTAATTTTTGTGAGCATTATATTTATGATAAACAAAATTGCATTTAGTTTTACTTGAGTTTTCATAAAATAAGATCTTATTCATTCTGATGTGTTTGGTCTTGTAGATATTCCTTCTATTCAAAAATCAACATATTATGTTTCATTTATTGATGATTATAGAAAAAGGACATGGGTATAGTTTCTAAAAAGTAAATCTAAAGTTTTCAGTTGATTTAAAGAATTTAAAGCAATGGTTGGGTTATAGACTAGAAAGAAAATAAAATGTTTGAAGACTAACAATGGCGATGATTTTTCTCTACTGATTTTGATAGATTCTGTAAAGATTGTGGCATTTAGAGAAAAAAGACAACTCCATATTCTCT
The DNA here is from genome assembly GCA_027924645.1 of Cunninghamia lanceolata. NCBI lineage: Eukaryota > Viridiplantae > Streptophyta > Pinopsida > Cupressales > Cupressaceae > Cunninghamia > Cunninghamia lanceolata. The sequence goes on along the minus strand of BSBN01000564.1, from coordinate 6,430,377 downwards.
GCAATAGAATGGAGTTCTAGAAAAATGAATAGGACATTGATGGAGAAATCTATGAGTATGCTTAGTAGTTTTAGTCTAGAACAAAGGTTTTGGATAGAAGCTATTGCCACTACTTTCTACCTAATTAATAGGTCTCCTAAATCAAATCTTGTTCATAGAATGTCTATGGAGGCATGGTTAGGTCACAAGCCTTCATTGAGACAACTTTAAGATTTTGGTTTTGAGGCATATGCACATGTGCCAAAGGAGAAGCAAATAAATTTGGAGAACAAGGCTGTAAAATGTATCTTCATCAAGTATAATTATGATGTGAAAGAATAAAAGATTTGGGATCCTATTGCACATAAGGTAATATATAGTAGAAGTGTGATTTTTAGAGAAACTAAGCCTTCCTTTTTTACATTGCATCTAGAACAAAGTGAACAAAAGATGTGATTCAACTTCTTCTACGCTTGAGAAAGTTGAATTGAGACCCCTAGATAGACAAGAAGTGGAGGAGAGCTCATCTAGCTCTAAATCTTCATAAGAGGAGGAAGAACCTCCACCTTAGCTTGTTTTAAGGTCTACAAAGCATAGACAACCACCTGAAAGGTATTCACCTGATGACTAGAGATGTATTTTTTCTTTGAATACTAACGTGGATGAACCAAGATCTATAGAAGAGGTGTTAGGTAAGAATGATGCAAGATTTCCATCGATAAAGAAATGATAGATTTGAAAAATAATGATACATGGGATCTAGTACCATTACTTGAAGGACAAAAATTTGTTGGTTGCAAATGGGTGTTCAAGAAAAAGGTTTGTTCAAATGGAGGTATTGAGAAGTACAAAGCATGGTTGGTTGCGAAAGGCTATTATTAGGTTGATGGTGTTGATTATGGTGAGATATTGTATCCTGTTACAAAAATGACATCCATTAGACTCTTACTTTCTATTGCTGCTACTTATGATCTAGAGGTTGAGAAAATGAATGTAAAAATGTTTCCTTAATGGTGGTTTGGAGGAGGATATTTATATGACATAGCTAGAGCACTATGTGGTGAAAGGTAAAAGTAATTTGGTTTGTAAATTAAAAAATCTTTGTATGTCCTCAAACAAAGTCATAGGATGTGGTACCATAAATTTGATACATATGTGTTAAGTTTGGGATTTGAGAATTTTAAATTAGATCACTATGTTTATTATAAATCTGATGGTGATCATTTCCTATTTATTGCATTATATATTGATGATATGTTATTTATTAGTAATTTGAAAGGAATGATTTTAGAACTAAAGTCTTAAGTTGCAACTAAATTTGAAATGAAATATCTTGGTGTAGCTAAAAATGTTCTTGGGATGGAAATCAGAAGAGATAGAGTGAATAGAAAACTATGGCTTGGCTAGAGTAAGTATGTCAATTCAGTTTTATAGAGGTTTAACATGAAAGATTGTAGACCATTGTGTGTTCCTCTTACATGGAACAAAGTTATCTACTTCACAATGTCCAACATCCCCATTGAAGATGGAATACATGAGTAGAGTGTCTTACCAGAGTACAATTGGAAGTTTGATGTATTTTATGGTCTATACTAGACTAGGCATTGCCCAAGTAGTGGGAGATCTTTCTAGATATATGTTTAATCTTGGTAGATTTCATTGGGATGTTGCTAAAAGAGTCTTCAAATATTTTTGGGGTACCTCAAAGTATTCCTTGTGCTATCATGGTAATTTGGTAGGAGATGAGCATTCCCTTAGTATTCGTGGTTATGTGGATTTAGATTGGGCAAGTGATATTGATAGCTCATAGTTTATGAGGATTCCTCAAATGATATTTGTGGTTATGTGGATTCCCTAAGGTTTTGGATGCCACTTTTGGGTGGTTTTAGCTCATATTTTTGTAATTACCATTTGATAGTTTCATGTATTGTATCTCCTATATATTAGGTGCTTGAGATGAAGGTTGAGTGTAAGAGTCTTATAAATGTTGTCAATTTTTCTCTATATCTTTGGTTGGTGATATTCCTATGAAAGCTTGCTTTGTAAGTATATTGTAATCTTGTTGATTTTTGAATAATATATCGAGTTGTTTTTGGATTGTGGGGTTTTCCCCACGTAAATCACTATGTTGTGGTACGATTTCTATTTATGTTTATTTCTATATAATTTCTACAACCATTGTAAATATCTAAAAAGTTTTGCATAACCCTCCTCTCAAGATTAGTGTAGGAAGTTGTTATGCTACCTTAACTTCCTTACATGTTCAGAATGAATGTTGATTTTCTTAGATGTATCTTTGTTATGAGGTGATGCAATTAATCATGGTTCCTCTAGTTGTGGAGTCCCATTAATCTCCATAGAATGTTGATGTTTAGTTGCATCTCCTTTGGCACACTCTTTTTTTCTCAATTCTTCCACTACTAGTGTTAATATGCATAGAACAACTGAGAGGGGGATGAATCAATTGTCACAAAACTTTAACCACTTATCAATACTTCAAATGTTCAATCACCATTATTAAGATTTAATCATGAAAGCATGAAACATGAAGTTTAACACAATAACATATTCAACACATGAGACACCAAATTTTTACGTGGAAAACCCTATAAGGGAAAAACCACAGTGTGTGTTAGCCCATAGAAATATATATGTTTTATCAATACCAAAAAATGGAGGCTCACTACCCAAAAATGCTCACTGCAAAGATTAGCTCATTGCCAAGGGGTGGCTCACTGCCAGGAATTTGTGAACTGATTTGATAGCATCTACTTCATACCTAAGATCAATTCCATTGAAGCACAATATAACACCTCTTCTCTGCTCTCCTCACACCTTTGCACTTATCTTCACATTTTCACACTTCCACACCTTTTTTGCAACTACATTACATGTTTTTATACAACTCATCAACCTTGGAATAAACATCAAGGTCAGCATTACATTCATCAACCGTTGGAACAATCTCCAAGGTTGGCATTACAATCATACATAAAAATAGGTCTGGACCTAATACAAAACTTTCTAAGGGAAAGATGTATGTAGATCACACTTGATGCAGGGACTTCCGGAGGTCATAACTTTTGACTCGGATGTGGGTTTTCTACGAAATTTTATAGGTGGATGCGTTATGAGGTGGCCAGTGGTTTCCCAACCCACCCTAGTCAGTTGGACCTCGTCTTGGCACTTTTTCGGGGCTTCAAACTTTCATCTTGGCCCTCAAAATGGCAAATTAGTGTTTTTTTCTAGTTTTTTAAAAGTTGCTTTTTTTAATAACTCGAAACTCATGTTTCGAATTTAGGATGTTAGTTGGTTTTTCGTCCTACCTTAGCTTTATGAGCTTTTTGGGAAAAAACTAGATTCTCAAGATATGATTGTAAAATTACCTAAAATGGCATAATCTGACAATTATCAAAATATGCCAAAAAAGGTAATTTTTTGTTTTTTTTGTTTTCTTAGATATAAGAGAGTTTTCTCTCATTGTAGTGGCAGAGTTGAGGAATAGAAGTTTTGTTATGTTTCAGCTTCCAAATTTTTGTCTCTCATGTTTAATGGCACGATTCTGTTGAGTGTATGTTGTGTGCTGCATCATTTGGTATCAGAGCAGGAAGATGACTGGGAGAGGAAGAGGAAGAGGTGGTCTTGCCTAGATGCATAGAGAAATGCAAAATCTACAAAGGTAAATAGCAGAACTTACAACATGGATGGAAACCCAAAGACTGGGTAGAGGAGGAAACGAATCTGATGAAGAGATAGGTCAAGGAGGTGCAAATCAAGATACAGAACATGAAGAAGAAGAATTAGAAGGCATGAGTTTTGAAGAGAGGATGCTCATGGCCTTAGAAGAAAAAAATGAAGGGATCAAGGTAGATGTTTCAGATTATGCAGGTAGTCTTAAACCAGAGGAGTTGATAGACTAGTTGAATGGCATGAGAAAATTCTTTGAATGGAAATCCATGACAGAGGAGAAGAAGGTAAAATTTGCATGCACCAAATTAAAGGGTCATGCAATGATTTGGTGGGATCATCTTCAAAAGGAACGAATAAGGAAAGGCAAGGATAAGATCAGGACATGGAATAAAATGGAGAAGAAGTTGAGAGAAAAATTTTTGCCCATAGATTATGCGCAAACCCTTTTTCGTAGGTTTCAAAATTTAAAGCAAAACCTCTCTTCTGTGCAAGATTATACAAATGAGTTTTATACACTGTCTATACGTATAGAGCATCAAGAAACTGATGAACAAATGGCTGCTAGATATGTGAATGGCCTAAAATTTTCTATTCAAGATGAATTGAGCATGCATTGACTCAACAATATGGAAGAGGCTTACCAATTGGCTCTAAAGGCTAAAGAAAAACAAAACAGACAGTACCATCAGAGGAATAGAGGAGGAAGAAGGGGTACATCAACCCCATTTTGAGGAGGTTCAAATTATGGTAGGGGAGAGTCATCCCATGGTTTGGAAAAACAAGTAGACACTCGGCAAGATCCTCCGAATCAAGAACGAGGAAGGGGATTTCAAAGAGGTAGAGGTTATGGTAGTGGTAGAGGATGGGAAAACTAGAGAAGGCCTTTCACTTGTTTCAGATGTGGAGAAGAAGGTCATAGGGCATTTGAATGCTCCAATTATAACATGCAAGAAAGAAATCAAGGAGGACAACCTAGGGTGAACATGATTCAAATGCAGTATGAAGTGGAAGGGACAAAACTAGAGGTTCCACCAAATGTGGGAGAGAGTCTCATGATGAGAAGAGCAATGGTGATTCCAGAGAAGGAGAAAACACAAGCCAAAAGCTCTGATGGTTCATGGCTTCGAACCAATATCTTCAGAACCAGATGCACTTCGGGTGGCAAGGTATGTCAAGTCATTGTTGATGGAGGTAGTTGTGAAAATATGGTTTCTAAAGAAATGGTAGACAAATTGAATTTACACTGTGAAAAACATCCTCATCCGTATCGCATTGCATGGTTTAAAAAGGGAAATGAAGTCACTGTTGGTAAAAGATGCCTAATTAAGCTTAGCATAGGGAAGATCTATCAGGATGAGATATGGTGTGATGTTGTCCCAATGGATGCCTGTCATGTGTTATTAGGAAGGCCATGGCAGTATGATAGAAAAGTTATGCATGATGGAGAGAAAAACACATACACCTTTTGGAAAGATGGCACTAAGGTGATTTTATTGCCTCTCAAGGATGAAAGAAAAGGTGAGACCATGTTGTCTAAAAGAGATCTTGTTAAAGAAATGAAGGTGACAGGGTGTTGCTATGCATTAGTAGTGAAAAAAGGTGAGGAGGAAGACATTTCAATTCCCCCAGAAGTAGCTGAGCTATTGAAAGAATTTGTTGATGTTTTACCTAATGAATTGCCTGATGGTCTACCGCCAAAGAGAGATATTCAGCATCATATTGATTTGATTCCAGGAGCAACTCTACCCAACCAAGCAGCTTATAGGATGAATCCAACACAACATGCAGAGATGAATAAGCAAGTAACAGAACTCCTAAGTAAAGGTGTGGTGAGAGAGAGCATGAGCCCATGTGTTGTACCTGCATTGTTAACCCCAAAAAAAGATGGAACATGGAGGATGTGCACTGATAGCAGAGCAATTAATAAGATTACCATCAAGTATCGGTTTCCTATACCTCGTATGGAGGACATGATGGATGTCCTTGCAGGGGCTCGATATTTCAGCAAGATCGACCTATGAAGTGGCTACCACCAAATCCGGATTCGAGAAGGGGATGAGTGGAAGATAGCCTTTAAGATTAGAGAGGGATTATATGAGTGGATGGTTATGCCATTCAGGTTATCAAATGCACCTAGCACATTTATGAGATTAATGAACACTATACTATGCCCTTACATTGGTAAGTTTGTGGTAGTTTATTTTGATGATATTTTGGTATTTAGTAACAGCAAAGAAGAGCACCTACAACACTTGAGGATCATCTTTGGTGTGTTAAGGAAGGAGGAGCTCTATGCCAATTTGAAAAAGTGTAGGTTCATGCAGGACAGTTTGGTTTTTTTAGGCTTTGTCATTTCTAAAGATGGTGTCAGAATGGATCCAGAAAAGGTCAAGGCAATTCTAGAATGGCCTAGTCCAAGCAGCATCACAGCAGTAAAAAGTTTTCATGGCTTGGCCACTTTCTATCGAAAGTTCATTCGAAATTTCAGTAGTATTGTGGCTTCTATAACAGATTGCACCAAAGGGAGGGAGTTTGTATGGACCAAGGATGCTGAGGAGAGCTTTAAGTACTTGAAGAAAAAGGTAACAGAAGCACCTATACTTGCATTGCCAAATTTTGATAAAGTATTTGAAGTAGAATGTGATGCCTCCCATGTGGGAATAGGTGCTGTGCTTAGCCAAGCTGGAAAACCTATAGCTTTCTTTAGTGAAAAGATGAATGCAATGAGAAAGAATTATTCTACTTATGATTTGGAATTTTATGCAATTGTTCAAGCATTGAGGCATTGGAGACATTATCTAGTTCCCTAGGAGTTTGTATTGTTTACAGATCATATTGCACTGAGATACTTGAACACACAGAAAAAGTTGAATAGTAGGCATGCCAAATGGGTCTCTTTCTTGCAAGGTTACAACTTTGTGCTGAAGCATAAGTCTGGAAAACAAAATCAGGTTGCAGATGCATTAAGTAGGCGTGTTGCACTTTTGACCACAATGGAAGCTGCGGTGATTGGTTTTGATGCCATCAAAATTTTGTATGAGTCTGATGATGATTTTTGGGAGATTGTGGAACAATTGAAGGCATCAATATCTGGTAACTTGGATCACTTTAGGGGTGAATATTTTATGCAAGATGGGTATCTATTTAAAGGAAAACAACTATGCATACCGGCTGGCTCTATGAGGGACAACATTATCAGAGAAATTCATAGTAGTGGGTTGGCTAGACATTTTGGCAAGGACAAGACAATAGCCTTGATAGAAGATAAATATTACTGGCCAAAGATGAAAAGGGATATAACTAAGTATGTAACAAGGTGTAGAATCTGCCAAGTGGCTAAGGGACATTCACAGAATACAGGATTGTATATGCCCTTACCAGTACCAGCTGCACCATGGACAGATTTGAGCATGGACTTTGTGTTGGGACTTCCACATACTCAATGAGGTAATGATTCCATTTTTGTAGTTGTTGATCGGTTCTCCAAGATGGTTCATTTTATTGCCTGTAAGAAAACTAATGATGCAACGAGGATAGCAGAGTTATTTTTTTCAGAAGTTGTTAGACTACATGGTGTTCCAAAGACTACTACCTCTGACAGGGATACCAAATTCCTCAGTCATTTCTGGAGGACTTTATGGAAGAAGATGGGGACCAAGTTACAGTTTAGTAGTGCCTATCATCCTCAAACAGATGGGCAAACAAAGGTAGTTAATCGGAGTCTAGGAAATTTGCTGAGGTGTATTATTGGAGAAAAGCCAAAACAATGGGATTTGGCATTACCCCAAGCCGAATTTGCCTATAATAGTTCTATTAACCGATCAACAGGAAAGTCCCCTTTCTAGATTGTGTATGGCAGAAATCCTCAGGGTGTTCTAGATTTGGTACAGCTACCAATGAAAGATCAGGTCAGTGATGATGGGGAAGCATTTGCAGAACACCTTCAACAGTTGCAGCAAGAAGTGAGACAGAAGTTGCAGGACAGTAATGAGAGGTATAAGAATTCAGTGGATACTAGTCGGTGACATCAGACATTCAGTGAAGGTGACTTAGTGATGGTATATTTGAGAAAAGAGCGGTTTCCTACTGGAACATATCACAAGTTAAAGTACAAGAAAATTGGTCCTTGCAGAATTACAAAGAAGATCAATGATAATGCATATGATGTCAGTTTACCAGATGATCTCGCTATTTCTCCCGTGTTTAATATTTCTGATTTATATGCATTCCATGGTGAGGATGATGCTGAAGATAGTCAACCAGAGGTGGCATGGCACAACCACATTCCCCATAAGAAGAAGGAAAAGATTGCACAGATTCCTGATAAGAACACTATCTACACTCGGCAAGGGTATTACAACAAGTATTTAGTACAGTGGGAAGGATTGCCACCAACAGATAGCACATGGATTACAGAGTGGGAAGTGTAGAGGTTAGATCTCGTCAAATGGCAGCAGTTTGAAGACACTCACTTGCAGGAGCTGCGTTCTTTTCAACTAGAGGAAAATGATGCAGGGACTTCCGGAGGTCATAACTTTTGACTCGGATGTGGGTTTTCTACAAAATTTTACAGGTGGATGCATTATGAGGTGGCCAGTGGTTTCCCAACCCATCCTAGTCGGTTGGACCTCGTCTTGGCACTTTTTCGGGGCTTCAAACTTTCATCTTGGCCCTCAAAATGGCAAATTAGTGTTTTTTTCTAGTTTTTTAAAAGTTGTTTTTTTTAATAACTCGAAACTCTTGTTTCGAATTTAGGATGTTAGTTGGTTTTTCATCCTACCTTAGCTTTATGAGCTTTTTGGGAAAAAAACTGGATTCTCAAGATATGATTGTAAAATTACCTAAAATGGCAAAATCTGACAATTGTCGAAATCTGCCAAAAAAGGTAATTTTTTGTTTTTTTTTTGTTTTCTTAGATATAAGAGAGTTTTCTCTCATTGTAGCGGCAGAGTTGAGGAATAGAAGTTTTGTTATGTTTCAGCTTCCAAATTTTTGTCTCTCATGTTTAATGGCACGATTCTGTTGAGTGTATGTTGTGTGCTGCATCAACACTACACCTTAGTTAGGACTCAAATATAATCTTCCACATCACAACATGTTACTACAACCTTCAAAGCATCTCTGCAATTAGTGAAAACAACCAGGTTGGCTAAGACAAGTGTTAACACTAAGTCTTCTAAGAATAGTCTTCATCCACGATCTGAAATTCTCTTTGCAGACTAATATGAAGGTAGGAACATGATCAGGAGACATCCACAAGCACATTATAATCAACAAGAACATCCGCACAACTAACCAATTTATCAAGAAGATTGTTCAAACCAGAGCACTTAACCAACACTATCAACCACTGTCATAAAGAAAAGATCGCTTACGGACACCAAATCACAAACCATTGGAATTGAGGGCACATAACATCATCTTAGACTTAACTCTAGAATCGCAGACCAAAATACTTCAATGCAGACGAATGCAGAGCATAATACTTTCTCCCTATCACCACCAATCATATAGAAAAAACAATTTTCACTCTGGTGAACATAACTCACTCAAATCTTCATACCGGAGGCTCAAACTTGGAACATAGCATCTTTAGACATGTATGTAAATAATTCCCAATCCGCAGATAAAGATATTGATTCTATGCGAAATGTGGAGCAAATCATTGGACTGTTCCTCTGTATACAAAGATACTTTGTAACACTATGTTTCCATCTGAGGAGCAAATTTCCTCAATATCCTCAATATCAGGATCTCCAACACTTACATAAGCAAATACAAAGCATCCAACTCATTACAATCAAGCATCAAAACAAGAGTACAGTTGACACTAATGACAACACAGATATGTTGACATCAATGACAACACTGGTTAAGCACATACTTGCAACAACTAGATCTTCCTCTTCTTCAACATTCCTAGCAATAGTCTCCCTAGCATACTCAAATTCTCCTTCAATATCATTATCAACATCAACCCTCCTAGTGTGCTCTAACTCTTCCTTAATAGTAGCCCTTGTGCTCTAACTTAGCTTCCTCGACCATCTCCATTCTTTTGCAATATATTTCTTGTCTCTCTTGAACTTGTTTTAATTTCCTTTCTTTCATGTTTAATTCCATTTCCAATTCAATCTCTTCACTAATATCTCTTTTCTTCTTGTTGTCTCCTTTGCCATGGGTGCTTTTGATTTGGAATTTGATTAATCCTTTTATGTATTATTAACAATTTAGTCTAATTCTTCTCTTAAAGGTTAGATCTCTTTGAAGACCCCTTCAGGATCTCCCCTTACCATTCATCATCTTCAAGATGCCTAACCCCCTCTCACAAGGCTAGAACCTAGAAATTTCTACCATAAATCACTACTTCTTATCTTTTCTTGCATTTAATCCTAATTTATGTAAGTCTTTTCTACTGCAATTGATATATATATATATGTAAAAGGGATATATATATATATATATATATATATATATATATCGCTTTTACTAGGGTCCTGACAATGGAACCTAGATGTTGGCAAGGATGGACATAGATCAAATGTTCTATGCCTAGGTCCTTGAAAAGTTGTATTTATACCCCAATGTTAGGGATGAAAGGAGAGTTTGAGTGAGTGTTAGGATATAGAAGGTTTCAAAAGGAAATAATATGTGTAGATAATAGAAATAAAGTTATTAACAACTATGACATACAACATAACACATCATAAGTGAGTCCCAATAGTTTGTGACATCATATATATCAATAGGAGATTACATTCACAAGTTGTATTATCATTCATTATTATTTTTTACAACCATACTCATATATTGATCTATATTATATCTACTATATATGTCCCATGCATATTACACTTTCATCTATTTCATGCTCTACAAGGTATATTTCCCTTCTTATTCCTTTTTCTTCTTCTTCTCCTTTTATCTTTGTGGCACCTTTACTTATACCCAAGTATAATTAAAGGGTGTGTCTCCTAGTATTTCCTATGTCTTTTGGCTAATTTATTTTTGTAGTCCTTTTGTGGTGGGTGATTGTTTCTCTAGTCTCAGCTCTATCTTTCTAACAAGGATAGTTGAAAAGTTGAATGACAAAGGCTAGGATGGAGGAACAAATCTATATCAATAAATGGTGTTACACTGCATCCTAGAAGAACAAGCATTTTCATAACTAAGCTAAATTAGATAAGTGGCAAAATGCATAGGATTAGCCATGTGCACACTTGGTGTAAGAAATGACATAGAAAGTTAATTGTTTGTAATATTAGAATGTGAATATTGAGTGTACTTATGACTAGCCATAGATGTAGAAACATCATTATTGACTATCAAGGTTATGCCATGTAATAAATCAAAGCCCTCAGGATAATGGCACAACATAGTTCACATGGTGTCCAAAATAGGACCAATGGCATTATGTATGTTCTCATCATCATTGACATGAGATTAAAAGTTTGCTAAATGTTTATCAAGTTGATGGACTTGATTCTCAACTCTCATATAGAGGGAAACTTCATGATTGAAGCCTCCTTCAATGTAATGAAACATATTGGGAGGATAATTAGGACAAGTGGGAATATTTGTAGCATTTGGATCAATTTGGAAGTTAGAAAAATCAAGGGTTGTTCGAATAGGAGTGGTATTTAGTCTAGAAAAAGACATCTTTGAACAGTTATGATAGCTCCTTTGAATAACATGGTCAAAAAGAGGGTTTGGTTTGTGAAACTCATAAAATGTGAGACCAATGAGTGTCAAAATACATAGAGACAAAAGATGATAGTGTGTTAGGTTCACCAAAATGTAAAACTAAAACATATGAAATAGAAAGTGTTATTTGTTTTGAAGGTTGAAATTTTTAATTTGACACTAGAATATGACTAGTATCAAAAGAGAGAGTTTGTGCTACTATTCTATAATAGAAAGAACAATAACCAAATATAAATAATCTAAAATGCTTTAACTTATCAAACAATGTACTTTCCAAGCTAAAGCAATGAGCTGGTTTGAAAATTTACCAATTATAAAAAAATGAGTATTGAAATGATAAACATAAAATAGAGGTAGAAATGATAGAAGATGAGGAACCTATTGACAACGTATAGAGCCCATTGTCTAGAACACTATCACATTGCATGGACATCCATGCAATGCATTGTTGTCCTAGTTAAGCATTATACTCTAATTTATGTGTTGTCATCCTAGAAAATTGAAAAATTAAAGTATTTGTCCAAATTTCTAGTTCTTTGCTCACCAAGAAACAAGGACAACAATAGTAAAAAACAAGGGAAATACCAAAATACATAGATAAAAAAATGAAGCTAAACTAAATAAAACAAGTGAAATATTGAAATGAATAAAGGAAGGGATGTCTCTATAATGTGTTTTCATCCTAGTGAAGAGTTGTAACTTATTTTTTACGTACTATCATCCCAAAAAGTTACAAAATTAAAGTATTTGTCTAGATTTCTAGTTCTCTACACACTAAGAAACAAGGAAAATAATAGCAGAAAACAAGGGGAATACCTAAATATGAATAGATGATAAAAATGAAGCTAAACTAACTAAAACAAGCGAAATATTGAAATGAACAAAGGAAGTGAAAGATATAAGCAAACCTCTATGCATTTGGATTGTTTTAAAATATATTTCTTGGACAAGAGAAAGGTTTGGGACTACTTGGGAGCTTTCTATGAATGCTCAAGCCCTTATTTGATCCTTTTAGCTTCTACAAGTAGCTGATGATGAATAGGAAATAGAAATGTGTGTGCGCCTAGCCTAAGTGTATCTAGAACTAAGAGAAAACAAAGAAAAATCTATGAATATCACTACTAGGTCTACAAGAAGTGATAAACTAGTTTGTCTAAGAGTGTCAAAGGAAATGTAAAACCCAACAACTGCCAACAACACCCAAGAGTTCACAAGTAAAATTAGAAAATGAAAGCAAAAAAGGAAAGTTCTGAACATAATCACCTCACATCGAGATGGAGATGAAAACCTACAAATACCACAAGCAAGATGTCCTCAAGAATAAAAGAGTGCCTAGAAGACCAATTCTAGAATATATTATGCTCAAAGAACCTTCAAATTCTGGAAAGAGTGTTGGCAACAATCACATTAAGAGCTTCAACAAAGAGTGTACTTTGTAAAAGAGTGTAGTGACCTTGAGAGATTGAATGATTGAGTGGGGGTCCAAAATTAGAGCAAGGAAGAAAGGTGAAGAGTCATGCTGATGAAGGGGGTAAATCATAAAACACACAACAACATAAATTGTACACAGGATATAGAATGTTATTTTATTGATTTGGACAACTCACTACATTACAGAAGCCCAAATACAATTAGAGGATGAATCCTCCACAGGCTGCAAACACATTACAGCTTCCTATCTCAAGGCTCTAGAATCTTCTACCTTCTATAACCCCAAATCAGCTAGGGTTGTTGTTTTCCTATCTTTTCTTGACTCTACACTTTCCCCCTTATCTCTATTACTGCTAAGGGTTCCCAAAAATGGTTATTAATAGCCCTTTTTGGTAGCCAACAACTAAATTTTAAAATTTGCATCTCCCTCCAAAAATAGGTCAACTTCTGGGAGCCATAACTTTTGATCTGGGTGTCCGATTGATGAACCATTTGAAGCATCAAAATGATTGCAGAGTTCTCTACATGCTAAGATCCTGCTCTACTAGTTCCGCCCATTTTTGGGCCCGTACGGTACTATTTAGTGCCTCAAACCTGAGTTTGAATAATTTTCAAGGGTTTTTCAGGAAACAAAAACTTTAATATCTTTCAACCCACAAATGATCTTTGCCTGATTCCTTTTCCAAAGGTATTATATTTCATTTATGAAGCTTCTTGTAAATTTTCACTTCAATCCGTGCTGAAATGCAAACTTTCCAAAAATAGCAGTTTGCTATTTTAGTAGTTTGGAAAAACTAAAAGTTCTACATCATTATTCAAGTGATTATGGAACCAGAAACACTAGCTTTGAAAAGAAATGGAAACAACATCAATAATTTTGAAACATCATCTTTATTTTGGTGATGCAAGATTTCCCTTACACCACTAGATGCTCCTACATCAGACACCCAAGGTAATTTTGAGAAGTGACCTTGTCATATCTCAGGTGTTTGAGGAAAACCCCAAACAATCAACTTCTATCTTAGATAACCAAGAAAGAATCTTTAACAGGGCTTCCTTTCCACTTCACTAAATATTCTTCATATTGCCTATTCTAAGTACTTCTTCCCACATGGCTATCCAAGATCTCTTATATCTCCTCCTTTGAAGTAGATGCCAGAATACTCCATTATTCTTCTATTGGTCCATCCTTTGTTCCACCTTCATGATATTATGTTAAATCAACAATGTTTTCCCACTCAACAGATCTACCTTATATGCATTTCCTGAGTCATGCTTTTTAAAAATTTTGCATGGTCCAAATTTTTTCATTTTAACTTATTATATGTTCCAACTAGAAACCTCTCTTTTCTCAAGTGAACCATGAATTCATCTCCTACCTAAAATTACTTATATCTCCTCTTTTGATATGCCTTAGCCTTGTACTAAATGCTTTCTCACCTCTTCATGCAAACTCTTCAAGTGTTTTGCAAAGTCTTCAGCTTCGGCACTTGTCTTTTCTCTCTTATCCAGCTTCCTTAACTCTGAAGCATTTCTTGGACTACTCCCATAAACAATCTAGAATGGTGATTTACTTGTGCTCCTATTGACAGAATTGTTGTAAGCAAATTTTGCCTATGGTAAAATCAAATCCCATCCCTTGGGCTTATCTCCTACTAAGCATTGTAATAGGTTACCTAAACTCCTATTCACCACTTTCGTCTGTCCATCAATCTGTGGATGGTGTGTAGAATTGAACTTCAAATCTATCTTCAATTTCTTCCACAATGTCCTCTATAAATAACCAACAAACTTAGTATCTCAGTCTGAAACTATGCTCTTAGGTAGACCGTGTAGTCTCACCACCTCCTTGAAAAATAACTTTGCAATATGAACAGCATCATTAGTCTTCTTACAAGGAATGAAATGTGCCATCTTTGAGAATCTATCCACCACCACAAAAATGGAATCATGTCCTCTCTGTGTCCTTGGTAAACTAAGAACAAAAATCCATACTAATATCATCCCATGGTTTCTCTGGTACAAGTAATGGCTGATATAGCCTTGTATTTTGACTTGTTCCTTTTGCCATCTGACACATTCTACAACTCTACACAAATTTCCTCACATCCTACTATAAATGTGGCCAATAATAATTCTCACCAATAATAGCAATGGTCTTATCTCGACCAAAGTGTCTAGCTAATCCCCCACTATGCTTCTCCTTAATCAAGTTCTCTCATGAAACTCCTTAGAATGCACAACTAGCTTCCCCTAAACAACATGCCATCTTGGATTATGAAATCCAACCATTTTGTCTTGTCCAAAGTAACAGGTTCCAGACAAGCTTTCTAAGCCTCTACAAAATCTAGATCTTCAGGATACAAACTTTTTGAGCTCATCGAACCCAACAACCTCTATCTTCATTTTTGTCAATAAAAATTTCCTTCTACTCAAGGCATCTGCAACTCTGTTGGACTTCCCACTCCTATGCTTCAAAACAAAAGTACAGCTCTACAAAAACTCAACCCATTTTAAGTGCCTTTGATTTAACTTTCCTTGACTATTAAGATACTATAAAGCCTAATGATCAGTATATAAAACAAACTCTTTTGGCAAAAAATAATGTCTCCATTTTTTCAAATCCTGAACTATTGCATAAAACTCCTGATCATAAACATAATACTTTTTCTTGGCATCATTAAGCTTCTCACTAAAATAGGCAATGGGCTTACCTTCTTGGCTCAAAACAGCTCCTATGGCACTACCACTAGCATCACAATCTACCTAAAATACCTTATTGAAATCTGGAAGTGTCAAAATAGGTTGCTTTTTGACTTTCTGCTTCAATGTATCAAAACTCTGGTTTGCTCCTATAGTCCATTTAAACTCTTTGCTATCCCCTCTCATTGTCTCAGTTAGGGGTGCACAAATGCTACTAAAATTCCTAATAAACTTTTTGTAAAAACTCACCAAACCATGAAAAGATCATACCTTTGTAGCACTCCTTGGCGTAGGCCATTCAATGATAGCCCTCACCTTCTCTGGATCCATTTTAAGATCTTCCTCTGAGACAACAAATCCCAAGTATACCAACTCCTTTGCAAAACTACATTTCTTCAGATTAATCAACAATTTCTCCTCCCTCAACTTCTTTGAAACTCTTCTGATATGCATCAGATGCTCCTCCCAAGTCTTACTAAAAATAAAAATGTCATCTAAATAAACAATAACAAAACTTCCCAAAAACTCTTTCAATACCTCGTTCATTAGCCGTATGAATGTGCTCGGTGCATTGGTTAGCCCAAATGGCATGACTAACCACTCATACAAACCCTCCTTTGTCTTGAAAGTTGTCTTCCATTCATCTCCTTCTCTGATTCAGATCTAGTGATACCTAATCTTCAGGTCAATCTTTGTGAAGTACTTGGCTCCACTCAAACAATCCATTATGTCATCCATTCTGGGTAATGGAAATCTATACTTGATCATGATCTTATTGATGGATCAGGAATCTATACACATTCTCCACTTTCCATCCTTCTTCGGTGCTAGTACTGTAGGTACCGGACATGGACTTAGGCTCTCCTTTATCAGTCCCTTCCTTAACAACTTGTGAACTTGTCTTTTCAGCTCTTCATTCTCTGCAGGAGTCATTCTATGGGTTGCCTTATTTGGCAAACTAGCTCCTGGTATCAAATCCATTTGGTGACTTATCTTCCTCACTAGTGGTAAACCTTCTAGTACATTATCAAAGACAATATCCTAAAATTCTTCCAATAGATTTGAGACTTCTGCTGGTATATCTTCACATTTCTCTTAACTGATCTTAGGAATCAATACAAAACAATGACGCTCATGCTTCATACCCTCCAAAAAAATTCCTACCATCTACCAAGCAAATTCTGGTAGTACTACATTCCTTTTCTTCCACCTCCTTCAAGGGCTTCAACTTATGATGAACTCCATCCTTTGTAAGCGAATATGTGTTTGCATGGTCATCATGGACAGTGCACCTATCATACTACCACGACCTTCCCAATAACATATGACATGCATCCATCTGTATGATGTCACACAGTACCTCATCATGGTAGTCACCAATCTTGAACTTGACTAAACACTGTTCATTGACCAAAGCTCTATGGTCCTTCTACAACCATGCGATCCAATATGGATATGGATGTTTTCTTCTTGTTAACCATCTCCTCTGAAATAAGATCATCAGTGCTTCCACTGTGAATAATAATATCACAACATGTACCTTCACATTTGCACCTAGTGTGGAATAAGCTCTTCCTCTAATCTAGTTCTTTCTCTTCATTCAACAAGGTTCTTCTGACAACTAGGGTTTCTTCCCTTTCAACATCTTTAGAATGTTCAGACTGCACATCTTCATCTACATTTGCAACTCGTACATTACCTTCAGGTCTTCTATTTTTCCTTCCTCGATGTTGTGGAGACTCCTATGCTCGGTGCTCTTCTTCTCCACATTGGAAACAGGTTCCTTTGAAACCTCTTCTTCTAGGTCCTTGCCTAGGTCTTCCTCTTCCTCTTTGCTCACCATTGTCTTGGTCACGAGGGCGGTAGGCATTATCTCCTCTCTGATTTCTAATGGTACTAGCTTCTTCACTCTTCTTTGGATCTTCATTTAGGCCTTCATAGGGTCTTCCACCAGTCCTTCCACCTTGACCTCTTCCCCTTTGCTTGTTGTCGAATCTTTTATTCAGCTTCTCTTCCACCTTTAGGAAAAACTGGTATGCATCTTCTATGGTGGTCATTCTAACCAAGCTCAGCTCCTCTTAAATACTTGGCATCAACCCATTAATGTAATGGGCTACCTTCTCCTTGTTAGCCTTTGCATGACTGGTCCTAATAGTAATCTTATAAAAATATTCCATATACTCCTTAACAAACTTGTTACCTTGCTTCAATCCTTGCAGCTTCTTCAGTAACTCCATCTCATAGTCCACAGGAATGAACTACTTCTTCAATTTCTCCACCATCTGATCCCATCTGGTAATCTTCCTTTTCCTCTCCTATTTCTCTCTAACTGGACCTCCTTCCACCAAATACTGGCATAGCCCTTCAACTTTATCTTTGCAAACTTGACTCGTTCTAGATCTTCCACATCTTCATACTCGAAATATTCTTCCATATCATTGATCCAGTCAATAAGTTGTTCCAAATTCAAATCTCCAGAATAGGTAGAAACTTCAATCCTGGGCCTTTTTCTGATCTTTGAAATGGCCCTTAACAACCTAACTTCTGTAGGATCTCCTAAAACTTCTTGTTCTTCCTCAGTTAGATCTTCTTTAGCTTCATCTTCACTTTCTTCTCTCGTTCTCGGCTCAAACCCTCTTCACAGCTCCTCTTGCAATGCATCAATTTTCCTTTGTAGGGCTCTAAAACCCTCTTCTATCAAAGCATTTCCCCCAACATGGTTTCTTTGTGGAGGCATTTTGATCTTCGCAACAAACCCACAACCTCAGGTCCTGGTGCAAACTACCTCACGCTCGGTGATTTGTATACACACTCAAGAACCCTTGCTCTGATACCACTTGATGAAGGAGGTAAATCATAAAACACACAACAACATAAATTGTACATAGGAAATAGATTTTTCTTTTATTGATTTGGACAACTCATTACATTACAGAAGCTCAAATACAATTAGAGGATGAATCCTCCATAGGCTGCAAACACATTACAGCTTCCTGTCTCAAGGCTCTGGAATCTTCTACCTTTTGTAACCCCAAATCAGCTAGGCTTTCTATTTTTCTGCCTTTTCTTGACTCTACACTTTCCCCCTTATCTCTATTACTACCAAGGGTTCCCAAAAATGGTTATTAATAGCCCTTTTTGGTAGCCAACAACTAAATTTTTAAATTTGCATCTCCCTCCAAAATAGGTCAACTTCCGAGAGCCATAACTTTTGATTCGGGTGTCTGATTAATGAACCGTTTGAAGCATCAGAAAGTTCGCAGAGTGCGCTACGTGCTAAGAACTTGTTCTACTAGTTCCACCCATATTCAGGCCTGTACTGGACCGTTTAGTGGCTCAAACCTAGTTTGAATAATTTTTAAGGGTTTTTCAGGAAACGGAAACTTTAATATCTTTTAGCTAAAAAATGATATTTGCCTGATTCCTTCACCAAAGGTCTTATATTTCATTTATGAATCTTCCTATAAATTTTTGCTTCAATTCATGCGCAAATGCAAACTTTCCAAAAATAGCAGTTTGCTATTTTTTGCAGTTTGGAAAAACTGAAAGTTCTACATCATTATTCAAGCGATTATGGAACCAAAAACACTAATTTTGAAAAGAAATGGAAACAACATCAATGATTTTAAAACATCATCTTTTTTTTGGGTGATGCAAGATTGCCCTTACACCACTGGATGCTCCTGCATCACATGCAATTCAAAATAACTATTTTGATTCATCTGAGGATAGTTACAAGACATTCTTAGTAGAAGAAAGGTGGAAAGATTCAAATAAAATGGCTATTATACATCTAAAATATCAGTGGACACTTGTGCATCGTGAGGTACAAGTCATTAAATACTTGACATGTTGGCACAAAATAAGATAAATAAAAAAATAACATTATTTAACATAGAAAAGGGGAAAACACATGAAAATGCAAAATACAAGTTGGAACCAAGGGCAGGGAAAAGGCTAAGGCAATGCCAAATGAGCCTAAGAACATACTAGGGGTTACAAACACTAAAGTGAGCCCCAAAAAATAACATGAAAATTGTAAAGGTATGCAATTTTCAATATTACAAGTCCATCTAGAAAGAGGTCCATTTCTTCCACATTGGGCATCAAGAGAGTAGTGGTGGGTCGATGATGATCTTTGGACCTTAGTTATCTAAATCAATTGTTACTTCTAGAATTAACCCCAACAACTACTACATTTGGGTCATTATGCTTTTCTAGGGTAATTTGCTTGATTTTTACTCTATTTATGTACTAAATTCTCCTTATAATAGGTCTCTTTTATGGATGTGGATGCATCTTGATCTCCCAACCATGGATTGGCTTCTTAGGGGTGACTAAAGCATGGTGGAATAGTCCACCAACCATATTTGCAAAAACTCTTCCTACTTATCTCATTAGGAGTTTGAAGCTTGGTCATTATCCCACAACTTCTTGGGTGTGTTTAATCCTCTTTTGGAAAAAATAGATTCTCACAAGACTTAATGGTTTACTTGGAAGAATTATTGTGAATGGTTTATAACAAAAATGAGTTTGGTAGACATATGTTATCTATCTCCTAACTTGCATCTTTTGCCTTACCCTTCTAGACACCTAGTTCATCTTGATATGGTTGCTACCTTTTAAAACCACCTCTCCATTTTCACTACCTCATCCCTCTCAGTCTCATATGTGCCTCTCAATGGTCTTCCCTTTAACATAAATGTTCCCACTTACAAAATCAAGATTGCATTGATGACCTAATGGCTACATGAAATGCTAGACATAAACCTCGATAGGACAAATGGGAGAAAATCATCACCCAATGTACCTTATTCCTAAAGGATTATGGTAGAAGAGCTACAAAAAATACCAAATAATTGAAAATTCTTTCAAGGGACAACTTGTTCATGGCCAAATGCTTCTAGACAACAACCCCCATAGCATCCCTCTCTAAAATTCAGTCATCCACACAAAACATTTTCTTTAGAAGTGAGCTATTAATAAGGGTAAATGTGCTCAAATTTGAGTCTAACTCTAATGGTTTAAAGATGGGGATAAGGACCCAAATTCGTCTTTCAATTTTTGTAACATAAGCATAAATATATCATATTTTACTCATCAAAACTATATATATTTCTTCATAGTCTAGCCATAATATGATCATGAAAACTTTCCATGATTACTACAAATAATTATTCACTAATGACTTGATAAATGATCCTCTCATTCCCATTCTTAAGGATAGAATTTTTGGTTGCATCCCTTACAAAATTGATTCTAAGTATAATCACTTTCTTGATCAACATCTTTCAGTGGAAAAAAATGATGAGGCAATGTTTTGTATGGCTCTAGAAAAGAGTCCTGAGTTGGATGACCTTGCAGTTGAGTTTTACAGGGCCCTTAGGTCCCACATCCAATAATATTTCTACTTTGTCTACCTATAGGGTATTGAAACTATATCATTAATGGTTATTATTAACTATGGTTTGATCAAACGCATTCCTAAGGCCAAGCAAGAGGATTCAGTGAATGGTTGGTGACCCATTACTTTGATTAATACTTCTTATATGATCATAGATAAAGCTTTGGCTAAAAGAATAAAGAATATTACTCAAGAAATTGACTGAAAAAATAGTTTCTTTGATGGTGGGTCTATCCTAGACAACCTAGTGTTGGCATGGGAGACTATTGAATAGGCTCAACAAATTGTTTAGAATACTCTCATAATTAAGATAGATTTTGACAAAGATTACTACCATATTTGTTGGACTTTCATTCTTTAGATGATACAATGGTTGGGTTTTAGTCCCAAGATCTATGATCATGTTAGGATGTTGTTTATGCATGCTAATGCTAGGTTACTATCATTAGTACCCTCTCCCCCCAATTTCCCATACAAAAGTTAATTTTCTAAGGTTGATTACTTGCTTCATTCATATATGCTCTTGTTGTTGATTCTCTTGAGTACCTCTTCAAACATGAAATTTCTAACAATCTTACTTGAGGCATCTCCCTTCCTAGTAATGCTAAATCCCATCTCACATTTGTTTATGACAATATGCTTTTCATTTAAAACTCAACTGATGATAAATATCTTCAATCTCTGTTGTGCTATCTCGAGATCCCAATTGGTTGTGCATAATACTAAATTCTTGATGACATGTCCTAACCCTTGCCCAACATGGATTCTTGAGGAATGAAAAGAAGAGAAACCAAGTAACATTACTTGATACCTTAGAATCCCTTTTGGTTTAGCCATGTCTCTAAAAGACATGTAGAAGGCTTGGAAGTTGGTCTCTCCATGGCTATCTTGGTTTGATCAATCTCTTAGGCATGGGTTAATGGAAAACCTTTAGGGATTTTTCCTATCTTTAAAGGTAAACATCTTTGAAAAGGACATCCAAGTGTTTCAATATTTATGGGATGTTCCAAACATCAATTCAAAAATATGGCAACAACTCAAGATGTGCTTTAATCTTAGTTGCATAGACAAGTAGTTAGTCCTTGACCTTTAGAAGTTCATCCACCCAAGCCTTTCTATCTTGCTTTCCACATATTACCACTCCAACTTCTTGTTTTGTACTTTCTATGTTAAGCCTTTGGTGGATCTGGTACATATATTCTATTATTGTTAATCATGCTTTATGCTCTTTAGCTTTATCAAGAAATTTTACAAGTTAATCATTGTGCTGTTAGTCTAGATCTCGACACAATTTCGGCGCATCACCTTAGCTATAGTTTAAGGGTTATTTATAATCTTGTGTTTTCTTCCCTTTACATTAAAACCCATAGAGAAGAATTAGCTTCTTTAAAATCTAGAGGTTATTTCAAGAATTGATCCCACATTCTTGAAGTTTCCCATCATTGGTGATTATTTGCAAATTTAAACATCAACAGTTTTTGGCACACCCAGTGGGATAGAATCTACAATTTCTTGATTAGAATCACATGAGATGGTCTCTTGTAAGAAGTTAGAGCCATGGACCGACTACCAAAGCCCAATCAGCTGCTAACCCGGGACTCTTGTTACCACCATTGGCAACTACTCTGAGAAGAAGAGCTAATCAACAAAATATCTCAAGGATACAAATGGGTGCCCAAGCTCCACCTCAAAATTTTGTTAACTGGAACAATGGTAGCCCCCTCATACTTCCAACCACCCCAAATACATGGGACCCTATTCTTGCCAATGCCCTAAAAGCATTACCAAAATTCTCAGGAGACGATTTCAAGACCCCAACTAAACACCTGTAGGATGTGGTTGATGTATGCACGGTGCATTATATTACATAGAAAAATGTTGCTATGAGACTGTTGGCTACATCTTTTAAAGGGAGAGCTCTTGATTGGTATCGATCTTTACCACCAAACTCTATTGCGACTTAGGACCAAGTAGGAGATGCACTGTTTGAGAGATTTAATGAGAAGGGAGACAGATCCTCTCTTTTACAACAACTGATCACCATAAAAAGGGCACCCCAAGAAGCCATAATTAAATTCAATACTAGATTCCTAAAGACTTGGCAAAGGATCCTAGTTACTACTAGACCCCTAGCAGGTATGGCAATTATTTTCTACCTTAAGGCTTTTAATTCTGATATTTCAGTTATGATTTAGTCCTTAGGTGGATAGACCCTCCCTACAGCATATGAGTTAGCTGTTAGGGTAGAGAATAGTCTAATAGATGTTGGGCAATTGCCCCAAGATCTCCCATGCCCATGTTCCCTGAATTATCAATTCTCATTCAAGAAGAGGCCCCAAATGTTTCATCAGTTCTTGTTTCCATGTATACTTTTCCTACACCACAAAGACCCACAACTCTGGCATCCTCTTCTTCTCTATATGAAATGGATGATGTTAAAAGCATCCTTATAACCTTTTCTAATGAAATTATCAACCTTAAAATGCAACAAACCTCATATCAAAAGCCTCCCTACCAGGGATTCCAAGGAAATAGACCTCCATATCAGCCAAATCAATACCAAGGGTCACAAAGACCAAGCTTTCCACAGCTATCTAATCAACTTGTCCCTGTACCCACACCATTACAAATTGTCCTAGCTAATCTAGGGAGGGAATTGGATCCTAGACAAAATAATATGGCAGAAGAGGTAAACGCATGGTACTTTCCCTGTAATAATGCACATATGCCCAAAGATTGCCCCAGGGATAATTTACAACAGAAGATAGCAAAGCAAAGAAGAATGGGAAGCCAGGTTGTTGCATCATCTAAATCATTCTCATACCAATTGCCTGGGGTTCAAAATGCAATAATAGTAGCTCAAATGCAAGGTATGTCTATAGAGAAAGAAGGAGAAATTTCCTCTAAACATGCAATATTCTCATGGATTGAGGAGGAAGAATCAGTGTTCGTTAATGAAGCATCAACTTCCAAGAAACCTCCAGCTTAGTCAGATTATTACACTAGGTCAAAGAGGAGGATGGTGGAAACACCAGAGGTCATTCCCAGTGTAGTAACTGAACCAAGAAAGGGACCTTTAGTTCAATCTTCCTATATTCCCACATCAAGATAGGATATCGCAATGGCGACCCAAAGTCAAGGAGTTTCTAACCAAGTGATGGAAAAGACAAGGCATCCTTATTACCCTAAAGTGCAAACACTAGGACCCATGAATGTGGTGGAACAGTTGAAAAGCGCTCCTGCTAATGTATCCTTATGGGATATGTTAGCCATTCCTAAACAAAAGGTGCTACTACAAGAGGCTCTGGGATGTCAAAATGAACTTAAGGCTGCTGGCACAAAGGAGGTCCTAATAGATAAAGGGAAGGATCCATCTGAAGCACCTCAGTCACAACAAGGGTCTATTGTGGTGAATTCCAAAGAGGAGGTGAGTAAAATTAAGCCTAACCCCTTTTATTTGACCCTAATAGTAGGAAAGAAGTTACTACATAATTCTATGATAGATTTCAGGAGCAAGCACCACAGTTATGCCTGAACAAATAGTAGATGCTTTAAAGATACAATATGATCCATTAGCTAAAGGGGTGATGCAGTTAGATGGGAAATCAGACTAGACCATAGGCATTATTAAACAACTTCCCTTACAATTGTATACATGCCCAAATATAATTGTACTACAAGATGTGGTGGTCATTGATATTCCCCCTGTCTTTGGTTTATGCCTATCTTGAGATTTTATAGCTAAAATTGGAGGACATATGTCTTTAGACTGGTCACATCTAATTCTAAGGACTAAATATGGTTCAAAGATGAAAGTATTGTTAGAACTTCTATGTAAAGAGCATATTACTAATGAAACAACATCAAAGTTTGAAGCATCTCATGCTATTATCAATAAAGAGGAAAGAGTATTGGTGGAAGAGATAGGAGAATGGATTGCAGATGATGGAAAGGAAGAAGAAGATAATCAACTATCATGTGTAATGCAGAGTGATCCTTTTGGAAATTATGACTTTATCAGGTTAGGAACATATGTTATTTTTAATGAAGACCAAGAAATACCTAAGATAATGGATCAAACAAAGAAGGAAGAAGAGGGTCCTGATGAGGACTCTAAGATTTGGACTCTGCATTTTGACAAAGCTAGAAGAAAAAGTGGTGCTAGAGTAGGCATTTGCCTTACTTCACCAAAAGGAGAAAAGGTCCTCAGAGCCCTGCACTTCCATTTTGCCTGCACCAATAATGAAGCTGAATATGAATCTCTTGTACATGGCCTGATTCTTGCCAAAAGGAAAAGGATAAGAAATTTAAGAGTCTTGGGTGACTCAGAATTGGTAGTAAAATAGATCAGAGAAACAACTGCTACAAAAAATGCGAGAATGGGGTCATATCGCCACCGAATATGGGACCTAATTGAAGATTTTGATGTCTTCAATATAGAAGTCATACTAAGATCTCAGAATACTGAAGTAGATAGAATGGCTCAGATTGGATCTTAGTTTGACCCAACCAAAGATTTGTTGGTCAATGAAGAGGCAGTCAAGGTTATCATCTGCCCTTCCATTCCTGATAATGGAGATAATTGGCAAGTTTTTGATAGCAATCTTTAGATCCTTTTATTCTTTTAGCAATATGAGGAATTTGCAGATCAATTATAGCCTAAAATTGAAGAGGCATATGGTGACCAAATAATGTAGTTAAAACCAAATAAGTTCCCAAGAGGATTGATAACTCTGGAGAATCTTTTTGATCTTGATGATGCAAGTCTAGATAAGAGGAAGTTTGGAGCAAGCAGAGATGATTACTCAGAGATTGAGGTCAGCAATGGAAGAAAGTTGAAAGTAGGCAGTATCACTACCCAAGAAGAAAGAGATAGACTAATATCTCTGTGTAACAAATATGACAAGATAATTGCATGGACTTATGAGGATCTTCATGGTTATAATAGGGATATAGTCCAACATACTATTGAACTCACTGAAGGATCAAAGCCTGTACACTAGAAACAAAGACCAGTGAATCCTACGATTGAGTCTCTCATGGTGGAGGAACTCTAGAAGTTGTTAGAATCTAAGATAGTTTTTCCAATCAAACACTCAACATGGGTGTTCAATTTAGTGCTTGTGAGGAAGAAAAATGGAGAAATTAGACTTTGTGTTGACTTAAGAGACCTAAATAAAGCCTCATTAAAGGATCACTACCCACTTCCTTCAATGGAGCAGATTTTGCAGACTGCAGCTGATGCTAAAAGTTTTTCTCTACTGGATGGTTTTTAAGGTTACAATCAAATCTAGCTGGCAAAAAAGGACCAATACAAGACTGTTTTCACCACTAAGTGGGGAACCTTTGCATATGCTAAGATGCCTTTTGGACTTTCAAATGCTGGGGCAACTTTTCACTATGCTATGGATATAGCATTTGCTGGATTGATAAATAAGATCATTCTGATCTGTTTAGATGATCTAACTATGTTCACAAATACTGCTAAAGACCACTTTGATCATTTGGAGGCTATTTTCCAAAGATGTCAAGAATTTGGGATTTCTCTGAACCCTAAGAAGTGTGTGTTTGGAGTGCCTCAAGGAAAATTACTAGGGCACATAGTCTCAAAGGTTGGAATCTCCTTAGATCCAGACAGAGTTAAAGCAATAACGAATTTGTCCTTACCTGTGAACAAGAAAGCAGTGCAGTCTTTCTTGGGAAAGATTAATTTTGTCAATAGGTTTATATCTGATTTTGCAAGATTAATTAGACCCATCACTCTGATGTTGAAAAAGGATCTAAGTTTTAAATGGATAGTTGAAGGCATGCATGCTTTTGAGAATATCAAGAAAGCAATCTCTACTACCCCAGTGCTGTGTAATTCAGATTTTTCCAAAGACTTCATAATGTATGTCTATGGGGGAGAATATGGTATAGTAGCCGTCTTTACTCAAAAGGATCAAGAGGAAGGAGAACATCCTATTGCTTTCTTTTCCAGGCCTCAGCGGGAATATGAATCTAGGTACCATTTTGTTGAAAAGAAAGCATATGCCATAGAAAAAGGATTGAAAAAGTTCAGACACTTGGTAACAGGGAATAAGATTTTGATATTAGTAGCCCATCCAAGTGTTAGAGAATACATTATGGAAGGAGAAATCACTGAAAAGAGAGCCAATTGGATAACCAAGATTCTTTAGTATGATGTAGACATAAATCCCACTAAATTGATAATAGGAAGGGGCCTTTTCCAATATATTGCTTAAGACTCAGAGACACCAACAATAGAAGAAAATAAGGATGAGACCATACTAAAAGTGCAAGAGGGTGAAGCAGGGTCTTGGGTTACTGACAGGACACATTTCATGGAGACTGGTCGACTCCCTACTCTGCTCTCCCCTGAAAAGAGAAGATAGTATAGGCATCAAGGATGCAATTTTATCTTAATAGATCATATCCTTTTTAGAAGAAATGTTGACAAAATCCTACTTAAGTGTGTGGAAAAGGATGAGTCTCATAGAATCTTGCATGAATTGCATCATGGGACATCTGGAGGGCATTTTTTTGCAAAAACTACTGCCATAAAGATTACCCAGGCAGGATACTATTGGCCCTCAATGTTTTTTGATTGCCATAAAATGGTTAAGGAGTACCAAACATGCCAGTTTTATGTTGGAACAAAGAGGAACGCAACCTTACCTTAAGTCCCATAGTGATAGAAGAGCCTTTTGCCTAGTGGGGTCTAGATTTTATAGGAATGATTAACCTAGTTTCAAACTCAGGACACAAGTGGATCCTCACTGCAATAGATTATTTCACTAGTTGTCCCATTGAAAGAGGCCACTAAGAGAGTTATTTTGGATTTTCTTAAAGAGATAACTACCAGGTTTGGACCTCCTCGCACTATTATATCTGATAATGCTAAGGCATTTTTAGGATCAAGGATATCCAAGTTTGCTTTAAGGAACGACATTTATTTGAAGACTTCATCAAACTATTATCCACAAGGGAATGACCTAGCTGAGTCAAAAAATAAGAACTTGACCAGACCCATTAAAAGAATTGGAATAGAGCATCAAAAAGAGTGGCATAACCATTTGATGGAAGCCTTATGGGCTGACAGAATCACACCAAAGCAGGTGATTAAGGTTTCTCCTTATGAATTAGTATATGGGAAAAGTGCAATAATGTCCCTATCAATAGAGATTCCAGCTTTGCAGTTGATCAAACAGATTGAAATAGAAGAAAATGCTCCAATGGAAGTGAGGCTCGCGGAATTATTGGAACTTCAAGAGAAAAGGGAGTTGGCACTTGAGTCTTTGATGAACCGTTAGCAGACTATTAATAGTTGGTTCGATCAAAAGGCTTCCGAACCTAGGTTTGAGGTTGGTTGTTGGGTCTTAAAATGGGATGAAAGAACCTCAAAACTAGGATGTCACGAAAAGTTTGATTTGCTATAGACGGGCCCCTTTAAGATTACTGCCTATAAGTAGTGCAATGCGTATGAATTAGAGACTATGGAAGGAGAATCATTAGAGATTCCTATCAATGGGATCTTTCTTAAACACTTCACATAGAAACTGATCCTACCTCCTATATCATAGTTAGCGTAGTTTCCCTTCTGTTATGTTTTTTTTTTTATGTTCTCCTACTCCTTGCAATAAGTGTTCTAAGAACACATGTCCACAACTAAAAACTCCAAAGATCTTCTAGGTGTCTTTTCCATCAGTACCATTGATAAGGACTCAGAAATCTAGGATGATGGCCAATGACTTTGAAAATGGAATATTAATGACAGGTCATTGCAAGATTTGTTTTAGATTTAAAGGATCTAGTTAACTGCCATTTGGGCACGTACTTTTATCATCATTAATATGAAATGATGGCCTCATTAATAAGTTACATTAATTCTTGCTATTGGAGCCAAGAATTTTAAAAGACAATCTCTACTCCTCATTGTCGTCTCATTGTAGCAGAATTTCCTTTAAGAGTCTATCCTTTCTAAATTCTTGAGCAAGAGTGTGGCCTAAGGAGAAAATTGTAGAGATGGCAGAGGAGGGTCAATCTTCAAAGGGTAGTGAATAGAAGGGGCTCTTCAAATTGCCAAATAAATGGAAGAAGAGCAGGTCGTACACCGCACCCAAGGCACAACCTAGGGTTAACCTTCCAAGAACTAGAGTTTTTGACAAAAGTAAAGTTGTAGATTCTTCTCAGGTTCTAGACTATCTAGATGGTATATTTGATCCCAGAATTTCCAAGAATCCAAAGACCTTAAGGGAAGGGGTGCATTATCCAGGCAAAACAAGGTGGAAACCAAGCAAAATTTCTTGAATCGGGAGCTCCATCTTGATGAAGACAAAAGCAAGATGCCACCGCTTCCCCTTGCTCGTCATTTGCTAACTTCAGACATACAAGATGCCTACTCGATGCTGGCCTTTATCTTTTGCTAGGATGAAGACGCCAATGTACATGATTGGCAGCTTGGGGATATTTTCTGCCTCAAGAAGGTAAAATCGACTAAAGAGTATAAATTTTATTTTGTGGAGCACATTGCTTATGCTTTGTGCCACCAATTGGCCAATTTCAAGACTACACACACTTTCAGGTATTCCTCGTACCTTTTCCATTTGATTTTATATCAGAACTACCAGCTATTCCTGTAATATATGCATTTGAACCTATATGATTTAGAGGTGGATGCTTAAAGAGTAATTCCCGTGTCTACATGGACCCACATATTGTTTGAAACCTCCGATCCTTATGAGTTTGCTAAGTGTTTTGTGGCTCCCCTTGTTGAGCAATTGGACCTAGAAAAGGTTAAAGACATAATGATTGATAGGGTTAAGGGACTCATAGCAGACTCGCGGGTCCCCTGTGATTACTTTATGGGGTACATTT
This sequence comes from Cunninghamia lanceolata, assembly GCA_027924645.1. Lineage (NCBI taxonomy): Eukaryota > Viridiplantae > Streptophyta > Pinopsida > Cupressales > Cupressaceae > Cunninghamia > Cunninghamia lanceolata. The sequence goes on along the minus strand of BSBN01000564.1, from coordinate 6,400,592 downwards.
CACTATGATCAGGGTCCATGGTTTTGGGGCGAAGTCTTTTATGCTCCCAAAGATTTTAACAACTAGGGTCTTAGCCCTAGAATTGGCCCACCAATTATCCATAATTGATAATGAGTTCAGAGCCAAAAAGAAGAAAAATGCTTTTTATGATGTTCCTTGGAATAAGGGTGGTATCACAGTAATGAGGAGAGGATTAGAACATCTTTTACACAAGAAATTAGCAAATTATGGACTAAACATAGTTCAGGACTCATGGAAGTACAACCCTAATGGCTAATTGGCTTCCTGTCTCCTTAGTAACAAAGTTTATGCCACTTTAACTCATGAAAGTCGTCCATTCTTTGAGCAAAGGAGGTCACCGCAAATAGATACTCTAGATGTTTATGTTGAGATAAGTGATATACCTAGTGAACTGCCTAAGTCATAGGAAACATTCTACACTCCCATCAAGGATTATGATCCAAAGAAGAAAATGGCTCATGGTTTGAGACAATCTCTGGTGAAAAGAGGATGGAGTAATGACAAGATTGTTGTGTACTAGAGGTATAGGTAGGAGATCGCTAAGCTGGAGAGAAGTTTTGAATAGGTTGCTTCGGATGAGAAATGGGAGAATTTGTGGGACAAAGCACACATGACTCCAATCTCTAGCCTAGATACAAGCAATATCCTAGGACATTGAAAGTTAGAGGAAGAGGCAGTAGAGTCAAACCCAACATTAACCATTTGGCCACAATCCCTTAGCATTATTGAGCAACAAAAAGTTTCACAACAACCATCTCAAGAGGGCCAAACAGCTTCGACATTTGAGGACCTCGGAGTGGCAATTCCATAAGAGCTTGAAGTTACAGAATCATTGGTCTCACCACATTAGGTGCTGACAGAGGAAATAAAGGAAGATCCAATAGGTAGACTCCTTAAGAGGAAGCATAAATTAATTTTAGGAAAAGATGAGGAAGAGGAAGAAGTTGCTGATGTTTCACAAACACATATTTTAGGAACTATGGCGGCACCACAGGTGAGTCTTTCTTTACCTGCTTCTTTTTCTCATTCTTCTTCTACCTTGGGGGTGGCTACCCAAATGTCCCATGCTTCTATGTCTCCTGCCACCTCAGTTGTACCTTTACAATCTTTGTCACCTCTTCCTAGTACCACACCTTTTTCTATTTCCCAAACTTTGAGTTTACTAGTCTTTTCCCCGTCAATACCTAGGAGGTCTATACTGCCCCAAGATCCAAGTCAGCAAATGATGACCATCCCTTATGGTCTACCACAAGGCTTCCCTTTTGTAGGTAGTCTAATTACTTCCCCTTCTACTTTTCAAAGCCAGTCGGAAGCATCCAAGAAAGCAAGAGAGTCAAGAAGAGAAAAGAAAAGAATAAAAGAGGGCAGAGCCCCTGCTATTCCTTAAATGAGATCCATTTTTGATCCCATACAACATTCTTTAACTATAACTCACATGAATATCAATGTAGTAAATCCCCTTGAATAGATGAAGCCAGAAGATTACACCATGAACGATGTGGCAATGGACTTGACTCAATTTAGGCCACAAGATAAAGTAGAACTAATGCATGAAACTTCAATTGTAGTAACCACAAATTACCTTAAGGCCTCTAAGAAGTTGCAGAAGGTAGAGGCAAAATTGACTCAAACTAAGGCTACAATAAGCCACCTCTTTGTAGAAATCAAAGCCAAGGACCTAGAGATTGAGTGAATGAACAAGGATATTAAGGCTGCAGTGTCTAAGGAGGTTTTTCAGGCTTCATAGTTGAAGGTAACTGGTCTACAGTCTGAGTTGGCACAAGTCAAAACTTCCATGGGTGTGCTAGAATAGGAGAAGGTCCTCTTGGAGGAAAAGTATAATGATAAGACTCAAGAAGTCAACCAGTTGCAACAAAATCTCAAAACTGAGAAAGATCAAGGCAGCATTTTGCAGACCCAGTTTTTGGCTAAACAAGAAAAGGTTAAGCAATTGACTCTAGAGCTCACCCAACGGTCTCAAAATGTTGGGGTGTTAACTATGGTAAAGGAACTTTACATTTCTTCCTCGCAGAGGATTTCCAATGATGTATCCTAGTTGAAACCTGCACTTAAGTTCCTATTAAATGCACAACAGTTGTGTGAAAAGGTGGAGTCTTCTGTCAAAGAAATTTTATCCTTAGTATCTGTAAAGGTTTTAGATTCTTAACTTTTGTTTCAGAATTTTTATGATGCATCTGACGAGATTTTGCAGGTGGCGGGGATAAGTGATAGAATGACAGCAACAGAGAAAGTGAATGAAATTTTGAGTTGCCACAAAGTTGCCACTAAATGCAAAACATTATTGAATCTATTGAAGCAAGGAGTTAAAGGAATGAAGGAACACATTGAGAACCTAGTCAAATTAAGAATCCCCTCACCATTCCCAGATAGCAGTATGGTCTTGATGGAGGATTAGATAAAGGCTCTGCTACTGATTAAACAAAATGACCAAATGGGTTTTTAGACTCTAAGTGATTCATCCAATGTTGTCAAAGTGGAATCAGTCTTGCTTCCGATGGCTCAGTTGGAATTTCAATTGCATGCTATGGTGTAGAGCCTATAGACTTTTTCTCATAGGGAAATAATTGAATTAGATCTGGATTTTCAAGCCCTATAGAAAAGAAAATGTTTGACATATGCAGAATGGTCTAGCTACCACGCTACCTTACAAAAACTTTGAAGGTCCCAGCTGGAGATGAGATTTTGGTTTTGTTTCTTTTTGCAGAATATTTTGGGTTCTCTATGCAGGAAGAGAGTCCCTATGAGTTGCCAAGAACTATAGAGTTAAAACTTTACATGTTTTATATTTATAATTTGTATATAGTTTTGAATAAGCTTAATGTTTTAAGGCATGTCGAAGCTAAGGAAAACAAGTAATCTTAGAGCCGCAGAATGTGACAAGTAGCACAACGGCGGTCTTTTGAGGGCTCATGAAAGGAAAAACTCTCCCGAGGAGCACGAAGGAGCCACGTGGTGCAACGTTTGAGTCGCTAGGCCTAAAAGGTAAAAATACTGACAGTTGTGACGTCATCATCTAGCAGGCATAAGTGAAGGTCTTTTTGTAGGAGCCGCAGAGTGTGCCAAGTGTCTTCATCGCATTTAATTTGATAAGTATTTCGGGAGGAGGCAGAAGGCGCCAGATGTCAGGGTCCACATTTTTCTTTGAGTTTCTTTTGTAAGTCTCCAAGGCTCTCCGAAATGTGCCAAGTGTCGTCACCGCTCTAATTTGAAGAGTCTTTTGGTGAAGTTTTTGTGTATTGAGCATGAGGCCGCCACGTACCCCTTTTGAGCCTTTATTGAGGGCCACGGAAGGTGCCATCTGTCTCAATGACAAAGGTAGTTAGACTTTTCATTTGAGTGGTCATTTCTGTTGCGCCATTGGCTGAATCTACAGATGTCAATCCAGTGAAAAAGTGGGAGAGTCTTTAATGAAGGAGGAGGATCTGGGACTCGCAGAATCAGTTGTAACAGTGCGAGTGAACTGAGACTTAAGATCCTGAGAAGATTATGAAGCAGGAGTCTGATGGTAAATCACAATAGTTAACTGGAGTCACAGATTGCAAAAATGGTTAGAATCTCAATGGTCATGGGAGAGCTTCAAGCTTCATTTTGTGCTATAAATAGTAAAGTCTGGCTTGGAAGAAGCATTCAAGATTTGAAATATCAAAGAGTATTTTAGTTGCTAGATCAGAAGCATATCTTTTGCCTTAATAGGTGCCTCTCAAGAGGGATCAAATATTGTAATCTATGCATTTTGCCCATCAATGAAGAGAGAGTGGTGTTCTATGCCTATTATGATGTTTTTTCTGAGTCTTGTTTCGTACTTTCTATGTTAAGCCTTTGGTGGATCTGATATATATATTTTGTTATTGTTAATCATGCTTTATGCTCTTTAGTTTTATCAAGAAATTTTACAAGTTAATCATTGTGCTGTTAGTCTAGATCTCGACACAATTTTAGCACATCACCTTAGCTATAGTTTAAGGGTTCTTTATAATCTTGTTTTTTCTTCCCTTTACATCAAAACCCATAGAGAAGAACCATCTTCTTTAAAATCTGGAGGTTATTTCAAGAATCGATCCCACATTCTTGAAGTTTTCCATTATTGGTGATTATTTGCAAATTTAAACATCAACACTACCCATTCAAGCTATTGTTAACAAGATTACTACCAATACTAGGCTAGAGGTACAATGGCCCACTATTGACAATTTCGAGCTTCACGTGCCCTTCTTTTCTACCTTTTGGTCACGTTCCTTCCACTTTCAACTTCATTATGTTTAAATTGTTTTTAATTGTGTATTTCCCAACAACTATTGTCATATTTAAATAGTTAACACTTAAAACTATATTTTTTAATTAAATGAAATTTGTTTGTTTATGTTATAATATCCATTATTATCCTCCTTTAAACCATTGTATATTTAAAGTTGTAATCACATGCATGCATGCATACATACATACATACATACGATTACAAGATTATATATATTACATTATATTATACAAGATTATACATATCCTCTTTGCTCATATTATGCACATCACAACTTACTATTTTCTTAAGTTTTGGTCATAACACAAAATTAAATAAATGTACCCATCACCATAACACCTCCCACATCCATATCACAAATCATGGTGAGATAGTTCCAATCGCTGAGACAGTATATGTGCATTTAAGGCCTAATATTTTTTAAGTTTAGTACTAGTATATGTACATTTAAGGCCCATTATTTTTAATGTTTAGTACTAGTAGTTGTGATTTTAAGGTTGTTAGTGTTACTATAAGTACTAATAATTGAATGAAATGTGCCCTTTAAACTTAAAAAGCAACCAATCATGTGATGCCACATCAACGCACCAACAAAACATGACTTAATGCACACCTATTGCTCCAACCTTTTTTTTGAGGAACTATTTGACACCTCAACAAAAAGCATGTTGATGTGGCCCTGAAACCTTAGTTATAAGTAGGGGCGTTGCCAAGTAAGCTACTGTAAAATTTTTGGAATGATTCGAAATTGCCACATGATTTTGAGAGGCTTGAAGTTAGGGTGCACCACTATTGGGTCCGCTCCCCTAACCTACATTAATTGAAAAACCCAAGAGTAGATTGGGTTTTTCAAAGGAGAATATATTTTACAATCATTTTGACATAAGTGTAAAAAAGTATTTCCCTTTCAATATTAAATTTATAATTTTTGAAAAGAAATAATGATTGAGAGCCCGCCGTAGCTATAGAATATCCTTATAAATAATCACAAAACCAATTTGACAATATCACCCTCAAGTAAGGAAAGTCCAAAGTTATATGACATCATTAGTAGGTAGGTATTATTGCCTTATATAAATTTTTACATGGGTAGGTTAACAAGGACTTATCAAAGCTTGTCTTACATGGCCTCATCATCGACAAAGCCACCTCCATTGTCGTATTCATTTAATTACAACCATAAATTAATTTGTCCTCTCTTTAATTTGAGTGGCAGACAATTTTCCCTTTGCTAAGAAACATTTTATGGTGGCACACATGAATAAGACACGGTGCTTCACAACAACAGAGGCACTCTATTAAAAGGTTATGCCTCAAACAATTTGTCGTTTATAACTGTTTATAATTTCTTGTGTGGATGTTCTCTATGCAATGTATTTTAGGAGGATTATTAGAGTTGTTTAAACATATGACATTCTAAATTTAAAAATTATTAAAATTAGGTGAATGTGACATTCTAAATTTATATAAGTTTAATAGTGAACATTATAAGCTCAAAATTAATTCAAACAAAGTTGGCTATTAATTCGAAAAAAAAATATTATCATTTGCTTGCATGCTATTCTACTAAAGCTTCCGAAGCTTTGAATGAATGATAAAGTTTTTTCATCTTCACATACCATTATGTGCATCTTTATTGTCACTTCATTTTAAAAAACAACACTATATATTATAATAAATATTATAATATCATTCTTCAAAATTAAAATGTTATGTCAAAGGTAAAATCAATGCACACCAATCTTATAAAAAAAGTTGTTGAATTAAAAAAAATCAAATTATTTGAGTGCACTTTTTTACCACTTATATATATATATATATATATATATATATATATATATATATATATAGTGTTTAAGAGATTTTTTCTAGAAATACATACCCTACTTAATTTGTATGGCCAAATAATTTTATATTAATTTATTTAATTCATAAATAAATAAGGTAATTTTTTTTTTTTTTTACAATTTCTTAAAAGGTTTTTTTTAATAAATATTTTTCCTTATATTCTAATTATAAATAGAATTTCATGCATTTGGAATATAAATTGGGATTGTGGAACAACATAATAGTGTCTCAAAAACCAATATTATTAGGCCACCAAAATCAATATTTTCTAAATTGTGTTAATTAAATTGTTTGTTGGTACTAAAGCTAAGAAAACCCCAAATGTGAGAAGGTCCAATAGGATAGCCGATATCTAAACTCCTAGCAGAAATGAAATTGATGTTTCAAGTGACTCTCAGTATGAGGATGAAAATTTGTATGAGGAAGACTATGATATTCTTGAGGATGCTATGCAAGGGGACGAGGGCAACAACTTGTTCCTGGAGATGAATGCTCCCGATTCTGAGGATGAGGTGGCTGATGTGGTTGTTCAGGAGCAACTTGTAGGGGAGAAGAGGGAGAAGAGGGAGAAGAGATGTGATCTTTGTGAGCAAACTGCTAAGGAGGTGTCTGCTCTTAAAGACAAGGTGGTCAAGCTTGAGAACAACTAGAAGGTGATAGCGTGCTTCAGCACCAAAATCATGCATTGTTCAACTACTACCCTTTCGATGTTGCAGGACCTAGAGTTAAAGAAACATGGTGTTGGTATTGAATGTATGGTCAACATGAGGAAATGTACAAATTCCTCACATAAGACTGGGCCAATATTGGCTCTTAGTTTCTCTAGTTTTTGGTTAAGTAATGTCTCGAACTCTATTTTTTGGGTTTTGCTGTTAATCTGTTGTTGAAGCATTGTTTCTGGCCATTTGGGGCCTTTTTTGGTCTACCCATGTGACAACTTTTGTAAAGGGATTTGGACCCTCTTTTCCAGCTTACTTAATAAAAAAAAAAATAATAAAGAATTTAAGGATGATGCAAACTAATGAATTGTGCCACTTCTCATGTAGATTCAAATTTTTTTTTTTTTTTAAAGAATTTTTTAATATCATTTAAAAAAAAAAATTCAATCAAATTTTTTGTTTTTCTATTATTTTTTAGAGTGACATTTTACCATAATACATAATTTTCACTATAAATAAAATATTTCCATGATTTCTTGGAATTAGATCATTAATTCCAATGTCTAGTATACAAATATTTTAGATATTTTTTATCAAATATTTTATTTAGTATTAATTTTCTAATTGGTACTAACAAAAATTTCAAACCTCTATTTTATCATGCAATGTGTCTCTTAACATTAATATTGAAATTATTATTATTTCATTAAAACAAGGACATCCATGTGGAGTGCAATGCATTTTTTGAGATTTTTTCAACAAAGTTTGTTAGTTTCTAAATGTTGTAAATAGAGGTCACTATTTTTCATAATGGGCCTACATTCATTATAAAACTAAAAATCTATAATATTAAAAAGCATAATACATATAATATATTTGGAAAGATAACATAGAGGGCTACTCACATGCCAAATGACATCTTTAGATGACATCATTTGATTCCCCAAAAGATGAAGTGAAATTTTTTTATCATTTTGAAAGGCACAAAAGAGACTCCACTAGGGGTTTGATTTAAGCTTTGGGAGGTTCTATCCAAGGGGGTTCATTCTAACCTCCTTTGATCAAACCCCCAAACTTAAACCATGCATTTTTCTTATAAAAAGTGATTTCACACAAAAATCAAATTGACTTAGAAGTGGGACTCACTTTTGTGTGCCTAACTATACTATTTAATTTAATGATATTGAATTATTCCTTGTACTACTTTATTTCATTTCATTGTATATTGGTATGTATTTGGTCCTCTTCTTGATGATGGATCATGGAGTGTGATCTAAATATTGATTCAAAAAATCTACACAACTTTACCAAAAGCATTATAATCTATTCACATGGACTGTGGAAATATCATGATTCTAATGTTTTTAAAAGGTTTTCTTCCACATCTTTTTTCTCTAGAAAGATTTATTTTGGTACAATCTTCTTAATCCTAATATCATGTAAGATAAATGATTATAAAATTGTGTAATTTCAAAAAAATAGATATTTTTAATTATTGTAATTATGTTCATATTATTATTTTTTGATTAAAAAACATATTTTAATTATTTTAGACAAAATAAACATGAACTACTAAGGATTTGGGAGATCGTGGGAAACTGTTTCCTCATTTGGGTCATTATCACTTTAGAATTTTTTCTTTTCCATTCAACCACCTATAATTTGTTCATTCAACCACCTATAATTGTTTCAAGTCAAAATTATCCATGTTCAAGTAGAAGCACCAATTGTAGAGGTCAAACAAATGTCATCTTCCTTAAGAAAGATCTTAATTTTGTGTAGTTTTAACTATGGTATAATTTAATCTTAGCTATAATGTCATATAGATTATATATGTACTACTTGAATCATTTGCTTTTTAAGGGCTTAACAATTTATCAGGGGGTATTATGTTCTTCTCATTTATATTGAAGATGATTGTGACAACCGTATTCCACTTATCCTATCATCCATGGTGATAAACAAATTATATGCCCCATTTAATGAAGACTAGTGCAAGGTGCTAATGTTTTTTAGTTGAGTAAAGTTATAATTACATAGTAAAAAAGGTCATAAATTTAATAGAACCATGGTCAAAAAGTTGAACATAAGATGGGAAAGACAAACATGTCACTACTCTATGCTCTGAATACTTGAGAAAATATCAAGTTTACAAGCCATCTTATGCATGGTATGATGGATATTCCTAAGCTAATATCCTCAATCTTTTTAGCTATCTTGTTTTGATTCTTTTCTAGCTATTGTAACTAAGTTTGAGTACTAGTGAGTTGTTTTCTCAAATTTGTATGCATCTAGAATGAGTCTTGCATGAGGTAAGAGAGGTTTTCCATCTAATGGAGTTTAGAGTAAAGTATTTATGTAATAAATCCATGCATAAATTTACTATTAGAATACACAATCATGTATCTAAGTTTCTCGAAGTGTTTAATTATAGTTTGTAAGTTTTAGAAACTCGGTTGTGTGATATTGATAGGTTGAGGAAGGTATATTTACATGATAGTTGGTAGCTAAAGGTAGTAGGAAGTATAGAGAATACAACATGCAAGTCTTGGTAGGCATAAGGATCAAACTAGAAAAAAACATGTTTGATAGACTCTCATTTGATACAAGATGGGTAGAGAATTAGATGAATTGGGAGGAAGTTAAGCTGGTTACCAATAGAGAGAAAAAGATGCAACAACTTCCATGCAGTAAACTAGGATAGTGAACCAACTTTAAAGCACCATGAGGAATCACTAAGTTTCATCCTTTTGAAATTAGAAAAGGAATAATATTATTTGAATGTTAAGGCAATGATCAAGATGAATTTTAAGAAGCAAGGATCTATAGATGGCCTTTTGATTGTTTATGTGATCTAAAAAAATAGATTATAGATGTTGGACCATTGAGGTCAAGGTTATTTAAGAGAGTCAGTTTTGGCCTACCTTCATAAGGATGTTATATTTTCACATAGTCTAGAGTCAAATACTAGTGTGCAAGTCCAAGAATGCCTTGGAAAGATCCCAAATGTCTCAAGCTTGATAGTGGATAATTATATAGGAGATAGATATAAGTGTTTTTTGGTGCAGTCATGGCTAGGAGGGTCCACAAGGTGAACAGTCTAGACTGTGTAGCAAGAGTAAACACAATGGAAGCAACTCAATTATAGAATACAAATGCAGATTTAGTCATTTAGTATACCATAGATTCAAAATACAAACATGCCAGCAACATGTGGGCTTACAGATTAGGGCTCACAAGCCTGATTCTCTAGTTACAAGATATGTGCAAGATATGGCTTTGAAACACCTTACAGAAGAAAATCTAACATATGATCTATCTATCACTGATTAACTACTTTCCTATGCATCTCTTATATGAATATATATCATATCCAGATCACAAGAATCCTCTGCATCAACCTAGAAAGATTACAAATTCCAATGAAAGAGATGTGACGTGTGTACATGGATAGGTCAGACTTAATCATATGGAAATCATCTGCAAGTGAATGAAACATGCAGATCTCAGGGAAGGTCGGCCAAGACCCAAACTATCTTGAATGATGTGTCTTTTAGCTCCACAAGTCATGGAAGTGCTCCACAAGTCTTCTCCTTTAGTTGATTATACGAGACTATCTGAATGTTCTATTCTAAGAAAACAGTCGATCTTTTGATAGCAATATCTTTTTGGTAACTGATCCAAATGACCTAAATTTTGGATATGTTGTGCGTGATGATGTCTAGATGCTAAGTCCAACTTTGTTGGGTCTAAAATGAAACTGCGACAAAATGCGGACTAAAATATAGAAACTACTACTGACTGTACTGAACTGGGAAAATGAAAGAAACAAAATGAAATGCAAATATTTTGGTTGATGCAAGATTGCTCTTGAACTAGGTATGCTCCTGCATCAGACACCTGGGGTTGTTGAAAAACTGAGTTCCTCACTTTGCTAAGGCTAGAGGAAAACCAAGATGGTCCACCTCAACCTAAGAAATCCAAGATGAATCTTCTTCCGGTCTGCCTTTGCACTTCACAAGATATTCTTTGTATTGCTTGCCTCTAGTACTGCATCCAATTATGTTGTCCAAGATGTCTTCAATCTACTCCGATGCTTGTTGTGGTAACTGCTTCTTCAAATGGTCTTCAATACTGTCACTGAACTCTGCTTCATGATACTGATATAGGTCTGCAATGTTGAAAATAGGTGATATACCCAATGTCTTCGTTAACTCCACTTCATATGCATTTCCTAAATCAAACTTTTTGAGTATCCTACATGGTCCAAACTTCTTCATCTTCAACTTGCTATATGTCCCAACAGGAAATCTTTCTTTTCTCAGATATACCATCACTTCATCTCCCACTAAAAATTCTCTGTGTCTTCTTTTCTCATCTGCTTGCTCCTTATACTTACTGTTCATCTCCTCCAAATGCTTCTTAACCTGATTATGCACTATCTCCATGTGTCCTGCAAATTCTTCTACTTCTACATTCCTCTTGTCCTCCATGTTGATATCCCTCAACTTTGCTACTCCTCTAGGGCTAGTTCCTATCACAATCTCAAATGGTGTCTTTCCTGTACTCCAGTTCACTGAATTATTGTATGCAAACTCAGGTTGTGATAGAATCAAGTCCCAATTTCCTGCCTTCTCTCTAACCAAACATCTCAACAAGTTACCCAAACTCATGTTCACTACCTTTGTCTATCCATCAATCTGTGGATGAAATGTTGAACTGAACTTCAAATCTATCTTCATTTTCTTCTAAAGTGTCTTCCAAAAGTATCCAATGAATCTTGTATCTCTATCTAAAATTATGCTTTAGGTAATCCATGCAATCTCACAATCTCCTTGAAAAATAGGTCAACCACATGAACTGCATCAGTTGTCTTCTTACAAGGTATGAAATGTGTCATCTTTGAAAATCTATCCACCCCCACAAATATAGAGTCATGTCCTCTCCGTGTCTTCAGCAATCCCAATATGAAATCCATGCTTATGTCTTCCCAAGGTCTCTTCGGTACTGTCAAAGATTTGTACAATCCAGTATTCTGACTACTCCCTTTTGCAATTTGACATACTCTACAACTCTACAAAAACTTCCTAACATCCTTATATATCTGAGGCCAAAAATAATTTTCACTTACCAAGGCCACTATATTATCAATTCCAAAAAGTCATGCCAATCCATCACTATGCTTCTCTTTGATAAAATTGTCTATCATTGAAGTCCTAGGGATACACAACTGATTTCCTTTAAACAACATATCTTCTTGAATAAAATAATCCAACCACTTACTCCTATCTGTCACAACATGTTCCTTACATGCTTTCCAAGGTTCTACAAAATCAAGATCTCCCTCATACATGTTCTTCAATTCTTCAAATCCTAATACTTCAACTCTCATCTATGTTAGCAAGTTCCTTCTTCTACTCAATGCATCTGTAACTTTGTTTGATTTTCCACTCCTACACTTTAGTACAAAAGTGTAGCTCTGCATGAACTCTACCCATCTCATATGTCTCTAATTCAACTTTCCTTGGCTATTCAGGTACTGCAAAGCTTGATGATCTGTATACAACACAAATTCCTTAGGTAACAAATAATGTCTCCACTTCTTCAAGGCTTGAATTATGGCATAGAATTCCTGATCATAAATTGAATATCTTCTCCTTGCATCATTCAAATTCTCACTGAAATATGCTATAGGTCTACCTTCTTGACTTAACACTACTCCTATTGCATTTCCACTTGCATCACAATCTACTTGAAACACTTTATTGAAATCCGGTAATGCCAACATAGGTTGCTTTATCACTTTCTTCTTCAACAGTTCAAAACTCTTATCTACTCTTGATGTCCACTTAAATTCCTTTTTGTCACCTCTCATGGTCTCTGTCATAGGGTTACATACTGAACTGAAATTTCTGATGAACTTCTGATAGAAACTAGCTAATCCATGAAATGATATGACTTCTCCAATGCTCTCAGGTGTAGGCCACTCAACAATTTCTCTTTCTCAGGGTCCATCTTCAATCCTTCTACAGAAATCACAAATCCCAAGTAGACCAATTCTAATACCACTTGGTGTAGTCATGGCTAGGAGGGTCCATAAGGTGAACAGTCTAGACTGTGCAGCAAGAGTAAACACAATGGAAGCAACTCAATTATAGAATGCAAATGCAGATTCAGTCATTTAGTATACCATAGATTCAAAATATAAACATGCGGGCTTACAAATTAGGGCTTATAGGCTTGATTATCCAATTACAAGATATGTGCAAGATATGGATTTGAAGCACCTTATGGAAGAAAATCTAACATATGATCTATCTATCACTAATTAGCTACTTTCCTATGCATCTATTACAAGAATATGTATCATCTCTAGATCACAAGAATCCTCCGTGCCGGCCTAGAAAGATTACAAACTCCAATGAAAGAGATGTGATGTGTGTACACAGATAGGTCAGACCTAATCATATGGAAATCCTCTACAAGTAAATGAAACAACGTGCGGATCTCAAGGAAGGTCAGCCAAGACCCAAACTATCTTGAATGATGTGTCTTTTAGCTCCACAAGTCATGGAAGCACACTCTACAAGTCTTCTCCTTTAGTTGATCGTCTGAGACTGTCTAAATGCTCTGTTCTGAGAAAATGGTCGATCTTCTAATAGGGATATTTTTTCGGTAGCTGATCCAAATGATCTGAATTTTGGATATGATGTGCATGATGATGTCTAGATGCTAAGTCCAGCTCCATAAGGTCTAAAATGAAATTGTGGCAGAATGCAGAGCAAAATATAGAAACTGCTACTGACTGAACTGACTATACTAAACTGGGAAAATGAAAGAAACAAAATGAAATCAAATATTTTTGGTTGATACAAGATTTCTCTTAAACCAAGGATGCTCCTGCATCATTTTTGTATTATGGAAAAATTGCCAGTTTTCACAAGTGTTGATTTCATCAAATCTACCATGATGAATTCACCTCCATTGTAGTGATTTTATTTGTGCTACAACAATTCCATTTTTTCCTCTCTATCATAAGTGACCATTTTTTTTTATAGTGGAAACAAGATTCATAATTTAAAATGTTTGGTCTTTGTTTCTTGGTTGTTGGGATTCTATCTAAACCCATAATTCTATGCACTGATTGTACAAACTCTTTCAAGACATCAATGGGGCTTCTATATGTTCTTGTGTGGGGCATTGGGATTATTTAAAATACATCCTTGATCATCCTCAACTTGAAGAACTAATGTGCTCATGAGGACTATTTTGAGATCACTCAATGTTCATGAGAAGCATTGAGGCATGTGTGAGTCCTTTTTAATCCTTTTGTATTTGACATTCTTAGATTTATTGGATTGGGATGCTTTTCCACTTTAGCTAGATAAGTTGGTTGGAGTTCTTTGGTGGTTATTTTTACACCTTCTTCCATGTAGTTGTAAAGTTTGGTTGCAAGGATGACCTAGTGCTAGCTGAGATGGGGCATCGTACTTGGCCTAGGAGAGATTGAGTTGTAATAATACAAGATAGTGGATTCTTTGGTTATCTTTTCTCCCTATTTAGTTTTCTCTAGGATAAAATATTTGTGTTATGGTTTCTTATCATGTCTTGTGTATGTCCATTTCATGTTGTTCATTGCAAGTTGTGCTAATGGTTTCTTTGCAAGTGATAGAGCATACATTGTAATGAGTTTGCATGGTTTTACAATAGATTGTGAGAACTTGTATATTGGTACATTGTTGTAGGGTGGTTACCAATGAATGGGTCAAGGAATTCCATCTATTTTTGTTGTGTAATTGTGTTTTATATTGAACCATTGAAGTTGATACAAGATTTTTCAAGTTTATAATTGTTGTTGGTAAGTAGTGGGTGGAATTTTAACCCCATTTATAAATCATTGTATTTCCTATGTTTCTAATCTATTTGGGAATTAAATAGCCAAATAAAAAAAATTATAAGGGTCTTATGAAGATGCAAATGAGGCTTAATATTTGTAAATGAAAATAAAAAACCTTACACATAAATATCTATAAGGGGCTACTAAATGTAAATGAGCCTCATTTGATAAATGGACTTATTAATTGACTAAGGTAAGCTATCTAAGAATGTAAATAAACATGTGCTAAATTGATATGCAAGGAAAATAGGCTTTGCATACCTTGGATGTGAACTTACTGGATGACACATTGTGATAGAAGCTAGATAAATGAGATATGTAACTAGATTATTGATCTATAGGATGAGATGATCTGAATATGATAGAATTGGATTAGCAAGGATACCCTTCATGATTTGTGATCTAACTTGTGATCTTGTTGTTTGTAAAACAAAGTATTTGGTACCTTCAAGAAGTCTTCACCTAGTGCTATCTAAAATAAGCAAAATAACAAAGTTTCCAAAGAGAAACATGGAGTTTGATAATCTAGGGTGTGGAAGTGTTCTAACTTCCCCTTTAAACCTTGGTGAAGCCCCAAGACCAATTCAATAGTAAAAAGTAAATAGATAAGCGGAGTAGTGAATGAATGTCATAATGTGAATGGAAATGGATACTGCTATAGTAGTTTTCTAATTGTTTCTAGTGCACCATTTGTTCAGAGTTTGTATTAAAATATGTCCTTGACATCGATGTTGAATTGAAGAGAAATTGATAATTTATTGATGAATGATAGTGGTAGATTGATGTACTTATTGTAGCTACAAAATAATTAGAGAAAAATAGTAAATCTATAAATATCCTCTCAATAGGATGTTTTGTTTTGATTTCCTCATCAAATAACCTAGGATGATGTAATTAAATACACAACCCTAGACACGTGAAATGCAAATTTTGGCACCCACACTGATAGGCAATAGATATATCCTAGAATTGTCAACCTTAAAATAAAATAAAAATTGAAGTTTAAAATTAGGGGATAGAATTACAATAACATGTTGGACACACAAGGATACTAAGAGGGGGGGTGAATCGGTATCTAACCAAACTTTAACTTCTCTAGTGCAAATTAAAACTTAAGCATTACAACATCAACATAAGCATGAAAGATTAACACAATGCACATCAACACATAACACTAGATATACGTGGAAAACCCTAGAAGGGAAAAACCACTGCGAGGATTAACTCACAATATATGAAGCTCAAAATAATAACTTTATTTTAGGGTTACAGCCAAGGAAGCTACTACTCCCTAATAACTTTGATTTAGGGTCACTCCTACGAAAGCTTATACTCCATGAATACTTTGTTTTAGGGTCACTCCCAAGGAAGCTTCTACTCCCTGAATTGAGAACACACTTACAAAAGATTACAATATGACAGTCCTTTTATTGTCTGAAAACTGACTTTGAGACTCACACTTTTGATGATTGCAATTCTGCCTCTCCACACCTTCTTCTAATTATCTGATCAGTTAGGCACACTCTACACTTGATCACTGTCACAAATATGTCTTCAAGATGAACCAGGACAGCATCAACATCTTCTACTTTTTCTCCTTCAGTCGTACATCAATATGCATTCATTCTGCTCCTTATTTTGTATGTGAGCTCTATCAATCTCTTTACAATCACACTCAGCCTTAATCAATTTGATTCACTATTTATACATGATATTACATTGATTAAATTACTTGTCATCCATATACAACACGAGAAATATATTTACAAGTTGGCCAAACAATATACAACATGAAATGTGTAGAAGATAGGTCCTAAGTAAAACCACACGTTGTACCAGCAGAAGATCCATGCCTTGCGCTCTTCAACACTTGCTTAACTAGGTCCAAAACAACCTTCATAGCTTCAAACACCAAGGAATTACATCCACACACTTCGCTCATTTGAAAATAGGATAGCTTAAAGCAAAAACACATGAACCTTGAAGCATAACGGCCACATCAACTTGAAAACCTTGTGCGATACTGGAAACAAGAAATATCTTAATGAAACTTTTCTAGATGAGTCTACAAGACTCATACAACATCCCCAAATACTCCTTTACCTCTACACATCAAATAATTTGTGTTTCACATCTTCAATCATGAACTCTGAGAATAATCTATTATCTGAAACATACTGCAACATGCTGTCATTTGAAAACTGAGTTGCAGACCACCAAGAACCTTGAAACTGCAAGGAAGAATATAATACATATCCATAAACATGTCCTCAAAACTACAAGGGCAATCATTCATTTCGAAAGGAATTCAGAGCATTCCAATAGGCCTTCAACACTAGATTACTCCACTAGAACACATGTCAATACTTTATCATGCATAACTTTCACAACGGAAGGACAAATGAATTGAAAACTTGGAATTATCACCTTCACTGCACCCTGAACATAGTTCTAGAACCGAATGGCCATATATGCAAATGCGAAGGAATGTAGAGCATTTCATTGTCCTACATAGAGCACCTTTACAGAGACAACATTGTCTTCAAACAGTCAGCAACAAAACACTCTTCAAGTAATCCAATCATCATAGAGCGGAACATACATGCTTTACACCATCAGTAACATTAGCAATACATTTGGTTATTTTTGTTCTTCTAATTCCCATATTAATATGAACTATATCTTCTCCTTTCTCTTGTTGGATGGGACATGACATCCAACCATGAACTGTATCTTCTTCTCTACACATGACATCCAACCATGAACACCATCACACCATCATGATAGTGTTGACATCAATGATGACCTAGTGATAGTGTTGAAATCTATGACAACCCTATGTGTAACATAGTGATCCTATCGAAGGAAAAGATTACAAATATATGATTCTACCCAAGGTGGATAAATTGTTAAAAAGAGGAGAAAGGTTTGAACATGATAATGAGACATATCAAGATGATAGATCAAGTGTTGGGTGAGTGAGTGCATAAAAATGATCAAATCATACATTGGAATCATGCATCCAAGACATCAACCCAAAGTGATATAAAACTAAAATGAAAAAGTGTTAGGATATACACTTTTCTTCTATACACAAGTATTAATTGTGCGCACATTATGCTTAATTACATTTCAACAATTTTGTATATCTCCTCTTTAAAGTAATATGTTTCTTATATTATATTTTGGTCAATAGGCCATTCTTGGAATGAATTTTTTGTAACTACCAAATTTTGGCCATCCTTGGTTGTCCAAATAGCAATTTTGTTATATTTAGTCATCCAAATACTATTATATTGGTGGACATGTTTATGTTATTTTATCCTCAACAAGTTACATTTGTTTATAGTGTCATCTTATATTTTTAAATAGCTAATGGGATGGTAATGGTACAATAACACTATCATATTATATTTATTTATGAGTCTATAATGGGACAATAACACTAATGGTGCTTTGATTCCTTTCAATTTTCACTTCAATGAATTTCAAGATTCTCTTTGAAATTGCTTTGTTCCTTGTTAACCCTTTTTTTTCTCTTCTAGTTTGTGAATTATTTTTCAAGGCATTCTTATTTGTCACATTAATTCTCAAGTGGTAACAACGTTCTATTTTAAATAGCTACTTATTATTTATTTACATTCTTCTCTAAAATATTTGAGTGTAGCCCTATCAAATTTTACATGGAAATTGATGAGTAACTATCATTGTCATGATGAGTTAGGTGGCTAAGTTTGCAAAGAGTCTATATAATGGCACAAAGCATAACCAATTTGTAACATAAAGCATTCCTCCATTATTGTTTTATTTTATAAACATCCACTATGACTAGTAGCATGCAACATTTCAATAGAAGGGTATTTCTTTATCAAAGGTATTTTGTGCCATGTTTCTTTATTTTATGTGAGTTTCTTAGGTAGAAAATCAACTTATTTAACTATATATTTCTTTGTCATAGTTTTTCTCTCCATTTGTTAATGATTTTTTTATAGCAAGTGTTTAGTGCAAGTGTAGTTGAGTTTTAATAGAGCTATAAATTTTTATTGAACATGCTAAAGTGATAGGATTCTACAGTTTATGCTTCACCAAGGTTTGCATTTATTTCTCTAATCTCACTTCCCAATGAATAAATTCATTTAACTAAAAGTTCATGTGTGTTGTTTTATGGAAATTAATAAACTATAGACACTAAGCACAAGCACTAAAATGAAAGAAAAATTTCAAAGTTTCCTTATTTAATGAACAAACATTCTATCTTGATCATGTTTTTAGTTTTTTGTATTAGTGTTTAGTGTTGGTTGCCTACTATTCTTCTCATTTCTAATGTTGATAGTCATCTTTATTTCTTCTTAGGCCTAAGATGATATTTTTTCCCCAAAAATGCATATTTGAAAATACACGGCCATAACTTTAGAATGGAAGTATAATTATGTTATGCCTTTTAATAATCTGTGTTCTTCTCAACTCACTATAATCTTAAAAATTTTAATCCTAATACTAGCTTGGATATTGTTGTTTTTGCAACTTTACTTTTCTCAATCCTATCATAGTTGTGTTCCATGTAGTCTAGTTATATAAACAATGACCTCATGATTGTGACCATCCATAATATTTGTACCTCTACCCCAAGTCTTGTAACTATGTTCTAGCTATGTAAATCCTATTTTAGATGCTTCTCCTTTGTCTTGAAGCATTTGAGTTGTGTTGTATACTTAGCTTTATAATAGGGTCCTTGCCTCTTTCCTTTCTTTGAATGAATTTTCTTTTTTCTTAACATTTGGTTCAACCATGTATTTGGTATTACATTCCTTTTCTATCAAGCAAATTGCTATTGTAGGAATTACCTAAAAGATTTTGTGAATTACTCTTTTTATGAGGTTTTTGTCATTTTTATTGTAACTAGAGTAGAAGCCTACAAGAATGCTTTTTTCTCCCATTGATACTTTCTGCTAATCTTGATCTCCATATAGTCATAGAAATAGATTGAAGGTAGTTGAAATCAAAAATTAAAATGGATGGCCCAAATTCATTATTTTGTGGATGTGTTACATTCCCACATTACAATATTCTCTAAAGCTAAGAAACCAACTCTTCACATTTATTTTGGATCACTGAAAGAAAATTGTTATCACTTGGAATTGCACCCTGCTTGAAACCTATTCAAGCATTCCAATGACACAATGGGACTAATCTCAAGGTGTGGGACCTTGCAGATGAGATCAGACCTCTAGAGAAGGCTGGTTCCTCATTTTGAACTTAAGGTTTAGAGAAAATAACTAAACCTATGCTACTGATCATCAAGGAAAAGGGAAAGGAGGAATATAGAAAAGAAAATGGTGA
Organism: Cunninghamia lanceolata; assembly: GCA_027924645.1. NCBI lineage: Eukaryota > Viridiplantae > Streptophyta > Pinopsida > Cupressales > Cupressaceae > Cunninghamia > Cunninghamia lanceolata. Next base: position 6,380,551 of record BSBN01000564.1, on the reverse strand, counting down.
TGCACCAAGATTTAGGGTGTTTAATTGCAACTGACCTAGCATAGTAACGATCTCAAATGTTGAGGGGAACTCACACGGACTCATGCAGGTTTGAATAGAGGTTAAGGTAGAAATATAAAACTATGAAAGGGACCGCTTTATCCACAATACACATATTACATCTATCAAATAAACATAGTGTAAGAATAATGAGAGAGACAAAACATTAGTTTATATTGATTGTGGAGGCTAAATAGCGATTACAAAGAGAGAAAAGACTTGTTACATGTGTGAAATAGACACAAAGTGATAGACTCTCCTTCATTGATGAACTGATATAGAGACATGAGAGGCTTAGAAGAGAGCACAATCCATCAAATCTGCTTAGTTCTAGAGGAAACCACAAGGTCTGAACCTACAAATGAATCCTCTACCTATGAAAATGACCCAGGATAGCTAACCAATAGAAATACATCTTCAATACATGCATATATAGCTTTTCAAATCATTATGCAGTAGTCATGGACATGGGGAAGAGTGGTCAACAAGGAAAACCAGTTGCCCATGCTACAATAAATTCATCTATGTGTCCTTGGTGCACACCCACATGGCTCTCCCCTAGAAATTCACTGAAGAAGAACATCCACCCATGCCTTGGGTACAAGAATTTAATGCAAAAGGAGCTACAGTGGCCTTGGGGTACAGGAAATTAGTTTCCATAAGCAATTGAGCTTTGAAGAATCATTAATGGTAGCTAAGAAGGTCATCGAGTAGTCCCATTGTGTTTTGAATAGTGGAAAGAGTAGGGAGGATAAAACAATCAGACCCTGACCAATCAGGCTTCCACCAAGAAATTGACATCTGAAAGGGTGAAGAAGGAAACCTTGATCTCTAAAGTTTGAAAGGAACAAAGGGAAACCATCAAGCTTTAGAGATCGGTCCTTCACCATGCATCGTGTATTTTGAAGAGAAGAAAAGGAACCACCTGAACACTTGGCACCTTAGAGAAATGATCGGCGATTGGGCCTCAGACCTTCTCCCTTTTGCCTTCAAAAAAGAAAGAGGAAGAGAAAACCCCTGATCACCAACATCTAAATGACTTAGAACTTTAGAGCTTGATAGACTTTGGTGATCGGGCCTTCTGCCTACTGCTTGCTAAAAAGAAAGAAGAAGACCGCAACCCTGACCTTCGACATTTGAAACACTTAGAAAAATTTATGAAGCCTCATCGAACATCGACTGTTAGACCTTCACCCTTTTTCCTTCAAAAAGAAAGAGGAAGACAAACTTCCTGACCTCTAACATCTAAAACACTTAGAAACTTTATAAAGCTTAGTCATACTTTAGCAATCGGGCTTCTCGCTAACTGGCTGCTTAGAAGAAGAAAGAAGGTTGTCATTTTGACCTCCGATGCCTAAAAGACTTAGGCAATTTATGAATTACAAAGCGAAGATTTTAGAGCCAACATGTATGGCATGACGAGAGAGAGAACCTAAAACTCTGAAGCTTCAAAAAAGGCAAACCAAGGGTAAAAACACTTAGAAAATTTTAGGATTTTGGGGGAATCTTCTGCAAGTTTGGGGATCCCTGGGCTATTTGGCCTGAAGGAAAAATAGGACAACAAAAACCATTTCACCTTGTAGAATAAGGGACATCAATATAGTCCTACTACTTTAGAGTTGTAGCTAAATCATCCACCAAACTTCCCAATTTGTTGATTTTATAAGTATCCCACATCTTAATGTGAAGAGTTTTACATTAATGAAGAACCTATAATGCCTTTTTTATAATAACTTATTAATTTAGTTTTAAGTATTATAAATATTCAACTTTAAGGTTATATCTGAGTTTTTAATAACATTAATCAATAATTAATACAACAAAGTGCATATAATATGCCCTAACTCATAATTATAAAGTTATATTTAAGGCTAATACTATAAAATTGTTCATTAACTATATTTTTATATCTTAGTTACTATCTTTAAAGAAAACTAATATATACTAAGCATTATATTTGAGTACATAACTTAGTAAGTTTATAAAGTATACTTATACCTAAGAGGAGACACTAATGTAGTCAACTAAAATTATTGAAGATAATATTCAAGTTTCCCTTAGTGCATATATTAAAATAGTAAAAAGAGGAGAAAAACTTTAATGGTTGTTACCTATATAAATATATTAGTATAGAAATAAGGACATGTAAGTTTAATTTTTATTTAATTCTATTAGAGTAATAGTTAATAGTTAATATTTATTTTTTATTACAGGGTAAAACAAGTTTTGAAGGGACCCCAAAACCCTTTACAACAAGCAGCAACCACATAACAAAAAGCCAACTGAAAGCCTACCAACAGCCAAAAAACTAGATACAAACATAGAAAGAGGTAGCAAAACAGAAAGCTACACAATGTACTGCAGCTTCTTTAGTGTTTCAACTACCTCCAGCTCTTGTTCATAAAATTTTTCATGCAACTTGGAAAAGTTAACCAAATCCTTCTTTTTGTCTTTGAACTACTTCTTCTTATTGCCCCTGGTGCGAGTTGACGGGCCCCGTTTGTCATCCTGCACAACCTGTTTACCCTTGTCTTTATTATCCTGATTCTTATCCGCAATCACAATGTCCTCTAGCACTGAACTATCCTCTGTAGTAAGATCCCTAACCCAGTCTTTTCAGAGCTCCTTCAACTTGTTAGTGAGGAGGCATATCCCCCGAAGACTATTCTAAATAGTACACTGGCTAATTTTCACAACCTTCTCTAGGTTCTCATTAATACCAGTAAGCTTCTCCTCTAAATTCTCAATCCTTTTACCATACTCCTCTTTTAGCCTAAGGAACTCATGTTCCATCTCCTTCATTTTAAGAATTGCATCCCACCCTTGGAAAATCTCTTTGTCCTAATCCACAGTGGTTTCCCCTCGGTCCAAATTCTCCTACAAAACCCTCAATTTGATGTTGATACAATTGATTTCCACAAAAAACCACTTTGCCAGCTTATGTTGATTGTTAACTGCTTCTCTCACCATACCAAGGGCCACAACAAGGCCATCCCTATTACGAGCCCTCACCACCACCACCTCAAAGTCTTTCAGAAGATTCTGGGTAGGATCAGGGATCTCCGAGAAAGGCATACCAATGTTGGGTTCCTAATAGATAGGCCTTTACTTGTATCAACACCATGCATAGTCATCGATACCCTTTTCCCAAGGTCCACCCCCTACTCTGCCACAGGGTTAGAAGCTTCCCCAACAAATTTCTTTTTCACCTTCTTCACAGACACTGGGCTTTTACCTTTGTCAGAAGATTTCCTTTTTTCACTTCCCATTCTCTCCTTCGTGCCCTCTAGCTACGATTCCTCACCCATCTGGAAACCCTCAAACCAAGAAATTTGAACATCCCTCCTATTTTGTCTCTTCCTTTTTCTCCCAGACATCTCAACACTACCCTCCAGGTCATCTTCTTCCACCCTCTCCTCATCCTCCGATCGGGTCTTTGAATCACTAGAAACTGAGAACACCGTCTTCTTTGAAGAGAATTTACTATTTAGCCCTAACTTGGGGGTGTTAACTTTCATTTATTCCATAATGAGAAAGATTAATCCTTCATGGAGCACCGACAACTTGGGGTTTCTAGCATTCTCCTTAGTTGAAAATTCCAATGGAGCCAAAATGTAGAAAGGGAAAGAAACCAACATTTTATGGTGAAAATGATTAAGCATATTAAAATGATAACCATAGAAAGCAATAAACCTACCATAAAGGGTTATATATCTCATAATAACCTCTTCCACCTCGGCCCAAATTGGCTTGATAGACATCCGATTGTAGCCCCCTAATTGAAGCTTTACCAATTTGCTCCTCTCATTTCTTTTGAAGAAATGAGCCATGGCCTCCTCACTAGTCTTTCTCTCCCTAAAAAACTTCTTACCACTGACTGAAAGACTAGTAATCTTAGCAATGAGGTCCTCTGTAATGGTAAGCTCCCACCCAAAAATAGTCATCTTTCAGTTCTTCTAGTTCTTGGCAAGCATCAATGTAGCCGTGGGGTTAGCACCATGCAGAATCTCCATATACGGAGTCAAACCCCCCTCCTCCATAATCTTCCACACTCTACTGTTATTGTGGATCCCCTCTTAGGATGAGGGTTCCACCCTATTTCTATCCCTACCCATCTTAGCTTTCAAATCACAGAGCCTCTAGGTAACTAACCAGAAATTGATGCAATGAATGTGAAGTCTTTTCAGCTTGAAGGGCTCTCTAACAATACCCATAATCCATGTAACTTGGGCCTTCATGATTACCCTGATAGTCTCTCAAATAATATCCATCATCAAAGTATTAATCTCCCTCAAGCCTGCTTCCATGTAGGCACTCATGTTTAATCAAATTTTGAGCTTCTATTGGAATCATATCTACAACATCCCAAGTGAGCATAGTCTAGCTCATGACCCCAATATTGGCAGACATGTCAGCCACTTTATTCCCTTCATGGAATATATGGGTTATAATAGTATCTTCAAAGGTTTCCATAAGCTTGAGAGCTTCTTCGGTGAAGGTAGCAATAGTCCAACTAGGACTTTGGATCTTCTTTAAGAAATTAATAATGTTGTTGGAATCACCTTCAATCCAAACCTTCTTAAAGCCCCTAGAATGAGCTAGTTTAATAGCATGATAGGCTGTCGCATCTTTGGCATAATGGTTTGTCTGGATACCCAAAGGAAGTACCACAACTGACATAGTTAATATTTGTTGATGATACATATAAACTTAATATATAGCTAGTTGAATTATAAATTGTAGCACTAAATAATACTATATGATAATATAAGTATGATATTTAAATAGTATAATATAATTATAAATATAAATAAGTTTATGAGTCATTTATTTTATTTGACCTTTTTAGTAGATTTTTTGCCCCATTGTTTAATATAGGCTTTGGTATAAAAAATTTAAAAAGTTTTCTCTAAAGTTCTTACAACACGAAAAAGTATTGAAAAATCAAAAGTAAATGCTTCAATTTTAAATTTAGTTATAATTTTTAAATTTAAATTTAAATTTGGTTATAATTTTAAATTATTAAAATTAATATAGCTTTGATTATTTTTTAAACTTAAATTTATTTTAATTATATTTTTATTTTAAATTTACATTTAATTTGTTTATATTTTTTATGAAAATATATAAATCTCAAAAGATTTTTTACAATTAGAATTTTCATTTAATATTAATTTTATTTTAATTAATTTTTTAATATAACCTAGGATAGGCTCTTAGGTGCCACAAAAAAGGCTTTAATGTCAGATGTTGGAAACAAGATGTTTACCAGGTCCAAGTGACAAATTTCCATCAAGTCTTAACATTACCAAACTATGCATATGTAAAATGCTATTCAAAATTGGAATGCTAATAAGAAAAACTATGTTGCCTTTGTCATTTCAAAATTTGGCCACACTCTTTCTCAAACAACCTCACTAATTATCTTGTAACCATAGAATAATATGTAGCTCATATTCACTTGGCTAATAATTATCATACCTCCATTACTATACACCTCTAGAAACTAACCACATGATACTAAACAACAACCACCATATGAACTAAGGATTTGACCATCCAAACTATATCATTGTTTAAAACTATCAATCAACTACAAAATAAAAAGTACTAGACCCTAACCCTAATTATTTGAAACCAACTAGATATTGTTCATACCATCTATCTATAACCATACCAGATGAGAGGCAAATTACCAGCCTCCCTACCTCTATAATTAGTCCGAGTCTTAAGTATGAATATACAAATATTATCTAAAACTAGTGGGGGTGAGGCAAATTACCTTGGCCTCATCAAACATCCACTGGCCTTCACACATTTCTAATATTTATCTTCCTTAGGGAGAGCAACTTGTACCACATCTTCTAAATTCTCATCATCACAACAATTTGAAAAGGATATAATAGAAGAAAGGGATAAAGTCACCTTTAATCCTTTAGTTATCTCCTTGATAGCTCTCTACAAATGTTCTTGTCACTACTTGATTGCATTTAGATGATCAAGTGAGTAGTTAAAATACACCTCACTTTGATGTTGGACATCTTTGATATTGATGTGGAGTAGATATGAACTAACCACTATTGACAACATGGATGGCATAAACATGTTCTTCTAACCTCTTGTGTGGTCTAAGTCCAATAGCAAGTTGGACATGGATGCCCTAATACCCATGCAAGGCTCCCCGTCTATCTCTTTTTCTAATTCCAAAATCCTAAGCACCCATATGTGTGTTGGCAAGAGATACTGCTCTAATGAATGTTGAATGTTGTCATTGATGGCAAAAATTCAAAGAGTTGCTACCAGTATGGCAAAGAGACTTTCCTCTGAAAGTCATATGGTGAAATATCTAAGTCTAGGTAAACAAAGTTAAGTTAGGAACAATGCACAATACCAGAGTAAAAGGGTCTGCATTCCTCCGTTGTGGCACATTTTGTCTTGTGATTCTTAGGCAGCAAAGATACATACAATGACTACCTAAATCCAGAGTTATAACTTCTAAATCTCAACAAATTACATTCTACAAGCTCTCCAGTATCAGCTTCTAGTTTGACAATATTCCACTATGACAGAGTGATAGTTCCAAGATCTGCATTTTTCTATAAAGGACTATGATGTCCTGCAATTCTAAAGGTATGCTAAGAGGTCAATGATAAATGTTGGATATGATTTCTAGAGTCTCATATGGTCCGCAGTGGAAGTTATGATGTGACAGTTGAATTGGTCAAGTAGGTACTTAAGGGATAAGTTGACAAGTATGTTGGATCTATATGCGGAACAAATATATTGATTGAACAATCAATCTAAGTGATGGAATGATTGGTCCTAACCTATATGAAGACTTTTGTATGTTTATTTGGGTCCACATTGTTGTTTGTGCACAAGTTCATGCCAACAAGGTATAACATTTGTATACATGGTTCATGCTTGGCTTGCCAACCTAATTGTGAGATAATTCTTGATGTGAATATATATACTCGATGTATTTTGGCATTAGCAGTGTGATAGTATGACATAAAAGTGTAAATTCAATAGGTGTAAGATCTAAGGCAGTCTTATGACCAAAAAAAGATAGAAAGAGCAGAAAAGCAGAGTATATGTGAAGCAGAGTAGAGAAAGAAGAGCAGACATTATGAAGACATTTGAATCTATATACTAAGCTGTAAATGGAACTGCACCTCAGCATTATGTAGATGCATTTATATCAGTCATCTCTTGGCAGTGAGCCAATCTTTCTTCTATCTTCCTGGCAGTGAGCCTTTTTGTAGTGAGTACTTCTTGGATAGTGAGTCCTTGGGCAGTGAGCCCTAAGGCAGTAAGCCTTCATGTAATTCAGTATTATTATCATAATATATTGTGAGCTAACACTCACCGTGGTTTTTCCCTTTTGGGTTTTCCACGTAAAAATCTTGGTGTCTATGTGTTATGACTTTATGGTTGTTGTTTTTATGTTTATTTTGCTTTCATGTTATTGAATCTAGTAATTGGTTTATAGATCATGTGAAGAAGTGGTTTTGTAGAATACTAATTCACTCCCCCTCTCAGTATTCATTGTGTTCAACAATTGGTATCAAAGCAAGGTTCCTTGGAAGAAGCTTAATAGCTTGAGGAAGATTTGGAAAGGTGAACACATGGCGGCAAGAAGATATCCTGCTTCTTTAAAAACAAGTTATCCAGGTAGCATTGATGAACAACTACAAGCTACTCTTGATGATCTTGACAAGTCTGAGACAAATATCAAAGATTTCATAGAAAACATCAAATAACTTGATGATTGTATTATGAAACTAAAGGAGCAAGTCAAGAAATCTCAAGATAGAAGGAAATAGCTAAGTGAACAACTAAAAGGAGAAAATGAATCCTTAGATAGTCTATCTATGCTAGTTGAAGAAAAAACAAAGGTTGAAGAACATCTAAATTAGGTTGTGAAGGATAAGTCTGAGGAATGTGAAAAACTAGGAAAAGAGGTGTTACTTTTGAAATATGATCTGGAAGCAACTAATAGCTATAAAGAAAAATTCAAAATAAGCTCTGCAAAGCTTGAGGAATTGATTGAAAGTCAGAAGAGTCCAGATGACAAGCAAGGCTTGGGATTTGAAAAAGGAGGAAGTTCAAAATCATGCCAAAAAAAATACCAAGTTTAAGAAAAACAAAGGCAACCAGTTCCAGAATCAGAGAAGAAGACCTTCGGTCAGGCAACCAAATGCTCAAAGGTACCCATGTTTCAATGGCCATTGTTTTAATTGCAATAATTTTGGTCATAAGGCTACTCAGTGTAGGAGTAGAATGAATTAAAATACTCCATCATTCTTTGGTCAATGTTTCAATTGCAAGAAAATTGTCACAAATCAAGTGAATGTAGAAGCCTGGTAAGGAATAGTTTTAACAATACAAGAAATACCCAGTATTTCAATGGAAAGTGCTTTGCATGCAATAGATTTGGGCATATGGCTAACCAATGCAGATCAAGGATGAATCCATTCAATGAAAGGAGTCAAGGATAGAGAAACATTGGTGTTATAACTGCAACAGACCTAGACATATTGCAAAATTCTACAAAAGGAACAATGTAAAAAGGAACAACTCTCCAAAAGGGAAAAATACAAACCGAGGAATGATAAAGGAAAGGAAAAGGTTGATCTAGTTGAAACTAAGAAAGAGATGGGAAAAATATGGATAAAGAAATATGTGATTGAAGTCAAGGATGAATCCGCACCAGCCTTTGGTGTTGATACTTCCTCCGGGAAGTAAATTGGGAGCTTTGGCTCAGGGGGAGCTGCATTGAAAATTCCAATCCCCTAGCCAGATAGTTAGTGTTGGGATCTGACATGAAGATATGATGTGAAGATTCATATGATAAATCTTTTAAAAGAATTTCCAGAAGAAAAGGATCAAACACGAAACATTGCGGAGCAATCCTAATCAAATGTACTCAATAGAGAAGGGTTTGACAGCTTTTTAAAAGAGAGCATTTATGATGATTAGGTCAAAATGAACAAAGGGTTAAAAAGGGGTTCATTTGACAAAAAAATCATTTTGCATTTAAGATCTCAAGTGTCTAAGGTGAACTGAAGTGAAATTCCCAACAACTACAGTGATTTCAAAAGTAATTCAAGGCAAGATCAAGCAAAACCCTAATTTGACAAAAGAGGTATTTTTCAGATTCAAAACCCTACTATGAATTTATTTGAATCTTTGTGAAAATGGTAACACCACAAGTAATTGATATAACTGAAAGAGCCCGACCAAAATTCAAGAAGCATCCATTCAAATCAATAGAGGTCGATCCAAATGGTGCATTTGCAGAGATTCCATTCAGTGTGATGCATGCGGAAGATGTCAGGATTTATATTCATGTTGCCCTAGAGGAACATGAGGGTAGTCAACTCACAGACCTATATCTAAAACATCTAAGTGGTGATACATTTGACCTGAAAGAAGAATACAAGGCATTGGAGGAAAAGAAACTCATTCAATATATAGATTTTTCTAGTTTTTGTAGAAGATGAATGGGTCCGGTATGTCTTAATCCAAATTCATGATGAGTTTATGTGGCTTAACTCTACATTTATGATCACCGAAGATGCCATAAGGGCGGTCATATGACTAAATTCTACTGGTATAGTGCCTATATTAAAGGCTGTAAAAAATGATACAGTGATGAAAGCTACTGGAGCAAAATTTGATAAAAGGGCATTGAGAATTAGTGATATTGAAGATCATGCAGTTAGGTTTGCATCCATGGTGATTGGCTACAAGGTCTACTTCACAAACTATGAGAACTTTGTCTTCGATACTACAATATATACTACCTATCAAATGGTTAAGGAAAATGCAGAGTATGACCTATGCGAACTGCTCTGACAATAGTTAATGGAGAACCTAAAGAAGATAAAAGAAAGCAAATATCCCTTCAAGTTTGGTACGTTAATTATGTGCTTGTTCTTCTACTTTATGAAAGAATTACCTGGCATGAAAAATCTATTTTGGACTAGAGACAAACTTGTTGTGGTGCAAATTAGAAATAACTTAAACAGTATTGGAAGTCATGATGCACAAACTACAGTCCTATGGGGCTATTTCAAGAACTTCTAAAGGGAAATGCAATCCAGGGAAAGAATCCCTAAGACAATTGTTGACAAATACAAATATGACATCTATTTTATTGTAAATAAAGATCAATGCATGATGGAAGCTGTTGAGCCTAGAACAATTTGGATCTTGCCAATGGGATATGAAGTGGATGCAGATGTATTACATGGTTATGCCAAGCTCATGTTAAGCAAACCTAGGGATACCTCTGGGCCAAGATTTGGCACTTATGAAGAATTATCTGTAAAAGTCCATGTTGAACTAAGGAAACTAGAAACATAGAAAAAGGTGAGGAAATGGGTGGAAGAATATGCCCAGAGCATAGGGATTACAAAAGAAGAAGTTGCCAAAACAAGGGAAAAAATAGCTAAAAATTTGAAGGAAGCTAATAAAGCTCTGAAAGTTCATGATGTGCAACAAGAGGCATAATTAGAAAGGGCTGCAAAAGAGAATAAAGAAAATGAACCAGTCAAGGCTCTGGAAGAGCCTGAGGCAAAGGCAGAAGAACCTACTTTAACAAGGAAGAGGACAAGAGGTTTAGCCTCTACAAGAACTACATCAAAAACCTCTGATCCAACGTCATCTGTTAGTGTAGAGGTACCCACCAAGAAGCCCACTGACAAAAGATTCAAAAGACAAAAAACCAAAGGCCATAGAATGTATGTCAATATAGGAGTAGATGAGGAGGAAGAGACAAAATCAGATGAAGAAGTGAAGAAGATGAAAGCTGAGGCTACCAAAACTTCCGGGAGCAGCAAGAAGAAACCCTCCAGTAAGGGTAAAACTAAGAAAAGGCCAAGGCAAGATGAGTCTTAGATAGGAGAAGCCACTATAAGTCTTGAAGATGTCCTAAAGGCCATAACAGTTGATGGCAATTTGAAACCCATAGCTCAACTATATGACGAGTATGATGATCTAGAAAAGAGGATCATTGAGACTGTTGTCATCAGATACTTTGACACCTATAACAAATCATTTATTGAGATAATTACTGATCTCCTAGATAGCTTGGGTAGTATCATGACTGCAAGAAAATAAGCTGCTATGGTAAAGGACATTGAACTCAGAGAGCTTACATTGATAACATTATGTCCGAAGATCACCCTTGAAGATAAAACAAAAATTTCCAAAGTGCTCAGCAAGGGGTTTAGAACAAAGAAAAGAATGAATACTCTCATGTCAGATGACATTGAGAAAGTAGTGAAGGAGACTAAGGAAATCACTTTGAGAGTGTTAAAGGAATATCATCTTTCAACTATATATGATAGAGAAGAAATAAATACTGGAGTTGATACATCTATTCTTGAGGAAAACATGGATCAAGGATTAGACAAAAGTAATGAAGAGCCGAAGGAGAAAGAAGATCTAGTCCCTGCTATTGGTTTAGATACTTCTGTTAAGGATCACTCCAAAACAAGTACTCCTCCAGAAAAACAAATTGATGACCAAACAGACAAGGAAAAGACTAAGGAACAAAACAAAGATGATGATCAAGAAGAGGAACAAGCTGAAGAAAACTCTGCACCGGAACAAAAGAATGATGCAAATGATGCCATGGATTTAGATCCTCTAGAACAAAACCAAGAAGAAGTCTCTAGTATAGCAAGAGACACTACAGAGTCTGTCAAAGAATTCTTGGAAAGAGAAAAACAAGTCTTGGATGAGCCTAAATTTTTGCAGGGACCAATAAATTTGGACTCAATGTCTTTTGTAGAAAAATTCAAACTAGTGTCAATTATTCAAGCAAAGGCACAGGAAGAGATGATGAAAACACATATACAGGACAATGAGCTCATTGGTGCAACATCTAATGTGTTGGAGAAGTTGATGCCTAAATACCAGAAGATACATCATTATCATCAACTAATCAACTTAAAGGTATGATAAATTCAATCAGCAATCATTTTGAATCTTTTGAAAAATTTGTAGAAACAAAAGTTAGAAAAGAGTTTGATGACATGAGATTAGTTGAATTGAAGAACATGTTAGCAAATGATAAAACTCTATTAGACAATGGAATAAGAGGTATACAGAGTACCATTAAAGAAGCTTGTGACTTGTACAATCTTTGTCTATCATGGATGGAAGCCACAAAAGAGTTAGGAATTATAGCTGGTAAATATCTCTAAGTCATTTGACCCAGTAGCTGAGTCAACTAGTAACAAAGAGATACAAGTCATTAGTATTGATAATAACATATGTAGCCTAATAAATAAGAGGGATCAAATGAAAAATAGAATGTGCCAGTTGAGAGGACTGATAAGTCCTAAGCTTGATTCAATGTCAATTCTTGTAGTAGAAGCACTACAGGTAAATGCACTAAGTAACATGCCATCTGATATACAAAAGGCAAAGCAATTGGTCTTCCTAATAAATGGCCATATTCAAATCTTGAAAAATGCAAAGAAGAGTTGGGATGGAGAACTGGCTCAAATCAAGATCATTTTCAAAGATATCCTACAACCTCCAACAAATTAAGTTAAAGATTGCACCTGTACATATGCGGCAAAGTATGATAGTTTTTGCAGTTTTGACACAATTTTGACTTCTATACATACACCTTTTCCATTGATGTCAAAGGGGGAGAAGAAAACTAGTGAAAAATAGGCAAACATCTAAGGGGGAGAAGAAAAATAGAGTGTATATAGTAAGGGGGGGAAGATAAGCATTTTTCACTAAGTGTTTCCATCAATGCCAAAGGGGGAGATTGTCGGCAAGAGACATTGCTTTGATAAATGTTGAATGCTATCATTGAGGGCAACAAGTCAAAGGGTTGCTACCAGCACATGCAAAGAGACTTTCCTCTAGAAGTCATATGGTGAAATATCTAAGTCTGGGTGAACAAAGTTAAGTCAGGAACAATGCACAGTACCAGAGTAAAAGGGTCCGCATTCCTCCATTGTGGCACATTTTGTCTTGTAGTTCTAAGGTAGCAAAGATACATACCATGACTACCTAAATCCAGAGTTATAGATTCTAAAGCTCAACAGACCACATTCTACAAGTTCTCCAGTATCGGCTTCCAGTTTGACAGTATTCCACTATAACAGAGTGGCAGTTCTAAGATCCGCATTTTTCTATAAAGGACTATGATGTCCTGCGGTTCTAAAGGTATGCTAAGAGGTCAATGATGAATGTTGGATATGATTTCTAGAGTCTCATATGGTCCACAGTGGAAGTTATGATGTGACAGTTGAATTGGTCAAGTATGGGATAAGCTGACAAGTATGTTGGATCTATATGCGGAACAAATATATTGATTGAACAATCAATCTAAGTGATGGAATGATTGGTCCTAACCTATATGAAGACTTTTGTATGTTTACATTGTTGTTTGTGCATAAGTTCAAGCCGACAAGGTATAACATTTGTATACACGGTTCATGTTTGGCTTGCCGACCTGACTGTGAGATCATTCTTGATGCAAATATATATACTCGATATATTTTGGCATTAGTAGTGTGATAATATGACATAAAAGTGTGAATTCAATAGTTGTGTGATCATAGGTAGCCTTATGACCAGAAAAGATAGAAAGAGCAGAAAAGAAGAGCATATGTGAAGTAGAGAAGAGAAAGCAGAGCACACATTATGAAGACATTTGAGTCTGTATACTAAATTGTAAATAGAACTGCACCTCAACATTTTGTAGATGCATTTATAGCAGTCATCTCTTGGCAATGAGCCAATCTTTCTTCTATCTTTCTGGCAGTGAGCCTTTTTGCAGTGAGCACTTCTTGGACAGTGAGTCCTTGGGCAGTGAGCCTTCATGTAATTCGATATTATTATCATAATATATTGTGAGCTACCACTCACCATGGTTTTTCCCTTTTTGAGTTTTCCACGTAAAAATCTTGGTGTCTATGTGTTATGACTTTATGGTTGTTGTTCTTATGTTTATTTTTCTTTCATGTTATTGAATTTGGTAATTGGTTTATAGATCATGTGAAGAAGTGGTTTTGTAGAATACTGATTCAGCCCCCTCTTAGTATTCATTGTGTTCAACAATCTGAAGCTCCAAGTTTTGAATTTCTTGTTCTAGGTAAGACATGAATTTGTTTACCATTACTTCTCCTAAGACTCTCATTTTTCTCTATTTTTCTTATTTAATTCTCTATAAATTATCCATTGTCATCTCAAAAAATAATCACTAAATCATCATTCTACAAACCTCTCTTTGCATGCCTATAATCATGGGCTTAACCCCTTTCTCATGTGGTCAAATCACACCACCACTTATCAGGGATTTATTTAGTTATAATTTAGTTTCTAATTTATTTTTTAATTAACTATTTTAAATTTTAAATAATAATTATAAATCTTGGTTTCTAATTTAATTATAATTATGATATGGTTTTAATTAAAATAATTTTTTATTTAGTTTTAATTAAAACAAGTTATAATTTAGTTTAAATGTTAGATATGGATGTATTGACAAATAATAATCAGATCATAAATTTATTGTTTTAGAATCAAAGACGGTAAATGGTTCCATGCATAATGTAACTTCTACTAATGAAAGTGTGAATGACTACCCCAATTCTTCAACAAGAGTAAAATGGAATAAGACATCTTATGAGGAAGGACCCAACACATAATTTTGACCTTTTTCTATTGCATTACAAAATCTAAATTGGGTAGTAAAGGAAGTCTATGAAGACATTGTAGATGAAACAATCCATGAAGCACTTGCTTCTCATACTATTAAAGAGGAAGAAATCTCTACCAAGCTTGATATGATTGACAATGTGAATAATTTGTATTTAAAGTTAGATGTACTATATGGTTTTCTTAGAGAAACCTTTTATAATCAAAATTATCAATTGGGTTGAAAACTATATGGAAAATATGTGAATATATTTGTCTTTGTAATTATCTTTTATGATTGAATATAATATATTGATATTAATTTTTTATTAGATCTACTAGAAATTCTCTTAAGATTACAAAGTATAATGGTATAAAATTTACAATGAGCTTTTCATGTTACATGATGTCGAATAATTACACCTTGATTTAATGAAGTGTTAATATGTCAAACTAACAAAAGCTAAAAGAATTAAATGAATACATCAATAGACTTGGTATTTTATATATTTTGCAAAAAAAATACTTAGAATTTTTGTTGAAGAAAATTTTATTATCAAATCCCAAGGATGTAATAAAGTGAAGGGAAACAATAATAAGGCTTAAGATATATGCATGCATTAAAGTTTTACTAATTGAATGAAAAAAATAGTAAAGTGTATAAGTCTATAATTACTATGTTTAGCTAAGCATCACCAATGCGACATCCTTATGACATTCTTAGTATAATAATCTTCATTCACTATAGTAACCTTTATTTCTATTAATTCAAGAATCTCAACCACACATTTATAATTTGCTAGACAACTACTGGCAAGGATGTACCAATATTAATTAATGGCCAAGAAGGGAATTAAACATTCATACTCTAAACATGACATAAATTGTAAAGATATAGGTAATAATGGTGTTAAGGCTCTAAAGCTCATGTTTCAACTAAAGAAAGGGTTAAACTACTAATTTAGATTAATAATATACCTCTAATGATGTTCACACTTTATGATAATACACTCATACTTAGTAATAAGATAACATCTATTTTGTAATTTTGTATTTGACTCTCCAAATTATGGTGACCAAGGAAACACATCCTTACCTTTTAGGTTATGGTCCCATAGAAGGGGGCTACCTAAAAAAAATTTAGTGGGTGGTTCTAAGAATAATGATTATAAATATGAGGTTTTGAGACTCTTAAACAAGGAATTGTATGATCAAAAGGGAGTTGTATACACTTCCATTGACAATAAACACTCCTAGAGGCTTAATATTCCAATAGTTTTTATATTTTAAATATATTAAATAGTTTCTTTCATGTTACCATAATGTCCATTTAATTTTTAAAAATTTCATGTTACCATGATGTCCAATTAATTTAATTATTTCATGTTACAACAATGTTTAATAACTTTAAACATGGAAAAAAAATTGTAACAAATATAATCATTATTTTATAACTCATGGTTTGGTCCCTACTCATTTAGAATTCAAGATCCTTTTTGCATTTCATATTTATATACTATTCACATATCTCATGAGATTAAAGTAGATGAATATTCTATTTTTGTAGCATTTAAGTTTTCTTTTCAAGCATCGGTTGATCACATGCTCTCTGAGTGGATTTACAAAAATAAACTAATAGTTTGGGTAGATTTTTATGTGATTTGTCTTCTTTATGTCTTCAAATTTCTTTGCTTTTAGTAACAAGATAGTGAGATGATTGTTTCTTAAATTGCTAAAGCCTTTTTGACAAGCTTTCTTAGATTTACCCACCTCCTGTAATGTTGGAATGATAATATGTAATGACAATAAGTTATTAGAGATCATCTCAACTTATAAGTGGAAAAAGATGTACTCATTATGACTAGATAAGGATTATAAGAATGATTCAAAACAATATTTTTAATTTATATGTATAAAATGAGAATAATTTATTTATTTAAAAAACCATGTGAAATGAATGTGTTGTGGGTTCTTTTATGCTAGTGATTCATACTAGAAATGATTACTCATGAAAATAATCATATTTGTGTATTAAGATATTTCTTAATTGAAAATGTTTCATAAAAAATAAAGTATTTAAACTATATAGTTTGGTCATTTGAGCGATAAGATATAAAATACAAGTTATGTTAAGACTAGAAAACATGAAGATCAAATAATCAACTCAAACTCTACTCTATAACTTCTTTCTCTTTTGTAGTTTTGAATTCTATTAGGCCATGGAATCAACCAGTCTAGGGGTCCCTACCTCCCACCACTCTCCCCCTCGGTATAGGTTGGAACATGTATAGCCTCAGACTGTTCCTCAGAACTTGTGACTATAGATTTGGAGTCTATTCCCAAATCTTGGAAGAATGTTCTCTTAGGCTCAAACAAAGGAGAACATGTGAGTGAATTTGCTATCCCTAAGCTATTGGAGACAGTTGACGAAATAACTATCAAACTTCTGGACTCTTCTGTGGAGAGGATAGTCTCCTCTATGGAACACACTCTAGTGGGAAAATCTTTCTCTTTCTAGCCCAATATTGACATGGTCAGGAGGTGAGTTTTAGCTAAATGGCACTTGAAGGGTAGTGTGTCAGTCAACGCCATGGAAGGAGGTATTTTTCTCTTTAAGTTCACCTTAAAGGAAGACATTTTATTGATTCTTGCATGCGGCCCTTAGATCTATGGGAAACATAATCTGTCTCTTTGTAGATGGAAGCCCAGATTCAATGTTGTTGTAGATCTGAACAAGACATCCCTTGTTTGGGTTAGACTACCAAGCCTTCCATTGGAGTTCTAGGATGAAGAAGTTTTCACCTAGATTGCCAACTCTTTTGAGCATTTCATTGCCTTAGACAATACTACTAAATCCAAATCCAAGTTAGTTTTTTCTTGCTTCTGTGTCAGTGTTGATATACACAAAACTTTTCCTAACTCTATAACGCTTGCTTCTAAGTTTGGTAGTTGGACACAACCTATATTGTATGAAAATACTATTGTGTTTTGTCAAAATTGTTCTAAAAAGGGTCATTTAATAACCCAATGTAAAGCCCCCTGTAAGCAATCCCTAAAGTTCAAGGAAATAGTGGAAACTGAGAAGGATGTCTCAGAGGAGTATCCCTTTAAGGAGAATATTCTTAACATTATAAGCTCACCTCTCAAAATGGTTGGCATTCAAGAAGATCCTAAGGAAAACATTGACAACAAAATTCTTGAGGGTCTCTCATTGGAAGGATCTGAGAATTAAGATGGGATTAACAGCTTTGAACAGTGGATGGTCAACAAAATAAAGAACATCTAGAACCATAGAAGGAGGAGAACATGATTCTTTCTCTAAATGATAAGGAGGAAGAGGAAATCATTTCCACTGAGGAAGCCACTAATAGTTAGAAGGAAAATCATAATGTAGAATAGATCATCTCGAGAGAGACCCAATCTATGATGGTATCTGATATTGTTATTTAAAGGATTAACAACCCAATGGTCAAGGAGGGTATGGATGGGAAGATGAAAGGAATCTCTTCACCAAAGGATAGTACATTTTCCCTAACTCTTGGGGTGGGGACTAGCAAGTCAAGCACTAACTAGAATCTAGAACTATATGGTTGGTCTACCCCTAAAAGAAAAGGGAAGAATCAAACGAAAAAAGTTGTTGATGTGGGGGTTGAGGTCAAATCAGGGAGACCCTCTCAGAGAGAGACAAGGTGATGGGAGATAGCTAAATAAATAGCCATTGGAAGACAAAGGATGCTAAAAGTCTCCTCTGGAAAGTTCTGCAAATGAAAATCCTCTCATGGAATCTCAGAGCACTGACTAGTCTTCAAAAATAGTTCTTGGTTAAGAACTGTATTTTAGATTATAAAATTGATAACCTTCTTTTGTAGGAGGTGAAGATGAAGTCTGACATCTTTCAAGCTATTTCAAAAAATATATGGCCTAATGTAGATTTTTGCATTAGTGATGTTGTTGGAGCTTTTGGAGGTATAGTCACCATGTGGAGTAAGAACATTCTTAGAGAGGATTACCTTTTTTATTCTAGAAGCAGTCTAGATGTGAAATTCTCTCCCCCCAACAAAATATAGAATCTCATCAATATCTATGCTCCTAATAAGAGGAATACTAGGAAAGAGGTTTGGGATGATTTGACCTCTCATATTTTGGCCAATAAGGATGATCTTTGGATGCTAGCTAGAGATTTTAACTCTTCCCTATACCCCTCAGAGAAACTTGGGGGTATCATAGATTACTCTGACAACATGGCTGACCTATTAGGATTAAGGTGCCATCAACCTTGTAAATCCTATGTAATTTATTATTCTTATTCTTATTTGTAAATCACCCATAAGGGATGAGAGGTTTCACCAGCAGTGATCTTGTTTTAGCCGCATGTTTATATCTAGTACCTGACACTAATTTATCTGTGACGGGGGGTTATAGGGGGTTTTAGGGGTAGTGCCCCCGAAACCACACTTTATTCATATTTTATCATTATAAATCTAGACCGTTCATCATTAGGCCATGGATCTGATGGTTGATATGTTGTCAGTTTTCTTGCCCTAGACGGCAACCCCCTTTTATAAGGATATTTGTACTACATTTTTAGGAGAGTTGAGAATAACAGGCGCTACTAGATTGAAGACTGAAGAAGAAGAGGAAGTGCATGTATTGTAATCTCATATTTAAAAATAATACAACTTGGAGCCTCTTTTCTTGGTGAAGTTTTTACCCAAAAGGGTTTTCTCCATGTTACATACTGTGTTATGTGTTCAATTCTTAATACATGTCATTTTTGTGTAGTGGGTTTTATTTTTGTTGCAATCTCCATTGGTTCTACATTATTTAGAGGAGATTAATAAGGTTTGAATCAAATTTCTGTTGTGCAGTTTGCACCTTCATTTCTAACATTTGGTATTAGAGTCTAGCCAATTTTGATTCTTGGGTGGTAGTGTGAAGGTTTTTTAGCTGAAGTGGGAGATTTGGTTGTTCTTTGTTTGCAGATATTGTGTAGATATCATGGTTGCATCTGCTATTGCTTCTACCTATCAGTTGGACATTGAAAATTTCAATGTCATGGGGTACAAATTGTGGAAGCTAAAGATGGAGGGTTTGCTTGAGGAAAGAAATTAGTGGTTGGCTGTTATGAAAGAGAAGAAACCTGATGATGTTGCTCAAGATGAGTGGGATAGACTAGATAAGAAGGCATGAGGTACAATCTAGTTGTGTCTTGCAGATTCCATTCTATTGAATGTTGCGAGTGAGAAGTTTGCACATAGCTTGTGGAAGTGTTTGAGTGAGATCTACCAAGCCAAGAGTATGGTAAACAAGCTTTATTTAAAGCATAAATTATTTTCCATGAAAATCAAAGAGGGTGAATCAGTTGCAAAGCATTTGAATTTGTTTAATTTTTTATAGAGTCAACTAGCATCTATAAATGTTGATGTGAATGAGGAAGATAAATGTATATTGCTTCTCTATTCTTTACCTAAGTCATGGGAGAATGTTATTTTCACTATCACTACTAACCTCACAGATCCGAAGTTGGATGCTCTTGTTTCAATTATGCTGCCACATGAATTAAGGAAGAAAAGTTTAGATAGTTCAGAGGATTCTCTCAGTGTTAGGGGAAGGTCTATGGAAAGAGGACCAAAAGGAGATCAGAAGGGGTCTAAAGACAAGTCTAAGGGTTGTTCTAAGACTCTTGGGAAGAAGAATAGAGTCAAGTGTTGGAGCTGTGGAAAGAGAAGACATGTGAAAAAGGAATGTAGAAACCTGAAGAAATAATGGGATTCCGCTATTGATAAGTCTTCGAATGTAGGTGATGAGGTTTTACTTTCTGCATGTAATGTTTCTCATGATCATTGGTTGGTTGACTCAGGATGCTCGTACCACATGACTCCACATAAAGAATGGTTTTCCACATATGAAGAGTATGATGGAGGAAATGTGTACCTCAGGGAAAACTCTACATATCCTATTGTTGGATGAGGGAAGGTAATGGTGTGTTTTAGTGATGGGAGAATTAAAACCCTCCCTAGTGTTTTGCATGTTCCTGGATTGGCTAGAAATTTTATTTCTATTTCAAAGTTGAATGATTTGGGAATGCATGTGACATTTAATAAGCATCGTTGTAGATTGGTGAGAGGAAACTTGGTAGTAGCGAAGGGGAAAAAATTGGGAACTCTATTTAAGCTAGAAGACACTAATGTTTGTAATGCCTCTTATGCATCTAAGGTGAATACTGAAAATACATGTATGATGTGGCACCATAGATTGGGCCACATAAGTTAGTCTAGTTTAAAGACTATCTTAAATAAAAAATTGTTAGACAGTTTATCCCATTCTGATGAGAGTTTCAAATTTTGTGAATATTGTGTGTTTGGAAAACAGAATAGATCTCCATTTCCTTTAGGCAGTAATAAATCCAATGATGAATTGGAACTTATTCAATTGGAAGTCTTTGGTCTAGTGGATGTTGAATCAATTGGAAAATCAAGAAATTTTGTTTCCTTCATTGATGATGTCTCAAGGTTTACCTAGATTTATTTTATGCGTCACAAATCTGAGGTTTTCACTAAGTTTAAGGAATTTAAAGCCTTAGTTGAAAAGCAATTAGATTATAAGATAAAGGTTTTGAGATTTGATAATGGAGGGGAATACTGTTCTAAGGAATTTGATGAATTTTGTAAGCATGTAGGTATTGTTAGATAGAAGACTACTCCGTATACACCACAATAGAATGGAGTGGTAGAAAGGATGAATCAAACAATAATGGAAAGAGCTAGAAGTATGTTGAGTGAATCATAGTTGAACAAATGCTTTTGGGAAGAAGTTATATGTACTGCAAACTACTTAGTTAACAGATCTCCATGTAAGGCTCTTGTTTCAACTCCTTATGAAATGAGGACAGGTAAGAAACCTTCTTTTTCACATTTAAGGGTATTTGGTTGTGAGGCTTATGTTCATGTGCCTAAAGAAAAATGAACTAAGTTGGATCCAAAAGTTGAAAAGTGTACTTTCATTGGATACATGGTGATAATGTAAAAGGTTATAAGATTCAGAATCCACTAACCCGAAAGATTATCTATTCTAGAGATGTTATTTTTAGAGAACTTGGTGTTATTTCAAAACTTGAATGGCCAAAGGAAAAAGAAGAAAAGGTGAAGAGAGTGCATTTTGAATTAGAGCATGAAGATGCACCTTAGGAAGAACATAATGATGGATTGGGGGGTGAAGTAGAAGAAGACTTGAGTGAAAGTTTTGATGAAGAAGAATATATTGTAACAGAAGAATTTGGTATAGATGAGCATGCAGAAGAACCTGAAGAGTCTTTTACTCCACCTTTGAGAAAATCCACAAGACAACGAAACCTAGTTGATAGGTATAGCCCACCAAATTTCTGTTGTGTATTTACTTTATTGAGTACTAATGATGAGCCTAGATCCTACAAGGAATCTATTCATGCAGATGATAGTGAGTCTTGGCAGTTAGCCATGCAAGAGGAGATGATTGCTTTAGACACTTGCAACACCTGGGATCTTTTTCATTTTCCCAAAAGAAGAAAGGCCATAGGATGCAAGTGTGTCTTCAAGAAGAAGTTTCAAGTAGATAGTTCATTGGAGAAGTACAAGGCTAGACTGGTAGCCAGGGGCTACTCCCAGAGAGAGGGAGTTGATTTTGGTGAAATATTCTCTCCTGTTGCTAAAATAACTTCTATTAGATTTCTCTTATCCATTGCTATAGCTTTTGATTGGGAAATAGAGTAATGGATGTTAAGACTACATTTTTGCATGGAGATCTTGAGGAAGAAATTTACATGCAAAAGCCTACAGGTTTTGAGGTAAAAGTGAAAGAACATTGGGTTTGCAGATTAAATAGGTCTCTTTATGGTTTGAAATAGTCCCCCAGAATGTTGTACCAGAAATTTGATTCATTTGTGTTGAAATTGGATTTTGTTAGAAGTGAGGAGGATCACTATTTTTATATTCATTGTATTGATGATTCTATTCAGATCATTGCATTGTATGTTGATGACATGTTATTTTTCACCAGTACTAAGGGTATGATCAGTGAGTTGAAAGCCCAACTTTCAGGTGCATTCGAAATGTAGGATCTTGGAGCTTCCAGGTATATTTTAGGGATGGAGATTAAAAGGGATAGAGGTAACAAAAATCTTTGGTTATCACAAAGTAAGTATGTGAATACCATTTTGCAGAGATTTAGTATGTAGGATTGTAACCCAATTAGAGTTCCTTTACCCATTGGTACTAGGATTTCATTAGATGTGTCCAAAGAATGAGGATGATTTAGAGGATATGTCTAATGTGCCATATGCTAGTGCTATAGGGAGTTTGATGTATGCAATGGTTTGCACTAGACCAGATATTGCCCAAGTAATGAAGTTTTGAGCAGATTTATGTCGAACCCTAGTAGACAACATTGGAATTATGCAAAGAGGGTGTTTAGATATCTAGTAGGTACTTCTGATTATTATTTGGCATCTTGGTACTGATAGTACTGACAAAACTTTAGATATACAGGGATTTGTTGATGCAAATTGGGTCGGTGACTTGGATAGTCGAAGGTCCACTAGTGGCTATGTGTTTACTTTGTTTGGAGGAGCAGTGAGTTGGATGAGAAAAGGCAGTGCATGGTTTCTTTGTCCACCACCAAAGTAGAGTATATGGCTGCTACCCATGTCTCTAAGGAGGTAGTTTGGTTGAGGAGATTGTGTACAGGTATTGGTTTTGATTGTAGGATCATTCAGATTGGTTGTGATATCCAGAGTGCTATTTGTTTGGCCAAGAATCCTATGTATCATGCTCAAACTAAGCATGTTGATGTACAATATCACTTTGTTCAAGAAATGGTTACAAGTGGACCGATTGAGCTAAAGAAGGTAGACAATCAGGAGAATGTTGTGGATGCTTTGACCAAGTCTATGAGCACAAAGAAATTTTTTTGGTGCAAAGAGGCCATGGGCCTTGTTTCTAGTGCCTGATTATTTTATTATTTTCTTATGGGTATTTACAATGTATGATGTTAAGTGGGAGAATGTTAGGATTAAGGTGCCATCAACTTTCTAAATCCTATGTAATTTATTACTCCTATTATTGTTTTTAAATCACCCATAAGGGATGAGAGGTTTCTGTTGACCTATTTTCCTCTGTCCAAAGTCAAATAGTTCATCTTGAAAATATCCTGGATGTCCCTTGGAACATAGTCCTATAGGCTTTAAATCTTTCAAATCCTCATGCTCTACCTTGCAAAAATCCCCAAAATCTTGTCTGGAAAATCCTTGCAAAAAACTTTTATATTCAGACCTTAGTTAATATCCAGATGTTTTCTAAACATCCAGATCTTAACTAATGTCCGGGCTCTTTGCAAATGTACAGACCCTTGCGAACATGACGATGATGTCATCCAGATCTCCTCTTCAATAAAGCTCTTCATGATGATGACATCATCCAGATATTTCCTAATATCTGAGTCCTTCCTTAATATCCATGACCCTTGTGAATGTCCTGATGACGTCATCCTGATCCCTTCCCCAAAGAAGCACATATGCCAATGACATCATCCAGACATTCCACCTTTGATATATCGCCCCCTAGTGCTAATATCCTGATGACATCATCCAAATCCTCCCTTCAAATAAATTCCTTATGTTGATGACATCATCAGGATATTCAAAAGGTATCCAGATCTTAAGTTAGCACCCGGATATTAAAGGTTAATATCCATGCAGATGATGACCCCTCCATGTTGCGAAGGTAAATTTGACGGGTGCATATTCGGATATCAGGATAGTTGCCAGATGAGGAAGGATATGCAGGCTCGATTGACATGACATCTCAGCGACTGACTTGGAGTGTTGCAGAGGCAAATATTTCACATTGATTAAAGTTGGTGAGATTTGCAAATGAAATTTAGAAGGATGGCATGGTTCTTCAATGCGAGGCAACTCCTGTGGCTAGGTGGCAGATCTTTTTGTGGTTGGTGATGAATTTTGGGCTTTCATCTTCAATGCCTTGCCCTATCTTGCATATGGGGAACCATTTCAAGTGTTGCAAGTCTGCCAGAGGCATGGCCTATGTCCTCTTTGTTGCTTGGTTCCTGGCTCTACATTGATGGTGGCATTGGTGGCCCTGGATCCTATGCATTTGCTTCAGCATTCCCTACACAAGGACTTGATATAAAGCATTGTAATCTCATTATTCAAAAAAAAGAGTTAGTAATTTTTTTGGGCTGTTATGCTACCAAATTTCTTTTAGTCAGGCCTCTTGGTGTAATTGCAACATTATTGGAATGTGACTCACTGTGCCTATATATATTGGCCTTTGTTGTCTTCTAATTGATCTACCAATGATTGTAATTAACTATACTATGTCTTCTTCTGCTACTGGTTATTTTGTATTGTAACAGTTTCTGGCCTTCATGATCAATATATGCACAATATCTTGCCTCTCTTATGCCCTAATTTCTGTGTTTTACTTGAATCTTTAATCTATTCTGAGTAAGATGGCTCCTTTATAGATTAGGACTTCATACTGAAGCCTTAATCAATCCTATAATTCTATGTGAATCTACTTTGGGAGTTGAGATCATTGTTGTGTCTATTTAGGGTTACTACTGCTCAAGAAATTTGGTGCATCACCTTTATTTCCTTTCAGTTTCCTCCTAACCCTTTTCCCCTGCATTGTTAGCACTAGGTTCAAATAGTTTTCTCTAAGCAATAGGCTTAGAATGAGGAACCAACCTTCTCTAGAGGTCTGATCTCAACTTGCAAGGTCCCACACCTTGAGATCATTCCCATTGTGTCATTAGAATGCTTGGACTCTCTCCAAGCTGAGTGCAATTCTATGTCATAACAGTTTCACTAGAAGCAATCTTGTTTCAGCCGCATGTTTATATCCGGTACCCAATGCCAATTCATCCACGATGGGGGGTCGCAGGGGGTTTCTTTCTTATGAGGGGTCCAAGGTTCACGCACCCCGGTGGGGTTCAGAGGTAGTGCCCCTGAAACCATATTTTATTTATATTTTATCATTGTAAATCTAGACCGTTCATCATTAGGTCACAGATCTGACAGTCGATATTTTGTCAGTTTTCTTTCTCTAGAAGGCAACCCCCTTTTATAAGGATATTGTACTACATTTTTAGTAGAGTTGAGAGTAACAGGCACTATTGGATTGAAGACTGAAGAAGAAGAGGAAGTGCATGTATTGTAATCTCATATTTGAAGATATTATAACTTGGAGCCTCTTTTCTTGGTGGAGTTTTTTACCTGAAAGGGTTTTCTCCATGTTACATACTGTGTTATGTGTCCAGTTCTTAATGCATGTCATTTCTGTGTAGTGGGCTTTATTTCTATTACAATCTCCATTGATTCTACATTATTTAGAGGACATTAATAAGGTTTAAATTAGATTTTCGTTGTGTGGTTTGCACCTTCATTTCTAACATGACCTTGCTGATTTGCTAAATAGTGCTGGCCTTATGGATATTGATTTGTAGAGCAGTTGTTTACTTGGACCAATAGGAGAAGTGCTGATCAACTTATTCAAATCAAGCTTGACATATTCCTTATATCTTCTAATTGGGACATTCTTAGCTCATCTCATCTTGTTGCCCTTCTAAGAACTATCTCTAACCATAATCCTCTACTTTTGTCTTGGAAGGATAACATGCATAAAGGTCCTTACCCTTTCAGATTTGAGATTATGTGGACTTCTCACCCAAGTTTCAAAGGCTATATCTTAAACTTGATGAAGGGGGTAAATCACAAAACACACAATAACATATATTGAACACAACAAATAGAACTTTCTTTTATTGAACTGGGCAACTCATTACATTATAGAAGCTCAATTACAATTAGAGGATGAATCCTCTACTGGCTGCAACACATTACAGCTTTCCCAACCTCAAGACTCTTGAATCTTTGGCCTTCTGTAACCCCAAAATCAGCTAGGGTTTCCATTTTCCCACCTATTCTTGACTCTACATTGGCCCCCTTCACTCTACTACTACCTAGGGTTCCCAAAATAGTCATAAATAGCACTTTTTGGTGGCTTCCAGCTAAATTTTGAATTTTGGAACTCCCTCCAAAAGTAGGTCAACTTCTGGGAAGCATAACTTTTGATCCGGGTGTCTGATTGACAAACCATTTTAAGTGTCAGAAAGCTCGCGATGTGAACTATCACACCAAAAATTTGTAAATAGATTTCTATAAACTTTTTGGGACGTTATGGAAAGTTTTAGTGCCTCATATCTCGTTCCAGAAATTTTCAGGGGCTTTTCAGAAAATAAAAACTTTAATATTTTTCAGCTCACAAATGATCTTTGCTTGATTCCTTCGCCAAAGGTCTTATATTTCCATTATGTAACTTTCTAGAAGTTTTTACTTCATTACGTGCCCAAATGCAAACTTTCTAAAAATAGCAGGTACACTTTCCTAATTAGGTAGGTCGCTATTTTTAGCAGTTTTGGAAAAACTGAAAGTCCTACATTATTATTCTAGATATTATGGAACCAAAAATACTAATTATGGAAAGAAATGAAAACAACTACAATGCTTTTGAATTAATTTCTTTTTGGGTGATGCAAGATTGCCCTTACACCACTAGATGCTCCTGCATCAGACACCCAGGGTAATTTGAGAAGTGACCATGTCACGTCTCATATGTTTGTGTGAGGAAAACCCAAATGGTCAACCTCTGCCTTAGACAACCAAGAAGAATCTTCAACAGGCCTTCCTTTCCATTTTACCAGATATTCTTCATATTGCTTGTTCTGAGTACTTCTTCCCACACGGCTATCCAAGATCTCTTCTATCTCCTCCATTGAAGTAGATGCCGGAATACTCCACCGCACTTCTATTGGTCCATCCTCTGTTCCACCTTCATGATATTCTGATAAATTAGCAATGTTGAAAACAGGGAAAATATTGATCCCACTCGGCAGCTCTACCTCATATGTATTTCTTGAATCATGCTTCTTCAGGATTCTGCATGGTCCAAATTTCTTCATTTTCAACTTATTGTATGTTCCAATTGGGAACCTTTCTTTTCTCAAGTGAACCATGACTTCATCTCCTACCTGGAATTCCTTATATCTCCTCTTCTGATCTGCCTTAGCCTTGTACTGAATATTCATTTTATTAATGTGCTTTCTCACCTCTTCATGCAAATTCTTCAGATGTTCTGCAAAGTCTTCAGCTTCAGCACTTATCTTTTCTCCATTGCCCAGCTTCCTTAACTTAGAAGCATTTCTTGGGCTATTGCCATATACAATCTAGAATGGTGATTTACCAGTACTCCTATTGACAGAATTGTTGTAAGCAAATTCTACTTGTGGTAAAATCAAATCCCATCCCTTGGGCTTATCGCCTACTAAGCATTGTAGCAGGTTACCCAAACTCCTTCCACAATGTCTTCAACTTCTTCCACAATGTTCTCCAGAAATAACCAACGAACATGGTATCTCAATCTGAAACTATGCTCTTTGGTAGACCATGTAGTCTCACCACTTCCCTGAAAAATAACTCTGCAATATGAACAGCATCATTAGTCTTCTTACAAGGAATAAAATGTGCCATCTTTGAGAATCTGTCCACCACCACAAAAATAGAATCATGCCCTCTCTGTGTCCTTGGTAAACCAAGAACAAAATCCATACTAATATCATCCCATGGCTTCTCTGGTACAGGTAATGGTTGATACAATCCTATATTTTGACTTGTTCCTTTTGCCATCTGACATACTCTGCAACTCTGCACAAACCTCCTCACATCCTGCTGCAGCTGTGGCTAATAATAATTTTCACCAACAATAGAAATGGTCTTATCTCGACCAAAGTGTCCAGCTAATCCTCCACTATGTTTCTCCTTAATTAGGTTCTCTCTCATGGAACTCCTCGGAATGCACAACTGGCTTCCTCTAAACAACATGCCATCTTGGATTATGAAATCCAGCCATTTTGTCCTATCCAAAGTAACAGGCTCTAGACAAGCTTTCCAAGCCTCTGCAAAATCTAGATCTTCAGGATACAAACTTTTGAGCTCATCGAACCCAACAACCTCTATCTTCATTTCTGTCAACAAATTTTGCCTTCTGCTGAAGGCATCTGCAACTCTGTTGGACTTCCCACTCCTGTGCTTCAAAACAAAGGTATAACTCTGCAAAAACTCAACCCATTTTAAGTGCCTTTGGTTCAACTTCCCTTGACTATTAAGATACTGCAAAGCCTGATGATCAGTATATAAAACAAACTCTTTTGGCAACAAATAATGTCTCCATTTCTTCAAAGCCTGAACTCTTGCATAAAATTTCTGATCATAAACAGAATACTTTTTCTTGGCATCATTAAGCTTCTCACTAAAATAGGCAATGGGCTTACCTTCTTGGCTCAAAACAGCTCCTATACCACTACCACTAGCATCACAATCTACCTGAAATACCTTATTGAAATTTGGAAGTGCCAAAACAGGTTGTTCTACAACTTTCTGCTTCAATGTATCAAAGCTCTTGTCTGCTCCTTTAGTCCATCTAAACTCTTTTCTATCCCCTCTCATTGTCTCAGTTAGAGGTGCACAAATGCTACTGAAATTCCTGATAAACTTTCTGTAAAAACTTGCCAAACCATGAAAAGATCTTACCTCCATTGCACTCCTTGGCGTAGGCCACTCAATGATAGCCCTTACTTTTTTTGGGTCCATCTTAAGACCTTCCTCTGAGACAACAAATCCCAGGTATACCAACTCTTTCTTTGCAAAACTACATTTCTTTAGATTAATCAGCAACTTCTCCTCCCTCAGCTTCTCTAGAACTCTTTTGATATGTATCAAATGCTCATCCCAAGTCTTACTGAAAATCAAAATATCATCCAAATAAACAATAACAAAACTTCCCAAAAATTCTTTTAGTACCTCGTTCATGAGCCACATGAATGTGCTCGGTGCATTGGTTAGCCCAAATGGCATGACTAACCACTCATACAAACCCTCCTTTGTCTTGAAGGCTGTCTTCCATTCAACTCCTTCTCTAATTCAAATCTGGTGATACCCACTCTTCAGATCAATCTTCGTGAAGTACTTGGCTCCACTCAAACAATCCATTATGTCATCCATTCTTGGCAATGGAAATCTATACTTGATTGTTATCTTATTGATGGCTCGAGAGTCTGTACACATCCTCCATTTTCCATCTTTCTTTGGTGCTAGTACTGCAGGTACTGCACATGGACTTAGGCTCTCCTTTATCAGTCCCTTCCTCAACAACTCCTGAACTTGTCTGTTCAGCTCTTCATTCTCTACAGGGGTCATTCTGTGGGCTACCTTGTTTGGCAAACTGGCTCCTGGTATCAAATCCATTTGATGACTTATCTTCCTTACTGGTGGTAAACCTTCTGGTACATTATCAGAGATAATGTCTTGGAACTCTTCTAACATATCTAAAACTTCTACTGGTACATCTTCATAGTTCTCTTGACTAATCTTGGGAATCAATGCAAAGCAATGATGCTCATGCTTCATTCTCTCCAAAAACTTTCTACCATCTACCAAGCAAATTCTGCCAGTGCTACATACCTTTTCTTCCACCTCCTTCAAGGGCTTCAACTTATGACGAACTCCATCCTTTGTTAGGGAATATGTGTTTGCACGGCCATCATGGACAACGCTCCTATCATACTGCCATGGCCTCCCCAATAACATATGACATGCATCCATCGGTATGATGTCACATAGCACCTCATCATGGTAGTCACCAATCTTGAACTTCACTAAACACTATTCATTGACCAAAGCTTTATGGTCCTGCAACCATGCAATCCTGTATGGATGTGGATGCTTTCTTCTTGTCAACTTCAACTTGTCAACCATCTCTTTTGAAACAAGATTATCAGTGCTTCCACTATCAATAATAATATCACAACACTTACCTTCACATTTGCACCTTGTGCGGAATAAACTCTTCCTCTGATTGGGTTCTTTCTCCTCATTCAACAAAGTTCTTCTGACAACTAGGGTTTCTCCCCTTTCTACATCTTTAGAGTGCTCAAACTATGCATCTTCATCCACATGTGCAACTCGTGCATTACCTTCAGGTCTTCTATTCATCCTTCCTTAATGTTGCGGATACTTGTATGCTCGATGCCCTTCTTCTCCACATTGGAAACAGGTTCCTCTGAAACCTCCTCTTCCAGGGCCTTGCTCAGGTCTGCCTCTTCCTCTTCCTCTTTGCTCACCATTGTTCTGGTCACGAGGGCGGTAGGTATTATCACCTCTCTGATTTCAGTTGGTACCAGCTTCTTCACATTTCTTTGCATCTTCATTTCGGCCCCCATAGGGTCTTCCACCAGTCCTTCTGCCTTGACCTCTTCCCCTTTGCTTGCTGTCAAATCTTTTATTCAGCTTCTTTTCCACCTTCAGGGAAAACTGGTACGCATCTTCTATGGTGGTCATTCTTACTAGACTCAACTCCTCTTGAATACTCAGCCTCAACCCATTAATGTAACGGGCTACCTTCTCCTTGTTGGGCTCTGCATGGCCTATCCTGATAGTAATTTTATAAAACTCTTCTGTATACTCCTTAACAGACTTGTTACCTTGCTTTAGTCCTTGCAGCTTCTTCAACAACTCCATCTCATAGTCCACAGGAATGAACTGCTTCTTAGTTTCTCCACCATCCGATCCCATCTGGTGATCTTTCCTTTTCCTCTTCTATTCCTCTCTAATTGGACATCCTTCCACCAAATATTGGCATGACCCTTCAACTTTGCTTTTGCTAACTTAACCCGATCTAGGTCCTCCACATCTTCATACTCAAAATACTCCTCCATGTCATTGATCCAATCAATAAGCTGTTCTGGATTCAAATGTCTAGAATATGTAGAAACTTCGATCCTGGGCTTCTTTCTAATCTTCGAAATGGCCCTCAACAACCTAACTTCTGCAACATCTCCGGTGGCTTCTTGTTCTTCCTCAGATAGCTCTTCTTCAGCTTCATCTTCACTTTCTTCTCTTACCCTCGGCTCAAACCCTCTTCGTAGCTCCTCTTGCAATGCATCGATTTGTCTTTGTAGGGCTCTAAAACCCTCTTCTGTCAAAGCATTCCTCCCAACACAATTTCTTCATGGAGGCATCTTGGTCTCCGTAGCAACCCACAACCTCAGGTCCTGGTGCAAACTACCTCACGGTCAGTGATCTGTCTACACACTCAGGAAACTTGGCTTTGATACCGCTTGATGAAGGGGGTAAATCACAAAACACACAATAACATGTATTGAACATAGCAAATAGAACTTTCTTTTATTGAACTAGGCAACTCATTACATTACAGAAGCTCAATTACAATCAGAGGATGAATCCTCTACTAGCTGCAACACATTACGACTTTCCCAACCTCAAGACTCTTGAATCTTTAGCCTTCTGTAACCCCAAAATCAGCTAGGGTTTCTATTTTCCCACCTATTCTTGACTCTTCACTGGCCCCCTTCACTCTACTACTGCCCAGGGTTCCCAAAATTGTCATAAATAGCACTTTTTGGCGGCTTCCAGCTAAATTTTGAATTTTGCAACTCCCTCCAAAAGTAGGTCAACTTCTAGGAAGCATAACTTTTGATCCGGGTGTCCGATTGACAAACCGTTTTAAGCGTCAGAAAGCTCGCGATGTGAACTATCATGCCAAAAATCCGTAAATGGATTTCTGTCAACTTTTTAGGATGTTATGGAAAGTTTTAGTGCCTCATATCTCGTTCCAAAAATTTTCAGGGGCTTTTCAAAAAATAAAAACTTTAATATTTTTCAGCTCACAAATGATCTTTGCCTGATTCCTTCGCCAAAGGTCTTATATTTCCATTATGTAACTTTCTAGAAGTTTTTACTTCATTATGTGCCCAAATGCAAACTTTCTAAAAATAGTAGGTACACTTTCCTAATTAGGCAGGTCGCTATTTTTAGCAGTTTTGGAAAAACTGAAAGTCCTACATTATTATTCTAGATATTATGGAACCAAAAATACTAATTATGGAAAGAAATGAAAACAACTACAACGATTTTGAATTAACTTCTTTTTGGATGATGCAAGATTGCCCTTACACCATTGGATGCTCCTGCATCAAAACTGGTGGAATACCCCTATACAGGGGTCAGCTATGTTCAGATTGGTTCAAAAACTTATTATTGTTAAAAATAAAGTTAAAGGCTAGAACAAATATACTTTTGGTAATATTTTTGAGCAAAAGAAGATGCTTTCATCCAAACTTTCTAACGTCCAGCTTAAAATGGCCCATGGAGACTACTCTGAGGATATATCCCAACAAGAAGACTCCCTAAGGAAAGAGAGGAATGAGGATATGCAGCTGGACAAAATTTATTGGAAGCAGAATTTTAGAGTGCAGTGGTTGAGGGAAGAAGAAAGAAACATTGTTTTCTTCCATCAGTTTGCCATGAGACAGAGGAAGAGGAAAAACATTTTAAGGATGATTGATGAGGATGGTACTGAAGCTAACACTGATATTTAGGTTGGTTAGGTTGCTTCTAGGTATTTTTAGAATTTCTTTTCCTATCAAGTGCTTCCTAATTTTTCTGGGATGGATGAACAGCTAATTGAGAATATCCCCTCTTATCTTTTGAGTGAGGATAATGTTTTTTGACAAAGCCTATTACTAAGGATGAAGTAAGAGCTATTCTCTTTTCTATGGGAGCCTATAAATCTCCAAGACCTGATGGTTTCCCTCCAGCTTTCTTCTAGGAGTTCTGCGATATAGTGGGATATGATGTTACGAAAGCTGCTAGATATTTATTTAGAACTAGGAAAATTTTGAAACAACTCAATAATACTTCTATAGCTCTTGTTTGTAAAAAAATTGATCCTATTTCTATGGGTGATTTTAGACCCGTTAGTTTATATAATACTGTAGATATAAGATTTTTTCAAAAATCATGGTTTTCAGACTCCAACCTTTACTTGATGAATTGATAAGTGGCTGTCAAAAAGGCTTTTCTCCAAGCTGAAAAATTCTCAACGCTGCTATCTACACTCATGAAATTCTACACTCTATGGACAAATGTAACCTTCTTGGTATGGTTTTTAAACTTGATATAGGCAATCATAGCAATCAAATACAACAACCATCCTTCCCTCCTTTTAGTCTAGAAACCTTACCAGCAACTGGGGAACAAACATCTAGAACAAGAGTAGATGGGCTACCTATGTGGGTGGGTGGGAAGGCCCCTCCAACTATATCTGAGGTTTTACTGGATTGGATTGATTCTTGGATTAGGAAGGGATGCTAGAAAAAACAATTTCTTGCCTGGGATATCTCTAAAGCCTATGATAGGATCTCTTGGGACTTTCTTTTTAAAGTTATAAAGAAATTTGGCTTCCAAGACAAAATCCTCAACCTGATTAAGGAGTGTCTGACTATTGTCAAATTCTCTATTCTTGTAAATGGTACTCCTAGGGGATTCTTTAATGTTGGGAGAGGGTTAAGAAAAGGAGACCCTTTATCCCCATATCTCTTCATTATTTTGGCCGAGGTCATTGGGAGAAATATTTAAAAGCTGCTGAGATCAAGAGAGCTCAAGGCTATTAAACCTGCTACTTCAATTGGTCCAACAACCATCTAATAGTTTGTTGATGATACTATTCTTTTTGGCATTGTTTTTGTGGTGGAGGCCTGGAAATGGAAAAAGATTGTTGAATGATTATGTAGCTATTTCAAGACAATGCATAAACTATGAGAAAAGTCAAATATATTTCTTCAATACCCATAATGATCTGCAACAGAAAATCAAAGCTATTTTGGGATGTTATGGTACTGATCTCTGAGGTACGTACCTTGGATTCCTTTAACGGTCAAGGAAGTTAGGGAATGGGAGAGTGATTAAATGTTGCAAAGACATTTGGTTAAAGAAACAACCTCTCTCTAACTATCAGAACTTTAGAAGATTAGCTGGAATTGCTACTGCCTTCTTTGGAGAAATGAATTCTAATTACTTTTTACAACCTATGGGAGTAAATCAATGGAAATTGTTAGTTGACTGCTATCAAAGCTACAGTGATTTGATGTAAATAGCTAATGATCTTCAACAAGATCTCTAGATGTACAGGATACCATTGTTTCCTAGGAATGATGAACTTCTCTAGGCCAAAGATAAGTTGGATTTTTTTGTGAAGTATGCCTATAATCTATTGTTAGACCCTGCTAATTGTAACAACTTTTGGAAAAAAGTCTGGAACCATCATCTTATCCCTAAGGTGAATTTATTCTGGTGGTTAGCCAATCATAATAGAATCCTCACTCAAGATAATTTGAAAATAAGAGGATTTCAAATTCCTAATAGGTGTGTCTTATGTCTTAAAGATGAGGAATCTGTTTCCCATTTTCTCCTCCACTGTGATTTCTCTAGAGAAGTGTGGGGCATGGCTTTACAAAAAAATGGATTTAGCTCTAACCTCTTTCATTGAGAATTGGAAGTCTCCTTTCTCTCATCCTACCACCAAAGAATTATGGTATCAGATTCCTCCACATCTAACTTGGAGCTTGTGAAAGAAAAGAAACAACCGTAACTTCAGGGAATACACTAAAAATGCCCATGAAGTTTTATGTGTCTTCTCCAAACTCTTATCTAAAAATGTTTCTCAATGTAAGTTGAATCTTCTAAAGACTCTCCTAACATTCAAGAATCTGGTATTCTCAATAGGTGGAATGTTTCTCTTCAAAATTGTAAGGTCAAGATAACTCTAAGAGGCTAGCTCGTATGAATACTAAATGGATTCCCCTACTGAAGGTTGGACCAAACTAAACTTTGATAGGGCTGCTAAGGGTAACCCTAGAGTTGCTAGTGGAGGAGGAGTATTAAGATCTTCTAAAGGTGAACTTGTTGCTACCTATGTTGGAGGACTAGGGATAAACACCAACAATGTTGCTCAATCTATGAGATTGTTATGGGGAATTAAAATGGCCCTTTCAACGGGAATTAAAATTCTACAGATTGAAAGAGATTTAAATTTCATTATTGATGTTGTTCTTTGTAAAGCTTGTGTGGGGTGGCAGATTGTTGATGTCATCCATGACATAAAAAGCCTCCTCATGGGTCTGGGTAGATTTGAATTGAGACACATATATAGAGAAGGCAATGGTGTTGCAGATGCTATGGAAAATCTTGGAATTAATTTTAATTCCAAAAGATGTTGGAGGGACTTAAGTAATTTACCTAGTAATATTAAGGACCTCCTTCATTTAAGGGTGTAACCTTTCCTCTCCTAATGGGTTTAATTTTTGTGGATATTACTAATTTAAAATATATTTTATTATATATTCTTTTGAGATTTTGTATCTCTAATCATTTCTCCCAAGTGTATTGTAATGTTGTGCTGATTAGGAAAGTGGATGCCTATGTACACTTAAGCTAGATCATCGAGCCTCCGTGGAATTGGATGATGTGGAAGATGGGATATTTTCAAATTTAGGTGGCGCCTCTCTTTAATGATCACTATCTAGATGAGGATCATAATTTTGGTAATCATGACAAGGGATGTGAAGGGGAACTTGAGGCTAATTCTAGTATCTTCCCCTAATTTTTGTTTGGTGTTCATAATAACAAGCTTCATCATTTGAAACGAAGGCTATGCAAGGAGTGGTGTATTATCTTCTGCCATTCTCACATTTTTCTACAGTTCAACCACCTTTTGTTTTGTGTTCTCTGCTTAAAGGGTTTCATAATGGGGGGAGACAGAGTCAAAATTGAACCTATTTCTTGAAATGAATTTAGAGTTGATGAAATGTTGTGGTGTGTCTATTATGAGTGAGGGATTACTCCTTTTCTTGAATGCTTGAATGGATTTGATGAAAACCTGTCAGTTTAGTTCATGGTGTCTTGGGATAACTAATAAGTTCAAGTGGGAGGTATCCAATTCGAAGTGAGTAAGGAGATAATTGCCCAAGCTACTGGTATGTCATGTAAGGGAAGGTGTTGAAATGCACAAGACAATTGAGAGAGCGGCGAATCATTTGTAGAAAAAACTTAACTTCTTTCAAACATCAACACATTAACCACTTAATTATGATTTAACCATGAAAGCATATAATCAAAAACTTGAACACATTCACACATGAGACACATAAGACACTATATTCTTACGTGAAAAACCCAATGAGGGAAAAATCACGATGAGTGTTAGCTCACAATATAAATGATATATCAAAATTTACAACAAGGCTCACTACCAAAGGCTCACTGCCTTAGGGCTCACTGCTCAAGAGCCTCACTGCAAATGAAGGGGTTCACTGCCAATTGGGTGGCTTAGTGCCAGTGGGTGGCTCACTACTAGAGTTGGTGAACTGAGATAGTAGCATCTACACTATGCCAATGTTCAGTTCCATTGAAGCATAATAAATTTCCTCTGCTTTGCTCTGCTTTTTCACTTCACACTTAACTTCACATCTTCACCACCTAATCAATCATTCATGACTTCATTACATGTATTTATACAATTCATCAACCTTGGAATGAACATCAAGGTCAGCATTACAATCATCAACCATAGGAACAATCTCCAAGGTTAGCATACACACATACATTAGAATAGCTCTGGACCTAAAAAGATTTGTGAAGGAGAAAAATGAATGCGGACTATACCAGGCCTTAGCTAGGACTCAAATGCAATCTTCCATGCTACAACATGCTATCACAAACTCCAAAGTATAATCGCAAGTAGTAAAAACAACCAAGTCAGCTAAAACTGGTGTTAACACTAAGACCTTTAGGAACACGCTTCATGCACTATTTGGATTACACTTTGTAGACCAATCAAAAGGTAGGAACACAATCTAGGGACATCCACAAGCACGTTACAATCACCAAGAACATCTGCACAACCCTCAAACATTCTATCCAAAAGATTCTTCAAACTAGAGCACTTAAACATTACTATCGGCCACTGTCATAAAGGAAAGATTGCTTGCGGAGCACCAAATCACAAACCATTTGAACTAAAGGCACATAACATCATTACAAAATTAATTCTAGAACTGCAAACTATAAAACTTAAATATGAAGAAAGGCGGAGCAGAATACATTCTCCCTGTCACCATTGAACACTCAGAAAAATAGTTTTTACTCTAGTGAATAGAACTCACTCAAATCTTCACATCAGAGGCTCAAACTTGAAACATAGAAACTACAGACATCCCTTATCATAACTTCCAAACCACATACAAAGATATTCAATCTACAAGATATGCAAAGCAAAACACTATACTATTCTT
This sequence comes from Cunninghamia lanceolata, assembly GCA_027924645.1. Lineage (NCBI taxonomy): Eukaryota > Viridiplantae > Streptophyta > Pinopsida > Cupressales > Cupressaceae > Cunninghamia > Cunninghamia lanceolata. The sequence goes on along the minus strand of BSBN01000564.1, from coordinate 6,342,577 downwards.
CTTAGACACTTGATCAAACTCATTCAAATAACTTTCTTAGATGCTGACCTTAGGTGTTGACATCAATGACAACACTTATTGCTCATACTTGCAATAGAAGGAAGATAAAAAAATAGATCAAGGTTTAGGATAATGATAGTATGGCTCTCTTCTTTAAAGAAGGTGAAACTCTGATGAAGCTACAAGAGGGTTTTGACAAAGACAAGCTGGTCTCTCCATGGGATAAGGTATGTTATGTGTTGATGAAGTAAATTACTTTAGAGGGTTGTTATAAGTGCTTTTATCACTATCACTTCACCCTCCTCAACTCGTTTAGGCATAAGGTTCTTATGAGTTTTCCATTCTATTTATTGTCATCCTTGAAATCCTTTGTGAAATCCATGAAAGATGCTCTTGTCAAAAACCTTAATGTTATTGTTGTCCCCCTACACCAAGGTTTGATTCTTCACCTTTACCATTTTCATTTGGCTCTTTGCCCCCTGAAGCCCATTAAAGTCTATCTTGTTGAGGGTTCTCCTAATAAGTGTCTAGAGGGGAAGGATCCTTGTTCTCTTGCTAAGGTGGAGTCTTCCTCCAAGGGTAAGAAAAAGATTTTACAAGATGATTCGAGTGCCTTCTTAGGTAAAAAGGCTAATACCCTTGCTATTGTTGGGTCCCCCTCACCTCACTCTAAACATAAAAAACAAGTGTCTCCATTGTGGTAGATTCCCCTACTAATGATGTCACTGAGGGCCAGCCTGAAGAACCTGGTTTAAAACCCTCCCCTCTTTCTATTCTTAAATCCTTTGCCCATACCCCTAGTTCCTCTTCTCAAAAAGAGGCGGTTGTGGGGCTTTGTAATTTGAAGAATAGCCTAGTAGGATCTCAAGATAAATAGAAATTGTTAGTGAAGAGAAGTCTTGTTGACCTCGTGAAGAAGTCTAAGGCTAAGAAACTTAAGGGAGACCCTGTTTAGTATGAGGAGGAGAGTAAATTTGTGGGGACTATTGTATTCATCTCTAAAGGGAAACCTAGGGTTGAGAAGGTTTATACTAAGGATGATACCGATGTTGTTGTTATGGAAAAGGAGGTTGATAAGGATGCTAACACTGATAAGGTGAATCCTAGAGACCAAAAATATAGGAGGCTGAGTATTAGGCATTCCAATAGGCTTGCAGGAATTAAAACTACTAAACTCAATATTTTAGAGGATTCTAGTGACTCTTTCTAGGAGGAAGAAGTGGAGATTCAGAAAGTGGTTCTTAGCCTGGAAGTGGAGGAATTTCAGGAAGGGGGTAGTCTATTTGAGGAAATGAATGCCTCTTATTCTGAGTCTGAAGATGCTGAGCTGGAGAAGAAGTCTTTTCCTATTCAGAAGGAGTGCTATAAGTGTGATCATGTTGCTGAGCTGAAGTCGAAGGTTTGTGACTTTGGAAGGAAAACTGAAGGTGATGGCCATGTTCAACATGAAGGTGATGCACAGGTTTTCCACTACATTGTCAGTCTTGCAGGACCTTGAACTCAAGAGACATGGTTTAGATGCTAACACTTTTGTCAATTATGAGGAAATGTATAGATTCCTCAATGATGATTGGGGTTAGTTATTCTCCTAGGTTTCATAGCTGTTTTGTTTCTAGTTTTTGGTTATGGTTAATGCTTAAGACTTTGATCTATAGTATGGTTTACTACTATTAGTGTTTTGTTGGTTTGTTGTTTGTGGCCTATTTTTCTCTACCCTTGTGGCTTTTTTAAAGGGTTCAACACCCTTGTTTTTTGCTTACCATAATAAAAAACATTAAGATCAACATTTGGAGTCCTTATCTCTAAGTTGACCCTCAAGAAAAATATCCAAAATATGTCCCTTTTGCATTTGATTGGTTGTGATTTATCAACATGGTATTATTGAAGTGATGTAGTGATCTTGGTAATTACAATTTGACATTGTTCTTTCAATTCTGTTTTATACATAATCATAAATATGTAAAAACTTCTCTTAACATGATCTTTTGTTCACACTATTGACCATAATATGATGTGTTGGTATGATCTCTTATAGGGTCTAGTCATGACATTTATGTGTTTATATGTTGTTATAGTACATGTTATGCCATCATCATTCATTATTCTTCATGCTACTTATTTCATTCGATTGGAAGTTAGAGGTACTTTAGCTCTATGGATTTTTCCTAATAAGAGTTTTGAGCACATGTTCTTCAAAGATGCTTTATATATACATGTGCATGTGTGGATCAACAAGGAGGGACTATTTAGGCTGACCCACACTAGTGGAGGTCACAAGGGGGACCTCCTCCCCTTCAAAATATTCAACTTAGCCACTTAATCAACTCTAAACAACTAAGAAGCCACAATGGAAGTCCAAGATTCACCACTTGGAATTCCAACTATAGATGTCACTATGGGGATTTGAATATGGATCTCCATCTTGAGAACCTTATGGTCTTGCCATTTAAGCACAACCCCTTTGACTATAATATTGTATATATGCTATAACTATCATGAGTCTATTGAGCCTAAGAATACATAGAATACAAGGGGTGCATAAGTTGTAGTAAACTATAATTTTGTTGCTAGTAGTAGTTGGTAGCCAAATAATGAACATATTCTACTTGTGCATATGTTTCTATTAGAATAATGTATTGTTAATTGAATTAGATATTTTTATTCAATGTTTGCAAGAACATTTGAGTTTTGTTCCTTTTTGTTGTATGCAATCTTCTACATGAAAATGTTTGTTGATGCAAAGAGTTGTGTTTTTGGCTTCAATTTTTTTGCTTATTTTATTGTATCGTAGGTGGAATTAAAGTTTCAAGTAGACTTCTAAATCCCATATTTCCTTTCATGGGGATGTGATTGGAAAAATAGGGTCTACAGACAAAGCTTTTTGACAACTAGTGATGCTAATGTACTAGGCACACAAAATTTGTAACTTCATAGATATAGTTGCCATATTACTTGGGTGGAATTTTGGGCTACTGATGAAGTTTGTGAGATTAAAAATTGGTTCTCTTTCACATGTATACAAACTTAATTGTACTCTACTTTTGAAAGGTTTCATTTAGATACATGTATCACAACTTCTATTTAGATTACACTACATAGTTTGGATACTACTATATTTATGGCATTAAAATTTATATTTATCTCTGCTTCTTAGAATACCCAGGTTGGATAGTGAGGAAACATAATTGTTAGGTGGGCAGAAACAAAAAATAACTATAGTGCCCTTGGGGTGTATATCAAACAACTAAGTTGTTTGAAGACATGACTAATGATTGTGTATTCAAACTGTTATGTAGAAAAAGAGGGTTTGTTGATGAGATTGATAGTTTAATTAGATCATCCTTTCACTACATACATTCAAGGGCATTAAATCGAGTTGAAACACAATTTTTACAAGAGGACTTAGCTATAGGTTCAGTGTCACTTGGAATGACAAGGAAATTTGGAATTTGTTGATTAATTTATTAAGTCTTAGTCCAATTAAGCCTAAAACCCTAATTATGCAAAATCGTAAACAAACAGACGAAACTTGACAAATGCTCGCATAGAAAGACACTAAATGTAGATGAGATACATACCAGATTTCATATTTCAAAAGGCAGAAACTTCAGAAGGTAGAAACTTCAGAAGGCAGAAACTTCAGGGACAAAAGAGAAGGTGCCCTTGTCCAATGCAGTGCTTTTTCTAAGGGCTTTGGGATAAAATGTGCTTCAGACTGTAACCACTTTAGAGATTCTCGACAATCCTAAATTGAGGGACAAAATAGAAGGTGCCCTTTTCTTTTTAGGGATATTTTCTATCATTTTCTTCAGATCTAGAATTGTCCTACTCTGCTCTGATCTCCTACAACTCCTCTCCACAAGATCTGATACCTATCACTATACACTAAAAATTGTGACTTTGGTTGGTTGGGGTTGTCGAGTCAGATTTCAGCACACACACGGACCCTTTCCCTCCTTGCCATGGGGTGATCCACCACGTCACTCTTGCTCATGTGGAATTGGCCAGTCGAGAAGAGGTGAGACACGGCGGGGGTCTGGCTCATTGGAGAGATGGACTTCGCAGAGAGGGGTCAGCAAGTACTGTGGCCTTTGTTGTTGTGTGCTTTGTTGTATGTTTCATTTGATTATTGTTGCAGTTGAGATAACCCTATGACCCCAAAGGTCACTAGTTTCTCTCCTTCTATTTGAATTCCTTTGATTCCACCTCTGTGTGGGTAAACAATTGTTTTCATTGATGTCCTCTTGTCTTTGTATGCATTGTAAGACTTCTTGTTGTATCTGTCGTTGTCTAGTTTCTTCTAACAGCAAGAGAACAAATGGGTCTCCTTGGGGTAGAACAAGTGTTTCTTGTTGTGGTCTAGGATGAATCTCTCAGATCTCATCACGGATAGCCCTCACCCACTCTCCTCTCACTCCTAAGCACATTCGTGAATCAGGATAGAGGTAGTTGTACGATTACTAACCTTAATCAGATCTCAGTTTTTGACCTAGGGTTTTGTTGACCTAGGGTTTGACTTTGTTTTGACTTGTTTTTACCTCATGATGGGATCGAGGGTTTGATTGGATCATTTAACCATGGTTATCTCGTGATGGAATCGAGGGTTTGCAATTTTGTCTATTCTAGGGTATCTATATGCATGCAAGCTAAATGATATGCAAAACATCTTTTTGGTTATTTTTAGAGTATTTTGGAAATAAAAGTGCTTTTAATCTATGAAAGGAAAATATGTATGCAATCTTATATGACTTTCCAATGCAATGTTAACCTATGTTTTTTGTGTTTTTGATGATTTTAATGCAATCTACTCCAATAAAAAGGGAAAATGCTTCTTCTAATAATCTAGATCTAGAAATACGAAAGCAACTAATCTAACTTGCAAGATCTAATTATCAAGGAAAAAGCAATGCTTTACTATTCCCAAGAGCAAATTTGATTCTCTAATTACTATTAATTGAAAGAAAACAATGAAGGAACCTAAGAGAAATGAAGAATTGTTGACTCCACTACCCTCAACAATCCTTGTAATAGGCAACCTCGAATCCTTTTGTGGTAGCAAGTGATCCTATTAACAACAAAATGACACGAAGAAGCAAAAAAAGCTTTGATGAAGCTTGTATGAGCTTAATGAGAGCTTGGATTGAGTACAATGGCATAGAATGAAGCAGCATGAGACTACTTGGTTGAACAAATAAAGAAAAGGGCACCTTCATCCTGTAAGAGCATTTGAATGCTAAGTTGGAGAGCAAAATTGGCAAGAGTTGTGTGCACAATGGATTTCCCTCCCATTGTGCTTGAGGGAGGGGTGTATTTATAGGTTTAGAGGAAGGGATTGATTGAAGAGTTAACTCATTTGATTGATGAGTTAAAAAGAATAGATTGGGGAGTTAACAAGGTTGATTACCCAGTGAACTCAGCTAATTAGAGAGTGATGAAGCAATGATAACTTATCACTGGAGAGGAAATGGAGGTGAGGGAATGCATGAGAATGATTGAAGAGTTAAATTGACACCAAATAGACTTAATTATGCATGTGTGGGTGCATGAAATAGTTAACTCTATATCAGGGATCAAAAACCATGCAAATAGAGAGAAAAATAGGCAAAAATGGAGCAAAAATGAGAGAGAAACTTGACTTTTTCTGTAGCTTCAAAAATGGCAAGGTTACCCCTTTTACCAGTAGGGTCATCCCTAGGCAACCATGGCCCACCCGGGGGGTGACCCTACGTTGCCCGGGGGAGATCCGGGCTAGACAGGGTCAGATGCAGAAAAACAAGCTGGGAGATGGTAGAAGAGAGGGAAAGGAAAGGTTCTGCATCAAGAAACAGGTCAGTCATTTGGAAGAATCCAAATCTCCACTTGTGTCAGTAGGATCTCCTAGGGGAGATCTAGAAATAATAGGGGGAGATTTGGATTGGTTAGATGAAACTGAAAACTGAAAGCAGGAGATAGATAAGGAGACCTCTAGAAGGCTTCTAGGAGGTGCACTAGAGGAAAAACAAAGGGGAGAGGTGAAAAATCACCTACAAGACACTCGCAAGGCTTAGGATCAAGGTTGAAAGCTAGAAAACACAAGTCAACAAGTGTTGAAAAGCGTCGCAAACAGGGAGAGAGGGAAATCGACAAAGAAGAAACAACACAAGACAAGAAAAGAGGACACGTCATTAAGAGGCCTGCTGCTTAAAGGACATTATTTCACACTTACATGTACGTGACAAGGATTTGAATCACCATAGGGGTCCTTGTGGAGGTAGTGCGTGATTTTTGTACTTACATATTTACCCCCTCAGGGATGGTAGTCTACATGAAAGGTAGGTACTGATCCCGAACTAGGCCTACCTGTTGTCAATTTTCTCTCAATTTGTACCTACAATAACTAGTGTTAATCTGACATTTAAATATATCAAAGTAAATGATGAAAACTGAAATGATGAACTTACCATAGATTGTTCAAGTTCGACTAGTTGCTTGCTTTTGTCGGTTTGGACCTGTAGGGATGAGAGCATGCAAAACAATGCATGAAATAGATGCATAAAAGCAAAGAACTAATCTAAAAATGCATAATTGAACTAAGCTAAGGGCAAACAAAGTAAGCTAAATTGTGGGATCAGAGCGAAATGGCGACGAAATCCTTCGTGTGGGCAGTCAAAAGAGATGTATCATTGAGGAGATTGTAGAGATGTCCACCTCTTCTTCAACCGTGGAGAATTGGGTATGCAATCAGTGAAAAACTCTTCTCTAAACCCTAGCTTGAATTTTGTGAAAAATCTCTTAAAATTGTCTATTTTTGATGATTTTCTTTGTTGCATTGTGTTTGTCTCATCGTTTAGAGTAAGATTGATCTTTCATTTTCTGAAATTGGTCAAGAAATGAGGTTTTTAGAGTGATTTTTGCTTGAGGGATTCGCTCCTAGGGTCGCCCCTTTCGTCAGGCAGGGTCGCCCGGGGGAGATCTTGAAAAACACCTGGGTCACCTGGGGGCAACCCTGTTGGACTGATTTATGACTGCATATGATGTTTTTTAACACTCATTTCACTTTGATCTGACATGATTTGGTCACTGAATCTACCTGTTTATTGCAATTTTGAAGGTTTATGTGATTTTTTTTGTGTTAGGTTTTTTGTAGTTTTACGATTTTTAGGGATTTTTACGAGTTTACGAGATCTAATCTAAAGTTCTCTTGTGATTTTGCAGGACATGCGTATCTGATGGAATCCCTACTGAGAGCAGGGATGGCTCTCAGGGATGTTTGCTTCATTGAGTACTGAGGATCATGCTATTCTGAAGAGGGCAAGCCTAGCTAGAGTTTTCCATGTACCTATGATTCATCCTGTATCCTGCATATGCTGCGACATCTTGACTTACTGGGATGCATACAGAAACACATTCAAGTTCCCACAGATTTCTAGAGAGTGGACCATTACTCTTTATGATGTATATCACATTCTTGGAGTACCTATGAGGGGACATCCCTTATCTCTTCCCATTAGCGAGTCTTGTGAGGACAAGGCTTCTTGGGCTGCATTTATAGGGGTTAATCACCCTCGAGACCAGACATGAGTTCATCTTACCTCCATGCCATGACTCCGCATTTCACTCTTGAGGAGGTTCCTGATTGGTTTGATTGCTTTGAGGCTGTCAGGAGACAAGGCCTCAACTCGTTTGAGATGGTGTTAGGAACCCATCATTTGTGAGATTGAGGATGGCGTAGTTTTTGCTTGGGGACCAGACATCCTGGCTATGGTTTACAGAGACTTCTGTCAAATTTCACGGTGAGGGGATCTAGCCTTTAGCCATTATTCTTTGATCATGACCTGGATATTTGAGCACATGAAGCCTTACCAGAAGCTTATTCCTCTTCAAGATAGGCAGCTATCGAGAGTAGTGAGGTGGACGTATGTTGGTCATTTTGATGCTACTTTACCTATTGTTGCTACTCTTACTGATGAGGATATAATTTTTTATCCTTATCACGACATGGAGGGGGCTTGGGCCCGAGATGGTGAGATTAGAGAGCACTGTCACGAGGTCTCAGAGATCATAGACCACAATGGGCTGGTTGAGGCTCATCGAATTGATCATGTTTTGTAGTAGTTTGGCAAGGATGTCCCTGAGGACTTGCCCCTAGTGTCTACTTGTTACAGGACCATTCAGGAGATGGGGAGATTGGATAGAGAAATGTCATTTGGACTCCTTTGACTCCAGGCATTTTCATTACTAGGGTCTCTAGTGGAGGACGGAGGGGAGGGAGAGGGACTCCTTCTCGATCTCTAATTGTGACTATTGATTTAGAGTTCACTGATGAGGACTATGTTCCAGATAGTAATGATTTGTCAAATGAGGCCACTCCTAAGGATGAGGATTTTGATGATATTAATGATTTAGATGATATTCCTGACACCCCCGAGGGTCATCCTATTGTTCCTCGACCTGCTCATTCAGATGAGGTGATGCGTCAGCTTGACCCTGATTGGTAGCTTGGCAATCCACATAAGTTTTTTGTTTACTTGCTTTTCATACTCTTTGTCCTTTCTCTTTTCATATGGATCTAACTTGGTCTTATTTCGATTTGCTATTTCAGACAACATCAAAGAGTGGAGGGACTTCGTTCGTTCGTGAGGTCAATGTTGGATTAGCTTCTCCCTTCACTAGGATGACTCGTGATCATCTTTTAGATGATCTTGGTGTGCCCCCTGCTGCAGGGTGACACACTGACATCTTTGCTCCTATCTACCATGGGTGCCAAGTAACTACAGATTTGAAGACCTAGGTTGACATGCTTAAGGGTGAGAACCAGGTACTCCAAGAGATGGCCTGCCTTAATTTTGGACAACATGATGCTAGCATGGTTGGGCCTTCACAGTCGTATTCTCACAGTAGAGCACCTCATTCTCATAGATCTCCTGGAGCGACTAGTGGTACTCGTAGACAGAGGAACCAAAGTCCTGAGGGTTTTGTTGGAGGGAACCGCCCCTAACTTGCTTTTCTTGAAATTTGTGCCCCCTTGCATGGGGAGCCTCTACTTTCTTGAGATCATTTTGTCTTAGCTCTTTGATACCCTTGTGTATGCAAACTTCGGATATATCTATGGAAGTCTATCTTTTCATGGTTTCCTCTTATCAAACTCTGTACTCATCTCTTGTGCATGTTTGGAAGTTTTGAGGGAAGTTTTTGATTATATTTGACCTTCTCAACTCTTTTAACAAATGCAAGTATGACAATAATGAAATATTTTTGTAGTTTTGTACGATATATATATGATATGCAGTTCACGATATGATAATGCAGGAACACAAGAAATGTTGTAAATGAGACTATTACTTCTACTAAATGTCATGAGATGACATTTGACTTTATTGCTTTTGAGACTCTTTTTCTAATTTTTGGCATGAATGCAATGTGTAACAAACAATGTGACTGCTCTTAAATACGATTTTCAATTTAGGAGATTGTGAGTTGTCCTGATATAAGAGACCTATTCATGGCTGTGAGATAGGATTTTAGAAAAACTCAAGTGGGGAGTGAAAGTGAAAATGGAGCATTTCTGGTTTCTAGACTTCACTAAAGGCTAAACATTGATCCTTATCTAGATAAGACAAATTGATAAGCTTTCAACTTTAGACAAGTAGCAAAATTTATAGGTGTTTGCTAGACTTAGATCATAGATGGCAAGCAAAATAGACCCAGGGTAAAGGATAAATGAGAAAGAACAAGGGTCCTTAGATAGAAGATGATCCTAGAGACTACTAGACTCTTTGGTTTTTCTCAGCTAGTGCGTGTGTGTGCTTCATACCTCTCTTTCTCTGTTAGAATGTCACCCTTGAGGCTTCAATCTTAGACTGATCTCCACCCAAGAGTAGGGACATTCAACAATCTTCTCTCTTTCACTCTTTTTTTTTGCTTTTTTCTTTTTTTGTATTTTCCTCACTTGACTTTCTCTTTTTTTTTTGGATTTTCTGACTTTTGAAGAAATGAATGCTTTTTGGAACTTTTGCTATGTAATGCTTTGCTCTCTCAATTCTCACTTTTTGACTCTCTTATTTTGGTCACTCATTTTTTTATTCAATCATGTCTTAGATTTCTTCCTTCAGAGTTTTGATCTTCCTAGCATTTTTGGCCAAGAGAGATAAGGGGCTAAGCGCTGCCTAAAGTTTTCGTAATCTGGTTGGACTTCTCTACTACTAGGGAAGAATTGGGAAGGTCTACTTGCAAGCTTCCTTTGAACACTGTGGGTTTGAATTCTAACCTTTTTTAGACCTAACATCTTGACTCATTAAGACTGGGATCAGTGTAAAGCTAGGAGCTAGGTTCTAATTAGAATCACTGGGAATGAAGGGGGATAATGGCAGTTGTGAAAAATGGGGATCTCTAGGTCCTGAAAGGATAATGTACATTTTGGCAACGTTAGACTCCTTACTAAAGGGAAAATAGTACAAGAGCAAGTCACAAACTATAATAAAAGATGAATAGAATGATGCAGAAATGCAAGAAACTAAATTTTTTGACATTTTTTATTTTTTTAATTTTTTCCATATTTTTATTTTTTATGATTTTTTGTTGTTTTAGACATAATATTTCTTAAGGTGAAAGGCATTGACTATTTCACCAAATTCCTCTCCCTCCATTGTGCACAAGAGATAGGCATCATTTCTGACATCTTCTTTAACCATGTAAGGACCTACCCAATTAGGTCTAAATTTTTGTCCTTTGCCAGCTTTTTGTCAATTAGATTATCTATCCTAAGCACTAGGTCTCCCACTTGAAAGGGTCTTGGGACAACCTTTTTGTTATATTGATTTTTCACTCTTGCTAGATAGGAATCATGTCTTTGAACAACTCTCAAGCATGTTTCATCCATCATTTCTAATTCGGCTAACCTTACCGCTCTATATTCTTTGTTGTCCAGTAATCCTTGTAATGACACTCTTAGGCTAGGAAGTTCCACTTCTAATGGTAATACCACCTCTGACTAAAAAGTGAGAGAGTAAGGGGTGGTTCTGATTGGAGTGCTAACGCTTGTTCTGTAGGCCCCCAGAATTGGATATAGTTGTAAATTCCAATCTCTCTTAGAATCTTTTATGATTTTGACCAATATGGTCTTCAAAGTCTTATTGGTAGCCTCTGCTTGTCCATTTCCTTGAGCGTGATAGAATGAAAGAGAATTGTGATTGATGTGAAATCTCTCACATAGCTCCCTTACTTGTGGATTTTGAAGGATGAGGCATTATCTATCACTATCACTTGGGGAATTCTGAACCAGCAAATGATTTGGTTCAATATAAATTTAGCAATTACAACTCCTGACATTGTGGTAAGAGGCATGGCCTCCACCCATTTTGTGAAATATTTTATCAAGGTAATGATGAACAAATGTCCATCTGTTTATGGAGGAGATATCTTCCCCACCAGATCTAATCCCCATGTAGAAAAGGGCCAAGGGGTAATGATTGGTTGTAAATCTCTTGTTGGTCAATGGTGAACATGAGCATAAGCCTAACATTTCAGACACCTCTTTATGAACTTAATCACATTCCCTTGTAAACAAGGCCAAAAGTATCCCATCCTGTGTATTTTTCTTTGTTTGAAATATGGCAAACAATTGAGAGGGGGGGTGAATCAGTTGTCTCAAAACTTTAATATTTTCTGCAGTTAATTCTTCCTTTTACCACTTAACAATAGATCAATAATTTAACCATGAAAAAACAAGAATCATAAACATATGAGTAGCATCACAATAGCACACTTAACACCAAGATTTTTAATGTGGAAATCTGGTTAACAAAAAACCACGGTGGGGTTAAGCCACAAAGATTAATACTCTGTTAAAAGTATTTTACAAATGGGAATGCACATGCATTCAAGCTCATTGCTCAAAAGAGGCTCATTGCCTATAGAAATGATTATAGGAGGATAACAAGAAGTTTGAACTGATGAATATTATCTACTAATGCAAGAATTCAGTTCTGGTTAAGTACAAAATATTGATCTTACACATTTCATCTTCACTCTGCCCTGTTTACTGCTCTTCTATCATCCAAACCTTAGATCTTTGCCCTTTTCACACTTTCTCCATAGTCACATCACACACACCCTGAAATCACTTAAATCCATCAGCTATATATATCCGCATCATGATATTCAATCACTTTTCGGTCGGCTTCAAGAACACTTAGAACTTTGTTGAAACATCTACTCTGTCGGCTAAATCCATGCATAACTTGTAATGTGGATCAAAACTTGCATTTACAAATCATCAATCATGTCGGCCATTATCACTGATCATCACAAATCATCCAATTGACAACTTCCATTTATCCAGAACCAAGATCAATTACAAGGTCGGCCTGTTCTTCTGCTGTCTGCATTGTCAAACTATAACCCTATACTCAGATTCAAATAACTTTTGAATCCTTCATTACTGGAGGTTAAAATTCTGGATTTAGATTGCCCTAACAATCCTTATGACTCCTTCAGATCCACATCATACTCTAATTTACCAATGGAGAGATCCAGACCAAGATACTGAACCCTGTCACATGCTCTGTTTCTAGCTACCTGAACTTAGATAAATTTTGATTCTGACTTCCAGTATGAACAAATTATGTTATGTGGATGAGTGGAATAGCCTTAGTTGCCATCAATGACAACACCTGTCATGCAAAGCAGTGTCTTTTGCCAACAATCTCCCCCTTTGGCATTGATGGCAACACTTAGTGAAAAATGACTAAGTGTTACTAACCCTTACTTTATACTCTTATGCTCTCCACTGATTTTGGACCTCCCCCTTTGCTGGATTCCTCATTTTTCACTGTTATTCACTCCCCCTTTGAAATCAATGGAAAAGGATGGGGTCTGTAAGAAAAAATTCTCAAAAATTTTGTATACAGTGCCACATATGTACACCCAATCATTAAGTTATATTTAATGAACTTGAGAATATCTGCAAAACTACTTTTCAATTGCTCATGTTCAGCGGCCCAACTTCTTTTCATGCCATCCAAAATTGAGATGTGTCCACTTAGTAGAAATGCGTATGCTTCTGCCTTTGTCAGATCTGAAGGATCACTTGTCTAAACTGTAGTTTGAGCTTCTGATAATGCATTAAACATTTTTTCTAACTTGGGGGCAATCAATCCCTAGATCTCACACATTCTCTTCACAATATTGCCTTTTTCTTTAACAAACTTCTTTATTTCATCGGTCAAGCTGATTACTTGACATTCCTGACTTATAGGAGAAACTGTTAGAGGATCAAAATTTTGAGATAGATTTGACAATTTTTGTTCTTGCTTCTTTATCTTCTTCTCAATATCCTCACTGACTTTCGGCCAGGATAGACAAAATTTGTATATATCACCTCCATCACTTAGAGAATGTTGAATGTTTTTTATACTGATACCAAGTATCATCCTGTCATTCCCTATTAGGCTCTTTATTTCACTGAATTTCTTATCCAAAAATTTATTCATGACTTTAGTCTCTGCAGACTTCTCAAAAGACTCAAAATGTGTACTTACAAAATTTCTAAGATTCTTCAAATGTCTGGAGGGAGAGTCAGATGGATTCTTCTGGAAGGTTGGCATTATCTTCTCCAATACTCTGGTTGTAAGGCCTAGTATCTCACTATGCTCAATGTGAGATTTTAACATCTTTTCTCTTTCCCTGGCTTGTGTGAATGATGCTATCTTCATTACTTGAACTGAAGAGACAGCATCTAGATTGATCGGTCCTTGAAACAACTCTGGTTCATCAAACTCAAGCATTTCTTTACTCAGGAGACTTTTTACTGCATCTGTAGTGTCTCTTGCCACAATTCCTGAACCACCTTCCTTTCCTTGAGATTTCTCAGCATCAGATTTTTTTTGTGTGGGTGCATTAACATTTGCACCATCTTCTTCTACCTTGTCTTCTTTACCCTTTTCTTTCTCTTCCTTTGCTTCACCTTTTTTTGTATTATCTGTAGGGGGAATCTTTTCTTTGTCTTCACAACTTGCTACCTGTTCTGGAGGGCTTTGTGTAGTAGCAATATTATCTTCTTTTCTAGATTGACCAGGTGGAGTTAGACTATCTCCTGCATCATCAGTTTTGTCTACCATCTCTATGTCTTCTTTGTTTATTTGCTCCTCTTCCAGAACAGTGGAGTCATCAACTTCAGTTTGTTGCTCATTGGTGTTTACTTTTTCAACATACAGAATTGATGAATCAATCTCATCATCTATCTCCTCATAGGTTTGCTCCGAAGGATCTAGGTCATCATTTCCTTTTCCAGTTTCTTCTTTTGAGGTTTATAGTTCTAGAACTATAGGATTGTCTTCCTCAACTTATTTTTCTGAAACAATATAATATTTATCTTTATCTAGGGCCTTCTTCAAAATTTCCTCTGTTTCTTTTACAACTTCCTCAGTTTCACCAAGCATTAGCTTGTTCATTCGGATCTTGCTTCTGAATTTGTCCTTAACTTCCTTGAGGATTTTATCTGCTTCCCTTCTGGTCATTACTGGACACAGGGTAGAGAGGACATATTCTCTAAGTTCTATGTCTTTATTCTTGGTGGCTTCCTTCCTCATCTCTAGGATTTTCCTTAAACTTTTAAAAATTTCTTGCAAAATTTCTAGTAGAGCTCTATTGAATTTATTCAAGTACAGGATGGTGGCATCCTCCAAGATTTTCTTATTTGCTTCATCAAAACTATCATAATATTTTCTAATAGGCCTTAAATTTCCATGAACAATAATTGTTTTTACAATTTCATCAACAGTCATAGCAACCTTAGCAGTCTCTTGCTTTTTACTTGCCTTTTTGCTTCTGGAAGGTTGGTCCTCATGAGCCCTTGAAGTCTTGGCTCTCTTAGATCTTATCTCTTCAACTTCTTCATCTATCTCCATCTCCTCATCATCTTTTGTGCTCACATACGTTCTTGTGGCCTTTGTTTTCTTCCTCTTACTTCCGTCACCGGATGGTCTGTGTTCTGGTTTTGTAGGTTTAGGGGGAGCAGAAGTAGCAACAGAGCTCCTAGTTGGCCTTGAAGTGGAGGATCATTCCACTGGAGCATCTTCTTGTTTCTTATCCTGCTTTTCCTTTTTAGCCTTTTTAATTCTTTCTCTATTTTGCTTCATTGCCTCCTTGGTTAGGCCAATGCTTTCAACATACCTTTCAACTTGCCTCTAAACTTTTCTCTTGATCTCTACTTGCCTGAGCTCAACATGTAATTTTAAACTCAGCTCCTTATATGTTCCAAACCTTTCAATAGAGGTGTCTTTTGATTTGCTCAGGAGATCTTGAGCATACATGTCTAGGAACTTTTCATCAACCTCATAGCCCATCGGCATAATCCATATAGTTCTGGGTTCCATAGCCTCCATTAGGCACTGATCAATGTCTACCATAAAGTAGATTTCATTCTCATACTTCTCAACTATTGATTTGGGGATTCTTTCCTTTGAGTGCATCATACTCTGAAAATTTTTAAAGTACCCCAAATTGCAGTCTTTTGTGCACTTGAGTCTCCAATGCTATGTAAATGATCCCTTATTTGAATTACAATTGGTCTGTCATGTGTCTAGTGCACACCTTGCACTCTAGGTATTTCATTCATGAAATAGAAGAATAAGCATATAATTAAGGAACCATACTTGAAGGTGTTTTTCTTATCCTTCTTGATTTTACTCAAATTTTCAACTAGTTGGTTCTGTAGTAGTTCACATAAGTCATAATTTGCATTTTCCTTCAACATTTCATATGCTACATATGTAGCAGTTCTGGAGATTGAATTCTCTCTGCTAAAGTGATAGATCTTGTATCCAATCACCATGGAAGCAAACTTCACATCTGGTTCTATAATGTCATTTATGGTCATAGCCCTCTTATCAAACTTTGCACTGGTTGCATCAGTAACATTATGGTTTTTCACAGATTTTAACATAGGTAATCCACCGGTTGAGTTTAACCCAGTCAGAATTCTGATAATATCCTTGGTAATCTTGAATGATTTTAATAGCCATATGAATTCATCATCTATCCGACTCAACACATATCAAACCCATTCACTTTCATCAAACGTCAGAAATTCAATCACTTGAAGAAAATGTTTGCTTTCCAGTGTTTCAAATTCTGGTTTGAGTTGATAGTTATCATCCTTTAGATGGTTCTTAAACAATTCAAGCAACTTCAGATTCCCAAATTCTTCTACATTGTAGTGGATGTATGCCCTAATATCTTCAACATGTAGTACTCTGTATGGGAAACTGGAGAATGCACCTAACGGTTCAATTTTGACTGACTTGTAAGAATGCTTCTTAAATTTTGGATGGGGCCTTTCAGTAATGTCAACAACAAGAGGAGTAGTCATCTCAATAGATTTCAGATTGAAAGCTTTACAGAGAAGTACCTTTTTCTATCGCGGGGTTAGGGTTGATTAATTGCTGGTTGAATTCGCTCTTCGTGCTTCAATCTTTGGATGTGCATCTTAGATGCTCTTCTTCTTGTTTCCTTCGAATGCAAAGTGATTTAAATGCATGACCTTTTATCCTCTGCAAAACCTAATTTGACATTGTAATAAATGCATTGCCCTAACTTGAAATCCGGTTACTCTGTTTCTTGAACAATTCTTCATGAATCACTTCGCAAATTTTCATATCAACATCTTTTCTTCTAGAAATCCTTCCAAAAGTTTTGAAACAATTTAAAATATCTTCTCTCATTGTGCCAGATCCAAGCACCCACTTACTGGCTAGGGAAATTTGATTTTTAATGTAGCTCCCCTTGAGCCAGAGCTCCAAATTCAATTCCTTGCAGAATTATTAGCACCGGATTCCGGTGCAAACCCATTACCATTGTTCACAACACTTTTCATGACCCATGTCTTGGTCATTTCATTCTGGATTTCATTCACATCAATTTTTCCCTTGCCTTTGTCTTGTCTTTGCTCATCCAGTTTTCTTTTTACCGGACCTCTTCTTTCATTATTCCTGCTTCTGCAGAATCTTGCAACATGACCAAATCTATTGCAATTAAAGCACTCAACACTTCTTTGCTTATATGCTTAATTTCCTCTTGATTTGCAATGATTAGCCATGTGTCCAAATCCATTGTAAGTAAAGAAGTAACTGTTGAAAGAGTTTCCATTTCATCTATTGTTAGAGTTATTCATTATCATACTTTTGCATTCATTTGATCTATGACCATACCTCTTACACTTGAGGCATTGACGAGAGAAGAATGGACCATTTTGATTTACTCTGCTTATGCACTGAGTAGCTCTATGACCAAATTTATTGTAGTTGAAACAATTGCCATTGAAGGATGGATATCTTTAAGCATTAGGTTGTCTTACTGAAGGTATTCTAGGTCTGTTTCTCCCATTCCTTGGTTGAAAATTTCTTTGTCCAGATCTGGAGCTTTCACCTTTCTAATATCCAAGACCATGCTTGTCATCAGCATTTTTCTATCCTTCAAGCAATGCTTCAAGTTTAGCTGAGCTTATCTTGAACTTCTCCTTGTATTCATTTGCAACTTCTAGGTCATGTCTAAGAATGACAATTTTCTTTTCAAGTTATCTCTCATTATCTCTGCTTTCTTATAGACCAGACTCTAGATTGCCTGCTATTCTGTCTAGTCTATAGCATTCTTTAGTTCTATCTTTTAGAGTCTGATTTAGGTCTTCTTTAGTCTTCTTCCTTTGCTCAATTTCTTTGGTTAACCTAATTACCCTAGATTCCATCTCAACTTTCAAAACAACAATTTCTTTTGACAGCTTCTCACACTCCTTTATCTTTTCTTCCAAAGCTTCATTCATGTCATTTTCTTTAGTTAAATTGGATAACTGTAGAAGTAGCTCCTTTCTCTTTTCCATAGATTTCTTTAATTTATCTTTTAACATTTCAATGGTATTATCAACATCTTTAAGCTCATCTTTCAGATTAGTTACTTCTGCTTTAGACTGATCAAGATCTTCTAGGGCCAACTGAAGTTGATCTTTGAGTGAACCCATTGAAACTCCTTCCAAGATCTTTCCTCAAGCTATTAGGCTTCTTTCAAGGAACCTTGCTCTAATACCAATTGTTTGAAATAGGGCAAACAACTAAGAGGGGGGGTGAATCAATTGTCTCAAAACTTTAATACTTTCTGCAGTTAATTCTTCCTTTTACCACTTAACAATATATCAATAATTTAACCATTAAAAAACAAGAATCATAAACATATGAGAAGCATCACAATAGCACACTTAACACCAAGATTTTTAATATGGAAACCTGATTAAGGGAAAAACCATAGTGGGGGTTAACCCACAAAGATTAATACTCTGTTAAAAGTATTTTACAAATGGGAATGCACATGCATTCAGGCTCACTACCTAGAGCTCACTACTCAAAAGAGGCTCACTGCCTACAGAGATGATTACAAGAGGATAACAAGAAGTTTGAACTGATGAATAGCATCTACTAATGTAAGAATTTAGTTTCGGTTAAGTACAAAATACTGATCTTACACATTTCATCTTCACTCTATCCTGTTTACTACTCTGCTATCATCTGAACCTTAGATCTCTGTCCTTTTCACACTTTCTCCATAGTCGCATCATACACACCTCGAAATAACTTGTAACGCGGATCAAAAATTGCATTTACAAATCATCAATCATGTCAGTCTTTATCACTAATCATCACAAATCATCCAACTGACAACTTCCATTTATCCAAAACCAAGATCAATTACAAGGTCGGCATGTTCTTCTACTGTTTGCACTGTCAAACTATAACCCTATACTCAGATGCAAATAACTTTTGAATCTTTCATTACTGAAGGTTAAAATTCTAGATTTAGATTGCCTTGACAATCGTTATGACTCCTTCAGATCCATATTATACTCTAATTTACCACCGGAGAGATCCAGACCAAGATATTAGACCCTGTCACATGCTCTGTTTCTGGCTACCCGAACTTAGATAAATTATGATTTTGACTTCTGGTATGAACAAATTATGTTATGCAAATGAGTGGAACAGTCTTAGTTGCCATCAATGACAACACCTATCATGTGAAGCAGTGTCCCTTGCAAACATTCTTGCCATGGCATGGCCACCAAAATGTCCTCCACATATTCCACTGTGACACTTTTCCAATATTGTACGTGCTTCTTCCTTGTCAACTCATCGAAGCAACATTCCGTCTAGGGCCCTTCAATAGAGCACATCATCTATTAAAACATATCTCGTGGTGAGGAATCGTAATCATCTTTTTCCCAAAGAGGTCATGTTTTCTGGGTAAATCTTATTTTTGAGATAGTTTACTATGTCTTGGTACCAATACGAGGCTGCATACTTCTCGAGATCGACCACACAAACCTCTTCATTAGGTAAATATTCATTCATGGGTTCTTCTTGGGGAACTGGGTTATCCACTAACCAATCCTCTATTATTTGTCCCTTAACTACTTTTTGGTTGACGTAGGTTAACTCAAATTCACTCAGCAAGGTTATGAATCGCCCAGCTCTTCTTGAGAGCATGGGCTGATTTAAGAAAGTCCTCAATTGCTCGGATCATATCATCACTTTAGCTTCTTGATTCAACATGTAGTGTCATAGTCTTTGGTTCGTGAAGACTATGGCTAGGTATTCTTTTTCAGTTTGAGTGTAGTTCTTCTCATGTTCCAACAAGGTTTGACTTATGAAATAGATGGCTCTTTCTCTTCCACCCTCATCCTCTTGAGATAGCATGCATGCTACAGAGATATCGGTTGCTCTAAAGTATAAGATGAAGGGTTTGTCATGTTTTGGTGGCATTAATGTAGGTGGTGTTAACAAGAACTTCTTCACTTTCTCAAATGCATTCTGACAATCCACCGTCCAAGTTATGCCAACTTGTTTTTCAATAGCTGATTGATTAGATGAATTTTGAAAGTGATGTCTGGTATGAATCATATGAATTGTCCTAAGAAAGCTCTTACTGCCCTCTTGCTTGTTGGTGGGGTTGCATTTAAGACTTCTTTGACCTTGGCTGAGTCAACATCTATGCCTCTTCGTGAGACAATGAATCCCAACAACTTCCCTGCCATGACTCCAAAAACACATTTTTCAGGGTTTAACCTTACTTTATATTCTCGAAGCCTATTGAATATTTTGCAAAGGTCCTCCACATGTTTTCATCTTTGTTCTGATTTAGCCAGAAGGTCATCAACGTAAGTTTCAACTATCTTGTGGATGTAATCGTAAAAGATGTGCATCATTGCCCTCTGATAGGTAGCTCCTACGTTCTTCAATCCGAATGGCATGACTATGTAGCAAAAAGTTCCCTAGGGGGTAGTGAATGTTGTTTTATTTTGGTCAACTTCTATGATTTTGATCTGGTTATATCTTGAAAATCCATCCATGAGGGAAAGGGCCTCGTATCCCGCTATTGAATCAACAATTTGATTGATGGATGGTAAAGGGAAGTCATCTTTTGGGCAAGCTTGATTGATGTCTCTAAAGTCGAGACATATCCAATTTTTTCCATTTTTCTTTAGAACTAGGACAATGTTTGACACCTAATTTGAATAATCCACTGGTTTGATGAAACCAACATTTAACAATTTTTTTAGTTCTTCCTTCACCATTTCAGCTACTTGTGGCTTTAAAGGCCTTGGTTTTTGTTTCACAGGTTTTACATCTGATTTTGTCACTAAGTTATGCACCACAACCTTGGGATCTAATCCTGGCATGTCAGAATATGCTCATGCGAATATATTAGAATACTCAATGAGGAACTCTATGTACTCTAATTTCTTGTCATTTAGTTCTCCTCCTAGTTTTAACATCCTAGGCTTTTCAGGTGTTCCAATATTGACATCGATGGTATCTCTAGTTAGGGATGGATGTCCTTCCTCAAACTTTTGAGGGGTAGGTGGTAAATTTGAGTTCGCTTCAATCTGAAGGATTTCTTTCTCATTCCCAAAATAGTCTTTTGAATGAGGGAGGAACATGTATCCTTTTTTGTGGTTCACTCTTGGAAGCCCATCATAAGCATGTAGATATTCCAAGATGGCTTCATCATTCTCAGCGTAATCTTAGGTTAGTCTCTCTCCTTAACCCATGGCGTAATTCAGGATATTCAGTAATTCTTCACTTTCCAATAACGGTTCTCCATGCACTGAGACAATATATTCTAAATTTTGTAGCTGAGCATGTGGCAAAAATAATGCGGCTGAAGTGGCCATCGAGTCTGCCTCCTGATTTTCTTCCCTAGGTATGGCTTTGATGGAGAAGTAGTAAAAAAATTGAACCAACTTCTTGATGGTTTCTTTATAAGGTCACAACAATTTTGATTTTATTTCATAATTTTCAGCAACCTGATTGATTATCAACTGAGAATCTCCAAAGGCAGAGATTTTCTTGACTCCTATTCTCATGGCTAGCATGATTCCTAGGGATAGGGCTTCGTACTCAGCAATGTTGTTGGTGCAAAAGAAGTCTAGTTTGAAAGCATAGGGGAGGACTTTTCCTTCGAGAGATGTTAAGATTATCCCCGTTCCTGCCCCTGTTTTGCAACTGGCTCCGTCTAAATGTAAGGTCCATAAGCTTTCATGGTTTTGTGAATGAGATGTTTCTCCAAACTCATAAGTGGAAGTTCATTTTTCTTCTTTTTCATCCCCTTCTTCAATGATTTCAATTGTTCCAACCAAGAGGTTTTTGATATCCCATTTATTGACACACGGAATGACCGCTAAGCCAAATGATGCATGGGATTTAGTGGTATGCGGATCAAAAGGGAATTCCCTAAGATCATCCATTCTTTGGTAGGATATGTTGTGAGCACTTGCACTCGTTTGAACGTCCTGAGTTTCCTCTTTCTATTTCTCTTGCATTTTCAGCTTCTTGTCTTTCTCTTCCTGTTCCTTTCTATAAACACTGAAAAGAACAGGGGCTTCTTTGACTACGATCACCTTTCCTAAATGATGAAAATGTATTTCTTGGAATAATGTAGAGGAAATGGCTTTCATGGCGTGAATCTAGGGTCTCCCAAGGATCATGTTGTAATTGGTCTCTCGGTTAATAACATAGAAATCGGTAGAGATAGTTTTTCCCATTAGATTGAGCGGTACGCTGATTTCCTGACTATTTGGATGCCATGACTGTCGTAAATTCTTAATGTGGCAGTTTGTTGGTTGATCCCTATTTTGTTGTATCCCATCCTTTGTAGAAAGGACATTGGCAAAAGATTGACTCTTGATCCTTCGTCCATCACCACTCTTTTTATAGTGACTTCTTCAACTTGATTTGTATGTATAGGGGTGAATCCTTTTTCTTACTTCCTTCGCTTTAGGGTAGTTTCGAAACATCAAATGTAAGAGGAGGTGATTCCTCCTGTGAGGAACATCCTACTTCCAATACTTCTAGGAATGTCTTGCGATGCGAGGGAGATGCTCTTAGCAAGTTTATCACTTGTGATAAGACGTTCTCCATTTGGTCTGTCTATTCCTCTTCATGGATAATGAACACCTCTTGGTCTAGTTCTATGTTATTGGTATGGTTTTGGTTGGCTTTTCCTTTCTCAATTTGAGGTTCCCTCTCCTTTCTCTAGGATTGGAGAAGTTTAAGGAAATTCTTTTGTTGATCCGACGTAAGTTTGGAGATAGCTTTATTGTAACCATAACAAGTCTTTGTTTCATGACCTTTTGTTTCGTGGAACCAACAATATGTATTGGGGTCATATGAAGGTCAGTTTGATCCTTGATTTCCTTTTTGTCGCCATTTGTCATTTCTTGGATTGTTTTTTATGATATTGACATCTTTCTCCTGAGGCACATTAGCTGTAGTCTTTTCTGCTCCTTTGGATGTTCGAAGCTTTCTATTAGTATCATAAGTCTTCCGATCGCTATCGATGGTGGCTTGGTCAATTCTTAAAGCACTTTCCAATGCCTCTTCGTAGGACATATATGGCAACTTTTGGACATCTTCTCTCATGTCTTTGTTAAGGGCATGCAAGAAGTGATCGCATAGTTCTCGATAATCCATGTTTAGAGCACTGGTTGAAGAATAGAGGACTTGCCTCCATCGAGTGACAAAATGTGCTATAGATTCGTTTGGCTCTTGTTTCATTGTGAGGAATTCTCTAATCCCCATTTTAACGAGTTTGTTCATGTCAAATGCCATGAAAAAATCTCTAATGAGTTGTCTAAATGAATTGATTGATGCTTTTGGAAGACGATAGTACCAATCCAGAGTGATGCCTTCAAGCATTTTTAGGAAGATCTTTGCTACAACCCCATCCCAAGGGAGGAGTTCTCTTATGGCCATGGTGTAGGCTTTAATGTGTGAGTTTGGATCTCCTTCTCCTTTGAACTTCGGGAGATCTGGAAGTGGCCAAGGTAATTACACATTCCTTATGTTTTGGTCTAGAGGCTCTTTCAAATATTCAAGATACACTCCTAGAAAGTTACTTTGGGATTACGGGGTTGATAGTAATAACCCTGTGGGTGGGTTTTGATAACCCATTATCAAATTCATTGGATTATTTTGAATAGGAGGGTTCCCATTCAGACAGGTGTCATTACTAGCATGTCATGAATAATAATTGAGGTAGGGGGATTTTGAGATGCCCCCTAGTCCTATTCATAAGACTTGAGTCTTCTTTCTGGAGCAGCTTGCTCTACCTCTAGGATTGTGATTCTTTGCACTAGAGTAGTGATTAAATCTACAGGAGTTGTAGCTCTAGGGGCTTCTTCATTTCTAGGATGTTCTCTTCGAATGTTTTCATAGTGATGGGCTTCCTCACGTGCAACATTTTCTTTTTGTTGTTCTTGTAAGGAAATCCTCAATGCTTCTTGAGCATCTTTGGTCTTTTATAGACATTTTTCCAACCTTGTAACCTCTTCATCAAGGTGGGTATTCGATGTACTTGTGGAAGGTTGTTTGGGTTGAAGTATTTCTGACCTCACCCTTCTTGCTTTATGTGGCACATTTGGTATGGTTGGATTGTTCTCCCAAGTTGGGTTGTTGAATGATAGAGAGTGCCTAGATTCTCTTTGATCTTGCTCATAGTCAGAATCCTCGTAATCATAACAGTTGGTGATTGGCACGTCAAGATGTGGCAACACATACCTATCAAATGAGGGAGTTTCTGGTTCTCTTGAGGGGATGTTCCCTAGGTTTAAGTCAAGTTCCATCGTATTTGGGGGTGCCATAGACCCCACAGAATAAATGGAATGGATGATGGCGTAGGCGATGGAAGTCAAAGCGGCTATGAAAAGTAATGAAAGAATGTTTTCAGTTTTAATGAGATCTAAATAATGGGAATGTGAACAACACAAACAAATGTTTTTTCTGTTCACGTCGGGTTCACCAAAATATGTGGTGAAGCTGATGTCGTATGTGAATGATGATGTAAATAAGATCCATGTAATGGGAATGCAAAAAGCATAACCAAGAGGCTTTATTGTTCACGTCGGGTTCACCAAAATATGTATGTTCAAAATCGTGACTCCGATTGCCTGGGGCTGTCGGGTTAGATTTTAGCACACACACGGACCCTTTCCCTCCTTGCCATGGGGCGATCCACCACATCACTCTCGCTCACGTGGAATTAGCCAGTCAAGAGGAGGAAAGACACGGTAGGGGTTTGGCTCGTTGGAGAGCTGGGCTTCGCAGAGAAGGGTCGGCAAGTACTATGGCCTTTCTTGTTGTGTATTTTGTTGTATGTTTCATTCGATTGTTGTTGCAATTGAGATAACCCTATGACCCGAAGGGTCACTAGTTTCTCTCCTTTTGTTGGATTCCTTTGATTCCACCTCTATGTGGGTAAACGATTATTTTCGTTGATGTCCTCTTGTCTTTGTATGTGTTGTAAGAGTTCTTGTTGTATCTGTCATTGTCTAGTTTCTTCTAACAACAAGAGGACAAATGGGTCTCCTTGGGGTAGAACAAGTTTTTCTTGTTGTGGTCTAGGATGAATCTCTCAGATCTCGTCATGGATAGCCCTCACCCACTCTCCTCTCACTCCTAAGCACATTCGTGAATCGGGATAGAGGTAGTTGTATGATTACTAACCTTAACCAGATCTCAATTTTTGACCTAGGGTTTGACTTTGTTTTGACTTGTTTTTACCTCATGACGAGATCAAGGGTTTGATTGGATCATTTAATCGTGGTTACCTCATGATGGAATTGAGGGTTTGCAATTATGTCTATTCTAGGGTATCTATATGTATGCAAGCTAAATGATATGCAAAACATCTTTTTGGTATTTTTTAGAGTATTTTGGAAATAAAAGTGCTTTTAATCTATGAAAGGGAAATATGTATGCAATCCTATATGACTTTCCAATGCAATGTTAACCTATGTTTTTTGTGTTTTTGATGATTTTAATGCAATCTACTCTAATAAAAAGGGAAAATGCTTCTTCTAACAATCTAGATCTAGAAATACGAAAGTAACTAATCTAACATGAAAGATCTAATTATCAAGGAAAAAGCAATGTTTTACTGTTCCCAAGAGCAAATTTGATTCTCTAATTACTATTAATTAAAAGAAAATAATGAAATAACCTGAGAGAAATGAAGATTTGTTGACTCCACTACCCTCAACAATCCTTGTAATAGGCAACCTCAAATCCTTTTGTGGCAGCAAGTGATCCTCTTGACAACAAAACGACATGAAGAAGCAAAAAAAAGCTTTGATGAAGCTTGTATGAGCTCAATGAGAGCTTGGATTGAGCACAATGGCATAGAATGAAGCAGCGTGATGCTACTTGGTTGAACAAATAAAGCAAAAGGCACCTTCGTCCTGTAAGAGCATTTGAATGCTAAGTTGGAGAGCAAAATTGGCAAGAGCTGTGCGCACAATGGATTTGCCTCCCTTTGTGCTTGAGGGAGGGGTGTATTTATAGTTTCAGAGGAAAGGATTGATTGAAGAGTTAACTCATTTGATTGATGAGTTAAAAAGAATAGATTGGGGAGTTAACAAGGTTGATTACCTAGTGAAATTAGCTAATTAGAGAGCAATGAAGCAATGATAGCTCATCACTGGAGAGGAAATGGAGGTGAGGGAATGCATAAGATTGATTGAAGAGTTAAATTGAGATCAAATAGAGTTAATTATGCATGTGTGGGTGCATGAAATAGTTAACTCTATATCAGGGATCAAAAACCATGCAAATAGAGAGAAAAATAGGCAAAAATAGAGCAAAAATGAAAGAGAAACTCAATTTTTTCTGCAGCTTCAAAAATGACAAGGTCGCCCCTTTTGCTAGTAGGGTCACCCCTGGGCAACCATGGGTCGCTCAGGGGAGATCCGGGCTGGACAAGGTTAGATGCAGAAAAATAGGCTGGGAGATGGTAGAAGAGAGGAAAAGGAAAGGTTCTGCATCAAGAAACAGGTCAGTCATGTGGAAGAATCTAAATCTCCACTTGCGTTGGTAGGATCTCCCGGGGGAGATCTAGAAATAATAGGGGGAGATTTGGATTGGTTCGATGAAACTGAAAACTGAAAGTGGGAGATGGATAAGGAGACCTCTAGAAGGCTTCTAGGAGGTGCACTAGAGGAAAAACAAAGGGGAGAGGTGAAAACTCACCTACAAGACACTCACAAGGCTTAGGATCAAGGTCAAAAGCTAGAAAACACAAGTCAACAAGTGTCGCAACAAGCGTTGAAAAGCGTCGTAAATGGGGAGAGAGGAAAATTGACAAAGAAGAAACAACACAAGACAAGAAAAGAGGACACGTCATCAAGAGGCCTACTACTTAAAGGACATTATTTCATGCTTACATGTACATGACAAGGATTTGAATCATCATAGGGGTCCTCGTGGAGGCAGTACATGATTTTTGTGCTTACAATCACTTGTAATCACAAGAGAGGGGTTGGGGGTTGTGGTGTTTAGGAGCTTGCCTTGATCAAGCCCTAGAATGACATTCAAGCCTTCCAACACCATTGTTAGAGAGAGTGTGTCTCCTTGCAGGACAGAGGCAAAAGTAATTGATATGATAAATGATTGAAAACACAAAGCAAATGTCACCTCAGAGGTGAAGCTCTCATGAGGAGATGAAGATCTTTCACACCATGAGGAGATGGATTGATAAAGATAAATCTACAACAAACAAGTACAAACACAACATAATACAACTCTGCAACACAATGAAAGCCTTGAGTATCCTTAGCATAAGATCACAAGTTTGCATTATCCATCTAGTTGTAAAATGAAGTCTTAAACATGCTTATATATGCATTCCCGCTAAACATTCATAATTCAAATTGAATAGGTCAACAAAGGGAAACCTTTTAACGATCACTTTGCTGACATCTAAGATTTGGGCTCCGACAAAATAGGACAGGACCAGGGCGTGGGCGCCCTTGTCCAGGGACCTATTTTAAGGTTGGACTAAGCTCAAGAGTGTCCCCTAAGTTCCATTTGACATGGGTTTTAGGGGATTTTGCTTTGGGATTCATTTTTAACATGCATGATTTAATCTAAAGGACCCGAGAGCTAAACTTAGGAGGTAAAAGTCCTAGGGGGACATTTTACGACATAACACAAACCTTGACAAATACTATTGGTGTTGAGAAAGTCATTGGTTGTGGAGTTATGGGGGGGGTGCCCATTAATAAGAACTATAGTGGCTTCCCATTTCTCTTGGTTATAAAAAAAAACAAAAGAATAGTTATAGCAAGAGCAATACTAGGAAACATAATTTCTTGGTTTGATAAGGAAAACAAATAGTTCTAGTTTGGTTAGTGGGCATATCATGAATGACACTGCATTAGTGAAGTTAATCATAGCCAATGGTATGCATGTAATAGTGCAGTGCATATTATTGATGTTAAAAAACATGTTTTGCTATTTATTTGAATGTCTTGGTCAACCTTTAAATATCCAGTATTTGTGTTATACACAACATATTGCAATTGTATAAAATGGATTATGATAACAAGCAAACATTAAACATTTAGCAATGTGTATAACACAAAAAATAGACAATCCTATGATTTCTTTAAATTTCTAAGAATAATGCATTTTTAACATGGCTTGCTGCAAAATCTATCTTGAAAAATAGTGTTATTGGAATGATGCATGTCTTAAAAATAAAATTATAAACTAGTTCTTGTAATTAGTAATACTATTATGTCATTGTTGAGTATTTTTGGAAATCATCATCAATGTTAATTAATTAAAATACCTTCGAAGTTACTTCTTTCTTATAAAATTGTCAAAAATCTCTTAAATTAACATACCCAAAATTCTTGAAAACTAGTAACACCACTTAAAGGTACTATCAAATAACTCAAACCTAAATATTTATAGTCTCTTTTTTTTTGTATTGATATAAAGAAGAAAAAAATACAAATGAAAGAAAGAGGAGCACTGGGCTACAAAGAAGAATATACAAGAGCCAAAACTATACAAAGACAAAGCTGCAATAATACAACTTCAAAACAAATGCAACCTTTAGACAACACGTTGCAAAAAAATAGAATTCCCAACAAGCACATTAAGCCAGTCTTTAATAAAGGATCCCTAATATCCTCCCAAATGGACAATTACAATATAACATACACGCCTACATAAGCATCCTAATACAAACTCACCTTATCATTTGTATTGATGATGACAAAAAAGAACCATGAGAACATTCCTTCAACAATACTTAGGAGAAGTTTTTAAAAAAGTCATGCTTGAAGCATACAACAAATTACAACCCTCCAAGGCAATTGGCACTACAATAAAACCCACATGTAAAACCCAATTGAATAAAAAAATAGATCTATAAATACTTGTCCTCTAGTTGTGCACAAAACATTATATAAAATAACTTTTAAAAAATATAAATGTACAATACTTGACAAACAAAATTATAAATAGTAACATCATACTTACCATGCCCAAGGTCAAACATTTTCTATTAGCCAAACATTATATAAATTGAATTTTTTTTTTTTTAAAATGTACAATACTTACAAACAAAACTATAAATAGTAACATAGTACCTACTACAAATATACCTAAGGTCAAACATTTTCTTATTGAGTAAAGGTTATAATGTTTTTAGTACGTCAGCCTAGGGTCAAATGTTACCGAGTTCATGCACATGTTGGTATTCATGATTATCCGAGCAAGGCAAAAGGGGTGAAATTTATTATAAGGACGATGAATTGAAATATTTCCTTTAAAAATATATTTAATTTAACATCTTAGCGAGTGATAGAAAGAGAAAAGCAAGGTTTATTTATTGGAGATTTTTTTTTTCTCATTTTGCATGAGTCGAGTTGTCTCCCGCACATGCGAAGGCGCCAACACATTTTTTTTGTTTTTGTTTTATACATTGTCTTTATGAATTATTGAAAAATAATGAGATCGTTTATATATACACACAAGAGAGTAAAGCATTGTGTGGTGTACAATCTAAATAATTATCAAAGAATAAATGAGCCAAAAAAACAAATAAATGAGATTAATTAATTATAATTAATTATAATTAATTAATTAATAAGTATTTATAATTAATTTAGTATAAATTAGTTTAGATCAATTAAATATAGTTGGAATTATTAATTTGATCATTTTTAATAGTGAAATTAAGAAAGTTAATATACAAGTGGGTGGTACTTAGTTTGATGATTAAAAATGATTGTTAAATGATGAAGATTATGAGATCTATCTAATGTAAGTTTGGACTTGTTCTTATACACAATGATGCTCTATTATGTAATTTTGTGTGATGAGTGATAATTTGTTTTATCCTTCCTAAATGTCTAGGGACTTGGTGGTATTTAGAAGTACCTTAAGGGTAGTTAATTCATCACAAGGAGGCAAGTTCTCCTAGATCAACCCTCGAAAAGTGAACAAGGGTAAAAAGACAAGAAGCAACTGCCTTAAGTATGCAAATCTATTACTCTTTTTATTGCACCAAATTGAAATGTGTTGCTATTAATTGCTTCCATGCTCTAGAATGAGAGAGAACATGTATGTACTTGATTAGGTGATGATTATAATGAATGCATTGCATATCTTCAAATACTATCACATAGCATCAAATTGCACCAAACATCTATTTAGTCTACTCAAGGTGGGAGGGTGAATGGAGCCATTTGACCAATTTTGAATTTTCTTAGAATGGGCTAATGATCAAATTCAAACTTGACAAGCATATAAATGGAGGTAAGTGCATAGGTGAATGTGTGTGTGTGTGTGTGAAAGAGGTTTGGGTAGGGCTAAGTATATAGGGATATGTGATGAGGGTGGACTCCAACCAAAACACATACAACAACAATTTATAGATTTCAAATAGACAAGAACAAGATCTCAAGAAAGATTAGTTAAACAATCTGTAAACTAATTCAGAATTGCTTCATTAAACTTGCCTGTAAAAGGCTACAAATATAAAATCCAATTTCTAGGGTCATATCCCTACTTATTACAACAATATGGGCTATCTTACAATAGAAATATCTAACTTGCATAGCCTTCTTATTCACATGAACAAGACTTGCCAATAACTCCCCCCGACCACTACCTCCGGAACTATAAAAAATGGGCTATAAATACACATTAGTACCACTTAGTGTAATTTCCCCAATGTCAGTTTACTTTGAAATGTGTAACTCCCATTTGGGCGCAAAAATGAACCCAATTGTTCCTTTTTTCCCGCCCAAGAAATAATTTTCAAATTTTAAATTTGACAAATTAGGTAGCACAACTTCCGGGAGCCATAACTTTTGAACCGGGTGTTCGATTTACAAACTATTTGATGCGTTGGAAAGCTCATGAAGAGATCTATCAAGATATAACATGCTTCACTAGTTACAACAACTTTTAGGCTGTTTAGGGATGTCTAAGTGCTTCAAACTTGATTTTAGAAACCTCAAAAACAAAAACATTAATATCTTGCAATCCAGACATAATCTTGCGCTAAAAGTTACCAAGAATGTTTTATTGACTATTCTGAAGCTTTGGGGAACATTTCGGGCCCAACTGCTCCTCTGATATAGGGTTACTAAAAATAGTAAGTCCTTGTATTCTTAGCCTTTTTAGAAACTTTGAAGGTTCTGAATCATTATTTAAGCAAATGGGTATCTGAAAACATAAAAATTGAAAAGAACAGAAAACAAATCATCATTTTTTTGGTGATGGAAGATTACCCTTACACCACTAGATGTTCCTGCATCAAACACCTAGGGTAATTTGAGAAGTGACCTTGTCACATCTCAGGTGTTTGAGGAAAACCCAAATGGTTAGCCTCTGCCTTAGACAACCAGGAAGAATCTTCGATAGGCCTTCCCTTCCACTTCACCATATATTCTTCATATTTCCTATTCTAAGTACTTCCCATATGACTATCCAAGATTTCTTCTATCTCCTCCTTTGAAGTAGATGTTAGGATACTCCACTATTCTTCTATTGATCCATCCTCTGTGCGACCTTCATGATACTCTGTTAAATCAACAATATTGAACATAGGGGAAATGTTGATTCTGGCCAGTAACTCTACCTCATATGCATTTCCTGAATCATGCTTATTCAGGATCCTGCATGGTCCAAATTTCTTCATTTTATATGTTCCCAATGGGAACCTTTCTTTCCTTAGGTGAACCATGACTTCATCACCAACCTTGAATTCCTTAAACTTTCTCTTCTAATCTGCCTTAGCCTTATACAGAGAATTCATTTTATTAATATGATGTCGTACCTCTTCATGCAAGCTTTTCAGGTGCTTTGCAAGGTCTTCGACCTCAACACTACTCTTCTCTCCTATGTCTATCTTTCTCAACTCAGAAGCATTTCTTGGACTACTTCCATATACAATTTGGAATGGAGATTTACCAATACTCCTATTGATAGAATTGTTATAAGAAAACTCTACCTATGGTAATATCAAATCCCATTCCTTGGGCTTATCTCCTACTAAGCATCTCAACAAGTTACCCAAACTTTGATTCAATACCTTTATCTGTCCATCAGTTTGTGAATGATGTGCAGAACTAAACTTCAACTTAGTTTTCAACTTCTTCCATAAGGTCCTCCAGAAATACCCAATAAACTTGGTAACTCTATCTGAAACTATACTCCTTGGTAAACCATGTAGTCTAACCAACTATTTGAAAAACAAGTCTGCAATGTGAACATTATCACTGGTTTTTTGACAAGGAATGAAATGTGTCATCTTTGAAAATATATCAACCACCACAAATGTTAAATCATGTCCTCTCTGTGTCCTCGGTAAATGAAGAACAAAGTCCATGCTAATATCCTCCCATGGTCCCTCTGGTATAGGTAATGGATGATATAGCCCAATATTCTAACTCACTCCTTTGGCCATCTGGAATACTCTACAACTTTGCAGAAATTTCTTCACATCCTGATGCAACTGTGGCCAGTAATAATTCTCACTAACAAGAGAAATGGTCTTATCTCAACCAAAGTGTCCTGCTAACCCTCCACTTTGCTTCTCCTTAATCAAGTTCTCTCTCATGGAACTCCTTGGAATGCACAACTAGATTCCTCTGAACAACATACCATCTTGGATTATATAATCCAACCATCTTGTCCTATCCATGGTAACACACTCCAAACAAGCCTTCCAAGCCTCTGCAAAGTTTGGATCTTCAGGGTACAGATTATTCAGTTCATTGAACCCAACAACCTCTCTCTTCATCTCTGTCAACAAAATTTGCCTTCTGCTTAAGGAATCTGCAACTCTGTTGGACTTCCCACTCTTATGTGTTAAACACACTAGGATACTAAGAGGGAGGGGTGAATCAGTATCTAAATAAACTTCAACTTCTCTGGAGCAGATTAAAACTTAATTATTACAACATTAACATGAACATGAAATATTAACACAATGCACATCAACACATAACACCAGATATATGTGGAAAACACTAGAAGTGAAAAACCATAGTGAGGATTCAGTCACAATATATGAAGCTCAAAAATAACAACTTTGTTTTAGGGCTACAATCCAAGGAAGCTACTACTCCCTGAAAATTTGATTTAGGGTCACTCCCAAGGAAGCTACTACTCCCAGAAGACTTTGTTTTAGGGTCACTCCCAAGGAAGCTACTAGTCCCTAAAATGAGAACACAATTACAAAAGATTACAGTATGATAGTCCTTCTACTATCTGAAAACTGACATTGAAACTCACACCTTTGATGATTGAAATTCTACCTCTTCACACTTTCTTCTGATGATCGAATCAGTTAGGCACACTCTATGCTTAATCACTGTCATAGAAATGTCTTCAAGATGAATCAAGACATCATCTACAACTTCTGCTCTTTCTCATTCAGTCGCACATCATAATGTTTTCATTCTTCTCCTTATCTTGCATGCGAGCCCTATCAATCACTTTGAAATTACACCTCACCTAACTCAATTTGATTTATAATTTATGCATGATATTACATTGTTTGTCAGCTAGAGAGAATATGAAAAATACATTTACAAGTCGACCAGATAGCATACAACATGAAACGTGTAGAGTACAAGTCCTAAACAAGACTACATGCTACACCAGCAAAAGAATCATGCCTTGCAGACATTAAAAATTGCTTAACCAGGTCCAAAACATCCTTCATAACTTCAAACACCAAGGAATTACATCCGCACACTCTGCTCATTTGAAAATAGGACAACCTTAAGCAAAAACATATGAGACTTGAAGCATAACGACCACAACAACTTGAAAACCTTGTGCAGTACTGGAAACAAGAAAGATCTTCATGAAACTCTTCCAGATGAGTCTACATGACTCATACAACATCTCCAAACACTCCTTTACCTTCGCACATCAAAGATTTTGTGCCACACATCTTCAACCATGAATTCTAAGAACAACCAATCATCCAAAACACACTGCAACATACTCTCATTGAAAAACTAAGCTTGTAGACCATCAAGAAACTTGAAATTACAAGGAAGCATGTAATGCACATCCATAAACATGTCCACAAAACCCCATTGGAAACCATTCACTTCTGGAGGAATGTGGAGCATTCCAACAGGCCTTCAACACTGCCTCACTCTGCCAGAACACATGTCCGTACTCTATCATGCATAACTTTCATAGCGGAGTGAAAAATGATCTAAAACTTTGGAATTATCACCTTCACTACACCCTAAACATATTTCTAGAAATGCATATCCATAACTACTAATGTGGAGGAATGTGGAGTAATCTCCTAGATAGTCTTCAAAGGTAGTTATCCTGTAGCAAAAATTGTCACCAACTTCCGGAGGCCAAACCTTACTTTGTATCAACACATGCATTCTAAGGAATAGTGAGAGAGATCATACAATATGCTATAGGCCACCAATAGCATCTGATCATCTTAGTTCTTCTAATTCCCATCTTAGTATAACTTCATACTCAACTCTGCATTGATCAAGGCGTGACATCCAACCATGAACTTTAGTAACCACATTATATTCAACATGACATCCAACCATGAACTACATCTTCTGTGCTAGATAGGACATGACATCCAACCATGAACACCATCACACATGTTCAAGATAGTTCTAACATCAATGACAACCTTGTGATAGTGTTGACATCAATGACAACCTTAAGAACCATATGTGTAACAATCTCCCCCTTTGGCATTGATGGCAACACATACCTGCACATTCTCCCCCTTTGAAATCAAGGACAAAGGCAACTTCTTCTCTTCTTAAGGCATAACTTCTTACAACAAACAAACTCCCCCTATCATCAGCAACCACTACCTGCTCCCCTTGAGAGGTAGCTACAACCATTCTAGGAAAAAGATATAACATGAACTCCCCTTGGACACATGCACCATTATGCATCTAGCAAGGAGGGGAAATTACCCCTAACCTCTATAGGAGATCCTCAAAAGTGTCCTTTGCAAGAGCCTTTGTGAAAATACCTACAAACTAATCCTTTGTTGGAACATATTCCAACCTTACTTCCTTTTCTGCCACCTTCTCTCTCAAAAAGTGATACCTGATTGCTATATGCTTGGTTCTAGAATGTGTCATTGGATTCTTGGAAATATTGATAGCAATTTTATTGTCACACAAAATAGGAATATGCTCATCATATAATACCTTGATATCCTTTAGGGTTTTCTTCATCCACAACACTTGTGTACAATAGGATGCTGCTGTAATGTACTCTACCTCTCCAATAGATAAGGACACTGAATCTTGCTTCTTGCTCTACCATGAAACTAATCTGCTTCCTCAAAAGAAAGCACCACCACTTGTACTTCTTTTATCATCAACACAACCAGCCTAGTCAACATTAGTATAGGCATTTAAATCAAAGTCATTACCTCTTGGATACCATAAGCCATAATCCAAAGTTCCTTTCAAGTATCTGAATATCATTTTCACTGCCTTCTCATGTGTTTGCTTGGGATTAGCTTGATATCTAGAAACCACACATACAACATGCATAATATCAGGTCTAGAAGTAGTTAGGTATAGCAATCCTCCAATCATAGATCTATACGTAGTCTAATCCACCTTTGGAGACTCATCATCTTTTCTCAAGTGACATCCAATGACCATGGGAGTACTCACTGGTTTTGAATCCTCCATACCAAACTTCTTCAACAACTCTTTTACATACTTAGCTTGATAAATAAACATACCACCTCCTAGCTGAGTAATTTGAAGTCCAAGGAAGAAAGATATCTCACCAATCACAGACATCTCAAACTCTTTCTGCATCTCCTCTGCAAACCTCTTACACATATCATCATCTCCACCAAAGATGATGTCATCAACATATAATACAACTATTAATATCATATCTCCTTCTTCCTTGATGTAAAGACTGCTATTTGAGTACCTTTCTTGAAGCCCTATTGAAGTAAGTACTTGTCTAACCTAGCATACCAAGCCCTAGGTGCTTGTTTGAGACCATACAAAGCCTTCTTGAGTCTTCATACCATGTCTAGATCTTTTGATATTTGGAAACCATCTGGTTGCTCAATATAAACATCTTCCTCTAGATCACCATTCAAAAATGATGACTTAACGTCCATTTGATATACCTTGAAATTCTTATGAGCAACAAGAGCAAGAAACATTCTGATTGCCTCCATCCTGGCTACCAAAGAAAAAGTCTCCTCAAAATCAATGCCTTCAAATTGTGTGTATCCTTTGCATACCAACCTTGCTTTATTCCTTACAACTTCACCTTCTTCATTCAACTTGTTTTGGAACACCCACTTTGTTCCTATAACATTCTTATTTGCTAGTATGGGAACCAATTCCCATTTCTGATTATTCTCAATCTGATCCAATTCTTCTTCCATTGCCTTTATCCATCCATCATCTTTGCTAGCATCAGCAAAGGTTTTGGGTTCTACTTTTGATAACAAACATAAGTTTACTTGCTCATATGTCTTAGCAAGCCTTCTCCTTATCTGCACACCTTCATCCTTATATCCAATGATTTGATCTGCTAAGTGGTTCTTTCTAACATACTTTGCTAGAGCCTTAGGCATCTACTCTAGTTCTTGTTCCTTTTCTTCATTCACTTCTTCTTCATCATCTTCAATGCATGGAAAGATATCAAATTCAAAGTCCTCTAATTCTTGTGAGAACTCATATAGGTCTTCATCTACCTTGACATTTGTGCTTTCAATCATCTTTCCCAACCTCTTGTTGTAGCATCTATAAGCCTTGCTTCTGGTTGAGTAACCAAAAAAGATTCCTTCATCACTTCTTGAATCAAAATTTCCTAGGTCTTCTTCATCTCTTTTGACATAGCATTTTCTGCCAATGATCCTAAAGTATCTGATAGTGGGAGGTCTTCCACACCATAGCTCATAACGGGTCTTAGTGCTTTTGACCCTCAGTTGCACTCTATTAATTAGATAGACAATAGTGTGAACTGCCTACTTCCAGTACATATCAGGAAGATCCGCATCTTTCAACATTACCCTAGACATCTCTTGCACAGTCCTATTCTTCCTTTCAACTACCCCATTTTGCTAAGGGGTCCTAGGAGCTGATAGATGTCTCCTAATACCATAATCTTCACAAAAAAATTTAAATTCATTTGAAGTAAACTCACCTCCTCTATCAAACCTTAATCACTTGATCTCAACATCCACTTCATTCTCAACCATAGCTTTGAACACCTTAAATTTATCAAGGGCATCTAATTTTTTTTTTAATAAAGTAACCCAAGTCATTCTAGAATAATCATCTATGAGCAACATAAAATACCTCTCACCTTGTTGACTCCTTACTCTTGTAGGGCCACATAGATCAATGTGAATTATCTCCAATGGCTTTGAATAGGAATACTGCTTGCTTTTGAAGCTTGTCTTTGTCTATTGTCCCATCTAACATTCCTTGCATACTATGTTTGTAGGCTTAAATATCTTAGGCATGTATCTCGCTACATGAGTAGAACTGATCCTTACCATATTATTAAAATTGTTATGTCCCATTCTCTTGTGCCACAACCAACATTCACTGAATTGAGCCAACAAACATGTTCTTTGATTTACCTCCTTTAGATGATAGATATCACCATATGTCTTAATACCTTCTGCAACTAGTTTTTTGGACCCTGCCTTCTTAATTTCACAGCCTTTGGCATGAAAGGTGAGATTACAACCCTTGTTGCACATCTGAATGACACTGAGAAGATTGTGTTTTAGCCCTTTGACATAGAGGACATCCTCAATCCTATTCTTCCCATCAATAGTTATAGCATATTTTCCACAGATTTGTGCTGACTCATCACCACCAAACTTGACAGCACCACCATCCCACTTCTCAATGTTGATAAAGTTCTCCTTGTCACCAGTCATATGATTTAAGAAACCACTGTCAATCACCCAAGCCTTGGCTTCTTCTCTTGCATGAAAGGTAGTCCATACAACCATTGATCTTTCATTGTTTTGGTCTATTTGCAAGGCATCAATTTTCTCACATTTTCCAACATCATCCTTTTTGTCACCAATACTCAAGGTCATGAAAAGTGTTTCATCATTTGAATCATCATGATCCTCATCTTCTAAAGAATAACTACTCTCTATGGAATATAGACTTCTCTTGAACTTGTCTCTCTTGTTACTACGCCTTAATTCTTTAAAAGGACTTTTAGAAGCAAAGTGACAAACCTTTCCACAATTGAAACATTAGAAAGGTAACTTATCTTTGTATTTTCCAGTGCCTTTCTTCAATCTTCTCACAAAATTTGCTTCAACTTCATTAGAGCTCTCATCTTCATCAATAACTTCTTCCTTTGTCTTCATATTGGCTTCTTTCTTTGGAACATCATTGCCAAACTCTCTCATTTCAAAGGCAGTAAGGGAACCAAACAATTTGTCTACATTATATGCATCCAAGTCTGCATTCTCCTCAATAGCAGATACTTTATGACTATAAGATTTGAGAAGAGATCTCAAAACCTTCTTCACAATCTCATCTTATTTCACTTCTCCACCAAGACCTGTAATGCCATTGACCACTTCATTCACTCGAAGCATATATCCAACAATGTCTTCATGCTCTAACATTTTGAGGTTCTCAAATCTTCTCTTGAAGATTTTCATATTTGTTTGCTTTACTTTCTTATCTCCTTCATAAATGATTTCAAGTTTAACCCAAACTTCTTTAGCAGAACTGCAACTCATTACCTTTGATAGTTTTGAATCAGCTAACCCACTCATGATAACAAACTTTGCCTTGGCATTGTTATCATACTTTTTAACTTCATCTGCATCTATAGGAATAGTAGCAGGAACTTTGTAACCAGTCTTGACAGAGTCCCAAACACCACACCCTAGAGAATTGATATAGGATTCCATCCTTAGTTTCCAAAAACCATAATGTGTTCCATCAAACCTAGGTATCTTGCTGGATCCATTAAGTGCCATCTTGGACCTTCCTAAAGCGGTTAAGCTTCCTTTAGAGGAACTTGGCTCTAATACCAATTGTTGAACACACCAGGATACTATGAGGGGGGGTGAATCAATATCTAAACAAACATCAACTTCTCTGGAGCAGATTAAAACTTAAGCATTGCAACATTAACATGAACATGAAAGATTAACACAATGCACATAAACACATAACACCAAATATATGTGGAAAACCCTAGAAGGGAAAATCCATGGTGAGGATTAACTCACAATATATGAAGCTCAAAATAACAAGTTTGTTTTAGGGCTACAGCCCAAGAAAGCTACTACTCCCTAAAAAACTTTGATTTAGGGTTACTCCCAAAGAGGCTACTACTCCCTAAAGACTTTGTTTTAGGGTCACTCCCAAGGAAGCTACTACTCCCTGAATTGAGAACACACTTACAAAAGATTACAGTATGATAGTCCTATTGTCTGAAAACTAACATTGAAACTCACACCTTTGATGATTGCAATTCTGCCTCTTCACACTTCCTTCTAATGATCAGATTAGTTAGGCACAATCTATGCTTGATCAATGCCACATAAACGTCTTCAAGATGAATTAGGACAACATCTACAACTTTTGCTTTTTTTCCTTCAGATGCACATCATAATGCATTCATTTTGTTCCTTGCATGCGAGCCCTATCAATCACTTTACAATCACACCTCACCTAACTCAATTTGATTTACAATTTATACATGATATTACATTGATTACATTGCTTTTTAGCTAGAGACAATATGAAAAATACATTTACAATTTGGCCATCAGCATACAACATGAAATGTGTAGAGTACAAGTCCTAAACAAGACTACATGCTACACTAGCAAAAGACTCATGCCTTGCGGACATCAAAACTTTCTTAACCAAGTCCAAAACATCCTTCACATCTTCAAACACTAAGGAATTATATCCGCACACTTTGCTCATTTGAAAATAGGATAGCCTTAAGCAAAAACATATGAGACTTGAAGCATAATAGACACAACAACTTGAAAACCTTGTGCGATACTAGAAACAAGAAATATCTTCATGAAACTCTTATAAATGAGTCTACATAACTCATACAGCATCTCCAAACACTCCTTTACCTCCACACATCAAAGATTTTATGCTGCACATCTTCAACCATGAACTCAGAGAACAACCAGTCATCCAAAACACATTGCAACATATTGTCATTGAAAAACTAATCTTGTGGACCATAAAGAAACTTAAAACTACAAGAAAGCATGTAATGCACATCCATAAACATATCCACAAAACCACAAAGGAAACCATTCACTTCTACAAGAATGCAGAGCATTCCAACATTCCTTCAACACTGCATCATTCTACTAGAACACATGCCGGTACTCTATCATGCATAACTTTCACAGCGGAGTGACCAATGATATGAAACTTTGGAATTATCACCTTCACTACACCCTAAACATATTTCTAGAACTACATAGCCATAATTGTTAATGCGGAGGAATGTAGAGCAATCTCCTAGATAGTATTCAAAGGTAGTCATCCTATAGCAGAAACTATCACCAACTTCTAGAGGCCAAACCTTCTTTGTATCAACACATGCATTCTAAGGAATAGTGGGAGAGATCATACAATATGCTTCAGGCCACTAGTAACATCTTCCAACATCAGCAACACATCTAATCTTCTTAGTGATTCTAATTCCCATCTTAATATAACTTCATACTCAACTCTGCATTGATCAAGGCATGACATCCAACCATGAACTTCAGTAACCACATTATATTCAACATGACATCCAACCATGAACTATATCTTCTATGCTAGATAGGACATGACATCCAACCATGAACACCATCACACATTCAAGATAGTGTTGACATCACTAACAACCTTGTGATAGTGTTGACATTAATGACAACCTTAAGATCCATATGTGTAACACTTGATTCAAAACAAAAGTATAACTCTGCACCTTGACTATTAAGATATTACAAAGCTTGATGATCAATATAGGTAAAGTTATGGCACCTAGGGATTGTCTACCAACATTATCAAAGCCACGAATGCTAAGCCTATCTGGTTTGATTAAAGATGTGTGATTTTGTGTAGTAAGTTAATGCCACAAACATTAAGAGCTGATCCATTGTCAATCATAATTAGCTTTATTAACTTTTTATCTATTGCGACAAAGATTATAAGTGGGTCATATTTGTATTCAACTTTAATTGATGGTATTTCATGTTGTTGAAATAGAATATCCATTTTTGTCGCATGCATACAATTTAGTAGAGTTGCTACATCATTCGGCTTAACAACAGGTGGTACAATCACCTTTTGTAAAGC
Source organism: Cunninghamia lanceolata (assembly GCA_027924645.1). Classification (NCBI taxonomy): domain Eukaryota; kingdom Viridiplantae; phylum Streptophyta; class Pinopsida; order Cupressales; family Cupressaceae; genus Cunninghamia; species Cunninghamia lanceolata. The sequence continues at coordinate 6,301,386 of BSBN01000564.1, read as the reverse complement.
TTCATGGAGCATTATGTGGTATGTAGGTAATGTTTGTATTAAATCCCAAAGAAGATCTTAGCCGGAGTAGCACGTCAAAGCTATTCAACAAGATCATATTCTTGACCACCTTTATGAGTAAGACAAGGTGGTTGAGGGAGCATAGGTTGAGAAGATGGAAGCGAGACCAACACATGTGGTGCTTGCTTACTTTACTTGTTATTCCAGGTGTTGTATGTGTGAGAAATCACATTGTAATCTGGTTGTTGCGACATATTTTGAACACCTTGATTTCTTTGTGTGATTTGTCTTACATAGTTTAGAATGTAATCCAGGGGTCAAGGTGGTTTTGGATCACCTTGAACTGCAATCATCAGTTTTAAACAAGAAGGTGCATTAGGTGCCCCTTGCACAATGATCTTAGGAATATTACTACACTTTTCTACTATCCCCTTAGTGGGTGGATGAAATCTATTAATGATGATTGAATTAACATTGCTTTTACTTTCTTCATCCACCAATGCTTCATCTTTTGGAGGGAGAGCATTGGAACAAAGGGAAGGTAAAGTGTTGTTTATATCTTTAGGGATTTTCCAAGGGTTTGAACATGCAACCAAAGGGATAGTATTGGAATAAAGAGAGGGCAGGGTGGTGTTAAGGGATGTATCAATGATTTCATCTTCTTGCACCAAGATATCCTCACAAGTGGGAACAACTTTGGGAGAGGAATCATAGGGTGAAATAGGCAAAGCTAGGTCACTATCACATGCATTAGAGACTATGTCTAAGGCATTATCATGAGTTATGGTGTTGATATAAGAAGAAGAACTTTCACAATCATCTCTCTCATGAGTATTCATGGAGATGTATTCATCTAGATTTTCTAATACCGAAGGGTAAGTATTCATGAGAGCTATGAAGTTGTCAAAATTAGATACATAATGAAGGATTTCAAATGAAGAGCATTTAAATATATCTTTATGATACATGGATTGTATATGAGTGAGAACATGAGGATTCATATTAAGGAATTTGTAGAAATTCTCAAAGTTTTTGATATATGCATTTAAAGATACCAAAGAGAAATGAGATGAAGATGCCATAATAGAATATTGTGGAATAACAATGCACAATAAGGTCTTTTCATTTATCAAATATAACCAATATGAGAGACTTTTGTACACCACAACACTAGTTTGAGGAAACTGGGTGTTGGTTCTCAAATCTTCAGATTGCAAAACCCTAAAAGGATGCCAAGCTTTATAATTAGGTTAAGCAATTGATTTGGCCAACTGACGGAATCAACCAAGATGGTTGAAATTCCCTGCACTTTAGGCTCTGCTTCACCTAGGTGGGTATTACCTTTTTATCACCACTAAATGTGAACTTCTCAAAACTAATTGATGATGATTGAGCAGATTATGAATTTCATGCAATTTCTTTTATGATCTATTCCACACTGGCATGAGGTTTGAAATAGATACTATAGTACAAATCTATCTTCTACTCCTACTCCTACTCCTACAATTAGAAATCAAAATACACAATGACTTAATTTGTTTTGGAGCTTGATTTGATCAGTGCCTTATTTGTTGGGCTATGGAGTCTTAATAATTTTTTCTCATCCAATAGCCTTAAACTCTAACTGTTCAGCACTTTTCCTGTTTATGGCTTGCATAAACGTGCAAGTAATTCAACTATGAAAACCATTCTTTCCAATCCAAACTAAATTCTTTAAATCATAGTAGCATGTTCAAAAGAATTTAATCCCTACTTGAGAGTACCCATTAAACATATCACACATAAGCATTTAATATGTAATGACAAATCAATAAGAACTTGCCAAATTGATTCATATGATCAAAATAAAATAATATGGAGACAGTCTCATAATTTATTTTCATCAAAATTGTTAGTGTGAATAGGGTTACTTTGCTATCTAGTTATTTCTTAGCATGTTCTCCGCTTTAGCTCTCTTCACACTAGGTTAAGTTTACTTAGGGAATTTTTCACTTTATCCCACATTGGTTGTGTATTGAGTCTCTTGGGTGGAATATCCTTTATATATCCACCTCTTGCTCTCATATGAGCAATCTCATTTTATTGTATTGCTTTGCATTCTCTTGAGTTGAATACAATTTATTTGGCTCATATGTGATTTCTATTTTGCTTTCTCTCAATCACTTGCATTCTTGGGTAGAAATCTAACATGGTATCAAAGCGGTTGTGAGTTGTGGGTTAGCAATTTTTTTAGAAATTTGAGAGTGTAGAGTTGTTTTTCAAAGCACATGAGTATGCTCTTCTCTTGCATCTTCTGATGATTTGGAGAAACAAAAAAGTGTGGAGAAAACTTTAGTTTCTGGGGGGTTCATATTTTGACTTGCCAGTTGCAAGTTTTTTCGGAGCTTCCTCAAGACTCTTTGAGCTCAAATCTAACAATCGACTTGCATTTTATTTATTTTGATCAATCTTGCAGGTTGCAGCATGCCTTTGTTTGTCTTAAGTAGCTGATTCAGTCTTTGCATGTCAATTTTTGGTTGTTGGGGTTGTTTTTGGTACTAAAAACATTTTTTTTACATTAGAGTCACATCTTCTATAGATCACAAATAAAAATGCCTTTTGGGTTTTGTTCGCAGCATCGAAAAACCATCTGGGTATCTATTATTTTTTTCATGCAGCTTATATATTTTGTAGAAATGACATTAGAAAGCTACAACAGACCCCCTCTCCGTTGGCATTTTAGAAATTGCAGTTCAACTTCCAAAGGCTGTAACTCGGGCTGCCAACCTCTGATTTGTGAGCTTCTTTTTTTTTATTTTGGCTATTTTTTCGTGTTCTACATGCTGGTGCAGATAGTTTTTGATTTCAGTGTACAGATTTTCCAAAAATCTCAGATTCTCACAAGTGACTCTGCGTAGTTCCCATTTTGGGACTTTCAAAAGTGCATAACTTTTGCATATGGCATCGGATCGAGGTGATTCTTTTTTTTTAAAGTGCATGTTTTGTCATGTACTTTGCAGTGGTACTACTAATTTCATTTGGGTTTGTCCTGAAATTGTAATTTCAGTATATGTTCATTTTGTGAGGATTTGTAAAAGAATTGAAGTCAAGTCCACTCAGCATTCTCTTGCTAGCGGCCATTGTAACTGTACTACTTATAAAGTGCCAAATCATTTTTCTCGGGGGGGTTTCTTGATTGAGTAATTCAGGGGGGTCTCTTGGTGTTCCTGCTTTTGTTGGATTTAATCTCTTAATTGGTCTTATGTGTGATTAAATTTAAGGAGTAATCATGGGTATAACAAAGCATCCAACTGTAATTGATTTAAAAAGAGGTAACTATAAGTCTTGGTGAGATGGTATGCTGAAACATTTCAGATGGCTTAATCTTTTGCCCTATCTCTATGAACTTGTTCCTCAACCTCTATCATTTTAGGAAAGCATTGTATGGCATCAAAAGAATGGTTCTAGATCATTTATCAATAAACTGTTGCTTCATAGATTCTAGAGTTGTACCAGTTTGTGAGTTTTCCAGTGTTCCTTGGCATTGGGTCTGTTGTTGCTTTTTCATGATTTTGACCTAAGTGCTTGAGTGACTCTAATATGGTTTCTAGCAAACAGAAGTATCTTTCCTTGCTTGCCAGATTGAGGATTCTAGTATTACTCCACAAGTGTGCTTCCAGTGCTTTTTGTTGCAATAGGTTATCTCATTATGGGGGGTTGTATGATCTCTCTTATCATCCTTTGTGTGGATAGAGATTGATTGGATTTGTGATGGATATTATTGTTGTATTTCATCTCTCTTTTGGGGAGGAGTTTTGTCCCACTGGGTTTTCTCCTTTTCTCCATTTGTAAGAGATTTTATTTGCATTTGTACATGGGTACCCAACATGGCCTAGTAGTCGGGACCCATCTTTTCATTTTGTCTACATTTCCCCCTAAGTTGCACTTAAGGGGGGGTGTTAGTGTGAATGGGTTACTTTTCTATCTAGTTATTTCTTAGCATGTTATCCACTTTAGCTCTTTTCACACTAGGTTAAGTTTACTTAGGGACTTTTTCACTTTATCCCACATTGGTTGTGTATTGAGTCTCTTGGGTCGAATATCCTTTATATATCCACCTCTTGCTCTCATATGAACAATCTTATTCTATTGTATTGCTTTGCATTCTCTTGAGTTGAATACAGTTTGTTTGGCTCATATGTGATTTCTATTTTGCTTTCTCTAAATCACTTGCATTCTTGGGTAGAAATCTAACAAAAATAAATAAACAATTGAAGCCATTTTTAGATCAAATACAGTTTTGTACATTCTCTTCCTGAGTTTTTACCTATACATCATCCTATTCTGTCCTACCCCTTTTCTTTTTTTCTAACCCTCATTACCAGTGTTGGTTTCCTTCTTATAAATAAAATGAAGGAAGCGACAAGCTTTAGATTGTTTACATTCTAGAATGACTATTCAACTACCCACCTATTCACACAAATTTTCTTTGCAATTGAAAATATTCAATTATTTTCCTTTATCCCCATGAAAAAATAATTTTTCCAATATACATTACAACACAATAATCTTTATCCTTCAGCAATTTATACTTATTTTTACCTGTATGCACTTCCAAAATATATCTCTCAAGTAAAAATAATTACGCCATCCTGCAATTTTTGTTTTCTTTAACTCCCCTGTTGGAAATATTTCACCTTTCAGTGAAAACATTTACAAATTACACCATCAATAAAAATTACTTTCCAAAAAATGTCACACTCAATGTGATTTATTTTAATAAATCTTCCTTTCCCGTGAATTCACCGCATAATATATGTAATGTATTTTGTTTCACTTTATTTCTCATATTTTCACTGCAACACCTATCCCGCACACTTTTTCACCAGGAAATAATTTTATAGAAGTATCCACAATACTTATATTCCCACTATATGCTTCCATATTTTTAATATCCCACAACAATGCCGTGTGCATTTTATTTTTCCTTTGCGGGAACGTGGTGCATGCTAAGTTTACTATGTTGTTATATGGAGCCTAATCAGAATTGAAGGTTAAATTTACCCCACTTTTATTGGCGCGGTTTCTCCCCAAATGGAAAAAAAACCCTAATTTTGTAACCGACATAAGGCTTGATAAAAGCCGCTAAGGGTTAGGGTTTCTGTTGATGTATTGTAGCATTTTATAGCAGTATTAAGTTGCAAGGATTGCTGGTTGTAATTGGTTTGATTTACTAGATAATAATTTTGGACTCTTTGTTGGTGGATGTAGCCTGAGTTTAGGTGAACCATGTTAAAACTTGTCTCTCACTGTTATTATTTCTATGTATTTTTTATTCCTCTGTTTAATCTTTATTTGCATTTATTGATATCTTCTGCATGCAATCCCTAACAAGTGGTATCAAAGCCAGGTTGTGTTCAATTATCGTTTGTAGGAAGGTCTCATAGTTGAGTGGGAGTCTCAAGGTTGAGTGGGAGCAATGGCAGAAGAGGGTAAATTGAAGGTAGATAAATTTAATGGGTAGAACTATCAGTTATGGAAGATGCAGATGGAGGATTATCTCTATCAGAAGGATTTATGGAGGCCACTGGAAGGAATAGCCAAGAAACCGGTAAGAATGACTGATGAGGATTAGAATCTTCAAGATAGAAAGGAACTGGGAACCATTCGGTTGTGCTTGGCACCATCAGTGGCATTCAATATAACAGAAGCAAAGACAATAGATGTCTGATTAAATCTTTGGCTAAATTATATGAAAAACCCTTAGCCTCAAATAAGCTATTTCTCATGAAGCGTTTATTTAATTTGAAAATAATTGAATGTGGATCTATGACATATCATTTAAATGAGTTTAATACGATTATCAATAAGTTAACTTCTGTAAAATTAAGTTTTGATGAAAAGGTGAGGGCTCTCTTGATATTATGTTCTTTGCCAGAAAGTTGGAATAACTTGGTAATGGCTGTAAGTAACTCTATCTCTGGTTCAAATACTTTGAAATTTGATGATGTTGTTGGTGTTATCCTTAGTGAGGAAATGCAATGGAAAAGCTCAGGAGGGTCCACATCAGGTAGTGTTTTGAATGTAGAAAGCAAGGCCAAATCAAAGGAGAGAGGAAAAGGTTCTGGAGGTCATGGGAAGTCACAAGAAAAATCAAAGGACAAGAGGTCCCAATCTAGAGGACAGAAGGATTGCTGGTATTGTGGGAAACCAAGTCATCTGAAGAAAGATTGCTAGTCTCAAAAAAATAAAGTAGACAAAAAAGAAGGCAATAAAGAGGCAAATGTGGTAAGTAATAAATTTGAAGATGATGCTTTGATTCTTTCCCTAGATAATGTTGATGATTCATGGGTTTTAGATTCGGGGGCCTCATTTCATGCTACGCCCTATAGAAGTTATTTTCTTAATTATGTCCAAGGGGATTTTGGGTTGGTTTATTTGGGAGATAACAAACCTTGTCAAATTGTTGGAAAGGGAAGAATCAAGATTAAGTTGCAGAATGGGAATCATTGGCTACTACAAGAGGTAAGGCACATTCCAAGGCTGAGTAGGAATTTAATTTTAGCAGGGCAGCTAGCTGATGAAGGTTGCATTGTTACATTTACTAATAAAAATTGGAAGGTTTCAAGAGGTACCTTAATAGTAGAAAAAGGTGTAAAAATAGGCACCTTATATCTATGTATAGGTCATACTGTTCCTTCTACTTTAGCTGTTGCAGAGAAAAAACAAACAGGTTCAGGAATAGTTGCTGCAGGTTTTGAGACAACACTGTGGCATAATAGACTTGGGCATATGAGTGAAAAATGTATGAAGGTACTTCATTCTAAGAAAGTTTTACTAGGTCTAAAATGTATTAATATAGATTTATGTGAAAGTTGTGTGTATGGCAAACAAAAGAGAGTCAGTTTTCTCAAGGATGGGAAGCAAAAGAAAGATGAAAAGTTGGAGCTTGTGCATACAAATGTATGGGGACCAACTCAGGTATCTTCTCTCGGTGGTTCTCCGTATTACATTACATTCATAGATGATGCAACTAGGAAGGTTTGGATTTATTTCCTTAGGCAAAAATCTGGTGTATTTGAAACATTTAAGAAGTGGAGAAGCTTGGTTGAGAATTAGACAAGTAAAAGATTAAAATGTCTTAGATCTGATAATAGTGGTGAGTATTACAGCAAAGAATTTAAGGATTATTGTTCTTTTAATGGAATTTATATGTAGAAAATGGTTCTAGGGACTCCACAAGAAAATGGAGTGGCTGAATGCATGAATAGGACAATAATGGAGTGTGCAAGGACCATGAGATTGCATGTTGGGTTGCTTTTAAACATATGGCCAAAGGCTATCAATACTATTGTATATTTAATTAATAGAGGTCCCTCAGTTCCTTTGGGCTATGGTATTCCAGAGGAAGCATGGATAGGTAAGAAGATGATTTATTCTTTTCTCAAAACCTTCAGATGTAAAGCATTTGCACATGTAGATTCTAAAAATAGAATCAAGTTGGATGTAAAATTTAAAAAATATATCTTCATTGGATATGGCATTGATGAATTTGGTTATAGGATTTGGGATGCTAAAAATCTAAAAATTGTCAGAAGTAGGGATGTTGTATTCAATGAGAAGGTGTTGTACAAAGATCAGTTGCAACAGCATGAGAAGAAAGAAAAGGATTATGTGGTGCTAGATGATACTCCAGATAATGATGTTCTAGTGGTTCCACATGCTCTACAACAACAACAAGAAATACCACAAACTCTAGTGAATGTTAGATGGTCAACAAGGCTAAGTAGACCTCCTGAAAGGTTTTCTCCCTCTTTGTATTCTATTTTGTTAACAGATGCTGGTGAACCAGATGGGTATGATGAAGCTATGCAGGTGGATATAAAGGTTCAGTGAGAGCTTGCAATGAAAGAAGAAATGGATTCCTTTCTGAAAAATCAGACTTGGGAATTATGTAAGTTGCCTGTAGATAAAAAAGATTTACCAAACAAATGGGTTTATAGGCTAAAAGAGGAAGATGGAAGTAAGAAAAGATTTAAAGCTAGGTTTAGTTGTAAAAGGATTTGCACAGAAAAAAAGTTTGATTTTAATGAGTTTTTTCTCCGGTTGTTAAGATGACTTCTATTCGTACTGTTTTAAGTATTGTGGCTACTGAAGATTTGTATTTGGAATAGCTAGATGTGAAAACTACCTTTCTCCATGGTGATTTAGAGGAGGAGATATATATGGAACAACCATAGAGATTTGAGGTCAAAGGTAAGGAGAAACAGGTGTGCAGATTGAAGAAGAGTTTATATGGCCTGAAACAAGCACCTCGACAATGGTATTTAAAATTTGATAGTTTTATGGCTAAGTAAGGCTACAACCAGTGTAATTTTGACCAATGTGTTTATTTTAAGAGGTTGGATAATGCCAATTACATTATTTTATGTTTATATGGATAATGCCAGATGATGATGTTCACATGCCCTACACATTCTAGCAGTGCTACCTAATAGGTTGGGGGGACCATATTATTGATATGTATCTACCGTCATGAGTTATGCGGCAGTTTGGGCTACGATAGGATGTTCCGTAACCGATGGCAATTTTTGCACGGACCCATCGAGATGCATGTTATTGGCCTCTGGCCATATAGCCCCGGGTTGCCCTAGAGGATTTTTTGGCTTTGGAGCCATTGATGTGGGATTGGCAGAGTGAGGTTAGGGATGTAGGTACCACTCCTGCCTATGAGGTGTGGTGGTAGATGTGTCGGCCTACACAGTTCACAGACCCTACAGAGGAGGTAGTCCCCCCAGAGGAGGTGGCAACATCAGGGGATGAGGAGTCAGAGGAGGATGGGGATGAAGATTCTGATGGAGATGATTTCCTAGAAGAGGGAGAGGAGATTATTGTAGACTATCTTGTGGAGGTTGGAAGAGATGGGGAGGAGAGGGAGATTGGGGGAGATGAGGAGTCGATGGATGTGTTGATAGCAGCACCAACTGGACAGGTTAGGCTTAGGGGAGAGGGGCAGGTAGGTGGGAGCTCGCAATTACCCCAATAGCAGGTGCGACAATGGGTATCTGTGCAGCAAGTTCAGATCAGAGAGGTATCGAGGCAGAGAGCACCTCGACAGTGTGGGGGACGGTCCAGGATAGGTAGGGATGTTCTGCCCCCACCATATGTATCACAACAGGACAACAGGCTTCTAGTCTAGAGGCGGGTACCTCAGCGACAGGTGGAGGTTCGGGGCCTTGAGAGCTTTCATCTCGTCGGCGGCCTCGGAGTGGAGTTGCGAGGCACGGTTGCACTACTAGATAGTATAGATGGACAAGTGGGTGCGCTGCAGGAATAGTTAGCCTAGGCACAGGGTGAGATAGCCATTTTGACGGGAGAGTGGGATGCTGTACTTTTTAGAGCCTGACATGCAGAGGAAATGGTGGCTAGAGGATGGGCAAATTATTATCAGGGTGCCTATCAGGCGGCAGTGCCTAGAAAGCAGTGTGTACTGAGCTACAGTCAGCTCAACAGATCCTAGATGTCTAGGTCACACAGATCTAGATTAGTTTAGTCTGTTCCGCAGCTGATGGGTCCCCCATCACAAGTGCCCTAATAGGTTACACAGGTACAACCTCAGCCGTAGCCACAAGCAGGACCACAACCACGACTAGGATCCCCTACTGAGTCAGGGAGAGGCTCCACTATTCAGGGTTGACAGTTGGACCATTTTGGCCCTTGGAGGCATTGTATCATGACATATATTTTTTGATGTATATATGATCAATTTATATTTTTGTGATGATGATATATGAGATGATGGTTTTTGATGGCCTACATGTTTGTTTGTGATGCTTTTATATGATTATGATGATGCTTATGTTAATGGATGCAGTATGTTTTTATGGGTTATGCATATTATGATGATGTGATGGTTTTATGAGATGCTATGGATGTGTTGTGTTTATCAGATGTATTATGTTGATGTTATGGATGTACCTATTGATCTAATATGATGGATGTAATGATTGTTTACTTATGTTGATATATACATGTTTGTGATTATGGATTATGATGTGGATGTAGAATGCAAATAAATGTTTAGATTAATAAACATTTATTATGGATGTAAAATGTAATACAATGGAAATATATGCTTATCTTAATAAATGCATGTAAATGGAAATATGAATGTGTAACTGGATGGTTATGAAATGCAACTAAATGATTATGAAATGTAACTAAATTATTATGCTATGCAACTAAATGATTATGAAATGTAACTAAATGATTATGCTATGTAACTAAATGATTATGAGGTGTAACTAAATGATTATGGAATGCAACTAAATGATTATGAGGTGCAACTAAATGATTATGCTATGAAACTAAAATGACTATGGAATGCAAACTAAATGATTATGAGGTGTAACTAAATGATTATGCTATGAAACTAAATGATTATGGAATGCAAACTAAATGATTATAAAATACAAATTAAATGATTATGAAATGCAAATTAAATGATTATGAAATGCAAATTAAATGATTATGTGATGATTAAGTCCTAATACACATGATGTTCTTTGTTCAACCCTGGGTGGTGGGGCTTAATGATAGGGGAATAGGTGGGGAGAGGATAAGGGTTTATGGATTGGATAAGGATAGGATTGGTTATGGTTAGATTGGGGAAGGGGGTGGGATGGTTAATGAGGGAGTTGCTAGGTCATGAAACACCATGTCATTGAGGGGGGATTTGGTTTGGTTCAGGATGGATTGGAAATCAGATAGGTTAGTTAGAAGAATGGGGGATGGGGGGTGAATGGGGGGGGGTGGAAAATCTAGGCCCAGATATTATGGTTGAATGGGTGATAGAAAGATGATTTGAGCTAGCAATAGTAGTTGCATAAGTTTAAGTGAAAGCATTTCTTAATTTGTTATAGCAATGTAGGATACAGTTCACAAAGGTATGAGATGACCTAGGTGATGATATATATCCCACGATTGCATGGACTAGATGCACAAACAATAGGTTGATTTCATGCGTGTACAAGGTAGTATAACCTTGCCCAGCTGAGGAAGGAGACTCATAACAATAAGTGCTCATAGTACATATAAGGTATTGATGCCTGTATATGCAAATGAGGCACATCATGCTAGAACGGACCCAGGCTTCAAGATATGAATACTATTCTTAGAGTAATGAAACCACCCCACAAGAACAACGTACAGAAACAATGACCATGTCTACTCCAGGTATTGTCCGCCACTTACCATGATATAATGAGATCAAGGTAGGTTTGGAAATGATCTAGAGCGAGACAAGAAGATAAAAATCAATAATAAAAAAGAACAACAAAAAGATACAAATAGCTATTGTGTGCTCTTGCCAAGATAAATGTTGATAGGATGACATATTCTTGTCGATTGTAGGAATGATATATCCTAGGATGCGAATTGGTTGGATGTTGTTGAATATTTTTTGGAAGATGGGCAAAATTATAGTCAGGCCATATGTTGACTTATAGTTGGTATGTTGATTAATGATTTTTGTGTTATGCACCATGTTTCAAGCGTATACCTAGCGTGTCTATCATTTGTTGGGTCTAGCAAGCTCAGTGAATAGGGACCATCCAAACAGGTTGGATGGGTGCATCTTATGTCCCTGAGTACTGGATACTTCCTTCGTATTCTAGACTGCCCACATACCCTATGTCCACAGGATCAAGGTACTTTCAAGATGCAGGTGAGATAAATATGTAGTTCTAGCAAGACTTGATGATGTGGGAAATGGTTTAGGAGGGGTGCGATGCTGAGGGTTGATGGAAATTGATGTGCATGAATTGCAGAGTACCGTTATGGATCGATGTATGGGGTGGGGTGATTGGCAGCGAATTGTTAACAAAATCTAAAAGAAATCCGTGATGAGTGTGGATGTTGATGTTGGGGATGGATGATTGGCAGCGAATCATTAACAGAATCTAAAAGAAATCCGTGGATGCTGATGTTGGGGATGGGTGATTGGCAGCGAATGGGTGGATTCAGGTTTGGATTTTCTTTTATCAATTTGGTTCCAAAAGGTGCTTATTCAGGTACTGTATCTTTCTTAGGTATTTATATAATCAATCTATTTTGGGGGATGGATTTTTTGAATTTTCTAATGTTTTTGGATTTTTTGATTTTCTATTGTTTGTGGATTTTGTGATTTTCTATTGTTTTTGGATTTTGTAATTTTCTATTGTTTTTGGATTGTGTGATTTTCTATTATTTTTAGATTTTGTGATTTTAGTTGTACAAAGGAATCTTACAAGGATCTTTATACCAGGATGATAGCCTTGGGTGGGGAGATGCAGGGTGGGTGACTGATGTTTTCAAATTCCAAGCCATGGAAGGTGATTTTGGCATGGAGTGTTTGTGATGGAATGAGAACTTATGAGATGGTAGGACTGGCCACTACACATGGCACCTGGAACAGGTTTTCACCATGGTACCAATCCAAGGCATCACCAAAGTGATTTTCACCATTGGAAGTCTTTATTACACTCAGGTTTTTTCTTGATATTTTATTTTTTGATTTTTTGATTTTTTGCTTGGGATACTCGATGGGTTATGCATAGAATTTCTTCAAATGCAGAATGTTCATAGGTTCATCCAGAGGCTACCCCTCAGGTGTTGCAAGTTGGTAGGCTCCTGATCTGTAGCTGGTTGTGATGACATAAGGCCCTAGACAATTGGGTTCAAATTTTCCTTTCTTAGGCACTCCTACAAGTTTTTCTGGTTTTCCATAAGGACAAGGTCGCCTACTTCAAATTTTTAGTTCTTTATTTTCTTGTGATAGCTTCTTCTGAGGTGATTTTGGTAGGCCTACAGATGGTTCAATGCATCTAGACATTTATCATCCAGTAATTCTAGGTCATGCAGCCTTGCGACTCAGTATTCCTCATCACTGATCACGTTTTGTAGAGATACCCTTAGGGATGGGAGCTCGACCTCAATAGGTAAAATGGATTTGGATCTAAATACAAGGGAATATGGAGTGGCTCCTGTGGGGGTATGGATGCTTATACGATAGGCCCATAGGGCGGGATTGAGCTGGAGGTACTAGTCATGGCTGGCTTCATTAACCGTCTTCTTTAGAATACGGAGGATGGTTTTATTTGAAGCTTTTGCTTGACCATTTCCTTGAGTGTAATATGGAGTGGAGAAGAGTTGGATTTGGAATTTCTCACACAAAGTGCAGACTTCTTGGTTCTTGAATGGTTTTCCATTATCGGTGATGATGGAATGAGGGATACCATAATGACATATGATATAATGGAGGATGAACTTGGATATCTACATTCTAGTGGTGAAGGTGAGTGGTATTGCTTCCACCCACTTAGTGAAGTATTCGATAGCTGTGATGATGAATTTATGGCCATTGGATGATGGTGGATGGATTTTTCCTACAAGGTTGAGCCCCCATTGTGAAAAAGGCCATGGCGTCGTGATTGGCTTCAATTCTTTTGCTGGTGCGTGAATGAGATCTCCATGTTGTTGACATGGCAAACATTTTTTTACAAACCAGTAGGCGTCTTGTTCCATGGTTGGCCAATAGTATTTGGTCCTCAGGATCTTTTTAGCGAGAGTAGGTCCACTTGAATGTGCCCCACAGATGCCTTCATGTACCTCTTGCAAGGCCACTTTAGCTTCCCTAGAGTCTAAACATCATAAAAGTGTGCCATCAAGACTCGTTTTGTATAGGGTATCTCCTACAATGGTGAAGCGGGAGGCTCAGTGGATGAAAGTTTTTTGTTGTGAGGTGGATAGGTTAGGAGGGATGATGTTATCATGGAGATATAGATAAGTTTCTTGATACCATGGGGATAAGGGACCAATGACTTTACACACTAGCTCTAATTGGGGAATATTATATGCTGGAATAGGGAGCTCTTCTATCAGGAACTCGCACTTCTTGCTATCTTTCTTCATGTCGACTGGGGTTCTAATGGTTGCCATGGAGTATGAAGCTTTGTTGTTTAGTCTTGGGATTTGTTCAAAGTGGATGTCATCAAAATAGTCTTTAAAGTCATCGACCATCTTTTTATAAGGTAGGAGTTTATCATCCTTAGTCTTGTATTCATTCTTTACTTGCTGGATGACTTGTTGGGAGTCGCCATACACCGTTAGCTTCTTGATTTTCCATTTGATTGCCTTTCGGAGACCTGTGATGAGGGCCTCATACTCTGCCACGTTGTTGGTACATGGAAATGTAATTTTGAATGACTTAGAGATGGTGTCACCTTGAGGGGTAACAAACAAGAAGCCTGCCCCTGAGCCTCTTTGTGTATATGACCCATCGAAGTACATTTTCCATGTTTCTATTGCTGGTGCTATTGTCAAGATGGCTTCATCAGGGAACTCTGCCAGTGTAGGATATTCTGCAGGAATGGGTGCTTCAGCCCGCTGATCAGCGATAACCTGTCCTTTGATAGCCTTTCTCTCAGTATATTCAATGTCAAATTCATTGAGGATCATGACCCATTTTGCCATTCTCCCAGTAAGAGAAGCTCTGTTTAGTAGATATTTTAGTGGATCGATCTTGGTGATGAGCTTAGTTTTGTGATTGAGCATGTAGTGTCTTAACTTTTGTGAAGTAAAGACCAGGCTTAGACATGCTCGTTCAATTTGTGTATAGTTTAGCTCATAGGATATCAAGGTGTGGTTGATGTAATATATGGCTCTTTCCTTCCCTTGCTCATTGTACTGTGCTAATAAGGCCCCTATAGCTATTTTCGTTGCTGAGATGTATAATAGGAGGGGCTCTCCTATCTTGGTAGAATTAGAATAGGAGGATTAGCTAGGTATTCTTTCAATTGGTCGAAGGTGACCTGACACTGATTGTTCTTGACAAAAGCTGTATTCTTTCTAAGTAGATGTTGGAAAGGTTGACACTTGTCAGCAAGTTGAGCAATTAACTAGTGAATGGACTGGAGTTTTCCTTGTAGACTTCATAGCTGTTTTAGAGTCTTTAGAGGAGGCATTTCAATGATGGCTTTGACTTTTGTGGAATCCACCTCAATTCCCCTTCTGGAGACTATGTATCCCAAAAGATTTCCAGAGGTGACCCCAAAGACACATTTCTTGGGATTCAGGCAAACATTGTACTGCTCCAGTCAGTTGAAGATCTTTGCTAACACATCTAGATGTTCCCCTCTTGTCTTTAATTTTCCTAGCAAGTCATCCACATAGTCTTCCATGATGTGGTGGAAAAGATCGTGGAAGATGACAGTCATGGCTCGTTGATAAGTGGCTCCAACATTCTTCAAGCTAAAAGGCATCACTACCCAATAGTATGTCCCCCATGGGCATATAAAGGCTATTTTATGTTGATCCTCTTCTACAATCCTAATTTGATTATACCCTGAAAAGCCATCCATTAGTGATAACATCTCATGTCCTGCCGTAAGATCCACCATCATATCAATGTTTGGTAAGGGGAAGTCATCCTTCGGGCATGCCTTGTTAAGGTCTCAAAAATTAGTGCAGCAATGGATTCGACCATTAGGTTTAGCTATTGACACTGGGTTAGAAACCCATTCGGGATAGTCAATTGGTCGAATGAACCCCACATCTAGTAGTTTCTTCAGTTCTGCCTTAACCAAGAGGGCCACTTGTGGATTCATTTTTCTCAACTTCTGCTTCACTGGCTTTGCATCAGGCCACACTGCAAGGTGATGGATAACTAAGGCAGGATCTAGTCCTAGCATGTCCACATAGGCCCACGCAAAATTATGGCTTCTTTGTTTAAAGAAAGCTAAGAAGTTCTCCTACTCTGTTGCATTGAGAGATTCTGCCCTGAAGGTGATTTTTCGTTCTTCTTCTGTCCCTAAATTTATTTCTTGAGCTGGTTTTACAAGGACAGGTGATCTGTTAGGATATATCCTTTCTATCTCGAGAAGGCCCATGCTTCCATCTCCTACTGCCTCATTTAGGTTTTCACTAGGAGATACGTTCTTTATTTTTACCTTTTTAGGATTTGACACTGCCGTAGAGTGATTTTCACCATCAGATCCATGTTTAATTTTTATATTTTTGTGACTGGAAGTAGGGGTTGCCTCCCTGAAATAGGCAGCTGTATCAAGTTCCATAATGTGTCCAGCTTTATGATCCCCCAAGGGGAAGTGATCTCTAACCCCCATCATTTCAACAATTGCTTCATCATTTTGTGCTACGTCAAAGACGGGAGGTCCTTGTTGGTCCCAGTCTATGAGGTTTGAATATACAAGGGGTAGGTCACTAGATGAGGATGTTAGTATAGTAACTGTGTATATGGTGTATATGGATGATTTGAAGAATTTGACAAAGTCACTAAAAGAATCTTGATGGCCCACTTCATGGACATTATCGACTTCCGGGGAAACCGTAGTGACCTCAGCTAGGATACATTCGCCAGTAGTTAGGATACATTGTCATTGACCATACCCTAACCCTTGAGTGTAAGGATTTCTTATCACTTGGACTGGTTCTATAATTCCTTGTTCATGAAGGCCAATGCCGCCTTATCCTTTATAACCCATGTTTTTGACGATCTCTGACCCTTTGCCATAGATCTTTGTTGGTATGGTGGGGGCTTCTTTCTCTATTTCTTCATCTTTATATAGCCATGACGATATGTCTTTGAGCACATCTTGATTAAGGAGGTGTTTCATCTCAAAGGTAGGTGATTGTTTACATTTGATGACAACTGTATTGGCTTCTCCTTCTTTTGGGACACCAAATGTTTTAGGGTTAGGTAATGTGCCTACACAAAAGGTACCATGTAGGTCGTATTCCCCACATCCCATGTTACTAAGCTTGATCTTGACCTCGGGCGGTGGATGCGTTTGGAATGAAGTGGTAGCAATGTTGGCAGGGTTGGCTTTTGTGATAGCTTTGTTATAGGGACAGAAAGTATGATCATGTCCTTCCAAGAAACTATAGTATTGGAAGGGGTGGGGGTTGGCATAGATATTTACTTCCATGCCATTGTGGGGGAATTTCAGGCATTGGGGGAATGTAGAGGGGATGAATTGCATGGCATGGATCCATGGTTGGTTGAGAAGAATGTTGTAAGGGAGATCAAGATCAAGGACCTGACATTTTGTTTCTATTATCTTTTGTCCTACTTGGATAGGAAGCTTGATAGTACCCTCAAACAGTCATTCAATGTCATCATATCCTTTAACTGTCATGCATTCACTGGTGTCTACAACAACATCTGAGTATCCCAAGTGTTTTAGAAATTTTAGAGTGCATAGGTTTAGACTGGAGACACCATCTATTAAGACTCTCTTGATGATATGCTTTTGGATGCAGACTTCGATGTGCAAGGTGTCATTATGTAGGTTCTCGAAAGCGAGAAGATCCTTTTCTGAGAAGGTGAGATGATGAGGCGAGGCAATACGGCCCACCATGGCTTGGAATTGATTCATATTTAGGTCGGCAGGAGCTTGGGCTTTCAAGAGTGCCTTATCAAGGATTTCTTTATGGAGAGGTGATGTGCGAAGTAGCTCGAGTATGGAGATTTGCGTAGGGGTCTTTCCTAGATGTTCTAGGAGGTTGTACTTATTGGAAGGTGATGGGCGAGCATCTGAACGGGTTGGGTATGGAGTCTGACGTGGATGGAGACATTTGATCAGTGGTAGGAGCTATGCAGATAGATACGTGGCTACAATGATTTGTGACGGTGTAATTGGGTGCTTGAGCCCGAATGGTGATTGTGTTGACATGGTTAGATGACGGTTCTATTCACCCTACAATAGAGTCATAGGATGCGGGAGACAGGGTGATGTTGTAGCTTGGTTAGATGATGAGGCTTTGTTATGATTGGGTAGCGGATCCTTGTAAGCTCCTAGATTAGCATTGGATGATGGTTGGGTGCTTTGCTCAAGATTGACTTTCTTCTGATCTATGAGATCTTGTACGCAATGCTTCAATTTCATGCAATCATCCATCTTATGGCCCATGATGTGGTGGTAGTCACAATAATCATTTACATTGTACCACACAGCTTTGAGCTCACTTTCTTGGTGGGGCTTAATAGGTGGGAGAGTTATCAAACCTTTCTTTAGACATCTATCAAGGATATCCTTGATTGGTTCCCCTAGTGGTGTGAATTGTCTTCGAGGTTTGCTTTGTTTAGGTTGACCCTTTGGAATATTTACATTAGTGGCATATGTACTTGAGGGTGTTTGATTTTGTACATGTTGGATGGCCTTTACATCAGTGATGCCATCATTCAGGGTGTATTTGTTTTTCCCCAAAAGCGTGATTTTTTGTTTGACTGTGGGTTGTTGTTGCTTGCATTTGGGACGTTTACGTTGACTTTGTTGTTGTTGTTGTTGGGCTTGTTGTCATACAATTTGATCGAGCCTTTGGCGATAAGGGCCCTTTCTATGGTAGTACCTTTGTCAATGACTTCTTCAAAGGTAGATACATAAAGGATTTGTAGATGAAACCTTATTTCTTGATTTAGGTTAGCCACGAACATGGTGACTAATTGTTTCTCAAGGATTGGCCAAGGGAGTTTGCTTGCTAAGCCCCTCCACCTCTGTAAGAAAGAAGCGAAGGATTCTTCGCTCTTTTGTTTTGTATTGCAGAGGTCTATCATGGATACTTCATGCTCAAAGTTATAGGAGAAATGATTGACAAATTTTTTCGTGAGCTCAGGAAAAGACCTAATTCCCAAGGGAAGATGTGCAAACCACTCAGCAGCTTGACCGCTAAGACTCCTTGGGAAAAGTATCATTAGATATGTATCGTTATTTGAGACTTCTAGGCAAGCAAGGTAGAACTCCCTAAGATGATCCCTAGGGTCTCCCTTTCCCTTGTATTTGTAGAACTTGGGCGTTTCAAAATTTTTGGGAAAAGGGGGCATGTATAGGGTTTGATCAAATGGATAGGGACAAATATCCTCAAAAGAATAGTATTTGTGCTTGCCCCCAATTTGCATGTTGTCTACTTTTTGGATCAAACCTTGTACTACACTTGTTAGGTCTGGGTTGGGTGGTGGTTGTGTTGTGTAGGTTTGTTGATTGATTAGATGTTGGTTTGTTTGAATTTGGTGAATAAGGCTTTGATTTTGTGGGGTCATGTGTTGATATTGTGGGGTGGTGTTTTGGTTCTATTGCGCAAGGTATTATTGGTAAGTGTGGATTTGTTGGAGAATATGACGAGGTATTTGAGGATTGGGATTATATTGTGTTGATAACATTGTGGGATTTTGTAGGTATGTGAGATTATACAGATTGACGTTGGATGGGTTGATGTTGGATGAATGGACATGAGCTATATTAATGTTGGATGGGTTGATTATATTGTGAGGTGGTTGTGAAAAGAATTGTCTTATGTAGGCTATGGTTTGAGGGTTGAGTGGAGGCACACTTGTGGAAGCACTTGCATGCATGGGGTTCCCTTGGATGCCCAAGGTGATTTGTGGAAGGGGAGAGTTTATGTTAGTTATGGTAGTGGATGTGATGACGGGCTGGGAGATGGTAGGATTGGAGACATTTGTGGGAATCGTAGATGTGGTAACATTAGAGTTTGTGGGGGTAGTAGATACGGTGGGAGTTAAAGTTTGAGAGATGATAGGTTGGGTATTTGATGTGGATGGTTGAGAGGATGGCATAGGATTGTTGTTAGATGTGGATGGTTGGGAGGATGTTGTGTTATGGGGTGTTTGGGCACCAATTTTGAGGAGATAATCAAGATATCTATTTGGATTTGACCTTAGGACTCTATCAAGCATGTTCATGTTGTCAGAATCTTGTGTAAAGTTCAAGAAGTCTTGATCATCTTGGCTAATGGTGGTGATGTCTTGGATGGGTGGTTGTAGTGGTTGTGGTTACAAGAAATGGAAGGGATTTTCATTGGGATTACATGTCAGGATTTGAAGGACCGAAGGTATGTTGTATGTTTGTTGGTTGATTGGTAGGTTGTTGTCATTGGTGTTAGGCATCCCTATGCCCATATGTTGTCCAAAGTTTTCCATTGCTTGATTCTTCTTGTGTTGTGATCTAGTTATGGGCATGCAAGTGTATGGATCTTGAATTTGGGGTGGATAAAAGGTGGAGACCTTAAAGAAATTTGGATTGATTTGTTGGACCCAAAGAGGATGTGGTGATGGAAAGGAATATAGACTTAGATGTAAGAGAGTATACTCCCTAAATCTAAGGATGAAAGGAAATTGTAGTGTGATAAAGGATAGATTTTCACTTCCAAGAGATGAGTCTCAAAAAGTGTCAACCTAAGGATGATAAGAGTGGATGATATTGATTTTTACAAAACATTTGGACCAAAGTGATGGAAGGTGGATGGGGTTTGCTTGAGGATGATTTGATGGGAGGGATTTTGACGTTAATTTGGAGGATGAAACCTTAGATGAACTAGATGTTTGCTATGAGATATTGGGATGATGTTTTTGAAAGGGATTTCAAAGGTCAACAAATGAGCTTAAGTAAGATCTAGCTCTGTGTTACACAAATGGATGTTTCTCTTTGTTCAGGGTAGACTTATGACCTTACACAAAGAGGGATGATTATTCTACTTGAAAGGTTGACTAATGACTTTTCAAGCAAAATATGATGTAAAGGATGAAATCTAGATCTAGCTTTAGCTCAAGGATTGATGAGGTTTGGATGTTGGTTGATGGTTTTGGATGGATGTTTGGATTTAGAAGCGAAAAAATTTTGGGAATGATTTCTTGTAACAAGGATGTTTGTTTGGTCCAAAAGGTATGCAAAGATCAATGAGGATGAGCGGATATGGAATTGAGTGGATTATGGTATAGCAAGGGGTCCGATAATGATAATGATTAATTCTCTAAGGTCAAAATGAAGGTATGATTAGAAATTTTAGAACAAAATGGATGGGGTATTGATAGATTTTTGGGAAGGTGATTATGGATTATGGCTAAGAAGGTGCTAAAGATCACAATGCAATTCTTCCCAGTTTTAGGTAGGTCATTCTACAAATAGTGCCAAACCACAAGTGAAATGGCACCAAAAACAAATAGAGATAGCACTAAAATAGGTCAATGTTGGTCGAGGCTCTGAAAAAGATAGATTTTGATGACAAATTTGGATTCGTATGGGTATGAAATTTCATCAAATGATTTTTGTTGTTTCTTGGCAAGTTTCTTTGAAAACACTTCAAGCATAATAGCACACAATAACCAAGATTTTGTTTGTGAAAAGATGTAAGATGTTTAATCAAGAACTTTGTACAACCTAAGGCGAGGATGGGACAATATCTGTTGAATCCCCTAGCTGCGCCTATTCAAAGCAGGTAGCTCCAGGATCTTGGTAGCATCGGCTCCCCCTTACAGTGCACTCACTTCTCATACATACCAAGATCTGGGTTTCCCAAGGCTCATTCCCCCACCAAACCTTAGGATTGTCCCTACTACCTCAGCTAAGAACCGTATGAATTGGGGCCGCTTCAAAGGTTACCCTTCTATGTCAACAAATAGAAGGATTTGGGCTCACAAAAAAAGGTTCATAGTAAGTGCATTCGTTCAGGTGGCCATATGTACGACAGTACTACTCTCCATTATGGAGTCTCCCAGCCTTCAAGGGTTACGCCTTAGAGGGTTTTTGGGGAGGTTGGTTGTCGGTATGACACATCAACACCTATTGCTTGTGACTTTTGTCACAAACACATTTTATATAGTGGCTCGAAAGAGCTTGGCTTTAGCTTGTTTCCTCTTGGGTCATTCCCACCTTTCAAAGCAGAGTGGCAGGCCCTTTAAAGATTTAACAAAAGCAACACAAGTGCAAAAATACTTTTGATCCCCAAGTTCATACAAGGATGCGAGAGGAGAGCATACGTATGTTTTGTGTTTGGGTTACACTAAACAAGGTTCATTTTTTAGCTCTTTGATTATGTTGGGGGTGATTCATGCAAGTGTTGTGAGAAGCTTTTGATTCCCAAGATCACCAATGGTGTGAGGGAAGAGCATACTCTTTCACCACACAAACACTATCACAAAACACTTCACACAATTGATTGTTTTCTTGCTTAGATGAGTGAAAAATGCAAATTTGTTGTTCTTTTTAAACCAATGAATTATGATGCACGTTTGTTGTTCTTTTTAAGCCCAAAATTGAAATGTTTTGTTGGCAAGCACTTGTTGATTTTAGAGCACCAAAATCAAATGTTTTTCTATACTAAGGCACACAAAGATTCTTTTTATGAGCACCAATGAAAATGTTTGTTTGTTGTTTGTTTGATAAAGCAATGATCAATTTTAGTGCACCAATTGAGATTTTATTTACACTAACATGTAAGGGTTCCTTTTAAGCACCAATTGAAATGTTTGTTTGTCTAATAAAAAAAACCTTGCAAAAAAAAACTGGTTAGTGGTCTCAAAATAATGATCTTGGACAGACGGTGATGACCTACAAACAACAATAAATCCTTGCACAGAAACTGAGGTTAACCTATGCAAATAGTACTAAAACATATACCAAATGGTACTGCTGTCGACTGCAAATGGCGTTGTTGACAGAACCTGAGACAGAACTTGACGGCCCTAGAATATAGCGTTACGAATACATACAGATAGCGCTTAAATACAAGATAGTACTGAATACAAAAAAGGTGCTACGGGATGATACAAAATGAACTAACACTTAGGATTGCGCTATTACAGACTACTAATAGTGCCAAAACAACAAATAGCACTAAAATGAGGAAACAATTGCATTGCTGTGCAGGGGTCAAACACTCTGATTGTTAGTAGGTTAATAGCGTTGTTCTAGGTGTCAAAAGTGCTGATACGAGTTTGACCTGGTCAGACCTGCAAAATGAAAGTTTTCTTAACCAAGCATGGAGTTAGACTGCAAAAAAGGGGTCTAGTTAGTCTTGTTAGGTATCCAAAAGACAATGTATAGCAATAAAATAGTCTAATGAGTGAAAACCAAAACAAGATAAAAACAAGAGCGCATGTTTGATTCTTAAGAAAATTTTGCCATAGTTTCCCCTTGTCTCTGTGTAGAAACCTTCAAAACTGAGAGCTATAGATGCTAAAAACACCAAGAAACAAGAAAAAGAAACAAAGATTTTAGACTAAGGCGAGTTTGATTTGTCGTGCAAAAATAGTGCTACTACAGCCACAAATAGTGCCAATGTAGAGATAAAATGGTGTCGTTGCATAGGAAGATAGCGCCAATACCTACAAGTACGTCTAAAAAGCAACAAAAACTCACACAAAATGGCTAGATAGAGACCTTGTGGGTCCCACCGGGCATGCCAATGTGATTAGGAAATCCAAATCGAGGTAAAAATATAAACCAAATGCATGCAAAAAAAGAGATTATACCTTGATATGAACACTCAATCCAATAAGGGTGAAAGAGCTTGCACCTAAATGCTCCAAGATGTACCCTAGATACTCAAAGGAGATGTGAAATTCTCTCAAGCTTACAAATGCAACTCGAGAAATTACTTAGCTCAAAGGATATTTTGGCATGATAACATTACTTAGAAATTGGATGATGAAATGGCTTGGAGGATGTTATATTTATAGGCATTTTGGAGAGATTTTGATCCAATGGTTGAGATTGATTTGAGAGATCAATGGTGGAAGATGAGGATGATGTGGAGGGCCTAGATTTCATCTTAGAAAATGGAGGGCTAGGAATAAAGATGAATTTTTAATTCATCTTGGGAAGAGGGGTTCATAAATGAGGTGGAGTGTAGTGGATTATTTGTGAATTAAAAATTCACATGGGGAAGGGTAAAATGAATTTAAAATTCATTTGGAGAAGAGTGGATATTAATGAGGTATGACATGTGTAAGGGGTGTAAGAGACATTTAATGGAGATTATGACAAATGTGTATAAAAAATTGATTTATATGAGATATATTTCAATTTAATTATTTGTGGGTTATGGGAAAGGGTGTTAATCAAGGTTTGACCATTTTAATTAGGGTGATTAGCCTAATTAATATGGCTGAAGAAAAATAGGGAATAGGTTAATGAGATGTTTAGATTAATTAAATAAGGTTTTATTTAATTAATCCTAGGTCTAGGGCCATGTAGGATAGGCTAGTTAGTTAAATAATAGGCATTTAATTAACTAGGGTAGGGATAGGTTGATTAATAGGCTGAAGTAATTAGTTAAGCATGATTTAACTAATTAATTGGGTTTAGTGAAAAAAGGGAAATTAACCAAATAAATATTGCATATTTATTTAATTAATTGGCTAAGGTTAAACTGTTGCATTAATAAAATTAATCCAATTGTTGGAAATAGAATGATGGAACATTAGGTCATGAGAGGGTAATTAATTAAATAAAAATTTAATTAATTTTTTAGGAAGGAAATAGGTAAGTTTAGCTAGGTCAGGAGTCAATTTGATGATGAAGACATTTTTAGGTGTCTACACAGGTATAGCCTGCCAGATTTCCATTGTGTATTTGCTTTATTCAATACTGACAATGAGCCTAGATCCTACAGGGAAGCTATTCATGTAGATGATAGTGAGTCTTGGCAGTTAGCCACGTAGGAGGAGATGATGGCTTTAGACTCTTGCAACACTTGGGATCTTGTTCATTTGCCCAAAGGAAGAAAGGCCATAGGTTGCAAGTGGGTTTTCAAGAAGAAGTTTGGAGCACACGGGTCATTGGAGAAGTACAAGGCTAGACTCGTAGCTAAGGGCTACTCCCAAAGAGGGGGAGTTGATTTCAATGAAATATTCTCTCCTGTTGCTAAGTTAACTTCTATTAGATTTCTTTTATACATTGCTACAAATTTTGAATGGGAAATAGAGCAAATGGATGTTAAGACTATATTTTTGCATGGAGATCTTGAGGAAGAAATTTACATGCAACAACCTATAGGTTTTGAGGTAAAAGGGAAATAACATTGGGTTTGCAGATTAAAGAGGTCTCTTTATAGTTTGAAACAGTCCCCCAGAATGTGTATTGGGTGAATATTTTGTTATTAACTAACTGATGACAAAATGGTTATATCAACAATAGTATGATGAGATAATTCTCTCCTCTAAAAAAGGGGAGGCTCCCTTCTTATTGCTAACTATAATGGACCAGTATTAACTAATCTTATTTACACTAAAACTATCCATGGGGTGTTTCCATATCATCTAGTTCTCTTATTTTAGAATAGATGTTCTCTTATATACTTACAATAACAATCACATGATGCTTACAATATGCAATGAACCGCAAACTACTAATTGGAGAAATAATAACCAATATCCAATTTAGTTAAACAAAAGAGTAACTAAAATGATACCAGCATGTGTCAACACCAAGAAACCCACAAAAGCACAAAGCCTTTTGTTGCTTCTTATGCCAATTGAAAATGGAAAAAGTATGGAATATGATGCAACCCAAAGTCTTCACCATATGCCACAACTAGATCAAACAATTGTAGATGATAACTTGCAGCCCAAAGTGTTCAAGTCACCTTTGATCACGAACATAAGACATGAATCTAAAGATGATATTGCAGCTCAAAGACTAAAAATCAGATTTAGAGCACCTTCTAAAATATTTAATTCCACGCCATGATTCAATCACATACACAAGAGAAAGCAATAGAAAAGACTTAAGAACAATTCCAATGCACCACAAGCTTGATTCAAGACAAATATTGATTGCTAACTTGCTTCACTTATATTGATTGAATAATATTTACACTTTTGAACACAAAGTTTCAATATGCTCCTCAATTTGGCAGCATTTCACTTCAATAGCTAAAAGATAATATTTACAAAAGAGCCCACTCTTATTTATAGAGGGAAGCTACGAGAAAAAATAGGAAATATACAACTACTTTGACTTATTCAAGACAGAGTCCATTTTTATTTGGGACTCTATACTTCTCCTACATGTAATTGCATATTACAAAAATACATGTAGGATGTCATTTACAAATTACAAACTACATAATGAAAAACTTGGAAAATAAACTAAGTGTCTGAAGACACATTCTCTTCTTCTTCTTTCTCTTTCTCCATAAAGTCTTCATATCTTTTCAAAGCCACCTGAACTTCAATGTCGTTTGGCCCTGGTGTGTAACTAGAGATAGCTAGAACTCGAGTGATAGAGTCCTCTATGTTGACATGTATTTTTCTGTGCTTGTCCAAAATTGTCAGCAACTTGTCCAAAATTACTTGGAAGTCCACTAAATTATCAATAGAAGCTAATGAGAAAGCTTCTGATTCTATTTCAGTATGAATTAATTTAGTAAATTCCTAAACAACTATGTCCATGGGAAGAATTTTCTGACTATTTGGTGGAGGCACTTCCACTTTAGCATACTTGTTCCCTGAGTGATCAACAAGTTTTTGGCCCTCTTGGTTGTCTTGGACTTTGTTGGGACCAATTGACCAAAGTCAAAGTCATCTGGGGATACGACCTTCTTCTTTCTCTTTGGCTTTTGTGATATTAGCCAAGGAGGAAGGATAGAGGAATCATCTCCTATTTATGTCACCAAGGTTTGTGATGACGGGGTAGGTCCTATGTCTTGTGAAGAAGATGTGATATTAGGTGAAATGATAGTGGTGGTCACAATTGGCAAGGTTTGAGTTAACACTGCAATAGGAATCTCCACACTTGATACTTTAGATGTGGATGCAGATATGAACTTATCAAAGTCCGATTGTGTGAATGTGTCAAGCATAGGTGAGGATACATCAGATAAACTAGGTAAAGAGGAAAGTGAGCCAAACACATTCTCTATGTTGCCATGAGGACTTTCAAACAATGATTCATTAGTGCATGAGGAAGGGGATAAATGAACAGAATGAATTGACATAGTGGGTGTGGAAGAAACAATAGAAATAGTAGGTAAAGATTGTTCACTTGAAGAAATAGGAGTAGGGGTTTGCACTGCAGAGATCATGGGAGGAGAGGAGGGAGGTTCTACCTAAGATGATTCTAATTGAGAAGTGATAAGAGGTTCTTATGACTCCTCAACTGCAACTTCTTCTTCTTCAACATCCACATGGGCAGATGTTCCCTCTTTCTCTTTCCTTTTGCCTTTATCTCCTTTCATCTTGAAAAAAAACTTTAGCTTCTTACTGGTACTAGGAGTATCTTCTTTATTCTTCATTCTCAATTCTTCCCTTTTACTAGAAAGTCCTTGAGCATGCTCTTCTTCTGATCCTGTTTTGAAAAATTTCAACTTTATCCCTTTCTTCTCCAACCAAACATTGGTGTTAGCAAGAACCAATTGGAATCTCTCATGTATTGAAGTAATCTCGTTCTGTGACCATTGAATTGGAGGAAGAGGAGTGTCATCAATTTTATTTCCTACATATGCAGAACCCACTATATCACCTTCTTCTTGCATGTCCTCAAGAATATCAGCAAGCTCAAAGTTTCTGATCTGTTCAAAGGTAAGCTAATTGAAGTCTAGCTTCCTTACCTCTTCATCATTTCTGCATTCAGTCCATATATCTTCAATCTTATGCACATGAGTATAGTTCCCCTAAATCTTGTCCTTCATGCCCCAGTAATCAAAATCATTTCTTTTCTTATACCTTTTCATGGCTACCCACTGCATCTTAGTTTCCATTGCTTTGGCTCTTGGAGTTGTGGATATTGAATACTGACCAATGGTAACTGAGAACTTGAAACCAGCTCTATGAGCTTCTACTTGTTTACTATGCATAATCATTATTTATCTACATAACTCCATTAGTATTAGCTTGTCTCCTAGATATCTTAGCAACATGTATGGTTTCCCATTGAAACAACCAACTTTGATATATGCAAAAGTAGGAAATTGCAAAAATATACAAACAAACCTTTTCACCTACTCCCAAGCTTCATCAAAAACTCTTTTCTTCTTCAAACATACAAATGTAACTATAAAAGAAGGTATCATTGACCCATGTTTGATGCTCTCTTTCAATGTCAGTTGAGCGTAGTATTAATACACTGGAATGTGTCTTCTATCACCTTCTAAAGTTAATCCAGGGAAGTGCCTCATGGAAGTAGTAGCATATACTAAATATGAAGTCATATAAAACTTCAAATAAGTTGACACTTTTGAGAGTTGTTCACAAATTGAGTCACTGATTTGCTTACCCCAAAATATCTTATGATTACCCTTCTTTATGACATATATGTACTGATACATCCATTCTTGAAAAGTATTGGATGTAGAAAGCCCTTTGACTCTACTCAAGAGAGTGATCAGATCACCTACCTTTTCAATGAACTCACTCTAGAATATGTTCTTTCACCACCTTGCATTTGTAGGCCTGAGAGTCTTGAGTGATCGAGTATTAATGATTTTCTTACATTTCTCTGCATTCTTGTCATAATGATCTTGTACTGACTCCATGGTGATATCAGCATAATCATAAATGTTGGGGCACATGAAAATCTTATCAAATAATTCCCCATCCAACTTTATCAGTATTTTTCCATCTATATTATGCTCTTTCTTTCCTTATTAAAATTAGCAGTTGTTACCAACACAAACTCTGGGTTCTGAGCTGACACTAGGAAGGAGGAAACTAAATGGATGCTACTGTCGAGAATAGTTTGCATGTTTGTAGTGATAGGCTATTTGTTCACTCTCTTTAGAAATTCTAACATGTCTATGTGCCTGATCTCTATGTCTTTGTTATTATCCACATTGGACTCCATAGAGGACATCAGGATCACGCCTTGGTATTTGTACTTCATGTTTTTATTCTTGGGAGAATGATTAGCCATTTGACAAGAGACTGCAAAAAATGAGTTTCAAAAACCTTCCAGAGTTAGAAAAATTTCAAGTGTCTAGATTCATGTAGTTGTGGAGGAAATCTACACTTTTACATTTCAAAACAGTGTTTGGTGTAGTTTGAAGAAAATTCTCTAAACTACATGGGAAAATCCATGTTTGGTGTAAAGTCAGAAAAATTCTCCACCTTTACACGAAGGTATAATTTTAGGTGTAGTTTGGAGAAAATTCTCAAAACTACACTTAGGATAGGTCGAAATGAAATAGATGCAAGTTAGATAATTTTCTTTGATTTGCATCTTTCAAGGGTAGGTCGATTTGATGCAAGTCAAATAAAATTCTCTGACTTGCGTGTTTTAGTACAAAAAAGGATATGCACTTCGGAGAAAAATCTTTGAAGTGCATGAGTGGTAGATCTCTTTTGATGCACTTTGGAGAATTTTATCTAAAGTGCATGGGACAACATGCATCATTTGACTTAGCAAGTTTTAGGATAAACATAGGATAGGGTGTTGCGCGAGGAAGTTTTCATGAACAACACCTTATAACAAGGGTGTTGTTTGGGGAAAATTCCCTGCACAACACCTTTGTGTTAAGTGTTTAGGTATCATATATAAGGGTGTTGTTCAGATATTTTTCTCTGAACAACACCTGGTCCAAATGACCAGTGGTGTTGTTTCGAGAAAAATCTTCGAACAACACCATGTTGATGTTTCACAAAGGTGAAACACGTAAAGGTAAGGATTTTAAAAAAGACATCTAATAGTGTGGCTTGGAGATTATTCTTTGAGTTACACCATTTGATAGGTTAGCTTGATCACTCACACAGGGTTAGGAGAAAAATCTTTGTGGCCCTTCAAAGGTTTAGGTGAAATGTACAAAGCACAGTCACTTAGGATTTTGACAAAAAACTTATGAAACCATTACATACAATGCAAAAAAAAGACAACAAAAACTGCAAAGAAAATGACAAGGAATGAAATGAGATTACATACTTGTGATATAAAGTCGATGTAAAAATCCCTGATGAAATCATAGGTGCTTGATGTGATCACACGGCGGTTGGGGCAAAAAGAGAGCACAAAAACAATGAAGAAACAAGTAAAAATCAAAGTTAAAAAATGAAGATTAAAATGGGTTAAAGATATATAAATTGACATTAAACGACATTTAATGCCGAGTGTACAGGGACAGGAGTATAGTTACAGAGAATTTCTTTGTAATTACATATGTAGTTGCGGAAAAACTCTCCGCAATTACATATGAGTTGAAACTTAACAACTATGCAAGTGCACTAAAAAACAGTGACACTGCACCTTAGGAAAAACTGCTAAGTCTAAAAATTTATCTTTTGCAATTTTCCAAAAGTTGAAAAGCAACCCGAATCAAAATGAGTTTTCGAGGGTTAGTCTATGTATGATACCAATCAAAATTTGCCTCAATTTGCATGCTTAGAGAATGTGGGCTACGAAATAGATAAGTTTCATAGGGGTTATCCCATGAATTGAGCATGCAAAATTCGAGGATAATAGCTAGCTCTAACTGGGGAGCTTCCTTCAATCATCCTTTGAAATGATCAAAGGGAGAAGAATCCCAAAACTCTAAGTGCCTCCATCCAACCTTTGGGCTATAGAGTCAGGTGACAAACATAATACAAGAGTACAAAAAATAAAAAGACTAACAATTAACTATACAAAAAATGTACAAACTTATCTGTCACTTCACTAAGTGAACAACTTCAGATGTTGTCTGTTGTGGGGTAGCAGAAAAGGTGTTCCATCTTGACATGCTAGAAGAAAACTATTTTCACCACAAAAATGATGAATCAGAAAAGGGCCTCTCCACAAAGAATCAAATTTTCCATGCATCCCCTTCGACTCTCTTCTCTTGTCCCATAATAGAACCAGATCTCAAATTTGTAAATCTTAAGACTTTGCTTTCTTGTCAAAGAGCTTCTTGACTTGACTTTGGTATTCTGTAATACAATCCACCACCTTTATGCGTTGTTCCTCAAGTTCAGCTAGAAACATAACATGCTTGTTAATAGAACTATCAAAAGTCTCATCCTCAATTACCTTAGCCAACTTTAGAGAAGGAAACTCCAATGTGATAGGTATCTCGGTATTCAAACCATACAGGAGCTGAAATGGTGACATGCTAATTGCCTTCTTCGGAGTGATATGATCTGCCTACAATGCATCATTCTAGGATCCTAATTATGGTAACCAAGTTCTTGTTGCTTGATTCAGCTTGACCATTCCCTTGGGGGTAATAGTTAGAAGAATGAGCAAGAATGATTCCATACTCAAAACAAAATTCTGTTATCTCATGAGATTAGAACATTGTCTACTACTATCTTGTTAGTCACCCCAAACCTTGAGATAATATTTTCTTTGAGGAAGTTGCAAACCACCTCTAAAGTAGCATGTTTTACAAGAATGGCTTCCACCCACTTGGTGAAATAATCAGTAGCTATGACAACATAACTATGTCTTGCACTCAATGGTGGATTCACTACACCAATGAAGTCGATGCAACATTGCTGGAAGGGCTCTTCAATCACCATTGGCTTGAGGGGTAGAGTTGCCAACTTGGGTCTCCCCACAAACTGCTGACACAATTCACACTTACACACCCAGTTGTATGCATCCTAAAAGAGTGTGGGCCAATAGTACCTTGCTCTCAAAATTTTGTGACCTATAACTAGAGCAAAGAAATGTCCTCCACATGCTTAGATGTGAAAAGATACCAACACCTTACCTTCACACAGGTCTATATGCACTAGCTCCAGCAAACTAGTAGAGGATTGCTCTTTGCTTCTAAAAGTAGTCTTTGTCATCTTCCCAAACTGGTATTCTTTGCATATAACATTGGTAGGCTTCACAATCTTGGGCAGATCTCTTACAACTTCAATAGTGCTTATTCTCACTAGATTATTAAAGTTAATGTGACACATTCTTCTATGCCATAGCCAACTTTCATCTGCCTTATCCAACAAACAACAATTTTTAGCACCTTTCAAATGATAGACATTACCATGAGTCTTCTTACCAGCAACAATTAGGGTTCTGAAGTTATTCTTTATCTTACACCCATTGTCCTTGAACACAACATTATACCCTTTGTCACACATTTGTCCAATACTTAAGAGATTATGATTTAAGCATTTGACATAAAGAACATCATCTGTATCATGCTTGCCATCAAAAGTAATAGATCATTTTCCAAATATCTTACGAGCTGCATTATCACCAAACCTAACAAGTCCTCCATCATACTTTTCAAACTTAACAAACTTACTCTTGTCTCTTGTCATGTAGTTTGAACACCAGCTATCAATAATCCATTCATCTTCCTTTTCAGCATGAAATGTAGTCACCTCTCCTGGACTTTCTTCCTTCACACAACTTGCAAGACTAGTAGAAACAAGTTCTTCTCTAAGTGCAATAAACAAGCATTCACTGCTATTGCCATCATCAGAGTTAGATTCATAATCAATTACACCATCATCATCTCTAACATAGTAACTCTTTCTTCCCATCTTTCCTTTACTTTCATTAATTTTCAAGGCTTTGTTAGGACATCTTGAAGCATAATGACCAATTTTACCACAATTGAAGCATTTGAAAGGTAACTTACCTTTGAACTTTCCTGTGCTGCCCATTTTTATTCTTCTTGCAAATTTTGCCTCTATAAAATCTTCATCATCTGACTCCACAACATATTTCTCTAATCTAGCAGTCTTAGTTTCTTCCTTGGCCTTGAAAGCAGTCTCAATTTTCATAGGGCCATCAGTAGTACCAAACTCTCTTATCTCAAAAGCAGTCAGTTTACCAAGCACTTGATCTTTTGAAAGCTTTCCCATATCAAACAACTCTTCAATGGCAGATACCTTGTGACTATAAGATTTGGGAAGAGTTTTGAGTATTTTATCTGTAACATCCTCATCCTTTAATTCTCCACCAAGACCCCTGATACTGCTAGCAACTTCATCAATCTTCTGTAAGTAACTTGTTATGTTCTCATCTTCAACCATTCACATGGTTTCTGTTAGATTTAGGGTAGACAACTGAGAGGGGGGGATGAATTAGTTGTCAAAAACTTTCTTGCAATTTAATCACTTAAATCCTTTTCTTAATTCAGCAGCATAATAATAATTCAAGAGTAGAAACACATTAACACATATGACACCAAGATTTTGACGTGGAAAACCTGGTTAAGGGAAAAAACATAGGGTGACTAACCCAAGATTGTATTCTCTGTTAGAAGAATAGAAAGAACAAAATGGCACATGCCAATTAGGGCTCACTACCCAAGTACACTGCTCACAAGAGGCTCACTGCCTATAAGAGACACATTGTCTATAGAATAATAAGTATCACATACTTGAACTTAAAAATAGCATCTTCACCATGCTTGAGTCAGTTCCATTTAGGCTCAATACTTCTACTTTGCCTTTCACACTGCTCCTCTCTACCACACTCTCATCGCCACACAATACCCTCTTGAAATGACTTTACAATTCCTTATTTATACAATACATCAGCTTAGGAATAACCATCCAAGTCAGCATACATTACAGAGTAAATATATAAATGCAACATGACTATCAGCCACATAGATCTGAGACTTCAAACTTCCTTTAGGAACATGCCATTCACCACAGAACATCTCCAAGATCATTTGCAGGATGTGCAACTCATCCGGTCGGCCAGACTTAGAAAGAACATCATCATCTGGAAGTAATTCTTCAATTTCGAGCTCAAACTTCAATGTGGACCACCAACATGAACTGGACATAATCCAAAGACCTCCACAAGCTTTCCTCAATCATCAAGAACATCCACACTATTTATGCTTTCTGAAATCATTCTCTCCTTCATCTAGAACCTCAAGAACATAGTCTGTCATCACTGTCATATTGGAATAGATGCTTGCAGACCTCCAGATCACTAACCAATTGAGTTGTCACTTCACATTGACTTCCTAAACACTTCACCAAATCTACAGAATAGGATATTGCATTTCTGGATCTCACCGGACCTAACTATATGACTCTGTCACCTCTGAACACCTGCCAGAACTGATTTTACTTAAGTGACCATAACTTCTTCAAATCTTCATGCAGACCTCTGAAATCTTTTCTGGATCATCTTAAGACACATATATACAAACCCTTTGAAGCACATCCTCTGATCTTCATCTTAGCTAGGATCTTTATCTCACTGTCTTCACTGTTCTTCTTTGTTCCTGATTAGGACTAATTTTCTCAATATCCTTAGCACACAGCTCATCCAATCCTTATCATTAATGCAACAGGAGTATGTTGACATCAATGACAACACCGGTTAGGCCTATACTTGTAACAATCTCCCCCTTTGTCATTGATGGCAACATATGATGTGAAAAACTATTTTAATCATGAAAATAAGAACTCCTCTCTATCACAACTCCCCCTATCAGCAACAACCATTCACATGTCTTCTCTTCCTTTGCTGCTCCCCCTTTGATCAGCAACCACTTATTTTTCACATGTCTTCTCTCCCCTTTTGACATCAATGGCAAAGGGCACATACTTGCATTACTTTTAGAATCATACCAGCTACTCGCCCTGAGTGGCAGCTTCCCAAACATCAATCCAGATCACAAGATATGACTGTGAGATCCACTCGACTGATGCACATCAGTGCACCTTAGTTCATAACCGGAGGGGTAGTAACCCCTAACTTCTCCCTGAGATACTCAAAAGAGTCCTTAGGAAGAGGTTTAGTAAAAATATCTGCAATCTGATCCTTAGAAGGCACAAACTCTAATGTGACTTCATTCTTGTTCACTTGTTCTCTCAAAAAGTGAAACTTGATGGATATATGTTTGGTCTTTGAATGCAACACTGGATTCTAAGATATATTTATTGCACTTGAATTATCACAAAAGACTGTGATAGGTTCCTCATACTCCACTCTGATGTCTCTTAGCATTTGCTTCATCCACAAAACTTGAGTGCAACTTCCTATTGCTGCAATATATTCTGCTTCAGCTGTGGACATAGATATTGCCTCTTGTTTCTTGCTTAGCCAAGAAACCAATCTCTTCCCCAAAAAGAATGCTCCACCACTGGTACTCTTCTGATCATCCACATCTCCTGCCCAATTTGCATCTACATATGCATGAAGAGAGAAATCATTATCTCTAGGATACCACAAACCATACTCAACTGTCCCTTTTAGATATCTAAAAATCCTCTTGATTGCCATGACATGAGATTCTCTAGGATCAGCTTGGAATCTAGCAACAAGACCAACAACATTCATAATGTCAGGCCTTAGGAGAGTCATCATCTTTGCTCAATTTACATCCAGTTGCCATGGGAGTACTCATTGGTTTTGAGTCTTCCATCCCAAAATTCTTCAACAATTCTTTCACATATTTGGTCTGAGAAATGAAGATTCCTTTCTTTGTTTGAGTGATTTGTAGACCCAAGAAGAAATTCATTTACCCAAACATGGACATCTCAAATTCACTTTTCATTTGATTTGCAAAGATTTTGCACATACTATCTCTTCCTCCAAAAATGATATCATCAACAAACACTTCAACTATCAAGATATTTTCATGATCAATTTTGAAATACAAATTACTGTCAACAACACCTTTGTTGAAACCAATCTTCAAAAGATGCTTATCTAATCTTTTATACTAGGCTCTTGGGGCTTGCTTCAGTCCATACAGTGCTTTCTTCAACTTGCAGACCATATCACCATGATCAGACAATTGAAATCCATCTGGTTGCTCAACGTATACTTCTTCTTCCAAGTCACCATTCAGGAAGGCAGATTTGACATCCATCTGATATGCCTTGAAGTCCTTGAAGGCAGCAAAAGCAAGAAATAATCTGACTGCTTGAATTCTTGCCACCAAAGCAAAAGTTTCTTCAAAATCAACTCCTAATTGGGAGTAACCCTTATAGACCAATCTGGCTTTGTTTCTGACTACTTCACCATCTTCATTTAGTTTATTCCGGAAGACCCATTTGGTTCCAATCACATTTTTGTTTTTAGGTCTGGGAACAAGATCCCAAGTGTGATTTTTCTCAATTTGCATCAGCTCTTCCTCCATTGCTTTAGTCCAGTTTTCATCATTGCAAGCTTCATTCACTGTCTTAGGTTCAATCTTTGAAATTAGATAATACTCTTCTAAATCTTGAGCAATCCTTCTTTTGTTTTGTACACCTTTGCTTTTATCACATATGATCTAATCTCCAGATTGATTCAGTCTTACATACCTGGGAACTTTGGGAGCTTCTTGCACTTCTGATTCTTGAACAGGTTCATTCAAACTTATCTCTTCTTCCTAATTTACCAGATCAGTTTGAATCTAAATTTCAGAAGGGGCTTGAACTTCTTGAACACAAACGTCA
The DNA here is from genome assembly GCA_027924645.1 of Cunninghamia lanceolata. Taxonomy (NCBI): domain Eukaryota; kingdom Viridiplantae; phylum Streptophyta; class Pinopsida; order Cupressales; family Cupressaceae; genus Cunninghamia; species Cunninghamia lanceolata. The sequence goes on along the minus strand of BSBN01000564.1, from coordinate 6,265,283 downwards.
TTCTGATCATCTTCATCATATTCATAAAACCTTGAGGGTTTTTCATACCTTCATCAACCTTCACATTTGTACTTTCCACAATCTTCCATAATCTCTTGTTATAACACCAGTATGCTCTGCTTTGAGTAGAATAACCCAAGAGTATTCCTTCATCCCTTCTAGCATCAAATTTTCCTCGATCTTCATCTCTTTTAATGTAACATTTTCTACCAAAGACTCTGAAATACCTCATAGTGGGAGTGATGCCAAACCAAAGTTCATACAGAGTCTTACTGGTATTGCTTTTGATTTGTACTCGATTGAGAGTATAGACTGCAGTGCTTACAGCTTCTCTCCAATAGATCTGAGGAACATTTTCTTCCATCATCATGGTTCTAGATGCTTCTTGGATGGTCCGATTCTTTCTCTCCACTACTCCATTCTACTATGGAGTCCTAAGAGAAGACAACTATCTTTTTATTCCATGTTTCTCACAGAATTCTATGAACTCACCAGATGTGAATTCTCCACCTCTGTCAGACCTTAGACATTTTAATTTTAATCCGGTTTCATTCTCTACCATAGCCTTGAATATTTTGAATTTCTCAAGAGTTTCTAATTTCTCTTTCAGAAAAGTAACCCACATCATCCGGGAATGGTCATCAATTAATAACATGAAGTATCTATCACCTTGCACACTCCTGATTCTTGCCGGACCACATAGGTCAATATGAACTAAGTCCAATAATCTGGTAGAGGACTGCTCCTTACTTTTGAATGTGACTCTTCTCTGCTTACCCAACTGACATTCTTTGCACAAGCTAATAGTAGGTTTCACAAGTCTTGGAAGATCTCTTATAGCCTGAGTGTTGCTTATCTTGATGATATTATCAAAATTCACATGACACATTCTCCTATGCCACAACCAACTTTGATCAATTTGAACAAATAAGCAACTTTTACCAGTACCAACCAAGTGGAAGATATTACCTTTAGTTTGAGTACTAGATGCAATCTCTGTTCTGAAACTTTCAAAGAGCTTGCATTTTCCATTATTGAATTAGAGATCATAGCCTTTGTCCACCAATTGTCCAACACTGAAAAGATTGTGCTTCTGACCTTCAACATATAGTACATTACTGGTTTTGTTCTTTCCATCAAAAGAAATAGTTCCTCTTCCTCTGATTCTGCCAGCAGAATTCTCACCAAACTTTACCACTCCTCCTTCATACCTTTCCAAATCTATGAACTTATTTTTGTCACCTGTCATATTGTGAGAGCATCCACTGTCAATGACCCAATCATCCTTTTCTTCAACTTGGGCATCCAAAGCTCTTTCCACAATTTTATGATTGATAGATTCAGAGGGCATTAGATCTTCTTCCTTGATGGCAATAAACACCCAGTCACTTCCAGATTTATTTCTTGTCTCTGATTCATCATCTATTACTCCTTCATTATCATCATCTTCATGAACATAGTAACAATTCTTTTGGAACCTTGATCTGTTATGATTTGGCCTTCAAAATCTTTTTAGACAGCTTGAGGCAAAATGACCAATCTTATTGCAGTTAAAACACTCAAAAGACAATTTTCCCTCATACTTACCGGATCCTCTTGGCAGTCTTTTTGCAATAAGGGCTTCAAGTTGAGCAGCTTCTACTTCATCTACTTCCAGGTCTTTTCTAGCTTTTTCATACCATGATAATTTCCTTGAAGAGTTTTCTCCCGGATCTGATTTTTGTTTTATTTTAACAGATGCACTAGCTTTGAATGCAGATTCAGTCTTGGGGGGGCATCTCCAAACTTAGTCAATTCAAATGCAACCAATTTACCAACCAATTGATCTCTTGTGATATTTGAAATAGATCTAAATTCCTCAATAGTAGCAACCTTGTACTTGTAAGAATAAGGAAGGGATCTAAGAACTTTTCCAACGATCTCATCTTCATCCAAGACTCCACCAAAACATCTAATGCCACAAACAAGCTCATTTACTCTTGGCATAAAAGTAGTGATATTTTCATCTTCTCTCATCTTTAGATTTTTAAATTTTCCTTTCTGACTCTGTAGCTTCGCACATTTAACATACTTGTCTCCCTCATGCAGAAGTTCTAGTTTTTTCCAAATCTCAAAAGTAGTTTGTAGTTCAACAAAATTTGTCAGCTCTAAATCAGATAAGACACTTAGAAGAGCTTCTTTAGTCCGCAGATTGTTTTCAGCATCTCTAATTTCATCTATAGTTCTCGGATCATTTTGTGGAGGAGTATACTTCTTTGAAGCCATAGTCTAATACTGCATTCCCATACATTGCAAGTGACATTCCATGCACCTTTTCCAAAGAGTGAAATTGGTTCCATCAAACCTCAGGCTATCCTTCTTGTAGGACGACATCCTAGAACTCCTCAAGCGGTTAAGCTCTTTTAAAGGAACTTGGCTCTGATACCAATTGTTAGATTTAGGGTAGAAAACTAAGAGGGGAGGTGAATTAGTTGTCGAAAACTTTCTTGCAATTTAATCACTTAAATCTTTTTCTTAATTCAGTAGCATAATAATAATTCAATCATAGAAACATAATGCAATAATTCAAAAGCAGAAACACATTAACACATATGACACCAAGCTTTTGACATGGAAAACCCGGTTAAGGGAAAAACCACAGGGTGACTAACCTAAGATTGTATTCTCTGTTAGAAGAATAGAAAGAACAAAATGGCACATGCCAATTAGGGCTCACTGCCCAAGCACATTTCTCACAAGAGGCTCACTACCTACAAGAGACACACTGTCTACAAAATAATAAGTATCCCATACTTGAACTGAAGAATAGCATCTTCACCATGCTTGAGTCAGTTCCATTTAGGCTCAATACTTTTGCTCTGCCTTTCGCATTGCTCCTCTCTACCACACTCTCATCGCCACACAATACCCTCTTGAAATGACTTTACAATTCCTTATTTATACAATACATCAGCTTAGGAATAACCATCCAAGTCAGCATACATTACAGAGCAAATATATAAATGCAACAAGACTAATTACAAAAAGACTTCACGCGGATCAATACACTGTCAGCCACACAGATCTGAGACTTCAAACTTCCTTTAGGAACACACCATTCACCACAGAACATCTCCAAGATCATCCGCAGGATGTGCAACTCATCTGGTCGGCCAGACTTAGAAAGAACATCATCATCTGGAAGTAATTCTTCAATTTCAAGCTTAATCTTTAATGTGGACCACCAACACGAACTGGACATAATCCAAATACCTCCACAAGCTTTCCTAAATCATCAAGAACATCCACACTACTTATGCTTTCTGAAATCATTCTCTCCTTCATCCGGAACCTCAAGAACATAGTTTGTCATCACTGTCATATTGGAATAGATGCTTACAAACCTCTAGATCACTAACCAATTGAGTTGTCACTTCACATTAACTTCCTAAACACTTCACCAAATCCGCAGAACAGGATATTGCATTTCTGGATCTCACCGGACCTAACTGTATCACTCTGTCACCTCTGAACACCTGCCAGAACCATTTTTACTTAAGTGACCATAACTTCTTTAGATCTTCATGTGGACCTCTGAAATCTTTATTGGATCATCTTAAGACAGATATATACAAACCCTTTGAAGCGTATCCTCTGATCTTCATCTTAGCTAGGAACTTTAGCTCACTGTCTTCACCGTTCTTCTCTATTCCTGATTAGGACTAATTTTATCAATATCCTCAGCACACAGCTCATCCAATCCTTATCATTAATGCAACAGGAGTATGTTGACATCAATGACAATACCAGTTAGGCCTATTCTTGTAATAGTTTCATATGTGGTCTTCAAGTTCTGCAACTTGGCCTTCTTGACAGATGCATCACCTTCATAGAATTTCTTTAACATGTCCCAAATCTCATAGGTAGTTTCCAAATTCACAACTTTTACCATTTCAGAGTTAGACAGGGCATTTAATAGAGCATTCTTAGCTTTGTGATTAGCCTCAAAATCTTTAATCTCTTCTTTAGACTTTGAACCATCTTTAGGTACTGTATACTTATTCTTAACCATTATCCAAACATGATAACCAATAGAAATAATATAACTTTGCATTCATACCTTCCAGTAGGCATAGTCAGATCCATCGACATGAGGAATGTCTTTCTTGTGTGCCATCCTATATCTACCTTAAGTTGTTAGGCTTTCTTCAAAGGAATCTTGCTTTGATACCAATTGTTGAAAGGCACAAGACAACTGAGAGGGGGGGTGAATCAGTTGTATCAAGACTTTAACTTCTTTAAACCATAATCACTTTCACATTCACTTAACCTATCTCTATATTCTGTTATGAACATTAAACATGAATATCAGAATCAAAACATGAACACATCAACACCATACACACATGAACACTAGATTTTTACGTGGAAAACCCTAAATAGGGAAAAACCACGATGAGTGTTTGCTCATAATATAATGTAGTAACAATACTAAATATCAAAGGTGGCTCACTACCAAAGGGCTCACTACCCAGAATAATGGCTCACTGCCAAAGGGTGGCTCACTACTGAGGGTTGGCTCACTGTCGGGGTTGGCTCACTACCAGGGTTGAACTAATATATTAGCATCTACACCATGCCTGAGTTTAGTTCCATTGAAGTGCAATGTAACTCCTCCGCTCTACTCTGCTTTACAAATCACACCTTATCTTTTCATCTTCACAACATGGACACTCAATCATGTACTCATTACATACATTTATACCTATCATCAACCTTGGAATGTACATCAAGGTCGGCATTACATTCTACAACCATTGGAACTATCTCCAAGGTTGGCATACATACATAAATCAAATTAGGACTAGACCTAAATAGACTTGGGGGATAAATGAATGAAGGATAAACACATCACAGCTTATCTTGGACCCAAATATATTCTCACATGTTTAAACACACTTCCACAATCCACGAATCACATCTGCAACAAGTGTAACAAACTAGGTCAGCTAGAACTTATGCACATATCAAGAACACTTAGAAACATGCTTGCAAGATCATCCTTGTAGCTTGCTGATTAAGCACATTCCTTAAACACATTCTGAAGACATCTAAAAATAGTATAGAGTCACTTGGTAGCTGACAAATCCAACTGCAACAGATCTCACTTGAAGACAATAGATACCACTTGAAAACACATCACAAACTGCTTCTTAATAGACACTATCAAACTCTGCTAATCACTAACTTGCCTTCTGGAGCACCAAATGACAAATCCTTTGGAATGAAGATGATTAAGGACCTTATTAGCTTAAGTCCATAAATACAAAGCCAAAATCCAATCTGTAGAGAAATGCGGAGAACACTTTCCTCTTGTCACTCTGCAAACCTCACCAGGCATAGTCTTCAAACTGGTGAATAGAACTTTTTCTGCACAACGATTTGGATGACCAAATTTTGGATTTAGTATCTTCAAACACTTCTCTAAATCATATCCAAAACTCATACTCTGGTCTTCAATATAGAGAAAATGTGGAGCAAAATACTCAGATAGTATTCTTCAATCAATCAACAAACAACAATATCAGAAGATACAGTTGGGACCAATGACAACACTAGTTAGCGCATACTTGCAACAGGCGATTCGTGGATTGTGGAAGCATGTTAAAGCATGTAAGGATGTGTTTGGGTCTGAACTAAGCCATGAAGTGCTCTTCATTCATTTGCTCCACAAGTTTGTTTAGGTCCAGACCTAATTAGATTTATGTATGTATGCCAACCATGGAGATAGTTCCAATGGTTGTAAGTTGTATTGCTGACCTTGATGAATATTCCAAGGTTGATGATTGGTATAAATATATGTAATGAAGTCGTGAGTGATGTGTGAGAGTGTGAAGATGCGAAGATAAAGTGTGTGTGTTCTAAAGGCAGAGCAAAAGAGATATATTGCGCTTCAATGGAACTGAACTTAGGCATGTTGTAGATGCTACTATATCAGTTCATGGTAGTGAACCACCCTTTAGCAGTGAGCCACCCCTTGGCAGTGAGTCACCCTTGTCACCCTTTGGTAGTGAACCTTTTTGTAGTGAGCATTTTGGGCGGTGAACCCTAAGGCAGTGAGCCTCTTTGTTATTCGGTATTGTTACTACATTATATTGTGAACTAACACTCACCATGGTTTTTCCCTTTTAGGGTTTTCCACGTAAAAAAAATTGGTGTTCATGTGTGTATGGTGTTGATGCGTTTATGTTTTGGTTATGCTATTCATGTTTAATCTTCATAATAGAATAAGAAGTTAAAGTAAGTGAATGTGTATGTGATTTTAGTTAAAGAAGTTAAGGTTTTTGATGCAACTAATTCACCCCCCCCAGTTGTCTTGTGCCTTCAACATCACTTTGTTCAAGAAATGAATGCAAATGGACAGATTGAGTTGAAGAAGGTAGACACTCAGGAGAATGTTGTAGATGCTTTGACCACCCTTATGAGCATAGAGAAATTTGTTTGGTGCAGACATTGTTTCTAGTGCCTAATGATTTTATTGTTTTCCTAGGGGTATTTAGAATGTATGATGTCAAGTGGGAGAATGTTAGGATTAAGGTGCCATCAACCTTGTAAATCCTATGTAATTTATTATTCCTATTATTGTTTGTAAATCACCTAGAAGGGATGAAAGGTTTCACTAGCAACAATCTCGTTTCAACCACATGTTTATATCTAGTACCCAACGCCAATTTGTACGTGACCAGGGGGTCGTAGGGGGTTTCCCCCCTATGAGGGGTCTTGGGGCCGCAGGCCTTGATAAGGTTTCAAGGGCAGCGCCCCCAAAACCACATTTTATTTATATTTTATCATTGTAAATATGGAACATTCATCATTAGGTCACATATCTGACAGTCGATATTATGTCATTTTCTTGCCCTAGAAGGCAACCCTCTTTTTAAGGATATTTGTACTATGTTTTTAGTAGAGTTGAGAGTAACAAGGACCGCTGGATTGAATCCTGAAGAAGAAAAGTAAGTGCATGTATTTTAATCTCATATTTGAAGATAATATGACTTGGAGCCTCTTTTCTTGGTTGAGTTTTTTACTTGAAAGGGTTTTTTCCATGTTACATACTATGTTATGTGTTGAGTTCTTAATGCATGTCATTTATGTGTAGTGGGTTTTATTTCTATTGCAATCTCTATTGACTCTACATTGTTTAGAGGACATAAATAAGGTTTGAATCAAATTTTTGTTGTGTGGTTTGCACCTTCATTTCTCACACTCTCTCTATCTATATCTCTATCTCTCCCCCTCTCTATCTAACTCTATCTTTATATTTCTCCCTCCCTCTCTATCTCTCTCCCCCTCTTTCTCCCTCCCTCTTTAAATATTTGAGTTAGAGATAGAGATAGAGGGGGAGAGAGATAGAGAAGGATGGATAAATATAAAGATAGAGTTAGAGAGGGGGAGAGAGATAGAGAAGGATGGATAAATATAAAGATAGAGTTAGAGAGAGGGAGAGATATAGAGATAGAGATAGAGATAGAGGGGATAGAGATAGAGATAGAGAGAGGATAGAGAGATGGATATGGGGAGAGGGAGAGATGTAGAGATAGAGAGGGAGAGGGAGAGATAGAAATATAGAGAGGGAGAGGGAAAGACATAGAGACAAGGGGATAGAGATGGAAAGAGATAGAAAGAGGGAGGCATAGAGATAGAGAGATAGTATTAGAGAGAGGGAAAGATAAAGAGAGAGAGATATAGAGTAAGATAGAGGGAGATATAGAAAGAGGTAGGGGGAGAGGGAGAGATAGAGAGAGATAGAGAGGGATCTACATAGATAGATAAAGAGGAAGAGGGAGAGGGGGAGGGAGAGAAAGGAGGGAGAGAAAAGGGGATAGATAGAGTTAGAGAGAGCAGGGAGGAAGATAGAGAGCTATAGAGAAAGAGAGAAAGGGAGGGGAGAGACAGATAGAGAGGAAGAGGGATATATATATATATATATATATATATATATATATATATATATATATATATATATATATATATATATATATATATATATATATATATATATATATATATATAGAGAGAGAGAGAGAGAGAGAGAGAGAGAGAGAGAGAGAGAGAGAGAGAGTTTAGACACCTAAACTTGACCATGCCTTGCAACATCACTTTTGATACATCTTGCAACACCTTGGGACACATTTTGTCCTAGGATCCTTTTATGTCCCCTTCCATCATTATATTTATTTAACTAATCCATTTTTATCCTTTTTCTAAATTAATTAAATAAGTTTAATATTTATTTAATTAATTTATCCTTTTTCTCCATCATCATCATCCAATTAATTAAATAAAATATATTTATTTAATTAATCACCTTTTTAATCCCTTCTATCCAAATTAATTAAATAAATTAAAGATTTATTTAATTAATGTTTTCCACATCATCCCTCTCCAAAAATTAAATAATTTAATTATTTAATTCCCTATTTGTCTTTATCCTCGCATGACTAGAAGCTTCTAGAAATCCTTATTACAAGGAAGCCTCTAGAAGATTCTTAATAGTTATCCTTGACTTATTTCCTCTCATTCAACCCTCATGTGACACTTGTCAAATGACTACAACTCTAAGCCTTGATCCATGTCTCACTTAATCCTAGCCATCCATTCCTATCCCTCATCTCCTATATGAAGCCTCAACCAAGCCATTTGGGCATCACATCTTTAAGCATCATGTTGTCAAAATCATTCTAGCTTTTACATTATCATATCCATCATCATTATCTAATGTTATGCTACAAAATTTGAGCAAACAACATATAAAAATCATGATCTAATATCATAGGATTGTTTATCATATTTATTATCTTTCTTAGTCCTTTGATCCCTAGATGAGGTGTTGTTCAAATATGGAATAGGTTCTTTAATGAATTGTTTTCCTATTTGATATCTATATTTCTACATACACATTTTTGGCATGCCCGGTGGGACCCCACATCCCTTGTTTAACCTTGGTTTTGTAGGTTGAAGATCTTTTATATTGCTGATTTTCTTTGTTTAGGGTCAGATCTGTTGTAGAGTGTTTTCTATTTTACATAGGTCTTGAAAAAATTAGATCTTAGATTCGTTGGAAAGAGGACTTCGAGACCTTTCTAAAACGTGGTTACATTAAAGATTTAGATTAGTATTGAAGGAGTTATAACAATTTGAAGTTGACCCTATGATTTTCATTTTTTAGAAAATTTTAATGCACGACTTTTGAAACAAAAATTCATATCTTGCAATCTAGGTAATCAAATCACATTATGTTTTTTGCAGGTGGATAGAAATATTTAAACCCATTTTTCTATATCATTCCTTTTTCAAATCTGTGGTAGAAATGGAATTTTTTTTTCAAACCCTAGTTTATGGCATAACACTGTTTCATTGCAAACTTATTTTGAGCATAACTTTTCCAAATCTTAATGAATTTTGATGATTTTTTTGAAATGGCATAGAATTCCACATAGAATCTTATCATCACATCCAATCTACTATACATGTTCATTAATTTTTAGAAATTTCTAGATTTCTTTTTTTCACTCTAACAAGTTGTTTGCAAGTTGTTTGTTCTTTTTTTATTTGGTAGAATAGGGGAAAACTTAAGGTGCTACATTAGCATCAGATCTAAAAAATGTACTTTCCAGGTGTACACAATCCAAATTTTGCATTTTTGATTGATCAAAGAACTTTTTTACAATATCACACTTCGATTTGGGCTTAAACAGAACACTTGCTTGCAATGTCATATTTAGATTTTGGGCATAAAATGAACATGTGTTTTCATCATCACATTTGGGCTTGGACATAAAATGAACTAGTGCTTTTTTTCTTGGTGGATTTAAGTGTGATTTAGGGTATGTATGCTCTTCCCTTGCACTTAGTGTGATCTTGGGAATCAAAAACATCATTTAATCGATTCATCTTCACACACATTTCCATTTCTAAGGGTAAATTAAAATTGCGAGTGTGAGTCAAGTGTGTGTATGCTCTCTAAGGTCACACCACAAGGTGATCTTGGAGATCAAAAACACCATTTGATTTTCTTTTGTCACCCTTTTATGGGGTCTTCTTAGAGACACACCACTCCAAGGGACAACCTCAACTATAGTGTTTTGATGAAGTATAAAAGTGAGGAGTGAATCAAAAGACACACCTCCTGTAATGTAAGATGAACTCCCTTTCACTGTCCACAATCAATTTCTCAACACACCAAATGAAACCCTACAACAGAACCCTTGTTGGAATTAGGGCTGACAACTGAGAGGGGGGGTGAATCAGTTGTCTTAAAACTTTTAAAGCTTTCTGTAGCTAATTCTTCTTTACCACTTCTTAATAGATTAATGACATAATCATGAAAAGCAAGAATTAATAAAACATGAGCAGTAAATAACACACTTGACACCAAGATTTTGATGTGGAAACCTGGTTAAGGAAAAAACCACGGTGGGGGTTAACCCACAAAGATTATACTCCATTAAAAGTATTACAAAGAGGGGAATACACATGCATTCGGGCTCACTGCCTACAAGAATAGTTACAAAGGATTACAAATTGTTGAACTGATAAGTAGCATCTGCCAATGCAAGAATTCAATTCTGGTTAAGCACATAATACTGATTTTACACACTTCATCTTTATTTTGCCCTATTTTACTGCTTTGCCATAATCCAGACCTCAGATCTATTCTCTTTCGCACTTCTATCTGCCTTTTTCACACTTACTCCATATTCGTAACACACTCACACACTCACAATAGTTGAATCTATTTGCTATATATATCTGCATCAATAATTCAATCTCCTTTCTATCGGCCTTGTGAAGAACTTAACACACAATACAAATACTATGTTCAGTCGGTTGAATCCATACACAAATAAAGATGCGTACCAAAAATAGCACTTGCATGTCACAATACATATCGGCCACTAACATTATATCCCATACGCAACTCACCAAAACACTTCTATTAGATCCGCATAGGGATCAAACACAAGTTGGCTTGTTCTTCATTGAACTGTTCTGTCATATTAGGACCCAGTACTCAAATGCTTATAAATTTTAATCCCTTTGCAACGGAGGCTAAAATCTTGGATTTGGATTGTCCTGACATCCCTCTACACTCCCACAGATTTGCAACACACAATGATTAACTGGATAGATCCACTGGTCAAAATACTAAACTCTTCCATATGCTCTGTTTCTGGCTCCCCAGACTTAGATAAATTCTCATTCTGACTTCCAGTAAGAACAAATTATGTTATGTGGATGAGTGGAACAGTCTTAGTTTCTATCAATGACAACACATGTCATGCGTAGCAGTGTCTCTTGCCAACAATCTCCCCCTTTGGGATTGATGGAAACACTTAGTGAAAAATGACTAAGTGTCGGAGCTACTCCCCCTTACTCTGTACTTGTGCTTTCCACTATTTCCAAAGCTCCCCCTTTGTTGGATTTCTCATTTTTCACTACTCTTCACTCCCCCTTTGACATCAATGGCAAAGGATGGAACCGTAAACCAAAATTCACCCAAAAATTTGAATACAATGTCGTATATGTACAACCATTCCTTAAGTTATTTTTACATATACTGAAATACATCTCCAAAAATATTCTTTAGCAGGACCAACTCTATATCCCAACTCTTTTTCATACTATTCAAAGTTAAAATGTGGCCATTGAACAAAAATACTTGTGCTTCAGCCTTCTGGAGGTCAACGGGACCACTTGTTTGAGCAACAATTTGGGCTTCTATCACATCATTGAATATTGATTCTATCTTAAGGGAAATTAGTCCCCGGAGCTCACCCATTCATACTTCAATGTTCTCCTTTTCTCTTGTTAGCTTCTTTATTTCTTCTAACAGACTGATTGCTTGACACTCCTTACTTGCCATTGATACTGTCAATGGATCAAAAGCTTGGGATATACTTGACAATTTTTGTTTGGAGTCCTTTACTTTATCTTCTATATCCTCTATGACTTTAGGAGTGGATAAGAAAAATGTATATATATTGCCTCCTTCTGAAAGAGCATTTTGAGTACTCTTTATACTGTTATCTAGCACTAATCTGTCTATCCCAACCATGCCTTTAAGTGCATCAAATCTTTTGCTATTAAATTCATTCTAAATTTTAACTTCTGCAGATTTTTCAGAGGACTCAAAATGAGTACTTTAAGAGTTTACAAGGCTTTTCAGATTTCTAGAGGGAGAATCAAATGGATTCTTCTAGAACATTGGCATTATTTTCTCCAGTATACCGGATGCAAGGCCTAGTAGCTCATTGTCCTCTATGTGAGATTTCAATACCTTTTCTCTTGCCTTGGCTTTTGTGAAATATGCTATCTTCATCAATTGGACCAGAGAGAAAGTATCTAGGTTGAGTGGTCCTTGAATTAGTTTAGGTTCATCAAACTCTAGCATCTCTTTACTTAGAAAACTCTTCAATGCATCTACAGTGTCTCTTGCCACAATTTCTGAACCACTTTCCTTTCCTTGAGTTTTCTCAGTGTCAGTATTAGGACTATTTTGTTTGGGTGCATCAACATTTGCACCATCTTCTTCAATTTTATCTTCCTTGCCCTTGACTTCTTCTTCTTTCTTTTGCTATGGGTTAACTTTAGTGGGAATTTATGTTTCCATGTTTACTTTTGTGTTAACTTTATCTATTTGATCTTGAGTATCCCTTTTGTCTTCAACCTCTTCTGATTTCTGATCCTCTTTCTTCTTTGAGTCACCTTGAGTAGGACTTAGTGTCTCTTCATTGGTTTGCTCTAGAGGATTTAGAGTATTATTTTGGTCATCATTTCCCTCTCCAATCTTACCTTCTGAAGTCTCTTGTTCCAGAACTGAAGGATTGTCTTCCTCAACTTGTTTTTCTGAAACAATATAATTTTTATCTTTATCTAGGGACTTCTTCAAAATTTCCTCTGTTTCCTTTACAACTTCCTCAGTTTCACCAAGCATTAGCTTGTTCATCCAGATCTTGCTTTTGAATTTCTCCTTAACTTCCTTGAGGATTTTATCTGCTTCCCTTCTGGTCATTACTGGACACGGGGTGGAGAGGACATATTCTCTAAGTTCTATGTCTTTATCCTTGGTGGCTTCCTTCCTCATCTCTAGTATTTCCCTTGAACTTTTAGGAATTTCTTGTAAAATTTCTAATAGAGCTCTATTGAATTTATTCAAGCATAGGATGGTGGCATCCTCCAAGATTTTCTTATTTGCTTCATCAAAACTATCATGATACAATAATTAGTTTTACAATTTCATCAATAGTCATAGCAACCTTACCAGTCTCTTGCTTTTTACTTGCCTTTTTGCTTCCAGAAGGTTGGTCCTCAGGAGCCCTTGAAGTCTTGGCTCTGTTAGATCTTATCTCTTTAACCTCTTCATCTGTCTCTGTCTCTTCATCATCTTTTGTGCTCACATACGTTCTTGTGGCCTTTTATTTTCTCTCTCTTACTTCCTTCACCGGATGGTCTATCTTCTGGTTTTGCAGGTTTATGGGGAACAGAAGTAGCAGTAGAGCTCCTAGTAGTCCTTGGAGTGGAAGATGGTTCCACTAGAGCATCTTCTTGTTTCTTGTCCTACTTTTCCTTTTCAGCCTTTTCAATTCTTTCTCTATTTTGCTTCACTACCTCCTTGGTTAGGCCAATGCTTTCAGTACACCTTTCAACTTGCCTCTGAACTTTTCTCTTGATCTCTAGTTGCCTGAGCTCAACATGCAATTTTAGACTTAGCTCCTTATACGTTCCAAACCTTTCAACAAAGGTGTCTTTTGATTTGCTCAGGAGATGTTGAGCATACATGTCGAAGACCTTTTCATCAACCTCATAGCCCATAGGCATAATCCATACAGTTTTGGGTTCCACCGCCTCCATTAGGCACTGATCAGTGTCTACCATAAAGCAGATTTCATTCTTATACTTCTCAACTATTGATTTGGGGATTCTTTCCCTTGAGTGCATCATAATCTGAAATTTTTTAAAGTACCCCCAGATTGTAGTCTTTTGTGCACTTGAGTCTCCAATGCTATGTAAATGATCCCTTATTTGAATTGCAACTATCCTGTCATGTGTCCAGTGCACACTTTGCACTCTAGATACTTCATTCATAAAATAGAAGAATAAGCATATAATTAAGGAACCATACTTGAAGGTGTTTTTCTTATCCTTCTTGATTTTGCCCATATTTTCAACCAGTTGGTTCTGTAGTAGCTCACATAAGTCATAATTTACATTTTCCTTCAACATTTGATATGTTGCATATATAGTAGTTCCAAAGACTGAATTCTTTCTCCTAGAGTGATAGATCTTGTAGCCAATCACCATGGAAGAAAACTTCACATCTATTTCTATAATTTCATTTATGGTCATAGCCCTCTTATCAAACTTTACACCAGTTGCATCAGTAACAGTTTGGTTTTTCACAGATTTTAACATGGGTAATCCACCGGTTGAGTTTAACCCAATCAAAATTTTAATAACATCCTGTTAGACTTAGGGCAGACAACTGAGAGGGGGGGTGAATCAGTTGTACAAAACTTTCTTCCAATTAAACACGTAAATTTACTTTGCAAATAATCAAGGAAACATAATGCAATGAATCAAGAGCATAAACACATCAACACATGAGACACCAAGATTTTGACGTGGAAAACTTGGTTAAGGGAAAAACCACAGGGTGATTAACCCAAGATTGTATTCTCTGTTAGAAGAATAGAAAGAACAAAGTGGCACATGCCAATTAGGGCTCACTACTTGAGTACACTACTCACAAGAGGCCCACTACCTACAGGAGACACACTGTCTACATAGAAATAAGTATCACCTACTTGAACTAGAAAATAGCATCTTCACCATGCTTGAATTAGTTCCATTTAAGCCCAATACTTATGCTCTGCCTTTTGCTCTCCTCCTTGCTACCACACTCTCATTTGCACAAGGAAAAATTTGAAATGACTTCGTAATCCCTTATTTATACAAGACAAACTTAGGAATGATCATCTAAGTCGGCAAACATCAACAAGAACATCCACAGGATGTGTAACTGATTCGGTCAGCCAATCTCTAGAAGAACACTATCATCTGGAAGATAATCTTCAATTGCGAGCTCCAACTTCAATGTGGATCACCAACTTGAACTGGACACGATCCAAAAACCTCCACAAGCTTTCCTAAATCACCAAGAACATCCACACTTCATCTGCTTACTGAAATCCATCTCCCCTTTATCTAGAATCTCAAGAACATAGTCTGTCATTACTGTCACAAAGGAATAGATGCTTGCGGACCTTCAAACCATGAACCAATCTATTTGACACTCCACAAAGACTTCCTCAACACTCCCTCAAATCCGCAGAATAGGATAATGCAATTCTAGATCTCACTAGACCTATTTGTAACACTTTGTCACCACTGAACATTTGTCAGAACCAATTTTACTTGAGTAGCCACAACTTCTTCAAATCTTCATGCGGAGCTCTAAAATCTCTATTGGATCACCTTAAGACACATATATACAAACCCTTTAAACCACATCCTTTGATACTCATCCTATCTTGGACTTTTACCTTACTGTCATCATTGATCTTCACTGTTCCTGATTGAGACTAATTTTCTCAATATCCTTAGCACATAGCTCATCCAATTCTTATCATTAATGCAATAGGAGTATGTTGACATCAATGACAACACTGGTTAGGTCCATACTTGCAACAATCTCCCCCTTTGTCATTGATGGCAACATATGATGTGAAAAACTATTTTGACCATCAAGACAAGAACTTCTCCTCACTGTCACAACTCCCCCTATCAGCAACAACCATTCACGTGTCTTCTCTCCTTTTACTGCTCCTCCTTTGATTATAAACCACTTGTTTTTCACATGTCTTCTCTCCCCCTTTGACATCAATGGCAAAGGGCACATACTTGCAATTCCAACACTTCAGAAACATACCTGCTGCTCCCCCTGAGTAGCAACTCCCCATCAATCCGGATCACAAGATATTACTGTGATATCCACCAAACTGATGCACCTCAGTGCACCTTAGTTCATCACCAGAGGGGCAATAACCCCTAACTTCTCTCTGAGATACTCAAAAGAGTCCTTAGGTAGAGGTTTAGTAAAGATGTCTGCAATCTAATCCTTGGAAGGCACAAACTCCAATCTGACTTCATTCTTGTTCACTTGCTCTCTCAAAAAGTGAAACTTGATGGATATGTGTTTATTCTTTGAATGCAACACCAGATTCTTAGATATATTTATAGCACTTGAATTATCACAGAAGATTGTGATAGGTTCTTCATACTCCACTTTGATATCTCTTAGCATCTGCTTCATCCATAAAACTTGAGTGCAACTACCTGCTGCTACAATATATTCTGCTTTAGTTGTAGATAGACATATTGCCTCTTGTTTCCTGCTTAGCCAAGAAACCAGTCTCTTCCCCAAAAAGAATGCTCCACCACTGGTACTCTTCTGGTCATCCACATCTCCTGCCCAATCCACATCAGTATATGCATGAAGAGAGAAATCATGATCTCTAGGATACCACAGACCATACTCAACTGTCCCTTTTAGATATCTAAAAATCCTCTTGATTGCCATGACATGAGATTCTCTAGGATCAGCCTGAAATCTAGCAATAAGACCAACAACCTGCATAATGTCTGGTCTAGTTTGAGTAAGATACAACAGTCCTCCAATCATTGACCTGTACTTTGTCTGATCATCCTTAGGAGAATCATCATCTTTGCTCAGTTTACATCCGGTTGCCATGGGAGTATTCATTGGTTTTGAGTCTTCCATCCCAAATTTCTTCAACAATTCTTTCACATATTTGGTTTGAGAAATGAAGATTCCTTTCTTTGTTTGAGTGATTTGCAGACCCAAGAAGAAATTCATTTCACCAAGCATGGACATCTCAAATTCACTTTTCATTTGATTTGCAAAAGTTTTACACATAGTATCTCTTCCTCCAAAAATGATATCATCAACAAACACTTCAACAATCTGGATGTTTTCATGATCAATTTTGAAATACAAATTACTGTCAGCAGTACCTTTGTTGAAACTAATCTTCAAAAGATGCTTATCCAATCTTTCATACCAGGCTCTTGGGGCTTGCTTCAGTCCATACAGTGCTTTCTTCAACTTGTAGACCATATCATCATGATCAGACAATTGAAATACATCCAGTTGCTCAATGAATACTTCTTCTTCTAGGTCACCATTTAGGAAGGCAAACTTGACATCCATCTGATATACCTTGAAATCCTTGAAAGCAGCAAAAGCAAGAAATAATCTGACTGCTTCAATTCTTGCCACTGGAGCAAAAGTTTCTTCAAAATCAACTCCTTCTATTTGAGAGTAACCCTTGCAAACCTATCTGGCTTTATTTCTGATTACTTCACCAACTTCATTTAGTTTGTTCTGGAAGACCCATTTGGTTCCAATCACATTTTTGTTTCTAGGTCTAGGAACAAGATCCCAAGTGTGACTTTTCTCAATTTGCATCAACTCTACCTCCATTGCTTTAGTCCAGTTTTCATCATTGCAAGCTTCATTCACTGTCTTAGGTTCAATTTTTGAAATCAGACAATACTCATCTGAGTTTTGAGCAATTTTCCTTCTTGTTTGTACACCTTTGCTTTTATCACCTATGATCTAATCTTCAGAATGATTCAGTCTTACATACCTAGGCACTTTGGGAGTTACTTGCATTTCTGCTTCTTGATCAGGCTCATTCAAACTTATCTCTTCTTCTTGATTTACCAGATCAATCTGGATTTGAAACTCAGAAGAGGCTTGGGCTCCTTGAGTCAGAACACCATTCTGATAATCTTCATCATATTCATAGAATCTTGATGGTTTTTTCAATTCCTTCATCAACCTTCACATTTGTACTTTCTATCATCTTTCTCAGTCTCTTGTTATAACACTAGTATGCTTTGCTTTGAGTAGAGTAACCCAAGAATATTCCTTCATCACTTCTAGCATCAAACTTTCCTAGATCTTCATCTCTTTTGATGTAACATTTGCTACCAAAGACTCTAAAATACCTCACAGTAGGAGTGATGCCAGACCAAAGTTCATAAGGAGTCTTATTGGTATTATTTCTGATTTGAACTCGATTGAGAGTATAGACTGCAGTGCTGACGACTTCTCTCCAATAGATCTGAGTAACATTTGCTTCCATCATCATTGTCCTAGATGCTTCCTGGATGGTCTGGTTCTTTCTCTCAACTACTCCATTCTGCTGTGGGGTCCTAGGAGCAAACAACTGTCTCTTGATTCCATGTTTCTCACAAAACTCTATGAACTCACCGGATGTGAATTCTCCACCTCTATCAGACCTCAAACACTTCAATTTTAATCTGGTTTCATTCTCTACCATAGCCTTGAATATTTTGAATTTCTCAAGAGCTTCTGATTTCTCTTTTAGAAAGGTTACCCACATCATCTGGGAATAGTCATCAATTAGTAGCATGAAGTATTTATCACCTTGAATACTCCCAATTCTTGCTAGACCACAAAGACCAATATGAACTAAGTCCAATAATCCAGTAGAAGACAGTTCCTTGCTTTTGAATGTGACTCTGTTCAGTTTACCCAATTGACATTCTTTGCACAAGCTGTTAGAAGGTTTCACCAGTTTTGGAAGATCTCTTAAAGCCTGAGTATTGCTTATCTTGATGATATTATCAAAATTCACATGACACATCCTCCTATGCCATAACCAACTCTGATCAATTTGAACAAATAAGCAACTTTTACCAGTACCAACCAAGTGAAAGATATTACCTTTAGTTTGAGTACCAGATGCAATCTCTGTTCTAGAACTTTTAAAGATCTTGCATTTTCCATTCTTGAACCGGAGATCATAGCCTTTGTCCACCAACTATCCAACACTGATAAGATTGTGCTTCAAACCTTCAACATACAGTACATTACTAGTTTTGTTCCTTCCATCAAGAGAAATAGTTCCTCTACCTCTGATTCTACCAGCAGAATTATGACCAACCTTTACCACTCCTCCTTCATACCTTTCCAAATCTATGAACTTATTTTTGTCACCTGTCATATGGTGAGAGCAACCACTATCAATGACCCAATCATCCTTTTCTTCAACTTGGGCAGCCAGAGCTCTTTCCATAGTCTTATGATTGACAGATACAGAGGACAATAGATTTTCTTCCTTGATGGCAATGAACACCCATTCATTTCTGGATTTGTTTCCTATCTCTGATTCATCATCTGTTACTCCTTCATTATCATCATCTTCATGTACATAATAACAGTTCTTTTGGAACCTTAGCTTGTTAGGATTTTGCCTTGAAAACCTTTCCGAACACCTTGAGGCAAAATGACCAATCTTATTGCAGTTAAAACACTTAAAATGTATTTTTCCTTCATACTTACCAGATCCTCTTGGCAGCCTCTTTGCAATAAGGGCTTCAAGTTGAGTAGTTTCTACTTCTTCTTCTTCCAGATCTTTTCTTTCTTTTTCATACCATGACAGTTTCCTTGATGAATTTTCTCCTGGATCAAACCTTTGTTTACCTTTGACAGAGGCACTGGCTTTGAATGCAGATTTAGTCTTGGGGGGGTCATCTCCAAACTCTGTCATTTCAAATGTAGCCAATTTTCTAGCCAATTGATCTCTTGTGATAGTTGTATGGGCTTTGAATTCTTCAATGGCAGTAGCCTTGATTTTGTAAGAAGCAGGTAGGGATCTGAGAATTTTGCCAACAATCTCATTTTCATCTAGGACTCCACTAGCATTTCTAATTCCACAAACAATCTCATTTACTCTTGGCATAAAAGTAGTAATATTTTCATCATCTCTCATCTTCAAATTTTTAAACTTTCCTTTCAGATTTTGTAACCTTGCACATTTAACATACTTGTCTCCTTCATGCAAAAGTTCCATTTTTTGCCAAATCTCAAAAGCAGTTGGTAGGTCAATAACATTTGAGAGCTTTGAATCAGATAATGTGCTTAGAAGAGCCTTTATAGTTCACAGATTATTTTCGGCATCTGTGATTTCATTTAGGGTTTTCGGACCACCCTGTGGAGGTACATACTGTGTTGTAGCCATGGTCTAGTATGCCATTCCCATACATTGCAAGTGACACTTCATGCGACCTTTCCAGAGATTAAAATTGATTCTGTCAAACTTCAGACTATCCTTCTTGTAAGACGACATCTTGGAACTCCTCAAGTGGTTAATCTCCTTTTAGAGGAACTTGGCTCTGATACTAATTGTTAGACTTAGGGCAGACAACTGAGAGGGGGGGGTGAATCAGTTGTACAAAATTTTATTCCAATTAAACACTTTACTTTGCAAATAATCAAGGAAACATAATGCAATGAATCAAGAGCATAAACACATCAACACATGAGACACCAAGATTTTGACATGGAAAACCCGGTTAGGGGAAAAACCACGGGGTGATTAACCCAAGAGTGTATTCTCTATTAGAAGAATAGAAAGAACAAAGTGGCACATGCCAATTAGGGCTCACTACCCGAGCACACTGCTCATAAGAGGCCCATTGCCTACAGGAGACACACTGTCTACATAGAAATAAGTATCACCTACTTGAACTGGAAAATAGCATCTTCACTATGCTTGAATCAGTTCCATTTAAGCCCAATACTTCTGCTCTACCTTTTGCTCTCCTCCTTGCTACCACACTCTCATCTCCATAAGGACAAATTTAAAATGACTTCGTAATCCCTTATTTATACAAGACATAAACTTAGGAATGATCATCTAAGTCAGCAAACATCAACAAGAACATCCGTAGGATGTGTAACTGATCTGGTCGGCCAATCTCCAGAAGAACACTATCATCCAGAAGATAATCTTCAATTGCGAGGTCCAACTTCAATGCGGATCACCAACTCAAACTGGACACGATCCAAAGACCTCCACAAGCTTTCCTAAATCACCAAGAACATCCACACTTCATCTGCTTACTAAAATCCATCTCCCCTTTATCTGGAATCTCAAGAACACAATCTATCATTACTGTCACAAAGGAATAGATGCTTGCGGACCTTCAAACCATGAACCAATCTATTTGACACTCCACGAAGACTTCCTCAACACTCCCTCAAATCCACAGAACATGATAATGCAATTCTAGATCTCACCGGACCTATCTGTAACACTCTGTCACCACTGAACATCTGCCGGAACCGGTTTACTTGAGCAGCCACAACTTCTTCAGATCTTCATGCGGACCTCTGAAATCTCTACTGGACCACCTTAAGACACATATATACAAACCTTTTAAACTGCATCCTTTGATACTCATCCTATCTTGGACTTTTACCTTACTGTCATCACTAATCTTCACTGTTCCTGATTGAGACTAATTTTCTCAATATCCTCAGCACATAGGTCATCCAATTCTTATAATTAATGCAACATGAGTATGTTGACATCAATGACAACACTGGTTAGGTCCATACTTGCAACACATCCTTGGTAATTTTGAATGGTTTTAATATCCAAATGAATTCATCATGTATCTGGCTCAACACATATCAAACCCATTCACTTTCATCAAACATCAGAAATTCAATCACTTGAAGAAAATGTTTGCTTTTCAAGGTTTTAAATTCTGGTTTCAGTTGATAGTTATCATCCTTTAGATGGTTATTAAATAATTCAAACAACCTCAGATTCCCAAATTCTTCTACATTGCAATGGATGTATGCCCTAATATCTTAAACATGCAGTACTCCGTATGGGACATCAGAGAATGCACCTAACGGTTTGATTTCGACTGACTTGTAAGGATGCTTCTTAAATTTTTGATGGGGCCTTTCAGTAATGTCAAC
The DNA here is from genome assembly GCA_027924645.1 of Cunninghamia lanceolata. NCBI lineage: Eukaryota > Viridiplantae > Streptophyta > Pinopsida > Cupressales > Cupressaceae > Cunninghamia > Cunninghamia lanceolata. The sequence continues at coordinate 6,243,415 of BSBN01000564.1, read as the reverse complement.
AATAAGAGTAGCCATCTCAATAAATGTTAGATTCAAATCTTTACAGAGAAGTACCTTTTTCTTCCGCGAAGTTAGGGTTGATCAATTGCCGGTTGAATTCACTCTTCATGCTTCAATCTCTAGATTTCTAGCTCAGATGTTCTTCTTCTTGTTTCCTTTGAATTCAAAGTGAGTCAAATACATGACTAAGTGACCTTTTATCCTCCACAAAACCTAATTTGATATTGTAATAAATGCATTGCCCTAACTTCATCCGATTACTCTATTTCTTGAACAGTTCTTCATGAATCACTCCGCAAATTTCCATATCAACATCTTTTGTTCCAGAAATCCTTCCAAAAGTTCTCAAATAATTAAAAATATCTTCTCTCATTGTGCCAGATTTAGGTACCCACTTATTGGCTGGGGGAATTTGATTTTCAATGTAGTTCCCCTTGAGCCAGAGCTCCAAATTCAATTCCTGGTAAAATTATCAGCACCGGATTCCAGTGCAGACCCATTACTATTATTCACAACACTTTTCTTGACCCATGTCTTGCTCATTTCATTTTGGATTTCATTCACATCAATTTTGCCCTTGCCTTTGTCTTGTCTTTGCTCATCCAGTTTTCTATTTACCGAACCTCTTCTTTCATTATTCCTGCTTCTGTAGAATCTTGCAATATGACCAGATCTATTGCAATTAAAGCACACAATATTTCTTTGCTTATGTGCTTGATTTCCTCTTGATCTGCACCGATTAGGCATGTGTCCAAATCCATTGCAAGTAAAGCAGTAACCATTGAAAGAGTTACCATTTCCTCTATTGTTAGAGTTATTCATTATCATACTTCTTTATTCATTTGATCTGTGACCATACCTCTTACACTTGAAGCATTGATCGGAGAAGGATGGACCATTTTGATTTACTCTACTTCTGCACTGAGTAGGTCTATGACCAAATTCATTTCAGTCGAAACAACTGCCATTGAAGGATGGATATCTTTGAGCATTAGGATGTCTTACCAGAGGTCTTCTAGGTCTGTTTCTTCCATTCCTTGGTTGAAAATTTCTTTGTCTGGATCCAGAACTTTCACCTTTCTCATATCCAAGATCATGCTTGTCATCAGCCTTTTCCTATCCTTCAAGCAGTGCTTCAAGTTTAGCTGAGCTTATCTTGAACTTCTCCTTGTATTCATTTGCAACTTCTAGGTCATGTTTGAGAATGACAATTTGCCTTTCAAGTTCTCTCTCATTGTCTCTACTGTTGCAAGTATGAGGTTAACTAGTATTGTCATTGATGTCAACATACTCATATTGCATTGGTAAGAAGGATTGGATGAGCTGTGTGCTGAGGATATTGAGAAAATTAGTCTCAATCAGGAACAGTGATGAGAAGAAGGCAAATGTACTCAACAGGTTGAGGATCAGAGGATGTGGATTAAAGGGTTTGTAGATATGAGTCTTGAGATGATCTAGTTAAGATTTCAAAGGTCCACATGAAGATATGAAGAAGTAGTGATCGGTCAAGTAGAACCAGTTCTGGGAGATGCTCCAGAGTGACAGAGTGTTACAAAAAGGTCCGGTGAGATTCGAAAGTGCATTATCAGATTCTGTGGATTGGAAGGAGTGTTTGGGATGTCCTTATGATGTGTCATCTCAGTTTGTACGTAGTTTGGAGGTCCGTAAGAACCTATTTTAGTTTGACAGTCATGACAAACTGTGTTCTTGAAGTTCCAGATGAAGAGGAGAAGAGATTCTAATAGGAAGAGGAAGTGCGGATGTACTTGATCATTCAGGCAATCTTGTGAAGGTTCTTGGATCATGTTAAGGTTGTGTTGTCGGTCCGCATGAGTGTTAGAGCCCAAAATTGAAGATATTTTTCTGAATGAAGATGTTCTTATTCAGACTGGCCGACTGGATGAGTTATTCATCTTGCGAATGTTCTTGTGGATGATTGCCGACTTGCAAATGTTCTTGTGGATGATTGCTAACTTAGATGATAGTTCCCAAGTTGATGCCTTTTATAAATAAAGGTTTGTGAGTTCATTTCAAAGCATGTTGTGGAGCGGATGAGTGTGGTATAGCGAAAGAGCGAAGGGTAGAGCAGAAGTATCTCGGGCTTAAATGGAACTAATCCAGACATGGTAAAGATGTCAATCTCTAGTTCAAGTTTGTGATTCTTATCACTTTGTAGACAGTGTGTCTCTTGTAGGCAGTGTGCCTCTTTATGAGTAGTGTGCTTGGGTAGTGAGCCCTAATTGGCATGTGCCATTCATTTTTCTTATTCTTCTAACAGAGAATAATCCTTGGGTTAATCACCCCATGGTTTTTTCCTTAACTGGGTTTTCCACGTCAAAATCTTGGTGTCTAATGTGTTGATGTTTATCTACTCCTGTGTTTATGCATTATGCTTTCATGAATGGTTAACTGATATGCTATTAACTAACAAAGAAGAATCAAGTGTTTGAAGTAGAAGCAAGTTTTTGTACAACTGATTCACCCCCCCTCTCAGTTGTGTGCCCTAGATCTAATAATTGGTATCAGAGCAAGGTTACTCTGAAAGGAGCTTAACCGCTTGAGGAATCCCAAGATGTCATCATACAAGAAGGATAGTCTGAAGTTTGATGGAACCAACTTCTCTCTCTGGAAAGGTCGCATGAAATGTCACTTGGAGTGTATGGGAAAAGCATATGTGTCCATGGTCACAAAACCATATGTACCTCCACAGGGTGGTCTGACAACCCTGAATGAAATCACAGATGTTGAAAACAATCTGCGGACTAAAGAAGCTCTTCTTAGTGCATTAACTGACTTAGAACTCTCAAATGTTATTGACCTACCAACTGCATATGAGATCTGGGTTAAACTGGAACTTCTGCATGAAGGAGATGAGTTTGTTAAGAGTGCAAGGTTGCAAAGTCTCAAAGGGAAATTTGAAAGATTGAAGATGAGAGATGATGAAAATATCACTACCTTTATGCCAAGAGTAAATGAGCTGGTGTGTGGAATCAGGAATGTTGGTGGAGTTCTGGATGAAAATGAAATTGTTTGCAAAATTCTCAGATCCCTTCCTACTACCTACAAAATCAAGGTTGCTGCCATTGATGAATTCAGAGCCGATACAACTATCACAAGAGAGCAATTGGCTAGCAAACTGGCTGCATTTGAAATGACCGAGTTTGGAGATGATCCCCCCAAGACTGAACCTGCATTCAAAGCCAGTGCCTATGTGAAAGGCAAACAAAGATTTGATCCAGGAGAAAACTCTTCAAGGAAGCTGTCATGGTATGATCAAGCAAAGAAAGACATGGAAGAGGAAGAAGTAGAAATAGCTCATCTTGAAGCCATCATTGCAAAAATATTGCCAAGAGGATCCGAAGCTGATAATGAAGGAGTAACAGATGATGAATCAGAGATAGGAGACAAATCTGGAAATGAATGGGTGTTTATTGCCATCAAGGAAGAAGAACCAATATCCTCTGAATCTGTCAATCATAAGGTTGTAGAAAAAGCTTTGGCTGCCCAAGTTGAAGAAAAGGATGATTGGGTTATTGACAGTGGATGCTCTCACCATATGACAGGTGACAAGAACAAGTTCTTAGATTTGGAAAGGTATGAAGGAGGAATGGTAAAGTTTGGTGACAATTCTGTAGGTAGAATCAGAGGTAGGGGAACTATTTCTTTTGATGGAAAGAGCAAAACTGGTAATGTACTATATGTTGAAGGATTGAAGCACAATCTTCTCAGTGTTGGACAGTTAGTAGACAAAGGTTATGATCTCCGGTTCAAAAATGGAAGATGTAGGATCTTTGAAAGCTCCAGAACTGAGATTGCATCCGGTACTCAAACAAAAGGTAATATCTTCCATCCGGTTGGTTCTAATAAAAGTTGTTTGTTTGTTCAAGTGGATCAGAGTTGGTTATGGCATAGAAGGATGTGTCATGTAAATTTCGATAACATCATCAAAATAAGCAATACTCAGGCTGTAAGAGATCTTCCAAAGTTGGTAAAACCTACAAATAGTTTGTGCAAAGAGTGTCAACTAGGTAAACAGAGCAGAGTCTCTTTCAAAAGCAAGGATCAGTCCTCTACTGGATTATTGGAATTAGTTCATACTGATCTATGTGGTCCGACAAGAATCAAAAGTATGCAAGGTGATAGATATTTCATGTTGCTGATTGATGACCATTCCCAGATAATGTGGGTTACCTTTCTAAAAGAGAAATCAGAAGCCTTTGAGAAGTTCAAAATCTTCAAAGCTATGGTAGAGAATCAAACTGGATTGAAACTGAAGTGTCTAAGGTCTGATAGAGGTGGTGAATTCACATCTGGTGAATTCATAGACTTCTGTGAGAAGCATGGTATAAAGAGACAGTTGTCTACTCCTAGGACTCCATAGCAGAATGGAGTAGTTGAGAGAAAGAACCGGACCATTCAGGAAGCTTCCAGGACAATGATGATGGAAGCAAATATTCCTCAGATGTTTTGGAGAGAAGCTGTCAGCACTGCAGTCTACACTTTTAACCGAGTTCAAATCAGAAGCAATACCGGTAAGACTCCTTATGAACTTTGGTTTGGTATAACTCCTACTATGAGATATTTCAGAGTATTTGGTAGCAAGTGTTACATCAAAAGAGATGAAGATCTAGGAAAGTTTGATGCTAGAAGTGATGAAGGAATTTTCTTGGGATACTCCACTCAAAGCAAAGCATACCGGTGTTACAATAAAAGACTAAGAAAGATGATAGAAAGTACAAATGTGAAGGTTGATGAAGGAATTGAAAAGCCCTCAAGGTTTTATGAGTATGATGAAGATCAGAATGATGTTCTAATTCAAGGGACTCAACCCTCTCCTGAAGGTCAGATTCAAACTGATCCGGTAAATCAGGAAGAAGAAGTTTATCTGGATGAGCCTGATCAAGAAACAGTAGTACAAGAAACTCCCAAAGTTCCAAGGTATGTAACTCTAAATCACTCTGAAGATCAGATCATAGGTGACAAAAGCAAAGGGGTACAAACAAGGAGGAAAATTGCTCAAAATTCAGATGAATGTTGTCTAATTTCAAAGATTGAACCTAAGGCAATAAATGAAGCATGCAATGATAAAAATTAGACAAAAGCAATGGAGGAAGAGTTGATGCAAATTGAGAAAAATCACACTTGGGATCTTGTTCCCAGACCTAGAAACAAGAATGTGATTGGAACCAAATGGGTCTTCCAGAACAAACTAAATGAAGTTGGTGAAGTAATCAGAAACAAAGCCAGATTAGTCTGCAAAGGCTACTCCCAAATAGAAGGAATTGATTTTGAAGAAACCTTTGCTCCGGTAGCAAGAATTGAAGTAGTCAGATTATTTATTACATTTTCTTCCTTCAAAGACTTCAAGGTATATTAGATGGATGTCAAGTCTGCCTTCCTAAATGGTGATTTGGAAGAAGAAGTATACATTGAACAACTGGATGGATTTCAATTGTCTGATCATGATGATATGGTCTGCAAGTTGAAGAAAGCACTGTATGATTGAAGCAAGCTCCAAGAGCATGGTATAAAAGGTTGGATAAGCATCTTGTGTAGATTGGTTTCAACAAAGGTACTATTGACAGTAATCTATATTTCCAAGTAGATAATGAAAACATCTTGATTATTGAAGTATTTGTTGATGATATCATTTTTGGAGGAAGAGACAGTATGTGTAAAACCTTTGCAAATCAAATGAAAAGTGAGTTTGAAATGTCAATGCTTGGTGGAATAAATTTCTTTTTGGGTCTGCAAATTACTCAGACAAAGAAAGGTATCTTTATCTCTCAGACCAAATATGTGAAAGAATTGTTGAGGAAATTTGGAATGGAAGATTCAAAGCCAATGAACACTCCTATAGAAACTAGATGTAAGTTGAGCAAAGATGATGATTCTCCTAAAACAGATTAGACAAAGTACAGATCAATGATTGGAGGTTTATTGTATCTCACTCAAACTAGACCAGATATAATGCAGGTTGTTGGTCTTGTGGCAAGATTCCAGGCTGATCCTAGAGAATCTCATGTTATGGCAATCAAAAGAATTTTTAGGTACTTGAAAGGAACAGTTGAGTATGGTCTATGGTATCCTAGAGATCAGGATTTTTCTCTTCATGCATATACAGATGCAGATTGGGCAGGAGATGTGGATGATAGGAAGAGAAAAAGTGGAGGAGCTTTCTTTTTGGGAAAAAGATTGGTTTCTTGGCTAAGCAAGAAACAAGAAGCAATATCACTGTCTACAACAGAAGCAGAATACATTGCAGTAGCAGGTAGTTGCACTCAACTTTTGTGGATGAAGCAAATGCTAAGAGATATTCAAGTAGAATATGAGGAGCCTATCACAATTTTCTGTGATAAGTCAAGTGCAATAAATATTTCTAAGAATTCGGTATTGCATTCTAAGACCAAGCATATATCTATCAAATTTCACTTTTTGAGATAACAAGTGAACAAGGGTGAAGTCAGATTGGAATATGTGCCCTCTAATGATCAGCTTGTAAATATTCTTACTAAACCTCTTCCCAAGGAATCTTTTGAGTGTCTCAGGGAGAAGTTAGGGGTCATTGCCCCTCCGGTGATGAATTAGGATGCACTGATGTGCATCAGTCCGGTGGGTATCACAGTCATATCTTATGATCTGGATTGATGAAGGGGAGCTGCTGCTAAGGGGGAGCAGCTGGTATGATTCTAATTTGTTTAGAATTGCAAGTATGAGCTCTTTTCCATTGATGTCAAAGGGGGAGATAAGACATGTGAAAAAGAAGTGGTTGATGATCAAAGGGGGAGCAGTAAAGGAAGAGAAGACATGTGAAGAGTTGTTGCTGATAGGGGGAGCTGTGACAGAAAGGAGTTCTTGTCTTGATGGTTTTTCACATCATATGTTGCCATCAATGACAAAGGGGGAGATTGTTGCAAGTATGAGGTTAACCAGTATTTTTATTGATGTCAACATACTCATATTGCATTGGTAAGAAGGATTGGATGAGCTATGTGTTAAGGATATTGAGAAAATTAGTCTCAATCAGGAACAGTGAAGAACAGTGATGAGAAGAAGGCAAATGTACTCAATAGGTTGAGGATCAAAGGATGTAGATTAAAGGGTTTGTAGATATGAGTCTTGAGATGATCCAGTTAAGATTTCAGAGGTCTGCATGAAGATATGAAGAAGTAGTGATCGGTCAAGTAGAACCGGTTCCGGGAGATGCTCCAGAGTAACAAAGTGTTACAAAAAGGTCCGGTGAGATCTGGAAGTGCATTATCAGATTCTACGGATTGGAAGGAGTGTTTGGGATGTCCTTGTGATGTGTCATCTTAGTTTGTACATAGTTTGGAGGTCTGGAAGAACCTATTTCAGTTTGATAGTCGCGACAGACTGTGTTCTTGAAGTTCCGGATGAAGAGGAGAAGAGATTCTAGTAGGAAGAGGAAGTGCGGATGTACCTGATCATTCAGGCAATCTTGTGAAGGTTCTTGGATCATGTTGAGGTTGTGTTGTCAGTCCACATGAGTGTTAGAGCCCAGAATTGAAGAGATTCTTCTGAATGAAGATGTTCTTATTCAGACTGGCCGACTAGATGAGTTATTCATCTTGCGAATGTTCTTGTGGATGATTGTCGACTTAGATGATAGTTCCCAAGTCGATGCCTTGTATAAATAAAGGTTTGTGAGTTCATTTCAAAGCATGTTGTGGAGCAGATGAGTGTGGTATAGCAAAAGAGCGAAGGGTAGAGCATAAGTATCTCGGGCTTAAATGGAACTGATCCAGACATGGTAAAGATGTCAATCTCTAGTTCAAGTTTGTGATTCTTATCACTTTGTAGACAGTGTGTCTCTTGTAGGTAGTGTGCCTCTTTGTGAGCACTGTACTCAGGCAGTGAGCCCTAATTGGCATGTGCCATTCATTTTTCTTATTCTTCTAACAGAGAATAATCCTTAGGTTAATCACCCTGTGGTTTTTCCCTTAACAGGGTTTTCCACGTCAAAATCTTGGTGTCCAATGTGTTGATGTTTATCTACTCCTATGTTTATGCATTATGCTTTCATGAATGGTTAACTGATATGCTATTAACTAACAAAGAAGAATCAAGTGTTAGAAGTAGAAGCAAGTTTTTGTACAACTGATTCACCCCCCCTCTCAGTTGTGTGCCCTAAATCTAACATCTACTTTCTTGTAGATCAGACTCTAGATGGCCAACTATTCTATCCAATCTGCAGCATTCTTTAGTTCTATCTTTTAGAGTTTGATTTAGGTCTTCTTCAGTCTTCTTCCTTTGCTTAATTTCTTTGGTTAGCCTCATTACCCTAAATTCCATCTCATGTTTTAGAGTAGAAACTTCTTTTGTCAACTTCTCACATTCCTTTGTGTTTTCTTCTAAATGCTCATTCATGCCATTTTCTTCAGTAAGATTAGCTAGTTGATGAAGTAGTTCCTTCCTTTTTTCCATTGATTTCTTCAGTTTATCTTTTAGCAAGTCAATGTGATCATCAACATCCTTAAGGTTTGCTTTCAGATCATCTATTTCTGCTTTGGACCATTCAAGATCTTCTAAAGCCAATTAAAGTTTTTCTCTAAGTGAACCCATTGAAACTCCTTCCCAAATCCACCTCAAGCTATTAGGCTTCTTTCAAGGAACCTTGCTCTGATACCAATTGTTGGAATTAGGGCTAACAACTAATAGGGGGGTGAATCAGTTGTCTTAAAACTTTTAAAGCTTGCTGCAACGAATTCTTCTTTACCACTTCTTAACAAATTAATGACATAATCATGAAAAGCAAGAATTAATAAAACATGAGCAGAAACATAAATAACACACTTGACACCAAGATTTTGATGTGGAAACCCAGTTAAGGGAAAAACCACGGTGGGGGTTAACCCACAAAGATTATACTCTGTTAAAAGTATTACAAAGAGGGGAATGTACATGCATTCGGGCTCACTACTCAAGAGAGGCTCACTACCTACAAGAATGTTTACAAAGGATTATAGATTGTTGAACTGATAAGTAGCATCTGCCAATGCAAGAATTCAGTTCCGGTTAAGCACAAAATACTAATTTTACACACTTCATCTTTATTCTGCCCTATTTTACTACTTTGCCATAATCCAGACCTCAGATCTCCTCTTTTGCATTTCTATCTACCTTTTTCGCACTTAATCCATATTCACAACACACTCACAATACTCAAATCTATAGGCTATATATATCCACATCAATAATTCAATCTCCTTTCTATCGGCCTTGTGAAGAACTTAACACATAATACAAATACTCTGTTCAGTCGAACGAATCCATACACAAATAAAGATGCGTACTAGAAATAGCACTTGCATGTCACAATACATGTCAGCCACTAACATTATATACCATACGCAACTCACCAAAACACTTCTATTGGACCCACACAGGGATCAAACACAAGTAGGGCTAATCTTCATTGAACTATTTTGTCATATTAGGACCTGGTAATCAGATGCTTATAACTTTTAATCCCTTTGTCACCAGAGACTAAAATCTTGAATTTAGATTGTCCTGACATCCCTCTACACTCCCACATATCCACAACACACTATGATTAACTGGAGAGATCCACTGGTCAAAATATTGAACTCTGCCATATGCTCTGTTTCTCGCTCTCTGGACTTAGATAAATTCTCATTTTGACTTCTGGTAAGAACAAATTATGTTATGTGGATGAGTGGAATAGTCTTAGTTGCCATCAATGACAACACCTGTCATGCATAGCAGTGACTCTTGCCAACAACCCTTTGCCATAAACTCCTCATACTTAACCCACAACATAGATGGAGTTCAATCACAAAATGTATCAAATTGCTTAATCTTTGGGAATGCAAATTTAGCTACAGTAGTTACATCACCAAATTGATCACAATCAGAACTCAACATGACACAATCATATCCACCTTTTAACAAAGCATTTCAAGTATACAATCTGGACAATGTAAACATAAAGATGATAGCTACAGGAAGCCAATTTTTTTGCAAATTCATTGTTCATTTATCACAACTCAAATGAGTTTATTACTAGTAGCCTTGAATGATTTATTACTCAAGTTTTCACACCAAATATAATGAATTTGTATTTTAAATGAAGCTTATCTCTGTTCAAATGCTCTGTGGTAGAAAACTAAGTTTTATTCCCTCCAGCATAACCTCATCTCTTCTTTGCAATACACTTCTATTATTCTTTACACTTCTTTCCATGACCTTCAATCAATTGTAATCTAACTTCATGGTTTCGTTTTCAACCTGCTGTTTACACCTCCATAAATAGGCTCCTTCCTTCTCACAAACTTAGTACTAATTTCTTCATGCTGGATCTCACTCTATTTTTTTCTGAATTATTTTGCGGCCTCTTTTATTGTTGTTCAAAGCACCTCTTCTCACATCAATCAACCATCAAAATTGTGGTGCTCCAATCTTCCTCTATCTCCTACAAGTTTCAACCTCAAAGAGGTATTGTTTTTCCAAAAATCTGCATGCAAGGGCCTCTTTTGACAAACTTGGTGCTTCCTTTTCTTCCATCTGAATTTTTTATTTATTTTTGGTAGTGCTTAAATGTGAAGTGCTTTGTCTTCCTTATGGCACCTTATTTCCACACATATGTTTCTTTAAAAAAAAAAATCTGCCAAACTATTTGGGAAATTGGCGTTGAAATTCAACCATGAATTATAACATTCAAATGTGAATTGAAATTGTAACATTGAAAAATGTCCCCTTGAGGCTTTTCCCTCTTTAGGTTTAGCTCCCAAGTCTTTAGTGTGCATTTAGGATATCTTGCATCATAATTTGGCATCCTGATGGAATGAACCCTAAGTATCATGACAAATGGGGCCTAGGGGGGCTCCTTCAGCTTAACCCTACCCAAAATAGGGGGGGAGGACTTGGGCGCCCATGCCCTAGTCCTGTCCTATTTTGGGTTAGGCCCAAATTTTAAGTGTCGGTTTATGACCGTTATTTGGTCCCTAGGCCGACACGGTAAGTTTGAATTTATGAAATCTCGGCAGTAATATTTGTAGTTGCATATAAAAGCATGTTTAGGCATTCATTTGTAAACTAGATGATTACAAGATTTCAGCTAGAGGATTACTAGCAAGTTATGGTGTTCTCAAGGTGATTCAAGGCTTTCATTGTGTTGCAAGAGCATATTGATGCTGTCTATGTGTTTGTGTTTGCAAATTTGAGCATCCATTTCCTCATGGAATGAAGATCATCTTTCTCTCATGAGATCTTCACTACAAGGTGACATTTATTGTGTTTGTGATCATTATTTCATTTGGATTTTGCCTCTACCTCACAAGGGCACGCACTCTCTATCTGACAAAGGTGTTTGGAAGACTTAAGTGTCCTTCCAGGGCTTGACTGAGGAAAGCTCCTAAACTCCATAACCCCCTCCCAAAGTTCATGGTTGTAGGGTAAAAGTTGATGATGCAGATAAAGTGAAGTTGCAGGAGGGTATATTGGAGTGTCAGAATTGTAGATCAGAGAAGAAAAGATCACCCTGGACTTGGGCACCCGCTCATTAGTCCTTAAAGTTCCATGACGGGAAACTCTCTGAAGTAGCAGAAACAAGTTACAGACTGAGTCTCTAGATCCTGAAAAAATGTAGGGCCTTGGACTTGGGCACCCACTCTTTTGTCCCTGACTTTTCTGCCTCAGAACCCCAAAAATAGGTGCACAGTTATTTGTTATTTTATGGCTTTCTGTAGAAGCATTTTCTGTTATTCATTTGTTTACTTCCGTATTTGTATAATTAGGGATTTGATGTGTAATTGAGTATAAGAGAAAGAAAATTGATAATCAAATACCCTAATCCAAGTTTCTTTACATTTCTAAGTGACCAAGGACCTGATAGTGCTCTGTCGTTCGATCCTAAGGTCCTTGAATGTAACGGGTGAAAGGAGGATTTAAACACTAAACTAAACAATCTAAATTTTACCCTAAACATTTTGGTGAACCCATGTTTTTGGACTTAATTGCAACTTTCTGAGTGTTTGTCTTCATATTTGGGTTGATTTCATTCATTCATATAGTCATTCATCTTATTGCATTGAGAAAATCACAAAAAAATTGAAAAATTTGGAAACCCTAACTTTCATTTTTCATATAGGTTTCTAATTTGCATCAATTCACTCTAATTTTTGCTAAGTTATGATTTTTGCATCAGATTTGATATAAACTACAGAAAATTACAAAAATTCAATAATTTGCATTGCATTTTCATCATATTATTGCTAGGGTTTTGTAGAAATTTTGACAATTTTCATATAACCTAGTAATTCCAAAATCTAGGGTTAGTAGGCAAAATCTTCTTTCAGATTTTTCTACTTATTTTAGAGATTCACTCAAACTTGTATTTGGCTATAGTCTTGTATTTTAGTGTAAATTTGCATTTAGATTTCAAATATTTGCATTTTTGCATAGAAATTTTCAACAAAAAACTAGCAATTTTCATGCATTTTCATTAGATTTGCACCTGCATTTTGCACCTTAAAAATTGGAATTCATTTTAATATCTGAGTACACTTAATTTTCATCATAAATCAGACTTCAAATCATTCATACATCATTTTGTGTCAAAATCTCAAACATAGGGTTTCAAAAATATTGGTTTTCACTAGATTTGGCCTTATTGACTCTCTAAATTTGCACCACAGGCATTTTGTGAAGAATATTTTTGCATTAATTTGTTTTTATCAGGATAATTATTTTCTTCCCCTCCTAAAAATCTTCACAACACCCTTTTATTGAGCTCTTGTATTGAAAATTTGGTGAAAAACTACACATTTTTGCTATTTTTGCCCTAGGGTTTGGCCTAGTTTGCACTCCAAGTGTGTTGTGACAAATTTTATGGATTGATGTGACTAATATCATTGTTTTTATTTTTTACACCTCCTAAATTTCATTACAACACCCCATTTTCTAGGTCTTGGAGTTGAAAAACCATGAAAAATAGCCTATTTTTGCTATATTTCACTAGGGTTTGACCTTAAGTGGCACTACAAGTGTGTTGAGATGGATATTTTAACATTACGTGGCTATTATTACTAAGATAATTTTCTTTCCATCATCATTTTCCTCACAACACCCTTTGTCATGCTCTTTTGCATCGAGATTTGGTGAAAAAATTGCATATTTTGACATATTTTCACTATATTTTGACTTATCGTCATCTTAGATTTACATCAAGAGTGTGTTGTGAAGGATCTTATTGCTGTTTTGGACTGATATCAGACATATAATTTTCTATCCCTGATCAAAATCCTTACAACACCCTTTGTTTCATTCATTTACATTGAAAAAGTACAAAAAATAAAGCATTTTTAGCTTTCAATCATATCATTCTCTTAGGGTTTGTTCTCTCAGTTTGTGCATTGTGTATTGTGTTCTTTTGTATAAGCTTTATGACCCATTGTCCTAAAATCAATATCCCTCTAAGAAGAAGTAAAAGGTTAATTGGATCTAGTGCTCTTGAAGAAAACGACATTCCTACCTCTAATAATCCTTTGAACACCTTTACAAAAGGAGAGACTCAAATGTTACAAGATATTACACCCATTACAAGTAAAATGGAAGAACAAACTTTTCATGATGTTGATGATACTATTGAGGTGACAGGATATGTATCTGATGAGTAAATATAAAAATTCGATAAAGAGCTAGCCCAATTTCAATCATTTATGGAAAATGAGAGAATAGCTGAAGAAGCTGTCCTACAATTCATAACATAAGAGAATTGATAAAAGAAGGACAAGATGGTGTTAATGCAATTCATGGTCTAGCACATATTGTACAAACTAACATTATGCCAGTGACCAAATGTGCACAAGTGATAAATAACACTTTACTACCATCTCATACTAGAGTATCAATACCTATACCGACTACAGGAATATCTACCTATACCGACTATAGGAATATCTACCTTTACATCAACGATCTTAAAAACTGATGTGAATGCTTGTAGTAATGCTACCAATGGTATTGGAGTATCTAATGGCACTAATTACAAAGCTGTGGTATTTAATTATCAAAATTTGGTTCCTAGGGGGACCTCTTCTATGAATAATTGCTCTCAACCACCTCTTCATCCCACTTATTCTCAACCTCCCATTACATATAGTTATTCTCAACCACCTACCATTATGTTCAACCACCGTGGACCTATGCACAATCTCCACCTATCATATCTCAATTTCAATCACCTCCTCACTTTGGTTTCAATTCCTCACAACAAACCGCATCTCCAAATGATGCCATCCTAAACCAACTTTTACAGGGCATGAATGCTTTACAACAAAAAGTAACAAATCTGACAAATTCTTCATAGCCTAGTCTACTAACATATCATTCCTATAATCCCTTATCCTATGCAATCTTGAGAACCCCTATGCCTGAGAGGTTTGAGACTCCCTGTTTTGAAAAATATGGTGGAAAAGGTGATCGTAATATTCATGCGGCAGCATTTACAACTATGTGTAGTGATTTCAATTTTGAAGAGGATTTGTTGGAATAATTTTTCCCACAATCTCTCAAAGATACTACTTTAGAATGGTTTTTCTCTTTGCCTCTGAATTCAATACACTCCTTTTTGTAGTTGATTGATCAATTTTTACAACATTTTCAAGCAAATATCAGACCTCAAGTCACTCTTATTGACTTGGTTCAATGCAAACAAGGTCCCAAAGAGAAGTTGACTGAATTCATTAGTTAGTATCAAGGACTTTATGTATAGATTCAATATCAGATGAAAGATGATGATGTTTAGAAGATATTTATTACAAATCTACAACCTAATATTCGTGATAAGATCCTCTTGATAAAGTACAACTCATTTCAACATTTATGCACCGCCCTTCGTGATTATCAACTTTCATCTAGTTAGTATGAAAACTAAAACTCATCGGCTCAAGTTGGTCAATCCAAGGGTAGATCATCACAAAATAAATTTAAGAGGAATAATAACAATAGGAGTTTCATCAAGATTAATAGACCAAATATGAACAACTTTTCAAATGTTTCAACTATCACTAATCCGAAGAAAGCATCATATCAACCAAGAAGGTTCACTCCGATATCTGAATCTTATCATTCCATTATGAACCAAGCTATGAGTAATAATATCCTGAAGCTTCCCTCGATCAAGCCTGTTGATACTAGTAAACAAGGACCTTACTTTGATGTTAATACCTTTTGTCATTATCATCAGACACAAAGACATGACACTGAACGATGTATGCATCTTAAACATGAGATACAGGACATTATTGATTCAAATGTCATCTAGGTATCAGGTGTGAATGATAATAGAAACAAGTTGGTTGCTCCGCTGAATTAGAACTTACAAATCTTCACTAATCCTTTCCCTAAGCATTCTGAAACCAATATGTTGGAACATGGTTTAGTGGAAGTAGATGAGGATGATTACTTGGACTATGATAACATCATGGGAATGATTGAAGAAGATAAGAAACTAGTGGACAACCCACCTCATCCATGAAGGAATGGAATTTATGCTAAGGTTCCTCCTCCGTTATCCTTATATGGATTGGGAGATAATCAAAATACATTAAAAAAGCAAGAACAACAACCAATACAGACGAGTAAGATAGTACAGGATAATTCATGTTACCATGCTAGAAAGATTCAACAACAAAAACTCGATAAAAATTAGAGAAGAGTTAGACGACTGTCAGCAGTTAGAGAAAATAGTGGTTCCCCTCCTCATAAGCAACAAAAAGTTATATTTAACAAGGAGTTACAAAGAAAGTATCATGTGATAATAAGAGCCACTCAAATTTTCCACTCAACATGATTGAGTACCTCTCCAAGAGGTTCGCGAGTTCCAAAATCTGATACAAAGACCCTACAGGTAAGTATCACTAACCCTTTATATCTCTCATGATGTGCTTCCCCTGTGATGTGTTATGTGTTGTTTAGGCCTCCTAGGATGACCTCAAATTCTCCCGTAAGGTCTAGGATACCAGCAGACCACCTCTGTTGTGACCTTCTATTTGTATCATCATTCTTCTATATTGCCTCTCTCTTTGATTTCATCGTTGTGTGTTGTGTCTTGCAGACATAGCTTTGCAGTTGGTGACTTGGGGGTACCCTCCTACATGACTGTCCCTAAGACACTTGTTTCTCCTCTCTTATTCGTTGTTTCCCTTCCTCTAGTGTTTCTATCTAGCAGGTGGATAACAAAAAATATTTATACTGATGCAGACCTAGTGTCCCTTTTGAGAGCAATAAAAAAATAGACTTATTTCCTAATATGAAGATGGGGTTGTATATTTTATCTGACGCTTGGCTAGTGGAAGCACTCGTGCTTTCCACATAGTGACTATGATGATGTTTCTATCTCATTTACAAACCTTAACAATATTGTTGCTCTATGCTCCTTTATTTGTCTTTGAATCTAGCCTTGGTGGTGTTGGCACTCGTTTTGACCTAGAGGCTGAGCTTGTTTGTTGGAGGGTTTCTTCCTTCAAACCCTAGGTGTTCCTGTTCATCAGCAAGAGATTGGTCTATCGGCGAAGGATATTGTTGTTCTACCGATGGTGTTGGTCTTGCCGACAGGGGTAAGTCATGTATTCATCGGCAGGAGTGGGAGCTATCGGGTGAGCGGTCAGATGTTGGGCCGACAGTGTAGTGTCTGGCCGATAAGATTCATCGGTGTGTGTCTTACCGAGGAAAGTGGGGTTGACGTTTGGCATCGGTAAGACTACTGTGATCGGCCAATGTGTTTTGTGGTTCACCGATAGAAGGAAGTCACCCCGATGGGGAATGCCATCGGGATGACTTTGTGTTCGGTTTGACCGACGGTGGAGTATGTAGGATTTGGCGATCGGCGAGACTTTGGCTGTCGGGCTAGCCGTTGGATGGTCCACCGATGGAGTGTCTCTGGCTGATGAGGGTGTCATCGGCGTAGGTCACACCGAGAGGGGAGCATGGAGTGGTCATCGGTGTGAATGGTATCATCGGCAGAGGATGTTTCTGCTTGGCCGATGGTTTTGGTCTCACCGACAGATAAGGAATGTGAAATAGGCATCGGCGAGACCGCTGTGGTCGGCAGGAGTTTTGTGGAGCTGGCCGATGGTTCTCCTCTGGCCGATGGGGATGTTGGTGACTTGTGGAGACGTTTGGCATCGGCGAGACCGCTGTGGTCGGCAGGAGATTTTTGAGGAAGGCCGATAGTGTATGTCATGGCGATGGTCTGTGGGTGAGGGGTCGTGTGTCGAGCGCGGCAAAACGCTTGACACTTAGTATGCGTGTGACGATGCTTTTAAAGCGTCGAAGTTGTCTCCACACCATGCATGTGGGATTTTTCCCCTTACATTATTTTTGAACCTGCGAAGGACGCGTTTTGGCGGGAATTCCTTTTTGTATGCAGCGACAGTTTTTTAGGCGACAACGGGTGGTTGAGACCCTTAATGGCGACTATGCTGGGGCATGGGCGAATTGTTGCACAGTCAGGTACCAGATTTTTGACATGAAGACTTCCAGATAGTGGCGCGTGGCTCGAGGTTCCCCTTTGTCTGTTGCATTAACATTTTCTGAGCGCCATTCCTTCTGAGGACTGTATCTGGCAGATTTTTTTTGATATTTTGTCATGTAATTAATTGCTGTGGTACACTCTCTGGCTACTATAAGCAGACTGTGTTACCATTTTAGGTTGTTGAAAGTTGAAGATTTTTGGCTCTGTAACACAATACAGTTCGTTTTGGTTGCTCTGTACAGCTAAACCTGTGAGTTTATGTATCTCTTGTTGTATGTTTTGGCATGAACCCACTGATTTCATGATTAATCTTATATGAGAAATGCTATCTTAGCATGTGTTTTGTTAATTCTGTCTCCAGTATTGTATGTATTCTTCTTCTGAGTCTGGATATTTAAGCAATATTTGAGACTCTAGAACATAGAATTCCTATGTTGAATGTCTGATCTTTTAACTTCTGCGCAAGGGGTAGATTAAACTGTTTTCAGGTTGAACATTGGGAAGGGTATACTACAGTAGGGATGCCATAAGTAGAGATAACTTAACACTCTGTGTTGGGAGATATCTGTAAGGCAGGTATCATATATATCCCCCTGAAATCTAGTTTTAGCCGTTCATGCTGATCATTCACAGGTGTATGTCTACTGACTCCAGGCCCTAGATAGGCACCAATCTTGCTTTGTGCTTGTGTTACAACCATGTCCAGCTTTGCATCCAAACTCTAAATCAAAGTCAAACTCTAAAACAACCATTAGGACATTAGAATTAGTTTTAGGATCCAAGTCCTCTGTCTACAACTGAAAATAGGCCCAAAGCCAGCCCCTTTGCTCTTATCTTGCAGTTTTGGTCTACTTACAGGAGGACTTATCTGCTTTCTGTCAGCATCCCAGCCTTTGTATGCATATCCCCATGGATGTTGAGTAGGGAACACCCCCCTAGGTTTTGTAGAGCCTGAAGAAGAAGAGGAGATAAAATATAGAGTCTATCTCCTACACTGTTGGCCCCTGGCCCAGAGATCCTGTTGATCATTGATGGCTACCTTGTAGGGAAATCTGGGAATAAGCATCCAGTCTGGGAAAAAACCAACAGAAATTGGCGACTCCGCTGGGGATGGTGATTTGAAAATTGTTATTTTTGAAAGAACCCTAGTTTTCAAAAGAAAACAGTTCCTAGTAATAGGTGGCGACTTCGAAGTAATCTCCCAACCGGTCAAAGTAAAATTTATATGCAGGGGAGAAGATCCCAACAAAATCCTTTATTTGAAGAGTTACCAGTAACAAGAAGAATGATGTACAGAAGAAAGGGAGCTGTCTCAGTCAGTCATGAGGGTTCCCCCAGAAAAAATGATGATATGCAAGATAATCCAAGGTCTTCAGACAAGACAGTACCTTATTTTTCAAATGTAGAAGCTGATATTCAGGGTGCATATGAGAGGCAACAGGGTGGTAACATGAGAATGAGGTTAGAGGTGTTCCAAGAACGCCCATTTCTAGACCCTAGTGAAAGGTTTGAAGAGGCAGAGTCTCTAAGGGATGATGAAGATGATGATCAGAATATGGTAAAACCATCCTCCTCTAGGCCCAGTGAGGAAGAACTAGCTGATGAAATTAGGAGCTTAAGGGCCGAGTTTGAATATCAGCAGGCAATATCAATCAGAGATGACTTGAGGAAGAAAGTGCAAGCTTTGAGGACTGCCCAGAATAATTCAATTCCTACCCTTGAGAATGCAAATGTGCAGAGACATCAACAGAGAAATGAAGTGCAACATCAGCATAATGATGAGAGACAAAATGTGAATGATGCTAGGATACCACTGAACAATGTAAGAAACCAGAATGCAAATAGAAATATTAATGTTAATCAGTTAAACAGACAGCCAATGCAGCTAGATAGATTCAGACAGCTAGTGTTTGATGGTATTCCTGGGTATCCTAACCCCATTGATAAGCATCTGAGGCTGCAAGTGCCTAAATTTTTAGGAAACAACACTGTGTCAGGAGAAGATCATCTAAAAGCCTTTCAAAATGTCATGGATAACTTTGAGGTTGAACATGAGGATGTTTTCATGAAGTCATTCATGCAATCTTTAGTAGATGAGGCAAGAGAATGGTACAAGAATCTGCCTGACAGGAGTATTTCATCGTGGGATGATTTTAAAAGGATGTTCAAGGAGCAATATGGTGACAAAACTGACCCTAGCTTTTTTGTAAATGAGTTCACCAGTATCACTAAAGGGTCAAATGAGTAGGTTGTAGATTTTAATGCAAGATTTACTAAAGTGTTAAACAAATTGCCACATCACATGAGGCCAAATGAACCAATGTGCATAATATTGTATATCAATGCCTTTGATGCAAAAACTGCATATGGATTAAGAGATAAAGGTCCTGCTACTCTCAGGGATGCTTTCAGAATTGCAGTGAATATTGAAAACAACAGGAAAGCATCGGGCAAGACAAATAGAAGGGATGATGTGAAAATTCTGTAGAATCCAAACAAGCCTCAGAACACTCAAGGTAATACATCTGCCCCTGAAGATAAGATAGACAAATTGGCAAATGTTGTTAAGGACCTAAGCTATAGATTAGCTAGAAGTGAAAAAGGGATAGGTCCTGATAGGCAAGTCTATCAAAGGCAGGAAAAGAGGCCATCATTGCATGATATGCCTTATAATACCAATTGGCATGACGGTAAGCCTATATTCCCACGTGACAACACAAATCAAAGAGCTCAACATGTCAAAGAAACTCTTGATCCTCTAAAGAAAGCTGTAAATATTGTTGATGATGCTCCATGGTGTATAATTTGTCAGATGCAACATTCACAGTCACAGTGTATGATTGCTCAGTCCTTGTGTGATAATACTACACCTTGTAATGAATGCAATGAGCCACATTATGTGCAAGATGATGATGTAAATATGATGTCCATAAGCAATGGATACACTCTTTATGATGCTGATGAGAGTACAAATGATGGAACTCAGGGCTGCCAACAGTTCCCATATGATGAAGATGATGAAGTTAACTATGCCTATGCTCAGAACTCACACAATTTTCTGAGTAACTTACAACGACCTTCTGATGAGGAAATTAGGGCCTTCACAGCTGCAGCAGTTGCTCAAGTCAAGAGCAACTACAATCTCAGAGGTAAAAATCAGGTAAGCAGCCCACATCAGCCAAAAGATGTTACTATAGGACAGCCAGTGCATGGTAATAAGGAGATGGAATTACAAAAAAGGCAGTGGGTTAATAATAAACAGAATTTCAGACATAGAACAGGTCATGAATCCCAAGGACCAGAAAATAGAATCCCTCAGGCTGAAGATCAAGGTAAAGGTTCCCAAGACAAGAATGATGATCAGGGAACTATGAAAGTAAAAGCTAAATCAGTTCAGGATAAGAATAAGATTGTGGAGCAAGCTACAACTATTATACAAAATTATGCTCCATTTGATATAGCTCAAGTCCTCTCCCAGGTAAAAGTCTCTGTTCCACTTATGGAACTCATGAAAGTGGAAGAAATCAAGAATAGGACAATATCCCTAATTTCAGGGGTACCTTTTCAAGCTAAACAAAATGCCCAGACCCAGGGTGAGAAACATGTCATGTGTAATGAAGAAGATGAGGCTCCTGAAGTCTATTTAGGAGTGACTATGACAAAGTGTCCTTCACAAGTGGAACCATTTTATGTATCCCTGGTTATAAATGGAAAAATAATCAGAAATTGTATGCTTGATTCTGGAGCATCTACAAATGTCATGCCTTTGGCCATCATGCAACAAGCTGGATTGAAAATTGACAAGGCATGTGGAAAATGTTATGCTATGGATGCCAGAGAGGTACCAGTTATTGGAATCATGAAGGATGTAGATTTCAAACTGGCAGCATTTCCTGAAAAGAGATATAAAATGAATATAACAGTGGTTGACATCAAGCCACAGTATGGTATGTTGTTGTCAAGAAGATGGGCAGCACTAATTGGTGGAAGTATGCAGCTGGACCTGTCATATGCCATGATTCCAATGAATGGTAGGGATGTTAAGCTAATCAGAGAACAAAGATCATCAGAGACAGTGGAAGACCAAGAAGCAGAGGAACAGATATGCTTTGTAAACACTGACTGTGATAACTTCAAGGTTGTCTCAGATGATAGAGAAGATAAAAAGAAAAATGTCTGCATTGAAGAATTGGATCAGCAAGGTTTGTGGACCATGTTTTTTGATGGAGCTTGTGCAAAAGAAGGCTCTGGAGCTGGAGTTGTTTTCCTGTCTCCAACTGGTAAGCTCCTCAAATTCTCTTTCTTGCTGAGGTTTGTTTGCACAAACAACATTGCAGAATATGAGGCTTTACTCTTAGGCCTAAATATTGCTCTCAAACATGGAATCAAAATGCTAAGAGTATTTGGGGATTCTGAGCTGATTGTATCCCAAATTAGAGATAAGTATGCTTCAAAAAATAAAAGATTGAAACAATACAAGCATGCTGTTTGGGATACCATTGAACTATTTGATGCATTTTCAATAGGCTGGGTAGAGAGATCAAAGAATGTTATGGCTGATTTCTTAGCTAATGTTGCAATAAGGCCAAATGACATTACTCTGTCAGATGTTACAAATGTAGAAGTTAAAATCAGGCCTGCAGTACCAGAAAACATATGCAGTTGGCAAGTGTTTAATGATGATAGGGACTTGTTAAAATTTTTGCACTGCATAGATGAATATGAGAATCAAGAAATTGATTTCCAAGCTTTTGTAGAGACTACAGATGGAAAAGAAACTCTTGTGGGAAAAGAGATAATTCAATTGAAGACTAATAAAATCCCCAGAGGATTAGTAGCTTTGGAAAGAGCTTTTGACAGTAGAGATAAATTGGTCACAAGGACATCTCCCACAAATAAGGAAGATTTAGAAGAGATAAATTTGGGGACATCTCAGGCCCCTCAGAAGGTATACATTGGTAAACAGCTCAAACCACACATTAGGAGTATGCTGATTGCATTACTGAAAAAGTATAAACATGTTTTTGCTTGGTCATATGAGGACTTAAAAGCCTATAGGGAAGATTTATTCCAGCATGAGATCCCATTGAAGCCGGGACCTAAGCCATTCAGACAGAGGCAAAGACCTATTAATCCTACCTTGGCTCCAAAGATGCAGGAAGAACTTAAAAAGCTTAGGGAAGCTGGAATAATTGTGCCAATCAGGCATTCAACTTGGGTGTCTAACCTTGTCCCAGTCAGAAAAAAGAATGGTGATATTAGGCTTTGTATTGATTTCAGGAACTTGAATGTATCCTCTTTAAAGGATAACTATCCACTGCCTAATATGGAAGCTATGTTGCAGAGAGTGACTGGTTGTGAACTCTTATCCATGATGGATGGATTTTCAGGTTATAATCAGGTGAAGGTAAAGGAATCAGAACAATATAAGACTGCCTTCACCACTCCATGGGGAACTTATGTGTATGTTAGAATGCCCTTCGGACTAACCAATGCAGGTGCTACATTTCAAAGAGCAATGGATGTTGCTTTTGTAGGGTTGATTGATTCAATCCTGGCTGTATATCAGGATGACTTAACTGCTTACTCAAAGAAAGAAGAGCAGCATTGTTTGCATCTGGAGTAGATTTTCATAAGAGCACTAGAGTATGGTATTTCTTTAAATCCAAAGAAGTGTGCCTTTGGGGTAGTTGAAGGAAAGCTCCTGGGACATATTGTTTCCAAGGATGGAGTCAGGATAGATCCAGAGAGAGTGGCTGCTATTGACAGAATTTAAATGCCAAAAACTGTAAAAGGAGTTCAGTCCTTCTTTGGACAGATAAATTTTGTTAGGAGATTTGTTCCCAACTTTGCAGAAACCACAAGGAGCATTTCCAATATGATGA
This sequence comes from Cunninghamia lanceolata, assembly GCA_027924645.1. Lineage (NCBI taxonomy): Eukaryota > Viridiplantae > Streptophyta > Pinopsida > Cupressales > Cupressaceae > Cunninghamia > Cunninghamia lanceolata. The sequence goes on along the minus strand of BSBN01000564.1, from coordinate 6,220,012 downwards.
AGAAGGATGCAACTGTCCACTGGGAAAGTGAAGCAATAGAATCATTTCAGAGTATCAAAGAGGCAATCAAGATGGCCCCTGTTCTTAAATCTCCTGATTTTTCTAGGCCATTCCAAGTATTTTCATTTGCTTCCTTTCACACTGTTGCTGCATGTTTGCTACAGAAAAATGAAGATGGTTTTGAACAGCCCATAGCTTTCTTCAGTATGTCCTTGCAGGCTTCTGAGTTGAAATATGATATTATGGAAAAACAGGCATATGCACTAGTCTGAGCCATCAAAAGTTTCAGACCATACTTGGTAGGATCACATATAATTGCATATGTACCCCATGCAGCAGTCAAAGACATATTTACTCAGCAGGAGGTGACTAGAAGAAGGTGCAGATGGATAAACAAACTGCAAGAGTTTAACATAGACATACAAGTTACCAAGTTGGTAAGAGGACAAGGATTAGCCAAGATGATGGCACAGTCAAACTTGGAAGCATGCCAAGTTAATGTAGTCCAAAATGAGAATGTAAATGTATCAAGATCTGAATGGTACAAGGACATTATATACTACTTGCAAAATCTGAATTGTCCTTCCCATTTCAGTGACAGTCAAAAGATGACTTTAAAGTTACATGCAATCAGGTATGTTATTGTTCAAGGTGAGCTATACTGGAAAAACCCTGATGGTGTGCTACTGAGATGTGTGGATGAGGATATGGCTAACAATGTTTTGATTGATATGCATAAAGGATTGTGTGGTGGACATTATACTGCCCAAACAACAACTCATAAAATTCTCAGAGCAGGATATTGGTGGCCCACTCTCTTTTCAGATGCACAAAGGTTAGTGAGGAAGTGTGACCCTTGCCAAAGATTTTCAGGAAAGTTGAAATATGATGGTGCTTTACCCCTCAGGACTGTAACTGTGGATGCTCCATTTCAACAATGGGGAATTGACTTCATAGGGGAAATTGCAGACAAATCAAGTGGGGGACACAGTTGGATTTTGGTGGCAACTGATTACTTTACCAAATGGATTGAGGCCATTCCAACTAAGAGAGCTACAAGTAAGGTGGTGACAGATTTCATGCTAGAAAATATTATCATCAGGTTTGGAGTACCATTCAAGATAGTTACTGATAATGCTATGTGCTTCAGATCAGGTGAATTTGTTGATTTTTGCAACAGGTATGGGATAAATTTATCATATGCATCACCATACCACCCACAAGGAAATGGTCAAGCAGAATCAAGCAATAAGAGCATCATGAAAATTATCAAGAGGATACTAGACAAGAACAAGAGAGCTTGGGACTCAAAATTGAACTTAGCAATATGGGCTGATAGAGTGACAGTAAAAAAGGCTATTGGGATGTCACCCTTTGAGCTAGTATATGGTGCATCAGCCAGATTGCCCATAAATAATCTCCTACCAGTTTACAGATTCATCCAGGAAAATGATGAGGAGATTGAAGATTCCATGACAGAAAGAGTGAATCAGCTGGTTGCACTGGATGAAGACAGAAGGAAAGCCCACCAGATTAATCTCAAGAGACAACAAGATGTGAAATATCAGTTTGACAGCAGAGCTATAAAAAGGAAGTTTCAAGTCAATGATCTGGTGCTCATATGGAATGCAAAGGATCAGGACAAGGGTAAACATGGTAAATTCAAACCCTTATGGATGGGCCCATATCAGATTTGTAGCACTCATGGGGAGGATTCTTATTTCCTCCAGGCCCTAGATGGTGAAGTTCTGGAATTGCCTGTGCATGGCCAATTCCTTAAGTTCTATTTTGCATAGATGACTTCTCACTGTGCACATTTGTAAAAAATATGTACATAGTGTAAATGCCTTGTGCAGTTCGTGCTTTTTGGTTTTTTGCCTGGTCTGCCCGGGGATCTGGTTCTCGTTGCAGGTTTTCACCTACACGTCCCCATTCGGAGCCAGTGTTGGCACTCGTTTTGACCTGGAGGCTGAGCTTGTTTGTTGGAGGGTTTCTTCCTTCAAACCCTAGGTGTTCCTGTTCATCGGCAAGAGCTTGGTCTATCGGTGAAGGATATTGTTGTTCTACCGATGGTGTTGGTCTTGCCGACAGGGGTAAGTCATGTATTCATCGGCAGGAGTGGGAGCTATCGGGTGAGCGATCAGATGTTGGGCCGACAGTGTAGTGTCTTGCCGATAAGATTCATCGGCGTGTGTCTTACCAAGGAAAGTGGGGTTGACGTTTGGCATCGGTAAGACTACTGTGATCGGCCAATGTGTTTTGTGGTTCACCGATAGAAGGAAGTCACCCCGATGGGGAATGCCATCGGGATGACTTTGTGTTCGGTTTGACCGACGGTGGAGTATGTAGGATTTGGCGATCGGCGAGACTTTGGCTGTCGGGCTAGCCGTTGGACGGTCTGCCGATGGAGTGTCTCTGGCCGACGAGGGTGTCATCAGCGTAGGTCACACCGAGAGGGGAGCATGGAGTGGTCATCGGTGTGAATGGTATCATCGGCAGAGGATGTTTCTGCTTGGCCAATGGTTTTGGTCTCACCGACAGACAAGGAATGTGAAATAGGCATCGGCGAGACCGCTGTGGTCGGCAGGAGATTTGTGGAGTTGGCCGATGGTTCTCCTCTGGCTGATGGGGATGTTGGTGACTTGTGGAGACGTTTGGCATCGGCGAGACTGCCGTGGTCAGCAGGAGATTTTTGAGGAAAGCCAATAGTGTATGTCATGGCGATGGTCTGTGGGCGAGGGGTCGTGTGTCGAGCGCGGCAAAATGCTCGACACTTAGTATGCATGTGACGATGCTTTTAAAGCGTCGAAGTTGTCTCCACACCATGCATGTGGGATTTTTCCCCTTACATTATTTTTGAACCTGCGAAGGACGCGTTTTGGCGGGAATTCCTTTTTGTATGCAGCGACAGTTTTTTAGGCGACAACAGGTGGTTGAGACCCTTAATGGCGACTGTGCTGGGGCATGGGCGAATTGTTGCACAGTCAGGTACCAGATTTTTGACATGAAGACTTCCAGATAGTGGCGCGTGGCTCGAGGTTCCCCTTTGTCTGTTGCATTAACATTTTCTGAGCGCCATTCCTTTTGAGGACTGTATCTGGTAGATTTTTTTTGATATTTTGTCATGTAATTAATTACTGTGGTACACTCTCTGGCTATTATAAGCAGACTGTGTTACCATTTTAGGTTGTTGAAAGTTGAAGATTTTTGGCTCTGTAACACAATACAGTTCGTTTTGGTTGCTCTGTACAGCTAAACCTGTGAGTTTATGTATCTCTTGTTGTATGTTTTGGCATGAACCCACTGATTTCATGATTAATCTTATATGAGAAATGCTATCTTAGCATGTGTTTTGTTAATTCTGTCTCCAGTATTGTATGTATTCTTCTTCTGAGTCTGGATATTTAAGCAATATTTGAGACTCTAGAACATAGAATTCCTATGTTGAATGTCTGATCTTTTAACTTCTGCTCAAGGGGTAGATTAAATTATTTTCAGGTTGAACATTGGGAAGGGTATACTACAGTAGGGATGCCATAAGTAGAGATAACTTAACACTCTGTGTTGGGAGATATCTGTAAGGCAGGTATCATATATATCCCCCTGAAATCCAGTTTTAGCCGTTCATGCTGATCATTCACAGGTGTATGTCTACTGACTCCAGGCCCTGGATAGGCACCAATCTTGCTTTGTGCTTGTGTTACAACCATGTCCAGCTCTGCATCCAAACTCTAAATCAAAGTCAAAATCTAAAACAACCATTAGGACATTAGAATTAGTTTTAGGATCCAAGTCCTTTGTCTACAACTGAAAATAGGCCCAAAGCCAGCCCCTTTGCTCTTATCTTGCAGTTTTGGTCTACTTACAGGAGGACTTATCTGCTTTCTGTCAGCATCCTAGCCTTTGTATGCATATCCCCATGGATGTTGAGTAGGGAACATCCCCCTAGGTTTTGCAGAGCCTGAAGAAGAAGAGGAGATAAAATATAGAGTCTATCTCCTACACTGTTGGCCCCTGGCCCAGAGATCCTGTTGATCATTGATGGCTACCTTGTAGGGAAATCTGGGAATAAGCATCCAGTCTGGGAAAAAACCAATAGGTGGTACTCAATTCAAAGAGCTTCATGATATAGCCCCATGGTTATCCTCGAACTCTAGATTCATAGTATAACCTTGGCTCTTTATTTGGTTAATCATATGCATTGATGTTGTTGTTTATCATGATTTTGTAGACACTAACATTTTTCTTACAAGGATGTGTTTGTGGGAACATTTGGTGATCATGAAGTACATGTCACCTCCAAGGGGCATGGAATTTGCGAGAGCTTGTGTTCCCTTGTGTGTTTTCTTCCTACCTTAATGTGCTTGATATTGATGCATGATATCAACCACCTTAAGGTGGGGGCATATAAGGTAAGCTATCTATTGTAGATGTTAGCAATGTGTTTGTCCTCAGATGCAGTTTAAAGACCAACTTGATGAGTTCTTCCTGCATCCTGAGTTTGTTTGCAATAAATCAATCAATCATGTAAGCCCTCTGCGGAGGTGGGATATCACGTATATCCTTTTTGTTAATCTCTCTGTGGAGGTGAGGATGGTGTATTTCTTAGAGCAGATTGCATCATCCTGTCATTTTTAAAAGTCCTCTGCGGAGGTGGGGAGCGGTTCTATGATGATTGTTGTGGTGAAGCCCAATCATCAGTGTGTACCTGTAATGTGCCTAAGATGGTGTTGAACCTAGAAATAGGAACACTCCATCACTTGTCTGTCATGTTTTCTCCATGTCTTCAAGTGTGTGTGTTTGGTGTGCCTGCTTTATTTGGCATGTTTGTTGCCCCATATGCAGTCTAAAGACTAGCTCGATGAGTGCTTCCTACATTTTGGGAGGTTTTGTGTGTCTTGTGTGTGTGTTGCCCCATATATGTAGTTTAAAGACCAGTGTGATGAGTGCTTCCTGCATTATGGGAGGTTTGTTTACTTTCCAGTACTTGCATCTACATTTCATATATATGAGAAAAAGAAAAGAAAAGAATCATGCATGTCTTCTATGCATTAATGTGTCTTCTATGCATTTGTTGCCTTCTCCATGTTCTGCATGACTGTAACTATCTTCTCCGTGTTTTGTGTGCCTATTACTATCTTCTATGTGATTAGCGTGTCTTCTCTGTGCTTGGCGTGTTTTCTGTGTTTGTGACCATATATTAATGCATGTATTGGCCTCGTGTTTATACATTCATTAAAATGGGGGCTAAATGTAATGTCAGAAAATGTCCCCTTGGGGGCTTTTCCCTCTTTAGGTTTAGGTCTCTGGTCTTTAGTGTGCATTTAGGACATCTTGCATCATAATTTAGCATCCCGATGGAATGAACCCTAAGTATCATGACAAATGGGGTCTAGGGGCACCCCTTGAGCTTAACCCTACCCAAAATAAGGGGGGAGGACTTAGGGGCCCATGCCCTAGTCTTGCCCTATTTTGGGTCAGGCCCAAATTTTAAGTGTCGGTTTATGACCGTTATTTGGTCCCTAGGCCGACACGGTAAGTTTGAATTTATGAAATCTTGGTGGGAATGTTTGTAGTTGCATATAAAAGCATGTTTAGGCATTCATTTGTAAACTAGATGATTACAAGATTTCAACTAGAGGATTACTAGCAAGCTATGGTGTTCTCAAGGTGATTCAAGGCTTTCATTGTGTTGCAATAGCATGTTGGTGTTGTCTATGTGTTTGTGTTTGCATATTTGAGCATCCATTTCCTCATGGAATGAAGAGCATCTTCCTCTCATGAGATCTTCACTACAAGGTGACATTTATTGTGTTTGTGATCATTATTTAATTTGGATTTTGCCTCTACCTCACAAGGGCACGCACTCTCTATCTGACAAAGGTGTTTGGAAGACAAGTGTCCTTCTAGGGCTCGACTGAGGCAAGCTCCTAAACACCACAACCACCTCCCAAAGTTCATGGTTGCAAGTTACAAGTTGATGATGCAGACAAAGTGAAGTTGCAGGAGGGCATATTGGAGTGTCGAAATTGTAGATTAGAGAAGAAGGGAGCACCTTGGACTTGGGTACCTGCTCATTAGTCCTCAAAGTTTCGTGATGGGAAAATCTTTGAAGTAGCATAGACAAGTTACAGACTGAATCTCCAGATCTTGACAAAAAGTAGGGCCTTGGACTTGGGTGCCCACTCTTTTGTCCTTGACTTTTCTGCCTCAGAACCCCAAAAATAGGTGCACAGTTATTTGTTATTTTACGGATTTCTGCAGAAGCATTTTCTGTTATTCGTATGTTTACTTCCGTATTTGCGTAATTAGGGTTTTGACGTGTAATTGAGTATAAGAGAAGGAAAATTGATAATCAAATACCCTAATCCAAGTTTCCCTACATTTGTAAGTGACCAAGGACCTGATAGTGCTCTGTCACTCGATCCTAAGGTTCTTGAATGTAACGGGTGAAAGGAGGATTTAAACACTAAACTAAACAATCCAAATTTTACCCTAAATAGAAATATGCTTCTCCATGGATATTTAAATGCTCCATTTAATCCATATAAGATAATTACTAATACCTCATGAAGCTATAATAAAAATTTGTGGAAATTTTCATTTGTGCGAAATTGAGTGCCAATAAGTGAAATTTTGAAAGTGCTTCATTTCACCTAAAAGTTTGCCCAACTATACATTATGATCCCCTTAGGTCCTCTACAAAAATATTTCACTCCAGTCCTCATAAATTTTGAAATTTTAAACTTTTCATAAACCAGCGACACACTTTCAACATTAACGACACAATTTCTGGCATTAATTTATCTCAACCCATGAGAGATATGACTTTGATTCTTTTTGCAATTTTGATATGGTACCTCCAAGAATGCCCCTGCAAAAGAATTGTACTATCTCTTATAGATATTTGGGAATAAATTTCACAAAACTACCTGCGGAGTGTCAAAACTACCACTTGACAGAAATTTAATTCTTGCAAATCTGAAAGCATGAAGCGTTCCCAAAGTTGAGAATATCATAAAAGACCAAAACAAACCAACAATTTTTTTAGTTGATGTTGATCGCCAGTCCACCCAGATGCTCCTGCATCAGACACACGAGGTAGGAAGTTTGTGAGAATACACTCACAAACATGGAGTTAAATGGTAGGACCATTCTTCTAGATTGCAAGTAATCTACAAAGAACTCCATCGCTAAAATGTGTACACCAAAAATGATTTCTTTTTCCTCTTTTTCCAACATCTCACTGGAACAAGCTTTATGCTCCAACAAACTTGCACTCTCTTCCTCCTTCCTCTTGTGGACTTGCATCCACCATTGCCTTCCTCCTCGTCCAATGGTTCTCTCCATTCCTATCCTCCTTTGTGGGATCCAACCCACCATCATCATTTGGCCACCTCCACCAAATTCTCTCATCATACACATCACAATTTGCATCATATGCATACAAATATGCCCCTACAACTTCATGGAAATAAAAAATTTCCATCTTCTCTTCTCCATATTTATCAACCCTCAACATCATAAATGAATACAAAACAATGTCATCACAAAATGCAAACAAATTTACCTCTTTCTGCACTGTTGCAATGGTTCCTTCACCATCTTCAGCTACAATCTTCATCCACTCATCTTTCACTATGAGGTTTTCATTTACCCCATCTATTCCCATCATCATTCCTATATCATCAACTATTGTACCAAATTTCCCAACTGTAGCATCTTCTACAATCTCCTTTTCACATAAACATGTTGTATACAAATGTGCATCTTCATTTGTTTTCATCCCATCATTTTGCAACTCCTTGTCCATCTCAACAATAAACAAATCCCCATCAATTTATTCTTCATACAATTCATAAAAATCAAAAGTTACCTCTCCACTTCTTGCTGTCACGACATCACTCTCAATTACCCCATTCATCTTCATCAAGTGCTCACTCAAACTAAACAATTCTTCCATCTTTTAACTTCCTTCTTCAAACAAATTATGCTCCTCTTCTATAATCAAATATGTAACATCCTCATGAAAATGGAAAGCTTCCATGCATCTACTCTTTTCTTCTTGTCCTTTATCCTCTACTATATTCATCATTTGAAACAAATTGAACTCAAAATATCAAATTGTACCTCATTTCTTTTTGCTATCCCAATTCCTTTACCTTTATTTTCTGCTACATCGTTCATCTCTTCATGGTCTCCTATCCAATCTCTTTCAAGCATCCGGTTTATTTTCTTCATCTCTTTTTTCCATAGGAGATCATTCTCCTCTTCATCCACTTGTTTGTCAAACCTAGGGCCTTCCAACTTTGTGTTTTCTACCTCTACATATGCTATACTTTCCACTCCTCAGCTGCAATTTGGTGTCCTTTCGCTTCTATCTTCATATCCTCCAAAGGATCTATTGTTGCTGTTGCTACATCAATTTGGTTTTCTTCATCTATGTCTCTCAAAAGACATAACTCTGTTGCAATCTCCAATGCTTCAACTCTTTTCATTTCTTCATGAATTGTCTCTTCACCACATTGATGTCCCACATATTTTATGCCCTTCCATGGGTCCTCTTGTTGGTGCCTGCATCAATTATCAGGTTCCAGGTTATTAGCTTGCAGGCACCTTCCCAAGATTTCATTAAATTTCTAAGTCTTGGACCCTCTCAGTGTTTTCAGCATCATCATGATATTTTGAAGGAGGGGGTCATCGTCATCATCATGATGTTCCCGGACATCCCCCTGATGTTTCTTGCAAGGGTCATTTCTCATCATGACCGGATATCCTATGGGGGCTTCATGTTTTTGCCAGCCTAACATCCTGCCTAGAGGTGATATTTTAACATCGGGTGATCTTAGTTCAAGATCATCCTCATGTTGGTGTTGAGAATTTGCTAAGTATGACCCAATGTCCCAAGGTCATCATATTTGAACATCGGGTGATCTTCGTTAAGATCACCTCGATGTTAGTTTATCACCTTATGTTTTAACTTCCCTAATGTTGCTAACGTCATGATCTTGTAGAGGTGATATTTTCTTATCAGCAGCATGATTTTCAATTGTCGGGGTGATATTCTGAATATCGGGTTATCTTATGAATATCACCCTAGCCCTGAATGTGATGATGACATCATCAGGATTTTCATTGTTGGGGCAATATGTCTTTCAGCTTCATCATTTTCTAAGGATGGGGTGATATTTCCAAATATCAGGTATGTTCTAACATCACCCCGATGTTTCATGGAGCTATAGTGCTACCCGATATTCTTGTGGGGGGTGATATTTCAAACATCCAGTGATCTTCCAAATATCACCCTGCCCCAATATGATGATGATGTCACCCTGATCTTTCGAAGGGGTCATTTTCTAAGTTGTTCAATCCAACCTGATATTTCTTGAGTTGAAGAGGTCATCATCATCATCCAGTCTACAGTGCACCCTCATATTTCTGTGTCGGGGTGATATTCTGAATATTGGGTCATCTTCTGAATATCACCCTTGTTCTAAACATGATGATGATGTCATCAGGATCTTCAATTGTCAAGGTGATATCTGCTTTTCTGCCTATCTGTATCATGATATTTCTGAAGGGAGATATCCGCATGTTGGCTTCATGCATTGTCTAGTGGGGGGTGATCATTTCAAATATCCATCATATTCATATATCACCCCGATCTTATAGTAGAGCTACAGCGCAGCATGATTTTTGTGCATGAGGGTGATATTTCAAATATCTGGTTATCTTCTGAATATCATCTTGATGCGGATATGATGGTGATGTCATCAAGGTCCGGGGGTCATATTTTAACATCAGTCATTTTATGGAGATTCCCTGATGTTACAAATATGATGATGACATCATCCAGATATGAGGAGGTGCGCGATAGGCAGATATGCTGATGACGTTAGTAGGATATGACGGTGACATCATCAGGATGTTCATCGGCTAGAAATTTGGTATTGGCTCAGCAAGAGGATCTTCTGATGCATCAGGTTGTGCCGATGAAGGTGAATATTAGGTTGAAATCTCACGTGAAGGTAAGGCTGGTCATTAGGCTGATATTCAAACATCAGGGTGATATTTTATATCAGGTGATGGAGACGGCATGATACTTTTCCGCAGGGTGATATTTTCTGTGGGGTGATATTTCACATCAGGGTGATGTGAATTATTAGGGTGAGCTCTGCAGATGATGATGCTAACGTCAGGGTGATATTTCAAGCAATAGGATATCATGCTGGAGGATGATGATGATGAAGGCTTATGCTAGGTGCTGTCGGGAGCAAAATCATCGACATTATATATGTAACCAACCTAGCATATAAAGTGTTAAAAAGAGTGCTGCAGGGTGAATGTGGGATAATGCATCCTCATGATATTTAATAGGAAAGTCAACATGATGTACCTGCGAGGCATGGATAGCTTTGCTCACTGACTTTGCAGCATGATCTATGCCGCAAATCTCGGCGGGAAGCAAGGTGATCGATGGCGATGTTTGAAAGAAAGGTTTTTCTCGATGCATGAACATGCATTTTGGCAGGAGAAGGTTTGCAAGGCACGCAACTGCTGTATCCCAAGGTTGTGAGTTGGTATTCCATTAATGGTGAGATTGCACAAAGGTATGGGTCGGAAGGACATGCCAGCTACTTGATTTAGACAGAAAATCATGAGAAGGCGATGCAGGCCAAGATATCACCTGCCCCTTCCCTCCTATCTGTGCAGCTGCATTGAATGTTTCCAGCGCCCTCTGGAGATGCACTACATCTAGTGATGACTTGGGGATCATGATGTAATTAATGAAGGAGTACATCCTCCTACCTTATAAGCAGAGGATGCTACTCAGTTCAAGGTTGTTGAAAACTGGACATATCTGGCTCTGTAATAAGATACAACTGGTGCTAGTTGCTCTGTGCAGGTGACCTTGTGAGTTTATGTATCTCTTGTTATATGTCTCATGCATGAATCTACTGATTTCATGATTGATTTTATATGAGTAATGCTGTATGTGCATGTGTTTTGTTAATTCTGTCTCCAGTATTGCATGTGTCCTTCTGAATCTAGATATCTAAGGGGTGTCTGGTATTCTAGAATATAGAATTTCTGTATTGAATGCTTGATCTTTCAACTTCTGCTCAAGGGGTAGATTAAAGTGTTTTCAGATTAAGTGTTGGGAAGAATATACTGCAATAGGGATGCCATAAGTAGAGATAACTTAACACTTTGTATTGGGAGGTATCTGTAAGGCAGATATCACACAAATCCCCTTGAAATCTAGTTTTAGTGTGTTCATGATGATCATTCACAGGTGTATGTCTACTGACTCCGAGCCCTGGATAGGCACCAATCTAGCTCTGTGTTGAGGTTACATACCAGGTCCTAGTTTTGCATCCAAACACATAAAATCAAATTCAAACTTCCAAAACAACCATTAGGAATGTAGAAGTAGTTTTAGGACCCAAATCCTCTATCTACAACTGAACATAAGCCCAAAGCTAGCCCCTTTGCACTTATCCCACAGTTCTGGTCTTCACACAGGAGGATTTATCTACTTTGTATCAACATCCCAAGCCAGCCCACAAGCATATTCTCATGGGTGTTGAATAGGGAATACCCCCCTAGGTTTTACAGAGCCTGAAGAAGAAGAGGAGATAAAAATAGAGCCTATGTCCTACACTATTGGCCCCTGGCCCAGAGATCCTGTTGATCACTGATGGCTACCTTGTAGGGAAATCTGGGAATGAACATCCAGTTAGGGAAAAAACTAACACCTCTGCTGCAATTTCACATTCCACATCTTTTCTACCTTCAAATTGGCATGCTGTAGCTGGATGTTCTTTATTTTTCCACTCTTTTCTCTCCTTGTCTCTTCTCTTTTTTGGTTTTCTTTCCTTTTGAAATTTATGGGCTACTTCCATATGTTCTTCTCTCCATGCCCCTTCTACCAAAGGGTTGAAACTCTTTTTCTTCTCCTTTGTAACCTTGGTTGAAATCTCCTCCCTTTCCTCTCGATCCTTTTGCACAACGATATCCTTTTCTTCATTCTTCATATCCATTGCCATTTCTTCTTCCTTCTTTTCATCTTTATCTTTCATGTGATCTTCATGACATGTATTCATTGCAAGCTCATCCCTTTTGGCTTTGTCACGTTGCATGGCTTCCAATTGGTCACATTTCTCCAACATCTTGTCAATCCTCCCAATCTTTTCTATCATCTCTCTAATGAATCTCTTCCTCTTGTACTTTTACCAGCCATCCCATATGACTGGATTCCACACATGTGTCTTCATCCTACTCACTATTGCAATGTTTTACATCCACATTCATTACCTTGTAAAAAACTCTCACCACTATCCCCTACCCAACAAGATTCTAGAAGATGTACCTCTCTAAGACCTCTTTTACCCACTTCCTCTTAATGGAAGAAGTCTGCACACATTCTACCCAGCTTCATCTCTATTGGAGGACAACAAACATGATTCTCATAGAATCAATTCTCTCTTGTGGCTTCATGACTTCACTCTTCAACACTCTTTACTCCTCTTCACCTGCAGGTCTTGGTGCATACTTTACACTCTCAAGATCTTGTGGCTCTGAAACCACTTAATGTAAGAGGAACTCCCTCTCACTGTCTACAATCAATTTCTCAACAACAAACTAAAACCCTACAATAGAATCCTTTTCCATAAACTCCAGATACTCAAACCACATCATAGATGGAGTTCAATCACAAAATGTATCAAATTTCTTAATCTTTGGCAATACAAATTTAGCTACAGTAATTACATCACCAAATTGATCACAATCAGAACTCAACATGATACAATCATATCCACCTTTTAACAAAACATTTCCAGTATACAATCTAGACAATGTAAACATAAAGATGGCAACTACAGGAAGCCAAAATTTTTGCAAGTTCACCATTCATTTATCACAACTCAAATGAGTTTATTACTGGTAGCCTTCAATGATTTATTACTCAAGTTTTCACAACAAATACAATGAATTTATATTTTAAATGAAGCTTATCTCTGTTCAAATGATCTGTGGTAGAAAACCAAGTTTTATTCCCTCCAACATAACCTCAGCTCTTCTTTGCAACACACTTCTATTATTCTTCACACTTCTTTCCATGGCCTTCAATCAATTGTAATCTAACTTCATGGTTCCTTTGCAACCTGTTGTCTATACCTCCACAAATAGGCTCCTTCCTTCTCACAAACCTGGTACTAATTTCTTCATGCTAGAGATCACTCCTCTATTTTTTTTTTGAATTATTTTGCAGCCTCTTTTATTTCTGTTCACAACACCTCTTCTCATATCAATCATCCACCAAAATTGTGGCGCTCCAATCTTCCTCTATCTCCTACAAGTTTCAGCCTCAAAGAGGCATTTTTTTCCAAAAATATGCATTCAAGGGCCTCTTTTCACAAACTTGGTGCTTCCTTTTCTTCCAGCTGCAATTTTTTTATTTTATTTTGGTAGTTCTTAAATGTGAAGGACTTTGTCTTTCTTATGGCACCTTATTCCCACACATATGTTTCTTTTTTTTATTTTAAAAATCTGCCAAACTATTTGGGAAATTGGCGTTAAAATTCAACCATGAATTATAACATTCAAATGTGAATTGAAATATGTTTTTCCATGGATATTTAAATGCTCCAATTAATCCATATAAGATAATGACTAATACCTCATGAATCTATAATAAAAATTTCTAGAAAATTTCATTTGTGCGAAATTGAGTGCCAGCAAGCAAAATTTTGAAAGTGCTCCGTTTCACCTAAAAGTTTGCCCAACTGTAAATTATGACCCCCTTAGGTCCTCTACAGAAGGATTTCACTTCAGCCCTCATAAATTTTGAAATTTTAAACTTTTTGCAAACCAACGACACACTTTTGGTTTTAACAGCACAATTTCTGACATTAATTTCTCTCAAACCGTGAGAGATATGACTTCGATTCTTTTTGCACTTTTGAGATGGCACCTCCAAGAATACCCCTACAAAAGGATTCTACTCTCTCTTATGGATCTTTGGGAATAAATTTCACAAAACTTCCTACAAAGTGTCAAAACTATCACTTGATGGAAATTCAATTCTTGCAAATCTAAAAGCATGAAGTGTTCCCAAAGCTAAGAAATACCATAAAAGACTAAAACAAACCAAAACTCAAAGAAAACAAACCAACAATTTTTTTAGTTGATGTTGATCACCAGTCTGCCTAGATGCTCCTGCATCATCTTGGAAGTTGGAATCTTGTCATTTGGGCTAAGCCTTGAAGAACTTTATACCTTAGAAAAGTGAAGGTGAAGGGGGGGTTACCCCTTTCTCTCAGCTATTTGGCATTATTTCACTTTCATTTCATGGATTTGGGCACCCTGTACCTTGTGTATATTAAGGACATCCTTAGACAACTTGTTCATCCTAGATTAAGACCTCTTGGCCACACCATTTGACTAATATTAGGCTTATTGATGTGTCTTCAAGTGTCTTCATAAATTCCAACAATCAATTTTGAAAATTGAAACATTCCATTGTGTCTTGTGTGTGTGTGATCTATGCATGTACATGTGAAATCTTTTATTTGAAATTACGTAAGTCAAGCTATCAACAAATACACTCCACCTTGTCCTACCTATCCACATAATCATAATCATCATCTTGAGAGAAACCTTGTCACACTTTAGCTTAAGGTTTACCTTGTTGATATCCATATCCATAACCATATTGCTTCCATCCTTGTCATATACCTTATCTTCCATCCACATCAAACTTGTCTTAGACTTTAAATTGAGATTTTAACCCTTGATTAAGACCATCACCATTTAAATCATTTAATAAAATCCTAGTCAATAATATATCATCATTGCTTAAGGTCATAAGTCTATCTTAAGTATTTGAAAGCTATCCTCATCTTTGGTCAAATCAAATCCAATTTGGTCGTGTTCTTTGATCTTAATCTCAATTGTAGTCTTAGTCATCATTATCCTTCTGGTCCAAGTCATCAACATCCTTCTAGTCCAATCATCTACCCATCCACATCATCCCTAGTCGTGTTGTCATCCAATCATTCATTTCCAATCCAAGATCTCTCATCTTATGCCCCCGTAACTAGATTACAAGCCAAGAAAAATATGGATTTCCACATTGATAACCAACCATCTTCACCTCCATCCACAAGTGTTTATGATGATCAAGTTAAATCCTCACTTGCTTTCATGACATCTCATCATATGGAACCTTTTCCACATCATAATCCCAATGACACACATGAACATGAGCACGACCAAGATGAGCTTTCACCTAGATTTTTTGATTATATGAGAAATCTCCCACATCCAGACTTAGTCATGAAACTTCTTATAGACCAAGGGGTAGAGGTTCCTTCACCATCTAAGACATCAAAGATTAAAGATCCCATTACACCTAGATTTTCATCACAACCCATCATGGAACATCCTCCAAGCAATCCCATAGGTAGTGTGGCCTTGCCTCCACCTATTAATGATCCTAATTCTACTTACTCCTTTCAATTAGGTCTGCCCACATCACTCATCCCACAAATTTCCAAGCCACCTAGAACATTACCAACTTCATTTCCACTGATTTCTATTCCTCAACAAACATTAGCAAGTCCATTGAACCCACTCTCTTACCACATACCACTAAGTTGTCCACAATCCACCTATTCACATGTCTATTCATATGCTTCATCCCAACCAAACACATCTTCAATTAACACATCCCATACTTACAATCAACTCAACCCTTCAAACACTCAATCCATGGTCTCATAACTACAATTCACTTATCATCACATCACATCCAATCCTTTAATATCACATGTCACTACACAATCCTTATCACATGGACCTATCAAGTCCGCCTCATCATCACCAAACCCACTTCCTTTGGATCATAAAGTGAAAGAGATGGTAGAAAATGCCTTTCAAATTTTTTAATTTGGATCACAACGTAAACATTTCAAATTTGAAGACTTTTGTCCTTATCCATTGGATCATTCCATCATGAAAACTCCTTTTCCTCCTAATTTTGATGTCTCCAAATTTGGAAAATATAAAGGAAAAGGAGACCCTAGGGATCATGCCAAACAATTCTTCATGGCTTGTCAAGAGGTCTCCCATTATGGTGTTTATCTATTGAACCATTTTCCACTAAGTTTGGTGGGGCAAGCGTTAGATTGGTTTCATCATCTTACCCCCGATACTGCCACAACTTTCACTGACTTATCCAAGAAGTTTGTTGCTCACTTCTCCTATAATGTTAAACATGAACTCATGATGTTAGACCTTTGTAATGCCAAAAAAATAATGGAGAAAGCTTTTCTTCTTACCTACAAAGATAGAGAGGGCTTGCTAATTGAATCCCATGGGGCATACACAAAAAATAATTGATTGGTATCCTTATCCAAAAACTTAATCAATAAATGGCCTTTCATCTCCAAATTCATTATCTTTCCACATTTGAAGAGATTGTTGCGAAAGGGATCACCATTGAAGAAGCCCTTATATTTAAAGTTTAATCAAACCTCAAACTAAAAACAATAGTCCTACAAATGATAAATTCAAAGCTTGGGCCAACAACAAATATGTGGTTAGTGATGGTGTTACCAATGTTAAACATGTCCAAACCACTCAAACTTCTCAATCTCATGCACCAAAAGACCTCTCGACTACTACTATTACCCTGTTGAAATGCACAAGACAATTGAGATGGGGGTGGTGAATCAGTTGTAGCAAAAACTTAACTTCTTTCAAACATCAACACATTAACCACTTAATTATGATTTAACCATGAAAGCATATAATCAGAAACTTGAACACATTCACACATTTAACACATGAGACACCAGATTTTTATGTGGAAAGCCCAATGAGGGAAAACCACAATGAGTGTTAACTCACACTATAAATGATATATCAAAATTTACAACAAGGCTCACTACCTAGAATGCTTACTACAAAAGAAGCAGCTCACTACCAAGAGAAGGGACTCACTGCCAATGGGGTGGTCGACTGCCAGTGGGTGGCTCACTGCCAAGGTTTAGTTCCATTAAAGCATAATAAATTTCCTCTGCTCTGCTATACTTTTTCACTTCGCACTTATCTTCACATTTTCACATCTCCATCGATCATTCATGACTTTATTACATGTATTTCTACAATTTGGATCAACCTTGGAATGTACATCAAGGTCAGCATTACAATCATCAACCATTGGAACAATCTCCAAGGTCGGCATACACATATACATTAGAATAAGTCTGGACCTAAAATGATTTGTGAAGGAGAAGAATGAATGCAGACTATACCACACCTTATCTCGGACTCAAATGCAATATTCCACACTACAACATGCTATCACAAACTCCAAAGTATGATAGCAAGTAGTGAAAACAACTAAGTTGGCTAAAACTGGTGTTAACACTAAGACCTTTAGGAACATGCTTCATGCACGAGCCAGATTACACTTTGCAGACCAATCAAAAGGTAGGAACATGATCTAGAGATATCCACAAGCTCATTACAATCACCAAGAACTTACGCACAACCCCCAAATATTCTATCCAAAAGATTCTTCAAATCAGACCATTTGAACATTACTATTGGCCACTATCATAAAGGAAAGATTGCTTGCAGAGCACCAAACCATGAACCATTTGAATTGAAGCCACATAACATCATTACAAACTTAATTCCAGAACTACGAACTGTAAAACTTAAATGTGGAGCAAAATACATTCTCCCTATCACCATTGAATACTCAAAAAAATAGTTTTTACTCTGGTGAACAGAACTTGGTCAAATTTTCATACCAGAGGCTCAAACTTGAAACATAACAACTACAGACATCCCTTATCATAACTTCCAAACTGCGGACAAAGATATTCAATCTACAGGATATGTGGAGCAAAATACTGTACTGTTCTTCTCAGACACTTGCTCAAACTCATTCAAATAACTTCCTTAGATGCTGACCTTAGGTGTTGACATCAATGACAACACTTATTGCTCATATTGCAACATACCCTCCCTGAGTGACAATTTAGAACATCTCCAAATTCACGAAGACATTTTATTGATTTAGGAGAGCCTATTGAGCCATTATTTCAAAAGCTTGTGCAAGCCAACATGTTCACGTTGCCTTATACAAGATCTTATGCCGAGAATGATTCCAAACCCACATAGTATAATGAACATGAATATTGTGATTATCATCATTTCCATGGTCACCCTACATGTAATTGTATGAGGCTCAAACATTATACCCAAGACCTTATTGATCAAGGAACATTAGAGGTCCCTACTAAGCCTAAATCTTCCAATGTGCAATTGGGTGCTTATAATGATCCTTTTCCAAAACATCAAACCAAGTCTATTTTGACCAATCCCAAGATAATAATACCAACATTGTTCTCTATACAAAGTTCCTCTTAATTTTGACGATGTCAAAGGAAGAGTTGATTATGATCCTTTACAAATTTCTACCATCACCACTAGAGCTCCATCCCCTAGATGTGTTGTCACCACTTGTGGAATAGTTACCATCCACCAACCTTCATCTTTCTCATCCCAACCTTCATCCTCCTCATCCACTCATCCATCCCTTTATAATATCCTTGATCACCTTGGGAAGACTCCTGCACAAATATCCATCCTAGATCTTCTTAAGGTTTCCCCCATCCAGAAATTTATATTAGTCTATGTCTCTAGGATTCCCATGTCCCACACAATATTGACCCTAATCAATTTCAAGCCCTTATGGGTCACCTTTCTTCCACCTATCACCTTACCTTTACCCAGCAAGATATGCCATCTATTGATCCATTTCATAATAATGCCCTTCATATAGAGGTCTTGATCTCCAAAACCAAAGTCAAACATGTCCTTTTGGATAATGGAGTTGGCTTGAACCTATTTACTTTGAAGCTAATAAAATAAATGGGATATTCACAAGATGACTTGGAATGATTCCCTTATACTATCAAAGGATATCATAATATTGAGAGAGAATGCAAACGCACCATATGGCTTCCTATGCAAGTTGGACCCGTCCTTTTACATACTACATGTCATGTTCTTAACCTTGAGATTCCATGTAACATCTTACTTGGTCGTCCTTGGATCAATGCTATTCAAGCCATACATTCTACTTACCACCAATGTGTCAAATTTCCACATAATGGTGTTGAAATTACTATCCAAGCAGATTGTAGACCTTTTGCATATTATAGAGCCTTGGGAGTTGCTCATCCTAAAGATAATATTTGTCCTCACAAAGATATTTCACCATCTTCCACATCTTATGTTGATCCATTTCATAATAATACCCTTCATATAGAGGTCTTGACCTCCAAAACCAAAGTCAAATGTGTCCTTTTGGATAATGGAGTTGGCTTGAACCTATGTACCTTGAAGCTAATAAAATGATTGGGATATTCACAAGATGACTTGGAATGATGCCCTTATACTATAAAGGATATGATAATATTGAGAGAGAATGTGAAGGCACCATATGTCTTCCTATACAAGTTGGACTCATCCTTTTACATACTACATGTCATGTTCTTGTTGAACACACATAGATGCTGAGAGGAGGGGGTGAATCAACATATATTAAACCTTAACTACTTCATTTGTAGATCAGATCCATTTACTTAGAGAATAAAAAGTAAAACATGCAACACATTCATCAACACAATGACACCAAGATCTTTACATAGAAAACCCAAAACTGGGAAAAACCACAGTGAGTGTTAACTCACAATATATGCTCATGGCCATATGAAAGTTTACAACATTGTTTTAGGGCTACAACCCAAGGAAGCTACTACTCCCCGAAGAAATATCACTGCTACAAATAATTATAATGATAACAAGACTATGAACTGCTAAGAAAAAGCATCTGATTCATGCTGAAATTATAGTCCTCTTTTCTGCACAATTACTCCATCATACTGATTCTACACATTCTTACTTCTCATTCTACTCTATCACATTTGCACACACATATACACTTCAAAAATGACTTTGATCTCCTATAAATACCATTTGCAACACTTCAAAACATTGACTAGGTCGGCATCATAAGAACCTTTAGATGAAACATATAATTCTTCAAGGGTTAGCTTCAACTCATCTAATATGTCAAGAAAACAAGTTGTGGACCACAACATCTTATAAGAAAATTTAAAGAACATCACTACACACCTTTCAATGGTAAAGAAATTGATCATGATCCACCGTACATGACAGAAACCAAGTTGTCAACTCAAACTGCACAAACACTGCTAACTGTTTATCTTCACATCACCGGGGAGAAGCCAAAAACATCATGCGGACCAAGATTTCAATAATGTATCTTCTTAACATCATCCATATACCTTTCTACTAAAGTATCAGATCATGCTATACATCTGCATAACAAGAGACATGTTGAACTACTAAAAACATAACATTCCTGACTAACTCTGATATTCCACAACTCAGGATATTGAACTACAATACACCCAAACCTATGAAACTATTACTAAATGAATGTTTACACCATTATATGCATATTATCAAATTCTCACATTCTTATTTATCATTTTTAGAGAAAAATAGAATCTTATCTTAGGTATATTGTGATTCAGAGAACAAACATGTACACTTCTTCACTTACTGACTTAACTGCTTTATGTGGCACAAGAAATAAGAGATATTTGTATATAGATCAAACTTGAGATACTGTGAAGAATGTAGAATCTCCATAAATACTTATATAGATGATATATGCCTTCTTCATCTTCTGTAAATACTCAAACATGTGTTCTAGGGAATACTTCTGCATCCAGAACAGTCTGTATTACTTTTGTTACTAGAGTACTGACCTTGTGGACCATTAAATGCTTGATACTTCAATATAGAATACCTTGTACATCCCTGAGCCTATTCTCAAAGCCACATGATCAACCATTTACTTCTAGAGGAATGCAAAGCATTCTAATAGATCTCCAACCTTGCTTTGCTATGTCTGAGTAATAACTGGAACTCTGTCACTTGTAACTTTTTTTGGTGAAGGTGTAGTGATAGGAAATCTTGGATGCAACATTTTAATGTCTAGCTCATCTTGTATTCTAAACTGCAGGACTAGATCTTGCAATGCAGAGAAATGTGGATAAAAACATTGTGTCTCTATCTTAGGATATGCACTATCAATGACTTAATCAAAATTCTGCAACTTGTCTCTAGGTGCAGTACTTCAAACAGATGAAATATAAATGTAGAGATGTAGAAGACATGTCAGGACATGAGTATTCACTTCTACATCATGCTTAGACACAAGACTAATCACCGCATCACACTTAGCCAGTTTTCTCTTCATCTGCCAAGTCTACCAGACTGACCTCCCTTAAGCATGTTGATCCTAAGTCTTTAACTTAGTCAAGCTATCTCTCTCAAGTCTTCCACAACCCATCAACTTTAACAACTATGCCAAACCATCTCTCTCAAATCTCCCACTGTCTATTAGCTTCTCCAACTACTGAACTCTATAAAAATGACCTCAGATTGACACATGTTATTGCTGGTAATATGTGTTGTCATTGATGCCAACATAGTATATGGAAATATAAGGACAAACTTGTATAGAGGTTGTGTATAGAAGAAGGAGAAGCTGATGGACATTGGAAGATTTGAGAGAGATGGTTTGACTTAGTTAAATTCAAGGGGTCAACATGTTTAAGACAAATCAATCCGGAGGACTTAGTAGATGGAGTGAAATCAGTCTAGAAGAAGAGAAAACTATCTAAGGATGATATAGCAATCAGTCTTGTGTCTAAGCATGATGCAAAGGTAAAAAATTATGTCCTAACATGTTTTTTTATATTCGTACATGTATTTCTCATCAGCTTGGAGTACCGCACTTAGTAATAAGTAGCAGAAATTTGACTAAGGCATTCAAAATGCATATCCTAAGGCAGAGTCACAATGTTTTGGTCTGCATTTCTTTGCAGAGAAAGATTTAGTCTTTTGGTTTAGAAGATAAGTTTATCCTGATATTAACATGATGTATTCAAGATTTCAAGTCACCACACCTTCAGCAGAAAAAGTTACAAGTGACAGAGTACTGGTTACTACTTAGACAGGGCAAAGCAATGGTAGAGACCTATTGGAATGCTCTACATTCTTCTGGAAGAAATTGTTTGGTCATGCGATTTTGAGGGTAGGCTCACATATGTATAAGGTATGCTATATTGAAGCTTCAAGTGGTTTGGTGGTCAGTAAGGTCAGCATTCAAGTAACAGAGGTAATATAGACTATTCTAGAAGCCTCAAAACACATGTTTGAGTATTTGCAGAAGATGAAATACATACAAATCAGCAATAAATTATTGTGTGGAGGTTCTACATGCTCCAATATACCTCAAGTTTGAACTGCATGCAAATATCTCTTATTTTTGGTACCACACAAGATATGTAAGTCAGTTAATGAAGAATTGTATATCCTTGTTCTTTGGACTCTAGTATACCTTAGTATAGCTTTTGTCTTTTCTCTAAAAATGATAGATGTAGATGTACAGATCTAGCAGCATGCATGTAATGATGTTTAAGTTCATATCTAAAGGCTTCGGGATTTTTGATGTACCTCAATGCCATATCCTGAATAGTGGAGTCTGGAACAATTTGTTTCCAGTAGTTCATCATATCTCTTGTCTTGCGAATGTATATATTGATCTGATACTTCAGTAGAAAGGTGGTTGAATGATGTTGAGGTGATACAATGTTGAATTCTTGGTTCGCATGATGTCTTTGGCTTCTCCTCGGTGGTATGAAGATAAACAGTTAGCAATGTTTGTATAGTTTGGGCTGACGGACTAGTTTCTGTTATATGTGGTGGATCCTGATCAATTGTTTTGACTTTGAAAGATGTGAAGTGATATTACTTGAATCCTTTCATGAAGTCTTGATCTTTACAATAAGTTTCCTTGACATATTGTATGTATTAAATCTGACCTTTGAAGAGTTACACGTTTCATCTAAAAGATTTTCATGGTGCTAAGCTAATCAATGTTGTTATGTGTTGCAGAGGGTATTTATAGGAGATCAAAGTCATTTGTGGCATGTAGGAGAGAGATATATTTGTATGTGAAGTATGAAGTGTGCAAAGTTAGTTTAAAAGAAGAATTTCAATAGAAAATGAGGACTACAATATCAACATAAGTTAGATGTTTTCTATACAACAATTCATGTATTCATTATCTATGTAATTCTTATATCAAGACAGTGAGTCTG
This sequence comes from Cunninghamia lanceolata, assembly GCA_027924645.1. Classification (NCBI taxonomy): domain Eukaryota; kingdom Viridiplantae; phylum Streptophyta; class Pinopsida; order Cupressales; family Cupressaceae; genus Cunninghamia; species Cunninghamia lanceolata. Next base: position 6,196,724 of record BSBN01000564.1, on the reverse strand, counting down.
CAGGGAGTTATATCTTCCTTGGGAGTGAACCTAAAAATTGTATTCAGAGAGTAGTAGCTTCCCTGGGTTGTATCCCTAAAACAAAGTTGCTCTACTTGTTGCAATGAGCATAATATATTGTGAGCTAAGACTCACCATGGTTTTTCCTTGTTTTGGGTTTTTCACGTAAAAATCTTGGTGTTCTTGTGTTGATTCTTGTGTTGCATGATTTACTTTCTATTCTCTAAGTTATTCGGCTTTTATCTACAAATATATGTTTAAGTTTTAGTGTGTGTTGATTCACCCCCCCTCTCAGCACTTCATTGTGTTCAACAGTTATGTTGACATCAATGACAACACATATTGCCAATAACCTCCCCCTTTGTCATTGATGGCAACACCCAAAACAAAATGTGTACAATCACCCCCCCTTATATATATAATACATTTCTCTCTCCCCCTTTGACATCAAGGACAAAGGGTTTGATATATTTGCTTATAACATTCCAAAATTGTATAAACTCCCCCTTAATATATAGTCTTTACAACCACTGCTTCCCCTGAGATAAATATGCCTCAAAAAACTGATGCTATGTACATATTATGACATTGTTGTCCTTTGTAAGGCTATATACATTCAAAAATTGTCTTATTTATATTTACTCTTACAACTCATTTGGAAGGTAGAGTGGTCTTGTAGATTACCTTGAGTTGTGTAAGAGTGGATGCCCAAATGGCACTATCTGGCCCAAATGCCCAAATTGTATGTATAAGTCCTTAGCTTCATCTATACTACTTAGGATCTTCATCTTTTGATCAACTTTCTCAACTTCCCCTAGTAGTCTGGACAATGAAGCACCTCTTAAGTTCACTGCTTCCCTCAGCTGACCAAATTGTTTCTTCAATTGTTCTCTTTGGTCCTGGAGTTGTGATAAATGTGCATGAAGAATTTCTAGTTGATCCCTTATTGCTCTATCTTTGTCCTTAGACAAATCTTATATTCCATTCATTTGAATGATTTGTAACTCAATGGTGTCAATTTGAGCTTTCATATTCTTTGTGGAACTTGGCTATTTTAGGCAGAACATATACAATGTTGTGGCTTCATTAATTCAATATGTAAGCTTCTTCAAGTTTTCTTTTAGTTTATTATGTGCATTAGCACATTTGTTAGTCATCTTAGCCAAACTTTTGTCATTTACCTTTCTTACTACCTCTTGTTTTACTTTCTGCTCAATATAGGAAGAATGGTCTTTGAAAGAATCCATTAACAACTTAAGTTTTTGCTCTCGAGGCAGAGAGGAATCAACGGTTACCTTTGGTAACCCTTCTTGGATCATCTTTACAGCATCCTCAATTACACTGGTCTTCTTTAGGCTTTCTTGTAGAAATTATTTTCTTATAGAAGCATGCAATATGTCACCAAGTTGTAGTTTGTGAAGTGGTGAAATATTTTACATATCAATTTGCCCTTCATGTGTAGGAATTTGTAGAAGTTGAGGAGTAATCACTAGTTGAAATTATATCTGCAAATCCAATAAGTCTTTTAATGAATCAATCTCTGAGGAACTCTAACCTATAGCTTCACCTTTTTCATCTTCTATTTCACCTTTGTCTTTTTCATCTTCTTGTTTCTTCTTATCCTTCTTAGTTTCATCTTGAGTTTTATCATCTTGTTTCTTTTCACTCTTTTCTTTTTCTTCCTGTTTGTTCTTAGGATATCTTCTTTCCTTTTCTCATCATTCCCTGTATTCTCCAGAGGAGAATTGGAATCAGTGTTCTTTGGATGAGATGTACTACTTTTATTCTGACCCTCTATATTTTGTGTCTTAGTAGTTTCCAGAGGGAGAGAATCATGTCTTGCACTAGTATCAGTATTCTCTGGAGGAGACACATTCTCTTTAGCTTGATCTCTTGGGCTCTATTCTTCAATGTTGTCTAGAGGAGGTATGCTTACTCTATTTTGATCCTTTTCATCTTGTGCTTTCAAAGGAGCAGTCTCCTCATCATTCTTAGTCTTGTCATCACCTTCCTCATTACCTTCAGAGATTGAAAAATCAGATATATCTTCAATAATTGCCCCAACAGTCTTCATTTCTTTGAGAATTTCAATAGTTTTCTTTAGAGTTTATTTTTCCAATCTTTTTATTTCTTCCTTGTCCTTAGACATTAGAATATTTATTCTTCCTTTTGTTCTAAACTCTTTTGCTTATTTTTGAGATAGTTTAACTTTTTCTTCCTTAGAGATGGAGGGACAAACCTTTTCAACTACACTTATTCTCATCTCAGCTTCTTTATCCATGGCTTCATTTCTCTTTTTTGTAAGTACATCTGCAAGAATTTTAGGCAGTTGATCAATGATCTCAATTAAGGCCACATTGAAGGCTATCATATATCTAATTACTGCTACCTCAATTATAGTTTTTTCATTGGAAGGCCACTCATCATAGAGCTCTGCAACTTCCTTTAGAGCACCATATTCTATAATTGCATTTATAGTAGCCTCAAGTTGTAGAGGCACATAGTTAGATATTTCCTTTTTGGGTTTCTTTCCTTTCCCTTTTCCCTTTTCTTTTGATGTCTCTCCTTTCTCTTCTTCTTCTATTGATCTTTTCTTCTTCCTCTCCAATACTCCAGTTTCTTCTTCTTCCTCTTCAACATCTTCTATGTTAACTGGTTTGATCTTTTGTCTTTTTGCCTATCTCTTCTATCTAGGTTTCTTATTTTCTGTGGTCTAGGTCTACACAGGGTCTTCAGTAGCAATTCTTTTAATAGGAATTTGTGATGATCTGGAGGGTACAAAAGAGGTGGTTGTAGCACACACTAACCTACTTGTTCTAGGAATTTGTGCAATAGGGATATATTGTGCTTCACTTGTAGAACCCTAAGGAGATTTAAGCATTTTCTCTAAATCAGATTCCATCTTCTATGCCTTTTATCCTATCCTTCTTTGCTTTTTATTTTGCCTCCTTTCTAATTGTCTTATTGATAATTTCATCATAGGTTCCAAATATTTTAGAAGGATCATTTGTCTTGTTGAGAAACATATCAGCATATCCAATCAAATCAAATCTAGACACTTCATATGGAAGAGTGGTTATCCAAAAAGTTCTTGGCTCTATAGCCTCCATGTAGAAATTATCTTTGTCCACCATGAATGTAATATCATTCTTATATTTCTCAACAACTTTTCTTGGTATCCTTTCTCTTGCTTGCATATCAATTTGAAAGGTTTTGAAGAATTCCCAAAATAGTGTGACACAATTTTTATGATCAGGAAAACTAAGCATGTAGTTTGTAATTTGATGAGCAATAGGTGTATCTATCTTCCAAACCATACTCTTCATTAAAGGTAATTGCTTTAGGAAATAGAACATAAGGAAAATGATTAAGGACCCATACTAAAATTTTGACTTTGTCTCCTTAGTTCTTTTCAAATTGTCTAGCAATTGTTGTTGTAGTAGCTCACAGATGTCATAATCCTTCCCTTCTTTCGACATTTGATGAGATATGTATATTGCAGTGGTGGTGGAATTCCCCTCTATTTGTGTATTAAATCTTGTAAGCAATGCCCATAGTAGCATACCAAACCCCTAGATTAGTGATATCATCCACTGTAGGGTTCTCTTGTTGAATTTTGCTCCGATAAGCCTCATTACTTCTTCATTCTTCACCGCTTTCAGTATAGGTACTGGTCCAGAGGAGCATAGTTAGGTCATGGCCTTGATCGATTCTTTAGTGATCATATAGGGTTGATCAAGACAAAAAAAGTCCTCATAAATATGACTTAAGGAAATCCAGACCCAATCTTCCTCATACTAGAAATTAGGGTAACCCTTCCAAATATCCAGTTGTTTTGTTTCAATATTTGCGAACTCTGGCTTCAATTAAAATTCATCATCTAATAGATGATTATACTTGAATTTTTCTAGCTTCAAGTGATCATAAACATCCACTATATCTGGACATCCTCGGTGTGTAGCACATTGATGGGAATGCAGGAAAATGCACCATCTTTTTCAATCTCAGTGGATTTAAATGAATGTTTCTTGAATTTAGGTCTTGGTTTCTCCACAACATCAATCACTATAGGTGTCACCATAATAATACCTTCAGAAACTAGGGTTTAACTAGCGAAATTGAGAAATACCTGATAATGCGGTGGATAGGGTTTAAAGAAATTCTTTGCTGAGAATCTTCTAGTCTTCTTTGCCTCTTAAATGCTCTTAACTTTGATCAAATGACTGTTGTGCCTTGCACACACACCCCATTTTTCCAAATGGAGACCCCCTTTTTGCTTTTGGCTTGGTCACATTTTTTATGATCTTGCTTGAGAGAAGATGAAATTTTGATGATTTGATGATTTTTCTTGTGCTTGTGCAATTTGGTTTAAATGAATATCTTTTGGTTTTCAAAATTGAGGTGGTTGAGTGCATTTGAGTCTAAAGAATGGTATCTTTAAGTATTTTGCACTAAAAAATACCCCTGTTGTAGTTTGCGCTAATATCCAGTGTCACCAAATATTAGCGTTGGGCCCTTTTACTTAATTCAACACTGAAAAGTCTCCTCACTAGACTTAGCACTGAAAAGCAGTGTTGTCAGACATATCCAGTAGTCCCCAAAAGCCTCATTAGAGGCTTAATTGCTAAATAATAAAGGTTGGCAGGTATTTTATATCCTACTATACATAGCACTAAAAAGTGCTCCCGTCGGACATCTCCCGTGAAGGCAGAATTCCCCAAATTTTTTTCCCCTAGTGCGCTACAGTTTGTCGATTGACATACATTTATGGTAAGTGTAGAGGGGTTTTAAAGGGAAAAATTCACTGAATGGTCACCATTTTCACTCATATATTCCCACGAATTGAGCTCTGCAACCCCGTGGCAAACTCAAACAACCTCTTCAGCGATCATTTCCTTCGTGCCCAAGTGGTATTGTGTGTGTTTAGTCTTTGACCAAATAAGTCCTTGCAAGCTATTTCTCATTCTTACGTTATTTTGTTTTCTCCTATCCTTTCAGATTTCATTTTACATTGCCTATGGATGCTTGCAATGTTGTACACTATTCCGTTAAACTAGTTTTATTTGCTTTAGGTTGAGAGATGCTTTTGTGTTTTTATTGCTTTATTTCAAGTTCAATTGCCGGGATTCAGGGTTTAAATGGTGTTTTAAGTTTATTTTTTTATCAATAGGTTCAAAATTAGGACTTGAACATAGAAGATTAGAACCAAATAAAATATGCCCTAGTTTTTAAAATGGAAAACTTTGCAAACCGCCTGATTGACCAAGAGAATTTGTCTTACGCACGGTCCATACTTAGAAATTTTTAGCTCTTAGGATATTTACACTAAAATTGCTTTCCTTAGGATTAGGTTTGATCTCCTAAGTTTTCACCACCAAACGATTATGACTTAAATTGCTTTAAGAGCCTCGAGAGCGCTTTTATGCTAATTTCCCCAGGTGCCGGACATGTCCAACACACTTGATTTTCCCTGCTAGCTCCCATGGAAGTCCCTTTCCCCGCTCAGGCAGGTTTAAAATGTTTTGCGCTAAAAAACCCCGGACATGATATGTCTGGAAAGACCTAAATCTCCCGCAATCCGGCACCCCTCAATTCTCCTGCAATCTAGCACCCCTCAATTCTCCCACTAAGAAGATTTGTATCCTTCCTTGATGGCTTAGCGCTAAATAATGTCTTCACTGCATATACTCAATAACATCAAAATTCCCCGCCATTTGGTACCAACCAATTTCCCCGCTAGCCTTCCTAATTTCCTAATATTCGATGCTAACGCTAAAGTGATGGCTTATTGCATCATTCCGGAAGGAGTGGATTCACCCACTTATCCGGCAGGCACTAAAAGTCTCATTTTTTTTTCATATTTTGAGCTTTAAAATTGGTTTCAAAGGTACAAATCTGGTTTGAATAATGAGTTTAAATTCAATTTGATCGGTTACATTATGATCTCTTTCTTATCATGCTTGGAAAAACATTGAATAGTAATTTAGGCATCAATTGTTGCATTTTATTGTTACATCCAGTAGCAGAGAAAGAGACTACTAGTTATTGCAATGGTTTTAATTCATGGTCTAGATCAATAGAATAGCTAAGGAATGTGATTAAATGAATATCTTGTATCTCCTTGAGTAAAAATAATAGATTAAGAATGTTAGATCATGAATTTTGTCAAGCAATTTAGTCATTATGGCAGTATATCCTATGAGGGGCAAAAACCATGCTTTTTGGTTTAGGACCCCGTACTTAGGAAAATAATGAAGGAAAACAGTTAGTACATGCTTCTTAATACCTCTTACACTATTTGACATCATGAAACTTAGGTCTAGGCCACTGGTTTAGTTGTTTTGAAGATTATTCATTAGGTTTCTGGCCTGTGAGATAGATGTCTACTGGAGCCACCAACATGAAATATGAGTTCAAAGGAATTCCTCCTATGAATAGGATCACCTCAGCTTGGAACAACATAGGAGATACTGATCTAGTCCATATTGACCTAGATGACTTCAGATTGAGGATCTTTGGACCTAATCTGACAGAGTAGGCTAGTATGATAAGAGACAATGGAATTGCTCAACCTACAACCTTCCCTACTTCAGTGCAATGCCCTGAGTTAATCATAGCTTGTGGAGAGAGGTACACCCACAAACAAGGACAATGGTGACCCAAGATGGTAGAGTAGTAGCAAATTTCATTGCAATGGCTCATGCTGAGCAATTTGATATTATCCCTACGCCAACTTTGATAGTGTTGAAAAAGGAGAATACCAAGAAATTGTATGAACAAGGCCCTGAGGCCTACAAGAGGATCATTAATTATAAATGGATGAAACAAAAGAGAGCATCATTATCCAAACTTCCTCATGTGCTATACATGAGTGATTTCAAGGAGGAAATAGGTGACATGGTTACTCTTTTGAGTAGGATTATGGGACTGCCTTCTGCTTCAACTTTTGAAGACTAGATGTTTGCTTATATTAAGGAGATTTTGAAAGGAGAAATGAAGATACACTGGGCCCAACTCCTAAGTAATAATATTCATGAAGCTTTTGTGGCCTTGAATCAAGAAAAGTGTTCCGATGGACTTCCTATGTAGTATATATGTTGGCAAGGAACTTTGTCTATCCAGGTCTGTCCAAATTGGGAGAAGTAGGAAATACAGATGGACAAGTGAAGGTATATGAGTTCTATCCCCAATTCGAAATCTCCCAATCACTTGTGCATTACAAGAGAGTCAATGATGCATTCACAATGCACATTACAAGAATGTTGCAAGGAGATATGTCAAGAAGGATATCTTTGGAGGCCACCAATGTAGTGCAGACATATGGTAGGTGGTGTTGAAATGCACAAGACAACTGAGAGGGGGGGTGAATCAGTTGTCTCTAAAACTTTAATCACTTATCAACACATCAAATGCTCAATTACTGTTATTAAGATTAACCATGAAAACATGAAACAAGAAGATCAACACAATAACACATTCAACATATGAGACACCAGATTTTTACGTGGAAAAACCTAAAAGGAAAAAACCATGGTGGGTGTTAGCCCACAGATAAATATGTTATAGCAATACCAAAAAATAGAGGCTCACTGCCTAAAATGCTCACTGCAAATATTAGGGCTCACTGCCAAGATCAGCTCACTGCCAAGGGTTGGTGAATTGATTTGATAGCATCCACTTCATGGCTAAGTTCAGTTCCATTGAAGCACAGTATAACTCCTTTGCTCTGCTCTTCTTACACCTTTGCACTTATCTTCGCATTTTTTTCACAAGGACATCTTTTTCACAACTTCATTACATATTTTTATACACTTCATCAACCTTGGAATGTACATCAAGGTCAACATTACATTCATCAACCATTGGAACAATCTCCAGAGTCGGCATTACAAACATACATAGAAATAGGTCTGGATCTAAACAAAATTAGCTAAGGGAAATATGTATGCAGATCATGTTATGCCTTAGCTGGGGCTCAAATGTAATCTTCCATGCCACGACACCCTTTCACAATCTTCGATGTATCTCCTCAAGTAGTGAAATCAACCAAGTCGGCCAAGACTGGTGTTTAATATTAAGTCATCTAAGAACAGTCTTCATCCATGATCCAAATTTCTCTTTATGGACCAATCCAAAGGTAGGAACATGATCAGGAGACATCCACAAGCACATTGTAATCACTAGGAACAACCACACAATCTCTAACCACTCTGTCAAGAAGATTCTTCAAATCGGAGCACATAAACAATACTGTCAGCTACTGTCATAAGGAAAAGATCACTTGCGGACCACCAAATCATGAACCATTGGAGTTGAAGGCACTTGTCATCATTACAAACTTGATTCCAGAACCGCAGACTGAAATACTTAATTGTAGACGAATGCGGAGCATAATACGTTCTCCCTGTGACCATCAAATACACAGAAAAAGTAGTTTTCACTCTGGTGAACATAACTCACTCAAATCTTCATACCAGAGGCTCAAACTTGGAGCATAGCATCTTCAGACATGCAAATAAATAACTTCCAATCCGCGGATAAGAATATTCATTCTACAAGAAATCTAGAGCAAACTGCTGGATTGTTCTCTTGTAAACAAGAGCACAGTTGACACCAATGACAACACCGGTTAGGCACATACTTGCAACATGTGGTACATTCAATTCCCCAAGTTTACTTATCTTAGAATTTAAGGTTTCACTAGAGCACCATATAAATTACCCAAGTATCCAACTGATAAGGTAGTGCTTCTAGAGTTAACAAGGCAGTTATGCACTTGTGTTGAGAAATTGAAACATCTGCACAGGGCTTCCATCAAATTTCCTATAATCCTAGGAAGAGGCCTCTTTTCTTGTGTGACCATAGGGTCAGCTGAGTACTCAACCACTGAGCTCCAAATGCTAAATCTAATTTTTTATAAATGAAGAGTTCACTTTGATCCTTCTGGTACAATTGAGAGACATGTAAGCAAGAAACAGTTCCACAAAGAGCATTTGGAGGACTTTTGGGCCAGCTGCTTAGATGAACATGAGGTCATAGGGAAAAGGTGCTCAAGGATGTCTCTTGACTACATAAGGATGTTCAATATTCTTGTAATTCCAGATCAACTAACTGATGATGACAATGTGGTACAACAAGAAGTGTGGAGGGCAATATTTGGACAATCTATTCCCCCACCTAATTGGGTAGAAGCAAAAGAGAGCTCTTTGGAGGAGGTCATGAAACAAACTATTAGATATAGTAGAATTTGGGTTAGAGACCAAGTTGCTAGGCTAGTAGAAGTAGGGGTGGCCCTTACATATACACATCAGCTACAAGATAGGCTCAGTGATGATAAACAAGATGAGCCCATAGAGACAAATGAAGAACCAGTACAAGGGACAGCAAGAGGAGAAATTCAAGATATAGACAATGAAGCAATAGAGGATGATCTCCCTCCTCAGGATAAAGGAAAATCTAAGGCAAATAAGGAGCCTCCAAAGAAACAAAATAAAGATACCCAATCTTCAGTTAGGACAAGAAGTTCAAAGAGAAAGGATATGCCTAGTGGGAAAGGGGAATCTTCCCAATCCAAGAAAATGAGAGGACATCAGAATGCACCCTTGCCAAGACCTTCCTCTACATATGCAGCACCTCCTACCACTTCTACTACTCCTACCCAAACTATCAATGTCTCCTCTGCTTCCTCTGCTGCATCAAGTGTTGTGCCTCTTGTTTCCTCTAGTGTCCCAACTATGCTTACACCTCCTATATCACCAGCAATTATATCTTCCCCTCTTACTCCACCTATTTATTACACATATTCTACCCATCCATCTCTTCAACCTCATCATCTCCTTCTTCCCTTTCATCCATCAACCTTCCTCTTTCTTTTTTCATCTTCACCTTTCATTTCACTTTCCTCTTCACTCACTGCTTTCCCTCCTATTCCACATCTTGCCACTTCTTCCTTACCTCCCAATTCCACCATCCTTTCACCATCTTCTTTCTCCCTGCACCTCTCAACCTAGCCACTCCCCTTGTCATTTCCTCCATGCTTTCACCTCCTTCTATTCCTCCTTCACTAGGTTTTACAGCATTTGCAAACCTATCATAGGTACAATTGCTTGCATCTGCTACCATTAATAACTCCTTGAATCGACCATCTGAGATTCAAATGAAGTGCCTAGACCTACCTCCCCCCAAGTACCTCTACTACCAAGAATTGAGAAAGTTTGTGTTGAATTGAACATTATATCAGAAGAGGACATAACAAATAACCCTCCAACATACTCCAGCACCATAGAGGTAGTAAACTTGGAGGATATCCCATCAAAGAAAACTGTAGATGACACTGTGCTAGACATTGTTGGACAAGAAATGACAGAGAGGCTGCAACAACTAAACCAACTAGAATCTCCTCCCAAGGCAGACATAGTAATCACTATAGATTCTCAAGGTGACAAGGGCAAGGGTACATATACAAAAGATGCAATTCATTCAGATTCTTTGAATAAGGAGGACATCTACATTGGCTCTCTAGGACATTCTTTAGCTACTCCAGATTGGCTACAACAAAGATTAAATAATCAACCCTCTACGGTGGAGATAGTAGAGCTGAATCTGAATAATTTTTTAGCTAGAATCGAGAAGCCAAAGAAGCAAAAGAAAGCAAAGGTGCAATCAAGGATATATAAAGATGCTTCTGGCTCTCGAATTACAAAGGTAGTTATCCCGCCAGCAAAAAACCACCGATCTTGGTCAAAACTGCCAGTCCTTGGTCAAAACCGCCATCTAAGGAGATCAAAAACGCCTTGCGCCTGCAAGTGTACGGCCAGCGAGGGCCTGAGCCAAAAAAGGCTCCCTGCCTAAGATTTGTATTGCCTCCGCTGACTGAGGAAAGACCGCCTTTTTGTCTCCCGAAACCGCTCTCGGACTGCAGAAACCTTTGAAGCCACCGAAAAAGCTTTGCCGGATTTGTTTTAGGTAGACCTCCATGGATTTTACCATGGTTGGATAACTGTCGGCTATTGAAAGAAATTTGTTGTCGATCTCAAAAGACTTTTACAACCAGTACAAAGCTGAGACCACTATTTTAAAAGCTGAAACTACTCAAAAACAACCACCTTCCAATAAGCGATGACCACTGGATTATGTGGTAGTGGTCACCAGAACTGCCTAAAGAGAAGACAGCCAAGGTTTAAATGAAGCTGCCGCAGTCAGATCTGATTAATATTTGACTATTGAAACCAAGGACTGATCTAATGCTTGGTGAATAACGATGCCACGTCCAAAGTCTTGTGAAGCCGTCAAGGAAATGACGACGCCTGAATGCAGGTTTTAAAACTGTGAAGGTCGACTTTTGACGACGGCCGGAAATGAATCTCACCAGTCATTGCCTGAATTATGTGCTGACGCTGATCGAAAACAACAATTGCCGAAGATTATTAAATGGGCGCCGATTTTATGAAAACTGCCGGTAATGCCAAGATCTGCAGATGCTGGGCATTAAGCCTGTCAGCTAAAGTAATGCACATGGTTGACTGCAAGATTTTAACACAAAAGCCTTAAATTGCCGACTACCCAGATCTATGATTTGCGGTTTCCGCTGGGTCTAAAGACAACCACCGATGGTATAGATTTGAATGTCCGTTGAATTCGTTATCAAACCGCCGAATGATTGGAGTATTTGAAATTTCTGCCAAAGAAAACTAACCACCGACATCAAACAAATACCTAATCAAAACAACCAACGGGATTAAAAAGACCATCGGGTATCTGCGTGTGCTTTAGGTGATGAAGCCACCAAGGGCCGCCACTGGTGAAATGCCGGATGAGAATGAAATTGGTGAGGTGATGTTTTCTGCAGACGTTAGTGAATTGTAGAAGACTGCCAAAGAAACCTACCGATAAAACTTTATAAAATGTGCGGTTTTAAAATATTTTAAGGCCAAAGCCTTAAGGTTAATCGGCCACGGGCGAGTCACCAGCTCAGCAATGGGGTTTGACCTTAGCGTAAGGCCTCTGCCAACTTCAAGTACGGGGTTGACAGAGCAGGGTACTCTATCAGTACCCGAAACATAATTTTCTTTGTTTTTCAAAAACAAACTTTTCAAAAAGAAAATTATAGTCTGCAGAAAATTAAAACTTATTGACAAAATATTTACCCCATCGAATATTTTCACAGCGACCGGAGGATGACACCTACAGATCTGATGTGACCCCTGCACAGGACGAATGACACAAACTAACGCAAATGACGGTACAGCCATACGGATGTCGTGCCAAGACCTAGGCAAAAAAAATTTTGCTAAAATTTTTGATGACGAAATTCAACGAATGAACAGCTGATCTATACAGATTTGGACCACCTGATCACAACCGTGATGTTAGATTTGCTCTAAAACGCTCCTATGATGCAGCTCCAAGCAGAACCTCTCCAATGAGGGAAGGAAATTGCAAATCAGGCTCTGCTACCATGTAAGAGTCAATGTGACTCAGCAAGCCAGGACCCCCTGCAATCAAGACAACCTTCCACACAAAGATGACAAGAGAAGATGCTAAAACAATGGAGCAACTGTATTAGACTGTCATGCCATATGAAATACAATGAGAGAGCTTTGTTTATAAAGGCAAGGTGAGAGCTAGAAGGGTGGAGTGAAAGGTGGAGATATTCCAACAACATGTGCCAATTAGAGGATGATAAGACAACTCACTCCAACTATCAACAACTCAACACACAACTAGAAACACCTAGACATCTAGAAGACTCACTAAGTCAACTTAACATATGTGAATTATGTTCACACCAACATATGCCAACCAAGAAGACACATGACCTGATGATTACACTGTCACCACTCTCAACTTAGGTCTAGCATCAAAGGCTCAAGTTTTAGAGGAATTCAAAGAATCTATGTCAAGTATTTTAGATAGGATAAATAAAGATGAGCTGAAAAAATAACAGCTCAAACAATAGAATGAAGAGCTTCGGGCCTACATCAGATATTTAATAAAGTTTTCTCATTTAGAGGATGGAACAACATTGAACCCCTCTCTCCTCTCCAAGGAAGAATTGGAGGATTTTGATAATGTCAGAGCCACTGCCTCAACTACAGAGAAAAGGTATCATAATGTATATGCTGAAGGCAATGAAATTATTCATGATATTGCTAAGCTACACAGAGATTTTTGTGCACTAAAGGTAGAATGGGATGATATTACGGATGACTAAGCTAATTATGATGAATATTACTCCCATATGCATCCTCGTGTTTTGGCCATGAGTAAGCTCTCCGAGGAAGTTTTGATAGAGGAGAAGATTTTGACTAAGGAAAGATTGGATATGCCAGAGCACTAGCTTGAAATGATAAAATTGAGAAGAGAATTTTTTTATAAAGCCAAGAATGGAGCAGAGTCGGCCAAGGCTCAACTCTTAGAAGTGATTTATGGCTTGAACGACACGCTTTGAGCCACAACCAAGATGTATCTAGATGACATTGCCCTAATTGATGCACAAGAATGTAAAGAGAAATTGAACTTATTGCAAGGGGATTCGCCACCATGTAAAGTGGAGGACTTGGATAGAATCGACAACTTGAGGATGCAAATCAAGGAGTTTAAGAAAAATAAAAGGTCTAGGCTGGCTGTGTACCACATGGTGGCACCCTCAAATTTTTCAAATTTGATGTGCCAATATTCTTTCGAGGTGTCGACGGAGGCTTGGGTGATAGGATGCACAATCTACCTCGGGGGCCAACTTTGGGGATTAAAATTTTTTAACTCAAAAATTATCTTGCAAATCCCTTTGGTAGAAAGTTTCTTGGTGCATATGAGGACACGCCTGCTCATTTTCATGCTTCCAAGGCAAGTTTTGATAGGCTATTTAATTATTTTCTGACTGCAACCGAGCTAATTTTGGCATCCCAAAAAGCTTCAAATTTTGCAATTTTAAGGATGACCCAGTTGTCGATTTGGTCTTAAACATCTCCAATTTCAATTTCATCAAAATCGGAGACCATTTGATGCATTATTTTAATGCATCTCAGTTGTAGGAAACTCACTCGGCGGCCCAGTTTACAAAGCAAGGACTTAAATTTGGTTTGCAATGTAGAATCTGAGGAAATGGGTTTTCTTAAAATAATTGATTAGGCCCTTGCACAAATTTTCATGGTCATTGGGTACCCAGTTTGCCCATAGTGGAATGGCGCCAATCGCCTAGAGAGAGAAATTCAAATTTTGCATAAGTCAAATGTTTAAAATGCATATATTAAAAAATTACATTTTAAAATGGACGAAAGTGGTTTGGAAGTGACTTGGAAAAGTCAAATGCATAAGGAAAGTTTATAAAGTTTATAAACTTTATGATAAAAGTTTATACGGTGAACATAGTGGCTGCGATGGTACGGATATTGCACCATCGCAGCCCCTCTTTGCTGCCTCCTTTGACCCCCTGCGATGGTCCCATTGTAGGGCTTATCTCAACCTCCTCTCCCTTCTACTGGTCAATGCAAAACTTCTCCCTCTATTTTATGGCGATTCTACGGATTTTCTTGCTGCTCCAAGCAGACTGAGTTGTTGATTCACGTTTTTCTGCTTCAGGCTGATTTTTGAAGGTGATTTTTGGCTTAAATATGCAGTTTTGTGCTTGGAATTCATCCTTGGACCATTCCTAATCCATTGGCGGGGGTTTTTAGGTAGTTTACAATGAATTTTCAGTGCTAGATGAGGTAAAAAAGCCTCTATTTCTCCAAAAACGACTCAGAGCTGTTTGATTTGGGCAAAAATCAGAATTGGATGTTGCTATGATGGTCTTTCTATGGCAGAATGTGATGAAAGAGCTGAAGATGAGATCTCAAAGGTCTCTTATTGCAGAGGGATGAAGTCTCCAGATGTCTATCGTGCAACATTTGGAAAAATTGAAAAATGTAAAAAAATTAAAAGAGGAATATTAAAGTGTATTTTATTTATTTTCCTCTTTTAATATATTGTTATTTTATTCTCAAATGCACTTTGGAGGGAAAATGTATTAAAAAAATGTCTCACCTACCTCCAAAATGTAGTTAATTTCTAGGGCAACATACTTTGAGCAAAAAAGAAACAGATGGGCTCTCATTTTGTTGTTGTTGAAGATTTAGAAATTTTGGAGAAGTACTAAAATACAGTCTTGTTGGGTTGTTCTATCTTTTGTGTTGTAAGTTTATGAGTTGTATGTTGAATGTTTTATGCATAAATCGATCAGTTTCATGTTGATTTAGATGAATAATGCTTTATGCATGTGTTCAGTTATTTGTCTCCAAGTTGTGTATGTTTTTCTTCTGAATCTGAATAGCTAAGGGTTATTCGAAGTTATGGAACATGGGTTTTTCTGTGTTGAATGCTTAATCTTTTACTTCTGCTCAAGGATCAGATTAAACATTTTAGGCTAAGTGTTGGGAAGGATATATCGCAACAATGATATCTATAAGTATGGATAACTAAATACTCAGACTTGGGTAGTATTTGTAAGGCAAATACTAAAAGAAACCCCTTGAAACCTGATCATTGTTGTAGGTTTATGGTAGACATTCACACATATACATCTAGTTGACTCCCTGCCTTGAGATATGCACTAGTCTGTTCTTGTGTTGAGGTTATGATTTAGAACCCCAAGTCTTGCAGCCAAACACAAAACAAAATCATTTCAAAATCTCAAAACTTTTAGGCTTTAGGAGTATGATTGTAGCTACATGCTCTCATTTTCAGCTAGTTAGATAGTTAGTCTAAGAACATTGCCAATCTGGGTTTATCTTACAAATCTTGGCCCATATGTGAGAGCATTCTGCCTGGTATTGAAAAGGATAAATCTTTTGTTGTGAATGAGGGATCCTCCCAGGTGCGGCAGAACCTGAAGTGCAGGGGAGACACGTGCAAACAACCTCCCATATCTGTTGGCCAAATCTGTTTAAACTAGAGCATAGGAAGTGGCAAACCCTTTGCTAATTTGGGAACCAATAAAACTGGCGACTCTACTAGGGACAGTGATAGATCTATAAGCAAAGAGTCAAAGAATTTGATTAATCTGAACATCCGGTTCAGATATTGAAGTTTTAGACCTGGTTGAAGCCTTGTTGCAGCAAATTTAAAAATTTTATGTGTGGCTCTGCTATTGGAGAACCCAGAATGAAAAAATGCTGTAAAAATCTTTACGATGTTTGAAGCTCATTCCTCTACAAGGAGGTGCCAACTCTACATACAAAGAACATGAAAAGGGATACAAAAAAGTGTTAGATTTGCATATTCTTAGTTAGGGAAAAGAATTTGCGGCAGCTGCAACATATCCAAGTACTTTTCATATTTTAGTTTTCAAAGAAATCATGGTGTATGAGTTTTAAATGATTCCTTATTAGGTGAAGTTAGCACTAGTTAAAAGGGAAATAGTGGTGATATGCTTGCATACTTTTGCATTTGCTGAGAATGTAGTATGTATTTTCAAATGAAATATGCAATGTTGTTTAAAAACTCATTTAGAGGATCTTAAGCAAGTTGAAACAGAAGTTCATATTTTAAAGGCTTAAGATCATTGTTGTAAAGGAGTTTGAGGTGCCCTGCATTACTGTAAAAGTTTGTGAAAAGGCATATCAAAGTGCATCAATACATGCATCCTTGTGTGGTTTCTAATGCAACGATGTATAATAACCAGTCCCAGCCATGTAACAAAAGAAATTTCAGCATTGAAAGGTATAGACCCATCAATTTCAGTGGAATAATTGGTTACCCAAATGCTATCCCTAATAAAATCAGAAAATATTTGCCTAAATTCAGTGGTGAGAAGGATGAATTAGTAGAAAAGCACCTATAACAGTTTAGAAATTTGATGGATGATTATGAAGTTGATCATGAAGATGTAGTCATGAGACTATTCATCCAATCCTTGAGGGACGAAACAAGAGAATGGTTCTTGAATTTGTTGCCGCATTCAATCAGCTCTTGGCAAGAGTTTCAATTAGAATTCATATAACAATTTGGTGAAAGAATTTCTAAGGTTTCACTTATCAGCAATTTCATGTATATCCACATTGAAGAAGATGAATTAATTCTAACCTTTAACCTCAGATTCATAAAGGCAATGAAAAGAATTCTAGAAAAAATTAGGCCTAATGATGCTTTAGCTTTGCTTATTTATTTAGGTGCATTTGACAAGAAAATAAGCTATAGATTGAGAGATAAAGAGCCCACCACATTGCATCAGGCATATCAGTTTGCAAGGGACATTGAAAATAACTGGAAGTATGGAATGCACAAATGCTTTTTGTCTGCAAGTGCCTGCTGTCCTAAGGCACCTAATGTTGATGAAAGGTATAGTTTAATTACTAAAAATGAATGCTAGAGCATTCGCATCCATGTTGTCCCAATTTATGCATCAGCCCAGTGTGGCATCTCAGAATGTAGGTAGTAGTCATCTTGTTGAGGAAAATCAGCTACTAGACACAATGCATGTATACAAAAATGTTGTTCTAAATGCATCACATGGTCAAGTAATGGATATGCATCAGACTTTGCCCAGTTATGGCTCGGTCAGTCATGAGGCAGGAGTGTCTTCAAGTAGTGAGGGCATTCTATTAACATGTGCAATTGATTGCTGCTCTCTTGACAGAGGTACAACAGAATTCCAATGGTAGCCTTGTGGTGAGAGTGATCCAGATGGTATATCCATTGATTGTTACTCTGTTGATTACATTGGAATTAATAGTGTGGGTGACATAGGCTCACTCTCAGAAAATCAAGTGATGAGGAATAATGAGTGCATGAGTGATGGGGCAGGATCATTGTTGATTGAAGACATCAAAAGGGCTGAAGAATCCTCATGTCAGGCAATGTCAGAATCTATTGACATGACAGAAATCTCAAACATATATGTGACAGAATCAGAAGGTGAAAATTGTTTTCAAAATGAGTATGTTTCAGTTGTTCCAGTTTATTAATTGAAAGGTGACTATACAAAGGGCAGTCATAGCATAATGCATAAGGGAGAAGAATTCATGACACATGAGGATCAGGTTTGTAATAAAGAAAACAAAGTTGGTAATCAGCTCATAGAAGAGAAATATGTAGATGCGGATTGCATACATGATAAAATGAAAGATATATGTGAAGATGTATCTTGCAATAATGTTGTCAAAAAATCAAAAGAACGCATGGATACCATGCATGATGTACTCATTAGTGAGTATATCCCAGCTGTTCATGAATGTGTATATGAGGACGCAATAGGAGTTTCATCTTTGAATGAATAGGATACTCGCATGAATATGACAAAGATGGCAGCTACTTCATATCAGGATGATGAGATGGAAAGTGGATGGTTGCAGAGAGCAAGGAGGGCAAAGATGCTAGCCAGTCAAGCAAAACAACATTTACAACAGGTCAAGAGTGTGTCAACCAGCTAGATCATGAGAGACAACAAAGGGAGTTATGCTTTAGATCTCTATTTATTCCAAAGGAAGAATGCATGGAAGTTGAGCAAGCAAAGGAAAAGCCTTGTGAAGCCATAGATGAAAATAAAGTAGCTAAGTATGCATTTAGTGAATCAACCACTGCTGCACTTAGTGAATCGACACATGAAGAGGAAAACATAAGTGATTTAGATCTAGATGAGCACTTAGTCATTTGTGAATAGCGTGGGGAGTTGGTACAAAATCATTTGGAGGTTGTCCTTCTTCATAAATTTGTGCTAGATACATCTTTTGGATCAACATGTAAGAGCAAATGTCAAGTTATGGAAGAATTTGAACATGAAGCCTTTGTTGATAGCATGTCCTTGAATTATTCAGATGGTTTGCTTTGGGATAGTATGTTTTCACTAATACACATCTATGATCCACATATGGAAAGGGATAATATCTATGAGGATCTTCTATTTTTTGTCGACATGGATCACCAACATCATGATGAAAGAGGCACAAGGATGATATGCTTTCATGATTGTACCAGTGGATATATTGTTATCAGATTGAACTTGGAACAGTCTAATGAAAATAGGGCATTTGGAAGAGGGAAATATTGGTTCTTCATTTTTGGGGGTCCGGGGCCTCCCAAATCAAGTTTAAAGAGGTTATTTTAATGCAAGATGGAGTATGGACTCTGTTGCCCAATGGAGTAGGCTCCTGGTCTACGTCCCGAAGATCTAGATTCTTTCTATGCCTACAAGGGGCATACATCCCCAATCAGAGCCACTGGTGGCACACTCAAATTTTTCAAATTTGATGTGCCAATATTCTTTCAAGGTGTTGAAGAGGCTTGAGCGACAAGATGCAGAATCTACCTCGAGGGCAAACTTCAGTGATTAAAATTTTTCAACTCAGAAATTATCTTACAAATCCCTTTCGCATAAAGTTTCTTGGTGTATATGAGAACATGCCTGCTCAATTTCATGCTTCTGAGGCAAGTTTTGACAGGGTATTTAATTATTTTCTGACTGTGACCGGGCTAATTTTGGCATCCTAAAAAGTCTCAAATTTTGCAATTCTGAGGATGACCTAGTTGTCGATTTGGTCTCAAACATCTCCAGTTTCAATTTCATCAAAATCAGAGACCATTTGATACATTATTTTAATGCATCTTAGTTGCGGCGAACTCACCCAGCGAGCCAGTTTACAAAGCAGGTACCTAAATTTGGTTTGTGATGCAGAATTTGAGGAAATAAGTTTTCTTAAAATAATTGATTAGGCCTCTGTGCAAATTTTCATAACCATCGGGTACCCGATTTGCCCATGGTGGAATGGTGCCAATTGCCTAGAGAGATAAATTTAAATTTTGCATAAGTCAAATGTTTAAAATGCATATATTAAAAAAGGTAATGTTGGATCATTGGGGGAATGCTCCCTGCACTATGGCTCGCATTCCTCCCTCACCATCCTCTGTCAAAGCTCGCTCTCCTAACAGATGCATAAGTGGTTCAGCCAAAGATTCTCAGCCTCGCTCCCAGCCTGCTACGTGTCGCGATGCTCACCGGCGTAGGCACTTGGCCTCTCCACATCTGCGTGGATGGACCTCTGGCCATGCTGCTAGTGTAGCTGGGGGGGTGGTCCATTATGGATAATGCAGGTAATACTGGTTGGCCTGCAATGGACAATGCAGGCTACAGGGTGGGACAATACTAAGGTTTTCCCTCAGTTAAATTTGGCTATCTCACCTCAGCATGAGGAGCCAAATGTTCAGAAAGAAGAACAGGAAAATGAAGATGGTTGGGATATGCCTGATGTCAACCCGGACCCACGGACATTTGGGGGAAACCGAATGACAGGGATCTGCCATCTGCAGGAATGGCATTGGCTGCTTAATTCTGTTTTCTCTTTGTTTTTATATGGGTCCTGCACCCTTTAATACTTTGATACTTTGTTCTAGATATTTTTGGGCTTAGCCCATGTGACTCTTGGGGTGTGCCTTTTAACCACTCATTATTTTTTTGTGAAGTATTTTTTTATTTGAATAGATAAATTGCATTTTCATAAAAAAAAGGTAATATTAAAAAATTACATTTTAAAATGGAGGAAAGTGGTTTGGATGTGACTTGGAAAAGTCAAATGCATAAGGAAAGTTTATAAAGTTTTTAAACTTTATGATAAAAGTTTATGAGGTGAACATAGTGGCTGCGATGTACAAATATTGCACCATCGCAGCCCCTCTTTGCTGCCTCCTTGGACCCCCTGTGATGGTGCGATAAGCCCATCACAGGGCTTATATCAACCTCCTCTCCCTTCCGCTGGTCAACGCAAAGCTTCTCCCTCGATTTTATGGCAATTCTGACAGATTTTCTTGTTGCTCCAGGTAGACTGAGTTGCTGAATCACGTTTTTATGTTTCAGGCTAATTTTTTAAGGCAATTTTTGGCTTAAATATAAAGTTTTGTGCTTGAAATTCGTCCTTGGATCATTCCTAATCCATTGGCAGGGGTTTTTAGATAGTTTGCAATGAATTTTGAGTGCCGGGTGAGGTAAAAATACTTTTGTTTCTCCAAAAACAACCCAGAGCTATTTGATTTGGGCAAAAATCGGAATTAGATGTTGCTGTGATGGTCTTTCTGTGGTAGAGTGTGATGAAAGAGATGAAGATGAGATCTCAGAGGTCTCTTACTGCAAAGGGATGAAGTCTCCAATGTATGTCATGCAACATTTGGGAAAATTGAAAAATGTAAAAAAATTAAAAGAGCAATATTAGAGTGTATTTTATTCATTTTCCTCTTTTAATATATTGTTATTTTATTCCCAAATGCACTTTGGAGGGAAAATGTATTCAAAAAATGTCTCACCTACCTCCAGAATGTAGTTAATTTCTACGGCAACATACTTTGAGCAAAAAAGAAATAGCTGGGCTCTCATTTTGTTGTTGTTGAAGATTTGAGAATTTTGGAGAAATAAAATACAGTCTTGTTGGGTTGTTCTATCTTTTGTGCTTTAAGTTTATGAGTTTTATGTTGAATGTTGTATGCATAAATTAATCAATTTCATGTTGATTTAGACGAATAATGTTTTATGCATGTGTTCAGTTATTTGTCTCCAAGTTGTGTATGTTTTTCTTCTGAATCTGAAGAGCTAAGGGTTATTTGAGGTTCTAGAACATGGGAGTTTTTGTGTTGAATGCTTAATCTTTTACTTTTGCTCAAGGATCGGATTAAATGTTTTAGGCTAAGTGTTGGGAAGGATATATTGCTGCAAGGATATCTGTAAATATGGATAACTAAATACTCAAACTTGGGTAGTATTTGTAAGGCAAATACATAAATAAATCCATTGAAACCTAATCATTGTTGTAGGTTTATGGTAGACATTCACATATATACATCTAGTTGACTTCCTACCCTAAGATAGGCACCAGTCTATTCTTGTGTTGAGGTTATGATTCAGAACCCCAAGTCTTGCAGCCAAACACAAAACAAAATCATTTCAAAATCTTAAAACTTTAAGGCTTTAGGAGTAGGATTGTAGCTGCATGCTCTCATTTTCAGCCAGTTAGATAGTCCAAGAACATTGCCAATCTAGGTTTTTCTTACAAATCTTGGCCCATATGTGAGAGCATTCTGCCTGGTATTGAAAAGGATAAATCTTTTGTTGTGAATGAGGGATCCCTTTAGGTGCGAGAGAACCTAAAGTGCAAGGGAGGTATGTGCAAACAACCTCTTGTCTTTGTTGGCCGAATCTGTTTGAACTAGAGCATAGGAAGTGGCAAACCCTTTGCTGATTTGGGAACCAACACCACAAATTCTCTCATGAAGTAGACACTGTGAAGTTTAGAATGGATTTTGTTAAAGATCCTTAGCCTGCTGACCTAAATCCAGCAGTGGAGGCATTTTTGGCCTATAGAAACAGAGAAGTGGAAAACAATAAAGTTGATTTGGATAAGGATGACAAGTAGTGGGCCGATTCAGTAGCCACATGATTCCACATCTAGCTAGATCAGTGTTGGTCCCATAAATTGCCATTCATTCCTTTATGCTATTTTTGCTTTGGAATTTGTATTTGCCTCTATTAATGGCCCAATGGGAGTCTATTTTATTTTATACAATGTATTATAAAAGTTGGATTTTGTCTTTTTCTTATAAGAAAAAATTGTACCTGAGAATGTAACAAATCGCTGTCCAATATTAAATGCAATGTAATCTCAACCCTTGGTGTTGAGTAAATCTCCATCGTCTATTGAAAAACTTAGTATGTTTTCCCATCTATAAAAGGGTGACCATCTTCTCTCTCTGTAAGTAATATTTGATGATGAATTATTGAGACTGCCAAAATTTTGATTAATACAAAATAGGTTTTACAGGTGTTACGAAAAATTGTGTTTTTGTGTTATCTTATTTTGGATTTCATGGTTCATTTTGATATGAAATTAGGTGAAATACAATTTCAATGATGGATAGATACTTTGATATTGAATGAATGCCCTAGTTCATACTATTTGTGCTTGCTGATTGTAAGTTACTTTGTTATGGTTAACAGTCTAAACCTTGTTAATGAATTCAGTTTGATTACATAACAATAGTTAAACTGCACTAGAAAATTGGGTGTTTAATGAATGTATGTGATTTGAAAATTATAAATTACCTTTAAAGATTGCATCATTTCCTATAGCATTGTAGTTTCTTAACCTAGTTAAACAGAAAGTGGTTTATTGAGGGTATTTGTTTATCTGCAGCATTCAATCTAGTTGTAATTTGTCCTTAGTTTTCAATCTCTCCGCCTTTTAACCTTTTGCATTTTCTTTATATACATCTGTTAAATTTAGGATATCAAACAACATTTACATCATCCATCTGCTAATATATTTCAAAGTTAGTAGTCTGCATTATCCAGGGTTCTTGCATAGTTTGTTGTCATAGTTTCATAAACCCTACATTTGCATGTAAGTCTCCTTGGTTGGAATAGCTGAATACATATCCATTGAGTTATCCTATGAGCTAATATCTAGCTGTATAAACCTTGGGATAGTCTTTTTCTAGGTTTTCTAGGATAAGATTTCTTTTAAGAGAGGTGATGTATCATGTATCTTACTTGCGTTGTTGCATGCTAAAAAGACCATCAACAGAATTGGTGCTAGAAGGAGGGCCTAGACATCTAATCTAATCCTTCTTATCCCAACAAATAAGGCTGGGTACTAGATAGAGACATACAAGATCTAGTTCAACTGGAGAAGATTTGTTGTCATTAACTCAGTTCAGGAGAACAAGGAGAGATCAAGGGATACCTAGAACTCCAAGAGCACGATCCATCCCTAGGAAACCTACTACAATCCAAGTTAATTTCCTTAATATGGATTTCTTTTCTACAAATACCTCTCCTATCTAGTTCAACAACTATAATGATATGTCCAAAACTCCTCACAAGTACTATTCAAAGTTTCTTCCCAATGATCCCGAAAGGACTGCGGATGAGAATATAAAGATCTTTGAAGGCAACATGTACATGCTATAGGTCCAACATGAGGATGTGGTATGCAGGTTATTTCCATACTTGTTGCAACATGAAACATACTATTGGTTTGCTAATATCCCTTTAGCTTCCATTAATTCATGGAAAACCTTGAAGGATGCCTTCTTAAACTGATTCTAGATGCCCACAACCCCTATTGATCTTTATCGGTCCTTTGTGGAAATATGCAAAGCAAAAGGAGAATTGATAAGTTTGTTCAACAACATATTCTATAAGGCGTACTGTCATCTTCAGGCACCCTATGATCTCGCTCAAGTAGTTGCCTTACCCATCTATTATGTTTCATTGAACAAATTGACATCAATGTTTGTCAAAAGGGCCAACCCAGCTCTAACAACTTTGGCACAGGCATATGCTAAGGTTGTTAAGGTGAACACAAAGTTAGGACAAGCTACATCAGGCCCACTGAATCACATTAGTCTTGTTCGCATGCCTAATCAAATACCGTTAGTCAATCATGCCTTAGCCAATCATACTCCAGTGTTGAATCCCATCCTAGCACCTGCTACAACATAGACTTTGGTTATTCATCCTGGAGCACCAATCACAGAACTACCACCTGCCCATTTTTCATTCCTCCAGTCCATTAAAGATGCAAAGGCTAAGGATGATAAGGATTATATCAGAGAGTTAGTTGAATAGATGAAGAAACTCACAGCTAAAGTGACACATCTTAGAAATCAAAATGCTTACCTGCAACAAAGAAATTGGAATCAAAATCAAAACCAAAATCAAAATTACCAGAGGCTGAATAGGACGTGGAATACCAAGCCAAACAATGGAGGAGTTCCATCACCATTGGAGTCTTAGAATGCAGAAAATCATCCTCCAAGGCAAGTAATGTTGGCTGAAGCAGCATTGTCTTGGTGTAGAATTCATAACACAAATGCCCACTCAAAGTTGGATTGTCCTGAATTTCAGATTACATCCAACATCTTTCAAAGAGAAGTCTAGAATGTTGAAGCACAAGAAACTCCACCTCCTGTAGGGTACGAACTGGTGCCTACTTAAAGGTATGATACTGCCTTAGTCTTAGAGAGTTATGTTTTCCCTTTTCAAGATGATAACCAACCTGAAGAGGAGGAAGTCGATGAGGTTCACGATTACTAGCAGTATAATAGGACCCCGTATAATCTCAAAAATAACAAACCTAAGGGGCCACTTACCACTTCCATTCCTCCAAACAATTATCAAGTTTCTCCTAATCCTAAAGCCTCCAACAATCTTGACCCACCTAAAGGTTGTACCTCAAACTATGAGTCAAAATCAACTAGTTGAATCATCTAAGAAATCAGTAGTGAAACTGGGTTAGTATGTGGTAGATGAATTATGAAAAATGAAGGTTAGTTTGTCAATTTTTGAACTAATGAAAATCCCAAAAGTTAGGGCATCCTTCCTTCAGGATATTGGGGTACAAGCAAGGACTGATCCATCCCCAAAAGAAGTTTCACAAAAGGACAGTCGAGATAAAGGAAAAGATAAAGTCAATGTTTCAAATTTGGACCAGTAGGTAACCTTGTATAAGGATAAGAGAGAATCACCTCCTTTCTTGCTGACCTTGAGAATATTTGGAAAGAATCTTTATAATTGCTTGGTTGACTCAAGAGCTTCTACTAATGTTATGCTATTATCCATTTGCAAAGCTCTAGGTATAACCCCTACTAAGTCCTCTAGGAAAGTCACTCAGCTAGATAAGCAGAGGTAGGAGTTATGGGTTAATTAAACATGATTTATATGCAATTGGCCTTAGACCCATGGGTGCAGCAATATATAGACATACAAACGGTGGTTATTCCTGATACATATGGTATGCTGCTCAGTAAGGACTGGTCTAAGACATTGAATGGCTACATGGCCACTAATTTCTCACACATGTGGCTGCCTTGGAGAGGAATTGCTAATCAAATTCACATTGAAAGGGAACCAAAAATGAAACACATGATAATTGAATACAATCATACTAATGAAATTCTATATTTTGAGGTAGATCTAGGTGTCTATTTGCCTCAAATAAATCAAGTAGAGGAAATTCTAGTTCTAGACAGTTATGGATGTCATGAATCACCTTTAGATAGATAGTGAGACAGTACTGAGGTATGTGTCCACTCTGATAATAACTCCTCATCCAATGAAGGACTAGGTATCTTTGAAGGTTTTAGGGACTTTGGGCCAAATTTATGAGCAATCAGCTGGCTATAGGAAAGAAGATACAAATGGAACAATTGATATTGTCCAACTGGTGTCGTATCCATAATGCATCTCACTTAGAGTTCAAATGTTCCTTGTGCCAAGAAGCTATGTATCAGGTGCAGAGGTATTTAAATCTATGTTCCATGAAAGGTGAAGATGAAATTGAGTTACCACCTAAGGTTAGGAGAACAATCATGACACATGACGACCAAGGTATCATTGTCAAAGGAAAGTTTGCAAACCCTTTAATTTGGACATTACAATTTGATGGATCAAGGTCCAAGCAAGGATCTGGTGCCAAACTTGAATTGATTAGTCCCACTGAGGAATCTTATTTGGCTACTTATAGATTATAGTTTCCTTGTACCAACAATGTAGTTGAATACGAGTCATTAGTGCATGGGCTATTGACTGCTATTCAGAAGAAAGTTAAGACAATTTAAGTATTTGGTGACTCAGAATTGGTGGTTAAGCAAGTAAGGAAGCAATATTCTTGCCATGATAACAGACTGAATCATTGCTGGAACTAAGTCTGGAATCTCATTGAATGTTTTGATGGCTTCAACATTCAATTGATTACGAGGAAATAGAACCATGTTGTTGATGCATTGGCATAAGCTACAAGCTCTTTGGAACCTCTAGCTATGTCTAATTTGGAGAAGTTTACTCTAGAATTCAGTGATTTTTTTAGTGTCTAATATTCACCAATTGGATAACAGTTGAAATTGGGAATTCAAAATTTGGCTAATAGTACAAGCTACAAGGTGACCTGAATCACCACATTTTTATAAAATTTTATTTTAGTCCTAGTTAGGTCGCTAAGAAAATTTATTTTATTAAAATTTTTAACTCAAAAATTTGCCACAATATTCAATACCTAATTAGATCATATTCACCTAAATTTTATAAGTTTCTGTAGAAAATGAAATTAATTCGTGTTGGGTGAATATTTTGTTGTCAACTCACTGATGGCAAAATGGTTATATCAACCGCAATATGATGAGATAAATCTCTCCTCTCAGCAAGGGGAGGTTCCCTTTTAACTATTACAAAATTATTTGCACTAAATACTAGCTTTGGGGATGTGTTACATTCATCCTTTTCTCTTCTTTCAGAAAAGATGTTTACAATGTTTCATAGTAATATTCAATAATGCTTCTACACTTAAACAATAATCAACAATATCATGTAAGTTGAAGCACAAAGTCTTTCAACTTACTTCACAAAAAGATTCATGAGCCAAGTGAATAATCTCAAGTACAAAGTATTCAAATTATCCCTAGAAAGATTTTAAAAGTAACTGTATCACCAGTTGGAGCACAAAGTCTGTCAACTAACAACACCACTGATTCACGCGAATGTGATTGAAAATCATAGCACAAAGTCTACAAGCTCTCAACACGATTCATATACAAAGTGAACAACTACAAGCTCAAAGTCTTTATAATCCTTCACCAAGAAACACTTTCAACACACATAGATTCAAGGAAATAATATAACACAAAGTTTATATTACTTATCTTGAACGCCCTCCACTCGTAATAACCAAGCACCACTTTATCCAATCAATCGACAAGAGAAATCAGCAAGAATGCCATATGTACATCCTCACTCATACAAATTCGATTCAACACAAAGTTTGATATCAAAACTCGCCTTCTTTATTGATTGGAATTGATCATACAATTTGAACACAAAGTCTCAAAGTTGAGTCTCAATTTGGGTAGCCCTTTGTTGCATAAGATTAAAGATAATATTTACAATAGAGGCCCTCTTTATTTATAGGGAGAGGCCTTGAGAAAATTTAGGAAAAACCTAACTACTTTGACTTATTCAACAAAAGAGTCCTATTTGACTTAGGACTTCCTTTGTCTCACATGTAATTACATTTTGGAAAAATACATGTGAATATGTCCAAAACAAAATACAAATTGCATATACGAAAATGAAAATAAACTAAGGCACGAAGAAGAATATCAGCTGCCACCATCATTCTTCTTCAAGGAATTATGGTACATGTCCTTTACTGCTTCCATCTCATAAACGTTTGGTCTAAGTGTATGGTTTGAAACAACATGAGTTTTGACGATTGTATCTTTCACCA
The DNA here is from genome assembly GCA_027924645.1 of Cunninghamia lanceolata. Taxonomy (NCBI): domain Eukaryota; kingdom Viridiplantae; phylum Streptophyta; class Pinopsida; order Cupressales; family Cupressaceae; genus Cunninghamia; species Cunninghamia lanceolata. The sequence goes on along the minus strand of BSBN01000564.1, from coordinate 6,168,489 downwards.
TCTTTATCGCTTTCTTCATTGATAGGTCAATCATTTGGAAGATGAGCACCTTTAGATGACGTGATGTTCTTGACAATTCGTAGAAGAAACTGCAACAAAAAGTCATGATCTTGTCTTTGGATGAAGATGGCTCTAACATTAACTCTGGAGCGAACTCTGGAAAAAATGTCTACCACAAACACTTGTTGAGAACTACAAAAGGCCATGATCTCGTAGTTAGGCGAAAGAATGGATAAACTGGGATAACCGCGATCTGATGATCATGGACAGGAAAGCATGCATTGAAGGGCTTGACCGCGTGCAAGTCGAGAAATTAGGCGAAAGCGGGCAAAGGGAATCATTTTCAAGGATTTCCTAGTGTTAATAAATTTTTGAAGGAAGACATGCACGGGCGGCAAAAATCACCGCTCCTACATGTCGGAGTAATGCTTGAGTGTAAGGGCAGTTAATTCTGCCGCCTCTGCAGGTTGGTAATTTTGTTGTGCGAGGTCAACCAAAATGGCCGCCTTTGCATGTTAGAAATTTGCACAAGGTAGATCATGTGTATGGGTGGTTAATTCTTCCGCTATTGCATGTTTAGGAGAATTGCAAGTCATGTATTGGTGGTGAATTTTGCTAACAATACATGGGATGGGAGTATTTCAAGATATTCGTGTAAGGGCGGCAAATTTTGCTGCTTGTACACGAACATTTTGATGTCTTCAATAGCATGAGCGGAAAAAAGTGCCAACTTCGCATTCGATCACAAGTTTATGGAAGGAACTCGGGTGATAAACTTCACTGCCACTACATGGACAAACACAATGGACATGTTTGAGCGGTCAGATTCACCATCAACACATATATAGCAATGGTTATGAGGGTTTGATCGACAAAAACCGCCGACATCTATATAGATATAACTTAGGGCACAAAGATAATCAAAAGAAATTTAAAGGCTTGAAAACACGCCTTTAATGAATGGCATGAGTGGCCATTAATGGCACTCAAAGATCAAGATCTCGGAGATCTTGTTCGAGCGGTGATTTCGGGCGTTCCAACACGTTTCACAAGGAATGCAAAAGCGGTGGATTCTACCGACACTGCATTCAAAACTTTGGTGAAACATGCTATGACGGCCAAGAGTGCCGCTTAGACACATTGAAAAAGAAACCAAACGTAAGAGCAGCAAAAAGTGCCGCTACCGCACATCAAACCAAAAAGATGTCAAGTCGGCAATTTCTGCCAACACTGCATAAGCAAACACAAAGACATGTAATAGCAGCTATTTTAGCTGACTTTACATGTGAATACTCAAAAACTTACTAACACTTGGAAAATGACCAAAATTGTCATTTTTATCAGTTTACGACTAAATCGATTTGTGCAAACATTAAGGAATCAATTCAAAGACATGTCACAAACTAGTTTAGGATGTCAAATGACTTCGCAAAGGATCAAGAGAATTTTGTCTCGATTTGCGAACTAGAGTGTAGATCACGAAACAGACAAGTTTTGTGGGGGTTGTCTACAAAAATGAGCGTAGCTGATTTTGAGAACAACAATTCACCAATAATACTATATAATTATTGGTTACTTTAGGACCATATCACCAATTTTTAATCACCATCATTAATTTTATTTAAAATCTAACAATTATGGTTGTATTCCATGGGTTAAAATGTACCCATGGAGCTCCAATGCCCATCGAGCCCAAAATTGTATTTGGGCCATTGATCTCAATTTATAATCTAATGGCTAGGGTTAAATTCCATGGGCCAAAATGTACCCACGGAGCTCCAATGCCCATGGGGCCCAAAATTGCATTTGGGTCATTGATCTCCATTAAGATCAACATCCCAAATGCAATTTCGGGCCCCATGGGCATTGGAACTCCACGGGTACATTTTCGTCTGCGGAATAGAACCCAAACCATTAGATTATAAATAAAATCAATGGTGGTGAAAATTTAAGGCCGATTTAAAATATTCAATGTTTGATTTAAAATATTAAGGAATTAAGGAATTAAAGACATGAGCACTACATCTTAAACTAGTCAATCACTGCCACCTTCAAGCCTTTACTTTTTCATAGGAATTTAATTTATTTTTTAGGAAGGATTCACCATGGTAATTAATGCATTTCCCTATTTTTTGTCAAGATTCACCAGGATTTTCTACAAATTTCTAGTGATTTAAAAAATTCGCCAATAAAATTAAATATTTTTTTCAAAAAAAGGAAAGATTCGCCAATAGAAATTAATTTTTTTAATAAAAAAATGGAAGATTCATCAGGACTTTATATCTTTTTTCAGGAGGGGTTTCTTAAAGTTATCACTAGTAGAATTGGTTCCTACTCCTTCTGTGCCAGATAATGTTACTCATTTCCAGGTTTTTGAAGATGATAAACATACAATTGACTTCCTCACATGTTCAGATGTGTTTTCTGCCCAAATAATTGATGAAGAGGAGTCAGAGCCTATTGAGATGGATTTGGAAGGTGTCTTAAACCTCAAGACTAATACCATTCCCCAAGGAATGGTAAAGCTAGAAAGACTCTTTGATTGAGATCAACTTGGCACTTAGAAGAAGCAAGTTGATTCTGCTAGTGGAAAGTGTGACCCATATAACCTAGGGTCTAAAGACAATGTCAAGAACATTTTTATTGGTAAGGTTTGCATCCCTGAAGAAAAGGTAGGAATCATTCACGCATGGACAAATTACCATGATGTTATTGCATGGAGTTATGAAGACCTCAAGACCTATGACACTTCCATCATAACTCACACTATACCTTTGAAGCCAAAAGTTAAGCCATTTTAGCAGAGATAAAGGCCGATTAATGCTCTCTTGGAGCCTCTAATTTTTCAAGAAGTTAATAAATTGTTGTCAAGAAGGATCTTATTTTTGATGAGACACTCTACCTGGGTGGCCAATTTGGTTCCAGTACGTAAGAAGAATGGTGAAATCAAACTATGTGTTGATTTTAGGAACTTGAATAGAGCTCATCTGAAAAGGACAATTACCCACTGCCATCCATTGACAAGGTGTTACAAATAGTCAATGGATCCCAGATGATGTCATTCCCAAATTGTTATTTGGGGTACAATCAAGTAATGGTGGAATATGTTGATAGGTTGAAGACTGCTTTCACTTGCAAGTGGGGCATATATGCATATCGAAGGATGCCATTTGGTTTGATTAATGCCAGACAACATTCCAGCATGCCATGGATATTGCTTTCAAAGGTTTGGTAGGTAAATGCATCATCATTTACATGGACAATTTAACCATATTTTCTAAGAAAAGAGAAGACCATATTTCTGATTTGAGGAAGGTACTCAAATGGTGTAGAGATTATGGTATTTCACTGAATCCCAAGAAATGGATCTTTGGTGTTACAGAAGGGAAACTATTGGGACATGTGATCTTAGAAGAAGGTATATCTATAAATCCTAACAGAGTCCAAGCCATTATCAAGATCCAGCCTCTTGCTAGTAAAAAGGAATTGAAGTCTTATTTTGGAAAAATCAGTTTTGTTCAAATGTTTATCACTGGCTTTGCTAAGATTGTCAAGCCATTGAATGCAATGTTGAAACAAGATGCCAAGATTGAGTGGACACTAGAGGCTAAAGCACCTTTTTTAGAAATCAAGAAGGCAGTTGCTAATGCTCCAGTTTTAGTAAGTCCAAACTACACTCTCTAATTCTTTATCTACTCTTTTGCTTCCGAACATACTTGTGCAGCTATGCTGACCCAAAAGAAAGGAGTTGATGATGAACATCCTATTGCTTTCATAAGTACACCATTAAAGGATGCAGAATTGTGATACCCAAATGTGGAGAAACAAGTCTACAAACTAGTCAAGGCAGTCAAGAAATTTTTTCATTACATCCTAAGAAGTAAAGTGACTACCATAGTCCCAGATGTTGTTAAAGCCCTATTAATGTAGAATGAGTTAGGTGAATGTAGAGGAAATTGGGTCACATAATTACAAGAATTTGATTTGGAGATATAACCTATGAAACTAGTGAGAGGACAAGCACTTACCAAGACCATGGCAGAAATTGATCCTGGATTGGTTTCTTAGCAATATGTGTTAGAGGATATATCACAAGATGATTAGTATGGTGATATTTTGTTCTATCTCCTTAATCAATGGTGTCCACCTCATTTGAATTCAGTCCAAAGAAGAGAATTAAGATTGAGGAGTAGTAGTTTTATGGTCAAAGGATTTGTCCTATATAAGAAGAATCATGAAGGAATCTATTTGAGATTTCTAGATAAGACAGAAGTGGCCCAGGTTTTGGTTAGTTTTCATGAAAAGTTTGGGATAGATCATGGTTCTAGTCACTCTACTACAAATCAGATTCTTCGAGCTAGATATCATTGGCCTAATTTGTTTAAAGATGCCTACGTACATGTTTGAACTTTCCATATTTTCCAAACTGTTGCTTCTAGGGAGAGAAATGTTGCCACCCCTTTGCAACCAATGGTAGAGGTATGCCCATTCGCACAATGGGGGCTTGACTTCATTGGTATGATCAATCCACCTTCCTTTGTAGTCTACAAGTATATTCTAATCGCTACTGATTATTGTACAAGATGGTCTAAAGCACAAGCTTGTAAGCAATAAACAATAGATGTAGTAATCAAGTTCAATGAGGGACATATCATCACAAGGTTTGGTTGTTCTTTTTCCCTTGTCTATGATAATGGTCTAGCATTTTCATCTTTGCATTTTTCAAACTAGGCATTTGATTATGGCATTATGTTAAAGTTCTCATCCAGTTACTATCCTCAAGGCAATGGAGTTATTGAGTCTACCAACAAAAACCTGCTTGAGGTCATCAAAAGACTACTTGACAAAAACCCCAGGGAATGGCACACCCAACTTAGGTTTGCTTTATGGGCAGATAGAATTAGGAACAAGGTTGCCTTAGGAACCTCCCCTTATCATTTGGTTTATGGGTTAGAACATGTGTTCCCTATCCACTTGAGGATACTTCTTTTGCAATTCATGCAAGGTTATTTGGAACTTGATGATAAAACCTCAACCCACTTAACCTAGCTACTGCACTTAGAAGAGAAATGAGATGCTGCAATCAAGAACTTTGCTAAACACTAGGGTATAGTAAAATGATGGTTTGACAAGAGAGCCAAAGTGAAGGCCTTTCATATCTCAGACTTGGTATTATACTGGGATAAAGCTCATGAAAAGAAGGGAGAGCATGGTAAGTTTGAAAAACTCTGGTTAGAACCCTATCAAATAGCTAAGGTTTTGGGAGAGTATGTACTAATTAAAGACTCTAACTAGTGAGGAACTCCCACTGTGGCAGTTCCTAAGCACTACTTTCAGGCCTAGAAGCCATTTATGCCTTCTCTTTGTTTATATAGTTTGTCTTTTCTATTGTTTCTTGCTTTTGTTTGTGTTTTAGTTAGAGTAGTTGTTTAGGTTAGTTGCTTTCTATTTTCTTCGCTTTTTCTTTTGTTCCTATTTTGTTGGGTCCTCCATTTCCTGAATAAGGTGGTAGTTGTCCAGTCCCTTAAAAGGTCCTCTCTAGGTCAAAAAATTTAGGGATTCCTTTGAGAAACATTAGTTTTACATTTGGGATCTTATTGTTGGTTCTATTGTTATCACTAGGTGGTATGATGCTTGCTCGTAGGAAAGGAGTCATTGGTTTGGTTCACTTGAAGTGTTTTGAAGTCTAATATCTTTTCACATTTTAAATAATCCTGAAGCTTCTAGAGGAGTCTTGGTGACCTTGGGTTAAGTGAAAAATCTTAAGATCCACCCTTTCCGCCACTATGATTCCCAACCCAGTAAAGTTGAACTCATATTCGTAGCCCATGTGATATTTGTCATATGCTGCAAGGGTATGCAGTGCTTCCTAGTACTCATATCATAAGCTAAATTAATCAAATAATCTATTAATTAATTCATTCAGAGTAGTACTGCATAGTAAATCATTCAATTAGCTTGAGGATTCAAGCATCTCTATCAGGGCTATAGATGCCTAGCTGGCAATAGAGCAATGTTTGAGCAAAATCATAGAGACAACCTCATCGGGGCTATAGACACTTGACTGGTAGCAAGGCACTATCCAAGGTAATTCAAAAGCTGAGTATCATTCACGTAGCTTAATGTAAGTGAGCCTTGATGATATTAGTTGCCAAGGGATGGAACTGAATACAACTAACCACACTTAGACATTTAGAATATGGATGGTTGTACTGAGTTAGTGGTCTCTGCTCCTTTGATCTTGTATCATGTTGTCTAGTTTAATAAGTGGGAAACATAAAGATTCTGGGATCAAAACTGTCATTTATCTTAGAAATGCTCTAGAGCATTTCCCCAGTAGAGTCACCATTTGTTGTGCCTTGCACACACACCCCATTTTGCCAAATGGAGACCTCCTTTTTGCTTTTGGCTTGGTCTCATTTTTTATGATCTTGCTTGAGAGAAGATGAAATTTTGATGATTTTTCTTGTGCTTGGGCAATTTGGTTTAATTGAATATCTTTTAGTTTTCAAAATTGAGGTGGTTGAGTGCATTTGAGTCTAAAGAATGGTCTCCTTAAGTATTTTGCACTAAAAATCACCCCTGCTGTAGTTTGCACTAATATCCAGTGTCATCAGATATTAGCGTTTGGCCCTTTTACTTAACCCAATGCTGAAAAGTCTCCTTATTGGACTTAGTGTTGAAAAGTAGTGTTGCCGGACATATCCAGTAGTCCCCAACAATCCTGTCAGAGGCTTAATTGCTAAATAATAAAGGATGGGAGACATTTTATATCCTACTGGACATAGCACAAAAAAGTGCTTCCACCGGACATCTCCCATGAAGGCGGAATTCCCCGCTTTTCCAACCCCTCATGCACTACAGTCTGTTGACTGATAGACATTTATTGCAAGTGCAGAGGGGGGGTTTAAAGGGCAAAATTTGTTAACTGATCACCAGTTGCACTCATATATTCCCATGAATTGAGCTCTGCAACCCCGTGGTAAACTCAAACAAGCTCTTTAGTGATCGTTTCCTTCATGCCCAAGTGAATTTGTGCGTGTTTAGTCTATGACCAGATAATTCCTTGCAAACTATTTCTCATTCTCAAGTTGGTTTTTTTCTCATGTCCTTTAGGATTTCATTTTGCATTGCCTATGGATGATTGCATTGTTGTGCATTGTTTCGTTAAATTGGTTTTATTTGCTTTGGGATGAGAGATGATTTTGTGCTTTTATTACTTTATTTCAAGTTCAATTACCAAGATTTAGGGTTTAAAGGGTGTTTTAAGTTCATTCATTATCCAGAGGTTCAAAATTAGGACTTGACATAGAAGATTAGAACTAGACAAAATATGCCCTAGGTTTGAAAATTGAAAAGTTCACAAACCCCCTGATTGACCAAGAGAATTTAACCTATGCATGGTCCATACTTATAAATTTTTAGCTCTTAGGCTTTTTGTGCTAAAATTGCTTTCCTTAGGATTAGATTTGATCTCCTAAGTTTTCACCACTGAATGATTATGACTTAAGTTGCTTTAGGAGCCTCAGGAGTACTTTTGCGCTAAATTCCCCAAATGTCAAACATGTCTCACACTCATTATTTTCCCCACTATCTCCCACGGAAGTCCCTTTCCCTACTCGAGTAGGTTTGAAATATTTTGCGCTAAAAAGACCCTGAACAGGATATGTCTGACAAGACCTAAATCTCTCGCAATCTGGCACCCCTCAATTCTCCCTCTAAGAAGATTTGTGTCCTTCATCAATGGCTTAATGATAAATAATGTCTTCACTGCATATACCCAGTGTTATGTCGTAAAATTTTCCCTAGGACTTTTACCTCCTAAGTTTAGCTCTCGGGTCCCTTATTTTTCATCTTGCATGTTAGATTTAACTCCTGAGACAAAATGGCCTAAAACCCATGTCAAATGGGGCTTGAGGGACATTTGAGAGCCTCAACCTTGACCTAAATTAGGTCCTGGGGCAAGGGCACTCGTACCCTTGTCTTGCCCTATTTTAGTGGGGTCCAAATTTGAATGTTGGTTTTGTGACCATTAAAAGGTTCCCTTGCTGACATCTTAAGTTTGAATTATGAAATTTGTAATGGGAATGCATATATAAGTATCTTTAGAGTTTCATTTGTAAACTAGAAAATGATTATGATACTTTGGCAAACTTATGATTTTAGAGCATTCAAAGCATTCGTTGTGGTAGAGTAGACTTGTGTTGTTATTGTGTTTGTTATGCAGATTTGGCTTCATCTTCTCATGTTGTGAAGGATATTCATCTACATGCGAGCTAAACCTCCAAGGTGATATCTATTTGTTCTTTCAATTAATCATTTATCATTTTTTTGCCTCTATCCTACAAGGATATGCGCTCTTTATCAAACAATGGTGTTGGAAGGCTTGAATGTCATTTTGAGGCTTGACTAAGGCAAGCTCCTAAACACCACAACCCCCAACCCCTCTTCTTGTGATTGTAGGTGACAGGTATCAGATCACGAAGAGTGGAGTTGCAGAGGAGTGTTGAAGAGGATAAGAATTTTGGATCTGACTGAAAGCAGTGGAAAAGAGCACAATTGGGGCTTGGGCACTAGTCTCTTTGCCCTTTGGATTTGCAAAGAAAAAAATCTTTAGAACAGGGATCATCAGTGGCAGATAGAGTCTGAAAACCCCTGAAGAAAATATTGCACTAGGCTTGGGCGCAAGTCTCTTTGCGCCCAACATTTCAAGATCCCAAACTTTGAAATCTGGTGTGTACCTGATCTTCATTCACCTTCTCTATGTGCGAGCATTTGTCAGAATTCATCTGTTTGTTTACGATTTTGCATAATTAGGGTTTTGAGCATAATTGGGCTTAAATTAACACATTAATTGTCAATTTCCAAATTTCCCTATCATTACAAGTGGCAACCAACTTGTAGGTGAATCCTCTTGCAAAAGTTGTGATTCCACTCGGTTAATTGTCCTTGAATGTTATGTGTGAAAGGAGGATCTAGGCATATCATTCATTAAACCCTCTTTCACCCTTTTTCATACATAACATTTTAGTGAACCCATGTTTTATTGAATTTTTCACCATTTTGAGTGTTGTACTTTAGATTTACATTAATTCATTTCATTATCATCTTATTGCATTTGAAAATTTACAAAAAAATTGGTATCCTAGGCTTGCATTTTGGCATAGTTTGCATTAATTTCATTACATTTCATCAATCTTTTATTTATACATCAAACCTAATATAAATTACAAAAGTACATCATTATATGATCATTTGCATTGCATTTTCATACTTTATTTGCTAGAATTTGCTTGAAATTGTGTATTTTTTATATAACCTAGTCTTTGCAATAGCTAGGGTTTGTGGTTAAAATCTTGTTTCAGATTTTACTACTCCTTTAAACACTCTTTTAGATTTGATTTCTGATTTTAGTGTTTCATCAGAGTGTTTTTTTGCATTTACATCTCAAATTTTGCATTTTCACATAGTAAATTTCAACAAAAACTAGCATATTCATTCATTTTTCCTTAAAATTACACTTGCATCGAGCATTGTAGGATTTTGGCATCATTTTCAGATCTGAGCTAAGATTTTTTACACTACTTCTTTTAGGCATTTGCATTGAAAAAAGTGAAAAAAAATCAAGCATTTTTAGGTCTTAAATAAACATAGTTTTGCATACATTTCATTGCATATATATCAAAATCTTTTAAAATTAGATCTTGCATCCATTTGAAAAAAAAAACATACATGGCTTCTAATTGAAACAATAATGCTAGGTTACCTCCTAGACCTTATTTGAAAAGAAAGACCCCTAAACCTAAATAACATTCACACCTCATGATAAAACAATGAGTGATATTGAGGGACCTCTCTATATTACAGTGAATGTAATGGAGATTCCCGTGCATGGTACACTTAAATATCCTAATTGCATGACTAATGTGGTAAGGGAAGAGTTCCTTCTCTCACATGACTTGATACAAGACTCTTATGAACCTTCACATTTAATGATTAAGACACATACTAGAGCTTTCATGCTTACCTTTGGGAAGATAACTTTATTGGTTACAATATATGATAAATCCGTTGATCAATTATTTGATGTCATCCCTTTATCTGACCTCTTCCGCATAAAATATGGACATCCATGGCTCAAGGATATGAAGGTTGTCCCCTCAGCTATTCACAAATGCATAAAATTTCCTTTACATGGACAAGTGTGTACTATTCGTCATAATACATGGCAACCCATGGTTATGGAGAAGCACTTTACTCTTGATTACTTTTGGCCACAACCTGATAGAAACCCTGAGCCATGAAGAGACCAACTTTTCCTAGCATACAAATGATACAAAGAAAAACTTCTATCTAGAGTGGCTGGACCTTCTATTCAACAAGTGATAAAAGAAGAACAACCCACATTAGAATAACTTCCTAGAGATAAAGGTAAAGGAATCTATGATGAGGTCCCTCCTCCATCATCCTTACAAGGATCGGGAGTGACTCATGGAAAACAAAGCACTTCATAAAGACAAATCAGATTTGAACAAGTTACCTCCTTTGAAATAAGAAAACCTATGGAAAAACATGAGACTACTTTTGAAGACATAAGCAATAAGACAAGAAGGAAAAGACAAGCAAGAGAAAGGAGGAAGAGAAGACAAGCTTTTGCCCAACGAAATGCACTTCAACAAGAAAACATTCCACCTATCATTGAACCAAACAAAGAAAAAGTTAAAGAGAAAGAGCTTAAGAATAATGACAAAAGTTGGGCTATTGTACCTTATGTACCTCTCTCCACTAACATTTGAGATTGGGAAGACGATGATTTGCTTGTCGACAACTGCTAGTTCAGTTAAACAATAGGTAAGTATTTCTAACCTTGGCGGTCACCTATGTCATAGTATCATTTTCTCATTTATGTGACCTCCCCTCTTGTGTTGTGTTCCCCCCATGATGTGCTATGTGTTGTTTAGGCCTCCTTGGATGACCCTTGATACTCTTGTAAGGTTAAGGATACTAGGAGACCACCTTTATTGTGACCATTCTTCTATTTGTATAATCATTCTTCTATCTTGCTTCTCCTCTATTTTTATTGTTGTGTGTTGTTTCTTAGGTGCATAACATTGTGGTTGATGACCTGGGGGCATCCTCCTACATGATTGTTCCTAAGACACTTATTCTCCTCTCTTTTTATTGTTTACTTTCTAGTGATTTTGTCTAGTCGGCAAATGACAAAAAATAAACATATACTGATATGGACTATGTGTCCCTTCAGCAAGCAAGAAAAAATGGACCTAGTCCATATATGAAGATGGGGTTGATTTATATATCCGACGCTTGGCTAGTAGAATCACTCCATGTGATATTTGATGTTGTCCTATCCAGCTAACAAATCATAACGATACATCTGCTTCATGCAATTTGCTTGTTTTGGGTGTCTCTCCTTGTTGTTACACTCAGTTTTGAGATACCTATAGTATAAGCCCCATGTCTATACTCAGACTCAAACCTGTTTGTGTAGCCTTGGCTTCTTTATTTTAATGCATAGCTTTCATGTTTTTCTTAGATTAAGATGTGTTTGTGGGAACATTCGGCGATCGTAAGCACATGTCACCTTTGGGGCATGGGCTTTGCAAAAGCTCTTGTTCCCTTGTGTGTTTTCTCTCTACCTTAACATGCTTGATATTAGTACATGATATCAACCACCTTAAGGTGGGGGCATATAAGGTAAGCTGTCTGATGATTTTGGTACTAACAAAGCGTGTTTGTAAGCCCTCTGTGGAGGTGGGATGTTGTATCTCCAACATGAGTGCACATCTTTTCTATACTGCAATCATAACGCCCTCTGTGGAGGTGGGATATCATGAATATCCTTTTATTCAAAAGCCCTATGTGGAGGCAGGAATGGTGTATCTCTTGAGCTAGTGCACATCCTTTTTATTTCAAAAGTCTTCTAAGTAGGCAAGGTTGGATCTAAGACTATCCTCCCTTAATCATGTCTTTGGTGGTTGTTGTGGCATAAGCCCAACCATCAAGTGTGTTTGTAGCATGTTTGAGATTTTGGGGGCTTAGCAGTAAGTTCCTTCCATTGCCTTGTTTGTCGTGTTTTAGACGTATAGTATGTCTTTGGCATGCTATATGGGCTTGTGTTTTCCATGGGTATTCTGTGTGTTTTCCCCCATGTGTAGTTTCAAGGGTGTGGCAAAATTCGCCTCTTACACTCGGGCTTTGTATGGCACGTTTTCTCCCAAGCATAGTCTCAAGGGTGTGGTGAAATGCCCCTCCTATGCTTTGGGTTTTGTATGACGTGCTTGTTCTCAAGTGTAGTCTCAAGGGTGTAGTGAAATGCCCCTCCTACACTTTGGGATTTGTTTGGTGTGTCTTCTCCCCCATATGTAGTCTCAAGGGTGTGGCGAAATGTCCCTCCTACATTTTAGGGTTATGTGTTACATTTTTACTTTCCATGTATCTGCATTCATATATATATATGGAAATGAAAAAAAAAATCTCAAATGTATTCTCCATGACTGCTCTTTTGTCTTCTCCATGTTTTTCATGTCTTCAATACTATCTTCTTTGTCTTTTGTGTGCCTGTTACTATCTTCATTGTGTTTGGCGTGTCCGCGATGTGTTTTCTCTAATGTCTACCTAAGACTGGGGGCTAGAAATAGTTCCTCAATCTTTGTGTATGCATCAGCTTCAAGTGTCTAGTGTGTTTTCTATGTTTTGACTGTACTTTAAAGTGGGGGCTAAATGTTATGTTGTAAAATGTCCTCCTAGGACTTTTACCTCCTATGTTTAGCTCCCGGGTCCCTTGTTTTTCATCTTGCATGTTAGATTTAACTCTCGAGACAAGACCTGAAACCCATGTCAAATGGGGCTTGAGGAATATCTGTGAGCCTTAACCCTGACCCAAAATAGGTCCTAGGGCAAGGGCACTCGTGCCCTTGTCCTGCCCTATTTTAGCGGGGTCCCAAATTTGAATGTTGGTTTTGTGACTGTTAAAAGGTTCCCTTGCAGAAATCTTAAGTTTGAATTATGAAATTTGTAGCAAGAATGCATATATAAGAATGTTTAGGGTTTCATTTCTAAACTAGAAGATGATTATGATACTTTGGTGAACTTATGATTGTAAATAATTCAAAGCTTTCATTGTGGTAGAGCAGACTTGTGTTGTTATTGTGTTTGTTATGCAGATTTGGCTTCATCTTCTCATGTTGTGAAGGATATTCATCTACATGTGAGGTACACCTCTAAGTTGATATCTATTTGTGCTTTCAATCAATCATTTATCATTTGTTTTTGCCTCTATCATGCAAAGATACACACTCTTTATCAAACAAAAGTGTTGGAAGGCTTGAATGCCATTCCGGGGCTTGACTAAGGCAAGCTCCTAAACACCACAACCCCCAACCCCTCTTCTGTGATTGTAGCTGATAGGTATCAGGTTGTGAAGAGTGGTGTTGCAGAGGATAAGGATTCTAGATCTAATAGAAAGCAATGGAAAAGAGCACAGTCAGGACTTGGGCACTAGTCCCTTTACCCTCAAGATTTGTAGAGGTAGAAATCTCCAGAACAGGGATCATCAGTGGCAGACAGAGTTTAGAAACCCCTAAATAAAATATTGCATTGGGCTTGGATGTGAGTCCCTTTGCCCTTAACATTTTAGGATCCCAAATTTTGAAATCTGGTGTGTATCTGATCTTCATTCACCATCTCTGTGTGCGAGCATTTGTCAGAATTCGTTCGTTTGTTTACGATTTTGCATAATTAGGGTTTTGAGCATAATTGGGCTTAAATTAACACATTAATTATCAATTTCAAAATTTCCCTATAATTAAAAGTGACAACCAACTTGTAGGTGAATCCTCTTGCAAAATTTGTCATTCAACTTAGTTAACTGTCCTTGAATGTTAAGTGTGAAAGGAGGATCTAGGCATATCATTCATTAAACCCTCTTTCCCCCTTTTTCATACATAACACCGGTAACATCAAAATTCTCTGTCATCCGGTACCAACCAATTTCACCGCTAGCCTTCCTAATTTCCTAATATTCAATGCTAATGCTAAAGTGATGGCCTATTGCATATGTCCAGCAAGAGCAGATTCTCTCGCTTATTCGGTAGAACCTAAAAGTCCCACTTTTTCATATTTTGAGCCTTAAAACTAGTTTCAAAGGTACAAATCTAGTTTGAATGATGAGTTTAACTTCAATTTCATCTATTGCATTATGATCTCTTGCTTATCATGCTTGGAAAAACATTGAATATTAATTTAGGCATCAATTGTTGCATTTTATTGTTACATCCAATAGCAGGGCAAGAGCCCCCTAGTTATTGCAATGGTTTTAATTCATGATCTAGATCAATAGAATAGATAAGGAATGTGATTAAATGAATATATTGTATCTCCTTGAGTAAAAGTAATAGATTAAGAATGGTAGATCATGGATTTTGTCAAGCAATTTGGCCATTATGCTAGTATATCCTGTGAGGGGCAAAAACCACACTTTTTGGTCTAGGACCTTGCACTTCAAAAAATAATAAAGGAAAACAATTAGTACATGATTCTTAATACCTCTTACACTATTTGACATCATGAAACTTAGGTCTAGGCGACTGGTTTAGTTGTTTTGAAGATTATTTATTAGGTTTTTGGCCTGCAGGATAGATATCTACCAAAGCCACCAACATGAAATATGAGTTCAAAGAAATTCATCATATGAGTAGGATCACCTCATCTTGGAACAACAGAAGATATTGTTCTAGGCCATAGTGACATAAATGACTTCAGATTGAGGATCTTTGGACCTAATCCGACAGAGTAAACTGGGATGATTAGAGACAATGGAATTGCTCAAGTTGCAACCTTCCCTACTTCAGTGCAATGCCCATAGTTAATCATATCTTGTGGAGAGAGGTATCCCCCACAAACAAGGATAGTGTTGATCCAAGATGGCAGAGTAGTAGCAAATTTCACTGCATTGGATCTTCCTAAGGCATTTGATATTTCCCTTGCCCCAACTTTGATAGTGGTGAAAAAGGAGAATACCAAGAAATTGTATGAACAAGGCCTTGAGGCCTACAGGAGTATCATCAATGATAAATGGATGAAACAAAAGAGAGAAACATTATCTAAACTTCATCATGTGCTATATATGAGTGATTTCAAGGAGGAAATAGGTGACATGGTTACTCTTTTGAGTAAGATTATGGGACAGCGTTCTACTTCAACTTTTGAAAGCTGGATGTTTGCTTATATTGAGGAGATTTTGAAAGGAGAAATGAAGATACACTGAGCCCAACTCCTAAGTAATAATATTCATGAAGCTTTTGTAGCCTTGAATCAAGACAAAGTGTTTTGATGGACTTCTTATGTAGTATATATGTTGGCAAGGAACTTTGTGTATCTAGGTCTATCCAAATTGGGAGAAGTAGGCAATGCAAATGGACAAGTGAAGGTATACGAGTTCTATCCCCAATTGGAAATCTCCCAATCACTCATGCATGACAAGAGAGTCAATGATGCATTCACAATGCACATTACAAGAATGTTGCAAGGAGATATGTCAAGAAGGATATCTTTGGAGGCCACCAATGTAGTGTAGACATATGGTACGTGGTACATTCAATTCCCCAATTTTGCCTATCTCAAAATTCAAGGTTTCACTAGAGCACCATATAAATTACCCAAGTATCCAACTAATAAGGTAGTGCTTCTAGAGTTAACAAGGTAGTTATGTACCTATGCTGAGAAATTAAAACATCTACATAGGGCTTCCATCAAAATTTGTATAATCTTGGGAAGGGGACTCTTTTCTTGTGTGACCATAGGATTAGTTGAGTACTCAGACACTGAGATCCAAATGCTAAATCTGAATTTTTATAAACAAAAAGTTCACTTTGATCCTTTCGGTATAATTGAAAGATATGTGAGCAAGAAATAGTTCCAAAAAGAGCATTTGGAGGACTTTTGGACCAATTGCGTAGATGAACATGAGGTCATAAGGAAAAGGTGCTCAAGGATGTCTCTTGACTACATAAGGATGTTCAATATTGTTGTAATTCTAGATCAACTAACCTATGATGACAATGTGGTAAAGTAAGAAGTGTGGAGGTCAGTATTTGGACAACATATTCCCCCACCTAATTAGGTAGAAGTAGAAGAGAGCTCTTTGGAGGAGGTCATGAAACAACCCATCAAATATAGTAGAATTTAGGTTAGAGACCAAGTTGTCAGGCTAGCAAAAGTAGGGGTGGCCCTTACATATACACAGCAGCTACAAGATAGGATCAGTGATGATGAACAAGATGAGCCCATAGAGACAAATAAAGAACCAGTACAAGGGGAAACATGAGCAGAAATTTAGGATATAGATAGTGAAGCAATAGAATATGATCTCCCTCCTCAGGATAAAGGAAAATTTAAGGCAGATAAGGAGCCTCCAAAGCAACAAAAGAAAGATACCCAATCCTCAGTTAGGACAAGAAGTTCAAAGAGGAAGGATATGCCTAGTGGGAAAGGGGAATCTTCAAAATCCAAGAAAATGAGAGGACAACATAATGCACCATTGCCAAGACCTTTCTCTATGGATGCAATACCTCTTGCCACTTTTGTTGCTCCTACCCAAATTGTCAATGTCTCCTCTATTTCCTTTACTGCATCAAGTGTTGTGCCTCTTGTTTCCTCCAATGTCCCAATTGTGCTTACACCTCTTGTGTCACCAACAATTGTATCTTCCCCTCTTCCTCCACCTATTTCTTCCACATCTTCTACACGTCCATCCATCTCTTCCTCACCTTTTGTGTCTTCCATCTCCATTCCATCCATCTCTTCCACCTCATCATCTCCTCCTTCCCTTTCATCCATCAGCCTTCATCTTTCTTTTTCATCTTCACCTTTCATTTCACTTTCCTCTTCACTCACTACTTTCCCTCCTATTCCACCTCTTTCCCCTTCTTCCTTACCTCCCATTTCCACCATCCTTTCACCATCTTCTTTCTCACTGCTACCTCTCAACCTAACCACTCCTCTTATCATTTCCTCCATGCTTTCACCTCCTTCTATTCCTCCTTCCCTAGGTCTTGTAGCATTTGCAAACCTATCACATGTACAATTACCTACATCTGCTACCAATTCTTTTGCTACCATTAATAACTTCTTCACTTGGTCATTCCAAGATTCAAAGGAAGTGCCTAGACCTACCTACCCCCAAGTACCTACTACTAGGAGTCGAGAAAGTTTGTTCTAAATTGAACATTATATTAGAAGAGGAGGTTGTAATTGAGGACATAAAAAATAACCCTCCAACAAACTCTAACACCATAGAGGTAGTAAACTTGGAGGATATCCCATCAAAGAAAACTGTAGATGACACTGTGTTAGACATTGTTGGGAAAGAAATGACAGAGGGGCTGCAATAACTAAACCAACCAGAATCTCCTCCCAAGGCAAACATAGTAATCACTACAGATTCTCAAGGTGACAAGGGAAAGGGTACATATACAGAAGATACAACTCATTTAGATTCTTTGAATAAGGAGGAAAACCACATTGGCTCTCCAGGAAATTCTTTAGCTACTCTAGATTGGCTACAGTAGAGATTAAATAATAATCCCTCTACAATGGAGATATTAGAGCTGAATTTGGATAATTTTCGAGCTAGAATCGAGAAGCCAAAGAAGTAAAAGAAAACAAAGGTGCAATCATGGATATATAAAGATGCTTCTAGCTCTTGAATTGAAGAGGTAGTTGTCCCAATAGAATAGGCCAACCAAGAAGACATACGACCTAATGATTACACTATCGCCACTCTCAACTTAGGTCCAGCATCAAAGGCTCAAGTTTTAGAGGAATTCAAAGACTCAAGGTCAAGCATTTTAGATAGGATAAATAAAGATGAGCTAAAAAAACAACTCAAACAATAGAATGAATAGCTTTAGGCCTGCATTAGTTATTTAATAAAGCCCTCTCATTTAGAGGATGGAATAACATTGGCCTCCTCTCTCCTCTCCAAGGAAGAATTGGAGGATTTTGATAATGTCAGAGTTGTTTCCTCAATCATAGAGAAATGGTATCATAATGTATATGCTGAGGGTAGTGAGATTATTGATGATATTGTTGAGCTACACAGAGATTTTTGTGCACTAAAGGTAGAATGGGATGAGATTATAGATGACTAGGCTACTTATGATGAATATTACTCCCATATGCATCCTTGTGTTTTGCCCATGAGTAAGCTCTCCAAGGAAGTTTTGATAGAGGAGAAGATTTGAATAAGGAAAGATTGCATATGCTAGAGCACTAGCTTCAAATGATAAAATTGAGAAGAGATTTTTTTTATAAAGCCAGGAATGGAGTAGAGTTGGCCAAGGCTCAACTCTTGGAAGTGATTTATAGTCTGAATGACATGCTTTGAGCCACAACCAAGATGTATCTAGATGGCACTGCTCCAATTGATGCATAAGAATGTAAAGAGAAATTGAACTTAGTTATGCAAGGGGATTTTCCACCATGTAAATTGGAGGACTTGGATAGAATCAGTGACTTAAGGATGTAATTCAAGTAGTTTAAGAAAAATAAAAGGTCTAGGTTGGCTTTGTACCACAAATTCTCTCATGAGGTGGACAATGTGAAGTTTAGAATGGATTTTGTTAAAGATCCTTAGCATGCTGACATAAATCCAACATTGGAGGCATTTTTGGCCTATAGAGATAGAGAAGTGGAAAAGAACAAAGTTGATGTGGAAAAGGATGCCAAGCAGTGAGCTGATTCAGTAGCCACATGATTCCACAGCTAGCTAGATGAGCATTGGTCCTAGAAATTGTTGCTCATTCCTTTATGATATTTTTGCTTTGGAAATTGTATTTGCTTCTATTAATGGCCCAATGGGAGTCTATTTTGTTTTATATAATGCATTATAAAAGCTGGATTTTGTCTTTTGTTTATAAGACAAAACTATGCTCGAGAATGTAACAAACTACCATCCAATATTAAATGCAATGTAATCTCAACCGTTGGTGTTGATTAAATATCCACCATCTATTGAAAAACTTAATATTCTTGCCCACCTATAAAAGGGTGACCATAATCTCTCTTTGTAAGTAAGATTTAATGATGAATTGTTGAGACTGTACCACAATTTTGTTTAATACAAAATAGGTTTTACAGGTGTTCTGCTGAAAATTGTGTTTTTGTGTTATCTTATTTTGGATTTCATGGTTCATTTCAATATGAAATTAGATGAAGTGAAATTGCAATGATGGATAGATGCTTTGATATCTGATGAATGCCTTACTTCATACCATTTGTGCTTGCTAATTGTAAGATACTTTGTATGGTTAGTCTAAACCTTGTTAATGAATTTAGTTCGATTGCATAACAATAGTTAAACTGCACTAGCAAATTGGGTGTTTAATGAATGTATGTGATTTGAAAATTAGAAGTTACCTTTGAAGATTGCATCATTTCCTATAGCATTTTGGTTTCTTAACCTGGTTAAATAGAAAGTGTTTTTTTGAGAGTATTTGTCTATCTGCAACATTCAATCCAATTGTAATTTGTCCTTAGGTTTCAATCTCTCTGCCCTTTAACCTTTTGCATTTTCTTTATATACATCTATTAAATTTAGGATTTCAAGCAGCATTTACATCATCTATCTGCTTATATGTTTCAGACTTAGTAGTCTGCATTATCTAGCATTCTTGCACACTTTGTTGTCATAGTTTCATAAACCCTACATTTGCATGTAAGTCCCCTTGGTTGGAATATCCGAATATATATCGATTGAGTTATCCTACGAGCTAAGACCTAGTTGTATAAACCTTGGGGCAACCTTTTGTTAGGTTTTCTAGGATAAGATTCCTTTCAAGAGAGGTGAGATATCCTATATCTTACCTACATTATTGTGTGCTAAAAACACCATCAACAATGAGATCAAAATGATCAGAATTTACCTAAATAGTCTTCTCACCAACTATGTTTGCTCTGCATTAAATGCATTCTTTGTTTTGACCTAATCTACCTTTCATTATGTAGAACCTCATGATCATTCAGCAATCCTCTGCAAGTAGTCCAGTTGCTCTAGAAATTTGATTAGACATCTTCATAACATTGTCTTAACATTTTTGGACAATATGCTGAGGGTTTTAGTATCTTATTAATTCAAGGGTTTTGAAAGTGATTATAGTTGCAACTCTCCCTAAACCAATACTTCCTCCCTTTTAATTTCTGAAGGATCCATCTACACCAGGCAGAGGTTTAGATCATTCCTTTAATCCATTCTCTTCCTTCTTCCTCCATGTCCTATACATTTCCTTCTTTTGTGGAGAAATATCAACCTTTTTTTGAGAAACAGAGGACCTTGCACTCTTTCCCTTGCAGAACCTTGCAATATATCCTATTTTATTGTAATTATAGTAGGTGGTATTGGACTGCGAAGCATAAACACCTCCTCTTACATTAGATTTGCAGTCAACAGCCTTATGACCATACTTGTTACATGTGTAACAATAACCATAGAAGAATTGAGAGGTCCTAGCATTGTTCTTCTTCATGAAACTATTCCTCATCATTTTTCTTTTATATCCATTAGCCTTATGATTAACTTTGTTGCAGGAATGACACCGACTATGACAGCTTGCAACATTGTACCTAGGAAGCCTAAATAAATTATGATTCATCTTTCTTCTACATTCAATAGCCTTGTGATGAAATTTATTACAAGCATATCAATTACCATTGAAATCTTGAGGATACCTGGTAGGAGCAGTTTGTTTAGGTGCATGCTTTCTGAAATTCTTCTTATTCTTTCTTTCTCTCTAGATAGGAGTAAATTCATCTTCTTTTACATCTCTAGAGGCATTCTTCTTAGGATCTTCAGTGCATGCCTCTTCCTTCTTTGTTTTAGACTTTCCTTCTGATTGGAAGTTATCATATAAGTTTGCAGATGTACTAATTATAGGGCTTTTCCCCTTTTCAAAACCAAGGCCAAATTTTTCTTTTCTTGGCTTTTGAGAGTTAATTATCTCATCAAGAATTTCATATCCTCCTTTCAGTTTTAGTCCTTTGTCAATTTGTTCTTTTGCCTTTTCCAATTCTTTATTCAGAGTGACAACTTCTTCCTCAAGTCTTGAATATTCAACTACTTTCTCATTGAGCTTCATAAATAGGAAATCTTCAATCCTTTTGCCTTCTTCAACCATAACTTTCAAATTAGAGATCATATCTTCTACCTCTTTGAGATTGATGTCACCTTCTTTACCTCCTTCTATTTGAGCTTTTAGTTTGCCAATTTCTTCTTTCAATTCTTTGGCCTTTGTCTTCAATTTCACAATTGTCTCCTTTGATTTTTCAAGCATCTCCTCATATTCATGATTTAGTTCTCTTGCTTCATCCAAATCCTCTAGGGCTGACCCTAGTTCTCCTTCAAGGTCAATATCAGCTAGGTTGAGCTCCCAACCTTCAGGTTCCATTTCTTCTAGACCTGGTTCTATAATAAATACTTCATTATCCATACCTTCAAATTCCATGTGTCAAAGTGTAGGATCTACCTCAATTGTTAGGCTTCTCAGAGGAACTTAGCTCTAATACCAATTGTTGAACACACAGAGATGCTGAGAGGGGGGTGAATCAACATATATTAAAACTTAACTAATTCATTTGCATCTTAGATCCATTTACTTAGAGAAAAAAAAGTAAAACATGCAACACATTCACCAACACAACGACACCAAGATTTTTACATGGAAAACCCAAAACTAGGAAAAACCATGGTGAGTGTTAACTCGCAATATAATGCTCACTACCATATGGAAGTTTACAACATTGTTTTAGGGCTACAACCCAAGGAAGATACTACTCCCTGATGAAATCTCACTGCTACAAAGAATTATAATGATAACAAGACTATGAACTGCTAAGAAAAAGCATATGACTCGTGTTGAAGTTGTAGTCCTCTTTTCTGCACAATTACTCCATCATACTAATTCTACATACTTCATACTTCTCATTCTACTCTATCACATTAGCGCACACATCTACACTTTACAAATGAATTTGATCTCCTATAAATACCCTCCGCAACACTTCAAAACATTGACTAGGTTGGCATCATAAGAACCTTTAGATGAAACATGTAATTCTTCAAGGGTCACCTTGAACTCATATCATATGTCACAAAAATAAGTTGCAGACCACATCATCTTATGATAGAATTCAAATAACATCACTACACACCTTTCAATGGTAAATCAATTGATCAGGATCCACCGCACATGACAGAAACTAGACTGCGGGTTAAACTACACAAACACTGCTAACTGTTTATCTTCACATCACCAGGGAGAAGCCAAAAACATCATGTAGACAAAGATTTAAATAATGTATCTTCTTAACATCATCCATATACCTCTCTATTGAAGTATCAGATCATTCTATACATCCATAAAATAAGACACATGTTGAACTACTGAAAACTAAGCATTCCAGACTAACTATGATATTCCACAACTCAGGATATTGTATTGCGGTACACACAAACCTATGAAACTATTAGAAAAAAAAATTTACACCATTATATGCATATTCTCATATCTTCACATTCTTATTTATCATTTTCAGAGAAAAATAGAGTCTTATCTTAGGTATACTGGGATCTGGAGAATAGTCATGTACACTTCTTCACTTACTGACTTAACTGCTTTATGTAGCACAAGAAATAAGAGATATTTGCATGCAGATCAAACTTGAGATACTATGAAGCATGTAGAATCTCCACAGATTCTTATATATATGATATATGCCTTCTTCATCTTCCATAAATACTCAAACATGTGTTCTAGAGAATACTTCTGCGTCTGAAACAATTTGTATTACTTATGTTACTAGAGTGCTAACCTTGTGGGCCATTAAAACACTTGATACTTCAATATATCATACCTTGTACATCCCTAAGCCTGCTTTCAAATCTACATGATCAACCATTTACTTCTAGAGGAATGTGGAGCATTCCAATATATCTCCAACCTTGTTTTTCTCTGTCTGAGTAATAACTGGAACTCTATCACTTGTAACTTTTTCTGGTGAAGGTGTAGTGACAGGAAATCTTTGATATCATATTTTAATGTCTATCTCATCTGATATTCTAAACTGCACGACTAGATCTTGCAATGTAGAGAAATGCAGACAAAAATAATGTGTATTTGTCTTCGGATATGCACTGTGAATGCCTTAATCAAAATTCAACAACTTGTCTCTAGGTGTGGTACTTCAAAATGATGAAATATAAATGTAAAGATGCAAAAGACATGTCAATACATGAGTATTCACCTCTGCATCATTCTTAGGCACAAGACTGATCATCGCATCACACTTAGCCAGTTTTCTCTTCATATGCTAAGTCTTCTAGACTAACCTCTCTTAAGCATGATGATCTTAAGTCTTTAGCTTAGTCAAGCCGTCTCTCTCAAGTCTTCCACAATCCATCGACTTCAACAACTATGCCAAATCATCTCTCTCAAGTCTCCCACTGTCTATCAGCTTCTCCAACTACTAAACTCTATACAAGTCTGACCTTAGATTAACACATGTTATGTTGACATCAATGATAACACATATTGCCAATAGTTCTTGACCTTGAGCTTCCATATAACATCTTGCTTGGTCATCCTTTGATCCATGCTATGCAAGCCATACATTGTACGTCAACCAATGTGTCAAATTTCCACATAATTGTATTGAAATTACTATCCAAGTAGACCCTAGACCTTTTGCATATTGTAGAGCCTTGAGCGTTTCTCATCCTAAAGATAATCTTTATCCTCATAAAGATATTTCACCATCTTCCACATCTTATGTTCATTCTGATGACCTTGCTTCCACTTCGTCATTTAAAGGTCCTCAAGTTACCAAAGTCAATGCTATAGACAAATGTTGTGGAGAATATGAGTTACACAGTTCTTGCTATGTTGAACCTCTCCATGATACCTCTTATGGTCTAGGATACATGTCCTCTAGTGTGGAAACCAAGGATCCTCATGTTCCCTCTACAAGTCTTGATGAACCCTCTAATGTCGTTGAAAATATTATTGATGGAACCATCAATTCCTCTACCAAAGATCTCTACATTTCATCCTTATTCCATGACACTTCATCTTTACCATTGAGCCTTCATTGCCCTATCTAGCTTCCACTTCATTGGACCAACAAAATCCAATTTCTTACACTCCTTGTCATAATGATGGAGAACATGATGAAATCCTTAGTCTTATGCCTATCAAATCAAAGAATCTTAAAAATCGTAAAGCATTGGACTTCAAAGAAAGAAATCCTAGGGTATTCAAAATCAAAGAAAAATCCATTATACCCCTAGTATCCAAAAAGCATTTACTTGAAGAAAAGAAAATCCATTTGAGTATTGAAGCAAATTTAAATAAGCTTTCTAAAAGTGAGATTGTTGGTCCCCCATCACTTTCACTCCATAACACTTCCACTACCTTCCATAATCCCATATTACATACACCTCATTCCATTCATAGTCAACAAGGCTATGATGGTTCCCATTTATATTGCCTAAATACAAAGGATATTAATCTAGCACTTAAGAAAGTGCACGATGGTATCCTTGGTGCCCATCCTAGTGGCATTGTCCTTGTCAAAGCAACTTAGACATGTCAACCATCATCATGCTCATTGTCCACTTGTTCCAAAGTCCACACTTCCACCTAATATCATACCCTTCCATGCTTAGCTTGTTGTGATATCCCAATATATATATCTAGAGATATATATCTATACATATATATATATATGTATATATATGTATATATGTATATATATGTGTATATATATGTATGTATATATATATATGTATGTATGTATATATATATATGTATATATATGTGTATATATATATGTGTGTGTGTGTATATATATATATATAATCAAAAGAGAAATAATTTATCCTATGGTGAAAACCACTTTTTTGGTGCCTTGGATAAGTACCATGGTGAAAACCTACTCACAGGAACCATGTGTAGTTGTCAGCTTCCATTATCCACTAGGTCCCTTATCCATGCTTCCCCATCATTCCATTTTCATCTAGTACATTAGTCTCCCATCTCATATTCTATATACCATCCTTGTTATTTGTTAGAGTCTTCCCTTCCTACCTATCATACATATTTCATCCATTGCATCCTATTGCCCCGCTTACACTTGGGGGCAACAGATTGTGTTGTATTTTGGACATAGGTTTCCTTGTGAACTCTTGATTGTCCTTGGTATGGCTAAGTTCCTCCTCTTTGGACCTTATACACTTGCATGTTACATGACCATCTGCACATATTGATATCACTTATTCTATCTTAAACCCATGGCATTAAGCATTTTCCATACCATTGCCACATTTTTTCCTCCATCCCATAATAAATCCACCACCTACTACTATCTCAAACCATATCCAAAAATTTTTAAAAAATCAAAATATATCTAAAACCCAAAAAAATCAAAAATCCAACAAACTCCAAGCAATAAAATTCAAATGTAAGTCATCCTTAATCCATACTAATCTAGTCAATCAATCAAGCCAAATTATCTAATCACATCCTTTGGTCTTGATCCTAATCTTGTCGTAAACCAAATCAACAATCAATCATCAATGGGATATATCATTCCGACATCCTTGTGTTGATCTAGGGATATGTCATTCCCCACAATGACAACATTATCTTAATTAATCATCATCAATTAATCGTTGGTTTACAGCTTGATAGGGGCAATACCTTGTTTGTTTTTGAATCATTTGTGCATGCATGCATGCTTTCTTGCTTATGTGTGTTATCTTTTTATCTTGCATTTGTATTGCATCCTTATCATTCTAGCTAATATTCATATCTTGTGTATGTTGGAATAGCTTTTTGCATTATCCTTTGCATTTAAGATCATTTCATACCTTTTGTGTATTTAGATTTTAATGCTCTAAGTTTCCTTCCTCATACATCTAGACAAGGTTGTATTACACTGGGTGCACAAGACACATTGTCACCCTAGTCTTTATACCTTGGTGCATAATGTCTAGTGCTATATCAAACCATATGGATTCTCACCTCATTGCAGCATAACATATCATTCATCTCTTTCATCAATCCCTTATCTTTATTTCTCCATCCCTTGACCAATCCCTTTCATTTCGAGAGCCTACCCATGTTCAAGTCCAACCCGCCTATCCTCTTGAGGGGGCATCATCTTATCCTTACATCATTATCCTATCCTTACATTGTCTTCCCATCCTTACATCCATTCCTCCTTGTCACTCTTTCAAGTGGCCAGGGCATCCTTTTTTCCACCATTCATACCTTATCTTCTTTGAAATGATGTTACTTCTTTTAGTTGCAACATCATCTAATAGAGGGGCAAAATGTAGACACCTAAAATTGACCATGCCTTGCAACACCACTTTCAACACCTCTTGCGACACCTTGCGACACATTTTGTCCTAGGATCCTTTTATGTCCCCTTCCATCATTTGATTAGTTAAATAAATTTTATTTATTTAACTAATACATTTTTATCTTTTTTTCTAAATTAATTAAATAAATTTAATATTTATTTAATTAATTTATCCTTTTTCTCCATCATCCTCATCTAAATAATTAAATAAAATATATTTATTTAATTAATCACCTTTTTAATCCCTTCTATCCAAATTAATTAAATAAATTAAAGATTTATTTAATTGATGTTTTCCACATCATCCCTCTCCAAAAATTAAATAATTTTATTATTTAATTCCCTATTTGTCTAAATCCTCACATGACTAGAAGCTTCTAGAAATCTTTATTACAAGGAAGCCTCTAGAATATTCTTAATATTTATCCTTGACTTAATTCCTCTCATTCAACTATCATGTGACACTTGTCACATGACTACAACTATAATCCTTGATCCATGTCTCACTTAATCCTAGCCATCCATCACTAATCTAATCCTTGCCGTCCATTCCTATCCCTCATCTCCTATAAATGAAGCCTCAACCAAGCCATTTGGGCATCACATCTTTAAGCATCATCATGCTATCAAAATCATTCTAGCTCTTACATTAGCGTATCCATCATCATTATCTAATTGTTATATGTGAAAAGTGGGCAGATGGTGGATAGTGCCAAAGTCTATCAAATCAAGCCCTCCTTTCACAATAACATTCAAGGACAAAAATTGAGCCAAGTCATTACATATGAAGAGGACTCAGCTACAGGTTGATGTACTCAAGAATGATATGGAAAGATAGATTAGATTGATAGATATTTCAAACCCTAGATTCAATAAACCCCAAACCCTAATTATAATGAAATTAGGTACAGATGAATAAATTGCTACAGATCACCAGATAGGAAGACACTTAGGAAGGATTAAAAACTCACCAAAAGTTGGATTTCTGGAGGTGAAGAATTTGCAAACTATGGGGCGAGCACCCAAGTCCGATAGGATAATATTTCTACAAACTTGGAATAGTGATTAGTGTCGGATGATTCTCAGCTCCTGAGTTCGGGATAAATCTAGTCAGGAGGACTATAGGGTGGGTGCCCTAGTCCAATAGGGTAGAATTATAGAAACTTTTCTACAGATCTTGAATCTTTATCTTCTGAATAGCTTCTTTCTACCTACACTTCACCAAATCCTACAACTGTAACCTGCAAT
The DNA here is from genome assembly GCA_027924645.1 of Cunninghamia lanceolata. Taxonomy (NCBI): domain Eukaryota; kingdom Viridiplantae; phylum Streptophyta; class Pinopsida; order Cupressales; family Cupressaceae; genus Cunninghamia; species Cunninghamia lanceolata. The sequence continues at coordinate 6,140,805 of BSBN01000564.1, read as the reverse complement.
CACAAAGAGAGGGGTTTAGGGGTTGTGGTGTTTGGGAGATTGCCTTGGTCAAGCCCCAGAATGATATTCAAGTCTTCCAACACCATTATTAGATAGAGTACGTGCCCAATGGAGGGCAGAGGCCAAAGCAATGATGAAATAGATTGATTGAAAACACAAATAGATGTCACCTTAGAGGTGAATCCCTCATGAAGATGAAGATCCTACAAATCATGAGGAGATGGATTGATGAAGCCAAATCTGCAACAAAAAAACACAATAACAACATAATTCTACTTTGCAACACAATGAATGCCTTGAAATCCCTTAGCTCAATATCACAAGTTTGCATTATCCATCTAGGTGTAAAATAAAGACATAAACTCACTTATATATGCATTCTCACTAACTTTCATAATTAAAATTGAATAGGCCGACAGAGGGAAACCTTTTGAGAGGACCCAAGCTGACACATTAAAATTTGGATCCCAACAAATCAGCTTGGACTTGGGCGCAAGTGCCCAAGTCCCAAGGCTCTTTTTAGGTCTTGATTAAAGTTTAAGATGGGCCCCTAAGCCCTATTTGACATGGGTTTAGGGGGAAATTCCTCTAGGATAAGAGTTAAGCATGCATAATGTAAATGAGGGGACCTAGGAGATAAACTAGGAGGTAAAAAGGCATGAGGTTGCTTTTTACTCCATAACATTTAGTCCCCACTTTAATGTATGTATGATCTTACAATCCATACATGCACTAAAGTATGGTAGAAAACACATCAAACACACCAGGCACATAAATCTAAGGCATACCCAAAGGTTGGAGGACTATTTCTAGCCCCAAATCTTAGGTAAGCACTAGAAAACACATGGAAGACACGTAAGACACAATGAAGATAGTAAGAAGCACACAAAATATGGAGAATATAGTGGAAGCACATAATAAACAATGAAGACATGAGAGAAGTCATGCAATGCATGAAGAATACATTGATATCATATTAAAATAAGAATCTTAAACTAAGGGGCAGAGGGAGCTCATCACTATGTGCCTTTAGATCGCCAAAAACATGCAAAATAAAGACTCGAATGTGGAGGGGGCTCATCACCACGTGCCTTTAGACCACACTTTGGGGAGAAACATGCAAAACAAGGATCCAAATGTGGAGGGGGCTCATCACCACATGCCTTTAGACCACACTCAGAGGAAGACATAGCAAACACACAAGGAAAACACATGGAATACACGAGCACTATATAGTATGCCATAAACATACTATATGTCTTATGCAGGGCAAACACAAGCAATAGGAAGGAGCTTATTATGAAGTCCCACCACCTAAAACACACCAAACACACCTAACAGTTGAGCTATGATACCATAACTGCCAAAGACATGCTTAAGGGAGGATGACTCAAGATCCAACCCTGCCTCGTGATGAGGACTTTGTATAAAAGGATGTGCACTAGCTCAAGAGATACACCATCTCGCCTCGCGATGAGGGATTTTTATAAAAGGATATGCAATAGTTCAAGAGATTTGTCATCCCGCCTCCCAAAGAGGGATTTTTTCTAGCATATAAAAGGATGTGCACTTGCTCAAGAGATACACCATCCTGCCTCATGGAGAGGGCTTATAAACATGCTTTGTCAATGTCAAAAGATAATCAGATAGATACCATTATATATACCCCCAACTTAAGGTGGTTGATGTCACTTACCAAAGTCAAGCACATTAAGGTAGAGTGAAAACACACAAGGGAATAAGAGCCTTTGCAAAGCCCATGCCCCTAAAGGTGACATGTGCCACGATCATCGAATGTTCCCACAAACACATTGATATGAATTGCTAAGATAATCAACAAGAGATAATGTTAGAACATCTTACTCTGAGATAGTAACCAAATCACATCATGAAAGCTATGCATAAATCACATATCAAAGAAACCAAGGCTACACTTATGGGTTCAGATCTGAGTATAGCCGTTGGGCTTATACTACAAGTACCTCAGAACTGAGTGTAACAACAAGATGAGATACAAACAATCCATAGTGCACAGAGTAGATTGAGAGTATTGTAAAATGTTAGTTATAAGAGATAGGACAATATGACACACCACACGAAGTGATTCTACTAGTCAAGCATCAGATATATATATTAAACCTAATCTTCATATATGGACTAGGTCCATTTTTGCTTACTTGTTGAAGGGACCCTTGGTCTGTATCAGTATTTATTTTTTTCATCATCCACTGACTAGGTAGATTCACTGAAGAAGGTAAACAATAAAATGAGAGAGGACTAACAAGTTCCTTATGATCACCATGTAGGAGGATGCACCCAAGACATCAATTGCAATGCTATGCCCCTAAGGCACGACACACAACAATAAATTAGAGGAGAAGGAATATGGAAGAATGATGAAACAAATAGAAGAATGGTCACAACAGAGGTAGTCTCATGGTATCCTTAACCTTAAAAGAGTATCAAGGGTCATCCTAGAAGACCTAAACAACACATAACATAGCATGGGGGAACATAGCACATAAGAGAAGGCCACATAAGCAAGAAAAGGTTTGCTATGACAAAGGTGGATAAAAAGGGTTAGAAATACTTACTTGTTATCCCTGATCTTGATCTTTACCTTTATTGTCAAGGCTTTGTCCCTTGTTCTTTCTTCTCTTTGAATTATGTTATCCACATTTTCTTGAATTTGTGAAGAGGGAACCATAGGAGTTGACAATGGGAAACCCCTCTCTTAAAGGGTTTCTCTTGCAATATGCAAGGATGGTAGAGTAAGGGCCCCACAGATTATCATTTCATTTGAATAAGGTAATGAGGGAGCTGAGAAAATGCCCATTGCAACTGGTTTGGGTGGTTTTGGAGTACCTTGGTCCTTAGGAGCAATATGTTCATTTATGTTTCTGAATTATTGGAGGTTTCCAAGGTATGTATGTGTTTGGGTAAGGGTAGGCAATCTATTTCTTTATTTAAGATATACTAAGAAGTGTTTGAAGATCGGTTGATGGGTTTGCAATATAAATAGGTTGAAGGAGTTGTTCACAAAGAGAGTCTGCATCATCTAATCCTTTATCTTGGCTAGGGAAGGCATTGGTATGAAGAGATGGTAGAGTAGTGTTAAGGAATGTCTTAATGATTTCTTCTTATTGTACCAAAATATCCTCACAAGGTGAGTTTATGTTAGGAGAAGACTCCAAATCATTGATGAGTCACACAAGGTTATGTCAGCCTCATATGTCTTAGAGATGATGTCCATTATATCCTCATGAAATGTAGGAAGGGCAGGAGGAATGTCTTCATCATTACCTTCTTCATGATCTTTCATTGAGATGAAGTTAGTAAGGTCCTCTAAAATTGAAGGATATGCATTTGTAAGAGTTATGAAGTTATTAAAATCGGAGACATACTCAAGGATTTCAAATGAAGAACCTTTAAAGATATCCTTATCACACTTGGATTGAATATGAGTTAAAACATAAGGATACATATTAATGAATTTGTAAAATCTTTCAAAATCTTTGATATATGCATGAAAGAATGTCAAGGATGAATAATTAGGAGAGGCCATGTATGTGAGATTGTTTCACACCAAAGCACTTGTTTGAGGAAATTGGGTTTTTAAAGAGACAAACACATGAATTTCACAACAAATCAAGTGAATGAGATAGAAATAGTGCTAGACAACAAGGCAAGATGAAAGATTTAAAAGTTTGCTTGAAGAAATTTGAAGGAAATGTATAAAGCTCTTGATGTTGAAATACACAATGTGTAATTACAAAAGGTGAAAGTTTCAATGCTAGGATGCAAAAGTATGCACTATAATCCAACACTACACTTCAAAATTATATTTGAATGAATGTTGAAAAGGACTAGCAAAATCTGAAAATGAAATTTTGACTACAAACCCTAGTTTTTGCAATGACTAGGTTATACGAAAAAATGCAACTTTTTAAGTAAAACCCTAGCAAATGAAGCTTTTAAATGCAAGATTTGATATGAATTAATGATTAATTACTGTAATAAGGATCAGATCTGATACAAATATCAGAAATTTAAATATTTTTATGATATACAATGCAAAATATGCAAATCCATGCCTTAATGCAAGCCTAGAATGCTTGTTTTTTTCCAATTTTTTCAAATGTATGTAAAATTTTTCAATGCAAGATGATAAATATGATATGAATGTATGCAAAGATTGATTACAACACTCAACAAGATGCAAGTTCAGTAAAAGCACAGGTTCACCAAAATGTTATATGTGAAAAGTGGGAAGATGGTGAATAGTGCCAAAGTCTATCAAATCAAGCCCTCCTTTCACAATAACATTCGATGACAAAAACTAAGCCAAGTCACTTTTTAATAGGAAAAAGATGGAAGGTGGGATTGATAGGTGATTTAGTTTAGATCCTTCTTTCACTACAAACATTTAAGGACAATCAACTAAGTTAAATCACAAATTATGCAAGAGGATTCACCTACAAGTTGATGGTCAATTGTAATGATGTGGAAATTTAGAATTTGTTGATTAATGTATTAATTAATGCCCGATTATGCTTAAAACCCTAATTATGCAAAATCATAAATAAATAGACAAATCCTGACAAATGCTCACATATAGAAATCTAATATTCAAAGTAGATACATACCAGACTTTGACATTCTGGATGCGGAAAAGTCAGGGGCTAAAGAGTAGGCACACAAGCCCAAGGTATAGTTTTCTGCAGAGATTCCTAGAAATGGTCTATAACCTATTTCTACTATCCCAGAGATTTTCTTCGCTCAAGATCCAGAGGGCTTTGGGGTGGGTGCCCAAGCCTAGGCACTACTTTTCTGCTTAGATTTAAAATCCCAATACTCTATCACAGCCTCTTGCAACTCCACTTCTGTAGAACACAATACCTATCACTTGCAATCACAAAGAAGGGGGTTGGGGGTTGTTGTGTTTAGGAGCTTGCCTCAGTTAAGCCCTAGAATGGTATTCAAGCCTTCCAACACCATTGTTTGATAAAAAGTGCATATCCCTATAGGATATAGGCAAAAATAAATGATAAACTTGATAAATGAATGATTCAACACAAAAAGATATCACCTCAGAGGTGTAGCTCACATGTAGATGAAAATCCTTCATCACGAGAAGATGAAACCAAATCTGCATAACAAACACAATAAAAAGACAAGTTTGCTCTGCCACAATGAATGCTTTGAATGCTCTAAAATCATAAGTTCACCAAAAGTTCATAATTATCTTCTAGTTTACAAATGAAACCCTAAACATGCTTATATATGCATTCCCGCTAAAAATTTCATAATTCAAACTTAAGATGTCGGCAACGGAACCTTTTAACGGTCACATAATGGACATTTAAATTTAGGACCTGCCTAAAATAGGGCAAGACTAGGGCACAAGTGCCCAAGCCCCTAGGTCCTATTTTAGGGTAGGGTTAAGTCCACAAATGTCCCTCAAGCCCCATTTGACATGGGTTTCAGGCCATTTTGCATTGGGAGTTAAAATGAACATGCATAATGAAAAACAAGGGACCTGGGAGCTAAACTTAGGAGGTAAAAGTCCTAGGGGGACATTTTACGACTAAACATATATCCCCTACTTTAATGTATGTATGAACGCATGGCCCATACATGCATTAAAGTACAGTCAAAACACAACAAACACACCAGGCACTTGAAGCTAATGCATACACAAAGATTGAGGAACCATTTCTAGCCCCCAATCTCAGGTAGACATTAGAGAAAACATGCCACAGACATGCCAAACATAATGAAGATAGTAATAGGAATGCAAAACATGGAGAAGACAGTAATAGGCACGCAAAACACAGAAGATAGTATTGAAGACATGAAAAACATGATGAATACAATGAATGCAGTGATTATTTCTTTTTCATTTTCACATATATATATGAATGAATGCAGATACATGGAATGTAAAAATGTAACACACAACCCAAAATGTAGGAGGGGTATTTCACCACACTCTTTGGACTACATATGGGGCAGAAGACACGCAATACAAATCTCAAAGTGCAAAAGGGGCATTTCACCATGCTCTTTGGACTACACTTGAGAACAAGCACGCCATACAAATCCCAAAGCATAGGAGGGGCATTTCACCAAACTCTTTGGACTATACTTGGGAACAAACATGCCATAAAAATCTCAAAGCATAGGAGGGGCATTTACCACACTCTTTGGACTATACTTGGGAACAAACACACGAAAGACACATGGAAAACACGAGTGTCGTATAGCATGCCAAAGGCATACTATACGTCTAAAACACAACAAACAAGGCAATGGAAGGAACTTATTGCTAAGAGTCCACCATCTCAAGCAGCTACAGGCACACCTAACGGTTGGGCTTATGCCACAACAACCACCAAAGACACACTTAAGGGAGGATACACCAACCCCGCCTACTCGGAGGACTTTGGAAATAAAAAGGATGTGCACTAGATCAAGAGATACACCATCCCCACCTCCACAGAGGGATTTGAATAAAAAGGATATGCACGATATCTTGCCTCTGCAAAGGGCTTACAAACACACTTCGTTAGTACCAAAATCATTAGACAGCTTACCTTTATATGCCCCCACCTTAAGGTGGTTGATGTCATGTACCAATATCAAGCACGTTAAGTTAGAGAGAAAACACACAAGGGAACAAAAGCTTTTGCAAAGCCCATGTCCCCAAAGGTGACATGTACTTTACGATCGATGAATGTTATCACAAACACACATTATTCTAAGATAACTATAATGCATGAAAACAATAACATAAAGAGCAAAGGCTACACAAATAGGTTTGAGTCCAAGTATAGCCATGGGGCTTATACTGTAGGCATCTCAGAACCTAGTGTAACAACAAGGTGAGACACCCAAAACAATCAAAGTGCATGGAGCAGATGTATTGTTATGATTTGTTAGCAAAGATAAGACAACATCAATTATCACACGGAGTGATTCTATTAGCCAAGCGTCAAACAATGTATATCAACCCTGTCTTCATATATGGACTAGGTCCATTTTTTCTTTGCTTGTTAAAGGGACAGGCGGTTCATATCAATATATGTTTGTTTTCGTCATCCGCCAGCTAGGTAGAACCACTAGAAGAAGGTAAACAATAGAAAGAGAGAGGAGAACAAGTGTTTTAGGAACAATCACGTAGGAAGATGCCCCTAGGTCATCAACCACAACACTATGTGCCTAAGACACAACAAACAATAATGAAAATAGAGGAGAGGCAAGATAGAAGAATGATGATACAAATAGAAGAGGGGTCAAAATAAAGGTTGTCTCCCCATATCCTTGACCTTACAAGAGTATCAAGGGTCATCCAAGGAGGCCTAAACAACACCTAACACGTCACGGGGGGAACACAACACAAGAGGGGAGGTCACATAAATGAGAAAATACTACTATGACATAAGTGACCACCAAGGTTAGAAATACTTACCTGTATGCACAATTGAACTAGCAGTTGTCAACAAGCAAATCATCGTCTTCCCAATCTCAAATATTAGCAAAGAGAGGTACATAAGGTACAATAGCCCAACTTTTATTATTAGCTTTAAATTGCTCATTCTTAAGCTCTTCTTGGTTTGATTCAATATTAGGTGGAGTGTTTTCTTGTTAAGGGGCATTTCATTGGGCAAAATCTTGTCTTCTCTTCCTCCTTTCTCTTTCTTGTCTATTCCTTCTTGTCCTATTGCTTATATCATCAAAAGTAGTCTCATGTTTTTCCATAGGTTTTCTTATCTCAAAGGAGGAAGCTTGTTCAAATCTAATTTGTCTTGATGAAGTGCTTTATTTTCCACAAGTCACACCCAAACCTTGTAAGGATGATGGAGGAGGAACCTCAGGATAGAGTCCTTTACCTTTATCTCTAGGAAGTTTTTCTAATGCGGGTTACTCTTCTCTTGTTGCTTGTTGGATAGAAGGTTTGGCCATTCTAGATAAAAGTTTTTCTTTGTATTGTCTATATGCTAAGAAAGAGTGATCTCTTCATGGCTAAAAGTAATCAAGAGTAAAGTTCTTCTCCATAACCATGGGTTGCCATGTATTATGACAGATACTACATACTTGTCCATGTAAAGGGAATTTTATGCATTTGTGCATAGTTGAGGAGACAACCTTCATAGCTTTTAGCCATGGATGTCCTAGTTTTACATGGAAGAGGTCAAATAAAGGGATGACATCAAATACTTGATCCACAACTTTATCATAAACCATAACCAATAAAGTTATCTTCCCAAAGGTAGGCAAGAAAGCTCTAGTATGTGTCTTAATCCTTAAATCTGAAGGTTCATGGGAATCTTGTATCAATTTATGTACAAGAAGGAACTCTTCCATTACCAAATTGGTCATGAAATTAGGATCTATAAGTGAACCATGCACCAGGATTTCCATTATACTCACGGTGATGTAGAGAGGCCCTTTAATATCACTCATTGTCTTATCATGACGTGTAAATGTAATTTCAGGTTCAGGAGTTTTTCTTTTCAAATAAGGCCTAGGACGGAACCTAGAATTATTGTTATGATTATAAGCCATGTATGTATTTTTTTCAAATGGATAACAAATCTGATTTTAAAAGCTTTTGATATATATGCAATGAAATGTATGCAAAACTATGTATGTTTATGACCTCAAATGCTTGATTTTTTCACTTTTTTCAATGCAAATGACTAAAAGATGAAGTGTTGTAAAGAAATTTATGAGGGGAAGAAAATAACAACCTTAATGTCAGTCCAATAATGTAGAAATATCCTTCAAAACACACCTATAATGCAAATCTAGATATATGACAAGGCAAAATCTAGTGAAAATAGAAGGTTTTCAAACCCTAATTGTGGAATTAAGACGTGAAACTATGGAAAATGATGTATGAATGTTTTATAATCAGATTTATGATGTCAAATATCTCAACTCAGATCTGAAAATGATGTCACAAGTTCTACAATGCTCAATGCAAGTGTAATTTCAAGGAAAAATGAATGAACAAGCTAGTTTTTGTTGAAATTGACTATGTGAAAATACAAAATTTGAAATGTAAATGCAAAAACACACTATGATGAAAAACTAAAATCATAAATAAGTCCTAAAAGAGTGTTTAAAAAGAGTAGTAATATCTGAAACAAGATTTTAACCACAAACCCTAGCTTTTAGAAAAACTAGGTTATATGAAAATGCACAATTTCAAGCAAAATTTAACAATTTAAGCATGAAAATGCAATGCAAATGATTATGGAATGATGTACTTCTGTAATTTATATTAGATCTGATGTAAAAATTAGAAATTGAATGAAATTTAAAGAAATAAATGCCAAATATGTCAAAATGCAAGCCTAGGATGCCAATTTTTTTTATTTTTTCAAAATTTTCAATTTTTTTTGTAAATTTTCAAATGCAATAAGATGAATGAATGTAAATATGAAGTAAAACACTCAGCAAGGTGAAAAATTCAAATAAAACATGGGTTCACTAAAATGTTTAATAGGAAAAAGAGGGAAGATGGGATTGATAGGTGATTTAGTTTAGATCCTCCTTTCACTACAAACATTCAAGGATATTTAACCAAGCAGACTCTATTTCTAGCCAGGCATTTATAGCCTCGACATTTAGAAACATCTGGTCCCATTTGAGGAGATATTTTAATTCCCAATACCTAACAAATGTCTTGTCCAAAATAAACACAACTAACATCGAATCCCCTTCCACAATCAACTTCTTACAATTAATAGAGACCACTTGCTTCAAGCCAAAATGTTAGACACTTTGATAAGCTAGTTATGGTCTAATAATAAGAAAACCCTGGATAACTCTGAATGTTAAATCTATCAATAATTCCTCATCCCTTAAAGGTTTTTCATCACCACCCCCTGTGGACTCATAACCCTCATTGTCAGGGTCATCTGGGGTTTTCTTTCTAGTTTTCTTGGCAACAAAAATATCTTTAGATTCAGATTCAGAAGTACTATAGCCTCGACATTTATAATATTAAGGGCATAAATGCCCTTAATATTATAAATGAAGAAAGCTAGTGCAAGTAATTGGGTTGTACAATTTTGGTGAATCCCCTTCCTTTATGCAAGAGGATTCACCTATAGGTTGATGGTCACTTGTAATGATGTAGAAATTTAGAATTTGCTGGTTAATGTATTAATTTAATATCTGATTATGCTTAAAACCCTAATTATGCAAAATCATAAATAAACAGATGAATCCCGACAAATGCTCACAGACAGAAATGAAATATTCAGAGTAGATACATAGTAGACTTTGAGATTCCAAATGCAGAAAAGTCAGGGGCTAAAGAGCAGGCGCCCAAGCCCAAGGTACCGTTTTCTGCAGAGATTCCCGAAAATGGTCTGTAACTTGTTTCTACTATCCCAAAGGATTTCTACCCTAAAGATCCAGAGGGCTTTGTGGCGGGTGCCCAAGCCCAAGTAGTGCTTTTCTGCTTAGATCTGCAATCCTAATACTCTGTCACAGCATCTTGCAACTCCACTTCCATAGAGCACAACACCTATCACCTACAATCAAAAAGAAGGGGGTTGGTGGTTGTGGTGTTTAGGAGCTTGCCTCATTCAAGCCTTCCAACACCATTCTTTGATAAAGAGTGTGTATCCCTGTGGGTGTAGGCACATAAAAGTGTCCTCAAATTGCAAAACACCAATCTCTTCCACATTCTACTATTTTTCCTTGATTTTCCTCTATGGTTAAATAATTAATTTTAATTGATTAATTATTTAAATATTCACTGTCCCCTTTCCCCCTTTAATTTAAATAAATGAACATTTATTTAAATTATAAGCCTTGTTCTAATTAAATAGGTCTCACCTATGCAAATTAATCATCTCACATTATTCCCCTTCTCAAATAAATTAAATAAATGAACCCAATTTATTTAATTTAAAAACATCCTCCACCTCATCATTCTCCCAATTTTAAATTCAATACTATCCTCTAGTGGCTAGGAACCCTAATCAATCATAGCCCTTCATTTGGCTCTAAAGTCAACACTCAATCTAATCCATCCATTCAAACAAGCTCCTCTATAAAACACCTTCTCCAGCTTCATTTTCACTTCTTAACTTGATTTCTCTTCGACACCTCTTAGACTGTCTTAGCTCTTCTTGGCTTAAGATTCTCAAATATTCTATATTCTCTCCAATATCTTGTTGTCCACACACATGAGCTTCTCTAGATTGTTGCAAAAACATGCAAAATCTGAGAACATAATGCAAGGTTGAGGAGGACAATGGATATAGGTCAAATACTAACTTATATTTATAGTTTATTTCATGTTTATTTGACTGTTTTCTAGGCTAGTTTGCACTCCATTGGGAGCTAGGGTTAGTTGTGGTTTCATTTCTGCATGTTTGATAGTTTTTCCCTTGACTTCATCTAGTGAATTTGACATAAATAGATTAGTTTTAGTCAACTTCTGAAAGTAAAATTTCACAGGTGGCTTCCTGGTCTCAAACAAACCTCACCGTTGAGTCTGGGAGGCCCTTTTCGTGAAAAATGACAATAAATTTGTCCAGTTTGGCTTCCAAAAAAATTTTGGCATCTTTTGAAAAAAATTTAAGGGCAGTAATCCATACCGTATGGATCCGTACCGTATGGATCCACCACCCCCCTATGCCAACTATCTAGTTTTTGTTTTGTAAAGATTTTTTGTTAGATGACTGTGTATTGTAGATTTAATGGTTTGAATGCCTCTGCCCACCTTGAAACCCTAGCCCTTGTTTGATTTGGTTGATTCCCTTTTCATTGTCTAAACCCTTGGTTGCCACTTCAGAAGCTCTCTATCGCCGCTTAACATCTCTGGTCATTGTCTCTCTCTCGACACTTTGTCACTATCTACTCCATTTTTTAAACCTCCTCCCACTGCTCCCACACCAGTCTCTACCTCTACATTCCACTATCACCACCAAATTGTACCTCATCACCACTGGTCCACCACTCTCTTCTTCCCATTGGACCTTTGTTGAAAAACACTAACACCGCCACCATACTCTGCAAATCTTCTCCTGCCACTCGGCCAAACCCTCTGGTCACCACTCGCTAGCCATCGCCACCCCCCTAAATGCATTCGCCATCGCCGACAGTGGTTAAACCCTACATCTCCGCCGGTCGACCACCTCTCAGCCCCAATGGCCGCCTCTCCCAAACATTTTGGCCAACCACCACTCCCATCGACTACCCAATCTCCTCTATGTCAACACCATCCACCACCATACAGAATCCCATCATCCCAAAAGCTCCTAAACTCATGTTGACCACTTAGAATTCAACTCCCATTGACCGATTAGACCCAGACTCCCATGGGTATTAAAACTCAGACTCAAAACTCTGACAGTTGGCCATTCTAGGGCATGCGGTCACATTAGTGACCTGTGGGTGGGGTTTGGTGCCAAGCACCCACTTTTAAATTTGTTTTTTCTAGCCTTTAGCCCCTGGTCACATGGGTGACCAGGGGGCTATTTAGGCCTTAACCACCAACTTGACCGCCCCGCTTAACCATAACCACCAAGTGCAAATGGTCAGCATGTGACCAAAAAATTTTTAACCACTAACGGTTAATGTTAACTACCTGACCCGACCCCCTTACCCTCTACATGCTAAAATAGGTAGTTTTTTTCAAATTCTCATAACTTGGTCAAAACAGGTTGGATTTTCACAAAATTGGTAGCATTGGAGAGAGGATTCAACTAGATTCATAGTGGAAGGGTTAGTTTTAGGTAACAACATCATTTTATTAGGTAAAATTTTGGTCAAATTCAACCAAGGTTTCAAACTTCAAACGCACATAACTTGAGCATTTTTCATCAGATTTCAGTGAAATTTTTTTTCAAATTGCTCAGAATTTCATCTACTTTTTGATGATGTAGTTGGTTTTTCTATAACTAATCAATCTTTTTATATATTTTTCATATTCTCTTTCTTTTTCTTTTTGTCTTCGAGGCTTGCAAAAGGGGGTGTCTACTTGATGTTTTTCATTTTTCACGCTTTAATAAGGGATTATATGCTACTTATTTCTATTTTGCAGCATTGTGGCATTCACTGGGAAAAGATTACAAGTTGAAACTACTAACAGATTTGTTGTAGGGTTTCCTCCTTTCATGTGCATGTGATTTACTATCATAGGAACATTTCGATTTGGTGCATTAAAAAGAACATTAACTTGTTGTTTTCACACATATTTTGGGGCTTAAAAAGAATCAGTGTCTTCTTTGCTTGGTGATTTTGTTGGTGTTTTGAGGTGTGTATGCTCTTCCCTCACACGTTATGTGATCTTAGGAATCAAAAGCATCTCTCAACACTTACATTATCACACCACACATTTGATTTCTAAATGTTAATGAACTTTGTCTATTGTGGTCAAACACATGTGTATGCTCTCTCCTCGCATCTTCGTATGACCTTGGAGATCAAAAACATGTGTTTGTACTACAAACCTTTAGAGGGCTTGCCTCCCAATTTGTGAGAGGGAATGACCCAAGAGGTACTTTATTTTTGGTCTACTATACAAATAATCATGGTTGTGACAAAAGTCATCAATCACCTAGTGCTGATGTTCTATACTGATGGAAGTCTCCCTCAGTATCCAAGTGATGTGTAAAACCCCTTTCTAATAGTTGGGAGGCCTCTTAAATGAGAGAACTGCCACATGTATAGACACTAGTATATCCCAAAACACTGATTAAGAACCATTTGTGCTAGTGGCCAAAAACCCTTTTTACTTGTTGGTGCATGAGGTCGGACCGCCCAAGCTGCCCCACGTGTACTATTCATTGTAGAGATAGGAATTCCGTCGGTCCCTAGGATCAAAGGGTAAGAAGTTTGGTGTGCCCGTACCATGTAAGGGGGAGCCAGTGTCACCAAATTCTCTAGTTGTCCGCCTTGTCTTAGTATTTGGAGAAATCTGAGTGGGGACTCAACAAGTAGTATCCTTGACTAGCTAGGATCGTGCATGTTTACAAGTGTTTTCAAACTTGTCAAGAGGCACCAAAGACAACCAATCTGATTGCCAAGTGTCTTCTATGATTGATGTGCATGCTTGCTTAATCATCACCCTTGAACATTCTTTCCAACCCATTCATTCCAAGTCATCACATCTTGGTCACACTCTTATCATATCCTCATCATTCAACCTTCGTATCCTAATCACCCTCCTAAGACAATCAATTTCATCCTAAACATTTTGATCATATCCTAATCACATTTTCCTAATCATGTCCTAATCACATCATCCAACCATCCACATCTTGATCATCCTACTTGTCCTATCCTAATCACATTCTTATCATATCTTCATCATTCAATCTCATTCTAATCATATCCTACTTATCACTCCTAATCATTACACCTCATCCTAATCATATCCTATTCATCATTACACCTCATCCTAATCATATCCTAATCATCATTCCTAAGAATTACACATCGTCATCCTCATCCAATCAACACCATCCTAATCATATCCAAGTCATCTTTATCAAACCTTAGTCACCTCTTTCATCTAATCACCATAATCTTAATCGTCTTAGTCAAAACCCTAATCATCTTCATTCATAATCCAATCAAGATCATCACAATCATCCAAGTCCTCTAATCTTATCACTACACATAATCATCTTCATTCATAATCCAATCAACTTCTTCCTAATCAACTCAAAGTCATCTAATCTCATCACTACACATCATCATCTTCATTCTAATCTAACCAATTGCATCCTAATCATATCCTAGCCATTCATTCTAATCCAATCAACTTCTTCCTAATCCACCAAAGTCCTCTATCCTCCCTATCAAATCTGATTGCAACTGTGTCAAAACACTATAGACCTATTGGTTCTATTCACCCACTACATATTCAATTTCATTCAGCCTTTGACAACTATAGAGGTTCCCAAGAATAGTCTTCCTAAGGTTGAAACATAGGGAGAAACTGTCAAAGCTTGACTGTATCACAAGTACAAATCTAGATCAAGAGACCTTGACATCTTTTTCAAATCAATCACAACTTGGGCTTAATACCACAAGGCTAGTTTAAGTCGATCCTTCCAAGTGAATTCTGAAACTCATGGGTTTACTTTAATCAATCATTTCTTCCAGACCTCAAGGTCTTGATAAATCCAATTTATACTTTGACAAGGTCATTAGTAGACAAGAGTACCCTCTTGGAGCTAGACGTTTTGAAGACTAATATCCATTAGCCTCTATCATAGTCTAGACCTCATCACCTTGCATTGACATCCACATAGCATCCCACAATTCACAAGTCTCATTTGGTAGAGACACAGTTGCAAAAAGAAGATAAAGGGAGTAAATCCTCCTAGTCATTCCTATAGTGAACACTTAAACACATCATTCACAACATTCTCACCAACACATTCATTCTTGTCACCGTCATCCTAATCACAACCCTAACCATAACCTATTCATCCATAATCACCTATCTAATCATCCAATCAATCTCACACTCTATCACATTCCTAGTCATTCCACATTATCATTACCCTAATCCTAGTCAAGCACTTGTCAACATGGTCCTAATCCTTGGCGATCCTATGTCCAAACCAAAGCCCAAAATCAACTTAGAGGTGGGCCTCTTAGTCCCAATGACGAGACAAAACCAAGACCTAAGCTTGTACTCCAAGGAGCCTCTCCTCCTAAGCCCAAGTTCATACTTCAAGGAGGCTATCTCTTTAATTACGAGGATGAGACAAGTCCAAAACCTAGTCCATCCACATGTCAAGTCAACGCCACATCAACATATCCATTCACACCCCAACAAGAACATGTGAGCTTAAGTCATCCGTTGAAACAAAATAAAGTAGCTTTGAATCCTAATGCCAACTTTGACAAGGGAGACATCAACCTAGCCCATGCAATCCATTCACTATCATTACCATCCTCTGATCCCCCATTAACTCCATGCCCTAAGTTTAAACATTACAAAAGTAAACATGTGGAGTCATCCAAATCCACCACTTCATCCGATCTTTTTGTCCCTCTATCCAACCAAAGTCCTATTCATAAGCCAACACCTTCAACCCCTCTTATCCCTTCACCATGGGAACTTTCAACTTTTATTCCTAATCACACGTCTAATCATCTACCCTCACTGTCTATTCCCTATATTGTCCTTTCACACGTGCACTTGCAAAGGATGTGATCCACTAGCTACTAGCTAGGGATAAACCCTCCCCATGTCAAGTATTTATCCCTAGTCCTATCAAAGACCCTTCAAATGCCATGCCTATTCCTCCAACTCCATCATGTGGTCCGCAACCTATTGATCCTATATGTCCAAGTCAAGGTCCATCATGCCCTCACATTGTTGATCACAAAGAGTATACCAAGTAATGAAGGGGGTAAATCATAAAACATGCAATAATAGAAATTGCACACAGAAATAGAATGATATTTTATTAATATGGGAAAAACATTACATTACAGAAGCTCAAATACAATCAGAGGATGAATCCCCTACAGGCTGCAACACATTACAGCTCCCTCTCTCAAAACTCTGGAATCTTCAGTGTTCTGTAATTCCCAAATCAACTAGGGTTTCTAATTTCTTGCCTTTCTTGACTCTACACCTTCCCCCTTAACTCTACTACCCTAAGGGTTCCCAAAATTGGTTATATATAGCCCTTTCTGGCGACCAACAGCTTAATTTCAAAATTTGCATCTCCCTCCAAAAATAGGTCAACTTTGCGGGGCCATAACTTTCGATCCGACTGTTGGATTTTCAATTATAATACCTTTTCTGAAAGCTCTCAAAAAGACGATAGAGCGGGAAGTAGTACCAATAGGTAGACTACTTGGGTTTCCCACCAAATTTCGGGCCCATCCGGAGCCTCTAAGTGCCTCAAATTTGACTTTGAATATTTCAATAGGATTTTTGGAATTTGAAATTTTAATATCTCACAAATGACAAATGATATTGAAGTGATTTCTTCACCATTAGCTTCAATTCACCATTCTAGAGCTCTATGTAAGATTTTGTATCCAACCGTGCACAAATGCAAACTTACTAAAAAAATAGTAACCCTGCCAAATTTAGCCCTTTATTGAAAAGAAACAACATTTTTTTTTTTGGTTGATGCAAGATTGCTCTTACACCCTAGATGCTCCTACATCCAACACCCGGGGTAATTTGAAAAGTGACCCTGTCACTTCTCATGTGTTAGAGGGAAACCAAAACGATTAACCTCAGTCTCAGATAACCATGATGAATCTTCAACAGGCCTTCCTTTCCATTTCACCAAGTATTCTGTATACTGCCTGTTTCTTGTACTCTTACCCACATGGCTATCCAGAATGCCCTCTATCTCCTCCTTCTCTGAAGTAGATGCTAGAATGTCCCACTATGTTCCTTTATCAAGTCCATCATCATGATACTCTATCAGATCTGAAATGTTGAACACTGGTGAAATATTGATGTCATCAGGCAACTCTACCTCAAATGCATTTCTTGAATTGTGCTTCTTCAGGATTCTACATGGTCCAAATTTCCTCATCTTCAGCTTATTATATGTACCAACTGGAAATCTTTCTTTTCTCAAGTGAACCATGACTTCATCACCCTCCTAAAACTCCTTATGCCTCCTCTTCTGATCTGCCTTAGTCTTGTACTGAGAATTTATCTTATGGATATGCTTTCTTACCTCTTCATGCAAATTCTTCATGTGCTCAGCAAAATTTTCAGCTTCGGCACTACTCTTCTCCCCCTTATCCATCCTCCTCAATTCGGAAGCAGTTCTTGGGCTACTCCCATACACAACTTGGAATGGAGATTTACCTGTGCTCCTATTGACAGAATTGTTGTAAGCAAATTCTGCCTGTGGTAAAATCAAATCCCATCCCTTGGGCTTATCTCCTACTAAGCATCGTAGTAGGTTACCCAAACTCATATTCACCACTTATGTCTCTCCATCAGTTTGTAGATGGTGTGCAGAATTGAACTTCAAATCTGTCTTCAACTTCTTCCATAATGTCCTCCAGAAATAACTAACAAACTTGGTATCTCGATCTGAAACTATGTTCTTAGGTAGACCATGTAGTCTCACCACCTCCCTGAAAAATAACTCTGCAATGTGTTGTACCCAACCAAATTTTTTGCTTCATCAAGGCATTTTGAAACAAGTCTAGAAAATTTTTCATCAAAAAGTCAAAAAAAAGCAAAATTTCTAAAAATAGAAATTTCTATTTTTAGAAATTTCTAAAAATAGACGTCGAGTTAGGTTTTCTGGGTTTCTTGAGATATGGATGTTGGCAAAACTTTCTAAAAATAGAAAGTTTCTAAAAATAGAATCTCCAAATCAGGTGTCGCGCTCGATTCTCATTGGTCGATTTTCCTTCACGATCGGCACGGTTCAGACGGAATCTTCAAACGACCAAGTTTTCTCTACTAGGTCATTTTTGCTTTTTCACAAGGTGAAGCATGAGCTCAAAAG
Organism: Cunninghamia lanceolata; assembly: GCA_027924645.1. Taxonomy (NCBI): domain Eukaryota; kingdom Viridiplantae; phylum Streptophyta; class Pinopsida; order Cupressales; family Cupressaceae; genus Cunninghamia; species Cunninghamia lanceolata. Next base: position 6,122,314 of record BSBN01000564.1, on the reverse strand, counting down.
TCATCAACACAGAAAAGTTCACCTGCCAAAACTCTTCGACGAGTTTCCAACGCTGTTTCAACGACGCAAAACTGACAAACGGCCGTCGACTCGACGATGCATGCAAAACAATGCAAGATGGATCCAAGGTGAAGTGAAAAGTTGGAAAATCACAAAAATGGCTAAGTCTGGTGAAACTGGGCGCCCCAGGAGGCTAGGGGCGCCCATCCTCTCCAGTGTTAGTTTTTTTCATGTTTTTTGAGAAACGTCGAAAATGCTTCCGTCAGCTCCTTTCCGGTTGGTCAAACTTGGTCAAAAGTTAGTCAAAGCCTGGATTTCATCATAGATATGTTCAGACTACTCAGATCACCCTCCGTCCCTTCTCGATAATCGTCAGAACGACTGAAATCGAAGACCGAACAGGAGCCGTGGGCATGAAAATCAAGAAAAGGTACAAAATTGAAAATTTTTGCAAAAAATGGCTAAGTGTTGACAAAATGGGTGCCCCAGGAGGCTAAGGGCGCCCATCCTCACCAGTGTTAGTTTATTTTTCATGTTTTTCTTGAAAAACGCAAATCTCCTTCCGTCAGCCCGCTCCGGTTCAGTGTTGATCAGTTTGGCACGTTTTTCAAGGCAAACAGAAGGTACAATCAGCTCAATTTTCATCAGGCTTGCATATTTGCCAGATCATCAGACTCATTTCCATCCCAGTTGATAGAAATCGATAGCCAAATAGGGGTCATGTGCCTCCGGAATGCGCACGCAAACCAAGAAATTGAAAAAGTTGAAAAAACTAAAAAAATGGCTAAGTGTTGGGAAACTAGGTGCCCCAGGAGGCTTGGGGCGCCCATCTTGAGCAGTGTTAGAATATTTTTGTGTTTTCAGTGTTTTCCGACATGCCTTGTTATCAATCTTTGCCCGTTGGCAATTTCGGGGAGGTCAAACTTGGTCAAACGATGTCAGATCGTCGAACGGAGGCAGGGGATGGAATCTCAGTTGATCAATCTTCAAAATGTCAGGATCAGTTAGCTTTTTCAATTCATGATGACATTTTTCCACCTTGTCAAAGTCAGAGACAGGCCATATTTGAGTCAAAACGAGTGTTGAAGTGTCGAAAATGAAGAAAATTTTGTTAACACTTCTTCCAACTCGCGCATTTGATGACATCATCAAAGAAGATATTTTTTGTCATCTTGCACATGAAGCCATAGGCTCCTACAAAATAGGGATTCTTCCTATTCGAAGATTTTTGCTTTAAAAGTTGCTTTCTTCATGGATGAGGATGAAGTTTTCTTCTCACACAAGTAAAGCTGTTTTTTCGACCAAAAGATTTATAAAGACAAGATTTGGGCTTCTTTATTTCATTATTTTTTGCAGGTTGCATCCAGAGGAAAGATTTTATTTTTCTTTCAACGGAGATTCAAAGACCCAAACCAGGTGCTTTTTCAGTTTTCTTCATAGATTCAGGTTGAGGAAGAAGAGAGGCTTGTTTTTTTAGGGTCCTTGTTTCAAGGAGATCATTTTTTAGAAATTCGACCAGAGCTTTTTCAGTTTTCGTCGAGATGGGTCCATCCAGATTATCGTTCTCTTGAAGATTAGGAGTTGTGCTTTTTTTTGAGAAACTGCTTTTTTCCTACTTTTTCGAGAAAATCTCCGCTTTTTCAAAATCCGACAATCTGGGTTGCTTAGAAACGGAATTATCTACAAAACCCATGTGCCAGCTTTTTTAGCTCACACTCTACTTTTTCTAAAAATCAGCAAACAATTTTCAGCCATCTGTTCAATACTTTTTCCAACATAAGTGTGTTCACAGTTGATTTTCAAATCTTCCAATATGCAGTACTCTCCAACACAATTCAGGCACAAAACAACATTGGTTCATGATTACCTGAAAACTTGTGAAACAGACTTGCATAAAGTACTTCCAGTAATCAATTTACACTCCTTGGAGGATGCAGGAAATAATGCCATCAGGAATCTTGGACACTCCGGTTTGCTTGCAGCGGCATCCTTTCCTATCACCGTGTAAAGTATCGAGTTTGTGATTGCTTGTGTGACACATTACAACTCGGTCACAAGAGAAATTCAGTCGGGTGATGGACGTGTGCTCTGTAGCTTAAGGCCAAATGACATTGAAAAGTGCTTTACAATACCTATTTGGAGAGAGAACTTAACTATTTCACTTGAAGAATGCAAGAGGGTTTGGAATAATGATAAGGAAAAATACAGAAAAAAGATTGGTCAGAGGTGGTTGAAAGAAAAACATAATATTATGCCCAAGAACATTGAACGTGGAGAATTCAAGGAGGAGCATGCAATAATGATTACTCTGCTAAGTCGTATCACGGGTCAAGCAAATGCAAACAAATTTCAGCCTTGGATGTTTTACATCATGTCCCAGATTGTTGACGGAACCGAATTCTATGATTGGTCGGCACTAATCAGTGATTGTCTCCACCAACAAATAATTGATTTTCAAAGGGCTCATGAATTCCATATGATATCATACCTTGTGTATTCGATGGCTTTTCAAGGTCAATTCAGAGGTTTGAATGTTGTTGGAACTCTGGGTACTCAGCATGTGTATCATCATTTCCCGCAGTTAGAGATCTCTCAAGCTGAACGACATTACAGGCGGGTGAATGATGCATTCTTGATGCATGCAGTGCGAGACATGGACAAGGAGTTGCATATACGGTTTTCTGTAGAGGCTAGAATAGCAATGGCAGAATGGGCTGATTGGTTTATCCAATTTCCTACTTTTTCTTACATCAGAGTAAATGGCTTCTCAGGAGAGCCAGCCATGTTGCCGCGATATCCTACAGATGAAATAGCATTTATGGAATTTTTGAGGCAAGCTTATCAAGTGCATACATTTTTGCATAGCAGACACAAGACTGCCTTCAATTTTCCACTTGGGATGAGTATTTACAGATTTAGATCAGAGCAGATGCCAAGGCAATCAGTAATGAATCATCCAGATATGGTCTTAAGTCTTTCGACAGGAGATCTTCATATGATCCCCGTGGTGTCTATGCATCACATCTTGGTCAGAATTGTACACACAAGTTTGCAGTTGAAGACTTCTGGGCTAATTGTGCTGATGAGTATGAAGTGCGAAGACGCAGTTACAACAGGTTCACTCTTCAGCAAATGTTTGATATCCTATCAGAGGACATAGAGGGTTTGACAGAGAGTGGTGAAGTTCTACTTCCCACGTATTCCAGGGATCAAATTAAGCAACAACCGTTGCCGCTAGTTAATTGGTCAGTAAAAGAGAGTACTTCCATTGAGGAGAGAACAAGTCGAGTGGTTAAAAACAGTTTGATATTCTTGAAGACTAAGCGGAAGGATGATATTCCAGTAGCAGAGCCGCTAGTTGTGCAACCATCAGAACCTTCCACTTCCAAGCCAAAACAAAGAGTAAAGGCTATGAGTGTTCTCCCAGAGGGAACAAAAATGGCAAAGTTAAAGAGGAAGAAAGACGAGTCTCCAGCTTATGTCCAACAGGAACATCCACCAGTTGAACCAGAAGCTCCTGTTGAAACAACGCCGCATGATGAAGTGTTACCTTCAGATTAGGTGTCTCCACCTTCACCGATCCCTTCTCCTATTCACATAGATTCAGAGCCAGATTCACCGGTTCGCAACTTTGATACAAGCATTGATTCATCAGGAGCTGATGAGGCGAGAACTAAGTTTCCAAGAGAGGATGGCTCATCCTAGCTTGAAAACATTCTAGGAAGGAAGAGAAGAAAGCCCTCATATCAACTGGACTTAACAGAGCTAAAAAGCGTCTATCAAGACACACCAGACAAGCAGCTGAAGAAGCAGATTCGCATTGAGAAGAATGCGGATGGAGAAATCATTCTTGAGACTGCAACACCTCCAGAAAATAGAAGTGCTAATGATGTCGAGGTTGATGACTTCATAGTTGTCAAAGCTAACCTTGGCAGAAGTACTCGCCATACAAATGTCAATCTCTTTGAGGTTGCAGCAGATAGCTTGAAGGAAAGGGTGTTGAGAGATGGAGAAGACAAGGCAACTCTCAAAGCTGAAGTTTGACAGTTGCGGCAATACATTTCCAACATTTTCCATGGCACTTCACAGGTTGATTTGCTTCTTCCACCGAGTCTTGGATCACCAGCCGATCAGTGGCATTTTAGTAAGTTGGTCCTCTATGGGAGGCACATGGACAGTTGGGTAGAAGAATTTGTGACCAAAGGGAGAGTTGTACTTATAGAGATTTATCAGTTGAAGTACAATGCTCATGATTTACGCCAAGGCATACAGGGGTCACAGCAGATCATGGCAGAAAATAGACTGGTGTTTGAGATCATTATCTCCAACTTGAAGATTGCACTTGATACTGTTGATTCAGCTGAAGATAAGAAGACAGTTTCTACTTGGAAAGCGCAATATCTTTTCATAGTAAAAACTTATGACAATATGATTTCAGAGTTGACAGAATGGAAAGAAAAGGTAATCGACATCCTCAAGTTCGTCAGATCCTTTGTCTCTCAGATCCCATGTTCATATGAGAAAGAAGATGGTACCCTGTATGACCTCAGGGAAGTGCAAGCAGAGTTCCAGACTCTCGTCCGCAACAACTTTAATGATGATATCAATGCCGGCAAGATGAGTCATCTTGCCGCAATGTCAGTGAAATTTGACAAGACTGTGAGTGAAGTTCACGAATTTCTTCAGATGGTTGCCAATGGTGAAGAAATGTTAGAGAATCAGAATATTGTTCTAGAGAGTATCAGTGTTCCTGGCAGAGATGCGGTCACTCGCTTTTTAGAAGATATTGTTTCCCAAAATATCGACGGATGACATCACCAAAAAAGCTAGAATGTTGATGAGGATGCATTCCAAAATAAAGAAGCTTTAAAACATATGCTTTTTGTTTTAAAGCATGTGCTTTCATCCTAAGCTCATCCATTCTATATTTAGAAAGAAAGCACCTTGTGATAGTTGGAATCTTTTTGCTTTAAAGCATATTGCTTTAAAGCATTTGTTTATTGTATCTTTGTCTTAGAATAGTAATAAAGCTTGCGAGTTGGCAAGTTAGGGTTAATTAAGGAGATTTTAGGGTTCCCTACTCCTTTGATTTTAGTATAAATAAGGGCATCCTTGCCCATTGTTTGTAATGGTAGTTGTGATAGCAAATTTGCTGTGCCTATTCTAGCCTGCAAACATTGTTATTCCAAGTGTCTGTTCATTTGTGTTTAGTGTTCTCCGGTGTTTGATCGCTTACTATATGCCTACCTTTTGCTGCAGTCTGGCTGTCCTGGAGTTGTATTAAACTTTCTGATATTGAATAGAAATCTCATGCCTACTTTGCTCTGATATTCTATATCGATTCATCAAGTTTTCGTCGTCAGATGTGTAACTTCTGTGGCTTTCATTTTTAGCTTTCATCATTAAAGTACTCTTAGTCTTGTGGTGTAAATCTGGAGGAAAACTACTTGAGTTTTTGTGTTTACAATCATTCCCCATTCACTTTCAACTTCCTTTGCTCTGAATTTACTCAGGAGGTTGAAAGTGTCATTAGTCTATGCTAGTTGTAGTAGAAGTTTTATTAAAAAGGAAAAACCTCTTCTGCAGCATTTAGAGTTTTATAACCTTGCACTCTGCAGCTGAGAATCAAAAAGAAGATAGGCGAAGTTTCATTCAAGTTATCTTTTCAGCGAACATCAGCAAGAAAGGGAACTCCCCCTTCCAATAGGAGAGCAGTTTATCTGTGCATAGTTGTCCGTTTCCAAATCGCATACCAGAGGTACGAATGGAAATGCCAACACAATGTGAATAGCATCATTAGTTTCTTGCAAGGAATAAAATGGGCCATCTTTGAGAATCTATCCACCACCACAAAAATGGAATCATGCCCTCTCTGTGTCCTTGGTAAACCAAGAACAAAATCCATACTAATATCATCCCATGGCTTCTCTGGTATAGGTAATGGTTGATATAGCCCTGTATTCTGACTTGTTCCTTTTGCCATCTAACACACTCTGCAACTCTGCACAAATTTCCTCACATCTTGCTGCAATTGTGGCCAGTAATAATGTTCACCAACAATAGCAATGGTCTTATCTCGACCAAAGTGTCTAGCTAATCCTCCACTATGCTTCTCCTTAATCAGGTTCTCTCTCATGGAACTCCTCAGAATGCACAACTGGCTTCCTCTAAACAACATGCCATCTTAGATTATGTAATCCAACCATTTTGTCCTATCCAAAGTAACAGGTTCCAAACAAGCTTTCCAAGCCTCTACAAAATCTAGATCTTCAAGATACAAACTTTTGAGTTCATCAAACCCAACAACCTCTATCTTCATTACTGTCAACAAATTTCGCCTTCTACTCAAGGCATCTGCAACCTTGTTGGACTTCCCACTCCTGTGCTTCAAAACAAAAGTATAACTCTGCAAAAACTCAACCCATTTTAAGTGCCTTTGATTTAACTTTCCTTGACTATTAAGATACTGCAAAGCCTGATGATCAGTATATAAAACAAACTCTTTTGGCAACAAATAATGTCTCCATTTCTTCAAAGCCTGGACTATTGCATAAAACTCTTGATCATAAACATAATACTTTTTTTTGGCATCATTAAGCTTCTCACTAAAATAGGCAATGGGCTTACCTTCTTGACTTAGAACAGCTCCTATACAACTACCACTAGCATCACAATCTACCTGAAATACCTTATTGAAATCTGAAAGTGCCACCACAGGTTGTTCTACTAATTTTTGCTTCAATGTATCAAAGCTCTTGTCTACTCCTTTAGTCCATCTAAACTCTTTTCTATCCCCTCTCATTGTCTCAGTTAGGGTTGCACAAATGCTACTGAAATTCTTGATAAACTTTCTGTAAAAACTTGCCAAACCATGAAAAGATCTTACCTTGAAAGCACTCCTTGGCATAGGCCGTTTAATGATAGCCCTCACCTTCTCTGCGTCCATCTTAAGACCTTCCTCTGAGACAACAAATCCCAGGTATACCAACTCCTTCTTTACAAAACTACATTTCTTTAGATTGATCAACAATTTCTCCTCCCTCAGCTTCTCTAAAACTCTTTTGATATGCATCAAATGCTCATCCCAAGTCTTACTGAAAATTAAAATGTCATCTAAATAAACAATAACAAAACTTCCCAAAAATTCCTTCAGTACCTCGTGCATGAGCCGCATGAATGTGCTAGGTGCATTGGTTAGCCCAAATGACATGATTAACCACTCATACAAACCCTCCTTTGTCTTGAAGGCTATCTTCCATTCATCTCCTTCTCTGATTCGAATCTGGTGATACCCACTCTTCAGATCAATCTTCGTGAAGTACTTGGCTCCACTCAAACAATCCATTATGTCATCCGTTCTTGGCAATGGAAATCTGTACTTGATTGTGATCTTGTTGATGGCTCAAGAATCTGTACACATCCTCCACTCTCCATCTTTCTTTGGTCCTAGTACTATAGGTACCGCACATGGACTTAGGCTCTCCCTTATCAGTCTCTTCCTTAATAGCTCGTGAACTTATCTGTTCAACTCTTCATTCTCTGCTAGAGTCATTCTGTGGGCTGCCTTATTTGGCAAACTAGCTCCTGGTATCAAATCGATTTGATGACTTATCTTCCTCACTGGTGGTAAACCTTCTGGTACATTATCAGAGACAATATCTTGAAATTCTTCCAACATTTCTGAGACTTCTGCTGGTACATCTTCACATTTCTCTTGACTAATCTTAGGAATCAATGCAAAGCAATGACGCTCATGCTTCATACCCTCCAAAAACTTCCTACCATCTACCAAGCAAATTCTGGCAGTACTACATACCTTTTCTTCCACCTCCTTCAAGGGCTTCAACTTATGACGGACTCCATCCTTTGTTAGGGAGTATGTGTTTGCATCGCCATCATGGACAGCGCTCCTATCATACTGCCACGGCCTCACCAATAACATGTGATATGCATCCATCGGTATGATGTCACACAATACGTCATCATGGTCGTCACCAATCTTGAACTTCACTAAACATTGTTCATTGACCAAAGCTCTATGGTCCTTCTGCAACCATGCAATCCGGTATGGATGCGGATGCTTTCTTCTTGTCAACTTCAACTTGTCAACCATCTCCTCTAAAACAAGATTATCAGTGCTTCCACTATCAATAATAATATCACAACACTTACCTTCACATTTGTACCTTGTGTGGAATAAACTCTTCCTCTGATTGGGTTCTTTCTCCTCATTCAACAAAGTTCTTCTGACAACCAGGGTTTCTCCCCTTTCTGCATCTTCAGAGTGCTCAGACTGTGCATCTTCATCCACATGTGCAACTTGTGCATTACCTTCAGGTCTTCTATTCATCCTTTCTTGATGTTGCGGACACTCGTATGCTCGATGCCCTTCTTCTCCACATTGAAAACATGTTCCTCTGAAACCTCCTCTTCTAGGTCCTTGCCCAGGCCTACCTCTTCCTCTTCCTCTTTTCTCACCATTATTCTAGTCATGAGGGCAGTAGGTATTATCTCCTCTCTGATTTCAACTGGTTCCAGCTTCTTCACCTTTCTTTGGATCTTCATTTCAGCCTCCATAGGGTCTTACGCTAGTCCTTCCGCCTTGACCTCTTCCCCTTTGCTTGCTTTCAACAGGAAAGTGCCTCTGTAAGTCAGCCAGTGCACAGTCATAAAAGGGCTGAACCACAAAAGAAATAATGGAACAATAATAAGCAAAACTTTAAGCAAAAAATAGGTCATGATCCTCCAGGACCAGAAAGCAAAATTCCCCAGGTTGAGGATCAAAGTAGAAATTCTCAAAGCAGGAATGACAGTCAAGGAGCCATAAAAACTAAAGCTAGATCATCTTAGGATAGAGATAAAATGGTGGAGCAAGCTACAACTGTTATTCAAAATTATGCTCCATTTGATATCACTCAGGTCTTGTCTCAAATAAAAGTCTTTGTTCCACTAATGGAGCTGATGAAAGTAGAAGTGTTCAGAAGTAAGGTTGTGTCCTTAATCTCAGGAACACCAGGTCAAGCCAAGCAGATTGATCAACCTCAGGGTAAGAAACATGCCCTACATATTGATGAAGATGAAGTTCCTGAGGTATATTTGGGGGTGACCATGACAAAATGTCCTTCACAAGTGGAACCATTTTATGTCTCCCTTGTCATAAATGGAAAAGTAATTAAGAACTGTATGCTTGATTCAGGAGCATCCACAAACATCATGCCTTTGGCTATCATGTAGCAAGCTGGGTTAAAGATAGATAAGGCATGTGGGAAATGCTATGCCATGGCTGCTAGAGAGGTACCTGTCATTGGAATCATGAAAGATGTTGATTTTAGACTGGCAGCATATCCTGAAAAGACCTACAAGATGAACATAATAGTTGTTGATATCAAGCCACAGTATGGCATGTTGTTGTCAAGAAGGTGGGCAACATTGATCGGTGGGAGTATGCAGTTAGATTTGTCATATGCTATGATCCCTATAAATGGCAGGGATGTCAAACTGATTAGAGAAGAAAGGTCATCGGAGACAGTTGAGGATCAGAATGCAGAGGAGCACATCTATTTTGTAGATACTGATTGTGAGAATTTCAGAGTTGTATCAAGTGATCAAGAACATAAAAGCGCAGATACGTGCATTTAAGAATTGGACCAGTAGGACATATGGACCATGTATTTTGATGGAGCTTGTTCAAAGGAGGGTTCAGGAGCTGGGATTTTTTTTTGTCTCCAGCTGGTAAGCTTCTCAAATTCTCTTCCTTGTTGAAGTTTTCCTGTACAAATAATATTGCAGAGTATGAGGCTCTACTGTTAGGATTGAATGTAGCTCTGAAGCATGGAATTAAGATGCTCATGGTATTTGGTGATTCAGAGCTTATTGTTTCTCAAGTTAGAGATAAGTATGCATCAAAGAATAAAAAGTTAAAACAATATAAGCATGTTGTTTGGGATACAATAGAATTGTTTGATGCATTTTCAATAAATTGGATAGAGAGGTCAAAGAATGTCATGGCAGATTTTCTAGCCAATGTAGCCATTAGGCCAGATGATATCACTCTAGCAGATGTTACAAATGTTGAAATCAAACTCAGACCTGCAGTGCCAGATAATGTGTGCAACTGGCAAGTGTTTGATGATGATAAGGATTTGCTGAGATTTCTGCACTGTATTGATGAGTATGAGAAACAAAAAATTGATTTTCAGAAATTTGTAGAGATTGTAGATGGAAAAGAAACTCTCTTAGGGAAGGAGGTGATTCAACTCAAGACAAACAAACTCCCTAGAGGCTTGGTTGCTTTAGAGAGAGCTTTTGACAATAGGGACCAACTTGTTACAAAGTCATCTCCAACAAATAAGAATGATCTAGAGGAGATAAACTTGGGGACATCTCATGCCCCCAAAAAAGTATATATTGGCAAACAGCTCAAGCCACATATCAGAGCTATGCTGATTGCACTGCTGAGAAAGTATAAACATGTCTTTGCCTGGTCATATGAGGACCTAAAAGCTTATAGAGAGGATTTATTCCAGCATGAGATCCCTTTAAAGCCTGGGGCTAAACTATTTAGACAAAAATAGAGACCTATCAACCCAACTTTAGCTCTAAAAATGCAAGAAGAGCTTATGAAGCTTAGGGAAGCTGGAATAATCATGCCTATTAGACATTCAACTTGGGTGTCTAATCTTGTCCCAGTCAAAAAAAAGAATGGTGATATCAGACTTTGTGTTGATTTTAGAAACCTAAATGTATCCTCTTTGAAGGATAATTATCCATTGCCAAATATGGAAGCCATGTTGCAGAAGGTGACTGGCTGTGAACTCCTATCCATGATGGATGGATTTTCATAGTACAATTAGGTGAAGGTAAAGGAATTAGAGCAATTCAAAACTGCCTTCACCACTCCATGGGGAACCTATGTATATGTGAGGATGCCATTTGGACTGACAAATGCAGGTGCTACATTTCAAAGGGCAATGGATGTTGCTTTTGCAGGATTGATTGACTCAATCTTGGTTGTATATCAGGATGATTTAACTGCCTATTCAAAGAGGGAAGAGCAACATTGCATGCACTTAGAACAATTTTTTATTAGAGCATTAGAGTATGGCATCTCACTCAACCCAAAGAAATGTGCTTTTGGGATTGTAGAAGGAAAACTCCTGGGGCATATTGTTTCCAAGGATGGAGTCAGGATTGACCCTGAAAGGGTTGCTGCAATTGATAAGATCCAGATGCCAAAAACAGTAAAAGGAATCCAATCCTTCTTTGGGCAAATTAATTTTGTTAGAAGATTTGTGCCTAATTTTGCAGAGACTACAAGGAACATTTCCAAGATGTTGAAGAAAGATGCAACTATCAGGTGGGAAGATGAAGCAACTAAATCATTTCAAAATATCAAAGAAGCTATAAAGATGGCTCTTGTGTTAAAGTCTCCTGATTTTTCTAAGCCATTTCAGCTGTTTTCTTTTGCTTCTTTTCATACTATTGCTACTTGCTTACTACAGAAAAATGCAGAGGGTTTTGAGCTGCCTATTGCTTTCTTTAGCAAGTCATTACAGGCTGCTGAATTAAAGTATGACATCATGGAGAAACAGGCATATGCACTGGTTAGAGCAATGAAGAGTTTTAGGCCATATTTGGTAGGTTCACAAGTAATTGCATATGTGCCTCATGCAGCAGTCAAGGATATTTTCACTCAGCAGGAGGTAATAGGAAGAAGATGCAGGTGGATAAACAAATTACAGGAGTTCAACATAGAGGTATAGATCACTAAGCTGGTAAGAGGACAAGGCTTAGCCAAGATAATGACAGAGTCAAATTTAGAGGCATGCCAAATAAATGAAGTACATAATGAAGTTATAAATGTATCAGAATTTGAGTGGTATAAGGACATAGTATATTATTTGCAAAACTTGAATTGTCCTCCCCACCTCAGTGATATCCAGAAAAGAACCCTTAAGCTACAAGCTATTAAATACATCATTGTCCAAGGAGAGTTGTATTGGAGAGATCATGATGGTGTATTACTCAGATGTGTGGATGAAGATCAGGCTAAGGATATTCTCAGTGATTTGCACAATGGAATGTATGGTGGACATTACACTGCCAGGACAACAGCCCACAAAATTCATAGAGTAGGATACTGGTGGCCAACTCTTTTCTCTGATGCACAGAAGTTGGTGAGGAGATGTGACTCTTGCCAAAGGTTCTCAGGGAAGCTAAGATATGAGGGTGCATTACCCCTTAGGACTATAATTGTAGAATCTCCATTTCAGCAATGGGGAATTGATTTTATAGGGGAAATCCCAGAAAAATCAAGTGGAGGACATAGTTGGATTTTAGTTGTTACTGATTATTTTACTAAATGGATTGAAGCCATTCCAACTAAGAGAGCTACAAGTAAGGTGGTGATGGATTTCATACTGGAAAATATTATTATCAGGTTTGGAGTACCAATCAAGTTGGTCACAGACAATGCAATGTGCTTCAGATCAGGTGAATTTGTTGATTTTTGCAACAAATATGGAATTAACTTGTCATATGCGTCACCATATCATCCACAAGGAAATGGTCAAGCAGAGTCAAGCAACAGAAGCATCATGAAAATCATCAAGAGGGTGATAGATAAAAATAAAAGAGCTTGGGATTCAAAGCTGAAGATGGCATTATGGGCTGATAGGGTGACAATGAAAAGAGCAACTAGAAGGTCACCTTTTGAGTTGGTATATGGTGCAGCAGCTAGGTTGCCTATAAATAACCTCCTACCAGTTTATAAATTTATACAAGAAAATGATGATGAAATTGAAGACTCAATGACAAAGAGAATAAATCAGTTGGTTGCACTTGATGAGATCAGAAGGGATGCATACAGGACAAATATCATGAAACAACAAAAGGTGAAGTATCTATTTGACAAAAGGACTACAGAGAGAAGGTTTCAGACAGGTGACATGGTCCTTATGTGGAATGCAAAGAATCAGGATAGGGGCAAGCATGGTAAATTTGAGCCCTTATGGGTGGGCCCATATCAAATCAGTAACACCCATGAGGATGATGCTTACTTCCTCTAGACCCTAGATGGTCAACTACTGGAATTGCCTATGCACGGTAAATTCCTTAAGGCCTATTTCTCATGAATGAGGCTTCTTTGTGCACACTATAAACTGGATGTAAATGTTTTGTACATGGCTTGTATAGTTGGTGTTGTTTTGCGTTTGTGTTTTGACTGGTCTGCCCCGGAGTAGTCTGGTCCTCGCTACAGTCTTGCGCCTGCACGTCCCCAATCAGAGCCTGTGTTGGTACCCATTTATGTCTAGGGTTTTGAGCTTGAGCATTTGCAATATTTTTCATTCAAATCCTAAAATTTCTATGGCATGATGTTATGACATGTCAAGATTTCTGTCTATGCTGCATTTTCTCAGTATGCATGAGCATCATGTCAAGTATATTTGTGGTCCTGAGGTTGGAGATCTGAAATGCTCAAGGTCTGAATCTTGCCTTAAGAAGCCTGCCATGTGGAGGAGTGTAAAATTCCAAGCATGATTACCTCTTATGTCACCTTGAAATTCAGCCTGGAGAGGAAGTTATGACTGTCAAGGTTCTAAGTCTTTGGGCCTCCTCAACTTTTTCAGTGTCAGCATCATATTTTCTTCAGAGGAGGTTGTCATCATCATGTTTCCAGTTATCACCCTAATATTTCTACAGGGGGTGATATTTTGAATATCGCGTGATCTTAGTTAAGATTATCCTGATCCTATTGTTGCAAGGTTCTAAGTGTGACCCGACTTTTCGTGGCAGGGTCATCATATTTTGAACATCAGGTGATCTTAGTTAATATCACCCTGATGTTATTTTATCACCTTGATGCTGCTGACGTCATTCTTATGTCAGGGTGATATCCGCTTATCTGTCAGCTTCATCATATTCTGAAGGAGGGGCTGATATTTCACATATCAAGTGATCTTCCGAATATCCCACTATTTTGTCAATATGACAGTGATGTCATCAAGGTCTGGTGGGGTCATATTCCAAGTTTTTCAATCCGGCCCGATATTTTGAATGAGCATGGGGGGTCATATTTTTAACATCGGTCATCTTACAAGGATTGCCCCGATCTTACAATATGATGATGATGTCATCAGGATATTTGCAGACTGATCAGGTGGATCATCGGAGAGACATACGGTATCGGCAAAGCAGGAGGATCTTCCTCCAATGCATCAAGTTGTGCCGATGAGGGTGAAATATCAGGATGATGTTTCTTATCACATGATGCTGTCATCAGGGCGATGTGAAATATCACCCCAATATTTCACATCAGGTTATCATGCAGAAGGATAATGATGAAGGTTTATACTGGTGCCGTCGGGAGCGAAATCACTAACATTATATATGCTCACGGCCTAGTATATAAAGTGTTGAGGAGGTCGTTGCAGGGTGCATGTGGGATAACTGGTTTCCACATGATTTTGAAATATCAGGGTGATGTCTCTTGGTGGGAAAAGCTGCGAAATACACAGTATGTTCCATTTCCTGATGGCCGCGGGTTGGTGCGCCATTAATGGCAAATGTTACAGGGTATGGGCGATGGTGTGAATGAATTAAGTACCTGATTGATGATGTGAATCCCTAGGTGACGGCACATGGCTCGAGGTGACTCCTTGTCTCCTCTTCCACCTACTGCATTCAATATTTGAGCGCCATTTCCTCAGAAGGAATTGTATCTAGCGGACATTTGACTTTTGCCATGTAATTAATGATGAGGACCCTCCTGCTGTATATAGCAGGTGGGGTTACTCATTTTGTTGTTGAAAATTAGACAAAATTTTGTTGTTATGACACAATACAACTTCTTTGGTGGCCCTTCTCTGGATGTCTTGTGAGTTTATGAGTCTCACGTTGTATGTTTTCTGCATCAACCCACTGATATCATGTTAATTTAAATGAGTAATGCTATATTGCATGTGTCCTGTCATCTGTCTCCAAACTAAATGTGTTCTTCTTCTGAATCTAAGCATCTAAGGAGTGTTTATGACTCTAGAATACAGGTTTGTTGTATTGAATGCTTGATTTCTTACTTCTGCTCTATGAGTAGATTAAATGTTTTAGATCAAGGGTTGGGAACAACATATTGCAGTAAGGATATTGTAAGTAGAGGTAGTAGGATACCCTATCCTGGGATGTATCTGTAAGGCAGATACTACAAAACCCCTTGATATCTAGTCTTTGGTATATGTTCATATAGGCCATTCACATGTGTACATCTACTGACTCCGAGCCCTGGATAGGCACCAATCTAGTCTTGTATTGAGGTTATACCCAAGGTCCTAGTTTTGCATCTGCTTGAAACCAAACTTAAACATCAAAATCAAACCATTAGGACTTTAGGAGTAGTTTAGGACCCAAATCCTCTATCTACAATTGAAAATAGGCCCAAAGCTAGCCCCTTTGCACTTATCTCACAGTTTTGGTCTACATAAAGGAGGATTTATCTGCTTTGTATCAACATCCCAATTAGTCCATAAGCACATCTCATGGATGTTGAATAGGGAATACCCCCCTTGGTTCTACAGAGCCTAAAGAAGAAGAGGAGATATTTATAGAGTCTATCTCCTATATTGTTGGCCACTAGCCCAGAGATCCTGTTGATCATTGATGGCTACCTTGTAGGGATAACTGGGAATAAGCATCCAATTGGATTGAGAACCAACACCACCTTCAGGGAAAACTAGTACACATCTTCTATGGTGGTCATTCTGACTAGGCTCAACTCTTCTTGAATACTTGGCCTCAAACCATTAATGTAGCAGGCCACCTTCTCCTTGTTGGCCTCTCCATGGCCTGTCCTGATAGTGATCTTATAAAAATCTTCTGTATACTCCTTAACAGACTTGTTACCTTGCTTCAATCCTTGCAGCTTCTTCATCAACTCCATCTCATAGTAAACAAGAATGAACTGCTTCTTCAATTTCTCGACCATCCGATCCCATATGGTAATCTTTGCTTTTCCTCTTCTATTTCTCTCTAACTGGACCTCCTTCCACCAAATACTGGTGTGGCCCTTCAACTTTGTCTTTGCAAACTTGACCTGTTTAGGGTCTTCCACATCTTCATACGCAAAATACTCCTCCATATCATTGATCCAATCAATAAGTTGTTGCGGATTCAAATCTCCAGAATAGGTAGAAACTTCGATCCTGGGCCTCTTTCTGATCTTTGAAATGGCCCTCAACAACCTAACTTCTACAAGATCTCCCACAGCTTCTTGTTCTTCCTTAGATAGCTCTTCTTCAGCTTCATATTTGCTTTCCTCTCTCCTTCTCGGCTCGAACCCTCTTCGTAGCTCCTTTGCAATGCATCGATTTGTCTTTGCAGGGCTCTAAAACCCTCTTCCGTCAAAGCATTCCTCCCACCATGGTTTCTTTGTGGAGGCATCTTGATCTATGCAGCAAACCCACAACCTCAGGTCCTGGTGCAAACTACCTCACGGTCGGCGATCTGTCTGCACACTCAGGAACCCTTGCTCTGATACCACTTGATGAAGGGGGTAAATCATAAAACACACAATAACAGAAATTGCACACGGAAAATAGAATGATATTTTATTAATATGGGAAAAAAATTACATTACAAAAGCTCAAATACAATCAGAGGATGAATCCCCTACAGGATGCAACACATTACAACTCCCTCTCTCAAAACTCTGGAATCCTCAGTCTTCTGTAATTCCCAAATCAACTAGGGTTTCTAATTTCTCGCCTTTCTTGACTCTACACCTTCCCCCTTAACTCTACTACCCTAAGGGTTCCCAAAAATGGTTATATATAGCCCTTTTTGGTGACCACCAGCTTAATTTCAAAATTTGCATCTCCCTCCAAAATTAGGTCAACTTCGCGGGGCCATAACTTTCGATCCAACCATTGCATTTTCAATTATAATACCTTTTTGGAAAGCTCTTGAAAAGATGATGGAGCAGGAAGTAGTATCAATAGGTAGACTACTTGGGTTTCCCACCAAATTTCGGGCCCATCTGGAGCCTCTAAGTGCCTCAAATTTGACTTTGAATATTTCAATAGGATTTTTGGAATTTGAAATTTTAATATCTCACAAATGACAAATGATATTGAAGTGATTTCTTCACCATTAGCTTCAATTCACCATTCTAGAGGTCTGTGTAAGACTTTGTATCCAACCGTGCACAAATGCAAACTTACTAAAAAAAATACTAACCCTACCAAATTTAGCCCTTTATTTAAAAGAAACAACATTTTTTTTTTTGGTTGATGCAAGATTGCTCTTACACCCTAGATGCTCCTGTATCAAACACCCGAGGTAATTTGAAAAGTGACCCTGTCACTTCTCATGTGTTAGAGGGAAACCAAAATGATTAACCTCAGTCTCCGATAACCATGATGAATCTTCAACAGGCCTTCCTTTCCATTTCACCAAGTATTCTGTATACTGCCTGTTTCTTGTACTCTTACCCACACGGCTATCCAGAATGCCCTCTATCTCCTCCTTCTCTGAAGTAGATGCTGGAATGTCCCACTGTGTTCCTTTATCAAGTCCATCATCATGATATTTTGTCAGATCTAAAATGTTGAACACTGGTGAAATATTGATGTCATCAAGCAACTCTACCTCAAATGCATTTCCTGAATCGTGCTTCTTCAAGATTCTACATGGTCCAAATTTCCTCATCTTCAGCTTATTATATGTACCAACTGGAAATCTTTCTTTTCTCAAGTGAACCATGACTTCATCACCCTCCCGAAACTCCTTATGCCTCCTCTTCTGATCTGCCTTAGTCTTGTACTGAGAATTCATCTTATGGATATGCTTTCTTACCTCTTCATGCAAATTCTTCATGTGCTCAGCAAAATTTTCAGCTTCGGCACTACTCTTCTCCCCCTTATCCATCCTCCTCATTTCAGAAGCAGTTCTTGGGCTACTCCCATACACAACCTGGAATGGAGATTTACCTGTGCTCCTATTTACAGAATTGTTGTAAGCAAATTCTGCTGTGGTAAAATCAAATCCCATCCCTTGGGCTTATCTCCTACTAAGCATCGTAGTAGGTTACCCAAACTCCTATTCACCACTTATGTCTGTCCATCAGTCTGTGGATGGTGTGCAGAACTGAACTTCAAATATGTCTTCAACTTCTTCCACAATGTCCTCCAGAAATAACCAACAAACTTGGTATCTTGATCTAAAACTATGCTCTTAGGTAGACCATGTAGTCTCACCACCTCCCTGAAAAATAACTCTGCAATGTGAATAGCATCATTAGTCTTCTTGCAAGGAATAAAATGGGCCATCTTTAAGAATCTATCCACCACCACAAAAATGGAATCATGCCCTCTCTATGTCCTTGGTAAACCAAGAACAAAATCCATACTAATATCATCCCATGGCTTCTCTGGTATAGGTAATGGCTGATATAGCCCTGTATTCTGACTTGTTCCTTTTGCCATCTAACACACTCTGCAACTTTGCACAAATTTCCTCACATCTTGCTGCAATTGTGGCCAGTAATAATGTTCACCAACAATAGCAATGGTCCTATCTCGACCAAAGTGTCCAGCTAATCCTCCACTATGCTTCTCCTTAATCAGGTTCTCTCTCATGGAACTCCTCAGAATGCACAACTAGCTTCCTCTAAACAACATGCCATCTTGGATTATGTAATCCAACCATTTTGTCCTGTCCAAAGTAACAGGTTCCAAACAAGCTTTCCAAGCCTCTACAAAATCTAGATCTTCAGGATACAAACTTTTGAGTTCATCAAAGCCAACAACCTCTATCTTCATTATTGTCAACAAATTTTGCCTTCTGCTCAAGGCATCTGCAACCCTGTTGGACTTCCCACTCCTGTGCTTCAAAACAAAAGTATAACTCTGCAAAAACTCAACCCATTTTAAGTGCCTTTGATTTAACTTTCCTTGACTATTAAGATACAGCAAAGCCTGATGATCAGTATACAAAACAAACTCTTTTGGCAACAAATAATGTCTCCATTTCTTCAAAGCTTGGACTATTGCATAAAACTCTTGATCATAAACAGACTACTTTTTCTTGGCATCATTAAGCTTCTCACTAAAATAGGCAATGGGCTTACCTTCTTGACTTAGAACAGCTCCTATACCACTACCACTAGCATCACAATCTACCTGAAATACCTTATTGAAATCTAGAAGTGCCAACACAGGTTGTTCTACGACTTTTTGCTTCAATGCATCAAAGCTCATGTCTGCTCCTTTAGTCCATCTAAACTCTTTTCTATCCCCTCTCATTGTCTCAGTTAGTGGTGCACAAATGCTACTAAAATTCCTGATAAACTTTCTGTAAAAACTTGCCAAACCATGAGAAGATCTTACCTCGAAAGCACTCCTTGGCATAGGCCATTCAATGATAGCCCTCACCTTCTTTGGGTCCATCTTAAGACCTTCCTCTGAGACAACAAATCCCAGGTATACCAACTCCTTCTTTGCAAAACTACATTTCTTTAGATTGATCAACAATTTCTCCTCCCTCAGCTTCTCTAAAACTCTTCTGATATGCATCAAATGCTCATCCCCTGTCTTACTGAAAATCAAAATGTCATCTAAATAAACAATAACAAAACTTCCCAAAAATTTCTTCAGTACCTCATTCATGAGTCGCATGAATGTGCTCGGTGCATTCATTAGCCCAAATGGCATGACTAACCACTCATACAAACCCTCCTTTGTCTTGAAGGCTGTCTTCTATTCATCTCCTTCTCTAATTCAAATCTGGTGATACCCACTCTTCAGATCAATCTTTGTGAAGTACTTGGCTCCACTCAAACAATCCATTATGTCATCCATTCTCGGAAATGGAAATCTGTACTTGATTGTGATCTTGTTGATGGCTCAGGAATCTGTACACATCCTCCACTCTCCATCTTTCTTTGGTCCTAGTACTGCAAGTACCGCACATGGACTTAGGCTCTCCCTTACCAGTCCCTTAACAGCTCGTGAACTTGTCTATTCAACTCTTCATTCTCTGCTGGAGTCATTCTGTGGGCTTCCTTATTTGGTAAACTAGCTCCTGGTATCAAATCTATTTGATGACTTATCTTCCTCACTAGTGGTAAACCTTCTAGTACATTATCAGAGACAATATCTTGAAATTGTTCCAACATTTTCGAGACTTCTGCTGGTACATCTTCACATTTCTCTTGACTAATCTTAGGAATCAATGCAAAGCAATGACGCTCATGCTTCCTACCCTCCAAAAACTTCCTACCATCTACCAAGTAAATTCTGGCAGTACTACATACCTTTTCTTCCACCTCCTTCAAGGGCTTCAACTTATGACGGACTCCATCCTTTGTTAGGGAGTATGTGTTTGCACGGCCATCATGGACAGCGCTCCTATCATACTGCCATGGCCTCCCCAATAACATATGACACGCATCCATCAGTATGATGTCACACAACACCTCATCATGGTAGTCACCAATCTTGAACTTCACTAAACATTGTTCATTGACCAAAGCTCTATGGTCCTTCTGCAACCATGCAATCCAGTATGGATGCGGATGCTTTCTTCTTGTCAACTTCAACTTGTCAACCATCTCCTCTGAAACAAGATTATCAGTGCTTCCACTATCAATAATAATATCACAACACTTACCTTCACATTTGCACCTTGTGCGGAATAAACTCTTCCTCTGATTGGGTTCTTTCTCCTCATTCAACAAAGTTCTTCTGACAACTAGGGTTTCTCCCCTTTCTGCATCTTCAGAGCACTCAGACTGTGCATCTGTTGATAACTAAGAGGGGGGGTGAATCAGTTATCCAAATTATTTCTTCTTTCTGAACTTTCTTATTAATTAATGTAGCATTAATTGAAACAAGCAAACATAACCATGAAATGGAGATACACATGACACAATATTTTTGACGTGGAAACCCTGTTAAGGGAGAAAACCACGGGGTGATTAACCCAAAGATTATTCTCAGTTAGAAGAATAAAGAATTACAAAAATGGCACTTGCCAATTAGGGCTCACTGCCCAAGCACACTGCCTACAAGAGACACACTGTCTACAAAAGAGTGTTATACAATACTTGAACTGATTGGTAGCATCCACATATGCTGGAGTTCAGTTCTGATTAGGCTCAGTACACTGATCTGCTGCACTTCATCTTTCCTCTTCTCTTATGCTGCTTTCCTTTCACATACCGGACCTTCCTAACTATTTCTGCTCTGCTCTGCTTTTATTTGCATATCATATGTCACCACAACACTTCTCACAACTAAATCCATCCTATATATATCCGCACAAGTGATTTCATTATCTTTCTAGTCGGCACTTAGAATAGTCAATCTTTTCACAAACTCTATTCTGTCGGCTGAATCCTTGCACATCAAGTAATGCGGATCAAGCATATACTTGTAGAAATTATTAATCATGTCGGCCAAACATAATTCATGTCTTCATAACCTTTACCACCATCAATAACACATCCGGAAAGTAGTCTGATGTTCTGTCAGTCAGTTCTTCCTCTGTTCACACTGTCACTTAGGAATCTGGTACTCAACTATTCATATCTTTTTCTTGTCCATCACTGGAGACTAAATCCTTGGAATCTATTACTCAAGGTAGTCCTCTTGTCTTTCCCAAATCTGCACTTCACCAAGATACTTCTTCTGAGAGATCCAGACCTGTCTGTTGGACCTTGCCACAAGCTCTGTTCTTGTTTACCGAACCACAACATTCTTTACTCTGACTTCAGGTAGAGACACACCATGTCCTGTGGATGTGTGGGATGAACTTTGTTGCCATCAATGACAACAATCATGAATCCATATAGTGTCTCTTGCCAACAATCTCCCCCTCTGGCATTGATGGCAACACTTAGTGAAAAATGACTAAGTGTTTACACTATGCTCTCCCTTGGCTGATGCTCTGTCTTTATATACATTTTCCAGAGCTCCCCCTTAGTTGGATTCCTCTTTTTTCACTACTCCTCACTCCCCCTTTGACATCAATGGCAAAGGGTAGGGTCCGCATACCAAAATTTTCAAAAATTTAACTATACTTAGCCGCATAAGTATATATATACAAGTTGTACTTACATATACTTAAGTATGTCTGCAAAAGTGTTCTTCAACTGTACAACTTCTGTCACCCAACTCTGCTTCATCCTGTCCAAAATTGAGATATGCCCACTCAACAGGAATGCAAACGCATCTACCCTTTTTAGATCTGTCGGATCATTGGTGTGGGCTGTAATTTGGGCTTCACTTATGGCCTCATGCATGGCCTCTAACTTAGGGATAATAATCCTTCTAAGTTCACCAATCTAGTTAATTATGTTCTTTCTTTCCTTCTCAAAATTCTTTATTGCATTTGTGATTGCAATAGTCTGACATTCTTGATTTATTATGGAGGATGAAAGAGGATCAAAACTTTGAGACAAGCTTAGTAGTTTGTCCTCTTGCTCTTTTATTTTCTTCTCAATCTCCACTGTTACCTTGGACCAAGAGATACAAAACTTGTATATTTCACCGCCATCCTTAAGAGCATTTTCTAAGCTGTTTATCCCAATGTTCATGTTTCTCCTATCATTAATGATCAAACCTTGTACCTCGGAGAACCTTTTATCCAAAAACTCCTTCCCGACCTTTTCTTCAGCTGATTTTTCTAGAGAATCAAAATGTGTACTAACACTGTTGACTAAGGTTTTGAGATTACTGGAAGTGGAGGCTGTGGGATCTTTTTGAATCGATGGCATAATATTTTCAAGCACTTCGGAAGCAGCTTCTATCAACTCACAGTCTTCCATATGAGACTTTAGGAGTTTTTCTTTCACTTTTGCATTAGCGAATGAAGCTATCTTCATAGTTTGTACTGGAGAAAGAGAATCAAAATTGAATGGACCTTGTAGAAACTCTGGTTCATCAATCTCCATTGTTTCTTTGTTCAGGAATTCTTGGACAGTTTGTGCAGTGTCTCTTGCCGGAGACAGATGTTTCTTCTCTTTTGCAATCTTGGAGCTGTCCTTTTGAGTTTTCTCTCCTCCTACATTCTCACCACTAGCAGTTGTGGTCTTTTCTGTTGAGGTCTTCTCTCCTTCCACAACCCTAGCACTGTCATCTTCTTTTTCTTTTACCTCTGCTTCTTTCTCCTGTGATTTTTCTTCTCCTTTAGATCCGGAGACTGTAGGGGAAACTGGAAGGGAAATGTTAGTCTATTCGGGGCCCACCTCTTCTGACATTTTCTCAGGAGTTTCTTCTGCAACATTTGTGGTGGAGGGATCAGTACCCAAGTCCTCTATGATAGGAAGATTAAATCTTTTGAAGGTTTTCCAGAGAATCTCTTCAGTGTCCTTGGCTACCTTGTCAGTCTCACCAAGCATAAGCTGATTCATCCTTGCTTTGCTCCTGAATTCATCCTTGCAGTCTTTGAATACCATGATCATTATCTTGGGATCAATTGAAGGATATCGCTGAATAGCTATCTGTTCTTGGATCTCAAGGTCTTTTTCCATGGCATTGGTCTTTCTCATTTCCAACTCCTTCTCTAGACTCTTAGGAATTAGAGAGATAATTTCAATAAAAGCTTTATTGTAAATGTTCAAAAACTTAATTGTGGCTTCCTCCAGAATCTTTTTATCTGCTTCATTATAATCATCATAGAATTATGTTAAGGGTTGTAGGTTGCCATCCACAGTGACTGCTTTTACTACATCATCTAAGGAGAGAGTAGGTTTTTCAACAAATTCCTCTTCCTTCTCTTCTTCTCCTTGACCGGATGACTTCTTCTTCTTCTTTAGTTTCCTGATCTCCTCATCTGATTCAGTTTCCTCTTCATCCCTTTGACTTGCATAAGCCCTTGTGGCTTTTGTCTTTGATCTTTTTTCTCTTTTGATGGATCCCTGGACTTCCGGTTTTGATGTTCTTGAGCTTTTGGCTATGACAGGTGCAGATCTCTTTGATGATCTGGTCCGGGTGGAGGTTTCTACCGGAGCACTTTCCTTGCTTTGCTTTTCTACCTCTTTCTTCTCTTCCTCAGCCCTTTCCATTCTTTTCTTGTGGGCATCAAGTGCTTCCTTTGAGATGCCAAGGCCTTGAGCAATATTTTCTACTTCTTTTCTCACCTTCCTCTTGATCTCTAGTTCTCTGAGTTCAACATGGATTTTTATACTCAGCTCCACAAAGGTTCCAAACCTTTCTGCTTTTGGATCTTTTAGGCTGGATTAGCATGTGTTGAACATGCAACTCCACAATATGTTCATCAACTTCATACCTCATGGGCATGATCCAGACTGTCCTTGGTTCTACTGCCTCCATTAGGCATTAATCTGTCTCTACCATAAAGCATACTGTGTTTTTGTATTTTTCAACAAGAGATTGAAGAATCCTTTCTCTTGCTTGCATCATGTTCTGAAAGTTCTTGAAATATCCCCACAGAACTGTATTTTATGCTTTGTTGTCACCAAGTCCATGTAAATAATCTCTGACTTGGATAGCTACTGGTCTATAATTCTCCCATACCCAGCCATTAGATCCGGGAAGCTCATTCATAAAGTAGAAGAATAAGCACAATATCAATCCACCATACTTGAATGAATTCTTTTTGTCTTTCTTGATTTTCTACAGATTCTCCAAGAGTTGGTTTAAGAGAAGCTGACAAAGATCATAGTCTGCATCCTTTCTTAACATTTCATAAGCTGTGTAGATGGCAGTTCCAGGTACAGAATTTTCTCTGCTAGAATGATATATCTTATATCCAATGATCATAGAAGCAAACTTGACATCCGGATCAGTGATGTCATCTACTGTCATTGCTCTTTTGTCAAACTTAGATCGGGTAGCCTCACTCACAGTTTGGTTCTTTATAGATTTAAGAACAAGAATCCCACCGGATGAGTGTAGTCCGGTAACTGCCCTGATGGCATCTTTAGTGATCTTGAATGGTCCATTTAACCACATGAAATTGTCATGTATTCTGCTCAAAATGTACCTAACCCATTCATCCTTCGTAAAACAGGGGAAATGTATGTATTGTGCAAAGTGCTTGTTCCGGAGGCCTATGTATTGCGGTTTGAGCTCAAATGAATCATCTAATAGTTGTTTGTGATAGATATCTCTTAGTTTGAATTCCCCAAACTCTTCAACATTTGCATGTATATAAACCCTAATATCTTCGGTCTGCAAAACACCATGCGAAACACTGGAAAATGCACCTAGGGGGTCTACCTCCAAGGATTTGTATGGATGTTTATTAAATGTAGGGTGAGGTCTATCAAAAATCTTTACAATATTCAGAGTACCCATTATCAAGAGATTTGCAGTGAGATATTTGAAAACAAAAAATACCTTTTGCGCCTATCGGTTTCACGGAGTGGGTTGGATTGATCTCTAGAAGTAATGACTTCTGCAAGTGATCTTCGATGAACTTGAGGAATTTCATTGCAGAGCTCCACTTTTCGTTTCTTCTTAAGTGCAGAATGAACAAGTGATTAATGAAATACCCTTATACTGCTCCGCAAGCCCTAATATCAGATTGCAATAAATGCTCGACCTACATTATTCCAGTTTTCCTTGTTTTCCTTGTTCAAGGAGGAAGAAGCTCATCCGGATCATTATAATTCTCTTGTGATTGATGTTAGTGATGAATCATCATATCCACTTGTCCTTCTGATCATCTTATGTATCCGCAGATCAAGCTATATCAATTTGGATTCATACCGAGCTAATCTTGTGAGAAACCTATTTTACTGGAAGACTTGCTTAACTGGACCAATTCTGAAGGAATTGAACTTTTTAAATTTTCTTGCAGATCTCTCAAATCTTTACCACAGTTTGTTTGAATATATCCTTTATGACTCCTTCAATCTACAGCTCTTCTTGTGCCAGTTCCGGCACCAATTGACTGGCTTGGGGAACAAGGTTTTCTTTGTGTCTCCCCCTGAGCCAGAGCTCACTTTTCAGTTTCTAGAAGGAATATCAGCACTAGAGTCTGGTGTGGATCTAACCTCTACACTCTCAATACTTTTCTTCACCCAAATCTTGCTCATCTCATTTTTAACTTCATCCGCATTCATCTTTTGTTTACCCTTATCTTGATTCTGATTATGATATACTGGACCTCTTTTGTCCTGATTCTTGCTTCTACAGACTTTTGCATTATGACCGGACCTATTACAGATTTGGCAAACAATATTTCTTTGCATATTTGACTGATGTCCTCTTGATCTGCATTGATTAGCCATATGACCTACTCTATTGCATGCAAAGCATCTACTATTGAATGATTTGTTCATTTGCATATTTCTGCATTCATGAGACTTGTGGCCATGCCTTTTGCAGTTAAAACACTATCCGGAGAAGGATAAATTAGTCTGATTCATTCTCTTTCTGCACTGATTAGCTTTGTGACCAAAGTGATTGCAGCTATGGCAGTATCCATTGAAGGATGGATATCTTTGAGCATTGGGTTGTCTTACGGGAGGTCTTCTAGGCCTGTTCCTTAGATTTTCTGGTCCAAAATTCTGCTGACCTAATCTGGAGCTTTCTCCTTTCTCATATCCCAAACCACACTTGTCATCTGCCCTCTTCTGACTTCCAAGAAGAACTTCAAGTTGAGCAGAACTTATCTTGAATTTCTCTTTATATTCATTTGCTGATTGAAGATCCCTTTTAAGAGAGACAATTTGATCCTCAAGTTTTTCTTCATTTTCTTTAGCATCTTCAAGATTAGATTCAAGATGTCTAATGATTCTATCCATTTGGTGGCAATCTTCTGATTTCTCCTTGAGAGATTGTCTTAGATTATCTTCAGTTTTTCTTTTCTCTTCAATCTCTTGAGTAAACTTTATAACTCCTGATTCCATTTCATGTCTTACCATAATGACTTCTTTTGATAACTTTTCACATAACTTAGTTTTTTTAAGTCAACTCTTCATTTGCATCATTAGCTTCACCTTGTCTTGCCAATTGCTGAAGCAGCTCCTTTCTCTTTTTCATAGAGAGACTTAATTTGTCGTTCAGTTCTCTCATGAAATCATCAGCCTGTTTGAGTCTTTCCTTTAATTCATTAACTTCAGAGTTTGACTGTTCAAGATCATCAAGGGCAGTCTTGAGTTGCTCCCTTAAACCATATGCATCCATTTGAACTCCTAGATCTTCCTCAAGTTGTTAGGCTCTGTTAGGAGGAACTTAGCTCTGATACCAATTGTTGATAACTGAGAGGGGGGGTGAATCAGTTATCCAAATTATTTCTTCTTTATGAACTTTCTTATTAATTAATGTAGCATTAATTCAAACAAGCAAACATAACCATGAAATGGAGATACACATGACACAATATTTTTGACATGGAAACCCTATTAAGGGAGAAAACCACGGGGTGATTAACCCAAAGATTATTCTCTATTAGAAGAATAAAGAATTACAAAAATGGCACTTGCCAATTAGGGCTCACTGCCCAAGCACACTGCTCACAAGGAGGCACACTACCTACAAGAGACACACTGTCTACAAAAGAGTGTTATACAATACTTGAACTGATTGGTAGCATCCACATATGCTAAAGTTTAGTTCAGGTTAGGCTCAGTACACTAATCTGCTGCACTTCATCTTTCCTCTTCTCTTATGTTGCTTTCCTTTCACATACCGGACCTTCCTAACTGTTTCTGCTCTGCTCTACTTTTATTTGCATATCATATGTCACCACAACACTTCTCACAACTAAATCCATCCTATATATATATATATATATATCCGCACAAGTGATTTCATTATCTTTCTAGTCGACACCCGAAACAGTCAATCTTTTCACAAACTCTGTTCTGTCTGTTGAATCCTTGCACATCAAGTAATGCGGATCAAGCATATACTTGTAGAAATCATTAATCATGTCGGCCAAACATAATTCATGTCTTCATAACCTTTACCACCATCAGTAACACATCCGGAAAGTAGTCTGATGTTCTGTCAATCAGTTCTTCCTCTGTTCACACTGTCACTCAAGAATCTAGTACTCAACTATTCATATCTTTTTCCTTGTCCATCACCGGAGGCTAAATCCTTGGAATTTATTACTCAAGGTAGTCCTCTTGTCTTTCCCAAATCCACACTTCACCAAGATACTTCCTCTAAGAGATCTGGACCTGTCTGTCGGACCTTGCCACAAGCTCTGTTCTTGTTTACCAGACCACAACATTCTTTACTTTGACTTCCGGTAGAGACACACCATGTCCTGCGGATGTGTGGGATGAACTTTGTTTCCATTAATGACAACAATCATGAATCCATATAGTGTCTCTTGCCAACAACATCTTCATCCACATGTGCAACTCATGCATTACCTTCAGGTCTTCTATTCATCCTTCCTTAATGTTGCGGACACTCGTATGCTCGATGCCCTTCTTCTCCACATTGGAAACATGTTCTGTTGGCAAGAGACACTATATGGATTCATGATTGTTGTCATTGATGGCAACAAAATTCATCCCACAGATCCGCAGTTCATGGTATGTCTCTACCAGAAGTCAGAGTGAAGAATGTTGTGGTCCGGTAAACAGGAACAGAGCATGTGGCAAGATCCGACAGACAGGTCTAGATCCCTCAGAGAAAGTATCGTGGTGAAGTGCAGATTTGGGAAAATCAAGAGGAGTATCTTGACTGATAGATTCCAAGGTTTGAGCCTCCGGTGTGAAAAGGATAAAAAGATATGAATGTTTGAGTGTCGGGTTCTCATGTGACAGTGTGAACAGAGCAAGAACTGACTGGCAGAACATCAAACATTATTCCAGATGTGTTGCTGATGTTGGTAAAGGTTATGAAGGCATGAATTATGTTTAGTCGACATGATTAATGATTTCCACAAGTATATCATTGATCCGCATTACCTAGTGTGCAAGGATTCAGCCGACAAATCAAAGTTTGTGAAAACATTGACTATTCCAGGTGCTGACTAGAAAGGTGATGAAATCACTTGTGCGGATATATATACACGATGGATTCAGTTGTGAGATGTGTTGTGGTTGTATGTGATGAGTGAATAAAAGCAGAGCAGAGCAGAAGTAGTAAGGAAGGTTCGGTATGTGAAAGGAAAGCAGCATAAGAGAAGAGGAAAGATGAAGTGCAGTAGATCAGTGTACTGAGCCTAACCAGAACTGAACCCCAGCATATGTGGATGCTACCAATCAGTTCAAGTATTGTATAACACTCCTTTTGTAGACAGTGTGTCTCTTGTACATAGTGTGTCTTCTTGTGAGCAGTGTGCTCGGGCAGTGAGCCCTAATTGGCAAGTGCCATTTTGTATTTCCATTCTTTTAATAGAGAATACAATCTTGGGTTAATCACCCCGTGGTTTTCTCCCTTAACAGGGTTTCCACGTCAAAAATATTGTATCATGTGTATTTCCATTTCATGGTTATGTTAGCTCATTTGAATTAATGTTACATTGATTATTAATAAAGTTGATGAAAGCAAAAATAATTAGGATAACTGATTCACCCCCCCTCTTAGTTATCAACAATTGGTATCAGAGCTAAGTTCCTCCTAACATAGCCTAACAACTTGAGGAAGATCTGGGAATTTGAATGGATGCATATGGTTTAAGGGAGCAACTCAAGACTGCCCTTGATGATCTTGAATAGTTAAACTCTGAAGTCAATGAATTAAAGGAAAGACTCAAATAGGCTAATGATTTCATGAGAGAACTAAAAGACAAATTAAGTCTCTCTATGAAAAAGAGAAAGGAGCTGCTTCAGCAATTGGCAAGACAAGGTGAAGCAAATAATGCAAATGAAGAGATGAAGGAAAAAATTAAGTTGTGTGAAAAGTTATCAAAAGAAATCATTATGGTAAGACATGAAATGGAATCAGGAGTCATGAAGTTTACCCAAGAAGTTGAAGAGAAAAGAAAAACTGAAGATAATCTAAGACAATCTCTCAAGGAGAAATCAAAAGATTGCCACCAGATGGATAGAATTATTAGATATCTTGAATCTGATCTTGAAGATGCTAAAGATAATGAAGAAAAACTTGAGGATCAAATTGTCTCTCTCAAAAGGGATCTTCAAACAGCAAATGAGTATAAAGAGAAATTCAAGATAAGTTTTGCTCAACTTGAAGTTCTTCTTAGAAGTCAAAAGAAGGTAGATGACAATTGTGGTTTGGGATATGACAAAGGAGAAAGCTCCGGATCCAGTCAAAAGAATTTTGGATCAGAAAATCCATGGAACAGGCCTAGAAGACCTCTGGTAAGACAGCCTAATGCTCAAAGATATCCATCCTTCAATGGATACTGCCACAACTGCAATCACTTTGGTCACAAAGCTAATCAGTGCAGAAAGAGAATGAATTAGACTAATTCATCTTTCTCCAGACAGTGTTTTAACTGCAAAAGGTATGGTCACAAATCTCATGAATGCAGAAATATGCAAATGAACAAATCATTCAATGGTAGATGCTTTGCATGCAATAGAATAGGTCATATGGCTAATCAATGCAGATCAAGAGGATATCAGTCAAATATGCAAAGAAATGTTGTTTGCCAAATCTGCAATAGATCCGGTCATAGTGCAAAATTTTGTAGAAGCAAGAATCAGGGTAAAAGAGGTCCGGTATATCATAATTAGAATCAAGATAAGGGTAAACAAAAGGTGAATGCGGATGAAGTTAAAAGTGAGATGAACAAGATTTGGGTGAAGAAAAGTACAGAGAATGTAGAAGTTGGATCTGCACCAGACTTTGGTGCTAATATTCCTTCTGAAAATTAAGAAGTGAGCTTTGGCTCAGGGGGAGACACAAAGAAAACCTTGTTCCCCCAGCCAATCAACCGGTGCCGGAACTGGCACAAGAAGAGTTGCGAATTGTAGGGTTCATAAGGGCAACATCCAAACAAACTATGGTAAAGATTTGGAAGATCTGCATGATGTTTAAAGATCAGGATTGATCCAGTTCTCCAAGTCATCTGAATAAGGCAAATCAGAATAACTTAGGTCAAGCATTTATTGCAACCTAACATTAGGGTTTGCAGAGCAATATAAGGGTTTTTCTCATTAATCACTTGTTCATTCTGCATTCAAGAAGAAACAAAAAGTGAAGCTCTGCAACAAAATTCCACAACTTCATCAAAGATCATTTGCAGAAGTCAATTCATCCAGAAATCAATCCGGCCAACTACGTGAAACTGAAATGCGCAAAAGGTATTTTCCGTTCTTAATATCTCTCTGCAAAGCTTTGAAAGATGCATACTCCGAATATAGTAAAGATCTCTGATAGGCCCCGCCCTGAATTCAAGAAACATCCATACAAATCATTAGAGGTAGATCCACTAGGAGCATTCTCTAGTGTTCCACATGGCATTTTGCACACAGAAGACATTAGGGTTTACATACATGCAAATATTGAAGAGTTTGGGGAATTCAAACTGAGAGACATCTATCACAAACAATTGATAGATGATACTTTTGAGCTTAAACCAGAATATAAGGGCATCCAGGAGAAACATTTTGATTAGTTCATTCATTTCCCCTGTTTTGAAGAAGATGAATGTGTCCAGTATGTATTAAGTAGGGTGCATGATAACTTCCTATAGCTAAACAAACCTTGCAAGATCACAAAGGAGGCAATTAAGGCAGTAACTAGTTTATACTCCTCCAGAGGGATACCTATCCTCAAATTTGTCAAAAACAACATTGTAACTGAGGCCATCAGATCAAAATTTGATAAGAGGGCAATGACCATTGAAGATATTACTGACCCAGATGTCAAGTTTGCATCTATGATAATAGGATACAAGATATATCACTCCAGTAGGGAGAATTCAGTATCCAGAACTGCAGTATATACTGCTTATGAGATGCTAAGAAAGAATGCAGAATATGATCTCTATGAACTTCTTTTGAGCCAACTAATGGAAAACATACAGAAAATCAAAAAGGACAAGAAGAATTCCTTTAAATATGGTGGACTAATACTATGTCTATTTTTCTACTTCATGAATGAGCTGCCCAGATCAAATGGATGGGTATGGCAAAATGACAAACCGGTAGCAATTTAGATCAGAGACTACTTGCATGAACTTGGGGATGCTAAGGCAAGGAATATAGCTCTATGGGGTTACTTCAAGCAATTTCAAAATACAATGCAAATCAGAGAAAGAATCCCCAAATCAGTAGTTGAGAAATACAAGGATACAGTGTGCTTCATGGTAGACACTGATCAATGCCTAATGGAGGCAGTAGAGCCAAGGACAATTTGGATCATGCCTATGGGGTATAAAGTTGATAAACAAATTGTAGAGCTACATGTTCAACACATGCTCAGTCAGCCAAAGGACTCAAAAGCAGAAAGATTTGGAACCTTTGAGGAGCTGAGTGTAAAGATTCATGTGCAACTCAGAGAACCTGAAATCAAGAGGAAGGTGAGAAAAGAGGTAGAAAATATTGCCCAAGGCCTTGGCATCTCAAAGGAGGCACTTGATGCCCACAAGAAAAAGATGGAAAGAGCTGAGGAAGAGAAGAAAGAGGCAGAAAAGAAAAGCAAGGAAAGTGCTCCAGTAGAAACCTCCACCCGGACTAGATCATCTAAGAGATCTACACCTGCCACTACCAAAAGCTCAAGGGCATCTAAACCAAGAGCACAATCATCTGGAAAAGAAGAAAAGAGAACAAAGAAAAAGGCAACAAGGTCCTATATTAGCCTAAAAGATGATGAGGAAACCAAATCAGATGAGGAGATAAGGAAACTGAAGAAGAAGAAGAAATCATCCGGTGAACATTCTACCGGTCAAGGAGAAGAAGAGAAGGAAGACGAATTTGCTACAAAACCCACTCTATCCTTGGATGTTGTAGTAAAAGCAGTCACTATGGATGGGAACCTGCAACCCTTAATAGAATTTTATGATGAATATAATGAAGCAGATAAAAAGATTCTGGAGGAAGCCACAGTTTAATTTTTGAACACTTACAACAAAGCTTTTATTGAAATAATCTCTCTAATTCCCAAAAGCTTAGAGAAAAGGCTTGAAATGAGGAAGAACAATGCTCAAGCAAAAGACCTCGAGATCTGGGAATAGGTCGCCATTCAGCTCTTCCCTTCAATCACTCCATAGCAAATGAATATGATCTTTAAAGAGTGCAAGGATGAGTTCCAGAGCAAAGCCAGGATGAATTAGCTCATGCTTGGTGAAACTGACAGAGTGGCAAAAGAGACTGAAGAGATTCTCTGAAATACTCTTAAAAAGTTCAACATTCCCATCACAGAGGACTCTGGTAAAGACAAGGGCTCAGAATCCTCTATTCCGGAAGAGGTGGCTCATGAACAAACAAATATCTCTCCTCTAGTTTCCCTTACAGCTTCCGGATCTAAAGGAGAAGACAGAATACAGGAGAAAGAAGTAGGAGTGAAGAAAAAGAAGTTGCAAGTACCAAGGTTGCAGAGGAAGAGAAGACCCCAACAGAGGAAACCACAACTGATAGTGGTAAGAATGTGGAAGGAGAGAAAGCTCCAAGGGACATCCCTAAGAATGCAGAAGAGAAGAAACATCTGTCTCTGGTAAGAGACACTACAAAAACTGTCCAAGAATTCCTGAACAAAGAAATAATGGAGATTGATGAACCAGAGCTTCTACAAGGACCATTTAACTTTGATTCTCTTTCTCCAGTACAGACAATGAAGATTGCTTCATTTGCTAATGCCAAGGCTAAAGAAAAACTCCTAAAGTCTCACATGGAAGACTGTGAGTTGATAGAAGTTGCTTCCGGAGTGCTTGAAAAGATTATACCATCGTTTCAGAAAGATCCCACAGCATCCTCTTCCGGTAATCTCAAAACTCTAGTCAGCAGTGTTAGTACACATTTTGATTCTCTAGAGAAGTCAGTTGAAGAAAAGGTCCAGAAGGAGTTTTTGAATAAGAGATTCTCAGAGATACAAGGGTTGATCATTAATGATAGAAGGAATACGAATATTGGGATAAAGATCTTAGAAAATGCTCTTATAGATGGCAGAAAAGTATACAAATTTTGTATTTCATGGTCCAAAGCAACAGTAGAGATTGAGAAGAAAATAAAAGAGCAAGAGGATAAACTACTAAGTTTGTCTCAAAGTTTTGATCCTCTCTCTTCCTCCATAGTCAATCAAGAGTGTCAAACTATTGCAATCACAAATGCAATAAAGAATTTTGAGAAGGAAAAGAAGAACATAATTAGCCAGATGGGTGAACTCAGAAGAATCATTATCCCTAAGTTAGAGGCCATGCATGAGGCCATAAGTGATGCTCAGACTACTGCCCAAACCAATGATCTGACAAATCTTAAGAGGGCAGAAGCTTTTGCATTTTTGTTGAGTGGTCACATTTCAATTTTGGATAGAATGAAGCAAAGTTGGGCTACAGAACTCGTCCAATTGAAGACATCCTTTGCAAACATTCTTCAGTTTATGTGAGTATGTAATATGCGGCTAAGTATAGTTAAAATTTTTGAAACTTTTGGTATGCGGACCCTACCCTTTGCCATTGATGTCAAAGGGGGAGTGAAGAGCAGTGAAAAATGAGGAATCCAACTAAGGGGGAGCTCCAGAAAATGTATATAAAAATAGAGCATCAGCCAAGGGGGAGCATAGTGTAAACACTTAGTCATTTTTCACTAATTGTTGCCATCAATGCCAAAGGGGGAGATTGTTGGCAAGAGACACTATATGGATCATGATTGTTGTCATTGATGGCAACAAAGTTCATCCCACACATCCGCAGGTCATGGTATGTCTCTACCGGAAGTCAGAGTGAAGAATGTTGTGGTTCGGTAAACAGGAACAGAGCATGTGGCGAGATCTGACAGACAGGTCTGGATCCCTCAGAGAAAGTATCTTGGTGAAGTGCGGATTTGGGGAAGTCAAGAGGAGTATCTTGACTGATAGATTCCAAGGTTTGAACCTCCGGTGTGAAAAGGATAAAGAGATATGAACGTTTGAGTGTTGGGTTCTCATGTGATAGTGTGAACAAAGCAAGAACTGACTGGCAGAACATCAGACATTATTTTGGATGTGTTGCTGATGTTGGTAAAGGTTATAAAGGCATGAATTATGTTTAGCCAACATGATTAATGATTTCCACAAGTATATCATTGATCCGCATTACTTGGTGTGCAAGGATTCAGCCGACAGATCAAAGTTTGTGAAAAGATTGACTATTCCGGGTGCTGACTAGAAAGGTGACGAAATCACTTATGTGGATATATATACACAATGGATTCAGTTGTGAGATGTGTTGTGGTTGTATGTGATAAGTGAATAAAAGCAGAGCAGGGCAGAAGCAGTAAGGAAGGTCCGGTATGTGAAAGGAAAGCAGCATAAGAGAAGAGGAAAGATGAAGTGTAGTAGATCAGTGTACTGAGCCTAATCAAAACTGAACCCCAGCATATGTGGATGCTACCAATTAGTTCAAGTATTGTATAACACTCCTTTTGTAGACAGTGTGTCTCTTGTAGGCAGTGTGCCTTCTTGTGAGCAGTGTGCTCGGGCAGTGAGCCCTAATTGGCAAGTGCCATTTTGTATTTCCATTCTTCTAACAGAGAATATAATCTTGGGTTAATCACCCTGTGGTTTTCTCCCTTAATAGGGTTTCCACGTCAAAAATATTGTGTCATGTGTATTTCCATTTCATGGTTATGTTAGCTCATTTGAATTAATGTTACATTGATTATTAATAAAGTTCATGAAAGCAGAAATAATTAAGATAACTGATTCACCCCCCCTCTCAGTTATCAACATGTTCCTCTGAAACCTTCTCTTCCAGGTCCTTGCCTAGGCCTACCTCTTCCTCTTCCTCTTTACTCACCATTATTCTGGTCACGAGGGCGGTAGGTATTATCTCCTCTCTGATTTCGACTGGTTCCAGCTTCTTCACCATTCTTTGGATCTTCATTTCGGCCTCCATAGGGTCTTCTTCCAGTCCTTCCGCCTTGACCTCTTCCCCTTTGCTTGCTTTCAAATCTCTTATTCAGCTTCTCTTCCACCTTCAGGGAAAACTGG
This sequence comes from Cunninghamia lanceolata, assembly GCA_027924645.1. Taxonomy (NCBI): domain Eukaryota; kingdom Viridiplantae; phylum Streptophyta; class Pinopsida; order Cupressales; family Cupressaceae; genus Cunninghamia; species Cunninghamia lanceolata. The sequence continues at coordinate 6,086,294 of BSBN01000564.1, read as the reverse complement.
TGCGCATCTTCTATGGTGGTCATTTTGACCAGGCTCAACTCTTCTTGAATACTTGGCCTCAACCCATTAATGTAATGGGCCACCTTCTCCTTATTGGCCTCTCCATGGCCTATCCTAATAGTGATCTTATAAAAATCTTCTGTATACTCCTTAACAAACTTGTTACCTTGCTTCAATCCTTGCAGCTTCTTCATCAACTCCATCTCATAGTCCATAGGAATGAACTGCTTCTTCAATTTCTCCACCATCCGATCCCATCTGGTAATCTTTGCTTTTCCTCTTCTATTTCTCTTTAACTAGACCTCCTTCCACCAAATACTGGCATGGCCCTTCAACTTTGTCTTTGCAAACTTGACCCGTTCAGGGTCTTCCACATCTTCATACACAAAATACTCTTCCATATCATTGATCCAATCAATAAGTTGTTTTGGATTCAAATCTCCAGAATAGGTAGAAACTTCAATCTTGGCCTCTTTCCGATCTTTGAAATGGCCCTCAACAACCTAACTTCTGCAGGATCTCCCACAGCTTCTTGTTCTTCCTCAGATAGCTCTTCTTCAGCTTCATCTTTGCTTTCCTCTCTCCTTCTCGACTCGAACCCTCTTCGTAGCTCCTCTTGCAATGCATCGATTTGTCTTTGCAGGGCTCTAAAACCCTCTTCCGTCAAAGCATTCCTCCCACCACGGTTTCTTCATGGAGGCATCTTGATCTATGCAGCAAACCCACAACCTCAGTTCCTGGTGCAAATTGCCTCATGGTCGGCGATCTATCTACACACTTAGGAACCCTTGCTCTGATACCACTTGATGAAGGGGGTAAATCATAAAACACCCAATAACAGAAATTGCTTATAGAAAATAGAATGATATTTTATTAATATGGGAAAAAAATTACATTACAAAAGCTCAAATACGATCAGAGGATGAATCCCCTATAGGCTGCAACACATTACAACTCCCTCTCTCAAAACTCTGGAATCTTCAGCCTTCTGTAATTCCCAAATCAACTAGGGTTTCTAATTTCTCGCCTTTCTTGACTCTACACCTTCCCCCTTAACTCTACTACCCTAAGGGTTCCCAAAAATGGTTATATATAGCCCTTTTTGGCGACCACCAGCTTAATTTTGAAATTTGCATCTCCCTCCAAAAATAGGTCAACTTCGCAGGGCCATAACTTTCGATCCGATCGTTGGATTTTCAATTATAATACTTTTTTAGAAAGCTCTCGAAAAGACGATGGAGCGGGAGGTAGTATCAATAGGTAGACTACTTGGGTTTCCCACCAAATTTCGGGCCCATCCGGAGCCTCTAATTGCCTCAAATTTGACTTTGAATATTTCAATAGGATTTTTGGAATTTGAAATTTTAATATCTCACAAATGACAAATGATATTGAAGTGATTTCTTCACCATTAGCTTCAATTCACCATTCTAGAGCTCTGTGTAAGATTTTGTATCCAACCGTGCACAAATGCAAACTTACTAAAAAAAATAGTAACCCTGCCAAATTTAGCCCTTACTGAAAAGAAACAACATTTTTTTTTTTTGGTTGATGCAAGATTTCTCTTACACCCTAGATGCTCCTGTATCACCAAGCCTCTTGTAGAGCCTTCCACTTCCATTTCCACTCAAAGTCAAGAGATATGTCAAGGGTATAATCCTAAGCATGAGGAAACATTAACTCCTTGTCCAAATCAAGATCAAAGCACCCCTATCTATGATCAAGCTCCCATATATGATCAAGATCCCCTCTATGATCAAGAAGACCACGATGATCCTCTTAGTCAACTTTATGCATTCCATGGTCAAGAGCTTATCACCCCATCCATCTATCCTCCATATAGCCCTAATGTGCAAACATCCACTTATCATGATGAGACACATGCCTCCCAAGAAAAAATAGAAGATAAAAAAAACAACTTAGATCTTAATGTTCATAAGGATACTCAAAATCCTAATGATCCTCGATCCCATTTCAAATCCACCATCATATCCACTTGGTCTTACTGCCTTCATCCATGAGTGTTCTTCTTTATGACAACAACTACCATTGTCTTCCACTTCGCCTTCTCCATCAAATAAAGATCTCAAGTCTAATGTCCAAAACATGCCTAGTCCCATTATCCATCGCATGCTCCAAAATATGAATTATCAAGGTAAAGGCTTAGGCCTTTGTGAACAAGGTATTTTGGAGCCAATTCATGTTGAAATCCCTCCACACTCATATGGCCTTGGATACACGCCCCAAGGTAAGAAATCTAAAGATGTTGGTACTCCCTCCATGCCTCTTAAGTCCACCACTTTCCACCGCAAATCCCATCACATTCCTAAAACATACGTTGTCATTCCACCTCCATCATCCTACAAATGTCAAAAGAATGTGACCATACACCTTCCACCATCCAATTTTCCCCCATTACTTCCAACTCCTAATTTTCCTCCACCCATTTTACCACCCTTGCTTCCAACTCCTAATTTACCTATCATCCATAAATACCCTAAATATCCTAATCATGACCAATCAATGCACACATCATGTAAACATAAAGCTTCCACCCATTCCATGGGATTCAAAAATAAACATTTGGATGCCTCTACCCATAAAGTCAAAAATCCTAAGGATCCTAATGCCTTAGGGTACAAATGCAAAGAATCAAAGCAAGGTACATTCAAAAATTCATCCAAGCCCATACCTTCAAAAGCAAAGTCAAAAACTAAAATGGTTTGGGTCCCTAAGCAAAAAAGAAATCAAATCAAATGAGGCATCCACATCTCAAAAATCCCAACCATCCCCTTCCATTCAAAATTGCCATTCCACTCAAAAATATAAAATTCCTACAACCCACATGAAAAACAAAAATCATAAAAATACTAACTCTATGTGGGTACCAAAAGGCTTAGATTACCCATCCCCTAAGCAAACATCTCCATTGCTTCATACACCCCCTCCACATCAAAAGCTTCAACGTTTATCATGGTGTGTGTAACCGTTGGTCATGGTTCCCTTCCATTCCACAACATTTCCACACACCTCCATCTCCCCATCATTCAACTATTATCTTACATGTTTCACTCATCACCTCCCTATGGTCCATGTTTTTGCATAAGTTCTATATAATCCACATCATAATCTACTATTGTTCCCTCCATAATCTACTATCTACCTAATCCATCTCACTTTCATGTAATCTTCTTACCAACATCTTGGGTATAATGACATTTGACATGGTCCATGCGATGACATCCATCTCTAATGGGACCATCACTTTCATGGAACTAGACACTTAAGTCCCTCCTATCCATACTTCCACCTATCCCATTCAAAAGTAAAAAAAGAAAAGGAAAAAGAAGAAGAAGAAGAAGAAGAAAAATAAAAAATAGTAAAGAGAAATCCATTCATCCAACAGTGAAAACCACCCTTGGTGGCACCTTGGATAAGTACCATGATGAAAACTTGGCAAACATGCATCATGTGTAGGATGATCTTCTATGTCACTCTCACTTGGGGGCACCTTGTCTCATCCACCCTATCATTTTCCATACCACACTATCATTTCCCTTACCATCTTACCATCCTTATCCATTATCCCACATACCTATCACATTGAGTCCATTCATCCTTCCTTCTTCCTTTTGATCTTGATAAAGATATGGGGGCAAAATGTTGACAAAATGCTTTGGATATCTCTTGATATACCTCATCCTCCCAAATTAATTCCACGTCAAATCCTAAGCATTCCACCTAGAATGGGGCATGTTATTCCTATGTGACATAGTCTTTGGAGATCACATCCTTGCCCTCTTACGCAAACATCCATTCCATACACTATCACATATTCCTTTTATCCATCCCTTTATCATGAGTCTTCTATCCCATTTCCTATCACATATCATTTTATCAATTCATCCCACCTACCTCCTTGCACCTAGACTTGGTTTTCCCTTGTCATTGGTATTTAGCACAAAAGCTATTCAAATTGCAATCCAATTCCATTTCCTAAAACATGTCAAAAATCCAAAACAATCACAACATTCCAAAATCCAAAAAAATTAAAACATAAAAAAAAATCAAAACATTTCAAAATCCAAAAAAATCAAAACATTTCAAAATACAAAAAAAATCATCATCAAATCAAAATTCCAAGCAATAAACTCAAATGCAAGTCCTCCTCAATCCATACCAATCAAGTTATTCAATCTTGTCAAATTATCCAATTACATCAATGGTCTTGATCCCAATCTTGATGTAAACCAAATCAATCAATCAATCAAACCCTAGTGTTGCTCGCATGGCCAACAACACTAGTATCAATCAATCAATCAATTGTCTTAGACAGGATGTTGCATTGTCGAAACTAGGCCAACCAGACATCATCAATCAATCAATCACATAATCATTGGTTTACATCTTTACAGGGGAAATACCTTGTTTGTTTTTGTATCATGTGTGCATGCTTTCTTGAGTGTGTTATCATTTATTTTGCATTTGAATCAAACCCATCAAAACTTTCCAAAAATCCAAAAACATCAAATATGCTCGAAATCCAAAAACATCCAAATATTCTCAAAAATCCCAAAACATCAAAAACTTCACAAAATCACAAAAAATCAAATAACCAGCCAAAAAGTCCTAAGCAATAAACTGTGTCAAAACCTTGTCAAACTACGACGCCTCTGAGCATTCACGTAGGCAATGCCATCTTCGATGAGTCCCCAACGCATTAGGTCAGTCCCTTAGGGCCCGTTGAGTCAACTGTCATAATAATTCATCCCTTAATGAGATGGACACTTTGATCAGACTAAAGCAATCAGTCTTTCACAAGGAAAATAGTCCCAAACATCAAACAAGACAAGCTATTCAATCAGCTAAAATAGACTAATTGCTATCACTATCGACAATCACATACCCTATACGGAATGGGGCATTATTGAAACTAGGACTCTACGCCTTATATGACATGTGTCATTTCTAAGATCAAACATAACAATCATCTCACAACTTGCGACATTCGCGAAACCAGACCACATGTCTTATACAAGATGTCCCAATCTTATCACTTTCCTTATACAGGATGTTGCATTGTCGAAACTAGACCAAGAATCTTATACGACGTGCTTCGTATCCTGAAACTAGGCCTCCTTCATCAAATCATTGTAATCAATCAAACACATATCCCTTTGCAAAAGGTCCAAATGGTTGTTAGTCTAGTCTGTCTTATTTTACTGGATTGTTTTGCAGTCTCATTCTTATGCTTCTCAAGGCAGTCCCTAAGTGATGAAGAGAAGCAAGGATAGAGTGAGACCTTTTTATTTGATTGTTGTTTGTGGTTTTTCTTCGCAAAATGATTGGGGTAACTTGGTGCCTTTCATGAGATCAGGATTCCATTGGGTGTGAATCAAAGACATCCTATGCATTGGAAAGAATAACTACTTCCTTGCATAAAGACTTGGACACCTCACAGTTATCTCATCACATGTTCCGACAAGGTACCACAATTACTAGTCTAAGTCAGGCATTCCTTGTCTATCATGTGCCTATTTTGCAAGGGACCACACTTTACACTTTGGCCTATGACTTGCCATTGTGTTTGTCATCCTTTAACATAATAAGTTGTATGATGATAAGCAAAAATTGCAAGTGAGAAGCTCACAAATCTATCAAATCAAGATCTCATTCCCATTCTTCTAGCCAATCTTTCATTCCTCCACCATCTCTCTCTCACATCTTCATTCCTCCACCTTCATTGCAGCTTAACATATCATTCATTTCTTCTATCCATTCCCCTATCTTTCTTCCTTGACCAGTCTTTTTTCATTTCAAGAGCCTACCCGTGTTTGTCCAACCCTCCTATCCTCTCAAGGGGGCATTATCATCCTATCTTTCCATCATAATCCATTTCTTCTATCCATTTCCTTAGCTTCTTTGAAATGATGTTACTCAACATAAATCTCATCATATCAAAGAGGGGCAAAATGTAGACACCTAAAAGTGTCCTTAGATTGCAAAACATCAATCTCTTCCACATTCTACTATTTTTCCCTTATTTTCCTCTATGGTTAAATAATTAATTTTAATTGATTAATTATTTAATTATTCACTATCCCCTTTCCCCCTTTAATTTAAATAAATGAACATTTATTTAAATTATAAGCCTTGTTCTAATCAAATAGGTCTCACCTATGCAAATTAACCATCTCACATTATTACCCTTCTCAAATAAATTAAATAAATGAACCCAGTTTATTTAATTTAAAAACATCCTCCACCTCATAATTTCTCCCAATTTTAAATTCACTTTTGTCCTCTAGTGGTTGGGAACCCTAATCAATCAGAGCCCTTCATTTGGCTCCAAACTCAACACTCAATCTAAGCCATCGATTCAAACAAGCTCCTCTATAAAACACTTTCTCTAGCTTCATTTTAACTTCTTAGCTTCATTTCTCTTAGGCACCTCTTAGACTCTTATCTCTTCTTGGCTTAAGATTCTCAAATATGCTATATTCTCTCTAATATTTTGTTGTCCACACACATGAGCTTCTCTAGATTATTGTAAAAACATGTAAAATCTGAGAACATAATGCAAGGTTGATGAGGACAATGGAGATAGGTCAAATACTAGCTTAGAATTATAGTTTATTTCATGTTTATTTGACTGTTTTCTAAGCTAGTTTGCAATCCATTGGGAGCTAGGGTTAGTTGTGGTTTCATTTCTGCATGTTTGATAGTTTTTCCCTTGACTTCAATGGAATAGAGGCAAAAACAAATGATAAACTTGATAAATGATTGATTCAACACAAAAAGATATCACCTTGGAGGTGTAGCTCACATGTAAATGAAAATCCTTTAACACATGAGAAGATGAAGCCAAACCTGCATAGCAAACACTATAACAAGACAAGTCTGCTCTACCACAATGAATGCTTTGAATGCTCTAAAATCATAAGTACACCAAAAGTTCATAATCATCTTCTAGTTTACAAATGAAACCCTAAACATGCTTATATATGCATTTCCACTACAATTTTCATAATTCAAACTTAAGATGTCAGCAACGGAACCTTTCAATGGTCACATAATAGACATTTAAATTTAGGACCTACCTAAAATAGGGCAGGACTAGGGCATGAGTGCCCAAGCCCCTAGGTCCTATTTTAGGGTAAGGTTAAGTCCACAGATGTCCCTCAAGCCCCATTTGACATGGGTTTAGGCCATTTTGCATCGAGAGTTAAAATGAACATGCATAATGAAAAATAAGAGACCCAAGAGCTAAACATAGGAAGTAAAAGTCCTAGGGGACATTTTATGACTAAATAGTCACTACAGTTGAAGAGGACTTAGGTATAGGTTGATGTACTTAGGAATGATATGGAAAGATAGATTAGATTGATAGATATGTCAAGCCCTAGATTCAATATGCCTCAAACCCTAATTATAATGAAATCGGGTACAAACAAATAAACTACTATAGATCATCGAACAAGAAGATACTCAAGAAGGATTAGAAACTCACCAGAAGTTGGATTTCTAAAGGTAAAGACTTTTTGGGCTATGGGTTGGGTGCCCAAGTATGATAGGGCAATATTTCTAGAAACCTGGAATAGTGATTATTGTCGGATGATGCTCAGCTCCTGAGTTCGGTATAAATCCAGTCGGGAGGACTATGGGGTGGGAACCATAGTCTAGTAGGGTAGAATTACAACAAATTTTCTCCAGATCCTAAATCTTTATCCTCTGAATAGCTTCTTTGAATTTGTACTTCACCAAATCCTGCACCTGTAACCTGCAATCACAAAGAGGGGTTTGGGGGTTGTGGTGTTTAGGAGCTTGCCTCAGTCAAGCCCAAGAATGACATTCAAGTCTTCCAACACCATTGTTAGATAGAGTGTGTGCCCAATGGAGGGCAGAGGCCAAAGAAATGATAAAAAAGATTGATTGGAAATACAAATAGATGTCACCTTTAGAGGTGAAGCCCTCATGGAGATGAAGATCCTTCAAATCATGAAGAGATGGATTGATGAAGCCAAATCTGCAACAAACAAACATAATAACAACACAATTCTACTCTGCAACACAATAAATGCCTTGAAATCCCTTAGCTCAATATCACAAGTTTGCATTATCCATCTAGGTGTAAAATGAAGACATAAACTGACTTATATATGCATTTCCACTAACTTTCGTAATTTAAATTTAATAGACTAACAAAGGGAAACCTTTTGAGAGGGCCCAAGCCAACACATTAAAATTTAGATCCTAACAAATCAGCCTGGACTTGGACGTGAGCACCCAATTCCCAAGGCTATTTTTAGGTCTTTATTAAAGTTTAATATGGACCAATAAGCCCCATTTGACATGGGTTTCGGGGGAAATTGCTCTGGGATAAGATTTAAGCTTGCATAATGTAAATGAGGGGACCTTGGAGCTAAACTAGGAGGTAAAAAGGCATGAGGTTACTTTTTACTCCATAACACTAATTTTATGCTACATAATTTGGGCAATCAACATATCAAAATCATGATTTAATATCATAGGATTGTTTATCATTTTCATTATCTTTCTTAGTCATTTGATCCATAGATGAGGTGTTGTTCAAGTATGGAATAGGTTCTTTAATGAATTGTTTTCTTATTTGATTTCCATATTTCTACATACACAGGGGGCAAGAGAGAGATAGAGATAGAGAGATAGAGATAGAGAAATAGAGATGGAGAGAGGGAGATGGAGATAGGGAGAGGGGGAGAGGGAGAGGGAGAGGGAGAGGGAGATATATAGAGACAAGGGGATAGAGATAGAAAAAGATAAAGGGAAAGATAGTATTAGAGAGGGAAAGATACACAGAGATAGAGATATAGAGTTAGAGAGAGGGAGACATAGAAAGATGTAGGGGGAGAGGGAGAATTGGAGAGAGATAGAGAGGAAGACATAGAAAGAGGTAGGGGGAGAGGTGTTGCAAGTATGAGCAGTAAGTGTTGTCATTGATGTCAACACCTAAGGTAAGCATCAAAGGAATTGGTTGAGAAGTACTATTGCAGATCAGTTCTATCTGCCAAGACAGTATCATGTTTTGCTCTGCATTTTCTATATATTGAATATCTTTGTTTGCAGATTAGAAGTAATGTTAAGGGATGTCTAGAGATGCTATGTTTCAAGTTTCAGCCTCCGGTGTGAAGATTTGAATGAGTTTTGTTCACAAGAGTAAAAACTATTTTTCTGTGTATTTAATGGTGACAGGGAGAATGTGTTTTGCTCCGCATTTCTCTACACTGAATTATTATAGTTTGTGGTTATGGAATTAAGTTTTTGATGATGATATGTGCCTTTAGTTCAAAGGGTTCATGATTTGGTTCTCCACAAGCGATCTTTCTTTTATGACAGCGGTCGACAGTAAAAGTTCAAGTGTTCTGATTTGAAGAATCTTATGAATAAAGTGTTTAGAGGTTGCACAAATGTTCTTGTTGATTGTAATGTGCTTTTGGATGACTCTAGATCTTGTTCCTAGTTTTTGATCAGTTCGCAAAGTATAATCTGGATCGTGCATGAAGCGTGTTCTTAAAGGTTTTAGTGTTAACACCAGTTTTAACGGACTTGGTTGTTCTCACTACTTGCGGTTATACTTTGAAGGTTGTGATAGTATGTTGTAGCATGGAAGATTGTGTTTGAGTCCTAGATAAGGCATGGTTTGGTCCACATTCATTCTTTCTCTGTCATTAATTTGTTTAGGTCCAAACCTATTCTTATGTATATGTGTTTGTCGACCTTTGAGATTGTTCCAATGGTTGATGATTGTAATGCCGGCCTTGATGATTATTCCAAGGTTGATAAATTGTATAAATACTTGTAATTGAGTCATGAAAATGTATCAAAGTGTGAATATGCAAAGATAAGTGTGAAGTGTAAGTAGAGTAGAGCAGAGGATACTTATTGTGCTTCAATAGAACCAAACCTTGGCATAGTGTAGATGCTACTATATCAATTCACCAATTTGGCAGTGAGCCACCCTTATGGCAGTGATCCTTTTCATTTGCAATGAGCATTCTGGGCAGTGAGCCCTAAGGCAATGAGCCTCTGATTTTTGGTATTGTTATAACATATTATATTGTGAGCTAACACTCACCATGGTTTTTCCCCTATGGGGTTTTCCACAAAAATATGGTGTCTCTTGTGTTGAATATGTGAATATGCTTAAGTTTCTATTTCATGCTTTCATGATTAATATACATACATAGTGTTGATTAGTTGATGTGTTAATGTTTTTGAAATATTGGTTACAACTAATTCACCCTCCCTCTCAGTTGTATTACACTTTTCAACAATTGGTATTAGAGTGAGGGTTCCTTGGTAAAAAGCCTAACAGCTCAAGGTAGATCTAGGATGGCCACAAGAAAGAGTCTCCATAGTTTGATGGAATAGACTATGCTCTCTAGAAGGTACAAATGAAAAGCCATCTTATTTCTCTTGGTTATAATGTTTGGAAGATGGAAGAAATAGAGTATACTCTCCCTCTAAATGATTCATCATCTGATGATGAAGTCAAGGAGTATGAGTTGAATGGAAGGGCTAGAGATACTTTTCTTAGTGCTTTATCTAATACTAAGTTGATAAAAGTTATGGATCTGGAAATTGCTCATGCTATCTGGGACAAGTTAAAACATTTGTATGAAGGAGATGATTATGTGAAAAGTGCTAAATTATAGAACCTGAAGGCAAGGTATGAAGCCCTAAAGATGAGTGAAGATGAGAACATAACAATCTACATGCAAAAAGTTGATGAAATTGTCAATGGAATCAAAGGTCTAGGAGGATCTATTGATGAAGGTGAGGTTGTACTAAAGATTCTTAGGTCTCTACCCAAATTCTATAGTCAAAAGGTGGTAGTAATTGAAGAGGTTATGATTGTGAAAAAGATTTCAAAAAATTAGTTGCTTGGGAAGCTTACAACTTTTGAGATGAGGGAATTTGGTGATGCTCTATTGAAGACTGAGACTGCTTTCAAAGCCAGCACTTTAGAAAAGATTTCAAGAGCCCAAAAGTATGTTGTGGAGTTAGATGATGACCTTGATGAGGCTGAAGCCAACTTTGTGGATAGAATGCAAAGAGGTACCAGCAAGTTCAAAGGAAAATTACCATTCAAATGCTTTTCTTGTGGTAAGATTGGTCATTATGCATCTAGATGTCCAGAGAGAATTGAAAGAGGTAAAAAGAAATTTGAAAGTAGGCCTAGAATTTTCAAGAAATACTATTATGTTAGAGATCTTCATGATGATGGTGTAACAGATGATGAGTCTGATGACAATAGTACTAGTGCAAATGAGTGCTTGTTTATTTCTATTAAGGAAGAACATGTGTCTACTAATCCTACTAGCTATGTGAAGGAAGAAAAACTAGTGGAAGAAAGTGCTATGTCTGTCTAGGTTGAGAAGGATAAGGATGAATAGATAATTGATAGTGGATGCTCACATCACATGACCGGTGACAAGAGTAAATTTGTAAGTTTGGAAAAGTATGATAGTGGATTGGTTAGGTTTGGAGATAATGCAGCTGGTAAGATCTATGGAAAAGGATCTATTTCCTTTGATGGCAAACATAATACATATGATGTTCTCTATGTGAAAGTGTTGGATCTAGGGCATACAACTGAGAGGGGGGGGGTGAATCAGTTGTATAAAAACTTGCTTTTTACTTCAAACACTTGATTCTTCTTTGTTAGTTAACAGCATATCAATTAATCATCCATGAAAGCTTAAAGCATAAACACAAGAGCAGATAAACATCAACACATTGAACACCAAGATTTTGACGTGGAAAACCCGGTTAAGGGAAAAACCACGGGGTGATTAACCCAAGGATTATTCTCTGTTAGAAGAATAAGAAAAAGAATGGTACTTGCCAATTAGGGCTCACTGCCCGAGCACACTGCTCACAAAGAGGCCCACTGCCTACAAGGAGACACACTATCTACAAAGTGATAAGAATCACAATCTTGAACTGGAGAATGACATCTCTACCATGTCCAGATTAGTTCCATTTAAGCCCAAAAACCCCTACTCTACCTTTCACACTTTTTTTGCTATGCCACACTCATCACACAATCCACACATTGAAATGAACTCACAAACCTTTATTTATACAAGACATCGACTTAGGAACAATCATCTAAGTTAGCAATCAACCATAAGAATATCCGCAAGATGAATAACACATCTGGTCGGCCATCACAAGAACATTTGCAGGATGAACAACTCATCCGGTCAGCTAGTCTGAACAAGAACTTCATCTGGAAGAATATCTTCAATTCTGGGCTCTACCATCAATGCAGACCAACAACACAACCTCAACATGATCCAAGAACCTTCACAAGCCTGCCTAAATGACCAGGTACATCCGCACTTTCTCTACTTACTGGAATCTCTTCTCTTCCTCATCTAAAACTTTAAGAACACAGTCTATCGCCACTGTCACAATGCAAAAGGTACTTTCGGACCTCAAAATCATACACAACTTGAGATGACACATCACAAGGACATCCCAAACACTCCTTCCAATCCACAGATTAGGATTATACAATTTCAGACCTCACTGAACCTTTCTGTGATCCTCTGTCACCTCTAAACACTTGCCGGAACAGGTTCCACACAGACAGCCACAACTTCTTTATATCTTCATGCGGACCTCTGAAATCTTAACTAAAACATCTCAAGACTCATATCTGCAAACCCTTTAATCTGCATCCTCTGGTTCGCAACCTGTACAATACATTTGCCTTCTTCTCATCACTGTTCTTCACTGTTCCTAACTAAGGCTAATTTTCTCAATATCCTCAGCACACAGCTCATCCAATCCTTCTTGTCAATGCAATATGAGTATGTTGACATCAATGATAACACTGGTTCACCTCATACTTGCAACAATCTCCCCCTTTGTCATTGATGGCAACATATGATGTGAAAAACCATCAAGACAAGAACTTCTCCTTTCTGTCACAGCTCCCCCTATCAGCAACATGTCTTCTTCTCATTTACTGCTCCCCCTTTGATCATCAGCCACTTGTTTTTCACATGTCTTCTCTCCCCCTTTGACATCAATGGAAAAGGGCTCATACTTGCAATTATAACACATCAAAATCATACCAGCTGCTCCCCCTTAGTAGTAGCTCCCCATCATCAATCTGGATCACAAGATATGACTGTGATATCCACCGGACTGATGCACATTAGTGCATCCTAGTTCATTACTGAAGGGGCCATGACCCCTAACTTCTCCCAGAGATATTCAAAAGAGTCCTTGGGAAGAGGTTTAGTAAAGATATCTGCAATCTGATCCTTGGAGGGAACATACTCCAATCTGACTTCTTCCTTGTTCACTTGTTCTCTCAAAAAATGAAACTTGATAGATATGTGCTTGGTCTTAGAATGCAATACCGGATTCTTAGAAATATTAATTGCACCTGAATTATCACAAAAAATTGTGATAGGCTCCTCATATTCAACTTTAATGTCTCTTAGCATCTGCTTCATCCATAAGATTTGAGTGCAACTACCTGCTGTTGCAATGTATTCTGCTTCAGTTGTAGATAGAGATATTGCATCTTATTTCTTGCTTAGCCAAGAAACCAATCTCTTCCCCAAAAAGAATGCTCCACCACTTGTGCTCTTCCGGTCATCCACATCTCCTGCCCAATCTACATCTGTGTAAGCATGAAGAGAGAAATCCGAATCTCTAGGGTACCATAGACCATACTTAGCTATTCCTTTCAAGTACCTAAAAATTCTTTTGATTGCCATAACATGAGATTCTTTAGGATCAGCTTGGAATCTTGCTACAAGACCAACAACCTGCATTATATCTGGTCTAGTCTGAGTGAGATACAACAATCCACCAATCATTGATCTATACTTTATCTGATCTGCCTTTGGGGAGTCATCATCTTTGCTTAACTTACATCTGGTTGCCATGGGAGTGTTCATTGGCTTTGAATCTTCCATACCAAATTTGCTCAACAATTCTTTCACATTTTTGGTCTGAGAAATGAAGATCCCTTTCTTTGTTTGAGTAATTTGCAGACCCAAGAAGAAATTCATTTCACCAAGCATAGACATTTCAAACTCACTTTTCATCTGATTTGCAAAAGTTTTGCACATACTATCTCTTCCTCCAAAAATGATATCATCCACAAACACTTCAACAATCAAAATGTTTTCATGATCAATTTTGAAATATAAGTTGCTGTCAGTAGTACCTTTGTTGAATCCAATCTACACAAGATGCTTATCCAACCTTTCATACTATGCTCTTGGGGCTTGCTTTAACCCATACAATGCTTTCTTCAACTTGCAGACCATATCATCATTATCAGACAATTGAAATCCATCCGGTTGTTCAATGTAAACTTCTTCTTCCAGATCACCATTTAGGAAGGCAGACTTGACATCCATCTGATATACCTTGAAGTCTTTAAAGGCAGCAAATGCAAGGAATAATCTGACTGCTTCAATTCTTGCCACCGGAGCAAAGGTTTCTTCAAAATCAATTCCTTCTATTTGAGAGTAGCCTTTGCAGACCAATCTAGCTTTGTTTCTGATTACTTCACCAGCTTCATTCAGTTTGTTCCAAAAAACCCATTTGGTTCCAATCACATACCTGTCTCTAGGTCTGGGAACAAGATCCCAAGTATGATTTTTCTCAATTTGCATCAATTCATCTTCCATTGCTTTGGTCCAGTTTTCATCATTGCAAGCCTCATTTATTGTTTTAGGTTCAATCTTTGAAATCAGACAACATTCATCCTAATTTTGAGCAACATTCCTTCTAGTTTGCACACCTTTGTTTCTATCACCTATGATCTGATCTTTAGAGTGGTTCTGTCTTACATACCTTGGGATTTTGGGAGTATCCTACACTGCTGTTTCTTGATCAGGCTCATTTAGACCTATCTCTTCTTCCTGATTTACCAGATCAGGCTAATTCTGACTTACCGAAGAGGATTGAGTTCCTTGAACCTAAACACCATCTTGGTCATCTTCATCAAACTCATAAAATCTTGAGGGCTTCTCAATTCCTTCATCAACTTTCACATTAGTGCTTTCTATCATCTTCATCAGTCTCTTATTGTAACACCGGTATGCTTTGCTTTGGGTGGAGTAACCCAAGAAAATTCCTTCATCACTTCTAGCATCAAACTTTCCTAGATCTTCATCTCTTTTAATATAACACTTGCTACCAAATACTCTGAAATATTTCACAGTAGGAGTGATGCCAAACCAGAGTTCATAGGGGGTCTTACCGGTGTTGTTTCTGATTTGAACTTGATTGAGAGTGTAGATTGCAGTGCTGATAGCTTCTTTCCAAAACATTTGAGGAACATTTGCTTCCAACATCATTGTCCTGGCAGCTTCCTGGATGGTCCGGTTCTTTCTCTCAACTACTCCATTCTGCTGTGGAGTCTTAGGAGTAGACAATTGTCTCCTTATACCCTACTTCTCACAAAAGTCAATGAACTCACCAAATGTAAATTCACCACCTCTATCAGACCTTAGACATTTCAGTTTCAATTCGGTTTGATTTTCTACCATAGCTTTGAAGATTTTAAACTTCTCAAGGGCTTCTGATTTCTCCTTTAGGAAGGTAACCCACATCATTTGGGAATGGTCATCAATTAGCAACATGAAATATCTATCACCTTGCAGACTCTTGATTCTTGTCGGACCACAGAGATCAGTATGTACTAATTCCAACAATCCGGTAGAGGACTGATCTTAGCTTTTGAAGGAGACTCTACTTTGTTTACCTAGCTGACATTCTTTGCACAAACTATTTGTAGGTTTCATCAATTTTGAAAGATCTCTTACAGCCTGAATATTGCTTATCTTGATGATGTTATCAAAATTTACATGACACATTCTTCTATGCCATAACCAACTCTGATCAACTTGAACAAACAGACAACTTTTATTTGAACCAACCAGATGAAAGATATTACCTTTTGTTTGAGTACTGGATGTAATTTCAATTCTGGAGCTTGTAAAGATTCTGCATTTTCCATTCTTGAACCGAAGATCATAGCCTTTGTCCACTAACTGACCAACACTGAGAAGATTGTGCTTCAATCCTTCAACATATAGTACATTACATGTCTTGCTCTTTCCATCAAAGGAAATAGTTCCCCTACCTCTGATTCTGCCAGCAGAATTGTCACCAAACTTTACCATTCCTCCTTCATACCTTTCCAAATCCAAGTACTTATTCTTGTCACCAGTCATATGGTGAGAACATCCACTGTCAATAACCCAATCATCCTTTTCTTCCACTTGAGCAGCCAAAGCTTTTTCCACAACCTTGTGATTGACAGATTCAGAGGATATTGAATCTTCTTCCTTGATGGCAATAAAGACCCATTCATTTCCAGCTTTGCTTCCTAGTTCTGATTCATCATCTGTTACTCCTTCATTGTCATCTTCTTCATGAACATAATAGTAGTTCTTTTGAAACCTTTGTCTGTTAGTATTAGACCTTGCAGATCTTTCCGGACATCTTGAAGCAAAATGACCAATCTTATTACAGTTGAAGCATTTAAAGGGTAGTTTTCCTTCATACTTACCAGATCCTCTTGGCAGTCTCTTTGCAATGAGGGCTTCAAGTTGAGTTATTTCTGCTTCTTCTTCTTCCATGTCTCTTCTTGCTTGATCATACCATGACATCTTCCTTAAGAGTTTTCTCCCAGATCAAATCTCTGTTTGCCTTTCACATAGGCACTGGCTTTGAAAGCAGATTCAGTCTTGGGAGGATCATCTCCAAACTCAGTCATTTCAAATGCAGCCAGTTTGCCAGCCAATTGTTCTCTTGTGACAGTTGTGTGGGCTCTGAATTCATCAATGGCAGCAACCTTGATTTTGTAGGCAGCAGGAAGGGATCTGAGGATTTTGCAAACAATCTCATTTTCATCCAGAGTTCCACCAGCATTTCTAATTCCACATACCAGCTCATTCACTCTTGGCATAAAGGTAGTGATATTTTCATCATCTCTCATCTTCAATCTTTCAAATTTCCCTTTCAGACTTTGCAACCTTGCACTCTTGACAAACTCATCTCCTTCATACAGAAGTTCCAGTTTAGTCAGGATCTCATATGCAGTTGGTAGGTCAATAACATTTGAGAGATCTGAGTCATTCAATGTGCTTAGTAGAGCTTCCTTGGTCCGCAGATTATTTTCAGCATCTGTGATTTCATTCAGAGTTGTCAGACCACCTTGTGGAGGTACATATGGTTTTGAGACCATGGCCAAGTATGCTTTTCCCATGCATTCCAAGTGACATTTCATTCGACCTTTCCAGAGAGTGAAGTTGGTTCCATCGAACTTCGGACTATCCTTCTTGTATGACGACATCCTGGATCTCCTCAAGTGGTTAAGCTCCTTTCAAAGGAACTTGGCTCTGATACCAATTGTTGGATCTAGGGCATACAACTGAGAGGGGGGGTGAATCAGTTGTATAAAAACTTGCTTTTTACTTCAAACACTTGATTCTTCTTTGTTAGTTAACAGCATATCAATTAATCATCCATGAAAGCTTAAAGCATAAACACAAGAGCAAATAAACATCAACACATTGAACACCAAGATTTTGATGTGGAAAACCTGGTTAAGGGAAAAACCATGGGGTGATTAACCCAAGGATTATTCTCTGTTAGAAGAATAAGAAAAAGAATGGTACTTGCCAATTAGGGCTCACTGCCCGAGCACACTGCTCACAAATAGGCCCACTGCCTACAAGGAGACACACTGTCTACAAAGTGATAAGAATCACAATCTTGAACTGGAGAATGACATCTCTACCATGTCTGGATTAGTTCCATTTAAGCCCAAAAACCCCTGCTCTGCCTTTCGCACTTTTTCCGCTATGCCACACTCATCACACAATCCACACATTGAAATGAACTCACAAACCTTTATTTATACAAGACATCGACTTAGGAAGAATCATCTAAGTCAGCAATCAACCATAAGAATACCCACAAGATGAATAACACATCCGGTCGGCCATCACAAAAACATTTGTAGGATGAACAACTCATCCGGTCGGCTAGTCTGAACAAGAACTTCATCTAGAAGAATATCTTCAATTCTGGGCTCTACCATCAATGCAGACCAACAACACAACCTCAACATGATCCAAGAACCTTCACAAGCCTACCTGAATGACTAGGTACATCCGCACTTTCTCTACTTACTGGAATCTCTTCTCTTCCTCATCTGAAACTTTAAGAACACAGTCTGTCGCCACTGTCACAATGCAAAAGGTACTTCCGGACCTCAAAATCATACACAACTTGAGATGACACATCACAAGGACATCCCAAACACTCCTTCCAATCCGCAGATTAGGATTATACAATTCCAGACCTCACCGGACCTTTCTGTGATCCTCTATCACCTCTGAACACTTGCTGGAATAGGTTCCACACAGACAACCACAACTTCTTTATATCTTCATGCGGACCTCTGAAATCTTAACTGAAACATCTCAAGACTCATATCTGCAAACCCTTTAATCCGCATCCTCTGGTTCGCAACCTGTACAATACATTTGCCTTCTTCTCATCACTGTTCTTCACTGTTCCTGACTGAGGCTAATTTTCTCAATATCCTCAGCACATAGCTCATCCAATCCTTCTTGTCAATGCAATATGAGTATGTTGACATCAATGACAACACTGGTTCACCTCATACTTGCAACAGGAAGGTCTAAAGTATAATCTTTTAAGTGTTGGTCAGATGTGTGATAAAGGGTATGCTCTGAGATTCAAGGACAATGCATGCAAGATCGTGGAAAGCTCTGAAATAGTGATTGCAACTACTAAAAAGACTAGAGGTAATATCTATCACCTAAGGGGAACTAATAATTGTTGTTTATTGGCACAGTCAGATGAGAGTTGGCTGTGGCATAGAAGGATGTGTCATATCAATTTTGACAATCTGGTGAAGATAAGCTCAGTACAAGCTATGAGAGATCTGCCCAGGATTGTGAAGCCCACTAACACTATCTGCAAGGAATGTAAAATGGGAAAAATAGACAAGGACAAGTTTCAAGAGTAAAGAACAATTTTATGTTGGATTGCTTGAGCTGGTGCATATAGATTTGTGTGGTCCTACAAGAACAAGAAGCTTGCAAGGAGACATGTACTTTATGTTTCTTATTGATGATTATTCTAGAATGACTTGGGTCACCTTTCTAAAAGACAAATCAGAAGCCCTAAACAAGTTCAAATTTTTCAAGGAAATGGTTGAGAATGAATTGGAATTGAGAATCAAATGCTTAAGGTCTAATAGAGGTGGTGAGTTTACATCAAATGAATTCAATATATTTTGTGAAGAACATGGGATAAAGAGATAGTTGTCTGCTCCTAGGACTCCTAATTAGAATGGTGTTGTTGAAAGAAAAAATAGGACAGTTCAAGAGGTTGCTAGGTCAATGATGATGGAGGCTAACCTACAAGAAGTGTATTAGAGAGAAGCTATACATATTGTTATCTACATTCAAAACAGAGTTCAAGTCAAAGGTAATAGCACTAAAATTCCTTATGAATTGTGGTATGGAAGAGTTCCCACAATGAAATATTTCAAAGTTTTTGGAAGCAAATGTTATATCAGAAGAGATGAAGAGTTAGGCAAGTTTGATGCTAGGTGTGATGAAGGAATTTTTCTTGGATACTCCACTAGGAGTAAAGCTTGCCGGTGCTACAATAAGAGATTGAGAAAGATGAATGGGAGTGCTAATGTGAAGGTTGATGAAGATAGGGAGATAACATCATATCTAAGTGGCTATGAACCAAATGAACTTGCTACTACAATCCATAAAGAGAAGGTGGAACAAAAGGACAATCAAGTTGAAGAAGAAAATGCTCTGAAAAGTGTTGTAAAGACTCCCAGGTATGTACGGATCAATCATTCTGAAGATCAAATCATTTGTGACAAAAGCAAAGGAGTATTGACAAGGAAAAGAGCTACAGAGGAACAAGTGAACTACTATTTGCTTTCACAATTTGAACCTAAAACTATAAATGAAGCCTGCAAAGATGAAAGTTGGATAAAAGCTATGGAAGAAGAGCTGATGTAGATAGAGAAGAATCAAACTTGGGAATTGGTCCCTAGACCTACTGATAAGAATGTGATTGGAACCAAATGGGTTTTTAGAAACATGATGAATGAAAATGCAGAAGTAGTAAGAAACAAAGCAAGACTGGTATACAAAGGCTATTCTCAGGTTGAAGGCACTGAATTTGAAGAGACTTTTGCTCCTGTGGCAACGATTGAAGCAATAAGAATGTTCCTAGCATTTGCAATACAAAAAGATTTCAAAGTGTATTAGATGGATGCGAAGTCTGAATTCTTGAATGGAGAACTGGAAAAAAAGGTGTACATTGAACAACTAGAAGGATTTCAGTCACCAAACCAAGGTGACATGGTGTGCAAATTGAAGAAAGCCATGTATGGACTCAAGCAAGCTCCCAGAGCCTAGTATGCAAGGTTGGACAAGTATTTGATGCAATTAGGGTTTAGTAAAGGTACTACTAACATCAATCTTTATTTCAAAATCAATGAAAATCAAATTCTAATTGTTGTAGTCTTTGTTGATGATATTATCTTTGGAGGCAATGAAGGTATGTGTAAGAGATTTGTAGAAGAAATGTAGAAAGAATTTGAGATGTCTATGTTTGGTGAAATGAATTTATTTTTAGGATTGCAGATCACTCAATCAGAAAAAGGAATTTTCATTTCTCAATCCAAGTATGTGAAAGAATTATTGAAGAAGTTTGGAATGGAAGACTCTAATCTAGTATGCACTCCCATGGTAGCTGACTACAAGCTAAGAAAGAATGATGAATCACCCAAGACTGATTAGAAAAAATATAGATCTATGATTGGAGGATTGCTCTATCTAACTCATACCAGACCAGACATAATGCATGCATTCTACCTTGTGGCAAGATTTCAAGAAGATCCCAAAGTCACATGTAATGGCAGTCAAAAGGATCATGAGATATTTAAAAGGAACTTTAGATTATGGATTGTGGTATCCCAAAGATATTGATTTCACTCTCAGTGCTTATATAGATGCAGATTGGACTGGAGATGCAAATGATAGAAAAGTACAAGTGGAGGTGCTTTCCTTTTGGTTAAAAGATTGGTTTCATGGCTAAGCAAGAAACAAGAATTAGTTTCTTTGTCTACTATAGAAGCAGAATATATTGCTGCAGCATGCTGTTGTACTCAAGTGCTTTGGATGAAGCAAAAGGACATAAGAGTTGTGTATGAAGAACCAATCTCAATCTTTTGTGACAATAAAAGTGTTATAAACATTTCAAATAATCCAATTATTCACTCAAGGACAAAGCATATATCAATAGGATATCACTTTCTGATAGAAAAGGTAATAGAGAATGAAGTAAACATGGAGTATGTGTCTACAAAGGACCAGATTATAGATATTTTTACTAAGTCTCTACCTAAGGATACTTTTGAGTATCTCAGGGAGAAGTTAGGGGTTGTTACCCCTCCTATTCTTAACTAAGATGCATAAGGAATGCATCAGTCAAGTAGTGACTAAAGTTTCATCTTTTGATCTGGATTGATGTTTTGAAGGCTACTTCTCAGGGGGAGCAGGTAGAAGTTGCTAATATAAGTTCCTAATAAAGATTAGTAAGTGTTGCAATGTTCATGAAAGGGGGAGTTGTACAATAAAGTTAAAGTAAAGGTCTGGCACCCTTTGCCATTGATGTCAAAGGGGGACAGAAGTTCTTGTGAAAAACATAAGAAGAAAGTTGCAGACAAGGAAGGCATCAAGTGAGGGGGAGAAAAGAAGAAAAGCAATATTATATGTCTTGATAGTTTCTCACATCATGTGTTGCCATCAATGACAAAGGGAGAGATTGTTGCAAGTATGAGCAGTAAGTGTTGTCATTGATGTCAACACCTAAGGTAAGCATCAAAGGAATTGGTTGAGAAGTAAGTACTATTGCAAAACAGTTCTATCTGCCAAGACAATATCATGTTTTGCTCTGCATTTTATGTATATTGAATATCTTTGTGTGTAGATTGGAAGTAATGTTAAGGGATGTCTAGAGATGCTATGTTTCAAGTTTTAGCCTCCGGTTTGAAGATTTGAGTGAGTTTTGTTCACCAGAGTAAAAACTATTTTTCTGTGTATTTAATGGTGACAAGGAGAATGTATTTTGCTCCGCATTGAATTATTACAGTTTGTGGTTTTGGAATTAAATTTTTTATGATTATATGTGCCTTCATTTCAAAGGGTTCATGATTTGGTTCTCTGCAAGCGATCTTTCTTTTATGACAGTGGCCGATAGTAAAAGTTCAAGTGCTCCGGTTTGAAGAATCTTATGAATAAAGTGTTTAGAGGTTGTGCGGATGTTCTTGGTGATTGTAACATGCTTGTAGATGACTCTAGATCATGTTCCTACTTTTTTATCAGTCTACAAAGTATAATCCAGGCCATGCATGAAGTGTGTTCTTAAAGGTTTTAGTGTTAACACCAGTTTTAGCCGAATTGGTTGTTCTCACTACTTGCGGTTATACTTTGAAGGTTGTGATAGCATGTTGTAGCATGGAGGATTGTGTTTGAGTCCTAGCTAAGGCATGGTTTGATCTACATTTATTCTTTCTCTTTCATTAATTTGTTTAGGTCTAGACCTATTCTTATGTATATGTGCTTGCCAACCTTGGAGATTGTTCTAATGGTTGATGATTGTAATGCCGACCTTGATGATTATTCCAAGGTTGATAAATTGTATAAATACTTGTAATTGAATCATGAAAATGTATCAAAGTGTGAAGATACGAAGATACGTGTGAAGTGTAAGCAGAGTAGAGTAGAGGATACTTATTGTGCTTCAATGGAACTAAATCTTGGCATAGTGTAGATGCTACTATACCAGTTCACCAATTTGGTAGTGAGCCTTTTCATTTGCAATGAGCATTCTAGGTAGTGAGCCCTAAGGCAGTAAGCCTCTGATTTTTGGTATTATTATAACATATTATATTGTGAGCTAACACTCACCATGGTTTTTCCTCTATGGGGTTTCACACATAAAAAATGGTGTCTCCTGTGTTAAATGTGTGAATGTGCTTAAGTTTTTGTTTCATGCTTTCATGATTAATATGCATACACAGTGTTGATTAGTTGATGTGTTAATGGTTTTGAAATATTGGTTACAATTGATTCACCCTATTTAGTGGAAAATTGGATTTGTCAATATTTTAGTGTTTTGATGTTTAAATCCTCCTCTCCACTATACATTCAAGGATCTAGGGTCGAGTGGCGAGCACTATCATACCCTAGGTCACTTGCAAATGTAGGGAAAGTTGGATTAGGGAATTTAATTATTAGTTTTCCTTCGCTTATGCCCAATTAGCCATTAAAACCCTAATTATGCAAATATGACAACAAACTAGTGAATGACAGAAAAAGCTCTTGCAGACAAGAGTAAAATACCAAATTACAGAATACATGTTTTCAGGGTTCCGAAGCATATCAGTTAGGGACACTGGAGCAGGTACCCAAGTCTAAGGTGCAAATTTCTTCACAGGGTCCGGACCTCCTCCTAACACTAATGAGCCCTACAACTTATCCTGAAACTCAGATGCAGAGGACACTAGAGTGAGTGCCTGTGTCCTGGAAGTGCTCCTGTGTCCTTTTCTTCAAATCCCAAATCCTTGATGTCTACCAATCCTTCCTGCAACTCCACTTTTCCAAAATACGACACATGTAACTTGTAATCACAAGACTTGATTTGGGGGTTGTGGTGTTTAGAGGCTTGCCTCAGTCAAACCCCAGAGGACACTTAAGTCTCTAAACACCATTGTCAGATAAAAGAGTGCATACCCTTGTGAGGAAGAGGCAAAAACCAAAGGAAACAATGATGAAAACACAATATTATGTCACCTTGTAGTGAAGCTCTCATGGGAGGAAGATGCACTTCATGCCATGAGGAAATTGATGCTCAAATCTGTAAATATCAACACACAAAACACACAAGTCTGCTCTTGCAACACAATAGAAAGACTTGAATCACCTTAAGAATGCTTGAACATCACAATTGCCATCTAGTTTCTAAATAAATGCCTAAGCATGCTTATATATGCAACTACAAGCACTCCCACCAAGATTTTAAAAATCAAAACTTACCGTCTTGGCAAAAGGACAAAATAACGATCATAAACTAACACCCAGAAATTAGGGCTGCCCCAAAATAGGGCAGGACTAGGGCAGGGGCACCCAAGTCCTCCCCCCTATCTTGGGTAGGGTACAGCTCAAGGGCTCCACCTAGGTCCAAATTTGCCATGGAAGCTAGGTATCATTCCATCGAGATGCCTAAATATGAACTAAGATATCCTAAATACATACTAAAGACCCGGGAGCTAAACCTTATGAGGGAAAAGCCCCAAGGAGACATTTTCCAATGTTAAATTTAGCCCCCACTTTAATGTATGTATAAACATGAGGCCAATACATGCATTAAAGTAAGGTCAGAAACACATAAAACGCATCAAGCACGGAGAAGACACACCAATCACATATAAGATAGTAACAGGCACGCAAAACATAGAGAAGATAGTTATAGTCACATAGAACACGGAGAAGATAGTCAATGCATATAAGACACATTAATGCATGGAAGACAGAAATGATATCTTTTCTTTTCTTTTTCTCATATATATAAAATGCAAATGCAAGTACCGAAAAGTAAACAAACCTCCCATAATACAGGATGCACTCATCGAGAAAGTCTTTAGATTGTATATGGGGCAACACACACGCAAGACACGCAAAACCTCCCAAAATGTAGGATGCACTCATCGAGCAAGTCTTTAGACTGCATATGGGGCAACAACGCCAAAACACACACGCTTGAAGACATAGAGAAAACATATCAGACAAGCGATGGAGTGCACCTATTTCTAGGTCCAATGCCATCTCAGGCACATTACAGGCACACATCAATGATTGCACTTCACCACAACAATCACTAAAAACACGCTTAAGGGATGAGTTAGTCACAGAACCATTCCCCGCCTCTGCAAAGGACTTTTGAAAATGACATGATGATGCAATCTACTCCAATAAATACACCATCCTCGCCTCTGTAGAGGGCTTAGGATAAAAAGGATATACGTGATATCCTACCTCCATAGAGGGCTTACATGATTGATTGATTGATTGCAAATAAACTCAAGATGTAGGATGCAATCATCGAGCAAGTCTTTAGATTGCACTTGAGGACAAGCACATAGCTAACATCTACAATAGATAGCTTACCTTATATATGCCCCCACCTTAAGGTGGTTGATATTAGTCATCGATATCAAGCACGTTAAGGTAGGAAGAAAAACACACAAGGCAACACAAGCTTTCGCAAAGCCCATGCCCCCTAGAGGTGACATGTATTTTACAATCACCAAATGTTCCCACAAACACATCCCTGCAAGAAACATGTTAGTGTCTACAACATCATGATAAACAACAACATCAATGCATATGATTAACACACAAAGATCCAAGGTTATACAACAAATTTAGAATTTGAGGATAACCATAGGGCTATATCATGAAGCTCTCTGAATTGAGTACTGCCAAGGCTATATTCAAAGGCAAACAAAGGTGCACGGAGTAGCAGTATTGTTAAGGTTTGTAAATGCAATAGAAACATCATAAAATTCACTATGCGGAAAGCACGAGCGCTTCCACTAGCCAAGCGTCGGATAAGATATACAACCCCATCATCATATTAGGAACTAAGTCCATTTGTTGATTGCTCTCGAAAGGGACACTAGGTCTGCATCAGTATAAATGTTTGTTGTCATCTTCTCGCTAGGTGGAAACACTAGAGGAAGGGAAACAATAAATAAGAGAGGAGAAACAAGTGTCTTAGGGAAAGTCACGTAGGGGGTACCCCCAGGTCACCAACCACGATGTTATGTCCATAAGACACAACACTCAACAATGAAATCAGAGAAAGAGCAATTTAGAAGAATGATGATACAAATAGAAGAAGGTCACAACAGAGATGGTCTCCTAGTATCTCGAACCTTACGGGAGAATCTGAGGTCATTCTAGGAGGCCTAAACAACTTATAACACATCATGGGGGAAGCACATCATGAGAGAGATAAAGGGTTGGAGATACTTACCTATAGGGAGGCCCATGCTAGAAGTCATCAACAATCAAATCATCTTCTTTCCGTTCACAAATGTTAGAGAGAAAAGGCGTGTAAGGTACCATCCCTAAGTTTTTATCATTATTCTTTTGTTCATTCTTAAATGCTTCTTGGTTTGATTCAATGTTAGGTGGAATGTTTTCTTGTTGGAGTTCATTAGTTCACATATTTGCTATCATCTCAGGTGGTGGGAGAAGCAATTTATTTTGGGTGATCTCAACATCCATCCTTGAGGGATTTAATATGAGAGACTTCTCCTCATCCACTAGTGCTACATCCTTAGTGATGTCCAAATGACTTGAATATTCAATCAAAGGAGGGACATTAAAGGTCTTCTCTTCCTTAGCAATATCCAAGGTATATGAACAATCAACTAAAGGAGCAAGATTGGTAGGATGATCCATAGAGGCTTCATTCATTGTAATAGAGTTTTTATTGTTGTTAGATGAAAGCTCATTGTCTACCCATAGAATGGTCTTTGTTGAAGGAGCTTCTTCATTCACTAATGCTTCCTCTTGGCCAGGGAGAGCATCGGAATGGCAAAGTGGTGATGGCTCTTCATTTGCTAGTGCTTCATCTTGGCCAGAGTGAGCATTAGAATGAAGATTAGGTAGTATGATGTTAAGAGATGTGATAATGAAATCATCCTCTTTCATCAAAGTGTACTCATGAGGAGGAAAAACCTTGGGAGAGGGATCATGAGGCAAACCGAAGTTACCATCACATGTTTTATCAATAGGTGCCATAGTAGAATTTCCCATAAAGTCATCCAAGGCTTCATCTAACATTTTAAGATCATCACTAGTATATATATTGTTGATCAAGAATCTAGTGAGATCATTCAATATCGAAGGGTATATTCCCATGAGAGTTGTGAAGCTATCAAAGTCACCTATATGACAAAGGATTTCATATGTGGAGCACATAGAGAGATCAACATCATGAATGTATGCTATTTGTTCCAGAACTTCAGGATGTTTATCAGTGAATTTAGAGAAATGCCCAATGTCTATGATGTATGCAAACAATTCTTACAAATAAATAGCCATGATATATGCTTTCAAATCAATGAAATATCAGATCCAAAAATTTCTCCAAAAGTATGTCAAAGACAAGTGCAAAACTACATGCAAGAATGGCCTTAAAATGCTTGGTTTTTGTACTTTTTCAATGCAAATGAATGAAACAAAGGATGTTGTAAGGATTTTGATCATGGGAAAAAATTTATATGTCTAATATCAGTCTAAAACATCAAAATTATCCTTCTCAACACACTCTTGATGCAAATCCAAGATAATGCCAAGTTGAAATATAGTAAAAATATGTCAAAATAGGCACTTTTTTTCACCAAAACTCAATGCAAAATAGCATAACAAAGGGTGTTGTGAGGAAAATTATGATGGAAAGAAAATAATATCAGTAATAGCAGCCACTTGATGCAAAAATACCCAACACAACACGCTTTTAGTGCCACTTAAGGTAAAACCGTAGTGAACATATAGCAAAATATGCAATTTTTCACGATTTTTCAATTCCAAGACCTAGAAAAGGAGGTGTTGTAATGAATTTCAAGAGGTATAGAAAATAATACCAATAATATCAGTCACCTCAATCCATAAAATTGATCACAACACGCTTGGAGTGCAAACTAGGTCAAATCCTAGGGCAAAAATAGCCAAAATGTGTAGTTTTTCACCGAATTTTAACTACAAGAGCCCGATAAAAGGTTGTTGTGAAGATTTTTATGAGGGGTAGAAAATTATTACCCTAATAAAATCAAATTAATGCAAAAATACCTTTCACAATATGCCTATGGTGCAAGTTTGGAGAGTTGATAAGCCCAAATTTAGTGAAAATTGTTGTTTTTGAAGCCCTAGGTTTGAGATCTGGAACAAAATACTATGCAAATGTTTTGAAGTCTGATTTATGATTAAAATGACTTAATCTCAGATCTGAAAATAATTTTCAATCTTGAACATTCAAAATGCCCATAAAAATTTAATGAAAATGCATCAAAATTGATAGTTTTTGTTGAAATTTTCTATGCAAAAATGTAATTATTTAAATCTAAATGCAAATTCATACTAGAATGAAAGACTATAGACAAATTTTAATTTTAATGAGCCTCTAAAATCAGTAGAAAATTTTGAGAAAATATTTTGCCTACAAACCCTAGATTTTGGAATTACTAGGTTATATTAAAATTGTCAAAATTTCTAAAAAACCCTGGAATTAAATGATGAGAATGCAACGCAAATTTCTGAATTTTTGAATTTTTCTATAGTTTATATCAGATCTGATGCAAAAATCATGAATTAGGAAAATTTATAAAGAATTGATGCAATTTAGTAAGCCAAACAATGCAATTTTTTTGTATTTTCCAAAATTTTCAATTTTTTTGAATGCAATAAAATGAATGACTATATGAATGAATGAAATCAATCCAAATCTGAAGACAAACACTCAGAAAATTTCAATTTAAGTCCAAAATCAAGGGTTCACCAAAATGTTTAGTGGAAAATTGGATTTGTCAATGTTTTAGTGTTTTGATGTTTAAATCCTCCTCTCCACTATACATTCAAGGATCTAGGGTAGAGTGGCAAGCACTATCATACCCTAGGTCACTTGTAGATGTAGGGAAACTTGGATTAGGGACTTTAATTATTAATTTTCCTTCTCTTATGCCCAATTAACCATTAAAACCCTAATTATGCAAATACGACAACAAACTGACGAATGACGGAAAAAGCTCTTGCAAATAGGAGTAAAATACCAAATTATAGAATACTTGTTTTTGGGGTTCCAAAGCGGAACAGTTAGGGACACTAGAGCAGGCACCCAAGTCCAAGGTGTTAGTTTCTTCACAAGATCTAGACCTCCTCCCAACACTGATCAGCCCTGCAACTTTTGTTTCCCAAAACTCAGATGCGGAGGACACTAGAGTGAGTGCCCAAGTCCTGGAAGTGCTCCTGTGTCCTTTTCCTTAGATCTTGAATCCTTGATGTCTGCCAATCCTTCTTGCAACTCCACTTTTCCCAAATGTGACACCTGTAACTTGCAATCACAAGACTTGGTTTGGGGGTTGTGGTATTTAGAGGCTTGCCTCAGTCAAACCCTGAAGGACACTTAAGTCTCTGAACACCGTTGTCAGATAAAAGAGTGCATGCCCTTGTGAGGCAGAGGCAAAAACCAAAGGAAACAATGATGAAAACATAATATTATGTCACCTTGTAGTGAAGCTCTCATGGGAGGAAGATGCTCTTCATGCCATGAGGAAATTGATGCTCAAATCTACAAATATCAACACACAAAACACACAAGTCTGCTCTTGCAACACAATAGAAATCCTTGAATCACCTTGAGAATGTGTGAACATCACAATTTCCATCTAGTTTCTAAATGAATGCCTAAGCATGCTTATGTATGCAACTACAAGCACTCCCGCCAAGATTTTAAAAATCAAAACTTACCATGTCGGCAAAAAGACCAAATAACAGTCATAAACTGACACCCAAAAATTAGGGCTGCCCCAAAATAGGGCAGGACTAGGGCATGGGCATCCAAGTCCTCCCCCCTATTTTGGGTAGGGTCTAGCTCAAGGGGTCCACCTAGGTCTCATTCCATCAGGATGCCAAAATATGAACTAAGATGTCCTAAATGCATACTAAAGACCTGAGAGCTAAACCTTATGAGGGAAAATCCCCCAAGGAGACATTTTCTAATGTTACACACCCCCCCTCTCAGTTGTATTGTGCCTTTCAACAAGAGGAAGAAATAGAGAGAGATAGAGAAAGTGATACATAGAGAGGGAGAGGGAGAGGGAGACAGATAGAGAGAGAGAGAGGGAGACATAGAGAGGAATAGGGAGAGGGAGAGGGAGAGGGAGAGTGAGAGGGAGAGGGAGGGGATGGATGGGAGAGATAGAAAGAGATAGCTTGGGAGAGATGGAAAATATAGAAAGTGGGGCAAAGCAAGATAAAGATAGAGTTGGAGAGAGGGAGGGAGAGAGAGAGAGAGAGGGAGAGAGAGGGAGAGAGATAAAGAGAGAGGGGGGATAGATAGATAAAGAGATAGAGAGAGAGAGAGAGAGACCTAAGGGGTCCATGTGCCTTTACCCTAATGCATGTTGTTAAACCCTGAAATTGGGTAAGTCTAAAACCCTAAAACCCAAAAAAATTGACTAAGTCTAAAATCTGAGGGATCCTCCAAATTATGGAATCTACAATTTACTCATATGGATCTGAAACCACTCTCAAAAATCCTACCAATATATACATAAAATATAACTTAAAGTATAAGAAAGGTAAATGATAAAAGGTAAATATCAACTTATAACCTTGGTCTCTTCCTAGACATGACCCTACTCTAGAGTGAAGGAAGTTCAAGGATTCATGTTTTAACTACTTTATAACGCACTCACGTTATGGTTTGTTTGGACCAAAAAGTGGTTTTGACCACTTTTTGGTCCCCCATCTTTCTACACACGCTAGGTGATAGGTTTAGGGTACAAGTATTGGGATTTATGCTATAGTTTTCAAGGTTGATAGATATGTTTGTTATATAGGATTTCTAGGGTAAATTATAGGATTTAGGGTTTACCTATTTTAGGTTATGGAGTTTAGGGTTTAGTTTAGTTTAGATTTTAGGTTTTAGGGTTTATTTTAGTTTACAATTTGGGGTTTACCTAGTATGTATGTAATGCACATGGATGTATGCATAATACATACTACACATACATAGATCTATACAACATACATAAACACATACATGTACATACATATTACATAATATACATATATATTTAACATACATATATACAAACATAATATACATGCATGTACACACATGTATATATATACATATATGTATGTATGTATATAAATGGTGGGGGTGTGGAGTAGAGATAGGGGTGGTGAGTCCATCCATTACATTATAGTAGTAATATGTTATAGAAAATTGGGGACATGATATTAGGCCAACTATAATATAGTCTAGAAGGCTTCCCCTATTTATAAACTTGGTAAAGGATAGAGGCATTTAGAATATTGATTGCTTAATATTAATGAAAATCATTGAATATATAGAAGGATTTATTGAGTGTGTGTTTGTCATTGATGTCAAAAGTAGTAAGGTGATGTTGAGTGCCTTGGTTGCTTCATGAGTTCATACTATTTGATGGTGTGATGATGCTTCATGACTTCATATTGCTTCATGTTTCACATGCTTCATTATGTCATGGAGTTGAGTTAATAGTTGAGTTGCCTTGAGTTGATGTGATAGCTTGAGTTGATGGAGTTGATGAGTTCATCATGTCAAATTTGGATTATATAGTTTCTCACTTTAATGATTGTTCTTCTTTTCAGGAGTTTCTTCATGTTGATAGTGTTGTGAGATCACATGTTAAGCTGTTATGTTTCAAGGAGGATGTCACATTTGGCAGTCATAACATGTTTAAGACATGGTGTTCATGGAATGATGTTTGACATTAAGGTCACATGTTGGTGTTAAAGGTTTTTCACAGGGTGTTGAGGTCAAAGTTGTTGTTGCAACATCATATCATGTTGTTGGTTGTATTTGTCAAAGGAAGAAGACCTTATTTGTATGAGTCATGTCTTCTTGATTGTCATGTTGAGAGAAAGACTTTTCAGTGGTGCACCTTCTTTGTGTTCATGCCTATTCACTTGGCTTCATCAAATTAGAAATCTTGTCTATTCTCATGCAGAGACACATTTATCTTGGTTAAAGTGTGTTGTGAAAGTTTTAGAGTCTTTGTTAAGTTAGTGTTGATTGAACTTTTGTGCCCTATACTTCTTCCAAGTTTTCCTAAATAAATCCTAAGTATCTTTCCCTAATTCTTGCTATCTCTAAAGTCCTAAGACCTCTACAGAGTCCTCACAACTTCCCTATGATGAGTTTAGACTATTAAATCCACTCCATCTCTTGTATAGGGCTTGTAAGTTTTGGTGTTTAGAGACTCAACTCCTAAAATCCCTTTAGTTTGTTTAAGTCTTAAAACCCTATGTTAACCATCTACACTTTATGTCTATTTTTTTGTTGACCTGTGATCACGGGTGAAGGTTCACTAAAGTGAACACACAAAGGGGTTCTCACCATCACTTGACTGGCCCCATCGGTTAGGAGTTACTGGGATTCTCTGTTGCATCTCTTGTTTTGATTAGGATATGTCGATCAACAGCTCAGATAAAGGCGTGAAAGATATGATCAATGACAGACATTCAAACCTCATTCAAATCGTAACAGCTCATTCACTAGCACAAAATTGACAGGCAGGGTTTGTAACTATGGTCCTAATTGCCTCTATTCAGTTATACAAGTGACTTACAGGGCCAAGGAAATTAATTTAAAGGACTGTATGAAGGTAGTTGGTTGGTTGGTTGGTGATTTGGATTAAGAACGACAAGACCTTCAAGAATATGTACAGAGTTTGCATATTTTAAGTATATATATTGTAGATATAAGGGGTTTAAGAGTGAAGTGTCTTTATGATCTTATTATGCATTTAAGTGGCCTAAAGCTTGTTGATTGAAAGACTTTGTGTGAATATGATTAGTGTGCACAAGAGTTGATCTGGTGAAGAAAGTTGCAGAGTTTTGAAATGGTGTTGTATTAGTTTTTATGTTTTGATTGAAAGGTTATTGAATATGTACTTGAGAAGATGTCAAATTGTAAAAGTTGATAAGGAGAGTGGTTTGCAAAGAAACAGAGCATCCCTTTGTGTTTTTATTTTTCATTCAAATCAGTGGTGTAATATATCTTGTCCATGAGACATTCCTTTTTGCCACTGACGCTGATTTGCCAGTGAGGCACACAAATTGTATCTAGTGAGGATTTTCTAGTGAGGCTGACTTGCCAGTGAGGCATGTAATGTATCAAGTGAGAATCGGCGAGTGAGGCCCAATAAAATCTATGTTCGTAGTGGTTTTTTACCCTTCTAGGGTTTTCCACTCAAATCATTTGTGTCATCTATCTTCTTGATGTTGTGTCTTATGTTTGATCATCCTTGTTCATAGTCTTATATTCAAATGTACTTGTTATGGTAATGCATTCAACATTCAATGTCTAATTGTTTGAAGTGTCTCTGTTCTCTCTGCACTATCAGTCAAGTGGATTAATAAGTGAAAAAGTTTGATTGTTCAATAGACCACTGATTCACCCCCCCTCTCAGTGGTCCTATACTCCAACAAGTGGTATCAGAGCCTTGGTTCCTTATTCAAAGTTTAATCAACTTAGGAGATCTTAGTAGTGGAGTAATATGGGAAAGTGTAAAAAAAATATAGGAAGGAAAGATGCCAAGCAAAAAGTTATAAAACAAGCCCCAATCAAGTCAAGTAATGAGTTGTTGCATGAGTCACCCGTGAAAATTGACACAAAGTGTGATAAAGAGAATGGTCTTGTAGTTGAGAGTTTTGACAAAGAAGAATACTTCATTGTGAGTGAAGGTGAACAAGAACTTGATGAAAGAGGTGATTGTGAAATTAACATTGAGGGTGAACTTATTGTTGCCCTAGATGTGATTAAGGATCTTAGAAAGATAAACCAAAAAATAATACTACAATTTCAAGAAAGCAATAAATCTAATGAAGTATTAGCTCAAAGCTTTGGAGAATCTGAGAAAATAATTGTTGAGTTAAAATTTTGGTCAAAGAAGCATATAAGATGAAAGAGGAAGTGAGAGTCCAACTAGGGAAAAAGGAAGAAAATTGCAAGAGACTAGAGTCTGAAATCAGTTCCTTGAAAAAGGAATTGGAAGAAGTCCAAAAGGCAAGTCTTAAACAGAAAGAAGAGATTGAAGAGACGAAGAGGACAGTAGATGTAACAAAATCTGATCTTGAAGTCAAAACTATTGAATGTCTAAAACTAGAGGCTGAAATAGTCACCTTGAGAAAAGACATTGAAAATCTCAAAATTTAGTTAAAGAGAAATCAGGGTTTTGAAGAGAGCACCTACAAGTTGCATGAGAATTTGGGCAAACAAAAATGTCATAAGGATACTACAGGCCTAGGATATGAAGAAGGGCATACTTCTAAAGTTAGAAATGCACCAAGGAAGAAGATAGATTTGGGTCATCATGTTGCTACTCTTGAAGATAAGACTGAAGATAAATGTGTTGATGAAGGTAGAAGGACAAATAGATCCTCAAGATCTCCACCTCTAAAGCAATACCATTCAATAAGGTACAACTATTTGCAATTTCATGGTTATTGTTATTCTTGTCATACTTATGGTCATAGAGCTAGAGATTGTAAAATGTATACATGAAATGGTTTTGGATGGAATAAGGATAAAAGTTCTTATAGCTTGTCAAATCAGGATTATAATAATGTTTGTTATAACTGTAATAAAGTTGGTCATCTAGCAATAAATTGTTGGATGCATGGAAGATATATTCATAAAAGTACTCTTGGGATGTCAAGAAGTAGAATCTATCATCCCTTTGGTTTGTTTAGCAATATCATATGCTATAGGTGTAACAATCTTGGACATACAACATATTATTGTAGAAGAAACCTTGTGGAGCCACCTAATCACATTAAGAAGGCAAATATGTCAAACAAGCAAAAGAAGAAGCCTATGAAAGTTTGGAAATTGAAACAAAGCAAAGAGAAGGTAGATCCTAAACTTGTCCATAATGCACAAGTCACATCATCATTTGCATGACATGCAGCATGAGGTCAGGGGGAGTTGTCCAATGTTCTATCTCTTACCCCCAAGGAGTTTCAGGAGGTTTGTTGATGTATGTTGAGAGTTCATACTTGATTGGTTTGGTGCATGAGATCTCAAAGGATATCAGGTACTTGTTCACTTATTACCATGATGTTTGTTTATTGTCCTTATCTTTTGTGTTGACAATATTCAATTCAAGAGTTCATATGGTGATCATGTCTTGTTAATCATGCTTTTGGAATTCATGCTTGATAATGTTTGCTGGAATGCTTCATGTCAAGAAGTTTTGTGACAGGGTTTAGTGACAATGTTTGTGAAATGACAATGGTCTTCATCATAAGTGGTCTTAATGATACTCCCTAGGGTCTTTATGATAGTAGGACTATGATAATATGCATGAACAATGATCTTTATGTTTCATGTTTGTGGAGTTGTTTATTCTCAGTTGATGATGTTTGTCATGCTTTACCTTGTTATTCATCATGATTTCATGCTTCATCTAGTTGTTCATGGTCCTGGTTGGTCAGTGATGTGGTGATCTTGTTTAGCATCATTTTAAGGATGGTTGTTGATCAAAGGTAATGAACATTGGAGTACTCATGATAGTATTTGAAGTGGTTTCTGTTATAAGGAGAGGTTTATAATAATTGTAGAGACCTTTAATGTTTGTTAAGACCCCTTTGAGTTTTTAGTGAAGGAATTCCTTAGAGACCTTACATTGTTTACATTTGCAATGATCAACTCTCACAGTCTTTGATCAATTCTTTATATGCAGATTTGATCAGATCAGAGATCAAATCTCTATTTCCATGTGACTTTGTGTCAGACCAATAGTTGTGATGTCTTGACAATTTTGATGCTTGTTGACAAGTTTTTTGAATGGTCCAAGATAGTGAGTCTACAATATTTCATTAGTATTTTAGTAGTGATAGCACTGTCACTGATACTCACACAATGTATATTTGATTGAAAAGGTTTTACAACAAAATATTGTTGACATGTGACAAATCAGGCTCTGCAACCTATGACTGCATGCTTGGAATTTTTGACATGGGTATGGACATACATCAAAGCATGTTTGAAAGAGTAGCTCTTATGAGGATGTCCAAGTAGTAGTGTCATGACTTCATCAATGC
This sequence comes from Cunninghamia lanceolata, assembly GCA_027924645.1. Lineage (NCBI taxonomy): Eukaryota > Viridiplantae > Streptophyta > Pinopsida > Cupressales > Cupressaceae > Cunninghamia > Cunninghamia lanceolata. The sequence continues at coordinate 6,050,250 of BSBN01000564.1, read as the reverse complement.
TATTTCACAATAAAATCAGGATATCATGTTTGTCTTATTGGATTTGTAATCAAGATCATATCAAAGCATGTTATCTCTATGAGTAGACAGTGGTAAATAAGTTTATGTTTGTCATAGGGTGTCTTGTTTATTGTTTAAAGTTCCTAATAAGAATGCACAAATGATAGACTATGCTAGGACTATGTGCAAATGCATCTAAACATTGGGAAGTAACATACCAATGGAGTCAACATTTGATAATTCCATTATGATCTCAGAGATTACTATGTTTGAACATGATAGTGACAAACTTTCTAAATGATTAGTGTGATCAGCAATATGTTTTTGGTGAGATGGTATAGGAATGTTGTCACTATGCTTGTGACAAGGCAGACAATAGCAGGATTGTTGATCATAGGTTAGAGGCTTGCTAAACTAGTAGAAGATATAAGTGTAAAGGATGGTGTCAAGATAGAGATGCATGAAAGGTGCAGTGTCTTTGACATTTAAACTTCAATGATGACAGTCTCATTGTAGTATTGTAGTTGCAAGTTCCCTGATAAACATATTGTTTCAAAGTACTATTGTCTTAGAGACAGTATGCAAGTTAATCATGCTTGGTTGTTATAAGTTAAGGGTGTGCAAATAAGGACAGTGTCTTTGTCAATTTGACAATGTATTCCATGCTAATAGTGGGAAAATGTTTTGAATCTGATATCAAATGCAGTTAGAAAAGTTGACAAGGTTTGATCGGTTGGAAAATGGATTGCTTGTAGGCTTAACAGTGGAGAAGATACTATTTTTTGTTTATTCAGACCTCAGTAGACTAATATGAGATAATGTTTGTGTTCTTATTGATCAAATACAAAGGTTTGTTATATATCTTGAATGGGAGAGTGGCAGCAGTATCATGATGCATACTCATCTCTCTGATGTGAAACTATATTCAGTTTGATAATGATATGATCTTATCCTCTATTGAAGTATACAGTATCTTGTTCTAGTGCATGTTGCAGTTGTAGGTAACGGCTATCTAGTCTAGACAATTGCAAGGTATGACATTATGAAGTGCATGATTCTTATCAGCACTTAGTACATCCTAAACAGGGGGAGCTTCTTTGACTATAAGCTTAAATCATGCAAAAGGTATACTTCTTTGTCATTTGATGCCAAAGGGGGAGAGAGAAAGAGATGGATTTTTGCCATCAATGACAAAAGGGGAGTTTGTTGAGTGTGTGTTTGTCATTGATGTCAAAAGTAGTAAGGTGATGTTGAGTGCCTCGGTTGCTTCATGAGTTCATATTGTTTAATGGTGTGATGGTGATTCATGACTTCATACTGGTTCATGTTTCACATGCTTCATTATCTCATGGAGTTGAGTTGCCAGTTGAGTTGCCTTGAGTTGATGTGATAGCTTGAGTTGATAGAGTTGATGAGTTCATCATGTCAAAGTTGGATTATATAGTTTCTCACTTTAATTATTGATGTTCTTCTTTTCAGCAGTTTCTACATGTTGATAGTGTTGTGAGATCATAGGTTAAGTTGTTATGTTTCAAGGAGGATGTCACATTTGGTAGTCATGACATTTTTTAAGACATGGTGTTCATGGAATGATGTTTGTCATTGAGGTCACAGGTTGGTGTTAAAGGTTGTTCACAGGGTGTTGAGGTCAAAGTTGTTGGAACATCATATCATGTTGTTGGTAGTATTTGTCAAAGGAAGAAGACCTTATTTGTATGAGTCATGTCTTCTTGTTTGTCATGTTGAGAGAAAGACTCTTCAATGGTGCACCTTCTTTGTGTTCATGCCTATTCACTTGGCTTCATCAAATTAGAAATCTTGTCTATTCTCATGCAGAGACACATTTGTATTGGTTAAAGTGCATTGTGAAAGTTTTAGAGTCTTTGTTAAGTTAGTGTTGATTGAACTTTTGTACCCTATACTTCTTCCAAGTTTTCCGAAATAAATCCTAAGTATCTTTCCCTAATTCTTTCTATCCCTAAAGTCCTAAGACCTCTGTAGAGTCCCCGCAACTTCCCTATGATGAATTTAGACTGTTAAATCCATTCCATCTCTTGTCTAGGGTTTGCAAGTTTTGGTGTTTAGAGACTCAAGTCCTAAAAGCCCTTTAGTTTGTTTAAGTCTTAAAACCCTATGTTAACTATCTACACTTTATGTCTATTTGTTTGTTGACCTGTGATCATGAGTGAAGGTTCACTTAAGTGAACACATAAAGGGGTCCTCACCGTCGCTTGACTGGCCCCATCGGTTAGGGGTTACCAGGATTCTCCATTGCATCTCTTGTTTTGAGTGGTACATGCTGATAAACAGCTCAAGTAAAGGCATGAAAGATATGATCAGCGACAAACATTCAAACCTCATTCAAATTGTAATAGGTCATTCACTAGCACAAAATTGACAGGCAGGGTATGTAACTGTGGTTCTAACTACCTCTATTCAGTTATGCAAGTGACTTATAGGGCTAAGGAAAATAATTTAAAGGACTATATGAAGGTAGTTGGTTGGTTGGTTGGTGATTTGGATTAAGAATAGCAAGACCTTCAAGAATATGTACAGATTTTGCATATTTTAAGTATATATATTGGAGATATAAGGGGTTTAAGAGTGAAGTGTCTTTATGATCTTATTATGCATTTAAGTGGCCTAAAGCTTGTTGAATGAAAGACTCTATGTGAATATGATTTGTGTGCACAAGAGTTGATCTGATGAAAAAAGTTGTAGAGTTTTGAAATGGAGTTGTATTAGTTTTTATGTTTTGATTGAAAGTTATTGAATATGCACTTGAGAAGATGTCAAATCATAAAAGTTCATAAGGAGAGTGGTTGAGAAACAGAGTATCCCTCTGTGTTTTTCTTTTTCATTCAAATCAGTGGTGTAATTTATCTTGTCAGTGAGACATTCCTTTCTGCCAGTGAGGCTGATTTGCTAGTGAGGCACACAAATTGTATCCAGTGAGGATTTGCCAATGAGGCATGTAATGTATCCAGTGAGGATTGGCTAGTGGATAGTGGTTTTTTACCCTTCTAGGGTTTTCCACTCAAATCATTTGTGACATCTATCTTATTGATGTTGTGTCTTATGTTTGATCATCCTTGTTCATAGTCTTATATTCAAATGTACTTGTTATGGTAATGCATTCAACATTCAATGTCTAATTGTTTAAAGTGTCTAAGTTCTCTCTGCACTATCAATGATGTGGGTTAATAAGTGAAAATTTTTGATTGTTCAATAGACCACTGATTCACCCCCCTCTCATTGGTCTTGTACTCCAACAGGATTATCTTTTCAATCTTGTGACACATGATGAATCATGTTATTGGCTCATGCAATGGTGAAGGGTGCTAATGTAAATCATGAAGGTGTAAGGTGAAGTTCTAAAGGGAGGTTTTATTTCAAAGAGATGAAGGGGAAATAATGTAATGGTAAGTGTCTATTCATGACTAATAGCACCCTAGTCCAAACTCTACTAGCAATTAAGGACTTCAACATGTGGCACATTGTAGTATTTGGGTCAAATGAAATAAGGGGAAATAAAATAAGTGAATGAGGGGAGAAACTAAGAAGGGGGGTATGAATTCAATTGATGATGGTCTATTGGATGTTTCTAGGATTGAAAAAATCTTTATAGACTGTACATCATGGGAGATTCCCACTAGACCACATAATATAGTTATTAAGGATGTGGGATTTGATGAAGGAAATAGATGGGGATCATGTTTCCATTTGTAAAGCAATGAAGAATTTTTTTTTGAATCCTAGGTTGTCTATAGGACACCAACATATTTTTGATGTGGCATAGGCTTTGAGTTGTACTTCAATTCTATCAATGGCCGTGAGCTTCTTTCTACTACCTACGGAAGTGGAAGGCATCATTGAGAAAGTTAAAGTCAATATTTATAGCTACCTAGTGCATGTACATACTATCATTTTGAAATAAGGTATGCTTATCCATAGACTTGAATAAATTACTAAAGTTTTAATACAAGACTTTATAAGAAGACTATGGTGGATGATGGGAATTTGTATGAGGAGTCTTCATCCAAGCCATCCATGAAAAAAAAGGAAGATAATTGTATAATTTCTAATGATGTGGTTACAAATAGACCTAGGGATGTGATTTTCCTAACCCTAGATAGTGTGAACCATATTTAGTAGCTAAGTAAAGGTTTCTTTTGCTCACATATGGGATTGTTAAATTTTATTTTTGATGGATCAAGTGAACCTTAAGTTACTAGAATCCACACTTAGATGCATTTTTGTGGCTCTTGGGTGCCTAACCCAAGTTGTATAAGAAATATATATGCATGTATACATGCATACATATATACATGTATACATATCAAAAACTTTTTTTTATAAAACAATATTAAAAAAATTATTTACCAAGGAATGAAATCAAAATATATTTGGAATTAATAGTCATAGATGATTGCATAGGTGTTGGACACGTGGTGGGTCTATTTAAGGTAGAATCATAGAGGACTTGTAGATGAAAAAGAATGAAATGAGAAGGATAATATGACATTTCTGTTATTTTAAAGGTTATAGTTGGAATTTTTTAAACCAAATTAGTTTCAATTGAAATGATTTCAGCTAAAAATTTGACATCCACATAGGCTCCAAGTCATGACACACCATTTTAGGAAAAATAATTAAAATAGTTTCAACTAAAACTACTTAGTTGTCCTAACGTGTGACAAAACTTTGAACTTTAACCCATAACAACATATTAAATAATGACATTGTTCTCATTCTTCACATTCTTATGTCACTAACAATTGTCTCATTAAAAGTAATAGATATAGAAACCTTCTTGTAAGGGTAGTTATTTCTCTAGTATAATCTTTTCACATTCTAAATAAAGAACATAGTCCATTTTAATATATTTGGTTCCTTTTTCCCTCACAAATGTGTTTGTATATGTAAAAGATAGTGAGTGAGGTTAATAGTAATCAATAAAATTTGACTCTCATCTACAATTTATGGGAGTCTAAAAATATTTAATAAATTTCTATTTGAATCCTAACCGTGTGCATATGAATCTCGATAATAATTCCAATAGTGGTACTAGTAAGTATGAAAAAGATGCACAAGCCTACATGGTAGTCCAATGATGAGCTATAGTCCTAATCATGTACATGTAAGCATGAAATATATAGACCTCTCACTAGCTTCTCTCTTGGCAATGTGTTTTCATTAATTTTTCACTTTGTACCTCCCTAACCTCCACGCTAACCTTTTAAGGTCTTACAGACTTTCTAATTAACCACCTAGCCCATATTCAACAAACCACTTCTATTGCTTGCTATCCCTGATGACATGAATAATCCACTTCACAAGAGGGGAATCCATTTTCCCTAGGAGATTTTCCATCCATTCTTTCTTCCCCATCCATTCAACTCACTTTCTAATTTCTTACAAAACCTTTTAAGGTAGGGTAGCCCAAGAGACTGACATGATATATTGAGAAATAATGGGCTAAAAGTATAATTTTGAAACACTTATAAGAAAAAATAATGACACCGCTGTGTAGTTCTAAGAAAATTTTAATTTAAAAAAAAAAAAAGAGTTTGTATGTGCCTGTAACATCAGAAAATGTCCCCTTGGGGGCTTTTCCCTCATAAGGCTTATCTCCCAGGTCTTTAGCATGCATTTAGGACATCTTAGTTCATATTTTGGCATCTCGATGGAATGAGGCCTAGGTTTCATGGCAAAGTAGACCTAGGAGGACCCCTTGACCTTAACCCTACCAAAAATAGGGGGGAGGACTTGGGCACCCAGGCCCTAGTCCTACCCTATTTTGGGTTAGGCCCAAAATTCAAGTGTCGGTTTATGACCGTTATTTGGTCCTTTTGCCGACACGGTAAGTTTTGAATTTTGAAATCTTGGCGGGAGTGCTTGTAGTTGCATATGTAAACATGTTTAGGCATTCATTTGTAAACTAGATGATTACTAACAAGCTATTGTGTTCCTAAGGTGATTCAAGGCTTTCATTGTGTTGCAAGAGCAGACTTGTGTGGTTTATGTGTTTGTATTTGTAGATTTGAGCATTAATTTCCTCATGGAATGAAGAGCATCTTCCTCCAATGAGAGCTTCACTACAAGGTGACATTATATTATGTTTTCATCATTGATTCTGCACTCTCTATCTAACAATGGTGTTCAGAGACTTAAGTGTCCTCCAGGGCTTGACTGAGGCAAGCCTCTACACACCACAACCCCCAAACCAAGTCTTGTGATTGTAGGTTACAGGTGTCGTATTTGGGAAAAGTGAAGTTGCAAGAAGGATTGGAAGGCATCAAGGATTTAGGATCTGAAGAGAAGTAGGACACCGGAGCATTTCTAGGACTTGGGTGCTCGCTCTAGTGTCCTCCACAGCTGAGTTTCCAAAAATAGAAGTTACAGGGTTGATCAATGTCGAAAGGAGGTCCAGATTCCGTGAAGAAACCGGTACCTTAGACATGGGTACCCGCTCCAGAGTCCCCAACTATTCCGCCTTGGAACCTCAAAAATAGGTACCCTGTGATTTGCTATTTTACTCCCGTCTGTAAGAGCATTTTCCATTATTCATCAGTTTATTGTTGTATTTGCATAATTAGGGTTTTAATGGTCAATTGAGCATAAGAGAAGAAAAATTGATAATTAAATTCCCTAATCCAAGTTTCCCAACATCTCACAAGTGATCTAGGGTATGATAGTGCTTGCCACTCAACCCTAGATCCTTGAATGTAAAGTGGAGAGGAGGATTTAAACATCAAAACACTAGAACATTAACAAATCCAATTTTCCACCTAAACATTTTGGTGAACCCGTGTTTTTGGACTTAAATTGCAACTTGATGAGTGTGTGTCTTCAGATTTGGATTGATTCATTCATTCATATAGTCATTCATTTTATTGCATTGAGAAGAATTCAAAAAAAATGAAAATTTTGAAAAATTCAAAAAAATTGCATTGTTTGGCTTACTAAATTGCATTAATTCTTTTTAAATTTTCCTAATTAATTATTTTTGCATCAGATCTGATATAAACTATAGAAAAACACAAAAATTTAGAAATTTGCATTGCATTTGCATCATTAATTTGCTAGGCTTTTGTGGAAATTTTGACAATTTTGATATAACCTAGTAATTCCAAAATCTAGGGTCAGTAGGTAAAATCTTTTCTTATATTTTTCTACTTATTTTAGAGGCTCATTAAAATTTTTATTTTTTTTTAATCTTGCATTTTAGTGTAAATTTGCATTTAGATTTAAAATATTTGCATATTTGCATAGAAAATTTCAACAAAAACTAGCAATTTTCATGCCTTTTCATTAGATTTGCATTGGCATTTTGCATGTTCAAACTTGAAAATCATTTTCAGATCTGAGATTAATTCAATTTCATCATAAATCATACTTCAAAACATTCACATAGCATTTTGTCCCAAGATCTCAAACCTAGGGCTTCAAAAACAACAATTTTCACTAAATTTGGCTTTATCGACTCTATAAACTTGCACCATAGGCGTGTTGTGAATAGTATTTTTGCATTAATTTTCTATTATCAGGGTAATCATTTTCTTCCCCTCATAAAAAACTTCACAACACCCTTTTAACGGGCTCTTGTGTTGAAAATTCGGTGAAAAACTACACATTTTGACTATTTTTGCCCTAGGGTTTGACCTAGTTTGCACTCCAAGCATGTTGTGATCAATTTTATGGATTAAGGTGACTGATATTATTGATTTTATTTTTTGTAGCTCCTGAAATTCATTACAACACCTCTTTTACTAGGTCTTGGAATTGAAAAACCGTGAAAAATTGCATATTTTGCTATATTTTCACTAGGGTTTTACCTTAAGTGGCACTAAAAGCGTGTTGTATTGGGTATTTTTGGCACCAATTTGCTTTTATTACTGATATTATTTGTTTTACATCATCATTTTCCTCACAAAACCCTTTGTTATGCTCTTTTGCATTGAGTTTTGGTGAAAAAAGTGCATATTTTGACATATTTTCACTACATTTTGACTTGGCATTATCTTAGATTTACATCAAGAGTGTGTTGAGAGTGATCATATTGATGTTTTGGTCTAATATCATACATATAATTTGCTTCCCTTGATCAAATCCTTACAACATCCTTTGTTTCATTCATTGGCATTGAAAAAAGTACAAAAATCAAGCATTTAAGGCTTTTTTTTTTTACAAATAGTTTTGCACTTGACTTTTGCATAAAGTGTGAAAAGCTTTTAAAAAATATGATCTTACATTGGAATGGCACCTTCATGTCATTTTTAAATGGTATCTTTGCATGCATTTATCAAAGACCTTGATTTTGACCAATTTCTAATCCTCATGAGTGAACATCCCACAATATTAGAGAGCTTAACAAAGTTCATCTCCATGAATAGTACTACAAAAGATAATGGTGATAACACCTCTCCCATATATAGTACATGTGATGATGATATAATCTTGTCCTCTAACAGTTTTTTAAAAAATGATTCTTCCCATGAGGATGTGCTAATACAAAACACTGAAATCTCTGATACACTTCCAACAATAGAAGAAACACACTTTTTGAAAAACATCGTGCTTCCTACAATAGAAGAACAAATAATTCATGATGTTGAGGCCCCTATTGATGTGATAACATATGAGCAAATAGACAAACTTGATAGAGACCTATCTAAATTCCAAGAATATGTGCAAACTGAGAGGATAGATGTAGAAGCTATACCTGTGATTCACAACATAAGAAAATTGATAAAAGAAGGACAAGAGGGTATTGATGTTGTTCAAGGAATAACGCATATCATTCTAATTAATTTCATTCCTCAGTGACACATCTCTCATGGATACATACCCTCAGGGAGTAGAAGACTTAACACAATACATTGAGAATGATGAGCATGAAAACTCTCTTAATAAACCTTATGACGCTGAAGATGACTATATGAACTATGATGCAATAATTGGTCTAATAGAAGAAGTTAAGAATTCACCTAACCCATGGAAAAATGATATTGATTTAATTGTTGACAAAGGTTAGATTGGATGATCCCTACAAGTAAGTATCTCTAACCCTTTATTTCTCTCATGATGTGCTTCCCCAGTGATGTGTTATGTGTTGTTTAGGCCTCCTGAGATGACCCTTGATTCTCTTGTAAGGTCCAGGATACCAGGAGATCACCTCTATTGTGACCTTCTTCTATTTGTATCATCATTCTTCTAAATTCCTCTCTCTAATTTCATTGTTGAGTGTTGTGTCCTATGGACATAGCATCGTGGTTGGTGACCTGGGGGCACCCTCCTACATGACTATCCCTAAGACACTTGTTTCTCCTCTCTTATTTATTATTTCCATTCCTCTAGTGTTTCCACCTAGCGGGCGGATGATGACAAACATTTATACTGATGCAGACCTAGTGTCCCTTTCTAGAGCAATCAACAAATGGACTTAGTTCCTAATATGATGATGGGCTTGTATATTTTATCCAATGCTTGGCTAGTGGACGCACTCGTGCTTTCTGCATAGTGAATTTGATGATGTTTCTGTCACATTTACAAACCTTAACAATACTGTTGCTCTATGCACCTTTGTTTGTCTTTGAATCTAGCCTTGGTGGTACTTGATTTGGAGAGCTTTGTGATATAGCCCTACTGTTATCCTCAAAATTTGAATTCGTTGTATAACCTTGGCTCTTTGTGTGCTTAATCATATGCATTAATGTTATTTTTTATCATGATTTTGTAGACACTAACATGTTTCTTGCAGGAATGTGTTTGTGGGAACATTTGGCGATCGTAAAGTACATGTCACCTCTAGGGGGCATGGGCTTTGTGAAATTCAGTGTTCCCTTGAGTGTTTTCTTCCTACCTTAACATGCTTGATATCAATAACTGATATCAACCACCTTAAGGTGGGGGCATATATAAGGTAAGTTGTATGTTATAGATGTTAACAATGTGTTTGACCTTAGATGTAAAGACTTGCGCCTTAGGGTAGTGCATCATGCATTCTGAGTTTGTTTGCAATCAATCAATCAATCATGTAAGCCCTTTGCAGAGGCAGGATATCGAGCATATCCTTTTTCTTAAGCCCTCTACGGAGGCGGGGATGGTGTATTTCTTAGAGCAAATTGCACATCCTGTCATTTTCAAAAGTCCTCTATAGAGGCGGGGAGCAGTTCTGTGACTAATTCAACCCTTAAGTGTGTCTTTGGTGATTGTTGTGGCGAAGCCCAATCATCAGTGTGTGCCTGTAATGTGCTTGAGATGGTGTTGGACCTAGAAATAGGTACACTCCATTGCTTGTGTGCCTTATTTTCTCCATGTCTTCAAGTGTGTGTGTTTTGGCGTGCTTGTTTTGTGTGGCATGTTTGTTGCCCCATATGCAGAGACCAGCACCTTCAAGTAGTGCTTCTTGCATTTTGGGAGGTTTTGCGTGTCTTACGTGTGTGTTGCCTCATATATATAGAGACCTACGCCCTAGGGTAGTGCATCCTGTATTATGGGAGGTTTGTTTACTTTCCAGTACTTGCATCTGCATTTCATATATATATGAGAAAAATAAAAGAAAAGAAATCATGCCTGTCTTCCATGCATTAATGTGTCTTCTATGCATTGACTATCTTCTTCATGTTATGCGTGACTATGACTGTCTTCTCTATGTTTTGCATGCCTATTACTATTTTCTATGTGATTGGCATGTCTTCTCCATGCTTGATGTGTTTGTTGTGTTTGTGACCTTACTTTAATGCATGTATTGGCCTCACGTTTATACATACATTAAAGTGGGGGATAAATGTAACGTCAGAAAATGTCCCCTTGGGGGCTTTTCCCTCATAAGGTTTAGCTCCCGGGTCTTTAGCATGCATTTAGGACATCTTGGTTCATATTTTAGCATCTCGATGGAATGAAGCCTAGGTTTCATGGCAAAGTGGACCTAGGAGGACCCCTTGACCTTAACCCTACCCAAAATAGGGGGGAGGACTTGGGCACCAGTGCCCTAGTCCTGCCCTATTTTGGGTCAAGCCCAAAATTTAAGTGTCAATTTATGACCATTATTTGGTCCTTTTGTCGACATGGTAAGTTTTGATTTTTGAAATCTTAGCGGGAGTGCTTTAGTTGCATATATAAAAAATTTTAGCCATTCATTTATAAACTAGATGATTACTAGCAAGCTATTGTGTTCCTAAGGTGATTCAAGGCTTTCACTGTGTTACAAGAGTAGACTTGTGTGGTTTATGTGTTTGTATTTGTAGATTTGAGCATCAATTTCCTCATGGAATGAAGAGAGTCTTCCTCCCATGAGAACTTCACTACAAGGTGACATTATATTGTGTTTTCATCATTGATTCCTTTGGTTTTTGCCTCTACCTCACAAGGGCAGGCACTCTCTATCTTACAACGGTGTTTGGAGACTTAAGTATCCTTTGAAGCTTGACTAAGGCAAGCCTCTAAACACCATAACCCCCAAACCAAGTCTTGAGATTGTAGGTTATAGGTGTCGTATTTGGGAAAAGTGAAGTTACATGAAGGATTGGAAGGCATCAAGGATTTAGAATCTAAAGAGAAGGAGGACACTAGAGCATTTCCAAAACTTGTGCACTCGCTCTAGTGTTCTTCATAGCTGATTTTCTAGAAACAGAAGTTACAGGGTTGATCAATGTTGGAAGGAGGTCCAAATTCCATGAAGAAACTGGTACCTTGGACTTGGGCGCCTGCTCCAGTGTCCCTGACTGTTCTACCTCAGAACCTCAAAAATAGGTACTCTATGATTTGCTATTTTACTCCCATCTGTAAGAGCATTTTCTATTATTCATCAGTTTATTATCGTATTTGCATAATTAGGGTTTTAATGGTCAATTGAGCATAAGAGAAGAAAAATTGATAATTAAATTCCCTAATCCAAGTTTCCCGACATCTCACAAGCGATCTAGGGTATGATAGTGCTTACCACTCAACCCTAGATCTTTGAATGTAAAGTGGAGAGGAGGATTTAAACATCAAAACACTAAAACATTAACAAATCCAATTTTCCACCTAAACAGTGCCCAACCAAGCTCTCTAAAGTACCATATGATTTGCTTGAGCCATTCTTTCTAGGTCATCCCTTATGTCTTCAAGATCTCCAAGGGTGACCCTACACCTGAACCAAGGTATCTGGGGGTGACCTACTCTGGTAAAAGGGTTGACCCACTTTGCATATTCCCTGTGGCTTGTTTTAAGGTCCCAAAACCATTTTCATCCCTTCTAGACCATTCTCCAACCCTAAAACCACCTATGAAAATCTCCACCTATGGGTCACCCCTTATGTCTTAAGGGTCTCTAGGGGTGACCTTGTATTTTAAGTGTGGTCTCCAAGGGCGACCTTCCTTACTAAAAGGGGTGACCCACTTCCTGAAAGGGACAACCTTGTCATCTTTTGTCATGCATGTTTTCTTCCAATTCTAGCTCAAATTTGCTCTATTTTGAGTCTTAATTGCAAGATTCTTCATGCCTAACTGATTACCAATCCCCTAACTAATTCATGGCTCTCAATCAATCCAATATCATCTTCTAATCAATCTTTTCTTATCTCCCAATCAATCATGTGTTATATCCATTTCTTCTTCTATGATATGCTCTCCAACCATTGTTTACTCCCAATTAGAGCTAGATCACTCACCAATCAATTATGTTAACTCCCCAATCACCACCACCTTTAGTGTGGATTTCTAACCTATAAATACTCCTTACCTATTCATTATTTCTCAAATCTAGGAATTCTCTTCTCATCTTCACAAGCTTTTTCAAACTTCTTCATAGGCCTTTAAGCCTCTTAGTTTCTTTCTTTAGTTTTTATTTTTGCAAAGCTTCAAAGCTTTCCCTTAGGAGGCAAATTTAGTATTTCATCTCTAATCTTTCTTTGCTTTTCATATAGTTGTCTCCATATCATTCTCATGTTCGTATAGGACTTCGCCTGACTTTTGTTTATTTGCATAGATTAATTTCTCAAGCCCATTGTGCTTCTTAGCATTAAAATGTTTGTGTCAATCATCCCCATTTTCCATTTATTTTAGCGTCAAAGATAAATTCAATTCAATTTCTCCCATATTCATCCCTATTTCCAAGAGGACCCCATTGTTGCAAAGGAGGAGAGTGTTTCCATGAAGAACTTCTGAGGACTTGTCAAGCACTGATGCTCAATTCATACCAGGTTCCTTTCAGTTTTCAATAGTAATTAGAACAAATCTCTACACTTGAGGAAGTAAATAATTTGTTTTCTTTTCTCTTGATATGACTTTCTTCATTGGATTAGATTAGATTTTTCCTTAATTAGTTAGTTTAAATTTTCCTTGCACTCCTATATTAGATTCTATTTCTATTATTCATGATTAGTTTTTAGTTCCAATTCATTAGATTAGAACAAAAAATCGTTCCACAAAACAACAAAAATATAGTTTAGATTGCATTAGAAAATTCATTTAGTTTACATCCATTTTCAATTCCTAGATAATTAGATCACATCAAAATTTGGAAAAAAAAACTGAAAGTTGTACTGCATTTAATATAGCTTGCATCCATCAAAAACCAAAAGGATTAGGAAAATAAAAATGAAACAAGTGATAAAACCCTTGATTTCCTCATGAGTTCAACACATAAAATAAAACCAAAACAAAAAAATTAGGCAAAGAGAAACCCTCGATACCATCATGAGGTCAATAGTTAACATTTTCAACATGATTGACAAAACAAACTTTTCCCCCTCTTTTCAAGCATTCAATGTGCCCAAGAATCAAGGAGGATATGATAAGATCCATGCTTGCTAAGATTGAGGAGAACTTCCCCCATCCAATTAATAATGAACAAAACATAGAACAAACCATAAAAAAAGAACATCACCAATGCATCATAGACCAACAAGAACTAATACAAAAGATAATCCAAAATGAGGAAAGGAGACAAGAGTGTCTCCAAATCATAAATGGGTAGAACAACCTTCATGCTAGGCTTAGGAGACTTGATACTAGCAACCCTTCAGGTCATACTATTATCACTACAACTACCACAATCAAAAACATCCATCGAAAAAACCATCCACAGACACATAAAGCAAAAAACCCAACTTCCATTCACAATGTTCTACTCCCTTGTGAACAAAACAACCCCCATCCTACCTCCACTTGATTGGATCTTGCCATGAGAGCAAGAGTGACTAGGAGGTTACCCTTAGCAAGGAGATGATTCATGTCACATTGTAGTTTGACTCACTCACAAATTATCTGATTCACATTCTAAACAACACAGTGCCTCGCAAGATCATACATGGCCTATAAGCAATCTTATACAAACCAAAAATAGTTATTATTTCTTTGTTTCCTTTGAGTTAGCACTTTCTCTAGTATGTTTTTGAAACCCTAGGGATGATATTATGTTAACACAAAGGGATGGTTTTGTGTCATTATTTCCACACCTTTTGACAAAGAACCATATCATAGTCTTTTCTTCACTTGGTTTAATAATATAGGTTCTGCAATAATGGTCAAGTCATATTATTTGCTTAATTCTTGTATGGGACCTTGCTAGTGTCATATTTATTATTGTATCATTTTGAATTCATTAGCCTTTTAAATTCCTTAAATATTTCAAGATTTATCCAAGGAAGGACTTTTATTATGCACTATGGCTTGAAATTGAAATTTCATATGGTGGATCTGCACTCTTGAACCTCGCATGTAGGAGCCATTTTAAAACTAGATCACCCCCTTAGTGGCACACATTTGATTCTAGAATCTTTGCTAGTTGAGATGGACTAATTAGGAGTTAAAATCAAGGTGGCACTAATAGAACACATCTTATTTAAATCTTGGTGATCTTAATGATGCACCTAACTTAGAGGTTGTGCCTAATCAAGTGGGGATTGTAACGGGTTTTAGATGTGTACAAATACACATTCAAATATAATTTTAATGTATCTCTAGAACCATAGAGGTTTATAGTTTAAAAATCATTAGCAATTTATAATTACTCAAACCTACAATATTATATTATTTGAATTTTATATATCAAACAAGATCTTGTGTTTTTCATCACTATCTCTATGTGTTATTATTTTTGTTTTAGTGTAATTATTGTTATGCTACTTGATTTAATAGTCCTCAATTGGATTCCTAGACCTTGACCTACATCAAGTGGTATCAAAGTGAGGAGCACTCTTGTGAAGTGTGAATTCTAGTGAAGATATCTGAGGATACATGAAGTTTGATTTGAGCATGGTGTGACTTGTATTTACACTCACAAATTTGTCAAACCCATAGTCAATAGTGCTACCTAGAAGATTTTCTAGTAGCAGTCAAGCCATAGTCACCAATGTGGTGAGGAGATTAGATGAAGTTGTAGAGTTATACTGAGTGATGCAAAAAAGATTAGATATGATGGAAGAATATCAACATAGAGGAATTTTTAGAGGGAAGGTTGTATTGACTCAAAGAATGAGAAACCTGAAGTGAGGATGAATAGCAAGGGCAAGATAAATGTCCAAACTCAGAAATGAGAGTTTAAGAAGCCATTGTAATGTATTTCATAGATTGGAAAGGGCATGTAGAAGGACGTACCAAGTTTTTTTGGATCACTAAATCTAGAGGAGTTTATCAACTAGATTATATGAATGGAGGAATATTTCTAAATTGAGGACATCGTAGATCCATAAAGTTTGAAAACCACCCAACCAAGTTGAAAGGGCATTCCACAATATGGTGGAAGGAGTCATAGTTAGACTTTACCAAACATGGAAAGAAGAAAATGAACCTTGAGGATTGAACAATATCCATGTTGATAGGTAAATTTTTTATAGGAGACCACCATTTGGATCTTCTTAAGAATATGTGGAATTTACAACATGAGTCAAGTGTGAAGGAATAGATTGAGGATTTCTACAAATTGATTATTCTATCTAGATATGTCATGTCCCCTTTATAGTAAAATTAAATTGCTGAAATTATTAGTCCATTCCTATTCTCCCATGGGCTAATGTAAATCAAAAGGGAAAATATTTTATTTAATATTTTAATTGTAATCCTACAAATTAAGGATTTATTATTTTCGGGAGCAATTAAATATAAAATATTTTTATTTAATTTCACAATTAGGGGCATGGGGTTTAATGAGGTGTAATTATAACTCCCAAGAGTGAATTTAGAATATTTTATGATAGTTATGACAAGATTCTATGACAACTTCTATGACAGGTTGTCATAGTGGGAGTTATTTTCTATTTTTAGTCAAGAATCTTGCATGGGCTATTTTGGTGAGCATCTTTGGAGGGAGTTTGTTGGAAATTAAATTATTTTAATTTAATTTCCAAGAGAGGGGTGTTTGGATTTGGATCCATTATAAATATGCAAGTATTTTCTTTTAGAAGGACTTTTTGATCATTTTACAGCTCAATCTTCTTGTTTGACCACTTGTGCTTGGATTTTCTTCAGTGGACGAAAACCCATTAGAGTTGGAGGATTGTGGACAAAAACCCAGTCTCAAGTGATCAAAGGATGAAAACCCTTTGGTTATAGAGAGTAATTCCATTCAGGGATTGCATTGGGCTTCAAAGGATTGTGTAGTTTTGGTGATTTCCAGCATGATGTGGAGTGTTTATGTAGTGTTTTGGAGTGTGTTTCCATTGCATGGTCATTTAGAATCCATTCCAAGAATCCAAGAGCTGTTCTTGTTAGTGGGGTTTGATCTAGTGATGTATTTGGCAATTTTCAGCAGTGTAGTTTGCATAGTTTGCAGTGGATTTCGGGGAATTTGTGTTGAAGATGTTTGTACTATTGTGATCAGTGTTTCTTACCTGATATTATGTTATTTACATAAGAAAAATCAATAAAAATCAGTTTGTGGTGTTTCCAGCATATTTGGTGTAATTTTTGGTTTGTTTAGTTAGCTAGACTTGATGATTTTGTTGCAATATTTAGTGGAGCTTATCAAAATTTATTTTCAGATCTGATTTCGTGTTAAAATCTTAGTTTGGAACATTATAGTGGTATCAGAGCCTAGATCTTGTGAGCCTATAGGGTACCGAGTTGTTGATCATGGGACGGTTCTTCAAATCCCTTTTGAGGAGTTTAAAAAATGATGTTTTAGTTTCCAAAATATCAGTATGGTTTGATGAATATTATATGAAATGTATAATTTCAAAGGCAAACCTCACTTTTTATGAATATGCAGAACTCGCTGGGAAAGATTTTCCTAAAGAAGGAGTGGTTCTCAAAACTTTTGAAGAGTACCTTTCAGAGGGAAAATTTGAAGTATCATTTGAAGATTATTTCATGAGAAGAAGAAAGGAAGAAGTTAAGATGGAAAAGGCTATAAATACCAAAAATAAGGAAAATGGTAAGGAGAATGATACAAAGGAAGGTTCAGTAGTCACAGTAGTAGAAGAAGAGCTAGAAAAGAAGGCCATAGAACCAGAAATGGTGATGGTGAAGCATAAAGAAAAATTAGATTTGCAAGAAATTGAAAGGAAGCAAAACTTGGAGAAATCCACCATACAATTTGAAGGTAAAAATTGTTTGGAAATAGAAGATGTTTATTTTACTACTAATGATTATACATGTCAAGAAAATATTGATGAAGTTGAGAAGGAAAAGACATCTCTTGTTAGTTGTGAAGAGCACAAGATGGAGGGAAATGCACCAATTCATGCACCATCTTTCAAACTTCCAAATGGTGAGCCATTGTTTGATTTGCAGAGTAGCATTGTGGATGGGTATGCATTTGAGAAGAATATTTTGGTTAGTCCTAATTCAAGGGTTTTGAGTCACAAAAATGGAGTTGTTGAGGATATCTCAATGAACTCTCTTTCAACAAATGAGGGTGAACATCTTATTTGCAGCCCAAGGTATGGAAATATTTCAGATTTGTCTCCTTCTATGTCACTTCAAAATTCTTGTCATCATGGAAAGCATGCTAAAAAATGTGATAGAGTGAGGGATACAACTTGTAGTATAGGGCGTGAGGACTCTTTGAGTCAAGTCCAAAATTGTGTTTTCACATGGGATCCAGGTGATGTTTTGAATATCAAGATAGAAAGAGACAACATTGATAGTATTCAAATTACCATCCATTGCATTTGGTATCACATGGAGTCCTTAATGCATACTAACCACTTTGTGAAGGATCAATGTCCACAACTTATAGAACATTCATGGGATCCATGTATTATTATTGAAGACAAAATTATAGGAGATAGACAAGAGGAGGTGACCAGCTTGAGTTGCCTTAAGCAAAGTCTTGGTAAGAAAAGTTGGAATATTTCTTATTTTCAAGATTTTGTGACTAAATATTCTTTGGTATTTTGGATTTCACGTTACTCTTGAAATGGAGGATTCATGAATAAAGAGTTACTTCAAATTTATAGCATCCTGAAAGGGAGGATAATGTTTATCCTTTGGAATGAACAAGAGTTTGGTAAAGAATTCTATATCATGGGTCTAGGAGCTGCAATATTTTTGAGGTTGAAAGATTTTTGGGTGATAGACCTTTCATACTTAACAAGGATCCATATTCTTGACATGCATTGGAATGAAATACTTGTGTGGTATTTGACAGTTATGTGGAGGTAATCAAATCATGTTTTGTTGTTTACATTTCTGATTTCACACATCCATGTGTAGAAGAGTATTGTAATATAGGAGAAGTTAAGTGGGCAACAAATTGTTTGTTGATTAAGAGTATGCAAGTTTTGATTTTCCTTGATGGACATCATAGATCTCTATTTACCAATTCACTACTTCCAAATCAGCAAAGGGGACTTTCCAAATATATGCTTCTAGGTTCATCTTTGGAGTGGAGAATCCAACATGCCATTGGTTTCAAACACTCTAAATTTGTCATATATTTTGATTTGGTAATATGCCACTCTCAGTCATCCATTTGTAGGAAGCATGTGAAGGACAAGTTCTTACCCAACTATTTGATTTTTCGATTCAAGGAGGATCAGGTGAGAAATTTTGGTTTCTATGGTGTTGGTAATATTTTGATTTCTAAAAGGGTTTGGAAAGGTGCCTTGAAGAATCTGGAAAGATCTACTATTGTATTTCAACAACAGGAGTCCTTTAATAAGGCACATTTTTTGGGATTTTGGCATCACACTCTTAACTCAAGCTTTGGGAACTCGAGGAATGCTCAAAGAAATTTCACAAGAAGAGTTGGAAGAAGTTGAAGAGGTAACTAATTCTCTACATGAAGCTAATATTTCATATTTCTCACATGGATCTACTATAGTTTGTGGTGCTACAAGAAAGAGAATTATTTGGTTTTCATTACAAAGATTGGAAATCAAGAAACTTGATAACATGAAGTTCAAAGTTTCAGAGGAAAGCCTTGCAAGGTGTGATAAGATGTTTAAATTCAATCTTTCTTTGAAAATATTCAAATTTCAGTTTTCTCATGATAGCCATGTGATGGATTACATTGAATGGAGAATCTATTGGGTTTGGTACTATGGGAGTTTGGGGCCACAAAGAGGGGCATTTCAAGTGATGTGGGTAGATAACCTTTTCAGGATGTTTGCTTCTTAGTATCTCCTTACCATCCATGAAGGTCAATTTTTTTCCCTCCTGTTAGATTTTGTTGATGATGCATTTGTCTCTAACATTTTAAATGGATTTGCGAAGAAATTCAAGTATATGCCAATGGATGACTCTACGGAATACAACATCTTTAAAAAGAATAAGTTGTTGATTTTCTTTGTGGAGCTCAAAGTGGCATGGAATGAATATTGCTGTTGTATGATCACTCCATTACTATATTTTGGATCCTATAGACCAATCCAAGAGGCTGAAAATGACTACTCACAGGATGAAGTAATGAATGAGTCTATTGTTATGCATTTCCATGATATGTATCTCAGCGTTAAAGGGGTGAATGGAAGATATTTTTGCAAAAGATGTAATGGATGTTATAAAAGTCCTAATAGCAGAAAAAATCAAACCCATAACATCACCAAATATATCAGAAGTCTCAGGTACAAGTTGCCCAGTGACAATGCTTTCCTAGCTAGAGATCCAAGACACTATTTGACTTGTTGTGGGAGATTCTCTTGTAAGTTTTTCAAGGTGGAAACTATCAAGCACATCAGTAAGTCACCTAATATAGTAGAGGATGCAATAAACTTATTTTCTACTTTCATTTTGAAATTACCTTTAGGTGATCAATTTGTGCTAGTTGGACTCAGGAAGTGCATAGATTACCACCACAAGGGCTTGTGGTTTGCAAAATCAATATCCAAAGTTTGGTGGACTTTGGTATGCTATTATATGATAAAATTTCCTATTATTCATATGTTCCATTACTTTCCACATCAGATCCTGAAGTTGCATTTAACATCCTTCAATTTGAGGCAAAGTATGGAACAATTAGTATTGTTTTCAGCAAGGTGTATCTTCACATTTCAAAGGTAAAAGAAGTAATTGTTTCAAAACTATTTATTTTCTATCATGGAGGATGCATGAACTATTATAACAGTCCTATACACTATAAAAATCAGATTTATATCATTGGGAGAAGTTGTAGGAGTTTCAGGTTTGTCTTATCTCATGCTAGTGCATTTGGCAAGTTTACTAAATATTTGTGGGAATATGTGGACCAGTTGGAGTATGAGAAAGAATGAATCAAATACTTACACATCCAAGAGCTCAGATTGCATAGATATTGTTGTTTGATTCATGGCATTGATACAAATGAATCTGAGTCTTCAGGTTTTCACAGTGTTCTATGGCAGGAATTGCAACATCTCACAGGTACAGGATCAAGGCTTTCTGAGCATTATAACATAATTTTGAAGCATCATGGATTTAATTGCTTGAGGACAAGCAATTTTGAGGAGGGGAGATTTGTCATGTCCCCTTTATAGTAAAATTAAATTGGTGAAATTATTAGTCCATTCTTATTTTCCCATGGGCTAATGTAAATCAAAAGGGAAAATATTTTATTTAATATTTTAATTGTAATCCCGCAAATTAAGGGTTTATTATTTTCGGGAGCAATTAAATATTAAATATTTTTATTTAATTGCAGAAGTGGGGGCATGGAGTTTAATGAGGTGTAATTCTAACTCCCAAGAGTAAATTTAGAAGATTTTATGATAGTTATGACAAGATTCTATGACAACATCTATGGCAAGTTGTCATAGTAGGAGTTATTTTCTATTTTTAGACAAGAATCTTGCATGGGCTATTTTGGTGAGCATATTTGGAGGGAATTTGTTGGAAATTAAATTATTTTAATTTATTTTCCAAGAGAGGGGTGTTTGGATTTGGATCCATTATAACTATGCAAGTATTTTCTTTTAGAAGGACTTTTTGCTCATTTTACAATTCAATCTTCTTGTCTGAGCACTTGTGCTTGGATTTTCTTCATTGGACGAAAACTCATTGGAGTTGGAGGCTTGTGGACAAAAAACCATTAGTCTCAAGTGATCAAAGGATGAAAGCCCTTTGGTTATAGAGAGTAATTCCATTCAGGGATTACATTAGGCTTCAAAGGATTGTGCAGTTTTGGCAGTTTTGCAGTATTATGTTTGCAGGTTATCTTGTTGCAGTTTTGGTGATTTTCAGCATGATCTGAAGTGTTTCTATAGTGTTTTGGAGTGTGTTTCTATTTCATGGTCATTTATAATCCATTCCAAGCACCCATGAATTGTTCTTGTTAGTGGGGTTTGATCTGGTGATGTATTTGGCAATTTTCAGCAGTGTAGTTTGCATAGTTTGCAGTAGATTTTTGGGAATTTGAGTTGAATATGTTTGTACTATTGTGATCAGTTTATATTGTAGGTTGTTTGTTTCCAAATTGGGCTTTAAGAATGTATTCACATGTAATCCCTCTATCCCTACTTGAATTGAGGTCACTAGCCCTAAAATATGTCAATAAGCATATGGAAAAGTGTTGTTTCATGGTGTGGTAGGCAATATTACCTTCGGCAATGCCCTTCACATACGTGGTAATCTCAACTTCAAAGAAAACTGCATGTCAAAATTTATCATGAGAGAAAAACCTACGTGCATCGATTAAGACCAAATTGTCCACATGTTAGTTATTGGTCGTGGTTTTGTTATGTGCATGGGTAACGTGTATGAATGGCAAGACCATTAGAGTCAAGGATTAACATTGCATGGGGTCACATACTTGGTGTTACTCATACGCTTCTAATTCAAACAAGTGCCATCTAGTGGCCAATACCTGCCTTGTAGTGTTGTTATTATAGTATTTGTTTAGTTGTAATTTTTTTTGTTGATTAGCTATTGGTTGTATATAGTATTTGTTTAGTTGTAATTTTTGTGTTGATTAGGTATTGGTTGTATAGACAAATTGCATTCCAATAATTGAAAAATTAATTTTTGAAGAGTGTTGAAATGTCTTGGGTAAATAAAATTGAAATCTCAAAAATAATCTAATTTGGTAAAAATAAAATAGGACTAAAATATTTCCTTAACTATAAAACTAAACTTTACAAAGCCTATTAAATAACACAAATATTTCCTTAAAATGTAATATACTAATACTTTTATAATTTAAAATGCATTAAAATATTGTAAGTTTGAAGAATAAAATAAAAAATGTAATAACATGGCGAAATATTTTTAGTGATACTGTAGATTTTTAACTTTTGACTAAATAAAATTGAAATACTAGATTTTTAACTCTTGAGTAAATAAAATTGAAATCCCAAAAATAATCTAATTTCATAAAATAAAATGTGTAGAACCCTAACCCTAGTTGGGTGTGGAGAGATTTGAAATGTCTACCTAAGATATTAAAATATAATAATATTGAATACTATTACAATTTAAAATGCATTAAAATATTGTAAGTTTGAAGAATAATTACACAATGTAATAACAAGAGCTGCAGAGCAGTGAAGTCTCTACCAAAATGTTCATTAATAGTCATGTTTTAATTTGTTGTATTTGATTAGTTTTAGCAACAATGTTTTTGATTAGTTCAGCTGGAAAAGAGGGTCCAAAACCCTTTACAAAGCAGCCCCCAAGGCAAGATAAGGCCTTCAACGAGCCAGAGACAACACAGACAAAACAGCTACAACAAGGCAGCGAGGAACAACAAAGGACTAAACTAAAGAAGAACCTGACCTAGCAGGTTGAACACCCTTGGCCTGAGTATGGGTCAAAGAAACATGCTTAGGAAGACCTCTCTTCCTTCTTTGGACAACAGTTCAAAAAACACCATCATCTCCATCAGCAGAAGTAGGAGAAGTAGGTGGTGAAACTTTCACCATAACCTTCGAAGGGGGTGGATTAAAACTAGTCACCGCATTAGTAGCCCCAACAACAGACTACTCCCCAGCAACAACACTCCCAGTAGCAGTCCTAGCAATAACACTACCCCCTGAAACAGGTGGCACACTAGTAATGACAGCAAACCTAGTAGCAGCAACCTCTGAAGCAGACTGAACAATAACAGCAGAGTTTTCAGCAGCAGGAAACGTCCCAATAGACACCTGCAGATTAGTCACCAATGGCTCCTAGAGAGGAAGAAGAGCAGGAGATTGTTCCTCAAGCTGGAGAACCCCAGCAGAAGGAGAGGACGGAGGTGTAGCCACAGGATGAATAGTGAAGTCTGTGGGCTGAACACCCATCCCCCAAGAAGCCAAACAGGATTTGGGCTTCAAGCATGAACACTTCTCAGCCAATTGACCAGTTCCAAAGCAACGTCGACAGTGAAAGGGAATACCCTCATAGTCCAAACTTTGGAACCACTAACGATCAGCAACATTGAAGATAATCTCAACCGGGAGTGCCTTAGTCAGATCTAGTTCCACAAGGATCTGAGCATAAGTCATATATGTAAACAAAATAGTAGTATGATCAGACATAATAAACCTCCCAAGAGAGTTCCCAATCGTAGAATAACAAGATTCTAGCCAGAACTAGAGAGGGAGGTTAGGAAGCCTAACCCAGATGGGCAAAAGATTCAGAGAATCAGTTGCAGGATCGAAAAGAGGAAACCATGGACGAAGCAATAAGAGGTTTTTGTCCCACAACCAAACAAAGCCCCCAAACACAGCATCCTGGTCCTCAATATCATCAAATGCAATAATAAAAAAACCTCTAGCACATGGGTAGATTTTGACTCTACTATCAGTGATTGGTCCCCAAGAATCAGAGATCCATGACTTCAAATCATGGAGGTTTCACCAGAAATTACTGAATCTGCAAATCAAAGCATGAGAGGAGAAAAACTCCTCATTCTCCAAAACCTCTAACCCAAAAGAGATAATCGGAGAAGTAGCACAGGGCAAAGGCAACTCCTGATGCTTCCCAAGAGTAGCAGCTAAGAAAGACTTACCCCTAGCCACACTCGTAGATGTTGCACCAGCAACAGCAGTGGCCTTTGACGTGGATGACACGTTGAAGGTGAAAGAGGACCCAGCCACATGCATAATAGGTGAACCCTGCAAACCCCCATCAAAAGTAGCAACACTCGTGGGTCCAGCAACAGTAGATCCTATTATCACAGACAGAGCCCCCGGAGTAGCAGTCATGCCAGCAACAGATTCGCCACCAACATCCACACCAGCAGCAGAGAACCTTTCAATCCCAATGGTGAACGAACCAGACCCATGGGCGGGAAGAGGAGAGGGAGAGGCCATTTCAAAAATTGAGCTAAGAAGTATTTCACTCACTCAGTTTTAGCAACAATGTTGATAATATAATAACTTTATAATAATCTTGAAATTTGTCAATTTTTTTATTTAAGTTAAAGTTGACTATTTAAAAAATTATAATAAGTTTTTTACTATGGGAATTAATTCTTGTAAAAAAATATAATAAGTTTTTGGTATCATTTATATTAAATTATTGAAAATATTTCATTAAAAACTAATTATTAGAGCTAACAATTAATGGTGTGAGTATGTTAACAAAACCTATTAAAGAGCCGACATATAAAAATAATTACACCAAAGGAGTGATCCAGTTAAGGTACATAAAAACAAAATAGAGCCGACATAGTTTTTTTTAGCCTAGATAATTTATGAAATTAATGAAGAAAGAAGTTTAATTGGTAAGGGCACTATGCAGCCATTTTTTTTGTTTTTTCTTGCCAAATGAATTTATGAAGTGATACAATGTTGTTATTTTAATTGATATTATAGTATTATAATATAGTATAATATTAATTGATAATATTTGACTTAATTTTCTTCTTAGAATAAATATTTGTTGTATACACAAATTGGATTCAAATAATGTTAAACAATTTTTTTTTTAAGCCAATATAAATATTATAACAAAATTGTAATATTTATAGTATACCTTATAAATTTTTTTAGTTAAAATATTAATGAAATAGTATAATTAATTATTGATTGATAATAAACAATGTTTATATTATAAATATGATAATAATATATTTATATTATTACATTATTCTAATATTATAATATTTTTATATAATATTATATTATATTTTTGTTTTTATATAGTATTATATTATATTTTTAAAAATCTGAGCCAATGACAAGATTGATAATTGAGTTTTCAATAATATTTGTTAAAATATTTGCATATAGACTTAGGAAAAATTTAATAGTTGTTTAACATTTAAAAAAATACTCTCTTGTGATTGGTTTATTCAACAAATATTTGCATATAGATTTAGGAAAAATTTAATATTTGTTTAACGTTTAGTTTAATGATCTTTGTTTTAGATTTTTAGTTTCTGTCAAGAAAACTATAGGCGAGGCCTGTTGTTAACTAGTTATTAATAATTCTTTTTGCAACCAATGAGAACTAAAATAGTTTTTCTATTTCAAAAATATTTAGCTATTGCTATTGTATAGATGCAAATATTTTAACAAAAGTTATTTGAAAAATGATTTTTCTTCAATCTAATTGGCAGAAAACTTAAGGGCGATTATTGCGGATCATCGAGGTTTATATTATAAAATTTTGTGATAGATAATATCCTTAATCTATGATAATAATATACTAATACTTAAAACTAAGTTTCTAGTTTGAGACTTTATGGGTAAAATATTACTAATCAATATTAATATTAATAGGAATTTAAATACAAATATAATTTATAAGTTTATCCCAAATTTATATATATGTCTTTAATAATAATAATAATAATATATCATTTACATAGATAATATCCTTAATCTATGATAATAATATACTAATACATCAAAATTTTAAAATATATATTAATGCATAGATAGAAAAAATTGACCAGTGATTAATTCCATAAGTGCTCCCTTCACATGAAATTTAATTAATTTTAATTAATTAATTAAATTTCCCTTAATCCCTAATCTACCTTTAATCATAAGATTTAATTAATTTTAATTAATTAATTAAATCTTTCCTCTATAAATAATCCATTTCTATAGGCGAGGCCTGTTGTTAACTAGTTATTAATAATTCTTTTGCAACCAATGAGAACTGAAATAGTTTTTCTATTTCAAAAATATTTAGCTATTGCTATTGTATAGATGCAAATATTTTAACAAAACATATTTGAAAAATGATTTTTTCTTCAATCTAATTGGCAAAAAACTTTCACCCGATAAGGGCGATTATTGCGGATCCTTAATCTATAATAATAATATACTAATACTTAAAACTAAGTTTCTAGTTTGAGACTTTATGGATAAAATATTAGGCAGTAAATTTTTTTTAGCATCTCACCTATTAATCGATTTAAATATATTATAACTAAAATAAAAATAAAAATATTAAGAAAAGTGTATTTAAATTCCTATTAATATTAATATTGATTAGTAATAGGAATCTTATATAACTATATAAGATTCCTATTACTAATTATGTTAATACTAATAGGAATTTAAATACAAATATAATTTATAAGTTTATCCCAAATTTATATATATGTCTTTAATAATTAATAATAATAATAATAATAATATATCATTTACATAGATAATATCCTTAATTTATGATAATAATATACTAATACATCAAAATTTTAAAATATATATTAATGCATAGATAGGAAAAATTGACCAGTGATCAATTCCATAAGTCCTCCCTTCACATGAAATTTAATTAATTTTAATTAATTAATTAAATTTCCCTTAATCCCTAATCTACCTTTAATCATAAGATTTAATTAATTTTAATTAATTAATTAAATCTTTCCTCTGTAAATAAAAATTAAAATTAAGGAATTTAATTTATTATTTGCAAACATGAAAACCTAAATCAAAACCTATATTCTCCCATGCAGTTCACCTAACTATTACAATTCAACTACCCAAACTGTTTTTATGCCAAAATTTTATAAATACCCTACATTTCCTAAATCAAATTTATGATAGGACAATCTACCGAGTTATGCAACTTTTGGTACATTTCTGGAGATATCTATTGCAAGACTGGAAAAATTTTAATTATTTTTAGTTCACGGGCTTCAATTGATTTGGGTTCTTGCAGTAGTTGTTATTTCTGTCGTTGGCTCAACAGTTTCTTTCATTATCTGATCTGAAACTGAGGGAAGATATTGCTTTTGCCGTGCTATCAACTATCACATTCTAATATTTTCTTTGCAAAGTCATCTTCATAATTTGAGTTGCAGAAAACTATTTGTATTTTGTAGTCTCATCATTTAATATGTGAATGACATGGCTGTGCATTGTCTTGGAACATGTGGGAAATTTTCTAAACTGTTTGGTTCCTATCAATGTATTCCCTGAATTTCATGTTGTAAACAACATTCATGCTCGAAGATCTTCTAAACTTGTTTGCTATTCCAAACAAGGTATTCCATGATCCTCTTATTGGTGCAAGTGCTAGTTATATGATAGAACTAATTTTAGGGTTTCACTTGTCCCTCACTATAAGCTATAACTTCAAATCTTTAAAATAATAATGTTAAGTGATTTTAATAGCACTAACAACTCTTTGTATTCATGATGTTAAGTGATTTTTATAGCACTAACAACTCTTTGTATTGCAGGTTAAGTGCAAACTGTTGAAGGCTAGTGCATTTATTGCCTTCTATATTTGCCTCTTGTCAGACCGTCAAGAACCAAGTTTTAATTGCCAGAGTGCCCATTTCTAGCCTTAGGAGGCTGTATCAATCAAATAATCCATTTTGTCAAGTTCACCATAAATCTTGAAGTATAATCATAAATCTTCAGGTATAATAAAAAATCACGTACTTTGCAACTTCCTTTTTATGCAATCTAATTATTAAATATAGAATCTCAAAGTTCTTCAATTTTCAACATTCATTGTAAATATTACAAAACTATCAACTCTAACTTAAACCAAAAAATTCACAAATTTCAATATTATTATAAAGTTATTATATTATTAACATTGTTGCTAAAACTAAAGAAACACAACAAATTAAAACAAAACAAGACTATTCATGAACATTTTGGCAGAAACTTAGCTGCTTTGCAGCTCTTGTTACTATGGGAATTAATTGCTTTAAAAAATTATAGTAAGTTTTTTACTATGGAAATTAATTCTTGTAAAAAAATATAATAAGTTTTTGGTATCATTTAGATTAAATTATTGAAAATATTTCATTAAAAACTAATTATTAGAACTAACAATTAATTAGCAAAGAAAAACTTTATTTTAGTTTAATGAAAGTAAACAAATATGCAACTACACATGATTGATATGCAAATATAAAAGTACTAGTCCCCATTATTTCTAAACAAAAAAATCATTGATTAAATGATACATTATGGCAATAAAATAAGTGTTTTAGTTTTAATTTTTTAATTCATTAGATAAACTTCAAATTTACTTTTTGTCAAACCAACAAAATGGTTATTATTTATAGTTATAATATTAATTATATTATTAATATTTATTATAACACTTAGATATATTATTTTAATTGATATTATAGTATTATAATATAGTATAATATTAATTACTTAATTTTCTTCTTAGAATAAATATTTGTTGTATAGACAAATTGGATTCAAATAATGTTAAACAAATATTTTTTTTTAAAGCCAATATAAATATTATAACAAAATTGTAATATTTATAGTATACTTTATAATTTGTTTTAGTTTAAATATTAATGAAATAGTATAATTAATTATTGATTGATAATAAACCATGTTTATATTATAAATATGATAATAATATATTTATATTATTACATTATTCTAATATTATAACATTTTTATATAGTATTGTATTATATTTTTATTTTTATATAGTATTATATTATATTTTTAAAAATCTGAGCCAATGACAAGATTGATGATTGATTTTTCTATTTGTTAAAATATTTGCATATAGACTTAGGAAAAATTTAATATTTGTTTAACGTTTAAAAAAATACTCTTTTGTCATTGGTTTATTTTGGATAGAATAATTACTAGATAATAAAAACTCACTCGTCAGCTTGCTTTACTTCGCATGTTGCATGATTTTCACCGACCATTAATCATGGAGTTGTACTTAGTTAGCTTATGAAATCTCACCACAACTGACAGTTTCTCAAATTTCTCTCCATGATTAATGGTCGGTGAAAATCATGCAACATGCTAAGTAAAGCAAACAACAATTTGCTTTCTTTTCTCCGCTTGATTTTCCTCCTTGCATTCCTCTCCTACGGAGGCTATATTTGTAAATGTGCATTTGATGAATGAAATACAAAAGTATGTTAATGCAAATTGGTTTTTATGTGCTTGTTTTTATCTCTGTAGATCTCAGGAATTTCACAAAGGAAACAAAAGCCTAAGGAAAGGAAAGAGGAAAGGAAAAACCCTGTGGGAACAAACCCCCCCCTAAATATGACTAAGGAGACAAAAGCCAATATAGCCAACAAAGATGGGTCCTGGTATCAAGACCATTTTAGGTACGCACCCATAATGAAAGAGTTCCTGCACCAATGATGAATACATAAGCTAATATTACCACCATAATGGATGCGCATCTTATCATGTAAAAGTTTTCTGCCAATTAGATTAAAGAAAAATAATTTTTCATATATGTTTTTTTATAATATTTGCATCTATACAATAGAAATAGCTAAATATTTTTTAAATAGAAAACCTATGAGCCTATAGTTTCCTTGGCAGAAACTAACAATAACATATTCATATTCATATTTAGATCACTACAGTATTTTATTTTAGTCACTTAATTTTTTGTTTAAGTAATAATAGTAAGTACTTTTAGAGAACATGATTTTAATATTTTTATTTAATCTAATATTGTGGTTTAGTAATAATTTTTTCTAAAGATAAAGAATTGTTTATCATTTCAAATTTGTAACTATTATATTTTCATAACTAAATTTATAAGGAAAAATTTATGTGAACTCCTTTTGAAATATCTTGGGTAAATAAAATTGAAATCTCAAAAATATTTTAATTTGGTAAAAATAAAATAGCACTAAAATATTTACTTAGCTATAAAACTAAACTTTACAAAGCCTATTAAATAACACAAATATTTCCTTAACTATAAAACTAAACTTTACAAAGCCTGCATATTTGTATTATGTGGAGAGCCCTGGCCCTAGTTGAGTGTATAGAGATTTGAAATGTCTGCTTAAGATATTAAAATGTAATAATATTAATACTATGATAATTTAAAATGCATTAAAATATTGTATGTTTGAAGAATAAACATGGGAAATATTTTTCATGATACTCTAGATTTTTAACTTTTTAGTAGATAAAATTGAAATACTAGATTTTTAACTCTTGAGTAAATAAAATTGAAATCCCAAAAATAATCTAATTTCATAAAATAAAATGTGTAGAACCCTATATTTTTAATAGTATTATTAATATTATAACTTTGTCCCTTTGACAAAAAGTAATTTTACAAGGCGCTTAAAAAAAATGAAGCAAAAAATTAAATTCATAAAAACTGATGATTCTTCCCTCTCATAATTATCGCCATCCATTTAGGCATGACTTAACTATCAGGAGACAAAATTTGTGTTCACAATTTTTTTACTTGCCACGTCCTCCCCTCAAACCAAAATTCTCTTTGCATTTATAGCTTTTTGTTGCACTCTCCGACAATCCGTAGGTAAGAGGTCATTTTTTTTCAACCCATGACAATACAGATAAATTATTTTTCAATAATTTTTTGTTAAAAATTTATCATGTTTTTTATTAGATAAGTGGCAAAAAAGGGTGTTGATCCCATGACAAAATAGCCAATAAAGGCACACCAAAAACTAAAACAATTTAGACCAAACCATCAAAGTTTTTGCAACATAACATAAAGACAAAAGAAACAGGACACCATAGAGATAGCAGACCGACAGCAGAGTAGACCCAAGCCTCCAAAGGCTAAGCGAACATCTTCTCCCAATCATCCACAAGAAACTGGAGCACATTCTCGTATTCCTTCAACTTTTTGTCCTTCTTCTCATGTCCCGTAGGCTCCACCTTTTGGAGAGCCACCAGAGTAGTGGCGGACCTGTGCATAACTCTAGCCAAAAACATAGCCAGAGTGTTGAACTTCTACTCCAGATCAGTGAGCCTAGCCGCAAGTGTTTTTATTTCCTTGTCCTTCCTCTTATTATAACCTTTTTTCTTCTTACCAGTACCTTTTTTCTTTTTCTCCAAGCTAATGGAGTCCAAACCCTGCATGTTGAGGGAAATTGTTGTGACCCTCATCTTTAGCCTCCTACTTCTCACTATTGTTATTAACCAAGAAATCACCCCCCAACTATTCTGTTTCTATCACCACAGTATCCTCCTTGATGTTACCCTCTGACCCTGTTCCCTGCAGCTCTGCAGAACCCTTTTTGTTATTATCTTCATAATCTTCTTCTCTCTATAGCTCCATAGAATCCTCTTTGTCCTTAACCTTGGGCTTATCTTCCTCCTGCAGTTCCTCAACATCCACTTCCACCTTCGAGAGAGTTTTCCCCTTGGGAGTGGAGGCAGGTTTGGCCACAAGCCTCGATGACCTCCTAGCCATCGGCATCTAAGTTTTGTTGTTAGTGGAAGTGTAGTCTTCGTCACCAGCACTATCTAAATCCCCACTTCCCTCTTCAGTACTAACCTCCTCGACCACCAGAGTAGCCTTAGAGGCCTTAGTCCCACTGTCAGTGCCATACTCTTCTTCTAGGGTACTCCACTTCTTCTTAGTCAGCTAGGAAGGGCTACCACGGAGGATTTTTCTTTTAGTGGGGGTTTTTGCCAGAGACTTGGGGGTTAGATTTTTCATAGTGGGTTCCGGGCTTATGGATACAGGGCTTTTTCTTGCCAATTTGTATGGAAGTGGCATAGGATTCAGGGGTGATTTTAGTAATAATGACCAGATAATCCATCCCCTGGGAAAGCTTAGGTGGATCCATCCTAATGGGAGTGAGGGCTTTAGGGGGGCAGAGGGCAAGATGGAACTTGTAGAGTCTCATGATAAGCCCCTGATGGAGTAGAATCTTAGGCTTACTAGAATCTAGGGCATGGTGTTCTTTTGCAACAATAATGGAGGTTTCCAAAGATGAGAGGAGATAGAAAGAGAAGCTAATAAGCTTACTGCACCTAAAATGATTTAGCAGCGCGAAGTGGTAATAAAAAAACCTCCTGAATCTTCCCTCTAAAGTAAAGTACTTCATTATCATGTAACATACCTCATCCTAGGGTGGAGGTAGGAGTTGTCTATCAAAACCCCCTTGAAGGATGTTCAGAACCTCTCCTTTTTTGAGAAACTGCTTCATACCTTCAAGATCAGACACCTTGCTCTTCCTGGGGTGCTTAATACCATTTGTAGACATCCCAGTAGCCATCCCAATCACCTCCTCTAATATCTCAAAACCTACATTTCCCACCTTAACCTTTCTACCATCATAGGAGCGTAGAAACTAAATGGAAAGATTTTCATCATGGCCCTGCAGACATTCTAGGTACGAGGCAACTCCTCCCTCTTGGCAGATGTGCTAGAGTATCTCATTCTTTTTAAATTACTCACAAGTCTCAAGCTCTGTGCGCAACCTATCTCCCCCCATTTTACAATAGTGCAACACAGTCAAATTGACAAAGTAAGCAGAAAAAAGAGCAATCGCAATGCAGGTCGCAAATACCTCTCTAACATCCAAGTCCCCAACTTTTCTATTTAAACTAATAGTAATGATACTCATAGCCTTGCCCACACCGGAGGTGGCGTACTTTCTATTTCTCAGCATGCGAGAACAATTAATTCCTTTCTTATCATAATTAAAGAGCCATGAATTATTATCATAATTTCTCATGTTAAGCGTCTTCCAGATATCGAGACGGGTCATCACGTGCCTAGGCATGTGAGATATCTCCTTGGGCCTCCATCTCAGCAAGTAATAAATGTAATTGTTGATGAAATGATAGGTCCAAGTACTATCTAGCTGGCACATAACCTTTGTGGCCTCCAATGATCTAAACCTAGAGTCCAACTGGCAGAAGATACTAGACCTCCGTTGGCCTCCTGATCTCCTCCTAAGTCTATGTTTTATCATCATGTGGGACTAGGGGCTAGGCTTAGGTCTTTCCTAATAAAGATTTGAATCTTCTACGGAAGGTTATTTTCTAATCTCCAACATCGCCAAGTGTCCAGACTTTGACCCAAGTTAGCCAGCCCATTCGCTGCTTTATTGCCTTCGCGATACACATGTCCAATCACCTTCTGATTGAATCTGGACAATAAGCAGATGATATCTTCCATTAAGCTCTTCATTTTCCATCCACTGGTAGACCTCCCAAGGGTCGCATCAGTCACAATTTTTTAGTCTCCTTTGATTTGAAGGTTATCAATTCCCAAGGAGTGGACAATTTTAAGACCTTTTAGAAGCGCCATACACTCAACAACATTATTAGATTGTAAATTGATGCCCCCTGCATAAGCAGCAATGAAGGCTTCATGACAATCTCTGAAGATCCCTCCACTACTAGCTAGGCCAGTATTCTTTTTTTCTACACCATCAAAGTTAAGTTTGGTCTAGCTGATGGGGGGGTTTCTAGCTAGTGTTAAGTCTGACCATCCTTTTAGAGTAGTCAACCTTGCTCATATCCTCCTTCAGTTGCCAATACTTAGCAATCTGGATTTCCACCGGTGAAGGGGGTTTCTCTGCCACTTGCAGAGTACAGGAAGAAGTGTTCTCAGGAACTGCTCTACAAAAGGAGAAAAAAACATCATTAGCAAGTCGAGCTTTTTCTCTAAAGATGTGATTATTTCTTTCTTTCCACACACTCCACCCAAAGTGATGGGGGATCTATCTCCAGAGTTCCCTTATCCTGGGGTGAGAGAAGGGGGATATCCAACTTTGGGCAAAATCCATTAGGTTTTCCTAGAAAACCCACTCCAAGTTAAGATTCTAAAGAGTTTTCTCCCAAATTTGTTTGGAGAACTCACAATGAAGGAGCATGTGTTGCAAGGTCTCTTACTCTTTAAAGCACATAACACATCTATTAACTAGTTGGAAGCCCCTCTTATTGGGGTTATCAATGGACAGAACTTTATTATGTGCCACTGTCCACTAGAAAAAGTTAACTTTGGGTAACAATTTATTATTCCAGACATTCTTCCAGAACTGATTCAACTAGTCATTGTTGGTCAACAGATGGTAAGCCGACTTAACCGAGAACTTTCCTTTTTGGTCTTGTCCCCATAACATCTCATCTTCCCTTTGAAAAACTAGAATCCTGTGCTTTTCTAGCTCAAGTTGCAGAATCTAACTCTCTAGCTTCTCAGATTGGTTATTACAGCAGTTTGACAAATTCTTCCACCTTCTTTGACTATGGGAATGGCTAGTTATATAGTTGCTCACCTTGTTACCAAAAAAGCTAACCGCTCTTTCCTTACTATTGTTGTTACTTCCTTCCGACAGGGGACCATCCCTCATCCAATTATCCTCCCAGAACCTGATTTTATCTCCTCTTCCTAGTTTCCATTTGATGCCTTGTGAGAGAGTGTTCTTGGTTTTGGTCATTTTGTTCCAAATGATAGAACCTTTGGGCAGGGAGTCTCTATCAAGAATACCAGAATTGGGTTCATTCTGCAAGTATTTGGCTTTCATAATTTGAACCCAGTCCTTCTCCTCTTTTAGGAAAGTCCAACCAATTTTGGTGAGTAAGGCTTTGTTCATTCCCTAAATTTTTCTAATTCCTAGACCCCCATTCACCTTGGGCAGACAGACTCTATCCCAACCCACCAGCAAGATCCTCTTCTTTTCCTCAACCCCTATCCATAGGAAGGTTCTCTGGATCCTTTCTAAATTTTCTTCCATATATCTAGGAATTTTAAATAGAGAAAGGAAATAGGTAGGGATGCCTTGTAAG
This sequence comes from Cunninghamia lanceolata, assembly GCA_027924645.1. Lineage (NCBI taxonomy): Eukaryota > Viridiplantae > Streptophyta > Pinopsida > Cupressales > Cupressaceae > Cunninghamia > Cunninghamia lanceolata. The sequence goes on along the minus strand of BSBN01000564.1, from coordinate 6,014,981 downwards.
GAAGCCTTTAGGAGTTGATGCTTACCAGCTTGGCTTAGCAGTTTACCTTTCCAACCCTCCATTTTCTTATGGATACGCTCCAAAACCGTATTCCAGAAAGTTGGGGTCACATCTTTGACCATAAGAGGAAAACCCAGGTAGGTGGCTGGGAGATCAACCTGATTGCATTGAAGAATATTTCTAACCTTCGCTTGCAAGTCCACCTTAGTGTTAAAGAAAAACACATTACTCTTTTCATAATTGATGCATTGACCAGACACCTCTACATACATGTTGAGCAAATTCTTCCATCTCATGGCCTCCACCACTGAAGTTGCCCCGAACAACATGGTATCGTCAACGAACTGTTGGATAGCCGACGGTCTTAGGGAGGACGCTGCTTTGACGCCAGAGAGGTAAAGACTGTCCAGGTGGTACAGAATATTTCTTCCCATGACCTCGGCCATCATAATGAATAAGGGGACAAGGGGTCACCCTGACGTAAACCCCTACCAGCATCAAAAAACCCCCGCGGCGTACCATTAACCAAAACTGAATACTTAACAATGGTGACACACTCTGTTATCAGTTTGAGCATTCTAACATTGAATCCAAACTTCCTAAGAACTTTGAATAAGAAGTCCCAAGAGACTCTGTCATAGGCTTTAGATATGTCCAACTTAAGGGCCATACTCGGATTATTGCTTTTTTCCATTGAGTGTATGATCTCATGAGTCAAGATAGTTGCATCCAAAATTTGTCTCCCTGGGACAAAGCCCTTCTGGCTATTTGATATAAGGCTATCTAGAAGCAGTTGGATTTTGAGGACCAACGTTTTAGTAATTATTTTATAGATGGTGTTGCACAAACTAATGGGGGGAAGTCAGCCATGACTTCTGTGTTGTTTTTCTTGGGAATCAGCGCAATGAACGTGGCATTGATCTGCTTGAGGAACTTTCCCATCCTGAAGAAGTATTTAACAACATTTGTAACATCATAGCCCATAATGTCCCAAAATTCTTGGTAAAAAGCAGGAGGGAACTTGTCTGGTCCCGGTACTTTGAAATCCTCCATCGAGAACACAACCTCCCTAATTTCCTCTTCCGTAATAGGCTTTAGCAGGCCTTCGTTATCTTCCTCAGATAGGATAGGTGGAATATAATTTAGAAGAATGTTTTCCTTAACACTGTCAGTTCTATTTTTTTGCTCAACCAAGAAATTACTAAAGTAATTGGAGGCCAATCTACCTAGTTCCCTATCATCCTCCACCTCTCTATTCTGCTCATCTAGAAGTTTGGTGATACTGTTCCTCTTTCTATGTTTCATGGCCGATTGATGGAAGAAGGTTGTGTTCCTATCTCCCTCTTTTAGCCATTGAACCCTAGACTTCTGTTTCCAGAAGATTTATTCCTTTATGATTATATCCTTCAAGTTTTTGACTAATTCCTCTTCAGCTTTGAAAGTGCTCTCACTCCCATCTCCTTTGGCCATCTTATCTTGAACTTCCAGGAGACAATCTCAGAGGTGTTTCTTGGTGTTCATCACATTTCCAAAGCAAAATTTATTCTAGCTCTTAACTTTATTTTTGACATGTATAAGTTTTTGGGTGAGCCTGAACATTGGAGATCCATGAACCAGAACTTTCCACCAATCAGCAATGCAGTTTTTAAAATCTAGGTGGGAGGCCCACATTATTTCATACCTGAATGGGAAGGGGCCCTTATGGCAATTCTCAGTCCAATCAAGAAGAAGGGCATTGTGATCGAAAATGGTGTGAGGCAGAGCTGACAAGATAGCATATTGAATCATATCCCAGTTAGAAGAAACCAACATTCTATCCAACTTAACCTAGATCAACTGGTCACCTTGTCTTCTGTTAGTCCATGAATATTGTTGATTGTTAAGTTCCAAGTCCATAAGCCTAGTTTGACTCAGGAAGTCCATCAGGTCCACCATACTGTCTGAATAATCCATATTGCCCCCAGATTTTTCTGAGGGGTAAAGAGGGTAGTTGAAGTCCCCCCCCACTATCCAAAGAGTTCTTCTCTCCTCATTGATTTTGGAGCTCAACCCATCCCAGAGTTCCCTCCTGTGATTTTTAGTGTTGGGGGCATAAATGTTGATCAGCTTCTAGGTTTTGTTATTTATCTTGCATTTGATTTCTAGGATATACTTACTATGCGAGCAATAGCTTCCTAAAGAATTATACTTATTTCACATGGTGACAAGCCCCCCAGAGGCCCCTGTCGAGGAGCTGATAATGTAGTCGGCCATAGGCCAGATATTGTTGGTTATTTTTGTAAAATTTTCCTTGGACATTTTAACTTCTTGGAGAAGAATGAAATCAATCTTATTGTTATAAATGCAACTCCTTATCATGAGCTATTTTTGTGGGCTATTGAGCCCTCTCACACACCATGTGATAATCTTAATTTGTGAGATCTTCTAGAGAGAGCCTCCAGTGTGCTTTGTCTCCCATAGGCAATCTCCTTCGTTGCTTCCCTGGATTTGGTTTCTCTCTGGGAAGGCCTCCCTACTCTTGCTTCAGTCCCCACATCAATAGATTTCTTATTGTGTCATTTCCCTTTTCTCTTGGGAGTGATCCAACCTCCTTGGTTACTAGTGCTAGCCCCCAGGGAAAGAACCCTGATGGGAGATATCATAGACTTCTTTGCACTTCCCTAAACCACAGACTATGGTCCTCCTGACCTCAAGGTCTCCAGATCCTCTAGCTGAACCTGAATATCCCTTCCTTCTCCATACTTTAGCACTCCAGCCTTCTCAATAAGAGGGGAGCTCTCAATTGGAGTTAGGACTTCTCCTTCTTCCATCTCATCTGAGTCGAGAGGGAGATCTATTAATTGCTCCTAATGACCTCCAACCAAATCTAGCCACAGCTCATCAAAGGGTAGTGATGGAGAAGGAACTAGAGTATCCACAATCGAAATGCTCAGAGCCTGGTCTCCACCCAGAACCCGTGTCCTATATGGGGACTTGATTAAATCCAACAAATCCTCTTTGAATGGGTATTCTTCTACTATGTTTTCTTCTTACCTTTTGGATCTTTTACTTTTTTGTACTCATTGATTAGGTGCCCCTTTTTAGAGCAATTTTGGCAATAGGTGGTGGAGTTTTCATACATTAGTTGCTGCTCCCAGTAGCCATATTTGGACTTTAGCTTAATAGTATTAGGTAGGGTCTTATGAATGTCTACACTAACACATATTCTAGCGAAAACCAACCTGGTTTTATTTTTTGTGGTGTTGTCTAGAGCAATGAAGTGCCTGAAAGAGTTGCCAATCCATGTAAATATCTCCTCATCCCAGTACTCTAGAGGGAGCCCAGGGAGTCTGAGCCAAATAGGAGCCAACCTACTAAGTTCCATTGCCACATCAAAGCTCGGTTTCCATTGCCCTAAGCATAGGTTGTGTTTACCATACATCCAAGGTCCTCCCACCAAGACCATGATTAAGTCTTCCTTGGCCATGAACTAGAAGAGGAAAAGGCCTCCAGACATCGCAGTAGTCACCACACTACCTTTTAGGTGCCATCTAGTGGTCACCCAACATCAAACCATGTCTATGTTGGGCCTAAGGGCTAGGAACTTGCCAACCAAGGAGAGTTCCAAGGAGGAGGTTATTTTATCCATCATCCTGTATGGGATCTGGAAGTCCATTCCATTCTCAGGTTCTGGTTGCACCAGGGCTTCAAAATCTTCTACAGGCCTATTAGACTCCCCTAGTAGAGCCTATTTACAAGCCTTGGGGTCTAAGCCCAAGGCAAGGGAAATGGTCTCTTTAGTACTAACCAAGGTAGTATTGACAATAGCAGGGAGCTCCTGTGGTCCTAGAGGAGGGGTAGGGGCCCCCCCTGGGCTGACGACCTCCATGAGTGAAGTAGGTTCAAACACTGATCAAAGCGGGAAAGTTGTAGAGCAGGAATTGGATAACAAACTAGGTGTTGTTGTGTTAAAAAAATTTATCATGTTGACATAAGAAAAGTACAAATTTAAATCAAATTTTCTCGACAAGAAAAAATAATCTTCTCTTTTAATTGGTTTACAATCAATAGATTAATAACTAGATAAGTGTGAACTCATTGCAATAGTACTGGCCGAAGGTAGGTACTAATAAAATGGTAAACAAATATATATAAACTAATAGCTATGAAAAAATCTTGGTTTAAAGATCTTTTATTCTTCAAATGTGAAAGCTCAAGTTTATTATAGTTGATTGTGAGCTTAAACTATGGAAGACCCGCATATTCATGATATTCTCTCTTAGATTATAATTGGCCAATGTATCACATTCAATATAAGCTCAGTTTTGGAATGAAATTTAGCATACATGGCCATGACTTGTCTATGAAAATGAATGAAATGAGGGAAAGTAAGGTTTTTTTTGGGTTGTTTTAAAGGTTATAGTTAGAAATTCTTCTAATTGAATTAGTTGTGACTGAAATGAATTCAGCTAAAAATTTGATATCTTTATAAGCTCCATGTCATGGTACACCATTTTAGCAAAAAAAACATTTAAAATGGTTTCAACTGAAATTACTTAGTTGTCCTAAAGTGTGACACAGCTTTGAACTTTAACCTGTAATAATATATTAAAACAATGACATTTTTCTCATTCTTCAAATTCTTATGTCACTAACAATTGCCTCATTAAAAAGTAATGGATATGGAAACCTTCTTGTAAAAATAAGTATTTCTCTAGTATACTTATTTATAATCTTTTCACATTCCAAATAAAGCACACAATCCATTTTAATATGATTGGTAAATTTTTCTCTCACAAATGTGCATCTATATGTAAAATATAGTGAGTGAGGTTAATAGTGATTAGTAAACTTTGACTTTCATCTACAATTTAGGGGAGTCCAAAAAACAAACAAATGTGTGAAAAATAGAATATATTTCCTTTTGGATCCTAACTATATGTGCATATGAATCTTGATAATAATCCCTATAGTGGTGCCTTGCAAGATCATCCATGGACTATAAGCAATGTTGTATAAACCAAAAATAGTTGTTATTTTCTTTGTTTCCCTTATTTCACATGTTTTATTTGTGCATTTAGAGTTTGAGTTTGCACTTTCTCTAGTATGTTTTTGAAATCCTAGGGAAGATATTAACATAAATGGATGGTTATGTGGCATTCTTTCCACACCTATTGATAAAGAACCATATCACAATCTTTTCTTCACTCAATTTAATACTCCAGGTTGTACAATAATGGCCAGGTCATATTATTTTCTCAATTCTTGAATAGGACCTCACTAGTGTCATATCTATTATTGTATCATTTTGAATTCATTATCCTTCTAAATTCCTTAAAGATTTCAAGTTCATCGAAGGAAGGAATTTTATTATGCACCATGGTGTGAAATTCAAATTTCATATGTTAGGTTTGCACACTTGAACCTCACATCTAGGAGCCATTGTACAACTAGAGCATCCCCTTAGTGGCACACATTTGATTCTAGAATCCTTGCTAGTTGAGATGGACTAATTAAGAGATAAAAACAAGGATGCACTAATAGAATACATCTTATCTAAATCTTGGTAATCTTAATGATGCACCTAATTTAGAGGTTGAGTCAAATTCCTTGGGGATTGTAATGGGATTTAGATGTGTATAAATACATATTCAAATATCATTTTAATGTATTTTAATGGGATTTAGATGTGTATAAATACATTTCAAATGTCATTTTAATGTATGCCTAGAACCATAGAGGTTTATAATTTAAAAATTGTTAGTAATTTATAATCACTCAAACCTACACTATTATATGATTTGAATGTTATGAATCAAACAAGATCTTGTGTTTTCCATCACTATCTCTCTATGTTATTGTTGTTTTTTTTAGTGTGATTATTGTTATGCTACTTGATTTAATAGTACATGATTAGATTCATAGAACTTGACCTACATCAAGTGGTATCAAAGTTAGGAGAACTCTTGTGAAGTGTGAAGTCTAGTGAAGATCTTTGATGATAAATAAAGTTTGATTTGAGCGTGGTGTGATGTTAGATTCTATGAGAAGCGAGAATCAAACCAAGATCTGATGTCAGTCGTAGATCACATATGCTCCAGTTGACAAATGATCAAAGATCAAAATAGTCAAATGGAGAGAGAATCCTAAAAGAGAGAATCAAGAGACAAACTGCAAGAGAATTTTGAGAATGCTCACATTACTCTCCCTAACTAGTTATCAAACTAGTTAAGGTGAGAGGAGAGTGTTGTATATATAGAAAATAATGGGCAATTACATCCAAGAGGTGTAATAACTCCAACTACCCAAAATAGGTGAAAGTTTTACCTACTTGGTAAAAGACAATACTTGGTTATACCTACTTAGATAAAAACAAACAAATGGTTATGAGAAGTGGCTAAAAAATCCAAAAGAGGGTGTGAAACTCAACTACCCAAGTGTGGGTGAGAGTGACACATGTAACTGATGGATTTAGCCATGTGGCCTCATAATAACCAAGTCTAATATAACCTAAACAAGCTTAATAATGTGTAGGAAAAAGAAATATCCCTAAGGAAAATAAAAAACCTATACTAACACCCCCCTTAAGCATAGCTTAGGTGGGTGAAAAGATATGGGTCCTGGTAAATGAAGCCTGGTGAGGTACCCATGTACAAATAATTCCCCCCAAAATAGAAGAAGTCCCCCCACAAAGGAATAGCCCCCCCCCCCCAAAGAGAGAGAGAAAACACCTCCTAGAGTAGAGATAGTGAAAGTGAAGGACTAAGAAGCCCCTCCTGAAAGACACTGGCTGCACCCCCAGTAAAGCTCATAGATGAAGGAACTTTCTCTAAGTGAAGGGTTTGGTGAATATGTATGCAATCTTCTCTGATGGCTGAATGTACTTAAGATCAATGATGTTTGCATGAATCAGCTCCCGGATGTAGTGCATATGTGTCTCAATGTGTCTTGTCTGTTGGTGATAGACTAGATTCTTTGAGATATGTATTGCACTCTAATTATCACAAACGATGAATGTAGGCCTTCTAAATGAAATGCCAAACTCAGTGAGAATATTCTAAAGCTAGATGGCCTTAGTGGTTGCATTAATTGCCCCTTGATACTCAACCTCTATAGATGAAAGAGCAATTGCAAACTACTTCTTGCTCAACCGACAAATTGGACTGGGACCAAGTGAGAAGCAATACCCTGAAGTAGACTTGTGATCCTAAGAATCACCTGCCCAATCTAAATTTGTGTATCCTACCAAGTCAAAATCCACACCCACTGCATAGTGAATCCCATAACTGTGAGTGCCCTGAACATAGTGTAGTATTCTCTTAGTTGCTTTCCAATGCAACTCATGTGGCTCCTGCATGAACCAAGAGACCATGCCCATGGCATATGAAATGTTAGGCCTCATGTTAGTCAAATAGATGAGACTCCCAACAATATGTCAGTATAAAGTGCCATCAACCAAGGGTAAAGAACACTTAGCCTCAAGTTTGACTCCTGACAAAAATGGAGTCGGTGCAGGCATACAATCAGCCATGCAAAATTTGGAGAGCATGTCAAGTGCATACTTGGATTGTGTCATGAAGATACCTGAAGATGACTGAGTGATCTCAATCCCTAAGAATTAGTGCAAAAGACCTAAGTATAACATTAGAAATCAATCATGTAGAGAAATTTTCATTGCCTTGATGGTGGATGAGTGACTCCCTGTGATCAACAAGTCGTCGACATAGAGAACTAGAAAAGTGAGAGTATCATCTTGTTATAGATTGTAGATGTTTAGATCAGAATGGCATTGAGTGAACCAAACTGACAGAACGATGGAGTCCATCTTGGCATACTAGGCCGAGGACCCTGTTTGAGGCCATAGAGAGACTTCCAAAGTCAAAAAATAAGTGAAGGATCCTAAACAAACCCATGTGGCTGCTCCATGTAGATTTCCTCCTAAAGGTCACCGTGAAGAAAAGCACTCTTCACATCCATTTGATGAACTTCCCAAGGATGGGTTGTAGCCATAGCAAGTACAAGTCGGATGGAATTCATTTTGGCTACTGGCGCAAAAGTCTCAGAGTAGTCAATCCCAAGCACTTGGGAGAATCCTTTGGTGACCAAGTGAGCCTTATGCTTGTTAATCGACCCATCTGCTACAAATTTTGTTTGATAGATCCACTTACATTGAACAAGTTTTCCTCCCTTAGGAAGAGGGACTAAATCCTGAGTATGATTCCTTTCTAAGGAACTGAACTCTTCCTACATTGTTGCACCCCACTCGGAGACACCAGAAGCTTCCCAAAAAGTTTGTGGATCAGAAGTTGAAGCAACAAAGAGATGTCGAGCCTACTAAAATTGTGACCTTGTTCTTCTTGTATCCAAAGGATCACCAACCCAATCACCAGCTGACTGCAATGTCTAACGACCCCAAAGAGGCACTGTGGCAAGAGAGTCAGGAGGAGAATCATCAACCTCTGAATGATGACTAGGAGGAGAGGGTGGACCCTCATCATCACTGTTTCCATCTGAAGTGGAGGAAGAAGACTCCTCATAAAGATCAGGAGGATTAAGATCCTCTGAAGAAACTTCATCATGTCGCAATGTCTCCAATGTGATAGTTGATGGAGAGGAGGTAGGAAAAGAACTGGAAGAGTCCTACTTGAAACAAACACTTCTCTTAATGAACAATTTATGAGTGGTAGGATGGAGAAGCCTGTAGCCCTTGACACCATTCAGGTACCCAACAAATATGCAAGGCTTGTTTTGTGGATCCATAGCCTTGCATTTCTCTGTTGGAATGTGGACCCATGCAGGAGAACCAAACACTCAAAAGTGCTTAACTGTGGGTTTCTGACTGGTCCAATCATGGAAAGGAGTTACCTCCTTCACATCTTTGTGAGGAATGCGGTTCTGGATGTAACAAGCATAGTCAATGGCCTCTACCCAATACTAAGGTGCCATAGACCTAGAGTGAATCATACAATTGGCCATCTCTTTCAAGGACATGTTCTTGCGTTCTGCAACACCATTCTGCTATGACTATAGAGAACTGGGTGCTGAAGATCAATGCCCTCTGAGGCACAAAACTACTCAAACATGTGGTTCACATATTCCCCCATTATCTGTATGTAGAATCTTGATGGCCTTCCCAGATTGTTTCTCTGTAAAAGCTTTGAAATCTTGAAAAGACTCAAAGAACTCAAAATTTTGTTTGAGAAAATAAACCCATGTGTATCTTGAAAGATCATCAATAAATGTCAAAACATATCTTGCCTTGCTAAAAGAAGGATGTGGAAATGGTCCTACCAATTCACTATGTACTAACTCTAGAAGTTGTGTGGTCCTCCATGCTTTTCCTTTATCATATTTCTCCTTAGGATGCTTACCAAGAATACATCCCTGGCAAACTCCATCAGAAAATTGAATTGAAGGCAACCATGAAACTATGTCCTGTTGACTATGCTGCTGCAAGTAGCGGTAATTCAAGTGACCAAATCATTGATGCCAGAAATGAATCACCTCATCTAAATGAGTGAGTAGAACTATCAAAGGAGAGTCAGGAACAAAGTGAGAAAACTAATACAATCTGGAATGATGATATGCTTTTCCCACAACAATTGTAGACCCATCATGCAACTCATTGCTTACCACTTTGTCTGGTGTCAACTCAACCTACTTTCCAAAGCATGTGTGAGTGATCTAATAAACAGATAGGAGATTAGTTGACAAAGATAGAATGCATAAAACATCCTAAAATGCTCATTCACCCATGTCAATAGACCCTCTCCCATACACTTCAATAGGAGTGTCATCACCCATTAGAATGGCAGGCATAGAACATGGATCTAAGGAGGTAAAACCATCCTATGAGAAAGCCATGTGGTGCAAAGCACCTGAGTCAATGATCCAAGTATTAGGTTGTGAAGCAATAATAACTAGGGCCTTGCCCATCCCTTACCCCTTTCGCTTTTCTATGTCCTTTGAAGACCCTTCTGATGAACCTTGTTTGACAGAGTCAGGCACCTTGATATTGTTCTTCTCAATAAGATGTGATAGGTGATCAATCTGTTTCTTTAAACACTTGTGTTCATCATGGCTAGGCCTTTTATAATAAGAACACTTGACTTTATCCTTCATAGTTTGATCACCTTTTGATGAAGAGGTCTAATTCGCTACATTTGAAGCAACAAGGTTCTAATCTTTCTTCTTCTCTCCCTAGTTCTTTTGTTCTTTTGTGTCTTAATTTGCAACTAAGGCATATGACTTAGAGGGTTTGATTGTATCCATGTGAACTAGTTTATCTTGCTCTTAATGAGTTCCGCATAAAAATCATCTAGTGAAGGCATTTTATAGTTGGAAACAAGAGCACATTTTGTGGCATAAAAGGTAGAAACAAACACAAAATAGTTCAGACCAAGCTTAGAAAGAATGCTTAAGATCAGTTGTTTGTCTTCTTTTTCTATTCCACATTGTTTCAACTATAATCTGATGGCTTTTAATTTTGTGAAGAAGTCATGTATGGTGTCAAAATTGCTAGGACTCAACCCTATGAGTTCATTATCCAATTAATGACCCTTTAATTCATCTTGCTTACCAAAGAGGCTTTCTAATGTGGTCCACACATCATTGGGTGTTTTAGCAGATTCAATATGAAAAAGTAAGTCAGGAGAAACTAACATACACAAAGTACCAAAGGCTTCATCATATTTTTTAAACCATTTTATCTTTTCTACATCATGTGCGGGTTTTGTTTCAAGTCCCATTGTAACCCTGTGATAGCCATGCCTTTTGAGATAGATTATCATCTTTGATTTCCATTCAAAAATGTTATATGGTGTTAAAACAAGAATTGTTGAAGCATCCATTTGTGCAAAAAAGTAAACTGAAATGTAGAAAGAGAAGTGTGAAAAAGAAACACACGAGACACCCCTCTTTGCACTAGTTTCCTAAATGACCCCCTAGAAATTACAATTTTAGCACTTTATAATTAGTGTGATTTACAATGCAAATATCAGATTTTTAGGCTCTTACAGGGTCTAAAATGGACAAAATACTAAAACTACAATTCAAGTATAATAAGAGATCAAATTGTGAACATGGGTGTGGAGTACACAGAAAAATATGAACCCTGGAAAAAATGGCACCAAAAATGGAGTTTGTTTGCGCAAGTTATGGCTCCTGGAAGGTCTCAAAATGAGAACTACACAACAAGTTCTAAGAGAATCTTCACTTTTTGGAAATATGGAGAGTCAAATCAAGAAACTAGCTTCATCATGGGGAAGGGTGTAAATTTCTACCCCAAAAAAAAATACGCTTGAAAAAGCCTCTGTATGGCTGAGAATGGGCCCTCCGAAGTTAGCCTTCCAATTTGAAAAGCATAATGGTGAGGGGGCAAAAAAAGTTAACCTACACCTACTGATATTAAAATGACATCACCACTATTTTTGGCAGAAAACCTCCAACTTTGATTAGACCACCAAATGTAGTTATAACTTTCTAGTTTAAACTATCACTTATTTTAGCGAACAACTAGATAAATTTGGGGGTGCTCTATAAATAGTGGAACCACCAATCTGGGGAAAGTGCCAAAAACTTCACCAAATGTGGCGGTGGCAGTGTTTTATTGGGTACGGGTGGCACGGTGGTCTCCCGCCGGTGGTGCCGCTTACACAGGAGGCAGTGGAGGGTCACTCGTCGATGGCATGGCAGTCTGGGTGCTCCCTGATTATGCTATGGAGGTGGTGGTGGGTTTAAAGCCTACTCTGGGCTTGTCATGAGGGTCAAAGCCCTATGAACAGGGCTTAAATCCCTTTGAACTTAGTGCTTAATATAGAGCACTTAGCCCTTTATACAATGCTTAAGCACTTAAACCCCGAGCACTAAGCGCGCAAGCCGAAAGGCCTTTAATATTTTGTAATTTTTTTTTTAAAATTCATACAATCAGGTGAAATTGAGGGTCGTATGGCTCAAAATATAAAAAAATTGCCTCAGAAACAACCTTTTAGAATTTGACTTTTGAATAGTCAATCTTTAGGTTTTTGAGCCTTGTGAGCGCGATGGCGAGGTCCTTTTCAACTGAAAAATGCTCTGATTTGACAGCTACCTCTAGGAGCCTCTCAGAAAACCTTTGTAGCAACTGGGTCCTCTGATCTCTGATTTCAGTGAAATATAAACCAATATTGACTTTTTCGAGCCTTCTAGACGCTATGGAACAACCAAAAATGCATCCAAGATTACCAAAAACCTACAATCACCTAGATCTCATAAGAACACAAATATGCATGCCAGAATATATAGATGTCTATTTTCCCTCTAAACTATTATGATTCTCCAAATCATCTAAGGATGTAAGAGAAGAGCATATTGGGTTTTTGAGAAAAATATTAGCAATCTAACAGTCCCAAATCTCTCAAATAATAGGACCATAAAAAATGAACTAAACCAAACAAACTAGCTCTGATACCACATTAGATTTTGCAAGAAGTGAGAACTGAGCTAGGATCTGATGTCGGTTGTAGATCACAGAAATTTCGATCAACAAATGATCAAAGATCAAAACAGAGGAATGGAGAGAGAATCCTGAAAGAGAATCAAGAGATAAACTATAAGAGAATTTTGAGAATGCTCACATTACTCTCCCTGACTAGTTATCAAATTAGTTAAGGTGAGAGGAGAGTGTTGTATATATAGAAAATAATGGGAAAATACATCCAAGAGGTGTAATAACTCCAACTACCTAAAATAGGTGGAAGTTTTACCTACTTGGTAAAAGCCAAAATGCATGGTTATACCTACTTAGATAAAAAAACAAACAAATGGTTATGAGAGGTAGCATAATATCCAAAAGAAGGTGTGAAACTCAACTACCCAAGTGTGGGTGAGAGTGAGACATGTAACTAATGGATTTAGCCCTATGGCCTCATAATAACCAAGTCTAATATAACCTAAGCAAGCTTAATAATGTGTAGGAAAAAGAAATATCCCAAAGGAAAATAAAAACCTACACTAACATGTGACTCGTATTTACACTCACAACTTTTTCAAACCCATAGTCAATAATGCTACCTAGAAAAGTTGCTAGAAGATACCAAGGCATAGTCACCAATGTCGTGAGAAGATTGGATGAAGTTGTAGATTTATATTGAGTGATGCAAAGAAGATTGGACATGATGGAAGAATATTAACATAGAGGCTTTTTTTAGAGAGCAGGTCATAGCACTTCACTCACAAAATGAGAACCAAAGTGAGGATGAATAGCTATTGTAATCCATTTCATAGATTGGAAAGGGCATGTAGATGGAAGTACCAAGTTTTTTTGGATCACTAAATCTAGAGGAGTTTATCAACTAGATTATATTAATGGAGTAGTATTTTTAAATTTAGAACATCGTAGATCCATAGAGTTTGAAAATCACCCAAACAAGTTGAAAGGGCATGCCACAATATGGTGGAAGGAGTCATAGTTAGACTTAACCAAGCATGGAATAAATAAAATAAACCATTAGGATTGAATGGTATCCATGATGATGGGTAAATTTATGATAGGAGACTACCATTTGAATCTTCTAAAGAATTTATGAAATTCAAAACAATATGAGTCTAGTGTGAAGGAATAGATTGAGTATTTATACAAATTGACTATTCTATCTAGACACCATGACCTAGACTAGAAGGTAGCATGGTAAAAAAATGACCTCTCATACCATCCAAGAGGACATGCATACACTAAGGCTCCACAACATCAAGTAAGCTTATTAGTGTTGGCAATATGTGTTGTCATCGATGCAACATAGTGTATGGCAATATAAGTACAAACTTGTATAGAGGTTGTGTATAGAAGAAGGAGAAGTTGATGGGCAGTGGAAGATTTGAGAGAGACGGTTTGACTTAGTTAAAGTCAAGGGGTTGACATGTCTAAGGCAAGCCAGTCTAGAAGAAGAGAAAATTATCTAAGTATGATGTTGTGATCAGTCTTGTGTCTAAGCATGATGTGGAGGTAAACATTTATGTCCTAACATGTTTCCTTTATTCCTACATGTATATCTCATCAGCTTGGAGTACCGCACTTAGTAATAAGTAGCAGAAATTTGACTAAGGCAGAGTCACAATATTTTGGTCTATATTTCTCTACAGAGAAAGATTTAGTCTTGCGGATCAGAAGATAAGTGTATCCTGATACTAACATGATATATTCAAGATGTCAAGTCACTACACCTTTAGATAAAAAAGTTACAAGTGACACAGTACCAGTTACTACTTAGACAGGGTAAAGCAATGGTAAAGACCTATTGGAATGCTCTGCATTCCTCTGGAAGAAATTGTTTGGTCATGTGGTTTTGAGGACAAGCTCAGGGATGTATAAGGTATGTTATATTGAAGCTTCAAGTGGTCTAGTGGTCCGCAAGTTTAGCATTTAAGTAACAGAGGTAATACAGAATGTTTCGGAAGCCTCAGAACACATGTTTGAGTATTTGTGGAAGATGAAATACATACAGATCAGCCATAAAAGATTGTGTGGAGGTTCTACATGCTCCAATATACCTTGATTTTGAACCTCACGCAAATATCTCTTGTTTCTGGTACTACACAAGATATGTAAGTCCATTAATGAAGAATTATATATCCTTGTTCTCTGGACTCTAGTATACCTTAGTCTAGATTTTATTTTTCTCCGGAAATGATAGATGAGTTTCTGTAGATCTAAGAGTATGCATGTAATGATGTTTAAGTTCATCTCTAAAGGTTTCAGGGTTTTTGATGTACCGCAATGCCATATCTTGAATAGTGGAGTATAACAATTAGGAATACTATGTCTCCAGGAGTTCATCATATCTCTTGTCTTGTGGATGTAAAGGTGGTTGAATGATTTTGAGGGGGTACAATGTTGAATTTTTGGTTTGCATGATGTTTTTGTCTTCTCCTCAGTGGTATGAACATAAACAGTTAGCAGTGTTTGTACAGTTTGGGCCGAAAGACTAGTTTCTATTATATGCGAAGGATCTTGATTAATTGTTTTGACTTTAGAAGGTGTGAGGTGATATTCCTTGAATCCTTTCATGAAGTCCTAAGGTCCGCAACAAGTTTCCTAGACATATTGTATGTATTGAAGTCAACCTTTGAAGAGTTACACGTTTCATCTAAAAAAATTTCATGGTGCTGACCTAATCAATGTTGTGATGTGTTGCAGTGGGTATTTATAAGAGATCAAAGTCATTTGTGACATGTATGAGTGCGACAGATTTGTATGTGAAGCATAAAGTGTGCAAAGTTAGTTTGAGAGAAGAATTTGAGAAGAAAATGAGGACTACAATATCAGCATAAGTCAGATATTTTCTATATAGCAATTCATGTATTCATTATCTCTGTAGTTCTTATATTGAGACTATGAATCTGCAAGGAGTTGTAGCTTCCTTGGGAGTGACCCTAAAAATTATATTCAGGGAGTAGAAGCTTCCTTGGGTTGTAGCCCTAAAACAAAGTTGTACTACTTATTGTAGTGAGCATAATATATTGTGAGCTAACACTCATCATGGTTTTCCCTGTTTTAGGTTTTCCACATAAAAATTTTAGTGTTCTTGTGTTGCATGATTTACTTTTTATTCTCTAAGTTATTCAGTTTTTATCTGCAAATATCTATTTAAGTTTTAGTGAGTGCTAGTTCACCCCCCCTCTCAACACTTCATTGTGTTCAACAATTGGTATTAGAGCCAAGTACCTTTGAGAAGCCTAACAGCTGAGGTAGATCATGCACTTGAACACATGGAATCTGAAGCTATGGACAATGATGTATTTGTCCCGGAACTAGATCTAGAAGCAGTGGAGCCTAAAGGTTAGGACCTTGATCCAAATGAGTGTGAAGTAGACCTTGAAGGAGAACTCAAGTCAACCCTTGATGAACTAGATGAAGCATGAGAACTTGACATAGAATATGAAGACATGCTTGAGAAAGTAAAGGAGACAATTGACAAGTTGAAGACAAAGGCCAAAGAATCAAAAGAAGAAATTGGCAAACTAAAAACTCTAATAGAAGGAGATAAGGAGGTGACATTAAGCTCAAGGAGGTAGAAGACATGAACTCCCATTTGAAGGTCATGGTTGAAGAAGGAAAGAGGATTGAAGATTGCTTAAATATCAAGCTCAATGAGAAAGAAATTGAATGTTCAAAACTTGAGGAAGAAGTTGTCACTGTAAGGAAAGAACTAGAAAAGGCAAAAGAATAGATTAACAAAGGACTAAAACTAAAAGGAGGATATAAAATTCTTGATGAGATAATTAACTCTCAAAAGCCAGCAAAAGAAAAATCAGGCCTTGGTTTT
This sequence comes from Cunninghamia lanceolata, assembly GCA_027924645.1. Taxonomy (NCBI): domain Eukaryota; kingdom Viridiplantae; phylum Streptophyta; class Pinopsida; order Cupressales; family Cupressaceae; genus Cunninghamia; species Cunninghamia lanceolata. The sequence goes on along the minus strand of BSBN01000564.1, from coordinate 5,998,701 downwards.
GAAAAGGGGAAAAGTCCTATGATCAGTGCTTCTACAAATTTATATGATAACTTCCAATCAGAAGGAAAGTCTAAAACAAAGAAGGAAGAGGCTTGCACTGAAGATCCTAAGAAGAATGCATCCAGAGATACAAAATAGGATTCATGAATTCATTCCTATCCAGAGACAAAGGAAGAACAAAAAGAAGAATTTCAGAAAGCCTGCACCTAAACAAACTACTCCTATTAGGTATTCTCAAGCTTTAAATGGTATCTGCTATGCTTATAATAAATTTGGCCACAAAGCTATTGAATGTAGAAGTAAGATGAATCAAAATGTTGCAAGGTGTTATACTTGCAATAAGATTGGTCATAAGTCTGTTGAATGTAGAAGAAAGATGAATCATAATTCATTTAGGCCTCCTAGGTACAATGCTATAAGTTCTCATGGTCAATGTCATGCTTGCAACAAAGTTAATAATAGGACTAATGGATACATAAGCAAAGTAATGAGGAATGGATTCATGGGCAAGAAAAATGTTGGGACTCCTTAATTCTTCTATGGTTACTGTTACACATGTAACAAGTATGGTCATAAGGTTGTTGACTATAGATCTAATGTTAGAAGAGGAGATTATGCTCCATGGTCCAATACCACCTGCTATAATTACAATAAAATAGGACACATTGCAAGGTTCTACAGGATCAAGAGTGCAAGGTCCTCTACTACTCAGAGGAAGATTGATATTGTTTAGCAAAAGAAGGAAATGAGCAAAGTATGGAAGAAGAAGGAAGAATGTGAAGTTTCCAGACCTCTACCTAGTGCAGATGGATCCTCCAATAACTAAAAGTTAAGGTATTGATCCAGGGAGAGTTACAACTGCAAGTTTCTTCAAAACCCCTAAAAGATTAAGATGTTGAAATCCTCAGCATTCTGGCTAAAAATGATATGAACATGTTAACATGATGATATGAAGATTTTTGATCAAATTTCCAAAGCAGTTGAATGATTTGTGGAGGATTGTTGGGTGATGATGAGATTCTACATAAGATAGCACAAATTGTGTCAAAACAAAGAACACATTTAATGCAGAGCAAATTTGGTTGGTGAGAAGACTACATAAGAAATGTTTGATCATTTTTTATCTCATTTGATCGAAGCTAAGTGTGTTGACGAGAAAAAGAAGAGCAAAAGATTCTTAGTAGAGCACATGTGCACACCCTATTCACTGCACTTTCAGGTATTTCTCATTTTAGCTAGTAAAACCCTAGTCCCTGAAGTTTTTATCATGGCGACACTAGTTGTTATAGATATTGTTGAGAGGGCAGGCCAAAATTCAAGAAGCACCTATTCAAATCCACTGAAACAAATAAAGATGGTGCATTTTCACATGTTTCTGCAAATGTATTACACACTGAGGATGTCCAAATATATATTCATTCACAAATAGATGAATATGATCTTCTAAAACTGGAATAATTTAGGAATGACAACCTACTGGGAGATGACTTTCAGCTAAAACCAGAATTCACCAACATTGTTGCAAAAGGACTTGATATTTGGAAGGGTTTTCCAAACTTCTGGTATAAGGAAGCATGGGTTAAAATTGCCCTAAGTCGAATACATGGATAATTTTTCTACCTAGATCGGCCATAGCTGATTACCAAGGAAGCCATCAAGATTGTGATTGGACTTTGCTCCTCTAAACCGGTGCCAGTTTTGAAATCAGTTAAGAATGAGGAAATGATAAAGCTAACTGGAGCAAAATTTGACAAGAGGACATTGACAATAGATGATATTGAGGATTTAGGGGTCCGGTATGGGGTGCTACCACAATAATGCGTTACACTTTCTGGGACATCATGATTTTTGCTGAAATCATATATTTTTAGAAAATATAATGATTTAAGCCTTAAAAGGTTCCATTTAAAGGATTTTAATTGAAGAGGGTTTGATCAAACCCCCTTAGATTCAAACCCCCTTGGATAGAACTCCGCTAGTTTTAAACTAGACATATAATGGAGTCTCCTCTACACCTATCAAAATGCTGATAAAAAGCCACTTTTGATTTACCTTTTGGGGGATCAAATGAATTCATTTAAAATTTATGTTTTGGAATTATGTAGTCCTTATTATAAGCTTCCCAAAAAGTATAATTTTAAATATATTTAATTTGATTATTATATTTATTTTTTATTTCTTGTGAGTGTAGGTTTTTCAATGAACATCAAGGTCTTTGTTTCATGCATACGAAAAAATAGGAAAATAGAGAAAAAAAATTTAAAAAAATGCATGTCCTCTAGGTATTGATGTCCTTATTCCAACAAAAAAATTTGAATTCTGATACATACAAAAAAAGTTATGTTGGACATAATACACCTATGTCTAAATTATAATTGGTTTGACTTCAAAACTTAATTAAAAAAATAATATTCAACAAAACATTATGAAACCAAATGCATCCTCTAGATATTGGTGTTACCAATCTAAATTCAAAAGAATCAAAATTTTATCCTTTGTAGAAAAAAAGTTATGTGCGACAGAATACACATCACTTTAAAAAAATGTTGTTTACTATTAAAAACTAGTTATCAAAGGAGACAAAAAAAATTTACAATTTAACTCTAAAATTTTTAAAAATATATATTTAGAATCTATAGACAAAATCTCACAAATCACTAGTTTACATCATCTTCAAATTCCTAACGGTTTAGCAGCTATAGGTGTTAGAAAGTGAAGATTTAGTTTAAAATGTTGAATTCAATGTCAAGTTTGGCCAAAAAGTGTAACCCATTATTGTGGGATGACCCTATGCAACCATGAACAGTGAATACAAGATTTACTACACTAACATGGAAAACTTTGCCTCCGCAACAACAATATATACAGCTTATCAAATGGTCAAAGAAGGAAAATATTATGACCTATGTGAGCTCTTATGGAAACAGTTACTAGATAATCTAAAAAGGACAAAAGAATTAAGATATGAATTCTGGTATGGTTCTTTGATCATATGTCTTATGTTTTACTTTTTGAAAGAATTATCTAGTATGAAGGGTATGGTTTGGAGAATAGATACTCTAATTACCCACCAAATTAAGAATCATATGCTTAGCTTCCCGGATCATGAGAACTATGACACAATGTTCTAGGGATTTTTCAAGACCTTTCAAAAGATTATGCAAATGAGGGAGAGAATCCCGTCAAAAGTTGTCAACAAATATAAAAATGATATAGCATTCATGGTTGATAAAGATAACTACTATATGGAGGCTATTAAGCCAAGGACCTTCTGGATTACAACTTTGCCATATGAGGTCTCTGAGTTTGATTTGGTGGGATATGTTGACATGTTACTCAGCAAGCCAAAGGATCTCTCTACTAGAAGGTTTGGCACCTATGATGAAATTATGAATAAATCAATTAGAAGGGAGCTAGAGGAGAATGCAGAAAAGGTGAAGGCTAAGGCAGAGAATGAAATCTGACCTAGAAGACATACTCGAGTCTCCTGAAGGCTCTTTAGGAGAAGTACAAACTCTTCCCACTACACAAATGCCTAGAAGAAAAAGCAAATTAGTATTTGTTGCAGCTACCTCTTCTATTTCCTCTGGATCATCACAATAACCTATGAAAAGAAGTGCTACTAAGATCCCAATGCAAACTCAAACCACAGAAAAGAAGAAGCCAAGACAGAAAAGTCAGGCAAGAAAAGGAAGGTTAATCCTGTGAACATTAAAGATGTTGAAGTTGAAGAAGAGAAAGAAGCAGAAGTTGAAGCACTAAAGAGGAAGAAAAGAAAAAATGAATAAGTTGAAAAGGGAGAGTCTTCAAAAGGAAAAGAAAAAGGAAAAGGAAAAGCAAAGAAAGTCAAGAAACCTGACTATGTTCCCTTGCAACTTGAGGCAACAATAAATGCAATTACAAATTATGGTGCTTTAAAAGAAGTTGCAGAAATTTATGATGAAAGGCCTTCCAATGACAAATCTACTATTGAGGAAGCAATAATCAGGTAAATGGGAGCCTACAATGTGGCCTCAATTGAGATTATAGATCAACAGCCTGAAATCCTTGGTGAAGTTCTTACTAAAAGGAGAAATGGCGCTATGGGTAAAGATGTTGAGATGAAGAAATGGGTAGTTGAAAAAGTTTGTCCCCCCATCTCTAAGGAAGAAAAAGTTATTTAAGTATCTAGAATTCTAGCAACAGAGTTCAAAACTAAAAGGAGATTGAATATTCTAATGTCAAATGATGAGGAAGAAATAAAGAGATTGGAAAAGAAAACACTGAAGAAAACTATTGAAATTCTTAAGGAGATGAAAATTGATGTGGGAATCATTGAATATATATCTAATCAGTCTGCCTTTGAAGGTAATGAGGAAAGTAGTGACAAGGCTGAGAAGAATGAGGAGATTGCTCCTCCTAAGGATACTGGAGCACCAGACACAGGGGGTCAAGATAAAATAAATCCACCTCCTCTAGATACCCCTACAAAAAAAAATGTGTCTCCTACAGATAACACTGATACAAGACACGATTCTCCCCCTCTGGAAAATACTGAGGCACAAAACACAAAGGGATGGGATAAAGATAGGACTTCTCCTCCAAGGAGCATTGATTCCAATGTAGAGCATGATAATTCTCCTCAAGAGAATACATGGAATGAGGAGGAAAAGAAAGAAGATAATCCTAAGGAGAACCAAGAAGAAAAGGAAAAGAGTGATAAGGAGCAAAAAGATAAAGAGGATAAGGAAGAAACAGAGGAGGAAGAGAAACTCAAGGATGAATCAGAAGGAATAAAAAACATAGGTCAAGGTGCTTCAGAGACAGATTCATTCAAAGACCTAATGGACTTGCAAATACAATTTCAACTAGTAATTACTCCTCAACTGCTACAAATTCCCACTCATGAAAGACAAATTGATTTGGAAAATATTTCTCCCCTTCATAAACTGTAGTTTGGTGACATATTGCATGCCTCAGCAAGGAAAGAATTTTTACAAGAAAACTTGAAGAAATCTAGTGTGGTTGAGGACGCTATGAAGGTAGTTCAAGAAGGGTTACCAGAGGTAATCATTGACTCCTCTCTACCTCCAGAGCAAAAGCTTAAGGTATTAATGGATTCCTTCCATTCTTCCTACATTGAGCAGAAAGTAGAACAAGAGGTACCAAAAAGAACAAATGATAAGAGGATAGCTGAGCTGACTGATAAATGTGCTAAGGCATATAATAAATTGAAAGAAAACTTGAAGAAACTTAAGAATTGCATTGATGAGGCTACAACATTGTATCTATTATGCCTAAAATGGCCAAGTTCCACAAAGAATATCAAAGCTCAGATTGACTCCATTGAGTCACAAATCTCCAAACTGGCCAAAACATATGACTTGTCAAAGGACAAGAATGGGGTAATCAGGGCACAAGTTGAAAGTCTTCATGCACAGTTGTCTCAACTATAAGACCAATGAGAAAACTTGAAGAAACAATTTGGTCAATTGAGGGATGCAGTAAATTTGAGACTTGCTTCATTGTTTGGTTTGTTAGGGGAAGTAGAAAAGGTTGAACAAAAGATGAAAACTCCAAGCAGCATAGAAGAAGTTGAAGTACTATGCACGCAATGTGAATGACAAAATCATAAGCTTTCTTCAGAAAGTACCAACTAGACATCCACTCTTACACAACTCAACATAATTTACGAAACAATTATACCTTCTAAATGGATTGTAAGAGTAATTTAAATAAGACAAATTTTGATGTATATAGTCTTGCGGAAGACAGTAGTGTCATATTATATACACAACATCTATTTTTGAGGTATCTCTATCTCAGGGGAGTACAGTTTGTAGAAATCATTTTGTAAGGGGATTCTATATAGTTTTTGAATTGATATAAGAAGAAGATATTAGGCCCTTTATCCTTGATGTCAAAGGGGGAGAGATAAAAATATATATCTAAGGGGGAGTATATGTTGTCATCAATGACAAAGGGGATATTGTTGGCAATATGTGTTGTCATTGATATCAACATAGTGTATGGCAATATAAGGACAAACTTGTATAGAGGTTGTGTATAGAAGAAGGACAAGTTGATGGACAATGGAAGATTTCAGAGAGACAGTTTGACTTAGTTAAAGTCAAGGGGTCAGCATGTCTAAGGCAAGCCAGTCTGGAAAAAGAGAAAATTATCTATGTATGATACTATGATCGGTCTTGTGTCTAAGCATGACGTGAAGGTAAACGCTTATGTCCTAACATGTTTCTTGTATTCCTACATATATATCTCATCAGCTTGGAGTATCGCACTTAGTAATAAGTAGCAGAAATTTGACTAAGGCATTCACATTGCATATCCTAAGGCAAAGTCACAATGTTTTGGTTTGCATTTCTCCACAGAGCAATATTTAGTCTTGTGGATTAGAAGATAAGTTTATCATGATACTAACATGATATATTCAAGATTTCAAGTCACTACACCTTCAGCAGAAAAAGTTACAAGTGACAGAGTACCGGTTACTACTTAGACAGGGTAAAGCAATGGTAAAGACCTATTGGAATGCTTTGCATTCCTCCACAAGAAATTGTTGGTCATGCAGTTTTTGCGAACAAGCTCAGGGATGTATAAGGTATGTTATATTGAAGCTTCAAGTGGTTTTGTGGTCTGCAAGGTCAGCATTCAAGTAACATAGGTAATACAGAGTGCTCCGAAAGCCTCAGAACACATGTTTGAGTATTTGCAGAAGATGAAATACATACAGATCGGCCATAAGAGATTGTGTGGAGGTTCTACATGCTCCAATATACCTCAGGTTTGAACCATACACAAATATCTCTTGTTTTCGGTACCACACAAGATATGTAAGTTTGTTAATGAAGAATTGTATATCCTTGTTCTTAGACTCTAGTATGCCTTAGTCTAGATTTTGTTTTTCTCCAGAAATGATAGGTGAGGTTGTTTGGATCTAGGAGTATGCATGTAATGATGTTTAAGTTCATCTCTAAAGGTTTCAAGGTTTTTGATGTATCGCAACATGCCATATCCTGAATAGTGGAGTATCACAGTTAGTTTGGAATACTCTATCTCCAGAAGTTCATCATATCTCTCATCTTGCGGATGTATAGATTGATCTAATACTTTAGTATAAAGGTGGTTGAATGATGTTGAGGGGGTACAATGATGAATTATTGGTCCACACAATGTTTTTGGCTTCTCCCCAATGGTATGAAGATAAACAGTTAGCAATGTTTGTACAGTTTGGGCCAACAAACTAGTTTCTATTATATGCAAAGGATCCTAATCAATTTTTTTGACTTTAGAAGATGTAAGGTGATGTTCCTTGAATCTTTTAATGGAGTCCTGAGGTCTTCAACAAGTTTTCTGGACATATTGTATGTATTGAAGCTGACCTTTGAAGAGTTATACATTTCATCTAAAAAGTTTTCATGGTGTCGACCTAATCAATGTTGTGATGTGTTGCGGAGGGTATTTATAGGAGATCAAATTCATTGGTGACATGTATGAGGGCGACAGATTTGTATGCGAAGCATGAAGTGTGCAAAGTCAGTTTGATAGTAGAATTTGAGCAGAAAATGAGGATTGCAATATCAACATAAGTCAGATGTTTTCTATACAACAATTCATGTATTCATTATCTCTGTAATTCTTATATCAAGACTATGAGTCTGTAGGGAGTTGTAGCTTCCTTGGGAGTGACCCTAAAAACTTTATTCAGGGAGTAGTAGCTTCCTTGGGTTGTAGCCCTGAAACAAAGTTGTAATACTTATTTCACTAAGCATAATATATTGTGAGCTAACACTCACCATGGTTTTTCCCTGTTTTGGGATTTCCACATAAAAATTCCAGTGTTCTTATGTTGCATGATTTACTTTTTGTTCTCTAAGTTATTTAGTTTTTATCTACAAATATCTGTTTAAGTTTTAGTGTGTGTTGATTCACCCCCCTCTCAGCACTTCATTGTGTTCAACAATTAGTGTCTCCTAAAGGGTAAAAAGATTACTAAAGGGAAATAGAATAATATCAAAGGGAATGGTACCAATACTTGAATGAAAGGAAAAAGTACTACAAATCCTAAGAAACATGGAGGAGGAAGAGAGGATAGTATTTCATTAGAATCAAGAAGTGTGTGATGTAGAGAAATCATAAGGACTTGTTGATTGGTGGTTTGACACAATCACCAACTTAGGTAAAGCACAAGTGCACTTCACCTCTCCTAAAAGAAACCAAACTTCCTCAAGGTCTATATCAACAAGTCATGGCCATGAAGGATAACTCAATGAATGTTATAATTATGTTCAAATTCAAGGGGCCTATGGTGTAATTTGGGGAATGTAGACAAAACCTTTCTTATTGCACAAGTAAATTAGTATTTTAGATTTAACTTTTAAAACACATTGATTAGAAATGACGCAGGAGCATCCAATGGTGTAAGGGCAATCTTGCATCACCCAAAAATATTTAAAGTTGATTTGAATTTCTTTGTTTTTGTAGGTTTCTTTAGTTGTGTTGACATTTTAGTGGTTTGAGACTATCAGAAGTTTAGAAAGGCTAAAAATAGTAACCTGTTATTTTTAGTAAGTTGGCCTATTTGGGTACATATGGACCTTAAAATTGACCCCAAGAAGTGGAGTTGTAAAATTAAGCAAATGGTGAAGAAATCATATGAATATCATTTATAGTTCAAAGAGATATTAAAGTTTCTGTCTTGGAAAATTGTTCTTGATGAACTTTAGATTTGAATTTGAGGCCTTTAGAAGCCTCGCTGGGGTTCAAAAAGTGGACAAAATGATCTTTAGATGATTTTGGGTGTCGTAGAACTCTTCATGAGCTTTCCAATTCCTGGTTCTATTTGTCAATCAAATGTTCAGTTCAAAATTTATGGCCCCCAGAAGTTGTGTTACAAAATTTCAAATCTTCAATTTCTTGGGCAGGAAAATGGACAGTTAGACTTGGCACCCAAAAAGGGGAGTTACACTTTTTAGAACATTTGGGAAGGTAGTGGAGAAGTGGCATGGAAGTTATTGGTGCCAAATAAAAAAGGGAAACGGAAAGGTTACGGGGGACAATCCCATATGTGTGGTTGTGGCTTCGGATTGTAGAAATCTTTGATAGAGTAGGATTTTCTCTATTGTGGAATAGCCCATGTTGTTGTAGCATGTAATGCTAGATTTTTTACTCCATTTTACTAAAGAAATAAAAAGTTACTTGATTTCATTCCTCACATTTTTGGTGGGATTCTTTGTTGTTGTTTTGTGTGTGAGTGTGGGGTGGAGTAGCCCCTTCATCAAGAAACATCTCATTACATTCATAAATCACTTAAAAGGGTAAACCAATAATGAGTTAAAACTTGCGATCATGTAAAATATAGCTTTGCAAACTCATATCACAAATAAAGTCCTAATTTTAATCCTAATTTAATCAAATGTTAAAAAATTGCAAAAGATGTAAGGGCTAAGAGGAATAGAAATGATCTAGTTTTGCAATGAAGTCAATCTAAACCCTAATGAGATGATAAAATTTCAAGTAACCAACCTTGCTTGATTAATATTTCACATAATCAATGGCACAAAGAGGTGTAAATATCTAAGGAGATGAAACCAAGGAGAAACAATACATACAATCACTATATATTCACTTTATGCCACTATGTATGGGTGCCTTAGGTACTGGTCTTATGACATGACTTTGACTAATTTGGCACCCATTGACCCAAATTTGTTAGTTTAACCATCAAAAAAATAACTAAATTGATCTCCAAACATTTATCATCTCTTATATTACATGTTCCTTTCTGCACATATAAATCTAGTCATGTTCACTTCTTCTCAAATGAATTTTACTCTAGAAGTTTTAAATTTAAATTGAATTGTGGGACCAATCTAATCCCCCTTGTAACTAGTTGTTTTATATCAACTATCCTAAAATTCCAAATTTGTGTGTTAAGTCAAGAATAAGATGGCATCACCCCTAAACCATTTGAGGATATCCTAACTATATTACTATTAAAATATAAGGAAAATGGTATAATGGAATTAATAAAAAAATATAGAGTTCAATCCAATTACAATGTGATTAAGCTAATAAACTTATATGAATGAAATAATGGGGAAGCAATACAACAAATCAGCAAACTCATAAATGCAAACCATCATACTAGATATACATGGACTATATTATTCTCAAAATATAAAGTATAATAATACAATTCACTTATCCCTCTTACAGTAGACTAGTTGCATAAGAGTACTTGCAAAGAACCACTACCATACATTATCCCATGCCTCCAATATATAGGAAAATTGAAAATAAAAAACTATCATATGGCATCCAAAACCATGGGCGATGGAAAAAATCTAACACCCCTATGGTCATGGTCAAGCATCTTAGAATAGTATGTAACTCCTCTTACACCTCTTACATGCCTCTTATGCATCATAGATTTTACAGATTTGATCATAGCAATCAAATTGACCAAGATCCCAATCTCGAGCACTCCAACTTGGCTACATTCAATGATGTTTGAAGACTAGACAATATTTATGATCTACATAATTAATTACAATTACAAGACTTGAGATTTACAAGGTGAATGGCACACCTAATCCTAACAATTCCCTATCAATTATCCATCATTAATACATCACTTGCTACTCCATAATCACTCTTACCTCTATTGTGACATCACATTATCTCATCTATTTCAATTACATTGCCACAAGTTTTGAATCCCTAGTTCTTAGTCTAGGTATTTGCATTACTCTTTTACATTCTTGTTCTAAGTTCTAAAATCACTTTCATTTAGGATGGTGCCTAATACATTCATTACATATTGTCTTCCTCAATTTTTATCAACTACCATTGAATGGGATCTAGGAGCTTTTCATAAGGAGAAGATGCTAGCTTAGCAAGCTCCCTAAAGTGTTTGTCAACACTACCAATCTCTTACTACAAGTCCAAGCACCCAAACACGTATGTCTGCAAGTATAGAAGAATCACAGTCGATGAGTTCATTTTCATGGGTCATGGTTTACTTTCATGCACTAAGTTTAAATTTGCACTCATGGAGACCAATTCCACAATCATGAAAGTGTCATAGGTTCACAGGGAATTTCAAAAAATTTAGAGCTCAATCATCTCAATCTGCTCATGTCAAATTTAACATCAAAATTCAAATATAGTCATTTGTCATAAAAACATCCATCTATCCTCTAATATCAAAATACACGTTTATTATTTGTTATGTTACCCCATTTCTAAATCCACTCAAATATACATAATCTACCCCAACTCTTACATCTAAACTAAATTACTTTATTTATCGATTATTTAATTCATTAACCTAATTATTTGAAAAGTAGTGCATTTTCATTTTCAAACATAAACCTATTTTTCTAATAAAAATAGTGAAAATATTTGTTGAAGACAACCAACCACAAATAGTGGAGTAGTAATAATGTGAATACATACACTTTTATATTAGCCTTGCTACTTTACTTAGTTGACACGAGTAGAAGATATTCATATCTTTGAACGATAGGAACAAGAGAATTATTCTCCTCTTAGTGGGCATCTTTGCAGTCTTCTTCTCCCTAGTACTTCATAAATGTCACCATTGCTTTGACCTAGAAATGATTAGGTCAATAACTTTTTACATTTAATCTTTTGGGAGATGATTTGGATGGAATGTGCCATTGTTGATAGTTGGGCGATGATTGCACTCTATGTAAGGAAGAATAGTAGTTATAGTTAGTTTTAGTATGACTTCATGATCACTTAAGTTGGTTAACATTCTTGAGATATGGCTATGTGTATGAAATAAACATCAAAAGTGTATGTTCTTGTTCCTTTTCTCCCATGCCAACTTCCTTCACAAGAAAGGCAAAAGCCCACATTGATAAACTGATCATTGTCCTTTATTTCATTATCTAGATTATATCTTCTTTGGTATGTGAGATGTACGGATCAATTGATTGGCAATCTCCATTGAATCATTTTGAACACAGCTTTCACAAGCCATCTCCCTTAGTGATTTTGAATGTAGATGATTTGAGGTGTAAGAAGCCCCACATTATCTTTTCCCAAAGACCATGGCCTACCATGAGACTCCAAATTTATCATGATCATTTTCCTATATTAGTTGGTACACAATAAAATTCTATAGTCCACCCTCAAAAGCATTATTGCTCTTTCTTTCTTAAGTGTGAGGAATTCAAGTAAGATAGAACTCTAAAATCAAGAATAGCTTTTGAGAGTCTTTTCTGGCTTCAAATTTTTGCCACTCTAAAAGTTTCAACGAGTAAAACGAGGAAAGGACTACCACAACATGGGTTCCACTCTTATTGATGATTGATTAGAATAAAACACCTTTGTTCTCACATGGCATCCATCTTGTTAAGGTTGAAGCAAATGATTAAAAAAATGTTCCCCACTTTATTACGGCCAGCTTGCTCACCCCAAAAACATGGCCCACAATGATACACAAAGCTCATTCCACATACACGAAGAACACTTAAATTGCCCCACATAGATTGGGCCATTTTAGATGTCATATAAAGATTGTTTCCATCAAACATACAAGTTTCCATGGTAAATTGCATGAATAATAAAGTTTTCACCTTTGCTTTTTGTACCGGATTTTCCATGCAACCAAGGGTGAAGATGCACTTTATTAAATCTCATATAATAATCCCATGATCAAAATAAACTATTTTCATCTTTAGGAGAGTTTACAAAATACCAAAGAAGACATGTACTAATTGTTACATTTGTTTTTCTGTTACATGCACTTGTAAGGTATAAAAGTGCATATGTTGTATTTTATATATTTGTTTTATATTATTAAATTGCAAATGAATGGTCTTAATACTTATTTTATTAAGTGACTCAATCTTGAATCAACATTTTAATATGTTGAATCTTTCAATTTAGAATAAGACTGGTTCATTTCTTAGAGTTTGCCTATCTGGTCTAGGTTACATATATGGTTCTATCCCATATAAAGAACAACATCTACGATTTAATCTTCCAATTTTAAATGCAAAATCTCTCAGAAAGTTCTAGGAATATGAGTGTTACCCATTAACTTGCAAGTCAAATGTCTCGAGTTGTGTGTCTGTGACTTGTATTTAAGAATGCCATCCAATGTCATTTTAATAATTAGTAAATCCATGCAAATGAATGGTCTTAATACTTAATTTATTAAGTGACTCAATCTTGAATTAACATTTTAATATGTTGAATCTTTCAATTTAGAATAAGACTGGTTCATTTCTTAGAGTTTGCCTCTCTACTCTAGGTTACATATATGGTTCTATCCCATATAAAGAACAACATCTACAATTTAATCTTTCAATTTTAAATCAAAATCTCTCACAAGGTTCTAGGAATATGAGTGTTACCCATCAACTTGCAAGTCAAATGTCTCGAGTTGTGTGTCTGGGACTTGTATTTAAGAATGTCATCCAATGTCATTTTAATAATTAGTAAATATTTACTCATCAAACAAAATTCTTTGCATTTAATCATATTAGTCTTAGATCAATCTCACTTTATTCAGTCTTAGTTGCATCAGCATTCATATTTTCTATTTGGCATGTGTTTGATCTCGTTACATCACAAGGCTTGACTATTTTCAATGAAGTCAATGGTCTTCAATCTATCTATAGCAAAGCATTGAAGGAGCTTTTGAGCACCACCAATTTTTCAAATGTAGGTACAAGCATAGGCAAACAAGATCTACAAATATAGAAGGTGAAAAGTTGTTCTAGACTCATAGACATGGTGATTAAGTGCCCCAAGACTAGACTGTAGACATGGTCACATCCTAAGTCTTAGAAAATTTATATTATGGTTGTCACATGTTCCTAATAATTAATCTTGTTCCAGTTTCTATTATCCAATTTTTTATTGTATCATCTCAATCAATCAAAGCAGACAAATTTGATAACATGTTGTGAAGCTATCTAATCCTTCTCAAAAATTTATTTATTTTTCTTAATTACTCAAATATATGTTTACATTGATCAATCTCAGCTACTAGATCTAAGGTTTTAATCCAATTAGGGTTTAGACTTAGATATTTTATTATACAGTGCAATTTATTTCCTTGCACTTTGGTGGACTCAAAACTTCCACACTTATCCTTTATGGTAGAATTATATGATATTTTTGTTGTCAATCTTTCATAGTGTGCATTTATTGTTCTTTAATCCATTGTGTTTTATCTATACATGCCTAAGTTAAATCATGTTTCTACCACCATGACTACCACTCTTTATTCTATCTCTAATTTTGATCACATGGTGTATTTTTATGAGGAAGAAGAAGATTTTGAACATAGGCATGAGATGAATTTAGTTTTTTTTTAAATAGTTTATAAGTTAAAATAACTTCCCAATCAATTAGCTAACATAGATGATAAATCCCCTTCATTTGTCATTGATGAGATTACTAAGATGCTTCTCACTAAACAATATGGCATGGATAAAATTGAGGCTATAGACAAAATTGATCATGATATAGAAGCTTCTCATATGGTGGGTCATATTCTCCCAACCTCTAGGTTCTATCCATCCTACCCCTAGTTTTCCTATGAATTTACCGCTACTATCTCAATCCCTAGGTGTTATACATTACTCACCCTCTCATAGTTTTCTTTTGAACTCCCAAACATCCTTTAAACTCACAAGCATCCTTCATGCATAGTATCATCCCTACCATTACTATGGCTCATGTGCATTCCTCTCAAAGCCTTTGTGTTGTTAAACCCTTACCTACCACTTCTATGGCTACACATTCCATTTCTATACCTTATCTAGCCATACCAACCTTATATCTCAACCTTTATAAAATCCCTTTTTGACTACTCATATCCCAAATGTTTCTTCCAATTCATTTTCCATTCATACATCTTTTGTTTCTACCATTACTCCTTTGTCTACTCATATACCCTTTGTCTTTTGCACTACTACTTTGTCCACACTTATGTCTTTGGTTTATTCTACACCATCCAACCTTTTTGCCACCATTATGAGTGAGTTGCAAAATACAAACCTCATTTTAGCAATTTACAAAATTGTTCTAAAAAGGATTTAACAAGTGAATTACTACATGATCCATTGGCATGTGACATATTAACTTATTCTTCACCAACAAGATTTCTGCCATGTTATTTTACAATGCATGATGGTAGAAGCAATCTATTGACTCAATTACATTCTTTTAAATAAACATGTTTAGATTAATTTTAAGATGAGTACTTGCTAAATTATTTCCATGAAGCTTGAGAATTTATGCCCTTAATTGGTTTTATTCTTTACCTTATGATTCCATCCATTCTTTTAGAGACTTAGCTAATGATGTTGTTGATCACTTCTAACACAATATTGGGGTTAAAGTAAATTTACAAAATTAACACAATATAATCAAGGAACAAATGAGACAATCAATGATTATGTGCAAAATTAACTATGTTAACTAATATATAGGTTATCAACCAATATTGAGCTTCAATGTTTATTTATCAATAATATCCTTCCAATCATCAAAGTTAAAGTAGTTTTTAATACTTATAGTTCATTTATTGAGTTTTATAGTAGTGTATGCCATTATGAGATTAAGTTATTAGAAAATAGTCTTCTACACTACAACATCATTAGCACTTCTTGTCCTCATAGGATTTAATAAAATTCAAATTTCAAAAATAGAGGAAATGACGGTGGATTCAAACACAAGCACAAACCTTCAAATAATGTCAATATTATCACTATTTTTCATGCCAATTCATCATTCACCTAAAACCAAAATAGCATAGAAGTTTTACTAGATTGGAGGATCCTCCCTATATATTGCTACAACTTTTACAACATCAACTCATTATCTTACCTCCCATCAAACTAGTTGATATTTCTAAAGGTATCCCACATAACTTCAATTCTATTCTTTTTATAATTATGCATGCTACGAATAGGTGCATAACACTAAAGCATAAGATACAAGATCTTATTAACAATAATGTGCTCCAAGTTGAAGGTATTAATGACAGTGAAAACAAATATGTAACACATGATAAATGTAATCAAGTAGAAGTAAATGATGAGGGTCATCCCAATGCTAGTTATAATGATCATATTGGTTTTGTTAAAAATTCTAAGACACCTTCTAATACATCTAGCATCAACATTACAAATGAAGATATCAAACATGATTATAATCAAGCAAAGATATACATGCCAGTGAGTATCAATGGCTCATCATGTGGTGGTATGATTATTGACCTTATAGCTCTAGTAAATTTTTAGGAGGCACAAGGGTAATTAAAAAAGAATCAAGATAAGTTGAAGATTGTAAAGAATACATCATTAGTTGTACATTCTCATAATAATGCTCAAAAGGATAACATAGAAACATCTATTGAAAATCTCAAAAACAAGTGCATGTAACATAATTGGTAACATCTTGACTTGCTACTCCAAAGATGACATCAAATTTAACATATTTATATAGAAATTTTACTCAAAGAGAGATATTTATGATCACACAACATCATCATTTCTTGTGCATCATGGCATCATAGAGGATAGTTTCATGGGAGTCATTGATTTATATGACACATTTTTTATCCAATTGAGGTTTACACATTACCATCCAAGTACATTGATATAATCAGCGAGCCTCTTCAATATCTCTATCACTTGCTTTTTATTACATATCATAGTATCATGTTTAAATATGGCATGTTCATCTTCTTTCACTGCTTTCACTCAATTTTGTCACTAGGGGGAAAGCTACACCTTATTCTTACATATTCTATGTGCCCATGCTTTCTCTCATGGGAGGCTAAATTGGTGTCATCTTACACATTGATTGCATACATCAATAAGTATAAACTAGGTAAGCATTCTCTACTCAATCTCTTCTATTTATCATACTCATCGTAGTCACAATTTCCATTTTTATTTTTATTTTCTCCTTGACTTGTGGAACGTTGTAGTACACAATTTTAGAGGGGGCATATTATTACTAATTATATTCTTATTTTATGTATAGTAAATCACAAGTTGGTGTTTTTCCTTTGATTATATGATAGGACTAATGGATGCTTATTGCATATCAAGGACAAAGGGAGTATACATTTGTTCCACTTGACTAAAATTCCAAACTCTAAAAAATATATATCCTATTGTCATTGTTTGTTTATTTTATTTCTACTTTGGCATGATTGCTCGTATATATATTTACGTGTACACTAGAGTGGGAGAAACATGTAAGGTATAAAAATGCACACCTTGAACTCTTACACCTTTGTTTTATGCAATTATACATGGATGTCATAAAAGTATGGTCCTTACACCCAATTTGACTCTTTTGGCACACCAACTAGCCCTAATCCTAAACCATCACTCTAATATATACTAAATCCCTCACAATTTTAGAACATGACTGGTCTATTTCCTAGTTTTTCTTCCCTAGACTAAGCTACACCCATGGCTCTATCCCCTAGAAAAATAGAACTTGTGTTCTAATCCTCCAATTTTAATTTAAAATCTCTCATTTGGAATTATCTTGTGCACAAAATATCTCAAGTTGTATATAAGATTTTTATTTCAAATCCTCTTCTTAGTTCATTTTAATAATCAATTAATTCAGGAGCACCTAGAAGTCATTTAAGTTTATCTACTTGTCACTAGGTGTTGTGTTGTTAGTTACCAGAGGGTGTCAATAGACTCTACCACATTCTACCATAGTTGACTATTTGGTCTCGCAGTTTGGAGGTTATGTGGACCAAGTTAGGAGGCATGACATATCCAAGTTTCAGAAGTTATGGATCACCGTAAAGGTATTTGGAAGCATCTGAGTCAAGACTATGTAACTAGTTAACAAGGATGTCACTGGGAGCCACCGCATTTCACCATAGTTAGCTTACTGATCTTGTGGTTGAAAGGATAAATAGAACTAGTCAAGAGGTATGTTTAGTCCAAGTTTCAGGAGATTTGAGTTATCGGACAAATATCTAGAGGCAACAGAGTGAAGACTATGTTACCGGGTTGCATGAAGAATGATTATATAGAAATCTGGGAGCTTGCACCAATGATTTGGGATTGTGCACCAAGAACTAAGATTGTGTGGGGATAAATTGGATCCAGTAAAGCTTATGATATCAAGTGCAAGGTGATATCTCATTCCTACATCACCGCATATGATTTGGGGCTGACTTGTGTATACAAGGTCGACTACATGTTTCATGTAGCATAGAGTTATGTGCCATCATGTAGCCAACGTAGATGATTTGGGAGACTTGAGAATGATATATACGCATGACTTGAGATTGTTTCAAGGGGTGAAGGGTGAGGAGATAGAGAAAGACTGCAAGGCAACGAAGAGTGGAGGAAGGGTAAGAGGAGTAATATGCTAATATGTTAATCTATATTTTCTTATTGTAAGCCTTGGGCTATGGCCAAGCATGTAAGAAATACCTAGAGGTAGATGTAAAGTGTTGGAAGATCTAATAATATATAAGGAGTTATCTTTTAAGGGTAGGTTTTTCCCAGGATAAACCTTGCATCCTATGATTATGGATCTTATGTTGTGCAACTATTATATGTGTGTTTCCATTATGTTTCTATTAAAATTGTGAGATTGCATGGTTAAGGTTGCATGGTTGGATAGTCCTTCATTGGACCCTCCATATGTGACTCTGTCAAGTGGTATCAGAGCTAGTTGTGAATCTGTTGGGAAGGTAGAATGTGTGGAACCCCAAAGTGTAGTAAGTGGCACCGCAGAAGGAGAAAAAACCACCACAAATAAAGAAGAATCGCCATAGAAAGAAGATCCAAGAAAGGAAGATTAAGGAAAGGAAGATCAAAGAAAGAAAGATCCAAGTTAGTTAGTAGTTCAAGTTGACCATTGGTGTACAATATGAAGTGTAAAAAGAGTGAAGAATTCACTACATATTCAAGGAGAATTGGAATCACTATAGCAGGTCTTGACACAGGTAAGCTTTTCACACTAAATTGTCTGTATAAATTGTTTCAATGGGGAAGATTGGAAAAAGAGTCAAGAAAGAAAATGAAAACCAAGAAGGATATTCTAGAAGAAGAATTGTGTGAAATTAAAAGGTATAACTCAAAATTGAAGGAGAAGATAAGAGAACTAGGAGAAGACAAATATTATGCTCTTGAAGAAGAACTAGAAAATGTCAAAAGGAGAAATGGAGAATTAGAAGAAGAGTTGAATTTGTTTGAGTATGTCAAAAGGATTTTTGAAGAATTGGAAGAAGAATGCAAGTTGTTTGATAAGGTTGAAAAGAGGAACAAAGATCTAGATGAAAATTTGGAGAAGTTTAAAAAGGAAAACAATTTACAAAAGAGTGAAATATCAGGATTGAAAGAACAACTTAATCAGTTAGAGCAGTCACTTGTAGGATACAGAAAGGAAAATGAATGTCTAAGATCTAAGCCTGAACTTTGTAATGTTTCTTGTGATACTAAGGATTTGTGGGATACCACATAAACTTCTTTAAACAAGGAGGGTGAGGTTGAAGACAACAGTGTAATTGAATCTACAATATTTGGTGATGGTGTTCAAAAAGAGAATTATTAAATCAATATTGGTTATAAAATTATGAGAATAATGGGATATGAAGGAAAAGGATTGGGAAAACATGATGGTGCAGTCATGGTAGGAGGGTTCATAGAATGAACTGTCCAGATCGTGCAACAAGAGTAAACACAACAGAAACAACTCAAAGAAATGGAACAAATAGAGATTTAGTCATTCAATATATCAAAGAATTCAAAATAGAGATCCGCCAGCAACATGCGGGCTTACAAATTGGGCTCACAAGCCTGATTACGTACATGCACAAGATAAAGCTTTGAAGCTCCTTCGCACAAATCTAAACTATCAGATCTTTCTTATGTGAATAGCTTGATAACTTCCCTACTGATTTCCTAAGAATCTATTACATCTTTATATATCATTTCTAGACCAATAGATTCCTCCACGTCGGCCAAGTAAGGTCACAAACTCTAATGAAGAGTTGTAATGTGTTCATAGATAGGTCAGACCTAAATGCATAGAACACTTCCTCAAATGAATGGAACAATGTGCGGACCCTTGGGGAAGGTCGACCATGAACCAAAGGACATTGAACGATGTGTCATTGAGATCCACAAGTTAAGGAATGATCCGCAAGCCTTCTCCTTTAGCTGATTATTAGGAATTGTTAGAATGCTCTGCTCTGAGAAAACAATCAACTTCTGATAGCGATATCTTTCTGGTGACTAATCCAAATGCTCTGAATTCTTGATATGATGTAGATGAATGAATGTAGATGCTAAGTCCAGATCCGCAAGATGTGAATTGTCAAAATCAGATCACAAGCTAAAAATTGCTACTGACTAAACCGCCTGAACTGAACTAGAAAATGAAAGAACTAAAATGCAAACAAACTAAAATGAAAATGTTTTGGTTGACACAAGATTACTCTTAAACCAGGGATGCTCCTGTATCAAACATCTGGGGTTATTGAAAAAAAGTGAGTCCCTCACTTTGTTGGGGCTGGGGAGAACCACGATGGTCCACCTCAACCTAAGAAATCCATTATGAATCTTCTTCCAGTCTTCCTTTCCACTTCACAAGATATTCTTTGTATTGTCTTCCTCTAGTGATGCATCCAACTCTGTTGTCCAAGATGTCTTCTATCTGCTCCAGTGCTTGTTGTGCTAACTGCTTCTTCAAGTCTTCTTCCATACTATCACTGAACTCAGCTTCATGATACTGATAAAGATATGCAATGTTGAAAATAGGTGATATACCCAATGTCTCCGGTAACTCTACTTCATATGCATTTCCTGAATCAAATTTTCTGAGTATCTTACAAGGTCCAAACCTCTTCATCTTCAACTTGTTATAAGTCCCAACTGGTAATCTTTCTTTTCTCAAGTACACCATTACTTCATCTCCCACTTCAAATTCCTTATGTCTTCTCTTCTCATCTTCTTTCTCTTTGTACTTACTGTTCATGTTCTCCAAATGCTTCTTCACCTGATTATGCACTGTCTTCATATGGTGTACAAATTCTTCTGCTTCTGCACTCCTCTTTTCCTGTATACTGATATCTCTTAATTCTGCTACTCCTCTAGGATTCACTCCGGTCACAATCTCAAAAGGTGTTCTTTTGGTACTCCTGTTCACTAAATTATTGTATGCAACTCTACTTGTGAAAGAATCAAGTCCCAACTTCCAGTCTTCTCTCCAACCAAACATCTCAACAAATTTCCCAAACTCCTATTCACTACCTATGTCTATCCATTTGTCTGTGGATTAAAAGTAGAACTGAACTTCAAATTTTTCTTCATCTTCTTCCAAAGTGTCTTCCAAAAGTAACCAACAAACTATGACCTCTGTATGAAACTATACTCTTAGGTAAACCATGCAATCTCACAATCTCTTTGAAAAATAGGTTAGCTACATGCACTGCATCAGTTATCTTCTTGCAAGGTATAAAATGAGCCATCTTTGAAAATTTGTCCACCACTACAAATATTGAATCATATCCTCTCTGTGTCTTAGGCAATCCCATTACAAAATCCATGCTTATGTCTTCCCAAGGTCTCTCCAGAACTGTCAAAGGTTTATACAATCCAGTGTTCTAACTACTCCCTTTTGCAACTTGACAAACTCTACAACTCTGCACAAATATCTGAACATCCTTATGTATCTGAGGCCAAAAGAAATTTTCACTTACCAAAGCCACTATCTTATTAATGTCGAAATGTCCTACCAATCCACTACTATGTTTCTCCTTGATCAAATTATCTCTCATTGAACTTCTAGGTATGCACAACTGACATCCTTTGAACAACATATCTTCTTGAATGAAATAGTCCAACCACTTACTTCTATCTGTTACAACAGGTTCCTTACAAGCTTTCCAAGGTTCTGCAAAATTAGTGTTTCCCTCATACATGTTCTTCAATTCATCAAAACCCAACACTTCAACTCTCATCTCTGTCAACAAGTTTCTTCTTCTACTCAAGGCATCAGCAACTTTGTTTGATTTTCCACTCCTATGCTTCAAAACAAAAGTATAACTCTGCATGAACTCTACCCATCTCATATGTCTCTGATTCAACTTACCTTGACTGTTCAAATACTGCAAGGCTTGATGATCTGTATATAACACAAACTCTTTAGGCAACAAGTAATGTCTCCACTTCTTCAAGGCTTGAATTATGGCATAGAACTATTGATCATAAACTGAATATCTTTTCCTTGCATCATTCAACTTCTCACTAAAATATGCTATAGGTCTACCTTCTTGACTTAGCACTGCTCCAGTTGCATTTTCACTAGCATCACAATCAACTTGAAATACCTTATTGAAATCCGGTAATGCCAAAATAGGTTGCTTTGTCACTTTTTGTTTCAACAACTCAAAACTTTTTATCTGCTCTTGATGTCCACTTAAAATATTTTCTGTCACCTCTCATTGTCTCTGTCATAGGGTTACAAACTGAACTAAATTTTTTGATGAGCTTCCAGTAAAAACTAGCCAATCCATGAAATGATCTAACTTCTCCAATGTTCTTTGGTGTAGGCCATTCAACAATTGCTCTCACTTTCTCAGGGTCCATCTTCAATCCTTCCGCAGAAATCACAAATCCCAAATATACCAACTCTTCCTTCATGAAACTACACTTCTTGATGTTTATCAGCAATTTCTCTTCTCTTAACCTTTGCAAAACTTGTCTAATATGCCACAGATGTTCTTCTTTTGTCTTACTGAAAATTAGAATATCATCCAAGTATACAATCACAAACTTACCCAAGAATTTCTTCAAGACTTCATTCATCAATCTCATGAAAGTATTCGGTGCATTCATCAATCCAAAAGGCATCACTAACGACTCATACAATCCTTTATTTGTCTTAAAAGCAGTCTTCCATTCATCGCCTTCTCTGATTCTGATCTGATGGTATCCACTCTTCAAGTCTATCTTTGTGAAATATATTGATCTACTCAAACAATCCATGATATCATCCATCCTAGGTAAAGGAAATCTATACTTAACTGTGATCTTGTTTATTGCTCTGGAATCAATACACATTCTCCATTCTCCATCCTTCTTTGGTGCTAACACTACAGGTACTCTACAAGGACTCAAACTTTCTCTGATCAAACCTTTCCTCAACAACTCTTGTATCTATCTATTCAATTCTTCATTCTCTATCGGTGTCATCCGGTGTGCTACTTTGTTAGGCAAACTTGTTCCCGACATAAGATCCATGTGATGAATGATACTCCTTATAGGTGGTAATCCTTCAGGCACATTATCTGATATAATGTCTTCATACTCTGTCAGCAACTCTTTTATCTCATCCAGTTCAGTCTCTTTCTTCACCACTTTAGGCTTCTTAGGAATCAAGGCATAACACATACTTTCCTAGTTCAAATCATCCAAAAATTTCCTTCCATCTACCAAACAGGTTCTAGCATTCCCACATACCACATCTTTAAAATCATCTTCTAAAGGAATCAAAGTAATTCTTTTCCCATTTGTTATTATAGTATATGTGTTCTTTCTCCCATCATGTATAGCTTTTCTATCATACTGCCAAGGTCTACCCAACAAGATATGACGAACATCCATAGGCATAATATCACACAAGACTTCATCATGATAAGATCCAATATGAAATTTTACCAAACATTGTTCACTCACCAGTACCTTATGATCATCCTGAATCCATGCTATCTGATAGGGCTTAGGGCTTAGTCACCATCTCCTCTGAAACTAGGTTATCTGAACTACCACTATCAATTACAACTTTACAACACTTATGTCCGGATTTGCATCTAGTTCTGAACAGACTTTTCCTCTATGATGATTCCTCATTTGTCTCTACTTGAAATAGTGCTCTCCTCATCACCAAGGATTCTCCTTTCTCAGGTTTACCAACAGAACTAGGTGATTCAACAGGTTCTTCTTCAACATAGGCTGCTCTTCCACTGTTCTCTATCTTCTTGCTTGTACTACCTTGATTACATTCAAATGCTCTATGTCCTTCACCTCCACACTTGAAACAAGTACCTCTGAATGTCCTCTTATCAAATCCTCTTCCTTCTCTTCTGTATCCTTCATTTCAGTATGCACTAGGGTTTCCTCTCCGGTAAAATTTTTTGTCATCTCTCAGGTAAGCATTGTTATCTCTGTCATCCTTCTTAAATGGGCTGTCAAACTTGTTCTGCTCCACAAATGATCTATCACATCTAGAAAATGCTTTACCTTTCTAAAATTTACCTCCTCTGCCTCTCTATCTCTGATCATGTCTCTTATTCAGCTTCTCTTCAACTTTTAGGGCAAACTGATATGCTTCTTCTAAAGATGTCATCTTTACCAAGCTTAGTTCTTCTTGAATGTTCAATCTCAGTCCATTGATGTATCTTGCCACTTTCTCCTTGCTTGCTTCACTATGTCCTGTCTTTATGATCATCTTATGAAATTCTTCAGTGTACTCCTTCACATATTTCTCCTTTTGTTTCAAGTTCTGCAATCTTTTCAACAGCTCCAACTCATAGTCAGCAGGTATGAACTGATTCTTCAACTTTGTCACCATCCAGTCCCACTTTGTAATCTTTTCTTTCCCTCTTCTATTTCTTTTCAACTGAACTTCTTTCCACCATATAGTAGCATGTCCTTTCAACTTTGTCTTTGCAAATTTCACCTTCTCCAGATCTTTAATTTCCTCATATTCAAAATATTCTTCCATATCATTTATCCAATCAATCAATTCTTTAGGATTCAAATTACCAATATAGTTTGGCACATCAACTCTAGGTCTCTTTCCAATCTTTGAAATAGCTCGCAACATCTTTATCTGATCTGATTCTTCTTCTTCATCGCCTTCTAGGGTTTCGCCAATTTGTTCAGTTGATTAAAATTCCTCTTCATCATCACTTTCAACATTAGGTCTAGGTGTCAATCCTCTTCGCCTATCTTCCTCAACAGCATCCAAACAAATTCACATTGTTCTCATCAATTCCATCATATCATCCATTCTATTAGCCATTGCACCAACAGGAGGAACTCTTTGTAGTGGCATCTTCCTAGGATCAAGTGCAAACTACCTCAAATTTGGTGATCGGGCTACAAGAGACAACTGCCTCTCAATCGGTGATCAGTTGTGCATAGGTAACTTGCCTCGGATTGGTGATCTGCTTAAAACAAGATCTTACAGAGTCCCTTCGCCAACTTTTCTCAATTCGCTCTCCAAGATTCAAACTTTCTCTTTGATACCACTTGGTGCAGTCACGGTAGGAGGATTCACAAAATGAACTGTCCAGACCGTGTAGCAAGAGTAAACACAACAGAAACAACTCAAATAAATGGAACAAATGCAGATTCAGTCGTTCAATATATCAAAAAATTCAAAATAGAGATCCGCCGGCAACATGCGGGCTTACAAATTGGGCTCACAGGCCTGATTACGTACATGCGCAAGATAAAGCTTTGAAGCTCCTTTGCACAAATCTAAACTATCAGATCTTTCTTATGTGAATAGCTTGATAACTTCCCTACTAGTTTCCTAAGGATCTATTACATCTTTATATATCATTTTCAAACCAATAGATTCCTCCGCATCGGCCAAGGAAGGTCACAAACTCCAATGAAGAGTTGTAACATGTTTCATAGATAGGTCGGACCCAAATGCATAGAACACTTCCTTAAGTGAATGGAACAACATGTGGACCCTTGGGGAAGGTCGGCCACAAACCAAAGGACATTGAACGATGTGTCATTGAGATCCACAAGTTAAGGAATGATCCGCAAGCCTTCTCCTTCAGCTAATTATCAGAAATTGTTGGAATGCTCTGCTCTGAGAAAACAATCAACTTCTGATAGCGATATCTTTCTGGTGATTGATCCAAATGCTCTAAATTCTTGATATGATGTAGCTGAATGAATGTAGATGCTAAGTCTAGATCCGCAAGATGTGAATTGCCAAAACTAGACCACAAGCTGAAATCTGCTATTGACTGAATTGTCTGAGCTGAACTGGAAAATGAAAGAACTAAAATGCAAACAAACTGAAATGTAAATGTTTTGGTTGATGCAAGATTACTCTTGAACCAAGGATGCTCCTGCATCACATGAGCAAGGAAATATAGAGCCCATTGAGCTAATAGTGAGACTAAGAAATGAGGGCCTTGGATTTATCAGAGGTAAAGGGAATAAGGGTATTGTCACAAGTTCAAACAAATAAGCTCAAGGAAGGCAAGGTATGCATTGTTCTTATTATAATAGACATGGACATGGAAATGGAATGTGTTGGGATCTGCACCCTTGTAAAACCTATGGATTAAGGAATCATCTGAAAAGATGTGTTAGAATAAAATGTGATGGAAAGACTTTATGATAGATTGTATACAAATGGATTATGGATGGATTGATGGAATGAAATGGAAATATGTTACTTGTATGTTCAAAAGTTTGTATAGGCTGAAGTATTCATGTGTTGGAGAGAAAGGGGGCCATAGGTCAAAATGCGGTAGAGCATAACGGGAAAGAAGTCCATACCGCAATATGGGATGACAAGATATTCTACCGCAAGAGGAAGAGAAGTAATTAATCACACCACAATAAAGGTAGTATGCATAAAGAAACAAAGATAAGTATAGGGATAGTGCATGTGGAGAAGGAACCAGACAAATTCCATGTGTGTAATGAGTTGCAACGTTGTAGCCAGATCACCAAACCTAGACCACCGTAAATGAAGAATTTGAGGTAGCTTGCAAAGAAGACGTATACAGACAACTGACTATTGAGGTAGTACAATGATTTGTAAGCAAAGCACCAAACTTAGATCACCACAAATGAGAAGGAACTTGAGGCAGTCCACAAAGAAGACCTATACAAACCACGACCATGAGGCAGTGCAGTGATTTGTGAATAGATTGCCAAACCTATATGAGGATTGAGGCAGCTTGCAAATATGACTTGAACAAATCGCTGACTTGAGGTAGCCTACAAGTTTTGTCAACAGAGCGTCGACTATGAGGTAGTTGCAATCTTGTAGCTAGATTGTCGAACTGAGGTAGTTGCAAGGATTTGGGAGTAGATTGTCGAACTTATCAATTTGGATGAGTCTACTGCAGAGACATCACTTTTCAATTAACCCTAAAAGTCTGATGCAGGAAAATCCAAAAGTCATTTGAGTTGACCTAAGTCACTATGTGTTGTGTTGTTAGTTACCAAAGGGTGTCAGCAGAGTCTATCACATTCTACCACACGTGATTGTTTGGTCTCATGATTTGGGGGTTATGTGGAGCAAGGCAGGAGGCATGACATATCTAAGTTTTAGATGATCATCACAAAGATATCTCAAAGTATCTAAGTCAAGACTATGTAATTGGTTAACAGGAGTGTCATTGGGATCCACCACATTTCATTGCAGTTAGCTTTCTAATCTTATGGTTGGAAGGATAAATAGAACTAGTCGGGAGGTATGTTTGATCCAGGTTTTAAGAGGTTTGAGTTACTAGATAAATGTCTAGAGGCAACATAGTGAATACTATGTTACTGGGATGCATGAAGAATGATTGTATAGAAGTCGCCAATGATTTGGGATTGTGTGCCAACAACTAAGATTGTGCTGAGATAAATTGGGTCTAGTAGAGCTTATGATATGAAGCTCGGGGTGATATCTCATTCCTACATCATCGCATATGATTTGGGGCCAACTTGTGTATATAAGATCGACTACACATTTCATGTGGCATAGAGTTATGTGCCACCATGTAGTCGACGTAGATGATTTGGGAGACTTATGAATGATATATAAGCATGACTTGAGATTGTTTCAAGGGGCAAAGGGCGAGGAGATAGAGAAAGACTGCAAGGCAATGAAGAGCGGAGGAAGGGTAAGAGGAGTAATATGCTAATGTGTTGATCTATGTTTTCTTATCGTAAACCTTGGGATATGGCCAAGCATGTAAGAAATCCCTAGAGGCATATGCAAAGTGTTGGAAGATCTAATAATATATAAGGATTATCTTTTGAGGTTGGGTTTTTCCCTTTAGGGTTTTCCCAGGATAAATCTTGTGTCCTATGATTGTGGATCTTATGTTGTGCAACTATTATGTGTGTGTTTTCATTATGTTTCTATTAAAATTGTGAGATTTCATGGTTAAGGTTGCATCATTGGATAGTCCTTCATTGGACCCTCCATCCATGACTATGTCATCAATAGAAATTGACTCAACACAAAATTCTTTGTATTTAGTCATTAAAGTCTTAGCTTCAATATCAATTTATTCAGTCTTAGTTGCATTGGTATTCACTTTCCTTGTTTGGAGTGTATTTTATCTTGTTACATTGACCACAAGGCTTGAATTTTATTAAGAAATTCAATGGTCTTCCCTCTATCTATAACAAGTCCTGAAGGTGTTTTTTCAATGCCACTAGTTTCTTAGATGTGGATACATGCATAAGCAAACAAGTTCTATAGATCTAAAAGGTAAAATTTTATAGTGGATTAATCTACACAATGATTAGGTGTTCTAGGACCAAACCACATGTGTGACCCACTCCCAAGCCTCAAAAAATTCAAATTATGCTTGTCACTAAATATTGATCCCTAATTCAATTCCAATTTCTAGTTTTATGTCACAACATGTCAATCAATCAATCTAAACAACACCTCATAAACTAGATAAGCCCTCTCTATGTTTGTAAATTAATCCTCAATATGACTATTAAATAGGATATTAGAAACCTTAAGGTTGTGTAATCAAAATATAGTTATGTTTGTTCTATTAATTTAATTATCGATTATTATAAAAGAATATGATATCATACACAACCCACATACACATGAGACACAAGGATTTACATGGTAATCCATTATGGGGAAACCCACTAAAAAAGAGATTTACAATTGTGCTCATCTAAAACATTGTAAATACAGTTAGTCTCTTTATGTATTTCTTAATTTGTAGACTACAACATACAACCTCTACAATAATGCTTCACAAAATCACCTTACTATTAGGCAACAATGCATCATAAATATATTCTATTTGCACCTAGGACAAGAAATATACTTGAGTTTTTCATGGAATCCCAATCAACTCAATACTCTAACTTTCATGGAATACCAACCATCACACAGCCATATCATGAATGTATAATAACATCAACATATTGCACATCACACCAAATAGGACATCTCCAAATGAATAATTGGTGCATCAACTTAGATACTCTCACAAAGCCTCGGTCATTCCTTTTTCTTGATGGAATTATTCATAGATTCTCTTTCTCATTCCTTTTTCAATGGCATTATTGTTTTGAAATTTTAAAGGGTAGGATTTGGTAGAGGAAGTATGGGAAGTCCCATCATTCAAACCATTAGATAGAAGTGATTTAAGTTCAATAGTTCACATATGGTTGTACAAATCCATGAAAGAAGTAAAAATATTCAAGTAAATACTAATCTTTGATGGGAGGAAGGAGTCCCTTAAGAAAGATGGATTATAAATCATCATCTAGTTGATGCTTCATTTTACCACATAAACATTGGAATTAAATGGCATAGTTATTGATAGGCTCATTATGTCTTTGTGTACATTTAATTAGATTAGTCACATTTATGTTCAAGCCCATATTGACAAGGAGGTGCCATAAGAAAGTTATGGTTAGTTCATCAAAAGAATGGATAGAACCAAGATCTAAGGGGTGAAACCATTTAATGACATAGTCCCTTAAGGTTCAAGGAAATAATTTAGCTAAGACTTTATCTTCATAAGCAAAATGTAGGTATGTAACATTAAAACATTGTAATTAAAAATTGGGATCTTTCCCATAATATAATTCAAATGTAGGTGTCATAAAGCTAGTGGGCATTGGATATGTAACTTTGAATGCCAAAGGTGTGCGATGTGGAGGATTATATGTAATAGAGTCATGGTTAATAGGAATAGTATCCTCTTTCTTCTTTAAAGTTGATCAAAATCATTCAATAGTGTATCCAAGGTAGAGGTGGAGATAGTAGTGGTAAGAGTAACATGGGATACAATATAGGATGTGTGAAGAGGGTGAGAGATAAGTAGTAATAACATGGCAATGGAAAGAGAAGACACACTATAAGGTAAGGTGGTCATAGGATGAGAAGAAGGAATGGTATGAGGAACAGAAATGTAAGGGATAGCTCTAGTAGTCACATAGGTATGGGTAGATGTGGAAGGATGAGGCTAGTGGAAAACTAGTGGAGAGAAAGGTAGTGGTGACACTAGTACCTAGGAAAGGAAGAGGAAGGGATCAAACTAGGAGGGGAAACATGGGTGGTGGAGGTCATGGAAGTGGTAGTTGTAGGATGAGAGGAGGAAGGATTAGAAGAGGATAAAGGATGATTGGGTGCTTAAGAGGTATGTCATTGGTAGAATCTATGAGTGTCAATATTATGAGGAATATATGTACCATAAGGGTACCCACTGATGTACTATATAAATTAACAACCAACTATTGAGGATATTTAGCATGAAGAAATACATCTTTAGTTAGTTGTCTTGTAAGGGAAAGATTGTGTTCAACAACATATGTATCATGATCATGTTCTTCTTCTTCTTCATGTTCCTTAATATGGTTCTCAATATGAATTTTATTAGTTATCAAATTAGAAAAGGAGTCATGATCATTTGATTGGATAGTCATATTAGGGTTAAGATGAGAACTCCTTAACAAAGTAAGATTAAGGTTTTGAGTGGCTCATAGAATAAAAAATCCTAAAATAATATGGTAAAGAGAGATGAATCTCAATAAAATAAAACATTCTTAAATCTAAATAACCCAAAAAATCAAAAGATAAAAACCTAAGGATAGAAGTTACCATAAGGGAGCATAAGAGCAAATGGGTTCACCAAGATGAAAGGGAGAATAAAAACCCCTATACATAAATCTGGGGTAAAAAAATAAATAACTTGAGCATTCATAATCTACCTTAGATTAAAGATGTTGGGGATGCAAACAATTGACTGAATTAAAGGCTTCAAAAAATAAAATAATGGTACTTAGAATTTTTGTGACAGATGGTAGAAAATGGTTCAACAATAATGCAAAATGTCAATGAAGATTAGAGGAATATTTTGGAATCGATGAATGATACGTATTTTGATTTAGGTCACTTTAGTGACTATAGAATCAATCCCATGACTGTAGATCTAATCTCTATCTCACGAATCTATAGATTTGATCTCTATAAACTTTTAGGATGCCACTTTCAATTTTCCTAGATATCCTTAGTGTTTCCATGCATAAAAATTGGTTTTTGGTGTTTGCTAGTTTGCACTTGGTAGGGATAATTACTTTCCTTGTGTAAAACCATGTAAGACTACCAATTTAATAACTAGATAAAAGATTGAGGACAACACTCAAACATGCAAGAACCCTCTAGATGCTTGTGTAATGCAAATTCCTTGATAATATATGCAAATAACAATTTATAGTTCTAAGAATGAGGTCTAGCTTGTAATGATCAAATCTAGGTGATGATAATAAATGATCTAAAAAGAACTAAGGTTGGCCCTTTATATATAACACCAAGGGTCAAATAGAACACTCTTGATCATATGAACTATGAACTTAGAATTCTAAGTACCATTTGGCAATTACCATAACTAAAATTGTAGAAAATTATATGAACTATCACAACATATATTTGTATAATGAAATTTCTCATCTTAACACTAAAGTAAATAGTGATTAAACTTATATTTAGTAGAAAAATAGTTATTCCATTGTAATAGGATAACTATAACAATCACTATTTACTAGTATTTCTAATTGATTATTATCAACTATACTTTCTTATATATTACAATAATAAAAACTAATTACTACACAACATTTTTTCCTTTTTAGTGAAAAATGCATCTATTAATAATAGTAAAAGAATATATCGTGAATAGTGTTCAAAACTTATGAAGGCTTAAAAGGAACAATTGCAAGCTTGAAAGCCTAAAAGAACCAATTCCAAGGTTGTTTACATATAGACCATATCAGCAAATGAGAAGATATATAAACCATAACAACTTATAAAATCTTAAAGAAACAAATCAAGACTATCTACATATTACAATAAGAGATTATGTATATTTTCTCCAAGAGTGGACAACACATGATCTTCTGTAATTACATTGTTAACTTTAAGAGTAAATCCATTGTGATCCTTTGCAAGAGTTGTTAGCTAAGGTTGGACATTGGTTACTGGATTCTCAAGCTCCACATTGTTTTTTAGTACCTCTTTTAGAGTTTTAAAAATAGTTGACAGCTACAAAATAATATTGGAGAAAAGACCATGCATAATCACTTCCGTAAGTGGAAAGTGGTGCAGTCACAGTAGGAGGGTTCACAGAATGAACTGTCCGAACCGTGCAACAAGAGTAAACACAACGAAAACAACTCAAAGAAATGGAACAAATGCAGATTCAATCATTCAGTATATCATAGGATTGAAATACAATTTGGTCAGCAACATGCAAGCTTACAATTAGGGCTCATAGACCTGATTACATACATGCGCAAGATAAAGCTTTGAAGCTCCTTCGCACGAAATCTGAGCTATGAACTTGTGCATATGCTTACAACTTTGATAACTACTTTCCTAAGGATCTATTACATCAATATATATCATCTCTAGACCAATATATTCCTCCGTGTTGGCCAAGGAAGGTCACAAGCTCTAATGAAGAGCTGTAATGTGTGAACACAGATAGATCAAACCTAAATGCATTGGACCCTTCCAGAAAATGAATGAAATGAAGTGTAGATCTTTGGGGAAGGTCAGCCATGAACCAAAGGTCATTAAATGATGTGTCATTAGGCACCAAAGATTAGGAAATGCTTCCACAAGTTTCTCCTTCAGCTGGGTGCCAGTGAATATTAGGATGCTCTACTCTGAGAAATAGTCAACTTCTTATGGCGATATCTTTCCGATATTGAAGTGCAGATCTCTGAATTCTGGATATGATGTAGATGAATGAATGTATATGCTAAGTCCAGCTCCACAAGATCTGAAATGCAATTGAGGTGAAATACCAAACCAAAAGCAAAAACTGCTTCTGACTGAACTGAATTGAAAAGAAACAAACTGAACTACAAACAAAATGAAATGCAAATGTTTTTTCTTGATGCAAGATTGCTCTTGAACTAGGGATGCTCCTGCATCAAACATTCAAGGTTATTGAAAAAGTGAGTCCCTCACTTTGTTGGGGCTAAGGGAGAACCAAGAAGGTCCACCTCAGCCTGAGAAATCCATGATGAATCTTCTTCCAGTCTACCTTTCCATTTCACAAGATATTCTTTGTATTGTCTTCCTCTAGTGTTGCGTCCAACTCTGCTATCCAAAATGTCTTCAATTTGCTTCGGTGTTTGTTGTGGTAACTGCTTCTTCAAGTCTTCTTCCATGTTGTCACTGAACTCTGATTCATGATGTTGATACAAGTCTGCAATGTTGAAAATAGGTGATATACCCAATGTCTCTGGTAGCTCCACTTCATATGCATTTCTTGAATCAAATTTTTTGAGTATCTTACAAGGTCCAAACTTCTTCATCTTCAACTTGTTATATGTCCCAACTGGAAATCTTTCTTTTCTCAGATATACCATCACTTCATCCCCAACTTCAAATTCCTTATGTCTTCTCTTCTCATCTGCCTTTTCCTTATACTTACTATTCATATCATCCAAATGCTTCTTCACTTGATTATGTACTGTCTTCATGTGATCTACAAATTCTTCTGTTTCTGCACTCCTCTTTTTCCTCTGTACTGATGTCTCTCAATTCTGCAACTCCTCCAGGGTTTACTCCGGTAACAATCTCAAAGGGTGTTCTTCTGGTACTCCTATTTGCTGAATTATTGTATGCAAAATATGCTTATGAAAGAATCAAATCCCAACTTCATGTCTTCTCTCCAACCAAACATTTCAACAAGTTTCCCAAACTCCTATTCACGACCTCTGTCTGTCCATCTGTCTGTGGATGAAAAGTTGAACTGAACTTCAAATCTGTCTTCATCTTCTTCCAAAGTGTCTTCCAAAAGTATCCAACAAACTTTGTATCTCTGTCTAAAACTATACTCTTAGGTAATCCATGCAATCTCATAATCTCCTTGAAAAATAGGTTAGCTACATGCATTGCATCAGTTGTCTTCTTACAAGGTATGAAATGAGCCATCTTTGAAAATCTGTCCACCACTACAAATATTGAATCATGTCCTCTCTGCGTCTTAGGCAACCCCATTACAAAATCCATGCTTATGTCTTCCCAAGGTCTCTCTGATAATGTCAAAGGTTTATACAATCCAGTATTCTAACTATTCCCTTTTGCAACTCGACAAACTCTACAACTCTCCTAACATCCTTATGTATCTGAGGCTAAAAGTAGTTTTCACTCACCAAAGTCACTGTCTTATTAATGCCAAAATGTCCTACCAATCCACCACTATGTTTCTCCTTGATCAAAGTATCTCTCATTGAACTTCTAGGCATGCACAACTAACTTCCTTTGAACACCATATCTTCCTGAATGAAATAGTCCAACCACTTACTCCTATCTGTCACAACAAGCTCTCTACATGCTTTCCAAGGTTCTGCAAAATCAGTGTCTCCCTCATACATGTTCTTCAATTCATCAAAACCCAACACTTCAACTCTCATCTCTGTCAACAAGTATCTTCTTCTACTCAATGCATCAACAACTTTGTTTGATTTTCCACTCTTATGCTTCAACACAAAAGTATAACTATGCATGAACTCTACCCATCTCATGTCTCTACTTCAACTTACCTTAACTATTCAAATATTGCAAAGCTTGATGATTTGTATACAATACAAACTCCTTAAGAAACAAGTAATGTCTCCACTTCTTTAAGGCTTGAATTATGGCATAGAACTCCTAATCATAAACTGAATATCTTCTCCTTGCATCATTCAACTTCTCACTGAAATATACTATAGGTCTACCTTCTTGACTTAACATAGCTCCAATTGCATTTCCTCTTCCATCACAATCAACTTGAAATACCTTATTGAAATCCGGTAATGCCAAAATAGGTTGCTCTGTCACTTTCTACTTCAACAACTCAAAACTTTTATCTCCTCCAGATGTCCACTTAAAATATTTTCTGTCACCTCTCATTGTCTCTATCATAGGGTTACAAACTAAACTAAAATTTTTTATGAACTTCTGGTAGAAACTAGCCAATCCATGAAATGATCTAACCTCTCCAATGCTCTCTGGTGTAGGTCATTCAACAATTGCTTTCACTTTCTCAGGGTCCATCTTCAATCCTTCCGCAGAAATCACAAATCCCAAATACACTAGCTCTTCCTTCATGAAACTACTCTTCTTGATGTTTATTAGCAATTTCTCTTCCCTCAACCTCTGCAAAACTTGTCTACTATGCCACAAATGTTCCTCTTTTGTTTTACTAAAAGTCAGAATGTCATCCAGGTACACAATAACAAACTTACCCAAGAATTTCTTTCGAACTTCATTCATCAATCTCATGAAAGTACTCGGTGCATTTGTCAATCCAAAGGGCATCACTAACCACTCATACAATCCTTCATTTGTCTTAAAAGTAGTCTTCCATTCATCTCCTTCTCTGATTCTGATCTGATGGTATCCACTTTTCAAATCTATCTTTGTGAAATATTTTGCTCCACTCAAACAATCTATGATATCATCCATCCTAGGTAAAGGAAATCTATACTTAACTGTGATCTTGTTTATTGCTCTGGAATCAGCACACATTCTCCATTCTCCATCCTTCTTCGGTGCTAACACTACAAGTATTGCACAAGGACTCAAGCTTTCTCTGATCAAACCTTTCCTCAACAACTCTTGTATCTATCTATTCAATTCTTCATTCTCTGCCGGTATCATTCTATGTGCTACTTTGTTAGGCAAACTTGCTCCCGGTATAATATCCATGTGGTGATTGATACTCCTTATAGGTGGTAATCCTTTAGGTACATTATCTGATATGATGTCTTCATACTCTGTCAACAGTTCTCTTATCTCCTCCAGCTGTGTTTCTTTAGTCTCTTTCTTCAATGCTTCAGGCTTCTTAGGAATCAATGCATAACACATATTCTCATGTCTCAAAGCATCCAAAAATTTCCTTCCATCTACCAAACAGATTCTAGCATTCCCACATACTTCACTCTTAGGGTTATCCTCCAAAGTAATGAAAGTAATTCTCTTTCCATTTGCTATTATAGTATATGTATTTCTTCTCCCATCATGTATAGATTTTCTACCATACTGCCAAGGTCTACCCAACAAGATATGACAAACATCCATAGGCATAATATCACACAAGACTTCATCATGATATGATCCAATATGAAATTTCACCAAACATTGTTGACTCACCAGTACCTTATGATCATCTTGAATCCATGCTATCTGATAGGGCTTAGGGTGTTTCAATCTTTCCAACTTCAGCTTAGTCACCATCTCCTCTAAAACTTGGTTATCTGAACTACCACTATCAATTACAACTTTACAACACTTACCTCCTGATTTGCATCTAGTTCTAAACAAACTTTTCCTCTGTGATGGTTTCTCATTTGTCTCTGCTTGAAATAGTGCTCTCCTCATCACCAATGATTCTCCTTTCTCAGGTTTGCCAATTGAACTAGGATCACTTAGTTCAACAGGTTCTTTTTCAACATAGGCCGCTCTTCCACTATTTTTTGTCCTCTTACTTGTACTACCCTGCTTACACTCAAATGCTCTATGTCCTTCACCTCCACACTTGAAACAAGTACCTCTAAATGTTCTCTTATCAAATCCTCTTCCTTCTCTTTTGTATCCTTCATTCTGGTATGCACTAGGGTTTCCTCTCTAGTAAAAAATTTTGTCATCTCTCTGGTAAGCATTGTTATCTCTATCATCCTTCTTTAGCGGGTTGTCAAACTTGTTCTACTCCGGATATGATTTGTCTCCTCTGGAATAAGTCCTACCTCTCTGAAATTTGCCTCCTCTACCTCTCTGTCTCTGATCATGCTTCTTATTCAGTTTCTCTTCAACTTTTAGTGCAAATTGATATGCTTCCTCCAAAGATGTCATCTTTACCAAGCTTAGCTCTTCTTGAATGTTCAATCTTAGTCCATTGATGTATCTAGCCACTTTCTCCTTGCTTTCTTCACTATGTCATGTCCTTATGATCATTTTATGAAATTCTTCAGTGTACTCCTTCACAGATTTCTCCTTTTGTCTCAAGTTTTGCAATCTTTTCAACAGCTACAACTCATAGTCAGCAAGTATAAATTGATTCTTCAACTTTGTCACCATTTGATCCCATTTTGTAAGATTGTCTTTCCTTTTCCTATTTCTTTCCAACTGAACTTCTTTCCACCATATAATAGCATGTCCTTTCAACTTTGTCTTTGTAAACTTCACCTTCTCTGGATCTTCAATTTCCTCATATTCAAAGTATTCTTCCATGACATTTATCTAGTCAATCAACTCTTTAAGGTTCAAATTACCAGTATAGTTTGGCACATCAACTCTAGGTCTCTTTCCAATCTTTGAAATAGCTCACAAAATCTTTACTTGATCTGATTCTTCTTCTTCATCACCTCCTAGGGTTTCGCCAGTTTGTTTAGCAGATTGAAATTCCTCTTCGTCATCACTTTCAACATTAGGTCTCAGTGTCAATCCTCTTCGCCTATCCTCTTCAACAACATCCAAACGAATTCGCATGGTTTTCATCATCTCCATCATCTCATCCATTCTACCAGCCATTGTTCCAACAATAGCAACTCTCCTCGGCGACATTCTTCCTAGGATCAAGTGAAAATTGCCTCAAGTTTGGTGATCGGGCTACAAGGTAACAACTGCCTCACAATCGGTAATCAGTTGTGACACAAGTAACCTGCCTCAATTCGGCGATCTGTCCATAGCAAGATCTTACGTAAATTCCTCACCAACTTCGCTCAATTCGCTCCCAAAGATTCAAACTTTTGCTTTGATACCATTGGTGTAGTCACAGTAGGAGGGTTCACAGAATGAACTGTCCGGACTGTGCATCAAGAGTAAACACAACAAAAACAACTCAAAGAAATAGAACAAATGCAGATTCAGTCATTCAGTATATCGTAGGATTCAAATACAATTTGGCCAGCAACATGCAGGCTCATAATTAGGGCTCACAGGCCTGATTACATACATGTGCAAGATAAAGCTTTGAAGCTCCTTCACATGAAATTTGAACTATGAACTTGTGTGTATGCTTACAACTTGATAACTACTTTCCTAAGGATCTATTACATCAATATATATCATCTCCAGACCAATAGATTCCTCTGCGTCGGCCAAGGAAGGTCACAAACTCCAATGAAGAGCTGTAACGTGTGAACATGGATAGGTCAGACCTAAATGCATAGGACCCTTCTAGAAAATGAATGAAATGAAGTGCGGATCTTCAGGGAAGGTCGGTCATGAACCAAAGGTCATTGAATGATGTGTCATTAGGTTCCAAAGATCGGGAAATGCTTCCACAAGTTTCTCCTTCAGCTGGGTGTTAGTGAATATCAGGATGCTCTGCTCTGAGAAATAGTCAACTTCTGATGGTGATATCTTTTCGGTATTGAAGAGCAGATCTCTGAAATCTGGATATGATGTAGATGAATGAATGTAGATGCTAAGTCAACTCCACAAGATCTGAAATGCAATTGAGGTGAAATGCCGGACCAAAAGTAGAAACTACTTCTGACTGAACTGAACTGAAAAGAAACAAACTGAACTGCAAACAAAATGAAATGCAAATGTTTTTGGTTGATGCAAGATTGCTCTTGAACCAGGAATGCTCCTGCATCAGAAAGGCATTAGAAAAAAATAGCTTTATATAGAAGCATCCATATGTACAATAATATACATTGACGAAAGGATTCTCATATCTTATTTTGTGAGCAATGCAGTACTAAAAGAGCATAATTCTAATTTAATTTTGGTCAAAAAAATTCTTTCTATGGTTGGACACATCTAAATTGTCAACTAAATTCTTATCATCAGTCACATCTACATTTCATCATGTTGGCTTCGATCAAAATGGAACTAAAATCAACCCAAATTACTAGAGGATTCCTTTGGGAAAATGTAATAACAAAAAAGGCCATCTAGTTGCTTTATGGCTATATTGTATTCAACCAAAAAACGAAGGGGCTTACAAGCGATTGATCCCTTTACACAAGGGACTTACCTCATAGCAAAATGGATAATTAGAGCTCTTGAAGGATCTGCACCTTGCAAGACTCTTATTATGCATACAATTGCTACAACTAAGGCCAATAATGCTTGTAAAGAGTTTGGGCGGAAGGATAAAATCCTTATGGCATAGTACTTCAAATCTCAAGTTTCTAGACAATTTTTAGTATATGGAAAGTATGGCAATCTGTCTCTCCTCTTCTTGAATGTAAAGGACAATCTCTTAGTCATATGACAAGTTTCTCTCCATCGTCTATATGGTGGAATAGATTGATATGCATAAATGAACAACCTTTGGCTCTTAATACTTAGTTATGTAGCAAGATCTTATTTAAAAGAGGCATCACAAAATTCAGGGACATTTGGGATTTCACAACATTAACTTGGAAAAACGACTTACAACTTAAGCATGATTTCACATTGTCTAGCACTCTTATTAATGGCATTCACAAAGAGTTAGTTCCTCTAGCTCTTCGGCTAAAACTTTCTACTCTCATTTCATGCAAAATTTTTAAAGATTGGAGGTAGTCTCTGGGCTGCAATATTGAAAAATTTCTCTTCAAGCTAATCTACTTAAAACTTCTCCCTTCAATCCAAATTCAACCAAGGCTTAATATGAAATGGAGAGTGAAACAAATGTGAAAAGTGCAAGATAGTCAAAGGGCCCTTGGTCTGCTAGTGAAGTGAATGGTTCTGAATGAGCTCACCAAAGTTCAAGTCTTATTGAGTGCAAGACCCTCAACACCATAAATGATAATACCAAGATCATGTCCCAAATGACTAGCATAATAGATACCCCTTAGTCCTTAACTCTTAGCTAAAGAGGTACTAATTTATACTCATTCTCCCTAATCAAATTACAAAAACAATCTCAAATCAACTTAGACTCATTCTCCCAAATCAAATTAAAAAATTTCTCTGCAAGATAAGCATTTTTGACCAAGACAGTCATAACCAACTAACACTCAAAGCAAAACAAATTTGATTCTATTTTAGTGGAATGAGTTTTGTGGCATATGCATTTGCCACCTATATTCCCCTTAGACCATGCAAGTCGCTCCCCTCCCTTTGGTAAGGGAAAAATGATTGAAATTGAGTTCATGTAGTGCTGGCGGACCCCACTAACAAATAGGATCATGTTCCGAAGCTTTGACCCCAAGGTAGCGCCGAAATTCCTTAACGTGGGAAATGGAACTTTTAATAGAGTTTTAATCAAGTTGCTTCTCATAGGAATTTTCTATCTTTAAAGCTTTTCCACTCCACAATATATATATGTACACTCCAAGTAATTAGATATTTTTTTAAAAGTCAGCTTCTTTGCATCATTAAAATAGTCCACCAAAAAAATCACATCTAATTATGGAACCAAATCTATATCAACGGTCCAAAATGAATCCTACAAACAAGGAAAATTCCTAAACCCTCCAATTTCCAAGCCACCACCAAATAAAAGAATATCACATGCATTTCTTATTGTTTAAAATTGTTTCTGTCGTCTTGAAGACGTGCCAATCATTTATTGGGGGAGAAATATGTGTTGGACGGTGAGGAATAATGTTTTTTTGGTTGTCTAGGTAGGGCACATGTTTCGTGACATACGTTGACGTAGAATGAAATTAAAGAGCTGATATATTAAATTGTATTTATATCAAAGGTGTTTACATGGATACATGGTTATAAATTAATATTGTTCATGAGAACCACTTTAGGTAAGGGTTGCCAAAGTTGGGGCTCTCCCTACCTAGCTGATCTATTTAATTAGCTTGTATTTTATTATATATTATATTATGTATTTGACATATAAATTTGAAAACTGAAATGATTCTAGTAATTATCGCATTATTATAATTGGTCATAAATTTGTAAAATATCGTTATTGTTTTGGACATTTATATTTTTTAGTTAGATTGAAATTAAAAAGTTGGGAGCCAAGGGATAAGCAAAGGAATCATCATAGTAGTGATTACATTTTCATATTGACCTTTATAATTGAGGACGTTGAAGGCAAAAAGGTGAAAAGTGTATTGTTGCTTTCTAGACTTTCACAAAGCCCTTGACGTTACTCCTTGGTATTTGATCATCAACAAGTTTGGTGCTTTGGTCATTGATAATAGAGTGAGGCATTTTTTGGAATTTGAAGATTGAATCCAAGAAGTGTCGAGCAAGCATAGCAATAATGTAAGGTTGAGGCAATGCACAAAAATATGCATATTTGAACAAGTGATCCACCATCACCAAGATGACTTGTTTACCTCCTAAAAGTGGAAGGGCCCCGTAATGAAATCAATAGAAATATCAATCTAAGCTTGATTGGAAATAGGACATGGTTGCAATAGTCCTAGGGCTTTGAGAGTTTCCCCTTTGGTCCTTTGACACATGTCTCATTCAACTACAAATGCCCAAACATCTTCTTAAGGTTGTCTTAGAAGAAATTTCGCTTCACATGCTCGTAGGTCTTCAAGAAACCTAAGTGTCCAGTAGTAGGTGAGGAGAGCAATTCCAAGAGTAACTATGGCTTGAGCACTGAATTCAAGGGTAAATAAATCTAGTTATGATAGGTAAGTACATTGCCTATCTAGTAAAAACCTGACATTGATTGTGGACTCTGTTCCAACTATCGAATGATATCTTTAACTATAAGGGTAGTAGCCCATTCATTTTGGATCCCATTTATCCAATGGGGAACTCATACAAAAAAAGAAAAGATGGAACCTGTTGGTTACCAAAATCACTGCAACCCAAAACTCTAAAACATTTCTAAATCACCTAGGCTAGGGATTGTCAACTGGGTGATAGAAAGGGGTTTATCAACAAGTTATGGGTGATTTTGGCCAACTTACAGGAGTGGGTATACTCCTTTGCACTTCAGACTCAGCTAGACCTAGCAGGGATATTCCTAGAGGCA
Source organism: Cunninghamia lanceolata (assembly GCA_027924645.1). NCBI lineage: Eukaryota > Viridiplantae > Streptophyta > Pinopsida > Cupressales > Cupressaceae > Cunninghamia > Cunninghamia lanceolata. The sequence continues at coordinate 5,956,526 of BSBN01000564.1, read as the reverse complement.
TGAAATAAAATACAAATAAACAAACATAGCCATACCCAATGTACACTTGACCCCAAGCACTGTCACTAGGTCAAGACAAACTGGTTGCACGGGCGTCTAATTAAGCTGATTTAACTATTCAAATGTATGTGCATAGGAAAGATGGTTTTTTACACTAAACCACAGGTGAATGATTTTTTTGTTTTAAAAGAGTGATTGATCCCTCTCCAATATGGACTAGTGCCTAATCCATTGGGCAACAGAGTCATAGAATGCAAGGAGGAAAGAAAATATGCAGTAAAGGATCAATGGAACTAGACATACATTCAAATATGTCTTTAATAGATTTTCATGTGATGGACATACTTAATAATCCAAAAGAGAACTGTAACGACTCATATGCAACAAAAGAATGGCAAATACAAAGACTTGTATTAACTTGATTGTTGTCACACACCTCCAAACCTTAGTTACAATCATACCAACAAATGTGGTAAGGGAAAACATATAACTGTGATTATATATTTACCAAAATCATTACAAACTCTCGTGGAGACATTCCATTACATTCATATCTACTTTACACAACCTTCCTACACCATGTTGAATACATCCCTTCACTTACAAACCAAACTAAAATGATTTGATGCCAAAAAATTATACTCCGTAGGTGCTTTCAGACCAGACAATTGGTTCAATGACCAACCCTAAAAACATCTTTGAAACATGTATATATAGCAATTAGTTCCTCTGTAGCTTCTAAGCATTGGAAAACTAGTCAACAAGAAGTCTGTGTTGCATTAAATATGGCCCATGGCAATGCTAGAAAATCTGCACATTTGGAAGTGTGCCCACTCTCTGGAAATTTTGAAAATGTTAGAAGAAGATTGCTTTCACTCTTTGTGTACCAGGAGCAATAAAGAGGGAAGGTTCTAATCCATTCCTTGACATCTGCAACATCTGACTTATCCAATTTGTCTTCCAAGTGTACCTGTGCATTGAAGAATTTTCACTATTTGAACAATTTGTACAACTTTAGCCTGCAACTCATTAATGCTGAGTACAAATTTGCACTTATATTATATTTTATGCACTTTGATTTTCTGCTTCTAATCTCTATTTTGCCCTTAGTCAGTGAATTTCTCTTTTCACGAACCTTGGAAAAGTGCTCCATTTCTTCCCTCGCTGCCTTGTCTTCTTTATCAACTCCTCCTTGCCTTATCGGCAAATCTTTAATTTGACGAACCATCTATTGCTTTCCTTTTCTTCTATTATTTTCTCTTTATCAACAATTTTCCTCACCGACAAACCATATTCTTCCTCGCATCTTTTCTTTCTATGCTCACTTTCTTTTTTGCCTTTGCCTCTCCTTTACTTGGTCGGCAAATTTCCTCAACGGCGAACTTGGTTGTCAACAAACCTCTTGGTTTGCGAACCAAGCCCATTGCTGACAAAACCTACCATCTGACTTCTTCATTTTCTTTCCCTTTGTCATGGAAAATGCCTTGCACTGAAACTTCCTTTTTTAATCCCTTCACCTTGTCTTTTCCTTAGACAAATTTCCTTTGTCTGTTGCCACTTGAGTTGAGCTGTCGGTGAATCTTCCATCAGCAGAACCTTCCGTCAGTGAACTTGGAGGTTAGTGAACCTCCAATTTCACTGACAGAGGACTTGGCCCCCCTTTCTTTACTTAGAAAATTTCCTTTCTTCACCAGAGCTTCCATCTCCTTTCCTTCTATTAGTGGATTTTTGTAGCGGCAAACTCTTTAGTTGGCGAACTAGATGGTTCGTGAACTAAAACCTTCACCGATGAACTACCTTGAGCCTTCATTGCCTTAGAAAATTTCAAATTTCCCTCTTTCTTTTGCTTCCTTCACCAAAGCCACCCTTTGTTCCTTCTGCTTTTAACAAATTTTTGCCCTGTCAGCGAACTTCTTTGTCGGCGAACTTCTCTGTTGGCGAACTTCTCTGTCAGTGAACCTCTAGTTTCGCGAACCAAGATCTTAGCCAATATACACTTCACTTCACTTTCCTTAGAAACTTTTTGTGTCTCCCTTCATTGATTGGTGAACCTGCCAGTCGACGAACCAGTGGGTTCGTGAACTTCATAACTTGCCAATGAAGAATTTCTCTTTCCTTTGCCCTTTTCTTGCTTTCCTGCTGCCTTGTTAAAAAATTGGTGATGAACTCCAGAACTAGTTCGCTAGTTTGCACTTTTCCTGATTTGCCGACTAAGGCCTAGAATGAAACAATTTTTTCAAAGGGAAACAACAAAGACAAGGGGGAGCATTATACTTAGAAGATTTTTGAAACAAAACCCTTATAATATGTCGTAGATTGGCTCTAAATGAGGGTTTTTGGGACACATTGGGAATTTTGATAGATTTTTGGGGCAAAATAAGGCATTTTGGGAGCTGGTTTTTCTGGGCACCAACATAACCTTCTTCATATTGGCATGAGAGTGCATCAGCTACCACATTTTCCTTACCCTTCTTGTAGATAATCTCATAGTCATATCCTTGCATCTTGGTCACCCATTTTTTTTGTTCTGACAATGAAAGTTCAAACTTGTGTCACACTTTTATAAAGGAAATGACAAACATTAATCTAACTTTTTAACTTGAAGCATATATGTTTTGAATTTTGAAATAATGTAAACTAATGAAATGTAGTTTTTTTAGTATATTTTATGTTTGTATTTTAAAAAAAATAATAATAATTTGAATGTATTTTTTTGTAAAATTGAAACTATAATTTAGTTTCTAATAAAATGCTGAAAAATGAGGCTAAGTGAGATGCCACATTTTATATAGTAAATTTCATCTTTTTTTCTTGTAATTTTTTTTTTCATTTATAACTTGAAACTTTAGTGCATGTATTAATTTTTTCCTATTTTGATAAATATATATTTTTAAATAAATCTTAAAATTTGCATGGACTAAAAACACAATAGTTTCGACAAGACACCACTTTCTGTCTTAACTATTTATCCAAAATAGAAAATGATTATATTGTCTTGACATGGAATCTCTATTTTAGTGCATCATAATTTTTCCTTTTTTTAATAAACTTTAGTAATTTTTCTTGAGAAGGCAATCAACCTTATATTTTTGTGTTGATGACCTACTTTTTGTAAAAATTAAAAATAAAATATAAACATTAGTTAAACTATTAAAAAAATTATATGTTTGTAAACTACACTTATAGATATACAAAAGGGAATTTTTAGATTTTTTTAAAATGTTATTTATGCTAGTAGGAGTTGTGAGAACATTAATTTTTAAAATAATTTCAATTTTTTTGTAAATTCATGTATCTAGTGGATACTTTCCACCTAGAAAAGTTGTGGCCTAGATCTAATTTGACTAGAATGAATCTAGCTAGAACATATGTTTGATTGTAAATTACTTTTAGTTGGAAATGCTTAAATTCATTCATGTTGATAATTTCGTCTAAAGTGGAACACAACTTTTAACTTTCACCTCAAGGAGAACACCTGTTGCCACAAAAAATATTTAAGCTATGGTGATCTATTTTTGTCTAGAATTTGTAGCCCAACTAGTAAGGATGCCATTGTTGGACTACATGGAGGATAGCTGACATTTTTTTTTTTGCATATGTTGATTTAGCTATATTTCACCTCATGAGTCAATTGTTGGTGTAGGCTAGGGATTGTCCTTCTTGCATCAACACCACACCTATGCCTATACTAGAGGTGTCACATTCCAAAGTGAAAGGTTTGTGAAAATTTGGTAGGGCCAACATTGGAGTAGTGCACGTGATAGTTTTGAGAACATTAAAGGTCATCTCTACTAATTTTGACCAATGGAATGAGTTCTTTTTGAGCAAATCTATCAAGGGTCCAACAATTTTACCATAATTATGCACAAACTTGTGATATTATATTGTCAAGCCTAAGAATCATTGTAAACTTTTAATGGATTTAGGGTGTGGCCACTCTTGTATTGTGGCAATCTTCTTGGGGTCAACCTAGACACTTGCTAATGAAACAATATGGCCTAGAACTACTCCACTTGTTGGATTCCAAAGGCACACTTAGAGCACTTAGCAAAGAGAGAATGCTCTGTAAAATTTTGAGGGTGATCTTCACATGATGAACATGATCAAACTAGGTTCAACTATATATGAATATATCATCAAAGAAGACCAAGATGAATTTGCATAAGTATCCATGAAACATTGTATTCATGAGGCTCTAAAAAGTGGAGGGGGCATTAGATAATCCAAAGGGCATGACCAAAAAATCATAATGGCCTTCATGAGTCTTGAAGGTAGTTTTTGGAATATTAGCTTCTTTGACCTTGATTTGGTGATATCTTGAAAGAAGATCCATCTTAGTGAAAAATTTAGCCCTTGAAAGGTCATCTAACAAATCATCAATAACAGGGATAGGAAATTTGTCATTGATTGTTAATTTATTAATTCAAGGCACATTCATCAACCCTCATCTTTCTTAGGAACGATAAATACCAGAGAGGAGTAAGGACTAGTACTAGGGTGGATGATACCTACCTCTTGAAGTTCCTTCACCATCTTCTCAATTTCATTCTTCTTCTCAAAAGGATGTTGATAGACCAAATATTAGGAGGATGACTACGAGGAATGAGAGAAATGAAATGGTCATGGGACCTAGGAGGGGTAGGCCTTTGGGTTCCTTAAATACTCATTGATACTTCTCAAAGAGGCCTTACAAATCCTATGGAGGAGAAAAAGGAGTCTGCTCAAGCCTCAAGAAAGTAGAGTTGTGCAAGAATACTAGAGCACCCTTTCTTCAACAAATTTCCATACGACAAGAGCTAACCATTTGAACATCACCTACCTTCAACCCTTGTAATGTATACTCTTGGCCATCATGGTGGAATCTAAGCCAAATCTAGGAATAGTCACAAGTGACCAAGCCTAAGGTTTGTAACAATTAGACCCCCAATACCACATCTTCACCCTCTAAGGAAAGAACAAACATATATGTATTCGATTGATAATCCCCCATTGTAAGCCTAACATTGCAACACTTGCCCCCACAAGACATAGTATCACCATTGACAATCATAATTTGAAAATTATTGAAGGCATGGACATAACCATACAGTTGGTCAACTAGTTTTCTAGCGACAAAGTGATGAGTGCTACCACCATCTATCAATACCACTATCGTTTGTCTTTTGATATATCCAATGACTTTGAGTATTTAGGGAGAAGAGAACCCAACTTAAGTGTGAATAGAAATGTGAGCATCTGGAGTGGATTGTTGTTCTGTAGAAAACAACTAATCTTTTGCATCAAAAAATTCCTCAAAGTCACTAGGTACCATAGTAGAGTTAATGAGATACAAGAATTTATCGATACATTTGTGACCCTTTTCCCATTTTTAATCATAATTGCAACATAGTCCTTTGGCCTTTTTCTTTACTATCTCTTCTTGGGAGTGTATGTGAATTGTGAGGGGCTTAGTTCCTTTATCTGAGGACTCCTTTTTAGTTTTGAAAGAAGAGGAGGAGCTAGCTAGTTTTTGTTGGGCTTCTAATTTATCTTCCACACACCTTGCTAAAGGCTAGAGCATCACAATAGGAGTCTAGTTTAAACATTAGAACCTTAACTTGTAGCTCCTCTTTAAGACCACTGATGAAACAACTGTGAAAAAAATGATTCCTTCAAGTCACATATTTGGTTGGCTAGTTTTTCAAATTCACTTTGATACTCCTTAATAGGATGTGTGGCATAATTTAGTAAGGGCATGAGCAAAGTCTTCATAGGTAATAAGGCTAAAGTAGATTAGGTCTTCCTTGCAAAACTCTGACTAGGTGAGAAATGGATGATTTTGATCGAACCAATGATACCACTAAAGGGATTCCTTTTCCAAGTGAAAAGAGGTCAATGATCGAGATTTTGATCTTGGGGAAATTGGTAGAATTCAAAATATTGATTGACCTTGCCCAACCAATTAGTAAGATCTATAGCATCACATTTATGCAAGACTAGTTTAGGGGGATGGGGAAATACACCTTGATTGGGAAAGGAGGAAATTGTTGTAGGGGAGGAAGGTTGGCCTTTGTCTGTGCTTGAGAGGAGATGCTCCATTTGACACGAAAGGTGGGAGAGCTTGTCTACACATTATTAACACACTCATTGAGAGTGTGCATAGTGGGTTTTAGTTGATCTAGTTGGTCCTATGAATGATGACTTGCTACAATAGAGAGGAGTGTGACCCAAAAAGAAGTAAACTGAGTTATATCAAAAATTGACCATCTGAAAGGGATGAGTGCAATAAGACAATCACCATAAGGGGTAAGAGTTGACTTAAGCCCAAGAAAGGATGCTTGAATTTATATGGAAAAATGATTAGCTCGAAGAGATGAGTGTAATAGGACAATCCACCACAAAGGGTAAAAATTGGTCCCAAACTCTTTTTTTGCTTAGGTTATTTTAAAATTTTTGAATCTTGTGGGTGCAAAATGTGGCTGGTTTCTTTGATTTCTTTCTCAGTAGGGAGTCATTTGTTATAGATCGTGAATGTGTTCTATTCAACTACACAATGCATGACTGATGTGAGATTTCACCTCATAGGCCATAATACTATTGTAATAATTATAGATCATAAAGAATATTGGAGATGGGATATTAGTAAAGAAAACACTAATAACTATACAATAGATGCCAAATGTTGAATTTCCATACAAATTTGATGTGGCTAGATTCAAGGTAGGTAGCACACAAATGGGGTATAGAGAGAAGGATATGCAAGGTGTGTTTAGTTTGTGATCTCACCAATTTATTAATCCTATTCATAAATAGCATTAGCCCAATATTTTAGAGTGCTTATTATGAAGAGTTAAGACCATGCTTGTAGCCCTCTATTCTATCTCTGATTTATGTGGTAAGTAATTTCCTAGAGCTAACCACCTAATAGTGCATCACAAAATATAAATGGATGAAAGTTACCTGGGTTTAAGCTACGAAAAAAATCCTAGGGGGTCTTTCAATATACCCATGGGAACATGGAAGCTCGTGATCATATATAAAGGTTGTTTAAGGCCTTGGTATTGGATTTAAAACATTCCTCACTTCACTAGACCCTTTTTGGGGAATCTAGCTTAGCCAAAAAAGATAGCTCTTTTGAGGATATTTGAAAACCCCCAGCATAGGGTTTCTAACATGGAAAATAAAACTAAACTATAGGCAAGAATTGTTTTGGAAAAAATACATGTAACAAAATTAGCACAATAGTAGTTGTACCCACTTTATGATCACCAAGATCCCTCTAGGCTGAGGTAAGAGCATACAATGGACCAATATAGATGGCCCTAAATTGGTAAAGTTGCTTGCAAAAATGGCCCTAAAAAGAGCTCGGATACCACTTGTAATGAACTTGTAAGGAAAATATGTTCAACACACATAAATATTGTAGAAATGAGAAAAAACTAAAATGCTTTTATTATCTTTGCAACACCATTTCAAGGGGGCAACCTCCAAATAGAGCATGCACTCCAATTACAAATATTCCTTGAGATGCCAAGTTTAATTAAGAAGTCATTACACTATATAGAGTTTTGCCAAAGGCAACTACTACCATCCTATGCACATGGGATACCGACTTTATTCTAACAACTAGTGGGATGAATTACAAAGCATATGCATCTCTTTTTTAAAGCCACCTAAGGGCAACTTACAAATCATATGCACCTAATTAATACTAGTTAACATAAAGTAGAAAGGGGTACATAACAAATGATGATCCATGTCCTTCATCTCTTAGTCATTATTTTGAGGTTGAGGAATCTCCTCCTAGTTCTCCAGCTTCTAAACCACTTTGTGCTAGACAAATTTTGTAATATGTAGGTGATTAGGATGTAGATCCTTTAAGTACCAAGAAGACGAGATCATAGTTCCAAGGGCATCCACATATTTTCATTGCCTATAGCTTTGATCCATAGAACTTTCATGAGGCATCTGACATTCTTGAGTAGGATGCAACTATGTAGGAGTATAGGTGCTTGGTTAGGAACCATACTTGGGATTTGGCCCCCCTTTCTAAGTGAAGGAATCTTGTTCAGTGTAAGTGGACTTATCAAACAAATTTTGTAGTAGATGGTTCAGGATAAGTTCAAGGCATGTTTGGTCACAAAGGGATTTTTGTAGGTTGTTGACATTAACTACTATAAGACCTTTGCACTTGTTGCAAAGTTGAACTCTATCTAACGCACACTTGCTATTACTTTATTACTATAGCACATCATTGGGAGGTTCACTAAATGGACATGAAGAGTGTTTTTCTTCATGGATACCTTGAAGAGGAGATCCTTATGGATCAATCAAGTAGGGGTTTCTATATGATTCTTCCATGGTTTGCTAATTGCAAAAATCTATCTATGGCTTGAAATAGGCACCTTGGGCTCGATATGCCAAGATGGATTCCTTCCTTCTCATATTTGGGTTCTCTAGGTGCCATTTTGATACAAACATCTACATCTTGCAACAAGATGATTCCCTCCTAATTTTAGCTTTGTATATTGATGACTTATTGATCACATGGAGTTCTCCATCCTCCATTGTAACTTAGTGAAAGTTGGCCTTCACATGATTGATTTTCTATGATCGGATTGGGTCTATTGTATTATTTTCTCAAGATTGAGATATCTCAATTTTCTTATGGGATTACTATTACACAATCAAAGTATAATCCTGATTTGGTCTTATGCTTCCACATGGTTTACTACAAGCCTGCTCCATTTCACTTTATTTCTAGAGTCAAACTTGAGGAACAATTCTCTTTGCCATTAGTTTATGTTGTAAACTTTGTATTAACAACTTGTTCGTAGCCTCATTCACCTAACTCACACATGGCCTAACATTTCATACTCCATCAGTATGGCCTCTTGGTTTATGTAGGAGCCCCATGAGCTATATTGGAAGGAAACCATGTGGATTCTCCATTATATATAGGGTACTCAAAATTATGGGATTCGTTATGTAGGAGGTATTAATATTGGCTTAGTTAGGTATATTGATTTAGACTAGGCAAGTAATTCTTTGAATTACAAGTCTACTTTAGGCTACAACTTCTCACTTGGTTTAGGTCCTATATGTTGGTCAAGTAAGAAGCAACATGTTATTACTCTATTTTCCACTAAGGCTAAATATGGGGGGTTGTGAATGTAGCCATTAAGGTCATTTGTCTTCAACACATTCTCATCAAATTTAGTATCTAGTTCAAATGACCACCTATCATTTTATGTGACAACCAAAGTCCTATTTAGATTTCATGGAACTTGGTCCACCAATAGTAGATCAAGAACATAGAGGTTCACATGATATATCTAGGAGCTTATTCATGGATAGGTCATTGATCTTTGATGTTTCCCAATTCTGAATAGATTATCAACATCTTCACCAAACCCTTTATAGAAAGCAAGTTTCTTCATTTATGAGATTTGTTGGGGGTGCGAGAGGCTAGTCCTTCCGTTCTCTCTACTTTGGGAGGTCCTCTCTCTCTCTCTCTATTTGGAAGGGGGGATTTTCTCTCTTTTCTTAGGGAAGTTTCTTCTCTTTGGAGGGATTTCTATGTACATGGATACCTCATCAAGTTTCATTTTCCAAGACCCATATTTTTATCCACATAAATTGTGCTTAAAAGGGGGTGTTAGTATAGGTTTTTTATTTCCTTTAGTTGGATACTATGTATTTTCTTACACATTTTATTTTAACTTGCTTAGGTAGATAGAGTGGGTCATTTATGGGGGTAGATGGCATCTTCTATGAATATAACTCACCTATTTTTGGGTAGTTAGAGTTACATTTTTCATTGGTCATATTTGTCTCCTCTCTTTTCTATTTATGTATCCACCTTGCATTTTCATTCATGTGATTGTGAGCTTTTGGTTAAAACATTTCATGTTGAGCTATATTCTTGTGTTGCAATCTTATGTGTCTCTCATTCTTGGAAGTTGCCCTTATTCTATTAGTTTGATTCTTGAGTCATTTGTCGAATAAGGGTTTGAGTGTCTATTCCACACTAGATCTAGGTTCTCATTACTTTTAGCATATCCTAATAGTTGTTACTAACCTTGACAATTACAACCACAAAGTGCATGCCACTCGCATGACTTGGCATCTCTCATACAAAATAGTTGCAACCCCTTCCCAAGACACTCAAGAAACATTCCTAAATGCTAAAAGGCCTTATGTGAAAAACCCACAATGTAGCACCTTTAATCTTGCACCTGGTTCGTCAAATCCCCCCTCCCCACATTTGAAACTTCTTTGATCACGTCACCTACGAGCCTCTACAACATTCCATGACATAAAAACATGCTTGGCTTTTCTTATTTCCTTACATCCATCTCTTAATAAAAACTACTTCCAATGCAATGACCATGGATAAAGAACCTTCCCCACAACATTTTCCCTCAATTTTTAAGCCCCTATCATTACTGAACTCTACAAGCCCTTGAGCTTCCATAAATATAACTTGTCCTTCAATGGGGCTTCGTTTTCAAAATCTAAAACCAACCCAATATAGATTGCACCTTGTTGAAGCTAGAGAGTTCGTAATTACTCATGAATTTAATGTGGTGGTGGTCCTGCAAAAGCAAGTGGAGAATATTTTTTGAAGATAATTATTTTTTTGTTGGCTTGATTTTTCCAGCTCACACAAAAATCTATCAACTAAATATGAAAAATTAAAAATAAACAAACTAAATTAATGAATACATACACGAATTTAAACATTAAGTACTTTATAAAAGTATTACTCATGACTTTAATGTGGTGGTGGGCCTACAAAGGCAAGTGGGGAATATTTTTGGAAGATAATTATTTTTTTGCTGATTTTTCCAACATCCTATAATTTTCTAGAATTAAATTCTACAAAAAGTCCTAAAAAGATTAAAGACAAACTAACTAAATTAATGAATACATACATGAATTTAAGTATTAAGTACTTTATAAAAGTAAAGAAAATCAACTTATTTTATTTAAATCATTGGCATTTTAAATAAACAACATAAATTTATTTAATTTTGTATTAAATTTTAACATAGTAAATTATATAATTGAAAATGATATCCTTCCAAAATTTTATAAGCTATAAATATAAATAACTAGTATATTTATATTTAAAAAAATATATCTACAGTACGCCCAAAGATATTTTCCAATTTGTTGGCATTTAAAAATTACTTAAAGATATCTTTACATGAGTTAATTTAAAGAGACTATGTTGCGAGACTTTTCATATTTTATGAATTTTGTTTACATGAGAATCGAGATTCCGAATCTTAATTGTTTAGGGAATTTGAATCTTTCAGCCCTTGCTGTGAGTGTAGAATGCCTCTCTGTGTAATTAAATAGAAAGATATATTCTTGTTTAAAATGTATGTAATTTTTTACCAATACAACTTTATGTGTATTTCTTTTGTTTTCTAAATTTGTATGATCCATGTTATAAACTTTATCAGGTTTTGTTGGTGTCTTCAGAAGATTTTTTTTTTAGTCTACTTGTAAACTCTCTACTCCTTTTGCTGTGCTCTCGTCCTATGGCTATCATTATGTCTTCTTTCTTGTTGATTTTTTCAACTTGTAAAACTTTCCATAAGCTTCTACATAGTATATTTTTCTATTCATCAATATGAAGTTACACATTTTTTCCTAAGTACAAATAATCAAATTACACATTTTTTCCTAAGTACAAATAATCAAATAGAAAGATATATTCTTGTTTAAAATATATGTAATTTTTTGCCAATACAATTTTATGTGTATTTTTTTGGTTTTCTAAATTTGTATGATCCATGTTATAAACTTTACCCATAATGTATATGGTTTTGTTGGTGCCTTGAGAAGATCTTTTTTTTACACTACTTGTAAACTCTTTATTCCTTTTACTCTACTCCAGTCTTATGTCTATCATTATGTCTTCTTTCTTGTTGTTTTTTTCCCTTGTAAAACTTTCCATAAGCTTCTACATATGACTATCATTATTCCTTCTTTCTTGTTGATTTTTACCCATGTAAAACTTTCCATAAACTTCTACATAATATTTTTTAGTTGTTTTTTTTTACACAATATATTTTTCTATTCATCAATATAAAATTATTAGAGAAAAGAACATGTTATAAACATTACAAATATTTTAAAGAAAAATTGTCACAAACTTTACAAATATTTTTTCACTAGATTCTCAGCTTAGCTGAGTGCAGTGTAGGTTAAAAAGGATTAGATCTCAAGTTGCATTGAACTTACATTTATTCTTTTGAGATATCGTTGAGTTAACTCACATAGAAGAAAAAAAAGCAATGATCTAATATAAAATAATAGGTAATATTCAATTTTCTTTGACTTAATGCCAGGGATTAACGAGTATATATTCTCTAACTAGTTTATTTGGAATTTAAACCTAGTTCTCCGTCTTGCTTTTTTTTTAAACAAACAACTTTACCAGGAAAACAATAAATCAAAACTATTCTAAAGTAAAAAAAACAAAAGAACTTTTATTTTATTTTCATGAAGTAGTTGGTAAACTCAAAGTAATGGCTTTTTCATGTGGGAACGTTTTTGTGGCAAAACGTTAAGCGACTTCTTCCATAGTACAATGAACAATCCTTTCCTTGCCAATGAGAAAAACATTGGGCATTTGGTTTTATTTAAAACCATTCCAAATGTCAAACTCAAAGTGCTGGCTTGCAATTTGGGTGTTTTCAGACTTTTGACTTGAGTTCCCTCAAATCCAATCTGTCCTCAACACCACGTTCACACGTATTAGCCCAACTAGACGAAGATTCTCCAACAGATTCCTTTGAACAGTCGATTAGAAATTAGAATCTTCCCCTCGGAGACATCAACGGCCCGGATTCATCCGCAGAAACGGGGACCAAACTTACCAATTTGCATGCTGCACAATCTATAACGGGAGATTATTATTTAATAATAAGTTGTGGGCTTGACAAACCACACGGTGATCTTGCGGGTCAAGGGAAGATTCTGTTGCAAAAGCAAAAATGAAAAAACACCGTTTTCCTGCACACTACATATAGATAGACACCCGGCGGGTGAAGCAGGCCGAAAATTGAAATCACCCGACCCAGAAAAAAGCAGAGAATCTCGCCATAATGCGCTTATAAGGAAAGACGATTTTTTTGCTTGGTTTTTCTAGTGAGAATCGAAAGACTTGGGGATTGAAAAGATGAAGAAATCTGTGAAACAAATTGGGTTAAGATGGGATTCGTGGATCGATCGCTTGAATTCCCGGGTGGCCAAGAGTCCGGTTGGAAGATATTTCAAGCTGGAAGCCAGGGGTTCCTGTTTTACCAGAGAGTTTCGGGCTGGAACGGCTACTTTTTTGACTATGGCTTATATTTTGGCTGTGAATGCCAGCATTTTGACGGACTCGGGTGGCCCGTGTTCGGTTGATGACTGCACACAGGTTTGTAATGTGGCGTCTGTTGATGTGGCGAGCTGCACGGGTCTGTCTGCTAACGGGACTGTTCTTCGCCTGGTTCAACCGGGTGTTGAGTGCAAGTTTAGCCCAGTTAATCCAGGGTATGTGAAAGGTGTTTTTTGAAAAAATCTGAGTTTGAAGCTTTTGGTTTGGAAGCGTTTTTTTGTGATTTAAGTATGTGTTTTCTTTTTTGGGGGGTTCTCTGTTTTTTTGTTTGGCTGTTCTGATTTAAGATTTTTGTTTTGGTGTGTTTAGGGGTCTGGAAACTAGAAGATTGGTGTGGGTCTCCAGTTTTGAATTGAATTGTTTATCTGTTGTAGTATGTTTAAGTTTTGTGATGATTGTTTTTTTTGTTGGTAATACAGTTTTTGCGCTCAATCGGATTGGATTGCAGTAGTGGATAGGATTTGTCTTTTGTGATTGTTATCTTTTAAGTTGTAGAATTCTCTTTGTTTATATGGGTGTGAAAGTGGTTTGTATGTAGAAGATAGGATGGGTTTGCACCTGTATGTTTACCTGGGTAGAACAATGGTTTCTTTGCGGTTTTGAGTAAAAATTGGTATAATGTTCCATATGCTTACTTGTATAGAAGGTTGGTTTTTATGGGTTGGTTTAAAGTAACTGCCATAATGTTCTATAACGCAATCTTTGTGTGTCTAGATTGTTTTCTTTGGTTTGTAACAACATGGTGGCTTGTGTAGAAGAATGCTTTTAGGTGTTTAAATTTGAAGTGTTGGTTTGTTTAGAAGATAGGATGGGTTTGCACCTGTATGTTGAAGAATGGTTTTGATGGGTTTAAGGTAAATTAACATAATGTTCTATAACGCAATCTTTGTGTGTTTAGATTGTTTTCTTGGTCCGTAACAACATGGTGGTTTGTGTAGAAGAATGCTTTTAAACAAGATTATTTTCTTGGTCTGTAACAACATGGTGGCTTGTGTAGAAGAATGCTTTTAGGTGTTTAAACTTGAAGTGTTGATTTGTTTAGAAGATAGAATGGGTTTGCACCTGTATGTTGAAGAATGGTTTTGATGGGTTTAAAGTACGTTGCCATAATGTTCTATAATGCAATCTTTATGTGTTTCGATTGTTTTCTTGGTCTGTAACAACATGGTGGCTTGTGTAGAAGAATGCTTTTAGGTGTTTAAATTTGAAGTGTTGATTCGTTTAGAAGATAGAATGGTTTTGATGGGTTTAAAGTAAATTGTCATAATGTTCTATAATACTATATTTATGTGTTCAGATTATTTTCTTGGTCTGCAACAATGGTGGCTTGTGTAGAAAGAATGCTTTTAGGTCTTCAATTTTGAATCTGAAGAACAGTTATTTGTTTTTCTGTGTCCAATCCTAGGATAAATTCTCAGGATGGTCTGCAGGATTCTATGCAGATGAAGCATAATTTTGTTCAGTTTTGAAACGAAATCTTTGAGATATGTTTAAGATTTCTTGTATCACAAGTAAAATTTCTCTTGGGCAGTAGGGGTTCATCGACTTGAACAGAAGATTAGTTCAAGATTTCTTGTAGCACAAGTAAAATTTCCTTGGGCAGTAGTAGTAGTTCATTGACATGTACAGAAGATTATTTTTATACATGTTTGGTTTTAAGTCAGTAGGACCATATTTATTTGTCTTCAAGAATATTAGACATGGTATTTTCACTGTCCATCATCCATGAAATTGTTTGAGAATGTTTCTGATAATATCCCATCAAGTTTCGGATAACAGACATGATGTTTTCACAGTCCATCATCCATGAAATTGTTTGAGACTGTTTCTGATAATATCCCATCAAGTTTCGGATAACAGATGATATTTTCACACTCCATCATCCCTGAAATTGTTTGAGAATGTTTCTGGTAACATCCCATCAAGTTTCGGATCACATTCTGTGATCCATCATACTACAAACATTCTCAAATACCATTCATGAGAATGTTTTTGCATCTCCAATTCCAAAACAAAAAATCCCAATTCGGATCACTATTTCTAGCAATGTTCAGTTTTTTTTCTCTTAAATCTCCAAGCTTTGCCCAAAAAAGATGGGTAGCGACTCAAAATGCATAGGAGGCATTCATTTGTAGCGGATTATGACCATTAATCTGTGTAATTGTCTTACCAGGTACACAAATTGCCTAGAACGAACCAGAAAAGATCTGATAGTAGCCACAGTAGCCTCATCTCTCATCGGTTGTTTCGTGATGGGCATGTTTGCAAATCTCCCATTAGCCTTAGCACCAGGCATGGGCACAAACGCCTACTTCGCCTACACAGTAGTAGGTTACCACGGATCCGGCAACATCCCCTACAAGAGTGCCCTTGCAGCAGTTTTCATAGAAGGCATCCTGTTTCTCCTCATAGCAGCTCTGGGTCTCCGAACAAAATTAGCAAAACTGGTTCCGAAACCAGTCCGAATCTCTTCATCAGCCGGAATAGGCCTATTCTTAGCCTTCATCGGCATGCAAAACAACGAAGGAATTGGTCTCGTGGGCTACAGTTCCTCCACCCTTGTAACCCTTGGCGCCTGCCCGGAAAAATACAGAGCAACCCTCGCACCCGTGGAAACCATCAACGGAACCGTGGCTCTAATGCCGGGTGGAACCGTGTCCGGCGACATTTTCTGCCTGAAAGGTCGAATGGAAAGCGCAACTTTCTGGCTCGGCATAGTCGGCTTTGTGATCATTGCCTACAGTCTGGTTCGAAACGTGAAGGGCGCAATGATATACGGCATAGTTTTCGTCACGGGTGTTTCATGGTTCCGAAACACGGACGTAACATTCTTCCCGGACACTTCCACGGGTCGGGAGAATTTCCAGTATTTCAAGAAAGTAGTAGACGTGCACAAGATAACCGGCACGGCGGGTGCTCTTTCCTTCAAGGATTTCCACCGCGGGCAGTTGTGGGAAGCTCTCATTACCTTTCTCTATGTCGACCTGCTCGACACGACGGGAACGCTTTACTCCATGGCGAAATTCGCCGGGTTTGTGGACGCAAATGGGGATTTTGAAGGCCAGTATTTTGCCTTCATGAGCGACGCCTTTTCTATAGTTATAGGTGCCCTTTTGGGCACTTCACCCGTCACAACCTTCATTGAATCGTCTACGGGTATCCGTGAAGGCGGACGGACGGGTCTGACGGCTTTAACCGTCTCGTTTTACTTCTTTCTGGCGTTTTTCTTCACGCCCTTGCTTGCTTCCATTCCGCCTTGGGCAGTTGGCCCGCCTTTGATTTTGGTAGGCGTATTGATGATGAAAGCTGTTCTGGAAATCGATTGGGAGAATATGCGGGAAGCTATACCGGCTTTCATTACTCTCATTGTCATGCCTTTAACTTATTCCATTGCCTACGGACTTATTGGGGGAATTGGTACTTATATGGTTCTTCATGCTGGAGATTGGGCAATGGATGGTTACCGGACTCTCACGGGTCGTAAGCCACCTCCCGCAGATCCGGTGACGGACCCGAATCCGGACACGGACACCCGCCTCAGGGACGTCGAGATGAACGGGAACATCAACGGCAACATCAACAGTAACAGCACCGTTGTCTGAACTGAACCGTTTTCTTCATGCAGATATTCTTTTGTCATCTGCGATGATTTGTATTATTGCTGGCTGATTTAGAGATTTTTAGAGTTTTTGTTCTATAGGTTGACTTAGGAAGTAACAGAGTTTTGTATATTCCTCTCTCTTTTTTTAATGGAAGATCTATAGTTTTCTTCAGCTTTTAAATACGGTGTTCCCGATTCTTGTCAGATGTTGGGTGAGGAACTTATATGTTTATTTTTCTTGAAGCTGGATCAGCTGCTGTGTGAGGCCGTTATATTTGATTTTTTCCTCTGTTTCTTCAATATGGATGGTTACAAGATAGGTCAATATTAATACAAGGCAGGGCCCTGCTGTCTTTAATGTGACATCTATATTATAGGACTTTTAAAGGGGAATGTGGGGAAAACTAATCTTGCATTGTGATTAATAATATATGAAATAAGTTTTCTGATTAAAAAATTTTAGATTAATTGTTTTTAATTGAACCTCTACTTAAATATCATCTATTGTTTTTTCTGTATTAGTTGTCCTTTGGCACGCTATTCATTTTATTTTGTTTTGTTTTAGTGTTTTATTTAGCACTATTTTTTCTTTGTAATAGACATTTATTCAATACAAAAAAAATATTATCCACTTAAATGTTCAAACAATTAATAGAGATTTTACACCTCATTCACAACAAAAAGTGGTAAATATTTGTCCAATTTTTATTGGTCAAAATTGATCTTTGACTGTTCAAATGAATGATATTTAGGAATAACATAGTAGGGCCTAAATTTGTCTTGTTTTGTTTTGTTTTAGTGTTTTATTTCTTCAGTTGTTGGCTTAAGCATTGATCTTTTCTTTGTATATTTATTCAATACAAAAAAAAAAATCATTCACTTCAATGGTCAAACAATCAATAGGGATTTTACACCTCATTCACAACAAAGGATATTTGCCCTATTTTTATTGGCCAAAATTGACCTTTGACCATTCAAATGGATAATATTTAAGAATAGCACCTCATTCACAACAAAGGATATTTACCCTATTTTTTCTGGCCAAAATTGACCTTTGACTGTTCAAATGGATGATATTTAAGAATAGCTAAATTGTAGGGCCTAAACTTTTATGATGGTTATCCATGCAAAAATGCTCTTAAAATACTATGACGTATGTTAGTATAAGTAAAATTATATATAAACCAAATATATATATCATCATAATCCTATATAAATTTTGACAATATATCCAAAATCTCTCCTTTTATGTTATACAATCTTTTTAAAAATTTTAATTGTATTTTACAACAAAAATGTCTAAATGTGATAATATGACCATTAAGTTTAGGTCCTCCAGCGAGAGTGAAGTTTTCAATTTCTCTTTTAAATTCAAAATTCTTCAACTTCACAAAGCTTACATTAGAACACTTTTATATATACAATTTTTTAAAGCAAAAAAAATACAAATTACTTTAATTTAATAATTATTGTTTAGTATAGTTAATATCTCTGTTTTTGTTGTGGCTACTTGGAAACAGCCTTTGTAATGGATTCTTTCAATTTCTACTTTGGTGGCATTCTTTGATAATGGTTTATTTATTTGATAATGGTTTATTTAAACAGTGATTTTTTAATCTCTGTAATTTCTCTATTCCACTCCAATTCATTAAATAAAAAAACTTAAACATTTATAAATGGAAGTTTATTATATAACTTGAAAACAATATTTTTGTTTACATGTTATTTTTAATTCTTAGACTCTCCAAATTTTTAATAATTTATGATGACTTTTATTTTCGTCATACACATTACATATAATGATGGTTGGTGTATAACTTGACTTGTAAGCATAGGGATGCATTTTTTTTTTAATTTTAATGTTTTTTTTTCAATCTTTTGCTTGTCTTTTCTTTCTTGAACTCAGTACAATTTTTGGAGATAAGAGTGGAATTGGGTTCCAATCAGGAGGACAGGCTGAAATATTTAGGGATTAAGGCAAAAGTAAAGTGTAATGATGATTTGCTTTTACTGTATTAATTTCAGTAAAAATGTATGCTTTTACTAAATTAATTACTCTAAAAGTTCTTTAGATTAAAAAGTTAAAGGTATACTTGGGGCTATGTGCATTGACTTGGTAAAACTTGTTGAAAACATTTTATACCAACAAATTCTATTATCCTCCATTGATCACATCATTCACTTATGATCTCACAAGTGGAATAAGAACAATATGATGCCCAATACTTTCTTATCCTTATCATCAGCTAGGTAGGTGACTACTTGTTGGCTATGAAATTGAAATTGGAGCTGATTGTTTTTTTTCACAAGAGATTACGTGCATTGTTGACTTGCAAGTACAGGTCTGCATATTCTTTTGTTAATTTTTTTCTACAGGATTTGCATTCATCAGCTTTTGAACAAAGTGTACAGATACTGTCAGCCGTCTTACTGTGATCACTGTCACTGACTGTTTATATGACTTTGTGATTTTTAAAAATATTTCTTTTCCTATACAAATAAATAATCGGCTCGAACAGCAAGGACTGACCGAAATGTCTCGGGGGAGGGTAAAGTGTAACGACACTTCGCTTTCTTGGTATTAAATGTTTCTAGGCGGGGTCAGGGTAAGTATTGGATGGAATGGGCCATTAGGTACACACATGAAATGACTGCCCGGTCATAAAGTTCAGTTGCTGATTAACTCCACATTGGAGCCTTCAACTAGGTGATGACCCGGTGTATTATTAGGAAGATTTTTGGGTGGTTAATCCAACAAACACTATAATCCAAGAAGTTGGTGTTCATATATAATCTAAGAAGTTGGTGTTCATATTGAATATAAGATCTTTTAGTTTGAAATTTATAAGAGTTAGTTTTAATTAATAATTAATTTTTGGGTGGTTAATTCAACAAACATTATAATCTAAGAAGTTAGTATTCATATTGAATATAAGATCTGTTAGTTTGAAATTTATAATGATGAAGGAGTTTAATGAGAGTTTTAATTAGATCGAGAATGGTGACAAA
This sequence comes from Cunninghamia lanceolata, assembly GCA_027924645.1. Classification (NCBI taxonomy): domain Eukaryota; kingdom Viridiplantae; phylum Streptophyta; class Pinopsida; order Cupressales; family Cupressaceae; genus Cunninghamia; species Cunninghamia lanceolata. The sequence goes on along the minus strand of BSBN01000564.1, from coordinate 5,936,538 downwards.
GGCATAAAATTCTTCCTCCAATTTTTTAAATACAAATACAAACAAGATAAGATCTCTTATCCAAGAAAAGGAAAATTTAATATAAAGTTGACCCTAGTAATATAATGAACACCTTTGAAGATTATCAACAATTCTTTGCGTACAATTTTGGAGGTGACCTATTGCAAGAAGATATTGATACTGTAGTCGAGGGATGTATCCCTTATAGGATTGGTGAAGACTACAACCATCGCCTAGATCTAGGTCATACACTATTGAAGAGTTTGATGCAACTCTCAATGCCATGGGTGATGCAAAAACTCCAACAAACTAGAAGATGCCAAAATTATGAAATACCTTTGAATGAAGGACCCTCGTTTGAAGGTGATGTCATCATGACTTTCGAATGAAGGTCCTTCATGAATTCAAAGGCCTTTTTTTTCAATTTTAAATGTTTCATGCTCAAAATGCTTTATGAAAGGGACCTTCATATGAAGGTACCTTCAAATGAAGGTTTTGAAGTTATTCCAAATATCCCTACCGTAAATGATGTTACTATGTTGTAGTTAGCTCTGCTGCATATGGGTTGTCATTGATGTCAACAACTGTATGGAGTGCTACAGTGTGGAAGAGTGTAAGTAAAGTCAAAGGGAGATTGCAGTAGTATTGTGAAGCAAAGAGCAAAGGGACGAATATATGCTCTACAACCAAAGGAGATGGATCAATATCATCTGTACAAAAGGAGATGGATCAATATCATCTATACACAATCATACCATATCTTCTAATGTTCATGTGTAAGTTCACAACCTTGATATATTTATGTTTGAGGTTTGTGATGAGTAGAGTTGGAGTCTTGCTATATGATGATGATATGAACTCATGATACTTGTCCCCTGATGAAGAAAGTTGTAAAAAGATTGAAGGAAATTGTCTAAGTATAGTACAGGTCAGAGAAGGTGTTACATGCTCACAAGAAGGTACCGCATTATGTTGCAGTTGAAGGTATGAGCCTGCGGTTTGGTCAATTGGCTAGATATTACACTCAAGCATCTATGTTTCAAGTTTGAGGTCATAATGTTTACCACAAAGTATTTTGGAGTCAAAAGAGTGAAGACAACAATGGAACAGGGTAAGTGCAGTCACAGAGAGATAGGAGAATGCTCTGCACTTCTCTGTAGATGAAGATATGACTTGGCAATTTGATGGATAAGTAGATATGAGTATCAGGTTTGCATGTCTCAAGTTTCAAGTGATTATATGCACCGCAATGGGTTCTCTGGAAGTCTGTTGTGTGAAGACAAGTTTAGCCATTGCTCAAGGTAAACAGTGGGAGATAGTGGAGGCCATCGCAGTTTACCGCACATTAGTATTTGGCCTTGCTGATTGAATGATAAGTTCATATCGCTGGTTGGTATGTGTTGTTCAAGTTTCAAATGATTATGTTCACCGCAAGTATGTTGCTCATTGCTTTATCTTAAGACTATAAGCAGTGGTTGTTAAGGACACTGGCATCAGAGTTCAAGTGTTTGCACCAGCATAAAATATTCTAAAATGATAAAAGAAGTGGACACGAGTGTTTTGCAAATCATATAATATTCAGTATGTGGTCCACATGGTGTAACTTTGTCTCCTCCAGTACCACTTTGGGTCTGGAGTCAAATACAAAGAAGGATAAGTGTTTGCAAAGCTGACTTGGTGTATAATGAAGATTTTTCCATGTGTATAGAGTGTGTGTCAGCCTAGAAGAGTGTGCTAAGGTAAAATAGGACCTGATTACGTTTTTCTCTTGAACCACATTGGATTTCTACTTACCGCATATGTTTGGGAGCCTACTGTTGTGGCCACTACATCTTCCATGTTATACATTTCATTTTGGCCAACCAAGGAGAAAGCTTTTGGAGCTTGCAGAGGATATAAATGAAAGATCAAATGTGTCAAGCGAGAGAGAAATGTTGTACGTTGTGTGAAACCATTAAAGATTATGCGAATATACTTACTACATAAGTAGATTTCATGATGAAATGTGGAAAGGACCAGTTTATGTAATGTGATATTGTTGTAGAGGCAGTTGTTGATGAAGTGATGATGGAGAAGAGTTTTCTGAAGTTGTTTTATTGTGGCAGAAGTTGATATTGTATTTGTGGAGAAGTGAGAGTGTTGTGCAGAGGCTAAAGTGATCAACAGTTAGTGTTGTGAGAAGAACATTTGAGCCAAATAAGTTTTTTTGTTGTGTAAAGATTGTAAGTGGTGTAACTGTTCAGGGAATTCCAACTTCCTTTGGGTTGTAGCCCATAAATAATATTGTAATCTTGTTTTATTTGTGAGGCTAGACTTGGACAGTAGATCCAAGCAGCTTGCTCATTGTGGGTTTTCCCTGTTATGGAGTAAGAAGTGACCACATGCCTTTTTACCTCCTAGTTTAGCTCCTAGGTCCTATTTGTTTCTTTATACATTATAATTGATCATCTTGAAGGAAATTCCTTGACACCCAGGACATTTTGGACCCTTGGGACCTCCTTTAGCTTAACCCTGACCCAATTTAGGCCCTTGGACTTGGGCGCCAACCGCCCAAGTCTCTCCTAATTGGTCGGGGCTAACTTTTGGTATGTCAGCTTGGGCCTTTCCAAAATGTTTCTCCTTGTCGGCTCTTGTGATTTAAATTCATAAATGTTAGTGGGAAAGCATATATAAGTGAGTTTGTGACTTCATTTTACACCTAGATGGATAGTGCGAACTTATGATATTGGAGCAAAGAGCATTCAAGGCATTCATTGTGCATTTGTTGTAGATTTGTGTTTGTATTTGTGTGTTTGTTGTAGATATGGCTTCATCATCCATCTCCTTGTGAGTTGAAGAGCTTTCATCCTCCCAAGGGCTTCACCTTTGAGGTGACATCATTGTTATTTGAATCATTTCATCATTTGGATTATCTTTAGCCTTTGCCCTGCAAGGGCAAGCTCTCTCATTAACAACGGTGTTGGGAAAACTTGAATTCTATCCCAAGATTTGACTGAGGTAAATCCCTAAACACCACAACCCCTAAACCCCTCTCTTGTCGTCTTGTGTGCAGGTTACAGGTACAGGTTTCGAGAAAAGTGGAGCTACAAGGAAGCAATGTAGGAAACAAAGTTTTAGGATTTGAAAATAATTCTAGAATATTCCTATAACTGGACTTGGACGGTTGTCACCCTAGTCTATAGGGCCTCAAGCTTTTGGATTTGAGTTCTAAGCATCATTAGCAACATTTCATCAGTTCTGACCTTCGACAAAATCCAACATCTGGACTTGGGCTGTTGCCAAATTTGTGCTCTGACACCTCTGCTTTCGGGAGACAGGTTTCGACATTTTACTGATCCTCTCTGTACTTTTGGTTTCCAAGTTTCTGTTGTCGATCATCTGTTTCAAGCTGATTATCTTAGAACTAGGGTTTCCTTCATACTTAGCCTAGAGTTTGATAAAAAAAACTTGGTTGAATCTTATCTTTCTTTGACAAACAAGAGCACAAAGATCAGTAGTTGAGCCCTCTTCCATTTTGTAGTGGCTTGGCTCAGTCTTTGTCCTTGAATGTTAGAGTGAAAGGAGGATTTGATCTAGTGTACTCACACATTCCATCTTCTCTCTTTCTACGTGCATTGTTGTTGACTTGCAAGTACAGCTCTGCATATTCTTTTGTTAATTTTTTTTCTACAAGATTTGCATTCATCAGCTTTTGAACAAAGTGTATAGATACTGTCAGCCGTCTTACTATGATCACTGTCACTGACTGTTTATATGACTTTGTGATTTTAAAAATATTTCTTTTCCTATACAAATAAAGAAGGTAGCAATAATCGGCTCGAACAAGGACTGACCGAAATGTCTCAGGGGAGGGTAAAGTGTAATGACACTTCGCTTTCTTGGTATTAAATGTTTGTAGGTGAGGTTAGGGTAAGTATTGGATGGAATGGGCCATTAGGTACACACATGAAATGATTGCCCGGTCATAAAGTTTAGTTGTTGATTAACGCCACATTGGAGCCTTGAACTAGGTGATGACCCGGTGCATTATTAGGAAGATTTTTGGGTGGTTAATCCAACAAACACTATAATCTAAGAAGTTAGTGTTCATATTGAATATAAGATCTATTAGTTTGAAATTTACAATGATAAAGGAGTTTAAGTAAGAGTTAGTTTTAATTAGATTGAGAAGGGTGATAAAGGCATAAAATTTAGTTTTTCAAATACAAACATGAAAAGATATTTGCTATCCAAGAAAAGGAAAATTTTATATAAACTAACATTGGTAATATAATGAACACCTTTGAAGATTATCAACAATTCTTTGCCTACAATTCTGGAGGTGACTCATTGTAAGAAGACATTGATATTGTAGTCGAGGGATGTATTCCTTATAGGATTGGTGAAGACCACAACCACTGCCTAGATTTAAGTTATACACTATTGAAGAGTTTGATGCAACTCTTAATGCCATGGGTGATGAGAAAACTCCAACAAACTAGAACACAATTTTTCTTAGAGAAAACCTTGATTGGTTGAAAAAATCCATCTTTAGAGAGCAAACACTCCTCATTCCACTATAAAAAGGTTGAGTACAAATGTTTATAGTGACACAATGGCTTTAGTGAATTCCAACCACATTCTGGAAGCCCAACAATGCTTGCAACTACACTCCCACCATGAGCATACTAGCAATCATACTTGAAATAGTCTTGAGATGGACTAAAACCATCAAAACAATGAGGCAATCCCACACAAGTCATAGGAAAGAAATATATAACCTCCCTTGAGTTTCCCCTTCTCAAAAAATGAGAAACCAATTGATAAATTGGAAGATCAAATGGCAAAAACTCTTTGTATTCCATGTTTTGTATGCATAGTGATGAATTTGTTGGTTTTGCCAATAATAAATCACCACAGTATTTTGTGCATTCATGCAACATTTGCACTTTCGCCATGGTGATTGCATCTTCATTTCTTGTGGAAAGGAACAAATTTACCAAAATAACTTTTCCAGATAATTTTAAGGTGGGTGATAGCACAATAGTGTGTCCCACTAGTGGGGTGGGGCAAAAAATGAGCCCAAGATGCCAAAATTATGAAATACCTTTGAATGAAGGACCCTCATTTGAAGGTGATGTCACCATGACTTTCGAATGAAGGTTCTTCATGAATTTGAAGGTCTTTTTTTTAATTTTTAAATGTTTCATGCTCAAAATGCTTTATGAAAGGGACCTTCATATGAAGGTACCTTCGTATGAAGGTTTTGACCTTTATATGAAGGTACCTTCGAATGAACGTTTTGACCTTCATTCAAAGGTCTTTCATTCAAAGGTCCCTTTGAGGAAATCCCATTGTTTCTCACAGAGTTTTCATAGTAAATTTTTGTTTCAAAGCAGGGGTTGGACCATCAAATGGAGTCACCATAACATAAAAGTTTGTAGGATTTTAGGCCTCGGAATAAACTTTTTGAAAAGTAATAAGTATTAACTGTTTGTACGCGGGATCAAGGTAAGTATTGGATGGAATGGGCCATTAGGTACACACATGAAATGACTGCCTGGTCATAAAGTTTAGTTGCTGATTAATGCCACATTGGAGCCTTCAACTAGGTGATGACCTGGTGTATTATTAACAAAAAATTACATAGAAGAGGCAACTTGTTAGAGGAAGATTTTTGGGTGGCTAATCCAACAAACACTATAATCTAAGAAGTTGGTGTTCATATTGAATATAAGATCTATTAGTTTTAAATTTATAATGATAAAGGAGTTGAAATAAGAGTTAGTTTAATTAGATCAAGAATGGTGATAAAAGGTATAAAATTCTTTTCCAGTTTTCCAAATACAAGTACAAATGAGAAAAGATCTTTGCTACTTAAGAAAAGGAAATTTTTATATAAATTAACCTTGGTAATTAATGAACACTTTCAAAGATTATCAACAATTTTTTGCATACAAGGTTTTTGGGTCCTTTCAAAACCCTTTCCGATTCATAGCTCCGGTTAAAAGTGCTTATCTAATCAAAAACAATTCTTTTTGTACAATTTTGGAGGTGACCTACTGCAAGAAGATATTGACACTGTAGTCGAGGGATGTATCCCTTATAGTATTGGTGAAGATTACAACCACCGCTTAGATCTAGGTTATACACTATTGAAGAGTTTGATGCAACTCTTAATGCCATGGGTGATGAGAAAACTCTTAGATTGGTGCTTTAATGGTGTCCATATTCGTCACATCTTAATCACTTATCCAAATGGTTTTTATCAGTAGCATGATTTTATTTATCTATACATGTAAGTGACACTGATGTGTGACATGTATTGTGAGTGTCTTGTGGTTATTGCATCATATGTCAAATCACATTCTCATATTTTTATTTTTTTTTACAGTCAAGCATTCATCATTTTTTATACCTAAAATGATTATCAATATATACTCTATTCATCATTTTGTAAATTTAAAATGATTATGAATATATTCTCCTACAAATTTATATATGTTTATATTTTTTTTTCTTAGAGAAAACCTTGAATGGTTGAAAAAATCCATCTTTAGAGAGAAAACACTCCTCATTCCACTATAAAAAAAGGTTGAGTACAAATGTTTATAGTGACACAATGGCTTTAGTGAATTCCAACCACATTTTGGAACCTCCAACAATGCTTGCAACTACACTCCCACCATGAACAAACTAGCAATTGTACTTGAAATAGTCTTGAGATGGACTAAAACCATCAAAACAATGAGAGGCAACCCCACACAAGTCATGGGAAAGAAATATATAACCTCCCTTGAGTCTCCCATTCTCAAAAAGTGAGAAACTAATTGATAAATTGGAAGACCAAATGGCAAAAACTCTTTGTATTCCATGTTTTGTATGCTTAGTGATGAATTTGTTGGTTTTGCCAATAATAAAGATCACCACAGTATTTTGTGCATTCGTGCAACATTTGCACTTTCACCATGGTGATTGCATCTTCATTGCTTGTGGCAAGCAATAAATTTACCAAAATAACTTTTCCAGATCATTTTGAGGTGGGTGATAGCACAATAGTGTGTCCCACTAGTGGAGTGGGGCAAAAAATGAGCCCAAGATACCCAAATTATGAAATACCATCGAATGAAGGACCCTCATTTGAAGGTGATGTCATCATGACTTTTGAATGAAGGTCCTTCATGAATTCAAAGGTCTTTTTTTTCAAATTTTAAATGTTTCATGCTCAAAATACTTTATGAAGGGGACCTTCATATGAAGGTACCTTTGAATTAAAGTTTTGACTTTCATTAAAAGGTCCCTTTGAGGCCATCCCATTGTTGGTCACAAAGTTTTTAGATAAATTTTTTGTTTCAAAGCAGGGGTTGGACCATCAAATGGCGTCACCATAACATTAAATCTTGCAAGATTGTAGGCCACAAAATAATCTTTTCAAAAAATAGTTTGTAATATATTTTATTTAATTATAATTTTTTTCTATTATGTAGTGAACATAGGTTTTATTACCAAGTATATGGGTCTTTGTTTAATGCACGTGGAAAAATAGAAAACTATAGATTTCTTTTTGAAAAATATTTGCACTTTGTATCGATGTCCTTGTTTCAATTAAAAAAGAATCAATATATACAAAAAGTTATGCATTATGGAATAAAATTGCTTTAAATTATAATTAATGTGGATTAAAAAATTAATTAAAAAAATATGCAACAAAAAATATTGAAAAAAATGTATGCACTAGATATTAGTGTTAGTGACACATCTTTAAAAAATTATGATTTTATCTTATTTCTAATAAAAGTTATGAGTTATGGAATAATGTCACTCATTAAAATACTATAAAGTATAAAAAACAAGTTATTAAAAAATCAAACAAATTATTTTTTAAATTAAAAAAAAATCTATTTAGAATCTAAACACAAAATCTAAAAAATCACTAGTTCACATCATCTTCAAATTCTTAACTATGTGTTTGCTATAATTGACAGAAAGTGAAAATTTTGTTAAAAATGTTGATTTCAATGTCCCACTTAGGCCAAAAAGTGGGACACACTATTGTGCTATCACCTAGGTTTGCAACCTTTCCCAAATACTCTTGAATATGTCCCATACCATCCCTAATCATCCTCAACCATCATCATATCCCTTTTTGCAACATAACCCACCAAGAAGTGTCAAATTCTATCTCCTAGCTTCTTATCAACCTCCAAGAACATGAAACATCATGACCCCAATGGTCTAGTAGGTCTTGACCTAGATTTTCCAATCACACATCCCCCAATAGGAGGCTTTTGGTCTCCAAAATCCTATGGAGAATAAAAAAAATCAGTGAATCTTTAGCCCTTATATCAATACAAAAAATCTTCTCAACAATGGTTGGCAACACCCAAGCCAACTTGTTCTTCATGCATATGTGAACTAGTCATGAACTCTAACACACTCTTTAATTGATCCATGTATCACATTAGCAAAACTAAAAGGGAAAAGACCACTCACCCTTGAAGGGGGCCCACTTAATTACATTCTTCATCTTTCTCAAAACGTACATGATTACCTTCCTGTGACAATCCTGTACATTATTAAATTTATTTCTCCTTAGCTTGTTGTTCCACATTAGTTTGAGACTCTACAACAACTCCATTAACAAAATTTGTATGCACACTTTTCCCTTCAATAAATGAGCAATCAAATCTTATATATGCATTGTTTAGTCTTTGAAGTACTATTAATTGCAAATTTTGGTCTACCAACATATGAATTCAAAATCCTTGCCATCCAACCAAAGCTTGTATGATTCTTGCATCTAAAGTAGATAGTATCTCTCATGTACAAATAAGGACTACAAAAAATCACATCATTTACATCTAATGGCACAACATCTACTAGTACCTCATCCTTGTACTCTGGATATAGACCAAACACAATTTGTATTGCTTCCTTACCTTCATATCTACTCCATGTTGCAACCACCCCAAAGAGTATGGGCACAAGTGGTTCATAACATCCAAACCCAACTAACTAACCAACTTGGAAGAAACAAGATTAGATTGTGAACATGAGTCAAACAATAATTTTCCTTTCTTACCTTTCACTTGTATCTTGGCTTGAAATATTTGGGTGAGTTCCTCTTCTCCATGTGAACTATCACCAAACTTTTGGACTCCTTTTTCAAGTGTGGCACATGATAGATTCCCATCTTCATTAGAATCACTGTTGATTTACATGCCAAGGTTATTTACATAAGTAGCATTCTTATCCTTACCCTTCTTTCATTAGAAGGCCCCAACTCAAGGTCTAGCTTCTAGCACCTATCCTTTGAATGGTCATCTTTGTCAGAATGCAAGCAATGATGCTTTCCTTTACCTTTTCCCTTTAAGTTAACCAAGGATACAGTGTTCATATTAATTTTTCCTTTGCCACTATCCTCATTTTTGTTACCACCAAACTATTTCTTATCACTTTATGTGTTCTTGTTGAAAGAGTTCCCTTTCGTATCTAGCACAGGACAGTGTGTGTGGGCACATGCTATTTCTATATCTTGGGACTTGGCCATGAGGACTTGTATCTTCAAGAGTCCAAATAGTCCACCAACATACTTCATGAGAACTTCTCAATCTTTTAAATCATTTCCCATTTAGATTTCCCTCTTTCTAAACTCACTTGTGTACACTTGTACGCTTTATCTATGCCTTTGTCTCAAGCAATGTCATTGAACCATCCACTCCTCTTAATGGCATATGGGATAAAATTGCTTACGTAGAAACCTCTTGAAGTCTTCCCACTTTGAAACTAGTGGGACTTTCTAAACTTCCAATGAGTGTGCATAACTATCATACAATGCAATAGTGTACTTGGAAAGCTTCATACTTACAAAAGACTTTATTATACCTCCATCTGGGATGCCCGTCGGTCCAACTTCTTAGCACTAATTTCACCATCAAATAGTCACGTATATCAATTTTTGCCACTACCTTCAAGAATCTTCCCTTAGAGGACTCACCTTGCTCCATCTCTCTTTTTTCTAGTTCTTCTTCCATGTTCTTTTTTGGAATGACTAACTTAGAGATTAGGACCAACTCATGCTTTCCAATCCATCCACCTTCTCCTCTATGTTGTTATATGGAGCCTAATTAGACTCAGAGGTTAAATTTACCCCACTTTTATTAGTGCGGTTCCCCCCCAAATCATTTAACGAGGTCAAGGGGCAGTGCCTCCAAGACGGGGTCAAGGGGTAGCGCCCCCTGCGGGGTCCAGGGGTAGCGCCTTTGGTGCGCTCCTTGTCGTGATACAGGGCTTCACATGATTTTTTATTATTTTATAAAGGCGTCGGGAGTTATTTTTCTATTGGCTGACATAAAAAAACCCTATTTTTGTAACTGACATAAGGCTTGATAGAAGCGGCTAAGGGTTAGGGTTTCGATTGATGTATTGTAACATTTTGTAGCGGTATTGAGTTGTAGGGATTGCTGGTTGTAATCAGTTTGATTTACTGGATAATAATACTGGACTCTATGTTGGCGGATGTAGCCTAAGTTTGGGTGAACCATGTTAAAATTGTCTCTCGTTATTATTTCTGTGTATTTTTTCATTCCTCTGTTTAATCTTTATTTACATTTAATTGATATCTTTTGCTGGATAACCCTAACAAGTGGTATCAAAGCGGGTTGTGTTTGACTATCGTCTGCAAGAAAGTCTCACAGTTAAGTGGGAACAATGGCAGACGAGGGTAAATTGAAGGTAGATAAATTCAATGGGCAGAACTATCAATTATGGAAGATGCAAATGGAGGATTATCTCTATCAGAAGGATTTATGGAGGCCATTGGAAGGAGTATCCAAGAAACCGGTAGGAATGACGGATGAGGATTGGAAACTTCTAGACACAAAGGCACTGGGAACCATTTGGTTATGCCTGGCACCATATGTGGCATTCAATATAATAGAAGTGAAGACAATAAGTGAACTGATGAAAGCTTTGGCTAAATTGTATGAAAAACCCTCAGCCTCAAATAAGGTATTTCTCATGAAGCATTTGTTTAATCTGAAAATGATTGAAGGTGGATCTATGAAAGATCATTTAAATGAGTTTCATACGATTACCAGTTAGTTAACTTCTGTAAAAGTGAAATTTTATGAAGAGGTGAGGGCTCTCTTGGATTTACGTTCTTTTCCAGAAAGCTAGAATAGCTTGGTAATGGCTGTAAGTAACTCTGTCTCTGGCTCAAATACTTTAAAATTTGATGATGTTGTTAGTGTTATCCTTAGCGAGGAAATGCGACGAAAAAGCTCAAGAGGGTCCACATCAGGTAGTGTTTTGAATGCAGGAAGTAGGGGTAGATCAAAGGAGAGAGGAAAAGGTTCTGGAGGTCATGGGAAGTCATGAAGAAAATAAAAGGACAAGAGGTCCCAATCTAGAGGACAAAAGGATTGTTGGTACTGTGGGAAACCAGGTCATCTGAAGAAAAATTGCTGGTCTCGGAAGAATAAAGAAGGAGACAAATAAGAAGGCAATAAGGAGGCAAATGTGGTAAGTAATAAATCTGAAGATGATGCTTTGATTATTTCCCTAGATAATACTGATGATTCATGGGTTCTAGATTTTGGGGCCTCATTTAATGCTATGCCCCATATAAGTTATTTTCTTGATTTTGTCCAAGGGGATTTTGGGCTGGTTTATTTGGGAGATAACAAACCCTGTCAGATTGTTAGAAAGGGAAGAATCAAGATTAAGTTGCAGAATGGGAATCATTGGCTACTACAGAGATAAGGCACGTTCCAAGGCAGAGTAGGAATTTAATTTCAGCAGGGCAGCTAGCTGATGATGGTTGCATTGTTACATTTACTCGTAAACATTGGAAGGTTACAAGAGGTGCCTTCATAGTAGCAAAAGGCATGAAATTAGGCACCTTATATCTTTGTACAGGTCATACTGTTCCTTCTACTTTAATTGTTGTAGAGAAAAACTAAACAGGAGAAAAACCAAATAGGTTTAGGAACAGTTGCTGTAGGTTCACAGGAAGAGACTGAAACAGTTGCTGCAGGTTCTGAGACAACACTGTGGCATAAAAGACTTGGGCATATGAGTGAAAAAGGTATGAAGGTACTTCATTCTAAGAAAGTTTTACCAGGTCTGAAATGTATTAATATGGATTTCTGTGAAAGTTGTGTGTATGGAAAACAAAAGATAGTCAGTTTTCTCAAGGATGGGAAGCAACAGAAAGATAAAAAGTTGGAGCTTGTGCATATAGATGTATAGGGACCAGCTTAGGTATCTTCTCTCGGTGGCTCTCGGTATTATGTCACATTCATAGATGATGCAACTAGGAAGGTATGGATTTATTTCCTTAGGCAGAAATTTGATGTATTTGAAACATTTAAGAAATGGAGAAGCTTGGTTGAGAATGAGATAGGTAAAAGATTAAAATGTCTCAGATCTGATAATGGTGGTGAGTATTGCAGCAAAGAATTTGAGGATTATTGTTCCTTTAATGGAATTCGTAGATAGAAAATGGATCTAGGTACTCCTCGGGAGAATGGAGTGGCTGAGCGCATGAATAGGACAATAATGGAGCGTGCAAGGACCATGAGATTGCATGTTGGGCTGCCTTTAAACATGTGGGTAGAGGCTGTCAACACTGATGTATATTTAATTAATAGAGGTCCTTCAATTCCTTTGGGTTGTGGTATTCTAGATGAAGCATGGACAGGTAAGAAGGTGAGTTATTCTTTTCTCAAAACCTTTGGATGTGAAGCATTTACACATTTAGATTCTAAAAATAGAACCAAGCTGGATGTAAAATAAAAAAGTGTACCTTCGTTGGATATGGCATTGATGAATTTGGTTAAAGGCTTTGGGATTTTAAAAATCAGAAAATTGTGAGAAGTAGGGATGTTGTATTCATTGAGAAAGTGTTGTACAAAGATCAGTTGCAATAGCATGAGAAGAAAGAAAAGGATTATGTGGTGCTGGATGATACTCCAGATAATGATGTTCTAGTGGATCCTCATGCTCTACAATAGCAACAAGAAATACCCCAAACTCCAGTGAATGTTAGATGGTCAACAAGGCTAAATAGACCTCCTGAAAGGTTTTCTCCCTCTTTGTATTCTATTTTGTTAACAGATGCTGGTGAACTAGAAGGGTATGATGAAGCTATGCAGGTGGATACAAAGGTTCAGTGGGAGCTTGCAATGAAAGAAGAAATGGACTCCTTGTTGAACAATCAGACTTGGGAATTATGTCAGTTGCCTGCAGGTAAAAAGGCTTTACCAAACAAATGGGTTTATAGGTTGAAAGAGGAAGATGGAGGTAAGAAAAGATTTAAAGCCAAGTTAGTTGTAAAATGATTTACACAGAAAAAGGGCATTGATTTTGATGAGATATTTTCCCCAGTAGTCAAGATGACTTCTATTCGTACTGTTTTAAGTATTGTGGCTGTTGAAGATTTGCATTTGGAATAGCTAGATGTGAAAACTACCTTTCTCCATGGTGATTTGGAGGAAGAGATATATATGGAACAAACCCAAGGATTTAAGGTCAAAGGTAAGAAGAAACTGGTGTGCAGATTGAAGAAGAGTTTGTATGGTCTGAAACAGGCACCTCGGCAATGGTATTTGAAATTTGATAGTTTTATGGCTGAGCAAGGCTACAACCAGTGTAATTCTGACCTTTGTTTTTATTTTAAGAGGTTGGATAATGACAGCTACATTATTTTATGTTTATATGTTGATGACGTGATTGTAGCGGGGTCTAACATGGATCACATAAGAGAGTTAAAATAGTAGTTAGGACAATCATTTTCTATGAAGGATTTGGGGGCAGCAAAACAAATCCTTGGTATGAAAATTTGCAGAGATAAGAAGAACAGAAAATTGACTCTATCTTAGGCTGATTATGTTGAAAAGGTGTTGTAGAGATTCCATATGGAGAATGCAAAAGCTATCAGCACACATTTGCCTAGTCATTTGAAATTTGACTAAGGAGATGTGTCCTAAGACATAAGAGGAGGAAGAAAAAATGTCCAAGGTACCATATGCTTCAGCTATAGGAAGTTTAATGTATGTCATGGTATACACGAGATCAGATATTACACATGTTGTAGGAGTCGTAAGTAGGTATACGAGTCATCCCAGATTGGAGCATTAGAATGTGGTAAAATAGATTCTCAGATATTTGAGAGGTGCATCCAATAAACACTTATGTTTTGGGGTCTCTAATACCGATTTAGCAGGTTATGTAGACTTAGATTTGGCAAGGGATATTGATACTAGGTGGAGTACTATAAGTTATGTCTTTACTGTAGGTGGGACAGCGGTGAGTTGGATCTCTAGGTTGCAAAAGGTGGTTGCTTTATCCACCATGGAGGCAGAGTATGTAGCTGCAACAAAGGAAAGCAAGGAGATGATATGGCTACAATCTTTCATGGAAGAATTGGGCAAACAATAGGCTAACAATTATTTGTTTATGGACAGCCAGAGTGCCATACATCTTGCAAAGAATTCTGCCTTGCATTCAAAGACCAAACACATACAGTTGAAGTATCACTTCATTCAGCTGGTGTTGGATGATGGATAGTTAAGGTTGGAAAAGATAGATATAGATGAAAATCCAGTGGATATGTTTACAAAGGCAGTGACAAGGGAGAAGCTAATCTCCTCTTCAACTTCGGTTGGTCTTCAAGACTGAAAACAAAAAATTAGAACAACAGAGTCCAGGGTGCTTATTTCCAGTGGGAGCTATAGGGTCAGTGGTGTTATGATCAGTGTCCAAGTGGGAGATTGTTGTTATATGGAGCCTGATTAGACTCAGAGGTTAAATTTACCCTACTTTTATTGGCGTGGTTCCCCCCCAAATCATTTAACAGGGTCAAGGGGCAGTGCGCCTTGTGGGGGTTTGGGGATAGTGCCCCCAAGATGAGGTCAAGGGGCAGTGCCCCTTATGGGGTCCAGGGGCAGTGCCCCTAGCGCGCTCCCTGTCGCAATACAGGGCTTCACATGATTTTTTATTATTTTATAAAAGCTTCAGAAGTTATTTTTCTATTGGTCGACATAAAAAAACCCTATTTTTGTAACCGACATAAGGCTTGATAAAAGCGGCTAAGGGTTAGGGTTTCAATTGATGTATTGTAGCATTTTGCAGTGGTATTGAGTTGTAAGGATTGCTGGTTGTAATCAGTTTGATTTATTGGATAATAATATTGGACTCTCTGTTGGTGGATGTAGCCCGAGTTTGGGTGAACCACGTTAAAATTGTCTCTCGTTGTTATTATTTCTGTGTATTTTTCATTCCTCTGTTTAATCTTTATTTGCATTTAATTGATATCTTCTGCCGGCTAACCCTAACACTCTATGCTAAGAATCTATGCAACATCCTCTTCATGTTTCCAAAACCTCACTTCTCCATCATCTTCTCTTGCCATTCTTACTCTCCTTAACCACTCTCTCATCCCAATTTCAAGATTAAAAGGTAACAAACATTATTGTAGAGGAAAAAGATGCACCCTCCTAATTAATTTATTTAAGAGATAATTAATGATATAAATCAATAAAATTCAAAATCTAGATATACAAGGAGTTGAGAATGATAACTAAGTACTCTAAGACAAATAAATTTAATTGACTAAGATGGGTTAGAGCTTACCTCAAAATTGACATGATATGGAGTTTGACTATTGTGATACTATGACAAAGAGATTATTAATTTAAAATCTAGAACTAGATCTAGTTTAGAGACTTGAGATGACTAAGATCTAAGAATTTGAAGGCTAGGGATAGGACCACAAATGTAATCTAGTATAGATGGCATGGTTTTATCCTAGACAAAGATAGACCTTTGGTACCTACAAAAGATGTTTGCCTAATGTATACCTATGTAAGGAAAATTGAGTGGTTCTAAGAAGCGCCAATGGAACTTTCTATGACAAAATGAAGGGTGTTTGGATTCCTTGCTAGTAATCAAGCCCTTAGATTGATTCAATAGTATCAAAACAATGAAATAAATAAAGATGTTGGATGCTAATGTAGATAGAGAAAAGTCTGATAGTTGTACATGTAATTAATACAACATTAATTGATATGCTTTAATGCATGGATGCATTGTCCTAATTTTTGATCTCTTGTGATCCTATAATTGGATCCTTAGAATGAATTAGGGTGATGGGGTATGCAGACCAAGATGGGGGACCAAAAAGTGGCCACAAACCAATTTGAAGCAAAATAGGATATAATGCAAGTGCATTATAATGCACTAGAATTATGGCTCGAGATGGCTAAGAAATCTTGAGCCATAACACGAGCATGTTATAATGCACCCACATTATTTTCATTAAAAACAAAGAAAAAACTCTCTTCTTTGATTTTAGAATGTGTGCACATTATAATACACACTCGTTTCATTTAAAATTTCCTTGGAATCCCACCCTTAGGCTTGGATTTGGATTGAATATCTGAACCAAACAATCAGGCCTACAAGTAAGGTGCCTAAAGACATGTTTTGCATAAAAATGAAAAAAACAAGTAAATGTTTTTTATTAGTTCAATTGGAAAAGAGGGTCTAGAACCCTTTACAAAGTCGCCCCTAGGGCAAAACTAGGCCTTAAACAATCCAGAAACAGGACATTAACAACACATAAACAACAACAAAAAATGATCACTAATAAAAAACAACAAAAAAGGAACCAGCATACCAACTAGGGATCATCAGAAACCCCATACTTAGACATGAAATTAACCATATCCTTGTAGTCACCTAGGCTATCCACCACAATACCTTTGACCTTATCATCAAACTCTTTAACAATAGAGAACACTGCAGCCGCAAACTTGGCCATCACCCGCCATTTCTTCTACAATTTATCAATCCTAGTTTTAAGCTTGACCATCTCCTTCGCAATCTTGCTTCACAGCAAATACTCACCCCTCTTTCTCTACCCTTGAGCTTCTTTGGTTTCCTCCTCTTCATCCTCCAAGCCAGGCCGGTTCAATTTAGGAAAGTGGCTAGCTCCTTCATTGTCATGGACCGATTCAGTGGGTGTTTCATCTTCTCCCTCCCCTAGGGTGTCCTCCAAGAATTTAGATTCCCTGGAAATGTCCATTCCTTGAGGATTGGTGGACGAGATACTAGTAATACGGCTAGACCTACGAACTCCATGAGCAACATTCTTACCAGCAGCACCTAAGTCCCCCCTCTCCACCTGTTTAAGCCCAGAGTCAAGATCTATAACTTTCGAAGGCCCCTCATCCCTCATAAATTCCACTCTACCAGTCTTAGCCTTCTTAGGCTATAGATTTCCCTCATACTCTTCAGCCACCTTGTCCCTTTTAGTGGACGCCATAGTTCCCTTCTCAATCTCCATGCTAGGGGAGTCAAATTTCATGCTGGCTTTCTTGGGGGTTTTAGACTTAGACTTCGGAATAGAGGTCCTCGTGGGAGTATTTCCTTGGTTTTCCACAATTTTAGGTCCCCCTTTGGGGCTTTTAGGAGAGATTTTGGGGGACCCAACAACTTTTTTACCCTCACCCTTAATAGTAGGGGTTGGGTCCGACGGAGTATCCTCCAACAAACTAACTTTAATTTGCTTTGGCGGACATAGTGCAAAATGGAAACAATACATCCTAAGGATGAGCCCTTGGTGGAGAGGGATGAGCGGATGGTTAGGGTTCTTAGCCTAGATTTCCTTAGTAGACCAAACGAAATTCTCAAGGGATGAAAGCAAAAAGAAGGGGAAATTAAGCTCCAGCATATTCCTGAAATGATTGAGCAAAGCAAAATGATAATGATAAAATACCTTGAAGCGTCCCTCCAATGTAAAGCACTTCATAATCATGAGGCACACTTGCCCCCACGGAGCCAACAACTTCTCTCTCTCAAACCCGCCATGAAGTTTAACAGCTGCTTCCCCCTCTCTGAAGAATAACCCCATATTTTCGGGGTCCGACACCTTGCTTCTACGACTGTACTTCTTACCCTTGATGGGCAACCTCGTGGATTGCCCAATAATTTCTTCTGAGACCTCAAATCCAATACTCCCCACATGGACCCGCCTATTATCGTCATCCCATGACTACAAATTTTTGAAACAAATTCTCATTATGGCCGATCATGGCTTCTAGGAAGGGGACCACTTCGCCTTCTTGAATGATGTGCCACACAGTAGGATCCTACCTGAACTCCTCGAGTGAGGTCGGATCGATTTTAACAATGTCACCACTCATTCTGAACCCCTGTACACTAAACAGCTAGAAAGAGAAAAGCTTGTGAAGGCAAATTTTGTGAGAATGCCTTGTAGAATGTGCATAGGAATAAATAATTCTATTCGTACAAGTCCATCCAATCAAAGGAAATGAAATCCCTGAATTAAATTTAGAGTAATTATTTGGGAGATATGTAGAGCCCTTGCCACCCTGGTTCTCTTCCTCAGAAAAGACCCACGCCCACCACCACGTGCAAAAGTGA
Source organism: Cunninghamia lanceolata (assembly GCA_027924645.1). NCBI lineage: Eukaryota > Viridiplantae > Streptophyta > Pinopsida > Cupressales > Cupressaceae > Cunninghamia > Cunninghamia lanceolata. Next base: position 5,918,109 of record BSBN01000564.1, on the reverse strand, counting down.
ACATCACTGGAGTCGGGGGTGGAAGGAAAATAATTACTACCATGCTAGCATGTCATCTATTCACCTCTCCATGTGGTCTCATGCCATCTCAACATCCTTTTAAGCCCACCATTCAGCCCCCTCCGATCCACCTCAATACTCCCGCTCTGAAAAATTTGAATAACTCTAACATTGTTCCCGCCATTATGGGTTTGAAACCAACAACTCCAAACTCATTTAAAGTCATGTCGCCCCTCCACATAATAAAATAATCCCAACCACACATCTAAAATGTGCAAACAATGAGGAGCCCAAAATACTTGTCTCTGCCTGGCTTAAGTGTGATTGCATCCATCTTTTTTAATAAGGATTTGAATTCTATGGGGCAGACTTTATGAAAGCCTCCAGCACTGCCATCCATTTCTATTGGTCCCAAGGTTTGCCATGGCATCTGCCACGACATTACCTTCCCTGTAGGTATGATAAACCTTGTACTCTTCTAGGGCATTAAGAAACAAACAAATATCACCCACTATATCTGCCAGACTCCAACCAATACTGGCCAACCCCAAAGCAGCATTGACAATCAGCTGTGAATCCCCTTCCACATGTAGATGCCTAATGTTCATAGAAAGAGTAAATTTGATACCCCACAACATAGCTAATGCTGCAACCTCATTGTTACTCTTAATACCTAACCCCCTAGTGTAAGCAGCCACAAACATCTCGATTCAGATCTAATAATGCCTCCTCCACTGGCCTCCTTAGGATTCCCTTTGGTCACCCCATCAGAATTAAGTTTGAACCAACCTTTTTGAGGCAGATTCCAACAAGTTCTAGCCCTAGCAATCTGCTTTGAATTATCAATGTGGCAGATACTCAGATTGACTGCCCACTGTTGTAGCAAATTTTACTCTTCTTTCCTTGGGGGGTTCTCTGCCGCATTATACTTACACGAATTGATGTTTTTAGTAAGCAATTTAGAAAATGCCCGAAAGACCTCCAAGGGAGTTCTAAATTTCGCCCTTAAGATTCTATTATTGCGTTCTTTCCACAAATTCCATGCAAAATGAGGAAGGATTTGCAACCAAAGTTCCTTAATGACTAGAAATGTGGGTCGAAAGGGTGGACTTGAGGCTTTGACTAGAGCAACCACACTATCATTGGAAACCCAAGACATATTCAGCCTCTGTGTAGTAAGACCTTAAACCTCCCATGAGAAGTTGTAGAAAAGAATGAGGTGAGTGATAGACTCCTCTTCGCCACAGAGAACACACCTATTAGGCATCTAAAACCCTCTCTTCTTTAAATTGTCTAAGGTATGAATCAGAGTCCACCAAAAGAAATTAATTTTGGGTAAGAGCTTAGGCAACCAAACTTTCCCCCACAAACTGTCCTCCCCTGGGTCTAATAGCAAACCATAGGCACTCTTCATAATGAACAGGCCCTTGTTATCTTTGTCCCACACCATCTGATCCTACTTTGGAAGTAAGGAAAGCCTAAAGTTATTCAACTCCCTTTGTAGCTGAAGCGCCACCTCTTTATCCTCATTATCTTCCATAACACAATCTATAATACCCTTCCAGTTCCTTATGATCCCATGTCCTCCAATGTAGTTGGCCACGTTGCATCCAAAGAACCTATTATCTTTGTCAGCTAACCTGCCATACTCAAGGTCCCTGAGAGGAATGTCCTTCAACCATTTGTCCTCCCAAAAGTTAACATGCCTACCATCTCCAATCTTCCACCTTACTCCTTTACGGAGGAGTCCCCTGGTTTTAAGGGTACCATTCCAAATGATAGATCCTTTAGGGAGGCTAAGATCAGCAAGCAATGTGCAACCCTTATCTCCACTAAGGTATTTAGCAGCCATAATGTATCCCCAATCCTTGTTGGCTTGGATCAGGTTCCACCCAATCTTAGTCATAAGGGCCTTGTTCATGAGATGAATTCTTCTTAATCCTAATCCCCCTTGCTTTTTGGGGGTGCAAACCTTTTCCCAACCAACAAGAGCAATTCTTCTTTTCTCCTCCACCCTAGATGAAAGAAACTTCTTCTGGATCTGCTCTATCTTCTCGGCCACACATCTTAGGATTTTGAACAAGCTGAGGAAATAATTAGGGATGCCTTGTAGAGAGGCTTTAAGAAGTTGAAATTTCCCAGCTTGACTCAACAATGATCCTTTCTAGCCAGCTAGCTTCCTCTGCATTCTCTCTATGATCAAGTTCCAATACTCAGAAGTGACTTTGGTGATTGTGACGGGGAGTCCAAGGTAGGTAGCCAGTAAGCACGTACTAAAGCAACCCAAGACGCTTGTAATTTTTTGTTGCAGTACTTCCTGGGTGTTCAGGAAATAGATATGGCTCTTTTCAAAATTGATGCTTTGCCTTGAAGCCTCTTCATAATCTTTGAGGAGACTTTTCCACCTCCTTGCCTCAACCACATAAGCAATCCCAAATAAAATAGTGTCATCCACAAACTATTGAATACCTGATGCCTAGATTGTGAAGGCAGGTTTAATGCCACGAAGAGCACCACTCCCCAACAGATTGCACACATTCCTTCCAAGAACCTCAGCCAACAAAATGAAGAGGTAAGGTGGTAGAGGGTCCCCCTATTTGAGTCCCCTACCAGATGAGAAAAAACCACAAGGGGAGCCATTGACCAACACTAAAAATCTGACCGTGGAGATACATTCTTTCACCAAGTTGATCACCCAATCTTGGAAACCAAATCTCCTAAGGTTATTAAGAAAAAAATCCCAATTGACTCTATCATAAGCTTTGGAAATGTCCAATTTAAAAATCATACCTGGGGTGTTGCTCTTAGAAGTAGAGTGTATGATCTCGTGAGTAGTGATGGCCGCATCAAGGATTTGCCTACCCGAAACAAAGCCTTTCTGATTGGTAGCTATAAGCTTATCCAAGAGAGGTTGTAGTCTAAAGAATAGGAGCTTAGTGAAGATCTTGTAAATAGTGTTACAAAGGCTGATGGGTTTGAAGTCCATCATGGAGTTGGGCTCAGATTTATTCAAGATCAGAGCTATGAAAATGTTGTTCAACTACCGTAGAAGCTTACCTATTTTGAAGAAATCCCTGGTTGCACTAGTGACATCTTTCCCAATCACATCCCAAAATGTTTGGAAAAAGGCCGATGGGAACCCATCAAGACCTAGGGCTTTGAATGCCCCCATGGAGAAGACCACCCAAACTTCCTCCTCTGTGACCAACTTAGTCAAGAGGCTGTTGTCATCCTTAGACAAGATGGTAGGAATGGAGTTTCAAAAGGGCCTCACTTTCCCTAGGGGGAGCATTAGTATTAAGGGCAACCAAGAGGGACTAAAAATAATTGGAGGCCAGCCTCCCGAGCCCTTCATCATCCTCGACCATAGCCCCATTCTCATCCCAGAGTCTACTGATTGTATTTCTCTTCCTATGTTGAAGGGTAGATTGGTGGAAAAAGGACATATTTCTATCCTCTTCCCTTAGCCACTGAACCCTTGATTTATGTTTCCAATATAGCTCCTCCTCCTTCAGGGTCAACAATTAATCTTTAGATATTGAATTATCAAGAGCATGCAGCTCCTCCAAAGAGTCTCCTTGTTCCATCCTAGTTTGAACATCCAATAGTTGTCCCATAATATTCTTTTTTCTGACCAGAACATTCCCAAAGGTATACTTGTTCCATCCCTTAATTCTACTCCTAACATTGACAAGTTTTTGAACCAACCTGTACATAGCTGACCCCTGAATAGGATTTTTCTACCAATAAATCAGACAATTTCTAAAGTCAAGGTGAACCACCCACATCATCAAACCTAAAAGGAAAAGGACCTTTGATGCTCCTCTCCTGCCAGTTTAACAACAAAGGATTGTGGTTCGAGCCCACACGGGGGAGCACCTCCAGACTAACCAGGTTGGCTATGGTCTAATTGGAGGATATTAAGAATCTGTTCAGCTTGGCCTGAATAAGATGTTTCCCTTGACTTCTGTTAGACTAGGTGAAGGATTGGCCGACAAGTTCAATGTCCATAAGACCAGCATTGCTTAAGAACTCCGCCAGATCATCCATGCTATCAGAATAGTCAGTGAGGCCACCCATTTTTCAGATGGGTAGAGGGGGGAGTTCAAGTCTCCCGCAATCATCCAGTGAGTTTTCTTAGATAGTTTAATTTTATCCAATAGATAATCCCAAACCTCCTTCCTCCCAAGACGATAGTTTGGAGCATAGACATTGACCAGGGTCCATTGATTATTTTTACAAAAGAAAGAAACTTCAAGTTAATACCTAGAATAGGTCACCACCACCCCCTGAAGATTCTGGTTCCACAAAGTGACAATGCCCCCTGATGCCCCCTGAGCTTCACTAATGGAAAAGTTAGCATTGGGCCAGATGTTTTTAATCACTAGTTTGAAATTTTCCTTGGACATTTTAACTTCCTGTAGTAAAAGAATATCCACCTTATTGTCATAAATATAGTTCTTAACAAGCAACTACTTGTGAGGGCTGTTTAGCCCTTGGATATTCCATGAAATACTCCTCATTTCTTAGTTCTCTTAGGAGGGACCACCAAGGTGGTCTGCCTACCAATAGATATTTCCCTCACAACTTCTCACTATCTTGTTTACATGTGCAAGGGTCTTCCTTTGCCATGTTCCCCTCCCACATCCACTATCTTTCAACTAGGGCCCTTCCCTTTTCTCTTCGCAGTGGACCATCCCTATAAATCCTCCAAATTTCTGCTAGTGCCCGCTCTTGGTGACAGGGAGAAGTTTTTCTCTAGAATACTTGCTCCCAGCTTGATATGCCTCGTCCTTTGATTAGGACTATAAAGGAGACTATCTTGAACATTCTCCTTGAGAATAGTAGCCCCTTTCATAGGGGTGTCAAAGGTCTGGAATATCTCTCCTTCCTCTCCTCAGACCTACCACTAGGTCCTTCTGCCTAGCCATTAGAACTCATATCCTAAGAGTCCCCAGCCACATTCTCCATTTGCCCTTAAACCTCCTTGTTGGACTCAAGACACTGGTCTCCCCTCGCGGATACATCTACCTCAACATTCTTCACTAGGGAACCTGAGAGGGAATCAACTAGATTGAGGATAACCTCCTTGAAGGGATAGTCCTTAGGGATCTCTTTCATTTTCTCCCACTCCTCCCTGAGGTGGGGGGCACTTGGGACCCCGAAAATGAGTAAAGACATGTCTAGGTTTCATACAATTCTGACAGAAGACCCTGGAGTTCTTATAGAGAATACTCTGGTTCCATTTCCCAAATTTAGATTCCAGAATAATGGAAGTGGGCAGGCTTTTGAAGATATCAACATTCACACAAAACCTGGCATAAACCAATCTTTCCTTAGCCTTGGTGACCTTATCAACTGTCACGTAGTCCCCAAAGGAGTTCCTAATCTAGGAAAAAAATTCCTCATCCCAATATTCTAGCGGAAGACTCGGGAGCCTAACCTAGACTGGAGCAGATTGGTTGAGATCAGCTTTAGGATCAAATCCAGGTTTCCATTTGCATAGAGAAAGAGAGTGCTTCCTGTACAGCCATGGGCCACCAGCCAGGACCAACAGTAGATCCTCCTAGGATGTGAATTTAAAAAGGAACATCCCACCCGCCATGGCGTTGGTCAAGACACTACCCTTAAGCACCCACTTGGTAGCCACCCATCTTCTGACCAAGTCTATGTTGGGTTTATAAGAAAAGAACTTCCCAACTAGAGTGTTATCCATAGACGCCACCACTCTTAGGATGGTCTGGTCTGGTAGTTTAAGAGCCTATCCTTCCTCACACTCCTAAAGAACCAGGAAATACGTCTCACTAGTATCGCCACTTTGAGTAGCACCCATGAGGGCCTCCTTCCATTTCTTAGATCCTTGATCCAAGGATGAGAACATGTGCTTAGCACGACTGCCCGTGCTAGAAACTGGTTCCCCAGACACAGGGGGAGTGGGCTAGGTCATGCCCTGCCCAGACTGTCGCCATCCATTCCTGCTCAAAGACAAATTCAAAAATGGGTGGGATAGTTGCAGAGCTCAAAGAATGAAAAAGTTAAAAGTTAAAAGTAAAATTAAAAGAAAAACAAGTAAATGTTGAGCATGTGCTCTCCATCACATTTGCACATTTTAATACATTATTTTGAAAAATGCCACAATAATGTCAATCTCTCTCTTACCTTTCTAACCGTGTAATTTTTTCTACATTTCAAATACGTTAAGGGTTTTATCTTCTATTTCTTTTGCTAGTGTCTTCCTTTTTTTGCTAAAAACCTATGTATAGTATTTTTGGTGTCAATTTTTATCCGTTCATCCAAATTTGAAACAAATTACATTTTTACATTCTAGAATCTATTCTATACACATTCTAAAAACTAAAATTGATTTTTGATTAGTTTTCAAAAAACTTATTGGGGAGCACACTCAACTTTTCATTTTTTCAAGATGTACCCACTTTGAGAATTAGTAAAAAAATCATATATTCATTAAAATATTAGCAAAAAAATCAGGCATAAACTATGTGATGTTAGTTAATTTTCCATTGAAGAAATATGTGAAATACTTAAAAAAGTCAACATTTTGGGGGGAAAATACTGGATGCTATGTTATATTTTTCTCACAAAAACAGGAGCACTTTGTGTGATCCCCCTATTTGAACCTCTTAATCTCCACCATTTAAAAAAAAAATTAGTAGTTTAGAAACTAGATTTTGAGCACTATGAATCTTGTTCTTGTCGCATCTTCAAATTTTGATCGTGGTTATCTTCAATTTCTCATCTAAGATCAATTTTTATTGATTTCAGGAAAAAAGTGGCCACTTTTCACCCTCTTTTGGTCCCTCATTTCCATGCGCATACATGATGTCCTTAGTTACAAATTTTAGACACACAATTTGAAACCTTTGGCACATTGTTTGATGGGTAACAATCATATTCTAGAAGAGTTGGCATGAAAAATGGTTAAATTTAAATTTAAAAATAAAGGGATGAGGCCACAACCATGAACCAATCTAAGGAATAGAATCACATAGTAGTCCTATAAGGATGGCCAATGCTCTAGGAATTAAATTAGGAATGTTTTGAATTGAGTGATATGGCATAACAAAGTGTTGGATTCATGTTATAGGTCAATGAGTATATGAAAAGAGACAAATTAAGTGTTAGGGCTATGCATTACAAAAACCCACATAAAGTGGTGTAAAATGAGTGAGGAAAAGTGTAAGCATATGAACTTTTCTCCTCTATAATTATATACAATTTCAGAAAAATAAGTAGAAAATTACTTTTCCACCCAAAAATTGAGAGTATTTATATTTTAAAATATGGCATTAGTTTAGTAATATAATTATAGTCTAGTGTGATGGAATTACTTCATGTTCCTCTTGAAAACCCTACCTCCTCTTTCATGGTTACTGATCATGTTTCTTTCTCGAAGGGAGTGGCACTAGGTGTTGATGGGGTTTCATGTGATGTGCCTACTATGGGAGAATTGTCTACTAGGTGTGCTTGTGTAGAAGTGGCTCCTATCATGCCCAAAGGCTTTTCATAGTGGGATTTGAGTAGTAAATCCTTTGGCCTTTGAAGGGGGTTATGGGAAAGAAGGATTTGCCCCCTCAAAGTGTTTTTATCTTTATGGGCCATTGGGGCTTCAAAATTTGTTATTAGGAAGTCTTCATATTTGTGTATTACTTCTACAAACTCTTTTACAGTCATTGTTGAAGGTGTAGGGTAGGCTGATGAAGATGTGGCAATAGTGATGGTGAGGTCTAGTATGAGAAGCTTATTCCCTTGAAATGCTTAGAGAAATCCCCTCTTTTAGAATTTGGGAAGGAACTTTTGGAAGGAGAAGCCTATTATTTGAAAAATGAGGTGATATGTAAATTTAAAAAATTATGGCTAAGTGCTTTGGAGATGCATAGATGGATATCCAATAATTAGAAGCTTCTAATGCAAAGTATCATAGATTTATATCCCTATGTGCAAGGATTTTTATTTCTATTATTAAATTCTAGATAAAGATAGATATTTCATTTGTAGTGATAAGATGTGGCTTTGGAAGAATCATTCTCTCTTGATGAAACTATGGTTTCCAACCTTTAGCCCTTTGACAAAAAATTTCAAGGCTATTCTTATTTGGGTTAGGCAACCTAATCTCCCCCTTTAATTTTGGATTAACTCTTGTTTGTAGGCTATTAGAAACTCCCTAGGTTGTTATATGACTATTACATCTAAAACTTTTGATTTTTCCCATACCACTTTTTTCTTTTATTTAGGTTGACATGGATATTTTGAATGATCTCCCTATGAATATTAGGCTCAAAGTGGAGGATTGTATCTAGATACGACACTCATATATGAGAATATAACCTTTTATTAGGTGCTTTGCAATAGGTCATGCATCTTCAAAATGTTCAAGTCTAAAATGTAAAGTAGTGGGTTAGTCACTTGGTGGATAGATGTTAACTACCATCACTTATCAATTACAATTTTTTGGATGAGATGTTTCCCTCCAAGCCTTCTCAGAAAGTTCCTTTGATACTAAAGTATTCTTCAAAAATTCTCTTTAATATAAAGTCATTAATGGAGACCTCTTTGGAGTCTACACAAATCCTTTAGTGTCATGTGTAGATTCTTTTAGTGGTATCAACTTGACTCCTAAGGGGGTTGGGAAACATCTTATTTATCTCTTTCACAACCTAATAACCATCCTATTGATGATGTCTTTAGGGGTTTTGGATGAGAGTAAAAAAATTGATACCTATGTAGCCATCTATAGAAGTTATGAATAGTTTAGATTGGACTTTGGTTTCCAACCACAAATCTGGAACTTCTAAAAATGTCTAGTCTTAGATGTTATTGAGATTCCATGATGTAGTCATGGATGGGGGGAGTAATGAAAGACTATCCAACTATGTAGCCTTAACACAATCACTAACAATTTATGCACAATGAAACTTAATTATCAACACAAACAAATGACCATGAATTGTAATAAAAATTGTAAATAGAGAGTTTGATTTGTGCCTCATGTGGGATTTAGAGGGATCTTACAACTCCCTATTCTCCATAACAAGATGGTATAGAAGAAAGTAAAAATAAAGCATCATGGAAATGGTTAGATCCATGATGCATTATGCAAATGTTCTAAAACCTTTTTGGGTTGAAGCTATGAATATAGTTGTCCACATTCTTAATAGAGTGGCTTCAAAGGAACTAAACCATGCATCTTGGAATAGAAAGATATCGTCAGTTGGATTTTGTTGGAATCCATGACTATCCCAATGCAATCCCCAATGAGATAAGGGGAATGATCCCAAAATTCTAAGGGAATAATGTTGTTACAAGAGAAGATCATTTGTGATGACTCATCAATGTCATAGATGAGTATGAAATTGAATATGAGGATGTGATGATGAAGTTGTTTGTTTAGTCCTTGGGAAGAAGGTGTTAAGGAATGGTACCACAGTTTTCCAAATAGCAATGTGGACTCACGGGAGGAGTTCATGAGAGTTTACAGACTTCAGTATGGGGATAGAGTTGATCCCAAATTCAAAATCCATGACCTAACTATGATAAAGAAGGAAGTCAATGAAGCGTTTGTTGACTTTAATAGTAGGTTCATTATGACCATAAGGAAAGTACTGCCCAATTTGAGACTGAATGAATCAATGGCCTGGTCTTGTACTATAGTGAATTTGATGCTAATATTGGGTACTACTTGAGAGATAAGAATCCACAGACATTGCGGGAAGCTTATGCCATTGTAATCAATATTGAATGTAATATGTAGGCATTTGACAAACATGTTAGAAGGGAAGAAGTGAAATTATTTCCGTCAAATTGAGGCACTTCTAGTAAGCCCCTCTTTGTTGAAGAGAAATTGGATAAAATAATGGGAGAGATGAAAGACCTATCCTATAGGGTGACAAGAAATAAGAAAGATATATCCTCTAGTAATGATGTCACACCAAATTTCAATGAGGGGCAAAAGGTTACATAATAGATTGTACAATACATACTGGTCAAAGAAACCACCATAAGTTGACATGCCAGTAGTGAAAAAATAAAAGTATATTAAGAAATTTGACAGGGATCCTTTTGATCCACTGAGAAGAAAGCATGTGAATTTCTAGGAAGATACTACATGGTGTGAGATTTGTTTCCTATAACATAACCTTGAGTTGTGTGTTGTTACACTTGCAGTGGTAGAGGAAGATAAAGTGCTTGAAAAAGAAGGATGTATTAAGCAATATGATGAGAAGGATGTTGATTAGCTAGATGCATTTGAGATTGGCTCAGGATATGATGAATATGAATGTATGGCCTAGGTTGACTATGAAGAAATCTTCTAATATGACTTTGGCAGAAATCATAACCGCTATGAGTTACCAAAACATGATTTTTAGCAACTTAGGGAACTCATGTGGTAGCAATACAAAAATGGAAGGCCAACTAATGAAGATATTAAGGCCCTTATAGATGTTGTAGTCATGTAGGTACAAAGTGATTACAAGTTAAGGAACCAACAAGTGTAACCTAAAGGGAATGTGTGTAATATAGATAAGCATGGTACACATGTTGTACAACAATAAAAAGGGTTCAAACAAAAGTCAAGTGTGGAAGGCACAAGTGGTAGCACTACAGGGAGAGATGGAGAAATGAAGAAGGTCCCTAGAGGAGTGTTGAAATTAGGGAAGACAATTTAGAGGGGGGGTGAATCAGTTGTCACAAAAATTTTATCTTTTGCTGCATTTAATCTTCTTTACCACTTATTAATAGATTAATGATATAACCATGAAAGCATGAATCAACAACACATGAGCAGAAACATAATTAACACATAACACTAGGATTTTTACGTGGAAACCAGCTTAAGGGAAAAACCACGGTGGGGGTTAACCCACAAGATTTATTCTCTATTAAAAGAATAGAAAAATGGGAAGGCACTTGCCTTCGGGTGCACTACCCAGAGGTCACTGCTCAAAGGAGGCTCACTGCCTACAAGAACATTCACAATGTTAACACTGAAAGGTTGAACTGAGAAACAACATGTTATTCATGCAAAGTTCAGTTCCATTGAAGCGCACAACACCTCTGCTCTACCCCCACTCACTTCCTCTCTACATCTGCATCTTCACTCACCTCCACACTTTTCCATGACTTCACACCACTTATTTATACATGTCATTGACTTTGGAATGAACATCAAAGTCGTCCAAACAATCATCTATCTGGAACATTCTCCAAGATAGGCATTACAAGCAATTACAATCACAAGACTTGACTTAATACAAAATGCTACATGTGAACCACTCCTCTATTAGGAAAGCATAGCTGGGACTCAAATCTTCTTCAAACAACACGCCATGCTCCATAGAACTTCTCTTAGATCATCTGCAACATGCATCAAGCATCCGGTCGGCCAAGATTAGAAAGAACAACAACACCCAAGGATAAATCTTCAACTACGAGCTCAATCCTCAATGCGGACCACCAAAACAATAGGTAAATGATCCAGAGACTACCACAAGCACAATGAAATCAACCGGAACAACCACACCACCTCAAATCACCAAAAACACTTGCACCTTCATTCAGAAACTCAAGAACACTAATTGTCATGACAGTCACATTAGAAATATTGCTTGCAGACATCCAAACCATGAACCACTTGAGTTGAGGATACACACCAACATCCCAAACATACCACTAGAACCACAGACCATAATAGTCCAATGCGGAGCAATCCAGACCAAATTCCTGTCACTCTATTACCTCTGAACACTGCAAAACCCAGTTCTACTCAGATGGCCATAACTTCATCAATCCTTCATGTTGACCTCTCAAATCTTAACTAGAGCAGCTTTAGACAATCCTCTATAAAGCCCTTTGGTTTGCAGACTCTGATCTTCATCTCACTGGGAATGCTGATCAATCTACTTTACTAAACTGCACTATCTTCACTATCTCTGACAAAGAGATATGTTGACATCAATGACAACACATCATACACATATATTTGCAACAATCTCCCCCTTTGTCATTGATGGCAACATATGATGTGAAAAAATGATTCAACCATCAAGACAAGAACTTCTCCCCTTTCTCTTATCACACCTGCAACCACTTTCTTCACTGCTCCCCCTTTCACTAGCAACTACTCACTTCCATCCAAGTTTTTCACATGACTTCTCTCCCCCTTTGACATCAATGGCAAAGGGCACATATTTGCAATCATCTCTCACCCTTTTTGTTTCTTAGACAAAGCCAAACTAAACTCCAGAATTAACATACTGATTACTCCCCCTAAGTAGCATCCCCTTAACACCAATCCAGATCACAAGATATGACTGTGAGTTTCATCAGACTGATGTACACTAGTGCACCTTAGTTCTGAACAGGAGGGGTAATCACCCCTAGCTTCCCTCTAAGACACTCAAAAGTGTCCTTAGGTAGATGCTTAGTGAAGATATCCGCAATTTGATCCTTTGAAGGAACAAACTCTAATCTGACTTCATTCTCATTTACCTTCTCTCTCAAAAAGTGAAACTTGATGGATATGTGCTTTGTCTTTGAATGCAACACCAGATTCTTTGATATGATTATTGCACTTGAATTATCACAAAAGATTGTAACATGCTCTTCAAACACAATTATGATAACCTTCAACATTTGCTTCATCCAAAAAACTTGAGTATAATTACTTGCTGCTGCTATATACTCTACCTCTACAGTAGACAGAGATATTGCCTCCTATTTTTTGCTCAACCAAGAAACCAATCTCTTTCCCAAGAAAAATGCACCACCACTACTACTTTTCCTCTCATCCACATCTCATGCCCAATCAGCATCTTATATGCATGAAGAGTGAAATCATCATCCTTAGGACACCATAAGCCATAATTAGATGTTCCCTTCAGATATCTAAAAATTCTTTTGACTGCTACAACATGAGATTCTCTAGGATCAGCTTGAAATCTAGTAACAAGGCTAATTGCATTCATAATATCAAGTCTGGTATGAGTCAGATAAAGCAATCCTCCAATCATTGATCTATACCTTTTCTGATCTACCTTAGGGGAATCATCATCTTTACTCAACTTACATCTGGTTATCATAGGAGTACTCATTGGTTTTGAATCCTCCATTCCAAACTTTTTCAACAACTCTTTCACATACTTAGACTAAGATATGAAGATGCCCTTATCTGATTGAATGATTTGTAGATCCAAGAAGAAATTTATTTCACCAAGCATGGATATCTCAAATTCACTTTGCATCTGATCAACAAATTTTTTACACATGCTCTCATGTCCACCAAAGATGATATCATCAACAAATACCTCAACAATCAAGATGTGTTCATGATCAATTTTGAAATAAAGATTATTGTCAGTTGTGCCTTTTCTAAAACCTAACTTTTGCATATACTTATCTAATCTTGCATACCAGGCTCTTGGGGCTTGTTTAAGTCCATACAATGCTTTCCTCAACCTGCAGATCATATCTCCTTGATCAGGCAATTGGAATCCTTCCGATTTCTCAATGTAGACTTCTTCTTCCAAATCTCCATTTAGGAATGCTGACTTGACATCCATCTGGTAAACTTTAAAATCTTTGTAAGCAGTAAAGGCAAGAAATAATCTGACTACTTCGATTCTTGCCACCGGAGCAAAAGTTTCTTCAAAATCAATTCCCTCTACCTGAGAATATCCTTTGCACATCAATCTTGCTTTGTTTCTCACAACTTCACCATTTTCATTCAATTTATTCTGAAAGACCCATTTAGTTCCAATTATATTTTTGTTTTCAGGTCTAGGAACAAGATCCCAAGTATGATTCTTTTCAATTTGCATTAATTCTTCTTCCATTTCTTTTACCCAACTTTCATCATTACAAGCTTCATTTACTGATTTTGGTTCAATCTTTCAAATCAAACAATACTCCTCTTTTTCTTCAACAATTTTTCTTCTAGTTTGAACACCTTTATTTTTATCTCCTATGATTTGATCTTCAGAATGATTTAACCTTACATACCTGGGAGTTTTGGGATTATCTTGAACTTTTGATTCTTGAATTTGTTCCTCAATATTTGCACTAGCTTCTTGAGTCACTGGATTCTCTGGAGCAATCTGAATTTGAGTTTGAGGACTTTCATTTTGATCATCTGATTCATATCCACAAGACTTGGAAGGTCTCTCCTTGCTTTCATCAACCTTGACATTAGCACTTTCAACACTCTTTTTCAATCTCTTGTTAAAGCACTGGTATGCCTTGCTTCGGTTAGAATAACCCAAAAATATTCCTTCATCACACCTTGCCTCAAACTTGCCTAGATCTTCATCTCTTTTGATATAGCATTTACTACCAAAAAATCTGAAGTATTTAACAGTAGGAGCATTACCAAACCATAGTTCATAAGGAGTTTTACTAGTATTACCTTTAATCTGCAACAGTACTCACAACCTCTCTCCAATAGACATGTGGAACATTTTCTTCCATCATCATGGTTCTAGAAACCTCTTGAATAGTCTAATTCTTTCTTTCAACTACTCCATTCTGTTGAGGAGTCCTAGGAGCAGATAACCATCTTCTTATTCCATGCTTTTCACAAAATGCATTAAACTCACCGGACGTAAACTCTCCACCTCTATCAAATCTCAGACACTTTATCTTCACACCAATCTCATTCTCCACCCTAGCCTTGAACACCTTGAATCTGTCAAGAGCCTCTAATTTCTCTCTCAAGAAAGTGACCCACATCATCCGAGAGTAATCATCAATCAGCAACATAAAGTATATGTCCTTGCAAACTCCTAACTCTGGTAGGACCACACAAATCAGTGTGCACAAGTTCCAACAATCCACTTGAAAATTATTCTTTACTTTTGAATGTAGTTCTGCTTTGTTTTCTCAACTGACATTCCTTACACATGCTATTAGCAGGTTTCACAAGCTTTGGAAGATCTCTCACAACCTAAGTAGTACTTATCTTGACAATGTTATCAAAGTTCACATGACACATTCTCCTATTCCATAACCAACTCTGATCAATCTAAGCAATCAAACAACTTTTACCAGTACCACTTAAATTTAAGATATTACCTCTAGTCTATGTACCAGATGCAATCTCAATTTTGGAGCTTCCCAAAATTCTACATTTTCCATCCTTGAATTGGAGATCATATCTTCTGTCAACCAACTGTCCAACACTGAGAAGATTATGCTTCAACCCTTCCACATACAAAACATCATTAGTAGTATTCTTACCATCAAAAGAGATGGATCCTTTGCCACAAATTCTACCAGCTGAATTGTCTCCAAACTTCACAATTCCACCTTCATATCTTTCTAGACTTACAAACTTACTTTTATCACCAGTCATATGATGAGAACATCCACTGTCAATCACCCATTCATCCTTCTCTTCAACTTGAGTAGCCAAGGCACTTTCCATATTCACACAACTAGTAGATTCAATAGGCAATGGATCTTCTTCTTTGATAGCAATAAACACCGATTCATTTCCAGAGGTACTTCCCATATCTGATTCTTCATCTATGACTCCTTCATCATCAGCTTCTTGGACATAGTGGCATTTCTTTGAACCCTAGGTCTGTTAGGGTTTGGCTTTGAAACCCTCTTTGGACATCTTGAAGAAAAATGACCAATCTTATTGCAAGCAAAACATTTGAAAGGGAACTTTCCTTCATACTTACCGAATCCTCTTGGTAATCTTTTGGCAATAAGGGCTTCAAGTTCTTCAAGCTCTGATTCATCTTCTTCAAGTTCCTTCCTTGCCTTCTCATATCTGGTTAGTCTTCTTGAAGAGCTTTCACCTGGATCAAATCTTTGCTTCCCGAAAACATTGGCCTTAAAAGTAGATTCTGATTTAGGAAGAGAATCACCAAACTCACTCATTTCAAATGCTGAAAGCTTGCCAACCAACTGATCCCTTGTAACAGTTGTCACAGTCCTGATTTCCTCAATAGCAGCAACTTTATGCTTGTATGAAGCAAGTAAGGATCTGAGTACTTTGGCAACAATCTCTGATTCTTCTAGTATTCCACCAGCACTCCTGATACTGCTCACAAGTTCATTCACCTTCTGCATATAGGAAGTGATGTTTTCATCTTCACTCATCCTCAAACATTCATATGTACCCTTCAGGCTCTGTATCTTGGCACATTTGACATATGCATCACCTTCATACAGAGTTTCCAACTTCTTCCAGATTTCATGAGCAATTTTCAATTCCAGGACATTTGTCATTTCTGTATCAGTTAGGGCACTCAATAATGCTTCTTTAGCTCGAATGTTATATTCAACTTCTTTAAGTTCATCTGGAGTTGAAGGGCCTTTCTCCAAAGGCTTATACACATCCTTACTTATCAACCAATAAGGATCACCCATGCATTGCAAATGACACTCCATCTAATTCTTCCAAAGAGAGTAATTTGTTTCATCAAATCTCAGACTGTCCTTCTTGTATGTCGACATCCTAGATCTCCTCAAGCAGTCAAGCTTCTTTTAGAGGAACCGACTCTGATACCAATTGTTGAAATTAGGGCAGACAACTAAGAGGGGGGTGAATCAGTTGTCACAAAACTTTTATCTTTTGCTGCATTTAATCTTCTTTACCACTTATTAACAGATTAATGATATAACCATGAAAGCATGAATCAACAACACATGAGCAAAAACATAATCAACACACATAACACTAGGATTACGTGGAAACCCGCTTAAGGGAAAAACCACGGTGGGGGTTAACCCACAAGATTTATTCTCTGTTAAAAGAATAGAAAAATGGGAAGGCACTTGCCTTCGGGTGCACTGCCCAGAGCTCACTGCTCAAAGGAGGCTCACTACCTACAAGAACATTCACAATGTTAACACTGAAAGGTTGAACTGAGAAACAACATCTTATTCATGCAAGGTTCTATTCCATTGAAGCGCACAACACCTCTGCTCTACCCCCACTCACTTCCTCACTACATCTGCATCTTTTCTCACCTCCACACTTTTCCACGACTTCACACCACTTATTTATACATGTCACCGAGTTTGGAATGAACATCAAAGTCGGCCAAACAATCATCTATCTAGAACATTCTCAAAGGTAGACATTACAAGCAATTACAATCACAAGACTTGACTTAATACAAAATACTACATACAAAGCACTCCTCTATCGGCCAAGCATAGCTGGGACTCAAATCTTCCTCAAACAACATACCACGCTCCATAGAACTTCTCTTAGATCATCCACAACACGCACCAAGCATCTAGTCAGCCAAGACTGGAAAGAACAACAACACCCAAGGAGAAATCTTCAACTATGAGCTCAATCCTCAATGTAGACCACCAACACAATAGACACATGATCTCGAGACCACCACACTAACAATGAAATCAACCAGAACAACCGCACCACCTCAAATCACCAGAAACACTAGCACCTTCACCCGGAAACTCATGAACACTAACTGTCATGACTGTCACATTAGAAAGATTACTTGCGGACCTCCAAACCACAAACTACTTGAGTTGAGGATACACACCAACATCCCAAACATACCACTAGAACCGCAAACCATAATATTCCAATGCAGAGCAATCTGGACCAAATTCCTGTCACTCTGTTACCTCTGAACACTGCAAAACCCAATTCTACTCAGATGGCCATAACTTGATCAATCCTTCATGCGGACCTCTCAAATCTTAACTGGAGCAACTTCAGACAATCCTCTACAAAGCCCTTTGGTCCATAAACTCTGATCTTCATCTCACTGGGAATGCTGTCAATCTACTTTACTGAACTGCACTGTCTTCACTATCTCTGACAAAGAGATACGTTGACATCAATGACAACACATCATACACACATATTTGCAACAAGGAGAGCCGAGGGTGCAAAGAAGATATATCCCCAAAGCCAATAGAGTTGTGGTGCTTGCATTTAGTGTTGAAGTCCCAAAAACTAATGACCTTGGTGCCACACCTAAACAAAATCAATGTGTACCACATGAGGAGCACAAAGAAGCAAGGGAGAAGGATGGAAAAACCAAAGGTGAGGATTACATCTCTCATAACCAAGTTATTCCAAATATCCCTATCGTAAATGATGTTACTGTACTACAATTAGCTCCTTTTCCAAAGTATAACCCTACGGATATGGCTCAAGTCTTAAGCCATATTAGAATCTTTGTTCCCATAAGTGAGCTCCTTATAATCCTACAACATAGGGAGAGGGTTATGTATTATATCAAATGGTGTTACTACTAAAAACAATGCCCAAGATATATGAGAGGTCTACCTAGGTACTTCCTTAGTAGACAATCAATTGAGCGTTGACCCATTCTATACTTATTTATTGATAAATGGATTGCTAGTCCATAATTGCATGCTATATTCTGATACTTCTAGTAATGTGGTGCCCTTAGAAGTCATGAATGTATTGGGTTCAAAGGTGTCCAAGTCTTATGGGAAATGTTTTTCCATGGATCCCTAGGAGGTTACTGTCATAGGTGTTGTTGAGGATGTAGAAGTCCAGCTTGCTACATTCCTTGGGAGGTCTTTCTTGATGGACATAATTATTATAGATTGTCCTACTAAGTGGGGGATATCATTATCTAGAAAATGGGTTGCATCCATTGGAGGTAGCATTCAAATGGACTTATCATATGCTACCATTCCCTTGAATGATAGAGAAGTCAAGTTGAATTGAGAAAAGAAAATGGAACACACTGTTAAAGACCCAACCAAAGCTACAAATGAGGTGTTGTAGTTGAACGTCGACCCTGATCATTTTATTATATATTTTGATGATTAGAGTCTTCACACAAATGACCTAATTCCCTACCCTGGTCCCCTCAAGGATGGAAATGAATTATTTATCATATACTTTGGTGGTGCTTTCTCAAAAGATGGTTTAGGTGTAGGTGTTTTCATGGTCTTACCTAGTGATAAAAGGTTTAAGTTCTCTTTCCATTGCATTAATAATGCCATATAATATGAAGCTCTCATGTTACGGCTGAATGTTGCACATAAATATGGAATCAGATTCTTGAGGATTCTAGGTGATTTTGAATTGATAATCTCTCAAGTGAAGGGTATGGATGCAATGAAAGAAAAGAGGCTTAAGATGCACCACAATGTGGTATGGGACATAATTGAACTATTTGAAATAGTTGGAATGGATTGGATAGATAGAGAAAAAACACCATAGTTGATTCTTTAGTTGTTGCAACATCTAAGTTTGATCAGAAAATGGCCTCTCCATGTTACACATTACAAATTTGAAGTAATTAGAAGGCCCACCATATTGGATGACATATATAAATAGTAGACTTTGATGATGATCAATAGATCTTCAGTTTTATGAACAACATGAATGAGTTTACGGATTAGTTGATTGATTGGAAACCTATGGTGGAAGTGGAGAGTGGAAAAGAAACATTATTTGGGAATGAAGTGATATAGCTAAAGACAAACAATATCCCAAGGGGCCTAATTGCTTTGGAAAGGATGTTTGATGGCATAGATTGCAACCAAGCAAAAAAAATAGTTTAGGATAAAGACATAGAAGCAGTCAATTTAAGAATTGATGTTGTGCCCAAACTAATTTACATTGGAAAGAGGTTGAAGCCTATGGAGAAGCAACTATTAATTATGTTTTTAAATAAGTTTAGGGGTGTTTTTCTTAGACATATGATGAACTCAAATTATATAGTGAAGATCTGTTCCAACACACCCTTGCCCTACAATCTAATACAAAACCTTTTTGATAGAACAAAAGACCTATCATCCTAGAATTGGCTCTTCAAATGCAAAAAGAACTTATGAAATTGAAGGAAGGTGGTATAATTAAGCCTATTCAACATTCTTCATGGGTGTCTAACCTTGTATCAGTAAGAAAAAATAATGGAGACATCGGGTTATGTGTGGACTTTAGGAATCTAAATATCATGTCTCTCAAGAATAATTACCCCTTGCATAGCATGTATCATTTTTTGCAAAGGGTCATTGGGTTTGAGTTGATGTCTATGATGGATGGATTCTCAGGATATAATCAAGTGGTAGTTAAGGAATTAGAGCAACATACAATGACCTTCACTAGCCCCTGGGGTACTTATGTGTAAGTGAGAATGCCATTTGGGTTGAAAAATGCTAGTGCAACCTTCTAGAGGGCCATGGATGTGGCATTTACAAGACTTATCAATAAGATCTTGGTGGTGTACCAAGATGACCTCATCGCATACTCCAAGAGTAGGGTTGATCATTACAAACACTTGGAACAAATATTTAGTAAGTGCCTTGAGTATGGGATTCAACTAAATCCCAAGAAGTGTGTGTTTGGGGTTGAAGAGGGAAAATTGTTAGGTCACATTGTGTCAAAGGATGGAGTAAGGATAGATTCAGAAAGAGTGAAGGCCAAAGACCTCATTATCTAACCCAAGACAATTAAGGGTGTGTAGTGTTTCTTTAGGTAGATAAACTTTGTGAAAAGATTCATCCCCAATTTTGTAGATAAGACTAAGACCATATCTAAGATATTGTAGAAATGAGAAACAATCATGTGGAGTAAGGAACTAGTTGATGCATTCATTGAAATTAAGGAAGCCCTCAAGAAGGTACTAGTTTTAATAAGTCTAGATTATTCTAAGCCTTTCTAGTTGTTTTCCTTTGCTTCTTTTTACACCATTGTTGTTGTATTACTTCAAAATAATGGGCATGGATATGAACA
Organism: Cunninghamia lanceolata; assembly: GCA_027924645.1. Classification (NCBI taxonomy): domain Eukaryota; kingdom Viridiplantae; phylum Streptophyta; class Pinopsida; order Cupressales; family Cupressaceae; genus Cunninghamia; species Cunninghamia lanceolata. Next base: position 5,897,381 of record BSBN01000564.1, on the reverse strand, counting down.
ACCTATTTCTTTCTTTAGCAAGTCCTTGCAAGGTGCAAAATTAAAGTATAAACCTATGGAGAAGCATGCATACACACTAGTCAAGGTAGTAAAGAATTTTAAGTCTTACCTTGTAGGTACAAAAGTAGTTGCTTATGTGTTGCACATAGTAGTGAAGGATATCTTCACTCAACATGAGGCATCTATAAAGAGGCATAGATGGATCAACAAGATCCAAGAATACAACGTGGAGGTCTAGACAATCAAGTTGGTTTGAGGGAAAGGGCTGATAAAGATGATGATAGAGGCAAATTTAGGTGCGACAAAAGTGCATGATGTAAATGATGAACCTACAACTATCTCTTGTAGTATGAAGGATGATCCATGGTAAAGGAAGGTAGTGTTTTACTTAGAAAATATGAGTTTTCTTCCTGGAATGATAGAGAATCAACAAAGGATAGTGAAGTTATAGTCACATAAATATGTGTTGATTCAGGGTGAAATGATGTGGAGAAATTAGGAGGGCATGTTACTCAAATGTTTGGATCAAGAATAGTCCTTCCAAGTAATATAGATGAATTTCAACAAGGATTTTGTGGAAGATATTTCATGGCCATGATCACCACACACAATATTCTAAGAGTAGGTTATTGGTGGCCAACAATATTTAGAGATGTGGCCATTGCAGTAAGGAGATGTGATGCTTGCCAAAAGTTTTCAAGAAAATTAAAGTTTTTAGGTGCACTCACTCTGTAATGTTCCAAACTAAGATTTTATATTTTAAATCAGATCTGAAAATGATTTTAATAAACTCCACCAAAAATATATCGAATTCACTAAGACTAGCCAGCTAGTCATACACAGAAACAACACAAATTAAGATGTAAACTCGACAAATAAATTTATTGAGTTTTCTGATATAAATAACATACAATCAGGTCTAATACACTAATAATAATAGCAGCAAACTTTTGCAACACAAATTACCAAAATCCACTGCAAACTACACAAACTATGCAAAACTACACTGCTGAAAACTGCCAAAAACAACACCAAATCAAACCCCAACTGATAAGAACAACTCCTAGATGCTTGGAATGGATTCCAAACAACCATGGAATAGAAACACACTACACAACACAACAACAACATTGCACAACACACTGAAAATCACCAAAACTACAACAGGACAACATGCAAACACAATACTACAAAACTATTGAAACTGCACAATCCTTTGAAGCCCAATACAATCCCTGGATGTAATTATTCTCTGTAACCAAAGGTTTTTCATCCTGTGATCACTTGAGATTGATGGGTTTTTGTCCACAAGCCTCCAACTCCAATGGGTTTTCATCCACTGAAGAAAATCCAAGCACAAGTGCTTGAACAAGCAAAATTGAGTTGTAAAATGATAAAAAAATCCTCCTGAAAGAAAATACTTGCATATTTATAATAGCTCCAAATCCAAATGCCCCTCTCTTGGAAAATAAAATAAAATAAAATAATTTAATTTCCAACAAACTCCCTCAAATGGTGCTTACTTGTCATAACCCATGCAAGATTCTTGGCTAAAAATAAATAATAACTCCCCTCTTACAAGTTGTCATAAAATCAACTATTTTTAAGAACTTGTCATAGTGTAACATTGGAAAATGTCCCATTGGGGGCTTTTCCCTCATAAGGTTTAGTTCCCAGGTCTTTAGCATGCATTTAGGACATCTTAGTTCATATTTTGGCATCCCAATGGAATGAGGCCTAGGTGTCATGGCAAAGTGGACCTAGGAGGACCCCTTGACCTTAACCCTACCCAAAATAGTGGGGGAGGACTTGGGTACCCGTGCCCTAGTCTTGCCCTATTTTAGGTCAGGCCCAAAATCTAAGTATCAGTTTATGACCGTTATTTGGTCCTTTTGCCGACACGGTAAGTTTTGATTTTTGAAATCTTGGCAGGAGTGCTTGTAGTTGCATATATAAGCATGTTTAGGCATTCATTTGTAAACTAGATGGAAATTGTGATGTTCAAGTGTTCTTAAGGTGATTTAAGGCTTTCATTGTGTTGCAAGAGCAAACTTGAGTGGTTTAAGAGTTTGTTTGCAGATTTGAGCATCAATTTTCTCATGGAATGAAGAGCATCTTCCTCCCATGAGAGTTTCACTACAAGGTGACATAATTTTGTGTTTTCATCATTGATTCCTTTGGTTTTTGCCTTTGCCTCACAAGGGCACGCACTCTTTATCTGATAACGGTGTTCAGAGACTTAAGTGTCCTCCGAGGCTCGACTGAGGCAAGCCTCTAAACACCACAACCCCCAAACCAACTCTTGTGATTGTAGGTTACAAGTGTCGTATTTGGGAAAAGTGGAGCTGTAGGAAGGATTGGCAGGCATCAAGGATTCAAGATTTGATGAAAGGTAGGACACAGGAGCACTTCCAAGACTTGGGCGCTCGCTCTAGTGTCCTCTGCATCTGAGTTTTGGGAAATAGAAGTTACAAGGTTGGTCAGTGTCGGAAGGAGGTCCGGATCTCGTGAAGAAACGGGTACCTTGGACTAGGGCACCCGCTCTATTGTCCCTGACTATTTTGCTTCAGAACCCCAAAAATAGGTACTCGGTGATTTGATATTTTACTCGTGTCTGCAAGAGCTTTTTCCGTTATTCGTCAATTTGTTGCCGTATTTGCATAATTAGGGGTTTAATGGTCAATTGATCATATGAGAAGGAAAATTGATATTTAAATTCCCTAATCCAAGTTTTCCTACATTTCACAAGTGATCTAGGGTATGATAGTGCTCGCCGCTCGACCCTAGATCCTTGAATGTATAGTGGAAAGGAGGATTTAAACATCAAAACACTAAAACATTTACAAATCTAATTTTCCCCTAAACATTTTGGTGAACCCATGTTTTTTGGACTTAAATTGCAACTTGATGAGTGTGTGTCTTCATATTCGGATTGATTTCATTCATTCATATAGTCATTCATTTTATTGCATTGAGAAAAATTCCAAAAAATTGAAAATTTTGAAAAATTCAAAAAAATTGCATTGTTTGGCTTACTAAATTGCATCAATTCTTTCTAAATTTTCCTAATTCATGGATTTTGCATCAGATCTGATATAAACTACATAAAAATCCAAAAATTCAAAAATTTGCATTGCATTTTCATTAATAATTTGCTAGGTTTTTGCATAAATTTTGACAATTTTCATATAACCTAGTAATTCCAAAATCTAGGGTTTGTAGGAAAAATCTTTTCTCATATTTTTATACTAATTTTAGAGGCTCATTCAAATTAAAATTTGGCTGTAGTCTTGCATTTTAGTGTAAATTTGCATTTAGATTTAAAATATTTACATTTTTGCATAGAAAATTTCAACAAAAACTAGCAATTTTGATGCATTTTCATTAAATTTGAATGGGCATTTTGCATGTTCAAGATTGAAAATTATTTTCAGATCTGAGATTTTTTAATTCCCATCATAAATCAGATTTCAAAACATTCACATAGCATTTTGTCCCAAGATCTCAAACCTAGGGCTTCAAAAACAATGATTTTCACTAAATTTAGCCTTATCGACTTTATAAACTTGCACCATAGGTGTGTTGTGAAGGATATTTTCACACTAATTTTCTATTATCAGGGTAATCATTTTCTTCCCCTCATAAAAATCTTCACAACACCCTTTTATCGGGCTCTTGTAGTGAAAATTTTGCAAAAAACTACACATTTTGACTATTTTTGCCCTAGGGTTTGACCTAGTTTGCACTCCAAGCGTGTTGTGAAAATTTTATGGATTGATATGACTTATATTATTTATATTATTTTATTTACCTCCTTAAATTCATTACAACACCTCTTTTCCTAGGTCTTGGAATTGAAAAACCGTGAAAAATAGTCTATTTTGCTATATTTTCACTAGGATTTCACCTTAAGTGGCACTAAAAGCATGTTGTGTTGGGTATTTTGTACCAAGTGGCTATTATTACTGATATTATTTTCTTTCCATCATAATTTTACTCACAACACTCTTTGCTATGCCCTTTTGCATTGAGTTTTGGTGAAAAAAGTACCTATTTTGACATATTTTCACTATATTTTGACTTGGCATTATCTTGGATTTGCATCAAGAATGTGTTGGGAAGGATCTTATTGCTATTTTGGACTGATATTAGACATATAACTTTCTTCCCTTGATCAAAATCCTTACAACACCCTTTGTTTCACTTATTTACATTGAGAAAGTACCAAAGAAGCAAGCATTTTAAGTCATTTTCATACATTCTTTTGCACTTGTCTTTTGCATCAAATTTGAAAAGCTTTTAAAATCTGAGTTTACATTGAAAACAATGCAATGGCACCTTCATGTCATTTTTCTATGGTATCTCTACATGCATTTACCAAAGATCTTGATTTTGACAAATTCCTAATCCTCATGAGTGAACATCCTTTGATATTAGAAGGTTTAACCAAATTCATCTCTAGGAACACTCATGAGAAAGATGAGAATGAAATGTCTTTTTTTGCCATAGAGTATGATGATGATGATGTACCTTACTCTCATCCCATTGCTCTCCCTAGCCAAGATGTAGCATTAGTGGATGAGAAAAGGTCTCACATTAAATACTTTAGGGATGGATGTTGGGTGTAATCAAGAGGGAAACAATGTTAATTCGATACTTATTAATAGACTTGGTAGTGTTGGTAAGAGACACTATTTCCTTCATAAGTATTGTCATTGATGGCAACAAAGTCTATCCCACACATCCGCAGTACATAATATGCCTATATCGGAAGTCAGATTGAAGATTGTCTTGGTCTAGTAGATAAGAACAGAGCATGCAACATGATCCAACAATCAGGTCCAGATCTCTCAGATGGTGTAACTCAGTGAGTTTTGGATTTGGACAAGTCAAGAGGGGCATCATAACTATTGTATTCCAAAGATTTAGTCTCCGGTGACAAAGCATGCAAAAGATATGAACATCTAAGTGTTGGGCTCCAGTCAGACAAAGCAGACAGAGGAAGAACTGACCGACAGAGTATCAGACTTCAATCCAGATGTGTAAAAAGTGTTGATCAAGTAATTTGTGACATTGTACATTTTTGGCATACATGATTAATGATTTCTATGCCTAAGTTTTTGATGCACATCATTAATCAAGTATGGATTGAGCCGATATAACAGTAACTTACAAATATCCTGAGTGTTCTTGTTACCAACTAGAAGGTTGTTTGAAATCCTTGATGCAGATATATATACCCGATGGATTCAAGCTTGTGAAAAAAAAAAGATATAGAAGTTCTGATGAAATGCAAAGAAAAGTAGAGAGAAGTGCGAAGACAGTAATCCAAGCTTAGAATGTGACAGAAGAGTGATACTAAGCAGAGGAAGAATGAATGTGCTAGATCAGTATATTGAGCCTAACCGAAACTGAATTCTTGCATATGTACATGTTGTTCATCAGTTCAAACACTTGGATATCTTTTTTAAGTTTTGTAGACAGTGAGTCTCTTGTAGGCAGTGAGCCTCTTGTGAACAGTGTGCTTAGGTAGTGAGCCCCAACTGGCAAGTGCCATTTTGTACTCTCCTATTCTTTTAATAGAGAATACAATCTTGGGTTAGTCACCCCGTGGTTTTTTCCTTAATAGGGTTTCCACGTAAAAATCCTTGTGTTATGTGTGTTGATTTCATTTATGTTCTTATGGTTGCTTATGCTTTCATGTTTTGATATAGAACTGAATGTTAAGAAAATAAAAGTAAGAAAAGTTTTAAGATAATTGATTCACCCCCCCTCTCAGTTATCTACCTTGTTTCCAACAATTCGTATCAGAGCTAGTTCCTTTGAACAAGCCTAATAGCTTGAGGAAGATCTAGGAATCTCAATGGGTGCATATGGTATGAAAGAACAACTTCAATCTGCCCTAGATGATCTTGAAAAATCCCACTCTGAGGTCAATAATTTGAGAGAGAGACTCAAGGAAGCTAATAATTTCATCAATGAGTTGAAAGAAAAACTCAGTAATTCTGTGAAAAAGAGAAAGGAACTACTTCAGAAATTAGCAAATCAGAATGAAGCCAATAATACTGATGAGGATCTGAATGAGAAAACTAAGCTATGTGAGAAGCTGTCAAAAGAAGTCATTATGATAAGACATGAAATGGAATCAGGGGTTATGAAATTCACCCAAGAAATTGAAGAAAAGAGAAAGACTGAAGATAACCTAAAACAATCCCTCAAGGAGAAAACAGAGGATTGCCACAAAATGGACAGAATAATCAGGCATCTTGAATCTGATCTTGAAGAAGCCAGATACAACGAAGAACAACTTGAAAGCTAGATAGACACTCTTAAACAAGATCTTCAATCTGCAAATGAATACAAAGAAAAATTCAAGATAAGCTCAGCTCAACTTGAAGTTCTTCTTGAAAGTCAAAAGAGGGTAGATGGTAAGCGTGGCTTGGGATATGAGAAAGGCAAAAGCTCTGGATCTGGTCATAAGAACTTTGGATCAGGAAGTTAAAGAAACAGGCCTAGAAGACCTCCGGTAAGGCAACCAAATGCCAAAAGATATCCATCTTTCAATGGAAACTGCTTCAATTGCAACAAATTCAGTCATAAAGCAACTCAGTGCAAGAACAAAATGAATCAGAACAATTCATCCTTCTCCAGTCAATGTTTTAGTTGCAAAAGGTATGGTCACAAATCTCATGAATGCAGAAATATGCAAATGAACAATTCTTTTAATGGTAGATGCTTTACATGTAATAGAATGGGGCATATGGCTAATCAGTGTAGATCAAGAGAATATCAACCAAATAAGCAAGGAAATGTTGTCTGTTACAATTGCAATAAATCTGGTCATATAGCCAAATTCTACAGAAGTAGAAATCATGATGGAAAGGGTCCGGTAAAACATGATAAAAAACCAGACAAAGGCAAAGGCAAAGGCAAAGTGAATGCAGATGAGATTCAAAAGGAGATGAGCAAGATTTGGATAAAGAAGAGCGTGATGAATACTTGTGATGGATCCGCACCAAAATCCAGTGTTGATAATCCATCCAGAAATTAGAAGGTGACCTTTGGCTCAGGGGGAGCTACAAAGGAAATCAAATTCTCCCAGCCAGTTAGTAAGTGCCTGAATTCGGCACAATGGATAAGAGTTAGAGGTTGCAGATTAAAGGAGTCTTGAAGGTTCATCAAAAATCATTTAGTCAAAAGTTGAGTAATCTGCATAAAGATTTGAAGAAGTTATGAGTAGTTCCTGCTTTGATAGCCATTCGGTAAAAGCAAAACTACACATACAAATAAAGTATGATCTGAAAATCCAAGCTTATGATCTATAGATTTGGAGATATGTTTTGGAAGGTTAAATGTGTGTTTCCAACTCACTTGGATGATGACTTGAAGATCTGCACAGTGATTCATGAGAAATTCACTCAAAATAGGGTTACTGGATGACTTAAAAATATGCATTTATTACAAAAGGGAATTAGGTTTTGTGCAAGGATAAAAGGCTTTTCACTCGTCATTTACAACACTTTGCACTCATGAAGAAGAAAGAAGAGCTCTGAGAAGAGATCCTGCAGACTACTCAAGTTCAAGCTGAAGATCAAAATCAAGCAGAAATTTGCTCCAGCCTTTGCTACAAACCCTAATGCATAAAAAGGTATTTCCTTCTACAAATTCTCTCTAAATTTCATTGCTAAAATGGCTACTCCCATGGTTGTTAATATCTCTGAAAGGCCAAGACCAAGATTCAAGAAACACCCTTACAAGTCTGTAGAAGTTAATCCCTTGGGTGCATTTTCCAGTATCCCGCATGGTGTTCTGCATGTAGAAGATGTTAGGGTTTACATTCATACAAACCTTAAGGAATTGGGAGACCTAGAATTGATAGAATGGTATCACAAATAGCTAAGTAATGAGAACTTTGAACTCAAGATGAAATTCAAGGCCCTAAAGGATAAGCACTTTGTACATTGCATACATTTCCTATCATTTGGAGAAGACGAATGGGTCAGGTATGTCTTGAGCAGGATACATGATAAATTTATGTGGTTAATGAGTCCATTTAAGATAACCAAAGATGCCATCAGGGCTGTAACCAGATTACACTCAACTAGTGGGCTACCTGCACTCAAAGCTATGAATAATCAAATGGTAACAGAAGCCACCGGATCAAAATATGACAAGAGCGCTGATGAGTGCCAAGTTGCACTCATGAAATACATCTTTTTGCCTCTCTTTTTCTACTTCCTGAGTCCATCTTTCCTAATGCTAGCCCAAATAAGCTAGCAAGATCGTTCTATTTTATGATTAATTGAGATAGATTACTTAATATTATAATTTCTAATTGAGTGACTAATGTGCATGGAATTGATGGAAAAATGTAGAACTTCTCTCTTTTTGATTCAACAGGTGTAGATACCAGAAACAACAATTTTACGCATCTCCAGAGGAAGTTTTCAATGATCTCTGGAGACAATACCAGAGGACCATGACACCTAAAGTTTTGAAGGAATGAGGAATGCTCTCTGGAGCTTTACAAGAGTCTGGAGCATCTCCGAAGCTGAAGAGAGAAAGCTACAGTATCTTCGGAGCTGTAGACAGGAATAGTTATCTCCAGCACCTCCTGAGAGTAGGGCATGTTTCCAGCATAAGCTATCGACCAGACACTCTCAGCAGTGATCATAATACCCCTCATTTCACTCAAATCATCACCTGAGTGGTGAGGGATCATCTTTAGTTAAACTGCTAGAGTTTTATCTTTTCAAAGTTCTTGCATGAGTTACGATGGAACTGATTTAATACCCTTATTTTCAGGGCCTCGATGCCCAAATGTATTAAGACTCAAACTTAGATTTTGAGTGGACTTCTATTCCACTCAAGTCTACTTTTTATTTGCATGAATTTCTTTCATAGTTAAACAGCTAGTGTAATAAAGAGATGGATGTCATCTCATAGAGGAACTGATAGATAAGATAAGTGCTAAGTCATCATTCACTTTTCATAAATACTTGTAGAAACAACATAAGAAATACAATGATTGAATTATTTTGATTCTCGGGAAAAAAATCTCAGTTCTATGTTAGCAATATTCTCATGAATGCAGAGTGAATGAATTGGATTGGATCTAGTTGTGATCTTCTTCTATGCTAATTTCTTACTGTAGCCTTCAGCCCCAAGGGTGTGGAGCAAGGGCCCACTCTCACCACTAAGACAGGAGGCTAGTAACATTGTTTTATTACTTCAACTTTCTATTATGCAAAGTATTTGTTGATTTTGATAGGTAGATGCATATTACTGTTTTAAGATTGCTTTGAGTAAATTTCCTATTTTATCCTGTTTCCAGTATTCCTTAAATTCAGCAAGTAGATAGATTAATCTCTTTTCAATTTGTAGAAGCTGTTAAGATTAGCTAGAAACTGGTAATTGTAGAATCCCTAGTTGCAGACAGCCATGGACACAGCCCCTGGATTATTGACATATGGAAAATAGATTAAATGATGAGGTACAACGACACCTTGTCATTTTTGGCGCCATTGTCGTGGATCTATTGTGTTAATTAGGGAAATTGAGTTAAAATAATTTTTAGGATAGATCTGTATGGTTAGAGCTAGAGACTTAAAGAGAAGATATATAAAACAGACACCCCAACAACAAACCATAGGGGAAAGCAGTGGGGTGATACAAGATCTTGTTGAGGAGAGAAACCTAGAGCCTACTTTGGAAGCTGCACCTTAGAACAATAATGCCTTAGATCCTCCAAATATTCTATTTGACAATTATATCCAGGAATTACAACAAAAGTTTAAGGGAGATCCTTTAATAGAACCTAATTTCCTAGAACCTCAGGAAGAAGAACCAGTATGAAACATGGAAAATGAAAATCATGGGGAAGAGGAAAATCATGCTCCAAGAACCTTCTCATATCCTATTGTTTTGGCTGCTGGAGATAATGCTCCTATGAAGAATATCTCACCAGCACACCTACCAAACTTTAGAGGACTTTCTTCTGAGGATCCAGATCAATTCTTATTTAAATTTAAAGTAGTCTGCCAGACTTATGATTATGGATCAGATAACCAGAAACTCAAATTGTTCCCTTCAGCTCTGAAAGATTCTGCGATGAGATGGTTTATGGGTTTACCCCATAATTCTATCCGTTCTTGGGATCAGATGGAAACAGAGTTTTTGGAAAAATACCAAGATTACTGCAGATCCAGTAATAAAAATGAAGAATTGTTCAAAATTAGGCAGGGGGAGGAAGAATCCTTAGAGGACTATGTGGATAGGTTTAACTTCGCCTTGAGAAGGTATGGTAACCCAGTAGATCACTCCTTGGCCAGAACCCTGTTTGTAAAAGGATTGGATAAAGAATCAAAACAAGCACTGGACCTAATGGGAAAAGGGAACATCAACAAAATGGAAATACATGATATAGAAGAACTCTGCAGGAACTATTCTAGAACCCAAGATGGAGTGAGGTCATCCAAAACTTTTAAAGGGAAAAATGAAATAAGACAGTTGATGGAAGAGATTGCAAACCTAAAAATAGACATTTTGGTCCAATTAAATACCACATTGGATGGGATTCAGGGAAAAACCAGAACAACTGATCAAAGCAGAGCAACTGAACCACTCTCCATCTATTGTCCTAGGTGTAGAAACAAACATCTATTGAGAGAATGCCCTTTGGACAAATCAGAGTTTTGTCAAATTTGTGATAAGGAACATCCTACCAGTCAATGTAGTCAACTTCCAACCTTGAAAAGATTGAGTAAGAAGAATGCTGTAATAGAAGAGGAATTGAACTACATGGGACAAAAACAAGCTGGGAATTTTCCTTATAATCAGTATCCAAACCAACCTTCTTACAGGGGTCCTTCTAATTGGGGAAATAATCAGTGGAATCCAACTTGGCACGGGCCTCAAAATAATCCTCCTTGGGGCACCATATTTCAGAGAAAGGGATCAAAGTGGATCAAAACAAGATAGAGGTGATCACACAATTGCCTTCACCCAAAAATCAGACAGATGTTAGAAGTTTTCTGGGTCATGCAGGCTACTATAGGAGGTTCATAGAAAATTTTAGTAGAATAGCTACCCCCTGTTTACCCTGCTTAACAAAGACACAAAATTTCTGTGGATAGAAGAATGTCAATCAGCATTTGAAACCTTAAAAGAGAAGCTTGCTGTCACACCAATTTTAAGAGGACCAAATTGGACTTTGCCATTTCACATATAGACTGATGCTTCAAATGAGTCCATTGGGACAGTTTTAGGACAAAAGGAGGAAGGAGAAAGTATGCATGCCATTTATTACATCAGCAAAAACCTTACCTCTGCAAGAAGAAACTACACAACAACTAAAAAAGAATTCTTGGCAGTCATCTATGCTATAAACAAATTCAGGCATTACATCACTGGATATAAGATATTTGTACACATTGATCATGCAACCATCAAGTACCTAATGAATAAACCAGTAGTGGTGCAAGGATCATCAGGTGGTTATTGCTATTGCAAGAATTTGATATTACCATAGTTGATAATCTAAGAAAGTTTAATTTGGTTGTTGATTTTCTGTCAAGACTGCATATAGGAGGAGAGAACCAACCAGTGGAGGACAAGTTCCCAGATGAACACCTTTTTTCTATATCCTCTACTGCACCTTGGTTTGCTGACATAGCTAATCTTTTAGCTACAGGCTTGTATCCATCCCATTTTACTTCAAAATAAAGAAAACGTTTGGTTAAAGAAAGTTTATCTTACAAATGGTTGAATGGTTTACTATTTAAATGTGGTCCTGATTTCATTCTATGCAGGTGTTTAAAAGCTGAAGAGATTTTTGATGTGTTGAGAGCATGTCATGATGAACCATCTGGTGGCCATTACTCCTTCCACATGACAGTTCATAAGATCCTCGGAGCTGGTTACTACTGGTCCTCTCTTCATAAAGATACAAAGAAGTATGTGCAGCACTATGACCAGTGCTAAAGGATGGGGCAGCCAACCTTTACCCAGGAGATGTTACTACATCCTCAAGTCATGATGGAACCATTTCAACAGTGGGGTCTAGATTTTGTGGGACCAATTTCATCACCATCATCAGGGAAGAAGTACATACTAGTATGCATAGACTATGTTACTAAGCGGGCTGAGGTTCAAGCATTACAGTTTGCAAGAGAAGAGAAAGTTGCAGATTTTCTTTACAATAAGATTTTCTTAAGATTTGGAGCCCCAAGATCAATAGTTTCAAATAGAGGACCTCAGTTTACTTCACAGGTAATCAAGGCATTCACAGATTTATATCAAGTCAAGCATAGAAAATCTTCACCTTACCATCCTCAAGCGAATGGGCAGGTAGAAGTAACCAATAGGGAACTTGAAAATATTCTGACAAGGACAATAGCAATGAACAAAAAAGATTGGGCTAGCAGATTACCTAAAGTAGTTTGGGCTTACAACACCACTTGGAAGTCCACAACAAAGTTCTCACCATATGAATTGGTTTATGGGAAAAGCCCATTTTATCTATAGAATTTGAACTCCAGACACTTAAAACTGCATTGGATATTGGTCTACCATTGTCTATAGCTCAATAGAATAGAATTCTTCAGCTCAATGAGTTGGATGAAATTCGGATAGAGGCCATTCAGCAAATAGAACTGGTTCAGTATCAGAGGAAGCAATGGCATGACCAACACATCAAAAGGAGAATATTTCAACAAGGTGATTGGGTCCTTCTTTATGATTCTAAATTCAAGGAGTTCAAAGGGAAATTACAAACTCATTGGATGGGTCCTTATCAAATCAAGGAAGTTTTTGAAAATGGAACAGTATCATTACAACCTATTGATGGAAGTGCAGACACATTTCTAGTAAATGGTCACCGAATCAGGCTCTACAAAAGACCATCTACTAAAGAAGAGTTTCTCAGTGATTTGAGTTTTGATACAGGAGATACCTCCTCTGTCCCAGCGTTGGATTAAAAAAAAAGCAGAAAAAGGAAGGTTGAAAACCAGTAATGGCAGCCTTCTTAAAAAAAATAGAAAAAGGAAGGTTGAAAACTAGCAAATATCGGCCTTCTAAAAAAAAAATAGAGAAAGATGGAAAATGAGCAAATGGCTGTCTTTCTCGACCAAGGGAATTAAAAACCAGTAAATGGCAGTTCCCTTCTTCATGACAGTTGAAATAATTAAGCTCCGGAGATGATCAGATGCCAGGAGTTAGTCAAATGCACCTCCGGTGTTTCTCAAATTAGGAGCAACTCCGACGGTCCTCAATAAGAAGCACCTCCAGCGCTTTCCAACTAGAAGCACCTTTGGTGCTTTCCAACTAGGAGCACCTCCGGCGCTCTGTCAATAAAGAAGTCAGTCTCAATAATAAGGGAGGGGACCCACCTCTCCAGGCGGTAAAGTAGACACATCTCATGATGAGGTCATCATGACTCATCCACTACTTTATCACAAAAGAATAAATTCAATTAGCGCGAATATCAATTGCAGGAGTATTCACAAAGCCGGTGCTGACATCACCTGAGGAACGTGGATTTTTGAACCACTACGCGAAATGATTGCAGATTGCATACCAACGGAGTAGTGGATGTCACCTCTAGCCACCAAAAGCTGTTCATGTGCCACGACGCATGCAGTCTCTAGCAATGATGTAGCATCTATGTCGTGTACATCACCTCATCATTAAAACTAATCCAGGTAACTCTATCTTTAATTAATCATTATTAGAAACTGTCTTGTCTTTCCATTTTGGGTGTCACCACTATGCCACGTCCTCCTGCCATCATCTTCTTTACTAAATTCACACATGCCATCGGCTATGTTGAACTGCCACCTTGCCTCCGGAGTGTCCTGTCATTCTGTCACATTTATGACTACCTTGAGACTCTAAATAATTTGCATAATCCTAAGCTAAAAAACAAAACACTCCTCATTCAAACATCTAAATTACCCTGAAGAATAGAGCAATTTAAACAGTCCTCTGGAGCCTACTGAGATAAGAGGAAAGGATATATGGCAGATTGAGGAGGTGAGGAATAAGTACAGAAAGTGGAGTCAATTCAGCAATGGGAGTCAAGAAAAAGTTTGAGCCAGAAAGTACTGCGGGTCTTCTAAGGGATGTAGCTGCAGCAAATATTCTAAGAGTTATCGGTGGTTAGACTTCCTGGAGAAATTCGAAGGGTTTTAGGAAGATGTTGTCGATGAATTCCTCAGAAATTTAAGGGACAACCAGACAACTGTTAGAGGAGTGCAAATCAATTTCTCCTCAGCCACTATCAGCCACATTTCTAGACTTCCCGAACAAGGTGAGAGGTTTTACCACTTGAAAACCCTATACACTGATTTGATTAAAATTTTTTTTGTTCATGGTGAACCTGCTATTCAATTACATTCAAATAAAAATGAGGTCAAAGGAATTCTGAGGACCACACTTCCAAACCCTTGGACATCTGTTGCTACCTGGTTAATGAAATATTTTACTTGTGATGGTCAATTTTCTCTAGTTTTAGGGCCAATCATGAAAATGCTGATTTTCCTAAGACATGGGAATAGACACCCTAAATATAGCATAAATATTCCCAATTTCCTGTATTCTACCATCAGGGCAATTGCAGAGAAACATCAGCAGAATAAGGGACCCATGAAACACCATGGTCTCATCTTTTTAGTAGTTAAGCACCACTTCCTGTCTCAGGCCAATGGGGAGGAATTATGGCAACACTTTCTTGAGCAGAGTCCCCAGGTTCGAGAACTTGAGATGGCATATCCAGGAGGTGAGAGTTGTCCTACTCACCAAGATGAGGAAACTGAGCCTTCAGCTTCCTCCACAGCTGTTCATAGAGGACAGAAGCCTGCAGCCCCTATTCCTGAAAAAAAGAGGAAAGGCAAAGAAATTGCAGAACCTGCTCCTGAACAAACCCTATATATGACTCGATCAGTTAGGAGGAAGATGACTCTAATTGAGGAATCTTGCCTTAAGGAATTAAAGGAGGGAAGGTTAGAACAGAGAATAGAGGGAACCTAGTGGGCTGAAGAACCATCTCATGATTCAGATGAGAATCTTTTGGTTAGGAAGAGGAAACAAAGAGAAATTTCTCTAGCACCATCTGTTCATCTGGAGTCAAGCCCAATTGCAGAACCACCATGTGCTTCGGAGATAGAAAACATAAAAAATTATACTATTTCCTCAGATTCTGAGGAAGGGAGACCTGCTCCGGAGGCCCCTGCCCCACCTTTGCTCCGGAGAAGCAAAAGGAAGAGACAACTCTCATAAGTTGAAAAAGATACTGCCCTACTCGTTGAGGTACTCCTGGAATTGAGAACATGTGAGGATAAGGCTGGGCCTTCATCGGTGCCAGTAGAAGCAGGGATACCCCAAGAGGATCCTTAGGATAGACAGTCTGAAGAAGAAGAAATAGAGCAAAGGGATACAGTGGGCAAAGCAAGGTAGATGCCCATGGAAAACCTTGATGATTAGCCCATAGCCACAGAAACAGCCACAAAAGCAGCAATAGAGGAGGCAGAAACCTTCTCTCATCCCTCTGATCAAGAGGATGTGGAAATCTCAAAAGAACAACAATTGATGGAAGAAATTGAAAATTTAAAGAGATTACTGTGGGGAAAGAATTTGATTAAAACTGACCTCAAAAAGGTCAGAGTGGAGGTGGAAATGGAGCAAAAACAAATCATTGCAAATCTACAAACAAAACTCCAAAGCAGGGACAAGGTCATCCAGGAGAAAGAGACAGAATTAGAGGCCCAGAGAATTGAGAAAGAGGCAGAGTTGGAGGCAAAGAAAATTGAGGCAGCAAAACTGTTGGAAGAAAAAGAGAAAGAGACAACACAAAGTGTTTTTGAGCTCACCAGTGCTAGAGACAATAGCCTCACAATAATGGCAGCATTGATTGAGAAACTACAAATCTAGGATAGACAGTTAACTTGGGCCAATAACAAAGTAGATGACCAGGAAGAATATATTCAAGAATTGGCTGGCCCAAAGGCAACCAATGAGCAGGAAATACAGACAGATGCCTATGTGGGTCTAATCCCCATTGACATTCCCAAAGCCCTGTTCCATTGGGAAAAGAAGTGTAGAGAATATGAGGCTTCCAAGCCTATGTTGCAAATACAAAGGGCAGTCACTGCCAAAACAAAAAGAATAGCAACTTTGGAAGGCAAAATCATGGAAATGGCCTCCCTTTCTTCATAAATTCTATCCTACAGACCTCCAAGTGCCAGATACTCCATGTTCTTATAGGAAGGGGTACTGCAAAGGAAATTCTCATTGGTCCTATCTGACCTGGTTGAGGATATAGAAACAACAGAAGGATTCATGACAGCATATACCAAGAGCAATGATAAGGACAAGAATTTCCTATGTGAATTATACTTACATGGGTTCTATGTTAATGATATAACCTTTATTCTTAATCATTTGTGGGGGAATGTCAGCTTAAGGCATTTATGTCCCTGATGAGGAATCTTCAAATCTGGAATGAAAGGATGGAGGATCATCTCAAGAAGGATTTAAAAATAGACCTTTTCATCAGGAAGGAATGTCCCAATCCAAATGCTTTTAGGATCAAATTCAGGTCCCTTATCTATCATCCTAATAGTAAGAACACAATTTTGCCATTATACTGAAAAGTTTGCAGGAATGCTCCATCGATTTTGGCCTTTTCATGATCAATTCAGCAAATCTAGTACTTGCGGTAGCAAAGAAGAGATGGAATATATTGACCCCGGAGCAGAAACTGAGAGAAGTATTCACCCCTGCAAACTTAAGATTATTCATGAGAAAGGCAAAGTTGCTATCCAAATTAATGGATAACCATAGGCAGGAATGGATAGGTGGACGGTACAGGCCCCCTCTAATAATTGAACCACTCCCTGTTTGGGTAAAATAGATGGAAGATGAAAAATTGCAGGACTGGATGAAGCAGATCGATGAGTACCGAGGCAATGTTAATATCAACCGAACAACTTGGACCACCTATGCCCAGGATTATAGCCTGTCAAACAAGCTGCTTCGCCAGAATAAATCCAGAATGTGAGAAGCAGGAGGGCCTGCCAAACCTTAGGTATGGGGGGGATGATGAGTGCCAAGTTGCACTCATGAAATACATCTTTTTGCCTCTCTTTTTCTGCTTCCTGAGTCCATATTTCCTAATGCTGGCCCAAATAAGCTAGAAAGATCATTCTATTTTATGATTAATTGAGATAGATTACTTAAGAAAATAATTTCTGATTGAGTGACTAATGTGCATGGAATTGATGGAAAAATGTAGAACTTCTCTCTTTTTGATTCAACAGGTGTAGATACTAGAAACAACAATTTTGCGCATCTCTAGAGGAAGTTTTCAATGATCTCCGGAGACAATACCAGAGGACCATGACACTTGAAGTTTTGAAGGAATGAGGAATGCTCTCCGGAGCTCTGCGGGAGTCTGGAGCATCTCCAGAGCTGAACAGAGAAAGATACAGTATCTTCGGAGCTGTAGACAGGAATAGTTATCTTTGGTGCCTCTTGAGAGCAGGGCATGTTTCCAGCATAAGCTGCTGACCAGACACTCTCAGCAGTGATCATAATACCCCTCATTTCACTCAAATCATCACCTGAGTGGTGAGGGGTCATCTTTAGTTAAACTGCTAGAGTTTTATCTTTTTAAAGTTCTTGCATGAGTTACGATAGAACTGATTTAATACCCTTATTTTCAGGGCCTCGATGCCCAAATGTATTAAGACTCAAACTTAGATTTTGAGTGGACTTCTGTTCCACTCAAGTCTACTTTTTATTTGGATGAATTTCTTTCATAGTTAAACAACTAGTGTAATAAAGAGATGGATGTCATCTCATAGAGGAACTGATAGATAAGATAAGTGCTAAGTCATCATTAACTTTTCATATATACTTGTATAAACAGTAGAAGAAATACAATGATTGAATTATTCTGATTCTCAGGAAAAAAATCTCAGTTCTGTGTTAGCAATATTCTCACGAATGCAGAGTGAATGAATTGGATTGGATCTAGTTGTGATCTTCTTCTGTGCTGATTTCTTACTATAGCCTTCAGCCCCAAGGGTGTGGAGCAAGAGGCTAGTAACATTGTTTCATTATTTTAGCTTTCTGTTATGCAAAGTATTTGTTGATTTTGATAGGTAGATGCATATTACTGTTTTAAGATTGCTTTAAGTAAATTTCCTGTTTTATCCTATTTTCAGTATTCCTTAAATTCAGCAAGTAGATAGATTAATCTCTTTTCAATTTGTAGAAGTTGTTAAGATTAGATAGAAACTGGTAACTGTAGAATCCCTAGTTGCAGACAGCCGTGGACACAACCCCTGGATTATTGACATCTAGAAAATAGATTAAATGATGAGGTACAACGACACCTTGTTAAGGGCAATGACTATAGATGATATTACTAATCCAAATGTCAAGTTTGCATCAATTATAATTGGTTACAAGATTTATCACTCAAGCAGGGAGAATTTTGTATCCCGTACAATAATCTATGCTGCATATCATATGCTAAGAGAAAATACAGACTATGATTTGTGTGAACTTCTATTGAATCAACTAATGGAGAATATGGAGAAGATCAAGAAAGACAAGAAAAATTTCTTCAAGTATGGCAGTTTGGTGTTATGTCTATTCTTCTATTTCATGAATGAGCTACTAGGATCAAGAGGTTTGATCTAGGCAAATGACAAACCAGTTGCTATTCAAATTAGAGATTATTTATATGGACTTGGTGATGCACAAGCTCGAAAGGTAGCTCTCTGGGGTTCCTTCAAAAACTTCCAAAGCATGATGCATGCAAGAGAGAGAATACCAAAGTCAATAGTTGAAAAATACAAAGACACAGTTTACTTCATGTTTGATATAGATCAGTGTCTAATGGAGGCAGTTGAGCCAAGGACTGTATGGGTGATGCCCATGGGTTATGAAGTAGATGAAAAACTATTAGAGGCTCATGTTCAACATCTGCTAAGTCAACCCAAGGACACTGAAGCAGAGAGGTTTGGAACCTTCAATGAACTAAACATAAAATTGCATGTTGAGCTAAGGAAGCCTAAAACAAAAAGGAAAGTGAGAAGGGAGGTTGAAGAACTTGCTAGAATGTTTGGCATAACAAAGGAGGCAGTTGATGTAAATAAAGAAAGAATAGAGAAAATTGAAAGGGAGAGGGAAGGTTCAAAGAAAGAAATCATTCTGATGAAAGCCTCGACCTAGACGAGATCTACTAGAAGTTCTGCCCTTGTCACTCCTAAAAGCCCAAAAACTACCAAATCAAAAACCAAACCATCTGTCAAAAGTGAAAAGAGAAAGAAGACTAAGGCCACAAGGACATATGTGAGCCTCAAGGATGATGAAGAGACATAATCAGATATGGAGGTTAGAGATTTAAAGAAAGCCAAGAACAAACTCTCCAAGGATGAAAAGAATGATGAGGAGCAGAAGACAGAAGAGTTTGTTGAGAAACCCACTCTCTCAATTGAAGACATCATCAAAGCAGTCACTGTGGATGGAAACCTGCAGCTGGTGACAAAGTTCTATGATGAATATAATGATGTAGATAAGAGAATACTTGAGGAAGCAACTGTTAGGTACCTAAACATCTATAACAAAGCCTTCATTGAAATAATTTCATTAATTCCTAAAAGCCTAGAAGAAGTACTGGAGTTAAGAAAAGAAAATGCAATTGCAAAAAGACTTGGAGATCCAGGAACAAATAGTGATACAGTTATGTCCATCTATCACTCCAAAATAAATGAACATGGTTTTCAAGGACAACAAAGAATATTTCTAGAGAAAATCCAGAATGAATAAACTCATGCTAGGAGAAACTGACAAAATAGCTGATGAAACAAAAGAAATTCTTCGGAAAGCCTTGAAAATGTTTAATCTTCCTATTGTAGAGGAAGCAGATGAAGAGCCTTCTACCATGGATGTTGACGGATTAAAGGAAATCAATGAAGAATTCTCTAACAAGGATGTCAAAGGATTAAAGAAAATTGATGAAGAGCCATCTGAGGCATTAGACTCTTCGGTTCTGGAAGAAGTTAACAAGGAAAAGGAAACACTGACAGAAGACACTGGTAATTTCACTCCTTCGGATCCCACTATTGCCAAGACAAATCATCTGATCATCAAATAAGTAGAGGAAGGAAGAAAAGAAGAGAAGGAGAATCAAGAGAAAGAAAATAAGGCAAAAGAGGAAGAAGAACAAGCAGAAAAGGATGGTGAGTACACATCTGAACCAGCCAATCCAGACACCTCTAAAGGGAAGAAGTCTGAATCATTAGCAAGAGACACTGCAAAGACAATGTAGAATTTCTTGGACAAAGAAATGATGGAGCTGGATGAACCTGAGTTGATTCAAGGGCCACTAAATCTGGACTCTCTCTCTGGTTTAGATAATGAAGATAGCATCTTTTGCTCAGGCCAAAGCAAAATAAAAACTTCTAAAATCTCATATGGAGGATAGTGAACTGTTGAATATTGCATCCAGAGTACTAGAGAAGATCATGCCCACATTTTAGAAGGATGCATCTACCTCTCCATCCAGTAATTTGAAAAACTTGGTTAATTCTGTCAATACACACTTTGAATCTTTAGAAAAATCAGCAGAAACTAAGGTTCAGAAAGAGTTCTTTGGAAAACGATTTAGTGAGGTACAAGGATTAATTGACAATGACAGAAAACCTTAGACATTGGCATAAAGAGCATTGAAAATGCTCTTAAGGATGGAGGAGATATATATAAGTTTTGTTTATCTTGGCCTAGAGTTGTAGAGGACATTGAGAAGAAGATGAAAGAACAAGAAGAAAAATTGACAAACCTATCTCAGAATTTTGATCCTCTTACTATCTCTCTGGTAAACCAAGAATATCAAGCAATTGTTATCATAAATGAAATAAATAAACTGGTTAAGGAGAAGAGGCATCTGATGGATAGAATGGGTGAACTTAGGGGAATAATCCTCCCTAAGTTAGAAGTATTACATGATGCTTTAACAGATGCTCTAAGTATAGCCCGGACTAGTGATCCAACAGACTTGAATAGGGCAGAAGCATATGCATTTTTGTTAAGTGGACACATCTCCATTTTGGATAGAATGAAGAGGATTTGGACCACAAAGATTGTACAGTTGAAGACAACCTTTGTGAATATACTTAAGTATATGTAAGTCTAACATATGAATTGTATATAGACATGCGACCATGTATATAATAGTTTTTGCACAATTTTGGTATGCGGATCCCACCCTTTGCCATTGATGTCAAAGGGGGAGTGAAGAGTAGTGTAAAATGAGGAATCTAGCAAAGGGGGAGCACTGGTAAAATAGTGTAAAGAAACATAACACAAACAAAGGGGGAGTTACTGCGATACTTAGTCATTTTTCACTAATTGTTGCCATCAATGCCAAAGCGGGAGATTGTTGGCAAGAGACACTGTTTGGCTTCATAAGTATTGTCATTGATAACAACAAAGTCTATCCCACACATCTGCAGTACATAATATGCCTATACCGGAAGTCAGATTGAAGATTGTCTTGGTTCGGTAGACAAGAACAGAGCATGCAACATGATCCGACAATCAGGTCTAGATCTCTTAGATGGTATAACTCAGTGAGTTGTAGATTTGGAGAAGTCAAGAGAGGCATCATAACTATTGTATTCTAGAGATGTAATCTTTGGTGACAAAGCATGCAAAAGATATGAATATCTGAGTGTTGGGCTCCAGTCAGACAGAGAAGACAAAGGAAGAACTGACCGACAGAGTATCAGACTTCAATCCGGATGTGTAAAAAGTGTTGATCAAGTAATTTGTGACATTGTACATTTTTGGCCGACATGATTAATGATTTCTATGCCTAAGTTTTTGATGCACATCATTAATCAAGTATGGATTCGGTTGACAGAACAGTAACTTGCAAATATCTTGAGTGTTCTTGCTGTCGACTAGAAGGTTGTTTGAAATCCTTGATGTAGATATATATACCTGATGGATTCAAGCTTGTGAAAGAAAAAAAAGATATAGAAGTTTTGATGAAGTGCAAAGAAAAGCAGAGAGAAGTGCGAAAACAGTAATCCAAGCTTAGAATGTGACAAAAGAGTGATACTAAGCAGAGGAAGAATGAAATGTGTTAGATTAGTATATTGAGCCTAACCATAACTGAATTCTTGCATATGTAGATGCTATTCATCAGTTCAAACACTTGGATATCTTCTATAAGTTCTGTAGAGAGTGAGTCTCTTGTAGGCAGTAAGCCTCTTGTGAGCAGTGTGCTCGGGCAGTGAGCCCCAACTAGCAAGTGCCATTTTGTACTCTCCTATTCTTTTAATAGAGAATACAATCTTGGGTTAGTCACCCTGTGGTTTTTCTCTTAATAGGGTTTCCACATAAAAATCCTTGTGTTATGTGTGTTGATTTCATTTATGTTCTTATGGTTGCTTATGCTTTCATGTTTTGATATAGAACTGAATGTTAAGAAAATAAAAGTAAGAAAAGTTTTAAGATAACTGATTCACCCTCCCCCCTCTCAGTTATCTGCCTTGTTTCCAATAGGTAGCACTATTCCTAAGATGGTTATGCGAGGGACACCTAATGCACCTTCTTGCTTAAAGCCGGTGATTACGGTTCAAGGTGTTCAAAATGTGTTACAACAACCACATCACAATGTGATTACTCACACATACAACACCCATAATAACAAGCAAAGTAACCAAGCACCACATGTGCCTGTCTCTCTTCCATGTTCTCAACCTATGCTCCCTCAACCACCTCATCTTACTCATAAAAGTGGTCAAGAGTATGATCTTGTCAAACAGCTTCACACTACTCCAGCTAAGATCTCTCTTTGGGATTTAATACAAACATCGCCTACATACCATGGAATGCTCCAAGAAGCTTTGCAAAAGGTGATTGTCCCACCTACTACTAAGCCTAATGATGTAGCAGCCGTATTGGATAGTATGCATGCGATAAAAAAAATATTCTCTTTCAACCACATGAATTGCCATCAATTGAAGTTCAAAACCAATATGATCCTCTTATAATCTTTGTCACAATAAATAGAACATTGATAAAATGGGTTATGATTGATAATGGATCGGCTCTTAATGTTTGTGGCATTGACTTATTACATAAGATTAAAGTTGATACATCTGCCATCAAGATGGAACTGTTAAGTATCCATGGTTTTGATAATGTTGGATGACAATCTATAGGTACTATAACTTTACCTATACAAGTGGGACCTGTGATTGTGCCTACTCTGATTCATGTCATGCCTAGTTCTTTATCTTATAACATGATTCTTGGTAGACCTTGGATTCATGCATTGGGGGCAGTCCCTTACACTCTGCATCGTTCAATCAAATTTATATTCAAAGGTAAGCTTCATACTATTCATGTTGATCATCAACCAGATAACTGTTTACACATTGAAATGAAAAAACTAATTTACAATCATAGGAGCTTAAACAATTTGCGAGGTGATCCTTCAATGACTAATGTTGTGCAAAACTCTCAACCATCGAATGCACTTGTTGGTGATGATTGGGGTGCATTAGATTTTAACCCTTGTAGTACAGGGGAATACAAATTTAATAAACCTAATACATCAAAAGTTGCATCAATCTTATCTAAACAATCTTTTGAAACATCTCAGAAAAACAAAGTTTCCTTGGTTGAAAATAAAGACAATATCCTCACTTATACTACAAATTATGATACCTATGAAGCTTCACATTCTTCTAAACAAATGGACTCTCTATATGGTCATGGATTTCAAATCTTGTACAAAAATAACGACTATGTCGGCAAGGGTTGCGATGTAAATCAACAAGGAATTAGAGTACCTTTACAAGTTGCTAGAATTAACTACACAACTAGTATAGGATACCACTCTTTCAAACCCACCAAAGCCTCTTTTCATCCTAAACTTAATGTTAATACAATATTAAAACAACATGAGAGATATCCTAAGTATATATGTTCTTAACGATAGTGCTAATAGCCAAGTATCTCTAACCCTTTATTTCTCTCGTGATGTGCTTCCCATGTGATGTGTTATATGTTGTTTAGACCTCTTGGGATGACCTCAGATTCTCCTGTAAGGTTCGGGATACCAGGAGACCACCTCTGTTGTGACCTTTTATTTGTATCATCATTCTTCTAAATTGCCTCTCTCTGATTTCATTGTTGTGTGTTGTGTCTTACGGACATAGCGTCATGGTTGGTGATCTGGGGGCACCCTCCTACATGACTGTCCCTAAGACACTTGTTTCTCCTCTCTTATTTATCATTTCCCTTTCTCTAGTGTCTCCACCTAGTGGGCGGATGGTGACAAACATTTATACTGATGCGGACCTAGTGTCCCTTTCGAGAGCAATCAACAAATGGACTTAGTTTCTAATATGGCGATGGGGTTGTTTATCTTATCCGATGCTTGGCTAGTGGGAGCACTCATGCTTTCCATGTAGTGATTTTCATGATGTTTCTATCGCATTTACAAACCTTAACAATACTATTGCTCTATGCACCTTTGTTTGTCTTTGAATCTAGCATTGATGGTGCTTGATTCAGAGAGCTTCGTGATATAGCCCCAAGATTATCCTTGAACTCCAAATTCGTAGTATAACCTTGGCTCTTTGTGTGGTTGATCATATGCATTGATGTTGTTGTTTATCATGATTATGTAGACACTAACATGTTTTTTGCAAGAATGTGTTTGTGGGAACATTTGGTGATTGTGAAGTACATGTCACCTCCGGGGGACATGGGCTTTGCAAAAGTCTATGTTCCCTTTTGTATTTTCTTCCTACCTTAACGTGATTGATATCGATGCATGATATCAACCACCTTAAGGTGGGGGCATATAAGGTAAGCTCTCTGTTGTAGATGTTAGCAATGTGCTTGTCCTTAGGTGCAGACTAGTGCGATGAGTACTTCCTGCATCCTGAGTTTGTTTGCAATCAATCAATCTATCTTGAAATCTATTACGTATACCTCCTTTTCATCGTAAGGCATCTTCGTGATGCGGGTGGGGTTGTATACTTTTGAGCTCATATCTCCTTTTCACTGTAAGGCATCTCCGTGACGCGGGTGGGGTGGTATGCCATGCTTCCTTTTCATTGTAAGGCGTCTCCGTGATGCAGGTGGGATTGCATTTTCAAAAGTCCTCTGTCGAGGCGAGGAGCGGTTCTGTGACTAACTCAACCCTTAAGCATGTCTTCGTTGTTGTTGTGGTGAAGCGCAATCATCAGTGTGTGCCTGTAATGTCCCTGAGATGGTGTTGGACCTAGAAATAGGTACACTCCATCGCTTGTTTGCCATGTTTTCTCTGTGTCTTCAAGTGTGTGTGTTTGGCGTGCTTTCTTTGCTTGGCGTGTTTGTTGCCCCATATGCTTCCTGCATTTTGGGAGGTTTTGCGTTTCTTGCATGTGTGTTGCCTCATATATACAAAGACTTGCACGATGAGTGCATCATGTATTATGGGAGGTTTGTTTACTTTCCAGTACTTGCATCTGCATTTCATAAATATGAGAAAAAGAAACGAAAAGATATCATTTCTATCTTCCATGCATTAATGTGTCTTCTATGCATTGATTGTATTCTCTGTGTTCTGCGTGACTGTAACTATCTTCTCCATGTTTTACGTGTCTGTTACTATTTTCTATGTGATTGGCATGTCTTCTCCATGCTTGATGTGCTTGTGTTTGTGACCTTACTTTAATGCATGTATTGGCCTTACGTTTATACATACATTAAAGTGGGGGCTAAATGTAACATTGAAAAATGTCCCCCTGGGGGCTTTTCCCTCATAAGGTTTAGTTCCTGAGTCTTTAGCATGCATTTAGGACATCTTAGTTCATATTTTGGCATCTTGATGGAATGAGGCCTAGGTGTCATGGCAAAGTGGACCTAGGAGGACCCCTTGACCTTAACCCTACCCAAAATAGGGGGGAGGACTTGGGCAGCCGCGCCCTAGTCCTGCCCTATTTTGGGTTAGGCCCAAAATTTAAGTGTCAGTTTATAACCGTTATTTGGTCATTTTACCGACACGATAAGTTTTAATTTTTGAAATCTTTGCAGGAGTGCTTGTAGTTGCATATATAAGCATGTTTAGGCATTCATTTGTAAACTAGATGGAAATTGTGATGTTCAAGTGTTGTCAAGGTGATTCAAGGCTTTCATTGTGTTGCAAGAGCAGACTTGTGTGGTTTATGTGTTTGTTTGCAGATTTGAGCATCAATTTCCTCATGGAATGAAGAGAATCTTCCTCCCATGAGAGTTTCACTACAAGGTGACATAATATTGTGTTTTCATCATTGATTCCTTTGGTTTTTGCCTCTGCCTCACAAGGGCACACAATCTTTATCTAACAACAGTGTTCAAAGACTTAAGTGTCCTCCAGGGCTTGACTGAGGCAAGTCTTTAAACACCACAACCCCCAAACCAAGTCTTGTGATTGCAGGTTATAGGTGTCGTATTTGGGAAAAGTGGAGTTGCAGGAAGGATTGGTAGGCATCAAGGATTCAAGATCTAAAGAAAGGTAGGACACAAGAGCACTTCCAAGACTTGGGCACTAGCTCTAGTGTCCTCCACATCTGAGTTTCAGCAAACAAAAGTTACAGGGCTGATTAGTGTCGGAAGGAGGTCTGGATCACACAAAGAAACTAGTACCTTGGACTATGGCACCCGCTCCAGTGTCCCTGACTGCTCCACTTCAGAACCCTGAAAATAGGTACTCAGTGATTTGATATTTTACTCATGTCTGGAAGAGTTTTTTTCGTTATTCGTCAATTTGTTGTCTTATTTGCATAATTAGGGTTTTAATGGTCAATTAAGCATAGGAGAATGAAAATTGATAATTAAATTCCCTAATCCAAGTTTCCCTACATTTCACAAGCGATCTAGGGTATGATAGTGCTCACCGCTCGACCCTAGATCCTTGAATGTATAGTGGAAAGGAGGATTTAAACATCAAAACACTAAAACATTTACAAATCCAATTTTCCCTTAAACACATAGAATCTGTCATACCATCCATAAATCTTCTAAATTCACTCTTGGGAGTTATAATTACACCTTATTAAAATCCCATGCCCCCACTTGTGCAATTAAGTAAAAATATTTAATATTTAATTGCTCCCGAAAATAATAAATCCTTAATTTGCGGGATTATAATTAAAATATTAAATAAAATATTTTCCCTTTTGATTTACATTAGCCCATGGGAAAATAGGAATGGACTAATAATTTCATCAATTTAATTTTACTATAAAGGGGACATGACAAATCTCCCCTCCTCAAAATTGCTTGTCCTCAAGCAATTAAAACCATGATGCTTCAGAATTATGTTATATTGCACATAAAGCCTTGATCCTGTACCTGTGAGATGTTGCAATTCCTGCCATGGAACACTATGAAAACCTGAAGACTCAGATTCCTTTATGCCAATACCATGTACCCAACAAGAATATCCATATAATCTGAGCTATTGGATCTGTAAAACTTTGGTGCATTCTTTCCAATACTCAAACTGAACTACATCTTCCCACCAAGATTTGGTAAACTCACCAAATGTAGTTTTGTCCATCTTCCTTCCTAGCATCCTAGAAAATCTCAAAGTAGTGAACTTGAGCTGAGTGACATTGATGCAACAATCACCAAGGTATAAACAACTTATCCATTCTATCAATTGATATGTAGTATGTCTCCATTTATTTTCCATCAATAGCCTTCCTTTCACAATTTACCTTTTTAGTTGTGTATATGCATATCACCAAGAAAACTAAACCAAAAGCTCTTGCAACCATTATCAAAAATATTGTTATGGGAAAATTGGTGTAAATGAATAATCAATGTATATCAACAATACCCAATAACTCAATGAAATAAGAAACAAAGAAATCAATCAAACAAAGAACTTCAAACCTTTGCAAACTCTTCACTTCATGGCTTCCATTGATTGCCTATCGCAAATGATCTTGTCTATGAATATGGCCCTCAGAAGGTGCACTTCCTTGCTATTTTCCAAGATGTCAAGTGGGAATGGCTATGATAGGTTTGCAATGAAGATGAGCTTCAAAACAATGGTAATGATAAAAGGGTGATCGCAAGCAATGGAGGAATTTGGGTGCCAAAGGCATGCTGTAATTCCTGCAGAGTAAGTGTACTAAAAGATTGGATGATAGAAATGGAGGAATTGGGTTCAATTTATAGACTCACGAAAGAGAAGATCAATGGTATAGAAACCTTGAGAGGATGTGCGTGAATAGAAAGAAGACAAGTGTCACACAAAAAGTTGTTTTGTTTGAGTTAACTGCTTTCTTTTATAAAGATAAGATTTGATTTCATAAATTAGAAAGCTTTTTTTCTAATTCAAGAGTTATTGATAAAAACAAGATTGATTAAATCAATTAACTCAACTTGTGATTTGCTTTTGCCTGATTTGAGAGAAATTAAATAATAAATTATTTAATTTTGTGTGCATGAAGAAAACTTATTTTTAGAAGATTTGGAAGATTTTTAAGGAATTTAGAAGATAAGAAAGCAAATTAAATAAATAAATTTATTTAATTGTTTGTGCATGATAGAAGAATAAATAAAATATTTGATTATATTTTATTTTTAGAGATTGAGATAATTTAAATAAATTTGATTGATTTATTTAAATTTGGAAGAAGAAATGATTTAATTAAATAATTAAGAATTATTTAATCATTTGGAAGAATTTAATTAAATAAAGGATTTTATTTAATTTTGACTTTAGAAGAGGTAATTAAATATTTTGATATTTAATTAATTTAGAGGAATATGAATCGAATAAATAAATTTATTTATTTATTTATTGATAGAGGAATTAGACTTAAATAAATATTAAGAATATTTATTTGGACAGAGTCGTGTCATTTTTAGGCTATACATTTTGCCCCTCTTTGATGTGATGTTCGAGATGATGAGATTTGTGTCGAGTAACATATTTCAAAGAAGCTAAGGTATGGATAGAAGAAAAAGATGGTAATGGAAAGATAGGATGAGGATACCCCTGGGAGATTGGACAGGGAGAGAGTTTCGAAGGCGTGAGACAGACAATCTCACGATGAAGAAGGTGGAATAATAGGTTAGGTTGAAGAAATTGGTTGAAGAAAGAGCTGAATGATACGTGATGCAAGATAAAATGATAACACACACAAGCAAGTATGCACAAATGATAAGAACAAACAAGGTATTGCCCTTGTCAAGCCGTAAACAATGATTAATCAATATTGATTGATGATAGTGTTGTCATGGCAGGGAACGATAGATCCCTAGAGCGACACAAAGGATAGTGTTGTCATGGCAGCGAACAATAGATCCCTAGAGCAACACGAAAGATAGTGTTGTCATGGTAGGGAACGATAGATCCCTAGAGCAACACGAAAGAAAGTGTTGTCATGGCGGGGAACGATAGGTCCTGAGAGCAACACGATAGGTGTGGGAAAGATACATCCCACTGATACTTATGACTGATTGAGTTAGTTTATGACCAGACAAGGATCAAGACCACTGATTGTGATTGGATCATTTGACAAGATTGACTAGCTTGATTGGTATGGATTAAGGATTGACTTGCATTTGGATCATTGCTCAGACTGACTGGATAAGGATGAAAGAAGAATAGATAGAAATTTGACTGATAGAAGAATGACTCGACAGAAGGACTCACAAGCTTTTGTTTGATACTCTGCATATAATCTTTATTGCATGGATGGTATGCGAAATGTAAATGTATATGGATATGGATATGAGATTTGCAATTGGATACACTATGGATATAGATATGGAATGCAATTGGATACAGTATGGATATTTGTCATCTTGATGTTGCAAGTATTTTAAAGTGCTTTGTTTCATCATTGGGCTTTTAAAATGTTGTAAGAATGTTGACCTATTTTCCCCTGTCCAGGGATAAATAGTTCACATTGTATTTTCCTTGAAAATCCTTTGGAAAGTGTCCATACAAAGCTTAAATCTTCCAAGTACTCATGCATTCCTTGTCAAAAAATCTCAAGATCTTGCCTAAAGATTCCTTGCAAAAAACCTAGAAAAACCCATAAATCTTTTTGCTTCAAGGATTTTTCTATCGCTGGGATTCCTCATATTTTATAATTTGTATCTGTATACATATTTGTATATACATTCACCTTTGTACATACAAAGGAATATGCAAAGGTTATATACGATTTTTTGCTTGTATATTAGCAATGTATGTCAAATATACAAAGGGGTTTGTATGAACAAGAGCAAATGTACATTGGCGGTTTTGCAGAAATTTTCGTCGGCCTTCAAAAGAATGGGACAATTCAGTTGTATGCATTTCTGAATGCATATCGGGCTTAGAGGATGCATATACATTGGGGGAATCTATCGCAGATCCCAGGAATATTCGATAAATGTATATCAGGTTTCAAATGTATTTTGTGTTGTATGTTTGGACATGCAACAAAAACATACAAGGAAAAATATACATATCGGGTTATACATTGCAGGAATATTCCATCAAAGATTCCTGCTTTGTATGTTTGGCCTCTGTATGTTCTTGTTGTATATTCGGATATACAAGTCGATATACAAAGCCCAAACATACAAAGCCGTTTGTATATCGTCGAGATACAAGAGGTGGGGCCCTGCATATACAAAGAAGATTGTATGTTTTCTACATACAAGTGAGCATGTACAGTGGAATGTATATTGGGTTGTATAGACAAATATACAAGGCCGATATACAAAGTTTTATGCATCGGCCAATATACAAAGTGAAAGATGCATTTGCTACAGTAGCTTGTATATTTTCACTTTGTATATTTTTACATACAAAGCCGATATACAAAGGCTCAGACATGCAAGTGGTGGGGCTTGCGAAGATGCAAGGGTGAATGTACATGTTGCAATGTACATTGGTGTCGAACATGCAAAAGATAAAATATGCAAAGGCTAGATATATAAGCCGGACCCAAAAGGGCAATCAAATACAGCTAATGGTCATTTTGGTGTCCGTGGTTTGTATGTTTCGATATACAAAGCACCAGATACATTGAAAACATGCAAGGGGGCTGTACAGGAAACAGTTGCATGTATATCGCCATTGTATATACAATGCGATATACAAAAGGGCATACATTCGCCACAGCAGGTTAACATACAAATGGTAGGGCCCGATATACAAAGCACCATGCATATGCAGGGAAGGTTTCAGAGGCCGATTCAGGCGGCAAATTCAAATGATATATACAGGCGGTTGACCAAACTTTGACCGCCTGTATCTCCTCCATCCTGGCAAATTTCGACATGCTACAAGAGGCAAAAAGGCAAGTTTTTGCCTCCTCTTTCTTTTGGCAGGGTTTTCAGGAGGATTTCCTCACTTTCAGTTTTTAGATCTGGATTTGCATATCTGGGTGAGTAGACATTTTAGCGACCTTTGGTGAGCAGATGCAGATATTTCTTGCATTCATTGCTGTACAAAGATGAAGCAGCTCGCATTGATGATCAGAAATATCTTTCCACCGCCCTGTTTCTAGATATTTTCTTGTTTTCATTGCTGAGGATCGATGAGTAAACTGCTTGCATTGAAGACTCCAAAATATCTTCTCTCTACCCATTCCCAGATATTTGATGCCATAACCAATACAGGAGGACAGTCATGCTTGGAGATTTTTCTGTACAGCTCATAGAGCGATTTCTGTAGCTGACTTAGGATTTTTTTTTGGAATGCTATAAATATGCATTCGTATGTTGTAAATAAGGTTGGAAATTTTTTGGCATTCTGGTCTTTCTGTTTCCAAACAGAGCTTTTCTAACACTGTAGCCTTGTCTTCCTACTGAATATATGCAAGTTATCATACCTCTTTTACTAATTTTCTAGTTCTGTGTAAATCTGCATATGATTGTCTGTGAATGTCTTTGTTCCTCTCGATCATATTGCTTCTTGCCTCTGCTGGAATCATTTAATCTGTGTATACCTATTTGTTATATTTGGCTGTGTTATGCATTTTTCAATTCTGTGAAAGATTCTTTAAATCTGTCTGGTGCATCACCCTTTTGTTTTCTAGTTTACTATTTCATCTTTCATTTTAAAACATTCCTTCCTCCTTTTCCCTCAAAATTTAGTAGTATAGGTGATAATCAGGCAAGGAAGCCGGCTTTCTCCGAAAGTCTAATCTCATTTAGCAAAGTCCCACACTTAGAGATCATTCCCATTGTGTCATTGGAATGCCTGGAACCTTTTCCAAGCAGGGTGCAATTTCATGTGACAACAGTTTCTGGCACACCCGGTGGGACTCATACAACTTTTATTACTGGTTTTGATGTGTAGCCAGTGATTTTCAGACCTGTAAGAGGTTAAACCTGCATATCTGGTGACTCACACTGAGGAAGAACAAGCAGATCAGTTCTGCTGATACATTTTATGAGAAAGATTCAAACCAGGAGTTCAAGCTCATTTGACTACTTGCAACTGTCTCCACCCAGAAGGCAGAGTAGAGCTGCAGTAAGGACCTTAGTTTCTAAGAGGATACAATCAACTCCACCTAATTTCAGGCCAAGTACATCTGTAGTTCCTACACCAGCTCAAACAAATCCACCTCCAGCTATTCAGATGGCAAGAAATCAGCCATTCATGACTTTTGATGGGGGAGCCCTTTAAACCTAATAGTACATGATGTTATACCCATGGCAACTTTGAAGAATGTGCCCTATTTCACAGGGGAAAATTAGACTACCCCTATTGAACACATTAGAGACATAGCATCTCTGTGTGGTGTACATCATGTCACTCAAGAGAATGTAGCCATCAAACTACTGGCTGCCTCATTTAAAGGAAAGGCATTGCAATGGTTCAGGAGTTTACCAGTGTAGACTATAGGAACCTGGGATAATCTAGGTGAGAAATTAAACAAACAATTCCAAGATAAATCAGATAATCTATCATTGGTTGAACAAATGACTACCATAAAGAGAGCTCCCTAGGAGCAAATGATGGATTTCAATTTCAGATTTCAAAAGACATGGGACAAAATTCCTACCATGGTAAGACCTCTAGCTGAATATGCATTCTTGTATTTTTTGAAAGCCCTAAATAGTGATATTTCAGTGATGATATAATCATTAGGAAGTACTAGCCTACCTGATGCATACGAAATAGCCATTAGAGCACAGAATAATCTGATTTAGGTCAGAAAAATAGCACCCAGACCACCAATGCCTATTTTTCCTGAGATTCAGGCTTCAATGCCTTTACCAATCCCATATTTTGCCCCTTTACCTACTATAGCGGCATTGCCACACGCTGCCAATTCTGAGCCTGCTGCTTCTAGTTCATCTCAAGAGCTAAAAGAGATCAAAAATAGCCAACAGAAAATAGAAAATATCCTGCAGACCTTTGGGAACAAGTTAGTGAATATCAACAAGCAGCAATCCCAGAGTAGACAACCTTATCAACCACAACCTCAAGGGCAAAATCAGCAGTCATATCAAGGCCAAAATTAGCCTTATCAGGCTAATAGGCCACTGTATCAGAGCAACTACCAAGGTGCCAGGCAAAATGTGAATCAAAGGCCTTTTCAACCTTATAATCTGGCACCTATTAATGCAGTAAGGGACCTTGTCCCTACTCAGAACAATCTTGCAGCTGAGTATGAGTGGTGTTTTCCATGCAATCTGCCACACAGCCAAGCAGCCTGTTCAAATAGAGTGATAAATCAGGCTTTAATGGTGCAAAATGTGGCAGTCTCACAGCCAGACACACCAAATGATGGAGCTGTGCAACAATAGGAGCAACCTCAGAGTGATTTTGCTTTCATGAATTGGCAAGAAGGTGAATTCTGTGGCATTAATAGTGATAACACCTCAGTTGCAGCAAACACAAGAGCCAAGAAGAGGGGTTATGAGGTAGACCAAGCAGCAAATAAAGAGAAAGGACATGCTGATGCTTCTACATCCCGTGTTCCCCACATTTTACAAAGAAACACTTCAGTAGCAACAAGGGAAATGCCTCATATACAAGCAGAGGTTGCTGCGACAAAATCAAATCAGAAGGTAAGTGCCATTCCACCTTTTAATATTATTGAAAATATGAAGAAGATGAACGTGACAATGTCCATGTGGGTTTCTTTAGCTATCCCTGGCCAAAAGAGGATGTTGCAATCTGCCTTGACTGATTTGAAAGTATCCAATGATATAGTTGTTGACCCAAATAGGGCTGTCCTTACTAATTCATCTGAGGATAACAACAATCAACCTAACAAAAGTGCCAAACCACTCCCATTTTATATATCATTAATAATTGGGGACAAGTTAGTTCATAATTGTATGGTGGATAGTGGAGCAAGCAGTTCTGTGATGCCTAAGTAGATTGCAGACCAATTAGGACTCAAGTACTAGCCTCTTGAAAAGGGTGTACTCTAATTAGATGGCACAGTGGTTAATACTGTGGGTGTAATAAAAGACCTAGGCCTCACTCTGCATACCTGTCCCAATGTTTTCATTTCACAGGAGGTATTCATCATAGATTTGCCTCCTTATTTTGCCATGTGCTTATCAAGAGAATTTACAGCCAAAATAGGATGATATTTATCCTCAGACTGGTCCTACATGTTTTTCAGGACTAGATATGGCACCAAAGTGACCCTAAAATTAGAGTTGCTTTCAAATTATCACATAGAGCCTTACACACCAAGTGTTGTTAAAGCAAATTGTATTATTTCTGATGATCCTGAATTAGTTGCTACTTAAGAACTACAAGCTGAAAGCATACCAGAGGTACTCTTAAGGGAGTGGGCCTTAGAAAATAGTGTGGATGATCCTGAAGGACACATCCAAAAAAATGGTATGGGGGTTTACATACTGCATGAGCATGAAACAACAATACCAAATCTTGTAAAAGATGCTAAACAACAAACAGAATAGCTAAATGAGGTGTGGAGAATGTATTTTGATGGCTCAAGGAGCAGGAATGGATCTGGTGGTTGTGCAATGCTGGTGTCACCACAAGGTGAAAAATATTATTCTTCTTTCCATTTTGCCTTTGCATGTACAAACAACACTGCTGAATATGAAGGATTAATTCAAGGTTTGCAGTGGGCAAGAAAAAGGAAAATAGGCTGTTTGCGGGTATTTGGAGATAGTGAACTCATTGTGAATCAGGTGAGAGGACTACATATTACAAAAAGTGATGTTCTAAAATGTTACAAACATAGGGTCTGGAACATGATTGAAGAGTTTGATGCTTTCAATCTGATCTCCATTCCAAGAAATCAGAACTCCCATGCTGATAGGTTAGCCACAATTGGGGCTCAGTTTGACATCCCTAGTGATATTCAAAGGGAGAAGGTACAACCTCATGTAAAAATAGTTGGTAGGCCCTCCATCCCTGATAATAATATTCATTGTCAAGTTTTTGAAAGTGATGAGTAGATTCTACGGTTCCTGTTAGAAGAAGATGAATTTTCTGTGATAAATCAGGATAAGCTCAAACAACAATATGGCAATGATCAAATTGTTCAGTTGAGAACAAACAAACTGCCCAAGGGATTGGTAACCTTGGAATCTATTTTCAATACAGATGATCAACTAAAAAAAAGCAAGACCAACATGCAGGTTAAAGAAGAGCAATATGAGGAGCAAGAAATTTTTAAAGGTAAGCTTCTTAAAATTTGTAAAATCTACTCAGCTGAGGACAGAAGAGCTTTATTGCCCTCTGTTAAGAATTTGAAGATGTGTTTGCCTGGGATTACTCAGACCTAAAAGGGTTTGACCCTCATATTGTCCAGCACACCATAGAGTTAGAATCAGGTACTAAACCCGTGAGGCAGAAGCAAAGACCTTTAAATCCAAAGCTTGAGCCTCTAATGATTAAAAAGCTGACCAAACTGATTGAGGGGAAAATCATTTTTCCAATCAAACATACTTCTTGGGTCTCCAACCTTGTCCCTGTGAGGAAAAAGAATGGAGAGATTAGGTTGTGTGTTGACTTCAGAGACCTTAATAGGGCCTCCCTAAAAGATCACTACCCATTGCCTTCAATGGAGCAAATTCTGCAGGTAGTGGATGGCTCAGAAAGATTTTCTTTGCTTGATGGATTTTCTGGTTACAATTAGGTGTTAGTCAAGGAGGAGGATCTGTTCAAGACTACTTTCACCACCAAATGGGGTACCATGGCCTATAGAAGAATGCCTTTCGGCGGCCTCTCAAACACTGGCTCTACTTTTCAGAGAGCCATGGATATGGCTTTCAAGGGTTTGTTGTATAAATTGGTGCTGGTATACCTTGATGATATCACAGTTTTTTCCAAGAATGCATCTAAACATGTGTCCCATCTGAGGCTAGTATTTGAAAGATGCAAGGAATTCAGGATATCCCTCAATCCTAGGAAGTGCATATTCGTTGTGCACGAAGGCAAGCTGTTAGGGCACGTTATGTCAAAGGAAGGCATTACCATCGATGCTGAAAGGGTAAGAGCCATTCTGAAGCTACCTTTGCACAACCACAAAAGGGGACTGCAAAGTTTCATTGGCAGAATTAATTTTCTGCAAAGATTTATCCTCGACATTGCAAGTCTTTTGAAGCCTTTGACGTCTATGTTGAAGAAAAATATAGTTTTTAGTTGGACGACAGAGGCCAAGCGCAACTTCAAGTCCATAAAGGAGGCATTAGCGGCTGCGCCAACCTTGGTAAATCCTAACTTTTCCAAGGATTTTATTCTGTATGCTTATGGTGGCCCGGATACAATCTTTGCTATTTTGGTACAGCAGCAGAGTGAGGGTTTTGAGCAACCAATCGCTTTCTTCAGTTAGGGGCTGGAAGATTATGAGTAGAGATATAGCTTCGTTGAAAAACACGTCCTTTTAGTGATAAGGAGCCTCAAGAAATTTAGACACCTATTTTCTAATAACAAAATACATTTGATGGTAGCTCACCCTAGTGTGAAAGAGTTCCTGTTGACTAAAGACATTAATGAGAAAAGGGTTGGTTGGATCACCAAGGTCATGGAATATGATGTAGAGATCAAGATAACCAAGCTTGTCAGAGGTAGAGGACTCAGTGAACAACTTGCTACCAGTTCAGAGAATGAAATAGAAAAGGAATAGGAGGTGCTTCTAACCATTGAAGAGGAGCATCAAAATAATATAGCAGCAGTAGGCACTAGTTGGGTAAATGACATGACTCAATTTTTGCAAATTGGTAAATGTCCAGCAGGTCTAGATAGAACTAAAAGAAGATATTTTAGACTGCAATCCATTCCATATATCTTAATAGATGGCATCCTTTTCAGAAAGGACTTTAATGTTGTATTGTTAAGGTGCATTGATACAGACCAGACTGATAAGGTGCTACATGAATTTCATGATGGAATAGCAGGGGGTCATTTTGCCCCAAGGACAACTGCTTAGAAAATAATGAGAGCTGGCTATTACTGGCCCAACTTATTTAGGGATGCCCATGCATGGGCTAGAAAATGTATAAAGTGTGCCATTTTTGCTGGCAAAGAAAGGCTGCTAGCTTTACCTCTGTGGCCAATTCAAGTAGAGCAGCCCTTTATAAGATGTGGCATTGATTTTATAGGTCCTATTAGCCCACCATCAAGTGCAGGCCATAGATGGATACTTACAGCTACAGATTATTTCACAAGATGGACTGAAGTAGTAGCTCTGAAGGAATCCAATGAGAATGTTGTTTTAAATTTCTATTGTGATTTGGTTTCCAGATTTGGAGTGCCTAAGTCTATCATCTCAGACAATGCTTTGGCCTTTGTAGGATTGAAAATAACTGATTGGGCTGTCAAGAATGGGATCTATTTGAATACTTCATCAAATTATTACCCCTAGGGTAATGGTTTGGCTAAATCTACAAACAAAAATCTCATAAGGATTATTAAAAGATCAATGGAGGATAACCAGAGGACTTGGCACACTAATCTAAAATTTGCTCTATGGGCAGATAGAATAACTCCTAAAAGGTCTATTAGGAACTCCCCATATCTGCTAGTATATGGAAAAGAGGCAAGATTGCCTATATCTATGGAACTGCCAGCACTAGACATCATGAATCAGCTGGAATTGTTTGAAATAGAGGGCCCCATGGCTATCAAATATGCTCAACTGACAGAGCTTGAAGAGAGCAGAGATAAGGCTATGAAAGCTATGGAGTACCATCAGCTTCAAACAAAAGGAAATTTTGATAAGAAAGCCACCCCCAAAAATTTTAGAATGGGTGATATGGTGCTCAAATGGGATGAATTAAAAAGCAGACCAGGAAAGCACTCCAAGTCTGACAGCATGTGGAGTGGCCCATTTCTCATTACTGAATGCAAGGAGCATAATGCATTTCAGTTATCAAGTATGGATGGACAAAATCTGCCTATCCCAGTTAATGGGATACACTTGAAGAAGTGTTTTGAGGTATGACTTACCTTGTAAAATAGTAGATTAGATTTCTTGCTTTCAAATAAGTGCTGCTGCACAATCGTTTAGATCCTCTTGTTTTCCCTAAGTGTTGCCTAGCACAGTTTGAAGGGGTTACCTTCAACATTTTGTTTTGGTTTTGACCTTCCAAGGTGTTCTTCACTATTAGATGTTGACTTGTTAAAGTCAGGTTTCTTTGTCAAGACATATCTTTTGTCTCTGACATGACTCCATGCCCAATAGATGTAACAAGGCCACTGGTTATTTGTTTAGCAGGAAAACATCCCATAGAGGTCGCCAAATTGTTGACCTATTTTCCCCTATCCAGGGCTAAATAGTTCACATTGTATTTTTCTTGAAAATCCTATGGAAAGTGTCCATACAAAGCTTAAATCTTCTGAGTACTCATGCATGCCTTGTCAAAACATCCCAAGATCTTGCCTAAAGATTCCTTGCAAAAAACCTAGAAAAACCTAGAAATCTTTTTGCTTCAAGTATTTCCTATCGCTGGGATTCCTCATATTTTATAATTTGTATCTGTATACATATTTGTATAAACATTCACCTTGTACATACAAAGGAATATGCAAAGGTTATATACGAGTTTTTTCTTGTATATCGGCAATGTATGTCAAATATACAAAGGGGTTTGTATGAACAATAGCAAATGTACATTGGCGGGTCTGCAGAAATTTTCATCAGCCTTCAAAAGAATGGGACAATTCAGTTGTATGCATTTTTGAATGCATATCGGGCTTAGAGGATGCATATACATTGGGGGAATCTATCATAGATCCTAGGAATATTCCTTGAATGTATATCAGGTTTCAAATGTATTTTGTGTTGTATGTTTGGACATGCAACGAAAACATACAAGGAAAAATATACATATCGGGTTATACATCGCAGGAATATTCCATCAAAGATTCTCGCTTTGTATGTTTGGCTTCTGTATGTTCTTGTTGTATATTCAGATATACAAGTCGATATACAAAGCCCAAACATACAAAGCCATTTGTATATCACCGAGATACAAGAGGTGGGGCCCCGCATATACAAAGAAGATTGTATGTTTTCTACATACAAGTGAGCATGTACAATGGAATGTATATTGGGTTGTATAGACAAATATACAAGGCCGATATACAAAGTTTTATGCATCGGCCAATATACAAAGTCAAAGATGCATTTGCTACAGTAGCTTGTATATTTTCACATACAAAGCCGATATACAAAGGCTCAGACATGCAAGTGGTGGGGCCGAAGATGCAAGGGTGAATGTACATGTTGCAATGTACATTGGTGGCAAACATGCAAAAGATAAAATATGCAAAGGCTAGATATACAAGATGGACCCGAAAGGGCAATCAAATACAACTAATGGTCATTTTGGTGTCCACGGTTTGTATGTTTCGATATACAAAGCGCCAGATACATTGAAAACATGCAAGGGAGCCGTACAAGAAACAGTGCATGTATATCGCCATTGTATATACAATGCGATATACAAAAGGGCATACATTTGCCATAGCAAGTTAACATACAAATGGTAGGGTTTGATATAAAAGCACCATGCATATGCAGGGAAGGTTTCAAAGGCTGATTTAGGCGGCAAATTCAAACGATATATACAGGCGGTTGACCAAACTTTGATCGCCTGTATCTCCTCCATCCTGGCGAATTTTGACATGCTACAAGAGGTAAAAAGGCACGTTTTTGCCTCCTCTTTCTTTTGGTGGGGTTTTCAGGAGGATTTCCTCACTTTCAGTTTTTAGATTTGGATTTGCATATCTGGGCAAGTAGACATTTCAGCGACCTCTAGTGAGCAGATGCAGATATTTCTTGCATTCATTGCTGCACAAAGATGAAGCAACTCGCATTGATGATCAGAAATATCTTTCCACCGCCCTGTTTCTAGATATTTTCTTGTTTTCATTGCTGAGGATCGATGAGTAAACCACTTGCATTGAAGACTCCAAAATATCTTCTATCTACCCAGTCCCAGATATTTGACGCCATAACCGATACAGGAGGACAATCATGCTTGGAGATTTTTTTGTATAGCTCATAGAGCGATTTCTGTAGCTGACTTAGGATTTTTTTTTTTGGAATGCTATAAATATGCATTAGTATGTTGTAAATAAGGTTGGAAATTTTTTGGCATTCTGGTCTTTCTGTTTCCAAACAGAGCTTTTCTGACACTGTAGCCTTATCTTCCTACTGAATATATGCAAGTTATCATACCTCTTTTACTAATTTTCTAGTTCTGTGTAAATCTGCATATGATTGTCTATGAATGTCTTTGTTCCTCTCAATCATATTGCTTCTTGCCTTTGTTGGAATCATTTAATCTGTGTATACCTATTTGCTATATCTGGCTGTGTTGTGCATTTTTTAGTTCTGTGAAAGTTTCTTTAAATCTGTCTGGTGCATCACCCTTTTGTTTTCTAGTTTTCTGTTTCATCTTTCATTTTAAAACATTCCTTCCCCCTTTTCCCTCAAAATTCAATAGTATAGGTGATAATCAGGCAAGGAAGCCAGCCTTCTCTGGAGGTCTGATCTCATTTAGCAAAGTCCCACACTTAGAGATCATTCCCATTGTGTCATTGGAATGCTTGGAACCTTTTCCAAGCAGGGTACAATTTCATGTGACAACAAAGAAAATAAAAGCATCTATGTATAATTAAACTGAGATGACCTGAGCATCGCTTACATGGATTTTGATATAGCAAACTAATACAAGCATCTAGTCAAAATTGAATCTAGATGACCTGAGTATTTCTTGCATTTCAATAGACAAGGATTGCCCCCTTTCATGTTAGACCTCTAATGTCCTCGATGATCTTTTGCTAATCATGTCGTTAGACAAAAGTTGTCACATTACTGAAGATTAATCCAAAAACAACAAACAAAGAAGATAATCATGATTCCATCATAGCATCTCTATCTTTTTGGCATCCTCAAGTAGCGTAGAAAGACATGATAACAAAAATCAAGACTCTGTAAGTTAACCTACTCACAAACACAAAAAATTCTTGCATTAGATGTGTTTTCTTGCCATAATTTAGATAGAATCAGTTTGAGTGCTTTAGGTACTTGTTTTCTTTGCTTTGGATAGGTTGATGTCTTGTGTCAAAAATTTCATTTGAAAGTGGGTTTATGCTTGTGCTTGCATACATGCCTGGTGAAATGGACCCTAAGGGACTGACCTAGTGCCTTGGGGGCTCATGGCCTTGCCTATGTGACGACGCAAAGGCAATGTAGTTCGGGACTTAGACTTAGATGCGGATGGACTAGAGGATAGATGAAAAGATATGGGATGGACGGGAAGTGGAGCCTCGGGGGCACATTGATAATGGCCTTGCTTACATGACAATGCAGAGGCAACGTAGTTCGGGGTTGACCCTATGATACTGACGATAGACATTATGCTAGGCTGACAATGTGGATAGGATACTAGATAAGACCTTAGTTAACAAGGTGACAAAATGATATAGAGTACCAAGCCATGATAAGTTACTGTTAGGCGATTATGATACCTTTGGGATTTTGAAATGCGTTGGGATGATATTGGAGCAAAATTTTTGGATATCCTTAATGCTAGATACTAACGACAAGGAAACACCACTGATAGGCAGATGGATGGGTTATAGTGGATACAAATGGTTCGGTAGAAGGAATCAAGGATGTGATCGCCAAGGACTAAGTTGCATAGGAATAACGTGCCTCATTATAGGTAGAATACTTAGGATTTTTCATGACCATGCTTATGACTACAGGAGGCTGAGAGGATTGGATTGGCATGACTTGGAGGGATAAGGTATGTTAAGAGACATCTAAAACATTTGTCAACATTGTGCCCCCAATCTTTATCAAGATCAAAAAAATAGAGGAAGGGAAGATTAGGATGGATGGAGTCGATAGGATAGGTATGCAGTGGGTAAAGATAACAGGATAGGATAGGCAATGGTATGGAAGGAAACTGATAGGAGAAAAGTGATATGTCGATGAGATAAGGTGCCCCCAAGTGTAGGTGATGTAGGAGATCAACTTACACATGATGCCTGTTTGCCAAGTTTTCATCACGGTACTTATCCAAGGCGCCTGTTTGCCAGATTTTCACCATTGGACGAAGGGGATTTTTCTTTACTTTTTTTTTTGGAATATTTGGATAGGAGAAGGTCAAATACGGATGAGAGGGCCTCGAGTGCTTGGCTCCATGAAAGGTGATAGTCCTGCTAGATGGATGTTGTCACATGGACTATGCTAAGTGTTCTCATAGATGTTGGTAAGGATCACATAAAAGGAAGACGGAGTAGGTAGATAGTTGATTATGGAAAGTGCGATAGTGGATGATGATGCAAATTATGTAAGACTTATGTAAGGATGGAGGGAAGACTTATGCAAAATCATGGACCATAGGAGTAGGATGGGGAAGATACGTAGGATAATAGTGGAAGGAAGGGGAGATGGAGGTATATGGAAATGTTGTGGGATGGAAGGGAATCATGACCAATGGTTACACATACCGTGATAAACATGGAAGCATATGATGGGAAAGTGGTGTAGGAAGTAATGGAGAGTTTTTCTTGGTGGATGAATGATTTAGGCATTTAGGGACCCACATAGGCTGAGTATTCTCTTGATTTTTGCTTGTCATGTGGGATGGAAGGATTTGAGACTTTTGGATGGAAGAGGAGAAGGTGGGTGGTTGGGATGCTTGAGAGGTGGATGCCTCATTTGACTTGATGGCTTTTTGCTTAGGTACCCAAACCATTTTGTTTGTAGACGTTACCTATGAAGGTATGGGTTTGGGTATATGCATCTTTTGTGTAGCTCTTGAGGTAATTACTTGTTTCTTGGGGACCCACACCTTTTTTAGTTTAGCATTGAGGTGTGTGGGTGTATGTAGCTTTTGAGATGGATAACTCTTTGATTCTTGGCTTTTGTATCCTAGGTCATGAGGACTCTTAGGATTTTTGCCTTTATAGGTAGAGGCATTTGAATTTTTTCTGTTGAATTCCCTTGGGATGGTGGAAGTGGGGTTGGTGGAAGCTCAATGTTTAGACAACATGTGCATTTGTTGGCCATGATTGGGATTTTCAGAGGATTTATAGATAGTGTCAAGAATGGGATAAGGTGTTGGAAGAAGTGGTGGTAAAATGCATGGAGCGATATTAGGATTTGGAAGTAGCGGAGGTAGATTGAATGGTGGAAGGTGTATGGTCACATGCTTTTGGGATGTATACGATAAGGGAGGTGGAATGGTGACATATGTTTTGGGGACATGATAGGGTTTGTGATGGAAAGTGGTGGATTTGGAAGGCATGGAGGAAGTACCAATATCTTGAGATTGTTCACCTTGGGGTGTGTATCCAAGGCCATATGAGCGAGGAGGGACATTGACATGGACGGGCTCCAAAATACCTTGTTCATGAAGGCCTAAGCCTTTACCTTGATAGTTCATATATTCGAGTATGCGGTGGACAGTGGGATTATGAGTGTGTTGGAGAATAGAAGCGATCTCCTTATTAGATGGAGAAGGTTAGGTAGAGGATAATGGTTGCTAGTGTTCTAAGGAGGAACATTCATGCATGAAGGTGGTAAGACCAATAGGATACGATAATAGATTTGCAACACGGTCGACAATAGATGGAGAAGGATCATTAGGATCTTGATTATCATTATGTTCACTAGGATCCAAGTTATTGGTTTGATCATCTATGTGCACTTGGGAGGCAAGTGTCTCATCAAGGGAAGTGGAATTTGTTGGATCAATGATAGGACTAGATGGAGGATGGATAGATGGGGTGATAAGCTCGTGACCATGGAATGCATAAAGTTGGCTAAGAGGATCATCATGGTTTGCTTGATCATAGATAGGCTCTTGATCCTAGATGGGGTCTTGATCATAGATAGGATTAAGCATGCTGAGATCAATGTGCTCATGCATAGGTTCTTCATCAACAATAATATCTTGATCATAGAGAAGATAGAGGTTATGGAGAGGTTAGAATTGGATCTCTGGATGATGTATAGGATCAAGTTGCTCATGGATAGCTTCTTCATAGGGGATATCTTGATCATAGAAAAGATATAGGTTATGGATGGATTGGAATTGGATCTCTTTCTCATGTATGGGATCAAGTTGCTCATGGATAGCTTCTTCATAGGGGATATCTTGATCATGGAAAAGATAAAGGTTATAGATGGATTGGATGGGGGTGCTTTGATCTTGATTTAGATAAAGGGTGGATGTTTCCACATGCTCTAAAGTGTACTCTTGAAATAACTCTTGATGTGCTTGAATGGAAGTGGAGGTAGAGGATTCTTGGATAGGTTCTTGGTCAATAACATGAAGGTGCGATGGACCTTGACTTTGGTGCATGGTAGGAGGTTCTTCAATATGCTCAAGGGGTTGCAGATTATATGACAAGGTTGGAGCAATGGACATGTTGGAAGGC
Source organism: Cunninghamia lanceolata (assembly GCA_027924645.1). NCBI lineage: Eukaryota > Viridiplantae > Streptophyta > Pinopsida > Cupressales > Cupressaceae > Cunninghamia > Cunninghamia lanceolata. The sequence continues at coordinate 5,852,458 of BSBN01000564.1, read as the reverse complement.
TCTTTGATAAGGTCAAGGACCAAAATTTGGGGACATGGTTGACTCTTTCCTAGTAGCCCTTGGATCACATCCTTCGTAGGTGCATGGGTAGATGAATGAGGTGATGGATGGGTAGCTTTGGCTTGTTCCATATCTTTTCTTTTGCTGCATAAATTTGGAAAAAGTCTTTGGAAAAAATTGTTTGAGGATTCTTTGGTTGTCAGATTAGAGCTTGGGGAACTTGATATCAGTGTTGGTGTAGGACTGGTATTCTTTGGGCTATGCCTTCTAGGGGGTGGTGAAGGAGGACTGGTAGATGCAGTGGTATAGGATTTCCAACTTGAGGTGGTGCTTCCCTTGTCAAGAATATCATTAAGACGGGAAAAGAATGTATGATCGTGGTGCGAGGCATAGCTAGTACTAGCATGCTCATGTTGGGAGGGGTTTGGCACCTTGGCCAAGATTTTATCAGATGGATAAGGAGATATGCCCTGTGGCGAATATTGCTCTTTGGAAGATTTAGTTTTTAAGATTGCCAGTTGCTGTTGTAGGGCTTGGAGTTCTTGAGCAATTTCTTCTAATTGGCTTGTCATATCCATAGAAACACACACAAGACCGAAATGGGTACCCAGAAAGGTTGAAAACTTTCTCTCAAAAGGCCAGGAAAACTTACTATCCTGGATGTGTAGCTACAAATACACTGAAACAGAGGATAAAAGCGCAACAAGTTGAGGTATGAGTGCAGCTCTGGTAAATGATAAAAGTGTAGTAATAGATAGCAAATGCGTAGGAAGTCGATGTAAATGCACAGCAGGTTGATACAGATGCGCATCTCTGGTTTCTTGACTATTTTTGCAATTTTCTTGGCACATTTTTTGATGTTTTTGGTTTCTTGGCTGCAAGTTGGTCTTTGTGATCTAATTTTTTTCAATTATGGCAAGTAAGACACAACAAACACAAAGAATGATTTCATGGTTTTTTTTATTATTTTGTAATTTTTGGATTCTTTTTGACTAAAAAGCAACTACAAATCCTAGGCTGGCTGGGACAATATAAACTAAATTCTCACTATTTCTAGATGAGGCATCTTTGGGAGGTCATAATCGCCCTTCCCTGCATCAGCTTATAGGGGTTTTTGGCTACTAACAACAAAAGATGATTAGTAAGTGCAACCATTCGAGTGGTTATACGTGCAGCAACGCTACTCTTCATTATGGAGTCTCCCAGCCTTCAAGGGTTGCACCTTGGAGGGTTTTGTGGGAGGTTGGCTGTCGGTATAACACAACAACACTCGTTGTTTGAAGCTTTCACTCCAAACACAATTTATATATAGTGGCTTGGCAGAGCTTGGCTTTAACTTGTTACCACTTAAGGTTGTTCCCACTTGGATGAAAGGATATCCAAGGGAAGGCCTCTCTAAGGGTTTAACACATGCGAAATGATATGTCTGGCATTTTGGTCACCCAACATAGGGGAGAGCATAGGCCTAGCATCATTCCAAAAACATGAAAGATATTGGTTCTTTTCCCCTAATTAAAATTAAAAAGACTAAATGCGTTAAGCTACTTGGGTACACACGCAATTTGTTAACTTTGAGAGCAAGATAGCAATGGTTCAATTTTATCCTCCTAGCATTGGGACTAAATTCAATTTGTTGATGCAACAAGATCAAATTACAATCCTTCATAGTTAGAGCTAAATGAGATTTGCATGAACATCCATTTACTTTCCTTTAGATCAAGAGATGAGTTAACAAATGCAGCTATATGACTAAACTAACCCCTAACCTATAAGTAGATCAGGGAATATTCCTGTGAAAAGTGTGAGCGTTAGCAAAATCACAAGGAACAACTCAAAAAAATCACTGTCAGAATCAAATGCGCAACCATAGAGATCATATTTGCAAAGACAAAGGTCAGATGCGTAGAATTACAAAAGCATTGAGACAGAGGTCAAAAGTGCGGAAACAGAGAATATATGCGCAGTTTCAGCAAATGTGTTGTATCAAAACATAGATGCGTAGCTTCAGGAGGTAAACGTGCTGAAAGAGTAGCAGATGCATGTTAGAATTGACCAGATGTGCAAAATCCTCCTGTTTATGGAACCTTAGCACAAAAAACTCAATTTTTAGGTTAAATCGGGGCAAGGCCTCACGGTGGGTGCCAAAAATGTAATGGGAAAATTGGTGTAAATGAATAATCAATGTATATCAACAATACCCAATAACCTAATGAAATACGAAACAAAGAAATCAATCAAACAAAGAACTTCAAACCTTTGCAAACCTCTTCACTTCATGGCTTCCATTGATTGCCTATCGCAAATGATCTTGTCTATGAATATGGTCCTCAGAAGGTGCACTTCCTTGCTATTTTCCAAGATGTCAAGTGGGAATGGCTATGATAAGTTTGCAATGAAGATGAGCTTCAAAACAATGGTAATGATAAAAGGGTGATCGCAAGCAATGGAGGAATTTGGGTGCCAAAGGTGTGCTGTAATTCCTACAGAGTAAGGGTACTAAAAGCTTGGATGATAGAAATGGAGGAATTGGGTTCAATTTATAGACTCACGAAAGAGAAGATCAATAGTATAGAAAGAATGAGAAGATCAACGGTATAGAAACCTTGAGAGGATGTGCATGAATAGAAAGAAGACAAGTGTCACACAAAAAGTTGTTTTGTTTGAGTTAACTGTTTTCTTTTATAAAGATAAGATTTGATTTCATAAATTAGAAAGCTTTTTTATAATTTAAGAGTTATTGATAAAAACAAGATTGATTAAATCAATTAACTCAACTTGTGATTTGCTTTTGCCTGATTTGAGAGAAATTAAATAATAAATTATTTAATTTTGTGTGCATGAAGAAGAAGACTTATTTTAGAAGATTTGGAAGATTTTTGAGGAATTTAGAAGATAAGAAAGCAAATTAAATAAATAAATTTATTTAATTGTTTGTGCGTGATAGAAGAATAAATAAAATATTTGATTATATTTTATTTTTAGAGATTTAGAGAATTTAAATAAATTTGATTGATTTATTTAAATTTGGAAGAAGAAATGATTTAATTAAATAATTAAGAATTATTTAATCGTTTGGAAGAATTTAATTAAATAAAGGATTTTATTTAATTTTGACTTTAGAAGAGGTAGTTAAATATTTTGATATTTAATTAATTTAGAGGAATATGAATCGAATAAATAAATTTGTTTATTTATTTATTGATAGAGGAATTAGACTTAAATAAATATTAAGAATATTTATTTGGCCAGAGTCGTGTCATTTTTAGGCGCATACAAATATAAATCTGATTTATGTAGCCTAAAGAATGGTTACAACAGAAAACACATCCTTCATAATAGTGGATACCAATCTTGGAAACCAATACTTTCTTTACCTTGAATTTGTGGAGACACTCCTTGCAGGATATATCACAAAATGCTACAAATTTTGCCTTTGTTTGAAAAAAGTTTGATGCAACTTTAGGATATGATTTGGAATAGTAATGGAACATATGAAGGATAGGAAATGTTATCATATACCAGCATACCAAATTCCACCAAACTCTAGATATTGATTTTGCAAACCACAAGCCCTTCTGGTGGTAATCTATGCACTTCCTGAGTCCAACTAGCACAAAACGATCACCCAAAGGTATTTTCAAAATGAAAATAGAAAATAAGTTTATTGCATCCTCTACTATATTAGGTGACTTATTGATGTGCTCGATAGTTTCCACCTTAAAAAACTTACAAGACAATCTCCCACAAAAGTCAAATAGTGTCTTGGATCTCTAGCTAGTAAAGCACTGTCATTGGGCAACTTCTACCCAAGACTTCTGATACATTTGGTGATGTTATGGATCTGATTTTTTTTGCTATTAGGACTATTATAATAACCATTACTTCCTCTACCACAACCATTACATCTTTTGCAAAATATATTCCATTCACCCCTTCAATGCTGAGATACATATCATGGAAATGCATTACATTAGACCCATTCATTACCTCATCCTATGAGTAGTCATTTTCAGCCTCTTGGATTAGTCTATAGGATCCAAAATATAGTAATGGAGTGATCATACCACATCAACATTCATTCCATGGAACTTTGAGCTCCACAAAGAAAATCAGCAACTTATTTTGTTTGAAGATGTTGTATTCCCTAGAACCATTCATTGGTATATACTTGAATTTCTTCACAAACCCATTTAAAATATTAGAGACAAATGCATCATCAACAAAATCTAACATGAGAGAAAAACTTTGACCTTCATGGATGGTAAGGAGATGCCAAGAAGCAAACATATTGAAAAGGTTATCTACCCACATCACTTGAAAACCTCTCTTTGTGGCCCCAAACTCCCATAGTACCAAACCCAATAGATTCTCCATTCAATGTAATCCATCACATGGCTATCATGAGAAAATTTAAATTTGAATATTTTCAAAGAAATACTGATTTTAAACATCTTATCACACCTTGCAAGGCTTTCCTTTGAAACTTTGAACTTCATGTTATCAAGTTTCTTGATTTCCAATCTTTGTAATGAAAACCAAATAATTCTCTTTCCTGTAGCACCACAAACTATAGTAGATCCATGTGAGAAATATGAAATATTATCTTCATGTAGAGAATTAGTTACCTTGTCAACTTCTTCCAACTCTTCTTGTGAAATTTCTTTGAGCATGTTTTGAGTTCCCAAATCTTGAGTCGAGTGTGATGCCAAAATCCCAAAAATGTGCCTTATTAAAGGACTTCTGTTTTCAAAATACAACAATAGCTCTTTCCAAACCCTTTTGGAAATCAAAATATTACCATCACCATAGAAACCAAAATTTCTTACCCGATTCTCCTTGAATCGAAAAATCAAACAGTTGGGTAAGAACTTGTACTTCACATGCTTCCTACAAATGGATGACTGAGAATGGCATATTACCAAATCAAAATATATGACAAATTTAGAGTGTTTGAAACCAATGGCATGTTGGATTCTCCACTCCAAAGATGGACCTAAAAGTATATATTTGGAAACTCCCCTTTGCTGATTTGGAAGTAGTGAATTGGTAAATAGAGATCTATGATATCCATCAAGGAAAATCAGAAGTTGCATAATCTTAATCAACAAACAATTTGTTGCCAACTTAACTTCTCCTATATTACCATACTCTTCTACACAAGGATGTGTGAAATAATAAATGTAAACAAAAAAACATGAGTTGATTACCTCTACGGAACTGCCAAATGCCACAAGTATTGCATTCCAATGCATGTCAAGAATATGGATCATTGTTAAGTATGAAAGGTCTATCACCCAAAGATCTTTTAACCTCAAAAACATTGCAGGTCCTAGACCCATGATATAGAATTTTGTACCAAACTCTTGTTCATTCCAAATGATAAACAATATCCTTCCCTTCAGGATGCTATAAATTTGAAGTAACTCTCTTTTCATGAATCCTCCATTTTGAGAGTAACTTGAAATCCAAAATACCAAAGAATATTTAGTCACAAAATCTTGAAAATAAAAAAGATTCCAACTTTTCTTACCAAGACCTTGCTTAAGGCAACTCAAGTTGGTCACCTCCTCTTGGCTATCTCCTATAATTTTGTCATCAATAATAATGCCTAGATCCCATGAATGTTCTATAAGTTGTGGACATTGATCCTTCACAAAGTGGTTACTATGCATTAAGGACTCCATGTGATACCAAATGCAATGGATGGTAATTTCAATACTATCAATGTTGGCTCTTTCTATTTGATCTTCAAAACATCACCTGGATCCCATGTATAAGAACACTTTGAAAAGTGAAACAAAGAATGACTTTTGCATGTTGTGTCCCTTATTCTGTCACCCATTTTTTCATGCTCTCCTTGATAACAATTTTTTTGCAAAGGAATAGGAAGAGGTAATAAATCTAAAATTTGTGAATCTTCAACATACCTTAAGTTATCAATTGAGAAAGCATCCTCTTCATCATTACCATGCTTGCATTGTGCTACTCTAGTGCTAAAATCAATGTGCATATCCCTATTTTCCATGAGAGATATTGTTGAGATAATCTCAACCTTTTCATTTGTGTGACTCCAAGCTTCTAACTTCGGGTTGTTCAAGGCAATAATTCTATCTTCATTTCTGGAATCATAAAGCTCTTCTGCTGAAACTTTTGAAAGGACAATCTGTTCATCTCCATGTTCGATCTTTTCTTTCAAATTGTTTTCCTCAACTTTCATTTGTTCTTCTTGATTTTTGGTATTTGTATCATTTTCCATCTTAACTCCTTTTCTTCTTCTCATGAAATAATCTTCAAATGATACTTCAAATTTTCCCTCTAAAAGGTACTCTTCAAAAGTTTTGAGAACCACTCCTTCTTTAGGCAAATCTTTCTCGGTGAGTTCTGCATATTCATAAAATGTGAGGGCTATGTTTCAAATTATACATTTTATAAAATATTCATCAAACCATACTGATATTTTGGAGACTAAAACATCATTTTCCAAACTCCTCAAAACGGATTTGAAGAACCCTCCCATGATCAACAACTCATTACCCTACAAGCTGACAAGATCTAGGCGAGCTGATACCACTGTAATGTTCCAAACTAAGATTTTATAATTTAAATCAGATCTGAAAATGATTTTAATAAACTCCACCAAAAATACATCAAATTCACTAAGACTAGCTAGTTAGTCATACACAGAAACAACACAAATTAAGATGTAAACTCCACAAATATATTTATTGAGTTTTCTGATATAAATAACATATAATCAGGTCTGATACATTGATAATAAGAGCAGCAAACTTCTGCAACACAAATTACCAAAATCCACTGCAAACTACACAAACTATGCAAAACTACACTGTTGAAAACTACTAAAAACAACACCAAATCAAACCCCAACTAATAAGAATAGCTCCTAGATGCTTGGAATGGATTCCAAATGACCATGGAATAGAAACACACTCCACAACACAATAGGAACACTGCACAACACTCTAGAAATCACTAAAACTGCAATAGGATAACCTGTAAACACAATACTACAAAATTGCTGAAATTGCACAATCCTTTGAAGCCCAATGCAATCCCTGGATGAAATTATTCTCTTTAACCAAAGGGTTTCCATCTTGTGATCACTTGAGACTAATGGGTTTTTTTCCACAAGCCTCCAACTCCAATGGGTTTTCGTCCACTGAAGAAAATCTAAGCACAAGTGATCAAACAAGAAAATTGAGTTAGAAAATGATCAAAAAGTCCTCCTAAAAGAAAATACTTGCATATTTATAATAGCTCCAAATCCAAACACCCCTCTCTTGGAAAATAAATTAAAATAATTTAATTTCCAACAAACTCCCTCAAATGGTGCTTACTTGTCATAACCCATGCAAGATTCTTGGCTAAAAATAAATAATAACTCCCCTCTTACAAGCTGTCATTAAATCAACTATTTTTTAGGAACCTATCATAGAATCTGTCATACCATCATAAAATCTTCTAAATTCACTCTTGGGAGTTATAATTACACCTCATTAAATTCCCATTCCCCCACTTGTGCAATTAAATAAAAATATTTAATATTTAATTGCTCCCGAAAATAATAAATTCTTAATTTGCGGGATTATAATTAAAATATTAAATAAAATATTTTCCCTTTTGATTTACATTAGCCCATGGGAAAATAAGAATCGACTAATAATTTCACCAATTTAATTTTACTATAAAGGGGACATGACGCACTCTTACTTCCTAAAGAAGGGGAAAAGTAATTAGTGCAAAATGCAAACTATCTAACCTTCAACATGGATAGAGCATAAACAAAAGGTGAATAAAGCAATGCAAAAATCAAATACAGAGTTATTCCTTCTGTGATGTGGTGATTTACTCCAAGTTTATGTTGATGATGATGGATGAATGTGATTTATCAAAATCCCTATAGCATGCACTTGCATTTCAAGTTGTGTTGAAAATGGCTTGGGGTGAGTTAAATTTATAGATTTTTGAGATGAATATTGGATGGTCAAGATTGATTTGGGAGATCAATGGATGAGAATGGTTAAGAGGATAGGATAAATGAGAGGGCTCCAAGTGGCACCTCTTTATTGATGCTCATGATGAGGGGTGGATTGAAAGAACATGAATGGACATGATTTTCTAGGAGAAGATGGAGGGTGATGATTGAGAAGTAAATCCTAGGATCTTGTGCAGTTTCTCACACGTGTGAGAGGAAACATGGGGAAGAGTGGATATGACAAGTGATCCTCTCACACATGTGTGAGAGACATGGGGAAGAGTGGATATGACAAGTGAGAGATATGAGGGAGAGTAGATGTGACTCATGTTCCTCTCACACATGTGTGAGAGACACGGGGAAGAGAAAATGTGACATGTGGACTTTCTCACATATGTGTGAGTCACATGAGTGACATGTACAAAATGAAGGGTGAGGATTAAAATATTGAATGGAGGACTAGGATGAAGAGTTGATTGATGATGTGGAATTTTTAATTAAAGGAAATAGGTGATGTGGATTTAGCTTAGTTAATTAAATAAGATGATTTATTTAATTAACTAACATTAGGATATTAGTAAACATTATGATAAGATAACTGAATAGATTTAATTAGCTATTGGATAACCTAATTAATTAAGCAATTAATTAATTAGTTCAGGGATGGATATGAGATTAATAGGATGATTTTAGTTATAATATAGTGGTTAATTTTAGGTGTCTACATTTTGCCCCTCTTTGAGATGGTGTTGCAACTAAGAGAAGTAATGTAGCATTTCAAAGAAGATAAAATATAGCACTTGACGAGATGAAGGGGGGCAAGATGCCCCAGTCGACTAAGGGAAGCTGGTGTTATTAACTGGATAAGGGATGGCCCTTGAGAGGACAAGAGGGTTGGAAGAACATGGGTGTGCTCTCGAAAGGAATGAAGAGAGGGAAATGATTAGATAGAAGATTGGAGAGAATGGGTTGAGTGTGGTGGATGGAAATGAGTGAGTGAGGAAATGGAGGAGGGGATTGGATGATAGGTCATGCTGCATTGGGTAAAGAAACCTTATTTGATATAGCCTAAGATGTTATGCACTAAGGTATAAGGAACCAAGGTGATGATGTATCCCATGCATAGGATTGACCAAAGGATGCCCCAACACATCAAAAGGTTCTTGACAACCTGTGGTGAGACAATTGACAAGGTCACAAGCAACCCTATGTCGTATAACACCATGATATGGAAGACCATGATACTGTTGTGGCAAGTAAGCTACAAGGATTAATGCAAATTCAAGATAACATGATAATGCACACACACAAGCAAGAACACATGCACAAAATGATACAAAGACAAACATGGTGTTGCTCCTAGTCAAGCTAAAAAGACAAATATTGATTGATTGAGAAGGATGATGGATAGTGTTGTTGACGATAAGAATAACATGAGGATTGAGAACGATATATCCCGATGATGATGAGGGAAATTTGATCAAGGCTTGCAGCAAGGCTGGGAATAAGACCAATGGATGTAATTGGATGATTGTGTGTAGATTTCTAAGTCGATATATGCATGGATTAGGATTTTCTTGTGATATTTGGATTTTTGGGAGAGTTTGATTGATGGGAGGGATGAATACATTGGACGGCAGGAAAAAAGCCTTTTGCTTGATACCAATGACAAGGGAAAACCAAGGTGAGAGGTGAGGGATACTGATGTGATTTGGATGAGGTGATTGAGGGATTGGTCGATAACTGATGGGATTGATGGGAGATCTAGGATGGATGGATGAAGGGGTTCAAGATGTGATCTCTAAGGACTATGTTGCAAAGGAATAACATGCCCCACTCTAGAGATGGTGCTCAGGATGAGGTGTTACGATGCTTAGGTGGGATGGATGTTGTAGGATAGGTATATGTCAAGAGGTGTCCAAAGCATGTGTTAATATTGATGCCCTTGTCCTTGTCAAGGGGGAAGGGTGAATGGATTGGATACAAAGAGGGAGATATGGAGATAATGGATGGGATGGATGGGAATGATAGCTGCCCCCAAGTGTAGGGTGCTTTTTGATAGAAGATTATGCATGACACCCATGACAAGGTTTTCACAATGGTACTTTCCCAAGGCACCATGAGAGTGGTTTTCACCATTGCATAAAATTTATTCTCTTTACTCTTTTATTTTTTCTAATTTTGATTTTTTTTTTGTGTTTTTCAGATTTTTCTATTTTTTTTGGATTTTTTAGATTTTTGGATATTGGAGGTTAAGAGGGAATGGATGGATGGATTTGGATATGGGAAGGCAGGATGCAAGTGTTTGTTTCCATACTGAGTGGAGAGTATCCCATCTTAAAGGACTGTTACATATGGACCATGTTGAATGTCATTGCGCTTATTGATGTGGAGAGAGACCTTAGTGGTTGCGAAGTGGGCTTCACCAAAATGGAAACAAGGTACCACTATAGCTCCAATGTCTAGAGGATGTTTCCATGGAATGGGGATGGAGGGTAGATGGGATGAAGGATGAATGGATAATGATTATGCGAAGGCATGGAGTAAAGGGATGTGAGTGTGGATGTATGGGGGATAATGGATGCGAATAGGAAAGAATGGGAGGATAGAGGTATGAGGAAAGTGCATGGGACTAAGGGGAACCATGACCAACATTTACACACACCATAAGGGATAATGTGATTGGATTTTCATGGAATGGAATTATGGATTTTGAGTTTTCAAGTGACATTGGGGATGAGTGGGAATGGTGGACTTCAGATTTTGGGATTGTTGTGTTGGGGATTTGGGGACCCCAATGGACTTCAGTTTTTTGGGATTTTTTGATTGGGTGTAGAATAGGAGATAGGGGTTTTGGGATAGGGGAATGGAGTGGGACTTTAGAGAAGTGGATTGTGATTTTGGGGGTGTAGATTTGGATGCTCCTGTGAGATTTATTATTTTTCTTTGCTTTGAGACCCACATGATTTTTATGTTTCCTTTTTGAGTGGTGGACCGATGTGGCCTTTGTGGTCCATTGGGATTTTAGATCAGATTTGAATTTGTTTTTGCATGTCAAGATGTTGCAACATGGTGAGCTTAAGATTTGTGGGAATTCTTTGCTTCATAGGTAGATGCATCCAAATTGCTTCAAAGTCAATGGGGTGGTCCCATGGGGAGGTTTCATCGTGTAAGTCCATGAGTTGGGTGATAGCTTTATCATTTTAAAATAGGTATAATGATGTGTGCATGTGTTGATATTGATTGTTTTAATGTGTTGGAAATTAATGTGTCTCAACCTTGGTAATTCCTTGTATTTTTACATTGTATTTATTTATTAATTGCCTATTGTATTAATTGGATGCAAATCTTATGTTGTCATATTGTGGGAGTTGGCACGGTGATGTGTCATCCTACATGGCGTATGACCGCATGTATTTTTGTCCTCACATGAGGAGATAGGCATCCCACATAGTGTTAGGAATATTTTGCCATGTGTCGGCATCTTAGATGTTGTGTAAGGGAATATTGACCATAACAGTCATGATAAATTCTTATGCCGAAGTTATGACATGTAAGAGTTAGAAATAGGAGATTCTATGACAGGTGAAGACATGTGTCAAAGAGCATCTTTGAAAAAGGCATCTTTGGGCGCCCCAAGGTGGACTATGACATGTTGTAAGAGAATATGCTATTTATAGTCTGTGTATGATAGATCCTCTTACATTTGTCAGTTATGACTTCTATGACAAATTTTATGACGGTTATAAGAGTCGTAAGAGCATTTGTCATAGCCCATTTTGGAAATAGGTGACCTCCTTAGGATGGGGTGACTTGACAAGTGTTAGGAGCATCCTACAGAGTTGGACAAGTGTCCATAGGCATGGGTTTTGGGCCATGAGGCCATGTTAGATGCCCAACCCTATGTGGTGCCATTTCTGCCTTGTATATTCTATATAAATAGGTGCTTTGAAGAGGAGATTATTACAAGTTTGACAGGTACTGTTATGCTACCGGTTTGTCTCCAAATACAAGAATCAAAGACTCCTGACAGATTGCATTGCAAGTGTATTGTAAACCATTTCAGTTTTGATAATACATTGTGCAGGTTTTAGAGTGTGGGGTTTTTCACCCGATAAAGGTTTTCCCCACGTATATCTTGCATCTCTCTTCTTCTGTCTCACTTTCTTATTTATGTGTTTGTTGCAATATCTCTGTTAGTGGTTTAACATTGTTGTAATAGTAAGGATAAAATTGAATTTGTACTCTCCTCCCCTCATTAGATTAGTGTAGGAAGTAATTTTCGCACACCTAGCTTCCTTTCAGTTGGTATCAGAGCCTGGCCAGTTTTGGTCTTAGCTGTTGGGTAGGGGTTTTTTGAGTTGATCTTAAGTTGAGTGGGAGTCTATGTAGAGTATTCTGTATCTTGTTGCAGCAAGGAGATGGCAACCACATCTGGAAGGTTAGAGGTTGAGAAATTCAATGGCACTAATTTCGAGTTGTGGAAACTCAAGATGGAGGACCTACTTATTGATCGTGACCTATGGGAAACTGTATTTGGTGTGAAACCTACATCAATGTCACAAGATGATTGGGACCTCAAAGATCGAAAGGCTAAGGGTCTCATAAGACTCTATTTAGCTGACTTTGTCCTATTGAATGTCCATGAGTGGTGCAGGAGCACCTACCTAACAGCTGGTCTGGATAAGGCAGTTAGTAGTTATAGGTCTTGTTTGTGTTTCCAAGAAGGTCTGTTAGACCAATTGCATGTAATAAGGTCATGCTGATCATGATAAGATCATGCTGACCAGGCTTTTGCTATTTTTAGCTAGTTAGTTGTAACAGCTGTCATGATGTATGTTCGGTGGGGTCTCCCAGCCGCCTGGAGAGTTCCCAGCCACCTGGAGAGTTCCCAGCCGCTTGGAGTCGGGTCAGTAGTACTCGTAGGAAAGCCTTTATAAGCATGAGATCGTTTGATATTGCACATACAGACAGATATCATCGATCGAGCTAGGTTGCAGAGAGTGAGACTGAGAGAGAGATTGATCATATTGTATTGCATCTTTGAAATCAATAAAGTGATCCTGTTTGTGTTCTTGCTCTGGTTGCATTCCATTACTTGATTGATTTGCTGGTTTGAGAGACTTCATGGATTCACTGATCCATTCCACCGGTTGACTCACCTGATCGGTGGAATGGTAATGTACAGTAGGCTAGATGGTAGTTTGTTTTCTGTTTGCATGCAGGTGTGCAGGATCGCGGTCGACAGATGTTGAGAAGCCTAGCATCCTCATGTGCTAGGTCGAGCTGATAAGCTGATTGAGTTGGAAGATCACCCTGAGGTTAGATCGGGTCATCCCTGGAGGATCGGCGAAGTTAGATTTCGCTAAGTGAAGAAGTTCGCCTAAAACGGCATCATCAGGATATTTCTGCCAATATCCTGCAGACAGTTCAGATATCGTCATCTGGATAAGTGAAGGAGAGCATGACGCTTTCGAGTGCATGAAGTGTGAGTTCGTCAGGGTGATCATCATCTGGAGGAGCCGAGGAGGAGTGCATCGGCATCAGGTAGAAGATCGGGTCATGAAACTGTTGGAGTTTTCATGTTGCGAGTGCATCAGGATGTTTAGGTCAGACATAGACTAAGTGCATGTACCGGCATCAGGATCAGCATATCGGGAGTGCCAAACATCCGCGTATCGCGAGTAGATGTGGGAGAGAAAGTTTGTGTTTTTCGACTAAGTGTTGAAGAGGTCATCAGGACATTGGGTGACGTCATCGTCATCAGGATATGACGTCATCGTCATCAGGATATTGAGATATCCCCCTGTGCGAGTTTATCCTGCCGTTGTTAAGTGGTTAAGTATCGGCATCGGCAGAAAGTGTATTAGCATCATCAGGAGGTTTCAAAGAGAACCGGATAATTTATATCATGATGCTGTTGCTTGTATCGTCGGGCAGTGGAGCGTCGAAGGCAAGGTGTTGAAGGTGATCGTCATCAGGATATTCGGGCAACTGGATATTTGGTATCCTGCTGACGAAGAGAGTGTTGAAGATCATGATGAAGACGTTAGAGTTCGGAGCCTGATGAACAGTGCAACCAGAGGATGTGTGCGCCCGCTGAACATCATGATGATGATGTTAGAAGGAAAGCGGAGGTGAACAGTAGTCGGCAGGCGGATGTTTGCGATCGTCCGAAATATGATGATGCTGACTGTGTAACGCGAAGCATGATGATGCTGTTGGTAGTTGTAAGGAATATGATGATGATGGCGAAGATGATGATGATGAGGTTGGTCTGCAGACATTCATGCTATATGCGAATGTTATAGTGTGGATGCCTCTGCATCATAGTGGTATCAGAGCTTAGCAAAAGGTCTGGGCTGTTGTGTGTTGATTCTGTCACCGAAAGGGCAGAGGTAGAGTTGAATTGTGTGTTGTGTGTAGATTGAGAGGTTGACAAAATGCCTCCTAAAGGTAGTGGTACTGCAAGGGAACTGCAGGAAATGAAGGAGAAACATGCTAGAGAGATGAGGAAGATGAAGGAGCTTGCTGAAGCACTTCAAGCCAGGCTGACAGCCCTGGAAAAGAACAAAAAGAGGGAAGTGGAAGACAGTGAGTCTGAAGAAGAAGAAGATACTGTTGAAGAGTATGAAGAGGTAGTTGAAGATCTGGATGCTGAAGACCAGAGATTGGCAAAACTGTTACAGGCAGTGCAGAGTGAAAAACCTAAGGTACAGGTTGATGTTTCCAAATATACTGGAAGCTTGAATGAAGATGAGTTGTTGGATTGGATTGCTGCACTTGATAATCACTTTGAATGTGAAGATGTTGCTGAGGATCAGAAGGTAAAGATTGCAAAGACCAAGTTAGGAGGTCATGCTTTGGTATGGTGGGATTATGTACAATCTGAGAGAAGGAAACAAGGGAAGTCTAAGATCACTTCATGGGATAAGATGGTAGCAAGGATCAAGGGTAAATTCTTGCCAAGGGATTATGAAATCCAGATGTTTAAGAAGCTGCAATTTTTAAAGCAGAAAGACAGGGATGTGAAAGCATATACTGAGGAATTTTATCTATTAAGTATGAGATCTGGTCATCATGAGAATGAGGTAGAAAAGGTGGCTAGGTACTTGGCTGGTTTGAGGTTTAACATACAGGATGAGTTAGTGTTAGCTAACCCTAAGAATGTGGAAGATTGTTATCAGATGGCAATCAGGATTGAAGAAAAGATGAATAGAGGACATGATAAGTCCATGAGAGGAAGAGGAAACAATAGGGGAAGAGGAACAACCCCTGCACAAAAGCAAACCAATGAGGGTCAAGAAGACACTGGTAAAGGACAAGGACAGTCTGATTTCAGAGGTGGATGGAAAGGTAATAGAGGAAGATTTGGAGGTGGTAGAGGTTCTACTACATTTTCAGGAAAATGTTACACCTGTGGTGAGTTTGGTCATCCATCTTTCAAATGTCCAGAAAACAAAGGTTCATCATCCAGAAATGATAGAACAAGTGACAAGAGAGTACAACTTGTACAAGAAGAGAAAGAAGAAGAAAGTGCACAGAGTTCAAACAGAGGTCCTGAGAATGTTGGATATCCAGAGAGTGGAGAATCATTGATGTTAAGGAGAATTAGTTTGCAGGCATCAAAGGATATGATGCAAAGAAGAGCTCTTTTCAAAACCACATGCAAGAGCAAAGGTAAGGTATGTAAGGTTGTCATTGATACTGGTTCAACAGACAACATGGTATCTCAGGAAATGGTGGATAAGCTGAAGCTGGAAAGGATTCCACATCCACACCCTTATAAGACATCTTGGGTGAGTGATAGGCAATCACTTTTTGTCTCTGAACAGGCATATGTGGATTTCCAGATTGGACCATATCATGATAGGATTTTGTGTGATATTTTGCCTATGGAATGTTGTCACCTACTGTTGGGTAGACCATGGCAATTTGACAGAAGAGTACTGTATGATGGGTATGCTAATACCTACACCATCAAGAAGGATGGGAAGATTATTAAGTTGATGCCATTGCAGGCAAAAGCTGCATTACAGAAGGCAGCCCAAATCATTTTAATGGGAAAGAAGGAGTATGTGCAGATGCCTAGAGGAGCAGGCATAAAGGCAGTTCAGGACACTGCAGGGAAAGGAGTTGTTACAGACAACACGCTGAAGAAAGTTTCAGTTGTGACTGACAGAGGTCAGCAGCAGGTTCAGAAACAGGGGTGCAAACAGCAACCAGTTCAGAAGAATGACAAGGATGTTGTCATAGTTGGGACTATTGCTTGTCCTATAAAGATTGAAAGAAAGATACAGGTGAACCCTACAGAGGCAGTTCAGACAGAGGTTCTGATCAGGCAACCTGACAAACACAGGGTATGTGCGAGAAAGGCCTATATCAACAGGCATGCAGATTTACTTGCCAGAAAGCAAGTTACAGTTCAGAAGGCTTGGAGCAGTCAAGAGACAGCAGCAGATAAAGCTGGAGCAGGTCAGAAGACTATTGACAAGGCAAAGTGTAAAGGTGGAGGACTTCCACATGCTAAACTCATGGGACATGAGTTCTCTTCTTTTGGGGAGTATGGTGCAGGAGCACCTACCTAACAGCTGGTCTGGATAAGGCAGTTAGTAGTTATAGGTCTTGTTTGTGTTTCCAAGAAGGTCTGTTAGACCAATTGCATGTAATAAGGTCATGCTGATCATGATAAGATCATGCTGACCAGGCTTTTGCTATTTTTAGCTAGTTAGTTGTAACAGCTGTCATGATGTATGTTCGGTGGGGTCTCCCAGCCGCCTGGAGAGTTCCCAGCCGCTTGGAGTCGGGTCAGTAGTACTCGTAGGAAAGCCTTTATAAGCATGAGATCGTTTGATATTGCACATACAGACAGATATCATCGATCGAGCTAGGTTGCAGAGAGTGAGACTGAGAGAGAGATTGATCATATTGTATTGCATCTTTGAAATCAATAAAGTGATCCTGTTTGTGTTCTTGCTCTGGTTGCATTCCATTACTTGATTGATTTGCTGGTTTGAGAGACTTCATGGATTCACTGATCCATTCCACCGGTTGACTCACCTGATCAGTGGAATGGTAATGTACAGTAGGCTAGATGGTAGTTTGTTTTCTGTTTGCATGCAGGTGTGCAAGATCGCGGTCGACAGATGTTGAGAAGCCTAGCATCCTCATGTGCTAGGTTGAGCTGATAAGCTGATTGAGTTGGAAGATCACCCTGAGGTTAGATCGGGTCATCCCTGGAGGATCGGCGAAGTTAGATTTCGCTAAGTGAAGAAGTTCGCCTAAAATGGCATCATCAGGATATTTCTGCCAATATCCTGCAGACAGTTCGGATATCGTCATCCGGATAAGTGAAGGAGAGCATGACGCTTTCGAGTGCATGAAGTGTGAGTTCGTCAGGGTGATCATCATCTGGAGGAGCCGAGGAGGAGTGCATCGGCATCAGGTAGAAGATCGGGTCATGAAACTGTTGGAGTTTTCATGTTGCGAGTGCATCAGGATGTTTAGGTCGGACATAGACTAAGTGCATGTACCGGCATCAGGATCATCATATCGGGAGTGCCAAACATCCGCGTATCGCGAGTAGATGCGGGAGAGAAAGTTCGTGTTTTTCGACTAAGTGTTGAAGAGGTCATCAGGACATTGGGTGACGTCATCGTCATCAGGATATGACGTCATCGTCATCAGGATATTGAGATATCCCCCTGTGCGAGTTTATCCTGCCGTTGTTAAGTGGTTAAGTATCGGCATCGGCAGAAAGTGTATTAGCATCATCAGGAGGTTTCAAAGAGAACCAGATAATTTATATCATGATGCTGTTGCTTGTATCGTCGGGCAGTGGAGCGTCGAAGGCAAGGTGTTGAAGGTGATCGTCATCAGGATATTCGGGCAACCGGATATTTGGTATCCTGCTGACGAAGAGAGTGTTGAAGATCATGATGAAGACGTTAGAGTTCGGAGCCCGATGAACAGTGCAACCGGAGGATGTGTGCGCCCGCTGAACATCATGATGATGATGTTAGAAGGAAAGCGGAGGTGAACAGTAGTCGGCAGGCGGATGTTTGCGATTGTCTGAAATATGATGATGCTGACTGTGTAACGCGAAGCATGATGATGCTGTTGGTAGTTGTAAGGAATATGATGATGATGGTGAAGATGATGATGATGAGGTTGGTCTGCAGACATTCATGCTATATGCGAATGTTATAGTGTGGATGCCTCTGCATCAATGAGGAGAAGAGCACAAAAGATCTTTGGAAGAAGTTGGGTGATGTTTATCAGGCCAAGTCCTTGGTAAACAAACTTTTCCTAAAAAAGTTGTTTGCTCTGAAGATGGAAGATGGAGGATCTGTTGCGGACCATATGAATGCTTTCAACATGATTGTTGCACAGTTGACATCTATGGGTGTGAAAATGGAGGAGGAGGATCGATGCATGACCCTACTTTGTTCTTTGCTAGATCCATGGGATCATCTTGTCATGGCTATTGGAAGCACCACTACTACCTTCAAGATGGAAGATGTGGTATCTTCACTGTTATCTGAAGAGATGCGGAAAAGTCTTCTGAGGCAGCCAAAGAGGCTCTTGCGGTTCATGGAAGACCCAAAGAGAAAGGGAAGAAGAAGGACAAGAAAACTGATAAGGGCAAATTCAAATCCCATGGGAGATCCAAATCTCCTGGAATGTCCAAGGCTCTCTATTGGAACTGTGGAAAAACTAGGCATTTCTGAAAGGAATGCAAAGAGGAGAAGAAAAAGAAGAAGAAAGCTCTTGATTCAGATTCTGACAAGTCACAAGATGATGGTGATGCCTTCATTGTAGCCCTAGCCACCCATGCATCTGATGATGTGTGGTTGATTGATTTTGGTGCATCATTCCACATGACTTCACATCGAGACTGGTTCATGAAGTATGAAGAGTTTGATGGTGGAAGAGTGTACCTGGGTGATGACTCTCATCTGAAGATTGTTGGTTGTGTAAGAGTCTCAATCTGATTCCCTAATGGATGAGTGAAGGGGATCACTAGAGTTATGGACATTCCAGGCCTTGCATGGAACCTGCTTTCTGTAAGTATGTTGAAGGATGTAGGTGTGTAGGTTGTCTTTTCGAAGGATGGATGCAAGATGACTAGAGGATCTATGGTGCTAGTGAAGGGTACTCGGAGAGGTACTTTGTTTTAGTTGGAGGCATGCACTTAGCAATGCAATAGTTCTTCTTACTCAAAGAAAAGAGCTACACTCACTTCATCCCCACCATCTGAATGAGCAGTGAAGAAATCTATTGTAACTAGTTCTGATGGTAGTGCACATGCTTTAGAAGTTAAACTTCCTACTGAAAAGACTATGTTATGGCATTTGACATATGGCCACATTGGTGAGAAGGGTCTGCATACCCTAAAAAATAAAAACCTCGTTGAGGGGTTAAATGATTGTAATCTTGAGTTTGACTTCTGCGAACATTACATTTATGGAAAGCAAAACCGTGTTCAATTTTACTCTAGTTCTCACAAGTCTTCTGGTGTATTGGATCTTATTCATTCTGATGTGTTTGGTCCTGTTAATGTTCCTTCAATTTCAAAATCTGTATATTTTGTATCTTTTATAGATGATTACAGTAGAAGGACATGCCTTTATTTTATTAGAAGCAAGACTGAAGTCTTTAGTCAGTTTAAGGAGTTTAAAGCCTTTCTTGAAAATCAGACTAGTAAAAAGATTAAGTGTTTGAGAACTGACAATGGTGGTGAGTTTTGTTCGGCAGAGTTTGATAAGTTCTATAAAGAGCAAGGGATTGAAAGGCATAAGACAACTCCATATACCCAGTAACAAAATGGAGTTGTAGAGAGGATGAACATGACACTGATGGAGAAGGCTAGGAGTATGCTTAGTGGAGAAAGTCTCAAACAAAAGTTTTGGGCTGAAGCTATTGCCACTGCTTGCTATCTGGTAAACAAATCTCCTACATTAGCTCTTGTTGGTTAGACACCTATGGAGGTGTGGTCTGGTAAGAAGCCTTCAGTTAGACACCTTCATGTTTTTGGTTGTGAGGCATATGCACATGTTCCTAGGGAGAAAAGGTCTAAATTGGAGAACAAGGTTGTCAAATGTATTTTCATTGGCTATGGTGTCGGTGTGAAAGGATACAAGCTTTGGGATCCCGTGGCTAAAAAAGTGTTGTATAGTAGAAGTGTTATATTTAGAGAGCTAACACCTTCTTCCATTGTTCTACAGCCAAAACAGATAGAAAAGAAAAAAAGATGCGGTTCAGTTTCCTTCTACCCCTGAGAAGATTGAATAGACAGACCCTATGAGACCTGATGATGAGGAGAGCTCTAGCAGCTCTGAAAGCTCAAAAGAAGAAGTAGAACCTCAACCTCAACCATTGAGGAGGTCTACATGAACAAGAAAGCAACCTGATAGGTTTGGTTATTCATTACTTGATTCTAGTTGTGCTTTTGCTTTACTTACTAACACTGATGAACCTAGAACTGTGAAAGAGGCTATGGGCATGAAAGATGTAGGTTCTTGGAAGGAGGCCATGGAGGATGAGATGGCTTCTTTGGAGAAGAATAAAACATGGGATTTGGTGCCTTTGCCTAATGGATGGAAACCCATTGGATGCAAATGGGTGTTCAAGAAGAAATTCGGTGCAGATGGTAGTGTTGAAAAGTACAAGGCTAGATTGGTTGCAGAGGGGTATTCACAAGTGGAGGGAATTGATTATGGTGAAATTTTATCTCCCGTTGCAAAGTTGACATCCATTTGATTCTTGTTATCTCTTGTAGCTGCTTATGACTTAGAGGTAGAATAGATGGATGTGAAGACAACTTTCCTTCATGGTGATTTGGAGGAAGAAATCTACATGTCACAGCCAGAGCATTACATAGAAAAAGCATAGTTTGAGATGAAAAATCTTGGGGTAGCTAGGTATATTTTGGGAATGGAAATCATAAGAGACAGAGCTAACAAAAAACTTTGGTTAAGCTAGAGTAAGTATGTGAAGATTGTGTTGGACAGGTTCATTATGGTAGATTGTAGACCATTGAGTGTTCTTGTTTCTTTGGGGACAAAGTTCCTATTAATGATTGTCCAAAATCTCCTAGTGAGGTGGAGGACATGAGAAAAGTACCTTATGCTAGTGTTGTTGGCAGTTTGATGTATGCTACAGTTTGCACAAGACTAGACATTGCCCAAGCAGTGGGAGTTCTTAGTCGATTTATGGCTAATCCTGGACGGGTACATTGGGATGCAGTTAAGTGAGTGTTCAGATATTTGAGGGGTACTTCCGAGTATTCCATTTTCTATCATGGAAATTCTACAAGACCTCCACATTCAGTTTGTATTCATGGATATGTGGATTCTGATTGGGCAAGTGACATTGACAGTAGGAGATCCACCAGTGCCTATGTGTTCACTATGTTTGGTGGTGCAATTAGTTGGATGAGTAAGTGACAACCTGTGGTTGCTTTGTCCACTACAGAAGCTGAGTACATGGCTGCAACTCATGCTTGTAAGGAAGCCATTTGGCTTAAGAGAATATGTTTAGATATTGGTGTTGATGCAGGATAGATTACGATCAGTTGTGACAGTCAGAGTATGATTTGCCTTGTGAAGAATCTAACTTTCCATACAGAACAAAGCATATTGATGTTTAGTTTCACTTCGTGTGAGACATGGTAGAGGATGGGAAGGTAAATTTTGTGAAGGTAGATACTTTGAAGAATGTTACAGATGCATTGATGAAATTAGTGGGCACAAAGAAGTTCAGATGGTGTTCAGAGTCTATGGGCCTCTCAGCCTATAGCAGTTAAATCGTGTTAATTCTATTGGCTCTTACAAGGTGTTCAACAAGTGGGAGAATGGTGGGAATTAAGGTGTCTCAACCTTGGTAATTCCTTGTATTTTTACATTGTATTTATTTATTAATTACCTATTATATTAATTGGATGTAAATCCTATGTTGTCATATTGTGGGAGTTGGCATGGTGATGTGTCATCCTACATGGCATATGATCGCATGTATTTTTGTCCTCACATGAGGAGATAGGCATCCCACTTAGTGGTAGTAATATTTTTCCATGTGTCAGCATCTTGGATGTTGTGTAAGGGAATATTGACCATAATGGTCATGACAGATTCCTGTGACGAAGTTATGACATGTAAGAGTCAGAAATAGGAGATTCTATGATAGGTGAAGACATGTGTCGAAGAGCATCTTTGAAAAAGGCATCTTTGGGTGCCCCAAGGTGGACTATGACATGTTGTAAGAGAATATGCTATTTATAGCCTATGTATGACAGATCCTCTTACAGCTGTAAGTTATGACAGCTATGACAAATTCTATGATGGTTGTAAGAGTCGTAAGAGCATCTGTCATAGCCCATTTTGGAAATAGGTGACCTCCTTGGGATGGGGTGACTTGACAAGTGTCAGGAACATCCTACAGAGTTGGACAAGTGTCCATAGGTGTGGGTTTTGGGCCATGAGGCCATGTTGGACACCCATCCCTATGTGCAGCCATTTCTGCCTTGTATATTCTATATAAATAGGTGCTTTGAAGAGGAGATTATTATAGGTTTGATAGGTACTGTTATGCTACTGGTTTGTCTCTAGATACAAGTGTCGAAGACTCCTAAGAGCTTGCAATGCAAGTGTATTGTAAACCATTTCAGTTTTGATAATACCTTGTGCAGGTTTTGGAGTGTGGGGTTTTTCACCTGATAAGGGTTTTCCCCACGTATATCTTGTGTCTCTCTTCTTCTGTCTCACTTTATTTTTTATGTGTTTGCTGCAATATCTCTGTTAGTGGTTTAACATTGCTATAATAGTAAGGATAATATTGAATTTGCACTCTCCTCCCCTCATTAGATTAGTGTAGGAAGCGATTTCCACACACCTAGCTTCCTTTCAGAATGCACAGGACAACTAAGAGGGGGGGGGTGAATCAGTTGTATGTTAAAACTTTAAACCCTCAAAGTAATTTCAAACATCAACCACTTATAATGCATTAGCAGAATGTAAATAGATGAAGCATCAATGCAAACACATCCAAACACATAAGAACACTAGTTTTACATGGAAAACCAAATAAGGGAAAAACCACGGTGAGGATTAGTTCACAATATATATGAATAACAACACCAAAAATCAATAAGCTCACTGCCAGAGAAAGGCTCACTGCCTAGAAGAGAGAAGAAAGAAGAAGACTGTTACAGTGAGATTCACTATCTCAAAGCAATAGGAGAGATCTACCACTGCCACTCCTTGTTGTCCACAACCTTTGGCTCACTGCCTCTAGCAACTTCTAGCACACTAAAATGTAGATTCCTTCTGCTCACTACATTCCAGAGTCATAAGCATTTAAGTTCACACAAAACTTCACTTCCCTTGATTCACATTCACATATTCTTCTCAACTTAGCTCCATTCAACTTCATCTCACATTTATACCATCTATAAACGAGACCTATCTCAATAGGTCGGTCCTAATGAAGCTTGTGCATTACACACATGCAACATTACTTAGGTTGGCACTAAACACTTCGACGATGGAAAAAATTGAAAGTGGACCATGTCAAGGGATAACCAAGACTCAAATTTGTATCATCAAGCTGCATATTACATCCACAATCCACGAGGTACCTCCGCAAATGGCGCTAGTAAGCTAGGTCAGCCAAACCTGAGCTAATGGCTATATTCACACTTCTCCAAGTCCAAGAACATCATGCAGACTAGAGAGAGACACTCCAAAGCATTCACACACCTTCCCAAAATACTCATCATCATCATAAACTTCTACAACAATGTCGTAACCATCTAAATCAAAGAATATCTTCATTATGCACATTAGGACACACTTTTATTGATCACCAACACAAGAACTAAAATTGCGGAGCATCCCAACACTGGAAACTTCAAAGGAAGGTGGATATAGATAATATAAGCACTCTCCCAAATCCACAAGACAAAAAGCTCAATGCGGAGAAATACAGAGCATTCTCATTTCTCCTAGACAACCCCCTTCACAGTCAAATATTCTGTCAAACACATCTTCTACTTCCACACGATCCATAAACTGAAACTCTAGATATAACAACTCTGAACACCTCTGATCAACACTTCCAAACCGCACAAGCATATCTTCAATTAGGAAGAAATATAGAGCATAACATTGAGGGTACCTCTGTCACACTGCACACCTTTTTATCAAATTTTCTCAAAAGCATATGGAAACCAAGTGCACCATCTACTAGGTGTTGACATCAATGACAACACCAAGTTTCCAATATTGATTAGGGGATTTATGGATGGAAGAGTGGATTTGTGCATGGAAGGAGGGATGGTGGAAAACATTTTGGATTGGTATGATAAAGGAGGGGGATGGCGAAAAACTTCTTGGAGTTGTTTGATGAAGGACATGGGATGGCAGAAAACTTCTTGGATGGGTATGATGGGGGAGGGGGTGGAAAAAAACTTTTAGATGAGTGACAAGAGACATTGGGTTTGAGATTAGAATCTCTCTTAGAGTTGGTGAAGGTGGTACCAACATTTGTGGGTTGTGTGCCTCAAGATATTATCCAAGGCCTTGTGATCGATGATTTGCTTTGACATAGATTAGCTCCAAGATTCCTTGTTCATGGAGGCCTAAGCCTTTGCCTTGATAGGTCATGTTTGGGAGCATTCAACTAGCAATGGGATGCTTGTGGAGTTGGAAAAAAGATAAATTCACCAAAATAACAATAAATCTCTTCCACAGTGATACCTTAACCACTAGCTCTCTATGCTCTTATATAGATATGGTAGAGGTTGGGATTAAGATTTGGAGAGTAGTTATCTAAAAAAATGATTCTACTTATGAGATAGTTAACTAGTAAAATATAACTCCTTAAGAGTAGATTAACTAATAAAACACCTCTACTTAAGATAGAACTTTACTATTAATACAAATAGCATATAGATAAGTGAGCACTATTAATGCATTATCCACAAATTATTACAATGAATATCCATGAATTATTTACAAGAATATCCACATATTATATTAAAATAAATATACAAGTGCATCTTAAAACCATACAATAATGTATGATTAATTAAATGCACTAACAACTTTATCTTTCTATATCACTTTAGGGTTTGTTTATGCCACAAAATAATCAAAACTCTAATTTTATTTTATGGAGTGCTTGTCTTAACCCTAATATGGATAGCCACTCAAATAATCATAACTTCCAATCCAATAATGATCACTAATAATGCTTCTTCCCTTACAGGATAATTACTTATTACATATGTTTCTAAGCAAGATCATTCCCTTACAAGCCAATTTCTTATGGATACACTTCTTCCTATTGAAATCTCCTCAACAATTGGCTACTACTTTACATAATGCATTAGTGTGTACCCCTTATGGCATGAATATTCTTCATAATATTGGAACTCTCATGGATTCTACCAATGGTATATCCTCTCACCCAACCACCCACCCTTCATCTTCTTAAATCCTTCCTCCTCCCATCTTGCAATTACCACTCCCATGGCCTCCACCACCCATGTGGTCCCTCCTAGTGTGACCCCTTCCTCTTCCAATCCTACTTCTAGTGTCAGCACCACCTTTCCCTCCACTAGTGTTCCACTTGTTTGTCATTCTTCCACATCCATTCATACCCATGTGGCTACTAGTGCTATCCCCTACACCTTTGTTCCTCACACCATTCTTCCTCATCCTAGGACCACTTTACGTTATAGTGTGGATTCTCTTTTCACTACCATGTCAGTACCTCTTATCCCTCACCCTCTTTACATATCTTCCATTATATCCTATCTACTCCTCCCACTACTATTTACACCTTTACCTTGGATAGACTATTGAAAGAATTTGATCAACTTAAGAAGAAAATGGATACTATGCCTATTAGCCATGACTCCACTATATACAACTCTCCACATTCTATACCTCTTACATTTAAACTTGTTACATATCTAATGCTCATTGGCTTATGTAATGAAACAACTTGCACAAGAAAAGAATATAATAGGAAATATGTTGTAAATACTTCAGAATAATAAGCCACTTTGAGGGGACAAACCTACAAAGTCTCCAACAAGAACATAATTTACAATATGATGATCAAATAACACTCACTACCTCCTATATATACCCCACTTATTCCTTGGATATTATCCGAACTGACTTAGATACTAGACTATAACACATAGGCTAACCTAACTATCTAGATAAGAATATAATACTAATCATATAATTTAATTAAGAGTTAAGGTAGCCACAAGCCGACTACTCATAACCCTATACACACTATAATATTAAGGGAATTGTTACCAGAAATATTGTCAAAGTTATCAAACTCAATCAATAAACCAATAATCTCAATAGAAATTGCAAATAACAAAGAACAAATCGTGTAAACCTTGTTACCGCGTTGCTTCCATTGTTCGCCTAGTCTCAATCAATCTTTGTATGTGAATTGAAGCCCTCAGAAGATGCACTTCCTTGCTTTATTTTTCAAGATGATGATGGAGAGATGGCTATGATACTTCTTGTAGTGAAGATGAGCTTCAATACAATAAAAGGGTGATCGCAAGCTATGGATGGATTTGGGTGCCAAAGGCATGCTGCAAATTCTGCAGAGTAACGACACTAAAAGCTTGGATGAATGAAATAGAAGAATAGGGTTCAATTTATAGACTTGAGAGAGAGAAGATCAACAGTATAGAAAGAATAAGAAGATCAATGGTATAGAAGACTTGAGAGAACGTGCGCGAATAGAAAGAAAACAAGTGTCACACAAAAGTTGTTTTGTTTGAGTTAACTACTTTCTTTTATAAAGATAAGATATGCTTTCATAAATTAGAATTTTTTTTCTAATTTAAGAGATATTGATAAAAACAAGGTTGATTGAGTCAGTTAACTCAACTTGTGATTTGCTTTTGCATGATTTGAGAGGAATTAAATAATAAATTATTTAATTTTGTGTGCATGAAGAAGACATATTTTTAGAAGATTTGGAAGATATTTTAAGAATTTTGATGATAAGAAAGAAAATTAAATAAATAGATTTATTTAATTGCTTGTGCATGCTTTTGGAAGAATAAATAAAATATTTGATTATTTTTATTTTTAGAAATTGAGAGAATTAAATTTGATTTATTTATTTAAAATTGGAAGAATGAATTTGACTTAATTAAATAATTAAGAATTATTTAATTATTTTGGAAGAATTTAATTAAATAAAGAATTTATTTAATTTTGACTTTAGAAGAGGTAATTAAATATTTTGATATTTAATTAATTTAGAGGAATATGAATCGACTAAATAAATTTGTTTATTTATTTATTGATAGAGGAATTAGACTTAAATAAATATTAAGAATATTTATTTAGACAGACTCGTCTCAATTTTAGGCGTATACATTTTGCCCCTCTTTGATGCAATGCAATTTACGGTGTTGCTTCAAAGAATAAGAATTTCTAATAATGATACATGCCCTAGTTTGCCCCTGGTATAGGTTACGACGATAGGATGCCCCCTCGGGAGATTGGATGGGAAGAAGGGTAGAAGGATGTGAGACGGACAATCTCACGATGAAGAAGGAGAAAAATAGTCTAGAATGAAGAAAAATAGGTCACGATTCGGAGAAATGGGAAGAAACGGGCTTGGGAAGTAGTCACGGTCGCCACATAGCCAGTTAGGGTTCACTTGCTATATATCTCAATAATACCAATAACTCAATGAAATATAGAAATAAAGAAGATTTAAAAACAATGAACAATGCCTCAACAAACCTCTTTAACTCATGGCTTCCATTGGTGGCCTATCGCAAATGATCTTGTGTATGAATATGCCCTCAGAAGGTGCACTTCCTTGCTATTCCAAGATGTCAAGTGGGAATGCACGTGATAGTTTATTGCAATGAAGATAAGCTTCACAACAATGGTAATGGTGATATGGTAACAAGTTGATCACAAGCAAATGGAATGACTTGGGTGCCAAAGGCGCACTGTAATTCCTACAGAGTAACAATACTAAAAGATTGGATGAATGAAATGGAAGAATAGGGTTCAGTTTATAGACTTGTGAGAGAGAAGATCAGCGGTATAGAAAGAATGAGAAGATCAACGGTATAAAAGACTTGAGAGAACGTGCACGAATAGAAAGAAGACAAGTGTCACACAAAAGCTATTTTGTTTGAGTTAACTGCTTTCTTTCATAAAGATAAGATATGATTTCATAAATTAGAGTGCTTTTTTCTAATTTAAGAGATATTGATAAAAACAAGGTTGATTGAGTCAGTTAACTCAACTTGTGATTTGCTTTTGCATGATTGGAGAGGAATTAAATAATAAATTATTTAATTTTGTGTGCATGAAGAAGAAGACATATTTTTAGAAGATTTGCAAGATATTTTGAGAAATTTGATGATAAGAAAGCAAATTAAATAAATAGATTTATTTAATTGTTTGTGCATGATTGGAAGAATAAAAAAAAATATTTGATTGTATTTTATTTTTAGAGACTGAGAGGATTTAAATAAATTTGATTTGATTTATTTAAATTTGGAGGAATGATTGACTTAATTAAATAATTAAGAATTATTTAATTGCTCGGAAGAATTTAATTAAATAAAGGATTTTATTTAATTTTAACTTTAGAAGAGGTAATTAAATATTTTGATATTTAATTAATTTAGAGGAATATGAATCGAATAAATAAATTTGTTTATTTATTTATTGATAGAGGAATTAGAATGGAATAAATATTAAGAATATTTATTTAGACCTAGTCATGTCATTTTTAGGCGTATACATTTTCCCCCTCTTTGATGCAATGCAGTTTACAACGTTGCTTCAAAGAATATGAATTTCTGATAACGATACATGCCCCAGTTTGCCCTTGGTATAGGTTATGATGATAGGATGCCCCCTCGGGAGATTGGACAAGAAGAAGGCAGAAGACGTGAGATGGACAATCTCACGATGAAGAAGGAGAAAAAGAGGTTAGAATGAAGAAAAACATGTCATGGTTCGGAGAAACGGGAAGAAACGGGCTTGGGAAGTAGTCATGGTTGCCACACAGCCAGTTAGGGTTCACTTGCTATATATATGAGCTAGGTCCACAAATCTAGTCATTTGCACACTTGGCTTTTGTTGATAGGTCCTTGAGAGCTTAGGAGAGCACAGGAGAATAGAGCAGTTGAGACAGATATAGATATTCCATGTGAGGAGCACCGCTTTGAGCGAGTTCGACGGTTCGATTGGCTAGTTGACGCAGGACCACCAGTATGTAGTTCAAAAAAACTCACCTAGGGTCATTTATTAGTGCAATAAATGCTAGGCAAAGTTTAACTAAGATAGATGCCTCGATCTACGTTTCGGTGCATATGCACTCCGAAACCGCGCATATGATATGATTCAGCGCATTTACGGTATGAAACGGCACATGCACGTTGGCTATGCATGCAATATGAAAAAGTACGCATAGGGTATAGAACGACACATATGTCATGTGACTGTACTTTTATGTTGTCTAGCTGTGCATGCGTGGAAAGGTGCGCATGTGTCAAGAAATTGCGTATGGATGACATGTTATGGTACATTCATTGCGGAGCTGCGCTTGTGATATGGGACAACGCATTTACTCAATTTGGTGGTGCATTTACCAGAAGTGGCGCATTTGTTGTGAAATGACGCATGTACCCTCTGGTTCGGTGCATATGCTTTAGATAGTCAATTTACTTAACAAAATTGACTCGATTGGTATCTTTCTCGATGTGTCAATCGATAAGCGATCTACGAGATTGCAAGAATCTAGTCAAGAGATGTGTATGTTGTTTTAATCAATTTGATATGTTAAGGAAGTGATATGATGCTTTAGATAGGTTTGAGCAGTTATGCAGTTTTGGTTAAGGCATTACTTTGCTTGATTGCAGGAGGACATCCAGGATGTACTCATGTCAAGGGAGCAGTTTCCCTTGCCATTGTTGTAGCAGTACATGCTTACTGAGATTGATCGAGAGGCTCTCAGCGCTATGGGACTTGATTATGTGTGCTTCATGCCCGAGGTTCGTGCGAACCTCGGTTTGCTGACTGCTGCTGTAGAGCGATTCCATAGCGAGGATGGGATCTTTCACCTACCTATTGGTGAGATGGCAATTACACTTGAGGATGTTTATAGGATCATGCATTTGCTGATACAGGGTGAGCTAGTAGAGTATGATCCTCAACGGGATGTAGGACTAGCAAAGTGTAGGCGATTCTTTGATGACGTAGAGCTGGAGAGATAGGTTATCTCCTGGCAAGATATTCATGACTATTATAACTACCTCCCAGGGATAGTGGCTAGATTGATCAGGGGTGTTGTCTGCCCCAATAGGAGGTTGCATGGATTCCCAATTGGCTAGGGTCAGGTTATGGAAAGGATGATTACAGAGGGTACCTGTTTTGCATGGGGTGTCTATGTTTTGGCACATCTATATCGGGATATGCATCAGGTGGTATACCACAGGGGTGCCAGCTTGTTGGTAGGTGTTTCACTACTTCAGTTTTGGCTATGGGAGCATATTGCGATCACTCGGTTGATTTGTGTGTTTTCTAGGCAGAGGGGTGAGCCTTACAGCTATGGCTATGCAGGTGTGATTTCCCAGCACAAGATGGAAAAGCTTGAGTATTGGAGGCACGTGCTGGACAATGTAGATAGAGTTGTTTGGAGTCCCTATCTAGATTGCGAGCCTTGGGATGACGAGGACGATGAGCTACCCTACTGCTTTTAGACTTGGTGGCTCATTGGTAGGACACAGTTTATCATAGAGAGGCAGATAGTTATCTGGGTTCAGCGATAGTTTGGCAGGATACAGGGCATGCCACAGGAGCAGGCCTGATTTGTGAGGACACATGCAGAGAGGTTCAGATGGGGTCCAGTTGCTTCGTATGAGGAGGCACTAGTAGAGTTCCAGTAGACTCCTTATGTGGCTTGGCCAATGAGGAGGGAGGTGATATACGCAGGTCTGACTCCTGATTATGAGGAGTGGTTGGCTGTGCACCCGTTCCTGAGATATTTAGGACCAGGAGATTTGGTTCCTCACCCAGATGAGGAGGATTCAAAGAATGAGGATGGTACGGGAGGGAGGAGGAGGAGATAGAGGAGGGGGAGAGGAGGACAGGGAGATGGAGATGATGGAGGCGATGGGGAGGAGGAGGGAGGCAGAGACAAAGGAGGAGAGCTGGGGAGGGACCTTCCCAACAAGAGCAGGTAGTGCAGCCACAGGTTGCACAACAGGTATAGATGCCGACACCATAGTAGGTGCCCCAGTAGGTAGGTCAGCAACAGGTGCCACAGCAGTAGGTTCCTCAGGCTCTTGCCTAGCCTAATTTACAACAGTAGGCTATTATTACACTACAGGGATAGGTGAGATAGATCAGGGCTCATCTCAGAGTGGTAAAGTCTCGGAGAGAGGCAGACGCATGGGTACTATCTGGGCTCACTGCAGAGCGAGATGCAACACTAGCGAGGGTGCGGGCTTTGAGATTGGAGAGAGATGTGGCCCTAGTTGCTTTGGGTACTGATGGAGCCACCGGTTTTCTAGTCACACAAGTGCAGCAGGCATAGGCGCAGCTTCCTCAAGTTCAAGCAGAGCTTTCGAGGGCGTAGGCCCAGACTCAGTATTATAGGGGTCTATACCATGGGGCTGTGCCAGCAAACCAGAGGGCACCCAGCTTCAGGAGCCAGTCAATGGCAGGCACTTCTCAGAGAGTAGGGGGTTCATGATCTGCAGCTTTAGCAATGGGCCCCTAGCAGTTGGGGGCTAGCAGAGGAGGGGATGGAGAGGGCAGTGCTAGGAGTAGTGTCCCATGGCAGCAGGCCTAGCCGTTACACTTATACAGATTTTAGCTTATGTATACACTTTTTGATGGCTCAGATATCCAGACATGTATATACTTGTATCATTTTGTACCGAGACATGTATACTTATTTATGCGATGTATACGCTTTATATGATTTTGACTCAAAGATGGACTTTGATTTTATACATTTGGACACATTTTTATGTGATATTTATATGATGATGCAGCTATATGATCTCTTTATGCATTTGTTTATGCGATATGTCATGGATGCATTCTATCTTATGATGTTTCATATGTGATGCACATGTTTATGATGTCTATATGATACTATGTGATGTCTTGATGCATGCACATTTATGTTTGTGACACTATGATGCTTACTTATGATTCTAGGACTCTGATATGATGATGAGCTAATGCAGACTTAGATGATTTCTGATGATCTAATATGCAACTGTGGATATTATCTATATGATTATGCAATGTTATGTGATGATCTACATGTACTTGTCTATGTTTTTTGATTTTTCTTGTTGACACTATGTTAATGACTATTTTGTAAATGTGTATGGATGATCTAATGCACTTATTATGTATGCAAATGATTTAATCATGTTAATGACTATCTCATGTGATATGATATGCAATTAATATTATGTTTTTGTTATGTCCAAATGTACTCAATCAACACAGAAATGACACAATTGATATATAGAAGACTGACGAATAGAAGAAATGTGAATGAAAGGATCGCAAGTTATTTGCAACATTGATGCTCTGCATAGGAATTTTTATTGCATGGGATATGGGTGTAAATGGATACAATACAGATGCGAAATGGTTTTTCCGTCTTGATATTGCAAGTATTTTGAAGTGCTTATTTCATCATTGGGCAATTTTTTGGGGTACTTTTTCGAAATGTTGTAAGTTAATACAAGCATCTAGGTATAATTGAACTGATATGACCTGAGTATGGCTTACATGGATTTTAATTTAGCAAGTTAATACAAGCATCGAGGTATGATTGAACTGAGATGACTTGAGTGTTTCTTGCGTATCAACAGACAAGGATTGCCCCCTTTCATGTTAGACCTCTTGAAGTCCTCGATGATCTTTTGTTGATCATGTCTTTAGATGAGGTTTCACATTACTAAAGTTTGATCCACAAACAACAAGCAAAGAAAATAATCATGTCCCCATCATAGCATCTCTAGCTTTTTGGCATCCTCGAGTAGCATAGAAAGACATAATAACAAAAATCAAGACCTTGTAAGTTAACCTGATCACAAACACAAAAACATTCTTGCATTTAGATGTGTTTTTCTTGCCATAATTTAGATAGAATCAGTTTGAGTGCTCTAGGTACTTGCTTTCTTTGCTTTGCACAGGTTGATGTCTTGCATCAAAATTTCTACCTAAAAGCGGGTTTTTTTCTTGCGCTTGTATGCATGCCTAGTAAAACGGACCCTAAGGGACTAACCTAGTGCCTTGGGTCCCATTACTAAATGGCCTTGCCTACGTGATGACGCATAGGTAATGTAGTTCAGGGACTTAGACTGTGGATGGGCTAGAGGAGAGATGACAAGATATGGGATGGACGGGAAGTGGAGCCTAGGGGGCACATTGAAAATGGCCTTGCCTACGTGATGATGCAGAGGCAATGTAGTTCGGAGCTTGGACTCTATGATACTAATGACAGACACTATGCTAGGCTGACATTGTGGATAGGATACTAGATAAGACCTTAGTTGATAAGGCAACAAAAGAGATAGAGTATCAAGCCATGATAGGTTATCGCTAGGCGATTTGATACCATTGGGATTTTGAAATGCTTTGGGATGACATTATAGAAGAATTTTGGATAGCCTTAATGCTAGATACTAATGAAAAGGAAAACACCATGGATAGGTAGATGAATGAGTGATAGTAGATAGAAGGAACACATGTGGAAAAGGGGAAGGAAGTGATCGCCAAGGACTAAGTTGCATAGGAATAACATGCCCCATTGTAGGTAGGATACCTAGGATTTTTCCATGATAATGCTTATGATGATAGGAGGATGAGAGGATAGGATTTTTTTGGCTTGGAGGGATAAGGTATGTCAAGAGACATCTAAAATATTTGTCAACATTGTGCCCACAATCTTTATCAAGACCAAAGAAACTAGAGGAATGGAAGATTAGGATGGATGGATGGGTTAGTATAGGTATGTAATGGATAGAAGGATAAGATAGGAAACTGATAGGAGAAGAGTGAAATGTCAATGAGACAAGGTGCCCCCAAGTGTAGGTGACGTAGGAGATCAACTTACACATGATGTATGTTTGCCAGGTTTTCATCATGGTACTTATCCAAGGCGCCTGTTTGCCAGATTTTCACCATTGGATGAAGGGATTTTTCTTCTTTTTTTTTTGAATATTTAGATGGGAGAAGGTGGAATACAGATGAGAGAGACTCAAGTGCCTAGTTCCATGAAGGTGACAGTGTCCCACGAGAAATTCATGTCATCATACAGATCATGCCAAATGTCGCTATGCTTATAGATGTTGGTAAGGATCACATGAAAGGAAGACGAAGTAGGTAGATTGTGGATTATGGAAGGTGTGATAGTGGATAATGAGGCAGATTATGCAAGACTTATGCATAAATGGAGGGAAGGCTTATGCAAAAGCATGGACCATGGGAGTAGGATGGGGAAGATAAGCAGGATAGTATTGGAAGGAAGGGGAGATGGAGTTATGTGGAAGTGTAGTGGGATGGAAGGGAATCATGACCAACGGTTGCACATACCGTGATAAACATTGAAGTAATATGATGGGAAGGTGGCGTAGGAAGCAATGGAGATTTTTGTGTAGTGGATGAGTGATTTAGGAATTTAGGGACTTGATGGTTCTTCACTTAGGTACCCAAACCATTTTTCTATTAGACTTTACTTGTGAAGGTATCGGATTGGGTATGTGCAGCTTTTGTACAGCTTCTAAGATAATTACTTGATGCTTGGGGACCCACACCTTTTTTAGTTTTGCTTTGAGGTGTGTGGGTGTATGCAGCTTTTGAGATGGGTGTTTCTTTGATTCTTGGCTTTTGTATCCTAGGTCATGAGGACCGTTAGGATTTTTGACCTTATAGGTAGAGGCATCCCAATTTTTACTATAATTCCCTTGGGAAGGTGGAAGTGGGATTGGTGGAAGCTCTTTGTTTAGACAACATGTGCATTTGTTGGCCATGATTGGGATTATTAGAGGATTTATGGAAGGATGGATAAGGTGTTGGAAGAAGTGGTGGTAGAATTCATGGAGGGATGTTAGGAGTTGGAAGTAGTGGAGTTGGATTGGATGGTGGAAGGTGTATAGTCACATGCTTTTGGGACGTATATGATAAGGGAGGTGGAATGGAAACATATACTTTGGGGATATGATAGGATTTGCGATGGAAAGTGGTGGATTTGGAAGGAGTGGAGGAAGTACCAACATCTTGAGATTGTTCACCTTGGGGTGTGTATCCAAGGCCATATGAGCGTGGAGGGATGTTGACATGGACAGGTTCGAAAATACCTTGTTCATGAAGGCCTAAGCCTTTACCTTGATAATTCATATGCTGGAGTATGTGGTGGACAGTGGGATTATGTATAGGTGGAACACTAGACACGAGTTCCTTATTGGATGGAGAGGGTGAGATAGAGGATAATGGTTGCTTGTGTTCTAAGGAGGAACACTCGTGAATGAAGGCGGTAAGACCAAAGATATATGGTGGGGGATTTGTAGCATGGTCGATGATGGATGGTAGAGGTTTATTATTGGTTTGATCATCTATGTGCACTTGGCAGGCAAGTGTCTCATCAAGGAAAGTGGGCATTATTGGATCAATGATAGGACTAGATGGAGGATGGATAGATGGGGTGATAGGATCATAACCATGGAATGTATAAAGTTGGCTAGGAGGATCATCATGGTTTGCTTGATCATATATAGGCTCTTGATTGTAGATGGGATCTTGATCATAGATAGGATTAAGCGTGATGGGATCAATATGCTCGTGCATAGGTTCTTCATCAATGATAATATCTTGATCATAGAAAAGATATAGGTTATGGATGGATTGGATGGGGGTGCTTTGATCTTGATTTAAACAAGGGGTTGGTGCCTCCACATGCTCTGAAGTGTGCTCTTGACATAACTCTTGGTGTGCTTGAATTGGAATTGAGGTAGAGGACTCTTGGATGAGCTCGATAGGTTCTAGATGGTTGACAACATGAGGGTAGTATGGCTCTTGACTTGGATTCATGGTAGAAGACTCTTCAATAAGCTTGAGGGGTTGTGGATTACATGATGGGGTTGGAGGAAAGGACATGTTATTGGAAGAATTTTTGGTAAGGTCAAGGACCAGAATTTGGGGACATGGTTGACTCTCTGCTAGTAGCCCTTGGATCACATCCTTCGTAGGTGCATGGGTAGATGAATGAGGTAATGGATGAGTGGATTTGGATTGTTTCATGTCTTTTCTTTTGCTTTTAGGTTTGTAGAATAGTCTTTGGAGCCAATCATCAATGGATTCTTTGGGTGGTTTTGAGCTTGGGGAACTTGATGTTGGTGTTGGTGTAGGACTGGTATGCTTTGGGATATGTGTTCTAGGAGATGGTGAAGGAGGACTAGTAGATGGAGTGGTATATGATTTCAAACTTGAAGTGGTACTTCCCTTGTCAAGAGTCTCATTAAGATGGCAAAAGAAAGTATGATCTTGGTGCGAGGCATAGCTAGTACTCGCCTGTTCAGCTTGTAAGATTGCCATTTGTTATTGTATGGATTGGAGTTCTTGTTTGATTGCTTCTAGTTGTTTTATCCTCTCCATAGAAACTAACACAAGGCTGAAATGGGTACCTAAAAATGCTAAAAATTTTCTCTCAAAAGACCGAGAAATGCTCACTGTCGTGGATGCGCAGCTACAGAAGTGCTGAAATAGAAGGTATATGTGTAGCAAGTCAGAATAAATGCGTAGCTCTGGTGAATGGTAAAAGTGAAGTAGTAGATGTTAAATGCACACAAAGTCGATGCAAATGTGCCACAGGTCGACACAGATGTGCAGCTTCAGAGGGTATATGCGCAGCTCTGGTTTTCTTGACTATTTTTGCAATTTTTTTTGGCACATTTTTCAATGTTTTTGGTTTATTGGCTGCAAGTTGGTTTTCTTTTCTCTGATTTCTTGATTATGGTAAATAAAACACAGCAAACACAAAGAAGTTTTCATGATTTTTGATATTTTTTTTTGTAATTTTTTGGACTCTTTTTGACTCAAAAGCAAGTACAAATCCTAGGCTGGCTAGGATAATATAAACTGAATTCTCACTATTTCTAGATGAGGCATCTTTGGGAGGTGATAATCGCCCTTCCCTACACAGGCTTATAGGGGTTTTTGGCTACTAAAAATAAAGGATGATTAGTAAGTGCAACCGTTTGAGTGGTTATACATGCGGCAACACTACTCTCCATTATGGAGTCTCACAGCCTGCAAGGGTTACACCTTGGAGGGTTTTGGGGGAGGTTGGCTATCGGTATAACATAACTTCACTCGTTGTTTAAATCTTTCACTCCAAACACCATTTATTCATAGTGGCTTGGCAGAGCTTGGCTTTAGCTTGTTACCACTTAAGGTCATTCCCACTTGGACGAAAGGATATCCAAGGGTAGGCCTCTCTAAAGGTTTAACACATGTGAAAATGATATGTCTGACATTTTGGTTACCCAAGATAGGGGAGAGCATAGGCCTAGTATCATTCCCAAAAACATAAAAGACAGTGGTTCTTTTCCCCTAATTAAAATGAAAAAGACTAAATGTGTTAAGCTACTTGGGCACACATGTGAGTTGTTAACTTTGAAAGCAAGATAGCAATGGTTCAATTTTTATCCTCCTAGCATTGGTACTAGATTCAATTTGTTGATGCAACAAGATCAAGTTATTCCCTTCCTAGTTTGATCTAGATGTGATTTTTCATGAACATTCGATTATTATCCTTTAAAAATACTATGTGTGTTAACAATGCAACTAGAATGTCTAAACCAGCGCCTAACTTGCAAGTAGATCAGAGAAAAAATCCTGCGAGAAGTGTCAACATTAGCAGAATCAAAAGAAAACCCAAAAAGTCACTGTCAGAATCATATGCACAAGTACAGAGTACATATGTGCAGAAATAGAACACATATGCGTAGAAAGACAAATGAGCAGGAAGAATGAACGAATGTGTAGAAAGACAAATGTGCAAGAAGAATGAACAAATGTGTAGAAAGAATGAACAAATGCATAGAAACAAACTTCTAAAAATTCAACAGAAAACATATGCGCAGCAGGATGGTGTATATGCATAGCAGGATGGAACAGATGCGCTATAGGATGGAACAAATGCACTGTAGGATGGAACAAATGCATAGATTGGATAGATGCATTGATACAAAAAATAGATGTGTGTTAGAATTGATCAGAGGCACTGAATCTTCCTATGTATGGAACCTTAGCACAAAAAAATACTCAATTTTTGGATTAAATCGGGGCAAGGGCCCCCATGGTGGGCACCAAAAATGTTACCAGAAATATTGTCAAAGTTATCAAACTCAATCAATAAACAAATAATCTCAATAGAAATTGCAAATAACAAAGATTCAATAACAAAGAACAAACCATGCAAACCTTGTTACCACGCTGCTTCCATTGTTCGCCTAGTCTCAATCAATCTTTGTATGTGAATTGAAGCCCTCAGAAGATGCACTTCCTTGCTTTGTTTTTCAAGATGATGATGGAGAGATGGCTATGATACTTCTTGTAATGAAGATGAACTTCAATACAATAAAAGGGTGATTGCAAGCTATGGATGGATTTGGGTGCTAAAGGCGTGCTGTAAATTCTATAGAGTAACGATACTAAAAGCTTGGATGAATGAATGGAAGAACAGGGTTTTATTTATAGACTTGAGAGAGAGAAGATCAACGGTATAGAAAGAATAAGAAGATCAATGGTATAGAAGACTTGAGAGAACATGCGCGAATAGAAAGAAGACAAGTGTCACACAAAAGTTGTTTTGTTTGAGTTAACTGTTTTCTTTTATAAAGATAAGATATGCTTTCATAAATTAGAATGCTCTTTTCTAATTTAAGAGATATTGATAAAAACAAGGTTGATTGAGTCAGTTAACTCAACTTGTGATTTTCTTTTGCATGATTTGAGAGGAATTAAATAATAAATTATTTAATTTTGTGTGCATGAAGAAGAAGACATATTTTTAGAAGATTTGGAAGATATTTTCAGAAATTTGATGATAAGAAAGCAAATTAAATAAATAGATTTATTTAATTGCTTGTGCATGCTTTTGGAAGAATAAATAAAATATTTGATTATTTTTATTTTTAGAGATTGAGAGAATTTAAATAAATTTGATTGATTTATTTAAAATTGGAAGAATGAATTTGACTTAATTAAATAATTAAGAATTATTTAATTATTTTGGAAGAATTTATTTAATTTTGAATTTAGAAGAGGTAATTAAATATTTTGATATTTAATTAATTTAGAGGAATATGAATCGAATAAATAAATTTGTTTATTTATTTATTGATAGAGGAATTAGACTTAAATAAATATTAAGAATATTTATTTAGACAGAGTTGTGTCAATTTTAGGCGTATACAGGAATAACATGCCCCCTTCTTTAGAGAAGCATTATCCTCAATGTTGATCAATTGTGGATGCTTCTGAACAAAATCTTCATCTTCCCATGTGGCATCTTCAACTAGAAAATTATTCCATTGAATGAGATACTTTGAGACTGTCCTAGGCCTCAACTTCTATGTGCACCTCTAGAGAACTAACTTGATGCAAGAGCATCCTA
The DNA here is from genome assembly GCA_027924645.1 of Cunninghamia lanceolata. Classification (NCBI taxonomy): domain Eukaryota; kingdom Viridiplantae; phylum Streptophyta; class Pinopsida; order Cupressales; family Cupressaceae; genus Cunninghamia; species Cunninghamia lanceolata. Next base: position 5,812,731 of record BSBN01000564.1, on the reverse strand, counting down.
GGTTGAAAGGCAATCTTGCATCAACCAAAAATAATTTGTTTCTTTTCTTTTCTTACATTTTAGTTAGTACAGTCTCAGAACTTTGCACCACATTATTACTGCATGATCATTTCATAGCTCATGGAAGAGGATCAAGACTCTAAAATAGCTCATCTACGTCAGATCTAGATTTCAGGAGATTTGCAATCATTTGCTACCAGAAGCTTCATCAGGGTTCACTGTTCAGAGCATTCAGCATATAGCTTGGCATATGGAGTTTGTGGCACCTTCCCATGACTTGCAGAACCTAATGGAACATCTCACAAGGCCTTATGGGATTGGAGGCACCTTCATCTTGAACCGCAATGTGTCTCATCAACATTGGAATTAGGCCGACCTACACATTTCATCAAGCATTGGGTTATGGAAACCCTTGTGGCCATTACAAACCACTCTTGGAGCTTGGAAAGGATATATAAGCATCTCTTAGACTCATTCAAAAGTAGTTAGGAGTTAGAAGTTAGAGTTCAGATCATTAGTAGTCTAGTAGTTAGATAGCTCATAGTTTTGGAATGTGAATGTGCCAATTGTTATATCCTTTGCATATCTAATTATAGATGACTATAATTCCCATGTGGCATACTTGTGAGCCCTATTGTAACCATCTATGAAGTTGAATCAATGAAATTCCAATTTTCTGTTTCAATTCTTGTGTTTATTCCACTATGTTTACTCTAAGGCTGCATGGTTGGACAATCCTTACCCTGGACCCTCCATTCGTGACTGCACCAAGTGGTATTAAAGTGAATTTTTCAAATCCTTTGAGAGAGAAGGCATTCCGATGGATCCTAGGGTGAACAGATTACTGACTTGAGGCAGCCTACAAGTGTTTGTCAACAGAGCGTTAATTGTGAGGCAGTTGCAACCTTGTAGTCAGATCATCAAATTGAGGCAGTTACACCAGATCTGAGGAAGATATGCCACCAAGGAAGATGCAGGTGGTATGGCCAATATTTTTGGAAGGATGGAAGAAATGTTAGAAATGATGAGAACAATGAAAGTCTAATTGGATGTTGTAGAAGAGGATAGGAAGAGAGGTCTAAACCCTAGACATGAGGATGAGAGTGATGATGATAAATTAGGATTTCAAGCTACAGATCAAAATGAGGAAACCCTAGAAGAAGAAGAGTTAGATCAAGTAAAGATGTTGAAATCTAATTCTAAGATTGATAAGAGACCTAGAATTGAAATTTCAAACTATGCAAGTAATTTGAACCTTAAGGAGTTGATTGACTGGATAAATGACAAGGAAGAATACTTTGAGTATGAAGAAATTGAAGATCCAAAAAGAGTGAGATTTGCAAAAACTAAATTGAAAGGACATGTTGCTATTTGGTGGAAAGAAATTCAGTTGGATAGGAATAGGAGAGGAAAATAAAGAATCACAAAGTGGGATAGAATGGTGAAAAAATTGAAGAATCAATTCATACCTGCTGATTATGAACTTGAATTGCTGAAGAGATTGTGAAACCTAAGTAAAAAGGAGAAAATAGTAAAAGAGTATACTGAAGAATTTCACAGAATGATCATTAGGACTGGACATAGTGAAGAAAGTAAGGAGAAAGTGGTGTGGTGCATGAATGGGTTGAGAACAAACATCCAAGAAGAACTAAGCTTGGTAGGGATGACAACAATGGAAGAGGCACATCAGTTTCTGCTGAATGTTGAAGAAAAGTTGAACAAAAGATTTGAGCATAGACAAAGAGGTAGAGGAGGAAGATTCTAGAAGGGTAAAACACAATGCAGTAAAGTAAGGTCATATGCGGATCATAATAAGGAAAGTAGCCCATACCACAAAGAAGAAAGAGACAACAATTCATATCATCAAGGGATAGATGATAGAAGTTTCTACTGCAATAAAGAGGAAGCCATAATTCTTATTGCAATGAAGGATACCAAAGGGATGATAGAGGATTTGACAAGAGATTGTTCAAAGGAACTTGTTTCAAGTGTGGAGATGAAGGACACCGAGCATTTCAATGCCATCAAGGAAGTACTAACAAAAGGACAAAGAATAGTGCAAGGGCAACATATGTGGAGGAAGAACTAGTTGGATCATCAAGTTCAATGGGAAAACCAAAAAAGGGTGAATCATTGGTTATGAGGAGAGCTTTGTTGCAAGTAGAAACAACTAAGGAGCCACCGCAAAGGAAGAGTTTGTTCAGGACAAGATGCAAATCAGGAGGTAAGTGTTGCAAAGTTATCATTGACAATGATAGTACTGAAATTTTAGTTTTAGAAGAGATGGTAAGGAAGATAAATCTAAAGAGGTTGGAACATCTAAAACCCTACAAGATAGCATGGATTCAAGATGAACACAAGATACTGGTGAGTGAACAATGTTTGGTAAAATTTCATATAGGATCTTATAATGATGAAGTATTGTGTGATATTATGCTAATGGATGTATGTCATATATTGTTGGGAAGACCATGGTAGTATGATAGAAAGGAAATACATGATGAGAGGAATAATACCTATACTGTAACATCAAATGGGTAAAGACATATCTTGAGACCTTTGGAAGAAGATAACAAGAGTGAAGTATGCGGTAACGTTAGAATCTATTTAGTAGATGGAAGGAAGTTTTTGGGTGGATTGAGACATGAAAACATGTGTTTTGCATTGATTCCAAAGAAGTACAGTACCCAAAGTGCAGAGAACACCACCGCAAAAGGAGAAGAACCACTGTTGAAGGAAGTAGCTGAATTGTTGATAGAATACTAGGATATTGTATCAGAGAATGTGCCAGAAGGATCACCATTAGTCCAGAGTATTAGACATCATATGGATATCATATCTAGAGCCAGTTTACCAAACAAAGAGATGCATATGATGACACCGGCAGAAAATACAGAGCTAAAACGATAGATACAGAAGCTGTTGAGGAAGGGATTGATTAGAGAAAGTTTAAGCCCATGTGTAGTACCAATAATGTTAGCACCGAAGAAAGATGGAGAATGGAGGATGTGTACAGATTCAAGAGCAATCAATAAGATCACAGTCAAGTATAGATTTCCATTGCCAAGGATGGATGATATTATGGATTGTTTGAGCGGAGAAAGATACTTCACAAAGATAGACCTAAAGAGTGGATACCATCATATCAGAATCAAAGAAGGAGATGAATGGAAGACTGCATTCAAGATAAATGAAGGATTGTATGAGTGGTTAGTCATGCCTTTTGGATTAACTAATGCACCAAGTACATTCATGAGATTGATGAATGAGGTACTGAAGAAATTCTTGGGTAAGTTTGTTATTTTCTACTTGGATCATATTATGAGAGAAGAGAAATTGCTGATAAACATCAAGAAATGTAGTTTCATGAATATAGAACTGGTATATTTGGGATTTGTGATTTCTGCAAAAGGATTGAAGATGGATCTAGAAAAGATAAGAGAAATTGTTGAATGGCCAACACTTGTAAATATTGGAGAGGTAAGATCTTTTCATGGATTCGAAAGTTTCTATAGGAAGTTCATCTGAAATGTTAGTACCATATGCACACCAATGACAAAGACAATGAGAGGGGACCAGAAATATTTTAAGTGGACATCAGGAGCACATAGGAGTTTTGAATTGTTGAAGAAAAAGGTGATAGTGCAACAAGTGTTAGCATTACCAAATTTTGACAAAGTATTTCAGGTTGATTGTGATGCTAGTGGAAATGCAATAGGAGCAGTGTTAAGCCAAGAAGGGAGACCAATAGCATATTTTAGTGAGAATTTGAATGATGTAAGGAGGAGATATTCATTATATGATCAAGAGTTCTATGCCATAATTCAATCCTTGAAGAAGTGGAGACATTATTTGTTTCCAAAAGAATTTGTGTTGTACACTGACCATCAAGCTTTGCAGTATTTGAATAGTTAGGGTAAGTTGAATCAAGACACATGAGGTGAGTAGAATTCATGCAAAGTTATACATTTGTGTTGAAACACTGGAGTGGAAAGTCAAATAAAGTTGTAGATGCATTGAGAAGAAGAAGAAACTTGTTGACAGAAATGAGGGTAGAAGTACTAGGTTTTGAAGAACTCAAGCACATGTATGAGGATGATCTTGATTTTGTGGAAGCATGAAAAGCATGCAGAGATCTAGTTGTGATAGACACGAGAAAGTGGTTGGATTACTTCATTCAAGATGTTATGTTGTTCAAGGGTAATCACTTGTGTATTCCACAGAGTTCAATGAGAGAGAATTTGATCAAGGAGAAGCATAGTGGTGGATTAGCAAGACATTTTGGTATTGATAAAATAGTTGCTTTGGTGAATGAACATTATTTTTGGCCTCAGATATATAAGAATGTAAGAAAGTTTTTTTCAGGGTTGTAGAATTTGTCAGGTTGCAAAGGGGAGTAGTCAAAATATTGGATTGTATAAACTTTTAATTGTACTGGAAAGACCTTGAGATGATATAAGAATGGATTTCATATTAGGGTTACCAAGAACATAAAGGGGACATGATTCTATATTTGTAGTAGTGGACAAACTTTCAAAGATGGTGCATTTCTTTCCTTGTAAGAAGACAAATGATGTTGTATGTGTTATTGACCTAGTTTTCAGGAACATTGTGAGATTGCATGGATTACCAAAGAGTATAGTTTTAGACAGGGATACAAAGTTCATAGGATATTTCTAGAGGGCATTATGGAAGAAGATGAAGATAGATCTAAAGTTTAGTTTAACATTTCACCCATAGACAGATGGACAAACAGAAGTGGTAAATAGGATTTTGGGCAACTTGTTGAGATGTTTGGTAGGAGATAACGTAGGAAATTAGGATATAATTCTACCGCAAGTAGAGTTTGCATACAAGATTCAGTGAGCAGAAGTACAGGGAAGACACCATTTTAAATTGTGATTGGAGTACAACCTAGAGGAGTTGTGGAACTCAGAGACATTAGTATGGAGAATAAAAGGAGCGTGGAAGAAGAAGAAATTGTAGGATACATGGAAATAGTACCCACTCAAGTCTAAGGGATAAGTATAACAAGTATAAGGGACAAGTAGATGAGAAGAGGAGACATAAGGAATTTTCTATTGGAGATGAAGTCATGGTATATCTCAAAAAGGAAAGATTTCCAGTAGGGACATGCAACAAGATGAAGGTGAGGAAGTTTGGACCATGCAAGATTCTCAAGAAGTTTGACTTAGGAAATGCAAATGAAGTGGAACTATCAGAAGCATTTGGCATATCACCAATCTTCAATATTGTATACCTATATCAATATCATGAAGGACAGTCAAGTGATAGCATGATAGGAGATTATTTGGAAGATAAGACACTGCATCAACAACATGAGAAGATAGAACAAATTATGGATAGCAGAGTTGGGTGCAACACTAGAGGCAAGCAGTACAAGGAGTACCTGGTTAAGTGGAAAGGAAGACTGGAATAAGACTCATCATGGATTTCTCAGGCAGAGGTAGACTGCATTGGTTTTTCTCTAGCCCTAGGAAAGAGAGGGACTCACTTTTCAAACAACCCCAGGTGTTTGATGTAGGAGCATCCTAGGTTAAAAGGTAATCTTGCATCAACCAAAAACAATTTGTTTCTTTTCTTGTATTTCAGTCAGTAGAACCTCAGAATTTTGCACCGCATTTTACCACATGATCATTTCATAGCTCATGGCACAAGATCAAGACTCTACAATAGCTCATCTATGTTAGATCCAAATTTTAGGAGATTTGCAATCATCTACAGAAAATTATCATTGTCAAAAGATTCATTAGGGTTCATTGTTTAGAGCATTCAGCATACATCTTGGCATATGGAGTTTTTGGCACCTTCCCGTAACTTGCAGAACCTAATGGAGCATCTCACAAGGCATTATGGGACTAGAGGCACCTTCATTTTAAACTGCAATGTGTTTCATCAACATTAGAAGCTTCACCATTGGAATTAGGCCAACCTGCACATTTCTTCAAGCATTGGGTTATGGAAACCCTTGCAGTTGACGTGAACCCCTAGTGGAGCTTGGAAAGGATATATAAGTATCTCTTGGACTCATTGGAAAGTAGTTAGGAGTTAGAAGTTAGAGTTCAGATCATTAGTAGTCTAGTAGTTAGATAGCTCATAGTTTTGGAATGTGAATGTGCCAATTGTCATATCCTTTGCATATCTTATTATAGATGACTATAATGCCCATGCGATAGACCTGTGAACCCTATTATAACCATCTATGAAGTTGAATCAATGAAATTCCAATTTGTTGTTTCAATTCTTGTGTTTATATTCCATTGTGTTTACTCTAAGGCTGCACAGTTGGACAGTCCTTACCCTGGACCCTCCATCCATGACTGCACCAAGATAACACTCACTGACTTATTCCTTGGATATCATTCAAACTAACTTAGATACCAACATATAACACCTAGGCTAACCTAACTATCTAAATAAGAATATAATAATGATCATATAATTTAATTAAGAGTTAAGGTAGCCATAAGATGACTACTCATAACCCTATACACACTATAAGATTAAGGGCATAACATGCTCCCCTTCTTTAGAGAAGCATTATCCTCGATGTTGATCAACTGTGGATTCTTCTGAACAAAATATTTGTCTTCCCATGTGGCATCTTCAACTAGAAAATTCTTCCATTGAATGAGATACTTTGTGACTATCCTAGGCCTCAACTTCTATGTGCGCCTCTAGAGAATTAACTCTAGATCCAAAATGATTCTTCCTTCATCTATCTCTAGTAACACTGTCTCTATAGGAATCTATTGACCAATCACCTTCTTTATACATGAAACATGAAAAATTGGACGTATCCTTGTTGATGGAGGTAACTCAAGCCTGTAGGCTACACTACCAATCTTTTGCACAATATGGTATGGACCATAATATTTTGGTAACAACTTGTTATTCTTTGTTTGTTGCTTAAGAGACATTTTATTATAATGTTGCAATCTCAAGAATACCCAATCACCTACTTCCAAACTCCTTTCACTATGATGTTGGCCAGCCTATTGTCTCATTTGATTCTATGCCATGGCTAAATTCTCTGAGTCATAAAAGTACCTGTTGTTGATGATTCATGTGTTCTTCCATAGAAAGAACTCTTGGTGTCACCTTAATGATGATGTCATGGATGGGGGATGGTATCCATATAATGCCATAAGTGGGGACATTTTTTAAGAACTATGGAAGGAAGTGTTATACCACCATTCTACTAGTGGTAGCCAAGCCACCCTTGAGATTGCTTGTTTAAAGTGAAATAATGTAGATACCCTTCCAAGAACATATTGACAACTTCAGTTTGGCCATCTAACTAAGGATGGTATAGAAAGCCACAAACCAATTGAGTACCCAAACAAGAGAATAAATATGCCCAAAAATTACTAGTAAAGATAGGATCACTATCACTAGCAATAACCCTTGGGGTACAGTGTAACTTTTGTATATTCTCCATAAATGATTTTTCCACTATACTTGCTATAAAAGGATGGGATAATGCAATAAAATGGTCATATTTAGTAATGAAATCCACTACTGCCATTATGACACTCTTACCTTTAGATCTTGGAAATCCTATGATGAAATCCATGGAGACCTCTTCCCATCACTAGCTAGGAATAAGTAAGGGTTGCAAAAGACTAGGTATCTTAACTATGTCCCCTTTGTTTCTTTGACATAACAAACATTTTGCCACAAATTTTTGTACATCATCTTTAAGCCCTTTTTGAAATAAATCCTACTTGATTCGATGATATGTCTTCAAAAATCCTAAATGCCCTCCAACTGGAGAACCATGGAGCTCCTCAAGAGTCTTGTGTTTAAGGGTAGAATCCTTGCATAGGTACAATTGCTCTTTATACCACAAAGAGTCCCCCTTCCAACAAAACTTATCTGAACTACTAGGATCATTTTTCAACTATTGAATGAGATTTCTTGTAGTGACATCATTTATCCACTCAACTTTGGCTTCTTCAACCCAATCTACATGTAGTATTGAAATAACACACAAAAATGCCTTATCCTTCTCATCCTTCCTATATAGTGCATCAACCACTATATTCTCCTTCCCTTTCTTATAGGTTAACTCAAAGTCATAGTCTGATATTTTAGTGACCTACTTTTGTTGTTCTTATGAGGATAACTATTGCTCTAAAAAATATTTTAGGTTGTCTAATCTATCTCAACTTTGAAGTGTCTACCTATCATATATGTCCTCCACTATTTCACTACATGAAGAATAGCTAGCATTTTCTTCTCATAAATGAGTTTGAGTTGATTCTTACTCTTCAGCTAATGACTTTCAAAATAAATTAGCCTACCTTCCTACATGAGAACTATGCCTATACCATTTCTTGAAGCATCACACTCCATTATTAAATCCTTGTTAAAGTATGGGGTGGATAGAACTGGAGTGGTACACATAGTCTCCTTTAGTCTCTCAAATGTTATATTAGCTAAATCATTCCACTAAAAAACATCCTTCTTCACCAGAGCTATGAGGGGTGTTGTTATGCGGCCATAGTTCTTCACAAATCTTTTATAGTATCCAATGATTCTGAGGAAACTCCTCAAGTTCTTAATGGTTTTAGGAATAGGCCACTCCATTATAGCCTTGATTTGGTTAGGATCAACTTTTACTCCTTCATGAGACACTATGTGACCCAAGTACTCCACCTCTTTGAAACCAAAAGCACACTTGGATGTTTTAACATAAAGATGGTGTTGTTTGAGAACTTGTAATGCCTGATCTACATGGTGAAAATGGTCTTCCCATGTCTTTCTATAAATAATATATCATCAAAGAACACTAATACAGACTTCGTAAAAAATGGTTTAAAGATGGAATTCATTGAACTTTGAAATGTTGGAAGTTTAAAGATGAAATTCTTTGAACTTTGAAATGTAGAAGGGGCATTAGTAAGACCAAATGGCATTACTAGAAACTCATAATGACCCTCATGAGTCCTAAATATTTTCTTGGGAATATATTCTTCCTTAATTCAAATTTGGTGATAACATAATCTAAGATCAAGTTTTGTAAAAACTATAGCTCCATTCAATTCATCTAGTAAATCATTAATGACTAGAATAGGAAACTTATCATTGATGGTGTACTTGTTGAGATCTCTATAGTTTGGACACATGCACCAAGTGTCATCCTTCTTATGTACCATCATCATAGGCGAGGAGTAGGCACTCTGGCTATGCCTGATAATACCTATCTTTTGCATCTCTTGAACCATCTTCTTGATCTCATTTTTTTGTACATAAGGGTACCTATATGGCCTAATGTTGGGTGGTTGGATCCCTAGTACTAGATGAATGCCATGATCCTAATCCCTTTTAGGAGGCAATCCCTTAGGCATATCACCAAAAATCATTGAGTGTATATATAATTGCATCCATATTGAGCTTGGTAGGAACCTTTGACTGATAGATTGATAATGAACAAAATTGGGACACAAATCCATTAACCTCTTTTTTAATCATCCTTTTAATTTGATGAGAGCTTACCATCTATGGTGAATTTGAAAGAAACCCTCTTAGTTCAACTATCCTACCCTCTAAGTAAAATCGTATGAATAGCTACTAGAAGATCAGCTTAATTGTCCCTAATGTAGTGAGCCACTCTACTCCCAAGACAATATCTGCTATGACCATGAGAATAGAAAACATTAGACAATCAATTTTATATTCTCCCATAGTCAATTTAATGCTATGGTATTTTCTTGAACAACTAATAGTACCCCCATTTGTAATTTGGACTTGAAATTCTAGAGTGAGATATGTAAAACTATTCAAATGAGTATATAACTTCTTGTTGAGGAAGTTGTTTTTACTTCTTGAGTCTATCAACATTGTTACTCTCTCTTTCTTCAAGAACCCCGCTACCTTGAGAGTCTGCAGTGTGCTAATTCTAGAAAGTGCATGATAAGAAATGGTGGGTGTGGTATCTCCCAATTCCTCATCTATCTCTTTGTTGCCCACTAATATTGGTTCTTCATTCTCTTCTTCCTCACTTGACCCTTCAATGTAGGATAATTTATTTTCAGCACATTTATGTCCATGACTATCTTTGCTATCACAGTTGAAACATAACCATTTTTCTGTCTTCTCTTCAATTTGTTGTGAAATCAATCTAGTAGGTTGAGGAAGTTACTGTGTAAGAGTGAGCTTCTATCTCTTATGTTTACAAAATCTTGCCTTATATTGGCCACAAATTTTTCCTCTACCTACCTTTCCATAATCATAGCTTGGGACATAGAATTTGGATGGAACATGTGTACCTCATATTTGATACGGTCCTTTAAGCCCCTAGGAATAATTCCTTCATATTTTCATCTGCAACATTCTCCACTCTTAAAGACAATGTCAGGAGTTTATGAATATAATTCTTGACCATACCTATTTGCTTTAATTTGGTAAGCTAGCTAAAGTAGCTATCCATAAGATTGTCACCATAATGTGTAGTGAGTTCCTCTTAGAATATAAAGAACTAAAAATAGTTCCTCTTAGAATATATTACAATAAATATACAAGTGCATCTTAAAACTATACAATAGTGTATGATTAATTAAATACACTAACAACTTTATCTTTCTATATCACTTTAGGGTTTTTATGCCACAAAATACTGAAAACTTTAATCTTATTTTATGAAGGAGTGCTTGTATTAACCCTAATATGGCTAGCCACTCAAATGATCATAACTTCCAATCCAATAAAGATCACTAATAATGCTTCTTCCCTTAGAAGACAATTAATTATTACATATGTTTCTAATCAAGGTCATTCCCTTACAAGCCATTTACTTATGAATGTACTTCTTCCTATTGAAATCTCCTCAATAACTGGCTACTACTTTACATAATACATTAGTGTGTGCCCCTTCTGGCATGAATATTCTTCATAATATTGGCACTCTCATGGATTCTACCAATGATGTATCCTCTCACCCAACCACCCACCCTTCATGTTCTTAATTCCTTCCTCCTCTCATCTTGAAGCTACCACTTCCATGGCCTCCACCACCCATGTGGTCTCTCCTAGAGAGACCCCTTCCTCTTCCAATCTTACCTCTAGTGTCACCACAACCTTTTCCTCCACTAGTGTTCCACTTTCTTTTCATTCTTCCACATATATTCATACCCATGTGGCTACTGCAACACTATTCCCTACACCTTTGTTCCTCGCACCATTATTCCTCATTTGATGACCACTTTACCTTATAGTGTGGCTTATATTTCACTACCATGTCATTACCTCTTATCTCTCACACTCTTTACACATCCTCCATTATATCCCATCTACTCATACCACTACTATTTACACCTTTACCTTGGATACACTATTGAAAGGATTTGACAAACTTAAGAAGAAAATGGATATTATGCCTATTAGCCATGACTCTATTATATACAATTCTCCACATTGTACACCTCTTACAATTAAAGTTGTTACATATCTAATGCCCATTGGCTTTGTGCCACCTAGATTTGAATTATACTATGGAAAATGAGATCCCAATATTCATTTACAAGCTTTTAATGTTGCATGCCTAGATTTCACATATGAAGATAAAATCTTAGCTAAATTATTTCCACAAACCTTAAGGGACTATGTCATTCAATGGTTTTACTCCTTAGCTCCTAGTTCTATCTATTTTTTTGATGAGCTAGCCACAATTTTCTTACCAGACTTATGTGTAAAAATGGGCTTGAGAACAATTGTGAATGATTTGATCATGTGTGCACAAGGAAATAACAAGCCTATCAATCACCATGTCATTTGATTCTAATCCTTATGTGTTAAAAAGCATCAACTAGATGATGATAGGTTACAATCCATCTTTCCTGAGAGACTTCTTCCACTCATCAAAAATAATATTTACTTGAATAATTTTACCTCTTTCATGGATTTTTCTACCCATGTGTGAATTGTTGAACTTAAATTTCTTTAATCTAATGGTTTGAGGCCTAGGGATTTCCATACTTCCTCTTCTAATTCCTACCCTTTGAAATTTTAAAAGAATAAAGCCTTGGGTTTAGAGAAGGGGGAAGGATCTCTAGTAACTAATGAGGAATATGAAGATTCATCCTCCATTGTTGCTCTTGGATGCTTCATTTCTCACTAAGATTGACTTTGATTAGTATTCTTCATTATTCTTGGTTACACTTTGTCTGATTGATACTCTCTCCAATGTGCCATGTTTATTGTTTGGTGGTGTGAATATTTGATTTTGTGTTAATTAACTTCTATGTTTATTTGAATCCTTTATCTTCATTTGTGTGGTTTCTTGGTCTTTATATGGTGCTTTTTCCCCCTTTTCCTATGTCAATTGCCCAAACCCTTTTGGAATAGATAGGTGAAGATGGTTATGGTAAGTGCATCCAAGTGTCATGCTTAGCAAAGTAATAAATCAATGGATGTTGTAATAAATGTAGGAAATGATATTGTTAACAAATATATTGAGAATGGAGGGGAACTCAACAACAAAAATAGAAACAAGGATGAAAGAAAACCATATAAGGCAACCCTTAAGACTGATGAAACAAAGGTGGTGCCAAGGCTGCAACTTTTGAAACTAGCAATGGAGATGGCAGAAGAAGGGATTGTAACTTTGCTAGTGAAGAAATTAAAGGAGGAGAAAATCATAAGGCTTCTTCTCTTCCTAATGTACTTAAAATTAAACTAAATCCAAATATGATAGAAGCTATTAAAAAGGAAGTATAGAAAGATGAAAAAGCATAGCTATGTTCATTGTTTATTTCGATAGTGAATTTCTTGAATCTAAAAAGTTTTTCAATGAATGGATTGTCAATGTGTGTGGAAAAAAGATGCATATTTACATTTCCTTTTGTAGAATGTGTTATGTCATAAAATGTCCCCCTAGGACTTTTACCTCCTAAGTTTATCTCCCGGGTCCCTTGTTTTTCATCATGCATGTTCATTTTAACTCTCGATGCAAAATCCCCAGAAACCAATGTCAAATGGGGCTAAGGGGATAGTGTTGAACTTGATCCTGCCTTGAAAATGGGGCCTAGGGCTTGGGCGCTCGTGCCCTAGTCCTGCCCTATTTGGTCGGGACCTAAAATTTGAATGTCGGTTATGTGACCGTTAAAAGGTTCCGTTATTGACATCTTAAGTTTGAATTATGAAATTTGTAGTGGGAATACATATATAAGCATGTTTAGGGTTTCATTTGTAAACTAGAATATGATTATGAACTTTTGGCAAACTTATGATTTTAGAGCATTCAAAGCATTCATTGTTGCAGAGTAGACTTGTCTTGTTATTGTGTTTGTTATGCAAATTTGGCTTCATCTTCTCATGTGTTGAAGGATCTTCATCTATATGCGAGCTACACCTCTGAGGTGATATCTATTTGTGTTGAATCAATCATTTATCAATTTGTTTTTGCCTCTATCCCGCAGGGATACACACTCTTTATCAAACAACGGTGTTGAAAGGCTTGAATGTCATTCCGAGGCTTGACTGAGGCAAGCTCCTAAACACCACAACCCCCAACCCCATTCCTTGTGATTACAGGTGATAGGTGTCGTATCTTGCGGAGTGGAGTTGCAAAAGGCTGTGACAGAGTGTGTAAATTCTAGATCTGAGAAGAAACGCACTGCAAGGGCTTGGGCACCCACCCTGAAGCCCTCTAGATTTTCTAAGCTGAAAACCTCCAGGTTAATAGTGAACAATAGTAGACAACTTCTAGAAATCCCCAAAGAAATTCCTACCTTGTGCTTGGGTGCCTGCTCTTTAGCTCCTAATTTTTTTGCATCCTAAATCTCAAAATTTGGTATGTATCCACTCTGAATATAACATCTCTGTGTGCGAGCATTTGTCAGGATTCGTCTATTTGTTTATGATTTTGCATAATTAGGGTTTTAAGCATAATTGGGCATTAAATTAATACATTAATTAGTAAATTCCAAATTTCCCTATCATTACAAGTGACAACCAACCTGTAGCTAAATCCTCTTGCAAAAGTTGAGATTCAACTCGGTTAAATGTCCTTGAATGTGTGTAGTAAAAGGAGGATCTAGGCATATCATCAAATAAAACCTATTCCCACTTTTCCTACATTACAGAATGATATAGAAAGGATTATTCATCATGTTTTCAAAACTCATAGTATGAAAACTAGAGTTTTAAAGAATAAATTTTAGAATATTCTCAATTATTGTGTTGTCAATCCCAAATATTTTGTGTTTCTAGTTGGGTAATGATCAAATACAGTGTGAAATGGAAATCTTAGAAGGTTTAAATGCATGTTTCCTTTGTAAGAAAGATGAGCATCGAATAAGAGATTGTCCAAAAATTATTAAGAACATCAATAAACCTATAGTTGGTGGTTCTCTAGCCTTTAATGAAGACTACCCCAATATGAAAGTAGAAAAAGAGGATAAGCCCCACATAGTCAATAAAGATCTTTTTTTAGAAAATAATGAAGCTGATATTATTAATATTGATGACAATAAGTTTTTCACTATGGAGTTAATTCCTACCAAAATGGAAGATCCTCAATCTTGCAAGGAATATATTGTAATCCCCACATAATTACCTTATGTTAATAAAGAGAATGATCTAGTTAGTAATCCCCAAGGTGTAATACCTAAAAATAAAAAAATGCATAGGAACTTATTCTTGAAAAACTAAAAGAAAAGTTTCAAGTTGCTAGTCTAGGTACTCCTCCCATTGCTTCCAAAATACTTCAAAATATTGATTCTAGGGTTCCCAAAGAACTTTCTCATACAATTTTCATGGGTAAATCCAAAAGATAAAAAGCTATTCTTGATTGTGTTAATCCTTTGTTCTAGGAGGAGACACCTAGCCAAGAAAGTCTTACTTCTAGTATAGGGGATGATATGGATAAGGAAGGAGAAAAGAGAAAACAAATTGATTCAACTATTTCTAATAAAAAGAGTGGTAAAAAGAGAAAGGAAGAAAATATTCCTAAATACTTTGATATTTGTGCAAAAACCAAAGATCTTCCCCCTACCCCACCCACCCATCCATAAATGAAGCTAAAAATGTATCAATTGGAATGTCAAAGGCTTGGAATCCTTTGATAGGAAAGACATTCTAAGAGCCTTTTGTAACAATAAGCCAAAGATAGATTATTTGTTCTTTTAAGAAAATAAATCAATGGGCTTCCAACTTGAATATGCCCTCAAATTTGTATGGAGGGACTCCAATTTCTATTCTACAAAATATGCCCAAGGAAAAGGTGGTGTTGCTATTTTTTCTACCTTTGAATGGGCTTCCTTTATCAATGAATCTAGACATTCTCCTTGTAATAGGTTGGTTTGGGTGACTATTATTAAAGATGATATCCAATTTGGCATATGTTCTATATATTCTACTAATGACTATTGGGAGAGAAGTGAGTGATGGAAATGGATTTCCTCCTCCCTCCACATTGTTCCTTGGATTATAGGTAATGAATTTAATACGGTTGAACAAAAAGAAGACAAAATTGGTTGGATTCCAATATCTTGGAAAGGTAATGATTTTTATTATTGAGCAAAAGCTAATAGGATTCTAAATTTAATGAACCCATTTGAAAAGAAGAAAGTTGACAATAATGGTATTTGGTATACATGGTGCAATAATCAGAATGTTGGCAATAGGGTCTATTCAAGACTTGATAGATTTTATGCTCACAAATGTTTTTTTCAATTTTGAGGTGGCAAAGAACAATAGCTATGTCCAAGTTTCCCCTTTTACAATGTCTAATCATTACCCATTGAAGCCATTATAAATGTTAAGGGAGGAAAATTTGTTGGGTGTAATAGAAATGAAGGATATTTCAAGCTGAATATCAATATGTTAGGGGATAAAGAGTGTATTAATGGAATTCACACTCTCAGGAATATCAACAAAATTGTGTTTCATGCTAGCTCTACTATAAAATATTAGAACAAGATAATGGTTGGTTGGAAAAACTTCCTAAGAACTAAATTGGAAAAAATAAGACTTTAGATAGAGGAAGTTACAAAAAGACCTCGGAAATGAGATCTTCCAAAAGAGTCTTATGGAGTAAAACATTATTTGATGTATACAAAAATACAAAGCTTAGGGGGAAAAGATCGAAGCTAAGATGAACTAGCTTAAAGGTGCAGATAAAGTAACAAAATATTTCTTCAACATTTTGAAATCCAAGAAAACAAGGGAGGCTATTAGTACTATCATGATTGATGATACATTGAATGAAAATATTGAATGTCTAAAAGATGTTTTTAGTGGTTTATATAAAAAAAATTCTTTACAAAGGATAACAACTACTAGAGTGGGAAGTTAGAGCTCTATGTACAAAAATTATTCCTAAGAAACTTAGTAATGAAGATGTTGTTGTTGAACACCCAAAGTACTGAGAGGGGTGGCTGAATTAGTACTCTATTAAACTTCTTGTTTATTAAACTAGTAATCCATTTACCGCATGCAATAACAAAGAAAATTAAACACAAAAGAAACAACCGTAAACCATCACACATGAACACCAAGATTTTTACGTGGAAAACCCAAAACTGGGAAAAACCATGGTGAGTGTTAGCTGACAATATATTATGTAGGAACAATATCGAATTACAATAGAGGCTCACTGCCCAAAGAAATGCTCACTGCAAGAATGGCTCACTGCCTAGAGAAAGAAAGGAGAAGGAAGGAATGGCTCACTACCAGGTTGAACTACTCAAATTGCATCTACACATGCATGAATGCAGCTCCAATGTAGCTCAAAATACTATCTCAAAACTCATTCATCTTGACTGCTCTATTTCACTACCCTATTTTTACATTAATCAAGATCTCTCTTCTTCTACTCTTGTTGCCTTCTTTACACTTCACATTCTACGCATCTTCACATTCAAATCTCATACACCAAACATCGAATTCAATCTCATATATATATCCGCAACAATCAAAATCTTAATATTAGGTCGGCCTAATAAGGTGTACCGTGTAGTCATGCCTTATGTTTCTTGTTGGCCAAAATCATTTACCAAAAATACGTAGTGGATCAAAACAACATTTAAATCATATTCACATATGTCGGCTTCATCCATATAATCACTTAGGATAAGATTCTAAACAACAAAACTTCTCGCACACATATCACACTTCATGTTAGCCTTAACCACAGACTGTCACTAGTTCAGTTCAACTGTCAGAGTACATCTTCCACTGCAGACCACAAGACTCACTCAAATCCATATCAGAGACTCTTCATATATCATAGAGCATACCTCACCACAAAGCAAAATATTCTTTTGTGGTAGAATGTGAACCACATGCTCTGTCATAGTCAAGTTCTATCAGACAAAGTAGTGATACTTAGGCACCCATAACTATATTTCTGATGGAACTCAGAACTTGTAACTCTGGATTTGGATACTTCATACCTGTGTTTACAACACCTCAAAACTTCATAACAAGATATACAATAGTGGAGAAATACGGACCAATTTAGTTGAGTGTTCTGTTCTGATTTCCTCTGTTCTCTGCACTGCCGGACTTAGACTTTTTGAAGATAGGCTTCCAGTACTCATCAAGAACTGAAACCTTGGACAAATGATCATTTGAGAACTATGAACAACATACTTGAACCACATGATATGATCTTCTACTGCGGACCAATACTAGATCAAACACTGTCTCCTTATCGCTGCTTCAGTATACTACCAACACTTAGCCAAAATGGCTGTCTTCTTCTCCAGACCAAAACACTATTCCAATCTTGTTCCTTTGCTTGTTGCCATCAATGACAACATATTCAAACATCATGCACAAACACTCTTCATCATATTAGTAGTGTCTCTCTCTTTATTATGTTTGCCAAGTTGCCAGTAATCTCCCCTTTGGCATTGATGGCAACACTTGATGTGAAAAACTATTACAACTCCCCCTTTCTCTTTATACACTACTCCCCTTGTCTTCATGCTTCTTTTATTACTTTTCAAATGTTTTTCACATGCTTCATTTCTTCTCCCCCTTTGACATCAATGGCAAAGGTGTATGATACAAAGATATATACAAGTTGCCAAAATTTCAAAACTATTTTTCTACTTTCCGCATATATACAAGTGAAATCACAAAGCTTACTGTTGTTCTGGGAGAACGTCTTTATAGATTATTTTTTCAGTTGCACCATTTCTTCATCCCAACTGATCTTAGCATCACTCAAAATTTGTATGTGCCCATTAATTTGGGACACCAAATCTTTTGCTTTCTTCACTATATCAGGGGTTTTAGTGATTTGTCTTGTCTTATTTGTTGCCACAATTAACTTGGTTAGGGATGCAATTTTGAAACTTGCTACTTCTCAAAACTAAATCATTCTATGATTTATGATATCCATCTAGGTCTGCATTTTATGTATATTAGAATGAATGGTTTCAACTTGTGCCCTTTTATTGCCAATAGCATCTTTTGCCGGATCATAAGTTCTAGATATCTTCATTATTTGAGCTTCCCATCTATCTATTTTATCTTTTATATCTTTAGTCTTATCCGGCCATGTAAGCCAAAATTAATACAATTCACCAGCTTCTTTAAGGGCCAACGGTGCATACTCTACACTTTTATCTAACAAAATTTTATCATGAGCGAATTTATCAGTAAGATCAACTAACCTTTTGTCATCAATCTCTGCCTTAACTTTCTCTTCTGCAGCCTTTTCAGGGGACTCAAAATGAGAGTTTATTGATTCCATTAGCTTTTTCATTTGTGCAACAGGGGCCAAGGTTGTGTCTCTCCTTATTCTAGGCATCAAATTTTTAAAAATTGCTAATGCATCTTCAATCAGCTCACTATCCTCTATAAGGGACTTCAATATTTCTTCTTATGCAGTAGCTTGAAAGATTGTCCCAGGTCTTAGTTTCTACAGGGGAGACACTGCGGCAAGGTTGATAGGTCCTTGCAATAGCTCAGGTGTAGTCAAAATTTGATCTTCCTTCTGCTTCTCCAAAAACTCTCTCAAAGAGTCAGCAGTGTCTCTGTTTTCTCCAACTTGAGATGCCTTAGCATCTTGTCTCTTTGAAGGTTGATCTTGAATGTTTTCTTGTTCATTACCTTCTAGTTCTGGAAAAAGATTATCTGCTATTTTTTCATTTATCTCTTCTCTTTGCTCTTCTGGAGCTGCCTCTTTTTCTTCAGACTTCTTTTCTTCCTCAGTCTCTTTCATCTCTTCAATTCGTTCAGGGTTTACCGAAGGTGATGTTCCACCTTGATTCATACTCTATTATGTATTCATTTCTTCTTCATTTCTTGTGTCTACCAGAGGATTAACTGTGCTTTGTTCCATGTTCTATTCCACATTTATCTTCAGAACTACATTATATGTGCCAGTATTTTGTTCCTCTTCATCAATGGTTGAAATTTTCAGCTCATGTAACACCCTTAGTGTTATCTCTTCATTTTCCTTTACCAATTTCTCAGTGTCACCAGACATCAGAGCATTGATTCTCTTCATAGTTCTAAATTTCTCACTAAGTATCTTATTGACTATGGTTCTTTCCTTAGGGATGATATCTAGACAGAGTTTTAACAAGACATATTCTTTGATCTCAACATCTTTGGCCATGGCCCCTTCTTTTCTTGCTGACATTATGCTGGTTAAACTATCTAGTAACTCATCTATCACTTCAATAAATGTTTTGCAGAACATATCTAAGTATCTTACAACTGTTGTTTCAATGATTACCTTGTATGTATCTAATCTTTCATCATACATGTCAACAATAGGTTTCAGGGTACCATGTTGAGCAAATGCATTTACTATAGCCTCCAAGGATATAGTTGCTTCTTCTCTGTTCTTAATCTTTTCTTCTTCATTCTTCTTCTTGCTCTTAGCTCTTCCAGAGGACTTCTCAATAGTGGCTTTATTTGTTTTTGCCCTTTTTGCTTTGGCTTCCTCATCTATTTTTGTTTCCTCTTCTTCTTCTTCTTTTCCAAGGCTTACATACACCCCTTTTGTAGCCTTTCCTTTCTTTCTTTTCTTTTTCTCTTCCAGTTTCTCCTTTGGCACTTGCTCTGCAGACTCTGTCTTTTCTTTCTCAACTTCAATGGAAGTTGCTACTGAGGATGATGCTCTTGTTCTTCTCCTTTCTTTCTCAGATTTTTCCTCTTTCTTCTCCAGAGTCTTTGATGCTTGCCCTCCTGGAGCACTTGATGTCTTTTCTACCAGAGAAGCTATAGCCTTTGATGCCTCTTCCTTGGTTCTTGCTTTACTAATTTGTTCATCTGTAAACCTTTTTCTTTTAACAAACTCATGTGCCATTTTTCTTGCATTCATCTTGATTTCTGGTTGTCTTTGTTCCATAAACACTTTGAGAGACAATTCGTCAAATGTTCCAAATCTTCCCTTCTTAGGGTCTTTAGGTTTGCTTAGCATTAAATCAGTCAGTCCAGTCAAAACTTCCTCGGTGACTTCATATCCCATGGTTGGGACCCATACAATTCTTGGTTCTATAGCCTCCATAAAGCATTTATCCTTGTCCACCATGAATACACTATCTTTTTCATATTTATTTGTAACTTTTTCAGGGATCATGGCCCTAGCCTGCATTTTCTTTTGGAAATTCTTGAAATATCCCTATAAGGCTACATTTTGCTTATTAGCATTTCCTAAACTACTCAGGTGATTTCTAATTTGTGCAACTACTAGTGCATGATCAAGCCAACCAATATTACCTATACCTGGTAACTCTCTTAGAAAATAGAAGAATAGACAGATGATTAGTGTTCCATACTTGAAGGGATATTTTGTGTCCTTTGTCCTTTTTAGGTTTTCCATCAGTTGTTGCCGGAGCAACTCACATAGGTCATAGTCAGTGTTGTTCTTGACCATATCATATGCTGTATATATGGCAGTTGCAAAAATAGAGTTCTCCCTATTGGAGAAATAGATCTTGTAACCAATGACCTTTGCTGCAACTCTCACAACTGGATCCACTATATGATTTACAGTTAATGCTCTTTTACCAAATTTCACACCTGTCAACTGCATTACTATGTTGTTCTTCATGGACTTCAATTATGGAACTTTTCCAGTGGAACACATGCCAATTATTGCTTTGATGGCATCCTTTATTATCATATAGGGCTCATCAAGCCAAAAGAATTCAACATGAATCCTGCTCAAGACATATCTAACCCAGGCATCATCCGGGACCATAGGAAAATCCAACCAAGTATCCAATTTCTTCTCAACCAGGGAACTATACTCTTCTTTCAACTCAAATTTGTCATTAGTCAGTTCCTTTAGATAAATATCCCCCAATTTTCCATGATCATATTCATCTAGGTTTGCATGTATGTATGCCCTAACGTCTTCCATATGCATAACACCATGCAGAATCTCAGAAAATGCTCCATCCGGATCAGTCTCTAATGATTTAAAGGGATGCTTTTTGAACTTAGGGGGAGGCCTCTCTGTTATCTCAATTACTTGAGGAGTATACATCTTTACAGATTCAACACAGAAAAGTTTCAAGAGAGATAGCTGTAAATACCTTGTGTTTCCGGTTAGGGTTTCTTCACGCCAATCGCTAAACACTTGGATTCGCCTTAGCTTGCTTCTCAGATCTCTTCAATCACTCGAGGGTTTGGATGCAAAGTTATTTTACCTTCAAATGAATTCCTTATGTCTTCTTTTGATCAAGACCTAATCGCCATAAATGCTCATCTTAAAAAGCTGTCAAACTTTTTCTTTGCAACTCATAGTTGACGAAGATTGCTCCGCAATTCACCGCATTAGATTCTTTTCTGCCAGATTTTTCTCCAAAAGCTTGGTTTTCTTGTTTTCTAGCTTATACCATCGTGCTAGATATCAGCACCACATTTCTAGATGGGGGAACAGGATTTTGCATTAAGCTCCCCCTGAGCCAGAGCTCTCAATTTACTTCCCAGAGGAAGTACTAGCACCAAAGTCTGGTGCGGACTCACCCTTGACTT
Organism: Cunninghamia lanceolata; assembly: GCA_027924645.1. Taxonomy (NCBI): domain Eukaryota; kingdom Viridiplantae; phylum Streptophyta; class Pinopsida; order Cupressales; family Cupressaceae; genus Cunninghamia; species Cunninghamia lanceolata. Next base: position 5,790,759 of record BSBN01000564.1, on the reverse strand, counting down.
CCTGCACTTCCTTCTTAACCCAAATTTGATTCATCTCCTTCTTGATCTCTGCCAGATCTACTTTTTGTACCGGCTCTTTCTTCTCTACCTGATTGTTCCTTTTTATGTTCTTGCTTCTGCAGAATCTTGTAATATGTCCAAGCTTGTTACAATTGAAACATACAACATTTCTCTATCTATTATTTCTTTCATTCATCCTTGATATGCATTGGTCAGCCTTGTGCCCAAATCTATTGCATGTAAAGCAATTCCCATTGAAAGATTGAGCATTCCTTCAATTGTTATAGTTGTTCCTTATCTAACTTCTGCATTCACTGGCTTTATGACCAAACCTCTTACATATAATGTTAGGGTTAGCCGGCAGAAGATATCAATTAAATGCAAATAAAGATTAAACAGAGAAATGGAAATACACAGAATTAATAACAGAGAGAGACAAGATTTAACGTGGTTCACCCAAACTCAGGCTACATCCACCAAACAGAGAGTCCAATATTATTATCCAGTAAATCAAAACGATTACAATTAGCAATCCCTGCAACTCAATACCACTGCAAATGCTACAATACAATACCCAAACCCTAACCCTTGACCACCTTTTATCAAGCCTTTTCGTCAGTTACAAAAATTAGGGTTTTCTTATGTCGGTCATAAAAAATAGGATTTTTTTTAAGTCGGCCCTAGGATTTTTTAAGTCGGCCCTACCAACAATCTCCCACTTGGAGACTGATCAGGCTCCACACCAACACAATCTCCCACTTGGAGACTGATCCTGGATGACACCGCTACGCATGCAGCTCCTACTGGAAATAAGCACCCTGGACTCTACTGTTCTATTTTTGTTGTGTTCAGTCTAGAAGACCAACCGAAGCAGAAGAGGAGCTCAGCTTCTCCCTTGTCACTACCTTTGTAAACATACCCGCTAGATTTTCATCTGTATGTATCTTTTCCAGCCTTAACTGTCCATTATCCAACACCGACCGAATGAAGTGATACCTCAACTGTATGTGTTTGGTCTTTGAATGCAAGGCAGAATTCTTTGCAAGATGTATGGCACTCTGACTGTCTGTATACAAAGAATTGTTAGCCTGTTGTTTACCCAATTCTTCCATGAAAGATTGTAGCCATATCATCTCCTTGCTTGCCTCTGTTGCAGCTACATATTCTGCCTCTGTGGTGGATAAAGCAACCACCTTTTGCAACCTAGAAATCCAACTCACTGATGTTCCACCTACAGTAAAGACATAACCTGTAGTACTCCGCCTGGTATCAATATCCCCTGCCAAATCTGAGTCTACATAACCTGCTAAATCAGTATTAGAGCCCCCAAAACATAAGTGTTTATTAGATGTACCTCTCAAATAACTGAGAATCCATTTGACCGCATTCCAATGCTCAAATCTGGGATGACTCATATACCTGCTAACGACTCCGACAACATGTGCAATATCCGGTCTCGTGCATACAATGGCATACATTAAACTTCCTATAGCTGAAGCATATGGAACCTTGGACATTTTTTCTTCCTCCTCTTGTGTCTTTGGACACATCTCCTTAGTCAATTTCAAATGACTAGGCAAAGGTGTGCTGACAGCTTTTGCATTCTCCATATGGAATCTCTGCAACACCTTTTCAACATAAGCAGCCTAAGATAGAGTCAATTTTCTGTTCATCCTATCTCTGTAAATTTTCATACCAAGGATTTGTTTTGCTGCCCCCAAATCCTTCATATCAAATGACTATGCTAACTGATGTGATCCATGTTAGACCCAACTACAAGCACGTCATCAACATATAAACATAAAATAATGTAGCTGGCATTATCTAACCTCTTAAAATAAACACAATGGTCAGAATTACACCTGTTGTAGCCTTGCTTAGCCATAAAACTATCAAATTTCAAATACCATTATCGAGGTGCTTGTTTCAGGCCATACAAACTCTTCTTCAATCTGCACACTCGTTTCTCCTTACCTTTGACTTCAAATCCCTGTGGTTGTGCCATGTATATCTCCTCCTCCAAATCACCATGGAGAAAGGCAGTTTTCACATCTAGCTGTTCCAAATGCAAATCTTCAGCAGCCACAATACTTAAAACAGTACGAATAGAAGTCATCTTGACAACCGGAGAAAAGATCTCATCAAAATCAATGCCCTGTTTCTGTGCAAATCCTTTTACAACTAACCTGGCCTTAAATCTTTTCTTACCTCCATCTTCCTCTTTCAACCTGTAAACCCATTTGTTTGGTAAAGCCTTTTTACCTGCAGGTAACTTACATAATTCCCAAGTCTGATTTTTCAGCAAGGAGTCCATTTCTTCTTTCATGGCAAGCTCCCACTGAACTTGTGTATTCACCTGCATAGCTTCATCATACCCTTCTGGTTCACCAGCATCTGTTAACAAAATAGAATACAAAGAAGGAGAAAACCTTTCAGGAGGTCTACTTATCCTTGTTGACCGTCTAACATTCACTGTAGTTTGTGGTATTTCTGGCTGCTGTTGCGGAGCATGAGGAGCCACTGGAACATCACTATTTAGAGTATCATCCAGCACCACATAATCCTTTTCTTTCTTCTCATGCTGCTGCAACTGATCTTTGTACAACACCTTCTCATTGAATATAACATCCCTGCTTCTCACAATTTTCTGATTTTCAAAATCCCAAAGCCTATAACCAAATTCATCAATGCCATATCCAACGAAGGTACATTTTTTTGATTTTGCATCCATCTTGGTTCTATTTTCAGAATCTATATGTGCAAATGCTTCATAGCCGAAGGTTTTCAGAAAAGAATAACTCACCTTCTTACCTGTCCATGCTTCCTCTGGAATACCACAGCCCAAAGGAACTGAAGGACCTCTATTAATTAAATATACAGCAGTGTTGATAGCCTCTGCCCACATGTTTAAAGGCAGCCCAGCATGCAATCTCATGGTCCTTGCACGCTCCATTATTGTCCTATTCATGCGTTCAGCCACTCCATTTTCCTGTGGAGTCCCTGGAACTATTTTTTGCCTACAAATTCCATTAAAGGAACAATAATCTTTAAATTCTTTGCTACAATACTCACCGCCATTATCAGATCTGAGACATTTTAATCTTTTACTTGTCTCATTCTCAACCAAGCTTCTCCATTTTTTAAATGTTTCAAATACATCAAATTTCTGTCGAAGGAAATAAATCTAGACCTTCCTAGTTGCATCATCTATGAATGTAACATATACCGAGAGCCACCGAAAGAAGATACCTGAGCTGGTCCCCATACATCTATATGCACAAGCTCCAATTTTTCATTTTTCTTTTGCTTCCCATCTCTAAGAAAACTGACTCTCTTTTGTTTTCCATACACACAACTTTCACAGAAATCCATATTAATACATTTCAGACCTAGTAAAACTTTCTTAGAATGAAGTACCTTCATACCTTTTTCACTCATATGCCCAAGTCTGTTGTACCACAGTGTTGTTTTAGAACCTACAGCAACTTTTCCAGTCTCTTCCTGCAAACCTACAGCAACTGTTCCTGAACCTGTTTGTTTTTCCTCTATAACATCTAAAGTAGAAGGAACAGTATGACCTATACAAAGATATAAGGTGCCTACTTTCACACCTTTTGCTACTACTAAGGCACCTTTTGAAACCTTCCAATTTTTATCAGTAAATATAACAGTGCAACCTTGTTCAGTTAGCTGCCCTGCTGAAATTAAATTCCTACTAAGCCTTGGAAAATGCCTTACCTCTTGTAGTAGCCAATGATTCCCATTCTGCAACTTAATCTTGATTCTTCATTTTCCAACAATTTGACAGGGTTCGTTATCTCCCAAATAAACCAGCCCAAAATCCCCTTGGACATAATCAAGAAAATAACTTCTATGGGGCGTAGCATGAAATGAGGCCCCTGAATCTAAAACCCATGAATCATCAGCATTATCTAGGGAAAGAATCAAAGCGTCATCTTCAGATTTATTACTTACCACATTTGCTTCCTTATTGCCTTCTTGTTTGTCTCCTTGTTTATTTTTTCGAGACCAGCAATCTTTCTTCAGATGACCTGGTTTTCCACAGTACCTGCAATCCTTCTGTCCTCTGGTTTGGGATCTTTTGTCCTTTGATTTTCCTCATGACTTCCCATGACCTCCAGAACCTTTTCCTCTCTCCTTTGATCTACCCCTGCTTTCTGCATTCAAAACACTACCTGATTTGGATCCACCTGAGCTTTTCTTATGAATTTCCTCACTCAAAATAACACCAAAAACATCATCAAATTTCAAGGTATTTGAACCAGAAACAGAGTTACTAACTGCCATTACCAAACTATCCCAGCTTTCAGGCAATGAACATAATATCAAGAGAGCTCTAACTTCTTCATCAAATTTTACATTTACAGAAGTCAATTGACTGACAATCGTATTAAATTTATTTAAATGATCTGTCATAGATCCACCTTCAACCATTTTTAGATTAAACAAACGCTTCATAAGAAATACCTTATTTGAGGCTGAGGGTTTTTCATATAATTTTGCCAAAGCTTTCATCAGACCATCTGTTGTCTTCGCTTCCGTTATATTGAATGCCATCGACGGTGCCAGGTACAACCGAATGGTTCCCAGTGCCTTTCTGTCAAGAAGATTCCAATCCTCATCAGACATTGTTGCCGGTTTCTTGGCTACTCCTTCCAACAGCATCCATAAATCCTTTTTATAGAGGCAATCCTCCATCTACATCTTCCATAACTGATAGTTCTGCCCATTGAATTTATCGACCTTCAATCTTCCCTCATCCGCCATTGCTCCCACTCAACCGTGAGACTTTCCTGCAGATGATAATCGAACACAACCCGCTCTGATACCACTTGTTAGGGTTAGCCGGCAGAAGATATCAATTAAATGCAAATAAAGATTAAACAGAGAAATGGAAATACACAGAATTAATAACAGCGAGAGACAAGATTTAACGTGGTTCACCCAAACTCGGGCTACATCCACCAAACAGAGAGTCCAATATTATTATCCAGTAAATCAAAACGATTACAATCAGCAATCCCTGCAACTCAATACCACTGCAAATGCTACAATACAATACCCAAACCCTAATCCTTGGCCACCTTTTATCAAGCCTTTTTGTCGGTTACAAAAATTAGGGTTTTCTTATGTCGGTCATAAAAAATAGGATTTTTTTTAAGTCGGCCCTAGGATTTTTTAAGTCAGCCCTAGGATTTTTTAAGTTGGCCCTACCAAGAATCTCCCACTTGGAGACTGATCAGGCTCCACACCAACACATATAAAGTAGTTACCTTTGAAGGTCTAAGCATTCCTTCTATTGTTATAACCATTCCGTATCTGACTTCTACAATCATTAGCTTTGTGACCTACTTTATTGCAAGTAAAATACTGACCAGAGAATGATGGAATATTTTGATTTACTCTACTCCTACATTGAGTATCCTTATGATGAAACTTATTGCATGTATTACAATAACCATTGAAAGAAGGGTACATCTGAGCATTTATTTGTCTGAACATTGGCCTTCTAGGTCTGTTCCTCTGATTCTAGATCTGTTTGTCTTTGTCCTTCTTGATCTCAGCATTCATTCTTTGACCTTCTTTGGAGCTTTCACCTTTCTCAAATCCCAAGCCTTCTTTGTCATCAGGACTCTTCTGACTTGCAATCATCTCATCACGTTTTACAGAGCTTATCTTAAATTTTTCTTCATAACTTTTTGCTTTCTCCAAATCAGACTTCAAGTTCCCAACTTCCTTTTCAAGCTTAGCACATTCTTCTATTTTTCTCTTTCTACAACTTCCACTTTCAGATCATTCAGTTGTTCACTAACATCCTTATGCTTTTCTTTGAATCACTTGACTTGCTCCCTCAATTTTTTAATGCATTCATCTACTTGCTTTACATTATGTTTCAGATCCATGTTTTCAAATTCAACCTTTTCAAGATCTTCAAGTGCAAGCTTGAGTTCTTCATTGACAAGCATGCATTCTTCTTCAGTTTCAGTTGCATCAATTTCTTAAAGAGGAGTAGGACATTTTTTACTTGCCATGTGTTCAGTCTCCAAGATCTTCCTCAAGCTGTTAGACTTCTTCTGAGGAACCAAGCTCTGATACGAATTGTTGAACACCCAAAGTACTAAGAGGGGGGGTGAATCAGTACTCTATTAAACTTCTTGTTTATTAAACTAGTAATCCATTTACCACATGCAAGAATAAAGTAAATTAAATAGAGAAGAAACAACCATAAACCATCACACATGAACACCAGGATTTTTACGTGGAAAACCCAAAACTGGTAAAAACCACAGTGAGTGTTGGCTCACAATATATTATGTAGGAACAATACCAAATTACAATAGAGGCTCATTGCCTTAAGGCTCACTGCCCAAAGAAATGCTCACTGCAAGAATGGTTCACTGCCAATACAGGTTCACTACCTAGAGAAAGAAAGGAGAAGGAATGGCTAACTTCCAGGTTTAAATGCTCAGATTGCATCTACACATCCATGGATGCAGATCCAATGAAGATCAAAATACTATCTCAAAACTCTTCATCTTGACTGCTCTGTTTCACTGCCCTATTTTTACATTAATCAAGATCTCTCTTCTTCTGCTCTTGTTGCCTACTCTGCACTTCACATTCTACACATCTTCACATTCACATCTCATACACCAAACACCGAATTCAATCTCATATATATATATATATCTACACCAATCAAAATCTTCATATTAGGTCAGCCTAATAAGGTGTATTGTGTAGTCATGCCTTATGTTGCTTGTCGGCCAAAATCATTTACCAAAAATACATAGCAGATAAAAACAACATTTGAATCATATTCACATATGTCATCTTCATCCATATAATCACTTAGGGTAAGATTCCAAACAAAAATACTTATCGCACACATATCACACTGTCATGTCAGCCTTAACCACAGACTATCACTGGTTCAGTTCAACTGTCAGACTACATCTTCCACTGCGGACCACAAGACTTGCTCAAATCCATATCAGAGACTCTTCATATATCATAGATCATACCTCCAAAACCGCAAAGCAAAATATTCTTTTGTAGTAGAATGTGGATCACATGCTCTGTCACAGTCAAGTTCTATCAGACCAAGTATTGATACTTAGGCGCCCATAACTATCTTTCCAGTGGAACTTAGAACTTGCAACTCTAAATTTGGATACTTCATATGTGTGTTTACAATACCTCAAAACCCATAACAAGATATAGAATAGCAGAGAAATGCGGACCAATTCAGTTGAGTGTTATGTTCTGATTTCCTCTATTCTCTGCACTGCTGGACTCAGACTTTTTGAAGATAGGCTTCCGGTACTCATCAAGAACTGAAACCTTGGAAAAATAATCATTTGAGAACAGTGAACAACATATCTAAACCACATGATATGATCTTCTACTATGGACCAATACCAGCTCAAACACTACCTCCTTGTTGTTGCTTCAGTATACTGCCAACACTTAGCCAAAATGGCTAAGTCTTCTTCTCCAAACCAAAAACATTGTTCCAATCTTGTTCCTTTCATTGTTGCCATCAATGAAAACATCTTCAAACATCATGCACAAACACTCTTCATCATATTAGCAATGTCTCTCTCTTTATGATGTTTGCCAAGTTGCCAACAGTTGTTGAGGTTGAAAAAGATATCTCTAGGGAAGAATCAGAAAGAACCATTAGGTCTTTTGAAAATGGAAATCTTTAGGTGTTGATGGTATTCCTATTGAATTCTACAAAGCTAATATTTATTGGATCACTAAAGAGTCTATTAAGGCATATAATGAAGCCATTGAACAAGGCTCCATAGGAAAAGAGATAAATAGAGGTATCATTAAATTGTCCCCTAAAGGAGGGGAAAAATCTCTTATAAGAAATTGGAGGCCAATAACTCTTCTCAATGTGTCATATAAAATTTTGTTTAAGTTAGTGGCTCTTAGACTCATTGACATCCCCCTAAAATCATCTTTGGAACTTAAATTGGGTTCATAAAAGGAAGATACACTCTTGAAAATTTATACCAATTGTTAAGGACTTGAATGGACAAAAACCACTAATCAAGATGTGTGTATGATGCTACTAGATTTTGAAAAATATTATGAAAGAGTGGAATGGTCCTTCATCCCATTAGTGCTATAATATTTTAGCTTTCATCCCAAATTTTTTAATATGGTTAAAATGTTTTTCAATGATTATCATGCTCAGTTTTCCATCAATGGATCATTAACTAAGCCTTTCCCTTTAAAAATATATATAATACAAGGATTCCCTTTAGCAACTACACTATTTGGTGTTTCTTTAGATGCATTTTAATATATTATGAGATCTAGTTTATTTGTCCCTCATGTGAAAGGAATATTTATGCCAAAAAAGGATAATTTTATTAATATACAGTTTACTGATGACACTACATTATTTTTTGAACTATTTGAGAAGAATTTTGATAATATTATGGATAGACTCAACATTTATTATAAAGCATCTTTAGGGCTAAGATTTCTAAAAGTAAACTAATTATGCTCAATTGGAGGGATTATCCTCCTAAGTGGTTAAAAAATAGAAATTGCTAGTGGGGTGGACCTAACAAGATTGTTAAATACTTGGGCATACCATTTGTTGTTGACCCTTCATTGAAAGAACTGTGGGAGTGGATGTTTAATAAAATTGAAAATAAAAACATCAAATGGCAAAGCCAACTTCTTCTCTCCCTAGTAAAATTCAAGTTTGTTACAAGGTTATTTCTTCGTACAATCTATATTACTTGTCTACTTGGCTGTTTGGTAGTTGTCAAGTTGAAAACTTTAAAATATGTTGAGAAACTTCCTCTAGTTAGAAGGTAAAGGTTTTAAAAAGAGGCATAGTGGTAAATGGGGTTGGTGTTGTATTCCTAAATCAAGGGGAAGTTTGGGTCTTATAGACATTAAATTGCAAGGCATTGCTCTTGTAGTGAAATGGATTATAAAAGAATTTGTTGGTCATAAGACTTCAAAACTCTTGACAAGGAACAATATTGCTTTCCTAATCCCAAAGAGAGGTAGCACTAGTACAAAAACAACAATATGTGATTAAAAAAACTACTAAAAACTGCTTATAAATGACTAAACTTGGTCACGTGACCATTAGTAGTTTATTGCCAGTCATTTATAACGCGACCAAATTTATGACTAAACCAATTTTAGTCATTTATTTGGTCATTTTGATTGATCGATTTGGTAGTAGATTTAGTCATTAATTTAGTCATATTATTCACTGAGCTTGGTCACGTGACCATTAGTAGTTTATTGCCAGTCGTTTATTTGGTTGTTTTGATTGATCAATTTGGTAGTATATTTTTAGTCATATTTTTTCATTGATTTCTATCAATTGGTAGTATATTTATTCAGTAGTATATTTAGTCATATATTTTTAGTCATATTTATTCATCAATTTCTGTCAGTTGGTAGTATATTTAGTCAATTGGTAGTTTATTTAATTATTTTTGAGGTTTAAACATAAAACACAGAAAAACATAATCAATCATTCATTTGCACATAATGAAATAGCTATTAAGAAGGTAAAATACTAAAATTTTATTGAGGAAAGGTGTTCTTACAGTAGATACAAGATTTAAATATGTCTTTGCTTTGAAAAATGTGTTACAAAGTGTGTTTCTTAGTGCTGTGACTAAGAAAACTGAGTTACCATGCTCTATTTTTTGCTTATACAACTCTAAAACATGAAAGAACTACTTGAAAAATGAAGCCTAAATATTTCATCATGGGCTTTTACATCTCAAAATCTAAATAAATGTATCAAAACTCACTTAATATTGCTAATTGCTGCATTACTTCTTCTTTGTTGCATCTCCTGCCTTGGTCTGCACAAATAGAACCCAGCAATGCAATAAGTAAATTGCCCCTTTGTAAAAGAAAGCAAATAAGTAACTTTAACATGTTCTTTGAAAGAATATTTACCTTCTTGACTCCACGGATCTTCTTAGATCTATTTAGATAGAGTAAGTCAAATTCATAAATAGTCAGGTTTAGACAAACATTCCTGCAACCCCCATTCCTAGTAATCAATTTGTGAACTATGAATTTTCATTGATTATAGGTTTAGGAAGCTAGAAGATATGATTTCATAATAATGTCACAATCCCAGCTCCAAACATTTGAAAGTTAAGATGAAACTTGAAGAGAAAATTCAAATTTGAAACATACTTTATCAGCAAATCAAAGCATAATAGAAGGGGGATGTTTGACAGATATTATAGTTGGAAATGCTCTAGTAGAAATGTATGCAAAATTTGGAATAATAGTCAAGGCACAGGAATTGTTTGACACAATGCCTCAAAGAGATGTCATCCCATGGACATTCCACAACCTTTGCCAGCATCCTCCCTGCCTGTGCCAAAATGGGAGCTTTGGAATAGGGTATGGACATCCATCAAAACATAAAGGATAGAGGAATTTTGTCAGATGTTGTAGTTGCAACTGCCCTATTAGACATGTATGCAAAATGTGGAAGCATAGACAAGGCACATGAACTATTTGATAGAATGCCTCAAAGAAATGTGGTCTCATGGACTACAATGATTGCAGGATATGCACAAAATGGATTTGTTGAAAAGGCTTTAGAAATTTTAAAGCAAATGCAATTGGCTAGTGTAAAGCCAAATTCCACAACCTTTGCCAGCATCCACCTTGCCTGTGTCAAAATGGGAGCTTTGGAATAGGGTATGGACATCCATCAAGACATAAAGGATAGAGGAATTTTGTCAGATGTTGTAGTTGCAACTACCCTTTTAGACATGTATGCAAAATGTGGAAGCATAGACAAGGCACGTGAACTGTTTAATAGAATGCCTCAAAGAAATGTGGTCCCATGGACTGCAATGACTGCAAGATATGAATAAAATGGATTTGTTGAAAAGGCTTTAGAAATTTTAAAGCAAATGTAATTGGCTGGTGTAAAGCCAAATTCCACAACCTTTGCCAGCATCCTCCTACCTGTGTTAAAATGGGAGCTTTGGAATAGGGTATGGACATCCATCAAAGCATAAAGGATAGAGGAATTTTGTCAGATGTTGCAGTTGCAACTACCCTGTTAGACATGTATGCAAAATGTGGAAGCATAGACAAGGCACATGAACTATTTGACAGAATGCCTCAAAGAAATGTGGTCTCATGGACTGCAATGATTGCAGGATATGCACAAAATGGATTTGTTGAAAAGGCTTTAGAATTTTTAAAGCAAATGCAATTGGCTAGTGTAAAGCCAAATTCCATAACCTTTGTCAGCATCCTCCCTGCCTGTGTCAAAATAGAAGCTTTGGAATAGGATATGGACATCCATCAAAACATAAAGGATAGAGGAATTTTGTCAGATGTTGTAGTTGCAACTACCCTGTTAGACATGTATGCAAAATGTGGAAGCATAGACAAGGCACGTCAACTGTTTGATAGAATGCCTCAAAGAAATGTGGTCTTATAGATTGCAATGATTGTAGGATATGCACAAAATGGATTTGTTGAAAAGGCTTTAAAATTTTTAAAGAAAATGCAATTGGCTGGTGTAAAGCCAAATTCCACAACCTTTGCCAGCATCCTCCCTACCTGTGTCAAAATGGGAGCTTTGGAATAGGGTATGGACATTCATAAAAACATAATGGAAGGGGGCTTTTTTTAGATATTATAGTTAGAAATGCTCTAGTAGACATGAATGCAAAATGTGGAAGCATAGACAAGACACCAGAACTGTTTGATAGAATGCCTCAAAGAAATGTCAGCTCATGGAATGGAGTGATTGCAGGATATGCCCAAAATGGATTTGTTGAAAAGGCTTTAGAAATTTTAAAGCAAATACAATTGGCTGGTGTAAAGCCAAATTCCACAACCTTTGCCAGCATCCTTCCTGCCTGCGCCAAAATGGGAGCATTGGAACAAGGTATAGACATCCATCAAAAAGTAATGGATAGAGGAATTTTGTCAGATGTTGTAGTTTCAACTGCCCTGGTGGACATGTATGCAAAATGTGGAAGCATTGACAAGGCATGTGAACTGTTTGGCAGAATGCCTCAAAGAGATGTCATCTCATGGAATGCAATGATTGCGGGATATGCACAAAATAGATTTTTTTAAAAGGCTTTAGAAACTTTCAAGCAAATGCAATTAGTAGGTGTAAAGGAAAATTCAACCAGCATCCTCCTTGCCTGTGCCAAAATGGGAGCTTTGGAACAGGGTATGAACATCCATCATAACATAATGGAAGGGGGATTTGTGTCAGATATTATAGTTGGAAATGCTCTAATAGACATGTATGCAAAATGTGGAAGTATAGATAAGGCACGTGAACTGTTTGATGGAATGGCTCAAAGAGATGTCATCTCTTGGCATGCAATGATTGCAGGATATGCACAAAATAGATTTTTTGAAAAGGCTTTAGAAACTTTCAAGAAAATGCAATTAGCAAGTGTAAATCCAAATTTGACAACCTTTGTTAGCATCCTACCTGTGATATCATGGATACCCGCTCTCTCGCAAGCACTTCAAGTCATGCTTGCAGTGATGCAGGGCTTTCCACTAACAACTCAATATCTTGCACTTTGGTTTGAAGGCTCTCAATATTGTGTCTAGTTTGAAAGTCATTTTGTATCCTCTCTACCATGCACCCAGATCTCTCTCTCCTGACACATTCACATTATTTTAGTCAAAAATTTTACAATTTATCCAAATTGTAAATTATGAATCTTCTTCTTAAATATCATTCTTTGACCTTTTATGTTTATATGCCTACCATTTTATAAATTGTGATTGTTGAGAAAAAGAAACATACCTGCATCATGATTACCAGATTAAGATGTAACGAATGATATGCTCAAACCTTGATTACAGCATATTGCCATAATGGACAAGCTGATTACAAGAAAGAAAAGTTATTGTCAACTCAAAAGTAGAAGCAAAATTGTCCCATCCATGAATGTGTCTAAGAATCCATAGAGATCCTAATAATAAAGCAATGCAACTTTCATCACATGGTTCTTTCTTGAAGATTACCATTTAGATTTTTCAAATGAATTCTGCAAAAAGATATTACTTATTCTTCTTTCCTACTTCTAGCCATATATTGTGTCAATAATAGAAGAGGCACCTTGAATTGGATTGAACAAAAATTGCATTGTAGCCAAATTTTATTCTGCAGAAGATACTAATCCTCTTTGATCTCAATCATTATAGCTAGATTCTCTAAGTCTTGGAAAAATCATCAACTCTAAGTTTCAAGTGACCCCCAAAGGGCCAAAACACTTGAGTTTGAATATTAGCAAAGGACTTGGCTGACATCAAAAGAATAAGTCAATCAACATGCATTTTTGTTATTTTACACTAGCAATCAACACATGAGCGGATGCGCCAACTAATTTAGCACAAACAAAACAAGACTTATTAGCAGATGACAAATTTGTGATTGAATTTCAACTGTGGGCATGAGTTAATAGCTATTGATTGGATATGAGGAAGTTTGCCACCAAAACTGATTGTTGTACACAATTCACCAGGGTTTTAACTTCTAAATAGATTTACAAAGATGGCAATAAGCTCTAGCTAGATAAGGCTAGGCACATGCAAAGTCCCTGAGAACTAGGTATGCATAGACTCCATAGTTACTCTAGTTTAGGTACAGTTAGGAGGGGCTCCACTGAACTAAAACACATTAAAGATTTTACAGGAATGGAGATCAAGACAAGAAATGAATCTCAGTGTGATTAGAGATTGGGCACACACATATGCTCACATGTACAAGGCACACATGTGCACCCATAAACAAGGCACACATGCATGCACACACACCTCTACATGCACCTACCAATCCACCCATTCAAACACCTACCCCACCAACACACACCCACACCCACACACAGACCCACCAACCCACACACATGCCCCCACCAATGCCCCTCCTACATATACTGTGACACAAAGAATCTCCTACACGAATAGCTACTCCCAAGATGTATTGGGGGTTGAATAGGTGCAGAACCCTTAGTGTTGGGTGGATTTTGTTCGGACTTCATATTGTATACTCAGTGTTTGAAACTTATAATATAAACCAAATCATTCTTTGTTCATATGAATTTAGCATAATTGAACTACAATTTGGTATCTATATAGCTAGCACATATGTTAGGATGAATTTCTTTATATTTGAACTATTTATTATTTTTTTCTTGTGGAATGAAAAACCATTGTTAGTAGGGTGCTTTTGGATTCAACTATGTGTATTTTTGCATCAACATTTCGGATCACACTCAGTGATTAACCATCATCATTGTTAGTAGAGAGTGCTTTTGGATTCAATTGTGTTTATTTTTGCATCAACATTTCGGATCACACCCAGTGATTGGTAGTAGAGAGTGCTTTTAGATTAAACTATGTGTTGTTTTGCATCAACATTTCAGATAGTGTGATCTAAAACATTGATGCAAACATACACACAGTTGAATCCAAAAGCACTCTCTTCTAATTTCATGGACCATGGAAAACTTGTGCCTACTAAAAATAACTGTTTTAATTTGTTGTTAGCATTCCTCTTCTATAAGGATCTCCTACTTGGGAACAATCTAATAATTAAGGACAACTGCAAACTGATTATGGCATGTCAAAACTATTGATCGTTACAAGATTTGTTGGAAAGCAGCATGTAAGCCCAAGCTTATAAAAATAACCAGATTGGAAAATAGTAGTAAGTCTGAGCTTATAAAAACAATAAAAGACCTAGATCAGTCTAGAGGAGTTGAAAGAGTTAAGGCACAAATAGGCATTGCTTATCAAAGTAAATCCAAAAATAAAAAATAAAGATGTTCAGTCAATGACTCTGGTGGCAAAGACAAAATGGTTGGTTTTAAAAGAAATCTCCTTGTGATAAATTTAAGTTTTTGTTAACATTCCTCTTTTGTAAGGATCTCCTACTTGGGAACAATCTAATAATTAAGGACAACTACAAACTGATTGTGGCATGTCAAAACTGTTGATCCTTACATGATTTGTTGGAAAGCAACATGTAAGCCCAAGCTTATAAAAATAACCAGATTAGAAATAGTAGTAAGTCTGAGCTTATAAAAACAATAAAAGACCCAGATCAGTCTAGAGGAGTTGAAAGAGTTAAGGCACAAATAGGCATTGCTTATCAAAGTAAATCAAAAAATAAAAACAAAGATGTTGAGTCAATGACTCTGGTGGCAAAGACAAAATGGCTGGTTTTAAAAGAAATCTCCCTATTCTACGATTGATGTGACTTATGTTACTCTGTTTAGTAACATAGAATGCATTTCTTAAATAAATACCATCAATCCATTCACAAAAAGGAATCAATAATCTCTAAAAACTTTAAAATCAGAGGACATGTGCTACTGAATATGAAAGTCCAATTTGACTTGCCTGCATTTATTTCATTCATTGCTCTCTTCACAAGCACATCAGGTTCTATATCTACAATAAGTGTTTGCAATATCTCATATCCATAGTTTGACATAGCCTATAATCATAAAAAAGCAAGATTCAGTCATACTGCATTCAACATTCTTTTAATGTTTGCCTCTTTTAAAACAAATCAAAGGATTCAAATTTTAGAAATAAATGAACAAAAAAGATTCATCTTGTGTAATATTTATGAAATATATTACAGTAACCATTTGACAACATAAATTAATAATGAAATTAAATGGGTTTGAAAATTTGAAATTCCCAACCTTTTCAAGTTCATTTTCAATAGCTACAACAACATCTGACAAAACTCCTCTATCATTTTTCCTGCGATGGGTGTCTAAACCCCAAAACTAAACCCACAACTCTAAATAGACCAAACTTGCATACAAAATTCCCATTATCCCTATTGTACGACATCCATAGAACAACTCAAACTGCATATACAAGCATAATAACCACCAGAACCTTCACAACTCTGCCATACTAATGTTTATATCCCTGCAACAATAAAACAAAAGTAAAGAAGACTTCCCAAAGACCACTGGTCTGTTCCAAAGCTCAAATTTCCCTTACATAGGGTTGTACGACCTGTAGGGTATGGATCTCATGTATACTCCACAAACCTGCCTAGAATTACAATGAAAGAATCTGCATATAGGCACCAAGCAATGTCAATAACAGGGTCATCCCACAATAATGGGTTACACTTTTTGGCCAAATTTGACATTGAAATCAACATTTTGAACTAAATATTCACTTTCTGACACCTATAGCCGCTACCATTAGGAATTTGAAGATGATGCGAACTAGTGATTTGTGAGATTTTGTTTGTAGATTCTAAATATATTTTTTTTAAAAAAATTGGAGTTAAATTATAAAAAAATTTGTGTCTCCTCTGATAACTAGTTTTTAATAGTAAACAACATTTTTTTAATGTGACGTGTATTCCATAGCACATAACTTTTTTTCTACAAAGGATAAAATTCTAATTCTTTTGAATTTAGATTGGTAACACTGATATATAGGGCATGCATTTGGTTTTATAATGTTTTGTTGATTTTTTTTTTAAGTCAAACCAATTATAATTTAGACATAGGCGTATTTCGTAAAACATAACTTTTTCTCTATGTATCAAAATTTAATTTTTCTTTTTTGTTGAAACAAGTACATCAATGCCTAGGGTATATATATTTTTTAGAATTTTTTTTCACTAATTTACTAATTTTCCATGTGTGTAGAACATAGAACTTGATGTTCGGTGAAAAACCTACATTCACAAGAAATAAAAAATAAATATAATAATCAAATTAAATATATTTAAAATTATACTTTTTGGGAAGCTTATAATAAGGACTACATACTTACAAAACATAAATTTTAAATGAAATCATTTGATCCCCCAAAAGGTAAATAAAAAGTGGTTTTTTATTAGCATTTTGATAGGTGTAGAGGAGACTCCATTATAGATATGGTTTGAAATTAGTGGGGTTCTATCCAAGGGGGTTTGAATCTAAGGGGGTTTGATCAAACCCTCTTCAATTAAAATACTTTAAATGGAACCTTTCAAGGCTTAAATCATTATATTTTCTAAAAATATGTGATTTCAGCAAAAATCAGGATGTCCCAGAAAGTGTAACCCATTATTGTGGCAGCACCCAACAATGCATTCATTGTATGCTCCAAACAACAGATGATAAACTCAATACCAAGAATCACCCTTCACAAAGTACGGACTACATTACCTTGTTCCAAAGCTCCCATTTTGGCACAGGCAGGGAGGATGCTAGAAAAGGTTGCAGAGTCTAGCTGTGCACCTACCATTGCATTTGCTTAAAAGCTTCTAAAGCTTTTTCAACAAACCCATTTCATGCATATCCTGCAATCGTAGCATTCCAATGAGAAATCCTTGGCTGTGAAGGATGAAGGTGGGAAATTTCTTCCAAATGTTTTAAGTATGGCTTTTAATTGTAATGACATTTCTAAATGGTGGGGAAGAGGGAAATTACAATTCAAATATTTTTTTTATTTGTGTGACTAATTATTTAGTTGCGTTTTTTACCTGATGATCAAATTAGTCATTAATTAGTCATTTATTTATTCATTTATAGCTATGTTGCAAAAAATTATTAGAATTTAGTCATTTTTAGTTGTCGTGACTAAAAGTTTGTCACGTAGTCATTTATTTTCCAAAATTCTACTAGTGTAGAAACTAGAAAGGCCTACACCCTCATGATTTATTGTTTGGTAAGTTATTTGTCAAACCTGTTTGTGTACTCCTCAAAATGTGACTTAGACACAAATGTGGATGAGTCAGCTTTGATACAACACATGAACCCTCTCCTTACTGATGTCGACCTCCAAGTCACTCTTGTTGTCATGGAAAAATCTAGTCAAGTGGAGGCATAACCCAAGGGCAATTCTGTTCACATGGAAGCAAAATGTCATGGAGAGTGGTTGGTCAGTCATGGGGCCTAATCTATGTCAATGTTTGCTCTATAAAGGAGATAATCCTATGCCCTGAAGGGTCACTAGTTGTCAATCTCCTGTTTGGATTCCTAAGTTTCCAACACTTAGATGGATGTCGATTTTGTTCATTGATGAGTATTGAACATTGTAACCTTTCTTTGTTAGCATGTATGATTTATTGTATGATGTTTTCTTGTTGTATGACCCCAAGGGTGTGTTCTTGTTCTTCTTGTGTCTATTGAGTGTGTTGTGGTCTTGGGTGTATCAACTCTATTTCCTCAAGGATAGCTTGAACCCACTCACCTCTAACTCTAGGGTACATTTGTCGACTTGGATAAGAGAGAGTTGACTTGAATTGACCTAGAGTTGACTATCTACTTATATTTGACTTGGGTTGACTTTGACTCGTGGTCAAAGGTTTTGTTTTATCTTTGTCTTGGTGTGATTTGTGAAGTATTCCTCATGATGAAATCAAGGGTTTGACTTTTGTGTAAATGAATCCTACCTTGTGATCGAATCTAGGGTTTGAGTTTCCTAAGTTCCCTAATGTTTTTTGTATTTTTAATGAATGCAACTAATTATGAATGTAAGACAATTTTTTTGGTTCTTTACTACAACTAAATAAAATGTGATCTAATTAACTAATAATTGAAATATGAAGCACTCTACTATGAATTTTCCAAATGTAATCTACACTAAGTTTTTGTGCTTTTTCAAGATGATTTTGGATCTAATCTAGGAATTGAGAATACAAGAATGAAATCTAGTCTATGAATTGCAATGAAACTAATCTAAGAAAAACTAATCTAATCAGCTTGAAATAAACCCTATCAAGGAAATTGCAATAACAAGATTACTTTTTCCAAGAGCAAAGTGTGATTTAATTAACTATTTAAAGCATGAAGAACTTGGATCCTTCGGCGCATGAGCCTAGCGTATCCTCAAAAATCCTTTATGTAGCAACCTTTCCTCTCCTTTGCAGCAACAAGGTAATCCTCTTAGTGACAGGGATGGGGTAGCTATTGATTTGAAATGAGCTATGAGAGCTATGATTGAATGAGCTATGAAATCTATGAAGCACTTGGGCTTGGCAATTCACGAGTGTAACAATGCTAAATGAAGCTTTTGAAAGCTTTGGAAATAATACTAAAAAGAAAAAGGATCATAAGTCCTACAATGAGAATGAAAATTTTAAATGGAGATAAAAAGAAAATCTTGGCAAGAGTCTACAACAATGGCTTTGAAGCTTTGCAAAAATAAAAACTAAAAAATAAACAAAGAGGCTCAAAGACCTGTGAAGATGAGAATACCATTCTCCAACTTGAGAAATAATGAAGGGGTGAGGGGTATTTATAGTTTGGAGAGGAACACAAGAGGGGGAAATTTATTAAAGAGTTAACTCATTTGATTGAAGAGTTAACATGCTTGATTGAGGAGTGAATTGGGTTTGATTAGGAGTGAACAAGCTTTGATAGCCTTTCACAGAAGAAGATATGGAGTTAGCATGAGATTGATTGAGAGAAGAGTAGAATTGATTTATGAGTTAGAATTGAGTGATTGGGAGTCTTGAATTAGTCAGGAAAAGTTGATGATTAGTTAGGGAAGGTGACTCATGCAATCAGGGCTCAATTTGGAGCAAATTTGGGCCTAAACTAAAGAGAAAATCACATTTGAAAACACGATAGGGTCACCCATTTTACTAGTAGAGTCACCTAGGGGGGATCCAAGGTCACCCAAGGGTCACTCAGGGGAGGCCCTAAAATATTGAAAGGGGGGGAATTAAAAAAAAATGGGTTCTACAGGTGGTTTCGGGGGCTGAGATTGGTCTTAGGGGGCTAAAGATGACATCAAGACCTTGAAATTGACCAAACTAAAGCATGTGATGGGATCTCCCTTTTTACCAGTAGGGCCACCCAGGGGAGACCTAGGGTCACCCAGGGGTCTCCCATGGGAGATCTAAAACTCAAAGGGGGCGACCTAGAAACAATGTTTTTAATAGGTCATATGGAACTTCTGAGAACTAGTTCGGGCACATACGAACTCCTTTTTGGGTGTCATTTTTTAAAAATTGCATAAGTTCTTGAGCTCTACGCAATGGTGCCATTATTGTTTCTTCAAAGTGTCAAAATTATAATTTAAGATCATTTTTTTATCAGGGTATTCTATTGGTCTCTCGGGCCCTCAAAAGGTTCGGTAGCCAATTGGAATGTTAGTTGGATGGATGGGGAAGAAAGAGTGGATGGGACATACCATAGGGAAGATTGATTTCCCCTCTTGTGAAGTGAATTAGTCATTGAAAGTGAGAGGAGTGGTTTGTCCAAATGGGTTAGGTGACTAGGAGGATAGTGTACAGAACCTTGGAAGGTTAGCTTAGAGGTTAGAAAAGCACAAACAAAGTGAAAAACAAACAAAGACACATGTCACCAAGAAGAATACTATTGAGAGGTTATATTTAAACACTTAAATGTACATGTTTAGGATAATAACTCATCATCGGATTACCATGTAGGCCCATGCACTGTTTTAGTGCTTACGGTTTGGTCTAATGGTTTTTGTAGTGTTTGGAGAGCATGGGAGGATGTCAAACATCTAATGGTGGGAAATGAAGGTTTCTCTAAATTGGATGGGAACTTCACCATTCATAGGTCTATTTGGTGCAATCTTGAATGGAACAATAAGCCACTTGCACTATTACAATCTTTCTCTACTAAGTTTTTGGGCATTTAAAGGGGTAAATGATTTTAAAGACATGTTTGAAAATGGTTAACTCTTGAAGTGGGAAGAATACAAGGTCTTTTCTTAATTCCTAAAACCCACAGAAGAACTTATTTTATGCTTCAAAAGGCTATGTTTAGTTTCAACTTTTCAGTATCTTTGAGAATAGATTATGAAATTATTTTGATAGTTTTTTTTGGGGTTGATGGTATGTCTTTCTCTAAAGTCAGTTCCAAGAAAACTTCTGTTATGAATTGGTTGATAGCCAAGAGGTCCTTAATAGTCTTAATCATAAGTGGAATCTAAATTTTCTAATGATTATTGGTCTGTCATTTTAAAAGTTTTCTAGTCAAGTGTTCAAGAATTAAAAAAAAGCTTGTTTCAGATGGCTTCTCCTTTTTAGAAAATTAGCTATTAACTTAGTTCTTTTTTATGCTGTTCTATCCCCTATATCTATGATATGTGTAATATGATTGAGCCTTTTGAACATCTTTTTTTTATTGTAAGTATGCTTGTAATCTATGGTATACATTTTTAGACATTGTGTGGGTTGGTCCAATAGAAATGGTTTTACATGGCATGGAATATTATATGGTTATGTGAATGATTTTGATGATCTTCTTAATCATTTTTAGTTATTCTTGTCCACCAAGATCCTTTGGCATATCAGGAGAGGTAGAAATGACAAAGTAATCTAGAATAAGAGAAGATTTCTTATGGATTCTCTTTGTGAAATCACATTTCTTTGTGTTGTGATGAAGATTACTATGGTAATGGAAATCCCCAAAGACAAGTTCTTTAGGTTGCTAGAAGATGGCTTGACTACTATATAGAAATGAAATTAGAAAAGCATGCACCTCATGAAAGAAGAGTAGTAGATAATTAGTTTGTAAAAGAATATATGGAATATCAAAAAGAATATTTAAAATCCAAGCATATAATATCCCTAAGTTGTAGGAAGAAAATAGTCCCTAAGGATAAGGATTAGGTGGGTCTTGAAATTGTACATCAAAACTCAATAAATATTGCTAGATATTTAGGACAAGAACAAGAACCTAGTGCTAATGAGAGGTTGATCTAGTTGTTGGAGCTTTTGATTTTGATTTCTACAAAAATGTAGCAGTAACATACAATTTTGTTGGGAATAGACTTTATAGTGTATTGTGAACATGGGTCATTAATTGTTGAACATATTGTGTTGCCTTTACACTCCCAAGATTTTTGTATTGTTGCATGTGGATAGGTATTTCTTGTTTTGTGTCTTTATTTTTATATATCCTTTGTTGATACATTGGTCTTTGTTGGTGTGCGATCATAGTGGCCAATATATATATATATATATATATATATATATATATATATATATATATATATATATATATATATATATATATATATATATATATATATATATATATATATATATAATTCCTTTCAAAAAGGAAATGATAAGATAGAATCTAAAGCTAGTTGTAACCAAGTGGCTACTACTTTCAATCTTGTATCTTTCAAACCTCAAGGACCTAGGAAATTTACAAAGCTTAGTTTAGTAAATTACTAGATAATGTGCTTTAAACCTTACTAATAATTTGATCACAAAGTCTCTCTATCCAATGGACCCCTCTAAAGGGATACCTAAAGGTTACAATATAAATGATTTTTACAATTTCTATAGAGTCAGTAGACACAAAACTTAAATTTATATGGCAGTCAAGCATAAGATCCAAGATCTCATTGATAATAATGTGGTTTATGTTAATGGTGTAAATGATAGGCAATCATTTGGTTGCTCCAACAAATTAAAATTTGTAAATGTATACTATTTTTTGCATCATGTACATAATGCTACACCTTTTTTTTATAAAACTTGGTTTAAGATCCAGGAACTATAAAAAGGGATTTGGCATATAGCCACAAGCATCCAATCCCACGAGATGTGAGATTAGTGCAATTCTTCCCATATACTGCCAAAATATATTCAATTGTATAATATCCTTCTTTCCCATCTTAAACTAAATCTTGCTAAGTCTGGAACTCTAAATCTATAACCTCTTCAAGCCTAGCCTAAATTACTTTTCTTAGCTCCATGACTATGTCCACACATATCTTTGGTAATTTTAGATTTCCCTTTCTTTGAAGACCTTAGTTCCGTTTGGTGCTTGAGCTTCGATGGAGCTATCTTATTCCTTTTTACCTCTATCCATTCTTGGCCAATCTTTGGAGAGATCGCAATATTTGAAATATTTTCCCTTGGGCTAACTTCAGTAGATTCCTCAAAAAGATCCACAATTTGTGAAGCTAAATTTTCCAAAAATACTAATGAATTCCCTGATTTATCTTCTTCTAAAGAAGCCTTTGGCATAGCCATAGTAGATGGATTCTACATATTGATAGAAGGTGGAGTGGTCTATTGTAAAATAGTTACTAGAGCAACATGAAAAGAAGCCATCTCATCTTGAGCGCTTGGAGGAATATTGTAGCGGTGAGCCTCTGCACCAACCCACTAGGTGGGCTTTTCACCATTATGACTCTACACCTAGGCTTGGAACTTTGGGCATCGAGGGGTGGAATGATCTATAGCAAAGCATTTCCAACATTTGAAAGCAATTTTTTCATAATCTACTAGTTGCCTTCAACATCTATTACCCACTTTTAGAGAAATCTCAGCTGGAATCTGACCCTTTGTTATATCCATTTCAACACATAACCGTGTATAGGTGGTGTTGGTGAAATTAATTACTTCTTTTGAAAAGTAGTGATACTTACTCAAACCATCAGCAATAGCCTACAGACTCTCTAATTCCCAAAATTGTAGGGGAAGATAAGGTAAACGAATCCATAGAAAAGTAGAAGCAAAAGTTTTAGTTTGAGGATCAAAAGAGGGGAACCAAGGTTTAATACATAATAAATCTCCTTAAAAATTCCATGAACCATATTTCAGTGCCTTCTCCTTGTCTTTGAGAGAGTCAAATTCTAGAATGAAGAAACCCCTGGCATAGGGGTATATGTTGATTTCACCCTCCATACATTCCTTCCAATTTTTTGAGATCCAAGAGTGGAGACCGTAGAGCTTCAACCAAATTTTTAGAAATATGTAGATGAGGGCATGGATCTATAGGTATTCCTCCCTATCCCCAAGCAATCCATCCAAGCTTGTCTCTAGAACTTGGTCTGAATGTTGAAAGGGATTGAACAACCCTAGTATCCCTTTGCACTAGTGAATGCAGGATTGGAGGGTATATCAACCGAGAGGGGCAATGATCTTTGTCTTCCCTTGTGACCATGCTCCATGGCACTATTACCCAGCACATCTTTGAAACTGCATCGTCTATCCTATATTTTTCGTCCAAAACTAGGGCTTGGGAAGCGCTATCAAATGCATCATAAAGAAATGAGAAGATCAATATATAATGCTACACCCTTAGCCTATAGCATGCATCAGGATATGTGTGGTTGACTTGTGGCTAGCATAATCCTTAATTGAGTCATTCAAGATTCCCTAAGCATAATTATCGTATGCTATGTTGGTCTCATTTAGATTAAGATACTAATATTACCTAATGATGCCTATATATATAAGGTAGTGAGTAGTAGTTAAGTATCATATTGTGAATTCTATTCTTATTGAATACTTTTAGAGGTTGGCCACTCAAAGTGGCTTATTATTATCAAGTATTTGCATTTTATTTCCTATTATACTATTCTCTTGTACAAGTAATTTCATTACACACAATATAGCAATATTACATATCAATAGGTGCCCTAGCATCTACTAATTCTATGGTTCATATGCATATGGGTAGAGATCTTATGGATACACAACATGTTGGTTCCTCTTCTCACACTCTCATGTATACATTTGTGGGGTTGAATCATAATGTTTCCTTTACTTATGTATCTCTCATTATTTTATATTATGAGGAGATCCCAAACAATAACTATTATGGTCCATTTTATGTTTGAAGCTTTCTACATGGTCATCAATGTGAGGTATCCTCATTGATCCATCCAAATAGCATAATATATACATAGAATAATTTTCATATGATTGTAGTTTAGCACAAGATAGGCTCTATGTACAATTGGGTGTTGCATTGAAAATTTACCAATGAAATCCTTGTGAACACTTTTGGAAGCATCATATTACCTATTCAAGTAGGACTTAAGGAGGTATACATGTACATATCATTCCCTTGTCAGATAGATTCTCTATGTCACTTGGAAGATCTTAGTTAGAGAAACTAAAACTGGTAACCTCTAGGGTACATCAATGTTTAAAATATATTCATGGAGATATAATTCTAAGAGTAAAGAAAGATGTACATATACCTATTTCTGAGTTATGTCATTTCACACTCAACAATTATGTAGAGATTCTCTAGGACAAGATAGGCTTCATTAATTATACCAAATGCATCTACAAGGAAAGAACCAAGAGAAAATTGAAAGGAAAAATACAAAGAAAATGAGTCCCTCTTCATTACCTCCTAAAGTTCCTCAAGAACAATTTTGATACCTTTTGTAACTAGCTTTCTGGATCATGCCTTCCTAATTTCACAACCATTGGCATGCAAAGTAAGATTGTGACCTTTCCTACACATATGACTAACACTAAGAAGATTGTGTTATAATCCTCTGACATAGAGAACATCCTCTGTCCTATTCTTTCCATAAATAGTTATGACACCTTTTCCATAGATTTGAGTTGACTCATCACCTCCAAACTTGACAACTCCACCATCCCACTTCTCAAGGCTAATAAACTTCTCTTTGTCTCCAGTCATATGATTTGAACAGCCACTGTCAATAACCCAAGCTTTGATTTCTTCTTTTGCATGGAAGGTAGTCCATACAACCATTGATCTTTCATTGTTTTGGACTGTTTGCAAGATATCAGTTTTTCCACATTTTCCAACATCATCCTTTTTGTCACCAACACTCATGGCCAAAAAAATGTTTCATCATTTGAATCATCATGATCCTCATCTTCTAAAGAACAACTATCTTCTATGGAAAACATACTCCTTTTGAATTTACTATTTCTATTACTTCTCCTAGCTTCTTTAAGAGGACATTTAGAAGAAAAGTGACCAACCTTTCCACAATTGAAACATTTGAAGGATAACTTACTTTTATATTTACCAGAGCCTTTCTTCAATGTTCTTACAAAATTTACTTTAGCATCATCAGGGCTTTCATCTTCATCAGCAGTCTCATCCTTTGTCTTTTTGCTGACTTTGAAAGTAGCGTCTTTCTTTGGAACATCACTGTCAAATTCTCTCATGTCAAAGGTAGTAAGGGTCCCAAACATTTGATCTAAAGAGTATTTATCCAAGTTTACAGTCTCCTCAATAGCAGATACCTTATGACTATAAGATTTGGGAAGAGATCTCAAAACCTTCTTCACAATTTCATCCTCTTTTATTTCACCACCAAGACCTTTGATGCCATTGACCACTTCATTCACTCGGAGCATAAATACAACAATGTTTTCATCCTCTGTCATCTTTAAGGTTTCAAATATGCTTCTAAGGATTTGCATCTTAGCTTGCTTTACTTTCTTATCTCCTTCATAAATGGTTTCAATTTTATCCCAAATTTCTTGAGCAGAGCTACAACTCATCACCTTTGAAAGTTCTGAATCAGTTAATCCACTCATGATGGCAAACTTTGCCTTGGCATGTTATCATACTTCTTTATTTCATCTACATCTGTAGGAATAGTAGTAGGAACAGTGTAACCTTTCTTGACATAATCCCAAACTCCACACCCTAGTGAATTGATGTAGGCTTCCATCCTTAGCTTCCCAAAAGCATAATTTGTTCCATCAAACCTAGGTATCTTACTGGATCCACCTTGTGCCATCCCGGACCTTCCTCAAGCGGTTAAGCTTCCCTCAGAGGAACTTGGCTCTGATACCAATTGTTAGACACACAAGAATACTGAGAGGGGGGGTGAAACAATATTTAAACAATTTCCAATTTCAACAACTTCAACTTATCTGGAGCAAATTAAACCTTAAGCATCACATAGCAACATGAAAGAATAATACAATGCACATCAACACATAACATTAGATATACATGGAAAACCCTAAAAGAGAAAAACCACGGTAAGGATTAACTCACAATATATGAAGCTCAAATAATAACTTTATTTTAGGGGCTATAACCCAAGGAAGTTGCTACTCCCTAAGTAACTTTGATTTAGGGTCACTCCCAAGGAAGCTTCTACTCCCTGATGACTTTGTTTTAGGGTCACTCCCAAGGAAGCTACTACTCCCTAAAATGAGAACACACTTACAAAAGATTACAGTATGACAGTCTTTCCATTGTCTGAAAAACTGACATTGAAACTCACACTTTGATGATTGCACTTCTGCCTCCTCACACTTTTTTCTAAAGATTTGATCAATTAGGCACACTCTATACTTGATCACTATCACAAATATGTCTTCAAGATGAATCCGAACAGCATCAACATCTATTCTTTCTCCTTCAATTGCCCATCAATAATGCATTTATTATTCTTTTATCTACTTGCGAACCTTTTCAATCAACTTGCAATCATACTTCACTCACTTTGATTCACTATTTATAAATTATATTACATTGATTACATATCTTTTTGGCTAGATACACTTGCTTAACCAGGTCCAAAACCTCCTTCACAGCTTCAAACACCAAGGAATTACATCCACACACTCCTCTCATTTGGAAATAGGATAGCTTTAAGGAGAATACATGAAGACTTGAAGTATAACAACCATATCAACTTAAAAAACCTTGTGCGGTACTAGAAACAAGAAAGATCTTCATGAAACTTTTCTAGATGAGTCCACATGACTCATAAAACATCCCCAAACACTCATTTTCCACCGCACATCAAAGAAGTGTGTTGTATAGCTTCAATCATTTACTCTGATAACACTCTGTCATCCGGAACACACTGCAACATGCTGCCATTTGAAAAACTAAGTTGCGGACCACCAAGAACCTTGAAACTGAAAAGAAGCATGTAATACACATCTAGAAACATGTCCTCAAAACCACAAGGGCAATCATTCATTTGTGGAGGAATGTGGAGCATTCCATCAAACCTTCAACATTGACTTACTCTGCTAGAACATGTTGGTACTCTATCATGCACAACTTCCACATCAGAAGGGTGAATGATTTGAATCTCTAGAATTATCACCTTCACTGGAATCTTAACATGCCTTTAGAACCACAAATCCAAATATGCAAATGTGGACGAATGTGGAGCATCCTGCTTCCATGTAGTGATTGCCTTCATAGAACCAACACTGTTTTCACTCTATCTTTTGTAAAACATACTTCCGGTAGTTCACACATCATGAAACTTGGAATGTGCAAGATTTTTCATTACATTAAGCTACATTCCAATCCACAAAGGCCCAAAACCAAACTAATGGAAATGTTAAGCACTTTCTCGGGCAGTCTTCAATGGTGGTCATTTTGAAATAGAGACTATCACCAACTTCGAGAGGCTAAATCTTCTTTGCCTTAAGACATGAATTCTTAGGGATAGTAGAGGAGAGCATACAACATATCTTAGTCCATCATATCTTAGTGCTTCTAATTCCCATATTAATGTGTCTTCTTGATGCTTCTAATTCCCATTTGAATAGAACTTCCTACTCAATTCTGCAATGAACAAGGCATGATATGAACTTCTAATTCCCATCTTAATGTATCTTCTTTAGGAGCATGACATGTATATCTCAATGTATCTTTATATATCTTCTTCAAGAGAATTACATCCAACTATGAGTACTTTTAATTCCCATCTCAATGTATCTTCTTCATGAGCATGACATGCATATCTCAATGTATCTTTATATATCTTCTACAGGGGCATTACATCCAACTATGAGCACTATTACACATCCATAATAGTGTTGACATCAATGATAACCTTGTAACAGTGTTGACATCAATGACAAACAATACAACAATTAGAATCATATGTGTAACATAGTGTCATTATCAACTACAGAGGCATAGTATATTGCAGCAGCATCCTGCTGTACACAAGTATTATGGATGAAGCAAACCTTGAACAATATCAAGGTACTATATAATGAGCCTATTCTTATTTTGTGTGATAATTTAAGTGCGATCAATATTTCCAAGAATCTAGTGATACATTTTAGAACCAAGCATATAGCAATCAAGTATCACTTTTGAGAGAGAAGGTTGCAGATAAGGAAGTTGGAATGTGTTCCAATAAAGGATCAGATTGCAGATATTTTCACAAAGGCTCTTGCAAAGGATACTTTTGAAGATCTCCGGTAGAGGTTAGGGGTAATTGCCCCTCCTCCTTCATGCTAGATGCATAGTGGTGCATCTTTCCAGGGGGTTCATGCTATATCTTTTCCTGGATTTGATGGTGGCTACCTCTCAGGGGGAGAAGGTAGTGGTTGTTACTGATAGGGGAGCACTGAGTTGTTTCAAAAAAGAATGTATGAACATCAAAGGAGGAGAACGTTAAGAAAATGTGCCCTTGGGGGAGAGTCTGTGCCCTAAGAGAGAGAAGCAGTTGCCCTTTGTCCTTGATGTCAAAGGGGGGGAGAGAAATATACATCTAAGGGGGAGTATGTGTCTCCATCAATGACAAAGGGGCAAATTGTTGGCAATATGTGTTGTCATTGATGCCAACACTTAGAGTGAGGTCAGCACCCAATTTGTCACTTAGTTTATGATGATGATATACCAGTGTAGTAACAAAGATGTAGTGAGATGCTGTGATGTTCCTGATGTTAATGGTTGGATGTCATGTCCTAATCAGTGTCAAGTCAAGTTGTTTTGAGCATGCTAGTAGTTAGCAAAGATGATTTCATGATTAAATAATAAGATGGGAATTAGAAGCATTGAGATGAATGATGAAATATTAAGATGGAAATTAGAAGCACTAAAATGAATGATGATATATTAAGATAGGAATTAGAAGCTATGCTGAGGATGAGAAGATGTTGCTGATGACTTGTGGTATGTTGTATGACCCTTCATGTTGTTCCTAAGGATGTATGTGATGTTATATGAAGGTTTTGGCCTCTGAAAGTTGGTGAAGGTTTCTGTTGCAAGAAGCTACCTAAAAGACTATCTGGTAAAATGCTTTGCTTTCCTTCGCATT
Source organism: Cunninghamia lanceolata (assembly GCA_027924645.1). Taxonomy (NCBI): domain Eukaryota; kingdom Viridiplantae; phylum Streptophyta; class Pinopsida; order Cupressales; family Cupressaceae; genus Cunninghamia; species Cunninghamia lanceolata. The sequence goes on along the minus strand of BSBN01000564.1, from coordinate 5,760,936 downwards.
TGAAGATATGGTCATGCGGTTCAGAAGTTAAGTTCAATATGTTGTAAAGTTTCTAAATCCAGAGTTTCAGATCATTTGCTCCTCCGCAATGAAAGTTACAAGTAATTGAGTTCTGGTCTGTGCTTTTGTAGAGTAAAGTGTTGATGAAGGCTAATTGAAATACTCTGCATTCTTCTGCAAATGAATAATTGCTCATGCAGTTTTGAGGATATATTTAGAATAGTTATGAGTGCATCCATATGTGTTTTAGGTGGTTTGGAGGTCGGCAAGTTTATTTTTCAAATGACAATTGTGATACAGTTGTTCCGAATTACTAGTTGTTCTAAGGACATATGCTGATAATGTGTGCCAACTTGTTGTAGCAAGGAATGGTACATTGACTGATGGAAATTGGTCCTGATGATCTTGTGTTATCTCCAGTTGCTCCACAAGGTATTTTTCTGCTCTCTCTGGAACTAGCTGAGGTTTGGAATGATGATGTTGTTGGGTTATGCTCTTGCCTGGCTGATAGAGGAAGATTGATGACATGTGCCACAAAGTTTTTGTTGTACAGAGTTCAAGGAATGTTTGGAGATCGTGTATAGGTTCTGTTGACTCATCTAAAAGATGCACAAGCAATGTTTAATTATTCATGAGTACCGCCAAGTTGAAATGACCATTGTGCTACATGCTTCATGTGTTCTTACTTAAGGGCAACCTAATTCAAATTTGTGAAGTGTGCAGATGTTATTCCTTGAAGGATGATGCTATGAAGGATGTTTAGGACCGGACTAAGCATGTGTTAGGATCTGCAAGGCATGCGTTTCCTTCTGTAGTAATGTGTAGTTCATGATAGGGCTTGCCCTATGCATGTTTCATATTGTGTGATCTCTAGCCAAATTGTAAAATGTAATATTCCTGTTGTATTGGCCAACTTATAATGAAATCAATGTAATATCATGTATATATTGTAAACCTAGTTGATCTAGGTGAAGTATGATTGCAAAGATGAATATGTGAGTGTGTAAAAGAGCAGAATATGAACACATTATGCATTATGATGTGCGATTGAAGGAGAAAGAGAAGAAACAATAAGGGCTATCCTGATCCATCTTGAAGACATTTTTGTGACAGGAGGGAAGTCAAGAGTGTGCCTAATTGATCCAATCATTAGAAGAGGCAGAATTACAATCATCAAAGGTGTGAGCTTCAATGTTAGTTTTCAGATAGTAGAAGGATTGTCATACTGTAATCTTTTCTGAGTTCATTCTCAGTTCAGGGAGTAGTTGCTCACTTGCGTTGTAGCCCTAGAACAAAGTCAGTAGGGAGTAGTAGCTTCCTTGGGTTGTAGCCCTAAAACAAAGTTAGCAGGGAGTAGGAGCTTCCTTGGGTTGTAGCCCTAAGACAAAGTCAGTAAGGAGTAGTAGCTTCCTTGGGTTGTAGCCCTAAAATAAATTTATAATTTTGAGCTTCATATATTGTGAGTTAATCCTCACCGTGGTTTTTCGCTTCTTGGGTTTTCCACGTACATTTGGTGTTATGTGTTGATGTGCATTGTGTTGATCTTTCATGTTTATGTATATGTTGTAATGCTTAAGTTTTAATCTGCTCTAGAGGTTTTAAAGTTTGTTTAGATACGGATTCACCCCCCTCTCAGTATCCTAGTGTGTTCAACATCTAAGAGATCCAGACAAGACGAGATCACAACTTCAATATAGTGTTACACACTTGGCATAGTTGGCAGTGACACAAGATATTGAGACTTATCATTAAGCTTCTAAGCATCCTGAATGGTAGGCAACTATGGTAGAAGAACTTATTTCTTTAAAGAAGAACAACATATGGGACTTGATTCCACTCCCCAAAGGAAGAAAAATGGTGAAGTGCAAGTGGTTGTACCAAACTAAATATGTAGTAGATGGGTCCATTGATAGGTACAAATCCCGTCTTGTAGCAAAAGATTTTCATAAGTTGAAGGTGTTGATTACCATGAAACTTTTTCTCCAATACCCAAGATGAATTCCTTCAGGCTTGTACTCTCCTTGGCTACAACACAAGGATGGGAACTGCATCAAATGGAAGTCAAAAGTTCCTTCTTGCATGGAGACTTGCACGAAGAAATCTACATGTCCCAACCTCTAGGGTCTATCAATAGTGAGAACTCTAGCTATTTGCATAGATTAAAAAGTCATTGTGCTTGAAATAGGCTCCTTGAGCTTAAAATGAAAATATCAACATGTTTCTCATCAATTTTGGTCCTTTATGTTGATGAATTAATCATCACAAGAGCTTCCACCAAGTAAATTCATGATTTGAAAGCACGCTTAATGAAGTCTTTTTCAAGATGATTGACTTGGGTTTGTTACATTTTTTTTCCTTGGTCTATAGATTTCATAGTCTATAAAAGGAATTTGTGTTCATCAATCCAAATGTGCTCAAGACATTCTATGATGCTTTAACATGGAAGCCTACAAGTCCGCACCAACTCCTTATCAATTTAGAGTCAAGCTTTCCACCAAGTGTTCTCTTTCGATTGATGGAGCACTCTATACTTGAAGTTGGTGGGAAGTTTTTTGTACTTGACTCATACGCGTCTTGATCTTTCTTTTGCTGTGAATCTTGTATCACACTTTTGTCAAGACCCCCATGATAGCCATTGGCAAGCTGCAAAATGCATTCTACAGTATCTTCATGGTACTACAAATTATGGGATTGAGTACAAGTCAAACTTAGCCTTGTAGATTTGATCAGGGTTTGTGGATCCAATTTCCACAAACTTTTAGAATGTTACTTTCAACTCACCTTGATGTCCTTCATTTGGCCTCACATAAAAATTATTTCTAGTGTTTGATGGTTTGCACTTAGCAAGGATAACTGCTTCTATTGTGTCAAACCATGCAAGGATATTGATTCAACAATTAGATAAAAAATCGAGATACTTGTGCAATGTAGATTTTGTAATAAATACTCTCGATAATACATGCAAGCAACAAATAATAGCTCAAGGAAACAAGAGATCTAGATTATTAGATGAAATCTAAAATGAACTAGGGTTACAACTTTAAAATACAACACCAAGTGTTCCAAACAAAATATTTTGTGTGTAAAGTCAGCACACAATTATTACAAACACACAATTATTACAAAGGGAGGCAAAGTCAACCGCAAATTTAAATTTAAATTTTAAAAGTTAATAAATCATTTTTATGAACGGAGTCACTTTTTCAACTATAAATCTACCCCGAAACCCAAAACAAAAAAACTAAAAGTCAAAACCATCCTTAAAAAATACACATAAAACTCAATTTATATACCTATTCTTAATTCAAATGTACTATTTATATAATTATTACATAAAAATAACCAAACTACAATAAATGTAAAAAGTATGACATCTACCTTTTTCACCATTTGAAAATTTAAGTGGTCCACACCGTCGACCCGCACTTCTTCCTCTTTTACGTCTAAAAGACTTTCACATAGTTAAATCCTAAAACACTAAAGATATAATTATTATTATTATTGTTGATGACATATGAAGCAACGAGAATTCAATTTATTATTTATATCTCGGCCAGACTAATACTACAAGTCTAACGGGAGGACGTAATGCTCTGTTAATCGCACGACCTAATACTAATACTAGAAGAAACCCCATTGATTTAATAAAACGGTTTCCGTTGACTTTGATCCGTTTTAAAATTGTTGCGGTTAATTCAGTAAAAGAGAAGAAATCATTTTTTTTTACGTGTATTGACGGACGATTATTGAAAACATTACTTACGCATCTGATTGACAAGATTGCGGGCATAGTACAGCACAGTCTGTATATTCTTTTGTATCTTTTTTTCACAGCAGGTTTTCATTTTGTCAGCTTTCCAATACGGTGCACAGAAGTTTCCGTCAAATGTTCTTCTTTTATGTTTTTTTCTGTGAATACGGTAAGAGGGCTGGAAGGAAGGCCTGGGGTAAAGTGCGCACATGGTTTGCTTTCAATGTAATAAATGAATGGCTACAGAGCTCGTGCAAATCTTTAATGTCAATTTGTACTTCATCTTTATATTATATATAAAATTTGGGCAGGTTGAGAAAAGACCTGTATCGAATATAGCTTCCATTGGGCTTGATTGGCAGGTACAGACGTATAAAATTATGTGGGGAAAATGTATCTGCCGTGTGGTGTGCACATTTTTAATGTTTTTTTTGTTGTTTCAGCCGTGTTCAGTGAAATGCATCTCATGTTGTTCTTCCCATGAATGGAGGAGGAAGGATGATTAGGGTTAGGGCAGATGTCTATTCCTTGAAAGACCATGTTTCTTGTCAGGGGCTTTGTTTTCTTTCTGTGTCTGGGTTATGTTAATCTGAGCAGATGTATGTTTCTGTTGCTGTTTTTAAAGAGGATAAGATAAAGTTTGCTGCAGTTTTTATATGAAGAAAAGTTGAACCCTATGTGGCCCCTACTGTATAGAGGCCTATCAGGTCTACACTACCATTATAAAGGGTTGGGAGGGCTAGGAGGCCCATTTCTGTAATGGTGGGGGACAAGCTTCCCTACCCTATAATAGAGACCCCATTTTAAACTACTACAAAGGATGGAGGTAGCCCCCTCCCAACCTCCTCTATAGATAGCTAGACCCATTTTCACACAGATCTAGGATCATGTGTTTTTTTTAATTTATAATTGTTTAAGATAATAGAAATGATATTTATAGATTATGATGGTGCTTGAAATTGTGTTTAGATATAATTGTGTAGAGAGTTTTGATATCCATGTTTTTGATTATATTTTTGATCTATTACTACGAAGAAGATGAGTAAGATGATGGATCACAAAGTATGATACAAAAAGTTGATGCAAAGATCTCTACACAATTATATCTAGAAGCAATTTCAAGCAATGTTTAAGATATTTATGTATAAGTAGGTACCCTTGCTAATGGGGGTGGTAGATTTAGAGTAATAGCTATTTTAAGTGGGTCTATCGTCATTCCTTCTTTGCAAATAATGTGACTAGCAAAGTACCAAATGGAGTTGCAAAATGACATTTCTTTAAATTTAGTGCAATCTAAGGCTAAACCATCTCTAAAACATCAACCTTAGTGCCTAGATATGGTCTTTAAGAATTTCATACACTATCACATTATCAAAATATACTTCAAGAAAATCATGTATGAAATCTCTAAATGTGTTTAACATGATTAGTGGTTAGTAGCACAATAGTTTAATCTTTCCCTCTACATTGTTCTATTAGATAGGGTTGTCCTCATTCATCTTTCTTGTATGTGCTCATTGTTAATGCATTGGGATATTTATTGTGAAACACCAATCAATTGAAATTGGTACTTGGTATCTATATTTGACAAAATGTTGTTATTATTAATTCACATTTTGCTAATGATACTTGCTAATTCTATAGATTTAGGAAAAGGAACTAAACAATACCATCGACATTTTGGATCTTTATTGTTTTAGGCCAGGATCTCAGCTAGCTCATCACAAAACATAATTCCTAATGACCGAGGTTAGTTCCATCCCTTTGTGGATCCCAAAAGATTGGAAATAGATCAAACATGGAAAACAAACTTAGTATCTTGGCATCCCATTTGGTCAAGGTTATCTCTTATAGACATGTGAAAATGGTACCTCAACAAGCTTAAGAACAAACTATTTAATTGGGGCAACAAATTCCTTTCTTTTGCTAGAAAATCCCAAGTGGTAAATAAAATCTTTCTTCATACTCGTGTATTTTTCCTAGTTCTAGAGGTTGTCTTATAAAGGATATGAAGAATTATGCAAATTGATCTAGCAATTCCTTTGGGCAACGTGGGATCCAGTACTATTGGTTTTAAAGTCACCTCTTTACGTCTCATTGCATCCAACCTAGGTCTAAATGTATACTTCGAATTATAGATTCCTAAAACCCAAGGAAGGTGTATGGTTGCTAAATTGATTACTAGAGTAGTTGATGGTGATAAATCATGGAATTTTTTGATAAGACAGAGAATTTCTAAAGCCAATATTAAAGGGAAATGATATAATTTTAATTGGTTGGACAAGATTCTTATTTCACCATATTTTCATATTAAAGCTTCATTTCTTATTTAATCCATCTAGAAAGCCTAGAAACAAGTGTGTTGATTCTTAAATTAAAAAGAGTCTTCATTGCAACATGGTCTTAGCTTTGCTTCTTCCTCCATTTGGTGGAATAAGCATAGCCAATGCCATGAAAAACCTATGGCCATCAACTTTCCTAGACGAACATATTAGTTGTTCAAGAAAGGGGTTTGACAATTCAACAATATATGGGATTTCTTATCATTGCAATGGTCTCCTTGTTAAGTCATTAAAGTATGTTTTCATCTAAATAATAATTCCAAACAATATTTTGTCCCCCTATTTTGATGATTAAATTATCCACTCAGATGCCATGTAATTTCTTCCAAGACTGGCATTAACTCTCTTCTAGGAACTTCTCATTCTTCCCCTTAAAACAAATCTATCTCCTCTTTTTACCCAAGTTGTCTCTAGTTCCTTTCCTTAACACTAAATGGAAGTGCAATTTCAAATCATAAATACTAGGGCAAATTTAGTGCACATATATGGAAATCCAAAGCCAATGTTGATGCTCAAATCCTTACTTGGAAATTTTATTACAAACTGCTTGTTAGCAAAAAGATAAAATGTTTGCTTGTTCAACCAATTAAATGCATTTTATATCATTTGGATAGGATTGTTAGACACATATTTTGGGATTGTAAATTTGCTAAAAATCACTATTTTGTTGTTTTTAAAGATTTGCCAACTATTTTCAAGACCATCACTTGTGTTGGAAAGAAGCCTTACTAGGAATGAGTCTGCAAGTTAATGTAGGAGTTGATTTAGTTAGACATGTTATTCTTTTACATTTGTGGAGAAGCATATGTTTAGTTGTATATTCTAATTCTTATAGTCATATGAAAACTACAATTTCAAAGCTTTACTCTAATATATTTTCCTAGATCGTGTCATTGTCTTCTCAATGCTAAAGGCAAACAAAGATTTCACAAACCATCTAGACAAATCAAGTTGTAAATTAGCCAACTTGAGGTTAATTCTAGTAATGTTAATAAAAGAGTGAAAGCCACCATCTAAAGCATGATGAATCTTATTTAGACTAGATAACCATCCACTTAAATATGTAACATTTGAACAACCTTGTTGGTTATGTTGGTTTTTGACAAATTTTCTTATATTTGTAATGTATTTTAATACTAATTATATCTTAAGTGTGCTTTTTTCTTCACAACCTCTATGGTTACATATATTGTAATTTCAACATTGTTCAACACAAAAAGAAATTGATACCCTTACCTTATAATTATTACCAATACATGAATTTTTTTATTAGTGCAAATTAGAATATAAGAAACAAACCCCATAAAAATTTTAAAATATCTTTATATGTGTATTTAGTAGGTAATATTAATGTAAGGAAAGATGTTGCTAGTGTAATTATTCATGGATATATTAGAATATCCTATGTTGAATACTTGACACCCATTATATGTAATGAAATCCAAAATTCATGTCTTGACCCTACTCCCCATCTCTTCTAACTTCCAATTCTAACTAATCCACCCATCATGTGCTAGAAAATCTCATATTCAAGACTTAACTACACATCCATCGTACACTTGAAAATACTAAATTAAAGCAACTAATACATAGATAATCCAACATAATATAGTTTGAATCCTAACACATTGATAAAAAATTTAACATCATCATATTCAAACCACATTGGAGTCTTAAAAATCTATGGAAAACTCAACTAAAGTTAGAGCAAGTGATATCTAGTAACAGATCCCTAGTCTACTACATAAACATAAGATAGAAAATTTGTTCCTTGGTTGATGAGCAGGGTTCTCTTCTTATAGATCTTGCTCAAATTACCTTACTCTTCCAAAACTTTTATAAAAAATATTTTCAAGGAGAATAGAAAGTGGGCATATATACAAAAGTCCCTTGAAGATATTATTAAAGAGTATATTCCTAATAAAATTGATCTTGGTTACAACAAGTTCTTAGACATAATTATATCTCTAAAAGAGCTTGAGAGAGATCTTTTCTCCATGGCACATCCCAGGCTTTGATGGGATTCTAATAGAGTTTTATTAAACTATGTGATGACACATTAAAGATGACTTCTAGAAGCCCCTGGAAAATGATCTTTAGGCCCAAATATCATTAAGGTTTTAAATAAATTTCTTCCTAAAGGGAAAAATGAAGATACCATTTCTAGTTGGCATCCTATTACCTTATTGAATACCTCCTACAAAATTGTTTCCAAAGCTCTAGCTATCTAATTAAAACCTTTAATTCAGGGTATTGTAAGAGCTAAACAAATGAAATTTCTTAGAGGAAGGTATATCCTTGATAATTTGATTTTAGTTTGGGGAGCTTGTGAATGGGCTCAATAGTCATGTCAAAATATTTTGTTAGTCAAATTAGACTTTGATAAATCTTATATGACAAAATACAATAGGGTTTTATCATCAAAATAATGCAATGGCTAGGCTTTGGGTCACAAATTCATGCTCATGTTCAAATGCTTTACAAAGATTCAAATGCTCATGTGGTGGTTAATAAATCCATTTTTGATTGTTTTCCTCTACAATGTTCGGGTTGCCCTTTATCACCATTTCTATATGTGCTTATTGTATATGCATTAGGATATCTTTTACAAAAGGCTAAAAAACTATAACTTATACATGGTATTTCTATTCCTTAGAATGTAGTGGTTATCAATTCACATTTTGCTAATGACATCATGTTTTTCTTACAAAACTTAGAAAATGAGTTGAACAATACTCTAGATATTATGAATCTATATTGCTCAATCTTAGGTTTGCAATTAGCCCATCATAAAACTGAGTTCCTAATGACACAATTTGGTCCATCTCCTCATTAGATTCCCAAAGATTGGAAACAATCTAAACATGGTGTAATAACTAGATACCTTGGCATTTTGTGTGGACTCAACATATCCCTTTCTAAAATATGGAATTAGTATCTGAATAGAATAAAAAATGAACTTTTAAATTGGGGAAATAAATTTCTATCATTGGTTGTATAGATATGTTCCTTTCCTTTTACCATAAAACCATAAGACTATAATATATAAATTTCTTCTTCAAGATCCCCATGCAAGAAAGTAGTTTTTATTAGAACACACTAATATACTAAGAGGGGGGTGAATCAGTATATACCAAAACTTAAACCAATTCAACTTTATTAACCAAAACCTTTTACTTCCTTAAACAAATGATAAAGAAAATTAAGAAGATCAAAACACAATACATGAGCACATAACCATAACACCAAATTTATGTGGAAAAACCTAGAGGGAAAAACTACGGTGAGCAAGTTGCTTGGATCTACTGTCCAAATCTAGCCTCACAAATGATGATCAAACAAATTACAACAAGTTTTAGGGCTATAACCCAAGGGAGGACACACTCCTTGAAATACAATGCAACAACACTTACAGAATGAGGCTACAACCTCTGAACAACTCACTCAATAGATCTCACTGATCAATCTCCTCCACAACATCAACACACTTAACTCTAACTCAAGTCTTCACTTCCTCTGCACAACTGACACTGTTGTCTTCAACACATCTTCACATACACACTCATTGACTTTCACACTCACTCACATAGCCTTGCACCCTCTCATTCAATCACACCACCCACAACAAACAAGTTATTTTAATTATACCTTCTGCAAATAATAAAATCTTTCTCCTACGTTGGCCAAGATGAAACGTGTAAACATGAAATGTGCAACGGCCACACCAAGTCGACATCCAAATGATGTAGAAATCCAATGTGGTTCAAGCCAAAAGATAACTAGGACCTAGATTCTTTCCTTAACACATTATTCCAAGTTGGTGCATACTTCAAAACATCTGGCGGGATCATCAGAACACATGAAGTCAGCCCAGTAACACTTATCCTTCCATAAAATAGCTCCAAACCTAAAGCGGTACTGGAGGGACTAATTAACATCATGCAGATCATTTCACAAGCAACATGAGACTTCCAAAAGCCTTCTCAAACATTCCTTCCTTTGAAATATATGTATTCTTTCTGGTGCAAACATATAGATACAAATCCTGGCATCACTCATAAACACTGAACACACAGTCTTGAGATAGAACATTGAAAAATAAACTTGCAGTGCACTTCAGCACCTAAAACCTGAAATGAACAATCATACTAAACTTATCCTCCAAACATCAAATCCAAAAGATGAACTACAGTGAAATGTGGTGGCTTTTGCTTTCTCCTCCAAACAACCCTAATCAGTAGCATGATATATCTTTTTTTTGCTAACTTTGAAGGACCTCTGTGGTACAACTTATCAATTGAAACTTAAATATAACAATCTTCTCAATTACATCTGGCCATTCTTCAAACTCTAGGATGTCATCTTCAAAAGCAGATAAATGCAGAGCAATTCTCTGACATATCCTGACTGCAACCATCAAGTGAACCTTTATCTTCACTTTGCTATCTCTAGAATCTTCTATGGTAACTCTCAAACTTTGAAATCAGGAACATACAACCTTGACACTTGTCTTTGTCTAACTTTCAAACCACAAGGTCATACCTTCAAATGTGGAGGAATGTAGAGCATTCTCCCAAGCTTCTTCAGTGCAACTTCTAGTGCATTAGACTTCCTCAATCTTTCTTTCAAGATTTAAGCAATGCTTTTCAATAGGAAGCAATGAATACAACATTCACCATACGAGAGACTCTATTCACAACACCATACAACAACAATCACAACTCTTTTCATCAAAACAATAAACTTTCATGTTAGCACTACTCTTGTCAATGAACTTCAGAAGGTGGGGTGCAACTGTGTACAGATGATACTAATCCAATCAATATACATAGTACATGACATTCATCATCTTACCCTTTACTCCACAACCTCTTTGATCCATCTCTTTATTACTCCTTTGTCTTCTTCTCTGATCACCTCAGCATATACTTGTCACTTTGCATCACTATCCTTTCGAATCTCTAATCATCAACTGATCATCACTTCCACTTCCAACCTTCAGCACTGTTGACATCAATGACAACACATATGAAACAATATCCCCCTTTAGCATTGATGGCAACACTTACCCTTGATATACAAATTTCTCCCCCTTTGACATCAAGGATAAAGGGTTAGTGGTCTTCCTTTGAACTTATCTTCCTTTAGCTCCCCTTGTCTACATTCTTCTTGATCTTCTTTCACCGCTCCTTATCTATCAGCTTCTTCTGACTAATCAATCTTTGTTGTCCTTCTCAACTTTTTAACTACATGCTCCTCCTGAGAGATAGCCTCCATCAATCTAGGCATAAAAATATGTCTTGAGTTACTCCCCCTAGACAGATGCACCATCTATGCATCTAGTTAGAATGAGGGGCAATCATCCCTAACTTCTATATGAGATCCTCAAATGTGTCCTTAGAAAGTGCCTTTGTAAAGATGTCTGCAACTTGATCCTTTGTAGGTACATACTCCAATCTGACTTCTTGATTTGCAACCTCCTCTCTCAAAAAGTGATATCTGATAGATATGTGCTTAGTTCTAGAGTGCATCATTGGATTCTTTGAAATATTTATGGCACTTGTTTTGTCACAAAGAATAGGAATGGGCTCATCATATTCTACCTTGATATCCTTCAATGTTTGCTTCATCCATAGTACTTGAGTGTAGTAGGCTGTTGTAGCTATATCCTCTGCCTCTGCTATTGATAAGGACACTGAATTCTACTTCTTACTAATCCGTGAGATCAACCTATCTCCCAGAAAAAAATCTCCTTCGCTGATACTTCTTCTATCATCCACACTGCAAGCCCAATCTGCATCAGTATAAGCACTCAGGGAAAAGTCATCACCGTTTTGATATCACAACCCATATTCCAAAGTGCTCTTTAAATATCCGAATATTCTCTTGACTGCCTTCACATGTGTTTCCTTAGGATTTGCTTGAAACCTTGCAACCAAACACACAACTTGCATGATGTCAGGTCTTGATGCTGTTAGGTATAGTATGCCCCTAATCATAGACCTATACAGAGTTTGATCAGCTTCAGGTGACTCAACATCTTTACTCAAATGGCAACCACTTTCTGTAGGAGTACTCACTGGTTTGCAGTCTTCCAAGCCAAACTTCTTTAATATCTCCCTAACATAATTTGCTTGAGAAATAAAGATTCCATCATTTGATTAAGTAATTTGGAGTCCAAGAAAGAATGATAGCTCACCTAACATTGACATTTCAAATTCTTTCCACATCTCTCCTGCAAACTTCTTACACATCTCATCATATCCACAAAACATTATATCATCAACATACACAACAACAATTAGAATTTGTTCACCTTCAATTTTGATGTAAAGGTTACTATCTGTGGTACCTTTCTTGAAACCATGTTGGAGTAAGTATTTATCCAACCTTGCATACCAAGCCCTAGGGCCTTGTTTGAGACCATACAAAGCCTTCTTAAGTCTGCATACCATGTTTGGGTCTTCTGATAACTAAAATCCATCAACCTACTCTATGTAGACCTCTTCTTCTAAGTCACCATTTAGGAAGGTAGATTTGACATCCATCTAATATACCTTGAATCCCTTATGGACTGCAAATACAAGAACCATTCTGATTGCTTCCATTCTTGCCATTGGAGCAAATGTCTCTTCATAGTCAACACCTTCAACTTGTGAATAACCTTTGCAAACCAACCTTGCCTTGTTCTTGATCACCTCTCCATCTTCATTTAGCTTGTTCCTAAATACCCATTTTGTATCTATCACATTCTTATCTATAGGCCTTGGCACAAACTCCCAAGTTTGATTCTTCTCTATCTAATTTAGTTCTTCTTCCATAGCTTGCATCCATCCTTCATCCTTGCTAGCTTCATCAAAAACTTTAGGCTCCACTCTTGACAGTAAAGAAAAACTTACTTGTTCATTTGTTCTTGTAAATCTTCTTCTTGTATGTACTCTTTCATTTTCTTCATACTTGGTAGGAGTCTTGGTAGTCTTCCCTTGATTTTCTTCAACTTTTTCTTCTTCTTCTGTGTAGGCAGGTTCATCTATCCAACAGTCTTCTTGCTCATCTGTGATTTGGTGTGACTCTTCATACACTTTAACATTCACACTCTCAACTATCTTACTCAGCCTTTTGTTGTAACATTTGTAGGCTTTGCACCTAGTTGAATATCCAAGAAAGATTCCTTCATCAGCTCTTGAGTCAAACTTTCCCAGACCTTCTTCATTCCCTTTGATGTAGCATTTACTTCCAAAAACTTTGAAATACTTTACTGATGTTGGTCTTCTATACCATAACTCATAAGGTGTCTTGGTACTGTGCACTCTTAGTTGTCCTCTGTTAAGAATGTAGACAACAATATGGACTACCTCTTTCTAATATGTATCTGGTAGCTAAGCTTCACTCAACATTGTTCTAGCCATCTCTTTAATTGTTCTATTCTTTATTTCCACTACTCCATTTTGTTGAGGAGTTCTTATAGCAAAATAATGCCTTTTTATTCCCTATTTTTCACAAAACTCCTCAAACTCACTTGAGGTGAACTCACCACCTCTATCAAACCTTAGACACTTGATTCTAGCATTCATTTCATTTTCAACCATGGAATTGAAAATCTTAAACTTACTGAAAGCTTCTAATTTTTCTTTCAACAAGGTAACCCATGTCATTCTAGAGAAGTCATCAATAAGAAACATGAAATACCTCTCACCTTGTAGACTCTTAGTCTTGGTGGGTCCACACAGATCAGTATGAACTAGTTCTAATGGCCTTGTAGATGAATACTCCTTGGACTTGAATCTTATAATTGTATGCTTCCCCATTTGACATTCCTTGCATAAGGTACTTGCAGTCTTGATGATCTTTGGCACATCTCTTACTACTTGCATGGAGCTGATCTTCACAAGATTATAAAAGTTGATGTGCCCCATCCTTTTGTGCCACAACCAACATTCATTTGTTTGTCCTAGAAGACAAGTACTTTCATTAATTACCTTTAGATTATACAAGTTGCCTTCTGTCTTAGATCCTTCTGCCACCAATTTTCTAGACTTTGCTCTTCTGATTTCACACCCTTGATCATGAAATGTGAGATTGTATCCTTTTGCTACACATTTGACTTACATAGAGAAGATTATGCTTAAGACCTTCTACATAAATAACATTATGTGTCTGAGACTTTCCATCAATATTTATGGTACCTTTTCTAGTAATTTTTGCATAAGAGTTATCTCCAAATCTGACCAGTCCACCATTCCACTTACCAAGATTGATGAATTTGCTTTTGTCACCTATCATATGATTTGTGCATCCACTATCTATCACCTAGAGATTTGTTTTCCCTTGAGCATGAAATGTTGTTTGGACAATCATTGAATCTTTAACTCCATTATTTGTCTCCTACCTTTTAGAAGAGTGACTTTCCTTTGCTTGCTCAGTAACATCTATCAACTGAGATTTTGTTTTTGCCAAATCACTCTTGCAATATATTGTTATATGTCCAAACATGTTTCAAATTTGGCATACCACATTGACATCCACTAGTGAAGCAACAGGATTCCTACTTACAAGATTTTTTCTATTCATTTCAAACTTGCAATCTATAGCCTTATGGCCAAATTTGTTGTAGATAAAACAATAACCAAAGAAAACATGATTGAACCTATTCATGGAGAATTGCCTTGCATGAAGAGATCTTCCTTGAGGCATGATGAGATCTGTAGATTTAGTATCATCTGGTCTTCCAAGCTTTGCCTTCTCCAACTCCCTTTTGGGTGAATGAATTTCTTTCTCAAGTTTATTACATTCTTTTGTCTTATCTCCAATCAGAGTACTTTGTTCTTGATTCTTTCTCCTTGCACAATCCAAGTCTTCAAGAGCAGAAACAAGTTCACCCTCAAAATAATCTTCATATTCTTCTTCATCTGTAGTCTTTTTTGAACCATCTGAGATCACCCTAGCCATGAATAGAGATTCTCCTTTTTCCTCATCTGATAGGTAGTGATCTACTTCTTCTCTAGAACTGTAGTCTTCTTTTGAAAGAAGATTCCTCTTGAAATTGTTTCTCTTGACACCCTTTCTGCTATTTTCATTTTCTCAAAAAGGACATTTAGAGGCATAATAACCAATTCTACCACAATTAAAACATTTGAAAGGTAACTTACCTTTATACTTTCCTAATCCCCTTTACAGTTTCCTTACAAAGTTTGTTTCTTCTTCCTCATCTTCATTGCATACATCAGATGTTCCTTCATTCTTCATAGTATTGAAAACAACTTCTTTTTGGCATGGTCCTATGGCTTCATTTCTCATAGGCAGTGAGGGACCCAAACAACTCTTCCATTGTAAGTTTCTTCAGATCTTTGGCTTCTTCAATTGCAGATACTTTTGAATCAAATCTGTTAGGGAGAGTCCTCAAAACTTTCTTCACAACTAATCAGTCAGCTATATCCTCACCCATACTCCTGATTCCATTAACTGCTCCATCTACTCAGTACAAATATCTGGCAATGTTCTCCTATTCTTTCATCCTTAGATTCTCAAACACTATTTTGTAGGATTGTAATTTTGCTTCCTTTATGGTGTCATTTCCATCATAAAGATCTTTGAGCTTCTTCCACATATCCTTTGTTGTCTTGCACCTCACAACCTTGACTAGCTCTGAACTGCTCATACCACTTAAGATGGCACTCTTAGCTTTAGCTTTGTTTTCATGAGCCCTTTTTTCATCTAAATCTGTAATAGGGTGTTTAGGTTCAACATAATCATTCATGATAACACTCCAAACATCATACCCTAGTGAGGTTAGATAGACTTCCATCCTAACACTCCAGAAATCAAAGTTACTTCCATCAAATATCAAAGATTTAGATGAGGACTCCTTCTGAGCCATGTGTTCTATTCCAAGATATACCTTCAGCTGCTAGGCTACACCAAGGAACTCAGCTCTAATACCAATTGTTAGAACACACTAATATACTGAGAGGGGGGGTGAATCAATATATACCAAAACTTAAAGCAATTCAACTTTATTAACCAAAACCTTTTACTGCCTTAAAAAAATGATAAAGAAAATTAAGCAAATCAAAACACAACACATGAGCACACAACCATAACACTAGATTTATGTGGAAAACCCTAGAGGGAAAAACCACAGTGAGCAAGCTACTTGGATTTACTACCCAAATCCAACCTCATAAATGATGATAAAATAGATTACAACAAGTTTTAGGGCTACAACCCAAGGGAGGACACACTCCCTAAAATACAATGCAACAACACTTACAAAATGAGGCTACAACCTCTGAACAACTCACTCAATAGATCTCACTAATCAATCTCCTCTGTAACATCAACATACTTAACTCTAACTCAAATCTTCACTTCCTCTGTACAACTGACATTGTTGTCTTCAACACATTTAAACACATACACACTCACTCACATAACCTCGTACCCTCTCACTGAATCACACCATCCACAACAAACAAGTTCTTTTATTTATACCTTTTGCAAACAATAAAATATTTCTCCTACGTCGGCCAAGATGAAACGTGTAAACATGAAATGTGCAGTGGCCACACCAAGTCAGCATCCACATGATGTATAAATCCAATGTAGTTCAAGCCAAAAGATAACCAGGACCTATTCTTTCCTTAACACATTCTTCCAATTTGGTACATAATTCAAAACATCCAGCAGGATCATCAAAACACATGAAGTCAGCCCAACAAACACTTATCCTTCCACAAAATAGCTCTAGACCTAAAGTGGTACCAGAGGGACCAATTAGCATCACATGGATCATTTCACAAGAAACATGAGACTTCCACAAGCCTTCTCAAACATTCCTTCCTTTGAAATATATGTATTCTTTTTGGCGCAAACATATAGATACAAATCCTGGCATCACTCATAAACACTAAACACACAGTCTTGAGATAGAACATTGAAAAATCAACTTGTGGTGCACTTAAACACTTGAAACCTGAAATGAATAATCATACTGAACTTATCCTCCAAACATCAAATCCCAAAGATGAACTGCAGTGAAATGCGATGGCTTTTGCTTTCTCCTCTAGATAACCTTAATCAACAACATGATATATCTTTGTTCTGCTAACTCTAGAGGACCTCTGCAGTACAACTTATCAACTGAAACATTAATATAACAATCTTCTCTATTACATATGGCCATTCTTCAAATTGTAGGACCTCATCTTCAAAAGTGGAGAAAAGAAGAGAAATTCTTTGACATATCCTAACTGCAACCATCCTGAACCTCTGTCTTCACTCTGCTAGCTCTAGAATCTTCTGCAATAAATCTCAAACTTTGAAATTAGGAACATACAACCTTCACACTTGTCTTTGTCTAACTTTCAAACCACAAGGTCATACCTTCAAATGCAGAGGAATGCAGAGCATTCTCCCAATCTTCTTCAGTGCAACTTCTAGTGCCTTAGACTTCCTGAATCTTTCTCTCAAGATTTAAGCAATGCTTTTCATTAGGAAACAATGAATACAACATTCACCATACTAAAGACTTTATTCACAACACCATACAACAACAATCACAACTCTTTTAATCAAAACAAGACACTTTCATGTTAGCACTACTTTTGTCAATGAACTTGAGATGGTGGGGTGCAACTGTGTATAGATGATACTGATCCAATCAGTATACATAGTACATGACATTTAGGGTAAGTGCAAGAAGATGGGGGGCCAAAAAGGGGTCTTAAGTGGCCACTTTTTTTTTTTGTGAAATCAGGAAATGCTGGCCTTGGATGAGAAATTGAGCATAGTTACATTCAAAATTTTAAGACACAACAAAAACGATGTTCGTAGTGCTCCGAGTCTATTTTCTAAACTACTATTTTTTTTTAAAAATGGTATAGAATAAAGGGTTCAAAAGAGGGAGCCATAGAAATTGGTGTTGTTTCTGTCAAAAAACATAACATAGCATGTTTTGTGGCTCCCTCAAAAGGTTAACCTTTTTTTGGTATTTTTAAAATCGCTTCAGTGAGAAATTAGCTAATAGCATGTAGTTTATGCTCGATTTTTCTGATAATTTTTTAATGAATATTTGATTTTTTACTAACTTTCAAAGTGGACACATCTTGAAAAATAGAATTTTGGCTGTGCTACCCCTATAAATTTTGAAAACTAATTGAAAATCAATTTTTTTTTAATATGTGTAGAATGGAGTCTAGTTTCTAAAAATGTTTTTTTTTTAAATTTCAATGAACGGTTAATTTACAATGAAAAAAAGACCAAACACTGGTTTTTGCCCAAAAATGGACACACAAACAAAAGAAATTAAAGATAAAAGGCTTAACATTGTCAATATGTGAAAAAAATTACATCGTTAAATAGCTAAGAGAAAGCCTAACATTACCCAAGTGTTTGATTTGTTCGACCTTGAAACATGTGCAAATCTGAGGCTTATCACAAACAAAATAATGTGAAATCCTATAGAATATGCAAAAACACGTCTTTGGACATTGGGAATGCACTCCAAGCCTTTGGGTTGGAAATCCAAAACAAATCCCAAGCCTAAGGCTTGGGATTCCCAAAGCAAAATATAACACAAGCGCATTATAATGTGCTCGCATTATGTTTTGTTTTGCATTTTTTTAGTTTTCGCAAAAGTTTGCCCGATGTTTGTCATGTTTGACATAACGCAAGCATGTTATAGCATGCTCGTGTTATGTCTCCCTTGGAATGTTTTATGTACAAGGTTATTATGCATGCATGCATGTATGTATGTATGTATGTATGTATGTCTATATGTATGTATGTATGTATGTCTATATGTATGTATGTATGTATTGATGTATGTATGTATACTTATATGTATGTATGTATACTTATATGTATGCTTGTATGTATATATGTATGCTTGTATGTATGTATGTATGTATGTATGTATGTATGTATGTATGGTTGTATGTATGTATTCATGCTTGTATGTATGTATATATGTATGCATGTTTGTATGTATGTATGTATGTTGAAGGTGTAGGGTCAAGGGATTAGGGTTTAGGGTTGATGGCTTAGGGATAAGGGATTAGGGTTTAAGGTATAGTGTTGAGGGTTTAGGAATAGGGATAGTGTTTAGGGTTTAAGGTTGAGGGATTAGGGTTTAGGGTTGAGGGATTAGGGTTTAGAGTTGAGGGATTAAGGTTTAGGGTTGAGGGTTTAGGGATAGGGTTTAGAGTTTAGGGATAAGGGATTAGGGTTTAGGAGCTTGAGGGATTAGGGTTTAGGGTTGAGGCTTTAGGGATAACATTTAGGGTTGAGGGATTAGGGTTGAGGGTTTAGGGATAGGGTTTAGAGTTTAGGGATAAGGGATTAGGGTTTAGGAACTTGAGGGATTAGGGTTTAGGGTTGAGGCTTTACGGATAGCATTTAGGGTTGAGGGATTAGGGTTGAGGGTCGAGGGATTAGGGTTAAGGTAGAGTGTTGAGGGTAGAGGGATTAGGGATAGGGTTTAGGGTTGAAGGTTTAGGGTTGAGGGATTAGGCTTTATGGTTGAGGGTTTAGGGATAAGGGATTAGTGTTTAAGGTATAGTGTCAAGGGTTGAGGGTTTAGGAATAGGGATAGCGTTTAGGGTTTAGGGTTGAGGGATTAGGGTTTAGGGTTTAGGGATAAGTGATTAGGGTTGAGGGATTAAGGTTTAGGGTTGAGGGATTAAGGTTTAAGGTTGAGGGTTGAGGGTTGAGGGTTTAGGGATAGGGTTTAGAGTTTAGGGATAAGGGATTAGGGTTTAGTACCTTGAGGGATTAGGGTTTAGGGTTGAAGCTTTACGGATAGTGTTTAGGGTTGAGGGATTAGGGTTGAGGATCAAGGGATTAGGGTTAAGGTAGAGTTTTGAGGGTAAATGGATTAGGGATAGGGTTGAGGGTTGAGGGTTGAGGGTTGAGGGTTTAGGGATAAGGGATTAGGGTTTAAGGTATAGTGTCAAGAGTTGAGGGTTTAGGAATAGGGATAGCATTTAGGGTTTAGCGTTGAGGGATTAGGGTTTAGGGTTTAGGGATAAGGGATTAGGGTTGAGGGTTGAGGGATTGTTTCAGTTGTCAAATTTGTAGAGAACTATAGTCTATAGCCACAACGCGAGGTGCAATCACAATATTACAACTCCACACAGGTTTCTATATTTGTGCACATCACATTCATTCCTACAAATGATAGTACAGAGGATGACAAAAAGAGCATAAGGGAGTATCATTTTTATATTACTGATGATGTCGCACATTCTACAGAGTTTGTGCAAGGTTGCTTTCAGGTGTTCTACAATGATTTGGCTAGAAGGGACATATCATTTAGTCAACATATCATATGGTTAGATAACTGTGCATCACAATTTAAGAACTCAGAATTTCTATTATTTGAGTAGGAGGCATATTATTATAGGTGTTCAGCATATATGGAACTTTTGTGAGGCTGAGCATGGAAAGGGGGAGCATGATGGTGCAAGAGCATGTATCAAAAGAGCCATAGCATGAGAAGAGTTAAAGTATAAAGACAATGCAAAGTTGATAGATGCAAAATCAATTGTTAAGTGGTGTAATGCTTCGATGGGTCTAGGTAATGAAGGTAAGTCTTCAGTTCATAGATTTTTTTGGTTGATAGATGATACTAACATTGTACCATATGAGGACTATTGTACACTGATAGGATCAAGTGAGATACACTCTTTTAGAAGCTCAATTGCAGGTTCATGGAGTATCCATATGCGGAAGATGGCATGCTTTTGTTCTTCATGTACAATTCAAGCCTGAGATGAGTGCGAGTCAAAGGAGTGGGTTGACAAATGCTGGTTATCTTAACCCACTTGTCACGTATCAACCCCTGACGACACTGGAACTGATAGAGATGGAATCATCAGTTGACTTTGACCACATATCAGATCTAGTTCAACCAGGTAATATATCTACTTGCATAGTTTTTGAAATTCCTAATGTTATCTTACTTTGTAGTGTTTTTGTAATGTTGACTAATTTCATCTAATTTGCTACACATATCAATGTAGGGCATGTTTATGCAGTTATTGCAGATGAAGATAATGAAGAGGGAACAGATTATTACTTGTGTCATTGTGTTGAGGCCAAAAATAAATTGGAGGCCCCAGTTACAGATGGAGAAAACATCCAATACCCTATAGGCTCAATGGTTGTTACTAGAACATGGCTTAGAAGGTACCCACATAAGAGTGTTAATGTTTGGTTGTTTTAGGACTTTGACACACATCAAAAGATTCTTCATTACTCGAACCTTGTCATGGCATCCAATGTTGATTTGATACAATTTCGGGGTAGACCTTTGAACAAGACTTTGTGGAAAGTGCATGAGTCTGACCATGAGGCAATACTTGACACAATAAAGAGTAGAGTAGACCCAGATGGTTCGTTGGATTAATTTGTAAGTATTCATATTGATTTTGTAAAGTCATGTTACATTGATTTGTAAGTATGCACATTAATTTGTAAGTTTACATAGGTTTATCTTTTTTTATTTGCTATTGCATTTTTACACATATACAGTGAATATTGTGATGAGTATGTTTGTCATTGATGTCAAAGTGCTTGGATGTTAGTAATTGAGTAAGGAATGCATAATTGTGCAGGTCTATTGGTTGTCTATTGTTTGATCATACCATTATGCTTTCAGGATATGTTGTTGGGTTTTGTGATATAAAGACACTTGCTTCTTCATAGAGTATGTGATGTGATGCATAGAGTTGTAGTGCTTCAAGACAAGGCATGAACTTGAATAGTGAAGATCTCACTTAAGCAATGGTATGAACTTGACAAGTAGTGGTATGAACTTGACAAGTAGTGGTATGAACTTGATTTGTTTACTATGGTATACATTTGATGTTTGCATCATCATCATGTTATGCTTCATGGGGTTAGATCTAAGTGATGGATGAAGTTGATCCTTATTCGCCTTAATCATGTTCACTCATGTTTCACTCATGTCATATCAAGATTCATGTCACAGGGTTTGGTTATTAGTTCATAACATTCATGTTTATCATGTTACAATAGCAAGACATAGTTGCTTATGTCATTGGTTCATGCCATTGGATCATTGGATTTGGTTGTGGTTCTTCATCATAACATGTCATGATTTCAAGAGTTGGATTGGGTTGCGGTTCTTCCTCATGACAAAAGTTTGTTCATGTCTTCATACTTCTTTGAGGTCCATGTCTTCAGTGTTTTCAGTGTCTTCATGTGCCATAGATTTCTTCAGTGTCCTCATGATGTTGACGTTGATCACAAAATATGGTGTTAAGGTCATGTTGATGTTGACTGATGAGTTGTGGTTGTTGTTGGAAGTTTTGGAAGTCTAAAGGATGTCATAGTGGCAGTGTTCATATCACAACTGTAGAGGTTTAAACATTCAAGACTAGTTAGGGTTTTTAAGTTAAAGTTAATAGTTATGTTTTAAACCCTAAGTGTATTGTCTTTAAAGACCTAGTTTGGTAAGTTTTGTTTGTGTTATACTCTCTATTTAATCTGTCTCAGATAACCTTTTGTGTTCTTCATGTGGTCTTCAACACTTAGGTTGTATTATTTTTAGGGATATCTAGTCCTCAACCTCCTAAAAACCCTAGTCTTTACTTTTCTCTAAAATCTAAGTTAATACCTTACACCCATACCGGCGATATCCCTGAAGAGTCCAAACTACAAAAAGACAGTAATATTTGATGATCTATTACTCAGAAACCATGACACTTAGAAATATTTTGTCTAAGGCAATGTGATCATGTAGAACCCCTCTACAATAACCTCTCTCAATTTTTGATATCTCTAAGGTGTTTTCCCGTGGTGAAAGGTTTTCTTCTGCCCCAAAAATTGTTAGAAGGAGGTAGTGTAAAGTTGGAAAGGGGTGTAACTTTCGTCCCACTCTGGATGCAACCAAACTAATAGTTCTAATGCATCTGGATGGGTACATTTAGGCTAGGCATGGTCCTATTTTGCACCCAAATATGCTGAAACAGTTTGAGCTACATTGTATTAGCGATATCCCTGAAGAGTCCAAAGGTGCAAAAAGGCAGCAATCTTTGACAAGCTGTTACTTAGAAACCTTGACACTTAGAAACATTATGTCTAAGGCAACGCGATCATGTAGAACCCCTCTACAATAACCTCTCTTAGTTTTTGATATCTCTGAGACGTTTGCCTATGGTGAAAGGTTTTCTACTACCCCAAAAATCGTCAGGAGGTAGTGTAAAGTTGCAAAGGGGTGTAACATTCGTCCCTCTCTTGATGTGACCAAAATGACAGTTCTAACATGTTCAGATGGGTACATTTAGGCTAGGCATGGTCCTATTTTGCACCAAAACATGCCGAAATAGTTCAAGCTACATTGTACCAGGGATATCCCTGAAGAGTCCAAAGTGCAAAAAGGCAGCAATCTTTGACGAGCTATTACTCAGAAACCCTGACACTTAGAAACATTCTGTCTAAGGAAACATGATCACATAGAACCCCTCTACAATAACCTCTCTCAATTTTTTATATATCTGAGGTGTTTGCCCGTGGTGAAAGGTTTTCTGCTACCCCAAAAATCGTCAGAAGGAGGTAGTGTAAAGTTGCAAAGGGGTGTAACTTTCGTCCTACTCCTGATGTGACCAAACTAATAGTTCCAACACATCTGGATGGGTACGTTTAGGCTAGGCATGGTCCTAATTCACACCCAAACATGCCAAAATAGTTTGAGCTACATTGTACCGGTGATATTCCTGAAGAGTCCAAAGTGCAAAAAGGCAGCAATCTTTGATGAGCTATTACTCGAAAAATGTGTCACTTAGAAACATTCCATCTAAGGCTACGGGATCATGTAGGGTCCTTCTACAATAACCTCTCTTAGTTTTTTATATCTCTGAGGCATTTGCCCATGGTGAAAGTTTTTCTATTGCCCCAAAAATGGTCAGATGCATGTAGTGTAAATTTGCGAAGGGGTGTAACTTTCATTCTTCTCCTCGTGTAGCCAAACTGACTGTTCCAATGCATTAGGTGTTGGTAAGTGGTGACTGATCAGGAAAGTACTGTACACTAGCCATGTATCCTCGCTGGGGTTCGGGGCCGAGCCAGGTCCCGAGTGAGGGTTCAGGGGCGGCAGCCCCCGAGAAATTTTTTTTTTGGGCCGACTTAAAAAATCCTATTTTTTAAGTGACCGACATAAGAAAACCCTATTTTTGTAACCGACAAAAAGCTTAATAAAAAGCGGACAAGGGTTAGCGTTTGGGTATTTGTATTGTAGTATTTGCAGTGGTATTGAGTTGCAGGGATTGCTGATTGTAATCGGTTTGATTTATTGGATAATAATATTGGACTCTCTGTTTGGTGGATGTAGCCCGAGTTTGGGTGAACCACGTTAAAACTTGTCTCTCGCTGTTATTATTTCTGTGTATTTCCATTCCTCTATTTAATCTTTTTTTGCATTTAATTGATATCTTCTACTGGCTAACCCTAAAAAGTGGTATAAGAGAGGGTTGTTTTCGATTATCGTCTACAGGAAAGTCTCATGGTTGAGTGGGAGTAATGGTGGACGAGGGTAGATTGAAGGTTGATAAATTCAATGGGCAGAACTATCAGTTATGGAAGATGCAGATGGAGGATTACCTCTATCAAAAAGATTTATGGATGCCGTTGGAAGGAGTAGCCAAGAAACTGGCAACAATGTCTGATGAGGATTGGAATCTTCTTGACAGAAAGGCACTGGGAACCATTCGGTTGTGCCTGGCACCGTCGGTGGCATTCAATATAACGGAAGCGAAGACAATAGATGGTTTGATGAAAGCTTTGGCTAAATTGTATGAAAAACCCTCAGCCTCAAATAAGGTATTTCTTATGAAGCATTTGTTTAATCTAAAAATGGTTGAAGGTGGATCTGTGACAGATCATTTAAATGAATTTAATATGATTGTCAGTCAATTGACTTCTATAAATGTAAAATTTGATGAAGAAGTTAGAGCTCTCTTGATATTATGTTCATTGCCTGAAAGCTGGGATAGTTTGGTAATGGCAGTTAGTAACTCTGTTTCTGGTTCAAATACCCTGAAACTTGATGATGTTGTTGGTGTTATTCTGACTGAGGAAATTCGTAAGAAAAGCTCAGGTGGATCCAAATCAGGTAGTGTTTTAAATGCAGAAAGCAGGGGCAGATCAAAGGAGAGAGGAAAAAGTTCTGGAGGTCATGGGAAGTCATGAGGAAAATCAAAGGACAAAAGATCCCAAACCAGAGGATAGAAGGATTGCTGGTACTGTGGAAAACCAGGTCATTTGAAGAAAGATTGCTAGTTTCGGAAGAACAAAGAAGGAGACAAACAAGAAGGCAATAAGGAAGCAAATGTGGTAAGCAATAAGTCTGAAGATGATGCTTTGATTCTTTCCCTAGATAATGTTGATCTTTCATGGGTTTTAGATTCAAGGGCCTCATTTCATGTTACGCCCCATAGAAGTTATTTCCTTGATTATGTCAAAGGGGATTTTGGGCTGGTTTATTTGGGAGATAACAAACCCTGTCAGATTGTTGGAAAGGGAGGAATCAAGATTAAGTTGTAGAATGGGAATCATTGGCTACTACAAGAGGTAAGGCATGTTCCAAGGCTCAGTAGGAATTTAATTTCAGTAGGGCAGCTAACTGAACAAGGTTGCACTGTTACATTTACTGATAAAAATTGGAATGTTTCAAAAGGTGCCTTAGTAGTAGCAAAAGGTGTGAAAGTAGGCACCTTATATCTTTGTACAGGTCATATTGTTCCTTCTACTTTAGATGTTACAGAGGAAAAACAAACAGGTTCAGAAACAGTTGCTGCAGGTTTGCAGGAAGAGATTGGAAAAGTTGCTGCAGGTTCTGAAACAACACTGTGGCATAACAGACTTGGGCATATGAGTGAAAAAGGTATGAAGGTACTTCATTCTAAGAAAGTTTTACCAGGTCTAAAATGTATTAATATGGATTTCTGTGAAAGTTGTGTGTATGGCAAACAAAAGAGAGTCAGTTTTCTCAAGGATGGGAAGCAAAAGAAAAATGAAACATTGGAGCTTGTGCATACAGATGTATGGGGACCAGCTCAGGTATCTTCTCTCGGTGGCTCTCGGTATTATGTTACATTCATAGATGATGCAACTAGGAAGGTCTGGATTTATTTCCTTAGACAGAAATCTGATGTATTTGAACATTTAAGAAATGGAGAAGCTTGGTTGAAAATGAGACAGGTAAAAGATTAAGATGTCTCAGATCTGATAATGGCGGTGAGTAATGCAGCAAAAAATTTGAAGATTATTGTTCCTTTAATGGAATTCGTAGGCAGAAAATAGTTCCAAGGACTCCACAGGAAAATGGAGTGGCTGAACGCATGAATAGGACAATAATGGAGCGTGCAAGGACCATGAGATTGCATGTTGGACTACCTTTAAACATGTGGGTAGAGGCTGTCAACACTGCTGTATATTTAATTAATAGAGGTCCTTCAGTTCCTTTGGGCTGTGGTATTCCAAAGGAAGCATGGACCGGCAAGAAGGTGAGTTATTCTTTTCTTAAAACTTTCGGCTGTGAAGCATTTGCACATATAGATTCTGAAAATAGAACCAAGCTGGATGCGAAATCAAAAAAATGTACCTTTGTTGGATATGGCATTGATGAATTTCGTTATAGGCTTTGGGATTTTGAAAATCAGAAAATTGTGAGAAGCAGGGATGTTATATTCAATGAGAAGGTGTTGTACAAAGATCAGTTGCATCAGCATGAGAAGAAAGAAAAGGATTATGTGGTGCTAGATGATACTCCAAATAGTGATGTTCTAGTGGCTCCTCATGCTCTGCAACAGCAACCAGAAATACCACAAACTCCAGTGAATGTTAGACGGTCAACAAGGATAAGTAGACCTCCTGAAAGGTTTTCTCCCTCTTTGTATTCTATTTTGTTAATAGATGCTGGTGAACTAGAAGGGTATGACGAAGCTATGCAGGTGGATACACAAGTTCAGTGGGAGCTTGCTATGAAAGAAGAAATGGACTCCTTGCTAAAAAATTAGACTTGGGAATTATGTAAGTTACCTGTAGGTAAAAAGGCTTTACCAAATAAATGGGTTTACCGGCTGAAAGAGGAAGATGGAGGTAAGAAAAGATTTAAGGCTAGGTTAGTTGTAAAAGGATTTGCACAGAAAAAGGGCATTGATTTTGATGAGATATTTTCTCCGATTGTCAAGATGACTTCTATTCGTACTGTTTTAAGTATTGTGGCTGCTGAAGATTTGCATTTGGAACAGCTAGATGTGAAAACTGCCTTTCTCCATGGTGATTTGGAGGAGGAGATTTATATGGAACAACCCCAAGGATTTGAGATCAAAGGTAAGGAGAAACAAGTTTGCAGATTGAAGAAGAGTTTGTATGGCCTGAAACAAGCACTTGAGCAAGGCTACAACATGTGTAATTTTGACCATTGTGTTTATTTTAAGAGGTTGGATAATGACAGCTACATTATTTTATGTTTATATGTTGATGACATGCTTGTAGCTGGGTCTAACATGGATCACATCAGAGAGTTAAAACATCAGTTAGCACAATCATTTGATATGAAGGATTTGGGGGCAGCAAAATAAATCCTTGGTATGAAAATTTGCAGAGATAGGAAGAACAATAAATTGACTCTATCTTAGGCTGCTTATGTTGAAAAGGTGTTGCAAAGATTCCATATGGAGAATGCAAAAGCTGTCAGCACACTTTTGCCTAGCCATTTGAAATTGACTAAGGAGATGTGTCCAAAGACACAAGAGGAGGAAGAAAAAATGTCCAAGGTACCATATGCTTCAGCTGTAGGAAGTTTAATGTATGCCATGGTATGCACGAGACCGGATATTGCATATGCTGTAGGAGTCGTTAGCAGGTATATGAGTCATCCCAAATTAGAGCATTGGAATGTGGTAAAATAGATTCTCAGATATTTGAGAGGTACATCTAATAAACACTTATGTTTTGGGGGCTCTAATACTGATTTAGCAGGTTATGTAGACTCAGATTTGGTAGGGGATATTGATACCAGGTGGAGTACTACAGGTTATGTCTTTACTGTAGGTGGAACAACGGTGAGTTGGATTTCTAGGTTACAAAAGGTGGTTGCTTTATCCACCACAGATGTAGAATATGTAGCTGCAACAGAGACAAGCAAGGAGATGATATGGCTGCAATCTTTCATGAATGAATTAGGCACATAATAGGTTAACAGTTATTTGTTTACGAACAACCAAAGTGCCATACATCTTGCAAAGAATTCTGCCTTGCATTCAAAGACCAAACACATACAGTTGAGGTATCACTTCATTCGGTCGGTGTTGGATGATGGACAGTTACAGCTGGCCAAGATACATATAGATGACAATCCAGCAGATATGTTTACAAAGGTAGTGACAAGGGAGAAGCTGAGTTCCTCTTCAGCTTCGGTTGGTCTTCTAGACTAAAAACAACAAAAATAGAATAGCAGAGTCCAGGGTGCTTATTTCCAGTGGGAGCTACAGGGTCAGTGTCGTCCAGGCTCAGTCTCCAAGTGGGAGATTGTTTGGTGTGGAGCCTGATCAGTCTCCAAGTGGGAGATTGTTGGTAGGTGGTGACTGATCAGGAAAGTACTATACACTAGCCATGTATCCTCGCTGGGGTTCGGGGGTGGTAGCCCCCGAGAAATTTTTTTTAGGGCCGACTTAAAAAATCCTATTTTTTCATTGACCGACATAAGAAAACCCTATTTTTGTAACTGACAAAAGCTTAATAAAAAGCGGCCAAGGGTTAGGGTTTGGGTATTTTTATTGTAGCATTTGCAGCGGTATTGAGTTGTAGGGATTGCTGATTGTAATCAGCTTGATTTACTGGATAATAATATTAGACTCTCTATTTGGTGGATGTAGCCCGAGTTTAGGTGAACCACGTTAAAACTTGTCTCTCGCTGTTATTATTTCTGTGTATTTCCATTCCTCTGTTTAATCTTTATTTGCATTTAATTGATATCTTCTGCCGGCTAACCCTAACATTAGGATGGGTACGTTTAGGCTAGACATGGTCCTATTTTGCACCCAAACATGATGAAATGGTCTGAGCTACATTGTACCGACAATATCCTCACACATTGCCTTTACTATAACTATTATAGTCTTCACATGTCAACATGCATCTTATGGTTGTTAACATACTTGTTCTAGCAATCAACGCAATCATATATGAATTGCTTGTTCTTTTATCTTGGTGCACCTTGACTTTGTTCTCTAGTACTATCTCTATAGGGTTTGTTTTAGTCCTTCAATGCATTGTTCCATCACTACAATCTTAGACCCCTATTAGGCTTGAAATAGACCTTTGTTAGGCTACTCTCCTAAACCTTAATATCATCTTCATGTTGTCATATCCATGCTATTCAACCCTCATCTTCTTCCACCTTTAGGTCATGTGTTATTAGGCTTGAACTTAGACTTCTGTGATATTTGAAACCCTCTACACTTCATGGCTATATCATTATGTAATGATCTACACTATCATTGTGTAATGATCTACACTGCACCTATCTTGCTTATCATATTTCATAACAATCTTGCAAAGAGTTGGGGTAGTGGTATGCAACCTTCTGCGAGATCAATACAGTGTCGTAACAAGGCTTTCAAGCTTAACAAGTTTTTGGGTAGGGATTTGCTTTATGGAATTAGAGTCAAATTGGTAAATGTGATGACATGATGCATATTAACATGGTGAGATGCAAAGTATACATTTATAATATTAACCACATTCTCAAAGGGATTGCTAATGACTTATGGAAGCCTATAGCCCCAATGTTATGTTGCATACTCAAATTAGGTAAGACTCAATGTACTCTCATAACCTCACCTTATATGCAAGAGGAATTACATTTAATAACTGCAATGGTCATCAGGTGCTCATAAGCATATGATTTTGACTATCTTATTCAAGACAACAAACATACTCTTTGCATCCCAATATGGTATAATAACAAGGAATTAAGAAATATTTTCAATTGAGCAACTCATAAAGAATATGGATTAGCATACCAAGGAGAAACCATAAGAACATCCTTTTGGAACATAGGGAATTGCAAATATCTATGTTACAACAATCAACCTCTTTTCAATATACCAACATGAGATATTTGTAGAGTATTATTTTGGTTATATGATGCACCCAAATTGGGCCAGCAAGACCAAATCATGGTATTATCATGCCTTTTGGTCACTGAAATAAAACAATAAGCACAAAGATGTTTCACAAGAGTTTGACAACATAGAATGCAATAATTACAAAACTACTAAAAAAAGATGCATTGAAATAACAAAAAAAAAATGGTTTCATTTATGTAAAATAGGATTGCTAGGGAAAACCATAGAAGGTGTTTTTATACATTTATTTCAGTTCCCATATAGTCCTCTATAACAATACTAAAACTTAAGAATATACACTCAAAATAAAATCATTTTACAAGCTCTAACACAAGTCCTTCATGAGTTTAATGGCCATAAAGGCCAAGCTAAAATGAGTGTAGAGACCATTTAGACTCATAATGTATGGGGGTGTCCCATGCTAAAATTATCATATAAATATTATTTCAATATCCCCTTGGTCACTTGCAAAATTAGATAGAGTTGTTTGTGAAACTATGAGACATGATCCTTAGTGTTGTACAAATGGCACATGATACAAAGGGTTGTGTAAGATTTATAGGGTGTCTTTTGAGTTGTACAGAATGATTTCTATCACTATGTGAATTATGCATGGTGCAAGGAACCATGAACTTTGTGTTGGATCAAGTGGCATTGTTTAGGTGGCACATGATGCAAGGACTTATGCATGAGGTTGCACATTGCTATGTAAGTGACTAAGGCTAACAGGCAAGCTTGTGCAATATCATGTAGATCATGATGTGAATAGAAAAAATTGCTTTCCATTTATCCATTTAACCAATCTTCCTTTCTCTATTTGCTCAGGCATGTCTAGTTTTGAGAGACTAAAACTTTCAACCCAAAACTCAAATTCTCTTATCATCAATTGGGATGGATTCTTTGACAATTAAACTTTGAAACCTAAAGGCATACAAAAATGATCTACACTACACCTATCCATATTACATAATGATCAACAAAAATGATTTGTATTAACCAAATATCCATATAGACATACATCAATATTTATCGATATAATTATAACATATATACAAAATAGCCATATAGGCTTACAAGAATGCCATATAGGCATACAATGTCAACTATATGCAATACAAAATATATTTCCACAAATGCCATATAGGCATACAACAAAGGAACACAATAAAAAGTCATTCCCCTCTGTCCGGTGAAGAGAATAGATCATGAGAAGCCTTTGATCTTTGAGGGGATGGAGATGCGTATGAGGGTGGTCTACTACGAACCTGAGGGCTGCTCCTCCTATTTAGTTGTTCATGGATATGTAGCTGTTACAATAAAAAGTATAGACATTAATATATAGAAATTACATTATAAAAAATAAAACATTTAACAAAATAATCACTTACTGCTATCCAAAAATTTGTCTCCTCATTTACCTCAGTACCAGGATTAGGTTGTGTCGATGTCATGTCCTATAGAAACCATCCCGATAGAAATTAAAATTCAAATCAATAATCATTTGATTTTTAAAAAATAAACAACTATAATAATGAATGTAATTTGAAATTTACTAATCTGCGTCATACCCCCATCAAAGGCATGGAGCTATGAATTGCAGAGGACACACCATGCTCCATTGCCCTATGAACATCAAGAGGTGTCTCCATAGCCTGCATCATCTGAAAATAAAACAACATTATTCAATTGTGAAAACTATAATTTAGTGATGCAAGTCATGGCTCCTAACATACACACATGTTCACCTAAACATGGAAGTACACACAATAAAGCACACAAGTCAGATGCATATATACAAACTAGACAAAGATTCATGACTATTGTGTGGTATAAGGGTCAACAAAGGAGGGACCATAGTAGCATCAAATTTTACGTTTAAGAAGTTAGAGAGGGAGTGAAGGTGTTAGTTTAGGTTTAGGTTGGTGGTAGGGTGGGGTAGGGTTGTGCTCAAATTTTTGTTTGTTTGGTAGTCATGGAGGTAGGACAACTCCTAAGATAGAGTTTGTGGGTTTACGGGACAATGCCTAAACTAGAAATCACATAGACATTAGGTAAGTTTATGGGTTTATGGGAAGGAGGAATATCAAGAGTATGTAGGATAATAGGAGGGAGGAAAGATACTAGATAGGAGAAGAAAAAACTTATTTAAAAAATTTCTTATCATTTTCTTTGTCTTGAGGTTTGTCAGGGGGTGAGTTGGAAGCAAACTAGGTCTGGGACATCTCGTAGGGGTATATTAGGAAATATGTATGGTAGATATGGGTTGGTTAGTAGGTTGGGTGTAGTGTTGGGGAAGTTTCTTAGGCCTACTTTTAGAAGTGGATGGGGAAAGGTCCTACACTTTTTCTTTTACTTTATCTTGGAGGGGTGTTAGCGGGGAGATAGAAGTCAATGAGGAAGGTGAAGTAGTAATAGGTGGATATATGGTGGGGAAGATAGGAACATAGCTAGTGAAGTAGGTGAAGTAATAGAAAGAGGTTGTGGGGTTGGGACAGCAATGCGTTTAGAGGCATAGGATAGGTAAAGGTGAAAGAGGGAATTGGTATGAGGTTGAGGTGGACTAGAAGGGGTTGACAAAAAATAATCTAAGGAGAAGTCTCTTAAGGTAACAACTAGTTGGTATGGGCTATGAGAAATGGTGAAGACATTACATCATGGGGAATTTAAGGCACTAGTGGATGATAGTTCAGGGACAACCCACATTGCAATGAGCCAAGGATGACCTAAGAGAATAGATAGTGCTATGAGGTGGGGATGATATGAAATGTGACATCTAGGCATTTAGGTCCTACCTAGATTAGTAGAGTGAGGGAGCCAAAAGTAGGTATAGAAGTGTCATTATGTGTACACTAGGAGATATCTGAGGGGATAAGAATCTCTTTGCAACCTAGTGATGTATAAGTGTTCCTCTATAACTGCATTAATTTCACCTTGATGTATAAGTGTTCCACCTTGATTCAACTATCATTTTATAGTGTACTTGTGCCTCAATCTATAGAGGATTCTTATAATCATCAGTAGGCACATTGTCAAGCAAGAAGGTGATGTCAGGTGTAGGAGTGGGTTGAACAATGAAATTATAAGGTTGAATGTTTAATGTGCCTATCATCTCAAAGAATATAGTAGTTTAAAGAAAGGGTCCTCATTAGACTTAGGTGGATTGGATGTAGGATCAAAAGTAGGGATCGAAGAAATTGAGCCAATAGGATTGACATAGTTTGTAGGGGAATGGGTTAGTGTAGATTCATTAATCAATGCAATTAATGATGTGAATATAAACGACAAAAATCTAGTAAGTACAATTCATTAGTTAAACTATTTATTTATTACCTGAGTGAAGCTTTGAACTGCACCACCACTATGAGGTGTTGCTATGAAATCTCCAATATTAACCTATTTAACATCTAAAATCAAATATCAGAATACCATTCGTATACCAATGTTATTCACATGTAATATTTTTAAATGTTTTCTAGTTACATACCCTGGCAGTAGATGTCATAGTGTAATATGGAGGTGGAGAACCATTGAAGACAAAATGAATGCTATGACCCTAAAATTTCATTAAAATCATCAAACTAAATTAGTTAATCTTGCATTTCAAAAATGAAATTTAATAAATTAAATTCAATGAGCTTGCTAACATTTACCTAAGTATTAAGGCCAAAAGTCTCACTCAGGAGGACATTTGTCATCACCATCTACTTAGCTATAGATGTAGCCTATGCACCTGCATCTTGACTAGCCGTGGGGTCATAACCACAGGCTAACCTGCAACCCTGACAAGTATGGGGTGGAACCCTACTCCTCGAACTCTCCCATGGCCCACACTCTGCTGCAGGACTGGGATGCTGTATGATGCTTTGGGTCAAGGCACTAATGGACTGAAGTGTCTCGACCTCAACACTTTCCTTCACAATGGAAGGGATAAACACATGCTCATGGGCTAGTTTGGTGAGTGCTCGTCTTGCTATCTGTTGTGGGTCAACACATGCCCCTGGTCTATCCTGTGTTGACCCCCCACCTCTACCCTGGTAGTCCCACATATCAAAATAGTTTGGCACTTTATTGTTTACAAACTCACAGTAGAGTTTCCTCAAAAAGTATTACGGGACCTCATTATTGTTGCATGGAGGATGGTTAAAAGCCATCCACCACCTCTACCCAAAATTGTCCCTTATTGCTTGGTTGTTGCACCAATGGATAGGGAACCTCTTGGATGTAAGGGGTAGAGGTTGATTTGTTCATGGGTCTATAAAAATAGAACACAAGTCCAATTTTGTAATTTGTTCATTTTTGACTTGCTCATATGACAACTTGTCTGCATTGTATTCTCTAAATTCTCTCCTCTTTTCAGACCAACTAGTTATTTGCTTACTAATTGAATCTACATTTGATAACATAGATTCAAGAGATTGAGCAAGCATGGATCTATGTGAGGTTAAAGTTGCAGGATCTTTCAACCTTGCAATTATATATTCAATTTATTTTTTATTGTTTTCAATTTGCCCCATTAGATTTTCTTGTGTTCCAGGGGCATGTCGAGGAATGGATGGAGGAGTTTGTTGTTTGGGTCATTCTTCAGCATGAATTTGTTGTTCAGGTGATTCAAGATTTTGTGGATTTTTAAGAGGAGGAGGAGGAGGTGCATTATTATTTCCTATAAATTAAAGAAATTTACATAAAAAATCTACTTAAACCTACCTATTTAACAACAAATTTAGACAAAAAACCAAATACAACTTACTCCTTCAGCCTCCTTGATGTTGTGGCGGCATTTTGACGATGAATCAATGACGATTTGGCGATGAATTTGACCTCCAATAATGCAAGCACGCTCTCAAGGGTTTGCAGGCCGTGGGCAGAAGAAAATGAAATGAGAAAATGAGGAAAAATGATAGTTTTTTTTATAGGAAAGAATAATGTGCTCGCGTTATAACACGAGCAGGTTATGTCTTGGTCTTCTTGAGCCTTAGGCTCAGCATCACCAAGTCATAGCGTGAGCATGTTATAATGTGAGCATGTTATAACATGAGTGCGTTATAATGCGCTTGCATTATGGCCTAAAAGTTTTTTTTATGTTTGGCCACTTTTTGGCCCCCCACCTTTTTGCACCCACCCTTCATCATCTTACCCTTTACTCCACTACCTCTCTGATCCATCTCATTATTACTTCTTTGTCTTCTTCTCTAATCACCTCAGCATATACTTTTCACTTTGCATCACTATCCTTTGACATCTTTGATCATCAACTGATCATCACTTCCACTTCCAACCTTCAACACTATTGACATCAATGACAACACATATGCAACAGTTTTAACATCCATTTGATCAATCTTAAATTCACAAGCTACAACAATAGATAATATGAATCTAATTAGAAAATTTATTATTATATTGACATCTTTCTCCCAAACAAGCTCCCAAAGTGGCTTAAAGTGAACATTAACATTTGGGTTTGGAAGTGATATCCAAGTGGGAGAAACTCTCCTTTGATATCTTGTGCTACTAAAATGCCCCTACTCCCATTGATGACATAGCCAACAATGTAGACATAAGAAGATATTTTTCAATTTAACTTGTACAACACTAGATGATGACCAAACTTACAAAGAAAGGTGCACTCTGTTTGGAAAATTCATCCAACTTGATGAAATGCATAACTATGGACATCGAGTACCTCATAGATTTCTCTATGGGTACACATCTTTTCTTATCCAACACATAGGAAGCTTTTACTATCTAAGCTAGCATGTGGGTCCTATCATCCTTTGTTTCTTCTACTATGTTACATTTCTTTTATTTTCCATTAGGTACATATGAAGATAAACTAAGCTAGCTAAGTTTTATGTAACAATTGAATCATGACAGGTGTCTAAAAATTAGTTGTAGATATGATATCCATGGAAATTAATGTGACACTATACACATACTATTAATAAAACCATAAAATCATTAGCTATCATATATAAATTTCTTCTTCAAGATCCCCATGCAGGAAAGCAGTTTTAAAATCCATTTTCTCAATCTCAAATTCACAAGCTACTAGAATAGATAATAAGAATCTAATTGAAGATAATTTATCTCAACATGAGAGAAAATTTCACCAAAATTAACTCCCTTTTTGGGAATAGCCCTTGGCCACTAGTCTAGTCTTGTACCTCTCTAACTATTCATTTGCTCTGATTTTCTTTTTATACTCCCATTTGTAACTAAAGGGTTTTCTTCCATTAGAGAAACTAACTAGTTCCCAGGTGTCACATCTATTTAAAGACATCATCTCCTCCTACATGGCCTGCATCTAAGACTCACTATCTCTAAAGAGAGATCCTCCCTAAAAGATCTCAATTCATCACCAATACATAACAAAGAGAATACACAACAAAAATTTGCTTAGCTATACCTATCAATTAGGTTCCCTTATCTCATGGATCGTCTCAATGCTAGACTATGGGGCTTTGCCTATTCTTCTACATGCTCATCTTGCTTATCCTACTCAAAACTCTCATATAAACCCTCTTCTTCCTCTCCATCCTCTAAACATGTGCATCTTCCTTATTTCCAACTTGAGTCTCAAAATGCACTATTTTACTTATTTTCTTTTGGTTGTATAGGATTTGAAAATACTCTAAACTACCTAAAAATCATGTCTGTCGAATAGATCATTTTCTGGGTTAGTGGATTCCAAAGCTTATAACCTTTTATATTCTCACCATAAACAACAAAGATGCATTCATGTGATTTTGGATCTAGTTTAGATTAAATTTCTTTGGGAATATGAATGAAAGCATCATAACCCAATACCCTTAAATGTGAAACATAAGGTTTCTTACATGTCCACACTTCATAAAGAGTTTTGTCAACAATAGCTAAACACTTGGAGATCAATTTATCAAGTATCAAGAAATACTCACAACCTTTGTGCATCAATCTAATTGTGTACCACTAAGCATACTTCTAGCTCTTTCCATTAAGGTTTGGTTCATTCTCTCTACAACCCCATTTTACCATGGTGTGTAAGGGGTAGCCTTCTAAGGAACAATACCTTCATGGTTACATAAATCAAAAGAATTCTTGGAACAATATTCACCACCATTATTAGATATTAGCACCTCTATTTTCTTATCAATTTTCTTCTCAACAAGTGCCTTAAACTCTTTAAACTTGGAAAAAACTTTAGATTTATAATGCAAAAAATAAAACTAGGTGTATTTAGAACAATCATAAATGAAAGTGACCTAATATTGAGATTTACCCATAGAACCTACATCCACTAGATCAAACACATCTGAAAGAATGATGTTTAACATTCTTTTTGCTTTATAACTTCTAGAGGGAAAATATTCTCTATTCTATTTTCCAAACACATAATTTTCATAGAAATCAAAATGTTCATCATAGTAAATAGAAAATCCATCAACCATTATCTTTATTAATAAGGGTCCAAAAACCTTTTTCACCAATGTAGCCCAAACGTTGGTGCCACAACATACATGTATTTTTAGAATTTCTAGTTACATTGGTAGAGTTATAAAATGTGGAGGCATTCAACCTAAACAAAGTCCCAACCCAAGATCCTTTAGAAACCACCAAATTTCCTCTCACCAACTTCTAACCAGACTTGTCAAATGTCACATACAATCTAGAATCATTCAACTTGGATAATTTTTTTTTTCTTCCAAGTCCTAGAATATTCAAAACACTAGTAACCTAGTTTTTACCCTCCCATCACTAAAATATAATTATATCTTACCATAGCCAACAATTTGATGTAAAATGTTGTCACCCAGATACACTTTTCTTCCAACATAAACATGGTAGGAAGAGAGCCACTCCTTGTGACGAGTCATATGATACAAGAAACCTGAGTCAATCAACTAGGATTTATCAGAAACAAGATTAGAAAAAAACAAAGCTTCAAATTCACCGTCATTAGAGGATAGTTTAGTGGAGTCATAAGTCCTTATTTCTGCACTACTTAACATGATCCCATTTTCCATTTTTCTAACACTCTACTATACTCTTTCCTTTGGTCTTTGATTGGCCTCAAGACTTAGATCTCTTCATAGACTTTTTTGATCCCCTTTAGACCCTCGTTTATCATTGGGCCTTCCTTGAACATGTAGTGCATCTTTTGAACCCTCATCCATATATTTTCTCCTCATTTATTCTATAAGAAAGGCAAAAACAAGGGCATCCAATCTAGGATATGTCATGAATCACACATAACAATGATTAGATTTTCCCATGATCTAGGTAAAGAGCAAAGTAGCCAACTACACTTATCCTCCTTATCAAGCTTAACATTAATAGATCCTAACTAACTTAGAATCAAATTAAATGCATTCACATGGTTTGCAATAGAGTCCCCTTCTTTTATTTTTAATGAGTATAATTTTCTTTTCAAATAAAATTTATTTACTAGACTCTTTGTTTGGTAGATCTCACCAATCCTTCTTCATAGGAGATATGCCGTAGACTCCACAAAGACATTTAACATGATAGAATCTATAAGGTACAATTGAATGGTTCCTCATGCCTTTTTATCTAATTTATTCTAATCATCATCGAACATGCTTTCTAGTTTATCTTTGTTTCAAACAACTCTCCATTGATCCCTCTCTTCAAGGAGATCCTCCATTTTAAGTTTCTAAAGCTCATAACTAGTACTATTGAATTTCTCAATCTCTGATTGAGATGTACTTGCATGGATTCTAATAAACACTTGGATATACAAACACAAAAACCTGAAGATGCTCCCTTTGCAACACAAAAAAGTCACAACACTTCTAGAAAGGTGTCTCCCTCTGATAAAAACCAGAGCTCTAATACCAAATGTTGAAATACAAAGTGAACTATTGTAGCAATAACATCAAACTAAGTTTACAAATTTCAGTGTGTTCATGTATTAGTCAAAAGTAATGGAAATGTAGAAAGCATATAAAATTATCAAACCATAATAACACAACACATAACACAAGATTTACATGGTGAAACCCTTGCAAGAAAAACTCCACCATCAAAGAGAGCACAAGTCTATATTAATCTTCAATACAAGAGTATATAAACAACAAACTTCTCTCTTCAATATGACACCATTGTGGTAGCACTTATGCACTTGTAATAACCCATTAAACCTCTATCCAATGTGCATACAATTTGTAGAGAAGAGTTGAGAGGAAATCACAAAGTGAATTTGTCAAACCATGACTACCCAAAATAATGGTATGAGAAAACACAACGCCCCCATATGACTAATCACCACATCCATGAACATAAACAATTATCAACCAACATCTTTGACCTCATTCAATCTAGTAGGTACCACTCCCAAGGCTAGCACTCTAATATGACACCAGTACCTGAAGTGGGACCCACCCATCATAAGGAAGATGCTCCACTCTATCCTCTAGCACCCAAAACTAAGAAAGTGGTTAAATGAATTCAAAATAATTTATAACTGC
Source organism: Cunninghamia lanceolata (assembly GCA_027924645.1). Classification (NCBI taxonomy): domain Eukaryota; kingdom Viridiplantae; phylum Streptophyta; class Pinopsida; order Cupressales; family Cupressaceae; genus Cunninghamia; species Cunninghamia lanceolata. Next base: position 5,721,221 of record BSBN01000564.1, on the reverse strand, counting down.
TACTATGATGCTCTACCTCCTTTATGAATATCATTACAACTAATATTCCAAGTCAACAAGGAGAATTATAATAAAATAATAATATCTCTCAACAACATGGGCATCCAAGTACCCATTCCAAGATTCTTGGAGGTGCAATATTAGTACATTAGGATTACACTTAAATATCACACTTTCCTAACATCTTTTATAGTACCCATTCCAAGATTCTTGACGTGAACCTTCCCAAAAACCAACAATTATAATATTAGGTGATTTTTTTGTAAAATACGCATTTGAAAACAATAATTATTAAACTAAATAATCAACTTATTTACATTAACTCAAATGAAAAGATAGATCTTCTATACATCAAGCAATAATGTCATTACATCTTACAAATTCACATGCCATAACCAAGTGTTAGCACTCTAAAAGAATATACAATGTACATCTTAGGCTCTCATGCCATATAAGTCATCTCAAATAATAATAAGGTACAATAATCAAGTACAAGTAATGAATAATAAACTAAATCATTGTCGCTGGCTACCACTAATCCACATGGTCATCTGCAAGCCACGAGATGGGAACATGGCCTAGGTGCTTTTCTACCCAACCATGAAGCAATTACACTTCCCTGGAATCCTTCATGACACGAAGGATACCTGACCCTACACAAAATGCCTAGCAACCTGGAAACAACTAGCAGGAGGGAACACCTGATGCAACCTGATGTCTAAAATACATATCTAACTACAATGTACAATATCTCACAATTAGGATATGGCAGAGAAACATATTAATATAATTTTGCTAGACAATCAGTAATCTATTTCAATGAAGACATGGCTTGGCCCAAGCACTTATATAAGTAACAGCCAAATCCTGAAAAGAGGAAAAGCCTCCTCTGTTTACCCACATTCGGCATCCTAGCCTAAAAGTAACCCAACACAAATAGAAAAATAAACTAATCTCTTTGCAAAACAAACATAATAATAGTCACTTTCTTACAATATTTTAACGTAAAATCATCTCATAATCTCAATGATGATATTAAACCTTATACGACTTTCATGCAAATTGTCTAACTTATTTTCATATACCAACTAAATTGATGTTTTCTACCATTCATGCTTTTATCAAAAGAAATTTTCAATCTACCATGAAAGTTGTCTATATTTACCATAATGGATCTTACTTAGATATTTAATATGCTAATATATATATGGTTAACTTCATCTCAAATCTCTAGTACTATCACCCATTGAGCTTTATTTAAATAAACTAATTTCAAGGATCTAATCCATAACACAATTGAAGAAGCACTAAGATCATAATACTAATTTTATAACATAGGCAGTTATAACAATAGAGGAGAAACAACTATCAAGCTCAGGCCGATCAACATTATAAGGACTGACAAAAATTTTATACTTAGGCTGATAACATCAGAGATGAAAACAAGTATTCAAACTGAAGTTATCTTTACACCAGGCCGATACAACAAAAAGGAAAGGCCACTAAAACGTATAACTTGGATGAAGAGTTTATAGAGGCTGCTCAAGGAATGAAAGGGCTGACTCAACAATAAAAGAAAACAAAGGCCATTGAAATAAATAAACTACAAGTCATGCTAAGTAGATTGCAGGCTGACAATGTATTCATCGCAGGCTGCAATCGATATCAAGAATACAACGCAATAAAAATAAGGTTGACAAGGTTCTATACAAGTCTACTCCAAACATAAGTTGACTGTTTCAATTTAAACAAGGCCGAAGATATACAGAGCAGAGGCCATTCAAAATCAAAAGAGTCCGAATAAGGAATATAAAAGATTGATTTAAAGTGTAGGTTGTTTGAACTTAAATAACAGGCTGCTATGCTCTAGGAACATGCCATTATCCATGTAGATCTGCCACACATAAAACAAGAAAGATAGGCCAAAATTAGGGTTTAAAGGATCGATTAGATGTAATCAACATAAGGCCGCAGGAGTTAGTTTTTAATAAAGACTGATCAATTCATATAAAACATTATTGAAGAAGCATACGGCCGTTGAATTCATGACAAGGCCAAATGCAAGACTCAGAGAAGGTCGTAGGATTTTTAATAAAAGCCGCTTCAAGGGAAAGTAGGCCACTTCACTAAGTTTGATGGCTGACAATATATATATGAAAAGGCTGCTTCAAAAGTTTCAATATACTAAGATAAAAAAAATCAAAGGTCGAACATTTAAAGGTTGAAGGAAATCAAGAATCAAGGCTGGACATTTAACTTTGCAGGTCGATTAACAATCTAACAGAGGTGTAAAACAATAAATAGAAGGTCGTTAGACTATCAACACATGGTCGTTTGGTATAATCATCTCAACAGGTCAATTCAAAAGAAGACAAGGAAATTTTTAGACCATAACTAGGTCATTTGGATTTCAACAAGCCAAACAATATTCACAACTCAATAGAAGGAAGAATAAAATAGGGAAATCTTTTTTTTAACAAAATAATCGGTCCAAAATAACTTAAGGTACTTTATCAACTAATAGGCAAATTATTGAAAGGAAGCAAGATATGCGGAAAACACATCCTACTCTGATCTACTGAGGAAATATTTATGCAAATTTTTAACTTTTATAGTTACAGATTGAGATGCACATTAATAGAAAGGTAATAACAACATTCAAATGCAAAACACACAACACAAGATATACGTGGGGAAAACCTTTTCAGGTAAAAAACCCCACACTCCAAAGCTGCCCAATATATTATTCAGGAATCAAGAAGATTAAAATATACTTGCAGAGCAAGCTTTCACATGAGTATTAACCAACTAGAGACCCAGGAGGTAACTCAATATATATAAGACTCTTACTCACAACCTCCATCTCAAGCTCCTAATATATAGGAGATACAATACAGTAAACCGTCAACGGTAATTACAAAACCATGAGCCAAAACCACCTAAAGTGGCACCCAAATTATCTCCAATCAAAGATGCTTTGTGATGTGCCAAATCACACACCAACATGTATAAATCTCCCCTTTATAGCTCTTTTAAGTGTTCAACACATTTTTACATTTCCCAAAAATAGGAGGTCCAACTTCTGGAGGTCATAACTTTTGATCTGGGTGTCCGATTGACAAATTGTTTAATGCATTGGAAAGATCGTGAAGAGATCTATCAAGCTATAACTAAATTCATTGATTATGAAAACTTTTGGGGTGTTTAGGGACATCTAAGTGCCTCAAAACTAAGTTCAAAACTTTTTTTGGTAGTTTCAAAAACAAAAACTTTAATATCTCGCAATCCAAATATGATCTTGAGTCAAAACTCACCCGAGATGTTTACTTAATAGTTCTACATATTTTGGAAATTTTTTTGGGTCAATCTAAGGTCAAATGTAGAGTTACTAAAAATAGTAAGTCCTGCCATTTTTAGCCCTTTTGGAAACTTTGAAAGTTCTAGACCATTCTCCAAGATAAAGGGTCTTCAAAAAGACCAAAACTAGGAAGAATAGTAACCTTTCATAGTTACAAGGTTGAGACACTTTTCCTAACATTATCCCACTTGTCAAACACCTTGCAAGGACAAAGGGAGTACCAACACCATGATTTAATTGCTAGGGGCCAAGAGGCCCATAGACTCTGAACACCATCTGAACTTCTCTGTGCTCATAGGTTTTGTCAAAGAATCAGTAACATTCGTCAAAGTGTCAACTTTCTCCAAGTTTACCTTCCCATCCTCTACCATGTCACGAACAAAATGGTACTGGACATAAATATGCTTAGTCCTCGCGTGGAAAGTAGGATTCTTCGCCAAACATATGGCACTTTGATTGTCACAACAAATAGTAATCTTCCCTGCATCAAACCCAACATCAGAACACAATCTCTTAAGCCAAATGGCTTTTTTACAAGCATGAGTTGCTGCCATGTACTCAACTTTAGTAGTGGACAAAGCGACCATAGGTTGTCACTTACTCCTTCAACTAATACCACCACCAAACATAGGGAACACATAAGCACCGGTTGGTGCAGGAGCACCAAGACATCAGGGTTTTGTTTGATCTTCAAGTAGTTTGTTTTGTTTAATAAGGTCCTTGAGACCAATCAATGTTGTAATAAGGCTTGAATGCCATGCTTGTAATGGACTATGTCCAAATGTCTAAAAAACTATTGTCTTGTGGACAGTCATATGGTAAAGGGTAGTCATATAAGTTTGTAGCCCTCCTAATCTGTGTAGGAGGCAAAACTTCTTGGTTGTTAGGATGTAAAAGGTTAGGAGGAATGTTAAAACCTTGTCCAAAGGTTAACCTAAATGTTAGAAAGCTCATTTTTAGACAAAAATAGTCGAGACAGTCCAAGATTGGACAGTTACAAAACTGTAATAGTGGTAGCCGGGTAGTTGATGGTTTTGGGATAGTTGTTTACTCCCTCCATCGGTTCAACTGCCCTCCAGCATGTGCAAGGCATCAAGGAGGCTTCAAAAAGCCAAAAAACAATTCATTTTTGGAGTAGTGTGAAGGAGTATTTGAAGCAATACAATATAGTTCCTTGTTTTTCCTGTGTATTTTCTGAGTTTTTTGTGCATAAAGCCCATACTTCCCTGTGGTACGACACTGCTAAGGAGGTTGGAATATATGGAAGTGTGATGTGATGAGATAGCTACCAAACAAATCTAACTTGAGTTCTTGACATCAAGTATAGGGCCTTCTACATTCAATTGTTATCAAGACACTCGTTGAAGTCACTATCCACAGAAGAAACCATTGTTCCTATACTTGCCCCGTACCTGTACGGTCAACTGGTGCCTAAAGGTTATGATGGGAAGATAGTATGGTGAGTCATCTTTCATATGCAAGTAATTTGAATTCTTGACACTCTTCTGTATTGTTACATTCCCCTTTCTTTTGTGAGTGGTTTGGAAACCCTGAACTAGGGTTCTGACAGTAAGTTTATGATTTTTCCCTCATTCCACTCAACCCATAGCCCTTGTGATCAGTGGAATGAGTCCTTCAAGGTCTATTTTAATGTCTTGTGAGGATTGTGGAGGTAGGAGAATGGCCTAAGGTGAGTTTGTCATGTTGATAGCTCTGCAAATCCATGGGTTGGAAGTTAGAGAAGGACAACAGTCACTACAAAGAAGGTAATAGGTTTGTTTGTCATTGCTTTGTCAATGAACACATTAGGTGCTTGGTAAATTATTTGGTAAGCTGCAATGAGATTGAGTTTGTGTTGATGGAGATCATCCCAAGGAGGATGCTGTGACTGTGGAGTAGAGATAATGTGTGACTATCTTTAGTAGACATTGTTGAAGACTGTTGTCCTGCAGACCCTGCGCAATGGGTTGGATGAAACCTTGAATGGAGTTAGGCATCTTGGGATAGGTGTCCTGGAGTCCTCTCACCTTGTGTCATGAACATGTATAGTTTGGAGTTAATACCCTGCCTTATGTGAAGTTTGATCTCTGTCCAAGAAAACAGTGAATCTATTGAGCCATTTCATTGAAGGTCTGAATTGTGCTTCTGCTGTCCTAGATGCTCTACATCATTTGTGGTATCAGAGCAAGCAAGTAGATCCTTGAGGGTGTAGTAGGATCTTGTGAAACAGTAAGGGTTTGTGAGAATTGTAAGGATGCCTCCTAAGAATCAGATGGCTAGGGAGAACAATGAGTTGAGAGAAGCCTTAGAGGCTAGAGAAAAAGAGTTGAGGGACAGAAGAGAGCAGGATGCTGCAAGGGAAAAAGAGTTAAGGCAAGTAAGAAGGGAGAATGCATCAATCTTAGCAAGATTGGAAGCATTGGAGAAGAATCCTAGAAGGGATGAGCAAGATGATCAAGAAGGAGATGAGGAGGTAGATGAGAATCCTCTTGAGGATGAGTTAGATGCTGAAGAAAATAAATTTGTGAGATTGTTGAAGGCAGTCCAAGGAAGTGGAACAAAGGCAAACATAGAGTTACCTATCTATCAAGGGAAGATGGATAGTGAAGAGGTATTAGGGTGGATAGATGCTCTTGAAAATTTCTTTGAGTATGAGGAGATGAGTGATGAGAAGAAGATCAAATTGCAAAAACAAAACTGAGAGGAACATCACTTACATGGTGGAGTAGTGTGCAAACAGAAAGAGTGGCTAGAGGTACAGCAAGAATCACTTCTTGGGGTAGGATGAAGGATATGATGAGGATCAATTCCTTCCATCCGATTACTCCATTCAGACAAAGAGGATGAGGTAGAATCTAAAACAAAAGGACATGGATGTTATGTCCTATACTGAGCAATTTCATAAGCTTAGTATTAGAGGAGGATTGGAAGATGAAGAAGAGAAAGTGGCAAGGTGCCTTTATGGGCTTAGGTATAACTTGCAAGATGAGATTGGCTTGACAGTACCAAAATCACTTGGAGAATGTTTTCAGTTAGCCATTAGGGCTGAAGAGAGGGTAAAGAGGAAGCAAGAAAGGCAAGGAGGAAGTGGAAGAGGATATAGAGGTAGGGGCAGACCTACTAATGAAGTACAGAACAACAATGAGAAAGGTAAGGAGTTTTCTGCAGATCAGAGAGGTGGATATAGAGGTAGAGGTAGATTTGGATCAGGAAGAGGAGTGTTTACAGGTAGATGTTGTCATTGCAATGAAGTGGGACACACATCTTTCAAATGTCCTAAGAAGGATGATGTTGATAAGAGCAAGGATAGAAGAGTTCACTTGGCACAAGAGGAGGAGAAGCCAGAAGAACTGGAAAAGTTGCCAGCCTCTCCAGTAATGGTTGGAGAAATGCTCATGGTGGAAAAAGGTAAAATGCAGCAACCACCATAGGTATCTATTTTCAAAACTAATTGTTTAAGCCATGGAAAAATATGCAAGTTGATTATAGATTCAGGTTCTCATGATAATCTAGTTTCTTGGGAAATGGTGCATAAGTTGGGATTGAAAACATTTGATCATCCTAGTCCTTACAATGTCACTTGGGTCAGTCAAGAATAGTAAGGGTTACTAAGAAGGCATATGTTGATTTTACAATTGGTCCATATCAGGATTATGTTTTGTGTGATGTCATTCCAATGACATGTGGGCATATCATTTTGGGTAGACCATGGCAACACTTAAGGAGGACAATTCATGATGGTTACACTAATAACTATTTGGTGCACAAATATAGTAGAAAGTTCAAATTAGTGCCTTTACCTTGTGAAGACAAGGAGGAACATGTCACTATTTGTTTTGGAGAGAAATTGTAGTTAACTATGCAGGTTAAGGATGATTGCAAACAGTAGGAACAGTTGCAGTAGAAGAAGGTGGATGACAGTCCTAAAGAGCAGCAGGTTTGGGACTTGAGCTATGTCAAGATTGGGGACATTAAGTGCCCTATAAGGAGCAAGAAGAAGGAAGGCAAACAATAGATAGTACAGAGAGGAATAAATCAGAACCTCAAGTTGGGAAGAACAGAAGCATTGTAGCAGCAGGGTCCTAGGCAAGGACATCTCAACATGTTTTATGGTACTAACACTGTTTACAGGAGCCATGTAGGTTGGAGAAGGAGGAAGATCCCATAACTCTTGGGACAAGAGTTTTCATCATGCTGGGGAGTATGGTGCAGGAGCACCAAGACATCAGGGTTTTGTTTGATCTTCAAGTAGTTTGTTTTGTTTAATAAGGTCCTTGAGACCAATCAATGTTGTAATAAGGCCTGAATGCCATGCTTGTAATGGACTATGTCCAAATGTCTAAAAAAACTATTGTCTTGTGGACAGTCATATGGTAAAGGGTAGTCATTTAAGTTTGTAGCCCTCCTAATGTGTGTAGGAGGCAAAACTTCTTGGTTGTTAGGATGTAAAAGGTTAGGAGGAATGTTAAAACCTTGTCCAAAGGTTAACCTAAATGTTAGAAAGCTCATTTTTAGACAAAAACAGTCAAGACAGTCCAAGATTGGATAGTTACAAAATTGTAACAGTGGTAGCTGGGCAGTTGATGGTTTTGGGACAGTTGTTTACTCCCTCCATTGGTTCAACTGCCCTCCAGCATGTGCAAGGCATCGAGGATGCTTCAAAAAGCCAAAAAAAATTCATTTTTGGAGTAGTGTGAAGGAGTATTTGAAACAATACAATATAGTTCCTTGTTTTTCCTGTGTATTTTCTAGGTTTTCTGTGCATAAATCTCGTACTTCCCTGTGGTACGACACTGTCAAGGAGGTTGGAATGTATGGAAGTGTGATGTGATGAGATAGCTACCAAACAAATCTAACTTGAGTTCTTGACATCAAGTATAGGGCCTTCTACATTCAATTGTTATCAAGACACTCGCTGAAGTCACTGTCCACAGAAGAAACTGTTGTTCCTATACTTGCCCCGTACCTGTACGGTCAACTAGTGCCTAAAGGTTATGATGGGAAGATAGTATGGTGAGTCATCTTTCATATGCAAGTAATTTGAATTCTTGACACTCATCTGTATTGTTACATTCCCCTTTCTTTTGTGAGTGGTCTGGAAACCCTGAACTAGGGTTCTGACAATAAGTTTATGATGTTTCCCTCATTCCACTCAACCCATAGCCCTTGTGATCAGTGGAATGAGTCCTTCAAGGTCTATTTTAATGTCTTGTAGGGATTATGGATGTAGGAGAATGGCCTAAGGTGAGTTTGTCATGTCGATGGCTCTTCAAATCCATGGGTTGGAAGTTAGAGAAGGACAACAGTCACTACAAAGAAGGTAATAGGTTTGTTTGTCATTGCTTTGTCAATGAAGACATTAGGTGCTTGATAAGTTATTTGGTATGCTGCAATGAGATTGAGTTTGTGTTGATGGAGATCATCCCAAGGAGGATGCTATGACTGTGGAGTAGAGATAATGTGTGACTATCTTTAGTAGACATTGTTGAAGACTGCTGTCCTGCAGACCCTGCGCAGTGGGTTGGATGAAACCTTGAATGGAGTTAGGCATCTTGGGATAGGTGTCCTGGAGTCCTCTCACCTTGTGTCATGAACATGTGTAGTTTGGAGTTAATACCCTGCCTTATGTGAAGTTTGATCTCTGTCCAAGAAAATAGTGAATCTATTGAGCCATGTCATTGAAGGTCTGAATTGTGCTTCTGCTGTCCTAGATGCTCTACATCACTGGTGGATCTCCTGTTGTCAATGTCACCTACCCAATCTGAATCCACAAATCTATGATTACTTATAGAATGCTGCGATCTAGTAGGATAACCATGATAACATAAGGAATACTCAGAAGTACCCCACAAATATTTGAACACTCTCTTCACTGTATCCGAATGTACTCATCCAAGATTAGGCATAAATCGACTAAGGACTCCCATTGCTTGGGCATTGTCTGGTCTTGTACAGACCATCGTATACATCAAACTGCCAATCGCACTAGCATAAGGAACTCTACTCATATCTGCTATCTTAGAAGGAGACTTTGGATAATCTACAATAGATAACTTTATGCCCATCATAACAGGAACAATCAAAGGTCTGCAATCTACCATGTTGAATCTCTCCAACACAGTGTTAACATACTTACTCTAGCCTAACCAAAGTTTTTTGTTTGCTCTATCTCTTCTGATCTCCATCCCTAGAGTGTACTAAGCTGCCACTAGATTTTTCATCTCAAATTGTATTGACAATTGAGAATTCAAATCAGAAATCAAACTTTTACCATTCCCAATGAGTAACATATCATCGACATACAATGCAATAATGAGAATGCGATCATTGTCAAACTTGTAATAAACACAATGATCTAATTTTGATCTCAAAAATCCAATACTCAACACAAAGACATCAAACTTTTGGTACCACATCCTAGGAGACTATTTCAAACCATACAAAGACTTTTTCAACTTGCAAACCATATTTTCTTTACCTTTCACCACGTAGTGCTCTGGTTGTGACATATATATTTCCTCCTCCAAGTCACCATGAATGAATGTTGTCTTTGTTGCAAGTATGAGGATAACCAGTGTTGTCATTGATGTCAACATACTCATATTGCTTTAATGAGAAGGATTAGATGAGTTGTGTGCTGAGGATATTGAGAAAATTAGTCTCAATCAGGAACAGTGAAGAACAGTGATGACTTTAAGGTAAAAGGCCAAGATAAGATGAAGATCAGAGGATGTGGTTTAAAGGGTTTTCAGATATGAGTCTTGAGATGCTCCAGTCAAGATTTCAGAGATCCACATGAAGATATGAAGAAGTTATGGTCACTCTAGTAGAACCAGTTCTGGAAGATGTTTAGTGGTGACAGAGTGTCACAGATTGGTCCGGTGAGCTCTGGAATTGCATTATCTCATTCTGCAGATTGGAGGGAGTGTTGAAGAAGTTAGTGTGAAGTGGTAACTAGATTTTTTCATGGTTTGGAGGTTTGAAAGCACCTTTCTCATTGTGACAGTGGCAACAGACTGTGTTCTTGAAGTTTCAGATGAAGAAGAGAAGAATTCCAGTAAGCTGATAAAGTGCAGATGTTCTTGGTGACTCAGGAAAGGTTTTGGTGATCCTTGGATCATGCACAATTCTTATTGGCAGTCCACATTGAAGTTAGAGTTTGCATTTGAAGAATTACCACTAGGTATTGGTGTTCTTCTTGAGACTAGCTAATTGGATACATTACACGACTTGCAAATGATCTTGTAGGTGTTTGCTGACTTAGATGATTGTTCCTAAGTCGATGCCTTGTATAAATAAGGGATTGTGAATTCATTTTGAAGTGTGTCTTGGAGCAGATGAGTGTGGTATAGTGAAGAGAAGTGTGAAAGGTAGAGCACGAGTTTTTGGGCTTAAATGGAACTGATCCAGGCATGGTAAAGATGTCAATCTCCAGTTCAAGTTTGTGATACTTGTTACTTTGTAGACAGTGTGTCTCTTGTAGGTAGTGTGCCTCTTGTGAGCAGTGTGCTTAGGCAGTGAGCCCTAAATGGCATGTGCCATCTATTTTTCTTATTCTTCTAATAGAGAATAATCCTTGGGTTAATCACCTCGTGGTTTTTCCCTTAACTGGGTTTTCCATGTCAAAATCTTGGTGTCTCATGTGTTGATGTGTATCTACTCTGGTGTTTATGCTTTATGCTTTCATGAATGATTAATTGATATGCTATTAAATAACAAAGAGGATTTAAGTGTTTGAATTAGAAGCAAGTTTTGGACAACTGATTCACCCCCCCTCTCAGTTGTCTATCCTGAATCCAACAATTGGTATTAGAGCCAAGTTCCTCTGAAGGAGCTTAACCGCTTGAGGTGATCCAGGATGTCGTCATACAAGAAGGATAGTTTGAAGTTTGATGGAACCAACTTCTCTCTTTGGAAAGGTCGCATGAAATGTCACTTGGAATGTATGGGAAAGGCGTACTTGTCCATGGTCACAAAAGCATATGTACCTCCACAGGGTGGTCCGGCAACTCTAAATGAAATCACAGATGCTGAAAACAATCTGCAAACCAAAGAGGCTCTTCTAAGTGCATTGATTGACTCAGAACTCTCAAATGTCATTGACCTACCAACTGCCTATGAGATCTGGATTAAATTGGAACTTCTGCATGAAGGAGATGAGTATGTTAAGAGTGCAAGGTTGCAGAGTCTCAAAGGGAAATTTGAAAGACTCAAGATGAGAGATGATGAAAATATTACTACCTTTATGCCAAGAGTAAATGAGCTGGTGTGTGGAATTAGGAATGCTGGTGGAGTTTTGGATGAAAATGAGATTGTTGGCAAAATTCTCAGATCCCTTCCTGCTGTCTACAAAATCAAGGTTGCTGCCATTGATGAATTCAAAGCCCATACAACTGTCACAAGAGACCAATTGGATGGCAAACTGGCTGCATTTGAAATGATTGAGTTTGGAGATGATCCCCCCAAAACAGAATCTGCATTCAAAGCCAGTGCCTTTGTGAAAGGTAAACAAAGATTTGATCTGGGAGAAAACTCTTCAAGGAAGCTGTCATGGTATGATCAAGCAAGAAGAGACTTGGAAGAGGAAGAAGCAGAAATAGCTCATCTTGAAGCCCTCATTGCAAAGAGACTACCAAGAGGATCCGGTAAGTATGAAGGAAAATTACCCTTTAAGTGCTTCAACTGCAATAAGATTGGTCATTTTGCCTCAAGATGTCCAGAAAGATCTACAAGGTCAAATTCTAACAGACAAAGGTTCCAAATGAATTGTTATTATGTTCATGAAGATGATGATAATGAAGGAGTAACAGATGATGAATCAGAAATAGGAAACAAATCTGGAAATGAATGGGTGTTTATTGCCATAAAGGAAGAAGATCCAATATCCTCTGAATCTGTCAATCATAAGGTTGTAGAAAGTGCTTTGGCTGCCCAAGTTGAAGAAAAGGATGATTGGGTTATTGACAGTGGATGCTCTCACCATATGATAGGTGACAAAAAGAAGTTCTTAGACTTGGAAAGGTATGAAGGAGGAATGGTAAAGTTTGGTGATAATTCTGTCGGTAGAATCAGAGGAAGGGGAACTATTTCTTTTGATGGAAAAAGCAAAATTGGTAATGTACTGTATGTTGAAGGATTGAAACACAATCTTCTCAGTGTTGGACAATTGGTGGATAAAGGTTATGATCTCTAGTTCAAGAATGGAAGATGCAGGATCTTTGAGAGCTCTGGAATTGAGATTGCATTCGGTACTCAATCAAAAGGTAATATCTTCCATCTAGTTGGTTATAATAAAAGTTGTCTATTTATTCAAGTTGATCAGAGTTGGTTATGGCATAGAAGGTTGTGTCATGTAAATTTTGATAACATCATCAAGATAAGCAATACTCAGGCTGTAAGAGATCTTCCAAAATTGGTGAAACCTACAAATAGTTTGTGCAAAGAATGTCAGCTGAGTAAACAGAGTAGAGTCTCATTCAAAAGCATGGATCAGTCCTCTACTAGATTATTGGAATTAATTCATACTGATCTATGTGGTCCAACAAGAATCAAGAGTATGCAAGGTGATAGATATTTTATGTTACTGATTGATGACCATTCCCGGATGATGTGGGTTACCTTTTTGAAAGAGAAATCAGAAGCTTTTGAGAAGTTCAAAATAAGACTATGGTAGAGAATCAAACTAGATTAAAACTAAAATGTCTGAGGTCTGATAGAGGTGGTGAATTCACATCCGGTGAATTCATAGACTTTTGTGAGAAGCATCGTATAAAGAGACAGTTATCTACTCCTAGGACTCCACAGCAGAATGGAGTAGTAGAAAGAAAGAACCGGACCATCTAGGAAGCATCCAGGACAATGATGATGGAAGCAAATGTTCACCAAATATTTTGGAGAGAAGCTGTCAACACTGCAGTCTATACTCTCAATCGAGTTCAAATTAGAAGCAATACCGGTAAGACTCCTTATGAACTTTGGTTTGGTATAACTCCTACTATGAGATATTTCAGAGTATTTGGTAGCAAATGTTACATTAAAAGAGATGAAGATCTAGGAAAGTTTGATGCTAGAAGTGATGAAGGAATTTTCTTGGGTTACTCCACTCAAAGCAAAGCATACCGGTGTTACAATAAGAGACTGAGAAAGATGATAGAAAGTACAAATGTGAAGGTTGATGAAGGAATTGAGAAGCCCTCAAGGTTTTATGAATATGATGAAGATGATCAGAATGGTTCTCTGGTTCAAGGAACTCAATCCTCCTCTGAAAGTCAGATTCAAACTGATCCGGTAAATTAGGAAGAAGAGGTTGGTCTGAATGAGCTTGATCAAGAAACATAAGTGCAAGAAACTCCCAAAGTTCCAAGGTATGTCAGACTAAACCACTCTAAAGATCAGATCATAGGTGACAAAAGCAAAGGTGTGCAAACTAGAAGGAAATTTGCTCAAAATTTAGATGAATGTTGTCTGATTTCAAAGATTGAACCTAAGACAATAAAGGAAGCTTGCAATGATGAAAATTGGACCAAAGCAATGGAGGAAGAGTTGATGCAAATTGAGAAAAATCACACTTAGGATCTTGTTTCTAGACCTAGAAACAAGAATGTGATTGGAACCAAATGGGTCTTCTGGAACAAACTAAATGAAGTTGGTGAAGTAATTAGAAACAAAGCCAGATTAGTCTGTAAAGGCTACTCTCAAATAGAAGGGATTGATTTTGAGGAAACCTTTGCTCCGGTGGCAAGAATTGAAGCAGTTAGACTATTTCTTGCATTTGCTGCCTTTAAAGATTTCAAAGTATATCAGATGGATGTAAAATCTGCTTTCCTGAATGGTGACTTAGAAGAAGAGGTATACATTGAACAACCGGATGGATTTCAATTGTCTGATCATGGTGATATGGTCTACAACTTGAAGAAAGCACTGTATGGATTGAAGCAAGCCCCAAGAGCTTGGTATGAAAGGTTGGATAAGCATCTTGTGCAGATTGGTTTCAACAAAGGTACTGCTGACAGTAACTTATATTTTAAAATTGATCATGAAAACATCTTGATTGTTGAAGTATTTGTTGATGATATCATCTTTGGAGGAAAAGATAGCATGTGTAAAACTTTTTCAAATCAAATGAAAAGTGAGTTTGAGATGTCCATGGTTGGTGAAATGAATTTCTTCTTGGGTCTGCAAATTACTCAAACAAAGAAAGGGATCTTCATTTCTCAGACCAAATATGTGAAAGAATTATTGAGGAAATTTGGGATGGAAGATTCAAAACCAATGAATACTCCCATGGCAACCAGATGCAAGTTGAGCAAAGATGATGACTCTCCTAAGGTGGATCAGACAAAATATAGGTCAATGATTGGAGGACTGTTGTATCTCACTCAAACTAGACCAGATATTATGCAGGTTGTTGGTCTTGTTGCTAGATTCCAAGCTGATTCTAGAGAATCTCATGTTATGGCAATCAAGAGGATTTTTAGATATCTAAAGGGGACAGTTGAGTATGGTCTATGGTACCCTAGAGATCATGATTTCTCTCTTCATGCATATACATATGCAGATTGGGTAGGAGATGTGGATGACCGGAAGAGTACAAGTGGAGGAGCATTCTTTTTGGGAAAAAGGTTGGTTTCTTGGCTAAGCAAGAAAGAAGAAGCAATATCCATGTCTACAACTGAAGTAGAATACATTGCAGCAGCAGGAAGTTGCACTCAACTTTTGTGGATGAAGCAGATGCTAAGAGATATTCAAGTAGAATATGAGGGGCCCATCACAATTTTCTATGATAATTCAAGTGCAATAAATATTTCTAAGAATCTGGTGTTGCGTTCTAAGACCAAGCATATATCTATCAAATTCCACTTTCTAAGAGAGCAAGTGAACAAGGGTGAAGTCAGATTGGAGTATGTACCCTCCAAGGATCAGATTGTAGATATTTTTACTAAACCTCTTTCCAAGGACTCTTTTGAGTATCTCAGGGAGAAGTTAGGGGTCATTGTCCCTCCGGTGATGAACTAGGATGCACTGATGTGCATCAGTCTGGTGGAGATCACAGTCATATCTTGTGATCTAGATTGGTGATGGGGAGCTGCTACTCAGGGGGAGTAGTTGGTATGATTCTGAGATGTTAAAATTGCAAGTATGAGCCCTTTGCCATTGATGTCAAAGGGGGAGAGAAGACATGTGAAAAACAAGTTGTTGATCAAAGGGGGAGTAGTAAAGAAAGACAAGACATGTGAAGAGTTGTTGCTGATAGGGGGAGCTGTGACAGAAAGGAGTTCTTGTCTTGATGGTTTTTCACATCATATGTTGCCATCAATGACAAAGGGGGAGATTGTTGCAAGTATGAGGATAACCAGTGTTGTCATTGATGTCAACATACTCATATTACTTTAATGAGAAGGATTAGATGAGCTGTGTGCTGAGGATATTGAGAAAATTAGTCTCAATTAGGAACAATAAAGAACAGTGATGACTTTAAGGTAAAAGGCCAAGATAAGATGAAGATCAGAGGATGCGGTTTAAAGTGTTTTCAGATATGAGTCTTGAGATGCTCTAGTCAAGATTTCAGAGATCCGTATGAAGATATGAAGAAGTTATGGTCACTCTAGTAGAACCAGTTCTGACAGATGTTCAGTGGTGATAGAGTGTCACAGATTTGTCTGGTGAGCTCCAGAATTGCATTATCTCATTCCATGGATTGGAGGGAGTGTTGAAGAAGTCACTGTGAAGTGACAACTAGATTTGTTCATGGTTTGGAGGTCTGGAAGCACCTTTCTCATTGTGACAGTGGCGACAGACTGTGTTCTTGAAGTTCCAGATGAAGAAGAGAAGAATTCCAGTAAGCTGATAAAGTGTGGATGTTCTTGGTGACTTAGGAAAGGTTTTGGTGATCCTTGGATCATGCACAATTCTTATTGGTGGTCCGCATTGAAGTTAGAGTTTGCATTTGAAGAATTACCACTAGGTATTGGTGTTCTTCCTGAGACTGGCCGACCGGATACATTACACGACTTGCGAATGATCTTGTAGGTGTTTGCCGACTTAGATGATTGTTCCTAAGTTGATGCCTTGTATAAATAAGGGATTGTGAATTCATTTTGAAGTGTGTCTTGGAGTGGATGAGTGTGGTATAGTGAAGAGAAGTGCGAAAGACAGAGCATGAGTTTTTGGGCTTAAATGGAACTGATCCAGGCATGGGAAAGATGTCAATCTCTAGTTCAAGTTTGTGATACTTGTTACTTTGTAGACAGTGTGTCTCTTGTAGGCAGTGTGCTCGGGTAGTGAGCCCTAAATGGCATGTGCCATCTATTTTTCTTATTCTTCTAATAGAGAATAATCCTTGGGTTAATCACCCCGTGGTTTTTCCCTTAACCAGGTTTTCCACGTCAAAATCTTGGTGTCTCATGTGTTGATATGTATCTGCTCTGGTGTTTATTCTTTATGCTTTCATGAATGATTAATTGATATGCTATTAAATAACAAAGAGGATTTAAGTGTTTGAATTAGAATTAAGTTTTGGACAACTGATTCACCCCCCCTCTCAGTTGTTTATCCTGAATCCAATAGTCTTCACATCCATCTGTTCCACTTCTAGATCAAATGTTGCTGCAAGAGATAATAGGAACCGAATAGATGTCAGCTTTGCATTGGGAGAGAAAATCTCACTATAGTCAATTCCTTCCACCTGAGAATACCCCTTCGCAACCAATCTAGCCTTATATTTCTCAATACTGCCATCTACACCAAATTTCTTGTTGAACACCCATTTGCATCCAATAGGTTTTTACCCTTCAAGAAAAGGCACCAAGTCCCAAGTATTATTCTTTTCCAAAGAAGCCATCTCCTCTTCCATGGCCTCCTTCTAGGAACCTGCATCTTTCATACCCATAGTCTCTTTCACAATTCTAGGCTCATCAGTCTTAGAAATCAAAGCAAAAATACAACTGGAGTCATGCAATGAATAACCAAACCTATCAAGTTGCCGCCTTATCCATGCATACCTCCTCAAATATTGAGGTTGAGGTTCTTCATCTTCCTTTGAACTTTTAGAGCTACTGGAGCTCTCTTCATTATCAGGTCCAATAGATGTTTTTGGTTCAACTTTCTCACGGGTTGAAGGAAGCTAAATCACTTCCTCTTTCTTCTCTTCTTTCTCTGGCTACAAGACAATAGAAGAAGGATTGAGCTCTCTAAAGATCACACTTTTGCTATACAGAACTCCCTCAGCCGTTGGATCCCAAATCTTGTACCCTTTCACACTGATGCCATAACTAATGAAGATACACTTCACAACCTTGTTCTCCAATTTAGACCTCTTCTCCTTAGGCACATGTGCATATGCCTCAAAACTAAATACTTGAATGTGTCTTAATGAAGACTTTTTACCAGACCACACCTCTATAGGTGTCTTATCAATGAGTGCTAATGTAGGAGACCTATTAACCGGGTAACAAGTAGTATCAACAACTTCAACCCAGAACTTTTGTTCAAGGCCAGCTCCACTTAACATAATCCTTGCCCTCTCCTTCAACATTCTATTCATCCTCTCTACAACTCCATTCTACTGAGGGGTATACAGAGTTGTCTTGTGCCTCTCAATCCCTTGTTCTTTACAGAACTTGTTGAAATCTACTGAACAAAGCTCACCACCATTGTTAGTCCTCAAACACTTAATCTTTCTATCCTTCTGATTCTCTACAAGAGCATTGAACTCTTTGAATCTACTAAAGACTTCATATTTTCTTCTAAGGAAATACACCCATGTCCTTCTACTGTAATCATTAATGAATGAAATGAAGTAAACAAATTTTGAAATTGAAGGAACATTAATAGGACCAAACACATTAGAATGAATCAAGTCCAACACCTCAGAAGATTTGTGAGAATTGGAATAAAACTAAACATGATTTTATTTTCCATAATGCAATGTGTTGGTTTTTTTTTTTTGAATCAGCATTAGGGTTTGCCACTTCTAATGCACAGGCAGATTCAGCCAACTAAATACAGGAGGTTGCGTGAGCTGCCTCCCCTTCACTTCTGGTTCTGCCGCACCAAGGGGGGAATCCCTATAACTCAAGATGTAACCTTGACTAGCTCAAAGATAGAAAGATTTAACTTGACAACAACAGGCAGAATACTCTCATGTATGGACCAAGATCTGTATGATAGATCACAAGGTTGGCAACATTCTTGGACATGATATCTGGTTGGGTATGAGAGCATGCAGGGGGTTCCTAATCCTACTCCTACAACTAACAGGTGGAAGTATGAAATGGTTTAATTTGAATTTTGGATGCAAAGCTGGACATGGTATATAACCTCAACACAGAGCTAGATTGGTGCCTATCCAGGGCCTGGAGTCGGTAGACATACACCTGTGAATGATCAGCATGAACAGCTAAAACTGGATTTCAGGGGGATATATATGATACCTGCCTTACAGGTATCTCCCAATACAGAGTGTTAAGTTATCTCTACTTATGGCATCCCTACTGCAGTATACCTTTCCCAATGTTCAACCTGAAAACAGTTTAATCTACCCCTTGGACAGAAGTTAAGAGATCAGACATTCAACATAGGAATTCTATGCTCTAGAATCTAAACATTACCCAAATATCCAGATTCAGAAGAAGAATACATGCAATACTGGAGACAGAATTAACACAACACATGCTAAGATAGCATTACTCATATAAGATTAACCATGAAATCAGTGGATTCATGCCAAATCGTACAACAGGAGATACATAAACTCACAAGTTAAGTTGTACAGAGCAACCAGATCAGCTTGTTTTGAATTACAGAGCCAAAAATCTTCAACTTTTCAACAAAAACAAATGAGTAACACTTCCTGCTTATAACAGCCAGGTAGTGTACCACAACAATTAATTACATGGTTGACCAAAAATCCCGCCAGATACACAGTATCAGAAAAATGGCGCTCAACGCATTACCAGATTGGCGCCCAAACATGAATGCAGTAGGTAGGGGAGGAGACAGGAAGAAATCTCGAGCCCTGCGCCACTGTCCGTCGATGTACACCTTCAATCGGGTACCAGATCCGCCCATACCTCTGCAACCTTGACCATTAATGGCGCACCAACCCGCGGCCTCGGGAAAACGTCAATTCTGCATCGCAACCATTTCCCGCTGAGATTCATCGTCATGATATTTGAAATAATGCAGGATATCAATTATCCCACATGCACCCCGCAGCAACCTCTTTAACACTTTATATACTAGGTCATGAGCATATATGATGTCGGTGCTTTTGCTCCTGACGACACTAGTATAAGACTTCATCATCATCCTCCAACAGCATGATATCCTGTCGCTTGAAATATCACCCTGACGTCAGCATCATATCGCAATATAACCTGCATGATAATCGCCTTCATCCACACAACCTGATCCATCGGAGGAACATCCTCCTGCTGAGCCTATACCAAAAGTCTGGCCGATGAACATCCTGATGACGTCATCATCATATCCTACTGACGTCATCATCATATCCGCCCACTGCGCACCTCCTCATATCCGGATGACATCATCATCATGTTTGCAAATATCAGGAGATCTCCACAAGATGATCAGTGTTAGAAATATGACCCCCCCGGACCTTGATGACGTCATCATCATATCGACATCAGGATGATATTCGGAAGATAACCGGATATTTGGAAATATCATCCTGATGCACAAATATCAGGTTGCACTGTAGCTCCACTATAAGATCGGGGTGATAGATGAATACGCCAGATATTTGAAAAGATCACCCCCACTAGATAATGCACGAAGCCGGCAGGCGGATATCTCCTTGATATCAGCATCATCATGACGCTGGAACAAACATACATCCGGGTGATATTCAAAAATGAAAATATCACCCCCTCCTTCGGAAATATCATGATGCAGATAGGCAGAGAAATAGATATCACCCTGACATAAGAATGACGTCAGCATCATCAGGATGATAAAACAACGAACATGAAGTGATACAACAACATCAGGATGATATTGACTAAGATCATCCTGACGTTCAAAATATGATGACCCCAGTGAATATCGGGTCACACTTAGAACTCTTCAACAACATCATCAGGATGATCATAACCAAGATCACCCGATGATAAAAATATCACCCCGGTGAAATATCATGCAGGCAGAAAATATGATGACCCTCGCAAGCAACACGGCGATAACTGGAAATATGATGATGATGATGACGACCCTTCAGAAAAAACAAGTCAGGTCGAACAACTCAGAGAATAACCCCTTCAGAAGATCGGGGTGACATCATCATCATGTTAGGGCAAGGTGATAATTGGAAGATCACCGGATACTTGAAAAATCACCCCTGCAAGCAAATCAGGGCGCACTATAGCTCATCAGGATGATATCCAGACATCACCCGATATTGAAATATGATGATCCTGATGAAAAACAAGTCGACAGAAAACATGATAATGCAGACCATCATCGAAGACAAGATGATGATGATGATCTCCTCCTCAAAGAAAATATGATGCTGCAGCTGAAAAATGCTGAAGAGGTCCAACACTTAGAACATTTTTTGGATACTTAGGGAAAGTGCGTGCATGAAAATTGCTCAAAAATTGTCAGTCAATTCAGGCACTAACACAATGTTTGCAAAAATCAAACTCGAGGTTACAGTCATGCATACCCTCAACAAGATTTTTATTTTTTAGGGTCCTTAAACCCTTTTCACCAATGTGACCAAGCCTTTGGTGCCATAACATTGTCTTCTCAGATGGAAGTTTCATCTCCATAGAATGAGCACCCTTAGGTACCTAGAAAGCACGACCATCAAAAGTAGATACAACAGTCCTCTTCGATGCTGGTTCCAATGGTGAGGATGAAGACTCTGAAGCTCTCTTCTTCAAAACAAAGGCACTATTGCACTAAACCACGCGTGCATCAAGCTAAAATAGAGTGCCAATCTAAACACCCTTAGCCAACACCATAGATCCTCTAGTCATCTTGCATCCTCCATTTGAGAAAACAACCTACACACCCACATCATTCAACTTACTTACAGAAAGAAGGTTCCATACCAAGCTAGGGATATGTAGAACACCATTGA
This sequence comes from Cunninghamia lanceolata, assembly GCA_027924645.1. NCBI lineage: Eukaryota > Viridiplantae > Streptophyta > Pinopsida > Cupressales > Cupressaceae > Cunninghamia > Cunninghamia lanceolata. Next base: position 5,699,760 of record BSBN01000564.1, on the reverse strand, counting down.
TTCCCTTCACCCATCCATCAGGGAATTGAATCAAGACTCTTCCACGGCCAACAATCTTCAGTTGAGAATCATCACCCAAGTACACCTTTCCACGATCATATTCTTCATACTTTGAAAACCAACCCCGATGTGAGGTCATGTGAAAAGATACACCAGATTCAATAAGCCAAACAGCCTCAGATGCATGCGTTGCCAAGGAAACAACAAACGCTTCTCCTTCATCTTGAGAGGACTTGTTAGAATTTGAATCATAGTTCTTCTTCTTTTTCTTTTTCTCCTCCTTGCACTCCTTGCAGAAGTGACTAGATTTCCTGCAGTTCCAACATAGGACCTTGGAATTTCCAGGAGACTTAGATCTCCCATGGGATTTGGATCTTCCTTTTTCTTCCTTCTTCTTATCCTTTTTCTTTCCCTTCTCTTTAGATCTACCACGAATCACAAGAGCCTCCTTAGTTGATTTAGAGGACTTTCTCCGTATCTCTTTAGACAACAACAAAGATACCACTTCATCCATCTTGAAGGTGGTAGTGGTACTCCCAATGGCCATAACAAGGTGATCCCATGAATTTGGTAAGGAACACAATAATGTAATACATCGATCCTCCTCCTCCATCTTCACACCAACAGAGGTCAATTGGGTAACAAGCATATTGAATGTATTCAGGTGATCAGTGACAAATCCTCCATCTTCCATTCTCAGAGAATATGATTTCTTTCACAGGAATAACTTGTTCACTAGGGATTTAACCTGATAAACATCTCCAAGCTTCTTCCAAAGATCTTTTGCAGTCTTCTCTTCATGGATATTCAGAAGCACTGAATTAGCCAAATAGAGTCTTATCAGACCCTTAGCCTTCTGATCCATCAGATCCCAATCTTCTTGTTTCATGCCCGATGTCATGGATCTGGATACTACGAGCCATAAATCTCCATCCACCAATAAGTCCTCCATCTTGAGTTTCCACAACTCAAAGTTGCCTCCATTGAACTTCTCTATATCAAACCTCCCAAAAATGCTCTCCATCTCTTTCCTACAACAAAGATTTCAAAATCCTCTACACAAGCTCCCATTGAAATGAAGATTAGCTCAAAAAACCCTCTACCCAACTACTTGAACCAAAGGTGATTAGGCTCTGATACATCTAAAAGGAAGCAAGGTATGCGGAAAATGCATCCTACACTAATCTACTAAGGAAAGATTTATGCAAATTTTTAACTTTTACAGTTACAGATTAAGATGTACATTAACAAAAAGGTAATAACAACATTCAAAAGAAAAAATCACAACACAAGATATACGTGGGGAAAACTCTTTCAGGTAAAAAACCCCACACTCGAAAGCCACCTAATATATTATTTAGGAATCAAGAAGATTACAATATACTTGAAGAGAAAGATTTCACAGGAGTATTAACCAACCAAAGATCCAGGAGGTAACTCAACAGCTATAAGACTCTTACTCATAACCTGCATCTCAAGCTCCTGATATATAGGAGATACAATACAATAAACCGTCAATGGTAATTACAAAACCATGAGCCAAAACCACCCAAAAGTGGTGCCCAAATTATCTCCAATCAAAGATGCCTTGTGATGTGCCAAATCACACACCAACACATGTAACTCTCCCCTTTACAACTCTTTTAAGTGTCCATGTTTTTACATTTCCCAAAAATAGGAGGTCCAACTTCCGGAGGTCCTAACTTTTGATCCGGGTGTCCGATTGATGAACCGTTTAATTCATCGGAAAGATTGTGAAGAGATCTATCTATAGACACCCAAATTTGTCCCAAATTTGTGTATGTCTTACAACACCTTGTTAAAACATTATCTAGACATCATAAGCCATTTTGTCCTAATTTCCATCCTAGACATCATTGGTTAATCCAAGTTTTAGGGCATTTAGGGACCTCTAAGTGCCTCAAAATTGAGTTAAAAACTTTTTTCAGCAGTTTCAAGTGAGCACAAGTCAACCTTGCCAACAAGATCAAATGCCCACATCTTTGGGTCCACCTCAAGATATTTTGTCTACATATCCTATCATTACACCTAGCTACCAAGACCATCAATGGCCTTCCCAACAAGCACAAGTGAGTCCAAGTCCACCTTTCCAACAAGAATCATATCCAAATCCAAGTGGCCCCTTGTACATAAACCAAATGAGTCCAAGTTATCCTATGCAAGATCTAATAACCTTTGACAAGGGAGATACCAATCTAGAGTGGCCACCACCATCCAATACCATGCTAACACATGAGCCAACTAGCCCTATCATAAGACCACCATGTGACCCTACCCCTAGTCCATTGGTCCATCTACCTTCCAAACCCCCAAGCCCTCCATTACCTTCATCACCATGTCATTCTAATCCTTCACCAAAGGATGCGGCTGAGATAGTTTTACAAAGAATGCTTGAACAAAAACTCATTGAACTTCCTGAAGTCAAACCATGTGAAGAAAGTCCATATGATGAACATGATTATTGTGCATACCATAGGACCAAAGGCCATGATACAAATCAATGCCCAATATTTGTCTCAATTGTTTACAAGGTGTACCTACCTACAATAAGAAATCATGCCACATCATTCAAATCCTATGTGTCACCCCCATCTAGTCCAAATCCTAATCCGTATGAATGGGTGTCTTGTATGAATGGGATTATCAAGCTATAAAATACATCATTGGTTAATCCAAGTTTTAGGGCATTTAGGGACCTCTAAGTGCCTCAAAATTGAGTTAAAAACTTTTTTCAGCAGTTTCAAAAAACAAAAACTTTAATATCTCGCAATCTAGATATGATCTTGAGTCGAAACTCACCTGAGATGTTTACTTAACAGTTTTTCACCTTTTGGGAAAAATTTTGGGTCAATTCAAGGTCAAATGTAGAGTTACTAAAAGTAGCAAGTCCCATCATTTTTAGTCCTTTTGGAAACTTTGAAAGTTCTAGACCATTCTCCAAGGTAAAGGGTATTCGAAAAGACCAAAACTAGGAAGAATAGTAACCTTTCTTTGTTGCAAGGTTGAGAAACTTTTCCTAACAATTATAACCAAAGACAGGTCAATCTATTTCATAGTAAAAACTTAGCAAAATAATTTAGATAAAAGTACTTGATTTTAAACGATTCCCTCTGTGGGTAGGTCTCCTTCTCATGTCCTGTTGATTCCTCTTTTTCTCTCTGTGTTTAATCTCCTTTCTCTATTTTTTTATTGTATCTCAATACTCTTTTCTCCCTTTTCTGTGTGCCCCCTATGCTTTTCCCTCTGCTTGTTTTTATTCACTATGCCCCCTGAAAATGGTGTCCTACTTTTAGATTTAAGATTTCTCCTCTTTATTTTTTTGGTTGACTCCTCTTTTTGCATGGTGCGTGGCACTCTAAAACATGCATCTTTCTCTAGTTTTACTCCCAAAACTCCCTTAATTCAGTCGTTGACCATTGCATGAATCCCTCCCCATGTTTTATATTTAGATTTAATATTAATATATTTTAATAGTATATTTATATCTTCAATTTTATATATTTTAAGTTTGAACTATTATATTTAGTTTGCAAGAGTTTAACACATAAATATATAATTTTATATTACACATAGTTATTATATTAGTAAAAACAATTTCTATAATTATTACAAATCTTATTAGAATCAACCAATACTGTTTTAATTGAAACAAAAGTTGAAAAGAAGTACAAATTAATACATGATGATATTTTGCACTAGAAACAAACATACTAAAGCAAATGAAATTAAATACTTTAAATCTAATCTGCATAAGTCAATCACACCAATCATATGCTAAACAATAAACTAATCTAGAATGTAGGATAACATTATGCAAAATGAACTACATGAGTGTGTGCATGCATCAGGTTTATCCTATCATGCCAACTCTTTCCGACAGCTAGGGCATTTCTACCTCAGCCATGTTCCCGTCTTCGACATGTCCCTGCACTCAGTCATACTCAAATTCAAATCAATAGGTTAGTCCCAATAATCATAGCCAAAGCTTGAGAAAACATGATCCATAATCATATACATTTTAATCCATCAATAAAACTAGGTTCAAATTTATGCATTCTTAAATCATGACAGTTCATCTTTTTATGCATGTGTCATTTCTTAATAATCAAATAATTAGTAATAAATGTCATAAGTCTGAATTATAAATGAATCAAAAAGGTCGATATTTGACATTTTTCTTTATCATGATCCATGGAGGAAAGTTATAATTCATCAACATGATGGGACATTTAGAAGAGGCAATTAAGAGTAAAGAGTAAGGGTTAAATCCATCTAAAGGTAAACCAAACCTAGCACTTCACTAATTTTTATAAAAAATTGAAGCTAGTTATCCACAATGTAGTTCGTGACTTTGGAATTTGTTAAGTAGGGAAAAGAAGGGGTTGTAATACAAGCATGTAAGGACACTAGATCAAACCCTCCTTTTGCTACAACATTCAAGGACAAAACCAAGCTAAGTCACTACAAGATGAGAGAGGACTCAACTACTAATTTTGTACTCTTGTTTTCTATGGAAAGATGAGATTTAACCAAGCCTTTTATCAAACCCTAGGTTAAGCATAAGTAAAACCCTAGTTATAAAATAATCAACCTATAATAGAGAAACAACAATAGAAAGTAAGGATCTAAAAGTACCAGGATAATCAGTGAGATGTCGTAACTTGTTCCATAGAAGCTGAAATGTTGGAAGACTCCAGTGCTAGCGCCCGAGTCTAGAAAGTCTTGATATTAGAAAGCTCAAAACTAGAAAAATGTCATAAATGATGTCTAGATGCTGATTCCAGTGTCTGATTTAGTTGGACACTGGTGCTAGCGCCCAAGTCTGCTACAAAGGAATTTCTACACTCTATTTTTATATCTTGAAATTATATCCCTTGCTCAACCTCCCTGTACCTTCACTCCTTCAATCCTCACACTTGTAACCTGCACACAAGAAGGAAAGGGGTTTGGGGGGGTTGTGGTGTTTAGGGATTTGCCTCAGTCAAATCTTGGGTTAGCATTCAAGCTTTCCCAACACCATTGTTGGAGAGAGAGTGTGACCTTGTAGGACATAGGCTAAAGATAATCCAAATGATGATGAAATGATTCAAACACAATGATAATTCCACCTTGGAGCTGAAGTCCTTAGGAGGATGAAGATTCTTCAACTCATAAGGATATTGATAATGATTCCAAATCTGCAACAAACACAATACTAACACAAATATGTAACAAATAACACAATGAATGCCTTGAATGCTCTTTTTCTCAATATCATAACCTTTGTATCATCAACCTGCTAGAAAATGAATTCAAACACTTGTTTATATATGCTTTCCTATTAAACATTCACAAATTAATTGAAAGAGTCGACAAGGAAGGACCCATTTAAAAGTCCTATGCTGACATCCTTAAATTTTACCCTGACCAATTAGGGTGGACTTGGACATGAGCTCCCAAGTCCCAAGGTGCCTTTTTGGTAAGGACTTAAGCATTAAATGGGCCCCTATTTTCCATTTGACACCAGTTTTGGGGGATTTCTCATCAGGATGGATATTTTGCTTGTAAAGTGTAAACACTGGGACCTAGGAGCTAAACTAGGAGGTAAAAAGGCATGTGTCCACTTTTTACTCCATAACATTTAGCCCCCACTTTAATGTGTGTATGATCCTATGATTCAACACATGCATTAAAGTACAGTCAAATCATATCAAACACATCAAACACAAGAATGAAGACATGCCCTAAGCTTGAAGGACTATTGCTAGCCCCCCAAACTTAGGCAAACATAAGAAACCACTTAGTAGTCACATAAGATAGTGAATATAGTAAGGAAGCACACAATACATGAAGAAGATAGTGAAAGCATGTAATACACGGAGAATACATGAATACAATCATGCAAGACACAAAGAATACATGAAGAGAAGACATGATTAAGCAATTACACACACACACACACACACACACACACACACACACACACATATATATATATATAATGCAAAAACACACAAAACACATACAGTATGGGGGGGCTCATCGCCACACATCTTTAGAGCATGCCATAAATACACAAGACATGCAAGGAAGACAAGTAAAACACACGGAATACACAAGTGTTGCATAGCATGTCATCGACATACTATACGTCTTATACAACAAACACGGGTGATAGGAAGGAGTACATTGCTACACTCCACTATCTAAAACACACCAAACACACTTGACGGTTGAGCTACACTACCACAACCACCAAAGACATGCTTAAGGGTGAATGACTCAAGATCCAACCCCACCTCGTGATGAGGACTTTGTTTAAAAGGATGTGCACTAGCTCAAGAGATACACCATCTCGCCTTGTGATGAGGGATTTTGCTTAAAAGGATGCACACTAGCTCAAGAGATATGTCATCTCACCTCATGATGAGGTCTTTTGCTTAAAAGGATGTGTACTAGCTCAAGAGATACACCATCCCACCTCGTGATGAGGGCTTACAAACACGCTTTGTCAATGTAAGAAGTAATCGAGCAGTTACCATGATATATGCCCCCACTTTAAAGTGGTTGATCCCACTTTCCAGTATCAATCACATTAAAGTAAAATGAAAAAATGCAAGGGAACAAGAGCTTTCGCAAAGCCCATGCCCTAAAGTGACATGTGTTGCGATCGTTGAATGTTCCCACAAAGACATCGATATCATTTGCTAAGATAATCAACAAGATATAAGCTTTGGTTAGAAAATATTACTCAAAGATAACAACCAAATCAATTCATGAATGCTATATAGAAATCATATCACATAAGAGAGACCAAGGCTACACTTACGGGTTTAGAACTGAGTATAGCTATGAGGATATACTTCAGGTATCTCAGAACTGAGTGTAGCAACAAGGTGAGATACAAAATGATCCAAACTATGTAGAAGTAGATTTAGAGTATTGCAAATGTTTGTTACAATAAATATCACAACACGATACATCACACGGAGTGATTCTACTAGTCAAGCATCATATATATATATATATATCAACCCCATCTTCATATATGGATTGGGTCCATTTTTGCTTTCCTTGCTGAAGGGACACACGGTCCTGATGGTGACAGGTTGTCATTGATGTCAAATGTGTTGTTGCAGGAGTACATCATCTTGTGTGTTGTTAAATTTGTCATGATCTTTACAGATGCATATATCAGTTGGAGTTGTGAATATAATGATAAGATTCATTACTTAGGGTGATACAGATGACATACAGTATTCAGTGGCTTGGTCATTTGATCTCAATATTCAGTTTGTGAGTTGATCATCATACAAACAAGTGTAGTTGCATGGGGGTTGAAATGTTTGTAGTTTCATTGTATGAAGTTCATGATCATATATGCAATTAGTATCTTGTATCAGGAGAATGTTATATGGCAGAGGTGTAGGGATATCATATGTGTTGCAGACCACCAAATTATGATATGTTGATTTGGAGAATTGAGTTTGAGTTAATATCTTCATTGTGTAGTTTATTCTAGTTTGTTCTCCAACCACAAATGATGTCATGAGATCTGGGGTCATCTTGATATGTTGTTTTGGAGGAATAATAGCAGAGAATTCAGATATGTTTTGAGGTGCTACAAAGGCAGAGTATCAATAGTATTTATTGAAGGTCCTCTATGTTAGATTTGTGCAGTAAAGTTTAGCATTTTTCAAAGGGTGTTTTTGTTGCTTAAGTGCCTTTGAAACTTCCTCATACCCGTCACCTTTTGAAATGCACTTTTTGTTATATTCAAGGACTGATCTGTTATCGCAGGTCATAGTCACTTAAGTGACTTAATGGAGGGTTTTAAAACATTTGGGGACCAGCCCCTTTCGCATTGTTCATCGTCATCACCAGTCTCCTCTTTGTGCACAATGGGTGCCAAGTTATATCAATGGCCTTGTTTGAAATCTCAAAAGGCGTGCAAGATAAAATCTATGGAGAATATTTAAATTTGAGCTCCTTGACATTGGGTTTAAGTTCGACGGCCACCTTTATGTCCCTACTTTATAATAGTGTGAAATGTGGTTTTATAAAGATTTTTTTAGCCTCATTTCAGAGCAATTTTTAAAGGTATTTAAAATGCTTTTTAGAAAGTTTTTTTTAGAAAGATTCTTTTCTATTTTTTCATGTCAGTGGTAGAAGAGATAAAGGAGAAAATTTATAACGAAAGGTATTTGTGGCTTTTTAACTACTTGACAAGTTAAGAGTTGATTGGAATCTAAAAAGGAAAGAGATTAAGGCAGATTGGATAACAATTTTTTTTGGACAAAGAGTTTGATGATTAAATTAGTTTGCAGGAATATGCAGTGGAAAATTTGAGGAGTTTTTTTTTAAAGAATTTTTTTCGCAGATGAACATAAAGTTTTGACAAAGATTTTTATGAAGTCTTTATACAAGGCAAAATGATTTTTGAAGTCCCGTTGAAAAGAAAATGAAGAATGTGAAGGAGAAGATGAAGGGTTTGAGAAGATGAAAAGTTATCAGAGATTTTTTATTTACAGAGCCTTGATTAGATTTTATTGAAGATGTTTGTTAATATTTTATGGTGGATTTTTTCATGATTTTATTTATGTAGGGCAGATGAAAGAATGAAGATTTTTGAAAGAGATTTTATTTTCTCTTACAAGGGCAGAATGAAAAATAAATTGTTGAAAACTTTCAATTTGATAAAGATGAAAATTTAAGAGAAGATGAAAGGTTTTGAAAAGAGGATCGGAGAGATGATTTATTTTGTAGATTGAAAATACAAAAAGAATATTCAAGATGTAAAATGAAAAGAAAGTGATTTTATTTTTGCAGAGATGTAATTTGTTTGGTTCAGGATTACTGTGCAGGTTATAAACACGGTGGATATGAAGAGATTGGAGAAATATTTTGTGATTGTTTTAATTTTCTTTAAGAAAAGGATTTGTGGAGATGAAGATTTTATTTGCAGGGGAGATGAAGAAAAGGAAATTGAAAGGTCTCAAACATAAATCATTTTCTTCAGATCATAGAATATGAAGGGTTATTTTGATGCAACTTCATAATTGGTTAGAGATGAAACATATAGGAGATGAAAAGTGAAAAGATATTCAACTTGTATAAAATTATTTTTCAGGTGCATTGATGGTGTGTGTTGAAAGATAGAGATGAAACATACAAAATGATGTAGTGTTGTTGAGTGGATTAGGATACAGGGTTGATTTTGAATATCTAATTTTTGTATATGATTTGGGTTGATGAAAAGAATGGGTATTTGACAGACACATATGAGAGAAGAAATGTTTTGTATTGAAACAAAGAAAGCCTCTTAGTTCTTGTTTTAATTTGTTTTGTATTAGGGGTTGGTGCTCCTTGAAGTGGGTGCTTCTAAATGAATTAGGGGTTGGTGCTCCTTGAAGTTGGTGCTTCTAAATGAATTAGGGGTTGGTGCTCCTTGAAGCTGGTGCTTCTAAACATTGTAATTAGTGAGATTTTTGATAAGCCAATGACGCAGTTTTGGAGTGGTTTTTCTACCCAGAAAGGTTTTCAACTCATGAAAAGCATGTGTTAAGTTTCATGGTGTCTTCATCTGTATGTGTGTCTTTAATTTTTGTTCACATCCTTCATTATTAATCTTGTGCACAAATCATTAATGTATTCCTCTCTATTTGTTTTGTAAGAGAAAGTTTGCAAAAAGTTGTAAAAGATTTAAAAACTAATACAACACTGATTCACCCCCCCTCTCAGTGTTGTCCTGGATTCCTATAGGTCCTTATTAGTACTTATTTATTTTCATCATTCACCGACTAGTAGAGTCACTGAAGAATGTAAACAATAAAATGAGAGAGGAGACAAAAGTGACTTGGGTTTACAACATGGGAAGATGCCCCCAAGACATCCTCCACAATGTTATGCCCCCAAAGCACAACACACAAAAATAAAATAGAGGAGAGGAAAGCAGAAGAATAGAGAAATAAATAGAAGAATGGTCACAACAGAAGTGGTCTCCTTGTATCCTTGACCTTACAAGAGTATCAAGGGTCATCCAAAGAGACCTAAACAACAGTTAACACAACACAAGGGAACACATCACAATAGAACAAAGTATAATCATATCTATTTTAAAAGGAGGCCAAACTTGTGAGCATCTTAGAGAGGTGTTCCATCAAGTGGTAAATTGTGTGAGAAAGTTTGTACTTGATTGATGCTTATTTCTAGAATGGCCATGTGATAGTGCTTGCTTCTCAAGACCCTTTATGTTTGAAATCTTTTGTTGCTTATGGGGAGGGGAATCATTACCATTTCCCACCGATGATTATTTCCTTGTTCTTTCCTTCCTTTTGTTTTCTTGTTCTGCTTTGTATGATTATTGAGCCTTTCACGATGAAATGAAATGTTTCTCATCGGTACCACTTTCTCTTGCTTCAAGTGATTACATATAGGTTGTTCCAATTGCATATCTTGTGAATTTTAGTTATCTCCCAATCCATAAAGGAATAAAAGAGGAGGAACCTGAGCATATATACCTTTTCCACGTGGGCGAGGTAAATCTTTATTTGTTGTCTTATCTACTTCTAACATACCCACTATGCCATCATAGTCAAGGTAGTCATCTTCAATCTCCATAGTATTATGTTCCACCATATTATTGTCGCTATGATTAGGAAAAGGATTAGTGAAGATTTGTAAGTATTGATTCGGAGGATCCACTGACTTATTTCCATTTTCATTCACATTGATAACTTGTATCATGTTAGAATCGATAAGGTCTTGCATTTCATGTTTAAGATGCATACATCTTTTAGTGTCATGTCCTAGTGAGCGGTGATAGTGACAATAAGCATTAGCATTGAATGAAGGTCCTCGTGGCTTGCTACTATCAAAAGGACAAGTAGGAGGAAGCTTCAAAAGATTGTTGTTCACTGCTTGAGTCATTACCAAATGAAGAGAATCTGATAATGGAGTAAATTGTCTTTGTTCCTATCTGAATTGAAATGGTGTCTGAGGAGGCTTTGTAATAGTAGACACTTGTGAGTGAAAATTATTCAAATTTTGTCCATTGATCTTGATGAAATTCCTGTTATTCTTCTTGAATGAATTTTGAGATGAGCCAACTGCGGATTGACCAACAAGAGCCGATGAGGTATGATTCTCATACTGACTAGCCAGATGTTGGTAATTGCGGAGAGCTGTGCATAAGTGTTGAAAAAAACTATACTCCATAAACAATATCTTGTCACGTATGTTCAGTTGTAGATTCATAATGAATACCTTTTGAAGATCCTCATCTTTAATCGGATATTGTATTTGTGAGATGAGACCTTGATATTGTTTGATGAACTCTGTTAATTTCTCTTTCAAACCTTGTTTACAATAAACCAAATCAATCAAGGAGATTTAGGTCCAATGTTTGCTTGGAAGTGTTGCAAGAATTGGTCAACTAGCTCTAAGAAGGAATTTATTGTATTAGAAGGTAGAGAGCAAAACCATTCCAAAGCAGTATCTTTGAGAGATTGAGGAAAGAGTTTTGCTAACAATGCCTCATTGAAGAAGAAATCACTACACATCATTGTGAATGCTGTCACGTGAGTATTAAGATCACCTTTACCACCATACTTTTCAAAGTGAGGAGTCTCAAATTTGTTAGGCATTGGAGTTCTTAGAATTGCATAGGATAAAGGACTGCGAGCCTGATATGTTGGTAAAGTAGGTTGAGAAGAAGCATTGGTCTAGTTTGTTACTTTTTTCTATAGGGAAGACATACTCTGCAAAAGTTGGTTTAAGAAAGTATCATTAGATGAAGAGGTGGCTTGTAGATTTGAGAGAGGTGGATTTGATGTTGCAGTCATGAAATTATATGGTTGATGGTAATGAGTAGAGGTGATGGGTGGTTGAGAATAGGTATGCATTGGTATGGAGACATGAGGTGCAGAGTTTTGATAGTTGAATGCAACAACTTTGTAATTATTTCTAGTAGATGTTCCCATGGTAGTGGTAGCATTACTACAAGCATGTGGATTGGTGGTGAGAATTGATGATGTAAAAGTGGATATTCCAGTAGTCGGTATGGGTGCCGAGACTGGTGAAGTTATATATGCTGGTGTTGATACATTTTCAATGACATTCACATGGCTAGCTACTGGCATAATGTCACGTCCCACTATGTGAGCTAAACCATGGAGCATATCAACACCTTCTTGACCTTCTTGTAATATCCCTCTTATTTCTTCAACAATAAGTATCATTTCTTGAGGTAGATGTGCATGTTCTACAATTTGTAGGAATTCAGCTAGTTGTGTGTCCAAATTCTTAATTTCTTCATCAAGCACATGTGAGACTACATCAATCACATCCTCAACATCATGAAATGTTTGTTCTTCCATTGTATTAGTGTTTATGATATCTTGTAGAGATGTTGATTCAACCTTTGTAAAGTGGTTGTATAATGGGTTTTCTGATGTTTGCATATCATCGCTATTGAAAGCACTAGAACCCATTAATCTATGATGTCTCCTTACAAAGATGTTTCTATTGGGGCAATGGGTTATACAACTCATGCAAAGTACTATAACACTTAATGCACAAACTAATAGAACAACCAAAAGGATTAAGGTGGTTATGCTTGTTGAAATACACAATGTGTAATTACAAAATTTGAAATTTCAATGCAAGAATGCACAATGAAGCAACACTACAACTCAAAATCAGATATGAATGAGTGTTTACAAAGAGCACCAATATCTGAAATAAGATTTTGACTACCAACCCTAGCTTTTGCAAAAACTAGGTTACATGAGAAATGCAAGTTTTTAAAAAAACCCTAACAAATGAGATATGCAAATGCAAGATGTGATATCATAAAATGATTAATTGCTATAATTTGTTTCAGATATGATGTAAAAATCAGAAAATTAAATGTTTCCAAAGATATGCAATGAAAATAATGCAAAACTATGCCTTTATGCAAGCCTAAAATGCTTTTTTTAATTTTTTTTTTCAAATGTATGCAAGATTTTTCAAAGTGTGATATGAATTAATGCAAGATCTGATTTCAACACTTAGTAAGATTTAAATTATTTAAACATAGGTTCTGTTGACATTCTTTGAATCAGCATTAGGATTTGCCACTTCTAATGCACAGGCAGATTCAGCCAACTGAATACAGGAGGTTGCGTGAGCTCCTCCCCTTCACTTCTGGTTCTGCCGCACCAAGGGGGGTATCCCTATAACTCAAGATGTAACCTTGACTAGCTCAAAGATAGAAAGATCTAACTTGACAACAACAGGCAGAATACTCTCATGTATGGACCAAGATCTGTATGATAGATCACAAGGCTGGCAACATTCTTGGACATGATGTCTGGTTGGGTATGAGAGCATGCAGGGGGTTCCTAATCCTACTCCTACAACTAACAGGTGGAAGTATGAAGTGTTTTGATATGAATTTGGATGCAAAGCTGGACATGGTGTATAACACAAGAACACAGCATGATTGGTGCCTATCCAGGGCTTGGAGTCGGTAGACATACACCTGTGAATGATCAGCATAAATAGCTAAAACTGGATTTCAGGGGGATACACATGATATCTACCTTACAGATATCTCCCAATGAAGAGTGTTAAGTTATCTCTACTTATGGCATCCCTACTGCAGTATACCCTTCCCAATGTTCAACCTGAAAACAGTTTAATCTGCCCCTTGAGCAGAGGTTAAAAGATCAGACATTCAACATAGGAATTCTATGCTCTAGAATCTAAACATTCCCCAAATATCCAGATCCAGAAGAAGAATACATGCAATACTGGAGACAGAATTAACACAACACATGCTAAGATAGCATTACTCATATAAGATCAACCATGAAATCAGTGGATTCATGCCAAATCGCACAACAGGAGATACATAAACTCACAAGTTCAAGCTGTACAGAGCAACCAGATCAGCTGGTTTTGAATTACAGAGCCAAAAATCCACAACTTTCAACAACCTTGAATGAATAACACCGTCTGCCTTATATAGCAGGAGGGTGTATTCAGCATTAACTACCAGGTTGACCAAAAAGCCCACCAGATACACAGTATCATAAAAATGGCGCTCAAACATTAATGCAGCAGGTAGGGGAGGAGACAGGAAGATTTTTTGAGCCCTGCGCCACCGCCTAGGGATCCAGATCTTCAACCAGGTACTAGATCAGCCCACGCCATCGCCCATACCTCTGCAACAATCGCCATTGATGGCGCACCAACCCGCGGCCTCGGGAAGAACATTAATTCTGCATCGCAACCATTTCCTGCCGAGATTCATCATCATGATATTTAGAATATGCAGGATAACATTATCCCACATGCACCCCGCGATGACCTCTTTAACACTTTATATACTAGGTCATGAGCATATATGATGTCGGTGCTTTTGCTCCTGACGACACTAGTATAAGACTTCATCATCATCACCCTCTGGCAGCATGATATCCTGTTGCCCGAAATATCACCCTGACGTCAGCATCATATTGCAATATAACTGCATGATAATCGCCTTCATCGGCACAACCTGATCTATCGGAGAAACATCCTCCTGCTGAGCCTATACCAAAAGTCTGGCCGATGAACATCCTGATGACGTCATCATCATATCCTGCTGACGTCATCATCATATCTGCCTACTGCGCACCTCCTCATATCCGGATGACGTCATCATCATGTTTGCAAATATCGGGGGATCTCCACAAGATGATCAATGTTAGAAATATGACTTCCCCAGGACCTTGATGACGTCATCATCATATCGACATCAGGATGATATTCGGAAGACAACCAGATATTTGGAAATATCATCCTGATGCATGAAAATCATGTTGCACTGTAGCTTCGCCATAAGATCAGGGCGAAATATGAATATGATGATGCTCGAAAAGATCACCCCCACTAGATAGCGCACGAAGCCGGCAGGCGGATACCTCCTTGATATTAGCATCATCATGATGCTGGAACAAACACACTCGAGTGATATGAAAATATGACCCCCTCCTTCGGAAATATCATGATGCAGATAGGCAGAAAGAAAGATATCACCCTGATATAAGGATGACGTCAGCATCATCAGGATGACAAAACAACGAACAAGAAGTGATACAACATCATCAGGATGATATTGACTAAGATCATCCTGACGTTCAAAATATGATGACCCCAGTGAAGATCGGGTCACACTTAGAACTCTTCAACAACATCATCAGGATGATCATAACCAAGATCACCCGATGATAAAAATATCACCCCGGCGAGATATCATGATGCAGATAATATGATGACCCCCGCAAGCAACACGGTGATAACTGGAAACATGATGATGATGATGACGATCCTTAAGAAAAAGCAAGTCAGGTCGAACAACTCACAGAATAACCCCTTCAAAATAACGGGGCAACATCATCATCATGTCTGGGCAAGGTGATAATGAAAGATCACCGGAGACTTTGAAAAATCACCCTCGCAAGCAGATCAGGGCGCACTGTAGCGCGTTAGCATCATCAGGATAAAAACCCAACATCACGCGACAGTGAAATATGATGATGACGATGAGAAACCGGTCGACGGAGAACATGATGATGCTGACCTTCATCGAAACAAACATGATGATGATGACCTCCTCCTCAAGAAAATATGATGATGCAGCTGAAAACTGCTGAGGAGGTCCATTACTTAGAACTTTTTTTTGGATACTTAGGGAGAGCGCCTGCATGAAAATTGCTCAAAAAACTACCAGTCAATTCAGGCGCTAACAGTGGCTCTGTCTGGGGACGTGCAGGTGCAAGACTGCAGCGAGAACCCCAGATCTCTGGGATGCAGACCAGTCCCTTATCCATTGGGCACAGAGTCATGATGTTATATTGATCTGCATCACCAAACTCATTATTTTTAAACATCATTTTGGCGGCCCCGGGCAACCAAAAAGGAAGAACCATAATTTTTTCTTGTCAAATGCCTGATTCCAAGCTGAAAGATCCCAATCCCAACTGAAAAGATGGGCATAATCTGCCCATAATGTCACCTGCTTAAAAAGATATTCCACCAGTTTTGAAAGCTTGCCACCATCATTTTCATCTCTGTCATTTTGGATTTCAGAAGTAGACATGTAACCATACACATAATATTCTTCAACATTAGGCAACACGTGTATGTTATATCCCTCAGACAGTACATCATGCTGCTCTTGGCATTCTTTATCATTTATCTGGCTGCTGCACATTATCAGGCACTCATCCAGCTGATCCAACAATTCAAAATACTCAGAAAATATGAGACCCCTAATATCTACTAATTTTGAAAACAAAACCTGATCCACACACCCAATGTTGCACATGTCTGAATCAGGTGATGATGAACATTCATTATTCACAGCTTGCAAATCAGTATCATCATCCTCAAACAAAGGGTTAATCCTGCACCACTGAAAGTCAAGACTCACAACATCATATGCATCAGCAGGCTCATCATAAAGGGGATTAACATTCACTGCAAAGGCCTCTGCTTCTTCTTCATGACATTCCAATTCTTCTTCATTACTATCAGATCCAGAGTCATAAGAAAAACAAACCTGATCCATGCACTGGTCATGGATATCATTTTTATCAACTGATTGCCCCATATACAAGATTGCTACTGTTTCAATGCACTCTGAGGTTGAACAATCTGCATCATTTTCCAGCCCTCCAATACTTCCTGATGAAACTGATATTGATTCTTGATCCATATGATCACAACTTTGCACAACTGGATCATTTAAACAGGAAGGCTCTTTGTTTAGGACTGGTATGCAAATATTACTTGAAAAATTATCATTTTCAACTTCACCTGCTGGGCAAAAAAGAACATCCTCCTCTATAATAGAAACATCATCCACTTGGAATGATGCAAAAACTGGGACAACAGGGGTGTGAGTGCTATGACATTCATTATCAATTCCTGAGTTAAATCCTTCATTAACACTGGGGGCTGCAGGACAACAAAAATTTTCAGAGAAATAACCCTTTTGTATTCCATACCTCCAATTGTTTTCAATATCTAATGCAAACTGATGTGCCTGATGCAATGTGGTGGGCTCCTTGTCTCTTAATCTGTAACTCATTTTCCCATCAAAGGCTCCCAAGTAGGTAACTAAGCACAGTGCATCATTAGGTCTCATGCATTCTGGAATTCTATTCAATGCCCTCATAAATCTGAGGTTAAAGGCTGGGATCAACTCATCTTCTTCAATATGGATGTACATGAAGTCACTAATAGCTGCATATTCAGAAACTCTTTCACCATACTGTACTAGAAATGCAGATTTAAAACCATGCCAAGAGTTGACAGAGTGAGCTGGAAGGTAGGAAAACCAGTCCCTTGCATCTTCATCTAGAGATTGAATAAATAATCTCATAACCACATCCTCATGGTCAATCTCAAAGTCATCTATCACATTCATGAACTGCTGCAAGTGTCTCTCAGCTGATTCATCCTTCATACCCTTAAATTTAGGCAAAAAATTTCTGATTTTAGGTGGAAAGGCATTTGGATAGCCACAAATGCCATTGAAATCTATGGGCTTATATCTGTCTATGTTGAAACTTCTTTTATTACATTGTTGGGATTGACTGTTATACATTTTTGCATTTGACACTTCACAAGGGTGCATGGGCAGATAATACATCCTTTATGTTATTGCAACCCTCCTCTCTACTCAGATTTTCTAGAAACAATGACTTTAGGCACTCAAAGTTTAGACTGTTTTTTCAAACTTGCCTAAAGTCCTTTAAATGAGTCTTTTGAACAACATTGCATGCCCTTTGAAATACAGTGTAAGTTCTAATAGAAGCATGCAAGCTCTGTTTTCACCAATGTTCCCTTTTAACCAGTGCTTTCTCACCAAATAGGGAAACTGTCAAACAATATGAAATACCTGGATATGTTGCAGAAGCTGCAAATTCTTCTCTGGCTGATTTTGTTCTTTTATCAGGTTCTTTGATGCAGAGTCACCACCTCCTTGAAGAGGAATGAGCTTCAAACAAGCTGAAGCTGCAAATTGATTTCTTTCTTTCTGGGTCATCCACCAGCAGAGTCACATATACAACCTTTTTTCTCTGCTGCAACAAACAGTTTCCAGGTCTAATTTTTTAATCTTGTAGACTCAAACTTTCATGGATATGACATCGATCTCCCCAGCGGAGTCGCCATTTTGTTGACATTCTTTGAATCAGCATTAGGATTTGCCACTTCTAATGCACAGGCAGATTCAGCCAACTGAATACAGGAGGTTGCGTGAGCTCCTCCCCTTCACTTCTGGTTCTGCCGCACCAAGGGGGGTATCCCTATAACTCAAGATGTAACCTTGACTAGCTCAAAGATAGAAAGATCTAACTTGACAACAACAGGCAGAATACTCTCATGTATGGACCAAGATCTGTATGATAGATCACAAGGCTGGCAACATTCTTGGACATGATGTCTGGTTGGGTATGAGAGCATGCAGGGGGTTCCTAATCCTACTCCTACAACTAACAGGTGGAAGTATGAAGTGTTTTGATATGAATTTGGATGCAAAGCTGGACATGGTGTATAACACAAGAACACAGCATGATTGGTGCCTATCCAGGGCTTGGAGTCGGTAGACATACACCTGTGAATGATCAGCATAAACAGCTAAAACTGGATTTCAGGGGGATACACATGATATCTGCCTTACAGATATCTCCCAATGAAGAGTGTTAAGTTATCTCTACTTATGGCATCCCTACTGCAGTATACCCTTCCCAATGTTCAACCTGAAAACAGTTTAATCTGCCCCTTGAGCAGAGGTTAAAAGATCAGACATTCAACATAGGAATTCTATGCTCTAGAATCTAAACATTACGCAAATATCCAGATCCAGAAGAAGAATACATGCAATACTGGAGACAGAATTAACACAACACATGCTAAGATAGCATTACTCATATAAGATCAACCATGAAATCAGTGGATTCATGCCAAATCGCACAACAGGAGATACATAAACTCACAAGTTCAAGCTGTACAGAGCAACCAGATCAGCTGGTTTTGAATTACAGAGCCAAAAATCCACAACTTTCAACAACCTTGAATGAATAACACTGTCTGCCTTATATAGCAGGAGGGTGTATTCAGCATTAACTACCAGGTTGACCAAAAAGCCCGCCAGATACACAGTATCATAAAAATGGCGCTCAAACATTAATGCAGTAGGTAGGGGAGGAGACAGGAAGATTTTTCGAGCCCTGCGCCACCGCCTAGGGATCCAGATCTTCAACCGGGTACTAGATCAGCCCACGCCATCGCCCATACCTCTGCAACAATCGCCATTGATGGCGCACCAACCCGCGGCCTCGGGAAGAACATTAATTCTGCATCGCAACCATTTCCCACCGAGATTCATCATCATGATATTTAGAATATGCAGGATAACATTATCCCACATGCACCCCGCGATGACCTCTTTAACACTTTATATACTAGGTCATGAGCATATATGATGTCGGTGCTTTTGCTCCTGACGACACTAGTATAAGACTTCATCATCATCACCCTCTGGCAGCATGATATCCTGTTGCCCGAAATATCACCCTGACGTCAGCATCATATTGCAATATAACTGCATGATAATCGCCTTCATCGGCACAACCTGATCTATCGGAGAAACATCCTCCTGCTGAGCCTATACCAAAAGTCTGGCCGATGAACATCCTGATGACGTCATCATCATATCCTGCTGACGTCATCATCATATCTGCCTACTGCGCACCTCCTCATATCCGGATGACGTCATCATCATGTTTGCAAATATCGGGGGATCTCCACAAGATGATCAGTGTTAGAAATATGACTTCCCCAGGACCTTGATGACGTCATCATCATATCGACATCAGGATGATATTCGGAAGACAACCAGATATTTGGAAATATCATCCTGATGCACGAAAATCATGTTGCACTGTAGCTTCGCCATAAGATCAGGGCGAAATATGAATATGATGATGCTCGAAAAGATCACCCCCACTAGATAGCGCACGAAGCCGGCAGGCGGATACCTCCTTGATATCAGCATCATCATGATGCTGGAACAAACACACTCGAGTGATATGAAAATATCACCCCCTCCTTCGGAAATATCATGATGCAGATAGGCAGAAAGAAAGATATCACCCTGATATAAGGATGACGTCAGCATCATCAGGATGACAAAACAACGAACAAGAAGTGATACAACATCATCAGGATGATATTGACTAAGATCATCCTGACGTTCAAAATATGATGACCCCAGTGAAGATCGGGTCACACTTAGAACTCTTCAACAACATCATCAGGATGATCATAACCAAGATCACCCGATGATAAAAATATCACCCCGGCGAGATATCATGATGCAGATAATATGATGACCCCTGCAAGCAACACGGTGATAACTGGAAACATGATGATGATGATGACGATCCTTAAGAAAAAGCAAGTCAGGTCGAACAACTCACAGAATAACCCCTTCAAAATAACGGGGCAACATCATCATCATGTCTGGGCAAGGTGATAATGAAAGATCACCGGAGACTTTGAAAAATCACCCTCGCAAGCAGATCAGGGCGCACTGTAGCTCGTTAGCATCATCAGGATAAAAACCCAACATCACCCGACAGTGAAATATGATGATGACGATGAGAAACCAGTCGACGGAGAACATGATGATGCTGACCTTCATCGAAACAAACATGATGATGATGACCTCCTCCTCAAGAAAATATGATGATGCAGCTGAAAACTGCTGAGGAGGTCCATTACTTAGAACATTTTTTTGGATACTTAGGGAGAGCGCCTGCATGAAAATTGCTCAAAAAAACTACCAGTCAATTCAGGCGCTAACAGGTTCACCAAAATGTTAAGTAGGGAAAAGAAGGGCTTGTAATACAAGCATGTAAGGATACTAGATCAAACCCTCCTTTCGCTACAACATTCAAGGACAAAATCAAGCTAAGTCACTACAAAATGAGAGAAGACTCACCTATTGATTTTGTACTCTTGTTTTCTATGGAAAGATGAGATTTAACCAAGTCTTTTATCAAACCCTAGGTTAAGCATAAGTAAAACCCTAGTTATAAGATAATCAACCTATAATAGAGAAAAAACAATAGAAAGTCAGGATCTGAAAGTACCAGGATGATCAGTGATATGTTGTAACCTATTCCATAGAAGATGAAATGTTGGAAGACTCTGGTGCTAGTGCCTGAGTCCAAAAAGTCCTGATAATTGAAAGCTCAAAACTGGAAAAATGTCATAAATGATGTCCAAATGCTAAATCTAATGTTTGATTTAGTTGGACACTGGTGCTAGTGCCCAAATTTGCTACATAGGAATTTCTGCACTCTATTTTCTGATCTTGAAACTATATCCCTTGCTCAACCTCCCTGTACCTTCACTTCTTCAATCCTTGCACCTATAACTTTCACACAAGAAGAAAATGGGTTTTGGGGGTTGTGGTGTTTAGGGATTTGCCTCAGCCAAATCCCAAGTTTGTTGACTTTGGCATGATGTTTGTCATTGATGTTAAAAGGAGCAAAGTGTTTGTAATGAAGTCCTTGGTGCTATGATGTTGATAATGTTGTTGATAAGGTGATTTCTTATTCATGATAATTGATGCTATGATGTTGATAAGGTGTTTGATGCCAATATTATGCCAATGTTATGTTCACATTCATGGTAGAGGTAAGGTGTTTGATGTTGTTTGGTTCATGCTTCATGTTTCGCCATGCTTCTATCATTCATGATGATTCAGGGTTCATTACTTTACTATGTTTATGAAGACTTCAAGAACCTGTAAATAGTGATCAAGGATTTGTTGTTTCTCATTGAACTCCAAGATGGCACATAATAGGACAATACTGTAGATTTTAGCTTGATGCAGAACATGACAAAATGCCACTTCTTATGTCATATGATACTCATGCATGTTTGTGGTAGGGTGATGACCATATTTCATGTGATGTCAAGATGCTTGATGGAGTTGTGTTGAAGTCAGGTTGGTTGAGTTGTTAATGTCAAGGCTTATGCAAACTAGTGTTACAACATTAAGTCAAGATCTTTAAGTATATATTAGAAGACTTCTATTTTAGGGTTTTATTACAATACAGTCTAAACCCTAATAAAGATATTACAAGGATAGAATAGAGCAAGTGAAGTCTCATAGGTTTGAATGTTGTCCAGATGCAGATGTTCAGGGTTTTAGAAACCCTAAGGTTCTATGTCAAAACCTAAACCAATGCTTAAGGCATGTAACATTTCTAACCATCTCAACTTCATTTCTATTCCTTCAGTGACTTAGTGTCACAGGCAACAATAACTTAAGTTAAGACTTAAGGGTACCAGCCCCATGGGGAGACCGGCCCCTTTACCTAGCAAGACCGAGAGATTCGGTAAAGGCATATGAAATGGGCATCCAAAGACAGATCAAAGGTTCTGGTTAAAAGTAATGAAGGCATGAAGTGCTCAATCAAGGGCTCAAATTTGAAAAAGGTTTGAATTGTAACATATTTTCTTCTCCCTTAAAAATTGACAGGTAGTTTCTTAAATGACTCTCCAACTACCCTGTTCAGGTGTGCAAATGACCAGATGGCTAGGGAAATTTTTTAAGGATCTTGTGATATTTTTAGTTGGTTTATTTGGTGATCAGAGGACTAGAGAGGTGTATCTACATGCTCTATGCATAAAACCAGGGATTCTGATGTAAACCAGTGTATTTTGAGAGGTTTAAACTTCAAGGATAATTTCAATGTGTACAAGTAGTGTTGAGGTATTGTTTTGAGAATGCTTCTGAGTAGTATGCACAAGAGATGTTTGTATTTTTGTCTGTAAAAGAAACAATGGAGTCTTGTATTGATGAGTGAAGTTTTCATTGAAGATATATCAAAGAAGATGCAAGGTTAAGTTGTTGATGAAGTATAGTGTTTAGTAGTGAATCAAAGAATCCCTTTGAATTTGTTTTAATCCTTGATGCAATCAATATTATGTCAGTGAGACACATGTTTGTCAGTGAGACACTATTGTATTTGCCAATGAGGCATGTTGTGTAGCGAGTGAGGCTTTGCCAGTGAGGTACAAAAAGTAACCAGTGAGGCTCTGTGATCAATGGGATTTTATTAAGCTAGTGAGGCAATTTTTCCTGAGTGGTTTTTTATCCCTATGAGAGTTTTCCACTCATAAATCACTGTGTTATGGTTTCTCATTATTTGTGGTCTACTTGGTCTGCATGTTCAAACATTCAGTCTTGTGTATCTTTTAGCATTTGAGTTTCTATATGGTGTCTTCAGCTTTCATGATTTGCTTATGTTCTTCATTTTCAATCAAGCTTGAAAGCTTTGCATGTATGATGCAACACATGATAGTTGAACTATTTTGAAACTATCATTTTATATATTCAAAGTTGTGAAATATTTATTAAAGGTCATTTTAAATTGGTATACCACTGATTCACCCCCCTCTCAGTGGTATTGTACTCCAACAAGTGGTATCAGAGCATAGATTCCCTGTAGAAGTCTAATAGGCTTGGGTAGGTCTTGTTAGTGGAGTACTATGGGAAAGTGTAAAATAAATAGAGAAAAGAAAGATGCCAAACAAAAGGTTGTAAAACAAGTCCTAGTCAAGTCAAGCAATGAGTTGTTGCATGAGTCACCCCTAAATGTTGATACAAAGTGTGATAAAGAGAATGGTCTTGCAGTTGAGAGTTTTGATAAAAAGGAAGATTTCATTGTGAGTGTAGGTGGACAAGAACTTGATGATGAAGAAGGAGACATCTTTGTGGGAGAAGATGACTATGAACAGGAGTATGATGAACATGAGTGTGAGGTTGATATAGAAGGTGAACTCTTGTGTGCTTTGGATACAATCAAGCAACTCAGAAAAGAGAACCAGAAATTAAAAGACCATCTTCAACAAGAAAAGGACTCAAAGGACAAGGTATGTTCAGATTTTGCAAAAGATTCTTTAGATCTTGAAGAGGCAAAGGTACAAGTTGAAGAGTCTAACAAATTGATTATTAGTCTAAAAACTAAAGTTGAAGAAGCCAAAAGAGTAGTTGATTTTACAAAATCTGATCTTGAAGTCCAAACTAATGAATGTTTAAAACTAGAGATAGAAATAGTCTCTTTGAGAAAAGAATTGGAAAAGGCATCTTCTAAGTTGCACAAGAATTTACAATTTGAAAAGAGTACTGAATTCTTAAATGACATGTTAAGCACGCAAAAATATCATAAGGATACTATAGGCCTAGGATATGAAGAAGGACAGACTTCTAAAATTAGAAATACACCAAGGAAGAAGATAGATTTGGGTCATCATGCTGCTGCTCCTGAAGATAAGACAAAAGATAAAGTTGCTGATGTTGGAAGAAGAAGAACAAACAGAACCTCAAGGCCTCCACCTGTCAGGCAATACCATTCAATAAGGTACGACTACTCTCAGTTTCATGGTTATTTCTATTCATGTCATGTTTATGGTCATAGAGCTAGAGACTGTAGAACTCATTCAAGAAATAGTTTTGGATGGAATAAGGATAAGAATTCTTATAGTTTGTCAAATCAGGAATATAACAATGTTTGTTATAACTATAATAAAGTTGGCCATCTAGTAAGAAATTGTTGGATGCATGGAAGATATGACCATAGAAGTACTCTTGGGATGTCAAGAAGTAGAAACTATCACCCCTTTGATTTGTTTAGCAATATCATATGCTATAGGTATAACAATCTTGGACATACAACCTATTATTGGAGAAGAAACCCTGTGAAGCCACCTAATCACATTAAGAAGGCAAATATGTCAAACATGCAATAGAAGGAGTCTATGAAAATGTGAAGGAAACAAAATCAAGACAAGAAGGAAACTTGTGGATATTGCACAAGACACTTCACTAGTTTCTTGAGAAGTGACATGAAGTTAGAGGGAGATGGTTATTGTATTATCATTCAGCCCCACTAACAACACTTGAGAAGGGTTGAGAATAATATTGTGGTATGTATCAATTGCATTATTGGTTGTTAATTGATGTGTCATGTTTCATTCTTTAGCATCCTAATAAGTTTGTCATAGACTTTGGATGGTTGCCTCATTCATTCAAGTACTTGGTAAGTTTGGTATTGATTCAAGGCTTAAAGATGAAGTGGTTTACAGTTTATCCCCATTGAGTTTGATTTGATGCACCTAGACTCATCATTTCTGATCATTCTGATGCTTGTACAAGTTCAAATATGACAAAGACAATTAACTGAATTGATTCAAAGATGATTTGATCTCTGATCATGTTTTATTCATATGGAATTGATGTCATCATGCTTCATACTTCACCTTTCATGCTTCACTTGATGAAGTTTCTTGCTTGGTTTATCATCTTTCAAGGTATTGAGAGTGATTCATGCTATATATCCTCTGCTCTGAGATGATAACAGTCTATTTGTCAAATTATACAATGGTAGTGTTCATGTGGACTCAAAGCTTAATAAACAGTGAAATGAAGAGCAAGATAATTGTTGCAGGCTTTGCAATAGGGTATAGTATCTTTCAAGGTGCAATGTGATTATCAAATGTTGTTTGTGCAATGATTTGGTGTTCTGATGTTGGTTTGATTCAATCTTGCTCTAGTGTCTTAGTCATTGATGATAGTAACAGTGTTGTGGGTAGCTTGTCTTGAATAGTGATAGTGGCATTCATACTTGTTCTTGATGCAATATAGTTGAAATAATGATATTCATGTTTGGTTTATGCATGGTATAGTAGATACAATGAGCCCTTTGATGATTAGTTATTTCAAGCCAAAATCTTTGTTGGTGTTGATCATCTCATGATGCTAGTATTGTGTTGATATTCATCTTCTCATGGTGTCAAACAATTCTTGGTGTTGATGTAAAAGAAGTGAATAAAGTCAATGGTTGCAGATATTCTTGGTCAACAAGTGTTTTCAAATTAGAGATATTTGTGTTGCTAGTGTTTCAGAATTTCAATGCTTCAAATATAATGGAAAATAATGGTTGATGGTGAGCTAGGTAACAGTTTGGAATGCACATTGAGGTCTCTCTAGGTTGATGACAATGGTTTCTTACTGCATGGGTATGGTAATAGTGCAAGTACCATGACAAGATATATGGAGTTTTGATTGCTAGTAATTGTTGTGTTGCAAAATTCAAGTAAATACTCACCTACTTGGCTCACAAGATTGGTTGAAAGGACAATCTCAATATGATAGTGGTGACTACTTTGACAGTGCTCAGGATCATATCTCAATGGTCCAGTTAGTGAAATTTTTTTTCCTTTCTTTTTGACAATGTGACAACTTTTTGAAAGGAAAATATATTGTTTGTGTAGTATAGGAGGTTCATGACTATATGATAATGAATGGTTATGTTTTGTCAATACAATTAGTGTAATCAGTGTTTAAATTAGTGTTTTAAAGTAATATTGCTTTGTGATATTCTCTATAGTGCTCATTCATAGCTCATTGACAGTGATAATGGTCTCAATACTGTTGTTTTAGTGTGTGTGACAAATCACAGTGTAGAATAGTGAATATCTTGAACTCATCATTTCACATTTGTGGGATAGTGGATATGCTTTGTGCATTGCTGATGATTTCTTGACAGTTGCACAAACAATAGAGTTGCATCGTGTTTCAAGGAGGATAGTTGCTTAGAGATCAAATGATAGGTGCTCATATTGATATGTGTTTGAATGAAGTTGATGTGTTTGATACAACATTGATCATTTAGCACAAGTGGTTCTTGGTACATCTTTGGATAATTTGCTAGAATTGATCACCTCTTGATAGCAACTTTCCATGACAATGATGACTGTGATCAAATTGTTGACAATTAATAGTGACCGTGGAATTCTCTTTTTGTGAGATAGGCTTGTTGATTTATTTTCTTTCCAATTCTTTTCACAATGGTTACTTATCTTGCTTGGTTTAGTGGTTGACAGGATTAAGAAGTTTTGAAATGCAAATGCTAAAATATCATTTGACAATGGAATGATTGCTTTGACCTAGCAGTGCTTTCCAAGATTTATTGTTATTCCTTGGAATAGTGGAACTAGGATGATCTTGGAACATTCATTTTGGGAAGTGAAGTGACAATGTTAACATATCCTTTTACAATGACATTTGCCACTAACAGTGTTTTGGACTGTGATGCATGTTTTTGATAGTGCAATAGTTGATGAATCACTTGGGTCTTGATGGACAGCTTAGATAGTGATGTTTATTGCATACCTTCATTTGAAAGACTTCTATTCATAGTACAGTACCTTGGTTGAACACTATTTTCATCTTTCCTTGATCCAAGTGACTTTGTATGTTCTTGACTTATAGAAGGAATTGTAGGGGTACGGTTGGCAATGCTTTTGTACATGATAGTACTCTTATTTTTTTAGTGATTAGTGATTGTATATCAATGCTCTTACTCATGACAATGTTGGTTGTATGTTGGTGACAGTCATAATTCTCACTCAATGCTTCTTTCCATTGTTATGATATGCAAATTGACTCATTGGAACAGTGATTACATGTTCGCAATATCAAATTATACCTATGATGCTCATGGACTTGAGTTACACAAATTAATTTTGTTGAAAAGCTTTAAAATTATACAAAAGGATGTAATTAACATGATCTAGTTTGATGATTTTGATGTTCTTTCATGACAGCAACTTGACAACAGTGCCTTTGCAAGACATTGAGATGATAGTGATCAGTGATGTTCTTGCACTATTTTGACTCATGACAGTAGATAGTTGTACCTTCCATTCAAGTCAAGGGGAGTAATGCTTTGAGAATCCTTTGTAATTGTTGTCAAAAGGGGGAGAAGATGGAAAAGTGAAAGTGCAATGTTAGTTTGACATCAATGCCAAAGGGGGAGTTTGTTGACTTTGGCATGATGTTTGATATTGATGTCAAAAGGAGAAAAGAGTTTGTAATGAATTCCTTGGTGCTATGATGTTGATAATGTTGTTGATAAGGTGCTTTCTTATTCATGATAATTGATGCTATGATGTTGATAAGGTGTTTGATCCCAAGTTTGATGCCAATCTTATGCCAATGTTATGTTCACATTCATGGTAGAGGTAAGGTGTTTGATGTTGTTTGGTTCATGCTTCATGTTTCACCATGCTTCAATCATTCATGATGATTCAGGGTTCATTACTTTACTATGTTTATGAAGACTTCAAGAACCTGTAAATAGTGATCAAGGATTTGTTGTTTCTCATTGAACTCCAAGATGACACAGAACAGGACAATACTGCAGATTTCAGCTTGATGCAGAACATGACAAAATGTCACTTATGTCATATGATACTCATGCATGTGTGTGGTAGGGTGACAACCATATGTCATGTGATGTCAGGATGCTTGATGGAGTTGTGTTGAAGTCAGGTTGGTTGAGTTGTTAATGTCAAGGCTTATGCAGAATAGTGTTACAACATTAAGTCAAGATCTTTAAGTAAATATTAGAAGACTTCAATTTTAGGGTTTTATTACAATATAGTCTAAACCCTAATAAAGATCTTAAAAGGATAGAATGGAACAACTGAAGTCTTAGAGGTTTGAATGTTTGTCCAGATGCAGATGTTCAGGGTTTGAAGGTCCTAGAAACCCTAAGGTTCTATGTCAAAACCCTAAACCAATGCTTAAGGCATGTAACATTTCTAACCATCTCAACTTCATTTCTATTCCTTTAGTGACTTAGTGTCATAGGTAACAATAAATTAAGTTAAGACTTAAGGGTACTGGTCCTATGGGGGGACCGGCCCCTTTACCTAGCAAGACCGGGAGATCTAGTAAAGGCATATGAAATGGCCACTCGAAGACAAATCAAAGGCTCTGGTTAAAAGTAATGAAGGCGCGAAGTGCTTAATCAAGGGCTCAAATTTGAAAAAGGTTTGAATTGTAACGGATTTTCTTCTCCCTTAAAAATTGACAGGTGGTTTCTTAAATGACTCTCCAACTGCCCTGTTCGAGTGTGCAAACGACCAGATGGCCAGGGAAATTTTTTAAAGGAGCTTTGTGATATTTTTAGTTGGTTGATTTTGTGATCTGAGGACTAGAGAGGTGTATCTACATGCTCTATGCATAAAACTAGGGATTCTGATGTAAACCAGTGTATTCTGAGAGGTTTAAACTTCAAGGATAATTTCAATGTGTACAAGGAGTAGTGTTGAGGTATTGTTTTGAGAATGCTTCTGAGTAGCATGCACAAGAGATGTTTGTATTTTTGTTTGTAAAAGAAACAATGGATTCTTGTATTGATGAGTTGAGTTTTCACTCAAGAGTTGTATTGAAGATATGTCAAAGAAGATGCAAGGTTAAGTTGTTGATGAAGTATAGTGTATAGTAGTGAATCAGAGAATCCCTCTGAATTTGTTTTAGTCCTTGATGCAATCAATGTTATGTCAGTGAGACACATGTTTATTAGTGAGACATTGTTGTATTTTCCAGTGAGGCATGTGGTGTAGCCAGTGAGACTTTGCCAGTGAGGCTATGTGATCAGTGGGATTTTATTAAGCCAGTGAGGCAATTTTCCTGAGTGGGTTTTTAACCCTATGAGGGTTTTCCACAGATAAATCACTATGTTATGGTTTCTCATTATTTGTGGTCTACTTGGTCTGCATGTTCAAACATTCAGTCTTGTGTATCTTTCAGCATTTGAGTTTCTATGGTGTCTTCAAATTTCATGATTTGCTTATGTTCTTTATGTTCAATCAAGCTTGATAGCTTTAAATATATGATGCAACAAATGATAGTTGAACTATTTTGAAACTATCATTTTATATGTTCAAAGTTGTGAAAGATTTATTCAAGGTCATTTTAAATTGGTATACCACTGATTCACACCCCCCAGTGGTATTGTACTCCAATAAGGTTAGCATTCAAGATTTCTCAACATCATTGCTAGAGAGAGAGTGTGCCCTTGCAAGACAAAGGGTAAAGATAATCTAAATGATGATGAAATGATTCAAACACAATGATAATGTCACCTTGGAGGTGAAGTCCTTAGGAGGATGAAGATTCTTCAACTCATAAGGATATTGATAATGATTCTAAATTTGCAACAAACACAATACTAACACAGATCTTTAACGAATAACACAATGAATACCTTGAATGCTCTTTTGCTCAATATCATAACCTTGTTATCATCAACCTGCTAGAAAATGAATTCAAACACTTGTTTATATATGATTTCATGTTAAACATTCGTAAATTAATTGAAAGAGCTGATAAGGAAGGACCCATTTAAAAGTCCTATGCCGACATCGTTAAATTTTACCTCAACCAATCAGGGTGGACTTGGGTATGAGTACCCAAGTCCCAAGGTGCCTTTTTGGTCAGGGCTTAGGCGTTAAATGGGCCCTAGTTTCCATTTGACATGGGTTTCAGGGGATTTCTCATCGGGATGGATATTTTGCTTGTAAAGTGTAAACACAGGGACCTAGGAGCTAAAGTAGGAGGTAAAAAGGCACGTGTCTACTTTTTACTCCATAATAGAATCAATTATAAGAGATCCTTGTCCCTTCTCCTATTCTTATTATATAATGAAATTAGCTAGATAAGTTGCTTGACATTATGTGAATTTAGTCCTAGGGGGTTTTTGTACATGACACAAAACCTTGTTTGGAAGTGGTTCACACTCAAATATGATAGAGTAGGGCCATCCCTCATATGCTTTATTGGATAATATGGAACTTTATTTAGATGCTCATAATATTTCATATAATCAACCCCTAAGCATGATGAAACTTGGAGTGCCTTCCTATATGATGATGGAAGTGAGACCTCTCTAGAAAAGCTTCTTTCAATAGTGTTCAAGAAAGCTAGGAGTGATTATGAAAATAATACCATGTTTATCATGATTTCATAATTAAAATTTCATAATATATTCTTGTGGTCAATAGTGAAATGACACTATTATTTGACAAACTAAATCTAATGTAATTCATTCACAACAATACTATATTCAAATTTATTTTCTTGTGTGCCTATTATTAAATAGAGAGTATACAAGTTCATTTTTGGTATCATAATAGTCATCTTCTAAACTTGTAACGTCATTTATTACACATTGTATGCATATTTTGGCGTTGATAATTTATGCCATTATGTTGTCATTTTACCATTTTCATAATTGCAAGTGACATTATCATCTAGACTAAATAATTTGACAATCATATTATCCATCCCTCCTTGGAACAATATAGTTTCCCTTGCCTTGGGATTTTTATTTTTTTGCTTAAGATATTCTTTATCAAATCTTTATTCTTCCTTGTCATAGTGTTAGGGTGTAATGGGAATTTGGGATGTAGCAATGGCCATGGATACTATACCACTTTTTCTTCTAAAATTGGGAGTTGTTGATGTTATATATAGCTGGAGGAATGCAATCACTATTTGCATTAGAATATGCAAACATAATTGAAAACCCAGATCTAGTGTGGAATAAACACTCAAACTCTTATTCAACAAATTACTCAAGAATCAAATTAACATGACAAGGATAACTTCTAAGAACGAGAGAGACACGCACAATATTGCAGGACAAGAAATAACTCAACATAATATGCTTTGACCAAAAATCTCACAATATATAAATGCATATACAAAGTGACTAGATACAAAAATAGAAACGAGAGGAGGTAAATACCATTGATAAGAAATATAACTTCAACTATTCAAAAATAAGTGGAATTTACATTTATAAGAAATATAACTTCTACTCTCATAAACAGCCCACACCAAACCACCTAAACAAACTTAAAAAAAAATATAAACCCAAATTAAAAAAAAACTAAAAACACTTGCACTTTTGATTTTACTACCAATTCCCATAGGATGGCTAACTTCCACTTAATAGAAATAGGTGTAGAATGCGTGAAATGCATTCTGATTTTAGTGTTTTGTCATCATCTTACAAACAAGGACTCATTTACACGAGCATAGAAAACAAAAAATATTACACATCAATAAAAACATTCTGCTACTAAAATCTGATACTTCTAACAAAACAAACGCATGAAAAACGTTTTATGTGATGATGTTTTTAGCTAACAAACACGCGAAAATCGAGTTTTACCGGCCAACCTGTTTGGTGTTGGGACTTCTTGTGAATATACACATGTTTTGCACCATTCAGCTCACTTTCAACTCAACCACCTTTTGTTTGGTACCATTCCAAAATCTTCTCTTTATTTAGAAAACAAAGTGAGATTGAAGGAAAATACTCTGGTTTATAAAACAAAGATTTGAATTAAATACTTTTACTTATAAACATATTATATCTGGCTAAGGAACAATGTTGATTATCATTTCACATCAAGTTCTTCGGTTTTAGGTCAATTTATTTAGGTGGTCAATTGAGTTTCAATGTTCTTGATATTCAAAAGTAGTATAGATATCTTAAATACGATTATTTAAAAGATGTTGAGAGATATTAGTTCAAAGTGCTTATATTGAATTTATAACATATGTTAGATAGGTGCCTCGACACTAATATCTCAACATATTTTTCGATAGATGTATTTAAAATATCTATGTTAGTTTTATCTACAATTTTAACTTAGTTTTTATTTTCAAAGAGTTATTTAGGATAACAATTGGATGGAATCGATTTGGCTAGAGATAGAACAATCCTCTATCTCCCTTGTCTTAAATGCTTTCTTTTTCATCGATTTTATTTCAACTTCAGATCATGATTTTGTTTGGAATAATGGACCCTAGTTTCATGGTAGATTTGGATTAATAGTTAAGTCCTTAGCAACTATTTTTAATCTTGATCAGCTCCAATTCACTAAGGTCCCCTTTGGAATTGGTTTTGCAACCTTCCTCTCATATGTTGATCAAGAAAAATGGTTAAATTGTTGGCCAAGATGATGGGAGTTTAGATTTGATTTTGGACTTCAAAAAAGTTTGCTAGGGCCTACTTGTGCGTGGATCTCTTCGATTCATTACCATGTTCTTTGAACTTGCAATCTTCCATGGGATCTTGGTTACAATGTGTGGATCTTTAAGGTTTGCATATGAGATGCTCTCACTACAAATTGAATCGGTCATAAAAGAGTGACCCGCTCTTCCCTTCATGGGGTCTTCACAACATGAAAATATAGTGATGTGGAAATGAGTTTCAAAATAGGGGTCACCTTCTATGGATTTCAAATGGAGAAATCATGATTCCTTCATGTTAGATTAGTTTGAGGCTTCAATTGAACAACACTCAAAGAAGTATAATAACATATGGGTCTTGCTTCTCCTACAATTTTAATTATTTTCTTTTATATCTTGCACACACCCCATTTGAGCTTATGATCTACATAACTATTTTAATAGTATGTTTTTAAAATACAACTATTTTTTAAATAGTTTTACTTACTATTTTATTTAATACTTTCAATTATTTTATTCAATAAACTATTTTGTATTTCTACGAATTATTCACCACATATTTAACTATATAATTATTTCAAAAATATTATTTAAACTATTTTATTTACAAAATACATTACTTATAATATTTTTATTTACTAAAGTACATAACTATTTACTATTTTATTTACTAAATTATATAATATTTTAATAATTTGACTTACTATTTTTACTTCTTTATATTCTTCACAATTCTCTTGCTTTGATTTTATTTTGAAATGTAATAAATATTATATATTATATGTTACTATTTTGTTTATAAAATACATAAACTATATTTAAAATATCTAAAGTTTTACTTGTATTTACTAAAATTTGAAGCTATATTTATTATTAATTTATTTAATAACTACACATTTAAATAAAAATATACTTATCTTAAAAGTATCCTTTACTAAAGTGTATAGCTACTTATTATGTTATTAGTTCCTTTGTAGGTAGGTTACTATGGCATTCATTAAATGCTAATATTTTGTTTCAACTTTGGTCAAATGACTAATTAAATGTATGTTTTTTACTTTTTAAATGTCTGACTTTATAATACCATTTCTAATAATTTCTTAGATTTTAAATTTTTATAAAGTCTATTTTTAAGTTTTTGATTGGATTATCAATCTTTTTAAGTCTTATTCACATTACAATATAAACTTGTTCACATTACAATATAAGCTTTAATTGAAAAAATATCATCTACCAATCGTAATTAAAAAAATTCTACATCAAACATTAAAAACAAATAATTCTCTAGAAGTTACATATTCTAGACATTTCCATTTCCTCTACAAAGGGTCACCGATTCAAATTTGATGTCTATGATGGATGGATTCTTAGGTTATAATCAGGTAGTAGTCAAGGAATCAGAGCAGCATAAAATGACCTTCACTACTCCCTGGGATACTTGTGTATGTGAGAATGCCATTTGGGTTAAAAAATGATGGTGCAACCTTCTAGAGGGCCATGCATGTGGCATTTGAAGGATTCTTTGATAATATCTCGGTGGTCTACCAAGATGTTCTCATTGTATATTCAAAGAATAGGGTTGATCATTGTAAACATTTGGAGTAGATATTCAATAGGTGTCTCAAGTTTGGGATTTCATTGAATCCTAAAAATTGTATATTTGGGGTTGAAGAGGGAAAATGGTTGGGTCATATTATGTGAAAGGATGGAGTGAGGATGGATCCAAAAAGAATGAAATCCATAAACCTTGTTCCTCAACCCAAAATTGTTAAAGGTGTGCAATCATTCTTTGGGTAGATAAAATTTATGACAAGATTCATCCCTAGATTTATAGAGAAGACTAAAGGCATATCTAAGATGCCGAGGAAAGAGGAATCGATCGTGTGGAGTAAGGAACCAACTAATGTGTTTGTGGAAACCAAAGAATCCCTAAAGAAGGCACTGATCTTAATCAATCTAGATTATTCTTGGCCTTTCCAACTATTTTCCTTTGCTTCATTTTACACCATTGCAGATGTATTACTTAAAAATAACCAAGATGGATATGAGTAGCCTATTGCTTTCTTTGGCAAGTCCTTGTAGGGTGTGGAACTAAACTACACAACTATGGAGAAGCATGCATATGCATTAGTCAAGGCAATAAAAAACTTTAGATCATATCTTATAGTTCCAAAAATAGTTTCGTATGTGCCATACATAGCAGCAAAGGATATCTTCACTTAGTAGGAGGCATCTAGAAAGATATGTAGGTGGATCAACAATATCCAAGAGTATAACATGGAAGTGCAAACAATGAAATCTATTCAATGGTAAGGCCTAGCAAAGATTATGACAAGCAAATCTAGATGTGGTGGAATTGCATGAAGTAAATGATGATCATATGACTTTCCCTTACAACATAAGAGTGGATCTATGGTATAAGGAGGTGGTTTTCTACTTATAAAAATCATTTTCCTCTTGGATTGACAAATAATTAGCAAAGGACATTGAAACTACAGTTGTAGAATTATGTGCTAATTCAAGGTGAATTGATGTGGAGAAACCAACAAGGCATGCTAATCAAGTGTTTGAATTAAGAACAATAATTCTAGGTAATAGATGAATGTCACCAAGGTTTTTCTGGTGGACATTTCATGGCCAAGACTATTATACACAAGATTTTAAGGGTAGGTTAGTGATGGCCAACAACATTCAAGGATGTGACCATTGCGGTAAGGAGATGTGATGCTTACTAGAGATTTTTAGGAAATTTGAAGTTTGTGGGTGCACTCCCTCTTACTTCCATTTAAATTGAGGCTCCTTTTTTGGAATGGGGTATATATTTGATTGGCAAAATAGTATAAAGGTCAAGTAATGGTTATAGATGGATAATTTTAGCAATCGACTATTTCACCAAGTGAGTTGAGGTAATTCCCACAAGGAATGCCACAATAAAGGTGGTGGTTGATTTCCTATTAAGTAATGTGATAACAAGATTTGGTGTATCAATGAGGATAGTGGTTTATAATGCTAGGTGTTTTAAATCTAGGGAGCTATTTGACTTGTGTGCCAGGTATGGAATCAATTTAACCTTCTCATTGCCTTATCATCCAAAAGGCAATAGAAAAATAGAATCAAGCAACAAAATTCTTATGAAGATCATCAAGAGGATTTTGGATGTCAATAAGAAAATGTGGGATGATAAGTTGAGGTTTGTGGTGTTGGTAGACAAAATTACCTAAAAGAAAGTTATTGGCAAAAGTCCTCATGAATTGGTGTATGGAACAAATGTAAGAATGCCAATTAGTCTAGAATTGCCAATGTACAGTTTGTTATAGGAGATTGGTGAGGAAGAGCATGGTGTAGTTTATCAAAGGATACATGAGCTAACATAATTAGATGAGAACAAGAGGACTACACATAAAAAAATGTTGGCACGTCAACAAAAAATGAAGTTAATATTTGATAGAAAGGTAGTTCAAAGGTGTTTCCAACTTAGTGATTTGGTCCTCATATGGAATGTTAGATCAGAGGACAAAGGAAGACATAGTAAATTTGATGCTTTATGGATTGGTTTGTATCAAGTTGTTGATCAATGTGGTCAAGAAACATACTATGTTAGGAGTTTGGAAGGTGGACTCATGGAGTTGTGGGTTCATGGCTAGCACCTTAAACACTATTTCTCCTAATTGGTAGGATATTTTGGTGTGTATTAGTTTATCTGTGCAACCATGATCCTTGTTTATCATGGTGAAGTATTGTTACCTCATGTCTCCTTTGTTTATTTTGTTTGTTTTGGTCTACTTCCAGAGTTCTCTTTTGGATTCTTGCTACATCCGTTCTTTCTAGATGCACATCCCCAACTAGAGCTAATGTTGGCCTGCACCCAAGAATTTGCCTAAATTTGATGTTTTAACTTGTTTTGCTACCTCTGTGGTGACTCATATGTATTTTCCAAGTCTTATGTTGCCTTGTTGCATACTACAAATCTTTTTATCATACTATTTCCCCTATGTGGTACTATGCAATATTATTATATGGCTCCGTACCTCCTCCATTTGTTGTGCAGTGAATTGTTTTCTATCACAATGTCCCCCCATCCCTTGTTTGTCATCTTATTTGACTCTCCAACCTGTGAATTATCACCATTATGTTCCTTTATGTTAGTATCATCACTGCATGTCTTTGTTATGTCTATCAAACCTATCTCTTCCCTTGTGGAAATGCTTATTCTATGTGGTGATTATTTTCATTTGCGGTGGACCCTAATGATGTCTTATGCTCATTCCCTAGATTTGTGATGGATTTTATCTGTCTTGATGATTGGTTCACTTTGTGGTTTCTGCAAGTTCTTTTCTCCTTCTTATAGTGGTTTCTTCTTCCTCACAATGCATTCTTTGATTCATGGTCGCCTACCTTTAGTGTGTGGTGATTTATGAATACACAATGGTCAATGTTATCTTAATTTGTTCTTGTCTTTGCCACAATGTCTTTAGTGTCATGTTTATGGTGGTTACTTGGTGCCTTAATCATTTGATGTTCAAAGGCAACTATTCATCACCAGGGCTTGTTTGATGTGATGTTGGTGTTTGTTGGTTGTAGATGTTCTTGGTTTCCATGTGGACAATTGTTTATTAAGATTGGCTCAAAATGATTTCCTACCCCACCATCCACTATTCCTCTCACCTACCACAGTCCATGCTCTAGTATTCAAGCATTATTTTCAAATATTCAAATGCTTATTCAACTTGGTTGGTGGTCTTCTCACTATTTAATGGTTTTTCCTTGATTTCTCTTGAAAGTTGGTGCTTTTTGTAGGGTATGGAGTCAGTATCTTTTTGATCTTTGTGCATGATTTTCATTTATTGGTCTGATGCACATTTAATGTTGGGTGGTACAACTAGTGAAGCTTGATTGACATTTCCCTGGTGTCTTGCATTTTCCTTACATCGTGGTCATCCTGTTAGTTGGAATTCATGACGACATGTATTGAGGCCCTCTCTAGACCAATCCTCATGCGATCCTAGATGATCTTGCTTCCAAGTTACTATCATTCCTAGATGGTGATGATATGATGGTGGAGTTTGAATTCTTCCCTCCAATGTTTGCTTTTGTGATCTATATACGCAATTTGGTATTGTAAGAAGGATTGAGTGGTTGTTGATTGGGATGTGATGTATGAGCATGATAAAATAGATAGAGAAGTGAAAGTAGAGTGGTCTTGTGTTTTGTATGAGTTGAGCAAATGTTTAATGTACAAGTTTGGGCTTCATTATATCAATGCTCCTTTGTTCTTGTAAATACTTTGATGAATGAATATAAAATGTAGCTACAATTATTTGAATGTCCCATGAGTGTTTATGTGCTTTTGATAGCTTGCAAACCTGTCTTAGGCACATTTGCTAACTTGAGTGTTGTTATTTACTAGTTTACTTTTGCAAAGGCTCTAAAACACATTGTAAACATTTTTATGGGGTCTTATTTCAATGAAATATAGGAAGTGTACGAATCTACTTGTGGATGTGTAAGATATGTTCTTGTGAATGTTTGAAAATATCATTTATTTATTATTTTTGCCTATAGATCCTATCTTATGTGTGTTTTTGATAAACATAGACATCTATGGCACCTTTTGTGAGGTGTCATTCTATGTTTTATTTGAGTAATGTTAATTGTTGATGAAGGTTGGACTCTACTACACATATGAATGAAGGCACCCATCTTCTATGAGTTAAAACATGCCTCCATCCCACCACACTTAAGAAAAACATTAAAGATCAACCTCACCATTATTAGTTTAGTTAGTTGACCTATCACATCACTTGTGTTTCACTACCTTGTTACCACAAAGTGTTTGTACACCTTCAAGAGGTCTTTTATAGTGAAATGAGCATTAATTTTACCACCACATTAATGTGTGATGTAAGATAAAGTACCAAAACTCTTAAGGGGTTAAGAAGAATGCATCCTTGTCTCCATATCTCTATCACATCTGCTTAATAGAGGGGAAAACTAGCACATGGTACTTAGTGACAAATAATAAGAGTTTCATGTGTTTGGATATGGTTTTCCTTGAGGATTAAATTACCATTTACTTAGCGCATACCTTAGGGACCACCCTCCTTGGTTTAGATAAGACAAAAGAAAAATAACAAGATATCTATCCTTGTCCATTGTTCCTTACATGCCACAATTTGATCATAAGCCTTGATTTCACCTCTAATGAAATTCCCTTAGCCTTAGGCAATAGAACAAGTCTTTAGGAATTGTGGTTCAACACATGTTTGAGCACTAACAAGGTGCATCCAAGTGGCACTCTCTACTCTAAAAGTCCCCTACCTATAACACCCACTACTTCAGATTCAACTTTATAGATGAGATAGACATCGAAGTTTCCAATCGGGCCCTCATTACATTCAAGAATATAAAAGAAGAGAGGTTGAGATAGATGAAATCATTGTCAAAGATGGTTCTAATGAAGAGAATCTCAAATTAAAGTGGGTCTAACATTTGATAATTGTAATTTTATTATGTCATTGAGTGACTTTAACAAAGGACTTCTATTCCCTAGGTTAAACTCAAGTTTTCCTAGAGGATTAGTTATTTTAATTTTGATTATATTGTAAATCTTTTATAAAAATGTTTTTCAAAAAAGACAAAATGTCTTGGAACTTGTGCCACTTGGATTGTGTGCTGGATTAAAAGGTTGTTGAAGCTAGACATTGGAGATTTTCTTGCCACATGTTACCACAAAAATTAAATATTCCATACTTGTAAGAATTCAATTGAATCAATCTTAACCATTGATGTGTTTGTGGAAAGATGTACTAAGGATGCTACTGTATCTATAAATATGTGAACTTTTCTCATGTAACAGAGGACATTGAAGACTGTTGATACTAGTGGAATCTTGTGAATACAAATACAAATATATTTAGTTCTCATTTCAAGTAATATTCCCTCTTGGTTTTCAAGTTCTAAATGGGTTTATACTATTCAGTGCATGCAATTTTATGCCTATTTGGTCGATCTGTATGTGTTTCATATCACTAGTATTTTGCTGATTATGAAGTACTTTTTGTGATCAACCTGAACAGTTTCTTTCATCATTTGTGGAAATATTTCATTGAACTATGTTAGTAATTGAATGTTTTATTGGATGCTTGATGAGGATTATTTTCATGAATTGTTTATACCATTGAAGATTGCACCGTCCTACGTAGAGTTGTAAATTTTTTTGCAAAGAAAGGATTGGTTTACTTTATAGATCTATCTATTCATCTAATGTTGCATGGATAATGTAAGATTAAAATTATGTTTTCTTACCCCTATTTCTCTTTTCGCTTTATCTTTTTCAATTTTTATAAATAATAGTTAAATAAAATTATAGTTTATGAATTGAAGCTTACAAAGAAATAAAATTTAGTATCTAATAATTGTAAGTGCATTTTCCATTATTGAAACTTCATTTCATATCATCAAAAGAGCAATGATTTTTTAGGATTAGATTTGCACAAAACCCTCTAATATATAAGTACTAATCCAGTAGTTAGCAAAGTGATAAGTTTTGTAGGCTTCCTTGATTGAAACTACAATACATCAACTACCGAGTTATCTTGTATGGCCAAGACCTAGTTACAAAGACCTTAGGGTTGTTGATCTTCTTCTAGCAGGTTGAATCCTTTCAAGAGAGGTGGGAAACTTAGTATTTCTTCTAAGTTGAGTAGTGTGTCAAAATACCCATCAAAACATTAGTGCTATGAGGAGGGCCCAAGTCATCAAGTTTGAACAAAGAAGAATTATAATGAGATCAAGATCTATCAAGGGAGACTTTGAACTTGTCTATTTGAATCAAAACTGAAGGACCAGAGCTGATAGACGGTGACCAAGGATAAATTGTGCTAGGTCATCCACTATCTACTAGATCTAGGGCACCTATTATTCCTTTTGGCATCCCTCAAAATCCATTGATTGCATTATTTAGTCAAGGCAATTCCCCTCTTAGTCTACCTAGAGGCATGCATGAACTCCATAAAAATATTGATAAATTTTGTCCTAAATTCATTCTTAGAAAACCTATTAAGATGGTTGATGAACACATTTGAGCCTTAAAGGATGCATGTGTGAGAACCCAGATTCAATATGAGGATGTGGTTTACAGATTGTTCTCATACACTCTTGCAGAAGAAGTGTATAATTGGTACCTTGTGTAGACACCTAAAATTGTTTATTCTCTATCTCATCCCTAAACATCCCTAATTCATACCTATCCATCAAGTTAACTATCCCTATTCATCCCTAAACCATCACTAAACATCTCAAAATGTCCCTAAATCACTATTTCTACCACATTAACTAAATAAACACATGTTTAAACAGTTAATTGATCAATTCCCCTTCAAACCAGGAGTTTACAATATTTTATTGTCAAAATCACTATTCATGTACTATTCACTATTCATTCGTACCCATATCGCTACTTATCCCTAGCCAAAATGATTTATTAAATCATTAATCCCCTTTCTCTATAGTCCAAACATTAGATAAATTTTATTTATCTAATATCCCTTTATATATCCCATGAATTAAATAATTATTTATATTTATTTAATTCCCCATTTTCTACACTTTTGATTAGGTCACCTAAACCTAATTAAGTAACGTAATCCCCCACTTGCATAAACTAAATCCTAGTCTAATCTTGGTCAAATCCTCTCCATTCCCCCAAATATACAAAGGCCTGGGCCTCTTGTACATGTCCACATGGCCTTCTTACAAAAGGCATGGTCAAGGACCCATGTACAAGGGTCCTTTTTTCCTCCATCTCCTATTCATCCAATTTTAAATTGGGCATGTACCCATGCTTCCAATTTAAAATTCAAATAAAATCTAACTCATCCATTTTCCTCCAATTTTAAATTGGGCATGTACCCATGCTCCCCAATTTAAAATTCCAATCAAATCCAACCCATACATCACATCTACCAAGGCAATCTCATCCCTCCAATCTTCCCAAAGCCCAATCTTGACCATCCATTCCTCCTTGATCCAAGGACATCTCCTCTCATCCAATCTCATCATGCCAATTGGCGAGCTCTCCTTTCTTGAGAGCTCTAAAGAATCCTCATCCAATGATCTCTCAATTCACTACTAACCATCCAATTGAGTCTCCAAAAATCTATAAATTAGAGCTCACCCCTTCACAAAATCACAACTTCATGCAACACAATGCTGCTATTTTCACTCCGAGAATATATGAGAAGCAAGGTTATGCTACCCATTTGAGGAGCCATCCACATCAATACATGAAGGAGCACATCTAACAATCAAGGTTTTCAAGTAATTAATTTTTTAACTTCTTTGTTTTATGCATTTCTTTTTCTCAATCTGAGGTATCTTAGATTTTGAGTGAAATAGGTTAGTGTTTCAACTTGTTTCTCATGCTCATTTTCTAGTGTATACACCTTAGTTTTCCTGAAAATTTTATCACCACATGGGCTTAGTTGTAGGATGTCTTCCCCACTTGTTTTTAAATCCTTGTTGACCTAGCTACCCTATACCACCAATTTACTTCAACTTGAAGGGAAGATAGTGAAATTATAAGTGTGTTCATTGCCAAATTCTACAATCTCTATACCCATATTTAGAATCCATACATAATAAAATAGGAAAAAGTTATGTAGGTTTACCTTACAATATTGGACCCATTAACATTAATGTTTGTTAGAAGAACCCTTACTACTTTAGCATCCTTGTGAACAACATATGCAGAGGCTACTAAAGTTGAGATAGAAATGAAGCCTTATGGTCATGGTACATGACTTTTTCCTTCCTTTGGACATTTGGGTATGTATAACTAGATACCATTGATCAATAATTCCTTGTCTAACCATAATCCTATGCT
Source organism: Cunninghamia lanceolata (assembly GCA_027924645.1). NCBI lineage: Eukaryota > Viridiplantae > Streptophyta > Pinopsida > Cupressales > Cupressaceae > Cunninghamia > Cunninghamia lanceolata. Next base: position 5,656,924 of record BSBN01000564.1, on the reverse strand, counting down.
CAACCCAATCCCAACTCTAGGTTACCGCATGGCCAATCAATTTTAGAACTCAATTCCAACAAGTTAGGTAACGCCAACCCCTATGCTTAAATAACCTAATCAAATAGGGAATGTCACTCCTAACTTTCCACATGGACAAAATAATGTTGCAACCTTATTTTAGTAAATACTTTTGTTGTTACAGGTGGTCACTACATTTCTATCTCTCAAGGATTTCATGATAAGGTTTGAAATGTTAATCTTGAATTTGAGGAATTAAAAAACTAGGTGAAAAAAATGTCCAATGACTTCATCTAGTTATACACTCAAGTGTCATAAAGTCAGTACACTCTAAATTATCAAGGTAGAGGATTCACTTAATAGAAATCGAATAGACAATGAAAAACTAAGCCTAATAATGGTGGGATGCCCTTCCCAATGGAAAACATTAATCATGGTGATAATAGGTCTAGAGCTAGAGTTAATCTGGTGAGCCTTGCATTTTCAACATGGTGTAGGATACATAAGATGACAATGCATTTTGAAGTTGAATGCCCTAAGTTCATGTTAGTTTTTGACATTCCAAAAAGAAATAGAAAATTTAGACATTGTCCTAGCCAACAAAGAAAGAAGTGTAAATTTAGCCTCAACCAGTTATGAGACAATGATGGTGATAGAATCTTCTGGATTTTTTCCTAAAGATGATAATAAGATGAATTATGATGTTGATGAGATTAAGGTTTATCAACAACATTAACATGGCAACAATTACATGTTGATGAGCAATTCTAAGACTCCATTCACAACTTCCACTCCCCCAAATAACTTTTAAATGCCTCAATATCAAAAATCAAGCAATAACCTAGAGCTCCCAAAGGGATCAACATCTCCTCATAAATTAGAATACTAAGGGATCAAATTAAGATACTACTACTATCCCAACCATTGATAAAGATGATGTTACAAAGATTGGTTACACTATGTTGGAAGATCTAAAAAGGGTGAATATGAATATTTCTTTCTATGACCTATTGCAACTACTTGGTATCAAACAATGTTTGATAAATTCCTTAGAGGAACCAATGCCAAAGGAAGAACAAGATAAAGAAAAGGTTTCCAATCAGGGCTCTCACACTAATGTAGTGATTTACAAGGAAAAAATGGAGTCTCCCCCATTCTTGCTCATCCATAGGATATTTGGAAAGAACCTACATAGTTGTCTGGTTGATTCTAGAGCTTAAAAAAATGTAATGGCCTTATCAATTTACAAGATGTTGGGCTTGACTCTAGCTAAGTCAAGTAAAATGGTCACTCAATTAGATAAGACATAGGTCAATATGTTTGGAGAACACAACCATATTCATATGTAGTAGGCTTCTAACCCCTGTATACAATAGTATATAGATGTTTGAGTGGTTGATATTCCTAATGGTTATGGTATGCTACTAATTTAAGATTGGTTGAAAACTTTGAATGGGTACATGGCTACAAATTTTTTGTATATGTGGCTTCCTTGGAGAGGTCTACCTAACCAAATTTGGATTTAACATGAACCCAAGATGAATCACTTAATCACATAATACAAAAAAAATTAATGAAGTTTTGTATGCAGAAATAGAATTGGGAGTATATGCTACATCAAGGGAAAATGAAAAGGAGAAAATCATGCTTGTAATTGTCACTCAAATGAATATAATGTAGGAAATAGTTGTACTAGAATGTTTTCATATCCTAGAATATGTGAATCTCATAAGATTTTCATCCAATGTCAAAGAACTAATGGTCCATCTAATGATGAGCCATTTTTTAATGAAGAGGATGAGTTTGTTAAGAGCTTTCAGGAATTCATCAATAAGTTAAGACAAGGTCAATTTGGGTGCACAAGTTCCTATGGTTATGTTATCCTTGAATTTAGATGACTCAATTCATGGGATAACCCCTATGAAACTTCTCTGTTTCATAGCCCACGAGCTCTAGGAATGTAAAACGAGACAAAATTAAATTGGCCTCATGCGTGGTTAAATGCCTCAAAAAGTTATTTTGAGTTGCATTAAGTTTACCTCTTTCAAAAAGTAAAATTAGGTTTTTCCATGAATTAGCATTTTTTTCTCATATGCAAAGTTGGAGAATTTCTCTTACACTGCATATGCAAGGTTGAAGAATTTTTCCGACATTGCAATTTTGAAAATTTTTACTTAAGTGCAGGCGCGGAGAAATCCTCCACTCCTACACATGCAAGAGAGAAGAATTTCTCCACGCCTGCATTTTAACTTGACACACATGGTATTAATGGCATTACTTGCAGGTGATTATATATATAATCTCTATGTTTATTTTTCTTTTACCATTTATTTTTACTTTTTATTATCGTCATTTTCAACTATGTCTGCCCCCCCTCCTTCATCGTTTCTCACTGTGATTACAAGCGACTGTTTGTGGAGATCTCTTTGATTTTAGCATTCATCTTTTGTTTTAGGTTGGTTGTTTTTATTTAATCCTTACCTTTTGCATTGTTTGTTTTTGTTTTTGCATTGTTCATTTTTTATGTTTTAAAAAAACCCTAGATTTTAATTTTTGTGTCAACCTTCATTTAAAAGCAGTCGAGGGTCATGGTTTTTCTCCTGACCCCCACAAGTCAAACTATCATTGTGTTGAGAATGTGTGTCTCAAACTCATTGTAAAACCCTAGCTTTGTTTCCTTTAACCTAAGTGTTGCCTTTGGCCTTTTACCGCAGTACTGCAAGGTGCAGCCAAGAGAGGTGCGAGCTGGCGGTGTTAACTGCCATCCCATGGGAGATTTCATCAGCTTGTGTGGTTGTGTGGGGCCATACCACTATCCCACAACTGTCCATGGAATGACTGGCAGTAGTGTAGGATAGCCCACCACCCCGTGAAAGTCCAGGTGAAGGCTTGCGGTGGTGCGGTATAGACCCCGCCACACCGCGATGGTCTTTTGGAAGGGCTGCGATATAGTTGTAGGATGTGGTGTTACGGCTGAGACTAAGAATGACAGTTGATATGTGATGGAGATAGACGATCAAGTCAGACATCGACATGTGGCATAGATTTTTTCATTGATTGCACATCATTGTGAATCAACACGATCATTGGCCCAACATTGAAATGCTTGATAACAATGTAACTGCCTGATGGATCTTGATTGGACAACAAGATGGTTTTAAGTCTGTTTGGTTGATGTGGAAGTTGGAATGTCATTTCCATGTAATGCTTGATAAATTTGTATGAAAGAAAAAGGTGTGAATGGGTGAAAAAAGGCTGCCAGATTTTCTCCAGAGATGGAATGAGATGTAAACCTCGGGTAAAGGCTATGAGCCTAATATTGTATTGTAAGTTGTATGCTTGTTGCTGAATAATATAATGGCTCTATGTTTTGGAGTGTGGGGTTTTTTACCTAAAAGGATTTTCCCCACGTAAGTCTTTGTGTTCTTGTCTTCTGCTCTATCTTTCATGTTTAGTGATTCTGTTTATTGAATCTATTTAATGCATGTTATTGAAACTGGTTTAAATTGCAATCACTTTCCTCTAAGGGTTAATGTGGGAAATGAACTATGTCTGATTCCACTTTATGGCATAGTAGTATGTGTTTTGAAGCAATCAGAATGAATGATTGTTACTGCAAACACTTACTGATCTCAGATGCTCATTCTAGGATGAACCATATTTTCCTTTCAATTGGTATCAGAGCTTGGTTTTTGGTTCTGGGTATTCCTTTTGTGACGATTTCTTAGTCTATTAAGCTTGAGGAAATCTGAAGGAATCGACTGAAGATTGATCCTTTGTTGAGTGAAATTTGTTTGCTCTTTTTGTGGTAGTTTTAGAAGACAACACACAGGTTGAAGGATGGTGAAGACAGAGAAAATGGAGTTGGTCACTTTGAAATGATGTTGATCTGGAGCTCCTGATAGGTAGTGGAATAATTTTGATGCATGGGGTGGGATTTTTTCTTTGTGGTTGTGTTGCAACAAATCTTTCATATTGGGTGTCTATGTGAGAGGCTCTCTAGTGATATGAAGAAGCTTGTGTTGTTTTTCAGCTATGGAGTAATGTGCTTATGCTGGGTGTTTATTCTTGGTATTAGAAGGCACTATTTTTGTTACCCTGATTGCATATAGGCTATGGAGTTGATCATTAGATGATCTAGAAGCTTCTGTAATAGCCTATCTCCCTCAGATGCATGTGCATGTTGGTGGTTGTGGAGTTGGCCTGATATGGGCCTAGAGTTCCTAAATTGCTTTTTATTTTTAAGGATACTTTCTACTTGCATGGCTCGGATTCACGTTTCTTGGATTTGAGGGTTTTATAGATTTTAGTAAAAAAATCTATGGTTAATGCTCATCTATGATAATCCATTATTCTAGTTTATCTGTTATGGTATTTTTTTGTTTTAGACTTTTGAGTCTTCCAGATGTGAAGTGGGTGTGGATGTGCATGGGTGTTTTTTAAGCCACAGTGGTCTTGTAGGTTTTACATGGTCTAGAGAAAAACTTGTGGTTTTGTTGAGCTACAGTTAAGCTATTTTCTAGACCCTGGCTTTTGGGGTGTTGCTGAATGAGATAGTTGCAGTTTTGCATGCATGCTCCATGCATGGTGTGAGGAAGTGAGATGCTTTCTCTCCATGGGAGTGTTGGTTCGTGATCAATCACTCAACATTTCTGTGTTAATGCTTGGTGGATTCCTAGACTATGGTGCTTGGGTTGTGGACCTAATTTGTGAATCGGATCTAAGCATGATCTAGTGTTTGAGTCTTGTTGTCTACATGGTAATTCTCTTTTGAATCTTAGTTTGCTGATTATTATCTTAATGATGGGTTTGCATGTTTTAGTGTATTGGATCTACGAGTTATGTAGTTTTGTAGGTGTGTATAACCTATTGATTGCAGTGGGATAACTCAGAAGTGGACTATCTATATCCACAAGATTGATTTAGTGTTTATGTAGACTTGTTAGCTAGCCTTGTTTGTGGTCACTTGTGCATTGGTGTGGCTACTGGGATGAGAGAATGGATGGTGTAGAGTACTTGGTTAGTTGGTTAAGAGGACCTGTAGCATGTGTATCATGATGTCATGAATAGCTTGGATACACAGTTTTGTGTAAGCTTTTGACAGTCATGGTGTATTTCCTTGGTTTTGGAGATCTTGGTGCCACTTGGTATTACTGTCAGATGGACATGTTCATGTGTGGACCTAGAGGATTTTTAGATTAGGAGATATTTGGTCATGATTCTTGGAGAGCACATTTGTCACGGTTCAATGGGAGATTTAGTAATGACTGTGAATTCATCACTTGGTGATAGATGATCTTCTTTAGTGTTGCAGATGTTAGTATGAGAAGCTCTTAGATCTTGTTGCTGCAGAAGGGTTCTTTCGCATTTGCATAGACACTATTTGGAGATGGGTCATCTTCATGATATTGAAGATGTGGAACATCTTGGAGTCATTGAGGACTCATGTAGTCTTTGGTTGAGGTGTCAGTGGTGCTTGACAGGTGATGTTGGCTTAGAGTTTGTTTGTTTTATGTCATGGTATACTCTTGTTTATGCGTTAGAGTTTTAGCATGATACATTGCTCTTGAGACCATGCTATGTTCACTTGGAGCATGGAATCTCCTAAGGGGGATGGTAAGATCATGATGTCAAGACAAGTCCCTGATTTAGATGATTAGAGATTTGACAATGGTCTAGTGATTCTCAGTGTTTTGGGTGCATTGGTCATATGCTTGAGAACTTCATGATGGTGCAGTCATGCATTTGGAGTTTAGCATGAGATGATTGTTTACAGGTGCTCATGGATACATGGAGAATGAGGTGAGGCCATATTTCTCTTAAGATGAGAGAAGTGTTGTTGAGATGGTTACTATTGATGAGATTTCAGCAGAAAGTCCAAAGTGCCTACACCTTAGTTGGATGTGAGTTCAATAGAGACCTATAAGGAGATTTCTTTTGGAGGAGTCATGATGTCTTGCATATCTTGGAGGAGCATTCTCATTCCCCACTCTTGGTCTTCTCAGTAGTTTATTATTTGAGAGGTGTTTGCCCATTATATCTTTAAGATGTGTTATGTTTTGTGCTTTGGTTCTCATGGGATTGAGTTGATTCATGGTGATTGATTATGGAGACTCATTTGAAGATGGTTTAGCATGAGTCTATACACTTTATCTTTCATAGATATGGATCTTGAGCTATGTAGTTGGTTCTAGAGGATTCATTTGAGGGATGTTTGGAATGGTTATCTCCTTGTGCATTTGAGTTTGAGATATCATTCATTGATGAGGATTGTTAGGAGATGGTTTATGGGCTAATTTCCTGAGATGGGCAATGGAGTAGTTTGATCTTCTTTGAAAAGCTTACATCCATGTAGTTACATGATACATATGTAGTGTTTGATCTCTTGAGATTGAACGATTTTGGGTGTTGTTATGTTGTTCTCTTTGGGGTTTTTTGGAGGAGATCATACTTGACACAGTTGGCACTTGAGGTGTAAGTAGGAGGATTTTCTACAGGTATACTATGTGCAAAGTTTCTCTCTTTGTCTTAGTTATCTTCTTGGATGGTTGGTTCCACATTACATTGGTTTGAGGTTTGGTTGGAGCTATTGTGATCACTAGCTTGTGGTTATGTGTTTTCACTTATGTTCTTAGGTGATGACATGGAGGTTCCTTTATCTCTTTCCTTTGCTGGGTGTGGAAAACTTGGGAGAGCTATGGAGACTTGTGGTGAGAGTTGTTCTTATAGGTTATTGATTTATAGGTTTGCATATCATTGTGGATGGTTCCTTGGTACGACATGTTGTTTACACTTTTCTATATGACACTATTGGTAGACTTGGTATGCCTTGATATTTTTCATATTTGCATTACCCATGCAGTGGGAGCTCTTGGATGTGTATGTCATTCTTTGATAGGTTTGCACATGGAGTTTATGATTGCAGTTTATGAATGTATATATATTTATGGCGTGATTTTACTATGTTTTGTATACCTTGGAGGTATGGGTGCTTGGATGGATTAGCACTTATTGTGTGTTCTATTTTCAGTCGCATGGGTTAATCAGTAGGATGAGAGTAGTTAGTTTCTTGGTTGTTGTTCTAGTTGATGTTCTATCTTGTTTTCTGGAGGATGTCGTCACGGTTGTGTTCAGGTTAAAGTTTTGAAGTTGATATTGTTGATGCTTTTGTATAGCTTGTGAGCACAGTGGAGTGGTGGCAGTATTCTATAGCCTTTTCTATCAGTTGGATCTGATGCTTGTGTTTCTTAGACTAGTACATATATGCCTTGGCTCATTCCTTTTCCTTTGGTGGATGGCTGGAACTATTTCCTGAGATGGTGGACATCTTGGATGTTGTTGTAGGTGTCTTGGTTGGAGCACAAAAGCATTGTTTAAGATTCTTGAGATTGCATGTATGGCTGTGATGATGTGATTCAGTGACTTCAAGCTTTGGAAGGGGTTTAGTGAGTTCTTTATCAAGTGAGAGAATGTTGAGAATGTGTCTCGGACTCACTGTAAAACCCTATCTTTGTTTCCTTTAACCTAAGTGTTGCATTTGGCCTTTTACCGTAGTACTGCAGGGTGCAGCCAAGAGAGGTGCAAGCTGGCGGTGTTAACGGCCATCCCATGGGAGACTTCATAATCTTGTGCGGTTGTGCAGGGCCATACCACTATCCTATAACGGTCCATGGAATGACTGGCTATAGTGGAGGATAGTCTGCCACCTCGCAACAGTCCAGGGGAGGGCTTGTAGTAGTGTGGTATAGGCCCTGTCACACCGCGATGGTCTTTTGGAAGGGCTGCAATATAGCTTTAGGCTGCGGTATTACGACTGAGATTGAGAATGACGGTTGATATGTGATGGCAATAGATGATCAAGTTAGACATCAACATGTGGCACATATTTATTCATTGATTGCACATCGTTGTTGTGAATCAATGCAATCATTGGCCCAACATTGAAACACATGATAACCATGCAACTACCTGATGTATTTTGATTGTATAACAAGGCAGTTCTAAGTCTGTTCAGTTGATGTGGAAGCTGGAATGTCATTTCCATGTAATGCTTGAGAAATTTGTATAAAAGAAAGAGGTGTGACTGGGTGAAAAAAAGGCTATCAGATTTTCTCTAGAGATGGAACAAGATGTAAACCTCCAGTAAAGGCTATGAGCTTGATATTATATTGTAACTTGTACACTTGTCGTTGAATAATACAATGGCTCTATGTTTTGGAGTGTGGGGTTTTTTACCTGAAAGGGTTTTCCCCACGTAAGTCTTTGTGTTCTTGTCTTCTGCTCTATCTTTCATGTTTAGTGATTCTGTTTATTGAATCTGTTTAATGCATGTTGTTGAAATCGGTTTAAATTGCAATCACTTTCCTCTAAGGGTTAATTTGGGAAATGAACTAAGTTTAATTCCATTTTATGGCATAGTAGTATGTGTTTTGAAGAAATCAGAATGAACGATTGTTACTATAAACACTTACTATTGTTATATGGAGCCTAATCAAACTCAGAGGTTAAATTTTCCCCACTTTTATTAGCATGGTTTCCCCCCAAATTATTTAACAGGGGAGTGCAGGGGGGCAGAGCCCCTCCTACGAGGCTTGGGGGTAGCGCCCTCGAAGAAAAAATTGTCTATTATTTTATAAAGGCATCGGGAGTTATTTTTTCATTGGCTGACATAAAAAAAACCCAATTTTGTAACCAACAAAAGTCATTATAAAAATGGCTAAGGGTTAGGGTTTCCATTGATATTGTATTGTAGCATTTGCAGCAGTATTGAGTTGCAGGGATTGTTGGTTGTAATTAGTTTGATTTACTAAATAATAATATTGGACTCTCTGTTGGTGGATGTAGCCCGAGTTTGGGTGAACCACATTAAAACTTGTCTCTCACTGTTATTATTTCTATGTATTTTCTTTCCTTTGTTTAATCTTTATTTGCATTTAATTGATATCTTCTACTAGCTAACCCTAACAAGTGGTATCAGAGCGGGTTGTGTTTGATTATCATCTACAGGAAGGTCTCACGATTGAGTGGGAGCAATGGCAGACGAGGATAAATTGAAGGTAGATAAATTCAATGAGCAGAACTATCAGTTATGGAAGATGCAGATGGAGGATTATCTCTATCAGAAGGATTTATGGAGGCCGTTGGAAGGAGTATCCAAGAAACTGATAGGAATGACAGATGAGGATTGGAATCTTCTAGATAGAAAGGCACTGGGAACCATTCGGTTGTCCCTGGCACCATCAGTGGCATTCAATATAATAGAAGTGAAGACAATAGATGGTCTGATGAAAGCTTTGGCTAACTTGTATGAAAAACCCTCAGCCTCAAATAAGATATTTCTCATGAAGCATTTGTTTAATCTGAAAATGATTGAAGGTGGATCTATGACAGATCATTTAAATAAGTTTAATACGATTATAAGTCAATTAACTTCTGTAAAAGTAAGTTTTGATGAAGAGGTGAGGGCTCTCTTGATATTATGTTCTTTACTAGAAAGCTGGAATAGCTTGGTAATGGCTATAAGTAAATCTATCTCTGGTTCAAACACTTTGAAATTTGATGATGTTGTTGGTTTTATGCTTAGCGAGGAAATGCGACGGAAAAGCTTAGGAGGGTCCACATCAGGTAGTGTTTTGAATGCAAAAAGTAGGGGTGGATCAAAGGAGAGAGGAAAAGGTTCTAGAGGTCATGGGAAGTCATGAGGAAAATCAAAGGATAAGAGATCACAATCTAGAGGACAGAAGAATTGTTGGTGTTGGTTCCTGCATAAACATTCAGGTTTCAAACATTTGAATCTATAGGCCCCTCCATAAAAATCAAAAAATTCTAAGTTTCTCAGTCTTCTAGGTTGCATGCATATATCTTTGTATATGCATTACTGTTTGTATGTACATTTGAATGTGTAAATGCAAATGTACATTGGCGGGCCCAAAGGAGAAGTCAATTGGCTTCAAAAAGTACAAAAAATTAGCCGTATGCATCTTTGTATGCATATCGGGCTTGCATATACAATGCCGAGCGTGAAAAGAGAATGTACATTGTAGGCATATTCCATCGTAGATTCTATGCTTGTATGTAAAGGTTTGTATGTTGTTGTATATTCGCATATACAACGTGTATATACAAGCAGCAGATCTCAAAGGGATTTGTATTGGGTTGAAAATGGTGGTCGAGTCCGCAGGTATGTTTGAAAAGGATTGCATGTATGTTTGTTTGTATGTTCAAATATACATTCACAATATACAATGTCAATATATAATTGAAAATGTACAAAGGGCACCTACAAGAAAACATACAAAAGGAGATACAATTGGTGGGGCCCGCTTCATATACAAGTCGCATTGTATATGCGACATGCATTCACCACATACAAAAGGAAAGTATGAAAGGTGAAATGTATATCTGATATACAAAGGCGATTGTATGTTTGCACATGCAATCAAACATACAAGGGCATATACATTCCTAATATCCAAGGCCCGGACCTGAAAAGATATACAGTTTGGTTGATAAAGGTAGAGGTCCGGATTGTATGTATGTTTTGTTTGTATATCTGCGTTGTATGTTTGCGATATACAAGGCAAAGATGCAAGGGAGGACATACAACCTGGACGTGAAAGGAAAATGTGTTGTGGCAGATAAATGGTTTGGGTCTGTGGGTTGTTTGTTGCACATTGTATGTGGGATATACAACGTGATATACAATGGTGAAGATACATGCCAGATTTCAAAGGGTTTTCCAATCTGATTGATAGATGAGATAAAATCCGCATATTGTATGTATGTTGCACACTGTATGTGCATTATACAAGGGGATATGCAAAGGATAAAGATGCAAGCTAGACCCGAATGAGATTTGCAGTTTGTTCCATAAAAATTTAGGGTCCGCCTTGTATGTAGAGCAGTTGTATGTATATGTAATCTCACATACAACTCAAAAGCAAAAGAAGATGCAATGGTCTCGATAACTTAGAGAGGCATTTTTTTAGTGGTGGAGAACCAATAGCAGGTTGCCACGTGTCCTAATGCGATTGTATGTATATGCTTTTGCATGTACAAATATTTGAATGTGCAAACAGTTGTATGTATATGCTTTTGCATATATAAGGGCAAAAATGGCAAAATGGGCGAAAAAGATAAAACAGAAGCAAGAAAAGTCAGCGATGGAAAAAGGGGCCTACGTGGTGCGAGTCTATTAGCTGATGGATTTTTAGCATGAATTAAGATAGCAGATCTTGGTGGTAGGATGGAAATCAACGGCTAGTTTCAAATTCTCAGAAAGCAAAGGATTTCCTGTGTTCGCTGCATCTTTTTTAGGTGGGAGAAAACTTCAGAGGCACGTGAAACGCTACACTTCCAACCGTAGGTAGATAGGCCATTAAAGGCAAGTTTGCAAGAGGTATGGGTCGAAATGACATACTAGCTACCATATTCAAGGGAAAAAATCTTCAAATGGTTGTATGACTCCCGATCTCACCTACTCTTTCGTCTATTTCTCTCTACTGCATTCAATATTTTGGGTGCCATTTTTTAGTGCATTGTATCTGGCATATTTTTTATTTTGACCATGGTACCTTGAATGCTGAGTACACATCCTTTCTGTATAAGAGGACTGTGTTACTCATTTTTTGGGGTTGAAGACTTGGGCATTTTTTGGAGAAAATAATGAAGATCAGAGCATTTCTTGGCTATTCTATCTCTTTTGTGAGTTTATGAGTTGCATCTGAATGCACCTTACACATATGTTCAATTTCATTGTTGTTTTATATGAAAAATGCATTCTTTGCACATGTTTAGCTGTTTGTCTCCATTTGCTATATGCATAGCTTCTTCTGAATCTGGTTGGTAAGGGTTCCTTAGATTATAGAATATAGACTTTCTGTATTGCATGCTTGATCTGTGACTTCCATTCAAGGAGTGGATTAAATTGTTTTAGGTTAAGTATGAAGAAGAATGTATGTTAGTTGGGATATGTGTAAGTAGAGGCAGCTAAATACTCAGTCTTGGGTGGTGTTTGTAAGGTAAATACCAATCCTAACCCCTTGAAACTCGAATGCCAATGCAAATCATTCACTTGTATACGTCTAGTTAACTCCTTGCCTTGAGATAGGCACCGATCTGCCCTTGTGAAGTAGTTATAATCCAAAACCCCCTATCTTGCATCCAAAAAATTAAAACAAATTATTTCTTAATTCCAACCTATTAGTTGTAGGAGTAGAAATAGGACCCCTACATACTCTCATCCTCAACCAGTTAGATATGTCTAAGAACACTGCCAACCTTGAGATTTATCATGCAAATCTTGGTTCATACATGAGAGTATTCTACCTGTTGTTGTAAAGCTAAATCTTTCTATCATTGGGTGATTCAAAGTTGAATCTTTATCTATAGGGACACCCCCTTGGTGTGGCAGATTTAGAAGTGAAGGGGAGGCAGCTCACGCAAACTCTTGTATTAGTTGGCTGAATCTGCCTGTGCATTGGAACTAGCAAACCCTCTGCTGATTCAGAAAGAGAACCAACAAAGTGGCGACTCCACTAGGGAATGTAATGTCATATCCATAAAAGTGTGAGTCTGAAAGATTGAAGTTTCAGACCTGGAAGTGCTTTGTTGTAGCGAACTTAAAAGTTATATGTGTGGCTTTGCTGTTGGAGGACCCAGAAAAAAAAGAAATGAATTTTCAGCTTCATTTTATTTAAAGCTCATTCCTCTGCCAAGGAGGCAACTCTACACAAAAAAGAACCTGAAAAAGACATGAGATGTGTTAGATTTTTGTACAATTAGTCAAGAAAAGGAATTTACAGCATCTATAACATATCTAGGTATTTTTATAAGTTTTAAAAGATTCCCTATTTGGTGAAATAGCACTGGTTAAAAGGGAAATATTGGTGAGAAGCTTGCATGCTTTGTATTTGCTGAGAATGTATTTTGTGTTTCAAAAGAAGTATGCAATGTTGTTGAAAAGACTCATTTAGAGGACTTTAGGCAAGCTGAAATAGCAGTTTGTATTTTAAAGGCCTAAGGTCATTGTTGATTGAAAATCTAAGTTAAGAAGACGGTTGCAAAAACACATAAAGATGTATTATCAGCCCATGCACCCTTGTGAGGTGTGAAATGCAATAATGTATAATAACCTATCCCAACCATGTAATAAAAGAAGTTTCAGCATTGACAGATATAAGCCCATCAATTTTAAAGGCATTTGTGGTTATCCAAATGCTTTTCCATCTAAGCTCAGAAAGTATTTGCCTAAATTCAGTGGTGTAAAGGATGAATCAGCTGAGAGACACTTGCAACAGTTTATAAACGTGATAGATGACTTTGAGGTTGACCATGGAGATGTAGTTATGAGATTATTTGTTCAATCTCTAGATCAAGATGCAAGGGACTGGTTCTCCTACCTTCCAGCCTGCTCTGTCAGCTCTTGGCAAGAATTTAAATATGCATTTCTAGAGCAATATGGTGAAAGAATATCTGAATATGCAGTTATCAATGATTTCATGTATATCCATATAGAAAAAGATGAGTTGATTCCAGCCTTTAACCTTAGATTTATGAAGGCATCGAAAAGAATCCTAGAATGTATGAGACCTATAGATGCATTGTGCCTAGTGGTCTATCTAGGAGCATTTGATAAGAAAATGAGTTATAGATTGAGAGATAAGGAGCCCACCACATTGCATCAGGCACATTAGTTTGCTATAGACATTGAAAACAACTAGAGACATGGAATACAGAGGGGCTATTTCTCTACGAATTTTTGCTGCCCTGCGGTCCCCAATGTTAGTGAAAGATATAATCTATATGTTGAAAATGAATGTCAAAGCACTCACACTCCTACTATTCCTATTTGTGCATCATTCCAAGTTAATGATGACTCTACCATAGAGGAGGATGCCCAGATTTGCCCAACAAATGAAGTTGATTGTGATTATTTTTCAAGTAATATTTACTTGCCAGTCCTCAACAAAGAGCCTTCATGTTTAAATGATCCATTTGTGCATAGTTGTGATCATATGGATCAGGAGTCAATTCTAGTTTCATCAGGAAGCATTAGAGGGCTAGAAAGTGATATGGATAGTTTAGTTTCATATTGCATGGAAGTAGCAGAAATCTTGTATGTGGGGCAATCAGATGATGAAAAAGAGGTTGATTGTCATGAAGAAGAAGTAGAGACCTTTGCAATGAGTATGAATCCCCTCTATGATGAGCCTTTAGATGCATTGAACATTATGAATCATGACCTTCATTGGTGCAGAATTAACCCTCTTTTTGAAAATGATGATGAATATGAGGGGACAACTGACCTAAGTGCTACATTAGTTTGTGAAGAGGAGACGTATGAATCAGAATCAGAGATCTTCAGCTCTTGTGAAGATGATATGGATATGCGAACTGTGGATAATGAACATTCAACCTTAGCTGTGCTGGATGTATGCAACTATGGGTGTGTGGATCAAGTTTTGTTTTCAATGACAATAAGTGATATAAATGATATTGAGGGTCTCATATATTTTGAGTGTCTTCAGTTTTTCGATCAGCTGGATGAGTGCTTGGTAATGTGCAATAGCTAGGTAGACAATGAGGAATGCCACATGCAATGTGATATATTGTCTGAGGAATATAACATACATATGTTGCCTAATGCTGAAAGATATTCTAGTATGTATGGTTATGTGTCTGATTTTGAGATGCAGAGTGACAGAGGTGGTAGTGATAGAGGCAAGCTTTCAAAAATGCTAAAGTATGTAATTGGCAAGATTGGCTTATGGGCAAATTATGTTGATGTTTTCAGTTGTGGTTGGGGTCATTCAGATTGGAATTAGGCATTTGATAGGAGGAGGTTATGGTTCTTCATTTTTGGCTGCCTAGGGCCGCTAAAATAGTGTTCAAAAGTGTGATTTGTGATGCAGGTTGGTGTAGTGTTTGACTCTATTGCCCAATGGATAAGGGACTAGTCTACATCCCAGAGATCTGAGGTTCTCACCATGCCTACAAGAGGCATGCATCCCCAGACAGAGCCAATGTTGGTGCCTACATGAACATTTAGGTTTCAAACATTTAAATCTACAGGCCCCTTCATAAAAATAAAAAAATTCTAAGTTTCTCGGCCTTCTGGGTTGCATGCATATATCTTCATATATGCATTGCTGTTTGTATGTACATTTGAATGTGCAAATGTAAATGTACATTGGCGGGCCCAAAGGAGAAGTCAATCAGCTTCAAAAAGTGCAAAAACTTAGTCGTAGGCATCTTTGTATGCATATCGGGCTTGCATATACAATACCACGCGTGAAAAGAGAATGTACATTGCATGCATATTCCATTGTAGATTCTGTACTTGTATGTAAAGGTTTGTATGTTGTTGTATATTCGCATATATAATGGGTATATACAAGTGGCAGATCTCAAAGGGATTCACATTGGGTTGAAAATGGTGGTCGAGTCCGTAGGTATGTTAAAAAAGGATTGCATATATGTTTGTTTGTATGTTCGAATATACATTCACAATATACAATTTCAATATACAATTGAAAATGTGCAAAGGGCACATACAAGCAAACATACAAAAGGAGATACAATTGGTGGGGCCCGCTTCATATACAAGTCGCATTGTATATGCGACAGGCATTCGCCACATACAAAAGGAAAGTATGCAAGGTGAAATGTATATCCGATATACAAAGGCGATTGTATGTTTGCACATGCAATCGAACATACAAGGGCATATACATTCCTAATATGCAAGGCCCAGACCCGAAAAGATATACATTCTGGTTGATAAAGGTAGAGGTTCGAATTGTATGTATGTTTTGTTTGTATATTCGCGTTGTATGTTTGCGATATCCAAGGCAAAGATGCAAGGGAGGACATACAACCTGGACGTGAAAAGAAAATGTGTTGTGGCAGATAAACGGTTCAGGTCTGTGGGTTGTATGTTGCACATTGTATGTGGGATATACAACGTGATATACAATGGTGAAGATACATGCTAGATTTCAAAGGGTTTTCCAATCTGATTGATAGATGAGCTAAAATCCACAGATTATATGTATGTTGCACATTGTATGTGCAATATACAAGGGGATATACAAAGGATAAAGATGCAAGCCAGACTTGAATGAGATTTACAGTTTGTTCCATAAAAATTTGGGGTCTGCCTTGTACGTAGAGTGGTTGTATGTATATGCAATCTCACATACAATCTCAAAAGCAAAAGAAGATGCAATGGTCCCGATAACTCAGAGAGGTATTTTTTTAGCAGTAGAGAACCAATAGCAGGCTGCCACATGTCTTGATGTGATTGTATGTATATGCTTTTGCATGTACAAAGATTTGAATGTGCAAGAAGTTGTATGTATATGCTTTTGCATATACAAGGGCGAAAATGGCAAAATGGGCTGAAAAGATAAAACAGAAGTAGGAAAAGTCAGAGATGGAAAAAGGGCCCTACGTGGCACGATTCTATTGGCTGATGGATTGTTAGCATGAATTAAGACCACAGATCTCGGCGGTAGGATGGAAATCAATGGCTAGTTTCAAATTCTTAGAAAGCAAAGGATTTCCTGTGTTTTCTGCATCTTTTTCAGGTGGGAGAAAACTTCAGAGGCACGCGAACCACTACACTTCTAGCTGCAGGTAGATAGGTCATTAATGGTGGGTTTGCAAGAGGTATGGGTCGAAATGATAGACCAACTACCATAGTCAAGGGTGAAAATCTTTAGACGGCTACACGACTCCTGATCTCACCTGCTCTTTCCTCTATTTCTCTATGCTGCATTCAATATTTTGGGTGCCATTTTTTGGTGCATTGTATCTGACATATTTTTTATTTTGACCATGGTACCTTGAATGTTGAGTACACATCCTTTCTGTATAAGAGGACTATGTTACTACTTTTTTTGGGGTTGACGACTTGGGCAGTTTTTGGAGAAAATAATGAAGATCAGAGCATTTCTTGGCTGTTCTATCTCTTTTGTGAGTTTATGAGTTGCATCTGAATTTACCTTGCACATATGTTCAGTTTCATTATTGTTTTATATGAAAAATGCATTCTTTGCACATGTTTATCTATTTATGTCCATACATGAGAGTATTCTGCCTATTGTTGTAAAGCTAAATCTTTCTGTCATTGGGCAAGTCAAAGTTTAATCTTTAGCTATAGGGACACCCCCTTGGTGCGGCAGAACCAGAAGTGAAGGGGAGGCAACTCACACAACCTCCTGTATTAGTTGGCCGAATCTGCCTGTGCATTGGAACTGGCAAACCCTCTAGTAATTCAGAAAGAGAACCAACAGTTGGTATTGTGGGAAGCTAGGTCATCTAAAGAAAGATTGCTAGTCTTGGAAGAATAAAGAAGGAGACAAACAAGAAGGCAATAAGGAGGCAAATGTTGTAAGTAATAAATCTGAAGATGATGCTTTGATTCTTTCCCTGGATAATGCTGATGATTCATGGGTTTTAGATTCAAGGGCCTCATTTCATGCTACGCCCCATAGAAGTTATTTTCTTGATTATGTCCAAGGGGATTTTGGGATGGTTTATTTGGGAGATAATGAACCCTGTCAGATTCTTGGAAAGGGAAGAATCAAGATTAAGTTGCAGAATGGGAATCATTGGCTACTACAAGAGGTAAGGCACATTCTAAGGCTCAGTAAGATTTTAATTTTAGCAAGGCAACTAGCTGAAGAAGGTTGCATTGTTACATTTATTGATAAAAATTGGAAGGTTTCAAAAGGTGCCTTAATAGTAGCAAAAGGTGTGAAAGTAGGCACCTTATATCTTTGTACAGGTCATACTGTTCCTTTTACTTTAGTTGTTGCAGAGAAAAAAGAAACATGTTCAGGAACAGTTGCTGCAGGTTCGCAGGAAGAGACTGAAACAGTTGTTGCAGGTTCTGAGACAACATTGTGACACAATAGACTTGGGCATATGAGTGAAAAAGGTATGAAGGTACTTCATTCTAAGAAAATTTTACCAGGTCTAAAATGTATTAATATGGATTTTTGTGAAAGTTGTGTGTATGACAAACAAAAGAGAGTTAGTTTCTAAAGGATGGGAAGCAAAAGAAACATGAAAAGTTGGAGCTTGTGTATACAGATGTATGGGGACCAGCTCAGGTATCTTCTCTTGGTGGCTCTCGGTATTATGTTACATTCATAGATGATGCAACTAGGAAGGTTTGGATTTATTTCCTCAGGTAGAAATCTAATGTATTTGAAACATTTAAGAAATGGAGAAGCTTGGTTGAGAATGAGATGGGTAAAAGATTAAAATGTCTCAGATCTGATAATGGTGGTGAGTATTGCAGCAAAGAATTTGAGGATTATTGTTCCTTTGATGGAATTAGTAGGTAGAAAATGGTTCTAGGGACTCCACAAGAAAATGGAGTGGCTGAACGCATGAATAGGACAATAATGGAGCATGCAAGGACCATGAGATTGCATGGTGGGCTTCCTTTAAATATGTGGGTAGAGGTTGTCAGACCACTGTATATTTAATTAACAGAGGTCCTTCAGTTCCTTTGGGCTGTGGTATTCTAGAGGAAGCATGGACAGGTAAGAAGGTGAGTTATTCTTTTCTTAAAACCTTTGGATGTGAAGCATTTGCACATGTAGATTATGAAAATAGAACCAAGATGGATGCAAAATCAAAAAAGTGTACCTCCGTTGGATATGGCATTGATGAATTTGGTTATAGACTTTGGAATTTTTAAAATTAGAAAATTGTGAGAAGCAGGGATGTTGTATTCAATGAGAAGCTGTTGTACAAAGATCAGTTGCAGCAGCATGAGAAGAAAGAAAAGGATTATGTGGTGCTAGATGATACTCCAAATAGTGATGTTCCAGTGGTTTCTCATGCTTCACAACAACAACAAGAAATACCATAAACTCTAGTGAATGTTAGATGGTCAACAAGGCTAAGTAGACCTCCTGAAAGATTTGCTCCCTCTTTGTATCCTATTTTGTTAACCGATGCTAGTGAACCGGAAGGATATGATGAAGCTATGCAGGTGGATACAAAGGTTCAGTGGGGGTTTGCAATGAAAGAAGAAATGGACTCCTTGCTAAAAAATCAGACTTGGGAATTATGTACGTTGCCTGTAGGTAAAAAGGCTTTACCAAACAAATGGGTTTATAGGCTGAAAGAGGAAGATGGAGGTAAGAAAAGGTTTAAAGCCAGGTTAGTTGTAAAAGGATTTGCACAGCAAAAGGGCATTGATTTTAATGAAATTTTTACTCCAATTGTTAAGATGACTTCTATTCATACTATTTTAAGCATTGTGGTTGGTGAAGATTTGAATTTGGAACAGTTGCATGTAAAAACTACCTTTCTCCATGGTGATTTGGAGGAGGGGATATATATGGAACAACCACAGGGATTTGAGGTCAAAGGTAAGGAGAAATTGGTGTGCAGATTGAAGAAGAGTTTGTATGGCCTGAAACAAGCACCTCGACAATGGTATTTAAAATTTGATAGTTTTATGGTTGAGCAAGGCTACAGTTGGTGTAATTCTAACCATTGTGTTTATTTTAAGAGGTTAGATAATGACAACTACATTATTTTATATTTATATGTTGATGACTTGCTTGTAGCTGGGTCTAACATGGATCAAATAAGAGAGTTAAAACAATAGTTAGCACAATCATTTGCTATGAAGGATTTGGGGGCAGAAAAACAAATCCTTGTTATGAAAATTTGCAGAGATAGGAAGAATAGAAAATTGACTCTATCTCAGGCTAATTATGTTGAAAAGGTGTTGCACATATTCCATATGGAGAATGCAAAAGCTGTCAGCACACCTTTGCCTAGTCATTTGAAATTGACTAAGGAGATGTGTCCAAAGACATAAGAGGAGGAAGAAAAAATGTCCAAGGTACCATATGCTTCAACTATAGGAAGTTTAATGTATGTCATGGTATGCACGAGACTAGATATTGCACATGTTGTAGGAGTCGTAGGAAGGTATATGAGTCAACCCGGATTGGAGTATTGGAATGTGGTAAAATGGATTCTCAGATATTTGAGAGGTACATCCAATACACATTTATGTTTTGGGGGCTCTAATACTAATTTAGCAGGTTATGTAGACTTAGATTTGCAGGGGATATTGATACCAAGTGGAGTACTACAGGTTATGTCTTTATTGTAGGTGGGACAACGGTGAGTTGGATCTCACGGTTGCAAAAGGTGGTTGCTTTATCCACCATGGAGGCAGAGTATGTAGCTACAATAGAGGCAAGCAAGGAGATGATATGGATGTAATACTTCATAGAAGAATTGGGCAAACAATAGGTTAATAGTTATTTGTTTACAGATAGCCAAAGTGCCATACATCTTGCAAAGAATTCTGCCTTGCATTCAAAGACCAAACACATACAGTTGAGGTATCACTTTATTCGATCAGTGTTGGATGATGGATAGTTACAACTAGAAAAGATACATATAGATGAAAATCTAGTGGATATGTTTACAAAGATAGTGACAAGGGAGAAGCTGAGCTGCTCTTCAACTTCGGTTGGTCTTCGAGACTGAAAACAACAAAAGTAGAACAGTAGAGTCCAAGGTGCTTATTTCTAGTGGGAGCTACAGGGTTAGCAGTGTTATGATTAGTCTCCAAGTGGGAGATGATAGTGTGGAGTCTGATCAGTCTCTAAGTGGGAGATTATTGCTATATGGAGTCTAATCTGACTCAGAGGTTAAATTTTCCCCACTTTTATCAGCACGATTTCCCCCCAAATTATTTAATGGGGGAGTGCAGGGGGCAGAGCCCCTCCTACGGGGCCCGGAGGGCTTATCCCCCTAGCAGGGGCCCGGAGGGCTTATCCCCTTGGTGGGGGCCCAGGGGTAGAGCCCACAGTGGGGGTCTGGGGGCAATGCCCCTAGCAGGGGCTACTAGGGACAGCGCCCCCAAAGCAAAAATTGCCTATTATTTTATAAAGACATCAGGAGTTATTTTTTCATTGGCTGACATAAAAAAAACCCTATTTTGTAACCGACAAAAGTCATGATAAAAATGGATAAGGGTTAGGGTTTCCATTGATATTGTATTGTAGCATTTGTAGCAGTATTGAGTTGCAGGGATTGCTGGTTGTAATCAGTTTGATTTACTGGATAATAATATTGGACTCTCTATTAGTGGATGTAGCCTGAGTTTGGATGAACCACGTTAAAACTTGTCTCTCACTGTTATTATTTCTGTGTATTTTCTTTCCTCTGTTTAATCTTTATTTGCATTTAATTGATATCTTCTGCTTGCTAACCCTAACACTTACTGATCTCAGATGCTCATTCTAGGATGAACCATATTTTCCCTTCACATCAATGTTGTTACTCGAAGAATAATCTTTGAGTAACAAAGCCTTCGATGTAGAACCACAAAGCTTAAGCTCAAGCTAACAAAACTTTTAAAAACATGTTTTTCACCTCACTTGTGATCCCTTTTACAATATTGTGTTGTTCAGAGAATTTTCTCCGAACATCACTGGCTGTTAGATCATGTGTTGTTCAGAGAAAATTCTCCAAACAACACATCCAAACAAAACTAGCCAAAAGTCAAAGCTTTACCCAATATGTATTTCGAAGAAATTTTTTTGAAATACATAACATGTGCATCATCTAATATGTATTTAGGAGAAAATTCTCCATTTATACATAACCTACCCAAAACTAATATGTATTTCAAAGAATTTTCTCTGAAATACATAACCTGTTCTATCAAGGTAAAATGCAAGTCAGAGAAAATTCTCTGACTTGCATCCAAAGGTTTTTTCCCATATGGAGTTTGGAGAATTTTCTCTAACTTGCATTCTATCAAGTCTTTCCCCCTATGCAAGGGTGGATAATTTCTCTACCCTTGCACTTTTTGTTTGGTTTTTACCCATGTAGTTCAGAGAATTTTCTCTGAACTACATAGAAAACTTGGTCTCTCATGTAGTTCAAAGAATTTTCTTTGACCTACATCATGACATTTGAACTACCTCATGTAAGGTCAGAGAAATTCTCCAACCCTACACTTTGCAAGAAATGATCTATCCATGCTAAGGCAGATAATTTCACCGACCTTACACCAAGTACTATTCCTCAATGTAGAAGTGCATTTTTTTCTCCATAATTGCATATTTCTTGCCAAATGAAAATATCCTAACTTTGGAGAGTTTCAACATCATCTTGCAGTTTCTCAACAAATGTCAGAGGCCTCTCCTACAAAAATAACATGAAGTACAAATATCAAGGGGTGGTTCCTACGTCTTCAATGGAGTAAAATGTTGATGAGATCGGGGACACTGAGATTGGACATGTGGATATGGTAGACTTTCTAGAAAGGTTGAACAAGAAGCCAATTACACCTAAGATGTAGGCTGTTCTTGATAGTGGTATTCACTTGGTAGCTATGTTCCTAGTCTCTGCACATAATCCAAAGTTTGTCTTGGCGACAACTGCCCACTTTGACCAAGAGAGCAAGTCTGTGAAAGATGCCAATGGTAAAGTGGTGATTCAGCTTGATGAAGAATACTTTGACAAGATTTTTAGTTGTTTGGATATTTAAGAATACTTAAATGTCACTATAGAATTATCTTAGGAGAGTTATGACAAGAACATATAGAGATGTAAGAAAAATATTAACTCTCATTGGCTCATGAATCCCAGACCTACTATAGCCAGGTGGCCCAAGAGCATCTATCACAGTTAGTTCTGTGAAGAAGTAGGTGATTTGATTACACTCTTGAGTAGGGTCAAAGGGCTCCCAACATATAAAACATTTCAGGATTGGATGTATCAACATATTGCTATCATCAACAAGGGCAATCAGAAGATCTTCTGGTGTAAATAGATCAGTGATGTTATTTGTCATCAAATCTCTGATGTATCTACTTCTCTCAAGTTCTATATGACATCCTATTTGGTATATGATGCATCTTGCATGAGGTCCTTTCTTGGCTTGTCTTCCATTAGTGATAGAAGGCAAGTATCAGTGTATGAGTATTATCTACAATTGACTCTAAAAGAGAGTCTAAAGCATTTTAGAAGGGTCAATGATGCCTTCTTTTATAAATACATTTGCATGTTTGATAAGGATCTTATAAAGAAGAGAGTTTTAGATACAACATGGGAGAAGGTAAAGAAAGTTGGTTGCATATTCCTGTAATTCCCAACCTTCACCTACATTAGGGTTGGATGTTTCATTGGGCAACCTTACATGCTACCAAGGTATCATGGTGATAAACTAATATTGATGGAGTTGTGCATACAAATGATGAATGTGCACAAAAAGCAAGCAAAGTCTCACAGGTCTGGGCAAGTTTCTAGTTACTATTGGCCCATACACGGTACTCACTTTAGGGCTGGGAGAGGACTTCCCCCCTTCAGCCGACCCCTATCCACCCGGGGCAGTTCTGTTGGAATATTGATCCTGACCAGAATAGCCCAGGTGGGTGGGTGGGAAGCCCTCAAAGGCCAAATTAATGGAAACTAAGCTATAGTGGATCACCCTCAAAAGATTCAAGAGTTGGAATGACTTTGACTATAGAGGGATGAAGGACAAGCTCAAAGGTAACTACACTCATGTGCATAAAATTGAAGACATATGGCCTGAGTGTAGGACAAATGAAGATGTAAGAAAGCTTGACTACAATTGGCTAACCTTGGAACAAATCAGAGATTTGGGGCTTGCAGATATTTTTGAAGATATGGAGGATGATGGTGATATATTGGATCCTTTGTAGGAGGGTAATAAAATTGATTCAACCCCTCTTCCACCAATTAAATGGTCATTGAAGGAGTCCACTTCCATAAGGGACAGGTTCCAACTCACCCTTGCTAATACCAACTTCTGGTTGGAAAGGAGAGGAATAAAGTTAAATCCATTCAAGACAGGGTATGAAGAAGAACATGTTGAAGGAGCTTCTAGCAAGAAAGAGAAATTTAGAACTAAGAATAAAGAAGATGCTTCTAGTTTCGGACAAATGTTGAAATTTGTTTTCAAAAACAAAGGTGAGAAAGGGAAAGGAAAAGAGAAAGAAGGAACATCTACTCAAGTAGATACTAAGGAAAATCCTACTGTCATTGAAGTACAAGCTTCTCCAGCTACTTTCTAATTGGACTCATCCCAGGTGTTATCTTCTACTTAACCCCCTGTTGTCTCAACTATGTAATCTCCACCTTTTGTGTTTGTCACTCCTACTGTTTCTATACAAACCATTTATTCATCTCCTTCATCACCCACAAGTGATTCATTTTTCCAAAGTCCTCCTCATGGCACCATGGAGCAAATGTTTGGATCATTTTCTTCCTTGCCTAGTCCCATAGGTTTGTCATCAATTTGTGATCCATTCATTACCACCCAGTTGGACTTTGACAAGTTCATATCCACTCCCGCAACCAAAGTGTCAATAGAAACCAACCCCACTGTAGTGTTGACCCAAACACCATCTATCATTTCTACCACTCCATTGGTATCCACTTCATATCGGATACCTCCATTCCATCTTCCATTCGATCTTCCATTCCACCTTCCATTCCATCCACCTCACAACCCACTATTACTATCACCTCGTCGTCACAATCTTTGGTGACACAAACTAAAGAAGATTTATCCACTCTTCCCCCTTGGTTGATCTCTCAGAAGCTAAAGAAGAAGAAACAAGTAGTATCACCCGATGATTTTGACTTTGGTCAATTGGTTCCATCAAAGCCTAAATCTGCAAAGAAGGCTAAAACAATATCAAGGATGATCATTGAATCAACTGGTAACAAATATATGGAGGTTGTTGTGCCTCTAAAGAATAAGAATATTGAAGATGTCCAAGCTTCTACGTATTCTATTTCACATATAGAACTTGGTAAGAAAACACACGAATGTGCAAAGGAGGACCTAAAAGTAGCATTGACCTATTGAGAGGTATGATAAGGATAAGTTGATCGAGGATCAACTCAAAATTCAAGTAGAACAACTAACCTCTATTCTACTAAAGATAGCCCAATCTTCTAAGCAAGTAGACCCTGTTGGGACTTGTATTGATGAGGAAGCCATTTAGAAGGCAGAGAAGATTAGAGCACAAGGGTAGACAGCCAGTGCCTGGATAGATAGAATGTTGGCACAATGTACTTAACTTATACAGTCTTTTATCAAACTTTTTGACAACTTGGGGGAATCGTAGGCAGAGTTGAACTAGACACTTGATATGCTATCCCAAAATTTGTAGCTGATAGAGAAATATATTCATACTTGGACCTAGCTGTGGCAAATCAAGTCAGAGATTGTAGTAGAGCATGGGGTGATACCTAATAGAAATATGTATGTAGAATACAGGGAGACCATGAAGAATAAGAAATAATTCCTTTAAATTTTGATCAATGATCTCAAGGAATCCCTAGATGTGAACATAAACAAGGGGCTAGACATATCTGATAAAATTAGAGAACTTCCTTGTCAGATGTTGGATGAAAACCATAAGACCCTCCCTGCAGAAACATTTATCCAAGAATTCACTTCACTAGTTCAAGCTGGAATAGAGACAGAAGCCTTTTCATTGGCATCAATTGATAAGCTGATATATTCTCAGGTGATCTTGGATAAGTTGCAAAAGATTCTGGATAGAAACAAAAGTGTGCTGGTCACCATCTCAGACTCCATCACAAGAGTCCTTACCATCTCCAGATACACACCAGGGCCGAATGATAATGAAGTCCAAGCGGGCTTGAAAAGATATGAAGATTTCCCAGAGAAAGATAAAGAAGAAGAAGTTCATGTGTCTACGGACACTTAGTTTATTTTCAAAACATTTCATATGTAGTTTGTTATATTTAATTGACATTTCATGTCTTTTTGTAATATGTAATTTACATGTAGGAAAAGTACAGAGTCCTCTCTATAAATAAGAGGGTTCTTATTTGTAAATATCATCTTTTGGCTAATGAAGTGAAATGTTGCAGCATTGAGAAACAACTTGAAACTTTGTGTTCAAAGTGTAAATCTTTATTCAATCAAAATAACAAAGTCAAGTGGGCATTCAATCTTTGTGTTGGAATAAGCTTGTTGTGTATGGGAATGTTCTTACGTCTTTTCCATTACATCTTCTTGTGCATTTGATTGGA
Organism: Cunninghamia lanceolata; assembly: GCA_027924645.1. NCBI lineage: Eukaryota > Viridiplantae > Streptophyta > Pinopsida > Cupressales > Cupressaceae > Cunninghamia > Cunninghamia lanceolata. The sequence goes on along the minus strand of BSBN01000564.1, from coordinate 5,630,827 downwards.
TTGTGGTGTGACTCTATATGAACTAAAAGGTGCTAGAAATCTGATTTTGAAGTCTTTGAGCTGCAATATCATTTCTAGACTTGTGTTATGTGTTTGCAATTGGAGATTACTTTGGGCTTCGAGTTATCATCCGTGATTATTTAATCTTCTTTGGCAATAAGGTGGAGACTTTGGGCTGCAATTTGTTCCATCCATTTTCATTTTCTGATTTGCATGAGAAGCAACAAAAGTCTTTGAGTTTTTGTGGGTTTCTTGTGGTTGACACACACTGGTATTATTTTAGTTATTTTTATGTCTAACTAATCTAAATATTGGTTATTATTTCTCCAACAAGTAGTTTTATGGTTTATGATATATTTTAAGCATCAAAAGTGTTTTAAGTATAAGATTGTAAGTGAGCATCAATTCTAAAGAAAGAGAATTGGATGATATGGAAACACCCACATGATAAGTTTAGTGTAAATAAGTGTAATTAATTACTTGTTGATTCTTAGTTAGCAATAAGAAGGGTGCCTCCCCTTTCCTTGAGGAGAGATTTAATCTCATCACACCATGGTTGAAAGTACCATTCTATTACCATTTTGTCGGTGACAAAATATTCACCCAACAGGTTGATCTTTTATTGCCTAATTGGTGTCATATTCACAATGCCCCTCATTCAGAATACACTCATTCTATTTTATTATTAGTGATAGATTAAGTGTATGGATTTTAAAATACTCCTAATCATGAATGTCTCTCTAAAGAAAGTAAGGTTGTTAATATTGATGAAGAACAAGTACGTGAGACACTCTAGCTACTATCTGAAAGACAAGGAACAAGCCCAAGAATGGAAAGATGTAAGTAGTTCAAGTATGCCAATGTATAAAAGGAAACAAGTAGATGATCAACTTTGGGATATGAGATTTTGTAGCTCTAATTCAAGGCAAGGATGTGGTGCTAGAGTGGAAATAACCCACCCTCAAGGAAAATCCTTCCTATCTGTTGTTCAACTTTATTTCACCTGCACTACTAATGTGGTAGAATATGATTCCATTATTCATGGGATCCTTTTATCCCATAAACATAAGGTTATACAATTATAGGTGTTTAGAGATTTGAGAGCTTATGATTAAACAAGTGAAGGGGAAATATGTTTGTAATGGTAAAAGATTGGCAGCTTATGACAATTGAGTCTAGGATCTAATTGAAGACCTTAATGCTTTCAATACCAAGCTAGTTCCTTAGAAGAATAATCATACTACTGATGCCTTGGAGATAGTAGCCAATACTTTGGATCCAATCTCACATTCAAAACTAAAGAGGCCTTTAGTTGAGTTGGTGCCCATTCCTTTAAACTAGGTAATGTATGTAACCTTCAAGTTTTTGAAGATGCTAAGCACACTTTGGATTTCATTACCAAATCAAGAATTTTTGAGGCTCAAATTATTGATGAATCATAAAAGGATGAGATATAAGTGGATGAAGAAGGGATTGTGAATCCAAAAACTAATACAATACTGAAAGGGATGGTTCAATTGAAGAGGTTTTTTGAGTCATATCAAATTGGAAATTCAAAGAAAGCCATATATTTAGGAGAGTATCTTACTTATAATATGGGAAGTGAAAAATATGTCAAGAATATATTCCTTGGTAAAGCATGCATTGGCAAAGAGAAAGCTAGTATCATTCAATCCCTAAAATATTGTCACAAGGTGGGATGGAGATATAATGATCTAAAACATTTAATACTTCCATCATTACTAATACAATTCCTTTAAAGCCTAGGGTCAAACCTTTCTTACAAAAGAAGAGGCATGCTAATGTGCTCTTAGATCCCCTCATCTTCAAAGAGGTCCAAAAATTATTGTTAGCATGAATAATCTTTCTAGGAAGATAATCCACTTGGGTTGCTAATCTTGTCCTAGTCTATAAAAAGAATGGGGAAATTAGATTGTGTTGTTTTCTATAATTTGAACAAGGATTTTAAGAAAGATAATTATCCATTACCGTCAATGTATGAAGTTCTATAGATTATGAATGGGTCTCAGATGATGTCTTTTTTAGATGGATAATCAGGCTATAATCAAGTAATTGTTGACTATGAAGATCAACTAAAAACAACCTTTAATACCAAATGGGGTATGTTTACCTATAGAAACATGGCCTTTAGATTGATCAATGTAGGGGCAACCTTTTGGTAAGCCAATGAAATATATATTTAAAGACTTAGTTGGAAAACACATTATTTATATAGGTGATTTAATTGTATTTTCAAATAAAATGGGTGACCATGTTATTGATTTAAGAAAAGTACTCTAGTGGTGTAGAGAGCATAAAATTTCTCTTAATTTGAAGAAATGAATTTTCAAAGTCACTAAAGGGAAATTATTATGCCATATTTTTTGAATACACCCGGATATTAAGGGAGGGGGTGAATCAGTATTCAAACAAATCTCAAACCCTCTGGACCAAACTGAAACTTATTCTTTACAACATTAACAAAAACATAAAAGATCAACACAATTCACAACACCACATAACACCAGATATATGTGGAAAACCCCAAAGGGGAAAAACCTGTTGCAAGTATGTGCAGTTGGTGTTGTCATTGATGTCAACAAGCTTGTGTTTTCATTGGTGTCAACTATATAAGTAAGAAGTGGTGAAAGAGTATGAGTAGTTGGTGTTGAGTGGATGCTATCTTTGATGTTGAATAAGTGCTAAAGATCTTAATAATATGTTTCTATTGGTGGGTTTCTAAGTGTTTTTGAGAAAATTTTATCAATAAAGGAAACAATGTGTTGAAGTGGCATTTTGGTTTACAGAGTAGTGTTTGGTTTTGCTCCACATTTCCTCTATGTTGAAGATCTGTCTTTGCAGTTTGGATATGTTGTTCAGAGATGTTAAGAGATGTTATATTCTAAATTTAGTGTTCTAGTTAGCTGTGCAGAGGAAGTTGTGTTCGCCAGTGTGTGGACTATGTTTCTGAGTTTTATAGAGGTGTCTGGGAGAAACTATTTTGCTCCACATTTATCTGTAGATTTGTTTATGGATTTGTGGTTCTAGATTTGTGCTTATAATGCTTATATATTTCTTTAGTTCAAGGTGTTCATGGTTTGGTGCTTTGGAAGTTGATTTCTAGAGATACAGTGCATGATAGAGATAGTTAAGTATACTGGATAAACAAGATAAGGCTATGCGATAGGTGAAAGTTGTGGAGGAATTTGTTGGATTTTAGGATGTTTCAAGATGTTCTTGGAATACACTTGATTATGTTAAAGCTTGGTATGTGGTCCACAAAGTTGTATTTTGTCTTGAGGAAGCGTGTACTTAAAAGTTCATTGTGTTAACATAGGTTTGGCCGACCTTGGGTGTTTACACTAATTGCAAACTTGCTTTGGTGATTGTGAAAGTGTGAAGTGGCATGCTTGGATGAATTTAGGTCCAAGCTTAGATGTGTTGTGGTCCACCTTCATTCCTTTCCACCGCGGGAGTGTTTAGGTCCAAAATTAATTTGAATTTTCTAAGTTAAGGTGATTTGCCAACCTTGGAGAATGATGTCAAGGTTGAAGGCAGTATAAATAAGTGTCAAGGGATCATTATTGAGTGTGCATGCAATGGGCATGATATGAATAATAATATGTTTGGATGTGTGGTGCAGTACAAGCTTTCATGTGTTAGATCAATGGATGCAGTGAGCAAAAGATATCTACAATTCTTCACTGTGACTGCGAAGGGGTTGATGGTGTTGCGGTGGAATTCTCTGTTGCATTGAGATAGTTATCTCCTTGTAACAATCTTCTATATCTTCTTCTCTATTTTGGTAGTGAGCCTTTTTCTTTTGGGCAGTGAGCCCTTTGGTAGTGGGCCTATTGCTTTTCGGTGTTGATATTGCTTTATACTATTGTTGATATGGATGTTATTCACACATAACCAGAGATAAAATTCACTTGAACTTTGTCTTATCTTGAAGAATATGGAGAATTATTAGAAAATAGTTCTCAATTCTAAGGCTTAAGTAATCAGGTCATGATTGTGTTGGACTGACTCAAGGTTCAAAGTGAAGTTGTTTGTTCAAGGGGCCTTACGTGATTTAAATGTTTATTACTAGCTATTTTCACTCAATCTTTACAAATATTTTCAAATTATCCTCAAAGTGTTGGTCTTTAACAAATATTTGTAACTTCGCTGTTAATATCGGCATGAATTCTAAAGAAACATACTATGTATCTCAAATTTATGAAAACTACTAAAGATCTTTCTCATTTGCATGTATTCACTACGATCCTTAACAATTTCCTTTAGATGACTACATTTTGGCTAATTATTTAGACTACTGATAAGAAAAGACAAAAGTTTAAGGTTAGAAACATGATTCCAACGACATCAAATGTTCTGTTATTCATGCGTATAAGCTTTAACTTTCCTAGACAATTCAGAAGCAAGAAAATTCACATATGTTAATCTAGATCATTTCACAAATCCACATATAGAATTGCAATCTTTAAAAGGAATATATCATAAACACATTTATCAAATAACACTCTAGAATAGATGTATGAATTCAATATTTGCATTTACTGCTATATACTAGCCATTTCAAATTTACAATGTTCAATGACTTGAAATCTTCTGAATATCAACAAAATCATTAAAACTTTAGACATTTTTACAGATATAGAAAGGAAACAAAATGTTCCACATTGTCCTTCCTATAGACAGGCAAATTCTTGCTCAACTAACTATGCTCAAAGCACTCTCCCTGGTGGTGCAGGAGCACCTACCTGACAGCTGGCCTCCATGAGGTAGTTAGTTTGTTTTAGGTCTGGTTAATGTTTCCAAGAAGGTCTTATAAGACCAATGCGTGTAATAAGGTCATGTTGACCATACTTTACTATTTTTAGATAGTTTGTTTGGACAGCTGTTATACTATATGTCCGGTTGGATCTCCCAGCCGCCTGGAGAGATTTCCTAGCCGCTTGGAAGCTCTCAGCCGCTTGGAGTCGAGTTGGTAGTACTCGCGAGAATTCCTATTTATGCATTAGGATCGGTTGATTTTAGATATTGCATTGAAGAGGAGAGACAGAGTGAGACAGAGAGAGAGACTGAGTATTGTACTTGCATCTTTTGAGATCAATAAAGAGATCCTGTTTGTGTCAATTCTCTGTTTTGAATTCCATTGTGTAATCAAGTTGTTGTTCTGGTGGTTTCATGGATTCGCTGATCCATTCCACCGGTTGATTCATCAAATCGGTGGAATGGCTATGTACAATAGTTTAGGATTTAGTTTGCATTTTCTGTTTGTTCACATGTATGTTTGTAGGATCGCAGTCAAGAGGTGTTGAGAACCCTAGCATGGGTATGTGCTAGGTCGTGCTGGTAGTACGAGTCTGGAAAGTTGTCCAGGAAGCAGATTGGGTCACCTCAGGAGGTTCGGCGGATCGAAATTTACTAAGGTTGGAAATTCGTCACAACGGCATCATCAGGATATTTATGTGTATATCCTACAGTTACTTCGGGCGTCATCCGAGTAGATGGAGGTGAGCATGATACAGTTGTTTGCATAAGGTGAATGCATTTCGGGGTGATTATCACAAGGTGTTGCCGAGGAAGAGTATATCGGCATAAGTTAGTCGATTGGGTTGATAAAATCATCACGGGCCGATAATGTTAAGTTTGGCTGACAGCAGGATATTGAAGGAACTGCATATGACGTCATCGTCATCAGGATAATCATCATCAGGACATTCTGAAATATCACCCAATAAAGGTTTATCTTGCTGACCATAAGTGTTTTGGTATCGGCATAAGGCATTGAGAAGTTAAGTGGATCGGGAGGAGGATATTCAGCAGAATATTCGTCATCAGTATAAAGTTGAGTATCATCATCAGGATGTTTCAATATGACCGGATAAGTCATATCCTGATGCTGTTGTTTAAGTAGTCAGACATCGGGGTGACGTAAGCATCAGAGGAAGGGTGCATGAAGTTGTCGTCATCAGGATATATGGAGGGAACCGGATATTTTATATCCTGCTAATGAACATGATGTTGAACATCATGATGCTGCAGAAAGAGTTTGGCGGTAAGATGAACAGTGAACATTAGGAGGATGTTTGCGCTTGCCGAATGTGATGATGCTGCCGATAGCTGGATATGATGATGCTGCTGACAGGTGAAAGGTCGAAGGTTTGTCTGCAGGAGGATATCGGTCCGCAAGAGAAAATATGATGATGCTGACAATGTTAACAGAAAATATGATGATGATGATGATGGGTTATAGACATACATGCTGTATGTCAAGGTTTTAGTGTGGAGGCCTCTGCATCATAGTGGTATCAGAGCTCAGCAAAAGGTCTGGGCTGTTGTGTGTTGATTCTGTCACTGAAAAGACAGAGGTAGAGGAGTGAGAGGTTGACAAAATGCCTCCGAAAGGTGATGGTACTGCAAGGGAATTGCAGGAGATGAAGGAAAAACATGCTAGAGAGATGAGGAAGATGAAGGAGCTTGCTGAAGCACTTCAAGCCAGGCTTGAAGCCCTGGAAAAGAACAAAAAGAGGGAAGTGGAAGACAGTGGGTCAGAAGAAGATGAAGATGCTGTTGAAGAGTATGAAGAGGTAGCTGAAGATCTGGATGCTGAAGACCAGAGATTTGCAAAACTGTTAAAGGCAGTGCAGAGTGATAAACCTAAGGTAAAGGTTGATGTTTCCAAGTATAATGGAAGTTTGAATGAAGATGAGTTACTGGATTGGATTACTGCACTTGATAATCACTTTGAATGTGAAGATGTTGCTGAGGATCAGAAGGTAAAGATTTCAAAGACCAAGTTAGGAGGTCATGCTTTGGTATGGTGGGATTATGTACAATCCGAGAGAAGGAAACAAGGAAAGTCAAAGATCACTTCATGGGATAACATGGTAGCAAGGATCAAAGGTAAATTCTTGCCCAAGGATTATGAGATTCAGATGTTTAAGAAGCTGCAATTTTTAAGGCAGAAGGAAATGGATGTGAAGGCATATACTGAGGAGTTTTATAAGTTGAGTATGAGATCTGGTCATCATGAGAATGAGGTAGAAAAGGTGGCTAGGTACTTGGCTGGTTTGAGATTGAACATACAGGATGGTTAGTTTTAGCTAACCCTAAGAATGTGGAAGATTGTTATCAAATGGTAATCAGGATTGAAGAAAAGGTGAATAGGAGACAAGATAAGTCCATGAGAGGAAGAGGCAGCAATATGAGGGGAAGAGGATTAGCCCCTACAACAAGGCAAACCAATGAGGGTCAAGAAGACACTGGTAAAGGACAGGGACAGTTTGATTTCAGAGGTGGATGGAAAGGTAATAAAGGCAGATTTGGAGGTGGTAGAGGTTCTACTACATTTTCAGGAAAGTGTTACACCTGTGGTGAGTTTGGTCATCCATTTTTCAAATGTCCAGAAAACAAGGGTTCATCATCTAGAGATGATAGAACGAATGACAAGAGAGTACAAATTGTACAAGAAGAGAAAGTAGAGCAAAGTGTGCAAAGTTTAAACACTTATCAAGATAGAGTTCCTGACAATTATGGGTATCCTGAGGAGGGAGAAGCATTGATGCTAAGGAGAACTAGTTTGCAGACATCAAAAGATATGATGCAAAGAAGAGCTCTTTTCAAGACCACATGCAAGAGCAAAGGTAAAGTATGTAAGGTTGTCATTGATACTGGTTCAACAGACAACATGGTATCTCAGGAAATGGTGGATAAACTGAATTTGGAAAGGATTCCACACCATCACCCTTACAAGGCATCTTGGGTGAGTGATAGTCAATCACTTTTTGTATATGAACAAGCATATGTTGATTTTCAGATTGGAGCATATCATGATAGAGTTTTGTGTGACATTTTGCCCATGGAATGTTGTCACCTACTGTTGGGTAGGCCATGGCAATTTGATAGGAGGGTACTGTATGATGGGTATGCTAATACCTACACTATCAAGAAAGATGGGAAAACTATTATGTTGATGCCATTGCAGGAAGATGCTGCAGCACAGAAGGCAGCAAAAATCATTTTAGTGGGAAAGAAGGAATTTGTGCATATGCCTATAGCAGCAGGCATAAAGGCAGTTGAGGACATTGCAGGGAAAGAAGTTGTTAAGGACAACAGTTTGAAGACAGTTTCAGTTGTGACTGACAGAGGTCAGCAGCAGGTTCAGCAACAGGTTTGCAAACAGCAACCAATTGAGAGGAATGACAAGGATGTTGTCATAGTTGGGACTATTGTTTGTCCTATAAAGGTTGAAAGAAAGACAGAATTGAACATTGCAGAAGTTCAAGAGGCAGTTCAGACAGAGGTTCTGGTCAGACAACCTAACAAACACAAGGTATGTGAGAGAAAGGCCTACATTGACAGGCATGAGGATTTACTTGCAAGAAAGCAAGTTATAGTTCAGAAGTCTTGGAGCAGCCGAGAGCCAGCAGAGGACAAAGCTGGAACAGGTCAAGACACTGCAAAGGCAAAGTGTAAAGGTGGAGGACTTCCACAACCTAACTCATGGGACATGAGTTCTTTTCTGTTGGGGAGTATGGTGCAGGAGCACCTACCTGACAGCTGGCCTCCATGAGGCAGTTAGTTTGTTTTAGGTCTGGTTAATGTTTCCAAGAAGGTCTTATAAGACCAATGCATGTAATAAGGTCATGTTGACCATACTTTACTATTTTTAGATAGTTTGTTTGGACAGCTGTTATACTATATGTCCGGTTGGATCTCCCAGCCGCCTGGAGAGATTTCCTAGCTGCTTGGAAGCTGCCAGCCGCTTGGAGTCGAGTTGGTAGTACTCGCGAGAATTCCTATTTATGCATTAGGATCGGTTGATTTTAGATATTGCATTGAAGAGGAGAGACAGAGTGAGACAGAGAGAGAGACTGAGTATTGCACTTGCATCTTTTGAGATCAATAAAGAGATCCTGTTTGTGTCAATTCTCTGTTTTGAATTCCATTGCGTAATCGAGTTGTTGTTCTGGTGGTTTCATGGATTCGCTGATCCATTCCACCGGTTGATTCATCAAATCGGTGGAATGGCTATGTACAATAGTTTAGGATTTAGTTTGCATTTTCTGTTTGTTCACATGTATGTTTGCAGGATCGCAGTCGAGAGGTGTTGAGAACCCTAGCATGGGTATGTGCTAGGTCGTGCTGGTAGTACGAGTCTGGAAAGTTGTCCAGGAAGCAGATCGGGTCACCTCAAGAGGTTCGGCAGATCAAAATTTACTAAGGTTGGAAATTCATCACAACGGTATCATCAGGATATTTCTGTGTATATCCTGCAGTTACTTCGGGCGTCATCCGAGTAGATGGAGGTGAGCATGATACAGTTGTTTGCATAAGGTGAATGCATTTCGGGGTGATCATCACAAGGTGTTGCCGAGGAAGAGTATATCGGCATAAGTTAGTCGATCAGGTTGATAAAATCATCGCGGGCCGATAATGTTAAGTTTGGCCAACAGCAGGATATTGAAGGAACTGCATATGACGTCATCGTCATCAGGATAATCGTCATCAGGACATTTTGAAATATCACCTGATAAAGGTTTATCCTGCTGACCATAAGTGTTTTGGTATCGGCATAAGGCATTGAGAAGTTAAGTGGATCGGGAGGAGGATATTCGGCAGAATATTCGTCATCAGTATAAAGTTGAGTATCATCATCAGGATGTTTCAATATGACCGGATAAGTCATATCCTGATGCTGTTGTTTAAGTAGTCAGACATCGGGGTGACGTAAGCATCAGAGGAAGGGTGCATGAAGTTGTCGTCATCAGGATATATGGAGGGAACCAGATATTTTATATCCTGCTGATGAACATGATGTTGAACATTATGATGCTGCAGAAAGAGTTTGGCGGTAAGATGAACAGTGAACATCAGGAGGATGTTTGCGCTTGCCGAATGTGATGATGCTGCCGATAGCCGGATATGATGATGCTGCTGACAGGCTAAAGGTCGAAGGTTTGTCTGCAGGAGGATATCGGTCGGTAAGAGAAAATATGATGATGCTGACAATGTTAACAGAAAATATGATGATGATGATGGGTTGTAGACATACATGCTGTATGTCAAGGTTTTAGTGTGGAGGCCTCTGCATCACCTGGTCACTTATCTTGTAAACTCTCTGGTATTTTATATGTCAATTGTGTATATTCAAATATGTCTATCAAAGATCCTTATATAGACTTAGATCCTACACATCAGTTACAAAATTCTCATCAATAGTCAAGATTCAAAATACAATATCAACGGTGGAAAAACCCCTGCCAGATATGCTCCAGCTGTCACATTAAGAATATCCCTGGAATATGCTCCTTGCCAGATGTCACTCCCAAAATATCTTGAGAGAATATTCTTTAGTCTCAAAGATTCCTTTAGAATCTTTTAAAATCTCAAAATGTCCTCAATGGTTGACCTTCTATCCTTTGACTTTTCTGCATGTGCAAAAAGAATGATAAAATACAAGGCAAAATAAGCCTATTAGTCACTATCCCCTGTATCTTCTACTTGTAGATCTCCTTTCTTCTTTCTCATATACTTTGTATATCTTTCCACCAAGGTTGATATGGAAGCATGACTTGTTCTCTAAGATGCATCCCATGTATATTGCTACATTTCCACACTTTACTTCAATATTTGTGCCCAAACTTCCATATCTCTTTTCTTTTTTGATATTTCTTAATTTTGGCACTTAGTTTAATTATCTTTTCCATTGCCTCTTCATTCAATTTATTACTGGGCTCATCAATACATGGTTGGAAAGTATCTTTGAATTCTTTTACAGCTATATCTACATCATATACCTGCACCTTAGAACAAGGATGCTTTACCAAATGCTGCACTATCTTCACATGTTTATTTAACAAGTCTTGGGCAGTTTTCTCTAACTCTTGCACATTAATGATATAGGGTCTAAGTATACCCTCCTCAAACTTCAACTCATCATGTACCGAGGTATTTGAAAAATGACATTTACAGTCAATACCCCTTCATTTACCAATGATTCTATATGCCTCTCCATAACATTGAGTTTCTTTAGCTCATCTCTATTTTGCAATACTCTTGATTGACATTTTTGTAAAAGAGTGGCACAATTATTCTTCTCAGTTAGGGTTATGTTCCAATTTCCAATAGCAATTTTTATTACTTCCTCTCCCTTTTGAATGAATGTTCTTATATATTCCTCAAGTATGTTAGCCTCATGTCTCTTATTCTCCATTTCATTTATTTGTCCCTTAGATAAAATAGCTAATCCTGAAGGTAATTCTGGTAAACTCTATCCAGGCTCAAACATCCCTTGAATAAATTGCTATAATTGGGCAATGTGCCCTTTCATCTTTATCATCCTCTATTTGTCCTTTCTCATTTTTCTGGCAGTCAATTCTATCATTTCCTTCATCTCCTCAATATGTTCTTCCAAATTGACATGCACAAGGCTCATACTAATGACATTGTACTCTTCCATTCCTATTTCTCCTTTTTCTTTGTCTGCTTTTGGAATTGCCATTCGCACAGTCCTTGTCCCTGAGGGATCTTTCTTTATTGCAGACATTATTCTTGCCTTTCTTTTACCCCTTTTATTGGCCTCATTAGATAGTAAACTCTTTATATCAATAGGCATCAGCTGCACTACTTACTCTTGCCCTACCTTAGAACCTACCCAAGATGGTATTTCTACACTGGCACTTGCAACTTTATCATTCTTCACCTCATCCTAAGGTTCTTCTATTATGATCTCCTCTTGCTCTTGTTCTTCTTGTTCTTCTTTCTCTTCTTCTTCTTCTTCTTGTTGTTGTTGTTGTGGAAGTGGTTGTTCCTGAAGAGGTTTTTGCTGGGGAGCTTGCTGTTCTTCAATGTTTTGTTGTTCTTCCCTCCCCTCTACAGGCACGTTTTCTTGACTTGATACACCATCTTCTTGAGTAGCTTGTATATTACCCATATCTTTACTTTTTTCCTCCTTTGCCTGATTCCTTGGTATTTCTTTAGTAGATTCCTTGACTTCCTCCATGATGTTTCTTGGCACCAAGTTGTCAAATGGATCAGTTATTTCTACATCTTCTTTTGATTGTGTGGCAACTTTTGGATCTTGTGATGTTGCTACCTTTTGTGATGCACTTGCATCAAATGCTCCTAGCATGAGGTGAGTTTTTGGTATTTGTCTTTCCTCTTCCTCCTCACTACTCATTTCCAAGCTATCATCAATGCTACCCTCATTTTCAATTTCCTCTTGGTCATCTTCAATATCATCAACATCTTCAATTTTATCAACATCTACTAGCTCTATATTCTCTTTTGTGGGTACTTGGGCCATTGATACCTTTCCCATCATCTCCTTAGTCATTTCCTCCTTGACTTGAATAAACCCCTGTATTTTCTCTTGTTGGGTTTGTGTTTCCAAAGGTGGTTGTTGAGACTCTGATATCACTTGGACACTTGACATTTGTAAAGGCATTGTGGGTGTAGGTGTTTGCTTTGATACTGCAGATGTCCTTATTGGATCCTACTCTATTATGGAAGCTGAAATAGATGTTCCTCCCTTTGCTGATGTAAACGTTCCTGAAGGAATTGCCACTGTTATCCCTAGTGCATAAGGGTCTAATGGTGTGGCCCCAGTATTAATTTTGGCTATCTTAGCCTCTACTACTTGCCTTTTTCTTCTCAAGAAATCATCAAAATTATCTTCACTTTCGAGGCTTCTCTTTTTCCCTTTCTTTCCCTGGTAGATGATTGTTACTCCTTTAGCTTTGAACTCTTCTATCTTCTCCTTTATCCATTTATCAAAATATGCTAGTACTAACTTTGAAATATTATCTAATGAAATCTCTTCAACTTGATTCTAGTTTGGTTCAGTCATAATTTCTTCAGCAACCCTCTTACTGTCATAGCTTGAATGTAATGTATTCTCGTTATCATCTCTAATCTCTTGGGGTACCTCAATCACTCCCAAGGTTCTTATTTGATCAAGGGTCAATCTCTGATGAGCCCTTTTCTTGACTTCAGTTTCACTGTCACAGTCAGCCTAGAAATCTTCAATGTGAGGTTGATGTTTAAACTTTTTATCTACAAAGTTATGAATCCTTTTGAATGGATCAAAAGGTCTAGCCAAATCAAAAGTTGGAAAACCATAATATAACAACTCTACCTTTAAGGCTTTAGCTACATCTTCATTAAAACATTGGTACCTTCCAATAACAAAGGGAAATTTGATGTTACCCCTGTTAAACTTGGCCTTGTACATTTCATAAACATCCAATATCTATCTTGTGAACTCTAACAACACTACCCTATCTGATGGGTATCTTGGTAGTTTAAAAGGTTTTCCATTAAACCCCTCATTTCTAATGTATGTGAAAGTAGAGAACTGTATATACCAAGCACTATACAATGTGATTGCATTCTTTGCTACTTCAGACAACCTTTGATCTTTTTCTCCTGTCAATATCCTCACCAAGTACATGGAAAACACATCATTTACCCTTATCCAATTCTTCCCTACATTTTGTTCTTGTAGGTCCAAGTAATGATCATATACTAAAGTCTGTCCTGGCCCACTTCCCAATGTGCCAATTCTTTGTATTCCATTCAATTGCATTTTGGCTGCACAAGAATATACAATATAAGATGACATGAAGAACTTCTTTTGTTTATTAAGTCTCAAGACTTGTGCATAAATGGCGTTGTTGATGGCCAAAGCCTAATGAACATCCCTTGTCTCTTCTCTGATAAATTGTATCACAGAAAACATCCATGGCTCAAATGTAGCAGCATGTGCTAACCCCATTACTCTGCTTAGTAATGTAATCATGATATAGATGTCTTCCTTGAAATCCAACCTATACAAATTCTTTGGTACCCTGGCAGATGCCTTTGGCTTCTTATTTGGAGAATACCATCCATAGAATATTGCACTTTTACAGGATGCTTCATTTTCTTAAAATCATCTGAGTATTTCTCTATATCTATTTCATTCATCTTTCCAGTGATCTTCAACCCAAATGTTTCCGCTATACCCTCGACAGATAAATCTGTAAATACCACCCCATTATGTTTTACTTTCCTGGAATTCATATATCTCTGGATACATTCAAGAACCAGGTCCCTAGCCTCCATTTGCTAATGGAAATTCTATAGCATTGTACAATCCTACATCCCATATGTTTTTCATGACCAAGGATGCGCCAGACGCTCTAATCTTCTCCAATATTTCCTTAGAATCAAAATCTACAATTTCAGTGTCCACTACCCTTCCTCCTGAAGAATATATATTTGAACTATTACCTCTAACTGTAAATTCCTCTTTAACTCTCGTGTCTTTCTTTTTGGCCTTTCCGGTCGTCTTCTCAATTTTCTTTCCCTTTGGTGGCATCCTGAATTCACAACCGTTGACTTTAATACCATTGACAAGAAATTTACCGTCTGAATTCAACACAATTGCCTTGAAATCACAATTCGCCTTTGAATCACACTTCGCTTTAGATCTGTAAAATGCTCTGCAACTGAACTCTAAATGCAATTGTGAAGATTAACGCAATTGAAATTCCCTTTTTACTCATTCGACATTAGGTATTCAGTGGTAGATAAGTATTAAATGCTATAATTAATATATGCAATTTGATTCACTTTCTATTTTTACCATTTCTTGCATATTTTGAATTTTGTGTACATTGGCCGCTTTGCACATTTTACATTTGTATATCTCATATATACGTACTTTTCACTTTTTGTATTTCAAATACATGCAAGAAGTCCTTATGCACTTTTGTATTCTCTCTCGCTCTCTCTCTCTCTCTTATTTTTGCATATTTTGTTTTCTATATCCTTATGTATATCTTATACAATCATCCAAATATAAAAATGCAGACTCTACACGCGTTTATAAAACAAATTGGAATTAGTTTTGGGTCTGGTTTTGTATCTATGTTGTTTGTATCACCCTTTTTGTATATCACATTCATGCATCTCAAATATACAAATGTGGACCCCACACGAAATATATAATTTTCAAACCTTTAATTGCGTCAGGTTTTGCATATAATTCATTTGTATATTTTCATGTATACCATATACATGCGAATATACAAATATTCACGATGTTGACTTTTCTAACCCTTTTTATGAATAAATACACTTTATTCATTATTTAATCCTGAGTTCAAGTCCGTAACCGCATCTTTGACTTTTGTATTTCTAATACATGCATCTAAATATACAAACACAGACTTCACTTAAAGTTTACAACATTGAACTTTTCGAATCGCATCCAGTTTTGTATCTGGATTTCAGATACATTTGATTAGACATACAACAATACATACAGATTTGAGCATTCACTTTTCACTTTTTAAACTCAATTAAATTTTACCTTTGGGTCTGGATCTGCATTTGTACCACAAGCATACCAATAACAATGTATTAATCATACAAACGAGATTACACCGACTTTATACATCACTTTGAACTTATTTTGACATCCACCTATGTATATTTTGTATTTGTATCTTTAATACATGAGTTGTAATATACAAATACAATTTTAGATTTCTACATTTATACAATTCACCCTAAAACGTCGTCGGGTCCAGACTTGCATAAGTGATGCAGGGGCATCATAGCATAAATGTTGTCACCTTTTGATTTTTAGGTTGTTTATGGTTTTTTGGGTCTAATAAGGTCATTGTAGACCATTTTTATCATTTTGATCCATTTGGGAAAGATTAAGGTCAAGTTGCTATAGATTGTCAAGATTGCCTTAAAAGTTGTTAAGCAACTTTGTAAAAGTTGTCAAGTTGATGTAATGGATAATTAAAAGATTAGTGGTCAATTAAAATAGTGGAAAATGGTTGGGAAAACATAAATAAATGTTGTATACATGAATCCCAAGGTTGGGAAGGCTAGGAAGAGATTGGAATAAAGAAATTTCAATTTTTATACTTTAAAAACTATATTTTTTTACAAATCTGACTGTTCTTTTACATTTATATGATCTGTATGGCATGTGTATGACCTGCATGTGGTATGGTTGGAAATATAATTGAATCAAATTCCAAATGCAATTGGTTTGGTATATTTTCATTCACGTTTGAATAAGTTACAAGCATTTTTGTAAAAAGTGCCTGAAACCCTATTTTCTGCTATTCTTTTGCATAGTACGGATTTGTATGGACATTTTAGAGTCTAAAAATGGTTGGAGATGAAAGGGAATTAAATCCAATTTCTTTTACAATTGGTTTGATTGATTTTCATTGGGATTTGTAGACATTATAGCATTTGTTGTAACAACAGGTCTGAATTTGCCCTAGGGTTTCCAGTAGATGTAATTAATTGATATCTTGAGGCTTAGAGATTTGTTATAAAGGTTAATGGAGAATGATCCTTTTGGTAGGAATAGTTTTTTTAGATCACATGTGATGTGTTTGATGTGTTAGAACATGAGTAAGGGACCATTGGAGTCAAAAACCCAATTGTATCATGCCTAAATGCCTAATTAGGCCTAGTCAAGGAATATGACAGTCAAAATTTGAAGCTTTCCATACAAAGAACCCTACCTTGGTTTTGAGATATGTTAAATAATGGCCAAATGGGTATCTGAAACAAGTCTTCTTTCTTGGACACCAGTTCTAGTTGGAAAGTTATGTCTAAAATTGCCTTTTTGTAAGGCTACAAGGAAGAACAATGGTATGTGAAACAAAACCCATCATTTGATGTTAGAGGTTTTGGATGAGTGATTGTTTTTGAGTTTTTTGAGATTGTTAACCCTTTCTCTAAATCAAATTGGTATCAGAGCCCAAAGATTTGGGCAAGGAAGTTTTGGGAGTTTCTGTATTGTCTTTTTTTTAACAGGTTGAAGAGAAGAGCTTGGATACCAAAAGACTAGGCCAAGGGAAAAGAAGGGGGCCTAAGGTGAGGTATCACAAAGACAAGAAGCATTGAGAAGAAGTAGGGTGAAAGAGACTTGGTTGAGAAAGAAGAATGGAAATGTTGAGAAGATTAGTCCGTGGAGACTTAAAGAGTAAGAAGTTGCCAAGCACGCAACAAGAGAGAAAAAGAGAGGAAAGGGAGATAAAGAAGAAGGATGATAAGGTAAAACAAATTAATATTGAGCAAGAGATAACAGAGTTGAGGCATGCCTTGGAACAAATGGAAAAAGTTCAAGAAAGAATGGAACTTGAGATGCAACAGTGTCTTGAGAAGGCATAATAAGAAAGTGGTTGGCATTTACCAATAAGAAAGAGGATAAAGTGGCCTATCAAGAAGATCATTCAGAAGAGAAGAAGACAAGAGCAAATAGCAAAACCAGACATTAGAGAGTCTTTGTTGATGATGGAAGAGTAAAACCCATCTGAGGAAGAGGAAAAATGTAAAGAAAATGGGTCCATTAAGACTCAAGATTTTATTTCTAACATTATTTGTGAGTATGTGTTCACAGGTGCAATAGATGAAAATGAAGATGGAAAAGAGTCTAAAGAAGAGGAAGAAGTACATGTACAGTGTATGAAGATGGTTATACAAATGTAGCACACTATGGGGACGAAGATGTTGCCAAAACAACCGAGGTAATAGTTGTATTTTCTAATTTTATGGATGATGGATATGCTGACAAATTGTATTCAAATGATGAAGATGAAGGCATGGATGGTGGTAATGCGGCATATGAACAAGAACTAGAGTTTTGGAACCTTGAAGTTGAGAAGGTGCTAAGTAAGAGATGGTGCAAGAAGAAGAAGAAAGACCCAGGGAAAGTCAAGAATACAGTTAATACATTAGGGTGTAAGGAGCATTAGCTTTTGGAAATGAATTCCTAGTTGAATGATAAGTGGTGGAAGAATTGGAAGACCAGAAAGAAAAGAAGCCTTGCACTCAAGTGGACTTGAGTTTTTTCTTCCCCTTGGGTGTATGATGCAGGGGCATCAGGAGCATCATAGCATAAATGTTGTCACCTTTTGATTTTTAGGTTGTTTATGGGTTTATGGGTCTAATAAGGTCATTATAGACCATTTTTTATCATTTTGATCCATTTGGGAAAGATTAAGGTCAAGTTGTTAAAAATTGTCAAAATTGCCATAAAAGTTGTCAAGTTGATGTAATGGCTAATTAAAAGATTAGTGGTCAATTAAAATGGTGGAAAATGGTGGGGAAAACATAAATACATGTTTTAAACATGAATCCCAAGGTTGGGAAGGCTAGGAAGAGATTGGAATGAAGAAATTTAAAATTTTGCACTTTAAAAACTATATTTTTCTTACAAATCTGACTATTCTTTTACATTTATATAATCTATACGGCCTATGTATGACTTGCATGTGGTATGGTTGGAAAGATAATTGAATAACCTTCCAAATTAAATTGGTTTGGTAGATTTTCATCCACATTTGAATAAGTTACAAGCATTTTTATAAAAAACTTCTAGAAACCCTATTTTCTGTTGTTCTTTTACATAGTATGGATTTATACATACATTTTAGAGTCTGAAACTAGCTGGAGATGAAAGGGAATTGAATCTACTTTATTTTGCAAGTGGTTTGATCAATTTTCATTTGGATTTGTAGAAGTTATATCATTTTCTGTAACAACAGGTCTGAGTCTGCCCTAGGGTTTCCAGCAGATGTAATTATGTGATATCTTGAGGCTTAGAGTTTTGTTATAATGGTTAATGGAGAATGATCCTTGTGGTAGGAATAGTTGTTTGAGATCATATGTGATGTGTTTGATGTGTTAGAATAGGAGTAAAGGACCATTGGAGTCAAAAACCCAATTGTATCATGCCTAAATGCCTAATTAGGCCTAGTCAAGGAATAGGACAGTCAAAATTTGAAGCTTTTAATACAAAGAACCCTACCCTGGTTTTGAGATATGTTAACTTATGGCAAATGGGTATCTGAAAAAAGTCTTCTTTCTTAGAGATCAGTTCTGGTTGGAAAGTTATGTCTAAAATTGCCTTTTTGAAAGGCTACAAGGAAGAATAACGGTATGTGAAACAAAACCCATTATTTGATGTTTGAAGGTTTGGATGAGTGATTGTTTTTTAGTTTTTTGAGATCCTTAACCCCTTATCTACATCAATAAGTTCATTTTAAACCATTAACAACAAGTGACTTAAAACACGATGAATGTAATAACCTGATAGACCAAAAGCATAACAGATACATGCAAATGACAATGTATATCAGATACACGTCAACCAACATCAGTCCAACATTGACTTTTCACATAAAAGAGCATAACCCTTAAAATATGCGTAATTTTCAACTAGTTCAAAAGGCAACCCTAGCTAATTTTTGAAGCAAATTTTACTAATAACAACCATTCATCACCAAGCATTGCAAAACTTAGATTTCAAGCACCAAGGACATTTTACGTATACCACCAAATAAGTAAAAACCACATAAGCCAAAAGCAAAAGCCATGACAGGGGTCCTCATTTTGCTAAAGGGTAAAATGGGGCATGTTGTGAGCATCACAACAACTAGCAACCAAATAAAACAACCAAATTTAACAATACTCAAGGAACAAAATGAAATAAATCGTAAATTTACAACTTTCTTATATGCAAGATGCCACTCAATCATAGAAAGAATGTATTCACTAACATCAAAAGAAATTTCCAAAGGAACTTAAGTGTGTGCAATTGATTCATCCCATTCTTTGGACAGACTTAGAAAACAACAACTGTTTGCATTAAACTACATAGACTGATTTAACCTTCTAAGCCAACCTGGATAGAGCCTTGTTACTAGTCAACTGTCCATAGCCCCAGCAAGGTTATCGCTATAATCTCCCCAAATAGAGCCCCACTACCAACAAGTGTCCATAGCCCTGGTGGAGTTATCTAGTAGTCCTCATATGTTTCAAATGATTTCTTTGATCATTCACTTTGTATTCATCATTAATACTTTTTGATATTGCAATAGAGCTCATATTTATCAGGTAATAGAATCCTGTTCATGATATGTAGGATGGAGATTATAGTGGTAGCAAAAGCAAACCTTTAGATTTTTCACTTAATGCAAGTGTCCACTATCCCCCAAACCTACCCCTAGAATCTTAAAGATATGTATTTATATGATTCCTTGAATGTTTCAATTTGTTGATGGTGAATAAAATCCTTCAAAGACCAAATAAACAAACCAGAACTATAAAAGTCACAACTCATGCATAAATTTCAAATGGTTTCCTCAATCCTAGAAATTCAACTATTTTCTAAATTTGTAGTATGCTCCTATATATCCAAAATCAAAATGAGGATCCCAAGCATAGAAAAACAACAAGAGAAACCAACACCAAACAAAACACACAAACAACACCAAAACAAACCAAAACACAACAAGAAACCAACAAGCAAAACAAACCACTATACAATATTTACAATATAGTACACCGTGAGATTTAGCTCAACATTTTTAGGCGTGAAAGTAGTGTTTAAGATATTGACCATTAATAGGTAATGGAATATCTTCCCCAGTCAACATCTTTAACCTAAATGTGTTTCTCCTATAATTTTAGAAATATGTAATGGACCTACCCACAACTTATCGAGTTTCTTGTGATTTCCTTTCTTTTCATGAGCTTTGTCTCAACATAACACCAAATCTAAAATTTTGAACATTCTAACTCTAGCCCGTTTATCAAACCATCTTTTAACCACGGCCCATTGTTTAGCAAATTTATCAACAGCTTGGGTTCTCTTTTCATCTAGGTGTAACAATTGACAACCTAGCTTCCCTTTGGTCATCAAAGCCTAGTATTCATTAGCAAATTTCCAAGTCAGAATTCTCAAGTTAACAGGCAAAATAGGATTTGTACCATATACCAAATGGTATGGGGAATTACCCAGTGTAGTTTTAACCTTTGTTCTATCCACCCATAAAGCATATTTCAACAAAGTATTCAATTCCCTAGGATTTTTGGCAATTAATTTCTTAATGATATCTAACAAAATTTTGGATAATAATTTGATGAAAACTTCAACACAATGTCGTATTCAAAAGCCCAGTTTCAAGACTTTAAAGAAGAGAAAGTAGGGCTGTTGTCACATACCAGTGCATAAGGTACTCCAAACCTAGTTATGATGTTCTCCTCCAAGATCTTGATGACCACATCAATAGTAGACAATTTGCAACAAGCAACTTCCGTCCATCTGGTGTAGTAATCAGTCATTGTAAAGATGAATTTGTGTCCTGCAGAAGATGGAGGATTGATAACTCTAATAAAATCCAACCCCCATTGTGCAAAAGGTTTGGTTTCAATTATAGGCTGCAAAGGATGAGTCATGTTTCTTCCCTTATCAGTAGTGGTTTGGCAAGTATGGTAACACCTGATATGTTCTTCAATATCTTTAAACATGGTGGGCCAATAATACCCCACCCTTAAGATTTTATGTGTCATAGCTAAGTGAGATCCATGTGTAATTCTAGTAATACTTTATTATCTTGGTTTCTATTTAGGCATCTCAAATATATTCCTTCATGGTTCTTCTTGAATAATAAACCTCCCTGAATCATGTACTTTTGAGATTTCATCCTTAACACCCTTCTCTAGGAAGACGTCATGTGGCTTGGATATTTCCCTGATATTAAGAATGAAGTAAGATCATCATACCATCCACTAGTGGTCATTGTATTTACTACATATTGTTGGTTCACAATCTTGGGATCTATATTAGCTATAGTCTGCACTAAGGCTTGACCCCTAACCAATTTCATCAAAATGATTTCTAGATCAAATTCCTATAGCACTGTGATCCACTTTGCTCCTTTATCCCTTGGTTCATTTTGCATCAGGAGCATCTTCACTGCAGCATCTGGCACAATCACCTTGACTTGACTTCTCAAAATGTAATGTCTAAACTTTTTCACCATTTTTACCAATGCGAAAGACCATCTTTTAGTATCTAGATACTTTAACTCAACATATTTAAGAGGAGCACTCATAAATGCTATTGGCCTTTCTTCACTTTCTTCACCTTTTTGTGTTAAGGCTGCAACACATGAGTGTTCTGATGCAAAATAATAGATATAAAAATGGCTTAGTATAATCTGGACTAGTTAGTATTGGAGCATTGGTGATTTCTTCTTTTATATCTTTGAAAGTTGCCCTTGCCACTGGTGTCCACTCTATCTAGGAATCTTTTTTAAGCATAGCATTTAAAGGCTGTACTATCTCAGCAAAACCAGTGATAAATTTTCTCACAAAATTGATTTTACCAAAAAATGACTTCAGTTCCTTTTTACTGGTAGGCAATTGCAATTTGTTAATTCCTTCTACTCTGTCTAGGTCGATGGAAATTCCATTCTTAGAAATAATATGTCCTGGTAACTTACCCTCTGTCACCCCAAAGTCACATTTCTTTGGATTCAGAGATATACCATATTTTTTGCATCTCTGTAGCACTCTCTTCAAATCCTCTGCATGAGTAGACCTGTAGTTGGAGAAAATTGTTAAATCATCCATATAAATCACTATGCATTTACCAACCAATCCGCAAAAAGCAATATCCATGGCCCTTTGGAATGTGGCTCCTGCATTGATTAAACCAAATGGCATTCTTCTATAAGCATAGTCACCCCATTTACAAGTAAAAGTAGTTTTCAATCTATCGTCTTTATCTGCTAAGACATGATTGTAACTAGAGAATCCGTCCAAGAAGGACATCGTCTTGGCTCCATTGACTGTCTGCAAAACCTCATATAAAGGTGGTAAAGGATAGTTATCCTTTTCTGATGCTTTATTAAGGTTTTTGAAACCTACACAAAGTCTGATATCTCCATTCTTTTTTCTCACCAGAACTAAGTTGGCTACCCAAGTGGAATGCCTCACAGGAAAACTTATCTTGGCAGACAACAATTTTTTAACCTCTTCAAAAATCAAAGGTTCTAATATGGTATTCACTGGTCTTTGTTTCTCCTAAATGATTTTACTCCTGGTCTCAATGGAATCACATGAGTTATGTGTTGCAAGTATGTGCCTAATCAGTGTTGTCATTGATGTCAACATATCTTTGTTATCATTGGTGTCAACTATGTCCTATTCTATTACTTGTTTAGAAGCTTTGTATGTTGAGGATATTGAGAAAATTGGCCCCTCCGAAAGAAACAAGTGAGTTATAGTGAAGTGCAGTATAGATAATGAGTTGTATGCTGAAGAACAATCTGGTACATTGCACTGCATTTCTCACTGGTTGAATATCTTGGTTTGTAGATTGGAAGTTATTTAAGGGGATGTTTGAAGATGCTAAATCCTAAGTTTTAGCCTCTGATGTTAAGAATCAAGAGAGTTGCATTCACCAAAGTAAAACCTTCTTTCTCTAATTATTCTCTGGTGATAGGGAGAAAGTATTTTCCTCTGCATTCCTCCACAATAAAGTATTCTTCTCTGCAGTTCTAGAGGGAAGTCTAGGATGATGATAAGTGCCTACAATTGCAGTGGTTCATGTTTTGGTGGTCCGCAAGCTATCTTTCTTTTATGTCAATTGAAGACAATGAAGTTCATGTGTTTTGGTGAGAAGATTCCTATGGCTAAAGTGGTTAAGCTTCATGTGGTTGCTCCTGATGATTATAACATGCTTGTGGATGTCTCCTAATCATGTTCCTATCTTGACATTGTTCCACGTTAAGGAATTGAGATCATGTTTGAAGATTGTTCCCAGATAATGTAGCGTGTAACCAGTCTTAGCTGACTTGGTTAATTCTAGTAATTGCGGAGATTCCTTGAAGATTGTGGAAGTGTGTTGTGGCATGGAAGATCATGTTTGAGTCCTAGCTAAGGTGTGGCATGATCCACATACATCTTTACTCCATTTTCTTTGCATAATGTTGTAATAGGTCAGGACCTATTTTGTAAATGTTTGTAATGCCGACCTTGGAGATTGTTCCAATGGTTGATTATTGTAATGCCGACCTTGATGATCATTCCAAGGTTGATGAAGTCTATAAATACTTGTAATTGAGTCATGGAAAAGGTGTCCTTGAGAAAAAATGTGAAGATAAGGAAAAGGGCGAGGAGATAAGGTAGAGCAGGGTAGAGCAGAGCAGAGGAACTGTTGTACTTCAATGTAATAATCTTTGATATGAAGAAGATGGTGATTTTGGTAGTGAGCTTGGCAGTGAGCCACCAGTAGGGTTTAATAGACCTTAGGTTTTAACATCCCTTATTGTAACCTTTCTAGGTTTAGGGTTGAGGCAGTGAGCCTACTAGACCTAGCTGTACTTCATGGCAGTGAGCCAATATGTTCTGGGCCTATGGAGTGACCAAGACTGAACATCATTTTTCAAATATTACAATATATTTTGAGAGCTAATCCTCTCCATGGTTTTTCCCCACCTGGGGGTTTTCTGCATAAAAATATGGTGTCTTTTGTGTATAATGTTGCATCTATGTTTAAGTTTCTGATTTCATGCATTCATTGTTATATCATAATAATTGTGGATGAGTGATTAATGTGTAAGTGAAGAAGTGTTTAAGTTTTTGTGACAACTGATTCACCCCCCCTCTTAGTTGTCTGGAACATTTCAACAATTGGTATCAGAGCAAGGTTCCTCTAAATAAAGTCTAATAGTTTGAGGAAGATCCAAAAATGTCTTATACGAAGGATGTGTTGCATTTTGATGGGACAAACTATGCTCTTTGGAAGGCATGAATGAAAAGTCATCTTCTTTGTCTTGGTTACAAAGTCTGGAAACTTGTAGAAATAAAATACACCTTACATCAAAATGGTTTGATGACTGAAGGTGAAATCAAGGAATATGAAGTGGATGTTACAACAAAAGATGCTCTGTTAAGTTCATTGAATGACATAGTACTAACAAAAGTGGTGGATCTTGAAACTACAAATGAAGTATGGGAAAAACTAAAAAATCTATATGAGGGAGATGATTCTGTGAAAGAGGCCAAGCTACAAAGTTTGAAGGTGAAATATGAAAGTTTGAAGATGAATGAAGATGAAAACATAACAACCTTTATGCAAAGAGTTGATGAACTTGTCACCAGAATAAAAGGTATAGGGGGAACTCTTGGTGATAAGGAAGTTGTAATGAAAATTCTTAGATCACTGCCAAAGTCCTACAGTCACAAGGTAACTGCAATTAAAGAATTTATGCAAGTAAAAGATATTGACAGAGATTAGTTTCTTGGTAAGCTTACTGCCTTTGAAATGAGAGAGTTTGGTGATGCCCAGCCAAAAGTAAAGACTGCCTTCAAAGCTAGTACTTCTGGGAAAACCTCTAGATCAGAAAAGTACAAGGTAGAATCAGATGATGAGTTTGATGAAATTGAAGCCAACTTTGTGGATAGACTACAAAGAGGATCCGATAAGTTTAAAGGTAAATTACCTTTCAAATGTTTTTCTTGCAATAAAGTAGGCCACTTTGCTTCCAGATGTCCTGAAAGAATTGAAAGAAATAGGAAAAGATATGAGAACAGGCCTAGGATCCAAAAGAAATGTTATTATGTTGAAGATCTTGATGATGATGAATGAGTATCAGATAATGGTGAACCAGATAATGCTAGTACTTCCAGTAATGAATGCTTGTTTATTGCTATTAAAGAAGAACTTGTGTGTACTAATCCTACTAGTTGTGTGAAGAAAGAAAAACTAGTGTGTTTTCCCATTGTATCCTTGGGAACCATTGACCATTGCCACTCACCATGAACATCTTACCTCTATGCACTCATTGTATCTCTATTATAGAACAGTTACCCATAAGTATACAAAATTTAGACTTTCATTTGTAGACTGTCATAGGTTTATGAAACTATCATATTCCTGCAACTATACTACCATGTAGAATATATGCCTTGTAATAATAGCATTATCAGTGGCTGTCCTTTTTGCTACTTAAGACTTCTATAAATTTGTCTACTGGTTGCTTCCAAAGTCTTGATGAAATGATAACATCATCACCTTATGACTGTAATCTTCCTCATCGATCTTTGTGTATTGCCAAATGCCCTTCCCTTCTCAAAAACTAACACACCACCCTTGATCACAACAGCTTAAGACTCATCTCACTTTGTCTATGGCATGAACTATGTACTTTATCTCTTTCTCACTATCATTTATGTTCCTTGAGTCTTCATGACTATCTTCATGACATCTCATATATGAAGCTCTCTCTTTTATGAAGCTCTCTCATTTATACTCCTTGAGTCTTCATGGCTGTCTTCATGATTGAGTGTTGATCGTGTCCCATATATGAAGCTCTCTCCTTCAATGTAGCCAACAATAACCGTAGAATATTTTCATAAAGACATATAAGGTAGTGATGCTGAATGTTTAGGAAGGAAAAGCAACATAAAATCAAGTCAAAAAAACCCATAAGACTTAAATATGTGTCTTTACTTTGAAAAATGTGTTACAAAGTGTGTTTCTCAGTGCTATGACTGAGAAAACTTAGTTATGATGCATTGTTTTGCTTATACAGCTCTAAAACAGACAAAAAACACTAAGATCCCTTAACAACACATTCACACTATTGCATAAAGTAGTGGGCCAAGCTGTCTAACAGCTAGTACATGATAAACATCAACTGTCATTTTTTTCAAATATTTTAGTAGCCACCATGTGAAGGTCCCTTCTTTCTCTTTAGATGGATAGTTCCATCTATTTTGTCTTCATAAGCAAGGGGTATGTTACTTTTTACCTTTAAAATATTTACATTTGCATCTCCTATTCCTTTCAATTCAACTCCATGTACAATAAATAGGGAGTGAATCTGTCTAATGCCCACAACAACACCATCAAACGGATCCAACACCCCAAGTTTATCCCCTTTTGGAGTTTATCAATATTAAATGTCTTTAAAAAAAAATACACATTATATTGAGATATAAAACACACATTATATTATTTTTGACAACTGTATGTAATGTCTTATGTCTTGGAACAAATTAGTTTTTGTATGTGCTTTTTTTGATTCTGTTGAATAACAAAGAAGCAACTTTTTACTCTGAAAAAAAAACTAACCTATTGTGAGGTACAAACAAATGGAGGGCAAGACTACAATAGTGCTAGACTGTATGAGTACTCTAGAAAGAGACATGGATTGGCAATGAAGTCCCCCAACTGAGGACCATGACATCCCCGAACACAATGCACTAATGTATTGTCAAAATCTATGTATGCACTCTATTACAACTAAGCTCTAAGCTTCCATATGTAAGTTATATGTTCTCCCTTATTTCCATTATCTATGTATACTAGCTAATTACACTTCACTACTATTCTAACTAGCTTCTATCAAATAGGTAATAATTACCCTTATTTACATAATAAAACAACCATTACTCACTTGAATAGTACTTACTTGCATGTGGTTTCTTAGCACTCACCTTGAGTTCAGGACAACTACTACTATGAGTATCATGTGCATGCTCATCGAGTTCATCATCATAATTATCACTATCAACATTGACATGAAGTTGTACAGTTTTACAGAGAGCTCTATTGACAGGGCCTTTTTCTTTTCGTTCTGCTTTCATATAATTGCTCTGCATGTGGTTTAATCATCATGCAAAAATTAATATAAGTCAATTAAAGAATGCAAAAGATATAAATTTTTGTCTAAAATAACATTTTAAGCATGAAGAATTAATGACAAAATATTGGGACAGAATAACTTACAACTTAAAGAATGCAAAAGCTATATTTTTTTGTCCAAAAGAACATTTTAAGCATGAAGAATGACAAATCATTGGGACATATAACTGACAACTATTATATTAGTTCAACTTCAGCATAACTATGATGACTATGCTACACATTCTTGTCCAATTCATCATGATCACTATCAATATCGGCAAATCTGTTGACATCATGAAGGTGTTTTTGTTTTCCTACTGCTTTGATAAAATTGCTCTACATGTGGTTTAACCATCATGCAAAAAAATATACAAAGCATTCAATAGTCAAGTAAAGAATGCAAGCTATAAATTTGTCCAAAAGAACATTTTCTGGATCACTCCAACAATAAAGAAACTGGGTTGGATTCTCCTATGCTCAGATTTCAATAATCTACATATTAAGAGGCATTTGTGTATAGAATTACCAAACAAGAAGAAATGAGATCAATAGAGCCTCTTACCTCATTTGAATCCATGGATTTATGCTCATTC
Source organism: Cunninghamia lanceolata (assembly GCA_027924645.1). Lineage (NCBI taxonomy): Eukaryota > Viridiplantae > Streptophyta > Pinopsida > Cupressales > Cupressaceae > Cunninghamia > Cunninghamia lanceolata. The sequence continues at coordinate 5,602,714 of BSBN01000564.1, read as the reverse complement.
CATGCAGAAACTATAGTGTTAATGGAGGCAACCAACTACGAAACTTGTTGACTGAGACTGTATATACAATTCACTACATGTTGGTACCGTTCATTTGAGTTGACCTGATTTGGAGAGGCTGATCCTACTGGGCATGTAATAGATGGCTATGAAATCTCTGTTGATGAACTAGATTTCCACTTCATCCTACTCTTAGATTTACTAGGATCTAGTGATGTCATATAATTGACAATATCTTCTGCACTTGCTTCTCTATTACTATTTTCCACCTAAAATACAATGTCAATTTCAACATATAGTCAATTCAATAAAAAATTGAAATAAATAACACAACGTAAATTTAACCAAAAAGCCATACACTTACTCCAAATTTGTCCATTTTGGCCTGCAACCCACCTCGGCCAAATGTATATCCAGCCCTCACATTATCTCTTGCTCTCCTTCCTTTGTTACTCTTTGCCAAATATTCTTCGAAATACATACTTTCTTTCAATGCCTCCCACTGTATAGGAGATAGAGTGGAGTCTATAGACACCTAAAATTGACTTTCTTCGCAAACCAATTTCCCGTATCTCTATACCAATTATCCCTCCTATTAATTAAATAAATTCATTTTATTTAATTAATTTATCCCTAACCATTTATCATCTATCCTTTGTGATCAATTAATTCACTTAATTTATCACTATATCTTATAACTATATCCTCATTGATTAAATAAATATTCCTAATATTTATTTAGCTAATTTGCCCATCTCCCTAATCCCTATTAATTAGATAAATTATTCTTATCTCATTAATTTACCCTATTAATCAACCTATCCCTATCCTAGTTAATTAAATATCAATTATTTAATTAGCTACCCTAGTTTACCTATCCCTTAGACCTAAATTAATTAAGCTAAACACTTAATTAACCTTGCTTAGCCCATCCTCCCACACACCTTTAAATAAAAATCAATTTTTTATTCAAAGGGTCAAATCTCCCTTACAACTCATTTATCACCCTCTTACACATGTAAGTGTACATGTGTCCTTCAACCTTCACATCTCCACATAAAAGTTAATTTTTAATTCACACTCCCCCATGAGTTGAATTTTTAATTCTCTTGTCATATCCACTCTTCCCAAAATAAATTTTTAATTTATTTTTATTGTCAACACCTTTCCCCATGTGAATTTTTAATTCACAAATAATGAGAGCCTTCCAATCCCATTGACTAAACCTCAACCATTGATCTCTCTCATCCACTCCACTTGTGACACTTGTCACAAGGCTATGAATATAATCCTAACCCTAACTCTCAAGCATTTCTCACCCTTAATCTCATCTTTTAATCCTCACCTTCCATCCATTTTCCAAAAATCTGTAAATGAGACCCTTCTCTAAGCCATTCATAACAACTTCTTCTTGCATCCTTATCATGCCCAAATTTCTCTCAAATCTTCTCATCATGCCATCATAATGCCAAAATCATTCCTCATTCCCATCTCAATCTCCATCTAAATCCAAATCCCTCATCCTATTGTGTTGAATCTCAAAGAGCAATCCACATTCATCTACTTGGGTAAATCTAAGGAGTTTGGGTGCAACTCCTTCCACCCTATCTTGGATTTGTGGGTCACATGTGAAGGTATATCATTTGTTTTTGCACTTGATTTGTGTTTTTGGATTTCATTTTGACTTCATAGATCACAGTTGGCACACCCGGTGGGACCCATAAGGTCCTTATCTAACATTTTTTGTGAGTTTTGCATGTGTTTCAAGACATTTTGCAGGTGTGGTGCTATTTACCTACATAGTGGCACCATTGCTGCTAGAATTGGCGCTATCTATGGCTGTATTGGTGCTATTTTCACACGACAAAACCACTAACATTTTGGCTTGAATTTTTTGTGTTTTCCTTGCTTTCTATCATTTTTAGCATCTATAACTCTCAGTTTTTGCAGGAAATACACAGAGACAAGGGGAAACTATGGCAAAATTTTCCTAAAATCTATACAATATCTTATTTTCTAATCCTTGTTTATTTGGTTGTTTAAAACATCATTTGAGGCATTGTTTATGGTATTTTCATGATTAGAGACTGAAAACAACCACTATCCCCTTTGGTCAATCATATTTGTAAGTAAAATCAATCCTTTCGAGACCTTTGATCCTCATTGTCTTGTATTGGTGCTAACAGGGCCTAGATTGGCACCTTTTTCTGTAACAATCAAGCAAAACTACATATTCAGCCACATCGGCGCTATTTCTTATTATTGTGGTGTCTTTTTGTATATTGGCACTATTTTGTATATTGGCGCTATCTTGTGTATTGGTGCTATCTTGTATATTGGCACTATCTTGCCTCTGGATTGACGCTATTTTTTTGTACTAGCTTAGAGATCTGTGCAAGGTTAGGCCACTTTTCTACAGGATATTTCAAATCATCCTGGGGCACAATCTGGAAGCTACTAACATCTTTTGTAGGGATTTCTTAGCATAGAGAACACTTTATCTTAGTGCACCTAAAAAGAACCTTTGTGTGCTTAGTTTAGAAAACACTTAAATTTGATGCATAAAATCAATCTTGCTTGCAAACAATCTACAATCAAACATTTTATCTTGGTGCACCTAAAAAGAATCTTTGTGTGACTTAGTATAAAGAACATTTGATTTTGGTGCAACTAAAATTAATCATTGCTTGCAACAAACAACTTTAGGCACATTTCAATTTGGGCTTAAAAGGAACATTAGCTTTTGTTTGTTGTGTCTTGTGCAGGGTAGAATCAAAGTATTTACTCCCCTTGCCTTCAAAGGGATCTTGGGTGAAGAGAAATGGTTTTATTCTATTTTTTTTTAGGACATGGGCCTGCCCTTGAGACACATCCGTTCAAAGAACTCATTGGCGACCCCAAGCAGTACTTTCATCCAGTCCGCTATACAAAATAGGATAAGGCGAAAGCCAAGTCCAAATCAGTATGAGTGCTTACCATTTGATGCTAGCTTGAAAGGGAGTAGTACCTTGTGTATATGAAACCCCTAGTAGAGCTAGTCAAAACCTTAAGTGGTTTATCAGATGCTCGTAAGGTGCCGATCCCCCGGATGTTCCCCCACTATGAACTTTTGTTTTAGTGGCCCAAATCCCTCTATTTGCTCTACAAGTATTGTCCTTGCTTCACCTTAGGTTGTACATGCTTGATTATCACATTTTCATAAATCAAACCTTTGGCCATTACATTCTCTTGTGTGAAGTGTTTGCATGCTTGCCAAGAATCCCATCAATTGAGCTTATCCAATCCCTTTATTTGAGCTTAATCAAAATTTGTCATAATCCACTTCCTCTCTAGTCATAATCTATCTTCATCATTCTAATTATTTTTATCCACTTCATCTTAATCTAATCACCCATCTATCCTAATAATCCTAACCACCTATCTTATCCATATCATCATCCAAACCATTCAATTCAATCTTATCTCAATCAGCCTCATCATCCATAATCCAATTCATCACCATCATTTTAAATACCATTTTCCTCATCCACTTGACCAATCTCATCCAAATCACATCCAACACCCAACCAACATCAATCCATAATCTTCCAAACCACAGTCCAAGTCCAATCCAAAATCAACATTGATCCCAATCATTATCCAAATCTCCCAACATCATTATCAAACTACAAATCCAAATCAACCCAACCAAAAAATCAAGACCTTAATTGATCATCCAATCCAATCAACCCAAATCAACTCTATTACTTAAGTGTCATTAGTCCACCTTAAGTATAGAGAATCATCCATCATTTGAAGCAAATCAAATCATCCTAAGGTCTTGAATTTTGATCCCCAACATCACAATCATCCATTTCATGCCATACCTCTCCAACAACATGGATCCTTATGTAGCAATGCAACAATTACAAAGACTTAGAAAAATTTATGAGAACAAGGATCCTAATGCTAAGAAAAAATGCAAAAATGACATTAAAGATATTCCCTTAGCACACCTCATCATTGGAGAATCCCAAGCCCCTACCCAACCTCCATCATATCAACAAACACCCTACATATCATTCCCATCCACATCACATCAATTTTCATTTTATGAACCTTCAACATACCAACCTTCATTCTATAATCCACACCATCGACCTCATATCAACCTTTACTCTCATATCAATCTCCATCCCCTTACACATCCATGCCATCATACTTATCCAATCAATCAATACCTCCAACTTATCCATCCCCCAATCTTTGTCATGATAATTTTTATCAAGAGAACACCAATCTAGCACACCTTATCTCTGAAATCCAACCCTTATATCAACAACCATTTCCTCAAGCAAATCCCTCATACTCTAATCCCCATTCCATCAACCTTAATCCATCACCATATCTACCCTACAAACCCCATCCTCCAAAACTCCCATCACAATATCCCTCCAATCTTATCAACCTTAATCCATCACCTTATGTATCTCCCAATCCACCAACCCCTATCACACATACACCTTCTAATCTACCATCAAATCTTCCAAATCCTAAGACCACGACATCCAAAGAATCCTTGTGGAATTTCCTCCAAAGAACATCACCAAGCAAAGCAATGGAATCCCCCAAATCCTCCACCCCTCCAACACCTATCCTCGAACCCATCCATGAACCATCACGACCTAATCCCATCACCCACCTATCCATTCCCAATTTGAATCCCACATCATCCACCATCATTTTCCATCCATTATATTGTTCATCAACCCATACACTCATGAAAGATACCATCCATTGGTCATTAGAAAGGAATCAAACACCCTCATGCAATCCAACACCCACCAAATCTCTTGAACAATCCCCTATCATAAGTTAAGAACCATCAAGTAGCCATGTTCAAGAACCCATAAGTCAAACACCTATCACATCCATCCAAGAACCTACCATTACCATCCAAGTCACTTCCACTTCTATCCAAACACACGAGCTATGTCAAAAAATAAATCCAAAGCATGTTGAAACATCAACCCCTTCTCCTAATCAAGATCTAACCATCCTATCTAATCCCATCTCCAATCCCCTCCCATCTATTGATCAACTTATTGATCTCACACCATCTTCTACCACCCCTTTACCATCCCCCATGAATCCTTTACCTCTATCTACCAATCTCATCCCAAATCCATCCTCCTATTTACTTGGACAAAGCACCTTCATCCATGGTGACTCCTGTAGATTAGGAACTCAAAATGAAAGGAGAAAACATAAAACAAGTCCATAAACAAGCATTATACCTTTCACAATGAAGACCCAATCTCATCAAGGGGAAGGAGCTTGCACCCACAAGTTCCTAAGATATACCCTCGATAATGATTCAAATGTGAAATGCTCTCTCAAATACAACTCACAAGTTAGCTCAAGAGATTTTTGGGCATGATAACATTACCTGAAAATTAGATCCCAAAATGGGTTGGAGGATGTTGTATTTATAGACATTTTTGGAGAGATTTTGATCCAAGGGTTGAGATTGATTTGGGAGATCAATGGTGGAGCCAAGTATCTAGCAACCTTTTCAACCTCATTCTCATGATGACCAGACCTCATACTTAATTTATAAAATTCCTCAGTATATGCCTTCACATCCATTTCCTTTTGTCTTAAAAATTGAAGCTTTTTAAACATTTGAACTTCATAATCCTTGGGTAAGAATTTACCTTTGATCCTTGCCACCATCTTGTCCCATGAAGAAATATTGGACTTTCTCTGCTTTGTCCTCTCTGATTGTAAGTAATCCCACCATACCAAGGCATGACCTCCCAATTTGGTCTTTGCAATCTTTACTTTCTGCTCCTCAGGAACCTCCTCACATTCAAAATAATTATCTAATGCATCAATCCAATCAAGTAACTCTTCCTCATTTAAACTTCCACCATACTTTGGAACATCAATCTTTACCTTAGGTTTGTCATTCTTGACTGCCCTTAACAGTTTTGCAAATCTCTGACCTTCAGGATCCAGATCTTCATCTACATCTGTAAACTCTTCACCATCCTCTTCTTCTTCTGGTTCACTTTCTTCCACTTCCCTTCTTTTGTTTGTCTCCAAGGCTGCAAGCCTGGCTTGAAGGGCTTCTATGAGCTCTTTCATCTCCCTCATCTCTTTAGGATGCTTTTCCTTCATCTCTTGCAACTCTCTAGCAGTGCCAGCATTTTTTGGAGGCATCTTGCTAACTTGTTTCTGTAACCTCTCAGTCCTTCTACTTCTGCCCTCTCAATGATAGAACTGAACACACAACTACCCAGACCTTTTACTAGGCTCTGATACCAATATGTTGAGGAGCTGAAACTCTATCATACAAATTGATCAGTGAGTGGATGGTCCATGTCCTCGCGATCTTCTCTTTATCGACCAAACATTCCCCGTTGGCCACCTTGCTTTTTATCTCCCCGATGTATATCTTCACTTTACTCGCCTATCGACAAGACTATTCCCATCGGTGAACACTTATAAACCTTAGTCGATGTGCCGATACACCAACTTTGTGTCTGTTGAAAGATACATTCTTGATGTACATTCAGGATATGCATTTGCAATATACATTCGCAATATACATTCGAACCACACTCGTGGGCGGGACTCTTTACATCAGTCAACCCAACGTCTTTCCTCCCGATACCCTAAGTCTGTCCGATGACATGTATTTTTTGGTGTGACCTTCCTCGTCAGTGAGCACTTTGTATGTGCTCCTGATACACTGATGGAACAACTTATATATACTTTCACCGACTTGCGATCACCATTTCCTCACCACTGCTACGGGTCACCTCTTACATCTAACACAATGTATATTCTCAATATACATTCAAAAGATACATTCAAAATATGCATTCGGTGGGACCGTTGACTTTCTTTGTATGCCGATACACTATTAGTCAGACTTCCAACATCAAAAGCTTTCAACCTTCTCTCTCCCCAATGCAGAACTTAACCGTTCACAATATACTTTTGCGACATACACACCCAACGTGCGTTTACAATATACACACAAAATGTATGTTCAAGGAAACAACTTGAATCTTACACTGATATGAACCTCTGCAAACCCTACAGCTACATAGACCCTTTTCTCCGACAACCTAGCACATGAGGATGCTACGATATATCAACACCATTGTACACGATCTTGCAAACACAAAACCAAACGAACAAAACAAAAACAAAAGAACTGTACAGTGATTCCACCGATTATGAAGAAATCTAATCGGTGGAATGGACTAAGAGTCCATATCAACCACAAAATAGTAATTTAATTTATACAGAGAAAACCTAACGAATCCAAAACGACAGAAAGATACACAAAACATGATTCATTTATTATGCTTTTTTCAGAAATGTGCATACATAGATGCTCTGTTTCACAATTGCAAATCACACTCCTCTCAGATCTTTCTAATCTCAACTACAACTAATTACATTCAATCTCCTCTGGGCATTTATCTACTCACCATGAGTAGTACCAACCTGACTCCAAGCAGCTGGGTCACAACCGTCTAACAACCTCCTAACTGCCTAACAACCTTTGTGATTATAGATTACCAAGTGTCCTTGGGACTTACAAAATGAACCTAGATACAAATTAAAATGACATGCATTGGTCAAACAAAGCTTATTACATGAATGGTCTTCTAGGACCTTATTGGTAACAACAACATGAACATCAGATAGTTGAATGCCTCATGGAGGCCACTATGGATTAGGTGCTTCTGCACCATCATGGCATTCCATCACCGTGAGACCACACTTCTTTAAGGCATTTTTTCAACTAGTTCACTGCCTTATCTATGCTATTGCTTACTATTATGCTTTGATATATTTTTTCCAAGCATCCATAGCTTGTTTAAAAGCACTTGTTTTAGGATTTTAGCCATAGCAACAAGGCAGTGAACTGTTTGATAAAATGCTTTGGTAGACATTTATGAAAAATGTGGTAGCATAGACAAGGCAATGAACTGTTTGAAAAAATACCTCAAAGAAATGTGGTCTCATGGCCATGACAAGCAAATGCAATTGGCGGCTGCTCCTAATTATTAGTTATGCAATGTGAAGTAATTGCATAACTACTTAGGTTGACTTTGTAAAAACTATATTGTAATTGAAATTTTGTCATCTATCAGCATCTAGTTATTAGTTATGCAATGTGAAGTAATGCTTTGAGTTTGAAAGATGTGCAATACAATGTAATCAACAATTTGAATATAAACTACAAAAATCTATTTTTTACAATTCATTAGTTAAACTTTCTATTTTAGTTGCTCTCTATAACTCTATTTCTATGGAAATTCTTTTTAATTGAAAAACAATTTTTGTCTCTTATTCTACAATTTTTTACATTTTTTTAAAAAAATATTTTTTTCAAAAAATCTTGAAATTTTGGTTTGCCAATTTTTTTCCCAAAAGATTTTTGTTGTTATGTGTAGAACATTACAGATGGATCAACTTCGAAGGTTGACTATGGATCAATACCATGCATTTGATGAGACAGTAGCCGATAAGAGGGACAACAGCGTAATGTTTGGCAAATTGATCAATTGCCTGACTTCTTTTCTCTTCTAGGTGCATGAACTGAAATAACCTGACTTCTTGGTTATTATCTATGCCCAGGTATTCTTGTGCAAACTGCAGTGTAGGAATCTTTAAGTTAACAGGGAGGGTGGGATCCACCCCATATACTAAGTGAAAAGGTGAATTTCCTAATGCAGCCTTATTCCTGGTTCTATCTACCCATAAGGCATATTTCAGTAGGGTGTTCCACTCCCTAGGGTTCCTTTCTATCAACTTTTTTATGATGTTCAGTAAATTTTTATTTGTGGATTCTGCTAATCCATTCCCTTGAGGATAGTAATTTGAGGAGAATTTCAATATGACCCATAATCAAAATCCCAACTTGATAATCTTGTAGAAGCAAAGGCAGACCTATTATCACATACCAAAGCATAAGGAACTCCATACCTGGTGACTATATTACTTTCTAAAACTCTGATGACATCTTCAGCATTGCATGTCTTGCTGCTGACAGCCTCAGTCCACCTGGTACAGTAATCAGTAATAGTTAAAACATGCCTGTGGCCTGAGGATGATGGAGGATTGATTGGTCCTATGAAGTCCATTCCCCATTGAGCAAATGGGTGCATCTCCATCACTGGCTGCAAAGGTTGAGCAGCATATCTTTCTCTGTTCACAGCAACTTGACACATGTGATAACATTTAATGTGTTCAGTAGTATCCTTGAATATTGTGGGCCAGTAATATCCTGCCCTGAGGATAGCATGAGTGGTGGCCAAGGATGATCCATGTGCAGTCCCAAACTTATCCTGCAACTCTACTAACACCTTGTCTGCTTCTTGTCTTTCCAAGCACCTAAGGTATATCCCCTCATAATTCATCTTAAAAAGGACTCCCCCTTTTATCATGTATTTCTGTGACCTTATATTTAAGGCTCTCCTTTGTGAGGCCTGCAGTCTTGAAGGACATCTTCCAGTAATCAGGATGTGCCTGATGTTTGAGTACCATTCTTCATCGTCCTTTGCATTTACAAAATACTACTAGCTCATGATATTAGGATCAATCTCTGATATCATCTGGCTTAGTGCCTGTCCTCTTACTAACTTCATGGGTGTAATATCCATATCATATTCCTATAGGATAGTGATCCATTTAGGTCTCTTCTCACCTTGTTCACTCTGCATCAATAGCATCTTCACTGCTGCATCAGGCACTACAACAATCACTTTACTTCTCAGGATGTAATGCCTGAACTTCTTAACTGCTCGAACCAGAGCAAGTGCCTGTCTTTCAACATCCATGTATCTGAGTTCTACATCTTTGAAAGGGAAGCTCATGAAGGCTATATGCTTTTCTTCTTTTTCTTCATTTCTCTGCATCAACACTGCTATAGATGTATGTTCTGAAGCAAATGAAAAAATGTAAAAGTCCTTGGTATAGTCTGGACTGATCAGAACTGGAGCATTAGATATGGCTTTTTTAATATCTTCAAAATCTGCTCTAGCTTCTGGTGTCCACTCAATTTTAGTGTCCTTCTTGAGCATGGCATTCAAGGGCCTAACAATCTCTGCAAAGCCAATGATAAATTTTCTAACAAAATTAATCTTACCAAAGTAAGATTTGAGCTCCTTTTTGCTTCCAAGAAGCTGTATCTTCATGATGGATTCTACCCTGTCAGGGTCAATGATGATCCCATTTTCAGTTATTAGGTGGCCCAGTAATTTTCCTGTGGTTACCCAAAATATGCATTTCTTGGGGTTTAGGGATATCCCATACTGTTCACATTTCTTAAGCACCCTTCTGAGGTCTTCTACATGGTTTCCTCTATCTTTAGAGAATACTGTTAAGTCATCCATGTATATGACTATGCATTTACCAATCAAGCCTCTGAAGGCTATGTCCACTGCTTACTAAAATGTTGCTCCAGCGTTTATTAACCCAAATGGCATGCGCCTATAGGCGAATATCCCCCACTTCGTGGTGAATGCAGTTTTCAATCTGTCTATTTTGTCCACCATCACCTAGTTATAACCTGAGAAACTATCCAGAAATGACATCATCTTGGCACCATTCATAATTTGCAGGACCTCATATAAAGAAGGCAAAGGATAATTATCCTTTTCAGATGATCTATTCAAGTTCCTGAAGTCTACACATAATCTGATGTCACCATTTTTCTTTCTTACTGGGACCAGATTTGCCACCCATGTGGAATGTCTGACAGGAAATATGATCCTGGCATTGAGCAATTTCTTAACCTCTTCAAAAATAATCGGTTCCAGTAAAGCATTGACAGGTCTTTGCTTCGGCCTAAAAGGCTTAGCATCTGGCTTCAAAGGTATGGTATGAGTGATGACTAATGTGTTGTAAGTTTTCAGCTCATCATAAGTCTAGGCAATGACGTGGATGTAATCATTGAGAGCTTGGATTATTCCTTTCAATTCTTCTTCTGTGCAAGCTTTCCCAATCAGGACATTTTTCTTTTCATCATCTTGTCCAATATTAACCTGTGAATATTGTCCTCCATCTGCCTTTGGAAGATCCTTCTATTTTAGCATGTTGTCTAGATCAAACGCTCTTTCTAGCTCAATCATTCCCTTAGGAATCTTATTACTAGGCAACTCTAAGATTTCTTCTTCTTCTTCCCAGACATGATCCTCCACATTTTGCTCATCTATGATATGTGCATCAAAGACATCCTTGTTGGAAATGAAGTCTAGAATATGCTGATCATCATCAAATACTTGGAGGTTAGTTACATTATTTGGCACAGAAGGTACTGATACTAATTCTACTGAAAATCTTTTCAAACTAGATATGGACAGTGGTTCTAAAGTACTAGCAGCTTGGGCTAAGGCATCTGCCATCTGGTTTTGTTCTCTAGGTACATGGGTGATATTGAATGCATCAAAAGATTCTATCATGTCCCACACCCTATGTCTGTAATTGGACAGTTTCTTGTAATTGCAAGAGTATATACCTCTTAACTGTCTCACAACCAATTCTAAGTCTCCATAGACATGCAGAATTTTCACTTTTTTTTTTTAGTGCAAATAGTATCCCATGAATTAGAGCTTCATACTCTGTCACATTGTTGGTGCATGGGAACTGCAACCTGTATGCTACTAAGTAGGATTTTCTAGATGGATCAATAAGATCTATCCCTACTCCAGACCCTTGTTTTGACTTGGATCCATCAAACCTAAGGATCCATGGCTTATCCTCAGCCAAAGGCTTATCTAAGCCTTCTCTTTTCTTTGCAACTCTGGCAGCTGCACCGATTGATATCCATTTCAACTTTGGTATTTCAACTTTCTCCAACTTCATCTTTTCTATCTTGTGTGAAGCTGATATTTCTTCTTTCTTTTTACCATCATAAGGTAAATCTTCTGAACTAGGCAACGTCTTCCTTTTTAGAAGATGCAGACATAATGAGCAAGCAGTCTCTGAATGAGGTGTTTCATGCAACCTGAACCAGCCTTCAATCAAGGCATCCTGTGAAGATCTTTGCTGCTGTGTCATCTTCTTAATCTCTTTTGCTAAAAACTCTTCAAATTTAGATAGATTGCTGCCTCTGTCTTCATCAGATAACTCATAATTTGATACCAAACAATCACTCCCTGGGGTGATTCTCTTGTTTCTTTTAACATTACTCTTGTCACATACTAGTATCTCTTCTGTCATCTGAATATGACCTTCATCCTGGCATGTGGATTCTCCTATTCTTGCAGATGACAAACAACAATTAGTGTCACTATCACTATCACTGTCTACAGAACTTATCGTGTGTTACACCCCATGTGTTTCTATCTCCTTACTATTTACCTAGTTTGGTTAATTTGTTTAGAAAGTGAGTGATTATGGATTTCTATAGCTGTATATGTGTTTACTATAGATTGGATATTTTGTGAAAATTAAAGTATTTATGAATCTTGCATCTATGTGTGTTATCTATTTTGAATACAATATGATGAGAAAAAGAATAATGCAATGTCTTGTATTAAATGTGGTTATTGTTAATTAATGATTTTGTTTTGATAAGTTAACTACTCTTGTGATGATCTAAGTGGATGCAAGAACAGGTTGTCCCTCAAGAAAAGGAGGGGAGGTATCACTCAGGAGAAGGACTTGGTCTGGTAAACGTAAAAGAAAAGCTTAAACTAAGTAGCACACACTTACATCCTATTTGATTTAGGTTGAGTCGAGTCAGTGTGGGTAGTGGCTAGAGAGCTGAGTTATGTATCTTGAGTCTTGATTGGATGTTCGAACCTGCATGTTGTTATGTGTTTGGTTTCTCTGAGTTATTTACTCGTGCAAGTCCACGATACATTCTTATACATGAGTCGATATGAGCATGAACATATGTAGGTAGATGTACCTACATATATTCATGAGCATATTGTTCATAGATATGGAAATGTTGTGTGGTTTATGCTTGAATTATCATCTCTTTTGTGATAAGTCTATGAAGATTTTACGACTTCATATGCATTTCTTGATTATGAGTTATATTTGATTTTATAATGATAAATTTATGCATATATAAATATATATAAATGTATATTTATCATCTCTCTATTTATGTATTTAATATAATATTATTATTATTTTCTCTTAATTGCAGAAATATAATTTTATTATTTTTGCGGAATTTAATTTTTGTAAATATTGTTTTATGGTAAGTAAAACAATAAGATTATATATATAATAGATTTTTAAAAAAATATATAATAATAAAAGATTAGTTTTATAAAAATTAATAATAATAAAGATAATAAAATAATTAATAATAATTATTAAAGTTTAGATAAAAGGTGATAATATTATTATTATTAAAAACTAAGGTTTTAAGTTCTTTTAGAAAAGTATACGTAGCTTATATTAAAGGTGGGCATGCCTTCTTTAGAGGCACGCGGGCCCCCTTCTTTAAACCTTTTTTTAGTTTCTTTTAAAAATTAAAAAGTTTTTAAGCATGTGGCCCCTTAACACTTGTTATTAGTTAATAATTTTAATTTTATATTTTATATTTTATTTGTAATTTTTATCCTGCACCTTTTTTTTTTTAGAAGAATTTAGATTTTGATAAGTATGTCTCTATAATGTCAACATTGTTGAGTTGGTTAAAGTATGCCGACATTATGTCGATATTATATCAACATTTTTCAATTGGTTGTGATATAAAAGGGGGTACTCTCCCTCATTTTCAGTTGCACCATTTTCTAATCAAGAGATTTTCTTTTTCAAATTTGAGTTTTTCATTTGTATTGAAAATTTGTCGTTTTGTTAAGTGGTTTTAATTGGAAGAGCGATCTAGAGTGTTGGAAGGTCGTTAGCAGAAGAGTATCTGATCCATTTGGAGCTATATTCTCAGGCATGGGAATTATTTCTCCTTCCTTATGATTTTCATGGTTTCAAAATATTATATGATGTATTATTGTTAAGTGATTGCGATATTGAATTATTGTTGTTAATATCTTTTGATTATATAATAGTTTATGTATATATGGATATATATTTTTCTAGATAGTAAACTTGTATTGTGAATGTGAGATAGTGTCTATGGTTTGGTTTTTGACTAGATAGTTTCATGAATCAATCATTGATTGGTATTTAAATAGGAAAATTGTACAAGGGGAAAGATAGAGAGAATAGGATTCAAGTGGTATTACTTCGGTATATGTATCCTAGTAAAGCATCTAATAGGTTAACCTTGGGATATGTGATCCATGGAAGAGGTAGATAACCTAGTATAGAGATTGTCATCTTTCCCAGATGAGATAGAAGGGTGGGTGAATATGAGAAAAGAAAACTTTGGCCAAAGTGGTGTAAATAGCCAACGTTTACACTGTCTAGCTTCACTGTGATCCAAGTTTGCATTATTAAGTAGAGATGTTATATTTTGATGGTTGTAGCCATAGTATGATAGTACTAGTTAATGTAGGACACAACACCTACTCAAATTAGGCTTAACTTTGAGGTTGCTATACCAATCCCTTTGTTGAAAGGTAGGGCCATTTACCTGTTTGGTAAATGTGCGGGGGATCGCAGATAGTCCGTGGTTGGAGGTAAATCACCTGAGTGATGCTTCCTCTCATGCAGTTGGTGGCCGGAAGTATTGAAGACAGACAAGTATACAAACATGAGATTCTATTTATCAGTTAAGCTCTTGAAGATTCTATGTAATTTAGAGAAAGGTTGTAAAAGTTGAATATTCAAATTATTTTTATTGAGAAAATGTAATTTGGTTATGCAATAGAAGTTTGAAATATGTTTCAAATGTGCATTATATCAAATGTTTAGAACAAAATTTTTATTCTTGTTATGAATTCATGACTTTATTTACTTTCAAGTTAAAATTGGTAAATCTTAGTTGGTAGAACAAGTGGCATGTTACACCATGGATGATGATGATGATGATGATGATGTTTCACTGCATGCTTGTTCTAGGTCCAGCATATCTATGTAGGCATCACAAGTTTTTTCAGAATGCGATTCATTATGCAACCTGTACCATCCATCAATTAGAATATTATGAATAGGTATTTCTAACAACTGACATCGTTTCACCTCTCTAGATAAGTGCATCCCAGAATTATTGAAATGGTCTACCTCATTTTCATTCTCAAGGTTACAATCAGATTGTACAATTATTTTATCATCCTGAGGGTCATCATCATGATGATGATGAACATCATACATCAGAATTTCTTCTATCCTGACGGTCTGGGGTCTAATGGAGTAAACTCTAGGTTCTACATCCACATACATGATCTCATTGGTTTTGTTATATTCAGTGATCATGTGCTTCATGCGAGGCTCAGCATCAATTCTTATTTGATTTGGTATCCCTTTCTAGGGCAACCACATATGACTGAAATTGGTGGCCATGTATCCATTAAGGGTTTTCGACTAGTCTCTGCTGAGTAACATCCCATATGTATCAGGTATATCAACTACCTGAATATCAATATAATACTGGATTCTAGGATTAGATGCTAGTTGCATGTGAATGTGAGTTAGTTCTCCTACCACACGCACCTCTGTTTTGTCTAATTATGTCACTTTCTTTAATGATTTAGCATGATGCAACCCTAAGGCATTGCATATGGACAGGGGCATTACATTGGTAGATGCTCCTGAATATACTAAACAGTTGTGCAAATTTTTACTAAACATCCTTACAGTAAGGAGGAAAGGAGGTGACTCACTCTTGTCTCTGTACAGGGTCATGTGGGAGGTCTCTCCAGCTTGAACAATAGCTGGCACTTTGTGTTTGACATTAGGATCCCTAGCAGCATGATCTTTTCTACTAAACTGACCTGAGGTATGATTATCCTCTCTTGGAGTAGGATCATCTAGTGATTTCATGAATGCTTTCTTGATAGCAGGAGTTTTGAGCAACTCTGATAATGATAGGCTGATTTTAATCTTTTTCATTTCATTTGCCAGATAAGTGACCAACTTATCAGATTCATGAGGCAGATTAGTAGCTTTTGGTGCTGTATTTGGAGATGCCAAGTATTGAGCATTAACCTTGGGAAATCTAGGGTTGTTACTATCAGCAAGAGACACATTGTAGCTTCATGAGTGTTGTCATTGATGGCAACAAAGATCATCCCACCCATCCGCAGGACATGATGTGCTTATACTGGAAGTCAGATTGAAGAGTGTTATGGTCCAGTGACCAAGAATAGAGTATGCAACAAGGTTCGACAATCAGGTCCGGATGTCTCAGAGGGAGTATCTATGTAAAGTACGGACTTGGGGAAGTCAAGAGGAGTACCTTAACTGATAGATTCCAAGGATTGAGCCTCCGGTAATGAAAGAGTAAAGAGATATGAGCACCTAAGTATTGGGTTCTTGTTTAGCAGAGTAAACTGAGGAAGAACTAACCGGCAGAGCATCAGACCTTAATTCGGATGAGATATTGATGGTGATCAAGCTTACTAAGGTATCATTCATGATTGACTGACATGATTGATGACTTCTATGAGCATCTCTTTGATTCGCATCACTTGATAAGCAAGGATTCAACCGACAGACTAAGAGTTTGGGAAAATAGTAAGTATTATGGATGCCGACTAGAAAGTGGATGAAATCCTTGGTGCGGATATATATACCAGATTGATTTCTATATGAAGGTGTGTTGAGTGTGTTGTGGTGTGCAAAGAAAAATAGAAGTACAGTGTGGAAGCAGTAAGGCAGGTCTGGTCTGTGACAGGACAATAGCACCAAAGAAGAGTATGAATGAAGTGTAGCAGATTAGTATACTGAGCCTAACCGGAACTAAACTCTAGCATATGTGGATGCTTCTCATCAATTCAAGTATCTTGTTACTCTCTTTATTACTTGTAGATAGTGAGTCTCTTGTAGGCAGTGAGACTCTTGTGAGCAGTGTGCTTGGGCAGTGAGCCCCAATTAGCATGTGCCATTTTGTTCTTTCTATTCTTCTAACAGAGAATACATTCTTGGGTTAGTCACCCCATGGTTTTTCCCTTAACAGGGTTTTCCATGTCAAAATCATTGTGTTATGTGTTTTGACTTTGTTTCTGCTTTCATGATTATGGATGCTTATTTGCTTTGATGCTACAGTAGTTGTTAAAGAAGAATAGAAAGTTAAATTAATTAAGATAATTGATGGATCAGGAGGTGTGTTGAACTTATTTGGAGGCAAGGAAGTGGTCAAAGGTTGACCAGTAGGTCTGTTTGAATTATTCCTCAAGTTGTAGTTATGCTTACCCTAATATTGCTGTTGATAGGCATGTACCTCCTTATGTTCATTTGAAGGTTCATTTTCATCCTCAAAGGGAAAAACATAGTTAGACTCAAAGGCCATGGTTGATTCTTCACATGCCAGAGTGTAATCTTGGTGAGTAGGCATTGTCTACTGATGAGGATAATGCATGTAACTCTAGCACTAAGGCGGAATCATATCCATAAGGAACAAGTTCATTTCCTTCTACATGAGGTTGATTTCCTGAAGTATTTGACACTTCAGTCTAGAAAATACTGGCAGTAATCCTAAATTGAGGACAGTCTAGCTCTACATGTGCATTGGTGTTATGTATCCTACACCAATTAGTAAGGCTGCCTTGGCAAGGTTGACTCTAGTAGTCTGTTTTAGTTCACTAGGAGGCTGATTGTCTAGGGGTGATGGCAAAGAACCATTATTTGGCCTAGTGTTCCACACTCTAGGCTATCTAGGAGGATTATTATTGCCATTATTGTTGTAGTTATTGTTGTACCCCCTATCAGGAAAATTTTGTCTGTCATTAGCATAGCCTCTATTCTGATTAGGCTGGGAATAGAAGTTCTGACTCCTTAGATGAGTGATCTCAGTAGTAAGTTTCCTTAACTGAGCTAATATTTCCTTAATCTCTTCTTTCTCTTCCTAAACCTTGGCCAATACATTCTCAGTCTGAGGCTTGAAAAAGGAAGATCCATTGTTCTAGTTTGACTGATCTATAACCTAAGGTAACTGTGTTTGTCCTAGATACTATAACATCTGGCCATTTCCATTTGGAGGAGGCATGATGCTAAGTGGAGGTATCTGCAAAGGACTAGGCATCACTGCTGGAGATATCTTGGCTCCATTAGGCTGTTGTTGGGAAGGATATGTTGGATAACCAGGAAGTGTGGGAAATGCAATGTTTGGTGTAGGAGCAGGAACTAGCTACTGACTGACTTTGCCAGCTTCTTCAAAAGCTCCTGTCAAAGTTGTTACATTAGGATGTGCTCTCCTAATAAACATGGAAGTTAAAGGATCTAGAGCTGAGTAATATATGCTCCTAGCAACTTCATCTGCTACAACATAAGGTGCAACTAACTTAGATAACATCTTCTGGAACCTAGCATTGAAGTTAGCAATAGGTTCTCCTTCAAATCATTTGATTGTGGCAAATAAATGATAGTTCATTGAAGGATCTATTGGAATTTTGAACCTATCCTTGAAAGCTTTCTCTAAGGCAGCCCATGAACCAACTGAACCCCGACCAAGACTAATATACCAGTTATAAGCCTCTTCCCCTAAGGAAAATGGAAATAACCTGCATAGAATGTCTTGATGCTAAATTTTAGCCCTACAACAGGCTTCCTTGAAAGTTCTGATGTGATCATCAACATCCTGATATGGATGATACTTTGGACAAATTTTATCAGGATTCTTAGGCAAAACATGATATGTTGTAAATGTCAAAGGCGAGTCCACTGCAAAGAAACACATTACAACCGGAGGAGTTTGAGCCTGAGGTATGACTGGTTGAGGTTGGACCTGAGGTGTAACTGGTGATCCTATAGGTGTTTGTAAGCCAATAGGAGTTCCAGGAGGATGTTCTGGTGAAGCTCCTGACACACTAGAACCAGGAGTGTGATGAATGTCTACAGTTCTAGGTCTAAATCCTCGGACAGGTAATTCTTTAAAGATTCCACTAGATCTAGACCTGGTATTTGGCCTAAGAGCTAGGATTTCTTAAATTTAAGGAAAATTGGCTGGTTAATAGTAAAGATCGTTGAAACTTTCCAGCAAAGGCTGTATTTATGGTCAGAAAGTGAGACTGACTGGATATTTATGAAATATTTGTAGAAACAATGCAAATATGAGGTGATATTGAAGCTCATTGACATAAGCAACTGGATATTAGGTTTCTTGAGCAAGAGACCTCAAGGCTTTAACAAATTTACCTTAAATAGAGCTTATCTTTACAAATTCCCAATGATCAACCACAAAGCTTGCAATATTTACGGTCAATTTTAAAATCTTCACAAAGGATCTTCATGCACAAACTTAAAACAACAAAGCTTTGCGCATGACTTGAAATTTAGAGGTATTTTAGTGTTACCTTACTATCTGCATCATCAAATCAGACAAAACCTACTGATGATGAGCTCAGCCTCCTTCTAGCACCAATTTATGCTGATCATGATGTTAGTCATAAGCAAACATGAAATAAAAGTTACACAACAACCTTTATTTATCTTGAAAGATACGATGAATTCAGAGAATTCATGATCCCAAGTCTCCGTTGATTAGTTCATAATAAACTGACATTACTCAGTGATTGATGTGTGTTATTGTTAATCATTCAGGGGCCTTACATTTGTTGATCCATAAATTCTGTTTCCTACAAATGTGCTACACAGAAAGGTTATTCTACACAGTAGATTTCTTCAAATAATGTGTCTGTACTTGGATCTTTGCATGATATTTATCGATTTAACATGCTTTAACTTCAAATATGCTATGTATATCCAATTATCTATGAGATGTCAGCATATTTCTTGTTATTTGCTTCTGATTGTCAGTTATTTGCAATTGTGGTGATGAAATGTTATAAAATTGAAAGAAATTTAAAAGAACACTACAAATTTTGGTGAATCTTAGCTATTGAACCACATACACACTTGATATAGTCATGAGGAGAAGAAATCAAACCATATTTTCACCAAGATATTCCACAGCTAGATACAGATGATGCTAACTTCAAAGGATAAGGAATGAAGACAACACATGCAGACTGATAAGCACTCCAAGGGATGCAGCTAATCAAAGCATGTATCAAGAATTCAAACACAAATTACTCAGGATTTATGATGATTTGTAATCAAATGGTCTTCTCTTTCATTAAGTATGCAAAAACATGTAGGTTTACAATAACTTTGAAATAAGTCCTAATATTTCAGCAATCAAATTTCAATTAAGTTTATAAATGTTCAAAGTACGGTGTCCCTACACCTTTTATAGAATAAGGTGAGGGAGCAGTTACAAATGACCTACAGTCAAGATTTATCAATAAAAATCAATGGTGGATATTCCCTCTTTGACTTAGTCAGCTATCCTTTATGTGGCACAGGTTGCCAACTGGCAACCATCTGGGTAACTTATTTTCTTCTAAGTACCTGATGCATATGTCACTTTGGAGATGCATCTTTTTTTCATTCTTCAGGTCCTTCTTCTTCTTTATCATGATCATCATGATCTTCACTTTCTGTATCATCATCTCCCTAATGAATATCATCCTGTATATGGACCTTCATTATCGTCCTGATATTTTCATAGGCTTCCACTATTTTATCAACCTCCCTGCCATCTTGAGTTTTGGCTTTAGCAATGGCGTGCTTGTGAGCTTGAAATTTATCTCTGAGAGTCTCCAATTTACCTTTCCTATTACTTAATGTTTCATTATAATTCTCCACCCTAACTTTGATCCTCATGATCTTATTCATCACCTCTTCTATCAGGTGGTTGAGAGGATCATCAACCATCGGCTGAAAGTTATCATGCAGAGCGTTTATGGCAAAGTCTACATCTTGGTTTTCAATTTTCTCCTCTACTTTTCCTTCTAGGGATTCCAAGACTTTTGCTTCATATGACATCATGTTGTGCAGTTTCACACTGATATCTCTTAGCTTACTATTGCACTTTTTCAATACATCACATTCAAACCTGATGTCTTTATACCAAACATCCACTACCATGGCAGTGTTATTATTCAATACCTGATTATTTATTAGGACCTGAGGATTAATCCTCTTTATTTCACTTAGAGCACCTAAGGCCTTTTCTAACTGGAATGATCTTCTACCAATTTCATTCTGCATTTTATCAACTTTCTTCTTAGAGGTGCTCAAAGCATTCCACCTTTGTAAAGAGGCTCTCACTACTTCCTCAGCTCCTATGAGTGCTGATAATAGCCACTTCCTCATGACCACTAATTCATGCTTCATAAGGTCTAACTTATTAACCTCTTCTTAAGAGATGACAGTCAATGGGACTGCTTGATTAATTGAAGTACTATCATGGTTAATCAACCCTTTTATGTATGAGTGCAGCTGGGCAATGTGCTCTTTATGCTGCTTATTCTTTTCCTTTTCTTTCTTCACCCTTTGGGTTAAAGAATCAATTATATCCTTCCCTTCTTGACCCTCCTGGTCTTCATTGGCAAACCCCAAGTCAACTGTGGTGATCTAGAATTCTTCCAGGGTGATTTTGCCTTTCTCTTTTTCAACAGTGGGAAGTGCTACTTGGGCAGTCCTTCTGCCTATAGCAGGATCTCTTCTGATAGCCAAGGTTAACCTGGCTTTCCTCTTGGGTTTCATGATTGTCTCTGCAAACAAGGTTGAAACATCAAATTCTTGAATTTCAAATCCTTGTTCTGTACCTATTTCTTTCTTAAGCCACTGAGGTACTTGATCTCTGGATCTCTATTGTCTACCATCATCATCATGTCCACCCTAATCTCTAGTATCTATCTCTGTTCTCGGTGGAGAGGGTGATGTCCTAATTTCTTCCTCATGATGTTCCTCATGAGGGGGATCTTGTTCTGCCTCGTCTTCCTGAGGAGCTTCTTTTTGCGGTGGAGGATCTTGTGGTGTATCCATATGATGATCATGTACTTGATCCTACATCTCTTCTTCTTCTATTTCATCCACCTTATTATGTTCCTCCTCTTGAGGCATGTTTGTATCCGTGGATGCCTTTGTGTTTAATCCTGATGCATCTCCCTGATCTTGGGCTACATTTTGTTCAACACCTGATATATTGACCTCTGGTGTCTTAAGGTCTTAATGACCTGATGTATCTTTATCTTCTGTGGTATGTTGAGTCTAGATAACATCATCACCTGATGTGTCTTCATTACATCCACCTTTTTGTTGGACTTCAACTATCTTAGGCTTAGCTGGTATCTCTTGTTGTTGCTGGCCTATATCCAGAGTATCACTCTCTACTTCTATCTGCTTGACTTCTTCAACATTTTCTATCACATCAAGTTCACCTACTTGATGTTTAGGACTTACATCCTCCCTATAAGTCAGGTCTATCACTGCAGGGCTAGTTACCTGATCCACTAATTTGTCAAGTCCTATTTGTTGGGCTACCCTTTCTGGGCTATTTTGTTTCTCTTCTTTCTCTATTTTCTTACACTCTTCCAGTATCACCATCTGTGCTAATGGGGTCCCATGTGGGGTCATGCAGGTACTGGAAGCAAGTGTTTCCATCTGTTGAGAAGCCACGTTTTGTACCACCTCATCATCTGATAAGTCAACGGTGTCCTCCAAGGAGAAAGTACCACCATGGCCTGCCCTGGAGGCTTCTTTTGCTTTCTCTTCAGCCTTCTCAATCTTAAACTATATAATAGAAGAAAGTGGTACATCATGTTGCATTTCTTTCTAAACACTTCACTACCAGCTCCCCTTAATACTATGGGGTCATTTTTGATCTCACCCCTCATAGATGTTCTCTATTTTTTAGGTGGTGATGTTATTAGGGGCACCTTCCTCTTCCTGGTGACCATCATGGGGTCATCTCCTATAGGATCTACATTTACTAGCTCTTCTTCAATAAGGATATCTTTTTCCATATTCTGATGTGAGGTTTGGCCCTTATCCTATATTTCTGTAGTCTCTACAGCTGGCCTCATGATTCTCTTAGTCTTTGGCTCATCCATCAAAGGCGGTGCAGATGAGGCCAATGCCTGTCCTGATGCAGATGTGCCTTCAGCTGGAATGGTAATTCTCTCAATTATCACCCCCTTATGACTATCATCAGTCCTCTTTCCTCTGGGGGGTCCTTTCCCTTGTTTCTGGGTAGGCAGCCTTTCTCCATTAGATTTTCTTTTCTCAACAAGAAAGTCATCATATTCTTCATTAGGGATATCCTACCTTTTCCTCTTGTTATCCACTATGATGGCTACACCTTTCTTCTTTAGTATATTTATGTGTTCATTTACCCATGATTGGGTCAACTGTAGCACCCCACCTATGAACCTATCCAAGGAGATGTCCTCCTCCTGTGTAAGATCAGGGGCTGAGATGGTGTCATTATACACCTTCTTATCTTCATATTCAGTTGACATTGTCTTTCCATTATCTTTCTTCAATTGTGCAGGCACTGAAATACAGTCAAATGTCCTTATCTGATTTAGAGTGAGCCTTTAATATTTTCTTCTTCTTACTTCTGCTTCATCCTCACAATTAGTCCAGAAATCTTCTAAGTACTTCTGATGTATGGGCTTCCCCATTATCTTATGCATTCTACCATAGGGGTCATATGATTTGGCCAATGGAAATGGTTGTAGGTACATCAGGTTCAGACTCCCTATGACCTTCTTTATTCTTTCTGAATCAAGGCACATGTACCAACCTATAGATACTGGAAATAATACCAGAAGTATTTTCTTCTGTGCTTTATACGCATCTAGTATGGTGGATATCTATCTCAAAAACTCCATCAAGACTACCCCATCGGTAGGGTACCTGGGTAACATGAAGGACTGTCCTTCAAAACCCTCTATTTTGATATAGGAAAAAGTGGCATACTGGATGAACCAGGCACCATGCTTGTATATAACTTCTTGAGCCTCCATGCTCAATCTCTTGGTTCTATCCTCCTCCATAGTTCTAACTAGATGCATAGAAAATGCATCATTCACCAATTTGTAATTAAGGAGATAGTTTCTTCTTTGTAATTGAGGATAATGATCCCATATATGGGCATCATCTATACTGCCGCCAATCTTTCCAACTGTGGTCAGTGCATCAAATGTTCCTTTGTAAGCACATGAATAAACAACATATGAAGTCATGTGGAATGAGCACTCCAGGCATCCTAGGTTCATCATTTGTTCATCTAAAGCATCACTGATGATCTTGGCCCATGATGGCTTATTATCTGTATAGAGACACATCTGGATGATTCCAAATATCCAATTCTTGAAACTCCCAGCATTAGGCTAGACTGTCATCCTGCTGAGCAGGGTAATCATATACTGATATTCATCATCAAAATCAAATTTATACATATTCACTGGCAATTTGGCAGAGGCAGTGCAGGTGTTATTCTTAGACCTCCATTGGTATATCCTCTTCCTGGCAGTCTTTTTATTGTTTTCATATTCAGTTTCTAGTTTGTGCAGATCCATATTGACTACCTTCTTTCCAACTGGGAGATTGAAAGTAGCTGCGATCTCTTTAATTGACAAGTCTGCATAAACTCTACCATGTTTTTCCACCCGCCTTGTCTAAGGGTTGTAATTTCTAGTGCATTCCACTATTAGTTTCGGGGTTTCCATGGCATATGGAAATCTTCCCACATGCCACATTCCTGACACAAATATGGCATCCAGTAGGGTATTATCTTTATCATCATGCATCCTAGATGACCATGTCACTAAATCTGTTTCCCCTTGGTGAGTGTCACCAATGACACCATACTTGAATTGTATCCCTTCAAGTTGAACGTACATGGGCTTAAGAAATTCTACCCCGGATCTGTTTCTCCTAACGTCTGCCATGGATTCCTACAAGAAACATGACTGGTCTTACCATAATATTCATATGCATTCATATAACACTATACGTCTACAGCATCATGCATATTTATATTCATTAACTCTTCATGATATGCATACCTACAAAATCAAACCACTAGAAAAGCCATACTACCTGGACATGTAGAAAATGACAACAGGAGGGTTTTTTAATTACTTACCTGATAACGCTTATCTCCTGGATTAGGCCGATGATTATGAAAAAGGGTAACAATTACTGATGATCACGCATTTTGTTATGCTACAAGATGTATGTCCATCTACAGGTAGCTCATATGAGGGTTTGACTCTCTGCTCTATAAATTCTTGTTTCTTCACAAGGTAAATAAAAAATAACCTTGCAATCTTACCTTTAACCTCATTCGTAGAGAAGATTAGGGAAAAAATGGGTTAAATCAATTAAAACCATTGATCTTCTGCACAAAATCCATGGATGTTGCCAGCTGTTTGTATCGTATTCGCAGTCAGCAAGAATCCACCTACTACATTAATGTGCATTTAATGTTATGGAGCAAGATGAGGGGGACGACCTTTAGAAGATCGAGTGATGTTTGAAATATGACCCCCTCTGTGTAACATGACCTTCTGCCTTTGAGCGGCAAAACTGATGTCAAGAAAATTAGGTGATGTTGAGAATACTAGGTCATGATTTTAAGATCAGGGGATATTTAAAATGTGACCCCTCAAAACTAAAGTGACCCCCTTTCGAAAGATCGGGATGGCATCACCATCATGTTATGGAAAAAGGTGATCGTTGGATACATACCTCCGCGAGGTAAAAAGAATGATGACATCACCATTAGGGTGACTTCCTTCATTCATTAGGCTTAGATGACATCATCGTCATATTGGCATTGGGGTGATATTTTGCGACAGGGTGATGTTCAAAATATCAGGTGATATTCGTAGGCTTGGGTGATATTGAGAATATGAACCCTGCAAAATATATAAGGTGTTTGACGGACATATACAGTTATCACCTAAAATTAAAGTCTAGAGTTTACGGACCAAGTGATTATTGGGTGATAAATTGACATCGGGGTGATCTCAAGTAAGGTGACTGATGTTTCAAATATGACCCCCCCTTGAATATCAGGTTTGACTAAAACTTTGACTTATCATAACTTTCTCCCCTTAAGGAATTTTTGGGTGATCCAAAAGGAAAACCTGCATGGAATTTTATACACTTTCTAACTATGAGGTTACTGATATGAAATATTGACTTTGACAAACTGACCTCATCATAGTGACTTATATCTACCCCTTTATGTAGGGTTTCTTACCTGACTTACTTTTACCAGACCACTGAAAAGTAGAAAAATAACACAAGCCAAAGCAGCAAAAAGTTGGGTCCTTGTTTTGTCAAGTCAAAATGGGGTGTGTTGTGTAACCACACAACACAAACTCACCACAAGTATAGCACTTTCCTGAAAATGTATTAGAACCTCTTCCACCTCCAAATCTACCTCTTGTACCTTTCCATCCACCCCAGAAATTAGACTGCTCTTGTCCTTTACTGGTCTCTTCTTGGTTCTCATTGGCTTGTCTTGTTGTAGGGGCTGATCCTCTCCCCCTTATATTGCTGCCTCTTCCCCTCATGGACTTATCCTATCTCCTTTTCATCTTCTCCTCAATCCTGATTGCCATTTGATAACAGTATTCTACACTCCTAGGGTTAGCCAAAACTAATTCATTCTGTATGTTCAATCTCAAACCAGCCAAGTATCTAGCAACCTTTTCAACCTCATTCTCATGATGACCAAACCTCATACTTAATTTATAAAATTCCTCAATATATGCCTTCACATCCATTTCCTTTTGTCTTAAAAAATGAAGCTTTTTAAACATTTGAACTTCATAATCCTTGGGTAAGAATTTACCTTTGATCCTTGCTACCATCTTGTCCCATGAAGAAATCTTGGACTTTCCTTGGTTTCTCCTCTTTGATTGTAAGCAATCCCACCATACCAAGGCATGACCTCCCAATTTGGTCTTTGCAATCTTTACTTTATGCTCCTCAAGAACCTCCTCACATTCAAAATGATTATCTAATGCAGCAATCCAATCAAGTAACTCTTCCTCATTTAAACTTCCACCATACTTTGGAACATCAATCTTTACCTTAGGTTTGTCATTCTTGACTGCCCTCAACAGTTTTGCAAATCTCTGATCTTCAGGATCCAGATCTTCATCTACATCTGCAAACTCTTCACCATCCTCTTCTTCTTCTGGTTCACTTTCTTCCACTTCCCTTCTTTTGTTTGTCTCCAAGGCTGCCAGCCTGGCTTGAAGGGCTTCTATGAGCTCTTTCATCTCCCTCATCTATTTAGCATGCTTTTCCTTCATCTCTTGCAACTCTCTAGTAGTGCCAGCATTTTTTGAAGGCATCTTGCTAACTTATTTTTGCAACCTCTCGGTCCTTCTACTTCTGTCGTCTCAATGACAGAACTGAACACACAACTACCCAGACCTTTTACTGGGCTCTAATACCAATATGTTGAGGATCCAAAACTCTGTCATACAAATTGATCGGTGAGTGGATGGTCCATGTCTTGGTGATCTTCTCTTTATCAACCAAACATTCCCCATCGGCCACCTTGCTTTTTATATCCCCAACGTTTAACTCTCCCTGATGTATGTCTTCACTTTACTCGCCTATCAACAAGACTATTCCCATCGGTGAACACTTATAAACCTTAGCCGATGTGCCGATACACCTAATTTGTATTTTCTGAAAGATACATTCTTGATGTACATTCAGGATATGCATTTGCGATATACATTCGCAATATACATTCGAACCACACTCGTCAGTGGGACTCTTTGCATCGGTCAACCTAAAGTCTTTCCTGCCGATACCCTAAGTCTATCTGGTGACATGTATTTTTCAAAGTGACCTTCCTCGTCGGTGAGTGCTTTGTATGTGCTGCTGATACACCGATGGAATAGCTTGTATATACTTTTGCCGACTTGCGATCACCAGTTTCCTTCACCGCTGCTATGGGTCACCTCTTGCATCTAACACAATGTATATGTGCAATGTATATTCTCAATATACATTCAAAAGATACATTCAAAATATGCATTTAGAATATGTATTCGGTGGGACCGTTGACTTTCTTTGTATGCCGATACACTATCAATCAGACTTCCAACATCAGAAACTTTCAACCTTCTCTCTCCCTGATGCAGAACTTAACCATTCACAATATACTTTTGCAACATACACACCCAATGTGCATTTGCGATATACACATGAAATGTATGTTCAGGGAAACAACTAGAATCTTAGACTGACATGAACTTTTGCAAACCCTTCATCTACACAGACCCTTTTCTCTGACAACCTAGCACATGAAGATGCTAGGATATATCAGCACCATTGTATGCAATCCTACAGACACAAAACCAAACGAACAAAATGAAAACAAAAGAACTGTATAGCCATTCCACTGATTCAGAGAAATCTAACTGGTGGAATGGACTAAGAGTCCATATCGACCACAAAATAGTAATTTGATTTATACAAAGAAAACCTAACAAATCTAGAACAATAGAATGATACATAGAATAGGATTCATTTATTATGCTTTTTCAGAAATGTACATACACAGATGCTCTGTTTCACGATTGTAAATCACACTCCTCTTAGATCTTTCTAATCTAAACTACAACTGATTACATTTGATCTCCTCTGGGCATTTATCTACTCGCCCTGAGTAGTACCAACCTAACTCCAAGCGGCTGGGAGACAACCGTCTAACAACCTCCTAACTACCTAACAAACTTTGTGATTACAGATTGCCAAGTGTCCTTGGGACTTACAAAATGAACCTAGATTAAAACTAAAATGACATGCATTGGTCAAACAGACCTTATTACATCAATGGTCTTCTAGGACCTTATTGGAAACAACAACATGAACATCAGATAGTTGAATGCCTCATGGAGGCCACTGTGGATTAGGTTCTCCCACACCATACATGCCACTGAGAAAAGAACTCATGCCCCATGAGTTACATCTTTGTCTTGCTCTACATTTATCCTCTGTTGTCTCATGTCTTCCCCATGATCTTGGGACTACAACCTACTTCCATGGAATCAAAGACTCATGCATAGCATTGTAGGCTCTACTTACCCCTTGCCATGAGTGATTGCTTGCCACTAGACCTATCCCTTGCTTGCCATTCTATCTTACTATCATCTCTGCCTCAACACCTACATTGGAAACCTTGGGTAATGCTTCTTGTACTGCTGTTATGGCAAAATATGTTTGCCTTTCAATTCTTGTTGGTTCTAGAGGACAAACAATGGTCCCTACTATGATAGCATCCTTGTCTTTCCAATCAATTTGTGGCTGGTTGCAGACTTGCTCTTTGACCTTCTGCTAATCCATTTGATTTCCATCATCCAAAACTGAAATTACCTTCATACTGTGATCCTTAGCAACCCCACTCCGTGAGGTATCCCCAACTTTCTTTGTCTCTTCTTCATGCATCTTCACAAACTCTTTCTTACCCATCAAAATGATCTTGGCTACCTAAAGTGTTGCAGCACCTTCTTGTAATGGTGTCATCACAAAAGTCTTTCCATCCTTCTTGATGGTGTATGTGTTAGCATATCCATCATACAATGCTTGCCTATCAAATTGCCATGGCCTACCTAAAAGTAGGTGACAACACTCATGGGCAAAATGTCACATAAAATTCTCTCCTTATATTATCCAATCTAAAAATCAACATATGCCTGCTCACTTACCAAAAGTGATTAACTGTCACTTACCTAAGATGCCCTGTAAGGAGTTTGATGAGGAATCCTTTATATGTTCAATTTATCCAGCATTTCCCGAGATACCATATTATCTATTGAACTAGAATCTATTACTATTTCGCAGACCTTACCTCTACATTTCCGTGTAGTCTTGAATAAGTTCCTCCTTTGGCCTAGGCATGTCTACTTAAATGTTTGCAACACTATCCTTCTGATTGTTAGACTTTCTCCCACTTCTGATGCCAATTGCACTTCAGGAGATGTCACACTCCCTACTGTTGGCAAGAGACACTATATGGATTCATGGTTGTTGTCATTGATGGCAACAAAGGTCATTCCACATATCTGCAAGTCATGGTGTGTCTCTACCGGAAGTCAGAGTGAAGACTGTTGTGGTCCGGTGAACAATAACAGAGCATGTGGCAAGGTCCGACAGATTGGTCCGGACCTCTCAGAGAAAGTGTCTTGGTGCAATATGGATTTGGGGAAGTTAAGAGGACTACCTTGAGTAGTATATTCCAAGGATTTAGCCTCCGGTGATGGACAAAGAAAAAGATATGAATAGTTGAGTACCGGATTCCTGAAAGACAGTGAGAACAGAGGAAGAACTGACTGATAGAGCATCAGACTATTTTCCGGATGTGTTACTACTGATGGTAAAGGTTGTGAAGGCATGAATCATGTTTGGCCGACATGATTAATGACATCTACAAGTATATGCTTGATCCACATTGCTTGGTAAGCAAGGACTCAGCCGACAGAACAGAGTTTGTAAGAAACTAGACTGTTCCGGATGCCGACTGGAAAGGTAATGAAATTAGTTGTGCGGCTATATATAGAGGATGGATTTTGTTGTGAGAAGTGTGATTGTGTGATGGTGAATGTGAATAAGTGTAGAGCAGAGCAGAAGTAGTAAGAAAGATCCGGTATGTGAAAGGATAGCAGAATAAAGAACAGAGGAAAGATGAAATGCAGCAGATTAGTGTACTGAGCCTAACCGGAACTGAACTCCAGCATATGTATATGCTTCCAATCAGTTCAAGTATTATATAACATTCTTTTGTAGACAGTGTGTCTCTTTGTAGGCAGTGTGCCTCTTGTGAGTAGTGTGCTCGGGCAGTGAGCCCTAATTGGCAAGTGCCATTTTTTTAACTCCTTATTCTTCTAATAGAGAATAATCTTTGGGTTAATCACCCCGTGGTTTTCTCCCTTAACCGGGTTTCCACGTCAAAAATACTGTGTCATGTGTTTCTCATTTCATGATAATGTTTGTTTGTTTAATTCAATGCTGCTTTGATTAATAAGAAAGTTCAGAAAAAGAAATAATTAGGATAACTAATTCACCCCCCCTCTCAGTTATCAACAATTGGTATCAGAGCTAAGTTCCTCCTATTAAAGCCTAACAGCTTGAGGAAGATCTGGGAGTTCAAATGGATGCATATGGTTTAAGGGAGCAACTTAAGACTGCCCTTGAGGATCTGGAACAGTCTAACTCTGAAGTCAATGAATTAAAGGAAAGACTCAAACAGGCTGATGAATTCATGAGAGAACTAAAAGACAAATTAAGTCTCTCTATGAAAAAGAGAAAGGAGCTGCTCCAACAATTGGCAAGACAAAGTGAAGAAAGCAATACAAATGAAGAATTGACTGAGAAAACCAAGTTATGTGAAAAGTTATCAAAAGAAGTCATTATGTTAAGACATGAAATGGAATCAGGAACTATAAAGTTTACTCAAGAGATTGAAGAAAAAAGAAGAGCTGAAGACAATCTAAGACAATCTCTTAAAGAGAAATCAGAAGAATGCCACCAGATGGACAGGATTATCAGACATCTTGAATCTGATCTTGAAGATGCCAAAGATAATAAAGAAAAACTTGAGGATCAAATTGTCTCCCTCAAAAGAGATCTTCAAACAACAAATGAATATAGAGAAAAATTCAAGATAAGTTCTGCCCAACTTGAAGTACTTCTTGGAAGTCAAAAGAAGATAGATGACAAGTATGGTTTGGGATATGAGAAAGGAGAAAGCTCCGGATCCGGTCAAAAGAATTTTGGATCAGAAAATCCAAGGAATAGGCCTAGAAGACCTCTGGCAAGACAGCCCAATGCTCAAAGATATCCATCTTTCAATGGATACTGCCACAGCTGCAATCACTTTGGTCACAAAGCTAATCAGTGTAGAAAAAGAATGAATCAAACTAATCCATCCTTCTCCGGACAGTGCTTTAACTGCAAAAGGTATGGACACAAGTCTCATGAATGCAGAAATATGCAAGTAAACAAATCATTCAATGGTAGATGCTTTACATGCAATAGAGTAGGTCATATGGCTAATCAAAGCAGATCAAGAGGTTATCAGTCAAATATGCAAAGAAATGTTATTTGCCAAATCTGTAATAGGTCCGGTCATAATGCTAAAGTCTGTAGAAGCAAGAATAAGGACAAAAGAGGTTCGGTGTATAATCAGAATCAAGACAAGGGTAAACAAAAGATGAATGCGGATGAAGTTAGGAATCAGATGAGCAAGATTTGGGTAAAGAAAAGTTCAGAGAATACAGAAACTGGATCCGCACCAGACTCTGGTGCTGATATTCCTTCCGGAAATTAAAAAGTGAGCTCTGGCTCAGGGGGAGACTCAAAGAAAATCCTATTCCCCCAGCCAATCAAGTGGTGCCAGATATGGCACAAGATGCGGAGTAAAGGGTTTGAAGATATAAGTCTTGAGATAATTCAGATAAGATTTCAGAGGTCCGCATGAAGATATAAAGAAGTTATGATCGATCAAGTAAGACCTGTTCCGGGAGATGCTCCGGAATGATAGAGGATTACAAAAGGGTCTGGAGAGATCCGGAAGTATATTATTTTACTCTGCGGATTGGACAGAATGTTTGGGATGTTCTTGTAATGTGTCATCTCGATTTATTCATGATTGAAAGATCCACATGATGTACATAGATTAGGACTGATCCGGGATACTCCAAGCTATCCGGATAAGGCAAACCGAAAAAATATAGGTGGAGCATTTATTGCAAATAGATATTAGGGTTTGCGAAACAATATAAGGGATTTCTAAATAATCACTTGATCATTCCACACCCAAGAAGAAGCAAAAAGCGGAGCTCTGCAACAAAATTCATCAAGTTCACTGAAGATCACTTACAGAAGTTACTACATACAGAAATCAATCCAACCACTCCGTGTAACCGAAGACACAAAAGGTATTTTCCACTTTCGATATCTTGCTACAAATCTTTTGAAGAAATGGCTACTCCAAATATAGTAAAAATCTCAGATAGGCCCCGACCTGAATTTAAGAAACATCCATACAAGTCATTGGAGGTAGATCCCTTAGGAGCATTTTCCAGTGTTCCTCATGGCGTTTTACACATGGAAGACATTAGGGTTTACATACATGCAAGCATTGAGGAATTCGGGGAATTCAAATTGAGAGATCTCTATCACAAACAACTGATAGACAATGCTTTTGAGCTTAAACCAGAGTACAAGGGTATCCAGAAGAAACAATTTGATCAATTCATTCATTTCCCCTGCTTTGAAGAAGAAGAATGGGTCTGGTATGTATTGAGTAGGATGCATGACAACTTCCTATGGCTGGATAGACCTTGCAAGATCACAAAAGAGGCAATTAGGGCAGTAACTGGTCTATACTCTTCCGGAGGGATACCTATCCTCAAATCTGTCAAAAATAACATTGTAACTGAGGCCACCGGATCAAAATTTGATAAGAGGGCAATGACCATTGAAGATATTTCAGATCCGGATATCAAGTATGCATCCATGATAATAGGTTACAAGATCTATCACTCCAGCAGGGAAAATTCTGTATCCGGAACTGCAGTATATACTGCCTATGAAATGCTAAGGAAGAATGCAGATTATGATCTCTGTGAACTCCTCTTAAGCCAATTAATGGAAAATATACAGAAAATCAAGAAGGACAAAAAGAATTCCTTTAAGTATGGTACTCTTATATTATGTCTATTTTTCTACTTCATGAATGAGCTGCCTGGATCAAGTGGATGGGCATGGCAGAATGACAAACCTGTTGCAGTCCAGATAAGAGATTATTTACATGGGCTTGGGGATGCCAAAGCAAGAAATACAGCCCTATGGGGATACTTCAAAAACTTCCAAAGCACGATGCAAGCAAGAGAAAGAATTCCCCAGTCTCTTGTTGAAAAATACAAAGACTCAGTGTGCTTTATGGTGGACACTGATCAGTGCCTAATGGAGGCAGTGGAGCCAAGGACTGTCTGGATCATGCCCATGGGGTATGAAGTGGATAAACAGATAGTGGAGCTACATGTTCAACACATGCTAAGTCAGCCCAAAGATCCAAAGGCAAAAAGGTTTGGAACCTTTGAGGAGCTGAGTGTAAAGATTCATGTAGAACTCAGGGAACCTGAGATAAAGAGGAAGGTGAGAAAAGAAGTAGAGCATATTGCTCAAGGCCTAGGCATCCCAAAGGAGGCACTTGATGCCAACCGGGAAAAGAGAAGAAAGGCTGAGGAAGAAAAGAAAGAGGCAGAAAAGAAAAGCAAGAAAAGTGCTCCGGTGGAAACCTCAACCCGGACCAGATCATCAAAAGGATCTACACCTATCAGAACCAAAAGCTCAAAACCAGAAGTCCAGGGATCCGGTAAGAGATCTAAGACAAAAGCCTCAAGAGCTTATCAAAGCCAAAAGGATGAAGAAGAAACTGAGTCAGATGAGGGAGTAAAAGAAATAAAGAAGCAGAAGAAGAAAGGATCCGGTAAACCCTCTTCAGGCCAAGACAAGGAAGAAATGACAGAGGAATTTGCTGAAAAGCCCACCCTGTCTCTAGACAATGTAGTCAAATCAGTCACTGCGGATGGGAACCTTCAACCGGTGGCTGAAATCTATGATGACTACAATGAGGCAGATCAAAAGATCCTGCAGGAAGCTATAATTAGGTACTTGAACATCTACAATAAAGCTTTTATTGAGATTATCTCTAAAATTCCAAAGAGTCTAGAGATGGAACTAGAAATAAGAAAGAACAATGCCATGGCAAAAGACCTTGAGATCAGGGAACAGATAGCTATTCAGCTATATCCTTCAATTGATCACAAAATAATGAACATGATATTCAAGGACTGCAAGGATGAATTTAGAAGCAAAGCAAGGATGAATCAGCTTATGCTTGGTGAGACCGACAAAGTAGCCAAGGACACTGAAGAGATCCTCCGGAAT
Organism: Cunninghamia lanceolata; assembly: GCA_027924645.1. NCBI lineage: Eukaryota > Viridiplantae > Streptophyta > Pinopsida > Cupressales > Cupressaceae > Cunninghamia > Cunninghamia lanceolata. Next base: position 5,567,839 of record BSBN01000564.1, on the reverse strand, counting down.
ACATTCAAAAGGTTCAATATTCCTATTACAGAGGACTTAGGTGCAGAAACAGCTGCGGACTTGGAATCATCTGCTCCGGAAGAAGTGCCACTTGAACAGACTAACATCTCTTCTCCGGCTTCTCCTACAGTCTCCGGATCCCAAGAAGAAGAGAAATTACAGGAGAAAGAAGCAGCAGAAAAAGAAAAAGAGGTTGACAGCACCAAGGATGCAGAGAAAGAGAAGAATCCAACAGAGAAAACCACAACTGAAAATGGTAAGAATGTGGAAGGAGAAAAGACTCCAAAGGACAAAACTGCAGAAGAAAAAAAACATCTGTCTCCGGCAAGAGACACTGCACAAACTGTTCAAAAGTTTCTGAGCCAAGAAACATTAGAGATTGATGAACCGAAGCTTCTAAAAGGCCCATTCGACTTTGACTCTCTCTCTCCGATACAGACAATGAAGATAGCATCATTTGCAAACGCTAAGGCAAATGAAAAACTCCTAAAGTCTCATATGGAAGACTGTGAGTTGATAGAGGCTGCTTCTGGAGTGCTTGAAAAGATTATGCCATCAATCCAGATAGATTCGACAACCTCCTCTTCCGGTAATCTCAAAACCTTAGTCAGCAGTGTTGATACACATTTTGATTCTCTAGAAAAATCAGCTGAAGAAAAGGTCCGGAAGGAATTTTTGGATAAAAGATTTTCAGAAGTATTAGGATTAATCTCTAATGATAGGAGAAATATGAGTATTGGAATAAAGAGCTTAGAAAATGCTCTTAAGGATGGTGGTGATATTTACAAATTTTGTATCTCCTGGTCAAAGGCAACAGTAGAAATTGATAAGAAAATAAAAGCGGAACAGGACAAACTACAAAGTTTTGATCCTCTCTCTTCCTCCATAGTAAATCAAGAATGTCAAACTATTGCAATCACAAATGCAATAAAGAACTTTGAGAAGGAAAGGAAGAATATCACTAACCGGATGGGAGAACTTAGAAGGATTATAATCCCTAAGTTAGAAACTATGCATGAGGCCATCAGTGATGCTCAGACTACCGCCCAAACAAATGATCCGACAGATCTCAAGAGGGCAGAAGCTTTTGCATTTTTGTTGAGTGGTCACATTTCAATTTTGGATAGAATGAAGCAAAGTTGGGCTACAGAACTGATCCAACTGAAGACATCTTTTGCAGACATTCTTCAGTTTATGTGAGTATGTAAATATGCGGCTATGTATAGAAATTTTTTTAAAATTTTGGTATGCGGACCCTACCCTTTGCCATTGATGTCAAAGGGGGAGTGAGGAGCAGTGAAAAATGAGGAATCCAACTAAGGGGGAGTTCTAGAAATTGTATATAAAGATAAAGCATCAGCAAAGAGGGAGCATAGTGTAAACACTTAGTCATTTTTCACTAAGTGTTGCCATCAATGCCAAAGTGGGAGATTGTTGGCAAGAGACACTATATGGATTCATGGTTGTTTTCATTGATGGCAACAAAGGTCATTCCACATATCCGCAAGTCATGGTGTGTCTCTACCGGAAGTCAGAGTGAAGACTGTTGTGGTCCGGTGAACAATAACAAAGCATGTGGCAAGGTCCAACAGATTGGTCCGGACCTCTCAGAGAAAGTGTCTTGGTGCAGTATGGATTTGGGGAAGTTAAGAGGACTACCTTGAGTAGTATATTCCAAGGATTTAGCCTCCGGTGATGGACAAAGAAAAAGATATGAATAGTTGAGTACCGGATTCCTGAAAGACAGTGAGAACAGAGGAAGAACTGACTGACAGAGCATCAGACTATTTTCCAGATGTGTTACTACTGATGGTAAAGGTTGTGAAGGCATGAATCAAGTTTGTCTGACATGATTAATGACATCTACAAGTATATGCTTGATCCGCATTGCTTGGTAAGCAAGGACTCAGCGGACAGAACAGAGTTTGTAAGAAACTAGACTGTTCCGGATGCCGACTGGAAAGGTAATGAAATTACTTGTGCAGATATATATAGAGGATGGATTTTGTTGTGAGAAGTGTGATTGTGTGATGGTGAATGTGAATAAGTGTAGAGCAGAGCAGAAGTAGTAAGAAAGATTCAGTATGTGAAAGGATAGCAGAATAAAGAACAGAGGAAAGATGAAATGCAGCAGATCAGTGTACTGAGCCTAACCAGAACTGAACTCCAGCATATGTATATGCTTCCAATTAGTTCAAGTATTATATAACATTCTTTTGTAGACAGTGTGTCTCTTTGTAGGTAGTGTGCCTCTTGTGAGTAGTGTGCTCGGGCAGTGAGCCCTAATTGGCAAGTGCCATTTTTTTAACTCCTTATTCTTCTAACAGAGAATAATCTTTGGGTTAATCACCCCGTGGTTTTCTCCCTTAACCGGGTTTCCACGTCAAAAATACTATGTCATGTGTTTCTCATTTCATGATAATGTTTGTTTGTTTAATTCAATGCTACTTTGATTAATAAGAAAGTTCAGAAAAAGAAATAATTAGGATAACTGATTCACCCCCCCTCTCAGTTATCAACACCTACATCCTCTTGCACAATTTCAACTCTCGTTTCACTTCTTCTTTCACCCCAACTTGAAGTAGCACCAAACTTTTCAGGACACTTGAAGGATGGATGACTAAACTCACCACAAGTATAGCACTTTCCTAAAAATGTATTAGAACCTCTTCCACCTCCAAATCTGCCTCTTGTACCTTTCCATCCACCCCTGAAATCAGACTGCTCTTGTCCTTTACTAGTCTTTTCTTGGTTCTCATTGGCTTGTCTTGTTGTAGGGTCTGATCCTCCCCCCCTTATATTGCTGCCTCTTCCCCTCATGGATTTATCCTATCTCCTTTTCATCTTCTCCTCAATCTTGATTGCCATTTGATAATAGTCTTCTACACTCCTAGGGTTAGCCAAAACTAATTCATCCTGTATGTTCAATCTCAAAATTGCCAAGTATCTAGCAACCTTTTCAACCTCATTCTCATGATGACCAGACCTCATACTTAATTTATAAAATTCCTCAGTATATGCCTTCACATCCATTTCCTTTTGTCTTAAAAATTGAAGCTTTTTAAACATTTGAACTTCATAATCCTTGGGTAAGAATTTACCTTTGATCCTTGCTACCATCTTGTCCCATGAAGAAATCTTGGACTTTCCCTGCTTTCTCCTCTCTGATTGTAAGTAATCCCACCATACCAAGGCATGACCTCCCAATTTGGTCTTTGCAATCTTTACTTTCTGCTCCTCAGGAACCTCCTCACATTTAAAATGATTATCTAATGCAGTAATCCAGTCAATTAACTCTTCCTCATTTAAACTTCCACCATACTTTGGAACATCAATCTTTACCTTAGGTTTGTCATTCTTGACTGGCCTTAACAGTTTTGCAAATCTATGATCTTCAGGATCCAAATCTTCATCTACATCTGCAAACTCTTCACCATCCTCTTCTTCTTCTGGTTCACTTTCTTCCACTTCCCTTCTTTTGTTTGTCTCCAAGGCTGCAAGCTTGGCTTGAAGGGATTCTATGAGCTCCCTCATCTCTTTAGCATGCTTTTCCTTCATCTCTTGCAACTCTCTAGTAGTGGCAGCATTTTTTGGAGGCATCTTGCTAACTTGTTTCTGCAACCTCTCAGTCCTTCTACTTCTGCCCTCTTAATGACAGAACTAAACACACAACTGCCCAGACCTTTTACTGGGCTCTAATACCATTATGTTGAGGAGCCAAAACTCTATCATACAAACTGATTGGTGAGTAGATGGTCCATGTTTTGGTGATCTTCTCTTTATCGACCAAATATTCCCCGTCAGCCACCTTGCTTTTTATCTCCTCGATGTATGTCTTCAATTTGCTCACCTATCGACAAGACTATTCCCATCGGGGAACCCTTATAAACCTTAGCTGATGTGCCAAGACACCAACTTTGTATCTGTTGAAAGATACATTCTCGATGTAAATTCAGGATATATACATTCGAACCACACTTGTTGGCGGGACTCTTTTCATCGGTCAACCCAAAGTCTTTCCTGCTAATACCCTAAGTTTGTCTGATGACATGTATTTTTTGGTGTGACCTTCCTCATCAGTGAGCGCTTTGTATGTGCTCCTGATACACTGATGGAATAGTTTGTATATACTTTTGCTGACTTGCGATCACCGGTTTCCTTCACCGTTGCTACGGGTCACCTCTTACATCTAACACAATGTATATGTGGAATGTATATTCTCAATATACATTTGAAACATGCATTCAAAATATGCATTCGGTGGGACCATTGACTTTCTTTGTATGCCGATACACTATCGGTCAGACTTCCTACATCAGAATCTTTCAACCTTCTCTCTCCCTGATGCAGAACTTAACCGTTCACAATATACTTTTGTGACATACACACCCAACGTACGTTTGCAATATACACACGAAATGTATGTTCAAGGAAACAACTTGAATCTTACACTGATATGAAATTCTGCAAACCCTGTAGCTACACAGACCCTTTTCTCTGACAACCTAGCACATGAGGATGCTAGGATATATCAGCACCGTTGTACGCGTTCCTGCAGACACAAAACCAAATGAACAAAATGAAAACAAAAGAACTGTACAACCATTCCACCGATTTCAAAGAAATCTAACCAATGGAATGGACTAAGAGTCCACATCGACCACAAAACAGTAATTCAATTTATACAGAGAAAACCTAACGAATCTGGAATGACATAAAGATACACAGAACATGATTCGTTTATTATGTTTTTTAGAAATGTGCATACACGGATGCTCTGTTTCACAATTGCAAATCACACTCCTCTCAGATCTTTCTAATCTCAACTACAACTGATTACATTCGATCTCCTCTGGGCATTTATCTACTCACCCTGAGTAGTACCAACCTGACTCCAAGTGGCTGGGAGACAACTGTCTAACAACCTCCTAACTGCCTAACAACCTTTGTGATTACAGATTGCCAAGTGTCCCTTGGGACTTACAAAATGAACCTAGATACAAACTAAAATGACATGCATTGGTCAAACAGAGCTTATTACATGAATGGTCTTCTAGGACCTTATTGGAAACAACAACATCAACATCAGATAGTTGAATGCCTCATGGAGGCCATTGTGGATTAGGTGCTCCTGTACCATCATGGCATTCCATCACCATGAGACCACACTTCTTTAAGGCATGTTTTCAACCAGTTCACTGCCTTGTCTATGCTATTGCTTACTATTATGCTTTGATATATTTTTTCTAAGCATTCATAGCTTGTTTAAAAGCATCTGTTTTAGGATTTTAGCCATAGCAACAAGGCAATGAACTGTTTGATAAAATGTTTTAGTAGACATTTATGAAAAATGTGGTAGCATAGACAAGGCAATGAACTGGTTGAAAAAATGCCTCAAAGAAATGTGGTCTCATGGCCATGACAAGCAAATACAATTGGTGGCTGCTTCTAATTATTAGTTATGCAATGTGAAGTAATTGCATAACTACTTAGGTTGACTTTGTAAAAACTATATTGTAATTTAAATTTTGTCATCTATCAGCATCTAGTTATTAGTTGTGCAATGTGAAGTAATGCTTTGAGTTTGAAAGATGTGCAATACAATGTAATCAACAATTTGAATATAAACTACAAAAATCTATTTTTTACAATTCATTAGTTAAACTCTCTGTTTTATTTTCTCTCTATAACTCTATTGCTATGGAAATTATTTTTAATTAAAAAACAATTTTTGTCTCTTATTCTACAATTTTTTACATTTTTTTAAAAATCTGATTTTTTCAAAAAATCTTGAACTTTTGGCTTGCCAATTTTTTCCCCAAAAGATTTTTGTTGTTATGTGTAGAACATTATAGATGGATCAACTTTGAAGGTTGACTATGGATCAATACCATGCATTTGATGAGAGAGTAGCCGATAAGAGGGACATGGACAAATATCCATGTCCATGTAAAGACTATCTTGGTGGAAAGGTGAGAAAAAGAAACCTGATTTATCAACATATGATAAGATATGGGCATAGTGGTATAAGCCCTTGGGATTACAATTATTATGAAGATATGATAGAAATGCAGAGTGTGAGAGATAAAGAGGCAACAAATATAAACGAAGATGCAACAAACATAAATGAAGTGGCACCAAACATAGATGAAGAAGAAACAATGTTAGACGAAGGGTTTGAAGTTGATAGAATGTTGAATGAGGGTCTAGACACTGATTTGGGCCAAGTCGATGGAGGATGCTTTAAAACCTATGTATACTAATTGCAAGTTAAGTTGTTTGACAACAATCCTTCAAATTCTTAACTTGCAAGTGGTGCATGGTTGGACAAATGAGAGTGTAGATCAGTTATTGGCATTATTAAGTTCGTTGTTACCACCTAACTCCACATTTCCAAAAAAAACAAAGTCAATGTAAAAATCAAATCACTAAGCTAGGCTTAGGGTATGACATCCACATGTGTAAAATGGTTGTGTATTATTTCACAATAATATTGCAAGTGAGAGTGAATGTCTAAAATGTCATGAATCAAGGTATAAACAAGGGTTGAAATCAATTGTGGTTCCTAGAAAGGTTCTTTGCCACTTTCCAATAATCCCATGATTACTCCAAATATATAGGTACAGAGACATTGCTAAACTTATGCAATGACATGCCCAAAATAAGAGCACCAATGGAAAACAATGACATGTGCCTGATTCTAAGACGTGGATGGAATTTGATAATAGATGGCCTAATTTTTTCTCAAGATCCCTGTAATATAAGGTTAGGTTTGGCTCTAGATGGGGTGAACCCATTCTCAGATCAAAGCACTAAATGGTCAACTTGGCCAGTGTTTTTAATAAATTATAACTTGCCTCCATGGTTAGCAACTAAACCGTTTTTCTTAATGCTATCATTGATTATACTAGGAAAGAAAAGTGTGACTTTAGATGCAATCGATGCTTATCTAGAGCCATTATATGATGAGATAATGGAATTGTGGAAAGGAATTGAAGCAATTCGATCTTTAAGGGATGGTCATTCAATCAAATTCACTTTAAGAGCTTCCTTGATGTTTACGATTCATGATCTTCCTTCATATGACACATTGTCTAGTCTCAATGTTCATGGATACCATGGATGTCCTGCTTGCAACTTTAAGGATTTTGTGAGGCACTCAAGAAGTTTGTGTAAGTGTATTTATTGTGGACATCGTGCATACCTTAAAATGGATCATCAATATCATCGACAAAAAACACATTTCAATGGTCAAGAAGAGAATTGTGAAGCACCATTGCTAATAACAGGTGATTACATTATTAAGAATGGAAAAAAAAAATGTCATTTATTGAAAATGATGGGATTGCTGGTAGTAGATATGATCCATGTAGTGAAAGCAGTGTAAAATAGTTGTGCATATTCTATAAGTTGCCATACTTTAAGGATATAGCCATTAGGCATACTGTTTGACTTTATGCATACTGAGAAAAATATAGCCTATGCTATTATAGAAACTCTTTTGGGTGCTTTTGATACTATTTCATCATGTGAAGACTTTTGACAACTAAAGATTCATCGAAATATTTGGGTTGAAAAATATGTTGATGAAAAATATAGAAAACCTAGTGCTCCTTATGTCTGGACAAAGGATCAACGTGCACAATTCTTACAGTTGTTGTCTCATACTCACTTTCCGATTGGATATGTAAGTAGTAGTATTAGAAGCCAAACTAACATTAATGGCTTAAGAGGCCTCAAGACCCATGACTATCATGTCATAATCAAGAATATTTTACCTATTGTGGCAAATATATCAAGTTTGGCAAAGGCGCCAAGATTGGTAGTTATAAGGTTGGGCCTAATATTAAAAAGAATGAGTTCACATATATTAGATCCTTCAAACTTTGGTAGTTTGAGGGAGGAGGTTGTTGAAGTCCTTTGTCTATTGGAACGGGAATTTCCACCAACAATCTTTAACATTTCTATGCATCTTTTGATACATCTAGAATATGAACTAGAGCATTGTGGCCTAGTAAGAGCGATATGGATGTATCCTATAGAATGATATATGAAGGTTTTGAAAAAAATTGTTCATACTAGGGCAAAACTGGAAGCCAGCATTTCTGAGGGATATTCAATGCAAGAGGCCATGGGATTTTGCACAGAATATATGAATGATTTTAAAAATGTCAATCGATGTGTATGGGATGATGACGAAGATGAGAGAGTTGTAGGTGAAGTATTATAAGGCAATGGATGTTGCTTCAATCTATCACATCAAGAAATAAGTGCAATACATGTCTATATTCTTCAAAACACATCTTCGTTCGATAAGTGGCAAAGGCAAAAAAAATTTACACAATAATTTGTTTACTCAATTGCATTTACACATTTACATTATTAATCTTATTATTTGTACGTTAATATTCTATGTAGAAAATATGAAGAAGAGAATCAAGCTTCGATGAAACATCGACCTCAAAAGTGTAGACGTCATGTTTTGATTAGAGGTGATTCTTTTCTAAAATTTGAAGAATGGATTGCTAGTGTAGTCAATGATGTAAAAGAAGAAGGTCAAGATATAACAATGGAGGAAAGTGAGCTTTCACAATCTCCACATTTATGGGTTATGCGTTTTAGTGGAATGTGGGCCTATGGTAGTCATTTAAGAGTGGAAGAAAAAGACAAAGGAAAGACAAATTGTGATTGTGTTGTTAGTGTTGAATTTCTTCACGAAACTGAGAAGAAATTTTATGTTGGATTCATCCAAGAAATTATTCAAGTGGATTTTGGTGAAAATGGTCCTATATTATTAAAATGTAAGTGGATCCGACCATTCGCAATACTTTGATGAGTATGGATTTGTATGCACAAATACAGGGAAATTTTTATCAAAGATGGATGAGCCGTATGTTTCCCCTCTTAAAATTCACCAATCATTTCTAATTGATGATGTAAGAAGCCTAGGATGGTTGTATATCATTCAAATAGAGTCTCGTTCCAAACAAAAATTCATGGAAGTTGTTGATATAATGCCTGATGGGCAATATGTTAATTTACAAGAAACATTCAAAGAAGTGGATGAAGACAATGGATTGTTTGAAGAAGAGATTGTATTACCAATGAAGAGATTAAGAGAGAGAATGAGTAAAATGTCATAGATGAGGATGAGGAAGAAAATAAAGTAGATGTAGACATGAGTGATTAGGATTCTGATCTTGCTAGCAATGTAGATGATTATGATGATGTTTTGTCACCTTAAGAGGTTAGATTCTCACCTAAACTTTGGTTATATGTATGGTGTAATATATTATTGAATGTAATAAAGATTTGAGTATAGGTATGCTTATTCACTATTGTTTTACTGATATATTTCTGAATGTAATCATTATTATTTTGTTGGTACATTGTATACAAAACCTGAGATGTTCACTATTGATTTGAAGTCCATTTAAAGTTAGGTTCAATCATTCTTCTTAGTTTTCTTACTTTGGTTGAAATTAATTTTGTTTAGTTAGAATATAATTTCTTGTATGTTCTATAAGTTTTCTATATGCTAGACTTTTCTTGTATGTCCTAGATGATAGCTTTAGTTTGTAATACAGCTTCTAGCCTCCACATGCATTGAATATGCTTGTGTGAAGGAAACAATAATGAACATCTATGATTTAATAATACATATAGATATCTTAACATTAGGTGAACTAAGCCTCCTCATTACAAACAAAGAAATGATCTCTTAGATATCTTAACCAAAATTCGAGCACCAGATTAAATCTACTTTTCCATTGATTGTTTCAAATAGATATTACAATATAACAGAAGTCTCCTCATATATGTTTCTATAAATGCCTATGATGATGATATCAAAATTCGGTCTTGGTTTCTCTTTTATAAGAGAAGCAACAAGCTTCAGATCATTACAAAATATGGCATCTTTTCAAAATTCATGGCTCTTTGTATAAACTAAACATTAGTTTTTCTTAAAACATAATTAAGAGAAAATAGAGAAAGTAGACAATATTGATTGGAAGCCCGCAACACTTGCAATACACTTGTAGTCCATTAATCAACATAGGAGACCCATGATCATCTCAATTTGGCAAATTCCCCCTCTCCATGATAGAGTGTTTGAAGGCTCAGTTCTTCCACTACAACATCTTCAAGGCCCTATTCTTCTAGAGGAGCCAAATACTTTTGCTCCCATTAGTCTACTGTGTAGTCATGAGGCCATTTGTATTCTTGAATCTTTGATATATATTTTTAGGTGATTCCTCCATCTATTGTCGAGTAACTCTCTGCCATCTATAATGAATTTAGAATATCCGGTATCTAAGGCTATTATTCCATCCATGACCAAATTGAGGCTTTGGACATTCAATTCACCATCCTTTTGTACATGAGCAATGCAATCAAGAATAATTTGGCCAAATTCCTTTCTCCATTCACTAAGATTTTTCAATTGGTCATCATCCTTTAATATCCTTGGCACAAACCACTACTTCAATGTATGAAATGATTCCATCCTTGTTTTGATCTTCTAATCTTCTCCATTTATATACTGAGATTCATCAATAACTATCTTAACCATCTGCTCAGTTGGCTTTAAAGATGAAGGAGCTTCCACAGTTCTCTATAATACCCTGCATAGAGTCATCAAGGTTCAATTAATTGGCTGCCACTTCTTGAAAAGAGGATCTAGTATAAGTGCCTGGGCTTTCATTTGGTCAATTGCTTGGGATAATGAAGTGTAGAAATCATACACACTTTCCAATTTGTCCTCAATCAGTTTGATCTTGTGATCCAAGATTTTTTTCCAAGACATTGATGATCTGGTCTCTCACTCCCTCGACCTTGGTTTAATTATTGTCTTTTTTTAACTCTTCGATCTCCTGCCTTAGTACATTCATTTGTTCAGAGGATGCACTATCTATATCATTTGATTAGGTAGTAGGAGGTTGATACAATACTATTTCTTTACTCTGTGAGGGCCCTACTCCTTTCAATTGCTCTTTTAGTCTTACATTTTCTATGAATAGTATATTTACCTCATCATTTAAGAATTTCTGTTCCTTTTCATATTTTGTCAATTTGTTTTCTATTTCCTTAATAACAGCTTGAATGAACATGGCTGAGTGCATTGTCAAGGTTGCAGTTTCTAAAGGAGATGTGTCCTGCAATGTTTTTACCATAGGTGTTCCTCTCATCTCTTGGACCACATCTAACAACCTTGGTTTTTGTGTATTTCTTTGCTTGGCCCAAAGTGCCAAGGTCGCAATCTTAGGGTTGTACCATGTACCACTTATCCCCTCATTAGAATCAAATTCAACAATCATCATTTGGTCTTCTTGTGCTCTTACTTGGTCAAGTAAGAGTATCTTCTTTAGTTCCATACCCAGGATAATGAGTATATTACTCTTCAAAATCATATCCCTAGCTTCTTGTGGGCTAATATCAAAATTATCAATTCTCAGTTCATTGAAAGTCTAGGCTACAATATGATTGTGTTGAGACTCTTCAACACTCATCTTGTTTATCTCTACCCTTTCTTCAAACTCTCTCATTTTCATTTTAATCCAGAAATCCTTAAATTCAGGGATCTTAATGAAATCATCATCTTCAATAAATCTGAGAGCTGCAATTTCCCTCTCATCATCTTGCATTTCCCTTTCTCCCTGCATATGGATATCAATTCTAGCCTCTAGTTTATGAGCTTCAATTTCATGGGTTGGTTGATCTACCTCAACGTCATCCTTCAAACTCCTCAGTACACTGGCCACTTCTTCTATATTTCCCATTGCTTCACTCATTGCATAGGGGACCAATCCATATGGTTCCTATGTCTTCTATTTCTTAGGAAGTGGTTATTCAGGGGGTGATTCTTGAGGAACATGACATACTAAAATAGTGTCAGGAGATGGCTCTGAAATTACAATACCACTTGGCCTTTTGGGAGATAATTTGGTGGGCCTCTCCTTCTCTGCTGCAAACTTACTATACAATTCCTCAAACTTATCAATTATCAAATTTATCCTCTTAAGAGGATCTTCTTCATGTACAAAATACCCCAAGAAGTCACTATTCTTCTTCTTCATTTCTTGCTCAAGCTTCATCATGATCTCCTCTTTTGTTTTCCTCTGATATACCTCTTGGGGAGTTAAGTAGTTTCTAATCAGATCCTCTTCATAATCCACTTGATGAGTGATTGCGGCCTTTGTGAGGAGGTTTTGTCTTATAAAATTCATATGGCCCTCAGGGTCAAAATCCCTTTCACTTCTAGGCCTTAGATAATATCTTGTCTTAAGGTAATGTTGTAATTCTTCAAGTGTGTCAGATCCAATAGATAATTCTTCACATGTTGTCAAGTTAGGTAGAAATGTACCCTTCTTTTGTTTGTGCATGACATCCTTTTCCATCCACAACATCTACCACATAAATTCTAAAAAGGCTAGCCAAAGAGGAACAAATTTTGGCAATATATGTGGGGCCTGTGGGCACCCATAAATCCTGATTATTGGGACATCTTGGAGAAAAAACCAATCACCAAAGTTATGAGTATGACCTTGTTCTAGTTTCAAAGCCAAGGGCCTCAATAGTTGTAGTATAGGTGTGTGTAATCTTGGCAATGAGTGGCTAAGAACTCTCATAACTTTGTTCACAAAGTCATCATGGAACACTACATAATCGAAGTTTTTGCATCTGCTATCCCATATATAACACCATCGTTGCATAGGCAATGACTTCCCCTATCGATCAATCCTACCCAAGCAATCCTTTATGTCCATCTATCTTTGTTTTGGTACAATATCAAGTGACACAATAAATAATATTACTTAAATGTTATAGGGGCCATGTTCTCTCTGACTTGCAAGAAGCCTTCATGCAATGCCTTCTCAAGATATGAGGCAAAGTCATATTCAATGTTTGTCTCAGGGTTCTAAATTCTCATAGCCATCATCATCAAACTAACTGACATTTTTTCTTCTACATCTATCCCAAGTACTTGACACAAAGCAAAGTGGGTTTTCTTGAAATAAGTCTGAAAATCTTCTACATTAAACGGTTAGGTGGTAGAGGGGGAGATAGGTATCACCTTGTTGTTAACACCCCTTTTCATGTATATGGGGAGTTCATCACTTCTGTGTGTTCTCCTTAACCTAGTATATTCTTCCTCACTCTTTTGCAAGTCAACCTTAGTGAGGGCTTGTTTGTTTAGATTGAAGCATTCAATGATTGCAACTTTTGTTAATATTACCAATGGTGACCCATCTGTTATCCTCATGGTCTTGGTAGAAGGGTGGTAATTTGATGTAGAGTAGGGGTGGACAACTCTAAAACAACCTCAATCAACCAATCGTGAAACCCTAAAACATCACTTGGTGGGTTTTTCCTCACAAGCCTTCAATCCTTAAAGCCTAAAACACGGGGGCAACAAATAAGGTATTTTGGTCACAACTTTCAGTGAAGACATGATATCAAAAATGTAAACACAGTTCTAGATACCCATTTGGGATTTATACAACATACCAACATTTTAGGGGTGGTCACTTTGTATGGAACCCTTCAAAAATTGACTGTCCTTCTGTTAATTAGCCCTAAAAAAGCCAAATTTAGGTTTGAATGCACTAGGGCTTGATCACGCAAAGACTTCCAGAGATCTCCCAACCATTTCCTAGCTTTTATAGGGTCCTCATACATCTAATGACGTATTCCACTTTCCAACAATGCATTCCCCAACACTCCAAGCACAATTTGTTACTCCTTTCATGGCTTCTTGGTCTATTACATGGAGATATTAGACCTTTAGTCCAACCTAGCAGGTGCCAACCATCTTTCCTACTCCTACAACTTTGTACAATAAAGGTTTATGCTATTACAATCCATTCCACAAGGTTTCACCATCATCCACCTATGGAAGGCCTCTGTTATGCATTTTATTTGCTCATTGTTTACCCTAGTTAGGGTTTTTGGTAGTTTTGAATAGTTTGGGAAGAAATTGCTCTAATTTGCTCAAATCTTAATGAAAATGAATGAGACCAAGTGCAATAGAAAGTATATTTAATTTGCTTCCATTCACAATTGGTTTTAGACTAGTATAGGTCCATACATGTCTATACCATGCACAAGAACAGAAAAAAAATGTTTTGAAAATTGTAGAAAACAACCTATAGAAAAATGACCATAACTTCCTCAAATATTAATGAAAATTGATGAAACAAAGTTTGGAAGAAAGTAGACTCCATGTAATTTAATATTCAATTGGTTTTAGGTCATTAAAGGATCATACAGATCTGTACTACATCAAAGGACAGAAAAGAAATGTTCATAAATGCAGAAAAAACAAAGTTTTATTGCCTCAACCTTCAAAACTTCAACAACCCTTCAACCACCCCCTCATGGTCAATGATAAAAAGCCTTTTAAGGAATTTCCAATAGATTCCCAATAGTTACAAACAAATTTTCAGCTTCCAACCATTCAACTTCCCCTTGACACCAAAAATGCAAAAGTTGCTTTGTGCAACTTTGACAACATTTGACATTTTTTGTAACAAGACCCCTAATGACCCAGAAACTGACTCAAACACCTAAGAAATGGTCTTATAAGACCTTATTATATGAAATTGACTTAAGAAAAATAGAATTTAAATATTTGACCCCTCTTGAGGCAAGAAAACCTAGGTGCCCCTGCACCATAATTCTGGGCTAGAACTCTAATGAACTCCACATCTATGAAGACATTCGGGACAATTAGCTTAGCTAAGTCTAATGTCCATGGATTTGATACTAGAATTCTCCCTTCCCTCTTTTGATAGAAATACCAAAACAATTCCCACCCTGAAACGGGAATAAGGGCATCCCTACAACCATGAGCTGTTGTTGATAACTGAGAGGGGGGGTGATTCAGTTATCCTAATTATTTCTTCTTTCTGAACTTTCTTAGTAATCAATGCAGCATTAATTCAAACAAGCAAACATAACCATGAAACGGAGATACACATGACACAATATTTTTGACATGGAAACCCTATTAAGTGAGAAAACCACGGGGTGATTAACCCAAAGATTATTCTCTGTTAGAAGAATAAGGAAATACAAAATGGCACTTGCTAGTTTGGGCTCACTGCCCGAGCACACTGCTCACAAGAGGCACACTACCTACAAGAGACTCACTATCTACAAAAAGAGTGTTATACAATACTTGAACTAATTGGTAGCATCTACAAATGCTGGAGTTCGGTTTTGGTTAGGCTCAGTACATTGATCTGCTGCACTTCATCTTTCCTCTTCTCTTAAGCTTCTTTCACATACCAGACCTTCCTTACTGCTTCTGCTATACTCTTCTACTTTTATTCGCATATAACTAACAACAACACCTCTCACAACTAAATCCATCTTGTATATATATCCGCACAAGTGATTTCATCACCTTTCTAGTCAGCACCTGGAATAGTCAATCTTTTTACAAACTCTGATCTGTCGGCTAAATCCTTGCACACCAAGTAATGTGGATCAAGCATATACTTGTAGAAGTCATCAATCATGTCAGCCAAACATAATTTATGCCTTAAGAACCTTTTCCATCATCAGTAATGCATCTGGAAAATAGTCTGATGTTTTGTCAGTCAGTTCTTCCTCTGTTCACACTATCACTCAAGAACCTAGTACTCAAGTATTCATATCTTTTACCTATCTATCACCGGAAGCTAAATCCTTGGAATCTATCACTCAACGTAGTCCTCTTGACTTCCCCAAATCTGTACTTCACCAAGATACTTCCTCTGAGAGATCCAGACCTGTCTGTCAGACCTTGCCACATGTTGTGTTCTTGTTTACCGGATCACAACATTCTTCATTCTGACTTCTGGTAGAGACACACCATGTCATGCGGATGTGTGGGATGAACTTTGTTTCCATCAATGACAACAATCATGAATTCATATAGTGTCTCTTGCCAACAATCTCCCCCTTTGGCATTGATGGCAACACTTAGTGAAAAATGACTAAGTGTTTATACTATGCTCCCCCTTGGCTGATGCTCTATTTTTATATACATTTTCCAGAGCTCCCCCTTAGTTGGATTCCTCATTTTTCACTGCTCCTCACTCCCCCTTTGACATCAATGGCAAAGGGTAGGGTCCGCATACCAAATTTTTCAAAAAAAAATTTACTATACTTAGCTGCATAAGTATATACATATGGAATACTTACATATACTTAAGTATGTCTACAAAAGTATTCTTCAACTGTACAACTTCTGTCACCCAACTCTGCTTCATCCTGTCCAAAATTGAGATGTGGCCACTCAACAGGAATGCAAACGCATCTGCCTTTTTTAGATCTGTCGAATCATTGGTCTGGGCTGTGATTTGGGCTTCTTTTATGGCCTCATGCATGGCCTCTAACTTAGGGACAATTAACCCCCTGAGCTCACTCAACCTGCTTATTCTATTTTTTCTTTCCTTCTCCAGCTTCTTGATTTCACTCAAGACTGCGATAGTCTGACATTCTTGATTTATTATAGAGGAAGAGAGAGGATCAAAATTCTTTGATAGGTTTGATAGTTTATCCTCCTGTTCTTTTATTTTCTTCTTAATGTCCAGTGTTACTTTGGACCATGATAAACAAAATTTATACATTTCTCCGCCATCTTTAAGAGCATTTTCTAGGCTCTTTATTTCCGTATTCATATTTCTCCTGTCATTAATTATCAACCCTTGGACCTCTGAAAATCTCTTATCAAAGAACTCTTTCCAGACCTTCACCTTAGCTGACTTCTCAAAGGACTCAAAATGAGTGTAGACAAAATTAATAAGAGACTTGAGATTATCGGATGAAGAAGCTAAGAAGTCCTTCTGAAAGGATGGCATAATCTTTTCTAGCACTCTGGATGCAGCTGCTATAAGCTCACAGTCTTCCATGTGAGATTTCAGTAGTTTCTCTTTGGCCTTTGCATTTGCAAATGAAGCTATGTTCATTGTTTGTACCAGAGAAAGAGAATCAAAATCAAATGGCCCTTCTAGCAGTTCCGGTTCATCAATCTCCATGCTCTCTTTTGTCAAGAAGTCCATGACAGATTCTGCAGTGTCTCTTGCCGGAGATAGATTTTTCTTTTCTTTTGCAATCACAGAACTATCTTTTGGAGCTTTCTCCCCTTCCACAACTTTTGCACAGATATCTTCTTTTCCCTTTACTTCTGCTTCTTTCTCCTTTACTCTTTCTTCTCCTTTGGATCCGGAGCTAGTAGGGGAAACCGGAGGAGTGATGTTAGTTTGTTCATGGGCCACCTCTTCCTTTTCTAGAACAGAGGATTCTAAGTTCTTATTCTTTTCTGTACCGGTGCTTATTACTTCTTCTGCTATATTTGTGGCTGAGGGGACAGCACCCAAGTCCTCTATGATAGGAAGATTGAATCTTTTGAAGGTTTTTCAGAGAATCTCTTCTGTGTCCTTGGCTACCTTGTCAGTCTCACCAAGCATGAGCTGATTCATCCTTGCTTTGCTCCTAAACTCATCCTTGCAATCTTTGAATACCATATTCATTGTCTTGGGGTCAATTGAAGGATATAGTTGAATAGCTATCTATTCCCGAATCTCAAGGTCTTTTGCCATGGCATTAGTCTTTCTTATTTCTAACTCCTTTTCTAGGCTCTTGGGGATCAGAGATATGATTTCAATAAATGCTTTGTTGTAGATATTTAGGTACTTGATTGTGGCCTCTTGCAATATCTTCTGATCTGCCTCACCATAATCATCATAGAACTCAACCATTGGCTGAAGATTTCCATCCACTGTGATTGATTTGATTGTCATCAATGTGAAGAGTGGGTTTTTCAACATATTCCTCTGCCATTTCTTCCTTGTCTTGACCTGTGGAAGGTTTACCAGATCCTTTCTTCTTCTTCTTCAGTTTCCTCATCATCCTTTAGGCTAACATAGGACCTTGTTGCCTTTTTCTTTGTTCTCTTTTCTCCTTTTCTGGATGCTTGGACTTCCGGTTTTGAGCTTTTAGCAGGGACAGGTGTTGATCTCTTTGATGATCTGGTCTAAGTGGAGGTTTCTACCAGAGCACTTTCCTTGCTTTTCTTTTCTACCTCTTTCTTCTCTTCCTTAGTGTTTTGCCTCTTTTCCCTGTTGGCATCAAGTGCCTCCTTTGAGATCCCAAAGCTTTTTACAACTTCCTCAACTTCTTTTCTTACCTTCCTTTTTATTTCTGGCTGCCTTAGCTCAGTGTGAATTTTCACACTTAGTTCTTCAAAAGTTCCAAATCTTTCTTCTTTTGGGTCCTTTGGTTGACTGAGCATGTGTTGAACATGCAGCTCTACGATTTGTTCATCAACTTCATACCCCATGGGCATGATCCATACAATTCTTGGCTCCACTGCCTCCATTAGGCATTGATCAGTGTCTACCATGAAGCACACTGTATCCTTGTATTTCTCAACTATTGATTTGGGGATTGTTTCTCTGATTTGCATTATATTTTGAAAGTTTTTAAAGTAACCCCACAGAGCTGTGTTCCTTGCCTTAGCATCCCCAAGTTCATGCAAGTAATCTCTGATCTGGATTGCTACCAGTTTGTCATTTTGCCATACCCATCCATTTGATCCAGGCAGCTCATTCATGAAGTAGAAGAATAGACATAATATTAGTGCACCATATTTGAAAGAGTTCTTCTTGTCCTTTTTGATCTTTTGTAAGTTTTCCATTAATTGGCTCAGAAGAAGTTCACAGAGATCATATTCTGCATTCTTTCTCAGTATCTCATAGGCAGTATATACTGTAGTTCTGGATACTGAATTCTCCCTACTGGAGTGATATATCTTGTATCCTATTATCATAGATGCAAACTTGATATCCAGGCCAGTAATATCTTCAATGGTCATTGCCCTCTTATCAAATTTTGATCCGGTGGCCTCAGTTACAATGTTGTTTTTGACAGATTTGAGGACAGGTATCCCTCCGGAAGAGTATAGACTAGTTACTGCCCTAATTGCCTCCTTTGTGATCTTGCAAGGTTTGTTCAGCCATAGGAAGTTATCATGCACCCTACTCAATACATACCGGACCCATTCATCTTCTTCAAAGCAGGGGAAATGAATGAATTGATCAAAATGTTTCTCTTGGATACCCTTATATTCTGGTTTCAGCTCAAAGGCATCGTCTATCAATTGTTTGTGATAGATATCTCTTAGTTTGAATTCCCCAAACTCTTCAATACTTGCATGTATATAAACCCTAATGTCTTCTTTGTGCAGAACGCCATGCGAAACACTAGAGAATGCTCCTAAGGGATCTACCTCCAATGATTTGTAAGGATGTTTCTTAAATTCAGGGTGGGGCCTATCAGAAATCTTTACTATGTTCAGAGTATCCATTTTTTAAAGGATTTGCAGCGAGATATTAAAAACAGAGAATACCTTTTGCACCTTTCAGTTTCACGGAGTTGGTTGGATTGATTTCTAGATGTAATGACTTCTACAAATGATCTTTGATGAACTTGAGAGATTTTGTTGCAGAGCTCCACTTTTCGTTTCTTCTTGAATGTAGAATGAATAAGTGGTTAATGAGAAAACCCTTATATTGCTCTGCAAACCCTAATGTTAGGTTACAATAAATGCTCGACCTAAGTTATTCTGATTTTGCCTTATTCAGATGACTTGAAGAACCGGATCAATCCTGATCTTTAAACAACTTGTGAATCTGCCAAATTTTAACCATAGTTTGTTTGAATGTTTCCCTTATGAACCCTTCAATCCGCAACTCTTCTTGTGCTAGTTTTGGCACCAATTGACTGGCTGGGGGAACAAGGTTTTCTTTGTGTCTCCCCCTGAGCTAGAGCTCACTTTTTAATTTCTAGAAGGAATATTAGCACCAGAATCTGGTGCGGATCCAACCTCTACATTCTCTGTACTTTTCTTTACCCAAATCTTGTTCATCTCACTTTTAATTTCATCCGCATTCACTTTTTGTTTCCCCTTATCCTGATTCTGATTATGATATACAGACCTCTTTTGTCCTGATTGTTGCTTCTACAGAATCTTGCAATATGACTAGATCTATTGCAAATTTGGCAAACAACATTTCTCTGTATATTTGATTGATATCCTCTTGATCTGCATTGATTAGCCATATGACCTATTCTATTGCATGCAAAGCATCTACCATTGAATGATTTGTTCATTTGCATATTTCTGCATTCATGAGATTTGTGACCATACCTTTTCCAGTTAAAACACTATCCAGAGAAGGATGAATTAGTCTAATTCATTCTCTTTTTGCACTGATTAGCTTTGTGACCAAAGTGATTATAGCTGTGGCAGTATCCATTGAAGGATGGATATCTTTGAGCATTGGGCTGTCTTACCGGAGGTCTTCTAGGCCTGTTCCTTGGATTTTCTGATCCAAAATTCTTCTGACCAAATCCGGAGCTTTCTCCTTTCTCATATCCCAAACCACACTTGTCATCTGCCCTCTTTTGACTTCCAAGAAGAACTTCAAGTTGAGCAGAACTTATCTTGAATTTCTCTTTATATTCATTTGTTGTTTGAAGATCCCTTTTGAGAGAGACAATTTGATCCTCAAGTTTTTCTTCATTTTCTTTAGCATCTTCAAGATCAGATTCAAGATGTCTGATATTTCTATCCATTTGGTGGCAATCTTCTGATTTCTCCTTGAGAGATTGTCTTAGATTATCTTCAATTTTTCTTTTCTCTTCAATCTCTTGGGTAAATTTTATAACTCCTGATTCCATTTCATGTCTTACCATAATGACTTCTTTTGATAACTTTTCACATAACTTGGTTTTTTTAGTCAGCTCTTCATTTACATCATTAGCTTCACTTTGTCTTGCCAATTGCTGAAGTAGCTCCTTTCTCTTTTTCATAGAGAGACTTAATTTGTCTTTTAGTTCTCTCATGAAATCATCAGCCTGTTTGAGTCTTTCCTTTAATTCATTGACTTTAGAGTTTGACTGTTGAAGATCCTCAAGGGCAGCCTTGAGTTACTCCTTTAAACCATATGCATCCATTTGGATTCCCAGATCTTCCTCGAGCTGTTAGACTCTGTTAGGAGGAAATTGGCTTTGATACCAATTGTTGATAACTGAGAGGGGGGGTGAATCAGTTATCCTAATTATTTCTTCTTTCTAAACTTTCTTATTAATCAATGCAGCATTAATTCAAACAAGCAAATATAACCATGAAATGGAGATACACATGACACAATATTTTTGATGTGGAAACCCTGTTAAGGGAGAAAACCACGGGGTGATTAACCCAAAGTTTATTCTCTGTTAGAAGAATAAGGAAATACAAAATGGCACTTGCCAATTTGGGCTCACTGCCCGAGCACACTGCTCACAAGAGGCACACTGCCTACAAGAGACTCGCTATCTACAAAAAGAGTGTTATACAATACTTGAACTGATTGGTAGCATCTACAAATGCTGGAGTTTAGTTCCGGGTAGGCTCAGTACACTGATCTGCTGCACTTCATCTTTCCTCTTCTCTTAAGCTACTTTCTTTCACATACCGGACCTTCCTTACTGCTTTTGCTCTACTCTTCTACTTTTATTCACATATAACTAACAACAACAACACCTCTCACAACTAAATCCATCTTGTATATATATCCACACAAGTGATTTCATCACCTTTCTAGTCGGCACCCGGAATAGTCAATCTTTTTACAAACTCTGATCTGTCGGCTAAATCCTTGCACACCAAGTAATGCGGATCAAGCATATACTTGTAGAAGTCATCAATCATGTCAGCCAAACATAATTTATGCCTTAAGAACCTTTTCCATTATCAGTAATGCATCTAGAAAATAGTCTGATGTTCTGTCAATCAGTTCTTCCTCTGTTCACACTGTCACTCAGGCACCCGTACTCAAGTATTCATATCTTTTACCTCATCTATCACCCGAGGCTAAATCCTTGGAATCTATCACTCAAGGTAGTCCTCTTGACTTCCCCAAATCCATACTTCACCAAGATACTTCCTCTGAGAGATCCAGACCTATCTATCAGACCTTGCCACATGCTCTGTTCTTGTTTACCGGATCACAACATTCTTCACTCTGACTTCCGGTAGAGACACACCATGTCCTGCGAATGTGTGGGATAAACTTGTTGCCATCAATGACAACAATCATGAATTCATATAGTGTCTCTTGCCAACAGCTGTATCCCATAAAACCTTCTTGTATCCTCTCTCATTCGAGATAGGAAAGATATCTAAGATAGATTGTTATAATGATCTCTTTTTACCCTTAGGCTCTTCCTTCTTAGTCTCAGGTTCTTTCTTTTTAGGCAGCATGATATGTAATGCCAACCTCTACTCAAGCTTTCTAAGTGTTTAAATGCAGAATTTCAAATAGTTCTATGCTTGTAAAGTTGCTTCAATAAGTTCAGTGTACTTACTCGGTATGTGATAGTTGCATAACTTTGCCCTGTTGAACTCCTAGCTTCCCGCATGACAATCCTTGCAAATGAATTCCAAAACAATGTTGAGTTCTCAATTTTAATGGCTTATGAGTTCAGTCATGTCGTTATTAATATCAACCTTACACTCATATTTCAAGTTTGAATGTGCGCTATTGATTTTCACAAGATCTGAGGGTTGTTAAGAGTTATGCATTTAATACCACAACTAGTAATAATGCCCTGATAGTCTGTACTGCAACATCGCCACCTCTTTCTTTAACTGATGCGGGATAGTGGGGTGTATACCGCTATACCACAAGCTTCCTTATGCTTCATCGTGAGGTAGTGGAACTCTTACTACTATACCGCATGTCTTAGAAGTCTTCTTTGCGGTACTGCGGTTCTTACTGCATTACCGCTCTTTATTATCTCCTTCCTTGTGGAGTGGCGGGTTATTCCCTGCTATACCATAAGCTTCCTTATGCTTCATCGCGGGGCAGTGGGACTCTTACCGCTATACCACATGTCTTAGTAGTCTTCTTCTCGGTACTGCGGTTCTTACCGCACTACCGCTCTTTATTATCTCCTTCCTTGTGGGGTGGTGGATTGTTCCCCGCTATACCACACTATTCACTTTTCCATGCCATGGTACTATGGTTATAATGTAATTAATCTCTTTTATACTGCCCAATTGCACCTTTATTATAATACCCCCATGGTATTGTGGTGAATACTTTTATGTTGTTTGTTATATAACGCCAACCCGCTAAGGGTTCAAATTGTTGCTGCGAGATTGTGGTAAAGGACTTTTATGGATGTAAAATAGCTAGACATGTTTTTGCTTAAGTATATATGATGAATGTTTTTCTTTGTATAGGTCTTTCAGTGTTAGTCAGACCTAAAAAAATTATATGTTTATTTATAGTGGGGAGACTTAGTCCAAAATAAAAAGGAATATAAGGGTCAAGGCTGAGGTCATGGAGCTCAAGGTTAGTTGTGATGATGGAACTAGGCAAAATTTTAAGGTTCTAACACACCTCATGATGAACTAGACTATGTTTTTCCTTCATCCTGCTTGTGTTATGTTTTTATGAGTTCTTTTCTTGTGAATATATCCTTAAGGAAAATTTGTCTGATACCCGTAATTGTAAACATCTTCTTGGTTTTTAACTACAAATTCTTTTTAATCTATAAACTTAATTCTATTTTAAGTTTCCATTTGCAGTTATCAATGGATTGGAAAGTCAATAGTTATGAACTTATGAACTCAATTAAGTTTTATTGATTCAAGTTGTTGATTTATACATTATTGTTTATTTGGACTTCAAGAAATGAAGACAAGGGCTGTAAGGCATAAATTAGATGATAGTGATCATAATGTTGAAACTTTAGTGACAGATTCTGAGCACATTTGTAGAGAAAAAGTGGCCAAGAATAATGAATATTTATTGAGTCTTGGTTTGACAAACATGTTATTATATGGAGCCTAATTAGACTCGGCTAAGGGTTAGGGTTTCTATTGATATTGTATTGTAGCATTTGCAGCGGTATTAAGTTGCAAGGATTGCTAGCTGTAATCAGTTTGATTTACTAGATAATTATATTGGACTCTCTATTGGTGGATGTAGCCTAAGTTTGGGTGAACCACATTAAAAATTGTCTCTCGCTATTATTATTTCTGTGTATTTTCATTCCTCTTTTTAATCTTTATTTGCATTTAATTGACATCTTTTGCATGCAATTCCTAACAAAACAAGAAAGTTGTAAATCCACTAAGTAGTATATTATTTGTTTAATAGTGTTTAATGAAATTTTATAGGCAAGAGCTTTATGTATATAAGACATAATATAATATTTTTTTTGTTTTATAGGCAACAAAAAGAGTGCAAAGAAAATGCAGAGAGAAAATAAAAGGAAAGAAAAGATACAGTGTCACCATCTCGTAGAAGCCTATGCTTTTGTGGTTCAACAAATGCAGTTGGTGAAAAAAATAGTTACAGTGATGATCATGTGTAGCCTGATATAGCACATGGTGATGTGCAGCCTAATATAGCACATGGTGATCATGTGCAGCTTGATATAGTACATGGTGATGTGCAATGTTGTGATGATCTCTTAGCACAAAGTCTAAGAGAGATTATTGAAAAACATCAAAGCAAAGGAACAATAGATCTGCAGATGATTTATTCAAGATTAAAGGATGTGTTTGAAGTGAAATTTGTGAAGACCAGTACTCATGATCTATCTACTCATGCCACACATGATGTGGCCAACGAGCATGAAGTTCCAATTAATGAAAGTCTTGAAGAGAGACCACTTGCATCTGTTGTGCCTTAGAGTGCACCTATTGCATCTAGAACTTTTGATGGAACTAGTGGATCAACCAAAAATACTGGTAGTGGTTTAATAGAAGATGTGGATGCTTTTGTCAAAAGACAAAGATTGAGTCAAGATTTGTACAGATCTACAAAGAGGAATGCAAAACAAAGAAAATTAGAAGGCAGGAAGCCATTCTTGCTTGAGGTATTGAGAGATGCTGAGACCATTGGGCCAAATGCTACAAAGTGGGCCTCCGAGTTGGGTGTAAGATGTAGGGCCCATTTGGATATTTGCAAATCAAGATTTGCAGAGCAAGATCCACAAAATGTGGAAAATGTTATACAAAAAATGAAAAATTCTTTTGAGACTACTGGTGGACAAATCTCTAGAAAATATTACAAGCAAAAGATGAGAATTTTGATGAACAATTTTAGATACAATTGTAGAAAAACAATCATGGAGGGAAAAGAGAGGTTAGACTTTGTGATCTATGAAGTCAAAATCAAAGCCAAAAACACAAATCAAGTGCAAAAACAAATGATATACCTTCACATGTAACCCACAAATCCAAGATAGGGTGGAAGGAGTTGCACCCAAACTCCTTAGATTTACCCAAGTAGATGAATGTGGATTGTTCTTTGAGATTCAACACAATAGGATGAGGGATTTGGATTTAGATGGAGATTGAGATGGGGATGAGGAATGATTTTGGCATTATGATGGTATGATGAGAAGATTTGAGAAAAATTTGGGCATGATAAGGATGCAAGAAGAAGTTGTTATGAATGACTTAGAGAAGGGTCTCATTTATAGATTTTTGGAAAATGGATGGAAGGTGAGGATTAAAAGATGAGATCAAGGGCTAGAAATGCTTGAGATTTAGGGTTAGGATTAGATTCATAGCCTTGTGACAAGTGTCACAAGAGGAGTGGATGAGAGAGATCAATGGTTGAGGTTTAGTCAATGGGATTAGAGGGCTCTCATTATTTGTGAATTAAAAATTCACATGGGGAAAGGTGTTGAGGATAAAAATAAATTAAAAATTTATTTTTGGGAAGAGTGGATATGACAAGTGAATTAAAAATTTAACTCATGGGGGAGTGTGAATTAAAAATTCACTTTTATGTGGAGATGTGAAGGTTGAAGGACACATGTACACTTACATGTGTAAGAGGGTGATAAATGAGTTGTAAGGGAGATTTGACCCTTTGAATAAAAAATTGATTTTTATTCAAAGGTGTGTGGGAGGATGGGCTAAGCAAGGTTAATTAATTTAGGTCTAGAGGATAGGTAAACTAGGGTAGCTAATTAAATAATTGATATTTATTTAACTAGGATAGGGATAGGTTGATTAATAGGGTAGATTAATTATATAAGCATGATTTATCTAATTAATAGGGATTAGGGAGATGGACAAATTAACTAAATAAATATTAGGAATATTTATTTAATCAATGAGGATATAATTATAAGGTATAGTGATAAATTAAGTGAATTAATTGATCACAAATGATAGATGATAGATGGTTAGGGATAAATTAATTAAATAAAATGAATTTATTTATGTAATAGGAGGGATAATTGGTGTAGAGATACGGGAAATTGGTTTGCGAAGCAAGTCAATTTTAGGTGTCTACATTTGCCCCTCTTTGAAATGGTGTTGCGGCTAAGAAACATTATTTCAAAGAAGTTAAAATATAGAATTGGATTGGATAGAAAAATAATTTTATCTTAGAATAATAGGGTAAGGTTTGGGGATAATTGGTAAGGGTGATGCCCCCTCGAGAGGATAGGTGGGTTGCAAGAACACAGTTGTGCTCTTGAAATGGATGGAATAGATTGGTAGAAGTGGTTGGAGGATAAGTGGTGAGATGAAAGAATGATGATGGATTGATGATTAGATGATAGATGGATTGGAAAATGGATGATCATTGTGTTGAACATGATTTAGAGCAATCCTAGGTTTGATATAGAAAAGTGAATATTTTCACCAAGGTATAGAAGACTAGGGTGATGATGTGTATCCAACACTTTGCGTGGACTAGACACGCAAATAGGAGGGTGATCCCATGCATGCCCAAGATAGTACAACCTTGTCTAGATGAGGGAAGGGGACTCATGGCATAAACCCTTAATACACAAAAGGTATGATGAACCTTAGATGCACAAGGAGATCAATATGCTAGAATTGACCCTACGATCCACAAGATATGAATACTAGCTTGGTGTAATGAAACCGAACCACAAGAACAACATATAAAAGCAAGACTATGCCCCATTCTAGATGTTTTCGCCACATACCCTGATATAGTGAGATCAAGGTAGTTTTGATGTGATCTTCAAATACGACAAAAGATAAAAATAAAAAATGAAAAGACCAATGAACCAAATAAGTAGCCATTGTATCTCTTACCAAGATGGATGATGATAGGATAGATTCTGCCTATCGTAGGAACGATATATCCTAAGGCAGGAATCGATGGATGATTGGATCATGCTTAGTTGATGTTGTTGGATTGGCACAAGATATGATAGTTACAAGTTGTGGTTGATGTTATTTTGATAGTTGATGATTTTTGTTAAGGGATGATGCTTTGATAGGTAATGCAATGCTTGGGATATTATGTAAGCTCAGGGGATAGGGACCATCCAAGTGGGTTGGATGGGTGCATCTTATGTACCTAAGTACTGGAAACTTCCTGTGTATTCCAGACTGCCTACATACCTTGTATCTACGGGATCAAGGCACATTAAGATGTGGGTGGTGATGATATGTAGTGCTGATTTGTGGTGATAATGTGGGGTGATTGAGGATAGATGTGATGATGTTGGAAGATGATGAGATGTTGATGGAACGATGTTGATTTTGTGAGGGATATTTTTTGGGGTTTTATGGATTTTTTTATTTTTATTTTATTTTTGAGATTTTGGAAAGGGCATGGTTTATTATGAGATGGTTGCATTGGATTTCGTTTGGATAGCCTAAGTGCTAGATACCAATGACAATGGAAAACCAAGTCTAGAGGTGAAGGTGATGGGGTTGGGTTGGGGGATTAGCGATGAAAGGATAATGGATAGGAGATTTTGATAAATGGATAGATACATACGGATAAGGGTTAGGATGGGGAATAAAGGATCAGGTAGGGATACATGATAAGTAGATGGAGGGATTGTTAGTGGAAGGTGATAGACAGGAAATTCATGATAGATGGATTGGAAGATAGAGATAGGGATGCAAGATAGATGGATGAGAGATGGGGATAAGGATTTACTCCAAGGGCTATGTTGCAAGGAATCATATGCCCCAATGCTTAGGATTTTACATGATGGGTTTATGTTTGAGTGGATGGGCTTTGTAGTAGATGGATGCAGGATATGCTTGGAAAGGGAGTGTGCCGAGAGGTGTCCTAAGCAAGTTGTTGATATTTTTCCCCTTGTCTTTATCAAGATCCAATCTAAGGAAGATATAGCGGATAGGATGGATGAGAAATTGTAGGATAAATAGGGGATGGTGGATAAGGATACATGGACAGAATATGCAAAAGGATGTTATGGCTGTGGATGATTTTTCCCCCGAGTGTACGGTACAAAATGGATGGAGAAGGGATTATGCATGATGCCCACAAGAGGTTTTCATCATGGTACTTTCCCAAGGTGCCACAAGGAGTGGTTTTCACCATTTGGACGGATTTTTTCTCTTTACTATTTTCTTGTTTTTTTTTTTTTTCTTTTTTGATGGAATGGGGACTCTAGCATCTGTTTCCATAGCAAGGAGAAGATGGTCCCATGTTGGATAGCATTATGGATGTCAATGGATAGTGAGTTATGATGTGGATTATGCAGATTATGCAGATTATGATGTGGATTATGCGGATTATGATGTGGATTGTGCAATAGCATGGACCATAGGAATGTGATGGGGAAGATATGTAGGATAGTGGATAAAAGATGGAGAAATGGGGGTATGTGGGAATGTCAAGTGGTGGAGGCGAACAAAGACCAATGGGTGCACACACTGTGATGTATTTGGAAGCTTGTACTTTGGATGTGGAGTTGGGAGTAATGGGGATCGGGATAGGGGATTTTTGAATGGTCGATTTGGGGTTTTAGGTACCCAAATGGACTTAGGAATTATGGGATTTTTAGATGGGGAGCGGGATGTGGATGCTTTATTAGAGTTTGGTGCTTTTTGTTTAGGGACCCACACCATTTTTGTTTTTTCTTTTTCTTGTGATGGTGTGGGCTTTGATAGCCTTTTGGATTTTTTATTTTGCTTGGAAGGGATAACATATTTAGGCTTTTGTGCTTTATGAGTCAAGGAATTCAAATTTTTGAATCCCATGGATTTGGGGGAAGCTTCATGTTTGAAAGATGTGTGCTTTTGTTGGTCTTGATTGGGAAATTTAGGGGGTTTATGGGTGAAGGGGTAAAAAGTCGATTTATGGATAAATAAATGAGGGGATTTGAGGATAGGGATGTTTGGGAGGATGGGAGGATAAGAGGATTTGTGGATAGGGATGTTTGGAGTTGGTAGGATAGGAGGTAAAGTGGATTTAATAGGAATATTTGGAGTTGGAAGTAGTGGAGGTAAATTTGATGGAGGAAAATGGATGGTCACATGCTTTTGCAAATGATATGATGATGGAGGAGGGATAGCGGCATATGCTTTGGGGGTACAATGAGATGCATCGTGTTTGGGATTGGATGAATGGATTTTGGAAGGTGCGTGGGTGGTACCAACATGTTTAGATTATTTTTCTTGGGGTGTATAGCCAAGGCCATGCGAGGATGGATGGGCTCTAAGATGCCTTGTTCATGAAGGCCTAAGCCTTTACCTTGATAGTTCATATGTTGGATCATGCAACATGCAATGAGATATTTGGTGCTTTGGAAACAAGATGCGAGTCCATTATTTGTTAGAGAAGGATAGATGGTGGATGGAAGCTGTTCACCTCCTACGAGGGAGTTGTAGACACCTAAAAATGTCCTTACCATCAAACTGACTCCCAACATCCCTAAACATACCAATTTCCCTTCTAATCAATTAATTAAATTTTTATTTAATTAATTATCTCTTCATCATGTCATTTTTCATCATTTTATCCCCAACAATTGAATTAATTTTATTAATTCAATAGTTCAAACTTTAGCCAATTGATTAAATAAATATGCAATATTTATTTGGTCAATTTCTTCTTCCTCACTAAATCCAATTAATTAGCTAAATCATGTTTAACTAATTAATTCAGCCTAGTAATTGACCTATCCCTACCCTAAGTAATTAAATGGCTATTATTTAATTGCCTACCCTAGCCTACCTCATCCTAGCCTTAGGATTAATTAAATAAAACCTTATTTAATTAATCTTAAACCTCTCATTCCAATGGTCAAATCTAGCTTAACACCCTTCCCCACATCCTCCAAATAAAAAATTGGAATATATCCACATAAGTCATTTTTTTATTAAATATGTCCAATATCACATTTAATATCTCTTACACCCCTTACCCATGCTATACCTCATTTATCTCTACTCATCCCCAAATGAATTTTTAATTCATTTTGCCCTTCCCCATGTGAGTTTTTAATTCACAAATATTCCATCTCACCCAACCTCATTTACTCCACCCCTTTCCCAAGATGAATTTAAAATTCATCTTTATTCCTAGACCTCCATTCTCCCAAGATGAAATCTAGGCCCTCCACATCATCTTCATCCTAGTTTGAGATTGAACATATAGGATGAATTAGTTTTGGCTAACCCTAGGAGTGTAGAAGACTGTTATGAGATGGTAATCAGGATTGAGGAGAAGATGAAAAGGAGACAGGATAAGTCCATGAGGGGAGAGGCAACAATATAAGGGGGAGAGGATTAGCCCCTACAACAAGACAAGCCAATGAGAACCAAGAAGATACTAGTAAAGGACAAGAGCAGTCTGATTTTAGGGGTGGATGGAAAGGTACAAGATCCAGGTTTGGAGGTGGAAGAGGTTCTAATACATTTTCAGGAAAGTGCTATACTTGTGGTGAGTTTGGTCATCCATCCTTCAAGTGTCCTGAAAAGTTTGGTGCTACTTCAAGTGGGGTGAAAGAAGAAGTGAAATGAGAGTTCAAATTGTGCAAGAGGATGCAGAGAGTGTGACATCTCTTGAAGTGCAATTGGCATAAGAAGTGGGAGAAAGTCTGACGATCAAAAGGACAGTGTTGCAAACATCTAAGCAGACATGCCTAAGCCAAAGGAGGAACTTGTTCAAGACTACATGCAAATGTAGAGGTAAGGTATGCAAAATAGTAATAGATTCTGGTTCAACAGATAATATGGTATCTTAGGAAATGGTGGATAAATTGAACATAGAAAGGATTCCTCATCTAACTCCTTACAAGGCATCTTGGGTAAGTGACATTCAATCACTTTTGGTAAGTGAGCAGGCATATGTTGATTTTTAGATTGGAGAATATAAGGAGAGAATTTTATGTGACATTTTGCCCATGGAGTGTTGTCACCTACTTTTAGGTAGGCCATGACAATTTGATAGGCAAGCATTGTATGATGGATATGCTAACACATACACCATCAAGAAGGATGGAAAGACTTTTGTGATGAGACCATTGCAAGAAGATACTGCAACACAACAGGCAGCCAAGATCATTTTGATTGGTAAGAAAGAGTTTGTGAAGATGCATGAAGAAGAGATAAAGAAAGTTGGGGATACCTCATGGAGTGGGGTTGCTAAGGATCATAGTATGAAGGTAATTTCAGTTTTGGATGATGGAGATCAGATGGATCAACAAAAGGTCAAAGAGCAAGTTTGCAAGCAGCCACAAGTTGATTGGAAAGACAAGGATGCTATCATAGTAGGGACCATTGTTTGTCCTCTAGAACCAATAAGAATTGAAAGGAAAACATATTTTGTCATAACAGGAGTACAAGAAGCATTACCCAAGGTTTCCAATGCAGGTGTTGAGGTAGAGATGATAGTAAGACAGAATGGCAAGCAAGGGATAGGTTTGGTGGCAAGCACTCACTCATGGCAAGGGGTAAATAGAGCCTACAATGCTAGACATGAGTCTTTGATTCCATGGAAGCAGGTTGCAGTCTCAAGATCATGGGGAAGACATGAGACAATAGAGGATAAAGGTAGAGCAAGACAAAGATTTAACTCATGGGGCATGAGTTCTTTTCTCGGTGGGGTGTATGGTGTAGGAGCACCTAATCCACAGTGGTCTCCATGAGGAATTCAACTATCTGATGTTCATGTTGTTGTTTCCAATAAGGTCCTAGAAGACCATTCATGTAATAAGGTCTGTTTGACCAATGCATGTCATTATAGTTTGTATCTAGGTTCATTTTGTAAGTCCCAAGGACACTTGGCAATTTGTAATCACAAAGGTTGTTAGGCAGTTAGGAGGTTGTTAGACGGTTGTCTCCCAGCTGCCTGGAGTCAGGTTGGTACTACTCAGGGTGAGTAGATAAATGCCCAGAGGAGATCAAATGTAATCAGTTGTCATTGAGATTAGATAGATCTGAGAGGAGTGTGATTTGCAATTGTTAAACAGAGCATCTATGTGTGCACATTTCTGCAAAATCATAATAAACGAATCCTATTCTGTGTATCTTTCTGTCGTTTTGGATTCGTTAGGTTTTCTCTGTATAAATCAAATTACTATTTTGTGGTCGATATGGACTCTTAGTCCATTCCACCGATTAAATTTCTTTGAAATTGGTGGAATGGTTGTACAGTTCTTTTGTTTTCATTTTGTTTGTTTGGTTTTGTGTCTACAGGATCGCGTACAATGGTGCTGATATATCCTAGCATCCTCATGTGCTAGGTTGTCTGAGAAAAGGGTCTGTGTAGTTGTAGGGTTTGCAGAGGTTCATATCAGTGTAAGATTTGAGTTATTTCCCTGAACATACATTTCATGTGTATATCGCAAACGCACATTGGGTGTGTATGTCACAAAAGTATATTATGAATGGTTAAGTTCTGCATCAGGGAGAGAGAAGGTTGAAAGCTTCCGATGTTGGAAGTCTGACCGATAGTGTATCGGCATACAAAGAAAGTCAACGGTCCCACCAAATGCATATTCTGAATGCATGTTTTGAATGTATCTTCTGAATGTATATTGAGAATATACATTGCGCATATACATTGGGTTAGATGCAAGAGGTGACCTGTAGTAGCGGTGAAGGAAACTGGTGATCACAAGTCGGTGAAAGTATATACAAGCTATTCCATCAGTGTATCGAGAGCACATACAAAGTACTCACCGACAAGGAAGGTCACACCGAAAAGTACATGTCATCGGACAGAATTAGGGTATCGACAGGAAAGACTTTGGGTTGACCGATGCAAAGAGTCTCACTGATGAGTGTGGTTCGAATGTATATTGTGAATGTATATTGCAAATGCATATCCTGAATGTACATCGAGAATGTATCTTTTGGCAGATACAAAGTTGGTGTATCGGCACATCGGCTAAGGTTTATAAGTGTTTGCCGATGGGAATAGTCTTGCCGATAGGCGAGTAAAGTGAAGACATACATCGGGGAGATAAAAAGCAAGGTGGCCAATGGGGAATGTTTGGTCGATAAAGAGAAGATCGCCAAGACATGGACCATCCACTCATGGATTAGTTTGTATGACAGAGTTTTGCCTCCTCAACACATGACAATCCATAACAATTCACTTTTCATGGCATTTGTCATGGCATTCCATCACCATGAGACCACATTTCTTTGAGGTATTTTTTCCAAAGTTCATTGCTTTGTCTATGCTACCACATTTTTCATACATGTCTACCAAAGCATTTTATCAAATAGTTCACTGCCTTGTTGCTATGGCTAAAAGCCTAAAACAAGTGATTTCAAACAAGCTATGGATGCTTGAAAAAAATCTATCAAAGCATAATAGTAAGAAACAAGCTATGGTCTCATGGTTTTTTTTTTGGTGCAGAATTAGTGTGATTTTATTTGCATTTTTTTGCAAGTTTTTAATGCATTTTTTTGGTAATTTTGATGTTTCAAATGGGGAAAATCTCTATGGTTAGTTTTGTGCATTTTTTAATTGTAGGATTCTCACAATTAGTGAAAAAGGTAGTGTTCATGAAAGAATGGAAAAGATGCGTAGAGCCTTTGAATTATACCCATACTGTGCAATGGCATTAATCATTTAGCAAACCATTTTTTTTTCATAGGGCATCCTTTTCTTGTGGAACAATTGACTAAGATGGCTCTTGTTTCAACTGACCACCCTTTCATGAAATCTCATTTATATTATAATCTTGCATGATCTTATCATAGTAAAGGTGATTATGACACCACTGGCCACTACTACATGGCATCTGTAATGCCCCGCCATGAACACCTTAGAGAACAACACATCTATGCTATACAAAATAGGATATTTTTTTATAAAAATGAATAAGATAACAAAGTAATATTTAACATATCTATACACATCATAAAACTAACAACTTGTCCTCTAAGGTTCCATGGTTGCATTACTGACAAATTGATTAACATAATCTAACATACATCATGAATTAACTAACATCAGTAGATCATTCTAAATCTATTGCATTAAATGAATAAACATTTACATCTCCATATCATGATATCAGATAAATAATCAACATGATCAAGATTACAGGTGCATATATAAATTCCTATACATATGAGTACATTATTTCATTTTACATACTATCACCTCTTGATTACATCTGAATACATACATTATGATTCGACTGATACATAGGACTAGTACATGAGCATAAATCACTGCCTCCATAATTGGTACAAGATCTAATATATGATACATCCTCTATGCACACGAACATCGGCAAGGGAAAAACCAATGGAGATAAAGCACATCCACCTGACCATGTGGAACCCTAAGGTCCACCCCCTGTGGTAGGAGATAACATAAGGTCCCACTACAATGAATAGTCAGGTAGAAAATAGACTAAAGAAACAAAGACTACACATGGCTCCAATAACATAGGTCAATATCTCAAGCAAGACAACAATACTTCCAGAGGCAACCACAAACGAATGGGGAGAGTACAACTAGGGAGTGCTAGACTATAGTAGGGAGGAGTGTCATCACATGGCTTGTCATGGGTTGTCCTAGTAAGCCTTCCTAGGCCCCAGCCCCTATCTTGGGTTAACCTGGAAGCCTCTCATAACTCCCAGCCCCCATACAAAACTCATGCAGAATCAACATACTTTTCATGAGGACAAGGTAGTTGATCTTGCCATTCCAGGCCTTCTCATCTCATCTCAAGCCTAAACGAGCACTTGAGCATGAGTGAGGCATCAACTTATATTTGTTTAGTGTGATTAACTACCCAACCCCCTAATTCATTAATTAGGTTATCACTGAGTTAACAACTTTCAATGGGTTACCCTGGCTAGTCACTTTGGGTACTGGCCCCACATTGAAAGCCACTCCCCTAACTACATCTAGAAACCCTAACCACCAAGCAAGGTATGATAACAACAATATAGTAGAGCTATGCAATGAATTAACCTTCTTGCATGCTAAGGCATAATCATAAGAGCACAACTCATAATCCATTGTCCATAGTAGTACATAAACATTACTCCGTTACGGTACCCGATGTCTCCCCATTTCAAAATCTAACACAATACCCAAAGCAAGATGGATAAAAATAAATGAACATCACTACATCCACAAGGAAATTATTACCTCCTCATGATGCATTCACAACTCAGATCATACATCCTTCGCAATATCTTTTACCTCATACATAACTGGAGGCAACATGTCTTCGAACATCTTAAATCCAAAACACATAACAACACTATACTTGAAAATAAATCCTTTTATCCTATGCCTCTAGAATAACACCCTAACAACTTGCACAAGGAACCCCATTGGGACCAATGATCCAACATACGCACAATTTTACTTACTTTATGCAATTGAATTCACAAGAAACCAATTTTCTAATAACCAATTACCTATGACTCAAATTCTATTACCATGTTTGTAAACCTAATTTCAAATATTCTTATCAAATTTCAACTTACCAAAATCATTGCCAATAAATCGTAATAAATTCAATACCAGAATTATATTAAATTTATCAACAATAAATATATAATCATATCAATTTTTATTTAATCTAATTTAACAATTGTAGAAACACATTAGAGTCTATCTTAACTACATTTATAATTCAATAATCTAATCAAATATATTTCAATAATCTAATATAAATAACTCATGTATCTCAACTATAATATTTGATTCATTTAGATTTTAACTAATAATTGAATACGATATATACATGTTTATTTACACGAGTGTAGGTTATTCTTACTCTCAAGGTTAAATTTGGCCAACAAAAACTTAGAACAATTACCACTTTTGTTGAAGATGAGGTGTAATATTACTATAATAATAATAATAATTACCTTGGATCATTGGATAGCAAATATTTCCATCCAAAGACAAGTAAATTTGTTATTGTTATTTACATTAGGGTCTGGATTTGACAGTCAACCTTGGCTGTCAAATAATTTCTTTTTTTATGGGTGTTATCGAAAAATTGGAATGATTATCAATAATATCAAGGTAATCCAATAACTCAATGAAATAAGAAATAAAGAAGATTAAACAAACAAAGAACTCAAACCTTGCAAACCTCTTTACTCCATGGCTTCCATTGGTCACCTATCTCAAATGATCTTGTGTATGAAAATGGCCCTCAGAAGGTGCACTTCCTTGCTATTTTCCAAGATGTTAAATGGGAATGGCTATGATAAGTTTGCAATGAAGAGATTCTTCAACACAATTGCAATGATAAAAGGGTGATCGCAAGCTATGGAATGACTTGGGTGCCAAAGGCGCACTGTAATTCCTGTAGTGTAAGTTTACTAAAAGCTTGGATCATAGAAGTGGAGGAATAGGGTTCAATTTATAGACTTGAGAGAGAGAAGATCAATGGTATAGAAAGAATAAGAAGATCAACGGTAGAGGAGACTTGAGAGATGTGTGCGAATAGGAAAAAGACATGTGTCACACAAAAAGTTGTTATGTTTGAGTTAACTGCTTTCTTTTATAAAGATAAGATTTGCTTTCATAAATTAGAATGATTTTTTCTAATTTAAGAGTTGTTGATAAAAACAAGATTGATTGAATCAAACAACTCAACTTGTGATTTGCTTTTGCATGATTTGAGAGAAATTAAATAATAAATTAGTTAATTTTTATGCGCATGAAGAAGAAGATTTATTTTTAGAAGATTTGGAAGATTTTTGAGGAATTAAAAGATAAGAAAGCGAATTAAATAAATAAATTTATTTAATTACTTGTGCAAGATAGAAGAATAAATAAAAATATTTGATTATATTTTATTTTTAGAGATTGAGAGAATTTAAATAAATTTGATTGATTTATTTAAATTTGGAGGAATAAGTTATTTAATTAAATAATAAAGATTATTTAATTGTTTGGAAGAATTTAATTAAATAAAGGATTTTATTTAATTTTGACTTTAGGAGAGGTAATTAAATATTTTGATATTTAATTAACTTAGAGGAATATGAATCGAATAAATAAATTTGTTTATTTATTTATTGATAGAAGAATTAGAATGAAATAAATATTAAGAATATTTATTTAGATCGAGTCGTGTCATTTTTAGGCGTATACATTTTGCCCCTCTTTGATGCAATGTGTTTTATCACGTTGTTTCAAAGAATAGAATTTTCTGATAACGATACATGCCCTAGTTTGCCCCTGATACAAGTTTAACGACAGGATGCCCCTTCGGGAGATTGGACAGGAAGAAGGCAGAAGGACATGAGACGGACAATCTCACGATGAAGAAGGAGAAAAATAGGTTAGGTTGAAGAAAAAAAGGGTTAGGGAAGAGTCGAATGATATGCGATGCAAGATAGAATGATAACACACGCAAGCAAGTATGCACAAATGATACAAGAACAAACAAGGTATTACCTCTGTCCAGCGGTAAACCAATGATTAATTGAAATTGACATACGATAGTGTTGTCATCGTGGGGAATGATAAATCCCTAGAGAAACACGATAGATAGTGTTGTCATGGCAAGGAATGATATATCCCTAGAGCAACACAAAGGATAGTATTGTGATGGCAGGGAACGATAGATCCCTAGAGCAACACAAAGGCGTGGGAAAGATACATCCCACTGATAATTATGACTGATTGAGTTAGTTTACAACCAGACAAGGATCAAGACCACTGATTGTGATTGGATCATTTGGCAAGATTAACTTGACTCGATTGGTATGGATTAAGGATGGACTTGCACTTGGATCATTGCTCAGATTGATTGGAGAAGGGTTTTGAATGAATTGACGAAAGAATTGATTAGAAGAAACACGAATGAAGGAATCACAAGCTTTTATTTGTAAACATTTGTACCCTGCACATAATCTTTATTGCATGGGATAGTATATGGAATGCGAATGGATATGGATATGGATATGAGATGCAATTGGATACATTATGGATATGGAATGTAATTGGAAATGTTATGTATATGGATATGGATATTTGTCATCTTGATATTGCAAGTATTTTGAAGTGCTTATTTCATCATTAAGTTTTTTTGTTTTTTTTTTGGTACTTTTTCTGAATGTTGTAAGTTAATACAAGCATCTAGGTATAATTAAACCGAGATGACCTGAGTATTGCTTACATGGATTTTGATTTAGCAAGTTAATACAAGTACCTAGGTATAATTGAACTGAGATGACCTGAGTATTACTTGCGTATCAATAGACAAGGATTATACCTATTTCATGTTAGTCCTCTGATGTCCTCGATGATCATTTGAGTTGGTCATGTTCTTAGACAAGGCTTCACATTACTAAAGATAAACCCACAAGCAACAAACCAAGAAAAGAATTGTGCCCCCATCATAGCATCTCTAGCTTTTGGCATCCTTGAGTAGCATAGGAAACATGATAACAAAAATGAAGACGTTAAGACACAACTAATTGAAACCAAACATCTTGCATTAGATGTACTTTTCTTGCCATAATAGAATCATTTGGTTCATTTTGGTACTTGTTTGTTTTGTGTTGGATAGGTTGATGTCTTGCGCCAAAACTTCTATTTGAAAGTGGGTTTTGCTATGCGTGCTTGCGTTTGGGGAAAGGTATCAAAATCCTTACTATCAAAATGGACCCTAAGGGATTGACCTAGTGCCTCGGGGGTACATTGATAATGGTCTTGCCTACGTGATGATGCAGAGGCAACGTAGTTCGAGACTTGGACTTAGATGCGAGTGGAATAGAGGATAGACAACAAGATATGGGATGGATGAGAAAGCCTCAGGGGTGCATTGATAATGGCCTTGCCTACATGACGACACAGAGGCAGCGTAGTTTGGGGTGACCCTATGATACTGACGATAGACGCTATGCTAGGCTAACACTATGGATAGGATACTAGATAAGACCTTAGTTGGTAAGGCAACAAAAGAGATAAAGTATCAAACCATGATAGGTTATCATTAGGTTTTTATTATGAAATAGAGATGGATTGGATGAGGGATGATGGAAGGAGGAATGGACACAAGGTGATTGGTTACCCAAAGATGGAGGAAGTGATTTATCACAAGTAGCGTCTGTTTACCAGGTTTTCACCACTTATTTTTATTTGCACGAAAGCTAAAAGTACACATGATGCCTGTTTGCCAGGTTTTCATCATGGTACCTATCCAAGGCACCTATTTTCCTGGTTTTCACCAAAGGATGATTTTTTTTTTTGTTTTTTTTCCACTCTTGATTTTTTTTTGCTTTTTTTCTGATTTTTTTTTGCTTTTTTTGAATTTTTGCCCCCTTACATTGGGGTTCTCTTAGGTATAGAACCAAAGAAGATGGATACTATTGATTGGGTCATTGAACAGCTCACCCTTTGATGTTGCTAACTGATATGCTCCTGATCCATAGGCAGCAATGATTACATAAGGACAAAGCCAGTTGGGTTCAAACATACCTTTCTTTTCTCGATCCTACTAATTGTGGGGGTTTTCCCTAAGTACTAGATCACCAATATTGAATACCCTTGGATGGAGCCTATGATTGTAGTTTCATGACATTCTCTATTGATAGGCTTTGAGATGGTTGAAGGAATTCTACTGCTTTTCCTCCAACAGCTCTAACTCTTGCAGTCTAGAAATTTTGTAGTCTTCATCAGTGATAAGATCTTTTAACAACATCCTTAAAGATGGTAACTCAACCTTGATGGGCAAATTGGCTTCTAATCCATAGACAAGGGCATAAGGGGTAGCACTTGTGGGAGTGCGTATACTAGTTCGATAGGTCCACAAAGCAGAATTTAGTTGTATGTGCCAATCATGGTGGGCATCGTTGACTGTCTTCTTGAGGATTTTTAAGATTGTTTTGTTGGATACCTCTGATTGGTTGTTGCCTTATGGATAGTAGGGGTGGAGAAACAGTGTTGGATTTTAAATTTGTCACAAAGCTCTTGGACATCCTGCTTCTTGAAAGGTCTTCTATTATCCGTGACTATAGATGAGGGAATTTCGTATCTGCAAATGAGGTAATTTAGGATGAAGGAGGCAATTTGTTTGCCTGTGACATTGGTGAGTGGAATGACTTCAATCCACTTGGTAAAATATTCAGTGGCGGTTATTATGAACTTGTGGTCGTTGGATGATGGAGGGTGAATTTTGCCCACAAGGTCGAGTGCCCATTGACAAAAGGGCCAAGGTGTCGTTAAAGGTCATAGCTCTTAAGCGGGTGCATGGATGAGGTTACCATGTATCTGGTATTGCTTGTATTTCTTCATAAACTGATATGAATCAATTTCCATGTTTGGCCAAAAGTATCCCAAATGCATGAGTTTCTTCACTAAAGAAGGACCACTAGAGTGTGTTCCACAAATTCCTTCGTACACATCTCATAAGGCGGTTTGAGACTCTTCACGTTCTAAACATCAGAGTAAAGTACCATCAAGATCTTGTCGATATAGGGTGTCGGCGATAATGGTGTGACAAGAGGTTTGGCAAATGAAGGTTTGGCATTGGTTAGAAGACAAGTCAGGTGGTAGGGTGTTATCCTTGAGGTAAGTGTAAATCTTACCATACAAGGGTGAATCAGATCTGACTAAGAGGTAAATGGAGTGTGTTTCAGGGAGATCATAGGCTGGTTGCATAACTGACTCCACCAAGAACTCATATTGTGAGTCATTCTCTAGGATTTTGAGGAGCGAGGTAATGGTTGCCATGGCATTTGCTTCTTTGTTTTCAATGCAAGGTATCTGCTCAAAGGAGATGATCACAAAGTACCCTTTAAAGTCCTTGACCATACACTTATATGGGATTAACTTGTCATCTTTGATATGATAGTCATCATTGACTTGATTGATTACCAGTTGGGAGTCACCATAGACATGTAGCTCCTTTATTTTCCATTTTGCTGCCATTTTGAGACCAATGACCAAGGCCTCATACTCTGCTAAATTGGTTGTGCATGGGAATAGCAGACAATAAGACTTAGGTATGGTGTCGCCTTGAGGAGTAACCAACAAGATTCCTGCCCCTAATCCATGGTTTGTATAGGATCCATCAGAGTAGAATTTCCATGAATGTGTCGTGACACTGAATATGGATTCATCTGGAAACTTGAATGTCATTGGTGTGGTATCCTGTAATGGTGCTTCTACTAACTGATCAGCAATGATTTGACCTTTGATAGCCTTCCTTTCTACATACTCTATGTCATATTCACT
The DNA here is from genome assembly GCA_027924645.1 of Cunninghamia lanceolata. Taxonomy (NCBI): domain Eukaryota; kingdom Viridiplantae; phylum Streptophyta; class Pinopsida; order Cupressales; family Cupressaceae; genus Cunninghamia; species Cunninghamia lanceolata. Next base: position 5,526,341 of record BSBN01000564.1, on the reverse strand, counting down.
TAACAACTATAGACACCCAAAATTTACTCATTATCACTAGCATTCAAATACCGCATTCTCACATCATCTACATTTGTCTAACACACTTGATCAATATCCCTAACACATATATTTCTTCTATTAATTAAATAAATTTATATTTATTTAATTAATTCATTAGCTATTTCTTCTAAGCTATAATTAAACAATCTTCAATTATTTAATTATCTTCATTCTATCTATTTTTAATTAAATAAATCTTATTTATTTAATTAAAGATTCCTTTCATAAACCCACTTTCCAATTAATTAAATAAATTTTATTTATTTAATTAATTTATCTTATCATTTATCTCATGAGCTGACATGTGTGCCTCTTTTATTTAAAAAGACAAGTGGTACTACATCCTTTTATTTAATATCTTTCATATGTAGTACTTTTTATGTACACAAGCACACATAAGCCCTATCTTCTCTCCACTTGCATCTACACATTCACCTATGTCTATCTTTTAATCTTAGCCATTCACATAGCCACCAAATCTCTATCGTTGATTGATTTTGGTTGAGTTCTATATAAACTCCCTCTCATTCCATACTACATCTATCTAGCATTCATACATCGTCTACATTATCATCTTGAGCATATTGAGCATCCATTGAGCTTTTATCATTATCATCCACCCATCATGGTAGCTTTTATCTTCATAATTGTTCATTGTTGAAGAAGCAATCCACATCATAAACAAGGAATCACACAATCTAGGTGATATTGTGCTTGAATTGCAATACTTTTGGTTTCATTTAGATTAGATTCTTTGATGATGGTAGGGTCAGGTTTTCATGGCTATGCTTGATCTTATTAACCTGATTTTTTACCTATCACATTTTGGCACACCCGGTGGGACTCACGTCCTTGATTAACTTTGTTGTTCAAAGTTGTTTTTATGAAGATCATATTTTTTGAGCGCTTACGGCAAGTTGCAATCGCTTTCGAGCATAAAATCGTCACTGTTTGCATATCCACATTGCTTCTGCACTGAAATCTACCGCCTGTAGCATTTTCTGGATCTCTTTTATACTAACAGTGATCGCTTTCTATTTATTCTGCATCACTTTTATCCTAACAATGGTCACTTTTGCATTTAATTGAATCACTTTTGATCAGACAGTGATCACTTTTACCTAATCGCATCACCTTTTGCAAAACTAGGGTTTTCGATGTATACTATTTCTTTTGCAGATCTAGGTCGCTTATGAGCCAAAACCAAATGCTTTATGCTTTTTCACATTGCTTTTGAGCCTAAACAATTCACATCTGGCGCTATCCGCATCACTTGTGATCTATAAGATTTTGCCTATGACAAAAATAGAGATTGCTTCTGACAGACAGTGAATCACCTTTGGTAAACTGTGCACTTTTAGTCTGTATAATTTATAGTTGGTTTTCTTGTTGTAGATCTTACAACTAGACATGGAATGCTATCTTTAATGGATAGATTTTTAGGGTATAATCAAATTAGAATAGCAGAGGAAGATCAAGATAAAACATCTTTTATTTGTCCATGGGGCACATATTGCTGGTTTGTAATGCCTTTTGGTCTCAAGAACGCTGGAGCTACTTATCAATGAGCCATGACAGTCATTTTTCATGACCTTTTTCATACTATCATGGAAGACTATGTTGATGACATCTTGGGAAAATCTAAGACAAGAGAAGGACATCTACAAGTATTAACACAAATATTTGATCCATTAGAAAAGTATCAAGTCAAACTGAACCCAAAGAAATGTGTATTTGGTGTAACATCTGGAAAACTGTTGGGACACATTATGTCTCGACGAGGGATAGAAGTGGACCTAGCTAAAGTAAAAGCTATCATGGAAATGCCTTCGCTAACAAATCTCAAGCAGCTTCGTAGTCTACAAGGTAGGTTACAATCTATCCAAAGATTTATCTCACAACTAGCAGATAAATGTCATCCTTTTCAGCATCTTCTTCATAAGGGTAAACCTTTCAAGTGGGATGAAAAGTGTCAGAAAGCTTTTGATAAAATAAAGGAATATCTAGCAACACCTCCTGTGTTAGTACTGCCTGTGCTTGACCACCCATTATTGCTCTACATATCATCAACAACAACAGCATTGGGTGCCCTTCTAGCTCAACATGATGATTCAAGAAAAGAACAAGCTATCTATTACATTAGCAGAACTCTTGTGGGATATGAACTCAATTGTTCATCTATGGAAAAAGTATGTTTAGCATTAGTGTTTGCTTCCCAAAAGTTGCGACACTATATGCTGAACCAAACAACCAAGCTCATATCTAATGTTGATCCACTCAAATATCTTCTTTCTAAAGCAATCCTTATGGGAAGATTAGCAAAATGGTTCATGATCTTAAGTGAATTTGACATACAATATGTGTATCAAAAATCCATCAAAGGGCAAGTCATCATAGATCAATTAGCTGTAGCACCCATCACAGATATTCATCCACTATATCCAGAATTTCTTGATGAAGGATTGTTCAATTTAACTTCCCCAACACAGTGGCAGCTATTTTTTTGATGGATCATACACACAACATGGATTAGGAGCAGGCATCTTGTTTGTTACCCCTCAAGGAGATTGTATACCCAAGTCATACAGAATTGCATTTCCATGTACCAATAACATAGCAGAGTATGAAGCTTTAATCATAGGATTGCACATGGTAGTACAATGGGCTATCAAACAGTTACAAGTCTTTGGTGATTTTTACCTGGTTATCAAACAGGTCTTAGATGAATATAAAACAAAAGATGAGAAGCTTCTTCCATACAAGCTAATGGTTGATGATTTTAAAAATTATTTTGACAATATCACTTTTGAACAAATCCCAAGACTACAGAACAGAGCAGCAGATGCTATGGCTATGATTGGGTCTCTACTAGACATGCCATCTAATACACATAAATGTGAGTTTTTGGTCGAACAACTTTTGATTCCAAAATTTAAAGTTCCATAGTCTAAGCTTATATGTGACATTGTTGGTCCCAATTCACCGTGGTACGAGGATTTATATGAGTATCTCCACAATCAAACCTTTCCACTTCAACTATCTAACAACCAACGCAAAACCTTTATCTGCCGAGCCTCTCCCTATACTATTCTAGGAGACACCCTCTATCACTGGAGTCTCAATGGTATCCTTCTTAGGTGTCTTGTGTTGGCAAGAGACACATTGTGCCTTCATGATTGTTGTCAATGATGGCAACAAAGCTCATCCCACCCATCCGCAGGACATGGTGTACTTATACCGGAAGTTAGATTGAAGAGCGTTATGGTCCAGTGACCAAGAACAGAGTATGCAGGTCCGGATCTCTCAGAGGGAGTATCTATGTAAAGTGCGGACTTGGGGAAGTCAAGAGGAGTACCTTGACTGATAGATTCTAGGGATTAAGCCTCCGGTAATGAAAGAGTAAAGAGATATGAGCACCTAAGTATTGGGTTCCTATTTAGCAGAGTAAACTGAGGAAGAACTGACCAGCAGAGCATCAGACCTTAATCCGGATGAGATATTGATGGTGATCAAGCTTACTAAGGTATCATTCATGATTGACCAACATGATTGATGACTTCTATGAGCATCTCTTTGATTCACATCACTTGATAAGCAAGGATTCAGCTGACAGACCAAGAGTTTGGGAAAATAGTAAGCATTCTGGATGCCGACTAGAAAGTGGATGAAATCCTTGGTGTGGATATATATACCAAATTGATTTCAGTATGAAGGTGTGTGGAGTGTGTGTATGAAGTGTGAAGAAGAGCAGAGAACAATGTGAAATAAAGATAGAGGTCCGGTATGTGACATAATAGCAGCACTAAGGCAGAGGAAGAATGAAGTGTAGTAGATTAGTGTATTGAGCTTAATCAGAACTGAACCTAAGCATATGTGGATGCTTCTCATCAGTTGAAGTCTCTAGTTTCTTTCTATAAACTATTTTAGGCAGTGAGCCTCTTGTGAGAAATGTGCTCGGGTAGTGAGCCCTAATTGACAAGTGCCATCTTGTACTATCTTATTCTTTTAACAGAGAATACATCTTGGGTTAATCACCCCATGGTTTTTCCCTTAACAGGGTTTTCCATGTCAAAATCATTGTGTCATGTGTATTGATGTTATTTCTATTTCATGGTTATATTTGCTTACATGATTTGATGCTTTATTAATTGTTAAGAAAGATCATAAAGTTGAAGTATTTAAGATAACTGATTCACCCCCCCTCTCAGTTATCAACATCTTGATTATGCGGAAGCAAAAGTGGCCTTACGTGATGTACATGAAGGTGTCTACGGCTTGCATTTCACTGGCCCTAGCCTTGTTAAGAAACTTCTACAAGTAGGATACTATTGACCAACCATGGAAAAAGATGCACAACAATTTGCAAAGAGATGTCTACAATGTCTGAAACATGGAGATTCAATACATGCACCAGCACATGAGCTTCATCCTATCACTACTCCATGGCCTTTTTCACAGTGGGGACTTGATCTCATAGGTAAAATCCATCCTACTTCATCAAATGGTCATAAGTTCATTATCACCACCACTGAATAATTCACAAGTGGGTGGAAGCCATACCAATGACTTATATCACAGGCAAGCAAATATCTAAGTTTATTCTACACTATATCATTTGCCGTTATGGAGTTCCTCAAGTTATTGTCACAGATAATAGTCATCCTTTCAAGAATCAAGAGGTTAGAGATCTTTTCAACAAATTTCATATCCAACACAGATTCTCTACTCCATACTATCCTCAGAGAAATGGTCAAGCTGAAGCTTCTAATAAAACAATCATCAAAATCCTCAAAAAGATGGTCAATGAAGCTGGTTAGGATTGGCATCTACAACTGCATCCTACATTATGGGCACATAGAACAAGTATCAGAACTCCCACTAGAGCCACACCTTATGCTCTTGTGTATGGCACTAAAGCTATTTTACCTATTGAGGTTAAGATCCCCTCACTACAAGTATCCTTACAACATACAATATCAGAGGAAGAATATCGAGTATCCAGACTCCATGATCTTGAGCTTCTAAATGAACGACATCTTACAGCACTCAACCATCTCCAAGTCTATCAAAACCATCTATGCCGTGGCTACAACAAAAAAATTAGAGAACGTCGATTTTAATTTGGAGATCTTGTCTTTAAAGAAAATCAAAAGAATCAGCAACACCATGAGAAACAGGGCAAGTTTGAACCAAATTGGCTTGGTCCTTTCATCATCACAACAGTTTATGGATCAAGTACATATACTCTTTCAACACCTGAAGGCATTCCTTTGGATGAGCTAGTCAACAACATTCATCTCAGCTATCCAAAAAAAAAACCATCCAATAGTGAAAACCACTTTGTGGCACTTTGGATAACAAAAAATAATAGTCTAAGATAAATAATTCGTCCTCTGGTGAAAACCTGGTAAACAGGTGCTATGTGTAGTGACCAGCTTCCATTATCTGCTTAGTTTTGTTTGATCATCATTATTCCTACCATATTTCGCCATCTCATCCCATGTAGTCCATATCATAATCCACATTTCATTGCAATAAACAACCTTTCCATCTTCATCTCTGTCAATGATAGCTATCATACTTGAGACATTGTTGCGATAACTATCTCTTTTGGCACCTTAGCATCTTGATCACACGCCTTCTTCATCGTCGCTCCTTCATAATAAACCTCATCCCACACTGGGGGTATTTGTTGAGTCTTATTTGGAAGTGGATACCACTATCTCTAGCTCATAACACATCAAACACTCTAGCTCACAACACAACAAACTTTCAACTTCAACCATAGCACTCATCCAACAACAAATGTGGCAAAACAATTTGCAACCAGGATTCATATCCTTGCAATCAATTAGTGCTCATCCAAAAATCACATGACATCACCAACATAAACATTCAAGCACTCATGTCAGTTTCACTTGTCTAGCGTAATAAGCAAGAACTACATCCAGCTCTATCATTAAGGCCTTGATCCCGTGGATATAGGGTATGTAGGCAATCTAGGATGCGAAGGAAGCACTCTGATTTAGGCTAAGATGATAGCCCTTTCTTTTCATCATCCATCTTTCATCTTTCTTCTAATCATCCTTAAATATTTCATCTCACATTCTTCTATATTTCATCACACATATCATCAATAAAACCCAAAACTACATATTCACCATGTCTCATCTTCATCGTAAATGTGCTTTGATCCCGTGGATACAGGGTATGTAGGCAGTCACAGATGATCCACCCCATCTTCTTCATCTTCTTTCATCTTCCATCTTCTTCTCTTTGATCCACTCAAGCAGGAAACAAACTATGTGTATACTGAAAGCTCAAGCACTTTAACCAATCAAGAGTAAGCCGGAAGCTATTTGTCCTCATGCTTTAAGCCAACATTTGCTATTGCCTTTTATCAACATCTTTAGCCTTCAATAGGATGCAGCTTTCCTCTTAACAAGGCATCAACTTAACCCATCTAAGAGCACCTAAATTTGGCAAGAGAACGTGATTGACAGTATCTTTTGTTTTATCTTTTGATTTATCTTTTGTCCCTTTTCTATGCCTAATCAAGACTGCCTTGATCCATCATATCTTGGTACATTGCGATGAAGTAAAGAATGGGGCATGGTCATATTGCTTTCGTATGCCGTGTTTACGGGATGATCTTATTCTCTTCCTATGCGTATTGGTATCTTGTACATGTTGGGATTAGCATCTTACATATCAATATCTCTAGCATCTAAGAAGCTAAATAGTCTCTTATGCACTTGAGACTATTCTATGGCAAGACTAACTCCATACATATAACCAGCAAGTTATCACTATGTGTGGTGGAGATAAGCTCAAACCATTGCTTGTAGTGTCAAAGTCCATTTCATGACACTAGCTGTTATTCATATCTTGTGCATGTTGGTTCAACATCTTGACCTTATGTGTTTAGACAAGATTGTAGCATGTTGGATATCTTGACACCTTGGTCTTTTATACCCTGGTGCATAACATCCACATGCTATATCAAACATAAGGATTGCATTTCTTTTTCATTTTTTGAGCAATTACTTAAAAAGCTACCCATCACATCATCTATCCATTCCATTATTCGCCTATATAGTTCTCAGCCAAGATCAATCATTTCCATCATCCTTTGTCCACATATTGTATCCTCCAAAACAAGTGTGTTAGATATACGTCCATCATATATCATCTCATTACCATCTATCTATATGCATACGTCCATTCATATCATTACCATTTACATATTTGCATTAACATACCCTTTCCATTCATCTCATTTGCATAAACATCCATACATAATCCATAAAATACAAATACAACATGCATAATCATCATAACGGCAAATGATCAACAATACTCCAAAATAATCATCATAATACCAATAGTGCATCCATCACAACATCACATAGATCATCAATACTCCATCATATATATACATGTGTCAATATACAAGTGTCTACATATACAAGCTGAGCCATCAAGAATGTATGTACAATTGGCTCTAGGCCTCATCATGATAAAACATAAACAAGGTAGCCCTAGTGACTACTAGTAGCTCCGTCGACTTGACCACCACCACTAGCTCCTGCACTTGGCCCCTATCTCTCAGTGGCCTCATCTCTGAGGCTACTGATCAAGATCCACCTGACCTCTGTGAACCTGAAGCCCCTGACCTGCTCCTGAAGCTAGGCTGCCTCTGCTCTGCTGGCACAACCCCATAGTATAAGCCTCTATAGTACTCTGCCTCACCCTATATTCTCCGTAGCTTTGCCTGTACCTGTGTCAACTATGTGGCCAAGTACATCGTAGCCCCATCCGTCCCTAGTGCAGTCACTGCTCTATCCTGCTCACTCGTCATCCCCTGAAGCTGCAGCACAGCCATATCTCTCTCTGCCCACAGACCATCTCTCTCTGCTTTCATAGCCTGCACCTTCTATACATCTGTATCTCACTCTATCCTCGTCATCTGCTCACTCTATCTCACTGCATCTCTCTCCTCCGTCACCCTAGCAAGTGCACCATCATCATTTCCATCACCAGCCTACACTCTCAACTGTAACTAAGCCTGGTAGGTCTAAGCCTAAGCTCTAGCATGTCACAAACTAATCACTGCCTGGTGTCTATCTATCTCCACCCTCCTCAACCTCATCTGTGCTCACTACCTCCATCTCCTCTCCTCTCTAATCCACCTTTGTAGTTGCTGAATCCCAACATCATCACCCACCAATATCTGCCCCAGAGGCTCTGCAAGTATCTGAGGCTGTCCTGGCATCTGTCCCTACATCTGTATCCCTGGTGCTACTGGTACAACAGCCTACACTAGTGGAGCCCATCGTCACCTCCTCCTAACCGGTCTCTCCATCCCTATCTCCCCAATCTCTCCAACCCGCGTTAGCCGTGTCGGTCTAGCTGTCACCCAGTGTGCATCATAGCCTGGTAGAGTCCTTGGATCTGCATGACCCTGTCCCCATTGCCATACAACTAGCTATAGCCCATCTCTCTCCACCAAATCCATCTCAACCACAACCTCCAACCCCCAATCAAAAACCTCATGTCTAGTCCTCCCAAAAATGGCATCACCAACTGGTACTGCCTGTGCCAACCCGAACTGTCGCAAAACCCTCTCTGGCAAATAGCACTCTATAATGTATATGCCACATCCAAAAATATATCTCACTTGCCTAGCATAGACAAGCTCAGCATCCTCCTCATCCCATCTCTCACATCCCAACCATGGCCTCCATACAAAGCTATCCACCTCATCCAATCTCCTCTACCAGTACAACACTCCTCGATGATGTTAGAATATCAAAGCTCCTCTGTACATCCTAGCATACGACTCTCCTACAGCTCTAGCCACCCATCCCTCTGGCCTCATCACTAGAATATGGTCATAAGCCCACACATGTAAGACTGTAACTCCTGCAGACATACTAGCTCTGAACATATATGCACAATCATGTAGGTAATGATAGAGTTGTCCAAGTACACACTCCACCCATGCATATCGCATACCATAGGAGAACATCCCCTCCATCGCTATCCCCCATCCTACTGGAAAGCCTCTCACTCACCTATCTCTCACTAGCCATCTGATAATAGCTACCACCACTCGCTACAGTCTATCACATAACTCCTCCATCCTCGTCATAGGAATCTCTGAGCCCTCTACTCCAATGTCTGGTGTCCCAAATAATCTCCTGAACGCAGCTGGACCCATATCAGGATAATAATCAACTCGGTCCCTATCTATAGGAATCCGCAGAATCCAAAACACATCCTCTAGTGTGATCATCCATCGCTCTACCATCACCGTCATCAGCCCTCGATGTGCCTACACTGACTCCAATCTCGATATATGCTCTAACCCGAGGATCTCTAACACTAGCCACTACTCTACATCCAGTAATCTCACCAATCACAAATCCCTAGGATGTGGCTCCTATGATAACAAAGGCGGTAGTATATCCTGCATCTTGTCATTCATCATGTCAGTCCCTTGCGCTACTTATATGCTATCAAAATTTGACTGGTTATTGCTTTCCTAGCTTCTATCTACCATAAGCGGTTCAATTTTCCATATGCACCTATCTGCTAATCAAGCACGACCTCTTTTACCATATGCACTTCTATCTTGCCCATATGCGATCTATTATGCCTATGCGATCACTGTTTGACTACATGCAAGTTGAACTCTACATGCTCTTATCTTTTGCCCATACTCAAGCTGGATACCCTAAGCGAGCACTTATCCTTTCTAAGCAAGTTGTATTTCCCTATGCGCCTACTATTTGACCATAAGCAATTTGTTCCTATCTATATGTGCATTTTACTTATCCTATTGCTTAGCTAACTAAAAGTGACCAAGCCATGCCTACAAGTGATCTCAACTACTGCAAGCGACTTGTTTACCCTCCTAAGCGACCTGAACTGGCTATCCTAAGACCTAGTCACTTATGGTGATGTGTGTGCATTTATGACGCTTCTAGCCTATCAAAATCATTCTTTTAGCAAAATTTTTGATACATACCGGTACATCTGCTCCCTCTAGTCGCCCATGTGTCCTCACTCGCTCGGTATGATGATCTCTGCATGGAATCAACATCCTGATAGCTCTCCAACTCTCATTGCACACCAACTCTACGGAGCTCTAGATCTCTGGATTTCTATAGCACAAATGAGCCTATTTGCCATTGTTGAACCTATTTATAGCCCTATCCAAACCCTAATTCTTCTATGCCAAAGCCTATTTTCATCTGCATCATCCCATGTGTTCCCTTCCAACCCCTATTTACTTCATGTCAACCTTGCATTCTAGATTTTCTTTTATTGCGAGCCAACCCAGCCCTTCCTAATTAGCCTGGCTTACCTCTCGAGGGGGCATCACCTGCCAGTTACACTGGGGCATAACCTTGTTTATCGAGCGAATTATCCTATCTTCTTTGACACAATGCTCTATCGAACATTGTATCAAAGAGGGGCAAAATTTAGACACCCAAAATTCACTCATTATCACTAACATTCAAATACCACATTCTCACATCATCTGCATTTGTCTAACACACTTGATCAATATCCCTAACACATATATTTCTTCTATTAATTAAATAAATTTATATTTATATAATTAATTCATTAGCTATTTCTTCTAAGCTATAATTAAACAATCTTCAATTATTTAATTATCTTCATTCTATCTATTTTTAATTAAATAAATCTTATTTACTTAATTAAAGATTCCTTTCATAAACCCACTTTCCAATTAATTAAATAAATTTTATTTATTTAATTAATTTATCTTATCATTTATCTCATGAGCCGACATGTATGCCTCTTTCATTTAAAAAGATAAGTGGTACTACATCCTTTTATTTAATATCTTTCATATGTAGTACTTTTTATGTACACAAGCACACATGAGCCCTATCTTCTCTCCACTTGTCATCTACACATTCACCTATGTCTATCTTTCAATCTTAGCCATTCACATAGCCACTGAATCTCCACCGTTGATTGATTTTGGTTGAGTTCTATATAAACTCCCTCTCATTCCATACTACATCTATCCAGCATTCATACAGCGTCTACATTATCATCTTGAGCATATTGAGCATTTGAGCATCCATAGCATCCATTGAGCTTTTATCATTATCATCCACCCATCATGGCAGATTTATCTTCATAATTGTTCATTGTTGAAGAAGCAATCCACATCATAAACAAGGAATCACACAATCTAGGTGATATTGTACTTGAATTGCATTACTTTTGGTTTCATTTAGATTAGATTCTTTGATGATGGTAGGGTTAGGTTTTCATGGCTATGCTTGATCTTATTAACCTAATTTTTTACCTATCACAACAACATTACCCACTTGGCTAGGCGGCCTATTAAAGCTGCTTTGCTTAATAGGTATTTTAGTAGATCTATCTTTGCAATAAGTTTGACTGAATGTGCTAGCATGTAATGTCATAGTTTTTGGGAAGTAAAAACTACAGCAAGACACAATCTTTCTATTTGAGAATATTGTAGTTCGTAGCCCACCAATGTGCGACTGATGTAGTAGATAGCCCTTTCTTTGCCTTCATAATCTTGTTGTGCTAATAGGGATCTTAGAGCTGTTGGCATAGTAGATATATATAGATACAGTGGTTTTCCTTGGATAGGTGGCATTAGAATAGGAGGGTTCATGAGGTATTCCTTTAGCTTGTGAAATCCTTCCTCACACTTTTCATCCCATCTGAACAGTATGTTTTTGTGCAATAGGTGAGTAGAAGGTTGACACTTGTCTGCCAGTTGTGAGATGAACTGACTAATTGCCTGTAACTTTCCTTGTAGAGACCACAGTTGAGTGATGTTCTTTGGTGCTGGCATTTTCATGATAGCCTTGACCTTGGCAAGATCCACTTCGATCCTATTTGCTGATACAATGAAGCCTAAGAGCTTGCTGGGGGTCTCTCGAAACACACATTTCTTCAGATTCAACCTGACTTTGAAGTGTTCCAATCTCTGAAAGACCTTCTCTAGTACATCCAGGTGTGATCCTATTGTTAGTGATTTTGCAAGGATGTCATCCACATAGTCTTCCATTGTTACGTGCATCATATAATGGAAGATAGTGGTCATAGCATGTTAATATGTTGCCCCGGCATTCTTTAACCCAAATGGCATGACATTCTAGTAGAAAGTACCCCATGGACAAGTCAAATCTATTTTATGTTGGTCTTCTAGTGCTATCCTAATTTGATTATACCTAGAGAAGCCATCCATGAGAGATAACATGGTTTGTCATGCTGTCAAGTCGACTATGATATCAATATTGGGCAACGGAAAATCATCCTTGTGGCAAGATTTGTTAAGATCTTAGAAATCATTGCACAATCTGATCTTGCCATCAGATTTGGATACTGGTACTATGTTGGACACCCACTCTGGATAGTCGATTGCTTTGATGAACCCTACATCTAGCAGCTTCTTGAGTTCCTCTTTCACTAGTAATGCAATGTGGGGATGCATCTTCCTAAGCTTCTGCTTGACTAGTTTAACTCCTGGATCTAGTGGAAGATGATGTAGGATCAAATCTAGATCTAAACCGGGCATATCTGAGTATGACCAAGCAAAGTTGACTTGCTTCTTCTTGAAGAATGGTACAAATTTTGTCTTTTCTGGTGGAGATAGAGATTTTGTAAAGTGAATGATCTTAGGATTTCTCTCTGTTCCAATGTTGACAGGTTCTGTAGGTTCCACAACAATCTAAGACTTCTCCTGATACATGTCATTGGGGAGAGTGTCAAGCCTTCCATCGTCTAGCGCCTCAGAGAGGTTTTCACCATCTGATGTGTCCTTTATTTTTACTATTTTGGGATCTGATACTGCCACAAAGCAGTTTTCACCATCAGATCCAATTTTTATTTTTATGTATTTGTGACTGGAAGGCTTAGCACCCTCTCCAAAATAAGCCACAGTGTTGAGTTCAATGGTGAAGGTAGCTTTATGATCTCCTGTGGGTAGGTGGTCCCTAAGTTTCATGTAGTCAATATAGGCATCATCATTTTGGAACATGTCTAGTTGTGGGGTTCCTCGTAAATCTCAGCCAATGAGTTCAGGATGCACAAGGGGGAGGGGATTGGAAGGTAGATCTGATTCGTTGGGTGTGATAGTTTTGATAGATATATGATTTAGATTGATAGGGATAGGATCTGGAATGGTTTCCTTGAGATTGTTTATTGTGTTGGAACTCTGACCTTCCTTGAAATTTGTACTCTCAAGAGTTGGTGAATCACACTCTAATAGTCTATGCATTAGCGTTTGTCCCTCACGATAGGGGCTATAGGTTTGAACAGTGTCAACTTCTTTGTCCTCATAGGAGTACTCTGTGAGTTCATCCCACTCATACTCGTTAGAGTCTATGTCACTATCATCTTGTAGGTTGGATCGGTTCCACAAAACAAGCATTCACCTTAGCTTTGCCTCTGTCCTTGTATCCTAGCCCTTTTGTATTTCTTTCCAATGAGGATGAGGAGGGTTGGATGGGTTCTATTATTCCTTCTTTTCTTAGACCAATGGGACCTTGTCCTTCATAACCCATTCTATCTAGGATAGACTCACCATGCCCATAGATTTCCGTTGGGAGCTTAGGTGGTTCTTGTTGTGTGTTATCTTCCTCCATGTAGAGCCATTGCAAGACATCTCTTTCCTCACTCTCATCTGATAGGGTCCCCCATTTTATAAAGGGAGTTGTGGGAGGTTCGGGAGGAGCAAATGGTTTTGGATTGTACTTAGGTGTAGGTCATCCAAAGGATCTTGGAGATAGAGGCATTTTGGCTAAGTTGAGGCTGTGCTCGATGGAGTATTCCCCTACCCCTATTTCTTTGATTGTGATTTTCTTCTCTTTGGGTTTGGATGAGGAAGCTTCGGAGGTAGAATCATGTTGTGGGATGGGGGATGTGGAAGCTCTATTGTTGGGAATGATGCAATTAGGCTTTGAACGGATAAAGTTACAATGCTGAAAAGGATCTGGATCACCTTGGATGATAATCTATTTTTTGTTATGAGGGAATTCGATACATTGGTGATAGGTAGAAGGCACAACTTTCATGGCATGAATCCAAGGTCTACCTAGGAGGATGTTATAGGCTAGCTTCCTATCGAAGACTTGGCAAACAACATCCTTCATTACTGGTCCAACTTGTATTGGTAACACCACTGTTCCCTTTGTAGTTCTTTCTTCTTCATCATAGGCCTTAATAGTGATCTTTTTCCTAGAATCCACTGGAGCTTCTGAGAGCCCCAATGTAAGGACTAGCTTGAGCATGCAAATATTTAAACTGACTCCTCCATCAATGAGAACTCTTTTGAAACGGTGTTTATGAATGAAGGCAACGATATGCAAGGGTGTGTTATGGGCCTAAGACACTGATAGGTCATCCTATTCGGTAAAAGATAGGGTGCTAGAGGAGGTTAGATTTCCTACCATGGATTGAAACTTCTCTTGGGCTAGGTTCATGGGCATAGTTGTTTCCACTAGGGCTTTATCAAGAATTCCCTTGTGGGAGGGGGACAGACGCAACAATTCTAAGATAGATATGTGGACCAGAGTTTTCTGAAGTTGGTCTATGACACTGTATTTATGGGAGTTAGATGGAGAAGGTGACGACCTTGGAGGAAGAGTGTTTAATGTGACCTTACCACTGAGGGTGATGATGCTGCAATCAGTTTTGTTGGGTCATGAGTATTGGTTGAATGTGACCACATTGACTTGTGGGATGTGTTCGGATATGTTGTTGATGGTATAATCGAATTGCACGCTCGCATAGTTAGCATTATTGTGTCCGTTGTTTTGATTCTGCCTGTTGTGGTTGTTATTGTTGTTGTTGTTGTATGGCCTTTCATGGTTGAGGAGTGGATCCTTGTATGCCACATGCATCTCATTAGATGTATGTTCTTTAGTGCCTACCTAATTTTGGTCAAGTATGTCTTGAATGACGTGTTTCAGATGGATACAATCGTTGGTCTTGTGGCCTCTTCCTCTATGATATTCACAGAAATTAGTATCTTTCCAATAATGAGGTTTTACTTGAGGTTCATAGTTGCTAATGGTAGGGAGAGTGATCTTATTGTTGGATAATAGCTTTCTCAACATAGACTCTTGGGACTCCCCTAGCGGTGTGAGTTTTTGTCTAGGAGCGGAGGTGAACCATTGCTTTGGCTCATGAGAGAAGGTTTTGTTTGGTGTAGCGTTTCTTACTTCTCCTTTGAGAGTGAAGATTGGTTTTTGTTTGGGAACCTCTATTTTGGCACCAACTACTCCATCATTGACGATATTTTTGTTCTTTATCCAAAACTTTGACTTGTCTGTGGTGTAGTTAGAGTTAGGGGTGTCCTTGTACAACTTTATTTGCCCCTTGATGATCATAGCTTTCTCGATAAATAATCCCATCTTAATGACTTTCGTGAATGAGGTAGGGCATTGAATTTGGATTTGGTAACTTAGATCGGGGTTAAGATTGTGGACAAACATCTCTGTCATTTGCTTCTCAGGCATGTGATATGAGCATTTGCTCGCAAGTTGTCTCCACCTTTGTAAGAAGGAAGTGAAGCATTCACTGTTCTTTTGCTTTGTATTGCATAAGTCAAGCATGGAAACTTCGTGTTTAATGTTATATGAGAAGTGTGTGATGAACATGTTTACTAACTCATCAAAAGTTTTTATACCTGGGGGAAGCGTGAGAACCATTCCATGGCTAGAGATCTAGGGAATAGTCTCATTAGGAAAGTTTCGTTGTGAGCTACTTCTAGGCAAGTGGTGCTAAATTCCCTAATGTGATCTTTTGGGTCTCCTTTCCCTTTGTATTTGTCAAACTTAGGAACTTCAAACCAAAAGGGGAAGGGTACCATGTTCAAGCTTTTGTCAAAGGGATATGGCGAGATATCCTCCAATGAATAAGTTTTAGTGGACGTCCCTGTTTGGAGGTCCACAAATTGTTGTTGTAAAGTTTGAATTTGCTTCGCCAACGTGTCTGTAGGTATGTTGGGGTCCATTGTTTTCTTTCCTTTATCTTGATCAATGGTTTTATCTTCACTTGTGCAGTCCTCATGAGTCTTTTCCACTAGGGTTTCTCTTAATTTGTTGAGATGAAAAGTTCGTGGGGATTTTAAGTCCTTGGGTTACAAGATGAAGAAAGTACTTTTAAGGGTCCTCGTTGAGCACTTTGTCCATCATGTGTTGAAATTTATGGTCTTGGAGGGCTCCTTGGTAGTCTTCATGAGAGATTTCCTCATCATTGTCATGAGGGGATACCATTCTATTAGATGTTCTAGCCATTTCAAGTTGTTTTTGTGTTTGGGATCTAGTTAAGACCATGCAAGGCAATGTGAGAAGTAGTGGGTGACTAGAGAGTCTGGTAAGGTGTTGGTGTAGGTTGGTGAGAAGAGGATACTTGCGGTGACGAGATTCAAACAAGGGACTCTTTTGATCAATGATTCCAAGTAAGTTGGTCGACACAAGACAATAGCCACAAGTAAGGATAGTCGATACTTGTTTACTGTGTAGAGACTAGTCTTGCACCAAGACCACTAGTGAAGTTCTGAGAGAAAAGGATGTCCGATCCTTGATAGTGGAGAATTACTAGGGTTTCTTGAATCCAAAATGATCTGAAAATGCCTTGTACTAACCTGATATAGATACTTTTGACTTGTTTATGGAAAGACCTGGTAAAAGGTGGACAAGACGATTGACGAAAGAGAGGGTACGCTATGGAAATAGATGAAAGAGGTGACTGCATAGTGAATCTAATCTCAGAAATTGGAACAAGGCTAAAATGGGTACCCAGAAATGCTAAAACATTTCTCTCAAAAGATGTGGAAAAGCTCACTGTCTTGGATGCGCAGCTACAGATGCGCTGAAACAGGGGGTATATGTGCAACAAGTCGTAATAAATGTGCAATTCTGGTGAAGGATAAAAGCATAGGAATAGATCACAAGTGCGCAAGAAGTCATAGTAAATGCGCAACAGGTCAACACAGATGCACAGCTCTATGGGATAAATGCGCAACTCTAGTTTTTTAACTATTTTTACAATTTTCTTGGCACGTTTTTTGATGTTTTTTGGTTTCTTGGCTACAAGTTGGTCTTTTTGATCTAATTTCTCAATTATGGAAAGTAAGACACAACAAACACAAAATTTTTAATGATTTTCTTTATTTTTTTGTAATTTTTTGGACTCTTTTTGACTAAAAAGCAAGTACAATAGGACAATATAAACCAAATTCTCACTATTTCTAGTTGAGCCATCTTTGGGAGGTGATAATCACCCTTCCTTGCACTGGCTTATAGGATTTTTTGGCTACTAAAAACAAAGGATGATTAGTAAGTGCAACTATTCAAGTGGTTATACATGCAACAGTGCTACTCTCCGTTATGGAGTCTCCCAACCTGCAAGGGTTACGCCTTGGAGGGGTTTGGGGGAGGTTGGCTTTCGGTATTGTTGGAACTAGAAATTTCCAATCAATTTTTTGCAAAATTTTCTGGTTCCCATGTGAGAAAATCAATTACAACACTCAGGGATGACCCTGTATAATCTGCGACAGTGACTTGCTTTGAGAAATTTTTGAAAAATATAGTCAGTTTTAGGTGAAGATCAACAATTGATTTGACAATAGCCCACATATTGAGGTGTTCGGATTGATCTACATAGCAAATTACCTGGGCTTATATAACTGATAATTAGAAAGTTTAGGTCCTCGAGCAAGTGGGGAAACAGTCTCTTGTGTTGACAATACTTGAATGTAAAGGACTTGAATTTCAGGATGTACTGCTGTATAATTTCTTCAGTAGCTCTCCATTTCACGTGAAATGGCGCGTAATCTATGACTTCATGAATTGCAAAAGTTTCCAAAGCTATGAGCAAAGTCAATATCCTAAGTTTGACTATATCAAGCATAATCTTCTCTGCAGTGAATTGAAACATTTATATGTTGCTATTACCCATTCAAAACAAAGATTGTGGATATATGATGAGAACCCTCAATATGCTCAACCGATGTTTGATTATTGGAAGCAAATGGCCATTATACGAGTTAGATGTTTGGACAGATCCCTACTGGAATCAATGCATGTTGTTAGTAGTTGTGAGGATTGGAAGCAACGTGGCATTCAGCTGTTTAATGAGAAAAATTATGATATGGTGATTTTCTGATTTGAGAGGTCTAGAGATGTGAGGCTTGTGAAGGTGTAAAAATTGAAACTAAGTATCTTAAAATGTGTGCAACACATTTTCATCAGAAAAAGGATTCCAAGTCTATGATGAAATTTGTGAAAGCCTTTCCTACAATGGACTTAATTAGATCTTTTCTTTCAAGGAAAGATTGCTATGATGAACTTCTGGGAATTGAAGAGGCAAATGGAAACTTCATACAGGCTGCAGCGGTGGCAGAGATGAAAGAAGAATTGTTACTTGAGGCTGTCTTGCTAGAAAAAGCAAAAAAATATGAGCAAGCGGTTAAATCAATTCTGCTACATGTGCAATTAAATTCTTTATGGGGAATGGAACATAGAGGATGGCCGCTACAGCACTTTCCTAAAAAGAATGAACTTTTAGCAAAAGTAAAATGATTAGCTAAACAAAACCTGTGCCACGTACCTCAGACTCTTGATTTCCTTGATTATGCAGCATCAATTCTTTCGAACCAGTCTCACAGTCTATTTGAGTTAACAGAACATATGATCCTTGCACAGATGATAGGAACTGTTAACATTGAAGTTCTTTCTATTCATAAAATTCTTGATGTGCATCTTCATTCTGATGTTAAAATATTTCAGCATGACCAAGGGAACAGCTCTCTCTTTTATTTAACTTCACTTCTCCTTTAGGGGATTACCAAGTTTCAACCTTTTTCACCTGCTCAACTTGGTCGATTGCCAAGCAATCAAAGGTGTTATAATCTCTCTCACCTAGATGAAATGAGTATCAAGTGGACTATTCATAATGGAAATAAAATTTTCAAAATCACTATTCATGAAATATGTTTCATGAATAAAGATCAGCTTAAAACCATACAGTTGAATCCAATCACATAACTTAATAAACTGTGAAAAAACCACTTATGTCATAGAATTATAGGGATCAATCTAGTTGGCTGCACGCTTCTTTTGCTCAAATAACTTGTCTGCTCATCACCCTTCTCGTCTACAAACTCTAAGTAGTTATTACCTGTTCAATATTCTTATTCGATAATTTGAACCATTGAGCAAGTAATAGTCTATCAAGCATTTAATAGGCTTTATGAAAATTGAAGATGTGAGCTACCTTGCAAATATTGTCAAATTAGTTATCTAGAATAAGACATATGACACATTTTCCCAATATTTCTGGATTGCATGTGCTTGTAAAAATAAAAATAACAAATGTAGTTAATTCAGAATTATTGAGGAAATTCCTTATTTCAGAAACCTTAAATCCAAAATAGTTAGGTAGCATTTCAAAGTCTTTCGAGCTCATTGTCTTCCACATCGATACACATGGTAATACACACTACCATAACTTTTTGTGAGCAATATTGAAACCTCTCCATTCAATTTCATCTAATGAAATTACAGAGATATTCCTCTAAATTTTTGAATATCCCTAGCCTCTTCTGTGAGTAAGACAGACATATATTAATGTGACTAAGAAAAATACAACTTTGTTAATCTCACTTAGCCCTTCGGGTTGTTTAGAAGCACAAATTGAATCATTCTTGGGAAGATCTGCCTATAGGCCGCTCATAAGGTCCACAGTCAATATGAAGCATAGCCAAGTTTTTTTTTTTTTTTCTGGATTTAAATATCAAACTTCTATGGACATGATATTGGATGATGGCATATCCAATTAGTGTTGAAGTTGGATTAAAAAAAGGGTACTTATATATGCTTCATGCAGGAAGGGATCTTCAATGGGATGCCCCAATATTTTGATCTTAATCCTTAAATTTTAAATTTATGATTTTTA
Source organism: Cunninghamia lanceolata (assembly GCA_027924645.1). Lineage (NCBI taxonomy): Eukaryota > Viridiplantae > Streptophyta > Pinopsida > Cupressales > Cupressaceae > Cunninghamia > Cunninghamia lanceolata. The sequence continues at coordinate 5,506,307 of BSBN01000564.1, read as the reverse complement.
GCTCTTTGAACACTGTCACCAGGAGACTCCAGTACAGGGATGAGAACTGTGTCACTTTCCTCATATTCACATCTTCTGATGATTATTTATATGTAATATAGATGTACCTTTATCCATTTACTCCTGTTCCCTTACTTAAAATGGCATTCCATTTCCCATACGTTTATCCCCATGTCTCCAGTTGACTATGGTGAATGATAAGGCCCAATAGTATCAACTCTGTGTACCCAGAAGAAGCATTTTCCGTACCAGATTGGTTGTCAACCTTAATGACATATAAACCACGGAGCCAATGTCTATTAGCAACCTGATAAATTTCATTCAACCATGTAATGTTTTATTTTTGATAGGTAAATTAAGAAAAGGGTGTATTATTGCCACCACCAAATGTAGCGGGCACCCCATGTTTAGGTTCGATAATAAGTTGGAGTTTTTGAGATACCAATTGATATAATGAACAAATGTGATTTTGGCAACATCTTTGACAATCTACGCATCATTTCAAGAACAATTGGAGCCTCTTTAAAATACGAATAGAAAGAAAAGATTGAAAAAAGAAAATGTATTAATGTGCACAAATGGATCAAAGGGATTGGAAAGTATGGCAGGTACAATAGCAAAGGACTAGGTCAAAAAGGAGCCCTAAACATGAGGCAAGAAAAGGGATTTTGATACTATGAACATCATTTCTAACACATTGAGTGATAAAATTTAAGTCAGTAAGGATACTGCCAATGTGTCAAAAGCATCTACAAAGAAGTTTGGTGAAAAATCCCACTTAAAAATCACTATTAAGGGGCATGATTATTATTTTAAAAAGTAAAATTAAGAAGGAAGAAATATTATATTAATGAAAAGAAATAAAATATTCTTACTAAGGGGCATAATGAATCTACGGAGTATATATTTTTCAATGACGGAGATAAAATATTTTGAAAGCAATTAACCAAACGAGTGAATGTTTTTTACCTGAAATCAACTAAGAAGGATTTTATGGAGTTGATCAAAACAGTAAATAATTGCTCTTACTCGAAAATATTTTTATTGTGCAGAAATAAAAATCTGGGAACACATATTTACCCAACAGGTTAAAATGGGAATTATTTTTACCCAAACAAATTCTTCTTGGACAAAGGTAAAACATGTTGAGAAGTATAATTGGAAAAATGGATTAAAGTATTAAGAAGTACTTTATTTCTCGTTGGGTTAATTAATTTTATCCATGAAGAATAATTAAACAAAAGGCTGCAACCAAAATGTCACATGAAGATGCCATAATAAAAAGGGGAATGTTAAAGTATTGAGGAATATTTTATTTCGTGACAGAAAGAGATTTGAAATTATTGCAGCCCTAAACGGGATATTGAAGAAATTTATTATTAAACATTTGGGTATGATTAAATGTCACGGTGATAAAAACCCTAAATACACAGCAGTGAGAAAATATACGGAAATAAGGAAATGATACCTTATATCACGAGTCCTAAGGTTCGCCTAAATGCAAATTATATGTTTATATATTGCTTATCTAATGAATAATTTGTTTTGTATGCAGGATTTCGGTCACGTTGAAGCAGTTCTCGATCAATGGTTAAATGAAGTGGCTCGGGAAGATTAAAGATTAATTTTCAGCCTGAGATGATCATTAAATGTTTCAAACTAATTTATTTAATTTATGTGATGAATAAGGTCAGTTCTTATGGTTGGTTCAACCAATTATTAACCATCACCAAAATGAATGTAACGGGTCTGAGGCTTGTTGCATCTCTTTAAATAGAGATCCCAAGACCCGGATGACAAGAGTTAGAATTAGGTTAGGATTAGATTTTACAAAAACACATTTGAAATATTTTAGGGTTAGATTAGGTTAGATTTATTCAATCTGATGCAAATTTGATCCTTTTATGCAAATTTCATTCTGAGAAAGGCCATGGTGCGTAATACATTCTGAGGCAGCAGTTGAGGATTCAAATTTAAAATACATTGTGACGGTATCATCTGTTTGTTGTTTTTAATTCAATCAATTTAATTATCTCCATATCATTCATTTTTAGGTTATTCAATTTGAATGTGTTAAGGATATGTTCAAATTGTCTGATTACAGTTGCTAATTCAGTATATTTGATTTGATCAGTTTCTCAAGTAGAATTAAATCATTTCTCATCAATTATACTAATCTTAGAATGTTGAATGGATTATTAAGTACGATTAATTGATTAGGGTTATTAATTTGTCTCCAGAGTTGATCTAATTTGTTAATTTGCAAATTTAAATTGGTTCTTTCCGGAAAGATTAAAATCCTTTTTAATATTTTGCATTTAATTCAATTATGTCCTTTGGATTATTAAGAATAAATTAATGATTTCTTCCTTGCACGTTTGTACAAGTTGCAAATAGTTATATGTGCCAATCAGATCGAGTTATTACCTGATACAAGTTATTTGTTTTTGATATCCTGACTCCGTTACCCAAACAGACAAAGCACCAGTCTAACTATTGATTCATCTTATAATTAAAATCTTTACATTGTTTTATTGTTATAGTTTAGATTCATTTCATGTTATCTGTTATTTATTTTTGTTAGAATTTAGATTAAATCATTTGCTTTCTTTAGAATTTAGTTTACAGTATCTTATCTGATTTACAAGCATACCATTGTAATTGGATAAACTAGTAGCAAACCAACATAGATTTAATCATACAACCTGCTTTGAAAATCAAAGGTTCACCCGCCTAGGTTGTAGCAGGACCTAAAGCGCAGGGAGAAGTTGATTAGTAAGGTCAAACTCCAGTCATTGGCTCAAAAATGTTTTAGATTTGACCATAGGGCTTGGCATCCCCTTAGAATCCACAACCTGCATTTTTGAGACCCAACAGGTATAACTTAACAACACTCATTGTTTGAAGCTTTCGCTCCAAACACAATTTATTTATAGTGGCTTGGTAGAACTTGGCTTTAGCTTGTTACCACTTAAGGTCGTTCCCACTTGGATGGAAGGATATCCAAGGGCAGGCCTCTCTAAATATTTAACACATGCAAAATTATATGTCTCGCATTTTGGTCACCCAAGATAGGGGAGAGCACAGGCCTAGTATCATTCCAAAAACATGAAATACAATGGTTCTTTTCCCCTATTTAAAATGAAAAAGACTAAATGAGTTAGCTACTTGGGCACACACACAATTTGTTAACTTTGAGAGCAAGATAGAAATGGTTCAATTTTATCCTCCTAGCATTGGGACTAAATTTAAGTTGTTGATGTAACAAGATCAAATTACAATCCTTCCTAGTTCGAGCTAAATGAGATTTGCATGAACATCCATTTACTTTCCTCTAGATCAAGAGATGAGTTAACAAATGCAGCTATATGACTAAACTAGCCCCTAACCTACAAGTAGATCAGAGAATATTCCTGCAAGAAGTGTTAAGTGTTAGCAAAATCACAAGAAAAACTTAAAAAGTCACTGTCAGAATTAGATGCGCAACTACAAAGATCATATGTGCAGAGACATAGGTCATATACGTAGAATTACAAAAGCACTAAGATAGAGGTCAAAAGTGTGGAATCAGAGAGTATATGCACAGAATCAGTAGATGCACCATATCAGAGGTCAAATGTGCTGAAACAGAGGCTGTATGTGGTGATTTGTCAGATGCGTGGAAACAGAGCTCAGATGCATTTTAGAATTGATCATATGCGCAGAATCCTCTTGTTTACAGAACCTAAGCACAAAAACTCAGTTTTTGGGTTAAATCAGGGCAAGGTCCCATGGTGGGTCCCAAAAATGTTGTCAAAAAATTGGAATGATTATCAATAATATCAAGGTAATCCAATAACTCAATGAAATAAGAAACAAAGAAGATTAAACAAACAAAGAACTCAAACCTTGCAAACCTCTTTACTTCGTGGCTTCCATTGGTCACCTATCTCAAATGATCTTGTGTATGAATATAGCCCTCAAAAGGTGCACTTCCTTGCTATTTTCCAAGATGTCAAATGGGAATGGCTATGATAAGTTTGCAATGAAGAGATTCTTCAACACAATTCCAATGATAAAAGGGTGATCGCAAGCTATGGAATGACTTGAGTGCCAGAGGCACACTGTAATCCCTGCAAAGTAAGTTTACTAAAACCTTGGATCATAGAAATGGAGGAATAGGGTTCAATTTATAGACTTGAGAGAGAGAAGATCAACGGTATAGAAAAAATAAGAAGATCAATGGCAGAGGAGACTTGAGAGATGTGTGCGAATAGGAAGAAGACATGTGTCACACAAAAAGTTGTTCTGTTTGAGTTAACTGCTTTCTTTTATAAATATAAGATTTGCTTTCATAAATTAGAATGATTTTTTCTAATTTAAGAGTTGTTGATAAAAACAAGATTGATTGAATCAGATAACTCAACTTGTGATTTGCTTTTGCATGATTTGAGAGAAATTAAATAATAAATTATTTAATTTTTGTGCGTATGAAGAAGAAGATATATTTTTAGAAGATTTGGAAGATTTTTTAGGAATTAGAAGATAAGAAAGCGAAATAAATAAATAAATTTATTTAATTACTTGTGTAAGATAGAAGAATAAATAAAATATTTGATTATATTTTATTCTTAGAGATTGAGAGAATTTAAATAAATTTGATTGATTTATTTAAATTTGGAGGAATAAGTGATTTAATTAAATAATAAAGATTATTTAATTGTTTGGAAGAATTTAATTAAATAAAGGATTTTATCTAATTTTGACTTTAGGAGAGATAATTAAATATTTTGATAATTAATTAACTTAGAGGAATATGAATCGAATAAATAAATTTATTTATTTACTGATAGAAGAATTAGAATGAAATAAATATTAAGAATATTTATTTCGACCAAGTCATGTCATTTTTAGGTGTATACAATGGGAGTTGCCTATTTAATAATGCCTTTAAAATTCTATGACCTACTTTTATATAAGTAGATTATATAAAACCAAATATACATATCATCATACCCTATATAAATTTTGACAGTGTTATAAGAGATTCACAAAAAAAAATTATTACTTAAATATTATACCTAAGATATAATTTCTTTATAAGTGATTATAGCTCAAAACTTATACTGAATTGCATAAAATTTATTTATAAGCTGAAGATTTTATTGGCCGACGAATCTAATTTTTGAACATTTTATATGAGCTATTCATTTGAAGGTGAAAATACCCCATAGGGATATACGTTTCACTCATTTCCTGCTATAAATATATTAATAAAGATTACATGCGCCAGGAATTAAGAATGATAGAGGAGATGTCTTGTGAATGAGGAAGCAACCGGGACATGGGCGGCTGGGTACGCCCAACTTATAAGGGCAATTTAATTTAAATTGACTAAATTTTAGGTTTTAATGTCCACTAAGTACAGGAAATAAAATAAAATGTAGAAATAGAATGCAATCCACACTAATGCACTTTAACTTATCCTGGAATAAAACACAGAAATGGAATACAACCCTCATCATAGGCATGAGATGCGTAGAGAAGATTAGATTATGATAGATGCATGATAGAAATACCGAACAACAAGGTGGAAGTATTTGTTTAGACAATGACCAACTTCATTACATATACGGAATATAATGGTTGTAGAATATACACAAAAGTGGATTTGTTGAAAAGACTTGATAAACTCTCCAGTTATAGAGATTGACGTGTGGCCTGGAGAAATTTATTGGCAAAGAGAGCTATACGTATTTCATTCACATTAGGAACCCTTATTACATTCTCACATACAGTAGATCATTATGTATGCATGGTTGACCTTCTTGGCCGCACTGGCCATCTGGAAAATATCCTAAACTTTGTCATTGATGTTCCAGTTAAATCGGTGCTAATTGTATGGATGCATTTTCTTGGTGACTGTAGATCACATGAAAATAAAGGCTTAGGAATATTTTTAGTGACATTGCTTTCTGAATTGGATCCTAAAATGTTACTCAACCTAAACGTTTCTTCTCTCAAACATCCTTGCAGAGATGGCCAGTAGGTAGAGATTTCAAGGGATAAGGAAATAGGTGAATGATAGAAGAATTTTACCCATTATAATTAGTTGTCTGGTAGACATACATGCAAAATGTGGAAGCATGGACAAGACGTGATCTCATAGGCTACACAATGCACATAAAATAGATTTGTTGAAAAGAATTTAGAAACTTTCTAACAAATTGTTTCTCTCAATGTAATCGATACATTTGTTTATTAATTCAAATTGCTGCACTTAAAATGCAAATCCTGGATGCACAGGCATGATATGTGTCTACTTGACAGGTGCCTCACATAAATGTATTCTCATGGAATGTGATGATTGCAGGATATGCACAAATGGATTTGATGATCACTGGATTACACATAATGGACTATCAAGCATACACGATTAAAAGATTGTTGGTTTTGCTCAGAATGGATTTGTTAAAAAGGGTTCTGAGAAATTTCCAGGCAAGGGCAATTGACAGGTGATAAAACAAATCCGAAATTCATATGAAGAAAATTGACGATTTTAGTTAAAACATTAAAAATTAGATTCTTAGAACAATATTAGGGTTTACTGTCTCTAAAATACCATTAGCAGGTTAAGTCATTAAGGGCTATAAGAATCCACTGGGGAGAGAACAAGCAATAGAGAAATAAACTAATTTTCCAACATTCAATCTAAAGAAACAGAGATAAAATTTAGTAGATGATGAAACCTGTATCTAAAAGCTTGGTTGAACTTAAGATTCAATGTCAAAATTAATTATACAGCTCTAGAAACCAATCTTCAATCTCCCAAAAATGAACCTCCCATTTCTCCCCAATTCTTCTCTAAAAATCTTCCTTTTCAGAGAGAGGGATCTCCCCTCCTTTTTAGGAAACTGGACACACGATCTAATGCCCATTCTCTTTTTTTTTTCATTTTCGTTAATGACAACCCACTTCTCTTTTTATTTATTTATTTATTTATTTAACAATTTGTTATTTTATTAATTTTATTACATTACAACTATTCAATATTATTTTATTTTATTTATTAACTTTATTTATATTTTAATTTAATAATTCACATTCCAATTAAATTATTTATTATTAATAAACAATTCATAAGTTATTTCTAAATTTATTTTTTAACAAAAATGCCCTCTTAACACAATAATTTTATTTAAATGTAACTATTACCAAACATCGATTGTATAACTCCAACTATATAATGCAAGTACCAACAATACCTGACCATTATGCATAGTCAAAAAATAAGACCACACAATAACAGAGACAGACAGTCCAACTGACGACAACGACTGGATGCAAAACTGATGACTCATCCTCTTCGAGGATGTTGACTGAGTAGGGAACCTTATGCTAACTTTGTTCAATAGTTCCATTGGTGAAGGCACGCTCAGACCTGTTAATTCAGGTGGAGTCGATGCCTGGTACATATATCCTACAGCAAACCACACAGTCAACCATGAAAATATATATCATCATAGAGTCATACAGTGAATGGAAATTGCAGTGTGGCAGGGTACTCAAACACGAGTAATGTGACATTGTTCCGTTCACATAAACACATCAATAAATAACTACATTACACATAATTTTTGATTACTTATCAACATAATAGAATAATCAATTATATAATGATCTAATATGACAAACACCGTTAAAGCATCATAGCCAGGATCAAATAACACATTAAACTCATCTTTTGGTCGTTCAAAGCGTGAAAGAATTGAAGAGGTGTTTAATGCTTGGAATTTTCTAATTCACTTTCAACCTTCGGTGGAACCTATCATGGCCGAGGAAAATCTTGCTGCTCTTCATGGCTTCCAAGTTACTAATCTTAATATGGTAAATGTATAGGGTTTACTTCTTAGGGTCTTTTTTGGTTCTCTGCTTCTCATATGAAATATCTAGCCTTTTGGGCTTTTCTTCTATCAACCGTTTATGGATCTTCCTGATCATATCTTGGCCTAAAGGGCTTTTTTGTAATATGTAAATACTATTTCTATATTAATCTAATATTATGATGCTATGCATTCTTATTGATAAAAAAAAAACACATTAAACTAAGAATAGCATTAATCCATAACATATGATATGTCCATCAAACTATGAAAGCATAAAATACCAGTAATCAAACATCATCATAACAATAGGTTCATAATCAACTAGCATAATAACAGAAAATACACCATCCAACAGAATGTCATAGTGTCGAATCCTACTAGGAAAACTATCAGTCTGATAGAAGGTAAGGTGAGGGGCACTAGAGCATCAGTCAAGGAAAGCCAAAGGCCACAATATTTTGTGGACAGGTTCAATTGAAGCTAGGAGATCTTCAGAGTTCTCTCAAATTTTGAAAAGGTTATGGAGGTCCACCCTAAGAACTGTGAGAGATTAAAATCTATAGGCCATATATATGCTTAGCAAGGGTAGGTGGAGAAGGCTTTGGAAATTTTAAGAAAGGCAACTTGCATAGATCCACATGATGCCCATGCATTTATCAAGATGGGTGAGTTATTAATATCATTAGACCCCAGTGCAGCCTTAGATTCTCTTAAGGCAACAAAGTCTCTTTTGAAGAAGAGAAGAGAAGTACCCATTCAATTGTTAAACAACATTGGGGTTCTTCATTTTGAGTGTGATGAACTAAAGTTGGCTCAACAAACTTTTATGGAGGCATTAGGAAATGGCATTTGGGTTGAATTCATAAATAAAAGCCCCAATGCCAATTTTGTAGTTTTTCCTATGGTCTTTACGGATATGGAATTCTTCCATTGACTAGAAGAAGGTGGTGTTTCACTTGAGCTACCATGGGATAAAGTCACAACACTATTTAATCTTGATAGGTTGTTTGAACAGCTACATGATACTGAAAAAGAAAATCTTTTATACAGGCTAATATTGTTCAAGTTTCCTGATTATGTGGATGCATATCTACATCTTGTAGCCATGGCTCATGCTTGGAATGAGATCCAACTAAGCCTAGAATTGATTGGGGATGCACTTAAGGTGGATAAAAAATCATCAAATGCTTTATGTATGCTTGGCAAAATGGAACTAAAAATAGATGACTAGCTTAAAGCAAAAGAAACAATTAAAGCTACACAAAGTGAATCAGATGCAAAGAATTCTTATGTTGACATTTCACTTGGAAATTGGAATTATTTTGCAGCTTTTCGCAATGAGAGGAGGGATCCAAAGGTGGAGGCACAAAATCTTGAGAAGGCTAGAGAAATATATTGTAAAGTGTTGGCACAAAGACCATGAAATATTTATGTTGCAAATGGGGCAGCCATTGTGCTAGCTGAAAGGGGTCAATTTGATATTGCAAAGGAAATTTTTACATAGGTACAAGAAGCTACAGTAGGAAACATCTTTGTTTAGATGTCTGATGTGTGAGTAAATCTAGCACATGTTTACTTTGCACAAGGGCAGTTTGCGCTTGCAGTGAAAATGTATCAAAATTGTTTGAGGAAATTATATTTTGGCACTGACACCCAAATTTTATTATATTTAGCTCGAACACATTATGAAGCAGAAAAGTGGGGGATTGTAAAAAAAACATTATTAAGAGTAGTATATTGTAACTACTGTAAGTTGCCAATCACAAAGCTATAGATTTTGTGTTTATAAATGTAATGAGGGTTTCAAATTACCTCTGAATTCACTGCATACGGTGTCCCCAAATCTGACTTCACTGTAAAGGGCCTCACCGACTTCAAATTCATTGCAAAAAACTCTGAATTCCTTTCCCGTCTTTTTAGAATTCTCTAGTTCCTCTCCAAACAATCTTTATTGGCCATGCAAGTAGTTGCTATAACGTCTCTACAAAACACCTCAGTGCGAAGTCGCTATGGATTTAATCTATGAGGCCTATGAGTTTGTCTTGAGTTCAATGCCCAAAGAGATGAAACCTACAAATGAAACGAGGAATTCAATGAACGCGAATAATGAATTGCACGCAATACATCCTGCCAATAATTTCTTGAAAAGTTTTTTAAAAATTTTGTTTTAATTTGTATTTGCGTGACTAACTATTTAGTCATTTTTATTTCTGTGACTAAATAATTTTTTAGTCAACAACCAAATTGGTCATTTGTTTACTCATTTATAGCCGAGTTGCAAAAAAATAGTAGAATTTAGTCAGTTTTAGTTGTTGTGACTAAAATTTTTAGTCACTTAGTCATTTATTTGCCAAATTCTACTAGTGTGTGTGTGTGTATATATATATATATATATGATGGTTTGATTGATGCTCATTATGTAATCTACTTATGAAGTAAATGCAACAATGATCTAATTGGTTTTTGTATGTATGTAAAATTTAAATGCAATGTGATTTATGTAAACAATTATGTGTAATTGTTTAACAAATGCAACAATGATATAATTGATACATGTTTTTGTAGATTGAAGAATCTAATAAACACACATGTTTAAATAAGTATTAGGATGTATACACATGATGAAATAATTCAATTGTGATCCAATGAAAGAACATTGTAACATTGTTAAATTAGACACATCAATGATTATTGAACATGGGCACACCTAACATTTTATATGCTAACAACCAAGTAATTTTCTAAACTAAGAAAAATACCTTAATGAATCAAGACAAACTATGTATTTTGTCGAGATTGAAGAAAACAATAAAATAGGAAAATTGAATTTACTATCTAACAATCATTTACTTTATAAAGAAAGTGTTAGCATACAAATGAAAATAAAGATTATGCATAATATCTATGCAAATGCATTGTTTTCATAGGTTCTTTGAGAGGTGTACCATGCATATCAGATAATTCACACACACTCGATTTGAAGACTTTAGTGATGATGTATGGTTATAGCCAATTCGGGCTGAATTTCCCTTTTTTGCCAAAAGGTGCATTGACATTGCATTGATTTTCGTAGAGTACAAGATCTCCCATCTTGAATGACTATTGAATAATGTATTCATTGTACGAGTGTTGAATAGTCTTTTGATGAGCTTGGAGATGTTCGAGAGAGTTTACGCACTATTTGTCGAGCATCTCAAGTTGTTGAAGTCATAGTTATCTTTGAGTATTTTCATCAAGAATGTTGTTGAGAGAAATTCACAATGAAGGAATTTCTAACTCTAAAGGCATAATCACATTGGCACCATATATGAGGTTGTACGATGTAGTACCTGTATCCATATGCACACTCATTCGGTAGGCCCATAATGCATAAGATAATTGGATATGTCAATCCTTCTGATGTTTGTTAAAAGTTTTCTGAAGAATTTGTCTAATTATTTTGTTAGAAGCTTCTACTTTTCCATTTGGTTGTGGTTAATAAGGCATAGAGAAGTGGTGTTGAATATGATATTTTTCTAGGAATTTCTTCACATCTTTATTCTTAAATGATGCACCATTGTCAGAAATCAAAGTGAAAGGAATGCCAAATTGAGAGATTAAGTTATCTTGGATGAAATGCCAAAATACTTTAGTAGTCATGGATTGGAGAGAAACTACTTCAACCCATTTCGTGAAGTAGTCAGTAGCTAAGAATGAAAGTGTGTCCTTGAGAAGGAGGTGAAATTTTTCCAATAAGATCTAATCCCCACACGAAAAATTGCTAAGCTGAAACTTGAGCACGAAGTTCCTAGGCAAGAGCTCGAATGAGATTGTTATGTTGTTGACATTGTGGACACTTTTTGACAAAGGCAAAGGAATCTCATTCCATGTTCTACAAATAGTAACTCATATGAATCAATTTTTAAACTAGATATTTCCCACTGAAATGTCCTCCATACGCACCTGAATGTGCCTCTTCTAGGGCAATTAGGATGTCAGATTCATTAAGGCAATGAAGGAGAAGAACTTCATAGCTTCATCGATATAGTATAATTAATAAGATGATATAGCATGCCACAAGTTTGTGTATGCAAGTTCAGACACTTTTGGATGCTAGTTTAGGAAAGGTACCATTGCACAAATATTGGAATATATGGGAGTACCATTCAACTAAATTTGTTACTACAAAAAGGCAATATCAAATATTTCTGATATTAAAGGTGATTTTAGATTATGAATGATAAATTGATAATTCCCTTAAGAATCATCAAGGGATATATGGGAAGTAGTGCTTGCCATCGCATCTGCATGTTGATTGTCTTTTCGTTGAATTGTGTCAATTGTAAAGGATGAGAAATTCTTCAATAGTGATAAGGCCAAGTCTCGCTACTGAGATAAATTATCTTGCTTTTCTTGATGAGATCTAGAGTGACTTGTCTTATGATCAATTGAGAATTGTTGAATATGCAAATGTATTTAATTTTGAGAGCCATTGCGGTACACAAGCCAACAATAGGGGCTTCATAATTTGCAATGTTATTGGTGCATAGAAAGTTGAGATAGTAAGATAGAGGAATCAACTTGCCTAATAGAGGTACTAGTATAACACCAACACTGAAACCAATTCAACATTTAGAACCATCAAAGAATAACTTCCACTTATTATCAATATCCAGGGAAAGGATTTGATCATTAGGGAATGATTCTTGATTCAGAATAGAAAATGGTGAAGGAGCTTCAGCTAAGTGGTCGGTTAATGCTTGACCCTTTATTTCCTTTTAGGAGACAAACTTAAGATCAAATTCCATTAAAAACATAACCCACTTCACTAAACATCTTGAAAGATCTATTTTAGCAAAGAGATTCTTCAAAGGATCAAATTTTACAATTACATTAATTTCAACATTTAGTAGCTAATGTCTCAATTTTTGTGTTGTAAAAATGAGAGCTAGGCACTACTTTTCTATCACAGAATATATCATTTAATAATCAGGAAAAGTTTGGCTAATATAATATACAACTCACTCTTTGCCATTGTCATCATGTTGTGCTAATAATGATGTGAGAGCATTAGGAGATGTAGATGTGTAGAGAATAAAGAGTTGTCCATAGATGACAGGTTGTAATATAGGAGGATTAGCTAAGTTTCTTTTTAGATCATCAAAAGCTTTTTGGCAATCCTTATCCCAATTAAAGTTAGATTATTTTTTAAGTAATTGTGTATAAGGGTGAGTCCGATCCGTGAGTTGTGAGACAAATCGAATCGTCGCATGTATCTTCCCTTGTAAACTATGAAGTGAAATATTTTTAGGAGATGGCATGTTGACAATGGCGTCAATATTTTTCTTATCCACCTCAATACTACGATGTAAAACAATGAATCCCAATAGCTTACTGCTATCAACACTAAAGATACATTTATGGGGGTTCAAGCACATGCTGTATTTACGTATACGTTCAAAGATTTGACCAAGAATTTTGATGTGATCCATGTGCAAATTAAAACAAACTTGGATAGAATATCATCGACATAATCCTCTAAATATTATATATAAAATCATGAAAGATGAGTGTCATAGCATGTTGATAAGTCGCACCTGTGTTCTTTAATCTGAACTACATGACAACCCCACAAAATGTTCCCCAAGGAGTTATAAAAGTTGTTTTATATTAATCTTGAGGATTGATAAATATTTGATTATAACTAGAGAAACCATCCATAAAGGAAAGTAAAGCATGACCTACAGTGGAATCGACAATCATATCAATATTAGGAAGATGAAAATCATCCTTTAAAGATGCTTTATTTAAATCTTGAAAGTCATTGCAAATTCAAATATGGTTACTAGATTTAGCGACAACCACAATGTTCAAGATCCAAGGTGAGTAGTCAATAGGGCGGATAAATTTGTTAACACCAACCCGGCAACCACTACACCAAAAGCTCAAAATATTAGTGAATGGCGCCCCAGCAATGTTACCCAGAGACCGCGCAGGCCCGAAGGGGGAGAAGTTGAGGGTCACGCACCTAAACACCAACATACCCCCACCAGTCCATACCTGCCCCTTGGGCAGGCACGGACTGCTAGGAGCACAAGCGAGCGCATGAGGGTAGTGGCCGTCAGTGGGAATTGAACTCCTCCCCAGTAGAGTTGCCAATTTGTTAACACCAACTCGACAACCACTACACCAAAAAGCTCAAACTGTTAGTGAATGGTGCCCCGGTAATGTTACCCAGAGACCGCACGGGCCCGAAGGGGGAGAAGTTGAGGGTCGTGCACCTAAGCACCAATAAGAAGCTTCTCTATCTCAGCTTTGACTAATAATGCAACCTTAGGATTCATCTTGCAAATTTTTGTTTTACAATTTTAGCATCAGGATAAATGACAATATTATGTGTTACCACCTTAGGCTTAATGTCGGGCATGCCAGAATATGTCCAAGCAAAGAGGTTAGGATACTCATGCAAAAGAGAAGTAAGTTCTTGATTTTCTTCAGGATCTAGATAGTTCCCAATAGGGATAAAATTGTCAAGGTTATCCTTATCCATTAAGACATCGATAGTCTTTTTGTTAAGGAGAGTACTACAGTCTGGGACCTCATGAGGATGAAGGGATTCCATAGATGATTCATGAGATGCCAAAGTACCATTAGATAAACAAGTGTCTTTCCCAAAGTATGCTTCTGCATTTAAACAAAAAGGAAATCCATGATCATGATGGTAATGAGGCAAATGAACATAAGCTCCTAGGAATTCATCCAAAGCTTCATCCGTTGAAAAAATATCTAAAGGAATATTCATATAATCACAATTTGTGTCAATTAATTCCTGATATACCCAATTAAGTTTCAAAATATGATCTGTAAATGATGAAATTGTGTTTACATTTAGATTAGGATGAAGAGCGGATTTAGTAGGTTGTAAAGGATGGTATCCAAGTCCAAACAAAGAGTAATGTGGATTAGCCTCTAAGGGGACTTTAATGCCCTTTTCCTTTATACCACAACCATTTCTGTTGTATCCATATTGAGAGAGGATTTGAAAACCCTGACCATAAATAGATTAAGTTTCAAAATATGATCTGTAAATGATGAAATTGTGTTTACATTTAGATTAGGATGAAGAGCAGATTTAGTGGGTTGTAAAGGACGATATCCAAGTCCAAACGAATAGTAATGTGGATTAGCCTCTAAGGGGACTTTAATGCCCTTTTCCTTTATACCACAACCATTTTTGTTATATCCATATTGAGAGAGGATTTGAAAACCCCGACCATAAATAGATGCCATTTCCAAAGAGGAAGGAGGTGCCTCATAGGTCTTATATGCTATAGTATAAAAGTAAGTATTGTCATCATTACTTTTCAAAGAAATATTAGGTGTCTTAGGAGTCTAGAAATTGAAGCAACCTTAGAATTTTCTAGATTTGACGGTGAGACTTCATACTCCCCTACAAAGGTAGGTGTAAAGTCTAATGAACCCCAATCATCTCCAAAAAGTGTATTCGAAGGTGAATTAAATTCTTCTACAATAACCTCCACATGAGGGGAAGAAGAATTAACTTTAGAAAGAGGAGAGATTAAAGTAAAGGGTTTAAAATATTGCCTATTTTTAGCTTCAATTTGTAGACAAATTTTCATGATCAGATCATCTTTAATTATTTGAAGCTTATTATCATGAACAAACTTAATTGATCGATGAAGGGTAGATGAGACTGCCCCTGTGGCATGAATCCAAGGTCTACCAAGAAGAAGATTGTATGAAAGAGAATTAGGAATGACATGGATAAGTGTAGGCAATGTCATAGGTCTAACCTTAGCAGGTAAGGTGATAGTACCTAATGATTGTCTACCAACATTATCAAAGCCACGAATGTTGAGTTTATCTGGTTTAAAGAGAGATGTATCAACATTGATTTTATCTAACAAGTCTATGCCACAAACATTAAGACCTGATTCACCATCAATCATGGTACGTCTAACCTTCATTTTATTGATAATGATGAATATCGTAAGAGGCTCATACTGGTTTGAACTTCTATGGGAGGTAATTCATGTGGTTGCAAAATGATATCTATTTTTGTCACATGCATATAATCTAATAGGGCTCCTACATCATTTAGCTTAACAGTAGTGTTGTGTGGTTACACAACACGCCCCATTTTGACTTGGCAAAACAGGGACCCAACTTCTTTTGGCTTGGTTTGTGTTTCTTGCTTTCTGGCGGTTTGGTAAAATCAGTCAAGTGCATCATCACGTTGAGTCAGGATGAGGTAAGTCATCATTATGAGGTCAGTTTGTCAAAATTCCTATTTCGTATCTGTGACATCATATTCTGGAAGAACATCAAATTTCATGCAGGTTTGCCTTTTACGTCACCCTGGTATTCACCAGGATGTGAGAGTTATGAACAGTCAAAGTTTTGGTCAAACCTGATATTCGCAAAGGGGGGGGTCATATTTTATAATCTGAGTCATGTTGTTTAAAGATCATCATCATATTTGAAACATCCCCTGATATATCCTGCGGTACAAATATCCTGACGTCAACTTTAAACGGTAGTAAGTCTTTCCCATCAAGCGGTCTTTTATATCGCGAACATCATGTTTTGAAAAGTAACCTGATATTCGTAAATATCATCCTGACGCGAAACATCACCCTTAACAATCATCCTGATGACATCATCTGAATACGATAAAGGAAGAAATAAACATCCTGATGACATCATCATCATATTTACATTTCGACAGGATATTTTGTAAACATGATCATGTTCGCCCAATATGACGATGACGTCATGAAGCATTCTGATACAAAGAGCGAATATCATGATGACATCATCCTGATATTCAGAAAGGAGGATGAGCAAGCTTGTCTCATCATCATCATTTTGTTTTGAAACATCACCCGATAAACCGAAATATCCTCCTGATGTTCTAAAATGTAAACAAAGGGTGCATTATCACCCGAATCTTGTAGCGATAATAATTCCAATGCTAGGGAGGATGATATTGAAACTCAACCCGATATTTGTGAAATATCATCCTGCCCTCCTGATACCCCGCCATATGGATATTCCCCCGCTCCCCTTGCCGCCATTATCATTAAATGCGCGTAGATATGGTAGGTGATTCCCGCCGACCCCGGAACCCGATGAAATACCTGACGAGATCCTGAGTTTTCGCACGAATGATCAAAGATTGCAATCTAACTTGTCAGAGTTGCCCTAAATTTACCCTAACTACGAGGTTAAAAGGTAATTCAACTGCCATTGTTACGTTTACCCGCGTTAAAATTGTTTTACAGAGCACCAGCCTCCATATCCGCATAACAGCTACCGTTGCGCAATTCGAGCTCACAGATAGAAGGAGGGAAGTGATCAACAAGTGAATTAACCGTGTCTTGACGATATACTGGTATAAAGAAAATTTGCATAACCAGGTAAGTGAACTGAAACCCTCATCATGTTGTTGCTAAGTGATGTTGTAAGTTCTGGTTATGTATCCATGTAAGTAAGTAATGTGAAATTGATGCAATAGGCATGATATTTGCAATATGTATGCATGCATGTCCCTATTGTGAGAAGAAATGTTGTTAATTGCAGGTACCCATGGCTGAAAAACGCTCAGTCAAGAATCAGGAGGAATTTAGCAAGCCTATGTTCTCTTCCCAGAGAGGGGTCCTGTTCAAATATGGGGCGATTACAGATACCCATCAGGGGAGTACCAACCTGGAGGCTTGGTCAGCCAAGCTTAATGATGGACAAGATAAGAGTCCAGTACTGGACGTAGTGTTTGTATCAGGTATGTGGAACGCTGCTAGCTTCCCATACTCCATGGAGTCTCCGGAGCTAGTCATTGAAATGCGCCTGGAATTATAACCCTCAGACGAGGCAGGTGGTGAAGCATGGGAGAGTGTATGCAGACCTATCCATCAAAGGTCTCTCCCAGACATTTGGACTGCCAATGGGCAGTAAGGTAAAGAGTGTAGACTTGAAGAAGTCTGAAAGAGAATATGAAGCCAACAAGAAGGCGGCCAGAAAGAACATGTATGCTTGGCGGGCCGAGAACAGCACATATAATGCAGCGGCCAAGCTTCCTGTGCACATGTTCAAGTTTGATTTTAATGAGGAGTATCAGTATGTGATTGCCCTACTGAACAGGGTGACTGGCTAGCCTGATACTGGTGATTTTAGAGATTGGATGTACGGCATAATAATGATGTGCCTGTATGCAGACATCAAGCCACTATGGGGCCAAATAATAGGCGATGCTCTGCATGAGCAGCTGATGAACCTAGGAGGTTCAGACTGTGCGTTCTACATGACCTCCTATATCGTTTATTCCTGTGCATATAGAGGCACTTTTGATGCCCTGGTCACAGATGGAAAATTGATGGGCACAAATGCAGCATATATCTGGGATCATCATCCCCAGCTGCAAAGAACCAAATATATCAAGGACTACAAACTAGTCAATGATGCATTTTCTATGCATCTGGTAAGGACCATGGAGGATGATAGAACTAAAAGACTGAGCATGGAGGCTCAAGGGGCAGTATATAGGCATGGGGCATGGTACATACAATTTGCCACCTTTTCCTACATCAGGATAGAAGGTTTCGAAGGACATCCCCTGATGCTGCCGAGATATCCTACAGATACAGTAGTTTTAATGGAATTTATTAGGCAGGGCTCACCATCATACAGATGTATAAGGATGCCAAGAAGCTGCCACCAATTTTGTTCCCAGTCAGCATCGGCAACTACATGTGCCCTGACTCTTACAATATAAAGAAGGTGATGGTCACCCTAAATAAGATGAATTTGCTGCCCTTCCCAGTAACGAGACCATATGATCCTTATGCAGAAGATCCTAGGAAAGCCTATTCACCAGAGGCACCTAGAAGATTTTTGGGCTGACTGCGAAGATGAGGCAGAGGCCAGGAGGAGGAGGTATCAGAGGTTGACTCTGAACCAGATTAGGACATTTGACTGCATATCCCTCCCCCAGCAGCTGAAGAATGATGACGGCAGGATAATGGCAGATGAATATGAGCAGAAGAAGATTTACAATGATACCATATCTGCACCTGACCTCACCATGCAGGAGGATATGTCCTTGGACCCATTCTTTGCCAGAACCCTACACTTGACCCAAGCTTGGGTAGATGCACAGGTAGAGGCATTGAAGAAAAAGGGTGTTGCCATCACGGTGGACAGCAAGAAGAAGGGGCAGGACATCCCCACAGATGAATATGATGACTTCCTGCTGGAGAAGAGGAAGACTAAGGGAGAGAGGACCCCTCCACCATAGCAACCTAGCAAAAAGGCCACAAAGGGCAAGAAGGTGGAAAAGGGACCCAAAGGGGTCATAATTGACAGGGCAGTATCCACAGCGGAGGAGGCAGCCAAATCAGGGTCAGAATCAGATTCTCCTCCAAAGCCCAAGAAAACCAAGACAGCAAAGGCTGGAAT
The DNA here is from genome assembly GCA_027924645.1 of Cunninghamia lanceolata. Classification (NCBI taxonomy): domain Eukaryota; kingdom Viridiplantae; phylum Streptophyta; class Pinopsida; order Cupressales; family Cupressaceae; genus Cunninghamia; species Cunninghamia lanceolata. Next base: position 5,486,988 of record BSBN01000564.1, on the reverse strand, counting down.
CACAGAGACCCGAGAAGTGGGTCAATCATCCGAACAACCAGGCAAAGCTATCCTCATGGAGGAGGAGCCTGAAGAAGAGGAGGAAGCTCCACTAATAATAAGAAGAAAGAGGAGAGCTCCGCAGGTGTTGGTTCCCACCACACCTAAGAAACCAAGAACCTCCATGAGAGGTGAGATAAGTCAACCTCCTGCACAATTACAGGAGGCAGGTAGTGAAGTGCAGAAAGAACTTCAGCATAACGTTCCACTTCCTACCATTGTCAAGTTCAAAACTGAACTGGCAGAAGAACAACAAAAAGAAGCATCTCAGACACAAGCGGAAGGGCATGTCTCGCTAGATGAGACAATCAACTTGTCTGATGATGAAGTGGTGCAGGATGTAGCTGCACAAGAAATGGAAACACTGGCTGCTGGTATCAGTGTGACTCCTCACAACCCTCCATCTGTCCAATCGGTACTTGAGGAGATGAAACAAGCAGAAGCGGAACCAGAGAAGAGCCCGGAACCAAAGAAAAGCCCAGAGCACGTAGCTCAGGACATAGGGCTGGACACACTGATCGCCGAGGTGACAAGTCCTGTAGTGGTAGACTTGGCAGAGAAATAGGATGCAAGTCCTGAGAAGCCAGCAGGGTCACCTGATAAGGGCCGTCTAATAGAGGAGATAGAGATGGCAGAAACAGAAGGCAATGCTCTTGAATCAGGCCAGCAGAGCCCACAAGATACATCAGCAGGACCTGCTATAGTGGAGGTCCAAGAAATAAAGGCTGATGAGAAGAAGGAAGAAATAGAAGATCCGGCTGATAAGGCACAAGAGGTGGATGGTGCAGGCACAGGACAAGTAATAGCTACAGAACAGATGCCATCACCTCGGACGGATCCAATGATATCAAATACGGTGGACATGCCACCAAAAATAGAGAAACAAAAGGAGGATGATCAACCTCCACAAGGGGAAGAACTGGGGATAGGTGAAGAAAGGATGGAAAAAGATCATGATCATCATGATCTACATACAGGTACACCGCCAGGTTCCCCACACAGAGAAGATGCTCCCCCAAGAAAAGAAGTTCCTCAACAGGAGGAGGCACCACAAGATCCGCAGCAAGGCGAGCATCAAGAAGGAGAGAAAGAAAAATCACCATCTCCACAACATTTGTTGGTGGAAACGGGAGATAGGGGTGAACAGCACCACGATGCCGAAAAGCATGATCAGGTGCCTCCATGGTTAGAAAAGGAAGTAAATGTTGAGGAGGAACTTGAAATACAGGAGTTCGACGTCTCCACCCTGTTCTCCGCGGATATAATGAAGCCCAAGAGAAAGGCCAGAATGACTTCGGCCATCAAGAGAGATCCGGCGAGAGGGAGAAGGACCGCACAAATTGTTGTACCTGCGGTAGAGAAGGAGAAAGGCAAAATCACTATGGATGAATTCCAGATAAGCACAGTTGATTTAGGATTTGCCAACAAAGAGCAGGAAGGTCAAGAAGGTAAGGACATCATAGACTCTCTAATTCAGAAAGTGAAAAGAGAGAAAGAGAAGAATAAGCAACATAAAGAGTACATTGCTCAGTTGCATGCGTATATTAAGGGCTTGACCAATCCTGAGGATACTACAAGTGAAGCTGCAGTCCCATTGACTACCATTTCTCAAGAGGAGATAAATAAATTGGACCTCATGAAACATGAGGCTTCCGTAATAAGGAAATGGATGTCATCCACATTGGATGATGCTATTGAAATAATGAAGGGTTCTTTGAAAAGATGGAGCATATTAAGTGACTCCAAAACCAAGGTGGACAGATTGCAGATGCAGACCGGGAAAAGGTCTTATCAACTGGAGAAAGTCCTCAGCCTATTGGGAGAAATAAGGAAAATAAACCCACAACTGCTTATCAGTAAGCAGGTATTGAATAATAATACTGCATTGTTAGTAGATATCTGGTACAAAGATGTACAATTTGAATGCGGAGTCCTCAAGAGATGCAATAATAAGCTGAGGGAGATCAGTATGAGGCTACGTGATTTAATGGGCGTTGAAGCAAATATGCTAGAAACATTAGAGGGCAAGGTGGAAGGGAAGATAGAGAATCAAGATGAAGATTCTGCCCTTAAGGCTCTACGCAGTAACTTCCAGATGGAAGATGATGGTCCACTCATCCACTTGACAGAGGAAATTATAAATAAGGTGATGAGGATCAAGGTCAAGATGGAGGCCTACAATGAGACATTGCAGGATAGAGAAAATAAGCTGGATAACAGCAAGGATAAGTATGAGGCACACAAGCACGCCATTATCAAGGCAAAGACTCAAGATGGCAGAGGAATAGATCAGGTTGTGCAGTCATACGAACAGATCCAGAGCAGCATGCAACCCCATATGCAGCAGCATCATCATCCGGATAGCGAAAGTTCAGAAAGTGATGCACATGATGATGATCCGCATGAATTAGCTGAAGAACATGATGAAGATACATCATGAAGGGGGAATATTTTGCATAGGTAATATAGATAGTTGCCAGCTGGCAACTTGTGCTATTTTGTAAAATTGACAAGTCATGAAATGATGACCGTTGAGTTGTATTGACATATCAGATCCGTAGATCTCTTGTAACGGATTCCTCACCTTATTCTATAAAAGGTGGTGGAATGCCTTGTTATATTCATTCGAAACTTAATTGAAATTTGTTTGCTGAAATATTCAGGGCTCATTTCAAAGCTGCTGCATATGTACATGTCTTTTGCATACTTAATGAAAGAGAAGAGTATTTGATTACAAATCTTCGTAAATCCTGAGTAATCTGTGTTTGAATTCTGGATATGTGCTTTGATTAGCTGCGTCCCTTGGAGTGCTCGTCATGTTGCATGTATTGTTTTCATTCATTATCCTCTGAAGTTTGCATCAACTGTGTCTAGCTGTGGAATGTCCTGGTGAACATATGGTTTGATTTCTTCTCCTCATGACAGTATCAAGCATGTATGTGGATCAAAAGCTAAAGGTTCAACTTGATTAGAAGTATTTCTTTTAATTTCTTTCAATTTTAGAGCATTTCACCATCACAATTGCAAATAATTGATAATCTTAAGCAAATAACGCAAATATGCAGACATCTCGTAGGTAATTGCAAATATTTAGCATATTTGAATAAAAAAAGCATGCACAATTGAAAATCTCATGCAAAGATCGAGGTATTACTACATCTTTTCATCAAATAACTACATAATTTGACTTCTCTGTAAAGAATTTCTACAGGAATGTCATGATGATGGCGTAATTTCACGTAAGACCCCAAAATGGAAACAACATTTGACATTAACTACTGAGTAATGTCAGTCGATTAAGACCTAATCACCGGAGACTTGGGATCATGAACTTTCTGAATTCACTGTATCTTTCAAGATGAATAAAGGTTAATGTGTACTTTTATTCTATGTTTGTTTGTGACTAACATCATGACCAACATAAATTGGCGCTAGAAGGAGGGCAGTCCAGAACACCACGCTCATCATCATTATTTTCCAGTTTTGATGATGCATAGCGTAAGGTAACCTCAGATCACCTGTGAATTTCAGTAAATTACGTAAATATTTACTGTGATAAGTTTGTACATGTTCATTTTATGTAAAGATTTCCAGATCTCACGTAAATATTGCAAGTGTTACAGTAGATTGTTGTGAATTCACAAATATTGGCCAAAGATACGCAAATTTGTTCAAAATTTTGGAGAATTTAGGCCGGAGGCACTTTAGATCTCGTGCTACGGGTCATGATACCCCAATATCCTGTCATATTTACAGTATCTTCGCAATTATTTCATAAATATCTAGTCTGATTTGCCATCTGATCGCAAATATCACCTCATCCGGTGGAATCTAGCCAATATTTGCAAAGTTTCAGCCAATTTGCCTCCGATTCAAGAAATCCTGGCTCACAGGATAAATACCAGGTCTAGACCTAGTGAAATTTTTGAAGAATTGCCTGTTAGAGGTTTCAGACCTAGGACTGTAGACATTCATCATACTCCAGGGTCTAGTGCATCTAGAGCTTCACCAGGACCTCCTCCTGTAACTCCTGTTGGTTTGCAAATACCTTCTGGTATATCTGTGACACCTCCTGTTCAACCCCAGGGTGTGCCTTTAGTTCAAACTCAGCCAGCTGCACCACCAGTTCAGCCCCCTCAGGCCACAATGTCGTTCTTTGCCGTAGAGTCACCTTTGACCTTCAATGCATATCATGAGTTACCAAAGAATCTGGACAAACTTTGCCCAAAATACCATCCCTATCAAGATGCTGATGATCATATCAGGACATTTAAAGAAGCCTGCTGCAGAGCCAGAATAGAACATCAGGACGTGGTGTGCAGATTATTTCCTTTTTCCTTAGGGGAAGAGGCTTATAATTGGTTCATCAGTCTGGGCCAAGCCTCTGTTGGTTCATGGGCTGTCTTAGAGAAAGCTTTTCTTGACAGGTTCAAGGTCCCTATTGATCCATCTATGAATTATCATATGTTTGCTACAATCAAAAGACTTGAGAATGAGCCTATTGCTAATTTCAATGTTAGGTTCCAGAAAATGTTGTCCAAGCTAGTTGCCCCATATGTAGTAACTGATGTTGCTGCTAGGAGTATCTATTATTCAGCCCTGGATCCATTAACTTCCATGTTCATCAGGAGAACACATCCAGAGATCACTACATTGACAGGAGCTTTTCAAGAAGCTATCAAGGTAAATCAGCAGTTGATACCTGCTCCTACTCCGAATTTAGTATTCCCTACTTTGCCAGGCATGCAGTCACAATATCCTGCACAGTATCCTGTACCGTATTCACCTCAGTACCCTGCACAATATCCAAATGGAGCAGTGATACCTCCAGCAGTCATGCCTGCACCTTTGCAAGTACCTCCATTGAGCATTATGCCTCCTCCTAATGGAAATAGCCAACTACCACAATATCCTGCACATGCTCAGACACCTCAGGGTATCGATTTATCCAACAATAACCATGGATCTTCTTTTTTCAAGCCTCAGACTGAAAATGTAGTTGCCAAAGCCCAAGAGGAAAAGGAAGAAATCAAAGAAATTTCTGTTCAGTTGAGAAAACTCACCACCGAAGTAACACATTTGAGAAATCAAGGATTCTATGCACAGTCAGGTCAGAATAGGAATTATTCCAATGACAGACCCAACTACCCTGACAGAGGATATAACAACAATAACTTCAACAATAATGGTGGAACTAACAATAATCCTCCTAGACAGCCCAGAATATAGAACTCCAGGCCAAATAACGGTTCATTACCATCACCCCTGGATAATCAGCCTCCAGGTGAAGGTAAACAGACTACTAGAGTCAATCTTGCTGAGGCAGCCCTTACCAATTGGTGTAGGATCCATAACACAAATGCACATGCAGAATTAGATTGTCCACAGTTTAGGATTGCTGCCAGCATCTTTCAAACTGAAGTATCCAACACTTCTGGAAATCCACCTCAGGCAGAAGGAAATGAGATAGTTCCTTGTGGATATGACTCAGCTTTTGTGCTAGAAACGTACACTAATCAGCCTCATCCGAGTTATGATCAGACCTGTGAGGAATCTGCTTTAACCTTTGAAGCAAATTATGTTTTTCCTTTTGAGGATGAAAATGAACCTGCTAGAGAGCATGAGGAAGTACATGCATACCAACAGCAATATCGTGGTAAGCATAATTATAACTTGAGAAGTAGTGCTAACAGACCTACTGGTCCATTGACATCATCTTTGCCTCCAAACAACTTCAACACACCTCCTAATCCTAAGGCTAACAATAACCCTGGATTTCCCAAGGTGAATGCTCAGTACTTGTCACCGCAAAACACAGTAACAAAGGTTGTAAATGCACCTCAAGAGTCTGACAAGTTAGTCAGCTATCTGGCTGATGAAATGAAGAAAATCAAGATCAGCCTGTCCTTATCGGAGTTACTGAAAACTCCTGCCATCAAAAGGGCATTCATGAAGTCACTAGATGATCCTGCTCCTAAAGAGGATAGTCATCTTTCAAGTCAATCCAATGGCAAAGATCATGCTGCTAAGGATAATGTTATCAAGCCTAAAGTGTCATCTACAGTCCAAGCTGCTGAAACCTCCCACATGACCTTGTATAGAGATAAAACCGAATCACCTCCGTTTCTCCTCACCATAAGAATGTTCAGCAAGAACTTGCACAACTGTTTGGTTGATTCCGGAGCCTCAATGAATGTTATGCCTTTGTCAATATGCAATGCATTAGGACTACATCCTGCTAAATCCTTAAAGAAGGTCACTCAGCTGGACAAAATAGAAGTAAGTGTAGTAGGAGAACTAACTCACATTCACATGCAGCTAGCATCTGATCCTAGGATCCAGTATTACATTGACATTCAGGTAGTTGACATACCTGATACTTATGGGATGTTGCTTAGCCGAGACTGGTCTAAAACGCTTAACGGATATATGTCCACAGATTTCAGTCACATGTGGTTGCCGTGGAAAGGTATACCTAATCAGATCAGGATTGATGCTGAACCTAGGATGAAACATATGATCACGGAATACAACAAAACGAATGAGATCATGTACGTAAACGTAGAACCTAGAGTTTATTGTGTCAAGCCGCAGACTGTTAAAATAGAGGAGATCCTGATGCTTGATGTTCATCGTCATCATCATGATGATTATCATGAAGACATCTCAAGTATGGAATTTGCCAAAGATCTAGAGAATGAGAACGAAATAAATCGCTTCAGAGATTTTGAGATGCATTTATCTACTCAGGTAAAACGTTGCCAATTTTTGAATATACCTGCTAATGATATTTTGATTGATGGATGGTGCAGATTACACAGCGAAGCACACTCGGAGAAGACTTGTGAAACATGCTTAGACATGATGATACTAGAGCAGACATACAGTGAAGCATCATCATCATATTCTGAGGTGAGTGCTACATCTGATGATGATGACGATACTAATTCTTATCTGTCTTCTGTAGGAACAGGACGATTAACAGATCATGATGAAGATCGTGTCCCGGAAGCAGAAGAGATCTGGGTGCCCAACCAGGTAAATGATGCAGAAAAGGAAAAGATCACCCCTGGTAGCGATTGCTTCATGGAACCAGATTATGAGTTGTCGGATGAAGACAAAGGTAGTGACCTGACGAAGTTCGAAGAATTTCTGGTAAAAGAAATAGAGAAGATGACACGACAGCATAAATCTGCCCAGGAGGTTTTAATTAAAGGTTGGTGTAGGCTGCATGAGGCGCCTCACTCAGAAACAACTTGCTCACTATGTTTACACCTTTTGAAGAGGCATGCAGCTGTAAATCTTGAATGTCATCCTCCTGATGCTATGGAAGAGAAAACAGAAAAGTCATCAGGCTCACAAAATAAAGAAAAGAAGAAACTTGAGGATGATGACATCTCTAAGTTAAAGTGGATATCAGGCGGAGCAGCAGCCAGAGCCGCAGAGAAGAAAAGAGGACCAAATAAATATCCTGCTGAGGATAGGTGTCCTGCTGAAGATAAACCTTGGACCCTGAGGTTTGATGGATCCAAATCTAAGCAAGGTGCTGGGGTAGGAATAGATCTCATTGATCCATCAGGAAAATCCTATTTAGCAGCTTACAGACTACAGTTCCCCTGTACCAATAATGTCGCAGAGTATGAAGCTCTGATTCATGGAATGTTGTTTGCTCATAAGAAAAAAGTAAGGATCCTGCATGTCTTTGGGGATTCAGAACTAGTTGTGAGGCAAGTAAGAGGAATTTACTCCTGTAACTACAGAAAACTATCAAATTACAGACATCGTGTGTGGGACCTGATTGAAGACTTTGATGCCTTTAATATCATTCACGTACCAAGAGAACAGAACCAGAGGGCAGATGCACTCACCCAGGCTGCCAGTACATTGGAACCGCTGTCTATATCTAGTCTAAAGAAATTTTTAGTAGAATTGGTGTCAGTACCATCAGTACCTGACAATGTGACTAATCTCCAGGTGTTTGATGATGATCAGCACATCCTGGACTTCATATCAAACAGAGACATATTTGAAGCTCAGATCATAGATGAGAATGGTATGGAAGATCATGTCTGGGAAGAAGATGAGATATTAGAGTTGCCTAGCAACAAAATTCCCAAAGGTATGATTGAATTAGAAAGAGCTTTTGATCTAGATAATATGCTTAAACATAAAGATCTACCTAAGGCAGATGGAGGTCAATATTCACAAGTGAATATTGGACACACTGATGACAAGAGAAACGTCTTATTGGGTAAGGTTTGTACACCGAAAGAGTTAGAAGGAATAACTCAAGCCCTTAAAGATTACATACATGTGATTGCATGGACTTATGATGAGCTAAAGACATATGACACTTCTGTCATAACTCATACTATACCTCTCAAGTCAGATGCAAAACCTTTCAGACAGAAGCAGAGGCCAGTCAATGCTCTGCTTGAACCAATCATCCTTGAGGAAGTCAAGAAGTTGTTAAATGTCAAGAAGTTGTTAAATGCTCGGATAATATTTCCTGTAAGGCACTCCACTTGGGTGGCAAATCTTGTGCCAGTCAGAAAGAAGAATGGAGACATCAGGTTATGTGTAGATTTCAGGAACCTGAACAGAGCATCAGAAAAGGATAATTATCCTTTCCCCTCCTTAGATGAAGTTCTACAGATTGTAAATGGAGCCAAAATGATGTCCTTCCTGGACGGTTTTTCAGGATACAACCAAGTGATGGTTGATAAAATTGATAGATTGAAAACTGCCTTCACCACAAAGTGGGGTATATTTGCATACAGACGTATGCCATTTGGACTCATAAATGCTGGAGCTACATTCCAGAGAGCAATGGACATAGCCTTCAGAGGCTTAATAGGAAAGTGTATAGTCATCTACATGGATGACCTGACATTTTTCTCCAAGGAAAGGGGAAATCATGTTGCTGATCTCAGAAGCGTGCTGAAGAAATGTGAAGAATATGGAATATCTTTGAATCCTAAGAAGTGCATATTCGGAGTCACAACAGGAAAGTTATTAGGCCACCTGATCACAGAAGATGGAATTATCATTGATCCTGACAGGGTGGAGTCTATTATGAAGTTACAACTTCCAGGAAGCAAAAAGGAGCTCAAGTCTTACTTTGGTAAGATAAATTTTGTGAGGAAGTTCATCACCGGCTTTGCTGAGATTGTCAGACCACTAAATGCCATGTTGAAAAAGGATGCACAAATTGAGTGGACACCAAAAGCCAAGGCTGCTTTTGAAGATATAAAGAAGGCCATTTCAGATGCTCCTGTCCTTATTAGTCCAGATTATACAAGAGATTTTTACATCTACTCATTTGCCTCAGAACATACTTCTGCAGCAGTGTTAACTCAAAGAAATGAAGAGAAAGAAGAGAAACCAATTGCTTTCATGAGCTGTCCTTTCAGGGATGCTGAATTAAGATATGTAGATGTGAGAGACAGGCACTTGCATTAGTCAGAGCAGTAAAGAAGTTCAGACATTATATACTGAGAAGCAAAGTGATTGCTGTGGTACCAGATGCAGTAGTGAAGATGCTGCTGATGCAGAGTGAACCTGGTGAAAAAAGAGCCAAATGGATTACTGTATTACAAGAATATGACATGGAGATCACACCAATGAAGCTGGTGAGAGGACAAGCTCTGAGCCAGATGATATCTGAAACAGATCCAAACATCATCAGCCAGCAGTATGTGATCAATGAGAAAGATAAGAAAGAATGGTATTCAGACATCAGGCATATCCTGATCACCGGAAGATGTCCTTCAAGAATGCAAACTTCACAGAGAAAAGCCTTGAAGATAAGGTCCCAGAAGTATATGATGAAGGGAGGAACCTTATTTAAGAAGAATTATGAAGGAATATACCTGAGATGTTTAGAGAAGCTTGAAGCAAATAAAGTTTTGACAGAGTTACATGACAAATTTGGAATGGCACACGGATCAGCATTGGCCACAACACATGCAATCCTCAGAGTAGGATATTACTGGCCTACAATTTTTAAAGACATGGCTGATCATGTTAAATGTTGTCATGTCTGTCAGGTTGCTGCCAACAGAGAGAAATATGCTGCACAACCGTTGCAGCCAGTGGTGGAAGAGCGCCCATTTGCACAGTGGGGCATGGACTTCATAGGACCAATCAATCCTCCGTCTTCCTCAGGCCATAGGTATGTCTTAACGATTACTGACTATTGTACTAGATGGACTGAGGCTATTAGTAGCAAAACTTGCACTGCAGATGATGTCATCAAGTTTCTAGAAAGCAACATTGTCACCAGGTATGGAATTCCTTATGCATTGGTAAGCAATAATGGTTCTGCCTTCATTTCCACCAAATTGTCAAGTTGGGCTTTTGATCATGGGATCATACTTAAGTTTTCATCCAACTACTATCCCCAGGGAAATGGATTAGCAGAATCCACCAACAAGAATTTACTGAGTATTATAAGAAAATTGATAGAGAAAAATCCCAGGGAATGGAACTCATTTCTGAAATATGCCTTATGGGTGGATAGAACTAGAATAAAAACTGCATTAGGAAACTCACCCTTCCAACTAGTATATGGGGTAGATCCTATCCTCCCTGTAAACTTGAAAATTCCTACTCTACAGTTTGCTCAAGAATATCTAGGCATAGATAATAAGCAGGAAGTCACGTTGCTTCATTTGATGCACCTGGAAGAAAAACGAAGTCAAGCGATTGACCAATTTGCAAAACATCAGGCTGTTGTCAAACATTGGTTTGACAAGAGAGCCAGAATTAAAGCTTTCAGGATATCTGATTTAGTCCTGATGTGGGATAAAGCCCATGAAAAGAAAGGTGATCATGGTAAGTTTGATAGGTTATGGATAGGTCCCTTTCAGATCTCTGAGATCTTAGGAGACAGCACTTATAGGCTTAAGAACCTGACAGGCGAGGATATCCCATTGCCAGTTAATGGACAATTCCTCAAACATTATTTCCAGGCCTGAATGACTTCATGATAGTCATATGTACCATAATGTATATTTGTATAGTTGTTTGTACAGTTTGTTTGTTGTGCTTGTTTTGTTTTGCTGGTTGGGACCTTGTTCTGGTAAGTCAGGATGATGCACTTCATCACCCTAGAAAATAATTAAGTTGTTGAGATTCAAGTGATGAGATCACATTTAAACATAGGTTCTGATTCATTCTAAGAAGTGTTCATGATTAGGTTTGTGATGTCTTTTCATCAGGGTGCTTTTTCTTGGTCAAAGTGAATCAATCACAATGAAACACCTAAAAGCCTTGGGTTTGTTGAACACAATAGTATAGGTGTTAAGTGAAAAATCTAAAGGGACTCCCTTGCTACCAATGCAATCTCCAACCTAAAAAAGCTGCAAGTGACTATACCTTGTACAAATGAGCTGACATGATGATATCAGATATAAATTTTAAATGAAAATCAGAAAAAATAAAATTAGGCCATCTAAGTAACTCTACCGGGGCTATGGATGCCTGCTGGCAGTGGGGCTCTACTTAGGGAGATTGTATAGATAACCTTGCTGGGGCTATAGATGCCTGCTGGCAGCAAGGCTCTATCCAGGTTGGCTATGAGGGATGATCTCCAACTATGTAGTTTAACACCAGTTACTTACGTGTTCAACTTACCTTCAAGATGAGGATAATTAATCATATGCACACACCTGATCCTTTGTTAGCATTATCACCATAATGAAATTTTATCATTCAAAGGACCATGATGCTTACCCTTTAGACAGAATTAGAGCACTATAGATAAATGTGATCACATCACTTGCATCATTGGAATTTGTTCATTTTCTTTGGTGGCAAGTTGTTGTGTGGTTACACAACATGCCTCATTTTGACTTGGCAAAACAGGGACCCAACTTCTTTTGGCTTGGTTTGTGTTTCTTGCTTTCTAGCGGTTTGGTAAAATCAGTCAAGTGCATCATCACGTTGAGTCAGGATGAGGTAAGTCATCATTATGAGGTTAGTTTGTCAAAATTCCTATTTTGTATCTGTGACATCATATTCTGGAAGAACATCAAATTTCATGCAGGTTTGCCTTTTACATCACCCTGGTATTCACCAGGATGTGAGAGTTATGAACAGTCAAAGTTTTGGTCAAACCTGATATTCGCAAAGGGGGGGTCATATTTTATAATCTGAGTCATGTTGTTTAAAGATCATCATCATATTTGAAACATCCCCCGATATATCCTGCGGTTCAAATATCCTGACGTCAACTTTAAACGGTAGTAAGTCTTTCCCGTCAAGCGGTCTTTTATATCGCGAACATCATGTTTTGAAAAGTAACCCGATATTCGTAAATATCATCCTGACGCGAAACATCACCCTTAACAATCATCCTGATGACATCATCTGAATACGATAAACGAAGAAATAAACATCCTGATGACATCATCATCATATTTACATTTCGACAGGATATTTTGTAAACATGATCATGTTCGCCCAATATGACGATGACGTCATGAAGCATTCCGATACAAAGAGCGAATATCATGATGACATCATCCTCATATTCAGAAAGGAGGATGAGCAAGCTTGTCTCATCATCATCATTTTGTTTTGAAACATCACCCGATAAACCGAAATATCCTCCTGATGTTCTAAAATGTAAACAAAGGGTGCATTATCACCCGAATCTTGTAGCGATAATAATTCTAGTGCTAGGGAGGATGATATTGAAACTCAACCCGATATTTGTGAAATATCATCCTGCCCTCATGATACCCCGCCATATGGATATTCCCCCGCTCCCCTTGCCGCCATTATCATTAAATGCGCGCAGATATGGTAGGTGATTCCCGCCGACCCCGAAACCTGATGAAATACCTAACGAGATCCTGAGTTTTCGCACGAATGATCAAAGATTGCAATCTAACTTGTCAGAGTTGCCCTAAATTTACCCTAACTACGAGGTTAAAAGGTAATTCAACCGCCATTGTTACATTTACCCGCGTTAAAATTGTTTTACAGAGCACCAGCCTCCATATCCGCATAACAGCTACCGTTGCGCAATTCGAGCTCACAGATAGAAGGAGGGAAGTGATCAGCAAGTGAATTAACCGTGTCTTGACGATATATTGGTATAAAGAAAATCTGCATAACCAGGTAAGTGAACTGAAACCCTCATCATGTTGTTGCTAAGTGATGTTGTAAGTTCTGTTTATGTATCCATGTAAGTAAGTAATGTGAAATTGATGCAATAGGCATGATATTTGCAATATGTATAAATGCATGTCCCTGTTGTGAGAAGAAATGTTGTTAATTGCAGGTACCCATGGCTGAAAAATGCTCAGTCAAGAATCAGGAGGAATTTAGCAGGCCTATGTTCTCTTCCCAGAGAGGAGTCCTGTTCAAATATGGGGCGATTACAGATACCCATCAGGGGAGTACCAACCTGGAGGCTTGGTCAACCAAGCTTAATGATGGACAAGATAAGAGTCCAGTACTGGACGCAGTGTTTGTATCAGGTATGTGGAACGCTGCTGGCTTCCCATACTCCATGGAGTCTCCGGAGCTAGTCATTGAATGCGCCCGGAATTATAACCCTCAGACGAGGCAGGTGGTGAAGTATGGGAGAGTGTATGCAGACCTATCCATCAAAGGTCTCTCCCAGACATTTGGACTGCCAATGGGCAGTAAAATAAAGAGTGTAGACTTGAAGAAGTCTGAAAGAGAATATGAGGCCAACAAGAAGGCGGCCAGAAAGAACATGTATGCTTGGCGGGCCGAGAACAGCACATATAATGCAGCGGCCAAGCTTCTTGTGCACATGTTCAAGTTTGATTTTAATGAGGAGTATCAGTATGTGATTGCCCTACTGAACAGGGTGACTGGCCAGCCTGATACTGGTGATTTTAGAGATTGGATGTACGGCATAATAATGATGTGCCTGTATGCAGACATCAAGCCACTGTGGGGCCAAATAATAGGCGATGCTCTGCATGAGCAGCTGATGAACCTAGGAGGTTCAGACTGTGCGCTCTACATGACCTCCTATATCATTTATTCCTGTGCATATAGAGGCACTTTTGATGCCCTGGTCACAGATGGAAAACTGACGGGCACAAATGCAGCATATATCTGGGATCATCATCCCCAGCTGCAAAGAACCAAATATATCAAGGACTACAAACTGGTCAATGATGCATTTTCTATGCATCTGGTAAGGACCATGGAGGATGACAGAACTAAAAGACTGAGCATGGAGGCTCAAGAGGCAGTATACAGGCATGGGGCATGGTACATACAATTTGCCACCTTTTCCTACATCAGGATAGAAGGTTTCGAAGGACATCCCCTGATGCTGCTGAGATATCCTACAGATGCAGTAGTTTTAATGGAATTTATCAGGCAGGGCTCCACCATCATACAGATGTATAAGGATGCCAAGAAGCTGCCACCAATTTTGTTCCCAGTCAGCATCGGCAACTACATGTGCCCTGACTCTGACAATATAAAGAAGGTGATGGTCACCCTAAATAAGATGAATTTGCTGCCCTTCCCAGTAACGAGACCATATGATCCTTATGCAGAAGATCCTAGGAAAGCCTATTCACCAGAGGCACCTAGAAGATTTTTGGGCTGATTGCGAAGATGACGCAGAGGCCAGGAGGAGGAGGTATCAGAGGTTGACTCTGAACCAGATTAGGACATTTGACTGCATATCCCTCCCCCAGCAGCTGAAGAATGATGACGGCAGGATAATGGCAGATGAATATGAGCAGAAGAAGATTTACAATGATACCATATCTGCACCTGACCTCACCATGCAGGAGGATATGTCCTTGGACCCATTCTTTGCCAGAACCCTACACTTGACCCAAGCTTGGGTAGATGCACAGGTAGAGGCATTGAAGAAAAAGGGTGTTGCCATCACGGTGGACAGCAAGAAGAAGGGGCAGGACATCCCCACAGATGAATATGATGACTTCCTGCTGGAGAAGAGGAAGACTAAGGGAGAGAGGACCCCTCCACCACAGCAACCTAGCAAAAAGGCCACAAAGGGCAAGAAGGTGGAAAAGGGACCCAAAGGGGTCATAATTGACAGGGCAGTATCCACAGCGGAGGAGGCAGCCAAATCAGGGTCAGAATCAGATTCTCCTCCAAAGCCCAAGAAAACCAAGACAGCAAAGGCTGGAATCACAGAGACCCGAGAAGTGGGTCAGTCATCCGAACAACCAGGCAAAGCTATCCTCATGGAGGAGGAGCCTGAAGAAGAGGAGGAAGCTCCACTAATAATAAGAAGAAAGAGGAGAGCTCCGCAGGTGTTGGTTCCCACCACACCTAAGAAACCAAGAACCTCCATGAGAGGTGAGATAAGTCAACCTCCTGCACAATTACAGGAGGCAGGTAGTGAAGTGCAGAAAGAACTTCAGCATAACGTTCCACTTCCTACCATTGTCAAGTTCAAAACTGAACTGGCAGAAGAACAACAAAAAGAAGCATCTCAGACACAAGCGGAAGGGCATGTCTCGCTAGATGAGACAATCAACTTGTCTGATGATGAAGTGGTGCAGGATGTAGCTGCACAAGAAATGGAAACACTGGCTGCTGGCATCAGTGTGACTCCTCACAAGTCTCCATCTGTCCAATCGGTACTTGAGGAGATGAAACAAGCAGAAGCGGAACTAGAGAAGAGCCCGGAACCAAAGAAAAGCCCAGAGCAAGTAGCTCAGGACATAGCGCTGGACACACTGATCGCCGAGGTGACAAGTCCTGTAGTGGTAGACTTGGCAGAGAAATAGGATGCAAGTCCTGAGAAGCCAGCAGGGTCACCTGATAAGGGCCGTCTAATAGAGGAGATAGAGATGGTAGAAACAGAAGGCCATGCTCTTGAATCAGGCCAGTAGAGCCCATAAGATACATCAGCAGGACCTGCTATAGTGGAGGTCCAAGAAATAAAGGCTGATGAGAAGAAGGAAGAAATAGAAGATCCGGCTGATAAGGCACAAGAGGTGGATGGTGCAGGCACAGGACAAGTAACAGCTGCAGAACAGATGCCATCACCTCGGACGGATCCAATGATATCAGATACGGTGGACATGCCACCAGAAATAGAGAAACAAAAGGAGGATGATCAACCTCCACAAGGGGAAGAACTGGGGACAGGTGAAGAAAGGATGGAAAAAGATCATGATCATCATGATCTACATACAGGTACACCGCCAGGTTCCCCACACAGAGAAGATGCTCCCCCAAGAAAAGAAGTTCCTCAACAGGAGGAGGCACCACAGGATCCGCAGCAAGGCGAGCATCAAGAAGGAGAGAAAGAAAAATCACCATCTCCACAACGTTTGTTGGTGGAAATGGGAGAGAGGGGTGAACAGCACCACGATGCCGAAAAGCATGATCAGGTGCCTCCATGGTTAGAAAAGGAAGTAAATGTTGAGGAGGAACTTGAAATACAGGAGTTCGATGTCTCCACCCTGTTCTCTGCGGATATAATGAAGCCCAAGAGAAAGGCCAGAATGACTTCGGCCATCAAGAGAGATTCGGCGACAGGGAGAAGGACTGCACAAATTGTTGTACCTGCGGTAGAGAAGGAGAAAGGCAAAATCACTGTGGATGAATTCCAGATAAGCACAGTTGATTTAGGATTTCCCAACGAAGAGCAGGAAGGTCAAGAAGGTAAGGACATCATAGACTCTCTAATTCAGAAAGTGAAAAGAGAGAAAGAGAAGAATAAGCAACATACAGAGCACATTGCTCAGTTGCATGCGTATATTAAGGGCTTGACCAATCTTGAGGATACTACAAGTGAAGCTGCAGTCCCATTGACTGCCATTTCTCAAGAGGAGATAAATAAATTGGACCTCATGAAACATGAGGCTTCCGTAATAAGGAAATGGATGTCATCCACATTGGATGATGCTGTTGAAATAATGAAGGGTTCTTTGAAAAGATGGAGCATATTAAGTGACTCCAAAACCAAGGTGGACAGATTGCAGATGCAGACCGGGAAAAGGTCTTATCAACTGGAGAAAGTCCTCAGCCTGTTGGGAGAAATAAGGAAAATAAACCCACAACTGCTTATCAGTAAGCAAGTATTGAATAATAATACTGCATTGTTAGTAGATATCTGGTACAAAGATGTACAATTTGAATGCGGAGTCCTCAAGAGATGCAATAATAAGCTGAGGGAGATCAGTATGAGGCTACGTGATTTAATGGGCATTGAAGCAGATATGCTAGAAACATTAGAGGGCAAGGTGGAAGGGAAGATAGAGAATCAAGATGAAGATTCTGCCCTTAAGGCTCTGCGCAGTAACTTCCAGATGGAAGATGATGGTCCACTCATCCACTTGACAGAGGAAATTATAAATAAGGTGATGAGGATCAAGGTCAAGATGGAGGCCTACAGTGAGACATTGCAGGACAGAGAAAATAAGCTGGATAACAGCAAGGATAAGTATGAGGCACACAAGCACGCCATTATCAAGGCAAAGACTCAAGATAGCGGAGGAATAGATCAGGTTGTGCAGTCATACGAACAAATCCAGAGCAGCATGCAACCCCATATGCAGCAGCATCATCATCCGGATAGCGAAAGTTCAGAAAGTGATGCACATGATGATGATCCGCATGAATCAGCTGAAGAACATGATGAAGATACATCATGAAGGGGGAATATTTTGCATAGGTAATATAGATAGTTGCCAGCTGGCAACTTGTACTATTTTGTAAAATTGACAAGTCATGAAATGATGACCGTTGATTTGTATTGACATATCAGATCCGTAGATCTCTTGTAACGGATTCCTCACCTTATTCTATAAAAGGTGGTGGAATGCCTTGTTATATTCATTCGAAACTTAATTGAAATTTGTTTGCTGAAATATTCAGGGCTCATTTCAAAGCTGTTGCATATGTACATGTCTTTTGCATACTTAATGAAAGAGAAGAGTATTTGATTACAAATCTTCGTAAATCCTGAGTAATCTGTGTTTGAATTCTGGATATGTGCTTTGATTAGTTGCGTCCCTTGGAGTGCTCGTCATGTTGCATGTATTGTTTTCATTCATTATCCTCTGAAGTTTGCATCAACTGTGTCTAGTTGTGGAATGTCCTGGTGAACATATGGTTTGATTTCTTCTCCTCATGACAGTATCAAGCATGTATGTGGATCAAAAGCTAAAGGTTCAACTTGATTAGAAGTATTTCTTTTAATTTCTTTCAATTTTAGAGCATTTCACCATCACAATTGCAAATAATTGATAATCTTAAGCAAATAACGTAAATATGCAGACATCTCGTAGGTAATTGCAAATATTTAGCATATTTGAATAAAAAAAGCATGCACAATTGAAAATCTCGTGCAAAGATCGAGGTATTACTACATCTTTTCATCAAATAACTGCATAATTTGACTTCTCTGTAAAGAATTTCTACAGGAATGTCATGATGATGGCGTAATTTCACGTTAGACCCCAAAATGGAAACAGCATTTCACATTAACTACTGAGTAATGTCAGTCGATTAAGACCTAATCACCGGAGACTTGGGATCATGAACTTTCTGAATTCACTGTATCTTTCAAGATGAATAAAGGTTAATGTGTACTTTTATTCTATGTTTGTTTGTGACTAACATCATGACCAACAAGTAGGTGGAACAAGCACCTTTTGTAAAGATTCTTGGAGCATTTTGTGGTATGTAGGTGATGTTTGTATCAACTCCCATAAAGAGATCTTTGTTGGAGTAGCACAGACTTACTCAATAAGATCATAATCTCTACTAGTATGAGGAGTGATGCAGAGGCATCCACACTAAAACCTTGACATACAGCATGTATGTCCACAACCCATCATCATCATCATCATATTTCCCTTAACATTGTCAGCATCATCATATTTTCTCTTGCCGACCGATATCCTCCTGCAGACAAACCTTCGCCCTTTCGCCTGTCAGCAGCATCATCATATCCGACTATCGGCAGCTTCATCATATTCGGCAAGCGCAAACATCCTCCTGATGTTCACTGTTCATCTTACTGCCAACCTCTATCTGCAGCATCATGATGTTCAACATCATGTTCATCAGCAGGATATAAAATATCCGGTTCCCTCCATATATCCTGATGACGATACTTCACACACCTTTCCTTCGATGCTTACGTCACCCTGATATCCTGATGACGATTATCCTGATGACGATGACGTCACATGCAGCTCCTCCAATATCCTGCTGCCCCTATATCCTGATGACGATTATCCTGATGACGATGACGTCACATGCAGTTCCTTCAATATCCTGCTGTCGGCCAAACTTAACATTATCGGCCCGCGATGGTTTTATCAACCCGATCTTCTACCTTATGCTGATACGCTCCTCCTCGGCAACACCTGATGATGATCACCCCAATGCACATTCACTTTATGCAATCGATTGCATCATGCTCACCTCCATCTACTCGGATGATGCCCGAAGTAACTGCAGGATATACACAGAAATATCCTGATGATGCCGTTGTGATGAATTTCTAACCTTAGCAAATTTTGATCTGCTGAACCTCCTGAGGTGACCCGATCTACTTTCAGGGCGATCTTCTAGACTCAAACTATCAGCATGACCTAGCACATACCCATGCTAGGGTTCTCAACACATCTCGACTGCGATCCTGCAAACATGCACATGAACAAACAGAAAATGCAAACTAAATCCTAAACTACTGTACATAGCCATTCCACCGATTCGACGAATCAACCAGTGGAATGGATCAGCGAATCCATGAAACCACCAGAACAGCAAATCGATCACACAATGGAATTCAAAACAGAGAATGGACACAAACAGGATCTCTTTATTGATTTCAAAAGATGCGAATACAATACTCAGTCTCTCCCTCTGCCTCACTCTCTGCAAAGTCTGATCGACGATCTGCAATACTGCTAAAACCAACCGATCCTAATGCATAAATAGGATCTCTTGCGAGTACTACCACTCGATTCCCAGCGGCTGGAAGCTTCCAAGCGGCTGGGAGGATCCAACCGAACTAACAACCTAAACAGCTGTCCAAACAAACTATCTAAAAATAGTAAAGTATGGTCAACATGACCTTATTACATGCATTGGTCTTATAAGACCTTCTTGGAAACATTAACAAGACCTATAACAAACTAACTGCCTCATGGAGGCCAGCTGTCAGGTAGGTGCTCCTGCACCAAGGAGGAAGATGAGGTGCTTGAGGAAGATTAGGTTGAGAAGGTGGAAGAGAAGCTGAAACAAATGTTATTTGTTTCTTTTGTTTATTGTTTCTATTGTTATATATGTGAGCAAACTCATGATGAATGGGTTGGTCCAACACCTTTTGATTGAGTTGATTGTTTCTAGTGATTTTTTTGCATAATTTAAGATATAACCAGGTGGTCTAGGTGTTTTTGAAGAACCTCCTTTTGTGATAGATAGTGATTGAGGAGCATTATTACAAAGATGCACAATAATTTTGGGTTTCTCAAGCTCTTTTTGGGAACCAGAAACATAAATTGTATTAATGAATTTTGAAATAGAGATGGTTTAGGAGTCATAGAGGATAATTTTACTGAGATGAAGTCATCTAAGGCTTCATCTAACATGTCAAAATCATTACTACTAAATGGCTTATCAAATGCATTGAAATCTTGAAGAAAGAAGTCTAACATATTTGCATACCCTACTTTTTTCAAACCTTATAGAAATGAAGTGAAGGAGAGGGAATTAAATGAAGTTTGTTTATTCTTTATGCTGCACAAAATGAAATATACCAAGCTATGAACAACAAAATTATGATATCCAATGACTAGCTAAAACATAACCAAGATTTTTCAATTTTCAAGCTAGAATTACCATAAATTGAGATTTTCGATAACCTTAAGAAATATATATATGTATGTATGAATGAGAGGTGTGCATCTAAGGAATGTGTATCAAACTCAGTTATAATCAGATCTAAAGCATTATATCAGAAAATTATATTGAATTCCAATGATCTAATCTTATGGAATATAAACAATGTAAAAAGTAAAGATTTTTTTCAAATCTAAATCAAATGCTTGTTTTTCCAATTTCACATGCCAAAATGAAAATAATGTTCTAAACAAAAATAATGATAAGGTACATCAAATAAAATCACTTTAATCAACTTAACAATGCTACAAAGATCTGAAACAACTCACTAATCTACAAACCCTAGGTTCAAGATTAGCTAGATTTCTAGGAAACGCAAGGTTTTTGTTACCCTAAGGATGGATTAAATGCAAAATGTGATAAATGATGAATGAACTCAATTTTAATTAGATCTAGGACAGCAAAAAAATTATTTTTAGAAGAAGAAGGATGTAAGACTATAAGAAGAGTCGGGTTCAACAAAATGTTTGATCGAAAAGAGAGACTTAGCCTACAAGGTTAAACTAGGTCAAACCCACTTCCATTAACATTGAGACACAAATTGAGCTTGGCTTCTACCCTTGAGGGAGAACCAAACTATAGGGTTTTTGTGACTTTTTTTTATAGAGGAGTGCCAACCAAATTCAACCAACCAAGCTAGGGCAAAAGATCAAACCCTAAATAAACAAGATTGACCTATAGATGACTATCATAAATAGAAACAAAAAAATATGAAAGGATAGAAAAGATGAAGAGATAGAGCAGAGTAGGTACTTGGGCCTAAAATTTCAAAGCTACCAAGATACTAGGTGCCCTAGCCCTTGATTAGGGTTTTGCAGAAACTCAAAGCTTCACCCAACCAGTAGTTGCAAAACCTTCCTTCTTCTTGGTTGTTATCTCCCAAAACCTGTTACTTCAACCTGCACACACAAAAGAAGGAAAAATTATTGAGGCTATATAGGATCTTTCCTTAGTCAAGCCCCCATTTTGGTATTCCTACCTCACAGATAGCTAAGATTAGAATAAGATGTTGTGTGTGCTCAAAAACCCTAAGTGTCCGAAGTAACATGTAAGATATAATCACATATATCAAACCCTAACCCTAAATGACTCAAGTAAATAGGAATAGGATGATCAAAGAGATTCTTCACTCAAGGAAACATACAACTTTACATCATGGATGAGGATTCACCGAAGGTTTGCTGAATAAGAAGGTGATGCAACCATACCCTTGGAGGGTACTCAAGCCAATCTCAAGTTGGTGGTTCCAACCCTTCTTGCAATCATGCAAAGTGATTTAACCTAGGAATGATGAGATAGACTCAAGATCTCAATTCCTAGCCTTCATACAAATCCTTCTAAGAGCAAAGTTAAATTCCACTTGATCAAATAGAAACCTACAATAATTCAATAGCATAGAGAGGTTTTTCATCATTCATCTAACATCTAGATTACATCTAGTTTCAAATGAAGAGGTGACTTGCTTATACAAGGCTTGAGGAATGAATAATTTGAATTAAAGAGTCGACAACACACGTTAAAAAGCAAATTTGAGTTTAGGGTTGGCCTAACCATCATAAAAGCTGACTTGTGGACTTAATTTCCCTCCCTAAAAACATAGGAGGGACCAAGGCGCTAGGTGCCCTAGGCCCTTTAGGATACAACCAAATTAGTTTTCAGGATACAACCAAACTTTAACCAAAATCACGACATTTCATAAAATCAGGGCCTAATTAGGACTTTAGGGTAGACCTAAAAAATGAACTAGGCTTGGGATCACTAAAGGGAGGTGTTAAACATAGTGAAATTATGCTTGGACAACCAAGGAGAACAATTTACAACATAACATGATCTACCAAGTTGCCAAAGGAAATAGTCAGAATGTTGGGCTATATTAACCACTTCTAATATCACAGAAGCCATGGGATGACATAAGTATGGATTTTGCATTGGGGTTTCCAAGGACACAAAGGATAAATGATTCAATCGTGGTAGTAGTGGACAGGTTTTCTAAGATAGTACACTTCATTCCATGTAAGAAACATAATGATGCAGTACTCATATCTAATTTTTTTTTATAGAGGTGGTAAGATTGCATGTTTTCCAAAGAGCATAGTCTTAGATAGAGACACTAAGTTTGTGGGATAATTTTGGAGGACCTTGTAGAAGAAAATGAAAATAGAATTGAAGTTCAACTCAACATACCATCCACAAACTGAAGAGCAAATGAAAGTAGTGAACAAGAGCTTGGGAAACTTACTAAGATGCTTGGTTGGAAAGAAGGCAAGGAATTGGGACATGCTCGTATCATAGGTAGAATTTGTATACAATAATCCAATGAATACAGTACAAAAGATACTATTTCAAATTGTAAATGACAGTCGTCTAAAGAATGTATCATAAGGGACATCTGTAAAGAAGACAAGAGGAGTGTAGAGGTAAAGGAGTTTGTAGAACACATGAAGAAGGTGCATACAAAGGTAAAGAAGAACTTGGAGGAGATAAATGATAAGTATAAGAAAGCAATTGGCAAAATAAGAAGACACAAAGATTTTATGGTGGGAGATGAAGTAATCATTTACCTCAAGAAGGAAAGATTTCTAGTCGAAACATATAATAAACTAAACATGAAGAAGTTTGGTACTTGCATAATTAAAAGGAGGTTTGATTCAGGAAATGCATTTGAGGTGGAGCTATGAGAAGGATTAGGTATATCTCCAATGTTCAATATTATAGAATTGTACCGACATCATGAAGGTGGACATGTTTTCTAAGATGGTATAGTTCATTCCATGTGAGAAAAGCAATGATGTGGTAAACATAACTAATATATTTTTAGAGAGGTGGTAAGATTGCATAGTTTTCCAAAGAGCATAGTTTCAAATAGAGAAACTAAGTTTGTGGGATACTTTTGGAGGATCTTGTGGAAGAAAATGAACATAAAATTGAAGTTTAGCTTAGCATACCATCCACAGATAGATGGGAAAATGAAAGTAGTGAATAAGATCTTGGGAAACTTACTAAGATGCTTGGTTGGAAAGAAGGAAGGGAATTGGGACATGGTCTTATCATAGGTAGAATTTGCATACAATAATTTAATGAATAGGAGTACTAAAAAAGATACTATTTCAATTTGCAAATGATAGTAGTCTAAAGAATGTATTAGAGCTAAGGAACATCTATAAAAATACAAAAGGAGTGCAAAGGTAGAGGAATTTATAGAACACATGAAGAAGGTGCATGCGGAGGTGAGGATCGACTTGGAGGAGATGAATTATAAGTATAAGCAAGTAACTAACAAAAAAAGAAGACACAAAGATTTTGTGGTGGGAGATGAAGTAATAGTTTATCTCAGGAAGTAAAGATTTCTAGTTAGAACATATAATAAACTAAAGATCAATAAGTTTGGTCCTTGCATAATTAAAAGGAGGTCTAATTCAGGAAATGCATTTGAGGTTGACCTACCAGAAGGATTAGGTATATCTCCAGTGTTCAATATTGTAGACTTGTACTACTATCATGATGGGGACTTAGAAGGAAGAAACATAGGATCTAAGCCAAAAACCCATACCAACATAGCCAAAAGAAGAGATTAAAGAGATATTGGATAGCAGAATTGGAAAGAGTGCCGAGAATAAGAAATACAAGGAAGATTTGGTGGAATGGAGAGGAAGGCTGGAAGAAGACTAAAGCTAGATTTCCAAGGTTGAGGTTGACCATCTCAATTTTCCTCTAGTCACTAGAAAGTGTGGGGCTCACTTTTCAAATAACACCAGGTGTCTGATGCAAGAGCATCCTTGGAGAAGAGAGCAATCTTGCATCACCAAAAATATTTTCTTTTACTTTGTTTGTTTGTTTGTAGGTTTTTCAATTACCAATTACTTATAGAGTAAGTCACCACACTTTGTCACATTTTACATTTAGGTCTTACAATTTTGAGATAATTCTTTATAGAGGAATTCAAATGTTATATCCATATTTGAAGACAATTGGACATATATAACACCATAACTTAGTTCGAAGACTTACACTAGACTAGTAGATTGTCACAGTTATAGCTTTACCATTGGTGCCAAAGCATTTGAGGTTTGAGGTAATCAAGGAACACATGTGAAGATTCATAGGATCTAAGAGAGTATCCATTGAGCACCACATAGATTTATTTTCAGTCGCCTTTGTTTTGTTCAAAGAATTAAGTTTTCTAGATAACCACATGTCTCATGGAGTATTGAGCTTTGTGCCACGTTGTAGTTGACATAGATCATTTTGGAAGTTTGAGATCACTATATATTTCTTTTTCACACTCATTGGAGATCATCAAGAAGAATTAGAAAAAATTAGGAGAGGGTTGGAGGTTCGAGCACAAGCAAGAAAATGAAGGTTCAAATAGCATTTGAGGATGAGGATACATATGTCATTAAATGTATAAAGTCTTATTTGCATGTAGTAAATTCTATATTAAAGTGAATAAGCAACTATTACTACCTAGTACAACTGATTGTAACCATTTATAGTTTGTATTCAATGAAGATCAAGTCATTGTTCTATTAAGTGTTGTTATGAGAACTGTGTGTGTTTTGTTTTTGCTACGTGGTTGGATTTTTCTTCATTGGGTCTTTCATTCATGACTACATTTACTATGACACATGCATAACCTTATTTTTTGGGGTTACAAATTACCTATAAATTAGGTTCTATTACTAAATGGTGTAATGTTTAGTATAGGTCAAGTTAGTAGTACGTTAGCACATGCAAGAATACACAATAGAAGCTTAATTATTTAGATGAGAATTCAAAACAAGAATATCAAGCTGGAACAAAATATAATATTATTATTTCAAATAATAGTCATTATCCAAGGTTCATATACAAAGATCATATATTGCAAAGTACATGCCAAGAATCTCCTTGTGCTCAATCTCTCTCTTTCAATTATCTCCTCTCTTTGCTTAATTATTTTGTTGGATTTAATGTAGTAAGTTAGTGCCATTCAAAAATATAGTACGTCACCCTGGACATATGTGATAAGGATTAATGGGCCCTCAATAAATGATTTTAGCCCTTATCCTTCCTTGGAGTTGGATGCATCCCTTTGAAATGTGTAAAATGACCACCTTAGGATGTACATTGAGATGTGACCCTTAAAAGTTGACGTGAAATCTTACATGAACCTCCTTAAGATTATTAATTAATTAGATAACCTTAAACTGTCGATGAAATGTAGTCTTTTGATGCACAACTCAATTAGGTCACTTTTTACAATAAGAACAAGTCTTGACTTAAATAGAGAAATACTTATTAGAAAAGGACACATGGACATATTCCTAACACTCATAAGATGTTAGGTTCAAACTAAAAAGATGATTAGTTATAAGAGTGGTAGTAACACATAGTTCAATCATTACTATCTGGTCTATAATTACTATGTGAGAATTGGGGTGAGAATATGTACTTATGCCATGGCAAGAAAAAAAGATTATGTTAACAATAAAAATCTACAAAAGACAAACAAACATCAAAATAAATATTTTTAGGTGATGCAAGATTGCTAGACCCTTGAGATGGTCCTACATCAAATGACTAGTGTACAAGTGGGGTGCTATAGTGAAAAATTTGGCAAATAACAAGAACCTAAGCTAATTTCATCTGCACCAATCCCTAGGGACTAGTATTAATCTTCAATTTATCCATTCCTTATCCAAGTCAATTTTTCAAGTGTGGAACTAACCAAGGTTAGTTCCATGGGAATGAAAATGACCCATAAACTTTTAAAATTTAAATTTAAAGTTGGGCCCTCTCCAACTCCCTCCAACTAGCTAAACTATGTGTTGACTTGAGAGAGAGAAATTCATTAACTTGTGTGCTAGGGTGTTGTATTTTAAGGAAAACTCCTAATTCAGTTCAAGCCATCAAAGATTCATCCAAGAGAACATCACAAAGTATTCACTAGAACATCAATTTACAGCAATACCTTAAGCATCAGTACATTGCTTGCTTGTTGTTTTTGATAAATTTCACTAAGTTTTTGAATTGGTAATAGATTTCTGACTAAAAAAGAAACAAACCTAGCTTATTTAACTCCTCAATGGTGTCTATCATCACTACTCATTTCTAAAAATATGTTGTATATAGCAAGGTGAGCGGATTCTAGATGTCAATTTTTGTACAAATCATTTTTGTATGCAAGGTTTGGATCTATGAGCATAGTTTAGATCCATAAGCATGAAGATTAGTTTGTAGGCATGGAAGTGAACGATATTGACACACATAAATGTACTGATAAAAGATGTTTGTCTAATTATTTCTAAAACAATGATAAATTGATGAATCAATTAACAACATAAATATAAAACCTTCATCAAATTTAAAACTAAATATCATTCTTTTATTTATTCAAATTAAAAAAATTATTTCAATAACATTATCAATACTCATTAAATCTAAATTTTATTACTTTCTTATATTAATAAAATATTACATTACCCTAAAGTTATTTCTATTCGGTATGTTATTTTCCTATACAATGTCTACCATTCAACAAAAGACCAAACTTCGTCATTGATGTCCTCGGCTTAATTCACATAATTGGTGTGGGCACTTATCGAACTTGCTATGGTTGGTGGGAGCAATTTTCTTGGACTTAAAAATGGCCTACAAAGTATACAAATTCTCTTGTTCACATAGGCTTTAAAAAGGGAACAATTTTATTGTACAAGCGGCCCATTTTAACAAGTGAATAAGTTGGCCTCAATTTGGTGGGGCATTTTCTCAATCATTGGGTCCAACCTAAGGGAAGATGGATACCATGTGAAAAGAGATGTTTTATACCAGTCATATATGAAATGAAATGGAGCCCATGTGAGCAATGTCCTTTACTCATATTCTTCATTATGACCCAACTTTGAAGCCCAGAAAAGACCTTCAAAAGACAAATTTAATCCTAGGGCTCTGGCTTTGAATCTCTCATCTTAAAAGGAATAATAATAAGGTCAAAATCACCTTAAAGGATGAAGAATAAGGTAGGAATTTAGAATTTTAGTGTGTGCCAACCAATATCAAATCCAAGTGACAATCAAGTGCAAAACTCCTTACATGCGAGGCGTAGGACATCAAAATCAATTATATTCCAAATAATCTTAGAAAATTTCTTATCAAATGTCTCCTCCATCTCGAATACCAAAGAAGATACTATTCTAGATAATAAAACAAAGACTAGATAATGAAACAAAGGATAATGATCTAGCTATCAATGTACTTTGCCTTGATTTTACATTAGGACAGCATGTGATAAAGAACCACTTTATTTTACACTTATATGTTTATGGGTATCTTATACCATTGGTCCACTTACACATTTTCAAGACAATATGACATCATGAAGAGGGACCATATAAAAATCAAAACATTATGATTGGTATTCCTTCCTTTTGAAATTTAAACCTTACTCCAAAAAAGTCCATTGGATCATAATAACCCTACAAAATAATAAAAATAAATCTGCAGTGTCTCTCTTTGTAATCATTTCTAGGTCCTACAATTCATAGTGGCATCCACAAAGGAGTTCATAAAAGATTAGGAAAAGACCGTAAAGATTCTGTCACCAAAGAGAATAGTTACTCTTACATGCTTTCCTGCAAAGATATGAATATCTTATAGACCCTAAAGCAACAAAGTAAAAAGTTTTGCATCGTTCCTCATTGACTTGTATAGAAACAATAGTGATAGCAGTAGTATAAAATAATTTCTTTATACTCTCATTGATTAGAAGATATTTGTAGGTAAGTGAAGGACATGCCTTTTAAAAGATACCTTTGCTCATAATGGACACAATATTACCATTCATGTTCCGTGTGTATATCTCAAATAGGGGCAATGATAAGGAGTACAAATCCTAGGCTTAATACCATCTTCTAGATAGATAAAGTGTAGAACGTCAATACTACACCTTTTCACATGAACAATACACACATATAGTAATGCTACCGAGATTAGCAAAAGGTGCTTGTGGTTTATTGACAAGTTGAGTTAAATGTTTTTTGGAATTTGGTTTCAAAATAATTTATATAAATAAATGCGATAAATTAATAGGTTGGCATTCATTAAGTTATTGGAATAAATTTAAAAATCAAATGTAGATTTGGTGTGCTAGATCTCTTCGATTGATTTGTTAATGTATTACAAAACTAAGAACTATTGACTATTTTAAAATTAGAAAATCATATGTTTACTACTTTGGTTCAAATCCATGCTTGTAGATATGGAATATGCACCTATCGATTTGACCTTAACTACAAATTTGAATTGTTTTTATAAAAGTGATCTGGGCAAAAGTTGTCATGAAGAATCTACTTGCCTTAATATTTGCTAAATATGTTTGCTAAGGGGTGGTGTCAATAGACATTGTTTAGGAGTTTGCTATTCAAGGAATGTTCTCCTTTGGTCAAATTAGTGTTATTGATTTAATGATTTGGTGAAAAAGTTGAAGACAAGCAAGCGTATAGTAATGTCTAGGATGCTAATGTAAGCCAATTCTCTATAATGATGCTATGAATTTATCTTGAATGTTTATGCTTAGTTTCTCTTAGATTCTAAGTGATTTCAAATGAATTAGGGCTTGTCCTTAAATACAACACTCTAGAAGACAAGTGAACAAATTTTGCACTCAAGTCAGCTCATAATGACTAGTTGGAGGAAGTTGACAAGGACCCAAGTTAAAATATAAATTTTGAAGGTCCAAGGGTCACTTTCATGTTTTGTGTGCAACACCCTTAAACCTACAATGTGCATAGGGATATGTCTAGTCCCCTTATGTCTAGTATAACTCTTATTCAAAATATATGATCATTAATATAGTCTTATATAGGTAGTTAAGTCAGCTTAGGTGGCATCCATGACATAAGTATGAAATAGGAGGTAATGGCTAGTTTATTATCATCATATTGCGAATTGTGCTCTTGTTGGAGACTTTTTAAGGTTTGCCCCCTTAAATTGGCTTATTATTCTCAAGTATTATAAAGTATTTGTAGCATATTTCCTATTATATTATTCTCTTGTTTAAGTTATTTCATTACAAGTGATCTATCAAAGCATGATTTTGGCATCCAGAAGGCAAGAAATAATGTATTTTTTTTCAATTCAAGAGGTCAAATTGTGGAGTTCATATCTCTATCAATTTGAGAAATATTTTTCTAATTTTTTGAGGGTTGATCAAGGACATATTGAAGCTACTACAGTCCAGATTTGAGGTCATTTGGAGTATATTTGAAGGAGTTGTGAAATTAGGTTTTCTACCAAATTCACTCCTAGGGCTATAAAAAATAACCTATTTTTTCTAAATTTTATAGGGTTGATCAATGACATATTGGAGCTATAATAGTCTATATTGGAGGTCATTTGGATCAAATTGAGGGAGTTATTTAAAAATTAGGGTTTCCATGGAAATTGCTCCCAAGAATGCAAATCAACACATTTTTTGGAGATTTTCTTGATAAGTGAGATCTAGGCCCTGGTAAGTTATAGTAAAATTTTTAGATTATTTGGATTTTCTTTAAGTAATTTAATGCAAATATATTTGTTCACAACATGGAAAGTGCTTCAACAAGAGTCAAGGGAAGGAATATTGTTACACTTGGAAAATCCTAGACAACGATGATCTAATAATAAAGGAGAAGGGTTCCATGGATGTGGCATCTCTTAAGGATGATATTTTGGAATTGAAGGAGGAGATGAAAGGGTTCACTAAGAGTAAATATATCTAGGAATTAGTAAAAATACTTTATTCTCTTTAGAGTTCTATGGACCCCAAGTGAGTGGATGCATATCATAAGATGAGGAAGAAGATGTGTCTTCTAAGGGATGTGGTGTTTTTGGGATTGACTCAAATCTAAAGATGGATCATCACCCAAATAATTCTATGGTTGGACACTTCACACTAAAGATGGATATACAAAAGTTTAATGACAAGGATCCAACCAAGTAACTTTTTCAAATGGAGTAATTCTTTGATCTTCAACATGTTCCATGTCAACAAAAGGTTGCAATGTCATCCTTATACTTGTAACCAAACCAATTCATTTGGTATCATTGGCTATGTGAAGAAAAGAAAAAGGAGGGATGTAATGTCACATGGCCTATTTTCCAAGAGGAAATTAGTACACACTATGGTGACAATCTTAGGGATAGATGCTTCAACCAAATTACCAAACTAAAGGAAATAGGTATGGTCAAGGACTACACAACAATTCCAAATTTTCTCTTTAAGAATGGACCATGTTACAAAGGAAATTTTGAAGGAATTATTTCTAGAGGATTTAAAGGACCACAACAAATATGAGATATGCATGTTTAATCCAACTTCTATGTCCCAAGTAATGATTATATCAATGAATTATAGGAAACAATTTTGGCTAAAAAGGAAGGAAATCCATAGCAATAAAGATTGGGGGACCCCTACAAATTCATTTCTTCAACCTATAAGATTGATGTGCCTCAACAAATTGAAGAAAAAAGTGTGAAGGGTAATGTTTTAACTATGATGGAAAATACAGTAAATGACATAAATCTGTTGAGAAGAAATTGTTCTACATTAAGGGCACCTATGATTGCAAAATGGATGAATAAGAGGTAGTAGTTGTTGTGGAAGACTCAAAATATATCCAACCATCTCTTTCCATGCACTATTAGGTATTAGCACCTACAAACCCTTAAGGTGTTGGGTTCCTTAAGCATCAAAAGATTATAGTATTGATTGACTTAGAGAGTATGAGCATAACTTCATGAATAATAAGTTGGTGACACACTTAAACTATTTTTTCTACCATACCCAAAAATTTTAAGTTATGATTGTAGATGGAGATACAATCACTTAATCAAGAAAATTCCATAGTACTAAATTCACCATGGGAGACTACATGCTAGATTGTCCCATGTTTTCTATACCCATGGTTGGAGCAGACATTATTTTGGAATTCTAGTGGTTCACTACCTTAGGAACAATTGAGATGAACTTCTAGGAGTCGTTTATGTGTTTTCACTAAGAGGGTAAAATTTTTGAACTAAGGGAGTTACATGCAAAGTATCCACATATGGTAAGCTTGCACCAAATGCAAAATATGCTTAACAAGGGGATAAATAGGGGTGTGGCTCAATTATTGTCATTAGAAGTGCAACAATCCAAGATTCCTATATCAAATTTACAAGCTATTTTGAGGGATAGGCCAAAAGGATTCCCTTCCAAAAGAGATCTTGATTAGGCCATTTAATTAGTGCTAGGGTAACATTTACCATCCTTCACCTCTTTTTTGAAGGTACACCAAAAGGTTAGAGAAGTGGAAAAGCACATTCATCACCAACAATATGTACTCTCTAGTCTCAAGGAGAACAAGGAAAGAGCATAGAATATAATGAAGTGGCAAGCTAATTAGCACAAAATTTTAACATATATAATGCTACCTAAGCTAGATGTAGAGGGAAGACCCATCTTAGAGCTTGAGTTAATTTTTAAACATGTGCACAAAGAATCTAAGGAGTAGGACAATCATAAATTACCTCATTAAATGGAAGAATTTGCCTATCAAAGATGCCACATGGGAAGATAAAGATTTTGTGTAGAAACATGGACCCAATTGATTAGCATCAAGGACAATGCTTATGTAAAGGGGGGACTGATATGCCCTTAATCTTAGATTGTGCATAGGAATATGTGTAGTCACCTTGTGGCTAACATAACTCTTAATTAATTTATATGATCACTATATTCTCATATAGTTAGTTAAGTTAGCTTGGGTGGCATCCATGACATGAGTATGGTTGATATGAGGTAGTGGTTAGTTTATTATCATCATTTTACAAATTATGTTTTTATTAGAGACTTTTGGAGGTTTTCCCCCTTCAAGTGGTTTATTATTCTCTAGTATTATCAATTATTTGTATCATATTTCCTATTTTATTCTTCTCTTGTGCAAGTCATTTCACTACATTGTAGAACTAACATGGGTTAGTTTTACATATTGCAATTTTGACCTAGAAAAAGGAATGGATGAATTGAGGATCATGACCAATCCCTAAGGATTTGTGTAGATGAAATCAAAGTAGGCCTAGGTTGTTTGCCAAATTTTACACTACAATACACCACTTGCACATGCATCATTGCAATAAGGATACTGCTATTATGGTGGGCCCAAAAGAAATGGGAAAAAATGCATTTTCACCAATACATTTTACCTCCACTTTGAATTGTATGTGAACTACTATGAAGATGCATGTAAAATTAAAACAAGTAGTCAACATGAAAGTAAATATTCGAACACCCTTAAAAGGGATACAAATATAGATACATATGTTAATTTTGTGTACTTTTTCTTGCAATGAGTGCTTAATCTTGAGACCTACAAAAAAAATCAATGAGTAGCATCTAACAAGTATTTAAAATAGGTACAAACTGTAGCTTGCTAAAAAATTTAATAATAAGAAAGTAAAATTAAAAAGGATAATGGATTCCACCTATAACAAAAATATGGTTCTGCTTAGAGCTTAAGAAGCAACGTGATTCTATCTAGAATGTAAGTGATCATGAGCTAGTTAATGTAACCATACTCATCAAAGGAACATTAGTGACTTTGTATGCCCCCTCCAATTAGTTGTATGCAAGGGATACAAGAAATTGGATGAGAGGAGAAAAACATATGATCATGTAATACCATACATGTATTGAAAAATGTAAATATATCATCATGTAAGACCACATAAGTATGTAACATCATAAATATATCATCATGTGGGAAACATGCAACAACATAATAAGATGTGTGAAAGCATGTGTGAAATAGGAAGTGAGTTTCCCCTCAATGAGGGCAAATAATAAGTGTGAATAACTAATGTCATGGATTCATAGGTAAATGAAAGATAAATCATGAAAATTATGTGTATGTAGGGAGGATGGGTGTCCTTGATGAGGGAAATAAAAAAGGCAACTAGAAGATTTTACCATGATAAGAATTAATATTGTAACATGTAAGAATCTAAAATCATAGAATAAGATTTCATAATAACCATGTAAACATAAGCTAGGCATATAGGTATGATGTCATAAGATGTGAACATGATGATCATAAGTGAGCATGTAAACTTACCTAAGAATGTAACATGTAAGTATGTAAGATGATAACATAAGATATATAAATTATAAGAAAATGATCCATAGAATAAACATGAGTTTACAATTGTAGTTCCCCAATAAAACCTAAATAATTAATAGTTAGGATTAATGGATTTTGGATGTGATTGAGACACTTTATATGTATTATGGTGAAGTTAGATTAGGATAATAAATTAGACTATATGATTGAAAGATTAAATATGAATGTCAATTTAATATAGTATTTATTTCATCTTATTTGTCAAATTATATATTATTGTTTATATGAATAGTAATTATAATATGTTAATAATTCATTTGTTAATTAAATTGTGAATGCTAGGTAACAAGTCCCTAATCAAAGGGAAAGCATCATGAGAGAGTATTGTGTTATGATTTTGTAGCATTAAACATAGATGGTAAGGTACACTAGTGTTTTCAGTAAGTCTACTTGTAACATTATAAATTGCATACCCTTGCAATTTCTTGCTATATTTTGGCCTCTCTTTAGTATCCATTCCCTTAATTTGTTTGTAGGCTCATTTTACCCCTTTTTTCCTTCCCATGGTTCTTAGGATTTGTTTTTAGTGTTGCTTTTTTGTCAAATCAGTGTCACTTTTGTGTTAGTCATCTAATGTTCTAGTGCCTCATGGTTTTTGAGCCTAAACTATATGGGTACTAGTGCTTCGTGTGGATGTCCATGTGATGCACTAGTGTCCCAGGACAATTTTTTGTTTTGTGGTTGTTTCTAGGCATCTCTCCATTTGTCATTTTTGGTGGTCAGTTGTAACGCCTTGAGAATCTTCTGAATGGCTTATTGGCTCTTCCTCTTCCATCCTTTCCCTCTTTTTCAATCTATCTCTCACATTTGAGAAATTTCCTGATTCTCTTGGCTCTCTCTTGCAACTGTCTTGCATTCTACAACACACTCAAACTCTTTAGCTCTCTACATCTTTCAACAACTTTCCTCTTTAGCTCTCTTTCTTTCATTGGCTTCTTCAAGCCCCTTTCTAGGTGATGTCATTCATGTTATTTTTATTGTAAGCATTTTATTTTATTTGTGCCCCTGAGCACCTTGGGATTTCCACATCCTTTTAGTCTTTCATTTGTCACTATTCTTACTTCTAGATGCACTTAGATTAAGAACACACACTATTTACTTTTATCTATCTATTGGCTGCTATGGAGGTCAAAATACCAAAGCATGGGTTTGACTAAGGCACCCCCAAACATTTTGAAACATTTTTCCCATTCTGTGTTGTGCAGGTTGTGGAGAAAGAATAAAACACACAGGAGTTTGTCTTTTTTTCCTTTATCTTTCATTTTCTCTTGTTAAATGCTTTATTCATGTGATTTCTTGTTAAATTTGACATC
Source organism: Cunninghamia lanceolata (assembly GCA_027924645.1). Taxonomy (NCBI): domain Eukaryota; kingdom Viridiplantae; phylum Streptophyta; class Pinopsida; order Cupressales; family Cupressaceae; genus Cunninghamia; species Cunninghamia lanceolata. The sequence goes on along the minus strand of BSBN01000564.1, from coordinate 5,451,557 downwards.
TGGGAACTTATTTCATTTTTCTATACAAACTGGGTGAAACAATAGACTCCTGTTAAGTTGTACAACATGAATTTATAAAGTTTTGTTGCTACATGGATGGCAACGCTATGCATCGACGTCCTCACGATGAATTCACATCTAAGGCTGAGGGTTACTTTATTTGGTGATAGGTTCTTCATTCTTTCCTCTTTCTTGCTCTATATTTAGTTTTTGGAATTGGCACTTCTATTTTTAGTTAGCTCATGTTTTCAATTCCATCTCATGCAATGTAATGCAAAAAGTGGTGATATCACTTTTTCTTCATTGCACTACTAAAATCAAGTAACCATAAGAGGTCTTAACTTTGTCAATATGTTTCTTGGTCAATTATGAAGTCTAGTCATTTTTTTATCCTCATACATTATTTATTTCTAGTTATTGGTCAATTAAATTGGTCTTTGTGTAATCTCTTGCAACCAATGTTGGTAGTCAGTTGTTGTTGAGCATTTGTGTCATTTTATTGTTTATGGCCTTAAAGATAGTCCAAGAGAGCTGTAGATTTGTTTTGAAAATATTGTTAAATAAATGATTTACATAAACATTTGACCTAGAAGACTTAATTAACTAAACCCTAGCCTAACATAATCCTACAATCTACTCAACCCTAAGATACTCTAAGATAAACACTATTGTTGACCTTGTCTTGATTTTTGGAAGAATCTAGTTCAAATTTCATGGAATAATCAAAATTAAAGGGGTATAAATTACCCATAAACCATTAGGTTAATAACCCTAATGATAAACTAGCAATGGATACCTAAAACTAGATCAACTTCTACTATTCTCTTTAGCACTATCCTATTAGTAAATAACTTAAAACAGCATTAACAATTTGAAATAACAAAAGAAATATCTAGTAATAAAATAAATCACAAATCACACAACACTAAGGTTCCTCTAGAGAAAACCTAATTGGGTGAAAATCTCTAGGAAGGGTATGCAATTAGCATCCCATTACTAGTTCTAATTTTATTACAACAGATACAAGGTTGATATAGATTACATGGATCTCACTTAGATATGTTGGCAAGAGACACTGTGTGGCTTCATGAGTGTTGTCATTGATGGCAACAAAGTCCATCCCACACATCTATAGGACATGGTGTGCCTATACTAGAAGACAGATTGAAGAGTATTTTGGTCCGGTGACCAAGAACAAAGCATGCAACAAGGTCTGACAATCAGGTCTGGATCTCTCAGAAGAAGTATCTCAGTAAAGTGTGAACTTGGGGAAGTCAAGAGTTGTACCTTGACTGATACATTCCAGAGATTGAGCCTCCAGTGAAGAAAGAGTGAAGAGATATGAGCACCTAAGTGTTGGGTTCCTGTTTGGCAGAGTTGACTGAGGAAGAACTGATCGACAAAGCATCAGACCTTTTTCCAGATGAGATATTGATGGTGATCAAGTTTCTTGAGGTATCATTCATGATTGGCCGACATGATTGATGACTTCTATAAGCATTTCTTTGATACACATCACTTGATAAGCAAGGATTCAGTTGACAGATTAGAGTTTGAGAAAATATTGACTATCCCGGATGCCGACTAGAAAGGTGTTGAAATCATTGGTGCAGATATATATACTAGATGGATTTGGATGCGAAGGTGTGTGTGGTGTGGTGTGGAGTGCGAAGAAAAGTAGAGGAGCAGAGTAACAACAATAATACAAGTCCGGTATGTGATAGGACAACAACACCAAAGAAGAGGAAGAATGAAGTGTAGTAGATCAGTGTATTAAGCCTAACTAAAACTGAACCTCAAGATATGTGGATGCTTCTCATCAGTTCAAGTATCTTGTTAATTTCTTTGTATCTTGTAGACAGTGAGTCTCTTGTAGGTAGTGAGCCCTAATTGGAAAGTGTCATTTTTTGTATTTCTATTCTTCTAACAGAGAATACATTCTTAGGTTAGTCACCCCGTGGTTTTTCCCTTAACAGGGTTTTCCATGTCAAAATCATTATGTTATGTGAATTAACTTTGTTTTTGCTTTCATGATTATGGATGCTTATTTGTTTTGATGCTGCACTAGTTATTAAAGAAGAACAGAAAGTTAAGTTAATTAAGATAATCGATTCACACCCCCTCTCAGTTATCAACAATTGGTATCAGAGCTAAGTTCCTCCAAACAGAGCCTAACAGCTTGAGGAAGATCTGGGAATCTCAATGGATATGTATGGTATGAGGGAACAAATTCAGTCTACCCTAGATGATCTTGAGCAATCTCACTCTAAAGTCAACAACTTGAAGAAAAGACTCAAACAGGCTGATGAGTTCATAAATGAACTAATAGAGAAACTGAGTATCTCTATGAAAAAGAGAAAGGAACTTCTTCAGCAATTAGCAAGTCAAGGTGAAGCCAATGATACAAATGAAGATCTGAAGGAGAAAACCAAGTTATGTGAAAAGTTATCATAAGAGGTCATTATGGTAAGACATGAAATGGAATTAGGAGTTATGAAATTCACCCAAGAAATTGAAGAAAAAAGAAAAATTGAAGATGATCTAAGACAATCTCTCAAGGAGAAGTCAGAAGACTGCCACAAAATGGATAGAATAATCAGGCATCTAGAATCTGATCTTGAAGAAGCTAGAGATAATGAAGAACAACTTGAGAATCAGATTGACACTCTTAAAAGGGATCTTCAAACATCAAATGAATACAAAGAGAAATTCAAGATAATCTTTGCTCAACTTGAAGTTCTTCTTCAAAGCCAGAAGAGGGTAGATGACAAACAAGGCTTAGGGTATGAGAAAGGTGAAAGCTCCAGATCCGGTCAGAAGAACTCTGGACAAGAAATCCAAGGAATAGACCTAGAAGACCTCCAGTAAGGCAACCAAATGCTCAAAGATATCCATCTTTCAATGGATACTGCCACAATTGCAATAACTTTGGTCATAAAGCAAATTAGTGCGGAAGAAGAATGAATCAGACTAATTCATCCTTCTCTGGACAGTGTTTAAATTGCAAAAGGTATGGTCACAAATCTCATGAGTGTAGAAATATGCAAATGAACAATTCATTCAATGGAAGATGCTTTGCATGCAATAGAATGGGACATATGGCTAATCAGTGTAGATCAAGAGGATATCAGTCAAATATGCAAAGAAATGTTGTTTGCTACAATTGCAATAGATCATGTCATATTGCCAAATTTTGCAGAAGTAAGAATTGGGACAATAAGGGTCCGGTACATCATAATCAAAACCAAGACAAAGCAAAAGGACAAGTGAATGCAGATGAAATTCAAAGGGAGATGAACAAGATTTGGGTGAAGAGGAGTACAAAAAATGTTGAGGATGGATCCGCACCAGAATCTGGTGCTGATATTCTTTCTAAAAACTAAATAGATGAGCTCTTGCTCAGGGGGAGTCACAAAAGAAAATATCTTCCCCCAGCCAGTCAATTGGTGCCTAAAATTGGCACATGGAAGGTTGAGAACAAAAAGGGCTCTTAGAGAAACATCTAAATAACCCTTGGGAAAGATATGAAAGATCCACAAGGAATTTGAAGAGGTTAATCATCTGAGATTAATTCAGTTTAACTGTCATCTGGTAAGAACATGATTTTCACAGTTAGATCCGGTATGATTCAAATTTGAGGTATCTTGATCTGCAGATAGATCAAATGTTTGGGGAAAGAAAGATAGATTGTCATTAATCACTGAGAATAACTCTATGTATATCTCAGTGATCTAGAAAAGATCTTTCTTAGAACAAGGAGAACAAGGCAACCGGAATGACTTAAGTTGCGCATTTATTGCAATGTGGAATTAGGGTTTGCTCAGAGATAAAAGGGTTCATTTTCTCGTCATTTGCACATTTGCATTAGTGAAAAAGATAAGAAGAGCTCTGCAAACAAGTTTGCTTCATCTCTCTCAAGGATCAACTGCAAAACTCAAGTCAACCAACGATCTTTTCATCTCATTTCATGAACCCTAAAAACGTAAAAGGTATTTTCCATTCTTGAAATCTCTCTCTAAATATTTTTAAAGATGGCTACTCTAAATGTTGTGAAGATCACTGATAGACTGCGTCCCAAATTCAAGAAACATCCATACAAATCCCTAGAAGTTGATCCCCTAGGTGCCTTTTCAAACATTTTGCATGGGGTTTTGCATGTAGAAGATGTTAGGGCATATATTCATGCTAACATTGAGGAATTTGGGGAATCCAAGCTAAGAGATATCTATCATAACCAGTTAATAGATGATTCTTTTGAACTCAAACCTCAGTACAAGGCTATCCGGAACAAGCATTTCGGACATTGCATCCATTTCCCCTATTTTGTAGAGGATGAATGGGTCCGGTATGTTCTGAGTAGAATGCATGATAAATTTATGTGGTTGATGAGACCATTCAAGATAACCAAGGATGCCATTAGGGCAGTTACCAGATTGTACTCATCCGGTGGGATACTTGCTCTGAAGTCCTTCAAGAATTAGATAGTGAATGAGGCAACAGGATCAAAATTTTATAAGAGAGCAATGACAATAGAAGATATCACCGATTTGGATATCAAGTTTGCCTCCATGATAATTAGTTATAAGATATATCATTCCACCAAGGAAAATTCACTACCCAGAACTGCAATCTACACAGCTTATCAGATGCTAAAAGAAAATGCTGACTATGATCTTTGCGAGCTTCTCCTGAACCAACTTTAGGAGAATCTATAGAAGATAAAGAAGAACAAGAAGAATTCCTTCAAATACTGTGGCTTGATACTCTGTCTGTTCTTCTATTACATGAATGAGCTACCTGAATCTAGTGGCTGGATGTGGTAAAATGACAAACCTGTTGCCATACAAATCAAGGATTTGTTTGCATGGACTTGGTGATGCCAAGGCACAAAACTCATCACTCTGGGGGTACTTCAAGAACTTTAAGAATATGATGCAAGCCAGAGAGAGAATCCCCCAATCTCTAGTTGAAAAGTATAAGGATACAGTTTGCTTTATGGTAGAAACTGATCAGTGCCTAATGGAGGTAGTGGAGCCAAGGATAGTCTGGATCATGCCAATGGGGTATGAAGTAGATGAAAAAATTGTAGAGCTATATGTTCAACACATGCTAATCAACCCAAGGATCCTAAGACAACTGGAAATAAAAAGAAAAGTGAGGAGGGAAGTAGAAGAATTTTCCAAGAGACATGGAATTTCAAAGGAGGCACTTGATGCAAATAGAGAAAAGATGGAAAGGGAAGAAAAAGACAGGCAAGAAGCAGAAAAAGAAAGTGCTCTAGTAGAAGCCCCCTCCTGGACTAGATCCTCTAAGAGCTCTGCACCTGCCACTGCTAAGAGCTCAAAGGCATCAAAACTGGAAGCAAAATCATTCGGTAAAGGAGAAAAGAGAACAAAGACAAAGGCTACAAGATCATACACAAGCCTCAAGGATGATGAAGAGACAGAGACAGATGAGGAAGTAAGGAAAATGAAGAAGAAAAAGAAAACATCCGGTGAACCCTCTACCGGTCAAGACAAGGAAGAGAAGGTAGAAGAATTTGTTGAAAAGCCTACTCTCCGCATTGATGATATAATCAAATCAGTCACTGTGGATGGGAACTTGAAACTAATGACTGAGTTTTATGATGATTATAGTGAAACTGATCAGAAGATCCTGCAAGAAGCTACAATCAGGTATTTAAACATCTACAACAAAGCATTCATTGAAATTATATCTATGATTCCTAAAAGTCTAGAAAAGGAACTTGAAATAAGAACGAATAATGCCATGGAAAAAGACCTAGAAATCTGGGAACAGATTGCTATCCAACTTTATCCCTCCATCACTCCAAAGCAAATAAACATGGTCTTCAAAGATTGCAAGGATGAGTTCTAGAGCAAAGCTAGAATGAATCAGCTTATGCTTGGAGAAACTGACAAAGTGGCAAAAGAAACTAAAGAGATCCTCAGGAATGCCTATAAAAGATTCAATATTCCTGTCATAGAGGACTTAGGTGATGAAACCTCTACCATGGATGACAAAGAAGAATCTACTGAGACAGTGGCAGAAGAGGCAAAGGAGACAAGTGAAGAGAAAGCTAAGGACTTAGATTCCTCTGTTTCGGAAGAGGAAGTCCAAGAAGAAGTAAATATCTCTCATCTAGATTCCCCTACAGACTCTGGATCTAAAGGAGAAGAAAGAATAGAGGAGAAAACCAGTCAAGGAGAAGAAGTAAAAGAAAAAGAAAAAGGCCAAATAGAGAAGACTTTAGGAGACAGGTCTGAGACTGCAGAAGTGAAGAAGACTCTATCTTCGGCAAGAGACACTGCAGAAACTGATAAAGATTTCTTGACCAAAGAGATGATGGAATTTGATGAACCAGAACTGCTTCAAGGACTGTTTAATTTCGATTCCCTCTCTCTAGTTCAAACCATGAAGCTAGCATCCTTTACTCAAGCAAAGGCAAAAGAAAAACTTCTAAAGTCTCACATGGAAGATTGTGAGCTCATAGAAACTGCATCTAGTGTATTGGAGAAGATCATGCCATCCTTCCAAAAGGATCCTTCAGCCTCCACATCCGGTAATCTAAAGTCTCTTGTAAATTCTGTTAATACACATTTTGACTCTTTAGAGAAAGCAACAGAAGAGAAAGTCTGGAAAGAATTTTTGGATAAGAAATTCTTCGAAGTGCAGGATCTAAGATCAAAGATAGGAGAGTTATGGATATTGGGATAAAGAGCTTAGAAAATGCTCTCAAAGATGCAGAGATATATATAAATTTTGTTTATTCTGGCCTAAAGTGACCAAAGATATTGAGAAGAAAGCAAAAGAGCAAGAGGATAAACTGTTAAGTTTATCTCAAAGTTGATCCTCTCTCCTCTTCCATAGTAAATCAAGAGTGTCAGACTATTGTAGCCACAAATGAAATAAACAAGATTGAGAAGGAGAAGAAAAATAGAATAAACAGGTTGAGTGAACTTAGAGGGATAATTATCCCTAAGTTAGAGGCCATGCATGAGGCCCTAAGTGATACTCAGACCACCGCCTGGACCAGTGATCCGACAGATCTAAAAAGGGCAGATGCTTTTGCATTCCTATTGAGTGGTCACATCTAAATTTTGGACAGGCTGAATAAGAGTTGGGCAATAAAAGTGGTACAATTGAAGACAACCTTTGCTGATATACTTCATTATATGTAAGTATAGCATGTATACATACTTATGCGGCTAAGTATAGTTGGATTTTTGGAAATTTTGGTGTGCGGATCCTACCCTTTGCCATTGATGTCAAAGGGGGAGTAAGGAGTAGTGAAAAATGTGGAATATAGCTAAGGGGGAGCTCCAGAAAAGTGTACAGTAGAACAGAGCATCAGCCAAGGGGGAGTACAGTGTGACACTTAGTCATTTTTCACTAAGTGTTGCCATCAATGCCAAAGGGGGAGATTGTTGGCAAGAGACACTATGTGGCTTCATGAGTGTTGTCATTGATGGCAACAAAGTCCATCCCACACATCCGTAGGACATGGTGTTCCTATACTAGAAGACAGATTGAAGAGTATTTTGGTCTGGTGACCAAGAACAGAGCATGCAGCAAGGTCCGACAATCAGGTCCGAATCTCTCAGAAGAAGTATCTCAGTAAAGTGCAGACTTGGGGAAGTTAAGAGCTATACCTTGACTGATACATTCCAGAGATTGAGCCTCCAGTGAAGGAAGAGTGAAGAGATATGAGCACCTAAGTGTTGGGTTCCTGTTTAGTAGAGTTGACTGAGGAAGAACTGACCAACAGAGCATCAGACCTTTTTTTGGATATGATATTGATGGTCATCAAGTTTCTTGAGGTATCATTCATGATTGGCTGACATGATTGATGACTTCTATAAGCATCTCTTTGACACACGTCACTTGATAAGCAAGGATTCAGCCGACAGATCAGAGTTTGGGAAAATATTGACTATCCCGGATGTCGACTAGAAAGGTGTTGAAATCATTGGTGCAGATACATATACCAGATGGATTTGGATGTGAAGGTGTGTGTGGTGTGGTGTGGAGTGTGAAGAAAAGAAGAGGAGCAGAGTAACAACAGTAATACAGGTCCGGTATGTGACAAGACCGCATCACCAAAGAAGAGGAAGAATGAAGTGCAGTAGATCAGTGTATTAAGCCTAACTGGAACTGAACCTCAGCATATGTGGATGCTTCTCATCAATTCAAGTATCTTGTTACTTTCTTTGTATCTTGTAGACAGTGAGTCTCTTGTAGGCAGTGAGCCTCTTGTGAGCAGTGTGCTCAGGCAGTGAGCCCTAATTGGCAAGTACCATTTTTGTATTTCTATTCTTCTAACAGAAAATACATTCTTGGGTTAGTCACCCTGTGGTTTTTCCCTTAACAAGGTTTTCCACATCAAAATTATTGTGTTATGTGAATTGACTTTGTTTCTGCTTTCATGATTATGGATGCTTATTTGTTTTCATGCTGCACTAGTTATTAAAGAAGAACATAAAGTTAAGTTAATTAAGATAATTGATTCACCCCCCCTCTCAGTTATCAACAAGATATGCATTGTGTAGTGCCCCTCCATTCTCACCATGGATGTGCAAGTAGTTGGCTTTAGAACTTGGAGATGAAAGTAAAATAATAGGGATATTTAAAGGTATGTGCTAATGATGTTAAGCAGTTGATGTTTGAAATTGACAATTGTAATATTGTTGTGCAACATGGATGGATGATATTTTGAGTAGACAGTTAAAATGTAAGTTTCCTAGTATTTTAGAAAACCTTGGAAGATAAAATTTGCTATTCTCATACTTGGGAATTTTTGCATAAAATATTATTGACAAGTGTTTGTGTTTACCTTCATTTCTAGGGACTTCCAGGAGGAAGTCTAATCCTAGTGGGGGGAGTGTAAGACCTGGCCCCTTGTGGCCTTATTGATCCTACTAGTCATTGATGGTTTATGTCCTATATTTTATGATCTTTTATGTTGAACAATATACATTAGTGATTATTCTTCCTATACATCAAGTTGCTTATACTTTGATTGTTAACTAACTAGTGGTTGTGATTTCATGTGATAGTCAGATGAGTTATATTCCTTATCTACGTAAGTATGCAATGATCAAGATTTTTCGTTGTTGGTAATATTATTATGTATATCAAATCTAGATTGTATCATGTTAGGTGATTTTATATTATGATGTGAGTAAATGTGAATATAAAGGTAATGATTGATATTAAATATTTGCTTGTAGTAGTATTTGTTACATGTTAATTAGATTATTGATAAGTGGTAATATTTTGATATTAAATAGTATGATCAATCATTGGTTGACTCTAAAAGATAATATGCAAGTAGGGAGAGTTAAATTATACTTGTGTAGATTTAATCCTCTATTTGTTTATCATTCTTAGAAGGTTATTTTTTTCATATGCCATTTGTTTCAATTACTATTAATTATGAGAAGTACTGACACTTTTGGTTGAGTATATAGGTAAACAAATGGCCAATGTTAATGAAGGGTTCACACAGTGATGCAGGGGCATCCTGTCAATTTTCAAAATTTGTGTTAACCTTTAAAAATTTGGGGATTAAGTGTTAAGTCAATGATAGGAAGCATGAGGAAGGAAGCTCCTGTCGCCAAGGTGACAAGAACAATAATAAATGTTTATTAATTTCTAGAAAGTCGAATAATGGAGAAGATGGTGATTATTCAGGAAATCAACAACTAGAAGGTTCGATTGCTATTTGTGGGAAGATGTCAAGTTCATTAATATTCAACCATGATATATGGCAAAGACACTATGAAGAGTTAGTGCATAACAGTAGAAGATTCTATCTTTAAAATGAGGAGTAATGGTTGAAGAGTGGGAAATTGCAGAGGCATGTAGCAAAAGAATGAGTGGAATAACAGTTAGTGGTTGACGGTGGTGAGTAAAATAAGGCAAGAGGTTGAAAATAGACTAAGAGAGTGAATGCATGTGGTAGCCTATAGCAGTGCGGACATATTATTCCTAATTGTGCATAATGTAGAAACATAACCATCAAATGGAGAGGTCGAGAGAGAATGGTCAGGGGAAGAGACTGATAATAAGAAGGTCGATGGGCCATAATAAGGAGCGGCCATTGCAGGAAGAATAGACAGAAGCACCAGAAGAAAAATTGTGCAGGCTGTAGTCACTGAATAAACATGAAGGCCGATATAACAAAGGCTAAATAAGTTTGTGGCCGCCAGAAACAGGTCGATTATGTTAAGAAGGCCAATGAAATAGAGAGGCCAACAGGAAAGAATAAGGAGCAGCTAACACTGAGGAAGAAGGTTGAATGTACCCAAGAAGAGAAAGGAGCCAATAGAAGGAGGACATCAATAGACAGAAAGCCTAGTGACAACAAATGTAAGAAGCTGAATATGTTATTGGGTTCAATGGTAGAAAGAAGCTGACATCAGAGGATAAGAAAAGATAGATAGAATAAGAAGGCTGCAAGAAGTAATGGAACAGGTCGAGCTTTAAAAGATAGTAGGCGACAGATTCTTAGATAATAAGATAAAGGAGCAATCGAGCATGAATAATAAGTTTGGTGACATAAGGGAATAAACCAGTTTGAAAGGAGGAGATCAGATAGCCTAAAAAGCCAAAAGAAAGAAGAACCAAGAAGATAGGAATCGACAGACCGGTAGATGGATAAGCCATTGAAAGGATGAGGTTTTGGTTATCTTGTAATGATGGCTGATTTGGCTGGATGGAATAAAAGTTTGATTGGTGTTCATAATAAATCTATAGCTTGATGGTATTGGTTCCTGTAGCATGTTTAGAGCAGAATAGTATGCACATTTTTATTGAGTGTTTATGTAAGCTCTTGTTACCTCATTGATACTATGGTAAATCTAAATTGTATATGAATGATTTTGTTTAATCTCTTATGTTGCTGTCCAAGTTCTTGTCACTCTAATGACAGAAGATATATGAAATTTTTTCATTTATGCTGAGACTTGATTCTCACTTGATGGTTGAATGGGTATGTGTTCATGCTTTAATGGAGCGTGCTATCACATAGCTACTTCCCTTATACATTATTCTCGTGAATGTGTTTTAACCTTGTTTATATGGGTTGTGAATGTGTGGGAGGTTGTTTTATTAGACCCTTGAGTCACCTTTTTAAATGTGATTACTTATTGTATGTTTTATGAAGTCTTTATGTGGTTTTAATTGTATAAATAATTTCCTAGGTGGTAGGTCTATAGGCTAGGGTTCCTTTTATTCCATAAAACCCCTTAAATAAAGTCTAAAACCCACTCTAATTGCCCACTTATGAAAAGTGGCGAAAATTGGAGTTGGTTGGGTGGGTGGGAAGTTATGGGGAGTTGGTTGTGTTTTTCCTTCTATATATATTCCTTCGTTTTGAAAGGAGAGGGGGCTTTTGTCTTTTTGCCTTGACTTCTCTCACTTGCTCTTGGTTGTTCTTGTTTTTCCTCATTTGGGAGGAGATTTCTTGATGGAAATAAAAGGAAAGGATGGGCAAGGAAGAATAGAGGAAACAGTGAGGGTTTCTACCATATTTGGGTTGCCAATTCTCTTGGTAAGATCTACCCTTTTGGATTTGAGTTTTGTTGATATGAAAATGAATGATTGGAGTTTTCGTTGGTCTATGTATATCTTTGTTGATCCTTGTTTAAATGGGTAGTTGTGATTGAAATCTATGTGAAGAGTTAATGTTGGATGTTGTGTGTGTTGGGGCCTGTGTGGGTAGGAGTTCCATCTTGTTGAGTTGAACATGAATAGCCATTTTTGTGTGTTAAAGTTAAGCTTGAATTATGTGAATATTTGTGTCATGTTTGGAAATGTAAGCCATGTAAGTTTGGAAGAGCTATGTAACCCTTAGAGCTTGGGGGTGGATTTAGAATCAATCCTATGGTTAGGAGGAGAGCTTGTGGCCATATTGTTAGTTTTGTTGTCCTCTTCTTTTAGGAGATTACTAATGACATTAATATTACATTTTCTATATTAGGTTCTTTTCTATATGCTTTGGGATAATATGTCATGCAAATTAAATTGATGTAGTTCAACTATAATACTTTGATGATAAAAATAAAGGACTTAAACAAGACTAACTTGACACATTCCAAATAGGTTTTCAATACAAATAATGCAAATATGCATTCTTGTTCATTCTTAGACAACTCACTCTTAAAGCCTAAAACATGGGTGAAGCAATTTGGATCCTTTTGGTCATAACTTTCAGTAGAGACCTGATATTAAAAATGTAAGACCTGTTTTGAATACCTTTTTGTCCGTTATTAAACATATGTCAAAATGGGCTAGGGTTGTTTTGTACGGAATAGGGTAAAACAAGGATGTTCCAAACTAGGAACCCTAGGGAGGGTTCATACCTACTGTTAGTAAAAATGTCATAACTCACCCAAAACCTAATGAAATCACATGAAACAAAAATAATTGTAAACTAGAAACAAATATATTTCTATTCATCTATTAAATTCCCTAATATGAGGCTGTACCAGACCATACCATGCATGTTTTCAGACTGCATTTTCAGAAAATTAAACTTTACAGACCTACCCTCAATAAAAATGTCATAACTTATTCAAATCTCCATGAAATTAGATGAAAAAAAAAAGAAATGGAAAGTAGATGCACTGTAATTTTATCCCCAATTAGTCTCATACTAGTACTAAGTTGTACAGATCTGTATCATGCAAGATAATAGTAGAAAAAGTTTGGAAACTACAAAAAACATGGTATTTTTATTGCTTCAATTTCTAAAATCCAACCACCAACCCTCCATTTGACTTGGAGGCTCATATTTATGCTTGTGAAATCAATTTATGCCCCCCCAACCAACCTACAACTATCATTTAACAACTTTTAACAAACTTTTAAAAAGTTGTCATTTGACAAGAAAAGTTGTTATGCCAACACTTGACAAATTTTGACAATGTTTTCATTTTTTTTAACTAAATGACACCAAACCTTCATCAATGACTCCAAATGACTTATATTGGCTTAAAATGGTTTGATTAATATTGAACAACATAAAATAATACAAAAACTCAAACTTTGCCTTTTGTAGGCATCAGGTCTTGAGGGTGCTCCTGCATAATTGATCTACTTGTGTGTATGTACGTAGTACAATGTATCGAAATATATGTAAGTAGCTTAATCATGTAGATGCTTTGCAAATTATAGTATAATGGTAAGATAGTTGGTTCATTATTCAATAGGAGTGTTATGATCAAAATGGAGACTTTGTTATGAATTTTGTAATGGATCTATCTCACTGGTTATGACTTTGGATAGGGTAGAACTATGTAGAAATGTATAATATATGTCTTGTGATTTATTCTAATCTTTATCCATGTGAGATAGATGTCCTTGCATAGAGGAAACAATACTATCCATGATATGTGAGATGTATTATCTAATGTTTGTATTGTGACATCCATTTGGGACTAAGTTTATTTGATCCGTATTTCTTATAGAACATAGTAAATTGTATTAGATGCATGTGGAAACAATACTTTAAGATGATAAAAACTCATTTAGTGCATGATCATTGTTCACTTTAAGCATATGCAAGGGAATGGTATAGTTGAGTTTATTTCTAAATAAGGAATTAGTTTTCTAACTCATTCATGTATGAAAAATGAGATTATGCAATTAATGGTAACTAGATTTGAATATAGACATTGTGTTTGCTTCATGGATAAGCATAGTTGATGGTGATATTTGGTGAGTTGCTAGTTTGAGTTAGACCTTGTAATTTCATTATGTGAGACCTTAAGAGAACTAATGAAAATGATATAAGGTAGATAGTTCTTGTTTTCTGTCTCATTCTAATATGAGTATATTGATTTGTTAAAGACTCTAGAGTGAGATGTAATCTTTTGAGTATATTGCATCTTAGTTAATCATAAAGTTGCAAGTTCATGTCCCAAACTACGAAGTCTCTGTGCTACACATACATAGGCAAGGCTATCATGGATGAGCCCCTGAGACATTAGGTCAGCCCCTTAGGGCCATAGGCTAGTATATAGTTCTCTTTTATGTTTATTGATAATTTTTGTAGAACTAATGTTCACTTTTAGATGCACTATTAACTAAGCAAATTACTGGAGCAAAGAATATATTTTTCCACTATGCTAAGGATGACATTATGGTTCTTACTATAATCATTTGTAAATGCATGAGAGATGTCTTGTTCTTGTTTGAAAAGATCTCTTATCATGTATTTATAAATTGGGATGTATCTCCATTTATATCTCTTTATGTAACCTTTATTTTTTGTAATCTTGATTTGTGAGTAATGCAGTCGAGGAACCTTAGAGGACCTAGATTTAGATTATTATGTTATTGTTGATGATTGTTTTTACACATTCATAACAAAAGTTAAAATTCATAAAATGAACCTAACTGTCTTGAAAGATATGGAGAAATCAATTAAAATTACTCAATCCCAAGTTTCCATATGGTCAGGTCTTGACCTATTGGACAGTTCAATAGGTTACTATGAAGTTGTAATATGCAAGGGGCCTTACGTGATTTAAGGTGTTTGCTGACTTACTAGACTCTATTTATGCAAAATGTTACAAATATCCACAAATTATCTATTCCTTTGCATAAATCCGTTACTGTATATCAAAGCTTTGAATGATTTATGTTAAAACATGCTTTTCCTTTCAAATATGTATAAAGATTGCCAAATATCAACTCAATTGATCTCAATTCCTTCAAATGTTAGACAATCTCTTTTAGATTTATGTGTTTCAGCTAATTACTTCAAAGTTTGGGAAAAGTTAGAGAAAACTCAAATTCAACATCACTTGCTATAGGATCTAAATGCTCTGTTATGCACATGGTAAAGATTACAACAAATTCAATTAAATCAGTAGACTAAATCGTTAAATGCAAATACCTTGAATATTTTCACAAAAATGCATTCAAGATTGCGAGCTTTAAGAGAAAACTGTTTCAAATATAACTGTTGGTCATGATGTTAGTCATAAACAAGCATAGAATAAAAGTACACATTAACCTTTATTCATCTTGAAAGATACTATGAATTCAAGGAATTCGGTATCCCAAGTCTCCGGTGATTAGGTCTTAATCGTCTAACGTTACTCAGAGGTTAATGTGTGTTGCTGTTTCCATTTTGGGGCCTTACGTGAAATTGTGCTATCATCATGACATTCCTGCAGAAATTCTTTACAGGGAAGTCATATTATGAGGTTATTAGATGAAAAGATGTAAAAATACCTCAATCTTTGCATGATATTTTTCAATTGTGCATGCTTTGCATTCAAATATGCTAAATATTTGCGATTACCTACGAGATGTCTGCATATTTGTGTTATTTGCTTAGGATTATCAGTTATTTGCAATTATGATAATGAAATGCTCTGAAATTGAAAGAAATTAAAAGAATACTACAAATTTAAAGTTGAATCTTCAGCTATTGATCCACATACATACTAGATACTGTCATGATGAGAAGAAATCAAACCATATGTTCACCAGGATATTCCACAGCTAGATACAGTTGATGCAAACTTCAGAGGATGATGAATGAAAACAATATATGCAACATGATAAGCACTCCAAGGGACGCAGCGAATCAAAGCACATATCCAGAATTTAGACACAGATTACTCAAGATTTACGAAGATTGGTAATCGAAATACTCTTCTCTTTCATTAAGTACGCAAAAGACATGTACATATGCAATAACTTTGAAATAAGCCCTGAATACTTCAGCAAACAGATTTCAATTAAGTTTCAAATGTTTCAACAGGGCATTCCACCACCTTTTATAGAATAAGGTGAGGAATCCGTTACAAAAGATCTACGATCTAGATTTATCAATACACATCTACGGTCCTGATTCACTTGATTTTGTCAATCTTTACAAAATGGCACAAGTTGCCAGTTGGCAACTATCTATACTACTTATGCTATTATCCCCTTCATGATGTATCTTCACCATGCTCCTCAGCTGATTCATGCGGGTCATCATCATGTGCCTCACTTTCTGAACTTTCACTATCCTGATGATGACGCGGCTGCATATGGGGCTGCATACTACTGCGGACCTGCTCGTATGAATGCACAACTTGATCTATCCCTCCGCCATCTTGAGTCTTTGCTTTGACAATGGTGTGTTTATGTGCTTCATATTTGTCCCTGCTGTTGTCGAGCTTATTCTTCCTGTCCTGCAGTGTCTCTTTGTACTTCTCCATCTGGACCTTGATCCTCATTATTTTATCTATTAATTCCTCTGTCAAAGGGACAGGTGAACCATCCGTCTCTGCTTGGAAATTGCTGTGTACGGCTTTAATGGCGGACTCTTCATCTTGATTCTCTATTTTTCCTTCCACCTTGCCTTCCAAAGCCTCCAGTATCACAGCCTCTTCAGCCATTAAATCTCGCAGCCTCATGCTGATATCCCTCAGCTTATTATTACACCTTTTAAGGACTGCGCACTCAAACTGAGTGTCTTTATACCAAATATCAATTAATAATGCGGTATTATTATTCAGTACCTACTTACTGATAAGCAGTTGTGGATTTATGTTTCTTATTTCCCCTAACAAGGTCAAGACTCTCTCTAGCTTGTAAGACCTCTTTCCAGTCTGCATCTGCAATTTATCCACTTTGGCCTTAGAGTCACTTAGGGTGCTCCACCTCTTCAAAGAGGCCTTCATTATTTCTACAGCGTCATCCAATGTGGATGACATCCATCTCCTTATTACGGATGCCTCATGCTTCATGAGGTCCAATTTATTTACCTCCTCCTGAGAAATGGCAGTCAATGGGACTACATGTTCTGTTGTAGTTTCATCAGGATTGGTTAGCCCCTTGATATAGGCATGCAACTGAGCAATGTGCTCTTTATGTTGCTTATTTTTCTCCTTCTCTCTTTTCACTTTCTGAATTAGAGAGTCAATGATATCTTTGCCCTCCTGACCTTCTTGGTCTTCATTGGCAAAGCCCAAATCTACTGTACTGATCTGAAAGTCATCGACAGTGATTTTACCTTTCTCCTTCTCCACCGCAGGTATGGCAATTTGCGCGGTCCTTCTCCCTGTTGCCGGATCTCTCTTGATGGCCGAAGTCATTCTGGCCTTCCTCCTTGGCTTCATTATATCTGTAGAGAACAGGGTGGAGACGTTGAATTCCTAAATTTCAATCTCCTCCTCAGCACTCACCTCCTTTGCCAACCACGAAGGCACCTGATCATGTTTTTCAACATCATCCTGATGTTCACCTATATCTCCCATTTCTGTTAACAAGTGTTATGGAGATGGTGATTTTCTCAGTTCTTCTTCTTGATGTTCCCTTTGTTGTTGATCTTGCGGCACCTCCTCCTGTTGAGGAATTTATTTCTCCGGAGGAGCATCTTTATGCGGTGGGGACCCTTGAGGAACATCTATGTGCTGCGGGGAACCTTGAGGAGTAGCTAGATGCTGATCATGATGATCATGACCCGCTTCTGTCATTATTTCATCTGTTCCCACTTCTTCTTGTGGTTTATCCACTGCACCCGATATTGGGGACTCTGCCTGATGTGCTGGCGATTGCTCTGCAGCTGCTACTTCTTCTGAGCCTGCACCACCCACTTCTTGTACTTGGGCAGCTAGGTCCTCCAGTGCCTCTTTCTCACCAGTCTTCACCTCCTGAACCTCTACTATAGCAGGTTCCTTCGTTGAATCCTATGGACTTTGTTGGCTAGTTTCAAGAGCATGGCCTTCTGACTCCGCCATCTCTATCTCTTCTGTTAGTTGGCCTTTACTAGGTGATCCTGCTGGCTGTTCAGGACTTGCCTCCTATTTCTCTGTCAGATCCACCACTACAGGACTGGTCACCTCTGTGATCAATGTGTCTAGCCCTATTTCCTGAGCTACTTGCTCTGGGCTCTTTTCTTGCTGTTCTTCTGCTTGTTTCATCTCCTTAAGCACTGTTTGAACCGTTGGAGGCTTGTGAGGAGTTACACTTACATCAGTAGCAAGTGTTTCCATCTCCTGTGCAGCCACATCCTGCACCACCTCATCATCAGACAAATTTATTGTCTCGTCTAGCGAGACATGCCCTTCTGCTTGTGTCTGGGAGGTCTCTTTCAACTGCTCCTCAGCAAGTTCTGTTTTGAACTTGACAATGGTAGGAAGTGGAACATTATGCTGAAGTTCCTTGTGCACTTCACTACCTTCCCCTTGTAATGAAGTAGGGGGTTGGCTTACTCCACCTCTCATGGAGGTTCTTTGTTTCTTAGGTGGAGAGGACACCAGTACCTGTGGAGCTCTCCTCTTCCTTCTTATTATCAATGGAGCCTCCTCCTCCTCAGGCTCTTCTTCTATGAGGGTACCCTCTACTCCCGGTTGTTTAGAAGACTGACCCACTTCTTGGGTCTCAGTGATTCCAGCCTCTGTTGTCTTACTTTTCCTGGGCCTTTCCTTCTCTGGAGGGGATGCTGATTTAGATCTTGACCCTATCGCTTGCTCGGCTGCAAACACTACCCTTTCAATTAAAATCCCCTTTGGTCCCTGTTCCACCTTCTTGCCCCTTGGGGGTCTTTTGCTCTGCTGTTGTGGTGGAGGGATCCTATCTCCCTTGGTCTTCCTCTTCTCCAACAGGAAGTCATCATATTCATCTGCAGGGATATCCTGGCCCTTCTTCTTATTGTCCACCATAATGGCAACACCCTTCTTCTTCAATGCCTCTATCTATGCATCAACCCAAGCTTGGGTTAGGCGTAGGGTCCTGGCAATGAATGGGTCCAAGGATATATCCTCCTGCATAGTGAGGTCAGGCACAGAGATGGTGTCATTATATATCTTTTTCTCCTCATACTCGTCTGCCATTGTCCTGCCATCATCCTTCTTTAATTGTTGAGGAAGGGAGATGCAATCAAAAGTTCAGACTTGGTTCATAGTTAACCTCTGATACCTCCTTCTCTTGGCTTCTGCCTCATCCTCACAGTTAGCCCAAAAATCCTCTAGGTGCCTTTGGTGAACAGGCTTTCCTAGCACCTTCTGTATCCTGCCGTAAGGATCATATGGTCTTGTTATTGGAAACGGCTGCAGGTTCATCTTATTCAGGGTGACCATCACCTTCTTTATATTATCAGAGTCAGGGCACATGTAATTGCCAATGCTGACTGGGAACAAAATTGGTGGTAGCTTCTTGGCATCCTTGTACATCTGTATCATAGTGGAGCCCTGCCTGATAAATTCCATTAATACCACGGTGTCGGTAGGATACCTTGGCAGCATCAGGGGATGTCCCTCGAAACCTTCAACCCTTATATAAGAAAAGGTTGCAAATTGTATGTACCAGGCCCCATGCCTGTAGACTACCTCTTGAGCCTCCAAGCTCAATCTTTTTGTTCTGTCTTCTTCCATAGTCCTTACCAGATGCATAGAGAATGCATCATTGACCAGTTTGTAATCCTTTAGGTAGTTGGTTCTCTACAGCTGAGGATGATGATCCCAGATATATGCTGCATTTGTGCCTGTGAGTTTCCCATCTGTAACCAAGGCATCAAAAGTGCCTCTATAGGCACAAGAATAAACAATATACGAGGACATGAAAAACGCACAATTCGAACCTCCCAGGTTCATCAGTTGCTCATGCAGAGCATCACTTATAATTTGGCCCCATAGTGGCTTGGTGTATGAATATAGACACATCATTATTATCCCATACATCCAGTCTTTGAAACTGCCAGTATCAGGTTGGCCAGTTACCCTGTTCAGGAGTGCGATCATGTACTGATACTCCTCACTGAAATCATACTTGAACAGGTGCACAGGAAGCTTGGCGGCTGCATTGTATGTGCTGTTCTCAGCCCACCACGGATACATGTTCTTCCTGGCTGATTTCTTATTGGCCTCATACTCCCTTTCAGACTTCTTCAAGTCTACACTTTTGACCTTACTGCCCAGGGGCAATCCAAATGTCTGGGAGAGACCTTTGATGGACAGGTCTGCATACACCCTCCCATGTTTCACTACCTGCCTTGTTTGAGGGTTATAATTCTGGGCACACTCAATGATGAGCTCCAGAGATTCCATAGAGTATGGGAAACCAACGGCATTCCATAATCCTAATACGAACACTGCGTCCAACACAGGACTCTTGTCATGTCCATTGTTTAGCTTGGATGACCAGGCTTCCAAATTAGTGCTTCCCTGATGAGTGTCAGTGATTGCTCCATATTTAAACAAGACCCCCCTCTGAGCAGAGAACATGGGCTTGCTGAACTCTTCCTGACACTTGACCAATCGCTTCTCAGCCATGAGTGCCTACAATTAATGACAATCCTATCTCACAACAGGTACATATATGCATGCATACTGCAATCGACTTTATAAATCATTACGCCTACTGTATCACTTTCAACACCACTTAATCACATGGGTGCATAAACTAGAACTTACATCACGTACCAGAACAGAAACAATATGATGAGGGTTTATTCACTTACTTGGTTATGCAGATTTCTTTTATACCAGTAGATTGCTGAGACGCTCTTAATTCAGCTGATGATCACCTCTTTCCTTCTGCTCGTGAGCTCAAATCGTGCAACAGTAGCTGGTATGCAGATATGGAAGCTGGTGCTCTGTAAAACAAGTTTATCACAAGGTAAATGTGAAAATGGTAGTTGAATTACCATTTAACCTCACATTTAGGGTGCATTTAGGGCAACTCTGACAGATTAGATCATGTTCCTTGCTTATCCGTGCGAAAATGCAGGATCTCGCCAGGTGTTTCATTGGGTTCCGGGGTCGGCGGGAACCACCTACCATGTCTACGCGCATTAAATGATAATGGCGGTGACGGGAGCGAGGAACATCCATATGACAGGATATCATGAGGGCAGGATGATATTCGCAAATATCGGGTTGAGTTTCAATATCATCCTCCTCCCCGTATTGACATTGTTATCGCGACAAAATTCGGGTGACGAATGCACCCTTGTTTATGTTTGGTACATCAGGAGGATATTTCAATGTATCGGGTGATGTTTCAAAATATGATGATGACGAGACAAATTTACATGTCTCTCTTTTGGAATATCGGGATGACGTCATCAGGATATTCTCTCTTCTTATCGGGAGTGCATCATGACGTCATCATCATATTTGGCGAACATGATCATGTTTTAGAGAAAATCCTGCAGCAATGTAAATGTGATGATGATGTCATCAGGATGTATGTTCCTTCGTTTATTGTATTCAGATGATATCATCAGGATATTTGCTAAGGGTGATATTTGCGTCAGGAGGATATTTCAGTGAATCAGGTTATATGCGAAGTATGACGCTTGCGATAGATAAAACTGTTTGACGGGAAGATTTTGCTACCATTTGAAGTTGACGTCCAGATATTTGAACCGCATGATATATCAGGGGGGATGTTTCAAATATGATGATGAACTTCAACAATATGACCTTCCTCTTGTGAATATCAGGTTTGACCGAAACTTTGACCGTTCATAACTCTTATATCCTGATGAATATCAAGGTGATGTAAAAGGTAAACCTACCTGAATTTTAATGCTCTTTCAAAATATGAGGTCATAGAGATGAAATACGAACTTTGACAAACTAACCTCATGGTGACTTACCTCATCGTGATTTTGCATGATGATGCACCTGACTTACTTTTACCAAACCGCCCAAAAGCAGACGCACAAGCCAAACTAAAAAGTTGGGTCCCTATTTTGCCAAGTCAAAATGGGGCGTGTTGTGTAACCACACAACAATAATGAAGAGCCAAATGACACTCAGAAAATAGATACAGACTTCCAGATTCACTTATAGTCAAAACACATAGCCATATATGGTTTACAATGTAGGAATGACTCTTAGCTTCATTAATCAAATTCACAAAACTTACAATGCTTTACAGATACAGTAAGAAAGCTAGACATTTCCACGCATTCCTTAATGCAGACACAGGCGACCTCTAAACTAAAATACTTCTTCTATTCAAAGTTTCAGAACAAATTATAATTGCTATACTATTTTCTACAAATCCCTGTGTAAATAATATACATGTAGCAAGGTCCTTTATATAGAATTTGAACTTTCAAATTGCTACAGCTATAACTTTCATCTACGGCCGAGCTTTCTCCATTCTTGATCAACGGTACATCTTTGTCTCATAACCATCTACCAAAATATCTATTTGGCATCTTTTCCCTCGCTCAAAGGATGCCATTAGAATCTTTTACAACATAAGATTCCCCTTTTCCTTATTGACTTTTTCCCGCCAAGGCTCTTTATTTGACTTTTTTCAAAAGCCTTTACACTTGCTTGCTTTTCACTTTTTCAAATATTTCTTGAAATTGCCAATTACTCCTTCCACAAAGGTGTGGTCCCCTCCTGGACTCTTTGTCAAAATATACTCTTGCATCACAACTCCCTCCTTCAACCTCTTTTCCTTATTCTCTGATCCATCTTCTCTTCTGGTATTTCTTCATTTTACGTTGCTCTTCCATCAATGTATCAATCATCTACTTACTAAGATTGGCATCAGGATTTTCTATGCAGGGTGCAAATATGGCATTGAACTCTATCAATGCCCTTTCTAAGTTATACACTGGCACTTCCATAAATTCATGTTGCAGTAATCTCTCTGTTATCCTCTTATGTATCTTGATCATTTCATCTGCCTTTTCTTCTAAATTCTATATGGCTGTTGCAAATTTCCTGAGGTTATCTTCCTCAAACTTGAGCTCTAATATTATTTGTGGCACTTGATTTGCTAATGTGACAGTAAGTGCTCCTTCATTAATCAGTTCTTCTACTCTTTCTTCCACTTCTATCAACTGTTCAATTTCAGACCTGCATTCTTCTTTTCTGTTTTGGCATTTCTGTGTAAGCATCATACATTTATTCTTTTCTTCTGCACTTACTTTCCAACTTCTTATAGCTTGCCTTATTGTTTGTTTCCCTTCTTGCATGAAATCACTAAACCATTCATCAAAGATATTATCCTTTAGCCTTTTATTTTTCATGTCTTGTATTTCTTCCTTTGACACCACTGCTATGTTATCAGGCAGTTCTGGTACTGTGGCATTGGGATAAAATATCCCTTTAATAAGTTGTTGAAGTTGGACAATGTGTCCCTTCAAGTAATCTTTTTTGTCTTTGTCTTTCTTCAGCATCTCTGCTGTCACCTGGTGCATGTCTTCCCATTCATGAATGTGTTGTTCTCTTGTGCTATACCCTAGGTCCAAATTCAATATTTTGTATTCTTCCAAAGTTATTTCTCCTTTTGGCTTTTCTTTCTGTGGAATTGCTAGGTTTAGCATTCTGGATCCATTTGGACCTCTCTATATGGCTGACATTGTCCTAGCTCTCCTCTTTTCTTTTCTTGGAGTATTACCACCTATCAAGCTCTTAATATCTATTGGTACTAACTGTACCTCTTTATCCTTCTTTGTTATTTCTTTTTCCAACCATGCAGGAACCTATTTTGTACCTTCTATAACTTTATCTTCATCAATCACCTCTTCACGAGGTTTCTCTGTTTCAACTTCTTCCTGTTGTTTCTATTCATGATGTTGCTCTGGTTGCTCTTGTTGTTGTTCTTGTTGTTGTTGTTGAATTGGCTCTTCTTGTTACTTAAGTGGAGGCTCTTGTTCTGTGGGATTATTTAGCTGTTCTTTTGATTCCACCTCTTCTTCTTCCTCTTCTTTTTCAGTATCTCCTCCAGCATCAATCTCCTTTTAATGATCTTCTCCTTCTAATGATCCTTTCTCTTGATCGTCTTCTTCTTGTTCATCAGGTTCATTCTCATCCATTTTTTCTTCTCCCTCTGTATCTTCAGGCCTCTTAATTTATTCTTCCACCTTATCTATACTTCCTATCTATACTTGTTCTGTATGCATTGGTGAACTGGCCTTTACATCATCCTCTTTTTCTTTTTCCTCTTGTTCTTGCATATCTTCTGTATTTTTCTCTTCCTCACCTAGCTCACCATACATATTCAACATGTTTAAAGCATCAATCCCTGAGGTATCTTATTTTGTTTTCTCTTCTGTTGAAGCAGGTGTTTCTGTAACCATTTCTTCCAGTATCTTCTCCTTTTCAGCCTCTTCAATTTTATGTGATTCTTCCTACACATCCTTAATAATTTCAGGTGGCACCAAAGTACCAAAGGGATCTACTGATCCTACTTCTTCTTGTACTTTGTCTTCTTCATGTTCCATGCCATGCTCAATTCCTATTTCAGCTTGATTACTTGGTCCTTCTTCTTCGCTCATAAAATCACTGGAATCCTCTTCTATATCAATTTCTTTGCCTTTATACATTACGCTTTCTTCACTATCACTGCTTTCAATATTCATAGTTTCCACTGTTTGTTGAACCTTGTGAATTTCTGAATCCTTTTGTATTTCTTTGGCCAATTCTGCTTTCACTTTAACATATGTGTTTCTCTGCTCAGGTGAAGTGGAGGCACTAGATATGTTACCCATCTTTTACCCTACCTCTTGTGCTCCAATTACACTAGCTAATTTAGAAGTTTCACCTTTAGACACACTTATTGGAATTGCCTTTCTAACTGGCTGTCCTGCAGTTTCTTTTGCAGTTAGTGCCTCCTCTACACTTATTTCATGACTCATGGATTTTGCATCAACAAAAGTGTCTGATGCTACTACTATTGTTATCCCCAAAGCATATGGATCCATCAATGTAGCATTTTTATCCTTTTCTATAATTTTGGCCTCAACAATTTTTCTCTTCTTCTTATAAAAACATTGCAAGTCCTCAGTAGGTTCCACCTTTCTTTTCCTCCCTTTCTTTGGGTAGGTGACCTCTTTGCCTTCAGCTTTGAGTTCTTCAATTCTATCCTTTAGCCATGCTTTTTAAAATAATATTATTGGTTCAAATATTTCATCCAGAGATGTGTTCCATTGTTTTGACCAATCAGGCTCTGTAATAGGAGCCAATCTTGCTACTACATAGCTATGATGTAACAATCTATCATCATCCTGAACATCTGGGGGCACATATATATTCCCTATAGATTTCATCTATTGAATAGTCAATCTTTTGTGAGCTCTTTTTCTTACCTCCCTGTCATTCCCTCAGTCAGCCCAAAAATCTTCAATATGTATCAGATGTTTATAGCTTTTATTCACAAAGTTTTGGATCCTGTGGAAAGGATCGAATCTCCGGGTTAAATCAAATTCTTGAAAACCATAAAACCTCAACTCTTGTTCTGAATACCCTGCAACTTCTTCACTATAGCATGAATACCTACCAATAGCCCAAGGCAATCTCACATTTCCCCTGTTATTGAATTTCCTTTTGTACATTCTGAACACGTTCAAATTTTGTCTTGAAAATTCCAACACAATTAACTTATCAGAAGGATATCTAGGCAGTATAAACAGTTTCCCTTCAAAGCCCTCAGTCCTTATGTAAGTGAAATGTTTAAATTGTATAAACCAAGAACTGTGCAATCTAATTGCATTTTCTGCATCTTTAGATAACCTCTTGTCAAGTTCTTCTCTCAATATCCTTACCAGGTAAGTATAAAAAACATCATTAACCAAAGCAAAATTCTTTAAGACATTTTCTTCCTGTAGGACAGCATAATGTTCATACACCAAATTTTGATTAGGACCATTTCCCATGGTACCTACCCTTTCTATTCCATGAATGTAAGGCCTAGTTTCTGCAGCACAGGAGTACAACACATAAGAAGATAGATAAAATGGCAAGCTTTTCTGTTGTCTTAACATGGCCTATCTCCAAATAGCAGTACTAATTGCCTTGGCCCAATGTATTTGTCCCTGATCCTTTTCCCCTATTCTTATGAATTCTATGACAGTGAACATCCAAGGTTCACACTTAGTACCATCCCTTAATCCAACTAATTTGTTCAACATAGTGATCATTAAGTAAGTTTCTTCTTTAAAGCATATCCTCATTAGATTCTTAGGTACCCTGGCTATAGCCTTGGGTTTATTCTCTGTGTTATACCAGTTGAGAAATATTTTACTCTTGCATTCTCGTTCATTTGTGTAAAAGTTCTCATTATACTGATCAATGTCAATATCCCTCATTTTCTCATTAATCTCTAACCCAAATGTTTTGGCAATACCCTCCGTGGTTAGATCAGCAATTAGTCTGTTGTACAACATGACCTTCCTTGTAGTTGGATCATATAGAATTACACAGTCCAAACATAAATCCTTAGCTTCCATTTCCAGTGGGAAACATGTAGCTCTGTACAATCCACTTTGCCAGATATGCTTCATATCAAGAGAAGCATCAGCAGCAGTGATTTTCTTTAATACGTCTTCTGCATCATAATTTCCAATGTTCGTGTCTGTGCCCATTCCACTTGTACTGATCAACGATGGATAACCCCTAGACAACGTCAATTCTTCTTTCTCCACCTCCTTCCAGGGTTTTCTTTCCTTTTTCACCTCTTCCCTTGCATCTTTCTTCTGTTTTGGGGCCATCCTGTAGAAACATGATTCTTTTAACTTTCGTTTAAATTTCTAGTTTAGGGTTTTTACCATGAATTTCTACTTTTACTATTTTACCTTAATTCATTTTTCCCTTTCCATTTTAATCCCTAAATTCATTAAGCTCTATTCAGCTAATTAACAACTAAAAAAATAGTAATTTGCCAAAATGCATATGTTTCAAACTGAAATTACTGAAATTAATAGTATTCTAACAACTGAAAATAAATGGAGTTTTAGATAAATACCTATTGTTAGCGACCGTTTACCCGTTGACTTACTTTTACCATTATCACCTTTGTCCAGTTACTGTAACTCTTTCACTCTGGTAAATTCTGCTCATTCACTACAATAGCTCTTTTTCTACAATTTTTACTCTTAACAATATATTCAACAGCGAAATAACATTAAAATTGCCCTAACCCTCGTTAAACTTCACTTTGTTTGAGTGTTGAATTTGCATTAATTACAATAATTAATGGGCTACGCTCTCGACCTTTATTACAGTGTTTATGTTTTCAAACTTTTTACCGTTAGCTTAATTCAACATGCATACTTTTTCCTTTGTATATTTCATTGTATGTTTCTTTTGTATATCTTCGTTGTATCTCTATACATACAAGCATTTTATACAAAGAATTAACTAATGCTTTTACCCTTTTTCACTTTCCGTACATCTTTGTTTCTTTGTATTGCAGCATTGTATATCATAAACATACAAACACCCAAACATACAAAGAATTTACCGTTTTTAACTTTTGTGACAAATCCGCTTTTTATCTCCGCTTTGCATCTTTTAAATGTACAACTACTTGTATACCGCAAAATATACATGGTTATTATACAAGCTAACATGTATCTATGGTGGGATCCACCCTACCTCTCAATAGTGCCTTTCCGCGATGCTTTTACTTCTTGAACTTTCAGACTTCAAACTGTTATAAATCATATTGCATTTACCTTCGCATCCACAATGTATATAAAACCTTGTATATTTCGCCTTGTACATTCTAAAACATACAACAGTTTAACTTTATTCCATAAAGATTTCGATTCCGGTTTGGATAAAGTGCAATGTATATCGGCGTTGTATGTAAGAAATATACAAAGCACAATATACATCAACTTAACTACCTTTGATAACGCTTCGGTTCCGTGGCTTGTATAAATCAATGTATCCTGCAATATACACTAAATCGTGATGCATTAATTATATTGTATTTTAATTTTCTCTCAATTCCACATTGTATGTAACGTAATGCATACTTCCCGATACATACATACAAAGCCCCAAATATACAAGCCAAAATATACATAACGAATTTCAATGTTTATTCATTCCAATTTTGACTGTTTTCGGGCCCGACTTGTATATGAAGATAAAACGATTAGCAACAACTGTATACAAGTATCACAACATACCAAAACCCGATAACCTTGTTTTTTCGACTAACACAAAAAGCACGATCTACAAATGCATTTGCATATGAATTGACTTTGTATATACAAACAACTTTGTATATGCAACACAAAAACCCTTGGATTGTACATTTACCAAAATGCTTATAACTTGTAAAATACAGGAAATTTTGAGATGGTTCAAAAAGCAACCCTTATTCATTTTTCACAAGGAATTCACCTGTACTGTGCACTAGTACTTAATGTTATTTTTTCATTATTTTCACTCAGGTTTGTACTTTTAGTTACCCTTTTCCCTTTACCACCAAGCAAAGAACACACACAAAAGCAACAAAAGCCAGCTACAACAGGGGTCCTCATTTTGCTAAGAAGTAAAATGGGGCGTGTTGTGAGCATCACAACAACTAGCAATCGAATAAAACAATTAAATTAAAACCATAAAAGAAAACAAAATGAAATAAATTCATAATTTCCATCTATCTTTTCTGCAAGTCATTATCTAACTTGAAAACTAATGTATTCAATAAGGTACATGAATTTTCCTTTTCATTTTAAGTGGGTGCTCGTGATTAATTATCCTCATCTTGAAAATCAGTTGAACAAACTAGTGACTGACATTAGACTACCTAGTTGATGTCATTCCCTCATAGCCGATCGGATAGAGCCTTGCTACTAGCATGCGTCTATAGCCTCGACAAGGTTATCGTTACAATTCTCCTAAGTAGAGCCCCACTGCCAGCAAGCGTCTATAGCCCTAGTAGAGTTACTTAGATGACTTAACCTGGATTTCAGTAAAATCCATTTTATTTATTTATTTATATTTTATATTTTGTACTTGATAGATATTTCATAAGATATTTCATTTGTAACTTCATGATGCAAGGAACGGTCACTTGCTAAAAATTAAGTTGAGAATTGTAATGGTAGTAATGGTGACCTCTGATTTTTCACCTAATATCTACATTGGTAGGTTCAACAAACCCAAGGATTTTAGGTGTGTCATTATGAGAACTTTCCTTGAATACTCAACCCATTCTTATTAAATACAAAATTTCACAAGTTAACTAACTTTCTACATTCATGACAGTCACAACAAATTATGCACAGATTTCAAATAATTCACTTGAATGTTCTGAATTTTATATTGTTTTCAGTGGTTGTTAGTCTACTCCTATATACTCTAAAACAAAACAAACATCCCATCTATAGCAACACAACACACAAACCAAAACAAAAAAACAAAACCAAATAACAAAAAACAAAAAAAACAAACCAAAACAACACAAAACAAAAAAACAAAACCAAAACACCATTGTACATTATTCACATTATGATACAATAGACCAACAACTCTCACCTTAAGCCTGAAAGCAATGTTTCAAGTGTTGGCCATTAACTGGTAATGGCACATCTTCTCCAGTCAAGGTCTTAAGCCTGAAAGTGTTATCTCCAATTATTTCTGACACTTGTAATGGACCTAACCATAACTTGTCAAATTTTCCATGATTTCCCTTTTTCTCATGTGCTTTGTCCCAACACAACACTAAGTCTAAAATTCTAAATGTTTTGACTCTTGCCCTTTTGTCAAACCATCTCTTTACCACTGCCTGATGTTTAGCAAATTTCTCAATGGCTTGATCTCTTTTCTCATCCAATTCCAACAGTTGGATTATTCTGGCTTCTCTGTGATCATCAAAGCCTAAGTATTCGTTAGCAAACTTCCAAACTGGAATTCTTAAATTAACTGGAAGTATGGGATCAACCCCATAAACTAAGTGATAGGGTGCATTGCCTAAAGCTGATTTAACCCTGGTCCTATCTACCCACAGCGCATATTTCAGTAAGGTATTCCATTCTCTTGGGTTCTTTTCAATTAACTTCTTGATGATATCTAATAAAATCTTATTTGTAGACTCAGCTAACCCATTACCCTGAGGATAATAGTTTGAAGAAAACTTTAAAACAATTCCATGTTCAAATGCCCATTTAAAAAATTTTAAAGAAGAAAATGCAGGGCCATTGTCACATACCAGCGAATAAGGAGCCCCAAACCTGGTGATGATGTTCTCTTTAAGGAATTTGATGACTACCTCAGTAGTAGAGAATTTGCAACATGTGGCTTCAGTCCACCTTGTACAATAATCAGTCACTGTCAGTATAAATTTGTGTCCTGCAGATGATGGAGGATTTATGACTCCAATGAAATCTAAGCCCCACTGTGCGAATGGCCTAGACTCAATTACTGGATGTAATGGATTGGCTTGATTTCTTCCCTTATCTGTTGTAGTCTGACAGATGTGGCAACTTCTAATGTGACTCTCTGTATCTTTAAACATAGTAGGCCAATAGTAACCTGCTCTCAGTATCTTATGTGTTGTGGCTAAATGGGAACCATGAGCAGTTCCATATTTATCATGCAAATCTAGCAACACCTTATCTGCTTTGTCTCTCTTCAGACATCTTAAATATATTCCTTCATGGTTCTTCTTGAATAGAAGACCTCCTTGCACCATGTATTTTTGTGCTTTGATCTTTAAAGCCCTTCTTTGTGAAGATTTCATCTTGTTTGGGTACTTTCTTGATATCAGAAATGTGTTCAAATCATCATACCACCCTGATGTCTCATTAGTATTCAGTACATATTGTTGTTTTACCAAATTTGGGTCTGTATTAGCTATGGTTTGCACTAGAGCTTGTCCTCTGACTAACTTCATAGGAATGATTTCCATGTCAAATTTGTGTAAACTTGTGATCCACTTAGCTCTTTTCTCTCCAGGTTCATTTTGCATCAGCAGCATCTGGTACTATAGCTTTAACCTGACTACGTAAGATGTAATGTCTGAACTTTTTTACTGCTCTTACCAGTGCAAACACTTGCCTTTCTGTATCAAGATATTTTAACTGTTCATCTTTTAGAGGTGCACTCATAAATGCTATTGGCTTCTCTTCATCATTTTCTCCTTTCTGTGTCAAAGCAGCTGCAACAGAATCTATGGATGCAAACGAATAAATATAGAATGGCTTTGTGTAATATGGGCTTGCCAATACATGAGCTTCAGAAATTACCTCCTTGATATCTTCAAATGTAGCTTTTGCTACCGGTGTCCATTCTATATCCGCATCTTTCTTCAACATGGCATTTAATGGTTGCACAATCTCTGCAAACCCTGTAATGAACTTCCTGACAAAGTTAATTTTACAAAAAAATGATTTTAATTTCTTTTTAGTGTTTGGTAATTGCAATTTCTTGATTCCTTCTATTCTGTCAGGATCAATAGATATCCCATTCTCAGAAATGAAATGTCCTAATAGTTTTCCTTCTGTTACTCCAAATACACATTTCTTAGGGTTAAGCAAAATTCCATACCTTTCACATCTCTTGAGGACTCTTCTCAGATCCTCCGCATGGGTGGATGCATCTTTAGAATAAACAGTTAGATCGTCCATATAAATTATAATGCACTTACATGTCAGTCCACGAAATGCAATATCCATGGCTCTCTGAAAAGTGGCCCCTACATTGATTAGTCCAAACGGTATTCTCCTGTAAGCATAATTACCCCATTTACATGTAAAAGTAGTTTTCAACCTATCTTCCTTATCAACTAGGACCTGGTTATATCCCAAAAATCCATCCAAAAAAGACATCATCTGGGCCCCATTCACTGCTTGTAGCACTTCATCCATGGGAGGCAGAGGATAATTATCTTTCTTAGATGCTTTGTTCAAGTTCCTAAAATCTACGCATAACCTAATGTCTCCACTTTTCTTTCTAACAGGTACTAAATTAGCTAACCAGGTTGAATGTCTGACAGGGAAAATTATTCTAGCAAACAGCAATTTTTTTACTTCCTCAAATATCAAAGGTTCTAAAATTGCATTCATAGGCCTTTGCTTATGCCTGAATGGTTTGATATCTGGCTTTAAAGGTATCACATGAGTGATGATGGAAGTATCATATGTCTTTAAATCCTCATATGTCCATGCTATAACATGTTTATAATCTTTCAGAACATCAATAATTTCTTTTCTAATCTTCTCAGGACAAACCTTTCCAATTTGTACATTTTAAGGGTTCTGCTCTGTTCCTAAGTTATAGGGGTCACATTTACCTCCCTCTATTTTAGGCAAGTCTTTCTATTTTACTACTCTGTCAAAGTCAAAGATTTGTTCTAACTCAATCACCCCTTTGGGTAAGAAATTGCTCTTTAAGTTGATTATGTCTTCCTCATCCCAAGACATATCAGGCCTCTCTTGTTCATCAATAATTTGAGCCTCAAATACTTCATTGCAAGTTAGAAAATCTACAATTTGCTGATCCCCCTCAAATACATGAAAATGAGTTACATTATCTGGTACACTGGGCACATTCACTAATTCTACAGCAAATCTTTTCAATCCTGATAGTGTTAAAGGTTCCAGAGTGCTAACAGCAATTGCTAGTGCATCTGGCCTATGGTTTAGTTCTCTAGGGATATGCTCTATATTGAAAGCATCAAATGACTCTATTAAATCCCATACCCTATGCCTGTAACAAACCATCTTGTTATAATTGCAAGCATATACTTTCCTTACCTGTCTGACTACTAGCTCAGACTCTGAAAACACTCTGATCATTTTTACCTTCTTCTTTATAGCCATGACTAGTCCATAGATTAAAGCTTCGTACTCTGCAACATTGTTAGTACAAGCAAACTATAACCTATATGTTGCCAAGTATGATTTGCCATGAGGATCTATGAGTTCTACCCCAGCACCTGCACCCTGTTTAGATTTGGAACCATCACACTTTAATGTCCACATGCCATCTTTATTCTTTTGATGTTTTGCTTTAGCATGCTTTACCTTTTCTATCACCTATGCAATGTTATCTTGTTTATTCAATAGCAATTCATTTTGACTTACTTGTACACTGATCTTTTCATTTTGTAGCTTAGAATGACAAACACCTTTACCTTTTGCCTCTTTTCTTAAATCTAGAGTTGATCCATTTATGTTGTTCTGAAAATAACTCTCTGGTTGATTAACCTTTCCTTCTTGGGATTCCATCCCCTTTGTGCATTTTATGTACTGATATTCAACAATATCTCTACACATTCCACAATTCTCTTCAAAATGTGGCTTATCATGAACTCTACACTTACTTTTGTACAACTTGCATTGAACTGGAATGTTCTGTTCTATGCACTTTTCCATTTCTTATTCAATGCATTATTGTCTTCATCAAAAGAATTTCCATCAGACTCTATAAATAATTTTGTCTCCTTATTGATAGGCTTTTCTCCAAAATGTAGCATTAAGATTTCCTCAATCTGTACCCCTTTATTAGTAACCCGATAAACACTAGGTTCGACAGAAGCATACAATATTTCATTAGTCCTATTGTACTCTATGATCATTTGCTTCATCCTGGGGTCAGCTTCTATTCTAATCTAATTTGGCACACCTCTCCAAGGTAACCACATATGTGAGAAGTCGGTGGCCATATATCCATTCAAAGTCTTTGACCAGTCTCTACTCAATAGCATCCCATAATTTATAGGTATATCCACTACTTGGATGTCAATGAACTGACTTACCCTGGGGTCTGAAGCTAACTGCATCTGCATATGCATTAATTCTCCAATCATATTAACTTCAGTTTTGTCCAATTGTGTAACGACTTTGGTAGATTTAGCAGGGGTCAGTCCTAAAGTTTTACATATCCCTAATGGCATTACATTGGCCGAGGCACCTGAATCTACCATACAATTGTGTATGTTCTTTCCACACAATCTAACAGTTAACAAGAAAGGAGGAGCATCTTTTTTATTTGCGTACATTACGACATTGGTGTTGGATGGCTGCTCAGCTTTCTTACTTTTTTCTTTGGACTGTGTATCCCTATTAGGAACATTTACCTAAGTAGAAACCTCACCTGTAACAGATGCATCCAAGGATTTAATAAAAGCATTTCTAACCCCTGGAGTTTTCAACAATTCACACAAAGGTATACTGACCTTAATTTTCTTTATTTCCTCTGACAGATAACTCATCAGTCTCATTGTCTCTACATTCTTTGTTTAATTTGTTTGAACCTTATGTGCTACTACTCCATTATTTGCATTATGATTAGCTTTCATTATAGCAGGGTTATTACTAGCATTCTAGTCTAGGGGAGTATTAAAATTATTAGGAGTGGAAGTGGTGAAAGGTCCTCCTTACCTAGGGTTATTTCTCAGGTTGTAACTATGATTCTTACTTGACTGTTGGAAGGCTTGCACCTCCTCTGTCTCATACAACACCTCATTTTCAGTTTCAAATGGAAACTGAAAAGCATTTAGTACTAAGGCTATCTCAGGATATAAATTTTCACAAAAATATGCCTCATCCTCTAACAATTGGTCATCTTCCTCCTCTATGAAGGTAAAAGTTTCTAAGACTAGAGTAGTATCGTACCCTGAGGGTACTATTTCATTGCCTTTGGGAACTAAGAACTTAGGAGCCTGTACATCCACATTAAAAATACTTGCTGCCAGATGAAACTGAGGACAGTCTAATTCAGCATGGGCACTAGTATTATGGATTCTACATCAATTCTTCAACGCTACATTGGCCATTTGAATCCTAGCTGTTTGCTTCGTATCCTGGTTATCCACATTCTCAAATGGAGAATCTAGAGTGCCATTATTAGGCCCTATGTTCCATGTTTTGGGTGGCCTAGGCTGATTTTGATTCCTGTTATTGTTATTCCATGCTTTGTTATCTATAGCTGGTCCTCTATTTTGCATCTATTGCCCCTGATTATGACTCTGATGTTGAATGTGATTTTGACCCTGATTAGAACCTTGACCTTGATTATAACTCTGATTCTGATTTTGGTTATGGTTGGGGTTGTAATTCTGGTTTTGACTCTGATTATATCCCTGGTTCTTTCTATCTTAGAAATTCTCATTTCTTAATTGTGTCATCTCAGTGGTCAATCTTCTTAAATGTGCAGTAATTTCTTTGATATCTTCCCTTTCCTCTTGTGCTTTTGCTATAAATGTATCCTAAGGTGGTTGGAAGAAGGATTGGCCATTATTCTGATTAAAATTGGCAGTATTACCAGTGTAAGGTACTATAGCCTGAATTGGGGTAGGATTATACACAGGTGTGTATGTAGGGACTGGATTTAGCATTGGAGTATTCTGTGCAGGAACTCCATTCCAAGGTTGTGCTTGATTTTGCATTCCAGGATTTCCTCCATTGAGAAATGGATTATAGGTTGTCTACCTCATTTCATGATTTACATAAGCTACCTCTTTATAGGCTTTGGATATATTATCTATGTTAGGCTTTCTCTTGACAAACATGGCAGTTAATGGATCTAAAGAAACATAATACATAGCTAACAATGTATCAACAGCTACTGTGTATGGTGCTACCAACCTAGAATAAGCCTTTTGAAACCTATCATTGAAATTATCAATTAGTTCCCCCTCACCTCTTGTGATTGTAGCCAATTTATGATATAAGATAGAAGGATCTACTGGTCCCCTAAATCTAGACAGAAATGCTTCTTCCATAAGTATCCAAGAAGAAACATAGCCATTAGGTAAATTCACATACCAGTTAGATGCTTGTTCATTGAAAGTGTAAGGGAATAATCTGCACACAACATCTTCATGTTCCAATCTGGCTCTAAAGCATGCCTCTTTAAATATCCTAATATGATCCTCTAGATCTTGATGTAACTGGTATTTAGGACATATTTTCTCAGGGTTCTTTTGTTAGACTTAGGGCACACAATTGAGAGGGGGGGTGAATTAGTTGTGTAAAAAATTGCTTTAATTTCCACACTTATATCTTCTTGGTGATTAGTAGTATATTAAACATGAAACATAATGCATTCAAATCAAAAGCAGAAACACATCAACACATAAGACACCAAGATTTTGACGTGGAAAACCCGGTTAAGGGAAAAACCACGGGGTGATTAACCCAAGAATGTATTCTCTATTAGAAGAATAGAAAGATCAAAATGACACATGCCAATTAGGGCTCACTGCCTGAGCACACTGCTCACAAGAGGCTCACTGCCTACAAGAGACACACTATCTACAAAGAAATAAGTATTACATACATGAACTGGAGAATAGCATCTTCACTATGCTTGAATCAGTTCCATTAAGCTCAATACACCTACTATGCCTTTCGCTCTGCTTTTCGCTACCACACTCTCATCTCCACAAGACACACTTTGAAATGACTTCTTGATCCCTTATTTATACACTACATTGACTTAGAAACAATCATCTATGTCAGCAAACACTTACAAGAACATCTGCAAGATGTGTAATACATCTAGTCGGCCAGTCTTAGGAAGAACACTAACATCCGGTGGTTATTCTTCAAATACGAACTTTAACTTCAATACGGACCACCAACATGAACTGGAATTGATCCACAAATCACCACAAGCTTTCCTGAATCACCAACAACATCCATACTTCATCTGCTTACTGGAATCCTTCTCTCCTTCATCTGGAACCTCAAGAACACAGTCTGTCATCATTGTCACAAAGGAATAGGTTCTTCCAGACCTTCAAGCCACAAACCAATCTACTTGACACTTCACAAGGACGTACCCAACACTTCCTCCAAACTGCAGAATGGGAAAATGCATTACCGAACCTCACTGGACCTATCTATGTCACTCTGTCACTTCTGGATACCTGTAGGAGCCGGTTCTACTTGAGTGACCATAACTTCTTCAGATCTTCATGCAGACCTCTGAAAATTTGACTGGAGCATCTCAAGACTTATATCTACAAACCCTTTAAACCGCATCCTCTTATCTGCAACGTATCTTGGACTTTTACCTTGTTATCATCATTGTTCTTCACTGTTCCTGATTGAGACTAATTTTCTCAATATCCTCAACACACAGCTCATCCAATCCTCCTCATTAATGCAACATGAGTATGTTGACATCAATGACAAGACCGGTTAGACCCATACTTGCAACAATCTCCCCCTTTGTCATTGATGGCAACATATGATGTGAAAAACCATCAAGACAAGAACTTCTCCTTACTATCACAACTCCCCCTATCAACAACAACTATTCACATGTCTTCTCTTCCTTTACTGCTCCCCCTTTTCTCATCAACCGCTTGTTTTTCACATGTCTTCTCTCCCCCTTTGACATCAATGGCAAAGGGCTCATACTTGCAACTTTAGAATCATACCTGCTGCTCCCCCTGAGTAGCAGCTCCCCATCATCAATCTAGATCACAAGATATGACTATGATATCCATCGGACTGATGCACATCAGTGCATCCTAGTTCATCACCGGAGGGGCAATAACCCCTAACTTCTCCCTGAGATACTCAAAAGAGTCCTTGGGAAGAGGTTTAATAAAAATATCTGCAATCTGATCCTTGGAGGGCACAAACTCCAGTCTGGCTTCATCCTTGTTCACTTGCTCTCTCAGAAAGTGAAACTCGATAGATATATGTTTAGTCTTAGAATGCAACACCGGATTCTTAGAAATATTTATTGCACTTGAATTATCACAAAAAATTGTGATAGGCTCCTCATACTCTACTTTAATATCTCTTAGCATCTACTTCATCCACAAAACTTGAGTGCAACTACCTGCTGCTACAATGTATTATGCTTCAGTTGTAGACAAGGATATTGCCTCTTGTTTCTTGCTTAGCCAATAAACCAATCTCTTTCCCAAAAAGAAAGCTCCACCACTGGTACTCTTCCGGGCATCCACATCTCCTGCTCAATCAGCATCTGTATATGCATGAAGAGAGAAATCATGATCTTTAGGATACCACATACCATACTCAACTATCCCTTTTAGATATCTAAAGATCCTCTTGATTGCCATGACATGGGATTCTCTAGGATCAGCTTGGAATCTAGCAAAAAGACCAACAACTTGCATAATATCTGGTCTAGTTTGAGTGAGATACAACAATCCTCCAATCATTGATATGTACTTTGTCTGGTCTACCTTAGGAGAGTCATCATCTTTGCTCAACTTACATCTGGTTGCCATGGGAGTATTCATTGGCTTTGAATCTTCCATCCCAAATTTCTTCAACAGTTCTTTCACATATTTGGTCTAAGAAATGAAGATTCCTTTCTTTGTTTGAGTAATTTGTAGACCCAAGAAGAAATTCATTTCACCAAGCATTGACATTTCAAACTCACTTTTCATTTGATTTGCAAAAGTTTTACACATACTATCTCTTCCTCCAAAGATGATATCATCAACAAATACTTCAATAATCAAGATGTTTTCATGATCAAATTTGAAATATAAGTTACTATCAGTAGTACCTTTGTTGAAACCAATCTTCAAAAGATGTTTGTCTAATCTTTCATACCATGCTCTTGGGGCTTGCTTTAGTCCATACAGTGCCTTCTTCAACTTGCAGACCATATCACCATGCTCAGATAATTGAAATCCATCTGGTTGTTCAATGTACACTTCTTCTTCTAAGTCACCATTCAAGAAAGTAGACTTGACATCCATCTGATACACCTTGAAATCCTTGAAGGTAGCAAATGCAAGAAATAATCTAACTGATTCAATTCTTGCCACCAGAGCAAAAGTTTCTTCAAAATCAATTCCTTCTATTTGGGAGTAGCCCTTGTAGACCAATCTGGCTTTATTTTTGATTACTTCACCAACTTCATTTAGTTTGTTCCGAAAGACCCATTTGGTTCCAATCACATTCTTGTTTCTAGGTCTGGGAACAAGATCCCAAGTGTGATTTTTCTCAATTTGCATCAATTCTTCCTCCATTACTTTGGTCCAGTTTTCATCATTGCATGCTTCATTTATTGTCTTAGGTTTAATCTTTGAAATTAGACAATATTCATCTAAATTTTGAGCAATTTTCCTTCTAGTTTGCACACCTTTTCTTTTGTCACCAATGATCTAATCTTCAGAGTGGTTCAATCTTACATACCTTGGAACTTTGGGAGTTTCTAATGAGCCCTGTCTCTTCTTCCTGATTTACCGGATCAGTTTGAATCTGACTTTCAAAAGAGGATTGAACTCCTTAAACCAGAACACCATTCTGATCATCTTCATCATATTCATAAAACCTTGAGGGTTTCTCCATTCTGTCATCAACCTTCACATTTGCACTTTCTATCATCTTTCTTAGTCTCTTGTTATAACACCAGTATGCTTTGCTTTGAGTAGAGTAACCCAAGAATATCCCTTCATCACTTCTAGCATCAAACTTGCCTAGATCTTCATCTCTTTTGATGTAACATTTGCTACCAAAGACTCTAAAATATCTTACAGTAGGAGTAATGCCAAACTAGAGTTCATAGGGGGTCTTACCGGTATTGCTTCTGATTTGAACTCGATTGAGAGTATAGACTACAGTGCTGACAGCTTCTCTCTAATAGATTTGAGGAACATTTGCTTTCATCATCATGGTCCTAGATGCTTCTTGGATGGTCTGGTTCTTTCTCTCCACTACTCCATTCTGCTGTGGAGTCCTAGGAGCAGATAATTGTCTCTTAATTCCATGTTTCTCACAGAACTCTATGAACTCACTGGATGTGAATTCTCCACCTCTATCAGACCTCAGACATTTCAACTTTAATCCTATTTCATTCTCTACCATAGCCTTGAATATTTTGAATTTCTCAAGAGCTTTTGATTTCTCCTTTAGAAAGGTTACCCACATCATCCGAGAATAGTCATCAATTAGTAGCATGAAGTATCTATGTCCTTGAATACTCTTGGTTCTTGTTAGACCACAAAGATCAATGTGAACTAAGTCCAATAATCTAGTAGAGGACAGTTCCTTGCTTTTGAATGAGACTCTGCTCAGCTTACCTAACTGACATTCCTTGCACAAGCTGTTAGTAGGTTTCACCAATTTTGGAAGATCTCTTATAGCCTGAGTATTGCTTATCTTGATGATATTATCAAAATTCACATGACACATCCTTCTATGCCATAACCAACTCTGATCAACTTGAACAAATAAGCAACTTTTACCAGTACCAACCAAATGGAAGATATTACCTTTAGTTTGAGTACCGGATGCAATCTCTGTTCTAAAACTTTCAAAGATTTTGTATTTTCCATCCTTGAATCAGAGATCATAGTCTTTGTCTACCAATTGTCCAACACAGAGAAGATTGTGCTTCAAACCTTCAACATATAGTACATTACCAGTTTTGTTTCCTCCATCAAAAGAAATAGTTCCTCTTCCTCTGATTCTAGCAGCAGAATTGTCACCAAACTTTACCACTCCTCCTTCATACCTTTCCAAATCTAGAAACTTATTTTTGTCACCTGTCATATTGTGAGAGCAACCACTGTCAATGACCCAATCATCCTTCTCTTCAATTTGGGCAGCCAGAGCTCTTTCCACAGTCTTAAGATTGACAGATACAGAGGACATTGGATCTTCTTCCTTGATGGCAATGAACACCCATTCATTTCAGGATTTGTTTCCTATCTCTGATTCATCATCTGTTACTCCTTCATTATCATCATTTTCATGTACATAGTAATAGTTCTTTTAGAACCTTGGCTTGTTAAGATTTTGTCTTGAAAATCTTTTCAAATACCTTGAGGCAAAATGACCAATCTTATTGCAGTTAAAACACTTAAAAGGTATTTTTCCCTCATACTTACCAGATCCTCTTGGCAGCCTCTTTGCAATAAGGGCTTCAAGTTGAGCAGTTTCTGCTTCTTCTTCTTCTAAATCTTTTCTTGCTTTTTCATACCAAGATAATTTCTTTGAAGAATTCTCTCCCAGATCAAGCCTCTGTTTACCTTTAACAGAGGTACTGGCTTTGAATGTAGATTCAGTCTTGGGGGGGTCATCTCCAAACTCTGTCATTTCAAATGTAGCCAATTGATCTCTTGTGACAGTTGTATGAGCTCTAAATTCTTCAATGGCAACAGCCTTGATTTTGTAAGAAGCAGGGAGGGATCTGAGAATTTTACCAACAATCTCATTTTCATCCAAGACACCACCAGCATTTCTAATTCCACAAACCAGTTCATTCACTCTTGGCATAAAAGTGGTAATATTTTCATCATCTCTCATCTTCAATTTTTTAAATTTCCCTTTTAGACTCTGTAACCTTGCACATTTAACATACTGGTCTCCTTCATGCAAAAGTTCTAGTTTATTCCAAATCTCAAAGGCAGTTGGCAGGTCAATAACATTTGAGAGTTCTAAGTCAGATAATGCGCTTAAAAGAGCCTCTTTGGTTCACAGATTGTTTTCAGCATCTGTGATTTCATTTAGGGTAGTCGGACCACCTTGTGGAGGTACATAAGCTTTTGTAACCATGGACCAGTATGCAAATACCATACACTACAAGTGACATTTCATGCGACCTTTCCAAAGAGCAAAGTTGGTTCCATCAAACTTCAGACTGTCCTTCTTGTAAGATGACATCCTGGATCTCCTCAAGTGGTTACGCTCCTTTAAGAGGAACTTAGCTCTGATACCAATTATTAGACTTAGGGCACACAACTAAGAGGAGGGGTGAATCAGTTGTGTAAAAACTTTCTTTAATTTCCACACTTAAATCTTCTTGGTGATTAGCAGTATATTAAACATGAAACATAATGCATTTAAATCAAAAGCAAAAACACATCAACACATAAGACACCAAGATTTTGATGTGGAAAACCCAGTTAAGGGAAAAACTACGGGGTGATTAACCCAAGAATGTAGTCTCTTTTAGAAGAATAGAAAGATCAAAATGACACATGCCAATTAGGGCTCATTGCCCGAGCACACTGCTCACAAGAGGCTCACTGCCTACAAGAGACATATTGTCTATAAAGAAATAACTATTACATACATGAACTAGAGAATAGCATCTTCACTATGCTTGAATCAGTTCCATTAAGCTCAATACGCCTGCTCTACCTTTCGCTCTGCTTTTCGCTACCACACTCTAATCTCCACAAGACACACTTTGAAATGACTTCTCGATCCCTTATTTATACACTACGTCGACTTAGGAACAATCATCTAAGTCAGAAAACATGTACAAGAACATCCGCAAGATGTGTAATACATCCAGTCGGCCAGTCTTAGGAAGAACACTAACATCCAGTGGTTATTCTTCAAATACAAACTTTAACTTCAATGCGGACCACCAACATGAACTAGAACTGATCTATAGATCACCACAAGCTTTCTTGAATCACCAACAACATCCGTACTTCATCTGCTTACTAGAATCCTTTTCTCCATCTGGAACCTCAAGAACACAGTTTGTCATCATTGTCACAAAGGAATAGGTTCTTTCAGACCTTAAAGCCACAAACCAATGTACTTGACACTTCACAAGGACGTCCCCAACACTTCGGTCCAAACCGCAGAATGGGAAAATGCATTACCAGACCTCACCGGACCTATCTGTGTCACTCTGTCACTTCTGGACACCTGTCGGAGCCAGTTCTACTTGAGCAACCATAACTTCTTCAGATCTTTATGCAGACCTCTAAAAACTTGACTAGAGCATCTCAAGACTTATATCTACAAACCCTTTAAACCGTATCCTCTTATCTGTAACCTATCTTAGACTTTTACCTTGTTATCATCACTGTTCCTGATTGAGACTAATTTTCTCAATATCCTCAGCACACAGCTCATCCAATCCTCCTCATTAATGCAACATGAGTATGTTGACATCAATGACAAGACCGATTAGACCCATACTTGCAACATCTTTGGCATCTCATGATAATCCACAAAATATATGGGAGAGTTGACATTGAAATAAGCCATTGTAGGTACTTGTGCTTGGCTTGGACCTGCAAGAATACCTAGATTTATAGGTGGACTCAGATTTCTGGGAGGACTGTGACCTCTAGGAGGACAAGGACCTCTAGGAGGACCTGAACCAAGATTTAAGAATCTGTATGAAGAACTGTTAGGACTTATAATATTGTGAATGTTAAAAGGTGATCCAGGAGGCATTCCAGATGAACTTCTTGTATTCGATATTTTAGGATTCCACACTAAAGGAATTTTACTCGGTCTCCTGTCAGGTAATTGCACAAATATGTCCTCTGAATTGGATCTAGACCTGGTCACTCTATTGCTGTTATGAGCCAACTTTACGTAAATTTAACCTTAACTCCAATTAGGCCCTCCTTCTAGCACCAAAAACTGTTGATGATTGTTTTTACACATTCATAACAAAAGTTAAAATTCATAAAATTAACCTAACTGTCTTGAAAGAAATGGAGAAATCAATTAAGATTACTCAATCCCAAGTTTCCATATGGTCAGGTCTTGACCTGTTGGACAGTTCAGTAGGTTACTATGAAGTTGTAATATGCAAGGGGCCTTACGTTATTTAAGGTGTTTTCTGACTTACTGGACTCTATTTATGTAAAATGTTACAAATATCCACAAATTATCTATTCCTTTGCATAAATCCGTTACTGTATATCAAAGCTTTGAATGATTTATGTTAAAACATGCTTTTCCTTTCAAATATGTATAAAGATTGCCAAATATCAACTCAATTGATCTCAATTCCTTCAAATGTTAGACAATCTCTTTTAGATTTCTGCGTTTCAACTAATTACTTCAAAGTTTGGGAAAAGTTAGAGAAAACTCAAATTCAACATCACTTGCTATAGGATCTAAATGCTCTGTTATGCACATGGTAAAGATTACAACAAATTAAATTAAATCAACAGACTAAATCGTTAAATGCAAATGCCTTGAATATTTTCACAAACATGCATTCACGATTGTGAGCTTTAAGAGAAAACTGTTTCAAATATAACGAAGAGCTAGAAGACACTCATAAAATAGACGCAGACTTCCAGATTCACTTATATTCAAAACACATAGCCATATATGGTTTACAATGTAGGAATGACTCTTAGCTTCATTAATCAAATTCACAAAACTTACAATGCTTTATAGATACAGTAAGAAAGCTGGACATTTCCACGCGTTCCTTAATGCAGACATAGGGGACCTCCTCTAAACTAAAATACTTCTTCTATTCAAAGTTTCAGAACAAATTATAATTGCTATACTATTTTCTACAAATCCCTGTGTAAATAATATACATGTAGCAAGGTCCTTTATATAGAATTTGAACTTTCAAATTGCTACGGCTATAACTTTCATCTATGGCTGAGATTTCTCCATTCTTGATCAATGGTGCATCTTTGTCTCATAACCGTTTGCCAAAATATCTATTTGGCATCTTTTCCCTCACTCAAAGGATGCCATTGGAATTTTTACAACATAAGATTCCCCTTTTCCTTATTGATTTTTACCCGCCAAGGCTCTTTATTTGACTTCTTTTCAAAAGCCTTTACACTTGCTTGCTTTTCACTTTTTCAAATATTTCCTGAAATTGCCAATTACTCCTTCCACAAAGGTGTGGTCCCCTCCTGGACTCTTTGTCAAAATATACTCTTGCATCACAACTCCCTCCTTCAACCTCTTTTCCTTATTCTCTTAGCCCTCTCTTCTCTTCTGGTATTTCTTCATTTCACTTCCATCAATGTATCAATCATCTGTTTACTAAGATTGGCATCAGGATTTTCTATGTAGGGTGCAAATATGGCATTAAACTCTGTCAATGCCCTTTCTAAGTTATACACTAGCACTTCCATACATTCATGTTGCAGTAATCTCTTTGTTATCCTCTTATGTATCTTGATTATTTCATCTGCCTTTTCTTCTAAATTTTGTATGACTGCTGCACATTTCCTGAGGTTATCTTCCTCAAACTTGAGCTCTAATATTATTTGTGGCACTTGATTTGCCAATGTGATAGTAAGTGCTCCTTCATTAATTAGTTCTTCTGCTCTTTCTTGCACTTCTGTCAACTGTTCAATTTCAGACCTGTATTCTTCTTTTCTGTTTTGGCATTTATGTGTAAGCATCATACATTTATTCTTTTCTTTTGCACTTACTTTCCAACTTCTTATAGCTTGCCTTATTGTTT
The DNA here is from genome assembly GCA_027924645.1 of Cunninghamia lanceolata. NCBI lineage: Eukaryota > Viridiplantae > Streptophyta > Pinopsida > Cupressales > Cupressaceae > Cunninghamia > Cunninghamia lanceolata. Next base: position 5,406,693 of record BSBN01000564.1, on the reverse strand, counting down.
GTTCCCCTTCTTGCATGAAATCACTAAACCATTCATCAAAGATATTAGCCTTTAGCCTTTTATTTTTCATGTCATGTATTTCTTCCTTTGACACCACTGCTATGTTATCAGGCAGTTCTGGTACTGTGGCAATGGGATCAAATATCCCTTTAATAAGTTGTTGAAGCTGGACAATGTGTCCCTTCAAGTAATCATGTTTGTCTTTGTCTTTCTTCAGCATCTCTGCTGTCACCTGGTGCATATCTTCCCATTCATGAATATGTTGTTCTCTTGTGCTATGCCCCAGGTCCAAATTCAATATTTTGTATTCTTCCAAAGTTATTTCTCCTTTTAGCTTTTCTTTATGTGGAATTGCTAGGTTTAGCATTCTGGATCCATCTGGACCTCTCTTTATGGCTGACATTGTCCTAGCTCTCCTCTTTTCTTTTCTTGGAGTATTACCACCTATCAAGCTCTTAATATCTATTGGTACTAACTGTACCTCTTTATCCTTCTTTCTTATTTCTTTTTCCAACCATCCATGAACCACTTTTGTACCTTCTACAACTTTATCTTCATCAATCACCTCTTCAGGAGGTTTCTCTATTTCAACTTCTTCTTGTTGTTGATGTTCATGTTGTTGCTCTGGTTGCTCTTGTTGTTGTTCTTGTTGTTGTTGTTGAATTGGCTCTTCTTGTTGCTGAAGTGGAGGTTCTTGTTTTGTGGGATTATTCAGCTGTTCTTTTGAATCCACCTCTTCTTCTTCCTCTTCTTTTTTAGTATCTCCTCCAACATCAATCTCCTTTTCACGATCTTCTCCTTCTGATGATCCTTTATCTTGATCGTCTTCTTCTTGTTCATCAGGTTCATTCTCATCCATTTTTTCTTCTGCCTCTATATCTTCAGGCCTCTTAATTTCTTCTTCCACCTTATCTATACTTCCTGTCTATACTTGTTATGTATGCATTAGTGAACTGGCCTTTACATCATCCTCTTTTTCTTTTTCCTCTTGTTCTTGCATATCTTCTATATTTTTCTCTTCCTCACCTGGATCGCCATGCATATTCAACATGTTTAAAGCATCAATACCTGAGGTATCTTATTTTGTTTCCTCTTCTGCTGAAGCAGGTGTTTCTGTAATCATTTCTTCCAGTATCTTCTCCTTTTCAGCCTCCTCAATTTTATGTGATTCTTCCTGCACATCCTTAATAATTTTAGGTGGCACTAAAGTACCAAAGGGATCTACTGATCCTACTTCTTCTTGTACTTTGTCTTCTTCATGTTCCATGCCATGCTCAATTCCTATTTCAGCTTGATTACTTGGTCCTTCTTCTTTGCTCAGAAAATCACTGGAATCCTCTTCTATATCAATTTCTTTGCCTTTATACATTACCCTTTCTTCAATATCACTGCTTTCAATATTCACAGTTTCCACTGTTTGTTGAACCTTGTGAATTTTTGACTCCTTTTGTATTTCTTCTGCCAATTCTGCTTTCACTTTAACATATGTCTTTCTCTGCTTAGGTGAAGTGGAGGCACTAGATATGTTACCCATCTTTTTACCTACCTCTTGTGCTGCAATTACACCAGCTGATTTAGAAGTTTCACCTTTAGACAAACTTATTGGAATTGCCTTTCTAACTGGCTGTCCTGTAGTTTCTTTTGCAGTTAGTGCCTCCTCTGCACTTCTTTCATGACTCATGGATTTTGCATCAACAAAAGTGTTTGATGCTACTACTATTGTTATCCCCAAAGCATATGGATCCATCAATGTAGCATTTTTATCCTTTTCTATAATTTTGGCCTCAACAATTTTTCTCTTCTTCTTATTAAAACATTGCAAGTCCTCAGTAGGTTCCACCTTTCTTTTCCTCCCTTTCTTTGGGTAGGTGACCTCTTTTCCTTCAACTTTGAGTTCTTCAATTCTATCCTTCAGCCATGTTTTTGAAAATAATATTATTGGTTCAGATATTTCATCCAGATGTGTGTTCCGTGGTTTTGACCAATCAGGCTCTATAATAGGAGCCAATCTTGCTACTGCATAGCTGTGATGTAACAATCTATCATCATCCTGAACCTCTGGGGGCACATATATATTCCATATAGATCTCATCTGCTCAATAGTCAATCTTTTGTGAGCTCTTTTTCTTACCTCCCCGTCATTCTTGCAATCAGCCCAAAAATCTTCAATATGTATAAGATGTTTATAGCTTTTATTCACAAAGTTTTGGATCCTATGGAAAGGATCGAATCTCTGAGTTAAATCAAATTCTTGAAAACCATAAAACCTCAACTCTTGTTCTGAATACCCTACAACTTCTTCACTGTAGCATGAATACTTGCCAATAGCCCAAGGCAATCTCACACTTCCCCTGTTATTGAATTTCCTTTTGTACATTCTGAACACGTTCAAATTCTGTCTTAAAAATTCCAACACAATTAACTTGTCAGAAGGATATCTAGGCAGCATAAACGGTTTCCCTTCAAAGCCCTCAGTCCTTATGTAAGTGAAATGTTTAAATTGTATAAACCAAGAACTATGCAATCCAATTGCATTTTCTAAATCTTTAGATAACCACTTGTCAGGTTCTTCTCTCAATATCCTTACCAGGTAAGTATAAAAAACATCATTAACCAAAGCAAAATTCTTTAAGGCATTTTCTTCCTGTACGATAGGGTAATATTCATACACCAAATTTTGATTAGGACCATTTCCCATGGTACCTACCCTTTCTATTCCATTAATGTAAGGCCTAATTTTTGCAGCATAGGAGTACAACACATAAGAAGATAGATAAAATGGCAAGCTTTTATGTTGTCTTAACATGGTCTGTCTCCAAATAGCAGTACTAATTGCCTTGGCCCAATGTATTTGTCCCTGATCCTTTTCCCCTGTTCTTATGAATTCTATGACAGTGAACATCCAAGGTTCACACTTAGTACCATCCCTTAATCCAACTAATCTGCTCAACATAGTGATCATTAAGTAAATTTCTTCTTTAAGGCATATTCTCATCAGATTCTTAGGTACCCTGGCTACAACCTTGGGTTTATTCTCTGGGTTATACCAGTTGCAAAATATTTTACTCTTGCATTCTCCTTCATTTGTGTAAAAGTTCTCATTATACTAATCAATGTCAATATCCCTCATTTTCTCATTAATCTCTAACCCAAATGTTTTGGCAATACCCTCCATGGTTAGATCAGCAATTAGTCTATTGTGCAACATGACCTTCCTTGTAGTTGGATCATATAGAATTACACAGTCCAAACATAAATCCTTAGCTTCCATTGCCAGTGGGAAACCTGCAGCTCTGTACAATCCACTTTGCCAGATACGCTTCATATCATGAGAAGCATCAGCAGCAGTGATTTTCTTTAATACGTCTTATGCATCATAATTTCCAATGTTCATGTCTGTGCCCATTCCACTTGTAGTGATCAGCGATGGATAACCCCTATGCAATGTCAATTCTTCTTTCTCCACCTCCTTCTGTGGTTTTCTTTCCTTTTTCACCTCTTCCCCTACATCTTTCTTCTGTTTTGGGGCCATCCTGTAGAAACATGATTCTTTTAACTTTCATTTCAATTTCTATTTTAGGGTTTTTACCATGAATTTCTGCTTTTACTATTTTACCTTAATTCATTTTTCCCTTTCCATTTTAATCCCTAAATTCATTAAGCTCTATTCAGCTAATTAACAACTAAAAAAATAGTAATTTGCCAAAATGCATACGTTTCAAACTGAAATTACTGAAATTAATAGTATTCTAACAACTGAAAATAAATGGCTTTTTAGATAAATACCTGCTGTTAGCAACTGTTTACCCGTTGACTTACTTTTACCGTTATCACCTTTGTCTAGCTACTGTAACTCTTTCACTCTGGTAAATTCTGCTCATTCACTGCAACAACTCTTTTTCTACAATTTTTACTCTTAACAAAATATTCAACAGCAAAATAACATTAAAATTGCCCTAACCCTCGTTAAACTTCACTTTGTTTGAGTGTTGAATTTGCATTAATTACAACAATTAATGTGCTACGCTCTCGGCCTTTATTACAGTGTTTATGTTTTCAAACTTTTTACCATTAGCTTAAATCAACATGCATACTTTTTCTTTTGTATATTTCATTTTATGTTTCTTTTGTATATCTTCGTTGTATCTCTAAACATACAAGCATTTTATGCAAAGAATTAACTAACGCTTTTACCCTTTTTCACTTTCCATACATCTTTGTTTCTTTATATCTCGGCATTGTATATCGTAAACATACAAATGCCCAAACATACAAAGAATTTACCATTTTTAACTTTTGTGACAAATCCACTTTGTATCTCCGCTTTGCATCTTTTAAATGTACAATTGCTTGTATACAACAAAATATACATGGTTATTATACAAGCTAACATGTATCTACAGTGGGGTCCACCCTACCTCTCAATAGTGCCTTTCCGCGATGCTTTTACTTATTGAACTTTTAGACTTCAAACTATTATAAATCATATTGCGTTTACCTTCGCATCCGCAATGTATATAAAACCTTGTATATTTTGCCTTGTACATTCCAAAACATGCAAAGACCAAAACATACAAGATTTTAACTTTATTCCATAAATATTTCGGTTCCGGTTTGTGTAAAGTGCAATGTATATCGGCATTGTATATAAGAAATATACAATGCGCAATATACATCAACTTAACTACCTTTGATAACTCTTCGGTTCTGTGGCTTGTATAAATCAATGCATCCTGAAATATACACTAAATCCCGATGCATTAATTATATCGTATTTTAATTTTCTCTCAATTCCATATTGTATGTAACGCAATGCATACTTCCCGATACATACATACAAAGCCCCAAATATACAACCTTTATTCCATATTTCATACCCTTTTTCAGATCTGCACTATGTATAACTCGTTGTATTTGCTTTGTATGTATGCCATCTGCCAAATATACAAGCCAAAATATACATAATGAATTTCAACATTTATTCATTCCAATTTTGACTATTTTTAGGCCTGACTTGTATATGAAGATAAAACGATTAGCAACAAATGTATACAAGTATCACAACATACCAAAACCCGATAACCTCGTTTTTGTGACTAACACAAAAAGCACGATATACAAACGTATTTGCATATGAATTGACTTTGCATATACAAACAACTTTGTATATGCAACACACAAACCCTTGGATTGTACATTTACCAAAATGCGTATAACTTGCAAAATACAGGGAATTTTGAGATGGTTCAAAAAGTAACCCTTATTCTTTTTTCACAAGGAATTCACCTGTTCTGTGCACTAGTACTTAATGTTATTTTTTCATTATTTTCACTCAGGTTTATACTTTCAGTTACCCTTTTCCCTTTACCACCAAGCAAAGAACACACACAAAAGCAACAAAAGCCAGCTACAGCAGGGGTCCTCATTTTGCTAAGAAGTAAAATGGGGCGTGTTGTGAGCATCACAATAGTTATGTTATGCATCCTATTGTTATTTGATTTTTTAAAAAATTCCATTAATTTGACCAAGTTTAGTGTCAATCCTCTGGGGTTTCTTGATGGGGCGTTACACCTAGTATCAGAGCCATGGTCGCAGCACTGGGATCTCTGGTTAACATGTTGCCCATGTCTAGTTATAGTAACTTTCTCTATACATGTGTTCTTAGATATCTGATGTATGGTTAGAAGGTCGGGGACCCTTGTGTTAGATACCATGTTTTAATCTAAACACCCAGTTAGATGTTAGGTAGAGGATTAGATGCTTTATGCATTCTCATGTTGGGGGCGATTCCTTGGATGTTTGTTACTATTTATTTCCCTTGTGTGACCTTGTTTCATTTCCATGACTTCTAGTTCTTTAAAAGTACAAATTTAGTCTTGGAATGCATGTGCAAGTTTAGACTAATTAGTTGATAAGATTGGCATGTGGATTTCTTTTGTTTGACTAAATATGCATTAGGATAAGATGTTGTTTTATGTAGCTAGGTTGCTTATGTGGTTCTATACAAGTAGGAATGTATGTTATGTGGTTTACAAGGGAAGTCCTGGTCTAAGTGTGTCATCTCTTCACATGTTTTTCCATGTCTAGTAGAAGTGTCTACACCCATATGTTGTTTGGAGCATTTTCATACTGCATGTAAAAGGGTTGTTAGAATAGACCAAGGAAAAGTATGTAGGTAGTTTATAAATGAATTATTTCTATCTTTTGTGATTGCTCTAATGCATACAGAGTGATGTAATGGAATCCTGATCTTGTGTTTAGAAATGGAAAAACTACCTATGGGTGGTAGTTAAGATTTGGTTAGAAAGTGTGACTTAATTTTCCTCTATCTGGATGCTTTGTTTGGAAAGGTTGTTTGTAAGTTTCTTGCATCGAATTAAATTATTTTGTTTCCTTTTTCTTTTAACCCACATATAGTTAATAAAGAAAAATAGTCATGAACCACATTATAATAAGAAATCATTTAGGCCTTAAAATTGTATGCTTAAACCTTGACTGTGAATCAAAGAACTGTCTAAAATTACTTGAGTGATGAATCTTATGTTCTCCTGAAACTGCACTTCTTACTTTTGGTTATGCATAAAAGATAGTTTATGAATGAGACTAAGTGTAGTTGTTGGGTATTTAATCTATGCATTTGGAAGTAAATTTATGTGATTAAGGTTTGCATTACATGATGTGATATGTTTTTATTGGAAAGGGCTACTTTTGTGAAATAAAAGAGATGCTAGTGCATAGAACTAGGTTTCTATTTTGAGAAATTATGATTATTGTGTAGTTATTTGAACATCTTGGTTGATATGCATAGCTGAATCCTATGATGTAATGTCTTTCTCTTTTCTTACTATTGTATAAATAGTAAGGATTTATGCATTGGATGTCTAGCATGCTGAATTGTTATGAGGGGGTAACATGTGAAGTAATTAAGCCTAGGTATGGAATAGGGATGTTTGAGTAGGCATAATCACTATGTAAAGATTTAGTATTTCTTACACTGGCTTGGGATAAAGTTGAGAGAATGTGGGATTGTGTTTTGGGAACAAATATGTGAATCCTTTTGTTCTATGAAAATTTGAATAACTTGTGATGAAGTAAGAGTTGTTTGTGTTTAGGAAAGACCTACATGAAGTAGTAAAGAGTTAAGTAGAGGATCATTATTGTTCTTTTGTGAAAATGGAACTTGTACATAATTTGTTGAACTCTGGATGCATGAATGTTGATGTGGAAGTATTAATGATTCTTGGGTGCATTTAGGAATTCATGGTGTTTATGTAAAATTCTTATTGTGTGGAAGAAAAGATAGTTACATATGCATATGTTATGAGGATAGAATGTTATATCAAATGAGTAAAAATAGAGTGAAAAATATTCTGGAAAAGGAATCATATTAAATGTACTTATGGTATGTGATCTTTTGAAAAGTAATGGAATTGGGTATGTAAATTTAACCCCCCTGTAAATGTGAGAAACTAGTAACTGTGCATTGGTTGAGTGTTGTGAATACCCCGTACTTGCTTTGTGTGCCCATGGGATGGTGATACCGGGAACCCATCCATGGGGAATATGTTGCATTTTAGGTGTGGGATTAACCATACCATTAGGTGTGCTTGTATGTTTGTTACTTGATTGAGGGCCAACCTATGTGTGGTTAAAATTTATATATAAGAGTAGCCAAAAGATAGTTTCACAGATTCTTTTCTTTTGGTTTTCTAGTCCCTCAATCTATGAAGGGGTAGTAGCAACCACAAAATTCCTTGGGCGGGGTATGTAGCATACGCATATTGTAGTGCAGAGCGGTCTTAGCTCAATCGATCCCAAGGAAAAGTACTCACTACTTCCCCTTATGATGGATCAGGGTACTTGATCCATATGTGCTAGCCTAATCCCCACAATTCTTGAGCATATTGATGGCATTTCTTGGATGATCATCTACCTTGTCTTCACGATAGGTATGATATGCCACATGAGTTGTCAATTAGGGGCCAGGGTCTAGGGTGAGAGGGACTTGCATGGACAACCCAACTAGAACTATGTGATGACATGTGTTGCCACTTGGGGGTTAGGGTCTAGGGTGAAAGGGACCTACATGGACAACCCAAGTGAGACCATGTGCCTCATGTATATTTTGAGGTCTAGCATGTGGAGGAAGGTTTGTTACCCATGCTGAGATGGATTCCGTATCTGCACATGTTCTGACATGATGCAATAGGTATGATGCCACACCCAACTAATGTTTTGACATAGTGTTGGTGATGATGCCGTGTTGCTAATGGTAACAAGCTAGGCTTGAGGACACGATGCCATGTGCATAAACACGTGAAGGTGTACTATGAGATTGTGTTGATAGCCTACTTGTGTGGTGAGTGTAATGGGGCCTCATACACTTGTAGAGGGATACTCATGTTTGTTTTCAACAGTCTTTGGGTTGGTTAGCATATGGGTATGTCCTAGCCATGTATACCTCTGGCTACAGCAAGTGCCTACGTGTGCCTTCTCCACGAGGTGTCACTATGTGGGGTGTGTTGTGTGCATGCCTCCTTCCACGGAGCCACAGACACACTATCATGTGTCATACGACTAGTACATGCCTTCTTTGGATGGCGTATGACCATGCCACACTAATACACGATGTGGGATGTGGCTGAGGTGTACATCCCATGCGGGCAGCCAAGGAGTGCATGGACCACTTGGCTAGTTCATGTCGCATGATGACATGATGCGGGGTGTAGTTGAGGAGTACACTCTAAGCCATGTGGATGGTGTGCTCACTCCACACCACATGAGGGCTATTGCTATAGCCTAATGTTGTTCCCTCCTTCTTTGTTTGGTGGCTAGTATCTAGTCATGCAGTGTTGTACAATGCAATTTCAAAGATTGTGGACTTTCTTTATGGTATTGATGATTTTCTATTAACTGTGAAGGCCGACATTTTGTTTATGTTGATTGTGATGGTTAAGCCACACCTTGTGATTTTATTTGCATATAGCCCTCATGGTTACATTTGATTTAATGTTGAAATTATGCGCATTTCTTGCTTTATTGTTGAAATTGAATTTTTATTTGATCTTTCTTTATGACTTTGGTGCCTAAACTAGTTTATCCTTATTGTTTTCGATGTCGGCTATGTGTCATATTGTGATTCCTCTCCATGGACTTCTGAGGCAGACTTGGTGAGTGTATATGAGGAAGCAGACACAAGGAACCTTGAGGATGGGGGTATGTGAGGCTGTTATATAGCTAGGACCATTACCCACCTATGTGTGATGACTATCTCTTGGAGGCTAACCACCTTATACAACAAGAGAGAGGTCATTGTGGTCTTGTTTGGATGGTCTCACCCTATGTGTGTGGCCTAACACCAATAAGACACTGAGTGTGAGGTATGCATTATGTGAGATGGATATTGGCTCTTGGCTCATGGATTATGTATCATGGTTTAGTATGATGCTTCCTGGTGTCTAGATGGACCCTTGTGTAGCCTTGTGATGTGATTCTCAGTGATGTGCATTTGTGTATATGTGAAGAATGTATGTTAAATCATGAATATAGTACTTATGAAATGATAAACTGTGTTTCCATGCTTCTAAAAAGATGTAAAATCATGATCTTTGTTGAATATATTATGACATTTAGTGTTGTAAAATGAATAAAGTGGTATGTCTTGATGGATATTTAATAAAAAATGTGCACTTGGTGTGTATAATTATGTTGTGTTTTATGGAAGTGTGGCATTTCTAATGTATTGACTGCTTAACAATGTATTGGAAGAGGAATTGTAATTTAAGGGTAAAGAAAATGAAATGGTAATGCATTTGAAATTGAATATTTTTTTTATATGTTTTTGTTATGAGAAATTCTGCTAGCTAGGACTAAAAGGGTGCAATGTTTTCTTTGTTCTAAAAGAAACTAACGGGCATTAATGCTAATATGTAAGGATTTTGAGTGGTTTATGTACTATGGAACCATCTTTGAAATGCAAGTCTTGATTGTGTTATTATTGTGACATTGAAAACTAAGAGGATAGGCCATGTTTGAAGTGGACTATATAAGTATATATTCTTGTGAGATGAATTATTTTCATAGGCAAAACTAGTACATATTATTTTGATGTAATGAATCAGCTTTGATGTTGGTAATAGAAATCTACAGTACTAATGTGTTATGTTTCCACACTAGTTTGTGACTTCTAGGAGTAAGTCAAATTTTAGGGGGGAGGATGTAGTGCCCCTCCATTCTCACTGTGGATGTGCAGGTAGTTGGCTTTAAAACTTGGAGATGAAGGTAAAATAATAGGGATATTTAAAGGTATGTGCTAATGATGTTAAGTAGTTGATGTTTGAAATTGACAACTGCAATATTGTTGTGCAACACGGACGGATGATATTTTGAGTAGATAGTTAAAATGTAAGTTGCCTAGTATTTTAGAATGCCTTACAAATATTCTATTCTCATACTTGGGAATTTTTGCATAAAATATTATTGACAAGTGTTTGTGTTTAACTTCATTTCTAGGGACTTCCAGGAGGAAGCCTAATCCTAGGAGGGAGAGTGTAAGACCACGTCCCTTATGGCCTTATTGATCCTGCTAGTCATTGATGGTTTATGTCCTATATTTTATGATCTTTTATGTTGAACAATATACATTAGTGATTATTGTTCCTATACATCAAGTTGCTTATACTTTGATTGTTAACTAACTAACTAGTGGTTGTTGTGATTTCATGTAATAGCCAGATGAGTTATATTCCTTATCTACGTAAGTATGCAATGATCGAGATGTTTCATTGTTGGTAATATTATTATGTATATCAAATAGATTGTATCATGTTAGGTGATTTTATATTATGAGTGTGAGTAAATGTGAATATAAAGGTAATGATTGATATTAAATATTTACTTGTATTAGTATTTGTTACATGTTAATTAGATTATTGATAAGTGGTAATATTTTGATATTAAATAGTATGATCAATCATTGGTTGAGTCTAAAAGATATTATGCAAGTAGGGAGAGTTAAATTATACTTGTGTAGATTTAATCCTCTATTTGATTATCATTCTTAGAAGGTTATTTTTTTCATAAACCATTTGTTTCAATTACTATTAATTATGAGAAGTACTAACACTTTTGGTTGAGTATACAAGCAAAAAAAAATGGCCAATGTTGATGAAGGGTTCACATAGCTACTTCCCTTATGTTATCCTTGTGAATGTGTGTGAGGTTGTTTTATTAGACCCTTGAGTTACCTTTTTTAATGTGATTACTTATTGTATGTTTTATGAAGTCTTTATGTGGTTTTAATTGTTTAAAAAGTTTCCTAGGTACTAGGTCTATGGGTTAGGAGTCCTTTTATTCCATAAAACCCCTTAAATAAAGTCTAAAACCCACTCTAATTACCCACTTATGAAAAGTGGAGAAAATTGGAGTTGGTTGGGTGGTTGGGAAGTTATGGGGAGTTGGTTTCCTTTTTCCTTCGATATATATTCCTTCTCTTTGAAAGGAGAGGGGGCTTTTCTCTTTTTGCCTTGGCTTCCCTCACTTGCTCTTGGTTGTTCTTGTTTTTCCTCATTTGGGAGGATATTTCTTGATGGAAAGAAAAGGAAAGGATGGGTGAGGAAGAATGGAGGAAAGGGCTTGGAGAAAGTGAGGGTTTCTACCATATTTGGGTTGCCAATTCTCTTGGTAAGATCTAACCTTTTGGATTTGAGTTTTGTTGATATGAAAATGAATGATTGGAGTTTTCATTGGTCTATGTATATCTTTGTTGATCCTTGTTTAAATGGGTAGTTGTGATTGAAATCTATGTGAAGAGTTAATGTTAGATATTGTGTGTGTTGGGGTTTGTGTGGGTAGGAGTTCCATCTTGTTGAGTTGAACATGAATAGCCATTTTTGTGTGTTAAAGTTAAGCTTGAGTTATGTGAATATTTGTGTCATGTTTGAAAATCTAAGCCATGTAAGTTTGGAAGAGCTATGTGACCCTTAGAGCTTGGGGGTGGATTGAGCATCAATGCTATGGTTGGGAGGAAAGCTTGTAGCCATATTGTTGTTTTTGTTGTCCTCTTCTTTCAAGAGATTACTAATGACATTAATATTACATTTTCTATATTAGGTTCTTTTCTATATGCTTTGGGATAATATATCATTTGCAAATTAAATTGATGTAGTTCAACTATAATAATTTGATGATGTAGAGAAAGCACTCAAAGAACACTAACTTGACACATTCCAAATAGGGTTTCAATACAAATGATGCAAATATGCATTCTTGTTCATTCTTAGACAACTCACTCTTAAAGCCTAAAACATGGGTGCAACAATTTGGATCTTTTTGGTCATAAATTTCAGTAGAGACCTGACATTCTGAATCTAAGACCTGTTTGGAATACCACTTTGGCCCTTATTAAACATATGTAAAAATGGGCTAGGGTTGTTTTGTCTGGAGTAGGGCAGAACAAGGTTGTTCCAAACTAGGATCCCTAGGTAGGGTTTATACCTGTTGTTAGTAAAAATGCCATAACTCACTTAAAACCTAATGAAATCACATGAAACCAAAAGAATTGTAAACTAGAAACAAATATATTTCTATCCATCTATTATATTCTCTAATATGAGGTTGTACCATGCTGTACCATGCATAATTTTAGACTGCATTTTCAGAAAATTAAACTTTACAGACCTACCCTCAATAAAAATGCAATAACTCATTGAAATCTTCATGAAATTAGATGAAAAAAAAAGAAATGGAAATTAAATTCACTATAATTTCATCTCCAATCAGTCTCAATCTAGTACTAAATTGTATAGATCTGTACCATGCAAGATAATAGCAGAAAATGTTTGCAAACTACAGAAAACATGATATTTTTATTGCTTCAATTTTCAAAATCTAGCCACCAACCCTCCATTCGACTTGGAGGATCATACTTATACTTGTACAATCATGTTATGCCTCCCCAACCAACCTATAACTACCATTTAACAACTTTTAACAAACTTTTAAAAAGTTGTCATTTGACAAGAAAAGTTGTTATGACAACACTGGACAACTTTTGACAATGTTTTCATTTTTTTAACTAAATGACACCAAACCTTCATCAATGACTCCAAATGACTATATTGGATTAAAATGGTCTTATTAAAATTGAACAACACAAAATAAGACAAAAACTCAAAATTTGTCTCTTGTAGGCATCAGGTCTTGATGGTGCTCCTGCACCAATTGATCTACTTGTGTGTATGTCCATAGCACAATAGATATAAATATATGTAAGTAGCTTAATCATGTATATGATTTGAAAAATATAGTATAATAGTAAGATAGTTGGTTCATTATTCAATAGGAGTGTTATGATCAAAATGGGGATTTTGTTATAAATTTTGTAATGGATCTATCTCACTGGTTATGACTTTGGATAGGGTAGAACTATGTAGAAATCTATAATATATCTCTTATGATTTATTCTAATATTTATCCATGTGATATATATGTCCTTGCAAAGAGAAAACAATACTATCCATGATATGTGAGATGTATTATCTAATGGTTGTATTGTGACATCCATTTGGGACTAAGTTTATTTGATATGCATTTCTTCTAGAACATAGTAAATTGTATTAGATGCATGTGGAAACAATACTTTAAGATGATAAAAACTCATTTAATGCATGATAATTGTTCACTTTAATCATGTGCAAGGGAATGGTATGGTTGAGTTTATGTCTAAATAAGGAATTAGTTTTCTAACTCATTCATGTATGAAAAATGAGATTATGCAATTAGTGGTAAGTAGCTTTGAATATAGACATTGTGTTTGCTTCATGGATAAGCATAGTTGATGGTGATATTTGGTGAGTTGCTAGTTTGAGTTAGACCTCCTTATTTCATTATGTGAAACCTTAAGAGAACTAATGAAATGATATAAGGTATATAGTTCTTATTTTCTGTCTCATTCTAATATGAGTATATTGATTTGTTAAAGACTCTAGAGTGAGATGTAATCTTTTATGAGTCTATTACATCATAGTTAATCATAAAGTTGCAAGTTCATGTTCTGAACTACAAAGTCTCTGCACTACGTGTATGTAGGCAAGGCCATCATGGATGAGTATATAGTTCTCTTTTATCTTTATTGATAATCTTTGTGGAGCTAATGTTCACTTTTAGATGTATAGATATAGGTCTATTAATTGAGCAGATTACTAGAGCAAAGAATATATTTTTCCACTATGCTAAGGATGGCCTTATGGTTCTTACTATAATCATTTTAAAATGCATGAGAGATGTCTTGTTCTTATTTGAAAAGATCTCTTATAATGTATTTGTAAATTGGGAGGTATCTCCATTTATATCTCTTTATGTAACCTTTGTTTCTTGTAATCTTGATTTGTGAGTAATGTAGTTGAGGAACCTTAGAAGACCTAGGTTAGATTATTATGTGATGTTATGCATCCTATTGTTATTTTGTTTAAAAAAAATATGATTAATTTAACCAAGTCTAGTGTTGGCCTCTCGGGTTTCTTGGGGGAGCATTACACATTGTCCCTAGTATCTCTACTTTGCTATTGTTCCATAGTTCTCTCTCTCTGTTCTTCTCAAGTCTATGAGAATGTCTTCTTGATCTATTTGATCACCTAAACTCTCTCTCTAGCTATCTTTATCTTGTCTTAATATACTTTCCTAACTATACCTTGCTAAAGGTTGTTGTTGCTAAACATTCCCCTCATTCTCCTTCCAACTTCCCCTATTAAAGGTGGGCAGTTACCATGAGTGGTAATTGACATGCATTTAATTGCTAAGGAACTAAAGATGCACAAAAACTTTCCAAAGGAATAAAAGGACAATGACCTACTAGCATGGATAAAAGAGATAATTTCCTCCAAGAAAGAATAATGATCCATCATGTCCCCTAAAATACTTGCCACTTGAACAAAATAGTATACAAAGAAGTTGAGCACTACCTTATCTAACACCCAAATTAAGATGTAATGATTCTCTAACAAGGTCAACTATCTAAACAACTTCTAACTACTTATAGTATAGATGTCCCAAACTATCTTGTAGCAAGCATGAATGAAGAGAGTCAACTCTACATGCAACATAGTGATGTTCAAAACTACCACAAAACACATCTTGAATTGTTCTTTGATCATACACCCACTATTCACCATTTTTTGACACCTATATTACCTTTGAATATACCTCAATAATCTTTCCAAGGTTTTATCATTAGAAAATGCATCAAGATGAAGCATGCACAATGATGGGGTGAGGTCCAAAAGTTTGGGATGGATTAAGAGAAGGTTGTTGGGACCAAGGAAAACCATATATAAATCAATGTTTAGGCCATTCTTAACATTTCTTTAGTGGTACCTTAAACCAACTTTGTTGTTTTGAGAATCTAGTTGAAGGGGTTCCTTAATACCTTGTTAATTAAAAAAAAGGTCATATATATGGAATCCATTGTGGATAAGACCCAAAAAAATCTTACCATACAATTTGGTTAGTTTGAGTAAAAGGTGAATGGTTAAGTTGTGGGGTTTATGGAATGAGAAGATTATTCATTTAGTGGTGTTGTAGGAGGTGCACTTATTTTAGGTGAAGCTATAGGAGAATGTTTATTTGTCTTAGGTGAAGGTGTTGGAGGTGTACTTTTTTTAGGTGAAGATGTGGTAGCTTGAGAGAGAAGTCTTAAGGTGGTTTTCCATATCCATGATGATCCAAATGTATGGTGGGAATATAAAAGTATTTATGATGGATTTTGTATTCTCCAAAAGAAGAAGGGATAAATTCAAGAGACCACTAATCATCATGTTGTAGGGGATTGGATGGTGGAGAAGGTGGAGAATGAGTAGAATATATGTCATTAGGTAGAGGTGACATAGAAGTTGAAGGGATGCCTCTAAGATTTGATGAAGGGAAAATAAGGTTGTTTCAGGGAGGCATACTAGAAGAGGTATGCAATGAAATATTAGGGGTAACTTTGTTTGGTTGATACTCTTTCAATGAAGAATTGTGTGGAGAAGAAGCATGTTTATGTGAGCCTTTTTATTAGTGAATGGTTGGAGAATGGGAAAAGGTGTGTATCTGGATGGAAAACATCTTAGTTATTGGCGTAATAGTGTTAGAATGGGGCTTCATAAGTATAAATAGTATAGGACTAGTTATTGTACATAAACTCCAAGAATCTACAAAGGATAGAAGGGATGGCTCACATTGCATATAACTAGGGTTGCCTAAGGAGTATATTGTAGGCTAGAATTCTTGGCATAATGTGGAATAGAGAATCAAGGGAAACCAACTCAATCATGAAATGTAAAGTAATGGTACCCCAAGGTTCTTGTCTAACATTATTAAAGACACAATAATAGGGTAAAAAGTGGGGTAAACACACACATGAGGATGGCCACAATAATTAAATAATAGGAAGGTGGGATAAGGATCACATAGGAAGGATAAACAAGGCCTAGAGGAAGGGGTAAAAATACATGAAAAAGGGAAAAAACATGGGCATATGAAAAATCCAAGGGAATAGGATAAACAAGGGGCTAAAAAGGGGTAAAACACACACTAAAATGGATGCAAAACATACTAAAAGGAATTGCAGATGGTATGCAATCTTCATTAATACATACCCATTACACTTGATACTACTTTCCATGTGATTCCTTGTAACTTAGTGTATAACATTCTCTTAGGTCATCATTGGATACATGCTATGGATATCATTAATTCTACACTTCATTAGAATTTAAATTGTATTCATAATAATAGAAGATGTATTGTTATACATAATGATAATGCCTACTAATTTTACTAAGTTGTGGAGGAACAAAATGTCAGCATCTCCAAATCACTTGATTACACCTACACTACTATTAGGAACTCTATCTTTTTCCCCTATACATCATGTGCTCATCCTAAAGATATTTGGGGATCCCTTGATTTTACACCATTATTTGATAATCGATATAGTGCAAATCATGATGATTATACCATCCATCCCTGATATATGGGTTCTACTATATGGTTGACCACCTTTGGCTCTTAGTGAATATGTTATTCCAAGTGAACATGTTCTTACTCATGGATCCAAGGGTAGTAACAAATATATTTAGGGTTTAATCTTCTAATTTAGCTACCAAATATGGTGAAGGATTTTCCACTCTATAAAAATGGATATAAGGGAAAAGATTTAGGTTCAAGATAACAATGCATATTAGAAACATTCAATCATCAAAGACCAAGTCACTATAGGTATAGGTTATTCTCCTACTAAATATAAGAATATAATAGGATCAATACAACTGATATTCTAATCAACTTGTGTAGTCAATCATTACGTCAACCTAGAACTGGTTCATCTTGAGATAATCTACATGGACTTATTAGATACAACTCCTCTCTTAGACACCTTTAGAAATGATGAGTCCCTTGCTAAATTTTTAGGAGTTTATGTAGATTTAACTAAGTTTCATCATGATAGAGATTTCCCATACATTTTTAAGATTTGTTCTTAATTTAGGGAATCCTCTCCTTCACTAGGTGATCCTCTCCATCTACCCAATGATTTCCCTACTAAAATATTTATTGAAGATAGAAACACATTAGCTATTGGAAGTACAAGTTTGATGTGGAAATGGATAAATTTGATAAGGAAAACATGTTGAAAGTTGGATAATGCTTGAATGATTTTAAATAATTTAATGTTTGCACTACTCCAAGACTTTGTTGACTTGTTTGCATGGACATACCAAGACATGACAGGCATATCTAAGGATATTGTCATGTATAACATTTTTCTTCACCCTAATGCTAAACATGTGAAAAAAAACATTAGAAAGATGCATCCAAAAATTACATTAGTGGTTAAAGAGGAACTTGAGAAAATGTTGAAAGTTGGTTTCATAAATCCTATTCATAATTCCCAATCAATTTCTAAAATGATACCTACAACTAAACCTAATTGGCATGTTTGCATATGTACTAATTTTATATAACTAAATAAATAATCTCTTAAGGATGTCTTCCCATTGCTATAATATTGATATGATCAAAGATTCTACTACTTGGCATAAGATGTTATCCTTCATGGATGGATTTTCATGATATAACTAAATTCTTTTTAGTGCTCAATATCAACACAAAACTACTTTTATTATGACATGAGGTACATTTTTTCATATTTTCATGCCATTTGGATTTAATAACATTGAAGCCCCTTACCAAAAGGCTAGATAAGGATCTAATCTTTCATGAATTAATGTACATCTTAAAAATGATTATCTAGATGGCATTATAAGCAAGTCTAAGAAACACACTGACGATCTCTAAGATTTAAGGACTATATTTGAGATATTATGATAATATGAAGTGATATAAAATCCAAAAAATGGATATTTTGTGTAGACTAGTCATTTATTAGGCTTTATTTGATCTAAACAAGACATTAGTGTTGACAATAAAAAAATTGATGTTATTGTTAATATACCATCACCTAGAAATATTCCACAACTTCATACTCTTCAAGAGAAGAGACAAACCATTCAACACTTTATCTCACAATCAGAAAATCTGATGTAGTCATGGGTGGAGGATCCCACTAAGGATTATCCAACCATGCAGCCTAATGAATAAACACATATTGGAACTCAATGAAAAAATAAAAAAAATGTGATCCTTATTGATTCACAATCATAAATGGAATTATAGTTACAAATTCTTACAACATGAGGCGTCAACCTTAGAGGTACATATGGGTACAATTATGTGAAAATTATATAATTCAAATGACGTTGCATTACAATGCTCTTACAAGAACCAAACTTTACTCCAAGCTAGGAATTGAAAAATTAACTTCTAATTGCCCTCTAAATGATAATGAGAAATGCTTATATGGTATCTTATAGCCTTAGGGATGATCTCAGTTTGTTGTAAGGAGGTACAAGGCTTGATGCCAAGTGTAACATGTAGTAAAATAAATGTGTAGATGGGATATTTTGAAATGAATACAGTGATGACAGATCAATGAATCTTGGTATGGTTAATATCATAATCTCTCCTAGGTCCAATAAATCTAGAAACATGTTCCTTTGTCACTGCACACTTTGAGAAGGTTTTTCAAGCCACAAACAATAAAGATAGATGTTGTTTTGTTATGCCCTATAGTAAGTCAGAACTAGAATATGCCTTTGTACTGATCAAAGTTTCCTAGAAATAAAGTGTGATATTGTAGGATCAATGTAGAACATGTGTTCCCAATCACCATGTGAAATATACAAGTGTGGTGAAATGGGGTACGATCTGCAATGCCTAGATGATGATTAGAATGTTATTAAAAACCTACAAACAAAACAAAGTAAAATAAAATATTTTTGGGTGATGCAAGATTGCTCTTACACCATAGGATACTCTTGCATTAGACACCTAGGGTAATTTGAAAAGTGAGTCCCTCACTTTCTAGTGGCTAGATGGAAATCAAGACAATCTACCTCAACCCTATAAATACAAGATGAATCTTTTTTAGGACTTATTTTCTACTTCACCAAATACTCCTCATACTGTCTATCTTGGTTCTTCTTCCAATCTTACTATCTATAATCTCCTCAATATCCTCTCTTTGTTATTTTAGTATATTATTCTCCCATTGTGCTTCTAATCTACTATCTCTTGACTCTCCTTAATGATATTGATACATATATGCATTATTTATTACTAGTGATATGCCGAAGTCTTGTAGTAACTCTACTTCATATGCATTCCCTAAATCAAACCTTTTGACAATTTTACAAGGACTAAACTTCTTAATCTTCAACTTATTGTATGTCCTAACAAGAAATCTTACTTTTTATGAGATACACCATCACTTCATCCCCAACTACAAACTCCTTATGCATTCCTTTCTCATCAACCTTATCCTTGTCTATGTCATTTATATTTTCTAAATGACTTCTTACTCTATGTATACTTCCTTCATGTGTTCTATAAATTCTTCTACTTTCACACTCCTCATTTATTCATTGCTAATATCTCTCAATTCTAATACATTCCTTGGACTACTTCCATATGCTATCACAAATGGTGTTTTCCATATACTCTTATTTACTAAACTATTGTATTCAAACTTTGCTTGCATTAGGACTATATTCCAATTTCCTATGTTCTCTCCAGCTAAACACCTTAGCAAATAACCTAAACTCCTATTCACAACTTCTATTTACCCATTAGTCTATGGGTGATATATTGAACTAAAATTTAAATCCATTTCATATTTTTCCATAATGTCTTCTAAAATTATCCAACAACTTAGTATCCCTATCAAAAACTATACTCTTCAGTAACCCATGCAACCTCACCACTTCTTTGAAAAATAGACAAGCTATGTGTATCACATCATTTGTCTTCTTATATGTATCTATCTTAAATTTCACTAAACATTGTTCACTTACCAATACCTTGTGTTAATCTTGAAACCAAACAATTTTGTATGGATTAACTCGTTCTAGCCTCTTCAACTTCAACTTTTCAACCATTTATTTTAAGACCAAGTTATTTGTACTACCAATATAAATGTTGAATTTGCAATACTTACCTATAGATTTCCATATTATTCTAAACAAAATTTTCCTTTTTACTAGTTCTTCTTCATCCATATCATATATTCTTAATAAAACTCTCCTCATGACTAATGACTTTCCCTTCTCCATTTTATCAACCAGACTATGTGATCCTTTGGATTCTTCTTCTACATATGTAGTTCTTGCACCACCTTCAGATCTCTTGCTAGTGCTCCCTTAGCCTTAGTAAGCTTCAAATGATTGATATCCTCCTCCCCTACACTTGAAACAAATTCCATAGAAAGATCTTCCATCATTTCTACCATATATTTCTTTGTCTCTTTGGTATCCATCTATCCTATCATTACAACATGAACTATTGCCTTCTCTGCTATTATGGTAAGAGTTGTTGCTTCCTCCTTCATTGTGGTATGTATTACTATTATTGCAGTATGCTTCCACATCTTCATTGCAAGGCCTTCTTTCATCATATTTCTAGATTTACTTCTTTGGAAAATTCCTCCTCTTCCCCTTTGTTGATTAGATTCACTCTCAAATCTCTTATTTAATTTCTCTTCTACCTTAATGGAAAATTAAAATGATTCTTCTATTGTTGTTAATATTAACAATCATAGTTCTTATTGAATACTTTCTCTCAGTCCATTGATGTATCTTGCAACCTTCTATTTACTTGTTTCATTATGTCCAATCCTAATGATCATATTGTAAAATTCTTTAGTATACTCTTTCACAATCCTATCTTTTTGCTTCATATTTTGTAACTTCTTCAATAATTATAACTCATAGTCAATTGGAATTAATTGGTTTATGAAATTTACTCCCATTCTATCCCATTTTGTTATATTTTCTTTTACCCTTCTATTTCTTTCTAATTATACTTTTTTCCACCAAATAGCATCATGTTCATTTAATTATTTTTAGAAAACCTAACCCTTTCAAGATCTACAATCTCCTCCTATTTAAAATGTTCTTCTAAATCATTTATCGAATCAATCAACTTCTTAGGATTCAAATCACCAAAATAATTAGAGATTTTAATTCTAGGACTCTTTCCAATTTTGGAAATAGCCTTCAACATTTTTACCTAATCTATTTCTTTCTCTTCTAGATCTTCTACATCTTGCTCAATAGATTATTTATTTTCACCTCTTTTAATTTCTTCTTCATCACCTTTGTCACTATTTATATGGTTTAATCCCCTCTTTTTCTATCATCTTCCATAGCATCCAATCGAACCTACATCACTCTCATCATCTCAAACATTTCTTCCATTCTCTTAGTAATATCAGTAACACCTTGAACTCTTCTTGGAGGCATCTTAGATTTGATGTAAACTACATGAAGTTGGTGATCTATCCATAATCACTCCTACAAACTACCTCATAGTTAGTGCTCTATCTACAAGCTTCTTCTAGGCTACCTCAAATTTGGTGATCTATTTAAAAGAAAAACCTTAACTCTTCCCAAAGGATTCAAAACCATGCTCTAGTACTAGATGATGTAGTCATGGGTAGATAATCCAATGAAGGATTATCCAACCATGCTATCTAATGTATAAAGACACGTTGGAAATTAATGAAACAATATATAGTAATATAATATTTATTGATTCATGGTTGTAAATGGATTTACAGTCTACTACAAGGGATTACAACATGAGGCCTCAAACTTAGAGGTACATATGGGTACAATTATGTGCAAATAGTAGTGTTATGTATGGAAAGTATGAATGATGGAGAGAAGCATACATACTAAATCAAACCCTCTTCCATAATAACATTCAAGGACAAGACCAAGCCAAATCACTACCAAATGGAGGGCTCAACTACATATATTGTGCTCAAGAGTGCTATGGAAAGATCATATTTAATCAGGCCTTTTATCAAACCCTAGGTCAAATAATGCACAAAACCCTAGATTCATAAAGATCCAATCATAACAGGAGATACATAGAAGATATTTAGAAACCAATTTCACAAAAGTGATTAGAGAGATATCTGAACCTATGCTCTAGAAGCTAAAAAGTTAGAGGACTACAGGCTGGGTGCCCAAGTCTAGAATGATGGAATCTTTAGAAACTCAAAACTAGAGAAATGTCACAGAGAGTATCCTGATGTCGGATTCAGTGTTTGTTTGAGTAGGAGGACTTCGAGGTGGGCGCCCAAGTCTTTCACAATGGAATATTCACAAACTACTTTTGGATCTTGAAACCCTTTTCCTTACACAACCTTCTTGTATGTTCACTTCTTTAGACTTCACACCTATAACCTTCACACAAAAAGAAAAGGGGTTTGGGGGTTGTGGTGTTTAAGGATTTGTCTCAGTCAAATCCGAGGATAGCATTCAAGCTTCCCAACACTATTGTTAGAGAGAGAGCATGCCCTAGCAGGGCAGAGGCCAAAGATAAACCAATGATGATAGAATGATTCAAATAACAATGATATCACCTCAAGGTGAAGCCCTTAGGAGAATAAAGATCCTTAAACTCATAAGGAGATGGATGATGATTCCAAATCTGCAACATCCAAGATCATAAGTTCACTATATCCATCTTAACTCAAAATGAATTAAAAAACATACTTATGTATGCATTCCCACTAAAATTCATAAAATTAATTGAAGGAGATGACAAGGAGAGACCCATTTAAAGGTCATATGCCGACATGCTTTGAAATTTTACTTGATCAATCAAGGAGGACTTGGGCGTGGGAGCCCAAGTCTTGAGGCACCTTTTTGGTCTGGGGTAAGGGATAAAATGGGCCCCTAGTTCCCATTTGACATGGGTTTTGGGGTATTTTGCATCAGGATGAATATTTTGCATGTATGATGTAATCATGGGGACCTAAGAGCTAAACTAGGATGTTAAAAGGCATCTATCCACTTTTTACTCCATATAACAAGTAGAATTTGAATGATGTTACTATTGGGAAAGGTGTGTCATACAACTTACATAATTCTTATAATGTAAAATGTAATATATAATTATTGTGCATCACAATGGGTTAGGCATTCTTGGGGTCACTTGCAAGTTGTATGTAACATTGGGATAAATATTTAATGTGGGTTGCACATTGGAAAAAAAAATGTTTAATATTGGGAAAGATTAGTACCAAAAATTAAATGAGAGGGACATGGTTTAGTGAGCTCATGGTTTTGAGGGAAATGGTTATGTAATACCACTTAGTGGTTTTGTGCAAGCTTATTTCTATAAAATAAAGTGCATAAGTATTTGTTTGGGTTAGCTAGTTGGCTTGCATAACCTTTCAAGGCTTATTTGTTAAGGTTGGATTGAGCATCTCTTATAGGTTGCATATGCGAGGAGAGTAAGCATGGATTAGTATGTGTGGTTACATGATTCTCATTTGTTTATTTAGATGGAGTACAATCAGGGGGCTTGATGTTTCAAAAGTATTTATGGAGGCTTTGTAAGTGTATTGTAATCTTTGTTCATGAGATAATACATTAAGTGTGGATGCTTTTGGAGATTGAGTTTTTCCCTCTTGAGGGTTTTCCTAGGGTATATCTTGTGTCATCTTAATGGTATGTTTGTCTATTCTTTTGCATGTGGATTTCAAAGAATATTTGTTTGCATATTTTTCTCTCATTGGGTTATGTGGAAATAGTTTATTATGACTGCAAATTTACTTTCATTTGGTATTAGAGCTTGGTTGTTAGGTTGTGGAAAGAGATCTCCCAAGTATTTGTAACCCTTGGAATGAATAGATTCTTGTGCATAGTTGAATCCATGGCCTTTCATGGAAAGAACGAAGGCATTTTAAAGGTTACAAGTGTGTTTACAAACTTTAGTTATTGCAGATCTAGGGTTTTTATTCAACATGGGTAAATGCTTTTGACCAGAGCTATGAACCAAGTATAATATTAGGTGGGTGGGGGGAAGACTAGACCTTGTGACCTCATGCCTACCACAAGAAGCTCTTGCCAATCGAGCCAGGCCCCCTACCCATAGATCTAGGGTTTGATGGAGATTTTGTAAATTGATTGGGCTCTTTTTATGAGATTTTTGGTGGTGAGATTTTGTTAGAGACCTCTTGGACAAAAATAAACCTCACCATTGAGTCTAGAAGGCCCAAAAAACTATGGATCCATATAAAACTTGACTATGTTTAGGGTTAATGTTTTTTTCCATTTTCATGCTATAGGAGAATCTTAGTAGGGAATATTCTATATAGAATCTATACGATCATACGACTTCATGTTGTATAGTTGGGTACAATCATCTACATAGATCTTCATCAATAAGTGTAGGTACAAGTTGGTAGAATATTCCAAGTTATGTCATTGACATATATGTAGGTTTGCAGAAAATTATTTAAAAAAATTAAATTTTATTTGTGGGACACTCATTGGGTGGACTCCATGTGGAAAGTCAACATAGGGTACATAGATAGACAACAAGGTATGGGAGGCACCCATTAGGTGTGGCCCCCTGTGGAAAAGTTGCAAGTAGGTTTAGAGGTTGTATGGAAGGTAGGTGTATGTTGCTGGTAGGGATTCCATAGGAGTTGTTATCCTTGAGCCCATGGTCATAGCCCTTGGTTGGGATGGTCAAGGAATTAGCCGCCACGAGTTTCAAATTTGAAGTGCAGCTCACCCTTGGTAGCTCCGCCATCTAACCATTGGAAGGTCACCAATAGTCAACCCTGTCACCACCCTATTTGTACAACCTATTGCCAACATGCAACGAGTAGGCCACCAACTATATGGACAAGGTCCTTTTGCCCCCCATATAGCCATTAGAGGGTACTTTTTTTCTACGAGGCATAACTTTCACCTAGCATGTCATATTTTCACATTCTTATAGTCAATGGAAATCTCTTTCTAGTACTACACTGTGATATCAGTGGTTTTTCTATATTTTTTAATTTTGGACATAAACTGTCAGATGGAAGTTAACTTTTCTCTCATTGATTCAATGGGTCATATCTTATGCCCACGATGTCTGATTTTGGACTTCTTATAGGTGATGAAGAGAATTTTTTGAGCACTTTGTAGTGGGTTAGGTTTAGAGGTGTTGATATGTGATTTGTTCACTTACATTTCTGTTTCATCTATTTGTTAGTTTCTTTATCTATGGTACTTTGTGAGTTTGTGGAAAATCAAATCTAGAGGTGATTTGGTGTTTGAGTCATGGAAAACATACATGTTTATCTTTTATTGTCTATGTTTTTCACATGGTTACCAATGTATGGTTGAATTAGTATGTTGCATTGTGCATTGTTATATATACAAGTTATACAATATTGTAGGTTGTTTATACTTACAGGCTGCATGGATAACTCAGATGTGGGCTATCTATACCCATAGATATTTTAGTGTTTATGTAGATTCTATTTGGTTGGCTTGGTTTGGTTGTTATTTTGAGGTAGAGAGAGATGGTGTTACCTGATATACTTGTGTTGTGAGACCTATACTTTTTGACTATATAGTACACACATGTGAGAGTGGGATTTTGATGTATGTACATTGGGTGGTGATCATGGTGTCATGGAGGTTCCTTGTATGCTTGGAGCTTTAGCATGACATGGTTGTTATGTGGATGCATTATTGGTGGTGCTGGATTGATTCCTAGATTGCAAGTAGTAGTTTATCTTTTTGGTTTGGATATCATGGTTGTACTTTACCCTTTGAGAGATCTTAATAACATTGTAGTTAAGTTCTTTGATTGTTTTCAGGCTATGGATGATCTTCATGTTAGAAATAACAACCAAGATCAACTAGTAAAAATGAGAACACTTCCACAAAGCAAGATTGCACATATAAGACAAATTGATATTAACAAAAGCTAAATCAAAGATGTACATAATGCTTTATTATATAGGTATGAGTGAGGCAATCCACCTTGCATGTGGATTTACAAGTTCCCCATGATGTGGCACATGCATGAAGACAAGTGTCCTATAGGTGTCAACCTTTGGATCACTTGGAATGTGCAAACCAACAACCTTGTGTGACAAGTGTTGGATGACTACAAAGTTCCATTTGAGGTGAGATGGAAAGTCTTCCAAACTCAAAAGGCATGCACATGAGGTTTACCAAACAACTATGTAACCTCTAATTGTCTAAAAGGTTGCACATTCTGTTAGACAAAATTTTATCTAACCTTATCAACCTAAGTACACTTAAGCTATAGTGAATAGATTAATTATTCACTATAAAACCCCCTTAAGTGATACTTGTGGAGATTACAAAATTAAAATAGATACATAAATATGGGTCCCAACTACTAGGCCATGTTAGGTACCCATACACAAAGAAATCTCTCATAAAGCAGAGAAAGAAAGAAAACCCAGTGGGAAAAAACTTTCCTCCAAAAAGAGAGATATATACAAGAAGTAGGTAGAAGAAGGACTCAGGATGACCCCCAAAGGACTACTTATATAAATATACATGAAGTGTTTCCCCCAAAAGAGAGAAATAGAGAGACTTGAAAGCCCCCCATAAGATGACTAATCCTACAGTACTAACTGAAGCTCAAAGATGAATGCTAAAAGTGTTGGAATTGGTCCAGACAACTAAGAGGGGGGGTGAATTAGTTGTTACATAATTTAAACTTTTCTACCTTTAATCTTCTTTTACAACTTCTAATCAAATTAATGATATAAATATTCAAGCATGAACCAATGACACATGAGCAGAAACATAAACAACACACTTGACACCAAGATATTTGACGTGGAAACTCGGTTAAGGGAAAAACCATGGTGGGGGTTAACCCACAAAGATTATACTCTATTAAAAGTATTACAAAGGGAATGCACATGCATTTGGGCTCACTACTCAAAAGGAAGGCTCACTACCTACAGAAAGAGAATTACAATGAATTTAAACTGATAATTAGCATCTATCAATGTAGGGATTCAGTTCTGGTTAAGCACAAAATACTGACTTGATACACTTCATCTTTACTTATGTTCTGCTTACTATTGTGTTAACATCTAAACTTTAGATCTCTACCTTTTCCACACTTATTCCATATTCGCATTAGACACACCCAATAAATCATTCAAATCAATCGGTTATATATATCTGCATCTAGATCTTCAACCACTTTTCAATTAGCTTCAAGAACACTTAGAACTTTATTGAAAATTCTACTCTTTCAGTTAAATCCATGTACACTTGTAATGTAGACCAAAACTTGCACTCACAAATCATTAATCAGGTCAGCTACTATCACTAATCATCACAACTTGTCCAACCAACAACTCCCATGTATCTAGAACCAAGATCAATTATAGGTTCGGCCTATTCTTCTTCTGCCTTCTCTATCAAACTGTTAACCTGATACTTAGATGCTAATAACTATTGAATCCTTCATCACCGGAGACCAAAACTATGGATTTATATTATCTTGACAATGCTTATGACTCCCTCAGATCTACAGCAAACTCTAATCTACACCCGAGAAGATCCAAACGAAGATACCGAACCTTGTCACGCACTCTGTTCTTGACTTCCTGAACTTAGACAAATCTTCAATCTAATTTTTGGTATGGACAAATTATGCAATGTGGATGTGTAGTAGAGACTTAGTTGCCATCAATGACAACACATATCATGCCTAGCAGTGTCTCTTGCAAACAATCTCCTCCTTTGGCATTGATGGCAACACTTAGTGAAAAATGACTAAGTATTACACATTTACTCCCCCTTACTCTATACTCTTATGCTTCTCCACTGATTTCAGAGCTCCCCCTTTGCTAGATTCCTCATTTTCACTATTCTTCACTCCCCCTTTGACATTAATGGAAAAGGATGGAATCCATAGGCCAAAATTAGAAAAACAAAATGTATATAGTGTCGTATATGTACAACCAATCCTTAAGTTATAATTACATGAATTTGAGTATGTTTGTAAAACTATTTTTCAATTGTTCAAGTTCAGAAGCCCAAGTTCTTTTCATGCCATCCAAAATTGAGATGTGTCCACTTAGTAAAAATGCATATGCTTCTGCCTTTGTTAGATCTGAAGGGTCATTTCTCTAAACTACAGTCTAAGCTTCTGATAAGGCATTATACATTGTCTCTAACTTGGGGGAAATCAATCCCTAGAGCTCACACATTCTCTTCATAATATTACCCTTTTCTTTAACAAGCCTCTTTATCACATTGGTTAAGTTGATTACTTGACATTCCTGACTTATAGGAGAAATTATTAGAGGATCAAAATTTTGAGATAGATTTGACAACTTTTGTTCTTGCTCCTTTATCTTCTTCTCAATATCCTTACTAACTTTGGGCTAGGATAGACAAAACTTGTATATATCACTTCTATCATTTAGAGTGTTTTGAATACTCTTTATACTAATACCAAGTATCATCATATCATACCCTATTAGGTTCTTTATTTCACTAAATCTCTTATCCAAAAACTCATTCCTGACTTTAGTTTCTGAAGACTTCTCAAAAGACTCAAAATGTGTATTTACAGAGTTTACAAGATTCTTCATATGTCCAGAGTGAGAGTCAAATGGATTCTTCTGGAGGGTGGGCATTACCTTCTCCAGTACACTAGATGCAAGACTTAACAACTTACTGTCTTCTAAGTGAGACTTTAATATCTTCTCGCTTGCCTTGGCCTGAGTGAAAGATGCTACCTTCATCATTTGGACTGGAGAAAGGTTAGCTAGGTGGATTGGTCCTTGAACTAGTTCTGGTTCATCAATCTCCAGCGTTTCTTTACTCAAAAAGTTCTTTACTACCTCTGTAGTGTCTCTTGCCACAACTTCCATCTCACCTTCCTTCCTTTGAGTTTTATCAGTGGTAGTATTAGAACTATTTTGTTTGGATGCATCAACATTTGTACCATCTTCTTCTATTTTATCTTTCTTTTCTTCTTCTTTCTCTTTCTTTGCTTTACTTTTCTCTATGTTATCTACAGAGGGACTATTTCATGTGTCTTCACTACTTACTATTTGTTCCGGAGGGCTTTGTCTGGTAGCAATATTATCTTCTTTTCCAAATTGATTAGGTGGAGTTAGAAAATCTCCTACATCATCAATTTTGTCTACCATCTCTATATCTTCTTTACTTATTTTCTCCTCTTCTAGAATAGAGGAGTCATCAACTTTGGTTTGTTTCTCACTGATGTTTACTTTTTCAACATCCAGAATCGATGAATCAATTCCATCAATCTTTGTCAAGGTCTTTTCTCAAAATTTCTTCTGTTTCCTTTACAACTTCCTCAATTTCACCAAGCATTAACTTGTTCATCTGGATCTTGCTTCTGAATGTCTCCTTAATTTCCTTGAGGGTTTTATCAACTTCTCTTCTGGTCATTACTAGACATAGGGTGGAGAGAACATATTCTCTGAGTTCTATGTCTTTGTCCTTGGTGGCTTCCTTCCTCATTTCTAGTATTTTCCTTAAACTTTTGGGAATTTCTTGTAGAATTTCCAGTAGAGCTCTATTGAATTTATTCAAGTACAGGATGGTGGCATCCTCCAAGATTTTCTTATTTGCTTCATCAAAACTATCATAATATATTCTGATAGGCTTTAGATTCCCATGAACAGTAATTGATTTTACAATTTGATCAACAATCATAACAACCTTATGAGTCTCTTGCCTTTTACTTGCCTTTTTGCTTCTGAAGGGTTGGTTCTCAAAGGCCTTTGAAGTCTTGGCTTTCTTTGATCTCAACTCTTTAACTTCTTCATTTGTTTTTGTTTCCTCATCATCTTTTGTGCTCTTATAGGTTCTTGTGGCCTTGGTTTTCTTCCTCTTTCCTCCTTGACCAGATGGTGTGGCTTCTAGTATCTTAACAGGAATAGACTTGGATTGTTCTAAGATAGTTGTAGAACTTCTTGTTTTTCTTGAAGAGCTAGGTGGGACTTTTGGAGCAGCTACTAGCTCACTTTCTGTCCTTTCTTTTGAAGCTTGCTCAACTCTTCTCTTCATCTCCTCAATCCTTTCTTTATTCTTTCTTACTCCTTCTTTGGTGATGCCAACACTCTCAGCATACATTTCAACTTGCCTCTACACTTTCCTTTTAGCCTCTAGCTATCTGAGGTCCACATGTAGTTTTAGACTTAGCTCTTTGTATTTTCCAAATCTTTCAACAGATGTGTCTCTTGATTTTCTCAGGAGATGTTGAGCATACATGTCCAAGACTCTTTCATCAACCTCATATCCCATAGGCATTATCCATACTGTCCTAGGTTCCACAGCCTCTATTAGGCACTGATTAGTGTCAACCATAAAGCATATTTCATTTCATATTTCTCTACAACTGACTTAGGGATTCTTTCTCTTACATGCATCATACTTTGAAAGTTTCTGAAATAACCCCAAATAGTTGTTTCTTGAGCTTGGGAATCACAAGGTTGCATAGGTGATCTCTTATTTTCCATGCTACTAGTTTGTCATTTGTCCAGTGCACACCTTGAACTCCAGGCACTTCATTCATAAAATAGAAGAAGAGACATATAATCAGGGAGCCATACTTGAAGGTGTTTTTCTTATCTTTCTTTATTTTGTTCAGATTCTCACTCAACTAATTTTGTAGCAGTTCACAAAGGTCATCATCAGCATTCTCCTTCAACATTTGACAGGATGCATAAATTATAGTTCTGAAGACATAATTTTTCCTTTTGGAGTGGTAGACTTTGTAGCCAATTACCATGGAGGCAAACTTAACATCTGGTTCTATGATGTCATTGATTGTCATTGCTCTTTTATCAAACTTTGCACCAGTTACATCAGTGACAGTTTGGTTTTTCACATATATTAACATGGTAATCCACTGGTTGAGTTAAACCCAGTCACAATTCTAATGACATTTTTGATGATCATGAATGGTTTCAGTAGCCATATGAATTCATCATGCATCTGACTTAATACATATTGAACCCATTCGCTTTCATCAAATGTTGGGAATTCAATCACTTGAAGAAAGTGTTTGCTCTCTAGGGTTTGAAATTCTGATTTCAGTTGATAATCCTCATCTTTTAGATGATTTTCAAATAATTCAAGTAGTTTTAGATTCCCAAATTCTTCTACATTGCAATGTATATATGCCCTAATATCTTCAACAATAAAAACTCCATACGGAACATCAGAAAAAGCACCTAGCGGATCAACTTCTACAGACTTGTATGAATGTTTCTTGAATTTTGGATGTGGCCTCTCAATAACATTTACAACCAATGGAGTAGCCATCTTCAACAATGAAATTCAGAAAGCTTTATAGAAAAATACCTCTTTCATGGTTTAGGGTTTTGCCTTGAATTATCAGATGTGATTCTTGCTTGAATTTGATCTTCACCCTTTTTGGTTCCCTACATGTTCTTTCTCACAGTTCACTCCTCTTCTTCATTCTTGAATGCAAAGTGTTTCAAAAGATGAATGAAAAAACATTTTATGCCTTCACAAAACCTAATTCGCTATTGTAATAAATGCACTGCTTTGAGTCATCCAGTTACCCTATTTCTTGAGACATCTTCTCATGAATCACTTCGCAAATCTTCTTATCTAGTCCTCTTCTTCTAGAAATCTTTTCAAAAGATCTGTAATAGTCCATAGCACCTTTACTCATTGTGCCAGATTTAGGCACTCACATACTGGCTGGGGGAATCAGATTTTCAAAGAAGCTCCCCCTGAGCTAGAGCTTCTAATTCAATTCCCAGAGGAATTATTAGCACCGGATTCCGGTGCAGATGCATTACTATTGTTCACAATTGTTTTCTTGACCCATGTATTTCTCATTTCATTTTGGATCTCATTCACATCAATTTTTTCTTGCCTTGTCTTGTCTCTGCTTATCTAATTTTCTATTTACCAGACCCCTTCTTTCATTGATCCTTCTTCTACAGAATCTTGCAATATGATCAAATTTATTACAATTAAAGCATACAACATTTATTTTCTTATATGCTTGATTTCCTCTTGATCTACACTGATTAGCCATGTGTCCAAATCCATTGTAAGCAAAACAATAGCCATTGAAAGAATTGCCATTAGAGTTATTCATTATCATACTTCTACATTCATTTGATCTGAATTGACCGAAGAAGGATGGACCATTTTGAATTGCTCTACTTCTGTATTGAGTAACTTTATGGCCAAATATATTGCAGTTGAAACAATTTCCATTGAAGGATGGATACCTTTGAGCATTTGGCTATCTTGCTGGAGGTCTTCTAGGTCTGTTTCTTCCATTTCTTGATTGCAAATTTCTTTGTCTAGGTTCAGAGCTTTCACCTTTCTCATATCCAAGACCATGCTTTTCATCAACCCTTTTCTGTCCTTCAAGCAATGTTTCAAGTTTAGCTGAGCTTATTTTGAAATTCTCCTTATATTCATTTGCAACTTCTAGGTCATTTCTGAGAATGACAATTTGCCTTTCAAGTTCTCTCTCATTGTCTCTACTTTCTTGTAGATCAAACTCTAGATGGCTAGCTATTCCATCCAATCTACAGTATTCTTTAGTTCTTTCTTTTAGTTTTTAATTCAGGTCTTCTTTAGTTTTCTTTCTATTTTCAATTTCTTTGGTTTGCCTCATCACCCCAGATTCCATCTCAATTTTTAGAATAGAAACTTCTTTTGACAACTTTTCACATTCCTTTGTCTTTTCTTCCAAAGCTTCATTCATGTTATTTTCTTCAGTTAAACTGGATAACTGCAAAAGTAGCTCCTTTCTTTTTTCCATAGATTTCTTTAATTTATCTTTTAACATTTCAATGGTATCATTAACATCTTTAAGCTCATCTCTCATATTAGATATTTCTAATTTGGACTGACCAAGATCTTCCACGGCCAACCGAAGTTGATCCTTGAGTGATCCCATTGAAACTTCTTCCAAGATCTTTCCTTAAGCTGTTAGGCTTCTTTCAAGGAACCTCATTCTGATACCAATTGTTGGAATTGGTCTAGACAACTGAGAGGGGGGGTGAATTAGTTGTTACAGAATTTAAACATTTCTACTTTTAATCTTCTTTTACAACTTCTAATCAAATTAATGATATAAATATTAAAACATGAACCAATGACACATGAGCAGAAACATAAACAACACACTTGACACCAAGATTTTTGACATGGAAACCTAGTTAAGGGAAAAACCATGGTGGGGGTTAACCCATAAAGATTATACTCTGTTAAAAGTATTACAAAGGGAATGCACATGCATTCGGGCTCATTGCCCAGAGCTCACTACTCAAAAGGAAGTCTCACTACCTACAGCAAGCTCACTACCTACAGAAAGAGAATTACAATGAATTTGAACTGATAATTGGCACCTATCAATGTAGGGATTCAGTTCTGGTTAAGCACAAAATACTGACTTGATACACTTCATCTTCACTTCTTCTCTGCTTACTGTTCTGCTAACATTTGAACCTTAGATATCTGCCTTTTTCGCACTTATTCCATAGTCACATCACACACACCCAAAAAATCATTTAAATCCATTGATTATATATATCCACATCTAGATCTTCAACCACTTTTCAATTGGCTTCAAGAACACTTAGAACTTTATTGAAAATTATGCTCTGTCAGCTAAATCCATGTACACTTGTAACACAAACCAAAAATTGCACTCACAAATCATTAATCAAGTTAGGTACTATCATTGATCATCACAACTTGTCCAACCAACAACTCCCATATATGCAGAACCAAGATCAATTACAGGGTCGGCCTGTTCTTCTTCTGCCTGCTCTATCAAACTGTTAACCCGATACTCAGATGCTAATAACTATTGAATCCTTCATCACCGAAGACCAAAACTATGGATTTAGATTATCCTGACAATACTTATGACTCCCTCAGATCCACAACAAAATCTGATCTAGCCACGGGAAGATCCGGACCAAGATACCAGACCCTATCACACCCTCTATTCTTGACTTCCCAGACTTAGACAAATCTTCAATCTAATTTCTGGTATGGGCAAATTATGCAATGCAGATGTGTAGTAGAGACTTAGTTGCCATCAATGACAACACATATCATGCCTAGTAGTGTCTCTTTCCAACAAAAAAGAAATGCCTGAAAGTTGAACAATATGCCTTCCTTGTGGAAGAAGAAGAACTGTAGATAGGTGCATGAGATCTTCCCAAGTGGGAAGAACAAAGTGGGTCTCCAAATGCTACACATAATTCAAAGGCTACAATGAAATATCTCAAAGCTATAGTGAAACCACTGGAGGAATTGAAATAGGCTCAAGGGATGGAGTGACAATATCCTACTGTAAATATGAAGAAGCCTCCTATGAAGCTATAGGTGAAGGAGGAGTGTGTAACTCGGTTGAAGAAATGTGAGGTTTGATTGACCAAGTTGATCCTCTAATGATGTATCCACATTGAAAGCTAGAGTGTGAACTATAGAGTCTTCATCATTAGGTGCGAACTATGAAAATGTATAGACACAGGAAAAGTTGTCAACTTTCCCAACTACAACAAGTTCTCTAGTGCGAAAGTCTCTTATCATAACTGATTCTGAATTGAGTTCAACTATTTTTCCTGATCCACTGTTGGTGATTTGGTAGATGGAAAGTAGATTGTATCTTAATTTTGGAACAAAGAGAACATCTTTAATGCAACCAGATCCTATTTTAACGTTGCCTTTCCCACAAACTTCCATTAAAGAGATGTTTGCAACCAATATCCTTGATGTAGCTGTGCAGTGTAGTGATGAAAATAGAAGTAGACTAGATGCCATATGATGTGATGCACTAGAATCAAGAACCCATCGTTGTGAATTTTCAAGTTCTTTTTGTTTAATGATTCTCTTGAACTCATCTCTTTTTAAAACATGTAGATTCTTCATGCCCATTTATTAGATTAAAGAGGCCTTTCTTTACCTTTTCCTTTTGATGAAGACCCAGATGGAGGATGTGATTTTGTTCTTTTGCCTTTATATTGATCTCCAGTTTGTTTCTTTGGTGTTTGGTTTGAATATGAAGATGCAACAAGTGCATGTGTTGATGAAGACTTTAGAACACCCATTTGTATTAACTTATTATGTTCCCTTGTTAGATTAACTACAAAGTCAACAAGAGAAGGCATGGTGAAGTTTGTGCGAAGATTACTTTTGGTAGCATAAAATGTTAAAACAAACACTGAGAACTGATGACCAAGCTTAGAAAAAATACTGAGTATCAATAGTTCATTTGTTTTGGTAATGCCACATTGTTGGATTTGAAATATGATTGAATTTAACTTAGTGAAAAAATCCTGTATAGTAGTGAAGCCTTGTGGATTAAGACTAATTAGCTCATTCTCAAGTTGATGACCTCGCATAACATCCTATTTCCTAAACAAACTATCTAATTTGTCCATACATCATTAGGTGTTGTTGCAGAATTAAGATGAAAGAGAAGATCCTAAGATATAGCCATACATAGTATTCCATAAGCTTCATCCATGCGATTAAACCACTTCCATTTTTTTGATGCAAATGTGGGTTCAATTTCCAAACCCAATATGACTCTATATAATCCTAATTGTTTGAGTTTTATCTCCATTTTCTGCTTCCATGCATAGAAGTTGAATGACATTAGAATTATATCCATGTTGTAAATTTGAACACATGACAACCCCTCTAGAATTATACTAATTTTCAAAAACCCCCCAAGAAAAAAATGCAAGTGAAAAGTTATAACTTGTGCAAGTTTGGAAGCTAAATCATCTATTTATAAGACAAAGATTTTTATGAATTTGTGAAACAATGGCTATCCAAATCTGATTTTTACCTGCACTAATGAATTCCTTGCGAATTATGAACAATTTCAAAAAACATTCATGAAATTTCAATGTCTTGGGCAAAAGTTATGTCTTGTCGAAATTTTTTTCTTACAATAGCTTCGGGGGTTAAAAAATTAGAAACAAGGCAATTTTTTTTGTTTTGACTTCATCAAAGCGAAGTGGATAGAAACACCTTTCTATTGACTACAAATTTGTATTAAATTGATAAGCAGTTTGAGATTTGTAGCAATTTGAAAAAAAAACCCTATTGAGGCACTTGAGAAGACACTAGCGATCTTCTATGAAAAAATGCTAAGTTTATCAGTTCGAGCTTGGCTATGAGTGTTAAGTTAAATGTGAAGATTTAAATAGTAGTTGTCACTATAACCATTATTAGTTACATACATATCATTGTAGCATGTAACATTACATATGTGTTTAAATAAGCTTAACATAAAACCTCAACAATAAATTTGCTTGTAGCAATGAAGATGTTAGGCAACCATGACCACTCACAAATTGATCAAATCTCAAAATATCCACAACCTACAACAAACATCTTAGAGAAGATTGTGTTGACTGAGTAGAAAGGCAGAGAGGGCTAGATGGAAGGCCTGTGTGGCAGATGGGAGAGCCCAAAAAGGACTGTGAGAGCATAAAAACTATAGACTGTAGAGGCCGATGTAGAACTTGTTGAGGACCAAGTCAACAATGGAATGAGCTGACTTGATGATGATGTTAACCCTGAATAAACAATGAGATCTTGATTAAAAACATGTTGTAGCTAGAGTAGAGGCCATAACATAGAATGGAGTGATGGAAAAGCCAATGACGGCCTTTAGATTTTTCCAAACTGCCACAGATGTAAACATAGACACCGAACAAGGTAGGAAAATGCAACCAAAGTGAAGAGGAAATTGTTGATGTAGATTTACAGGCTAAGTGGTCAAGAAGGACTTCAAACAGTCAAACAAAGCCATTGAAGGAAAGGGACAGCATGGCGTGCTTGGTAACTATTGCTTCACAAAACAAAAATTGCATGACTCTAAAAGATGCAAACCCTAAATGCCAATCAATCCACACTATTGCTCTTGACTAGAATGTTGGTATAGATCTAGAGGTGAGGCGCGAAGTTAAGATAGAAAAAACTTTGTCAGAGAAAACTATACAACAAAAAAAACATTGCAAAAAACACAACAATAGGTGGCACAATAGCTGTGTTTGAGTTGAGAATGTGCACAAACCCATGGATTGGGTGAATGTTGAGGAAAGAATGTAGTGTATGTGGAGCTTGGGATCCAAAATTAGCATCGTGGAAGAAGCTTGTGGCAGGCAGCAACCCAAAAGAGGCCTGAGAAGCTCAAACCAAGTGAGTAAAGCCCAAAAATATGCTGATGAACCCTAAACTAGGGCTAGATGGTCTAAAACTGCCAAAATCCTACACAAAGAACACAAAAAATGACCAAAATCTAAATTTTGCAAGGGTCCAAGGTGCCCTCTGCAAAACAAATATTGAATTTTTACAAAAATTTCCATACAGTATGGATTTGACCGTACAACCATATAGTACCCTAGGCAAGGAGTAAAACATTTTGTGAAAATTAATTTTACTAAAAATCACCCTTTGAAGTGTCACCTTAGCTATCTTGTGCCTTCTAAACATAATAGCAGTGTTCATTTGGCTCCAGGATGAACTCTTGCATGGGCTAAATTGATGAAGGGGGTAAATTATAAAAATGTACAAAAATAGAAAATTACACACAGAAAATAGAACTTTCTTTATTGATTTGGACAACTTATTACATTATAGAATCTCAAATACAATCAGAGGAATCAACCCTCCACATGTTGCAACACATTACAGCTTCCTCTTGCAAGACTCCGAAATCATCTACCTTCTATAACCCCAAATCAGCTAGGGTTTCTATTTTCCTACCTATTCTTGACTCTACACTTCCCCTCTTGACTCTACCACTACCCAAGGTTCCTAAAAATGGTTATTAATAGCCTTTTTGGTGGCCAACAACCTAATTTCAAAATTTGCATCTCCCTCCAAAAATAGGTCAACTTCCAGGAGCCATAACTTTTGATCTAGGTGTCCGGTTAACGAACCGTTTTATGCGTCAGAAAGCTTGCAGAGTACTCTACGCGCTAAGAACCTACTTTGATAGTTCTAGCCATTTTTAGGCTCGTACGAGGCTATTTAGTGCCTCAAACCTAAGTTTGAATAATTTTCAAGCATTTTTCATGAAACATAAACTTTAATATCTTTTATCTCGCAAATCATCTTTGAGTGATTCCTTTGCCAAAGGTATTATTTTTTAGTTATGTAGCTTCATGTAAATTTTCACTTCATTCTGTGCCCAAATGCAAACTTTCTAAAAATAGCAAGTTGCTATTTTTAGCAGTTTGGAAAAACTAAAAGTTCTACATCATTATTCAAGCGATTATGGCACCAAAACCACAAATTTTGAAAAGAAATGGAAAGAACATCAACAATTTTGAAACACATCTTTTTTTGGGTGATGCAAGATTGCCCTTACACCACTGGATGCTCCTACATCAGACACCTAGGGTATTTGTGTGAGGAAAACCCAAACGGTCAATCTCTACCTTAGACAACCAAGAAGAATCTTCAACAGGCCTTCCTTTCCATTTCACCAGATATTCTTCATATTGCTTGTTTTGAGTACTTCTTCCAAATGGCTATACAATATCTCTTCTATCTCCTCGGTTGAAGTAGATGCCAGAATACTCCATTGTTCTTCTGTTGGTCCATCCTCTGTTCCACCTTCACTATATTATGATAAATTAGCAATGTTGAAAATAGGGGAAATGTTGATCCCACTTGGCAGCTCTACCTCATATGCATTTCTTGAATCATGTTTCTTCAAAATTCTGTATGGTCCAAATTTCTTCATTTTCAGCTTATTGTGTGTTCCAATTGGAAACCTTTCTTTTATCAAGTGAACCATGACTTCATCTCCTACCTGGAATTCCTTATATCTCCTCTTCTAATCTACCTTAGCCTTGTACTGAATATTCATCTTATTAATGTGCTTTTTCACCTCTTCATGCAAATTCTTCATGTGTTCTATAAAGTCTTTAGCCTCAACACTTGTCTTTTCTCCTTTGTCCAGATTCCTTAACTCTAAAGCATTTCTTCGATTGTTCCCATATACAATCTGGAATGGTGATTTAATAGTACTCCTATTGACAAAATTGTTGTAAGCAAATTCAGCCTGTGGTAAAATCAAATCCCATCCTTTGGGATTATCTCCTACTAAGCATCGTAGCAAGTTACCCAAACTCCTATTCACCACTTCTGTCTGTCCATCAGTCTGTGGATGGTGTGCAGAACTAAACTTCAAATCTGTTTTCAACTTCTTCCACAATCTCCTCCAGAAATAACCAACAAAGTTGGTACCTTGATCTAAAACTATGCTCTTAGGTAGAACATGTAGTCTCACCACTTCCCTGAAAAATAACTCTGCAATATGAATATCATCATTAGTCTTCTTACAAGGAATAAAATGTGCCATCTTCGAGAATTTGTCCACCACCACAAAA
This sequence comes from Cunninghamia lanceolata, assembly GCA_027924645.1. Taxonomy (NCBI): domain Eukaryota; kingdom Viridiplantae; phylum Streptophyta; class Pinopsida; order Cupressales; family Cupressaceae; genus Cunninghamia; species Cunninghamia lanceolata. The sequence continues at coordinate 5,366,837 of BSBN01000564.1, read as the reverse complement.
ATGGAATCATGTCCTCTCTGTGTCCTTGGTAAACCAAGAATAAAATCCATACTAATATCATCCCATGGCTTCTCTGATACAGGTAATGGCTGATATAGACCTATATTCTGACTTGCTCCTTTCACCATTTGACATACTCTGCAACTCTACACAAGTTTCCTCACTTCTTGCTGCAACTGTGGCTAATAATAATTTTCACCAACAATAGCAATGGTCTTATCTTGACCAAAGTGTCTGGTCAATCCTCCACTATGCTTCTCCTTAATCAGGTTCTCTCTCATGGAACTCCTCAGAATGCACAACTAGCTTCCTTTAAAAAACATGCCATCTTGGATTATGAAATCCAACCATTTTGTCCTATCTAAAGTAACAGGCTCCAGACAAGCTTTCCAAGCCTCTGTAAAATCTAGATCTTCAGGATACAAACTTTTGAGCTCATTGAACCCAACAACCTTTATCTTCATTTCTGTCAACAAGTTTTGCCTTCTACTCATGGTATCTACAACTCTGTTGGACTTCCCACTCCTGTGCTTCAAAACAAAAGTATAGCTCTGCAAAAACTCAACCCATTTTAAGTGCCTCTAGTTCAACTTTCCTTGAGTATTAAGATACTGCAAGGCCTAATGATTAGTATATAAAACAAACTCCTTTGGCAACAAATAATCTCTCCATTTCTTCAAAGCCTGAACTATTGCATAAAACTCCTGATCATAAACAAAATACATTCTCTTGGCATCATTAAGCTTCTCACTAAAATAGGTGATGGGCTTACCTTCTTGGCTTAAAATAGCTCCTATAGCACTGCTGCTAGCATCACAATCTACTTGAAATACCTTATTGAAATCTAGAAGTGCCAAAATAGGTTGCTCTTTGACTTTCTGCTTCAATGTATCAAATCTTTTATCTTCTCTTTTAGTTCATCTAAACTCTTTTCTATCCCCTCTCATTGTCTTAGTTAGGGGTGCACAAATGCTACTAAAATTCATGATAAACTTTCTATAAAAACTTGCCAAACCATGAACAGATCTTACCTCAGAAGCACTCCTCGGTGTAGGCCATTCAATGATTGCCCTTACCTTTTCTGGGTCTATCTTAATACCTTCCTCTGAGATAACAAATCCCAGGTATACCAACTCCTTCTTTGCAAAACTACATTTCTTCAAATTAATCAACAACTTCTCCTACCTCAGCTTCTCTAGAACTCTTCTGATATGCATTAGATGCTCATCCCAAGTCTTACTGAAAATCAAAATATCATCCAAATAAACAATAACAAAACTTCTCAAAAATTCTTTTAGTACCTCATTCATGAACCATATGAATGTGCTCGGTATGTTGGTTAGCCCAAATGGCATGACTAATCAGTCATACAAACCTTCCTTTGTCTTGAAGGCTATCTTCCACTCATCTCCTTCTCTGATACAAATCTGGTGATACCCACTCTTCAGGTAAATCTTTGTGAATTACTTAGCTCCACTCAAACAATCCATGATGTCATCCATTCTTGGCAATGGAAATCTATACTTGATTGTGATCTTATTTATGGCTCAAGATTCTATACACATTCTCCACTCTCCATCTTTCTTTGGTGCTAGTACTGCAGGTACTATACATGGACTCAGGCTCTCTCTTATCAGCCCCTTCCTTAACTGCTCTTGAGCTTTTCTATTTAGCTCTTCACTCTCTACAGGGGTCATTGTGTGGGTTGCCTTATTCAGCAAACTAGCTCCTAGTATCAGAGACAATGTCCTGACATTATCTTCCTCACTAGTGGTAAACCTTCTGGTACATTATCAGAGACAATGTCCTGAAATTCTTCCAACATATTTGAAACTTTTGCTGGTACATCTTCACATTTCTCTTGACTGATCTTAGGAATCAATGCAAAGTAATGACGCTCATGCTTCATACCTTCCAAAAATTTCCTACCATCTACCAAGCAAATTCTAGTAGTACTTGTTAAGGGAAAATTGGAGTAAACATGAATAATCAATATATCAATATCAATGATACCCAAAACTCAATGAAATAATAAACAAAAGAGATTCAATCAAGCAATGAATAATACAAAGCAAACCTCCTTTAATTCTCAACTTTTATTGATCGCCTATCTCAAATGATCTAGTTTATGAATATGGCCCTCAGAAGGTGCACTTCCTTACTATGATTTCAAGATGTTCAAATGGGAATGGCTATGATAGTTTCACCATGAAGATGAGCTTCACAACAATGATAGTAGTGTGTTAGAACAAGTTTGATCACAAACAATGAAGGAATTGGTGCTAAAGCCGCGCTATAATTCCTGCAGAGTAAGTTTACTTAAAGATTGGATGAATGAAATGGAAGAATACGGTACGATTTGTAGACTTTGGAGAGAGAGAATCAACGGTATAGAAAGAACGAGAAGATCAACATTATAGAACGGTTGAGGAATGTGCGTGAATAAAAAGAAAACAAGTGTCACACAAAAAGTTGTTTTGTTTGAGTTAACTACTTTCTTTTCTAAAGATAAGATATGACTTTACAAATTAGAAATCTTTTTTCTAATTTAAGAGATATTGATAAAAACAAGGTTGGTTGAGTCAGTTAACTCAACTTGTGATTTGCTTTTGCATGATTTGAGAGAAATTAAATAATAAATTATTTAATTTTGTGGGCGCCAAAAAATGTTAAGGAAAAATTGGAGTAAACATGAATAATCAATATATCAATATTAATGATACCCAAAACTCAATGAAATAATGAACAAAAGAGATTCAATCAAATAATGTACAATACAAAGCAAACCTCCTTTAATTCTTAGCTTCCATTGATCGCCTATCTCAAATGATCTTGTCTATCAATATGGCCCTCAGAAGGTGCACTTCCTTGCTATGATTCCAAGATGTTCAAATGGGAATGACTATAATAGTTTCACCATGAAGATGAGCTTCACAGCAATGATAATAGTGTGTAATAACAAGTTTGATTGCAAGCAATGAAGGAATTGGTGCCAAAGGCACGCTGTAATTTCTACAGAGTAAGTTTACTTAAAGCTTTGATGAATGAAATGGAAGAATAGGGTTCAATTTATAGACTTGGGAGAGAGAGGATCAACGGTATAGAAAGAACAAGAAGATCAATAGTATAGAATGGTTGAGAAATGTGTGCAAATAAGAAGACAAGTGTCACACAAAAAGCTATTTTGTTTGAGTTAACTACTTTATTTTCTAAAGATAAGATATGACTTTATAAATTAGAAAGATTTTTTCTAATTTAAGAGATATTGATAAAAACAAGGTTGGTTGAGTAAGTTAACTCAACTTGTGATTTACTTTTGCATGATTTGAGAGAAATTAAATAATAAATTATTTAATTTTGTGGGCACCAAAAATGTTAAGGGAAAATTGGAGTAAACATGAATAATCAATATATCAATATCAATGAAACCCAAAACTCAATGAAATAATGAACAAAAGAGATTCAATCAAACAATGAACAATACAAAGCAAACCTCCTTTAATTCTTAGCTTCCATTAATCACCTATCTCAAATGATCTTGTCTATGAATATGGCCCTCAGAAGGTGCACTTCCTTGCTATGATTCCAAGATGTTCAAATGGGAATGGCTATGATAGTTTCGCCATGAAGATGAGCTTCACAACAATGACAGTAGTGTGTAATAACAAGTTTGATCGCAAGCAATGAAGAAATTGGTGCCAAAGGCACGCTGTAATTCTTGTAGAGTAAGTTTACTTAAAGATTGGATGAATGAAATGGAAGAATAGGGTTCAATTTACGGACTTGGGAGAGAGAGGATCAACGGTATAGAAAGAACAAGAAGATCAACAGTATAGAACGATTGAGAAATGTGCGTGAATAAGAAGAAGACAAGTGTCACACAAAAAGTTGTTTTGTTTGAATTAACTACTTTATTTTCTAAATATAAGATATGACTTTATAAATTAGAATTTTTTTTTCTAATTTAAGAGATATTGATAAAAATAAGGTTGGTTGAGTCAGTTAACTCAACTTGTGATTTTCTTTTGCATGATTTGAGAGAAATTAAATAATAAATTATTTAATTTTGAGTGCATGGAGAAGAAGACTTATTTTTAGAAGATTTGGAAGATATTTAAGAATTAGAAGATAAGAAAGCAAATTAAATAAATAAATTTATTTAATTGTTTTGGAAGAATAAATTAAATATTTGATTGTATTTTATTTTTAGGGATTGAGAGGATTTAAATAAATTTGATTTGATTTATTTAAATTTGGAAGAATGATTTGATTTAATTAAATAATTAAGAATTATTTAATTGTTTGGAAAAATTTAATTAAATAAAAGATTTTATTTAATTTTGACTTTAGAAGAGGTAATTAAATATTTTGATATTTAATTAACTTAGAGGAATGTGAATTGAATAAATGAATTTGTTTATTTATTTATTGATAGAAGAATTAGAAGGGAATAAATATTAAGAATATTTATTTGGACTGAACCGTGTCATTTTTAGGTGTATACATTTTGCCCCTCTTTGATGTAATCTAGTTTATGGCGTTGCTTTAAAGAATAAGTTTCTGATAATAATACATGTCCCAGTTTGCCCCTGGTATAGGTTTAATGATGGTAGGATGCCCCCTTGGGAGATTGGATGGGAAGAAGGCAGAAGGACGTGAGACAGACAATCTCACGATGAACTAGGTTAGGGTTGAAGAAATTTGTTGAAGAAAGAGCTAAATGATACGCGATGCAAGAATAGAATGATAACATACACAAGAAAGTAAGCAAGGATGCACAAATGATACAAGAACAAACAAGGTATTGCCCCTATCGAGTGGTAAACCAATGATATACTGATAATGATATACGACAGTGTTGTCATGGCAGGGAACGATATATCCCTAGAACAAACACGAAGGATAATGTCTAGTTTTAGGAAATGAAGCATGTCATGTAAGATGCGTGTGTTGGTTTGATTTTGACAATGTTACATCCTATATAAGATAATTGATTGATTAACTGATCAAGTTGGTTTATGACCAAACAAGGATCATGACCATTGATTGTGATTGGATCATTTGACAAGATTGAATTGACTTGATTGGTATGGATTAAGGATGGACTTGCATTTGGATCATTTATTAGATTGAATGGATTGGGATGAGAGAAGAATAGATAGAAATTTGATTGATAGAAGCATGATTCGACAGAAAGAATCACAAGCTTTTGTAAACATTGATACTCTGCATAGAATCTTTATTGCATGGAATATCGATACGGATATGAGATGCAATTGGATACAATATGGATATGGATATGGATATAAAATTGGATATGGTATGGATATGGATATTTGCAAGTATTTTGAAATGCTTATTTCATCATTGGGCTATTTTTTGGTACTTTTTCCAAATGTTGTAAGTTAATAAAAGCATATAGGTATAATTGAACTGAGATGACCTGAGTATTGCTTACATGGATTTTGATTTAGCAAGTTAATACAAGCATCGAGGTATAATTGAACCAAGATGACCTGAGTATTTCTCGCATATCAATAGATAAGGATTGCTCGCTTTCATGTTAGACCTTTGATGTCCTCGATGATCTTTTGCCGATCATGTCTTTAGACAAGGCATCACATTACTAAAGTTTAATCCACAAACAACAAAAAAAGAAAATAATCATGTCCCCATCATAGCATCTCTAGCTTTTGGCATCCTTGAGTAGCATAGAAAGACATGATAACAAAAATCAAGATGTTGTAACCTAACTTGATCACAACCACAAAACATTTTTGCATTTAGATGTGTTTATTTCTTGCCATAATTTAGGTAAAATCATTTAGAGTGCTTTAGGTACTTGCTTGCTTTGCTTTGGATAGGTTGAGGTCTTGCGTCAAAATTCTTTTGCTTGGAAACGGGCTTTGCTTGCACACGCTTGCGTCTGGTGAAAAGGTTCCACAATCCTTATTGGGGAAAAATGAACCCTAAGGGACTGACCTAGTGCCTCAGGGGCACATTGATAATGGCCTTGCATACGTGACGATGCAGAGGCAACGTAGTTCAGGACTTGGACCATGGATGGACTATAGGAAAGACGACAAGATATGGGATGGATGGGAAAGCCTCAGGGGCACATTGAAAATGGCCTTTCCTACGTGACAACTGTAGAGTAAATTACTCTACATTTTGTTTTGGTTGCATGTGTATCACGCGACTATGTGGGTTCCAGTTTTTGACAGTAAGGGTTTTTGGCCACGAAGATTGACTGTAAGGGTTTTTGCCTAAGTCTCAGAGCTGCGCGGAACATGCCAAGTGTCATCAACCGGGACATAGTAAAAAGTTTCTTTAAGTAGTGCGGATGGAGCCACGTGTCCTGTTTTATATCCACGGAGCTCGCCAAGTGTCGGCATCCGCGTTTCAGTTTCTCATGAGTTTCAAGCCCCTTTTAATGTTTCAAAGACTGTGGCGGGTCCTTGTTTCTAAGTTTCTCCCTACGCGGAAAGTGCCAAGTGGCAGCTGTAGATGGTTTCTATAAGTTTCTTTAAGTTATGCAGAAAGTGCCGCATGTCCCTTGTAATATCTGCGGAGCACGCCAAGTGTCAACATCCGCAAGTTTCTTCCTTTTTGTTTCATTCTGTGGTGGACCCTAGTGAGTTGTTCAAAGTTAAGCGGAGTGTGCCAAGTGTCACCATCCACGTGAATCCAAATGAGTCCCAAATGTTTCTATTGTGTTTCTTAAAAGTTACGAAGAGACCACCATGTGTCATCTTCCGTAGGACTCTCAAAAAGTATTAAAGTTTCTCAAAGTTATGCGGAAGCCGCCACATATCACTAGTTAATATCAACGGAAGGTGCCACTGGTCCCTGTTTCCTTTCTGAAGTTGATCAGGAAAGAAGTTATGTGGGTCCCATTTTTGTAAGTGATAAACTTCCAGGGCAGCAGATTGTGACAGGTGTCGAGGGCGGAGCTCTCCCGACTACGAGACACAGTGAACTATAGAGATAGTGGATGCTGCCATCTGTTGCCAAGGGTTTTTGTTTCAATTGTAGTGGAGAGTGCCACGTACTAAGTTCCTGTTTTGTTCCAGAAAGATGAAGGAGTTTCAAGGGGCGTATATGTGTGCCATCTGTCTCAAGGGTTTATAGTTGCAAAGACCTGCAGAAGCTGCCAAATGTCCTTGCTTGTTTCACAATGGGAAGTGCCACATGTATCTATTTCAGCCAATGAACTTGCAAAGGGGCTAACCATTTCAGATCTGAAAGATATCTTCTGTCAGACACTTCCAGTTAAGTTCCAGTTAGGTTAGGCCGTTGGGATTTGATCGTGCGGGCAATCTTGAGCCAGTCCTGTGCTATAAATATAGGTCCAGATCACAGATTCGGGATATAGATGACAAGATAGAGAATTTTTTTCATATAGATTATTATCAGAGATTTACGAGTTTTTTGGAGACTTTTTGTTGTGGCCAGTAATATCATTTGCCTTTGTTCTATTTTCTTGATTCAGAAAGTTTGTATAACTGTGCATATATCAGTGCCTTTTATGTGACTAGAAAATTAGTAAGAAGACTCAGTTTTGTGCTTTTGCTGATATTTTCTGTGTTATTGCAAAAATCTTCTAAGTTGTGAGCATTTGATTCTATTTGTTTTCATCTTTTACATTGATCATGCATTGTTTGCTCTTTAATGTAACTGAATCCTAAAAATAGCTTCACTGTGCTTAGTGTTAAGGAACAAATCACATTCAGGTGCATCGCCATAGTTAAATTTCCTTTCATTGCATTTGTGATTCTGTTTAGTTTCTATCCCTTTCTCCCAAAACACATTTGAGATAAAGAAGAGCAAGCTTCTTTAAAATCTGGAGGTTGTTTCAGGTTGCAAGTCCCACATTCTTGAAACTTCCCATGTTGGTGTTAGAAACATCGCAATTTTAAGCATCAACAGTTTTTGGCACGCTCGGTGGGACCATTCTTCAAGTTTCTTTCAAGACTGTATGAACCAGAGAGCTACAAGGAGTTAGAGTTGTGGACCTGTAACAAGAGCTCAATCTACTATGAACCCAGGTATTCTTTTACCACCATTGATAACTAATCCAAGAAGAAGGGTCAATCAGTTTACAACAACACCAAGTATAAACATGGGAGCACCTATAGCCCCAAGGAATTATGCGAATTGGAACACTGGTAGTGCTCTGATTCTCCCAGTACCACCAGCCACTTGGGATCCTATTCCAGCAAATGCCCTAAAGGCTCTTCCCAAATTCAGTGGGGAGGATTTCAAAACACTTGAAGAGCATCTCCAGGATGTGTTTGATGTCTGTGCAATACATGTGATCACACAACAAAATGTGGCTATAAGACTGTTAGCAGCTTCTTTTAAGGGGAAGGCTCTGGACTGGTACAGATCTTTGACCCCAAATTCAATATCTACATGGGATCATCTTGGAGATGCTTTCTTTGCAAGATTCAAAGAGAAGGGTGATAAATCTTTTTTGTTACAACAATTGATTACCATCAAAAGGGCACCACAAGAAGCAATGACTAACTTCAATTCCAGATTTCAAAAGACTTGGGAAAGGATTCCTGCTACAGCAAGACCATTACCAGGTATGGCTATAGTATTTTATCTTAAAGCCCTAAATTTAGATATATCAGTAATGATTCAGTCGCTTGGAGACCAGACACTACCAGAAGCCTATGACTATGTAGTTAGAGCTGAAAATAATTTGATAGACGCTGGAAAGTTGCCCCCAAGGCCCCCTATGCCCATGTTTCTAGAGATTACCTTTCCATTGCCTCAAGAAGCACCTAATCCCATAACCCCACCTGTGTCTATGTATACGTTTCCCCAACAACCTGCTAAAGCTGCTGTCCCTACCCAGTCCTCTGAGATGGATGATGTCAAGAACATCTTAAGGACATTTTCTAATGAGATAATTAACCTAAAAAGATAGCAGAATCCTTATCCTAGACCCCAATATCAAGGCTACCAAGGGAATAGACCTCCACCACAGCCAAATCAGTATCAGGGTCCCCAAAGGCAAACTAACCCTTAGCCATCAAACCAATTAGTTACAGTTCCTACACCCTTGCAGACTGTTCCTCCTAATCCAAACAGAGAGGTTGTCCCAGGGCAGAATAATTATGCAGATGGCACCAATGCCTGGTGTTTCCCTTGTAACAATGCTCATATGCCTAGGGGTAATCTATAGTAAAAGATAGCAAAGCAAAGAAGAGTGGATGGACAATTTGCAAATACTTCTGACACTCAACCCTACCAATCCCCTGGTATGCAAAATTTAGTCCTGGTGGCTCAGATGCAAGGGATGTCCTTACAGCAAGAAGAAGAAATAGCCCTTGAGCATGCTTTGTTCTCATGGATTGAAGATGAAGAGTCAGTATTCTTGAATGAAGCTTCTACTTCCAAGAAGCCATTGGTAAAATTAGATTACTATACTAGAGCCAAGAGAAGGATGATGGAACAACCTGGAGTCACAAATAATGAAATTATGGGGATTCCTCCATTTCAAGATCATCAAAATATAGCTACTAGCCAAGAAATACCTCAGCCAGTTCAGAACCAAGTAGTTTCTGGACAAGTTCAAGAAAAAGCAAGGTACCCTTATTATCCAAGAACCCAAACACTAGGACATGTGAATGTGGTGGATCAGCTAAAGAGGACCCCAGCACATGTGTCAATATGGGACATGTTAGCTATTCCTGAGCAAAAGACACTGTTGCAAGAATCTCTACAGGGCCAAGTAGTGCCTAAACATACTGGTACCAAAGGAGGACCTGCTGATAAAGAAAAGTTCAAGGACACTGTTCCTCTGCAGACAACAGCTCTTTTGAATAACACACCTGAGGTAGGTAGATCTAAGCCAGATCCCTTTTATTTAACTTTAATAGTTGGGAAGAAACTGTAACACAATGCAATGATAGACTCTGGGGCTAGTACCACAGTGATGCCAAAGCAAATAGCAGATGCTTTGAAGATAAAATATGAGCCACTTACAAAAGGAGTTATGCAGTTAGATGGAAAGTCTGTGCAAACAATAGGGAAAATTAAACAACTCCCACTACAGCTGTATACCTGTCCCAATATAATTGTAAATCAAGATGTTGTAGTCATAGATATTCCCCCCATATTTGGCTTATGTTTATCTAGAGATTTTACAGCCAAGATAGGAGGATATATGTCACTTGATTGGTCACACCTCATCTTGAGAACCAAATATGGGACTAAAATGAAGGTACTATCTGAACCATTGTCAAAGGACCATATCACAAATGAACCAACCCCAAAGTTAGAAGCAACTCATGCCATGCTAAATAAAGAGGAAAGAGTTTTTGTTGAAGAGATAGGGGACTGGACTGAGCATGATCAGCAAGAAGAAGATAACCAATTGTTAACCATGATGCAGAGTGACCCCTTTGGAAACTATGACTCAACAGGGTTAGGCACTTATGTTATATTTGAAGAAGACTAGGAGATCCCTAATGTCTTAAGAAATAAGCCCTCTCAAACCCAAGAATCCATAAATGATTCAGGAATCTGGACCCTAAATTTTGATGGGGCTAGAAGTAAAAATGGATCTGGAGCAGGAATTTGTCTTACTGCCCCTAATGGTGAAAAGATTTTAAGAGCCATTCGCTTCCATTTTGCTTGTACCAATAATGATGTTGAGTATGAATCTTTAGTGCATGGACTCATATTGGCAAAAAAGAAAGGAGTAAAGAGCCTAATAGTGAAAGGTGATTCCGAACTAGTAGTGAAGCAAATAAGAGAGAAGGCAGTGGCCAAGAATGTAAGGATGAGATCATATAGGCACAGAATTTGGGACTTAATAGATGGTTTTGAAGCTTTCAATATTGAAGTAATCCCTAGAGCCCAAAATTCTGAGGCAGACAGGATGGCACAAATTGGTTCATAGTTTGATCCAATAACTAATCTAATGGTCAATAATGAGTCAATCAAAGTTATTGTGAGGCCAACTATCCCAGACAATGATGAAAATTGGCAAGTCTTTGAAAATGATTTTCAAGTACTCTTTTTGCAACAGTCAGGAGAATTTGCTGACCAGTTACAACCCAAAATTGAAGAGGCATATGGTGATCAGATTATTCAACTAAAGTCAAACAAGCTCCCTAAAGGACTAATTACCTTGGAAAACTTGTTTGACCCGGAAGATGCCAGCCTAGAAAAGAAGAGATTTCAAGCAAACAAAGAGGACTACTCTGAGATTCAGGTTAGTGAGGGGAGAAAATTGAAGGTTGGGAATTTTGCCACTCAACAGGAAAGAAAAAGTTTAATTGATTTATGTGAGAAATATGATAGGGTCATAGCCTGGACCTATGAAGATCTCCATGGTTATGATAGAAATATCATTCAACACACTATAGAGCTGACTGAAGGATCTAAACCGGTCAGACAGAAGCAGAGGCCAGTGAATCCTAGGATTGAACCTCTAATGGTGGATGAGTTGCAGAAACTATTAGAATCAAGGATCATTTTTCTAATTAAACACTCAACTTGGGTATCCAATCTAGTACCAGTCAGAAAAAAGAATGGGGACATAAGGCTCTGTGTGGATTTCAGAGACCTAAATAGGGCATCTCTGAAAGATCACTACCCCTTGCCCTCTATGGAACAAACTTTATAGACTATAGCTGGATCAAAGAGATTCTCCTTGTTGGATGGTTTCTCTGGATACAATCAAATTTGTTTGGCTGATGAAGATCAGCATAAGACTGCTTTCACCACAAAATGGGGAACATTTGCCTATGCAAAGATGCCTTTTGGTCTTTCAAATGCTGGAGACACATTTTAGAGGGCAATGGATGTAGCATTTGGAGAGCTTATAAATAGAATCATTCTAATTTACCTAGATGACCTAACTGTTTTCTCTAAAAATGCTGCAGATCATTTTGACCATCTAGAAGCTATTTTTAAGAAAAGCCAAGAGTTTGGAATATCCCTAAATCCTAAGAAATGCATTTTTGCAGTACCTCAAGGTAAACTATTAGGGCATATATTGTCTAAAGAAGGAGTCTCTATAGTTCCAGAGAGAGTCACTGCCATAATGAACCTATCTTTGCCAGTCAATAAGAAAGCAGTCCAGTCTTTTTTGGGAAAGGTTAATTTTGTCAGTAGGTTCATATCAGACTTTGCAGGCCTAATAAGACCAATGACACTGCTACTAAAGAAAGACCTGGTGTTCAAATGGACTATAGAAGGGAGACATGCTTTTGAAGAGGTCAAGAAAGCAATTTCAACAGCCCCAGTATTGAGGAACCTAGACTTCTCTAAGTCTTTTATAATGTATGTCTATGGAGGAGAGTTCAGTGTTGCTGCTGTCCTAACACAGAAAGAGGATCAACAAGAGGGAGAGCATCCAATAGCCTTTTTCTCAAGGACTCTTAGGGATTATGAAGCTAGGTATAACTTTGTAGAGAAATAGGCATATGCTATAGTAAAAGCCCTCAAGAAATTCAGACACATGGTCACAGGTAATAAGATTCTGATACTAGTAGCTCATCCGAGTGTTAGAGAATACATTATGGAAGGAGAAATCACTGAGAAAAGAGCAAACTAGATAACAAAGATTCTTGAATATGATGTGGAGGTCAGACCAACTAAACTTGTCAGAGGCAAGGGTTTGTGCCAGTACATGGCCCAAGACATGGAAAGAATGGTGACTGCTGAAACAGGAAATCAGAATGTGTTGAGAATTCAGGAGATTGATCAGAATTCTTGGGTCACAAATAGGATCCAATTTATGAAACATGGGATTTTCCCAAAAGAGCTCTCTCAGGACAAGAGGAGATACTATAGGCAGCAAGGGGTCCATTTCGTTTTAATTGACCAAGTTCTTTTTAGAAGAAATACTGATGGGATACTCCTAAGATGTATAGAGAAAGATGAGGCTCAAAGAATACTACATGAAATGCACCATGGAGTCTCAGGTGGACATTTTTCTGCAAGAACCACAGCTATAAAGATAAGTCAGGCAGGTTACTTTTGGCCCACTTTATTTACAAACTGTTATCAACTGGTCAAAGAGTGCCAATCTTGTCAGTATTATGTGGGGAAGAGAAGGAATGCAGCACTGCCCCTTAGTCCTATAATTGTTGATGAACCCTTTGCTCAATGGGGTCTAGACTTCATTGGAATGATCAATCCAATGTCAAGTATGGGACACAAATGGATTCTAACTGCCACATATTATTTTACTAGATGGAGCGAGGCAGTTCCACTCAAAGAAGCAATAGAAAAGGTGATCCTAGACTTTCTGGAGGGTATCACTACTCGCTTTGGGCCTCCTCGTACCATAATTTTAGATAATGCTAAGGCATTTTTAGGGGCAAAAATATCTAAATTTGCACTAAAATATGGAATCTATCTGAAAACTTCCTCAAATTATTACCCTCAAGGTAATGGTTTGGCAGAATCAACTAACAAGAATCTAATTAGACTTATTAAGAGAATAGGGGCTGATCATCACAAAGAGTGGCACAAAGTGCTTAATATAGCACTGTGGGCTGATAGAATTACACCTAAACAAGTGACAAAGATGTCCCCATATGAATTGGTCTATGGCAAGCCTGCTGTGATGCCCCTGAGCTTGGAAATTCCTGCTCTCCAGCTATTAAAACATATTGAGATTGAAGAGAATGGCCCCATGCAGGTCAGACTTGCTGAGCTCCTAGAAGTTCAAGAAAAGAGGGATACAGCACATGAATCATTAATGAAACATCAGAAAATAATCAGACTGTTTTGATAAGAAGACATCAAATCCCCATTTTGAAGTAGGATCAGTTGTTTTGAAGTGGGATGAGAGAGCTGCCAAGCCAAGTCGACACAGTAAATTTGAGTCATTGTGGACTAGCCCCTACAAGATTCGTTCATGTAAACAACAAAATTCATTTGAGCTTGAAACAATGGAGGGCAAACCCGAAGAGATTCCTATGAATGGGATCTACCTGAAACATTTCAATTAAGTAGTGTCTCATATGTATTATAGTTAGATAGTTTCCCTTTCATTGTTGCTTTGTTTTCCTGCTTTGTTTTTCCCACTCTTTCTTTTAAATAAGTGTTCTGTGAACACGTGGCCATGGCTCAAGTCTCTTCAATTTTTGAAACTCTCGCATTTACTAAGTTTCTCTCCAATCCCCAAAATTCCCCAAAGTACCACCATATATAGCCACTTTTATGACGTGTCTGACACTCTGTCCCACGCTGATTTCATAAGATTTACTAACAGTTTTCTAGCTTTAATGTCATTTATGAGACTTAATGTGTCATCAATACCCCAATATTTGGAGTTAAAGCTTAACTGTGTCTCATTCGTTTGTATTTTTGCTAAGAAAATCCCTGTTGCTCGTGAATTCCTTGTGAAAATTACTTCACAGACGTGTTTTCCCTGTTGCAAAGCTCCCATACTTGTTACACAAGCTCACTAGTTTCCAGTATAGACACAAATATGGCAGAGGCACAGTCTTCATAGCAAGGGCTGGGGATTTACGAATCCATTGACAAGCTTCTCACCAGAAAATCATATGCTTCGGCCCCTGCACAACCCTTAAGGACCTATCCAAGGACTAGGGTCCCCGAGGTGGGTTATTCGGTCGACCCAGCTAAGGTGAGAGATTTCACAGATGGTATTGCGGACCCAACACTTCAAAAGCCTAGTAAAGCTCTGCGAGAAGGGGCACACCAAAGATGTATTCAGAAAGCCAAGGCTGGGCAATTTGAAACATTCGGAATGAGGATATGGACCTCTTAATTAGCAAAATTCATTGTCCCAAGTGTGCATCTATGCCCTGACCTGATTGAGATGTGCGTATAATTGTTTCATGCGCCCTCAAGCACCATTCAAAAGGGACCCTTCATGGTGCAAATTACACCAAAGGCTATCAGGGACATGTTGGCCCTACACCATGACAAGACAGCCACATTTCCCACCATCGCCAAATTACAGAAAACATGGGTGAATGTTAATCATCAGTTGAGGTTTCTCAATTCAGAGATGTAGTTGGGAGATGAAAACACCCAAATGCCAATGCTACCAATAGGAAGGGCACAATTCACTCAGGCTAGCTAGGAGGCATTGTCCATGATGGCATTTATCTTTGGCATGAAGGAGGACATTACTGTATACGACTGGCAGATTGCCATTTTGTTCAGATTAAAGACCGTGGACAAGTCTCAGGAGTTTTGGCTGGATTTCTCTAAGCAGATTGCCTATTCAATGGCAGACCAACTCACCCACTTCAAATCAACAGGGGTTTTTAGGTATTCTTCTTATTTGTTTCACCTCATGTTATATCAAAACCATGCCATCTTTTCCCAATATATGCATCTAAATATGTATGACCCAAGTTTCGGTCACAATAGGACCATTCCCATGTCTGCATCGACACATGTCTTATCCGAAACATCTGACCTCTATGAATTTTGGGAACTTTTTGTCACCCCTGCTTTTGCCACCTAAGCCCTAAGTCTGTAGAAAATAGGTTAACGCCAGGCATCAAAGGCCTCATGGCAAATTGTTCTATTCCCTGTGACTATTTCTTTGGGTCCCATCACACCATTATTAGGGTCCATGGTTTTAATGGAGAGCCAATGCTACTACCTAAGGTTTTGACTCACAGGTTAGCATTCTTAGAGGTCGCCCGACAAGCGTCTGTAGTTGATAATGACTATGGCACTAGGAAGAAGAAAAAGAAAATGTATGACGTCCCATGGGTAAGGAAAAACATGGCCGTACTGGTCAGGGATGCTGAGCACTTGTTGCTAAGGAAACTAGCCATCCTGGGCTTCTTTCTCATAGAAGATAAATGGAAATATGACCCAAGCAGTTTCATAACCTTATGGGTTAATGACAACAATGTCAGTGCTAAAATTGTGCATGAGGGTCGTCCCTTTTGGGAAGATAGAAGAAACCCTAAGGAGGATATTCCTAATTTGTATGTAGAACTAACAGATTTGCCCTTTGAGGGTCCCAGGCCATGGGAAATATTTTATAATAAGAAAAGGGTTTTTGACCCTAAGCTCAGAATGGGCACTGGGTTGAAGAAAAATTTGTTAAGGGACAGGGAATGGAAGCCAGATAAAATTGAAGCCTATTGGAAATATAGGCAGGAAATATCTGAGACAACTCACTCTTTTGGCAAGGTTGACACAGATGAAAAATAGGAGTCCATTTGGGACGAGTGGCATCCCTCTCTAGTCTCTAGCCCTGATATTCAAACATAGAGTGGAGAGTCAGAGGGAGAAGCAAAGTCCACTCATACAGTGCAGGCAACCAGACAAGCTTCATCTACAGCCGTTGTATCTGTCTGGCCTCAATCTCTTAGCGCCATAGAGACACAAAAGAGTGTGGTATCATCACCACCCATAGCTTCTCCATCAGTTTCAGTGACTAGATTTTCCAGTTTTGTGCAACTGCCACTAGTAGCAATGGTAAACATTGAAGAGAAAGAAACAAAGCAAGAAGAAGAGAGGCCAAGGAAACATAAGAAGCTGAAACTTCAGCCTGATTCAGATGAGGAAGTAGAGCCTTCACAGCAGCAACCATCAAGTACATCTGTTGCTTCTCAGGTACGTGCTCCTTCTCCTTCTCCTTCTCAGTCTCTTTCTTCTATAGGGGTGGCAATCCCAACTGGCCAAATATTATCCCCTGCCACCTCTGTTGTGACAATTTCCCAATTTGCCCCACCTGTTACTACTCAGGCCATGTCATCACAGGCCACATCATTGCCTCCCTTTTCCCCCTCTTTTCCAAGGAGAATGCCTCCTTAGGTTCCCCCCTAGCCAACATTTGGCTATTCCCTATGGATTGCCACATGGTCATCCTTTTGTGGGCAGGTATATTGCCTCTCCCCCTACCTTCCAAGCTCAAGCAGACACTGCTAAGAAGGCTAGAGAAGCCCAGATGGATAAAAAGAGGAAGAAAGATAATAAAGCTCAGGCTATACCACACATGAGGTCACTCTTTGACCCAATCTAGCAGCAGCTAACTATGACTCACTTGTCACCCAATGTAGTCAGGCCAAATGAGCAGATGCAACCCCAAGATTATACAATGAGTGCAGTGGCTATGGATATGTCACTTTTTCGGCCACAAGACAGGGTAGAGCTACTGAATGAAACCACTTCTACTGTAGCTACTGATTATTTGAAACTATCATAGAAGTTGCAGAAGGTGGAGGCTGATTTAGCTCAGGAAAAGGCACATAGTGGCATCCTGGCTGCAGAGCTTAAATCAAAAAATGATGAAATAGAGAATCTCAATAAACAGTTGCAAAATACTGTTTCTTGTCAGATTCACCAGGCTACACAGAGCCAAAATGCTTCTTTGAAAGAAGAGCTAGTCCAAGTGAAGTCTGTAGTGACTGCCCTAAGGCAGGAAAAGGCCTCACTACAGAAGAGATGTCAGGAGAACCAGCAACAAGTCACACAGTTTCAGCAGAAGCTACTGATTGAACAAAATAATGCTGCTGCCATGCAGGCTAAACTTCAAGCCGAGCAACAAATAACAAAATAGTTGACATTGGAGTTGGCTAATAGGCCAAAGAATGTAGGAGTGTTGAACCTGGTTAAAGAGCTATATGTATCAGTGTGGAAAAGAATCTCTGAGGAGATTATTCAGCTCAAACCTTCTTTAACTTTCTTGCTACATGCACAGCAATTGTGTGAGAAAGTCGAGACTTCAGTTTAGGCCACTTTGTCCAATGTTTCCTTGAGAGTTTCAGATTCTCAACTGCTGCTGAAGAAGCTGTATGACACCACTGATGAGATATTATTAGTAGCAGGGATTAGTGATAGAATGATTGCTGCAAAACGGGTGAACGAAGTTCTTAGTTGCAACTCTGCTCAATTAATTGCAAAGAGCTCCTGGATGTGGTCAAAGAGGGAGTGAAAGACATGAAGAAGCATATTAAAGATCTGGTGCAATTGGGTCTCCCCTCCACTTTTCCTGATACAAACACTGTGTTAATGGTTGATGAGATTAAGCCTTTGTTGTTGGCCAAGCAAAATGATCAGTCAGCCTTTCAGGGTTTAACAGATGCCTCATCAGTGCCAGAAGTGGAAGCTGTCTTGATCCCCATGGCCCAGCTTGATTTCCAAGTGAAGGCTGTAGTTCATGTTTTGCAGAGTTTTTCGCACAAGGATATCATCAACCTAGATTTAGCCTTCCAGGATTTGCAAAATAAACAGGGCCTCTTTGATGCTGAATGGTCTGTTTATCAGACGACCATACAGAATTTGTGAATTTTTGTTGTATATATATACATTTTTGGATTCTTTTTGAGCAGGCTCAAAAGTCCTCAGGGTCGCCAAGAACTGTAGAGTAAATTACTCTACATTTTGTTTTGGTTGCATGTGTATCACGCGGCTGTGCGGGTTTCAGTTTTTTACAGTAAGGGTTTCAGTTTTTGGCCGCGAAGATTGATCGTAAGGGTTTTTGCCTAAGTCTCAGAGTTGCACGGAACATGCCAAGTGTCATCAGCCGGGACACAGTAAAAAGTTTCTTTAAGTAGCACGGATGGAGCCACGTGTCTTGTTTTATATCCGCAAAGCTCGCCAAGTGTCAGCATCCATGTTTCAGTTTCTCATGAGTTTCAAGCCCCTTTTAATGTTTCAAAGACTAGGGCAGGTCCCTGTTTCTAAGTTTCTCCCTACATAGAAAGCACCAAGTGGCAGCTGCGGAGGGTTTCTATAAGTTTCTTTAAGTTACGCGGAAAGTGCCGCATGTCCCTTGTAATATCTATGGAGCACGCCAAGTGTCGACATCTGCAAGTTTCTTCCTTTTGGTTTCATTGTTGAGAAAGGACTGTGGTGGACCCCAGTGAGTTGTTCAAAGTTAAGCGGAGCGTGCCAAGTGTCACCATCTGCATGAATCCAAATGAGTCCCAAATGTTTCTATTGTGTTTCTTAAAAGTTACGAAGAGACTGCCATGTGTCATCTTCTGCAGGACTCTCAAAAAGTATTAAAGTTTCTCAAAGTTATGCGGAAGCCGCCACATATCACTAGTTAATATCAACGGAAGGTGCCACCTGTCCCCGTTTCCTTTTTAAAGTTTCTCAGGAAAGAAGTTATGTGGGTCCCATTTTTGTAAGTGATAAAGTTCTGGGGCAGCGGATTGTGACAGGTGTCGAGGGCGGAGCTCTCCCGACTACGAGACACAGTGAACTATAGAGATAGCGGATGCTGCCATCTGTCGCCAAGGGTTTTTGTTTCAATTGCAGCAGAGAGTGCCACATACTAAGTTCCTGTTTTGTTTCAGAAAGATGAAGGAGTTTCAAGGGACGCGTATGTGTGCCATCTATCTCAAGGGTTTATAGTCACAAAGACCTACGGAAGCTGCCAAATGTCCTCACCTGTTTCATAGTGGGAAGTGCCACGTGTATCTGTTTCAGCCAATGAACTTGCAGAGGGGCTAACCGTTTCAGATCTGAAAGATATCTTCTATCAGACACTTCCAGTTAAGTTCCAGGTCGGTTAGGCCGTTGGGATTTGATCGTGTGGGCAATCTTGAGCCAGTCTTGTGCTATAAATATGGGTCCAGATCGCAGATTCAGGATATAGATGACAAGATAGAGAATTTTCTGTATATAGATTATTATCACAGATTTATGAGTTTTTTGGAGACTTTTTATTGTGGCCAGTAATATCATTTGCCTTTGTTTTGTTTTCTTGATTCAGAAAGTTTGTATAACTGTGCATTTATTAGTGCCTTTTATGTGACTAGAAAATTAATAAGAAGACTGAGTTCTGTGCCTTTGCTGATATTTTCTGTGTTATTGCAAAAATCTTCTAAGTTGTGAGCCTTTGATTCTATTTGTTTTCATCTTTTATATTGATCATGCATTGTTTGCTCTTTAATGTAACTGAATCCTAAAAATAGCTTCACTGTGCTTAGTGTTAATGAACAAATCACATTCAGGCGCATCGCCATAGTTAAATTTCCTTTCATTGCATTTGTGATTCTGTTTAGTTTCTATCCCTTTCTCCCAAAACACATTTGAGATAAAGAAGAGCCAGCTTCTTTAAAATCTAGAGGTTGTTTCAGGTTACAATTCCCACATTCCTGAAACTTCCCATGTTGGTGTTAGAAACAGCACAATTTTAAGCATCAACAACAACGTAGAGGCAACGTAGTTCAGGACTCTGACCATGGATGGACTACTGACGACAAATACTATGCTAGGTTGATACTATGGATACGATACTAGATAAGACCTTGGTTGACAAGGCAACAAAGAGATAGAGTATCAAGCCATGATAGGTTATCGTTAGGATTTTATTATGGAACAGATATGGATCGAATGGGACATGAGTGAAAGAAGAATGGACATAAGGTACTTGGTTTCCCAAAGATGGAGGAAGCAGTTTATCACAAGTAATGCCTATTTACCAGGTTTTCACCACTTGCTTTTATTTGCACAAGAGCTTAAAGTACACATGACACCTGTTTGCCAAGTTTTCATCATGGTACCTATCTAAGGTGCCTGTTTGCCAGGTTTTCACCAAAGGATGATTTTTTTGTATTTTTTTGGTGTTTTTTTTATTTTTCTAATTTTTTTAATTTTTTTGTATTTTGTGCCCCCCTTACATTGGGGTTCTCTTAGGTATAGAACTAGTGAAGATGCATACTGTTGATTGGGTTATCGAACAGCTCACCCTCTGATGTTGCTAACTGATATGCCCCCGATCCATAAGCAGCTACGATCACATAAGGCCCAAGCCAGTTGGGTTCAAACTTGCCTTTCTTTTCCCAATCCTATTGATTGCAGGGATTTTCTCTAAGTACTAAATCTCCAACTTTAAAGACTCTTGGGTGGACTCTGTGGTTGTAGCTTTGTGACATCATTTGTTGATATGTCTTGAGATGATCAAAGGCTTTCTGTCTCTTTTCCTCTAGCAACTCTAGTTCTTGCAATCTGGAAACTCTATACTCTTCATCTGTTACGAGACCTTTTAACGACACCTTGAGAGATGGTAACTCGACCTTGATGGGGAGGATAGCTTTTGATCCATAGACAAGGGTGTAAGGGGTAGCACCTATGGGAGTGTGTATACTGGTTCTGTAGGCCCACAAAGCAAGATTGAGTTGGATGTGCCAATCACAGCCAGCATCGTTGACTATCTTCTTGAGGAGTCTCAAGATGGTATTGTTGGATGCTTCTGCTTGGCCATTGCCTTGGGGGTAATAGGACATGGAGAAATGGTGTTAGATTTTGAATCGATCACAAAGTTCTTGGACATCCTAGTTTTTGAAGGATCTTCCATTATCCATGATAATGGATGAGGGAATTCCATATCTGCATATGAGGTAATTAAGGATGAATGAGGAGATTTGTTTACCTGTGACAGTGGTGAGGGGGATGGCTTCAATCCACTTGGTAAAGTACTCAGTGGTGGTTATTATGAATTTGTGGCTGTTGTATGATGGAGGATGAATTTTTCCTACAAGGTCGAGTCCCCATTGGCAAAAGGGCCAAGGTATCGTTCAAGGTCTCAACTCTTGAGCTGGTACATGTATTAGATTTTCATGTATTTGGCACTGCTTGCACTTCCCAAATTGATATGAATTTGTTTCCATGTTCGGCCAATAATAACCCAAACGCATGAGTTTATTACCTAAGGAGGGACCGCTAGAGTGTGTTCCGTAGATCCATTTGTGTATGCCTTGTAAGGTGGTTTGGGATTCTTCTTATTCTAAACAATAGAGTAAAGTACCATCTAGACCACGTTGGTATAGGGTGTCGACAATAATGGTATAATGAGAGGTTTGGCATATAAACGTTCATCGTTGGGTTGAAGATAAGTCAGGTGGGAGGTTGTTGTCCTTGAGGTAAGTGTAAACCTTACCGTACCAAGGTGAATCAGATCCGACTAATAGGCATATGGAGTGGGTTTTAGGAAGATCATAAGTTGGTTGTTGAATTGATTCCACTAAGAACTCGTACTGTGACTTATTCTCTAGGATTTCAAGAAGAGAGACAATGGTTTCCATGGCATCTTCTGCTTTGTTTTCAATGTGAGGTATCTACTCAAAAGAGATGATCACAAAGTATTCATTAAAGTCCTCGACCATCCGTTTATATGGGACAAGCTTCTTATCTTTGGTTTGGTAATCGTCATTGACCTAATTGATCACTTATTGAGAATCACCATAGACGTGTAGCTTTTTGATTTTCCACTCTATTGCCATTTTGAGGCCAATGACCAAGGCTTCTTATTTTGCTATGTTGTTGGTGCATGGGAATAACAGATGGTAAGACTTTGGTATGGTGTCACCATGAGGAGTTACAAACAAGATTCCTACCCCTAATCCATGGTTTGTGTAGGACCCATCAAAGTAGAGTTTCTAGGAATGTGTTGATATATTGAATAAGGATTCATCTAGAAACTCAAATTGCATTGGTGTGGTGTCCTGTAGTGGTGCATCTGCTAACTGATCAGTAATGACTTGCCCCTTGATAGCCTTTCTATCTATGTACTCAATGTCGTATTCACTTAGGAGCATTACCCATTTGGCTAGGCGATCTGTTAGAGTTGCTTTGCTTAGTAAGTACTTCAGTGGATCTATTTTTGCAATAAGTTTGACTGGATGTGCTAGCATATAATGTCATAATTTTTGGGAAGCAAAAACTACTGTAAAACATGATCTTTCTATCTAAGAGTATTGCAACTCATAGCCCACCAATGTGCGACTGATGTAATAAACGGCTCTTTCTTTACCTTCATAATCTTGTTATGCTAGAAGGGCCCCAAGAGTTGTTGGTGTAGTAGATATGTATAGTAACAATGGCTTTCGTTGGATAGGAGGCATGAGAAAGGGTAGATTCATAAGATACTCTTTCAGTTTGTTGAATGCCTCTTCACATTTCTCATCCCACCTAAATGGAATGTTCTTATGTAGGAGATGATTAAAGGGTTGACACTTGTCTACTAGTTGTGATATGAACCTACAGATTGCTTGTGGCTTGCCTTGTAGAGATCTTAGTTGAGTAAGATTCTTGGGTGGTGGCATGTCCATAATAGCCTTAATTTTGGCATTGTCCACCTCTATTCCATTTGTCAATACAATAAAACCTAAGAGCTTGCCTAAGGTGACTCCAGACACACATTTCTTTGGGTTCAACCTGACTTTGAATTGTTCTAGTCTCTGAAGGACATTCTCTAACACATCCAGGTGTGATTCTCTTGTGAGTGACTTTGCAAGGATATCATCTACATAGTCTTCCATGGTGACATGCATCATATCATGGAATATAGTGGTCATAGCACGTTGATATGTGGCTCCTACATTGTTTAGTCTAAATGGCATGACATTCTAGTAGAAAGTGCCCCATGGACAAGTAAAATTTGTCTTATGCTGGTCTTCTAGTGCTATCCTAATCTGATTGTATCCCGAGAAGCCATCCATGAGAGATAACATGGTATGTTCCGCTGTTAAGTCAACTATGATATCTATATTTGGCAACAGAAAATCATCCTTGTGACAAGCTTTGTTTAGATCTCTAAAATCATTGCATAGTCTGACTCAGCCATCAAGTTTGGATACTGGTACTATGTTGGAGACCCATTCTAGATAGTCTATAGCTCTGATGAACCCCACATACAATAGTTTCTTGAGTTCTTCTTTTACTAGCAGTGCAATGTGTGGATGCATCTTTCTAAGCTTTTGTTTCACTGGTTTCACTCTTGGATCTAGTGGATGATAATGTAGAATCAAATCTGGATCTAACCCTAACATATCTACATATGACCAAGAAAAATTGACTTACTTTTTCTTGAAGAATGGTACAAACTTAGTCTTTTCTGGTGGGGTTAGAGACTTAGCAAAGTGAATGATCTTAGGTTGTTCCAATGTTAACATGTTCTGTAGGTTCCACAACAATCTGAGACTTCTCCTAGTGCATGTCATTGGGGAGAGTGTCAAGTCTTCCATTGTCAAGTGCCACAATTGGGTTTTCACCATCAGATGCGTCCTTTCTTTTTACTATTTTGGGATCTGACACTACTGCAGAGCAGTTTTCACCATCAAATCCAGTTTTTATTTTGATATTTTTGTGACTAGAAGGCTTGACACCCTCTCTGAAATAAGCCACAGCATTAAGTTCAATAGCAAAGATAGCTTTATGTTCTCCTTTAGGTAGGTGGTCCCTAAGTTCCATGTAGTCAATATAGGCATCATCGTTTTGGAACATATCTAGTTGCGGGGTTGCTTGTAGATCCCAGTCAATAAGATCAGGATGCATAAGGGGGGGGAGTCAAAGGATAGATCTGATTCATTGATAGCTTGAATGGATATGGTAGGAGTATTGGTAGGGAGAGTGTTCATGATGGTACTTTCCTCCAAATTGTTTATTACGATAGAACTTGAACCTTCCTTGAAAGTTGTATTCTCATGGATAGGAAAATCACACTCTAATGGTCTATGTGGTAGCTTTTGTTCCTCACGGTAGGGGCTACAAGTTTGAATGGTTTCAACCTCTTTGTTGTCATAGGAATGCTCTGTTAGCTCATCCCACTCATATTCATTGGAATCTATGTCACTGTCCTCTTGAAGGGTATGGATCATTTCCACAAGACAAGCATTTGCTTTTGCTTTGCCCTTATCTTTATATCCTAGACCTTTTGTAGTTCTAGACAATGAGGATGAAGAGGGTTGAATGGGTTCTATAATTCCTTCTTTTCTTAGGCCAATGGGGCCTTGTCCTTCATAACCCATTCTGCATAGGATAGACTCACCTTGCCCATAGATTTCCATTGGGAGCTTAGGTGGTTCTTATTGTATGTTCTCTTCTTCTTCTTTAGTGTAAAGCCATTATAAGACATCTCTTTCCTCTGTTTCATCTGATAGGGTCTCCCATTTTACAAAGGGAGTTGTGGGAGGTGCAGGAGGAGCAAATGGCTTTGGAAAATGCTTGGGTCACCTGAAGAAGCTAGGAGATAGAGGCAATTTGGCCAAGTTGAGGCTGTGCTCGATGGAGTATTCCCCTACTCCTATTTCTTTGATGGTAATTTTATTCTCTTTGGGCTTGGATGAGGAAGCTTCAGAGGTAGAATCATGTTGGGGGTAGAGGATGTAGATGCTCTATTGTTGGGTATGATGCAATCAGGTTTTGAGAGGACAGAGTTACAATGCTGGAAGGGGTTGGGATCACCTTGGATGGTGACCTACTTGTCATTATGAGGAAATTTTATGTATTGGTGATAGGTAGAAGGCGCAACTTTCATGGCGTGAATCTATGGTCTACCTAAGAGAATATTATAGGCTAGCTCCCTATCTAGGACTTGGCACACAACGTCTTTTATCACCGGTCCCACTTGTATGGGTAATACAACTGTTCCTTTGGTAGTTCTCTCCTCTTCATCATAGGCTTTGATAGTAATCTTCTTCCTTGGATCAACTGCATTTTTAGAGAACCCCAATGTAAGGACTAGCTTCAGCGTACAAATAATTAAACTAGCTCCCCCATCAATGAGAACCCTCTTGATGCGGTGCTTGTGGATGAAGGCGACAATATGTAAAGGGGTGTTATGAGGTTGAGACACTGAGAGGTCATCTTGTTCGGTGAATGATATAGTACTTGAGGAGGTCAGATTACCTACCATGGCTTGAAACTTCTCTTGGGCCAAGTTTGTGGGTACAGTGGTTTCCACTAAGGCTTTATCGAGAATCTCCTTGTGGGAAGGAGATAGACACAACAACTCTAAGATAAAAATGTGGGCAGGAGTCTTCCGTAGTTGATCTATGACACTATACTGATGGGAGTTAGACTAAGAAGGTGATGACCTTGGAGGGAGCGTATTCAATGTGACCTTACCACTGCGGGTGATGATGCCAAAATCAGTTTTGTTGGGTCCTGATTGTTGGTTAGACGTAACCACATTGATTTGTGGTACATGCTCTGATATGCAATTGATGGTATAATCGAATGGCACACTTGCGTAATTGGCATTACTATTCCCATTATTTTGATTTTGCCTGTTGCGGTTGTTGTTGTTGTTGTTGTTGTTGTTATACGACCTGTTGTGATTGAGAAGTGGATCTTTGTAAGCCACATGTGTCTCATTAGAAGTATGTTGTTGAGCACCTCCTTGATTTTGATCAAGTATGTCTTGAATAACATGTTTGAGATGGATACAATTGTTGGTTGTATGTCCTCTTCCTCGATGATACTCACAAAAGTCAGTGTCTTTCCAATAGTGAGGTTTTATTTGAGGTTCATAATCACTTGTTGGTGGTAGAGTGATTTCATTGTTGGCCAATAGCTTCCTTAATGTGGATTCTTGGGACTCACCCAGCGGTGTGAACTTTCACCTTGTATTTGAGTTTAACCATGGTCTTAGCTCCCAAGAGAATGTTTTGTTGGGCGTAACATTGCTTGCCTCTCCTTTGAGAGTGAATATTGGTTGTTGTTTGGGAGTTGCCACCTTGGCATCAACTACTCCGTCATTGACGACATTTTTATTCTTAGTCCAAAACTTTGATTTTTCGGTCGTGTAGTTGGAGGTAGGTGTGTCCTTGTATAACTTGATTTGTCCTTTGGCAATCATAGCCTTTTCAATGAATAATCCCATTTCAATGACCTTCAAAAATGAGGTAGGGCATTGAATTTGTATTTGGTAGCTTAGATTGGAGTTGAGATTGTGGACAAACATCTCTATTAATTGCTTCTCAGGTACATCATATGAGCATTTGCTTGCTATTTGTCTCCACCTTTGTAGGAAGGAGGTGAATGATTCACCACTCTTTTTCTTGGTATTGCATAGGTCAAGCATGGAGACTTCGTGTTTAATATTGTACGAGAAGTGCATGATGATGCAGAGGCATCCACACTAAAACCTTGACATACAGCATGTATGTCCGCAACCCTTAATCATCATCATCATATTTTCTCTGCCGACCGATATCCTCCTGCAGACAAACCTTCAACCTTTCACCTGTCAGCAGCATCATCATATCCGGCTATCGGCAGCATCATCACATTCGGCAAGCGCAAACATCCTCCTGATGTTCACTGTTCATCTTACCGCCAAACTCTTCCTTCAGCATCATGATGTTCAACATCATGTTCATCAGCAGGATATAAAATATCCGGTTCCCTCCATATATCCTGATGACCACAACTTCATGCACCTTTCCTTCGATGCTTACGTCACCCTGATATCCTGATGATGATTATCCTGATGACGATGACGTCACATGCAGCTCCTCCAATATCCTGCTGTCGGCCAAACTTAACATTATCAGCCTGCGATGGTTTTATCAACCTGATCTTCTACCTTATGCCGATACGCTCCTCCTCGGCAACACTTGATGATGATCACCCCAATGCACATTCACCTTATGCAAACTACTGCATCATGTTCACCTCCATCTACTCGGATGATGCCCGAAGTAACTGCAGGATATACATAGAAATATCCTGATGATGTCGTTGTGACGGATTTTCCCAACCTTAGCAAATTTTGATCCGCCGAACCTCCTGAGGTGACCCGATCTGCTTCCTGGACAACTTTCCAGACTCGAACTATCAGCACGATCTAGCACATACCCATGCTAGGGTTCTCAACACATCTCGACTACGATCCTGCACACCTACATGCAAACAAACACAAAATGCAGACTAAACCCTAAGCTATTATACATGGCCATTCCACCGATTCGACGAATCAACCGGTGGAATGGATCAGCGAATCCATGAAACCACCAGAACAGCAAATCGATCACACAATGGAATCCAAACAGAGAATTGACACAACAGGATCTCTTTATTGATTTCAAAAGATGCAAATACAGTATTCTGTCTCACTCTCTACAAAGTCTGATCGATGATCTACAATACTATATCCCGAAAACCCACTGATCCTAATGCATAAATAGGATCTCTTGCGAGTACTACCGACCTGACTCCAAGCGGCTGGGAAATCTCTCCAGGCGGCTGGGAGGTCCAACCGGACATACAGCATAATAGCTGTCCTAACAACCTAGCTAAAAATAGTAAAGTATGGTCAACATGACCTGATTACATGCATTGGTCTTATCAGACCTTCTTGGAAACATTAACCAGACCTAAACTAACTAACTGCCTCATGGAGGCTAGCTGTCAGGTAGGTGGTCCTGCACCATACTCCCCAACAGAAAAGAACTCATGTCCCATGAGTTAGGTTGTGGAAGTCCTCCACCTTTACACTTTGCCTTTGCAGTGTCTTGACCTGTTCCAGCTTTATCCTCTGTTGGTTCTCGGCTGCTCCAAGACTTCTGAACTGTAACTTGCTTTCTTGCAAGTAAATCCTCATGCCTGTCAATGTAGACCCTTCTCTCACATACCTTGTGTTTGTCAGGTTGTCTGACTAGAACCTCTGTCTGAACTGCCTCTTGAACTTCTGCAATGTTCAACTCTATCTTTCTTTCAACCTTTATAGGACAAACAATAGTCCCAACTATGACAACATCCTTGTCATTCCTCTCAACTGGTTGCTGTTTGCAAACCTGTTTCTGAACCTGCTGCTGACCTCTGTTAGTCAAAACTGAAACTTTCTTCAACCTGTTGTCCTTAACAACTTCTTTCCCTGTAATGTCTGCAACTGCCTTTATGCCTGCTCCTATAGGCATCTGCACAAATTCCTTCTTTCCCACTAAAATGATTTTGGCTGCCCCCTGTACTGCAGCATCTTCCTGTAATGGCATCAACATAATAGTTTTCCCATCTTTCTTGATGGTGTAGGTATTAGCATACCCATCATACAGTACCCTCCTATCAAATTGCCATGGTCTACCCAACAGTAGGTGACAACATTCCATGGGCAAAATGTCACACAAAACTCTATCCTGATATGCTCCAATCTAAAAATCCACATATGCCTGTTCATAGACAAAAAGTGATTGACTATCACTCACCCAAGATGCCTTGTAAGGGTGTTGGTGTGGAATCCTTTCCAAATGCAGTTTATCCACCATTTCCTGAGATACCGTGTTGTCTGTTGAACCAGTATCAATGACAACCTTACATACTTTACCTTTGCTCTTGCATGTGGTCTTGAAAAGAGCTCTTCTTTGCATCATATCCTTTGATGCCTGCAAACTAATTCTCCTAAGCATCAATGCTTCTCCCTCCTTAGGATATCCATAACCGTCAGGAACTCTATCTCCTTGATAAGTGTTTGAACTTTGTACACATTCCTCTACTTTCTCTTCTTGCACAAGTTGTACTCTCTTGTCATTCGTTCTATCATTTCTGGATGATGAACCCTTGTTTTCTGGACATTTGAAAAATGGATGACCAAACTCACCACAGGTGTAACACTTTCCTAAAAATGTAGTAGAACCTCTATCATTTCCAAATCTGCCTCTATTACCTTTCCATCCACCTCTGAAATCAGACTGTCCCTGTCCTTTACCAGTGTCTTCTTGACCCTCATTGGTTTGCCTTGTTGTAGGGGCTGATCCTCTTCCCCTCATATTGCTGCCTCTTCCTCTCATGGACTTATCTTGTCTCCTATTCATCTTTTCTTCAATCCTGATTGCCATTTGGTAACAATCCTCCACATTCTTAGGGTTAGCTAAAACTAACTCATCTTGTATGTTCAATCTCAAACCAGCCAAGTACCTAGCCACCTTTTCTACCTCATTCTCATGATGACCAAATCTCATACTCAACTTATAAAACTCCTCAGTATATGCCTTCACATCCATTTCCTTCTGCCTTAAAAATTGCAGCTTCTTAAACATCTGAATTTCATAATCCTTGAATTTACCTTTGATCCTTGCTACCATTTTATCCCATGAAGTGATCTTTGACTTTCCTTGTTTCCTTCTCTCGGATTGTACATAATCCCACCATACCAAAGCATGACCTCCTAACTTGGTCTTTGCAATCTTTACCTTCTGATCCTCAGCAACATCTTCACATTCAAAGTGATTATCAAGTGTAGCAATCCAATCCAGTAACTCATCTTCATTCAAACTTCCATTATACTTGGAAACATCAACCTTTACCTTAGGTTTATCACTCTGCACTACCTTTAACAGTTTTGCAAATCTCTGGTCTTCAGCATCCAGATCTTCAGCTACCTCTTCATACTCTTCAACAGTATCTTCATCTTCTTCAGACTCACTATCTTCCACTTCCCTCTTTTTGTTCTTTTCCAGGGCTACAAGCTTGGCTTGAAGTGCTTCAGCAAGCTCCTTCATCTTCCTCATCTCTCTGGCATGTTTTTCCTTCATCTCCTGTAATTCCCTTGCAGTACCATTACCTTTCGGAGGCATTTTGTCAACCTCTCACTCCTCTACCTCTGTCCTTTCGGTGATAGAATCAACTCTACCTCTGCCCTTTCGGTGACAGAATCAACTCTACCTCTGCCCTTTCAGTGACAGAATCAACACACAACAGCCCAGACCTTTTGCTGAGCTCTGATACCACTATGATGCAGAGGCATCCACACTAAAACCTTGACATACAGCATGTATGTCCGCAACCCTTCATCATCATCATCATATTTTCTCTGCCGACCGATATCTTCCTGCAGACAAACCTTCAACCTTTCGCCTGTCAGCAGCATCATCATATCCGGCTATTGGCAGCATCATCACATTCGGCAAGCGCAAACATCCTCCTGATGTTCACTGTTCATCTTACCGCCAAACTCTTCCTTCAGCATCATGATGTTCAACATCATGTTCATCAACAGGATATAAAATATCCGGTTCCCTCCATATATCCTGATGACCACAACTTCATGCACCTTTCCTTCGATGCTTACGTCACCCCGATATCCTGATGACGATTATCCTGATGACGATGACGTCACATGCAGCTCCTCCAATATCCTGCTGTCGGCCAAACTTAACATTATCGGCCTGCGATGGTTTTATCAACCCGATCTTCTACCTTATGCCGATACGCTCCTCCTCGGCAACACCTGATGATGATCACCCCAATGCACATTCACCTTATGCAAACTACTGCATCATGTTCACCTCCATCTACTCGGATGATGCCCAAAGTAACTACAGGATATACACAGAAATATCCTGATGATGCCGTTGTGACGGATTTTCCCAACCTTAGCAAATTTCGATCCGCCGAACCTCCTGAGGTGACCCGATCTGCTTCCTGGACAACTTTCCAGACTCGAACTATCAGCACGATCTAGCACATACCCATGCTAGGGTTCTCAACACATCTCGACTACGATCCTGTACACCTGCATGCAAACAAACACAAAATGCAGACTAAACCCTAAGCTATTATACATGGCCATTCCACCGATTCGACGAATCAACCGGTGGAATGGATCAGCGAATCCATGAAACCACCAGAACAGCAAATCGATCACACAATGGAATCCAAACAGAGAATTGACACAACAGGATCTCTTTATTGATTTCAAAAGATGCAAATACAGTATTCTGTCTCACTCTCTGCAAAGTCTGATCGATGATCTGCAATACTATATCCCTAAAACCCACCGATCCTAATGCATAAATAGGATCTCTTGCGAGTACTACCGACCCGACTCCAAGCGGCTGGGAAATCTCTCCAGGCGGCTGGGAGGTCCAATCGGACATACAGCATAACAGTTGTCCTAACAACCTAGCTAAAAATAGTAAAGTATGGTCAACATGACCTTATTACATGCATTGGTCTTATCAGACCTTCTTGGAAACATTAACCAGACCTAAACTAACTAACTGCCTCATGGAGGCCAGCTATCAGGTAGGTGCTCCTGCATCACATGATAAATTTGTTGACCAACTCATCAAAAGTCTTGATGCCTGGTGGAAGCAGTGAGAACCACTCCATGGCTTGACTACCTAGAGATCTAGGGAATAGTCTCATTAAGAAAGTCCCATTGTGAGCTATTTCGATCCATGCAGTGTTGAATTACCTAATGTGATCTCTAGGATCTCCTTTTCCTTTGTACTTGTCAATCTTAGGAACTTCAAATTGAAAAGGGAATGGTACCATGTTCAAACTTTTATCAAAGGGGTACGGTGCCATATCTTCGAAGGAGTATGTTTTAGTGTTTGTACCCATCTTGAGATCTGTTATTTGTTGCATTAGACCCTCGATTTGTTTCCTCATTTCTTCCATAGGTATGTTTTGGTCCATGACTTTCTTTCCTTTGTCCTCTCTGGTGTGGTGTTCATGATTATCCTCTACAATCTCTTTGAGTTTGCTTAGATTGAAATTAGTGGGGAGCTTAAGTCCAAGATTTGCAAGATGAATAAAATACTTGTGAGGGTCCTCATGGAACACTTTCTCTAGCAAGCATTGGAATTTCTGATCTTGGAGGTGTCCTTGATAATCTTCATGAGAGATTTCCTCATCACTATCATAAGGGGTGACAATACGGTCAGATGATTCGGCCATTTCAAGTTGCTTTTGGTATTGAGATCTAGTAAGAACCATGCAAGGTGATGTGGGATGCAGTGGGATGAAACTAGAGATTTTGGCAAGATGTCGGTGGAGACTGTTGAGAATAGGATACTTATGACAAGATTTGGACAAGGGACTCTCTCAATCAATGATTCCAAGTAAGACAACCGATACAAGACAATAGCCTCTAGTAAGGGTACTTGATACCTGTCTTACTATGTAGGGACTAGTCATGCACCAAGACCACTAGCGAAGTTCTGTGACTTACTAGGGTTACTTGAATCCAAAATTATCTGATAAAAGGGGCCTATGCTAATTTGATATGGGATACTTTGACCTTGGACTAGGGAGACCTGATAGAAGGTGAATGAGATGACCAATGAAAGAGAGACTTTGACATGAAATGGATGGAAAACTATCTGCCAAGTAAGATATGATCTCAGAACTTGGAACTAGGCTGATATGGGTACCCAAAAATGGTAAAATTTTCCTCTCAAAGACTGTGGAAGTACTCACTATCATGCATGCACCAGAACAGATGCACTGCATAAACTAGTAAATGTGTAAAAATTTGGTATAGATGCGCAATACTAGTAAATTTTAGATGTGCAACAACATGTGTTAAAAGTGCAATAAGTTAGTACAGATGCGCAACAAGTTGGTACAAATGCATAGTTTTAGACAGCAAATGCACAGCTCTGGCTTTTTTAGTATTTTTGCAAATTTTTGGTAATTTTTTTGATGTTTTTGGTATTTTTTTTTTGCAAGATGGTCTCTTTGATCTGATTTTCTAAAATTATGGCAAGAAGACACAACAAACACAAAGAATGTTTTATGGTTTTTTATTTTTTTTGTGATTTTTTTACTCTTTTTGGACTAAAAGAAAGCAAGTACTCCTAGGTTTCAAAGGACAGTATAAAACTGAATTCTCACTATCTCTAGTGAAGCATCTTTGAGAGGTGGTAATCGCCCTTCCCTGCACCAGATTATAGGGGTTTTTGGCCACTA
The DNA here is from genome assembly GCA_027924645.1 of Cunninghamia lanceolata. Taxonomy (NCBI): domain Eukaryota; kingdom Viridiplantae; phylum Streptophyta; class Pinopsida; order Cupressales; family Cupressaceae; genus Cunninghamia; species Cunninghamia lanceolata. Next base: position 5,333,435 of record BSBN01000564.1, on the reverse strand, counting down.
AGACAAAGGTGTTTAATAAAGGCATCCGTTCGAGTGGTTATACATGCGACAACACTACTCTCTGTTATGGAGTCTTCCAGCCTGCAAGGGTTGCACCTTGGAGGGTTTTGGGGGAGGTTGGCTATCGGTATAACACAACTTCACTTGTTATTTGAAGCTTTCACTCCAAACACAATTTATTTATAGTGGATTGGTAGGGCTTGGCATCTAGCCTATTACCACTTAGGGTCGTTCCTACTTGGATGAATGGTATCCAAGAGCAGGCCCCTCTAAAGGAAAAACACATGCAAAAATGATATGTCTGGCATTTTGGTCACCCAAGATAAGGGAGAGCATAGGCCTGATATCATTCCCAAAACATAGAAGACAATGGCTCTTTTCCCCTAGTTAAAATGAGAAAAACTAGATGAGCTATCTACTTGGGCAAGCATAGAAATTTGTTAATTTTGAAGTGATAACAAGATAGCAATGGTTCAATTTTACCTAGATAGCAATGATGTGTTCAATTTTACCCAGATAGTAGTGATTTGTTAACTTTGAAGTGATAACAAGATAGCAATGGTTCAATTTTACCTAGATAGCAATGAGTTGTTAACTTTGAAGGATAGCAATATAGAAATGATTCAATGATATGCAAGATAGTAATGATTCAATTACCACCTTCTTATTTAAAACTATGTGAGATTTGCATGAGCATCCATTTTACTTTTCCGTTAGAAATCGAAGTGTGAGTTAACAAGTGCAAGTATATGATTCTAAACTAGTACCTAGCCTACAAAATAGATCAAGAGTGTTCCTACAAAAAGGAATTAGCATTAGTAAAAACTTCAAGGAAACCCTAAAAATCACTGCGTAGATCAGATGCGCAGCTTCAAAGCTTGAATGCATAGAAATAGAGCTTGGAAGCGCTGCAGTACATATGCACTAAGATAGAGATCAAAAGCACAAGAAAATAATATATATGCGTTGAATTGACAAATGCGCCATATCAGAGGATAGATGCACCAAAATAGAGTCTGTAGGCACTGAAATAATGTATGCGCCAGAACAAATAGCAAATACGTGTTAGGATGTGTCAGATGCATGGTTTCCTCCTGTGTACAGCTTTCTAAAACACAAAAAATCAATTTTTGGGTTAAAAATCAGGGCTAGCCCCACGGTGGGTGCCAAAAATGTTAAGGGAAAATTAGAGTAAACATGAATAATCAATATATCAATATGAATGATACCCAAAACTCAATGAAATAATGAACAAAAGAGATTCAATCAAACAATGAACAATACAAAGCAAACCTCCTTTAATTCTTAGTTTCCATTGATTGGGGAGAGAGAGGATTCCAAGATGTTCAAATGAAAATGACTATGATAGTTTCTCCATGAAGATGAGCTTCACAACAATGATAGTAGTGTGTAATAAAAAGTTTGATCACAAAAAATGAAGGAATTGGTGCCAAAGGCGCGTTGTAATTCCTACAAAGTAAGTTTACTTAAAGTTTGGATGAATGAAATGGAAGAATAGGGTTCAATTTATAGATTGAGGAGAGAGAGGATCAATGGTATAGAAAGAACAAGAAGATCAACAGTATAGAATGGTTGAGGAATGTGCGTGAATAAGAAGAGGACAAGTGTCACACAAAAAGTTGTTGTGTTTGAGTTAACTACTTTCTTTTCTAAAGATAAGATATGACTTTATAAATTAGAAAGTTTTTTTCTAATTTAAGAGATATTGATAAAAACAAGGTTGGTTGAGTTAGTTAACTCAACTTGTGATTTCCTTTTGCATGATTTGAGAGAAATTAAATAATAAATTATTTAATTTTGTGTGCATGGAGAAAAAGACTTATTTTTAGAAGATTTGGAAGATATTTGAAGAATTAGAAGATAAGAAAGCAAATTAAAAAGCTAAATTTATTTAATTGTTTTGGAAGAATAAATAAAATATTTGATTGTATTTTATTTTTGGGGATTGAGAAGATTTAAATAAATTTGATTTGATTTATTTAAATATAGAAGAATGGTTTGATTTAATTAAATAATTAAGAATTATTTAATTGTTTGGAAGATTTAATTAAATAAAAGATTTTATTTAATTTTGACTTTAGAAGAAGTAATTAAATATTTTGATATTTAATTAACTTAGAGGAATGTGAATTGAATAAATAAATTTGTTTATTTATTTATTGATAGAAGAATTAGAAGGGAATAAATATTAAGAATATTTATTTGGATTGAATCGTGTCATTTTTAGGTGTATACAGTACTACATACCTTTTCTTCCACCTCCTTCAAGGGCTTCAACTTATGATGAACTCCATCCTTTGTTAGGGAGTATGTGTTTACACGGCCATCATGGACAACGCTCCTATCATACTCATGGCCTCCCCAATAACATATGACATGCATCCATCGGTATGATGTCACACAGCACCTCATCGTGGTAGTCACCAATCTTGAACTTCACTAAACACTGCTCATTGACCAAATCTCTTTGGTCCTTCTGCAACCATGCAATCCGATATGGATGCAGATGCTTTCTTCTTGTCAACTTCAACTTGTCAACCATCTCCTCTAAAACAAGATTATTAGTGCTTCCACTATCAATAATAATATCACAACACTTACCTTCACATTTGCACCTTGTGTAGAATAAACTTTTCCTCTAATTGGGTTCTTTCTCCTCATTCAACAAAGTTCTTCTGAAAACTAGGGTTTCTCCCCTTTCAGCATTTTCAGAACACTTAGACTGCGCATCTTCATCTACATGTGCAACTCGTGCATTACCTTCAGGTCTTCTATTTGTCCTTCCTTGATGTTGTGGACACTCGTATACTTGATGCCCTTCTTCTCCACATTGGAAATAAGTTCCTTTGAAACCTCCTCTTCCAGGTCTTTTCCCAGGTCAGCCTCTTCCTCTTCCTCTTTGCTCTCCATTATTCTAGTTACGAGGGCGGTAGATATTATCTCCTCTTTGATTTTGACTGGTGCTGGCTTCTTCACTTTTCTTTGAATCTTCATTTCATCCCCCATAGGGTCTTCCACCAATCCTTCCACATTGATGCAGGAGCATCCAGTGGTGTAAGGGCAATCTTGCATCACCCAAAAATAAGTTAATTTAAAATCATTGTAGTTGTTTTCATTTCTTTCCATAATTAGTGTTTTTGGTTCCATAATCACTTGAATAATAATGTAGAACTTTCAGTTTTCTCAAACTGCTAAAAATAGTAAACTGCTATTTTTAGAAAGTTTACATTTGGGCACAGAATGAAGTCAAAATTTACAGGAAGTTACATAATGGAAATATAAGACCTTTGGAAAAGGAATTACATGAAGATCATTTACGAGCTGAAAGATATTAAAGTTTCTGTTTCCTGAAAAATGCCTGAAAATTATTCAAACTCAGGTTTGACGTACTAAATGGCCCCGTACGGGCCTGAAAATGGCCAAAACTGGCAGAGCTAGTTTTTAGCATGTAGAGCACTCCGCGAGCTTTCTGACGCATCAAACGGTTCGTCAATCGAAGTCCCGGATCAAAAGTTATGGCTCCCGGAAGTTGACCTATTTTTGGAGGGAGATGCAAAATTTGAAATTAGGTTGTTGGCTGCCAAAAAGGCTATTAATAACCATTTTTGGGAACCCTGGGTAGTAGTGGAGTGAAGGGGGCCAGTGTAGAGTCAAGAATAGGTGGGAAAATAGAAACCTTAGCTGATTTTAGGGTTACAGAAGGCTGAAGATTCAAGAGTCTTGAGGTTGGGAAAGCTGTAATGTGTTGCAGCCAGTAGAGGATTCATCCTCTGATTGTAATTGAGCTTCTGTAATGTAATGAGTTACCTAGTTCAATAAAAGAAAGTTCTATTTGCTGTGTTCAATTTATGTTATTGTGTGTTTTGTGATTTACCCCCTTTATCAAGTGGTATCAGAGCAAGGGTTCTTGAGTGTGTAAACAGATTGCCGACCGTGAGGCAGTTTGCACCAGGACCTGAGGTTGTGGGTTTGCTGCGGAGACCAAGATGCCTCCATGAAGAAATCGTGTCGGGAGGAATGCTTTGACAGAAGAGGGTTTTAGAGCCCTACAAAGACAAATCGATGCATTGCAAGAGGAGCTACGAAGAGGGTTTGAGCCAAGGGTAAGAGAAGAAAGTGAAGATGAAGCTGAAGAAGAGCTGTCTGAGGAAGAATAAGAAGCCACCGGAGATGCTACAGAAGTTAGGTTGTTAAGGGCCATTTCGAAGATCGGAAAGAGGCCCAGGATCGAAGTTTCTACATATTCTGGAGATTTGAATCTAGAACAGCGATACAGAAGAGTTTTATAAAATTACTATCAGGACAGGCCATGCAGAGCCCAACAAGGAGAAGGTGGCCTGTTACATTAATGGGTTGAGGCTAAGTATTCAAGAGGAGTTGAGCCTAGTAAGAATGACCACCATAGAAGATGCGTACCAGTTTTCCCTGAAGGTGGAAGAGAAGCTGAATAAAAGATTTGATAGCAAGCAAAGGGGAAGAGGTCAAGGCGGAAGGACTGGTGGAAGACCCTATGGGGGCCGAAATGAAGATGCAAAGAAAAGTGAAGAAGCTGGTACTAGTCGAAATCACAGAGGTGATAATACCTACCACCCTCATGACCAGAACAATGGTGAGCAAAGAGGAAGAGGAAGAGGCAAACCTGGGCAAGGACCTAGAAGAGGAGGTTTCAAAGGAACCTGTTTCCAATGTGGAGAAGAAGGGCATCGAGCATATGAGTGTCCACAACATCAAGGAAGGATGAATAGAAGACCTGAAGGTAATCCACGAGTTGCACATGTGGATGAAGATGCATAGTCTAAGCACTCTGAAGATGCAGAAAAGGGGAGAAACCCTAGTTGTTAGAAGAACTTTGTTGAATGAGGAGAAAGAAAAGAGTTTATTCCGCACAAGGTGCAAATGTGAAGGTAAGTGTTGTGATATTATTATTGATAGTGGAAGCACTGATAATCTTGTTTCAGAAGAGATGGTTGACAAGTTGAAGTTGACAAGAAGAAAGCATCCACATCCATATAGGATTGCATGGTTGTAGAAGGACCATAGAGCTTTGGTCAATGAATAGTGTTTAGTGAAGTTCAAGATTGGTGACTACCATGATGAGGTGTTGTGTGACATCATATCGATGGATGCATGTCATATGTTGTTGGGGAGGCCATGGGAGTATGATAGGAGCACTGTCCATGATGGCCGTGCAAACACATATTCCCTAACAAAGGATGGAGTTTGTCATAAGTTGAAGCCCTTGAAGGAGGTGGAAGAAAAGGTATGTAGTACTACCAGAATTTGTTTGGTAGATGGTAGGAAATTTTTGGAGGGTATGAGGCATGAGCGTCATTGCTTTGCATTGATTCCTAAGATTAGTCAAGAGAAATGTGAAGATGTATCAGTAGAAGTTTCAGATATGTTGGAAGAGTTCCAGGACATTATCTCTGATAATGTACCAGAAGGTTTACCACCAGTAAGGAAGATAAGTCATCAAATGGATTTGATACTAGGAGCTAGTTTGCCAAACAAGGCAGCCCATAGAATGACCCCTGCAGAGAATGAAGAGCTGAATAGACAAGTTCAGGAGTTGTTGAGGAAGGGACTGATAAGGGAGAGCCTAAGTCCATGTACGGTACCTGCAGTACTAGCACCAAAGAAAGATGGAGAATGGAGGATGTGTACAAACTCTCGAGCCATCAATAAGATAACGATCAAGTATAGATTTCCATTGCCAAGAATGGATGACATCATGGACTATTTGAGTGGAGCCAAGTACTTCACAAAAATTGACCTAAAGAGTGGGTATCACCAAATCTGTATCAGAGAAGGGGATGAGTGGAAGACAGCCTTCAAGACAAAGGAAGGTTTGTATGAGTGGTTAGTCATGCCATTTGGGCTAACCAATGCACCGAGCACATTCATGCGGCTCATGAACGAGGTATTGAAAGAATTTTTGGGAAGTTTTGTTATTGTTTATTTGGATGATATTTTAATTTTTAGTAAGACTTGGGATGAGCATTTGATGCATATCAGAAGAGTTCTAGAGAAGCTGAGGGAGGAGAAGTTGTTGATTAATCTGAAGAAATGTAGTTTTGCAAAGGAGTTGGTATACCTGGGATTTGTTGTCTCAGAGGAAGGTCTTAAGATGGACCCAGAAAAAGTAAAGGCTATCATTGAGTGGCCTACACCAAGGAGTGCAACGGAGGTAAGATCTTTTCATGGTTTTGCAAGTTTTTACAGAAAGTTTATCAGGAATTTCAATAGCATTTATGCACCCCTAACTGAAACAATGAGAGGGGATAGAAAAGCATTTAGATGGACTAAAGGGGCAGATAAGAGCTTTGATACATTAAAGAAAAAAGTCGTAGAACAACCTGTTTTGGCACTTCTAGATTTCAATAAGGTATTTCAGGTAGATTGTGATGCCAGTGGTAGTGGTATAGGAGTTGTTTTGAGCCAAGAAGGTAAGCCCATTGCCTATTTTAGTGAGAAGCTTAATGATGCCAAGAAAAAGTATTCTATTTATGATCAGGAATTTTATGCAATAGTTCAGGCTTTAAAGAAATGGAGACATTATTTGTTACCAAAAGAGTTTGTTTTATATACTGATCATCAGGCTTTGCAGTATCTTAATAGTCAAGGGTAGTTGAACCAAAGGCACTTAAAATGGGTTGATTTTTTGTAGAGTTATACCTTTGTTTTGAAGCATAGGAGTGGGAAGTCCAACAGAGTTGTAGATGCCTTGAGCAAAAGGCAAAATTTGTTGACAAAAATGAAGATAGAGGTTGTTGGGTTTGATGAGCTCAAAAGTTTGTATCCTGAAGATCCAGATTTTGCAGAGGCTTGGAAAGCTTGTCTGGAGCCTGTTACTTTGGATAGGACAAAATGGTTGGATTTTATAATCCAAAATGGCATGTTGTTTAGAGGAAGCTAGTTGTGCATTCCGAGGAGTTCCATGAGAGAGAACCTGATTAAGGAGAAGCATAGTGGAGGATTGGCTGGACACTTTGGTTGAGATAAGACCATTTCTATTGTTGGTGAAAATTATTATTGGCCACAGTTGTAGCAAGATGTGAGGAAGTTTGTGCAGAGTTGCAGAGTATGTCAGATGGCAAAAGGAACAAGTCAAAATACAGGATTGTATCAACCATTACCTGTACCAGAGAAGCCATGGGATGATATTAGTATGGATTTTGTTCTTGGTTTACCAAGGACACAGAGAGGGCATGATTCTATTTTTGTGGTGGTGGATAGATTCTCAAAGATGGCACATTTTATTCCTTGTAAGAAGACTAATGATGCTATTCATATTGTAGAGTTATTTTTTAGGGAAGTGGTGAGACTACATGGTCTACCAAAGAGCATAGTTTCAGATTGAGATACCAAGTTTGTTGGTTATTTCTAGAGGACATTGTGGAAGAAGTTGAAGACAGATTTGAAGTTTAGTTTTGCACACCATCCATAGACTGATGGACAAACTGAAGTGGTGAATAGGAGTTTGGGTAACCTGCTACGATGCTTAGTAGGAGATAAGCCTAAGGGATGGGACTTGATTTTACCACAGGCAAAATTTGCTTACAACAATTCTGTCAATAGGAGTACTGGTAAATCACCATTCCAGATTGTATATGGCAATAGCCCAAGAAATGCTTCTAAGTTAAGGAAGCTGGACAATGGAGAAAAGACAAGTGCTGAAGCTGAAGACTTTGCAGAACATCTGAAGAATTTGCATGAAGAGGTGAGAAAGTACATTAATAAAATGAATATTTAGTACAAGGCTAAGATAGATCAGAAGAGGAGATATAAGGAATTCCAGGTAGGAGATGAAGTCATGGTTCACTTGAGAAAAGAAAGGTTCCCAATTGGAACATACAATAAGTTGAAAATGAAGAAGTTTGGACCATGCAAAATTTTGAAGAAACATGATTCAGGAAATGCATATGAGGTAGAGTTGCCGAGTGGGATCAATATTTCCCTTGTTTTCAACATTGCTGATTTATTAGAGTATCATGAAGGTGGAATAGAGGATGGACCAACAGAAGAATAGTGGAGTATTCCGGCATCTACTTCAACAGAGGAGATAGAAGAGATCTTGGATAGCCGTGTGGGAAGAAGTACTTGAAATAAGCAATATGAAGAATATTTGGTAAAATGGAAAGGAAGGCCTGTTGAAGATTCTTCTTGGTTGTCTAAGGCAGAGGTTGACCGTTTGGGTTTTCCTCACACAAACACATGAGATGTGACAGGGTCACTTCTCAAATTACCCTGGGTGTCTGATGTAGGAGCATCTAGTGGTGTAAGGGCAATCTTGCATCACCCAAAAAGAAGTTGATTCAAAATTATTGTAGTTGTTTTCATTTCTTTCCATAATTAGTGTTTTTGGTTCCATAATCTCCTGAATAATAATGTAGAACTTTCAGTTTTCCCAAACTGCTAAAAATAGTAAACTGCTATTTTTAGAAAGTTTGCATTTGGGCATGGAATGAAGTCAAAATTTACAAGAAGTTACATAATGGAAATATAAGACCTTTGGCAAAGGAATCACATGAAGATCATTTACGAGCTAAAAGATATTAAAGTTTTCGTTTCCTAAAAAATACCTAAAAATTATTCAAACTCAGGTTTGAGGCACTAAACGGCCCCGTTACGGGCCTGAAAATGGCCGAAACTGGCAGAGCTAGTTCTTAGCACATAGAGCACTCCACGAGCTTTCCAACACATAAAACAGTTCATCAATCGGAGTCTCGGATCAAAAGTTATGGCTCCCGAAAGTTGACCTATTTTTGGAGGGAGATGCAAAATTTGAAATTAGGTTGTTAGCTGCCAAAAAGGCTATTAATAACCATTTTTGGGAACCCTGGGTAGTAGTGGAGTGAAGGGGGGCCAGTGTAGAGTCAAGAATAGGTGGGAAAATAGAAACCCTAGCTGATTTTGGGGTTACAGAAGGCTGAAGATTCAAGAGTCTTGAGGTTGGGAAAGCTGTAATGTGTTGCAGCCAGTAGAGGATTCATCCTCTGATTGTAATTGAGCTTCTATAATGTAATGAGTTGCCTAGTTCAATAAAAGAAAGTTCTATTTGCTGTGTTCAATTTATGTTATTGCATGTTTTGTGATTTACCCCCTTTATCACACATTGACCTCTTCCCCTTTACTTGCTGTCAAATCTTTTATTCAGCTTCTCTTCCACCTTTAGGGAAAACTAGTATGCATCTTCTATGGTGGTCATTCTGAAAAGTCTCAACTCCTCTTGAATACTTGGTCTCAACCCATTAATTTAATGGGATACCTTCTCCTTATTGACCTCTACATGACTGGTTCTGATAGTAATCTTATAAAACTCTTCTATATACTCCTTAATAGACTTGTTGCCTTGCTTCAATCCTTGCAGCTTCTTCAATAAGTCCATCTCATAGTCCACAAGAATGAACTGCTTCTTTAGTTTCTCCACCATCCAATCCCATCTGGTGATATTTTGTTTTCCTCTTATCTTCCTCTCTAACTAGACCTCCTTCCACCAAATACTGGCATGGCCCTTCAATTTTGTTTTTGCAAACTTGACCCGATTTGGGTCTTCCACATCTTCATACTTAAAATATTCCTCCATGTCATTGATCCAATCAATAAGTTGTTTTGGATTCAAATCTCCAAAATATGTAGAAACTTCGATCTTGGGCCTCTTTCCAATCTTAGAAATGGCCCTTAACAACCTAACTTCTGAATGATCTCCTGCAGCTTCTTGTTCTTCCTTAGATAGCTCTTCTTCAGCTTCATCTTTGCTTTCTTCTCTTGTTCTCAGATCAAACCCTCTTCGCAGGTCCACTTACAATGCATCAATTTGCCTTTGCAGGGCTCTAAAACCCTCTTCCATCAAAGCATTCCTTCCAATATAATTTCTTCATGGAGGCATCTTGATCTCCATAGAAAACCCACAACCTCAGGTCCTAGTGCAAACTACCTCACGGTCGGCAATCTGTCTACTCACTCAGGAACCCTTGCTCTGATACCACTTGATGAAGGGGGTAAATCATAAAATGCACAACAATAGAAATTAGACATAGAAAATAGAACTTTCTTTATTGATTTGAACAACTTATTACATTACAAAAGCTCAATTACAATCAGAGGAATCAACCCTCCATATGCTGCAACACATTACAGCTTTCTCTCGCAAGACTCTGAAATCATCTACTTTTTGTAACCCCAAATCAGCTAGGGTTTATGTTTTCCTACCTACTCTTGACACTACGCTTCCCCCCTTAACTCTACCACTACCTAGGGTTCCTAAAAATGGTATTAATAGCCTTTTTGGTAGTCAACAACCTAATTTCAAAATTTGCATCTCCCTCCAAAAATAGGTCAACTTCCGGGAGCCATAACTTTTGATTCGGGTGTTCGATTGACGAACCGTTTTATGTGTTAGAAATCTCACGAAGTGCACTACACGCTAAGAACCTGCTCTACCAGTTCCAACCATTTTCGGACCCATACGGGATGATTTAGTGCCTCAAACCTGAGTTTGAATAATTTTCAGTCATTTTTCAGGAAACAGAAACTTTAATATCTTTCAGCTCACAAATGATCTTTGTGTGATTCATTTTCCAAAGGTCTTATTTTTTAGTTATGTAGTGTCCTGTAAATTTTTACTTCATTCTGTGCCCAAATGCAAACTTTCTAAAAATAGCAGGTTTCTATTTTTAGCAATTTGAAAAAACTGAAAGTTCTACATCATTATTCAAGCGATTATGGAACTAGAACCACAAATTTTGAAAAAAAATGGAAAGAACATCAACAATTTTGAAACACATCTTTTTTTGGGTGATGAAAGATTGCCCTTACACCACTCGATGCTCCTGCATCAGACACCTAAGGTAATTTGAGAAGTGAACCTATCACGTCTCGTGTTTGTGTGAGGAAAACCCAAATGGTCAACCTCTTCCTTAGACAACCAAGAAGAATCTTCAATAGGCCTTCCTTTCAATTTCATCAGATATTCTTCATATTACCTGTTTCGAGTACTTCGTCCCACATGGCTATCCAAGATCTCTTCTATCTCCTTGGTTGAAGTAGATGCCAGAATACTACATTATTCTTCTGTTGGTCGATCCTCTGTTCCACCTTCATGATATTATGATAAATCAGCAAGGTTGAAAACAGGGGAAATGTTGATCCCACTTGGCAGCTCTACCTCATATGCATTTCCTGAATCATGTTTCTTCAAAATTCTGCATGGTCCAAATTTCTTCATTTTCAACTTATTGTATGTTCTAATTGGGAACCTTTCTTTTCTCAAGTGAACCATGACTTCATCTCCTACCTAGAATTCCTTATATCTCCTCTTCTGATCTGCCTTAGCCTTGTATTGAATATTCATCTTATTAATGTGCTTTTTCACCTCTTCATGCAAATTCTTCATGTGTTCTGCAAAGTCTTCAACCTCGGCACTTATCTTTTTTCCCTTGTCTAGATTCCTTAACTCTGAAGCATTTCTTGGATTGTCCCCATATACAATCTAAAATGGTGATTTACTAGTACTCCTATTGACAAAATTATTGTAAGAAAATTCTACCTATGGTAAAGTCAAATCCCATCCCTTGGGCTTATCTCTTACTAAGCATCGTAGCAAGTTACCCAAACTCCTATTCACCACTTCTGTCTATCCATTAGTCTATAGATGATGTGTAGAACTGAACTTCAAATCTATTTTCAACTTCTTCCACAATGTCCTCTAGAAATAACCACCAAACTTGGTATCTCGATCTAAAACTATGCTCTTAGGTAAACCATGTAGTCTCACCACTTCCCTGAAAAATAACTCTGCAATATGAACATCATCATTAGTCTTCTTACAAGGAATAAAATGTGCCATCTTCGAGAATCTCTCCACCACCACAAAAATGGAATCATGTCCTCTCTATGTCCTTGGTAAACCAAGAACAAAATCCATACTAATATCATCCCGTGGCTTCTCTGGTACAGGTAATGGCTGATATAGACCTATATTCTGACTTGCTCCTTTTTTCATCTGACATACTTTGCAACTCTACCCAAATTTTCTCACATCTTGCTGCAACTGTGGCCAATAATAATTTTCACCAACAATAGCAATGGTCTTATCTCGACCAAAGTGTCTAACCAATCCTCCATTATGCTTCTCCTTAATCAGGTTCTCTCTCATGGAACTCCTCAAAATGCACAACTAACTTCCTTTAAACAACATGTCATCTTGGACTATGAAATCCAACCATTTTGTCTTGTCTAAAGTAATAGGCTCCAGACAAGTTTTCCAAGCCTCTACAAAATCTGGATCTTCAAAATACAAACTTTTGAGCTCATCGAACCCAACAACCTCTACCTTCATTTCTATCAACAAGTTTTGCCTTATGCTCAAGGCAGCTACAACTCTATTGGACTTCCCACTCCTGTGCTTCAAAATAAAATTATAACTCTACAAAAACTCAACCCATTTTGAGTGCCTCTGGTTCAACTTTCCTTGACTATTAAGATACTGCAAAGCCTGATGATCAATATATAAAACAAACTCCTTTGCCAACAAATAATGTCTCCATTTATTTAAAGTCTAAACTATTGCATAAAACTCCTGATCATGAACATAATACTTTTTCTTGGCATCATTAAGCTTCTCACTAAAATAGGTGATGGGCTTACCTTCTTGGCTCAAAACAGCTCCTATAGAACATCCACTAGCATCACAATCTACTTGAAATACCTTATTGAAATATGGAAGTGCCAAAATAGGTTGCTCTGTGACTTTCTGCTTCAATGTATCAAAGCTTTTATCTGCTCCTTTAGTCTATCTAAACTCTTTTCTATCCCCTCTCATTGTCTTAGTTAGGGGTGCACAAATGGTACTAAATTTTCTGATAAACTTTCTATAAAAACTTGCCAAACCATGAAAGGATCTTACCTTGGAAGCATTCCTCAGTGTAGGCCATTCAATGATAGCCCTTACTTTTTCTAGGTCCATCTTAAGACCTTCCTCTGAGACAACAAATCCCAGGTATACCAACTCCTTCTTTGCAAAACTACATTTCTTTAACTTAATCAACAACTTCTCCTCCATCAGCTTCTCTAGAACTCTTCTGATATGCATTAGATGCTTATCCCAAGTCTTACTAAAAATCAAAATATCATCCAAATAAATAATAACAAAACTTCCCAAAAATTCTTTCAGTACCTCTTTCATGAGCTACATGAATGTGCTTGGTGTGTTGGTTAGCCCAAATGGCATGACTAACCAATCAGACAAACCTTCCTTTGTCTTGAAGGTTGTCTTCCATTCATCTCCTTCTCTGATACAGATCTCGTGATACTCACTCTTCAGGTCAATCTTTGTGAAGTACTTGGCTCCACTCAAACAATCCATGATGTCATCCATTCTTGGTAATAGAAATTTGTCCTTGGTTGTGATCTTATTTATGGCTCAAGAATCTGTACACATTCTCCACTCTCCATCTTTCTTTGGTACTAGTACTACATGTATTGCACATGGACTCAGGTTCTCTCTTATCAGCCCCTTCTTAACAGCTCTTGAACTTGTCTATTTATCTCTTCACTCTTTGCAGGGGTCATTTTGTGGGCTGCCTTATTCAGAAAAATGGCTCCTGGTATCAAGTCCATTTGATGACTTATCTTCCTCACCAGTGGTAAACCTTTTGGTACATTATTAGAGACAATGTCCTAAAATTCTTCCAACATATCTAAAACTTCTGTTGGTATGTCTTGACATTTCTCTTGACTGATCTTAGGAATCAATGCAAAGTAATGATGCTCATGCTTCATACCTTCCAAAAATTTCCAACCATCTACCAAGCAAATTCTGGCAGTACTACATACCTTTTCTTCCACCTCCTTCAAGGGCTTCAACTTATGATGAACTCCATCCTTTGTTAGGGAGTATGTGTTTGCACAACCATCATGGACAGCGCTCCTATCATACTGCCATGGCCTCCCCAATAACATATGACATGCTTCCATCAGTATGATTTCACACAACACCTCATCGTGGTAGTCACCAATCTTGAACTTTACTAAACACTATTCATTGACCAAAGCTCTATGGTCCTTCTACAACCATGCAATCTGATATCGATGCAGATGCTTTCTTCTTGTCAACTTCACCTTGTCAACCATCTCCTCTGAAATAAGATTATTAGTGCTTCCACTATTAAAAATAATGTCACAACACTTATCTTCACATTTGCACCTTGTGTGGAATAAACTCTTCCTCTGATTGGGTTCTTTCTCCTCATTCAACAAAGTTCTTCTGACAACTAGGGTTTCTCCCCTTTCAGCATCTTCAGAACACTCAGACTGCACATCTTCATCTATATGTTCAACTCGTGCATTACCTTAAGTCTTCTATTTATCCTTCCTTGATGTTGTGGACACTCGTATACTTGATGCCCTTCTTCTCCACATTGGAAACAGGTTCCTCTGAAACCTCCTCATCCAGGTCCTTGCCCAGGTTGGCCTCTTCCTCTTCCTCTTTTCTCTCCATTGTTATGGTCACAAGGGTAGTAGGTATTATCTCCTCTCTAATTTCAACTAGTGCTAACTTCTTCACTTTTTTTTGAATCTTCATTTCAGCCCCCATAGGGTCTTCCACCAGTCTTTCCACTTTGACCTCTTCCCCTTTGCTTGTTGTCAAATCTTTTATTCAACTTCTCTTCCAACTTCAGGGAAAACTAGTATGCATCTTCTATGGTGGTCATTCTGACTAGGCTCAGCTCCTCTTGAATACTTGGTCTCAACCCATTAATGTAACAGGCTACCTTCTCCTTATTGGCCTCTGCATGACTGATTCTAATAGTAATCTTATAAAACTCTTCTATATAGTCCTTAATAGACTTGTTTCCTTCAATCCTTGCAACTTCTTCAATAAGTCCATCTCATAGTCCACAAGAATGAATTGCTTCTTTAGTTTCTCCACCATCCAATCCCATTTGGTGATCTTTCATTTTCCTCTTATCTTCCTCTCTAACTAGACCTCCTTCCACCAAATACTGGCATGGCCCTTCAATTTTGTTTTTACAAACTTGACCCGATCTGGGTCTTCCACATCTTCATACTTGAAATATTCCTCCATGTCATTGATCCAATCAATAAGCTGTTCTGGATTCAAATCTCTAGAATATGTAGAAACTTTGATCCTGGGTCTCTTTCCAATCTTAGAAATGGCCCTTAACAACCTAACTTCTGCAGGATCTCCTGCAGCTTCTTGTTCTTCCTCATATAGCTCTTCTTCAGCTTCATCTTCACTTTCTTCTCTTGTTCTCGAATCAAACCCTCTTCACAGCTCCTCTTGCAATGCATCAATTTTCCTTTGTAGGGCTCTAAAACCCTCTTCCATCAAAGCATTCCTCCCAATACAATTTCTTTGTGGAGGCATCTTGATCTCCCCAGAAAACCCACAACCTCAGGTCCTGGTGCAAACTACCTCACGGTCGGCGATCTTTCTACACACTCACAAACCCTTGCTTTGATACCACTTGATGAAGGGGGTAAATCATAAAATGCACAACAATAGAAATTGCACACAGAAAATAGGACTTTCTTTATTGATTTGGATAACTTATTACATTACAAAAGCTCAAATACAATCAAAGGAATCAACCCTCCACATGCTGCAACACAGTACATCTTCCTCTTGCAAGATTCCAGAATCATCTACCTTCTATAACCCCAAATCAGCTAGGGTTTCTATTTTTCCACCTATTCTTGACTCTACGCTTCCCCCCTTTACTATACCACTACCCAAGGTTCCTAAAAATGGTTATTAATAGCCTTTTTGGTGGTCAACATCCTAATTTTGAAATTTGCATCTCCCTCTAAAAATAGGTCAACTTCCGGGAGCCATAACTTTTGATTCAGGTGTCCGATTGATGAACTGTTTTATGCGTTGGAAAGCTCGTGGAGTGATCTACACAGTAGGAACCAGATCTACCAATTCTAGCCATTTTTGGGCCCATATGGGGCCATTTAGTTCCTCACACCTAAGTTTATATAATTTTCAAGCATTTTTCAGGAAACAAAAACTTTAATATCTTTCAGCTTGCAAATGGTCTTTGCATGATTCCTTCACCAAAGGTCTTATTTTTCAATTATGTAGCTTCTTGTAAATTTTCACTTCATTTCGTGCCCAAATGCAAACTTTCTAAAAATAGCAAGTTGCTATTTTTAGTAGTTTAGAAAAACTGAAAGTTCTACATCATTATTCAAGCGATTATGGAACTAAAACCACAAATTTTGAAAATAAATGGAAAGAACATCAACAATTTTAAAACACATCTTTTTTTGGGTGATGCAAGATTGCCCTTACACCACTGGTTTCTCCTACATCATAAATGTAGAACTCACTCAAATCAAGAAGTGTTTTACCAGTATCGCTCTGATACCATGTTAGAAATAACAATCAAGATCAACTAGTAAAAACAAGAACACTTCCACAAAGAAAGATTGCACATATAAGCCAAATTGATATTAACAAAAGCTAAGTAAAATATGTACAAAATTCTTTATTATATAGGCATGAGTGAGGCAATTGACTTTGCATGTGGATTTACAAAGGTGTCAACCTTTGGATCACTTGGAATGTGCAAACCAACAACCTTGTGTGACATGTGTTGGATGAATACAAAGTGCCTTTTGAGGTGAGATGGAAAGTCTTCTAACCTCAAGAGGTATGTACATGAGGTTTACCAAACAACTAGGTAACCTCTAAGTGTCTAAAAGGTTGCACATTCAGTTAGACAAGATTTTATCTAACCTCATCAACCTAAGTACACTTAAGCTCTAGTGAATAGATTAATTATTCACTCTAACACTTCAGTTAGGAGATGGTTATCATGATTTCATGCATATCTCAGTATCATGGTTTAATTGGAGATTTAGCAGTGATGTGGATTCATCACTTGGTGATGGATGATCTTCTGTAGTGGTTTTTAGTGTAATGGAGGAGTTCCTAGATCTTGTTTCTTATATGTAGTGAGATTTGTTTGATATATTGAGTTCTGTTAATAGGAGATGGTTAGCTTCATGTGATTTGGAGATGTTGACATCTTGGTTTACCAAGAAGGCTTGATCATATGTTAGAGTTTTGGTATGATACAAAGGCTATTTGGAACAAATATGTTCACTTTAGACATGATTTTCTTTTGAGGAGATATATATCATGATGTCATGGTGAGTTCCTGATTCTACATTTGGAGCTTTGGCGGTGATTTGTCATAATTCGATTGATGAGTGGTGTGATCATTTTGCTTGTGAGCTTTTGGCTATTAAAATGTTACATTGGAGTTTGGTTGGCATGAGATGATTGGTTGTACACATATTTCAGATTCAAGTGAGGCTAGAGAGATCTCTTATTTCTTGGAGATCGCGTGTTGATATGGTTATTCTTTGAGATTTTAGTAGGAAGACTGAGGAGCCTACAACTAGGTTGGACATGAGTTCAACATGTACCTGTTGAGGATATTGAGAGAGTCATTGTGGATTAGCATATCCTAGAGGAGCAATCTCATTCCCCATTCTTGGTCCTCTTTACAGTGAATAATCTGATAGGTATTGCCCACTTGCTTTTTAGATGCATTCTTTCTTTGTGTCTTGTCTTCTCATGTATGCTTGAGTCTTTAGCTATGTATTTTAGTTTTTGAGGACTTTTTTGACTTGTAGATACAAGGTTATGATTTGTTATCTCCTATGTTTGTGCAATGTAGAAAATTACGTACTCTTGCATTTCCATGCTACATTTAGTAGTTGTTTTGGTGTTTGCATCTTCTCTACACATAATAGGCTAGGTTTGTGTAATTTTGGTCTATTTATTCTACTCTTCTTAAAAATTCCTTATCTTTCTTAAGTGTTTACATGGTCGTAAGGTACCTTGTATGACCAAAAGCTGGTTTTACCTGGACCTAAGCGCTCTGTGTGGACGTCAGCACATCATGCTAGCATCCTATGTCTATTTGCTGATAGGTATCCATTTCTGGGCATTACAACATGTCTTGGGTGATCATGTGGACCTTGTGTATCGCCTCCTGAGGTCATAGAATGACTACTTACATGCCATTTTAGGATTTTTCCCTCTTAGGAGTTTATTAGAAAGATTTTGAAAGATTCATTCAACATAATCATTCAATCTCTCAATCTGATACATTTTGGAAATACTTCTTTCTCTTGGATACACTCTGTTATTTTTCATGTGCAAACTAGAATTCTATAGTAGCTACATGTGATTTTGGTGCTCCTTGAAATTGTAAGATCACTTCTATTGGCTCTTGGAGGTTATGTTCTACTTGGTGCTCTTTGAGGAGGCTCACTTTGCTTGAGTTTGAAGCTATACTTTGTTTTTGAGCTCTTGGGGAGTTTGTCACCTCTTCTCTGTGTTGATATTGGTAAGATTGTTCCTTGTTTCATTTAGAATAGTTTTAGTTCAAATCTGTATGGGGTAGACCACCATTTTTTCATCTTTGTTGTTTGGTGTAGACCACCTATTATTTGTTGCACTGGCTACATATTGAGGATTTCTTCCCTATAGACCAAGGAAGTGAATCTGTTTACTTTAGTTGTTTTGTTTCTCTTAGTTTCCTAGACACTCTTAGGTTAAGAGTACACACTTGTTTTCCTTTTGATTTCAATCTCTATTTCTATTCCTAGTCATGGAGATAGAAATACCAACATCGAGACTTGACTGAGGCAAGTCCCTAAGCAGTCTAACCATCTTTTCTCTTTCTTTGCATTTTTCTTGGATTGAAGACCTTATAGCCACACAAAGGTTTTGTGTGAATTCCTTTTGTTCTTGTCTCTCTACATCTTCTTTAGTATAATCAAGTTTATTTCAATTTGTATATTAACTAGAATGTTACTGGGTGTGTTTTGTATTGAAATATGTGTTGTGTAGGTGATTTGAATCTGTACAGGGTTGAAGATTTTTATTTTTAACATGTTTTGGACTCTAGTGCCCAATGCAAACATCTTCACAGCACACTTTTGTCTGAGTCTGAGATCCTCTCCTTGCTGCCACAAGTTCCTCTCCTCTATATTATTTCATTTCTATAATTGTATCTTTTAAATTCTATTTACAATAGCTATTTTTCTACATTTTGTTCCTTTCCCTTTCATTGTCAATCACATGTCTAGGTTTTATTTCTTTGATTGGGACTCACAGTGGTTCTATAGTGATCTAGAGTAGATTACTTGACATCTTACACCTCAAATAGTAGAGCCCAAGTGTAGTGTTTGTGATTAACTCCCTTGATCTAAGGTATTTGATTAAGGAGTAATTTTTTCACACATTTTTGGTGAACTTGATGTTCTCCTAAATAGAAACATTTTCCTCTTTGTCATGGTTCCCCTTACATTTTTGGTGAACCCAATGTTCTCCTAAACAAAGAAATTTTCCTCTTTGTCGTGGTTCCCCTTATGTTTTGGTGAACTCACTATTCTACTCTTAAACTTTTATTTTCATCACTTAGCACTATGTGTTGTAAAGCCTAAATGTAGTTTATGAGCTTTACGACCCAGTATTCTAATTCTTAGTATGTGGTGCGTAGGAATGTAAGAAATTTAAGTAATTTGACCTCTATGGAATTTTCTGCTAATCCTTCTAGACCTATTCCCTCAGCTCCTAATTTCACTCAGCTATCTTCTGAACAAATTAATGTGTCGCATTCATCTCCTTCTTCTTCTCTCTCTATGCCAATGAATTCATTTCATGATGCGAAGGCAACTTTTGATCATGAAGCAACACTTGAATTTTGTCCCACAAGAAACAATTAATTCTTTATATCGTGAGTTGGCTGATTTTCAAAAAAAATTGACTCATGAGGACACATCTCGTTTTAATGCTCCCCTAGTTGATGCTATTTGCATCATTATAATTAACCATCCTAAGGGCATTACCTTTCTTTGGGGCATTTCTCACATAGTGCATAGCAAAGCCCCACTGTTGGTGAATTATATTCTAGGTGCTCAGGACTATCAGTCTCACACCCTTGGGAATCAGCTCTCCTTGTCTCTACCTACCACAAGTATTTATACTTTTACTTCTTTACACATGAATACCAGTTCTACTCATTATGGTAGTGCAGGATTTGCCTTGTCTATTGGTGGAATGAATCCCATTAATCAATATGGATTCGTTCTACTCTCAAGGATGTTATTGTTCAATTTTCCTCCTGGTGCCCCTAGAATTTCCCAACAGATTTCACAACCCCCTACTTCTGCTTCACTTCCTCCACTCACACATACTACAGACCCCATGATAAACCAACTATTGCAAAATATTGGTACCTTACAATAACAACTTGCTTCTCTTTCCACTTTATTAGCACAACCCTTTGTACTTGCTTACTATCAATGTATCCGAGCTCTCTTGCCATCCTAGCTACACAATTTCCATGGGTTTTCAAGGCCCCTAGATTTGAGAAATATATAGGCAAAGGTGACCCAAATACTCATATTTTTTCTTTCACTATTCTTTGTAGTGCCTTTCTATTTTAGGATGCTCTATTAGCAAAATTGTTCCCATGGTCCATTGTAATCAAGGAAGTAATGAAAAAGTAACAAGTTTTATCTATCATTACCAATCTCTATTTTCACATATTTCGTACTGCCTGCCTGACTTTGATGTACAGTGGGTTTTCATAGGAAACCTACAACCACAAATCTAGGACTAGATTATGTGATGTGTTATTCTTCTTTCACATATCTTTGCACTGCATTATGCAACTATCAGAAGTCATTGAGCCAATACAAGAGTTCTACCTCATCATCTCCTATTGACCAGTCCAGTGCTTCCACATCTTATAACTATAAGAGAAATATTTTTTTACAAAAATAGTTCATTAATAGTAATCAGCATCATAGCAACTGAAGTAGCTGCACAAGCTACTTTATCCCTCTCTATCCTAAAATGAATAATAATAGAAAATTCACTCCTTTAAAGTAATCTCTCTATAACATTATGGTGCAACTATCTCCCATCCTTCCTTTGGATACCAACAAGCCATTGCCACATTCATATGACCTGAAGGACTTTTGTCAATTCCATCGAGTCAGGGTCATGATACTAAGTGATGTCTGCATCTGAAGCACACAGTGTAAGACCTCATCGACCAAGGTGTTACCCAGGTCTCAGGTGTGAATAACCAAAGTAACAAGTTAGTGGCTCTTGCTAACCAGCATCTACAAATCTACATAGATCTAATGCCTCATCATAGATTAAATTTTGATGACCTCACTTCACCCTCTGTGGCACTAGAGTCAACTCTTGATGTTTCCTCTTCTCACTCTTATTCTAAGATGATAGCTATGGTGGACATTTGTTCTTGCCCTTCTCGAGATCGTCATGTTCCTAAGCTAGTTATCTTCTTGTCTTCTACTAACATCTTGATCAATATGTTTGAGACACCTCTTTACATTGTGGTAGAGGTAAATGGGAAACCTATTAAAGGTTTTCTCATTGATCCAGTTTGTGTTGCTAATGTTATCATAGAGGAGTTTTTGCATATCCATGAGTTGTATAAGGATGTTTCTGATCCATTTGATGTCTTTATATGGTGTCATGACGGGATGTCTACACCAACTCTTGATTTGATCACCCTCTCCATCTAGGTGGGACCAAAGACCCTAGACATACCTTTCTCTATCATTCCTACTACTAATCACTATTATGTGAAGTTGGGCTTACCTTGGCTTACTTCCATGAGAGTGGTCGCTTCGATAGTTCATCAATGTCTGAGGTTTCCTTACAATGGTGCTATGCACACAATCCCTCACAATAGATTCACACCACTCACCATGCAAGGAAACTTCTCTTTGGACTACTTTTGAGCAGCCCCTACTGAGCCACTCCAACCTTGTAATGAAGTTCTAATCATATCATATCAAAAATTCAAGGTGATTCAGCTAGCCTCTTAGCTTTGTCTTCTTTGGCTGCTCCCTTTATGGTGCCTCTATCTTTAGATGATACTTTTGTTCCTTCTTTTTCTCCCCCAGTAGATAAAGGAAAGAAGCCCACACAAAGTGTACCTCCCCGTTCTTGTGCACCTAGTTTGTGCTTCGTAGTGCCTCCTCCCATCTTTTATATGAGAGCTTGAGATAACCCTGTAGTATAGCTTTGTGCACCACATTTTTGTGAAGTTTCTTAGCCTCCATTTGTTGTTTTTATTCCTCCTACCTCCTTGGTGGCACTAGGAAACCCACCTCTATTGAGTACTCCTCTCCCTCCTCCTATAATGGTTACCCAACCTTCAATGGCTGCTTTGTTCCTCATGTCCCTCTAGTGGCATGAGGAAAACAAACCCATGTTGTGGGTACCTTCCCCTTCTCCTATTCCTATGGTCTCTCCACCATTAGTGGTTACCTATGTTTGTCCACATATCCCTATGAAGTGGTGGCATAGAGCTCATGATGAAAGACCCCCTAGCTTTGTCAGTAGAAGAATTGGTCTGTATGAGGTAGAACCAGCTTACGAGAGATCACAAGCATCACCACTATGTTGTGGCCTAAGCACGTGTTTCTAATGTGCAGCATCCTTCTAAGGATCCCTCTTTCTCATAGCCATCTATTGATCTTATTCTTTCTCTAGATCCCCACCTTCTTGTTTCCCTTCCTTTGTCTCTCCTATCCCTGACCCCCACTCTAGTCATTAGTGTTACTCTTAGTGCCACCTCTACTGCTATTGTAATTGTTCCTCCTATGTTGCCTAAGCGTAAGCCTGAGCACTATCCTACCTTGCCACAACTTTGACATAAGAACATTCTACAATTTCCTTTGCCACCTTGCCCTTCTCCTTCTCCTCCTTATTTTCTATTTGTGGAGAATGTTAATCCACCTATGTCTCCTAGTGCTCATCTTACAATTGATAGCACTTAGGATCCACCTATGGTTTGCATTTTAGATAGTGACTCTCCTAATTCCTCCCTTGTGAGAATTGTAGAGTTTATTCCAAACATCCTGACATTGTCCATGATCTTTATCATTGACAATAGTTGAACCTAGTGCTCAGGAAGATCTAGCCCCGCCTATTGATTCTCCTCACTTGGCTCTAGGAGAGTGTCCTTCAACTACTCTTGCTATGGTCTCATTATCAGCACTTCCTTCATCCCATTGTGAGTATGAAGATTGGGACCAAGATGATCTATTCATGGATGACTCGTGAGAGCTTTCCATGTGTTTCATGTGTTTGCTTGCTTGTCAATAATACTTCTCTTATGTTGTACTTTTCTATTTGTTAGTTCTACCTGGAGGACCTATGATGCCCTTGTAGACATGTCAATACAAGAGGAATGCATTGTTTGTGACATTCTTCTATTTGTTCATACTTCCTTCTCTATGTTGTCTTTTTGTTTGTTGCTATGACGTTTTGGGGATGATGTAAAGCATTGGAAGATTTAGCTTTCTTCCATGTTGACCAAATTTTTTTTAATTTTTCATTTTCATTTTGATATATATATTTGTCTCTTTGTGACCTTTTTCCTTCATACTCATAGTTTTACATGCTTGGGGGATGATGATAATACAAAAAATGAGATTCTAAGATTATTACATTTAGATATATACATTATGCTAACCCCAAATCACGTAGATCCCTTAGTGTGTTTAGTTATTATTGCTTGTTTCATGTGACATGTATTAGCATTGCTCGATGTTATACCATGCTTACACAAGCTCTTTGTGTAACATGTCTACATCATCACTTCGGTTTTCTCTTTTTGGGAGCATCGCTTTTCTTTTGCAAGACATAACTTTGAGAACATATCTATTGATATGTCTTTTAAATCTCTCTTCCCCATTTATCCCTTAAAATCAATTGCATACATGTAATTTATGAAATTATTTTAAGGTGGGGGCATGTATCTCCTGCTTTACACCTTTTTACACACACCACTTTGTTGAAATGCTCCCTAAGGCATTGGTTTTTGGTGTGTTCCCTGAAGCATTCACTCCCTGCCACATTTGTAGATAGTGGTCCTAAGTAGATGCACTTGGTTGGCCTGACCATGCTTTCACCTACTTGTTTGGCTGGTGCAGTCAGGGATGGAGGGTCCAAAGAATGGACTGTCCAAACTTGCAACTAGAGTAAACACAATAGAATGCAATGGAAGATTTATATACTCAATATATCAAACAATTATAATGCTTATATGCTGGCTACATATGGGCTACAATCTAGCCTTATAAGCTCACTTTCTAGATTACAACATACAAGAAAGATATGGCATTGAAGTGCCTCCAAAAAAGAACTTGATGTAGGAGCATCACTCTTTTCATGTTTTTAAGGTCATTTTTATGTCTAGTTATGTTTTAAGGTCATTTTGATGTCAAGAGTCTTTAATTAGTGTTTGAAAGTCAATTAGAGTCCATTGGGATAATTTCCAATGGTTTAGAGTTCTTAGGAAGTCCTAGAAATTCAAAATTTGAGTTTTCCCACCAAAACTAGATTTGAATTTTCTAAAGGATTTTGGCTTGCTAGAGAACGGGGGTTTGTTCCTCAAATTTGGTAATGGGTTTGTGTATATAAATAAGGTCTTGAAAGACCCTGAAGTACCATGTAGGGTCTCCTTACATGTTGTCTTCTAGACTAGAGTGTGAAAAGGGGCAAAAATTACAAGTTCTATGACAGTATTTTTAGGTTTGGTAAAAAGAGACATATATATATATATTGTTTTTGTAATTGTTTCAATGTTGGTTATCATTGAATGGAAGGAGAAGAAGGTAGAAAATAAGAGAAGAGACAATTTTCTTGAAAAAATACCATGTTTTTCTTATGCTTTTTACTGTTTTCACTATTATATAGGCATAAAATACCTTTGTACGGACATGTGTGATACAGTATAGGCATGGGAATGTGTGAAAAGATAGAACATATTGTTACAAAGCTAATGCATTGATTTGATGATGGTTTTTAGGTGTTTTTTGGGCAAGAAACCCTATTTTCATATCAATTTTGACTATTTTTTGAAATACAGCAAGAAAACTCTGTTATACAACCCTGTACGAATCAAGTACAACCTGAAAGTGCATGAAACTTGAAGAACAATGTGTTAAAGGTTAAATGCAATTGGCTTGAAGTGATTTCATGAAGTTTTGTTTGAGAAAAAGAAAAAAACCTTGTTGATAGCCTAGTGATAGACCTAGGGTTTCCAGCACCCTTAAAAAATTCATATCTTGAGTTTGCACCATTGAAAATTCATAAAACTTGGTGAACATATTCATTTGTTTATGTTCTAGATATCCTCTAATTTTCAGCTCTTCAAACCTCTATATGAGTGATTTATTGAGGTCTATGCATGCCACTGTCCAAAAAAGACTGTTATAAACCCTAGTTTCTTGAGGGTTTAGTAAAAATTGATCTTTTTGAGTCTGTCTCAGGAGAATGAGGGTTTGACGAGACCTTGGGAAATGTGTTGAAGTTTTAGAAACCCTAGAAGGAAACAAGAAAAATGTGTTGTCATTCAAGTTGCCCAAATAGGTCATGTTGAAGGTTTAAGCATGAAAGATAGGCTAGTAGAACAATTAGCAGGGTACAGTTTGAAACCCTATTGAAGTCTTGTGAAGACTAGTGAAACCTTATTTTGTTCTTGTTCTAGGTAATAATAGGTATTGCTATTGTAAACCCTTTGCATCAGAACTATATTGCTATCTTCTTGTTACATAACTCCCCCTTCCTAATGCATCTCATGAATGCTTATATAGCATCTTCTAGCTCATAGAATGCTCCGCGTCAGCATCAAGAGGTCTCAAACCCCAATGAAACATGTAGGAAACATGTAGTTTGGCCTACAACTCATGGTAATGCTCCTCAAATGAATGAAACATGATGCAGTTCTCAATGAAGGTCTATCAGATAGCAAATTGCCTTGTGTGATGTTCCATTAGGCTTTGCAAGTTATGAGAATGAACCACAAACCATGTATGCTCCAACTGAATGTTGATTGTATTGGCACCTTCAAATTTTGGGAATTTGAAGTGCCTATATCCTTTCGAGGTGTTAACAAAGGCTAGGTCAACATGCTGCTCAATCTACCCCAGGGCCACCTTTGTCAATTAAAATTTTGCAACTCAAGCATCACCTTGCAAATCCAGTTGGTGGAATGTGTTTTAGCACATGTGGTAACATGTCTACTCAGTTTCATGCTCCCAAGATGAGT
This sequence comes from Cunninghamia lanceolata, assembly GCA_027924645.1. Lineage (NCBI taxonomy): Eukaryota > Viridiplantae > Streptophyta > Pinopsida > Cupressales > Cupressaceae > Cunninghamia > Cunninghamia lanceolata. The sequence goes on along the minus strand of BSBN01000564.1, from coordinate 5,307,261 downwards.
TTTGATGGGGTATTAAATTATTTACTGACTGCAACTAAGCTAAAATTGGCATTCCAAAAAGTTACAAATATCACAAATCTAAGTATGACCCATTTCTTGACTTACTCTCAAACCTCTCTAGTTCCAATTTCATCAAAATTGAAGACCATATAATACATTATTTTAATTCATCTCAGTTGCAATGAACTCATCCGGTGGGCCAGTTTACAAAAGAAGTCCTTGATTTCAGTTGGCGATGTAGATTCTGAGAAAATGGGTTTTCTTGAAATAATTAATGATGTCCCTATGCAAATTTTTGCAGTCATCGGATGCCCAGTTTCCCCACAGTGAAAAATGCCATATGCCCGGCAAGAGGAATTAAGAATTTGCCTAAGTCTAAAGTTTTAAAATGCAAATATTAAACTGAAATATTAAAGGGCATTTTAATAATGTTTGAAGTGAAAAGTTTTTAGGGCAAATATTATTAAAAAGGTTTATGAAACCTTAGAAAAAATTTATGAAAGAGAAAGAGAGGTACGATGGTGCATTTAGCACCATCACAGTGCTCTCTGCTCTACTTCCTGAGACCTTTGCGATGGTGCAAAATGCCCATCGTAGGGCATTTTCTGCCCCTTTTTCTCATCTGTAGGTTAGTGTTAGGCATTTCCTTCACTTCTTTGGCATTTTCAATGGGATTTGAGTAGCTTCGGGTAGATTTCATTGTAGAATGAAAAAATTGATCATGTTTTTTCACTTCCAGCCAATCTTTGACGGCATTCTTGAGCCAAAAAATGATATTATATGCTTTAGATTTGTCTTATGATCATTCCTAAGGCATTGACGGAGGTTTTAGGCATGTTTGCATTGATTTTTGGCTGCCAGAATGATGAAAAACACCCCTGTTTCACAAAAAATGACCCAGAGGTAATTGATTGAGCAAAAAAAATTGATTGGGTGCTGCTGCAATGATTTCTTTGAGGTAGGATATAATCAAGGAACTCAAGATGAAGCCACATAGCCTTATACTATATCAGTGTAGAGGAATGGGGAGTCTTCAGCTGCCATGCAAAATTGGGAATAAGTGAAAAATGTAAAATTAAAAGGGGAAAATTAAACATATTTTATTTTATTTAGTCTTCTCCTCTTTTAATGTAAAATATTATATTTCCCAATGTATTTTTGGAGGCAAAGTGTAAGGAAATATCTCACCTACCTCCATATGGTAGTAATTATTAGGGCAACATGTTCTGAGCCTATAAATGAATTGTTGGGCTTTCATTTTGTTGTTGTTGAAGATTTTGAAATTTTGAGGAGTAAATAAGATAAGTTTTTCTCAGTTGCTTCATCTCTTGTTCTATAAGTCTATGCAGTGTGTGTTGAATGTATTTTTACATATATTTTATTCAGTGTCATTTTAATATAAATCAAAAATGTTGTATGCATGTGTGCTATTAATTGTCTCCATGATTATATGTGTTCTTCTCTTGATTCTAATAACTAAGGGTTATTTGAGATTCTAGAATATAGGTTTTTTTTAATTGCATACTTAATCTTATACTTCTGTTTAAGGAATAGATTAAATGTTTAGGATTAAATATAAGGAAGAACACACTGCAGCAGGGATATATGTAAGCAAAGTTAGCAGGATACTCTATCTTGGGTGGTGTTTGTAAGACAAATGCTAATTAAACCCCTTGAAACTTGAGTGTTGGTCTCGTTTATGAGAATCATTCACACATATACGTCTATTTGACTCCAGGCCCTAAGATAAGCACCAGTTAGGGTTTGTGTTGAGTTTATGAATCATAGCCCTAATCTTACAACCAAGTATAAAACATCATTTCAAAATCTCAAACTTTAGGATTTAGGAATAGGATTAGGCTTCAAATCCTTTGGTTCACACCTGAAATAAAGCCCAAAGCTAGCCCTTTTGTATTTATCTCACAGTTTTGGCCTACATAATAGAGGATTTATCTACTAAAATTTTAATACCTAGTTTCAGTCAGGATTCACCATATGGGCATTGAGTAGGGACACCCCCTAGGTCTTGCAGAGCCTGAAGTGCAGAGTAGACATTAGAGTCTATGTCATGTTCGTTGGCCACTAACTTGAGGATCCTATGGATAGAAGATGGTAACTTTTTAGGGAAATAAGACAATCAGCTAGAAAAAACTCAACATATTGGTGACTCTACTAGGGAGACAATGACAGATCTATGAGCAAAGAGTTGAAGGATTTGATGGGTCTGAACATTTGATATTGAAGTTTTAGACCTGGATGAAGCTTTGTTGCAACAAATTTGAAAATTTTATGTGTGGCTCTACTGTTGGAGAAAACCTAGAATGAAAGAATGCTTTAAAGAGATTTGTGATGTTTGAAGATTAGTCCTCTATGAAGAGAGGTGGCGACTCTATTTCAAGAATCTGATAAAGGATACAGAAAAGTTCCAAATCTATAATTTTTTTAGTCAGGAAGAAAGGTTAACAACTACTACAAGTTTCCAGGTATTCCCATAAATTTAAAGAAAGTATTATTATGTTTGAAAGTAGGTTATGAGAATTTTTCAATTCTTAAGATGATAAATGATTCCCTATTAAGTGAAGTGGCACTAAGAAAGGGAAAGGACAACAAAACTGTATTTGCATACTTCTGTGATAAGAGTTACAGTTAGCACTATGCATAAGTATGCTTGTTTTGTTTAAGGCCATATGTTGTGTAAGGAAGCTAGGGACTATGTGAATGATAGTTGCATTACTGTGAAAGTTTTTGAAAAGGCATATCAAAATACACCAATATATGCATCCATGTATGGTTCCTAGTGCAACCATGGTTTGTGATCAGCCCCAGCCAAGTTTTCAAAGAAGTTTCAACACTGAAAGATATAGACCCATCGATTTTAGTGGCATTAATGGTTACCCAAATGTTGTCCCTAGTGAAATCAAAAAATATTTACCTACATTAAGTGGTACAAAGAGTGAATCAATAGAAAAACACTTGCAACAGTTTAATAATCTAATGGATGACTATGATGTAGATCATGAGGATGTTGTTATAAGGCTATTTTTTCTATCTCTAAAAGGAGATGCCAGAGATTGGTTTTCTTATTTACCAGCATGCTTTGTCTATTCTTGGAGTGATTTTATGGCATCTTTCAATGAGCAGTTTGGTGAAAGAATATCTGAGTTTTCAATTGTCAGTGATTTCATATATATCCACATTGAAGAAGATGAATTAGTTCTAGCCTTTAACCTTAGATTCATAAAGGCATTGAAAATAATTCCTGAGAAAATTAGACCTAATGATGCTTTAGCTTTACTCATTTATTTGGGTGCATTTAACAAGAAAATGAGCTATTTGCTGAGGGATAAGGAGCCTACAACACTTCATTAGGCATATCAAAATGCCATGGACATTGAGAACAACTGGAAGTATGGAATGCACAAGGGTTATTTATCTACAAGTGTTTGCTTCCCTAAGGCACCCAATGTTGATGAAAGGTGTAATTCAAGTGTTGGAAACTAATGTTAGAGCACTTGCACCCCTGCTGTCCCAATTTATGCATCGGCCCAGTGTGACTATACAAGAGGTGTGGCACCTAAAAATGTAGATAGCAGCTATCCTATTGGTAAGAATCAGAACATGATGCACATAACTGAGAAGAGTGTATTAGAAAATCAAGATCCATCTTGTGTCAGTGAGGATAGTGATTGTTAGACCAATATATTAGTAATGAAGATAAGGATAAATGGTATGGTGACAGAATAGATATATATGAAATCTCTCTCTGTGATATGTTGGATGATGAAGTAAAAGAGGTGCAAGATGTCCTTCCTTGTTATGTTTCAATTAGTGACAGTAATGCAAGTGCTGCAAATATTTCATTGCAAATCAGTGATCATGATTTTGAAAGTAAAATTTTAAGCATTCCTTTTGAAGATTCTGAACATAGTTTATGTAGTGATGAATTTTCTTGTGATAAGGATCAGGATGATAGTGAGTCAGATTATTTTTCTATGGATTATGAATTCTTCTATGAGAATACTGATCTGCATAACACTAGAAAATGTGCTGATTTAGATCTATATGTGAAGCCACTAGCTCATGAAATTAATGATGAGATGGAATATGTGTTTCTTTGTAGAGATGGACATGTTTTCATTTAATGAGGGGTGCAATGGTGTAAAGTTTGATGAAGACACATACTCACTTGCTGGTAAGCAAGAACCATGCTATGGTGAATCTGTTGAAGGGTCAGTGCAAGAAGTTGGGTCCACTTTTTGGCCAAAAAGTGGAAGTGTTTTCCCTTATTTTCATAATTTGTCAAATTTGACCTTAAAATTTGAAGCACTTAGAGATGGAATCTTTAAAAAAGTCACTAAATATAAAATGTAGTACTCAAAGTCTAGTTTCCAAATATGTAATTTTTTTCAATACCAAGATGATACAAATTGATTTTCAATAGGCATTTATAAAAACCACTATATAAAAGTCACCTTTTTTTAACCATAACATGCACGTGTATGTCCAACATAATTTGACCTAAATAAAATTATTTTTCAAAATCTTTTTGGGAAAAGATGTGTAGTATAGTGAAGTTTGATGAGGATATTTTTTATAATTTTTTTCTAAATAATTTTTTTATTAATTTTTTATTAGGCCTAATTACCACTTTTGAAAACCCCTCGTGTACGGCCAACATAATTTGAGCAAAAAAAATCATAAATTTTTTTTTCATTGTGTAAAGAATGATGTGTATATTGATGACATAATTTTTTTTTTAAAAAATTAAAAATTAAAAGTTATTAAAAAAATACAAACACCTGTCATTTCAAGTTTTTGGACCAGTTTGTTCATAAATTAAATAATAAATAGAAGAACATGTCAAATAACAAAAAAAATTACATATTTGAAAACTAGACAATGTCATCTGTAATGGGTTTTCATTTCATAAAAAAATTTAAAAAAAAAGGTCCTCAACCATATAGGTAAACTCAGTGTTTCTTCTTGTTCTGTACTTAGAAAAAAACTTGCAGGTCCAAGGCTCAATGTCAGCCAACCATGCCTATCCCAAGCCTAAAACCCAAGCAAAGGGAAGGGAAAAGATAGTGATTTCAAATTTCCAAGAATGGGTACCCGTTATAAAACAGGTACGCATTACATAACGGGTACCCATTATGTTTTTAAGAGCAGGCACCCATTTTATAATGGGTACCCATTTCTATTATACCTGTTATTTCCCATATTAGGGAAAAACGTACTATTACTGTATCCCTACAACTTGCAAGTCTGATCAGTACGGCACGATAGCGACAATTTTTGCATTTTTTACTTACAGGTGTTTTGTGGAATCTTTTGACAAGTCATATTCTATTCAAATTTTGAAAGGAGTCAATCATATGAACAATTCTGAAGTGAAATCAAGTGCATGAACTATTTTCAAGAGGAATAAAGAAAGAAGGTTTTTGTTTTTACATCTACCTTTTACTTCAAAATCTATGGAACAAAGGATCTACATCTAATTCTACTTCAAAATTTCAAATAAGTACATCAATTATGAAATTGAATTAAGTATCAATTGTTATTTTATCAAGAGGGTTTGGTAATCATGGGATCAAATTAATGTCAAAGAAAAAAACAAAGGAGGGTAATGACACCTCAAGAAATTGAAACAAATAGAGAGAAGAAAGAAAAAGGCAAAGAGATAGAAGAGCAAGGATTCAAGAGATGAAGAATATTGAAGCATCTAGTTCCATGAGTATTGAAGAGAAAGACATTCAAGAGACTATAAATGATGGGATGAATGTAGATGATGCAAATGTGGAAATGGTGAATTTGGAAGAAAATGTGTCTCTAGAAACAAATGCATGTATGTCATTAAACCCAACTTTCGAATATATGGAAAATGTGACTATACAAACAAATCCAGGTATGTCTTCAGAGCCAACTTTCAATGATATGGAAAACATGACTATAGAAACAAATCCAGGTGTGTCTTTGGAGCCAACTTTCAATGATATAGAAAACACAACTATAGAAACAAATCCAAGTGTGTCTTCGGAGCCAACTTTCAATGATATGGAAAACATGACTATAGAAACAAATCCAGGTATGTCTTCAAACCCACCTATTGATGATATGAATGAGAATGATATCCCTTTTAGGAGCGAAAATGAAAATGTTTTATTTGAGATTGAAAGAAATGTCTTAGATAATCTTCTTGGTAAGATTTCTTGAAGGCAAATGAGAACTCATGCAAATAGATTATATAATTTTTTTTTATAGAAAAAGTCATGGATTTCAATGTCAACTTATGATGCAATTGATGAAGATGTGGAAATTATGAAAAGTAATGAAAAAGTTAGGCATCTTTGTAAAACCTAAAAAAAAAGATGAATCAATAAAACAAGTTTTATCTAGTGTTGCTAATGCTATTGATTCTATTGGTAAAAAGAGTTGATCTAAAGATAGAAATGCAGCACAAAGAGCTATAACAACTACTTTAGTCAAGAAATCATCTTCTAATAAAAGAATGATAAGTAAGACAAGTGAAATTCTAAAGATAAATCCTAAAGATTTGAGAAGAGCAGCAAAGAGAAGAGAATCTATTGAAAAAGATCCAATTAACCAATGTTGTAGTTTTAGTGGTAGACTCCCAAGGTATGACATGAAATTAAAAAGTGAAATCAAATCTTTAATTGTAAAATATTGGCATGATAATACAAGGGTATCATCTAATGTTAGAGATGTTTTAAAATTACGAGTGGGGTTTAAAATTCATGATCCTCATCCAAAACATCTATTAGACATGACTCAAACTGAATTATATAAAAAATTCTTAGATGATTTAGTGTTAGAACCATTTAATATTACCATAAGCCAAAGATCTTTTGAGAAGTGTAAACCTTGGTATGTGAAAATTAATAAACATCGAATCTCTTGTTGTAAAACTAATGGGCAATTTTGTTATTATTATGATGTTTTTCTATATATATATTCTACTTTGCATACTGATGAAATTATGCAGGAATGTGGTATTAATATGCCACCTCAAACAATTAAGGAGTTTGTAGCAGGTTTGTTTTGTGAAACATCTACTGGATACTTATTTTATTCAAAAGCATGTATTTCTGGACAATGCAATAGATGTGGCAGCATTTCATTGTTAGGAGAATGTATGCATGAAAATATTTCACATGAATTTGGACAACAATTAGTGGATGTGAAAAGATTCAAGAATGTTGAATATTCTTTAAAGGATGGAAAAATTGGAAAGCGTTGTTAGTCACTGAAAAAATTTGTGTACATGTATTCATAAAAGATTTTAAGGATAATATTGTATCCAAATATGTCAAACACTCCCAATATGCTTGGTGGCTTGATGGACAATTTCGTTCATGTAAAAACACATTTCCAATTGGAACTATCCTATCAGTGGTTGACTTTGCAGAAAACTATACTCTTGCTCCACAAGAGGAAATTCAATCTCAGTATTATAATTTAGTGCAAGTGGCCATATTTGTTCATATTGTATACAGACATGTAGATGATAGTATAGAAGATAATAGAAAATTTTTGAGGGAGTATCATTTCTATTTGAGTGATAATCGGTTACACTCTTCAGAGTTTGTGCAATATTGTTTCACAAAATTTTATGAAAGTTTAAAAGAAAGAGGAATCCAGATGGAACAACATTTCATATGGTCAGATAATTATATAGGGCAATTCAAAAATGCAAGAATGTTTTATTGGCTATGTAGGGCTCACAAAGAAATCAATATCCAACATATGTGGAGTTTTTTTGAAGCTGGACATGGTAAAAGAGAACATGATGGAGCTAGAGCACGTGTGAAAAGAGCTCTTGCTAGAGAGTAACTAAAATTTGAGAATGCAGCCAAATTTAGAGATGCATGAGCAATTGTGGATTGGTGTAATAAAAAATTATCTACGGGATCAAGTGAGAACCCTACAATTTGATGATTCCTTTGGTTAGTTGAAGAAGAGAATATTCCTACTCAACTTGATTGTGAGACAATAACTAGATCAACAAAATGACATTCATTTAAGAGTTCAAATGCAAGCACATGGACTATATGGACTAGGGAGCTTGCATGTTTTTGTCAATTTTATATTACAGGTAATTGGGGAGCATGTGAAAATACAGAATGGGTTGAAGAATGGAAACAAAGATCCTTGACACCTACAGAAACACAAGATCAACTTGAAACAACAATTGAAGATGATAATCAAATGTTTGCATCAGATGACTATGATCATGTTTCAGACCTTGTACAAGAAGGTACTTTTATTTTCAATATTTTTTATTGTCATTTTTTTGTACATCTATATATAATTAATTATATATGTATGCATGCACAAATTTATGTGATTTAGATACATGTCACACTTTATTGAATTACATAATTTTTTGTAGGACATGTGTATGCTGTTGTTGCACCTAAGGGCAATGAAGAGGAAACCAAGTATTGGTTGGCTCGATGTGTTGAGACAAAACAAAAGTTGTTACATCCTAGAGTAGATGATGATAACATGGAGTATCCAACAGGTTCTGTGGTTGTTGTTGGCACTTGCCTACGAAGATATCTAATAAGAAGGAATGGTTTGCCTGCATTTGAAGATTATGACACACATAAGAAGATCATACACTACTCACATTTGGTTGTGGCAACAAATATAAAACTAGTCAGATATCAAGGCAAACCTTCTAATAAACAGTTATGGACACTTTCAATGGAAGAACATGAGTCAATTATAGATGCATTGCAAAAAAATGAGGATATAGATGGTACAATGGAATAAATTTCTAGGTATGTAAACCATACTCTTACATCCCCTAAATCCATCCTCTTAAATGTATCCTATAATGTTATCTAGTTACATGTAATGCATCAATGTTTTGTCTTTTTGGTATATAAATTCTTTCATTCTCATTTCAACTTCTATATTATTCCCCTTGTCTTAAATTTTGTATCGACTCATGTAAATATATAGTTAATTTACTTGTACATGTGAACATTACTTTTGCAGGTGTACCCTAGACAAGTAGTTAAATTTGCATGATTATCAATAGAAGTTTTCACCATACAAGTATGTGAGGTCAATTTTGTAGTCTTCAACTAAAAGTGAACGTAAATTAGGTAATTACATATACTTACATTATGGCTTTCACATTTAACATGTTATCTAGTTACATAATTCATCAATGTGTTGTGTTTTTGGTATATAAATTCTTTCATTCTCATTTCGCCTTCTATATTATTCCCCTTGTCTTAAATTTTGTATCAACTCATGTAAATATATAGTTAATTTACTTGTACATTTGAACATTACTTTTTGCAGGTGTACCCTAGACAAGTAGTCAAATTTGCATGATTGTCAATAGAAGTTTTCACCATACAAGTATGTGAGGTCAATTTTGTAGTCTTCAACTAAAAGTGAATGCAAATTAGGTAATTACATATATATATATATATACTCATTTATTTCTCATCCATCCTCTAAAGACACCCACTTATACATCCCCTTAATTCATCCTCTTAGCTCCCCTTAAGCCATCCTCTTAAATCCCCTTAAGCCATCAAGTTTTATCTTATACTTTGTAAATTGACTCGTGTACATCTCTCCAAGTAAGCTATCCTCTTTTGTATCCCCTTAAAACATCCTCTTCTAGCTCCCCTTTTAATTAATCCTCTTATACATCCCCTAAATCCATCCTCTTATGTATCCCCTTAAGACATCCTCTTAGCTCCCCTTAAGTCGTCTTCTTACATCCTCTTTTGTGTTATTTAGTTACATATTGCATTAATATTTTGTGTTTTTGGTACATATTCTTTCATTCTCATTTACATTCATTATTTCTTGCAGGTATATCCTACAAGTAGATTTTTCCATGATTGCCACTACAAGATTTCATCATAATGTAAATGGTAGATCAATTTTGTAGTCATGTCAAACTAATAACATGGACCTATAAGCTAATTTTATAGATATACTCATATGTTTAATAATGGACCTATTTTTTTTTGTTTTGAGACTCTTTTTATGATCTATGTATTTAATTTTCATGGATTGAATATTATTTTATGATTGCCACAAATGATATTAGTGTAGAGGTTCAATAAGTATATAGTTTGTATTTTTCCTATCATTTTTGTACCCATTTTAGCTATGTTTTGAGATGTGTTGATTTAGCATTTATTTTATATTATTTAAATGCACAAAAATTGAAAAGTAGTGTCATGATAGTTAAAGGGAAATAGTCCTAGGATAGTTTGCATATTTGAAACATGGTTTAATATCACCTCTATGAATGCCATGGTCCTCCTCTATATCCTTCAATCATTGTCTTGAATAGTCTAATGCTATTACTAATAAATATGGGACTGTGCTATCATATTACCTAGGTGTAGTCATAAGTATCATGGTATGGATTGAGTCATTGGTGTTGTAGAGTTATTTACGACTACTAAGGTAATAATGAGGGTTATCATGCATAGGTAAGGTAGTAAATAGTCATTATTTCAAACTAAATGACTACCATAAAGGTTACTCATTGTCATAGCAAATAGAAGATTATTGTCATGCATGAAGATTATTGCCATATCCAATCTAGACTGTCATAAATCATTGAGATGTTCTCATAAGAGCAATTCAAATCTAAAAATCAGTCATAATGAGGTTATATCATCTAAATTCCATTGTAAAAATCCATATCACAGTAATAAAACAAATAGGATAGTCATGAAACAAATAGGACACTCATGAAACAATAAAGTAATCATGTTAGTCAAGAGGTTTTCACAGTGATTGATGATCTTATATCATTCTAAATGGTCATATGCTAGTTACATAGACATGTATTTATGGAAACAAGTGGCCTTCATGAAATTCATAAGAGGCTACCAAACCAATTATAGGATTGTCCTAATGAAACAAGAGAGGACTGTAAAATGCATAAGTGGTCATCCAAACACCTATATGATTGTCATAACAATCCCTAATAGGCACTTGCCTTCATGACCAATCAAATATGTTATTAAGAACTTGAAGATAATCCCTAATACCCACTCAATAGAACTACTAAGAGAATGGCCTTGATCAAACCAAGACAAGAATCTACATAGAAAAAGGAATCTCAAAAATGAAATAATTCCCTAGCACTAGAAACATTTTGAGTAATCATTATAAGCCCGATTAATACACCAACATTGTCAACCAATAAGGTATAAAAGAGAAGATCTCAAGAGAATGTATAAATACAAGAAGAGATCACTTGGAGAAGGCTACTAAAGATAAACACATGAAACTGGAAGTTCTGGAAAAAGTAGAAAATGGATTGTCAAAATAGGAAAAATGAAGGGGCCTTGATAAGGTATATACTATCTATTCAAAAATTGGAAAAAATTATCTACACATTAGATATTCACATGTACATATGAGAATCCATCAAAGCATAATTGAAAGTGGATTTTTGTAAGATGTATTAGTTGCAAGTGCTACTTCTGATCACCACAACCCTCACAAGAAATTATGCACAAAATCTCGCTTGAATAATTTCAAATTGTGATAAATTTTTTTGTAGCTTATATTGTGTGGATAAGATTTGAATTTCCTTCTAGTTTCTTCTAAAGAGTTAGTTTCTCTACAAGAATTGAATGCTTCATTTGAATCATGTTTTGAATATTTTTTAAAGGAAGATTTTGTTTGGACACTATCAAAGTGAGTCTAACATCCTTATCATTTTATCATATTTTGCAATTCACTTTACCATATGTAGCAAATTAGACTAGGTATGTTACCTTATGAAGAAGATTAGTCCAAATTTTGTATTGAATTGCTCACATAGTGGGTTTAGCCTTACACCGTTGTATTTTGTAGGTTGTTTCAACTTTTGAACAAAATTGTAATATAGGTGCACTTATCTTTTGAAGAAAATCACTCTAGCTATTGCATTGGATTGCACACATCTCGTTTTATTGCCAAATTAATTCTTGTATTATAGAGTATGTATGATTGTGTACACTAGACTATTAGAGTGAATGACCTTACTTTTTGATTATGCATGCATCTACATGAACCCCATCTTTAGTTCCAACATTGTTGCTACTATAACTACGAAGTCTACTTTAACACATACATGAAGGGAAATGCAAGGTTTGTCCTAGGTAAATTACCTTTTTATAAAGTGCCCTAAATTTATCTATTAGATAATTGTAACACCAAACTTATCTATTAGATAATTATAACACCAAACCTATCTATTCCACTATGTAAATTAACTTAATTTAGGTTTGTGAGGTGATGTATTAGAATTTTGAATTTTGAATATAAATATAAATGAAAACATTTAATTAATTTTGGCAGTTAATAGATTGTTCACTATTTCAAGAAGAACTATTGAACCATAATCCATAATCACTTCTTAAATTAAAAAATGTAGTAGAGAGAAATCTTCTAACATGTCTCAATTAAATAATTTATAATCTAGAAGTGAACAATGAAGCATATTTAACATATTATCTAACATACTAAAATGTTCAAGCATATAGTCAATAATATATACATGTAGATCTATCTAAATAAGTCCATGAAATACTATAAAATATAGGTAGGACCCATGAAATGTGTACTAAAACATCTACTCATCGTCAGCATATAAATAAATACAAATCATAGTTCATGAAATACTGAAATATATCTAGAAGTACATGTAATAGCAAGTTCGACATATATAGTCAAAGTCTTGGCATGACATATATAAAAAATAATGCACATCATACAGCTCAGTCCATGAAATAAATATCTATGTCAGGTATGATCATCACTCAAGTTCAAATTTGAAAGAGGCCTCTTTCTTCCTTGTGAAATAGATGGATCTACCTCATGCTGTACACAAGAGAAAGAAACTTGAAATTAGATTTAAATTTTTTTTAAATGACACATACATGTGCTTCTGAAATGTAAATTTCATTTTGAATTTCATTTGATTGAAGATTTAATTTAATTTATAAAATACTTATATTAAATATTTAAATCTAGACTTTATTGTATGATTAAATTACCATATGATGTTGGTCATCTCCTCCCACATTGTGTTGCCCAAGTGATCATAAAGCATCAAGTACTAATTCTTAGATATTCAAATTTAAAACACTCAAGAATTAGGTTACCATCCAAATTTAATTTAATTTATAAAAAATATGAAATTAAATATTTAAATGTACGCTTTAAAGTGTGCATTTAACTTACCGTGCAATCATGCTCATCTACTCCCACATTTTGTTGTGCAAGTGGTATAGTTGTTTCATCTTCTTGACCAAAAGTTTGACCTGCTAATTGCTAGAATTTCAAATAAGCAAGTTTGAAATAAGTTAGAATTTATTTAGCATATAAAGACCTAGAAATTGCACATAGAAAATTTAGTAAAGTTTAGGACCTCAAAATGTGTGGATGGCTCATGAAATTGTCCCTGACTAGCAACTTGACTAATAGTCGCACTCCTATCATCCTGCACTTACATATATATGGGTGCATATATAAATTTATATAAGCTCAAAAAAGAAACTTAGTACAAATTTAGTACAATTTTTTAAAACACACACCAGGGAATACTCAAGCATAACAGCTGACGATGGAGGATCAGTGGAAGAAACACCTAAGCCATGTGGTCAGTCAGACATGGGAACTGCCACATGACCTAAGCCTCGCTGCAACAGTACTGTTTCACATACATGTACATTTAGTTATTTATTTATTTATACACTTGTTAATTTAAAATATAATATTGATAAGTTTCAAGAATAAAATTTAAACTAGAATTAGATATATTGGTTTACCCCGTAAGGTGTGTCAATCTCTACAGCTATCAATGCAAAACTCAATGTATCAAATCATGATGTGGCCCTAGAGTGACTTGAGATCTGTACAACAAATAGTTCACAATTATATATTAATTCATTCAATTATTTATATAAATTTTGATACGTTCAAATTATGCACTTGAAATATTTAATAAAATGTGGTCAATGTACCTGTGTAGGATTATCATCTGAATATAGTAGATCCAAGTATGACTCCACTTCTATTGTAGCTGCATCTGATGTGTATGTAGGAGCAGGACCATAACATGGTTGATTGCAATTTGTACACAAATGTACCCTTGACATGCATGAGGCTCTATGATGAGATGCATTGACTCCTCCATGATGCTCTCCACCACTGAAGTCATCTGTCATGTGGGCAGCTTGTTTAGTGAGATTGCCCAAGAGTCTACTCAATGCTCCTAATGTCGACAACACTGCCTGGTGCTGAATAGGTGTAGGAATCATGGGAAAAATAGGAGCAACCATAGGAGCAGGAGGAACGGGTCGATTGGGGTCAACTCATGACCCTGGTCTGTGTTGTGGCATGCCACGACCAACACCCTAAAATTCTCTTATATCAAAATAATTTAGTTTTTGACCCAACTGAAACTCCACCCATAGTTTTCTCAAAAAATATAGTGGTACCTCATAATTAACATGTGGTGGGTGATCAAACACCATCCACCACCGATCCCAAAAATGTCTCAAAATCACCTCATGCGTACACCACTTAATTGATATTCTTTTTTTTGTTGCAACTATAGGTTGATTAGTTTTTGGGTTATGAAAAAATGGGGCTAATGTTTGTTTTGTTATGTGGAGATCATGAATGTCTTTATATGAAAGACCATCCACATAGAATTGCCTCCTCTCCTCCCGCCAAAGGTGAAATCTATTTAGGTGTGCATCGAAGATGAAAACTGAACCACATGAAGAGGCATCAAGTGAGGTTGATTATTAATCAAATTAATGTTCTCAATTGCATTAATATTTTCATTAATGCTTTGCTGCAATTGGGCCTCATCAAGTGAAGGGGGTGGGGGGTTTTGAGGTGGATCATGGGGTAGGGGGTTTTCATAAAGAATGTCATCTATTAAAAATTCATCTAGACTTCGGTCATCCATTATCTATGTCTCCTACAAATTTCCAAATATGTATCCATATGAAAAACTTACAAATGTATAATTTCACAAATATATACATATTGAAAACTTACAAACAAATATCTATAAATTTAAACTTAATCTAATAGATCTATAAATGAAAGTTTAAAATATCCATGAATTTAGAGAGCAAGTAATACTTGAAAATTAAACATGCACAAGTTTATCATATAATATGATCAAATGATGATGCCTCAACCCTAGATATATCTTGTATACCCTTATTTAATCTATCTTCTCAAACACATGTCTCCCATGCACAGTTTATCATTGTCATTGAAAATCAAAGGACTTCAAAAAGAAGCCAACAACTTATTAAAAGGTCATGCACCTATTGCTTGAATAAAACTACTCTACTATTAAAATAATGAGATTGATATTTCATGAGATGTAAGAGTTATAATGCTTGGTTTAACCCTCTATCTCTTCCATTCAATCACACCACCATTTTCCTAAGTGATTGCTTTACCTTCACAATTTGAACAACCATGATAATCTTGTGAAGGAAAGATTTAGGAAGGACAAAGGTGGCTTTTTCACATAAGATGGTGTTAGCACAATATTAATGGTTTTGTAAGGGGGTAAAGGGGGATAAATTAAATGGATATTAAAGACATTGAATAGGGATAAAAATTAGATGAAAATGGACATATAGGAACTCTAAATGTAAGATCATGGGAACAACATAAGAAAGGGGAACATGGATGGCTAGGGGTGATTTAGGCTAAGAAAAAGGGGCCAAAATGATAGAAGACACACACAAACATGTTAAGGCTGATATGGATACAAAAACATAATAATGAATTTGTAGGGTGTACATTAATTTCATTATAACATGCATATGCATGCTTGTGTACATCTTATTGTGAGGTCTTGTAGGTTTATTCATGGTTTCTAAGAACTTATTCATATTTCTTAATTTCTTTTTAATTATCCTATTAGAGAGACCTCAAGGATCACCCTCCAAGGTTCTGCAAATCTTGAAAAAGAAGAGGGGATACCATACCCTATGACTTGGCTCAAAGTTGTTCTCTCCTTATCGATGTTTCATATTCTCTACCTAAGATATTTTATTCCCCTTTTCTTAGTTTGAGTAATATTTATAGAAGAGGGATTATATTTTTAGTAGCAAACAAAATCTAAAGATACATCAAATTTACATGCTGTTGTGGGAGAAATACATACACAAGACAACTTGAATCTCACTAAGACAAATGCCTAGACTGAAAGCCTAATCAAACAAACATGAAACCCCAGTGTATAATATTTCTAATCACTTGTCAATGTAGGGCTTACCAAAGCAATAAGGCACATAAGAAACATAAAAAATTTCACTTTGGGACATGGGCCAACAACCTCCTAGGTCTAACCCCATGCAACTAGAGTAATATGCAAGGGATCATCACTAAAGATTAGACTAAGCTAGTAATGACATGATAGATGGGTATGCATGCAGATGAGTTAATAACTTTTGAAGAATGTTTTTCTTTTCAATGTGGCTCATGGTGAGCGAACTCTTTGGAACTCAACACTTGATGAATGAAAACATGAAAGATCCACCTACAAGCCTATATGAATCAAAAGTGGGATTTGATAATAGGAAAGTGGGATGAGAAATACAAGCATGGACAAATCATGGAATTCTACATAGCATAAGGTAATAAATACAAATAATGCTAGTAAGAATAATGATAATAGAAATGTGGATAATTAAAGTTACAAAATACAAGAATAATGTGACTAGGTCTATGAAATTGCTATAGGCAAGAAGGTGAGGGTAGACAAGAGAAAAATATACTATGAAAAATATGAGAAGATATGAGTAGGACATATGATGGAATATAAAACATGGAAATACAAGTAGGATATATATATTACCAAAAGGGATTTATCAATATCAACAAAATATATTCCTTCTAGAATGCATAAATGAAGGGTACATCACTAGGTACATCTATGGCCATGTGATAGAGTCTTAGCGAGGAGATGAGAATTGATAATGTAATAGAAGATGGTCATAATATACATATATCATGTGGAAATCTATGATAGTAAGATACATGTATGAGTCAAGGGGGGATCAATAACACTATATAAAGAGAATTATGATAGCAATCATGATATGATGATAGAGATAAATAGGAGAGGAATAAATGACTTATTGTGGAATAGATGATATAAATAATGAATGTATAATATGTATAAGAAAGATGTATATAGATAATAAGAGATGATTGAGATAGGAGATGGGGGTACAAAAAAGAGGCAAATAGAGAGGTGCAATGATCTACTATAGGATATATGGGAAATGAAAACAAAGGGTTCTGGTGCCTGATGGAGTCAATCCTCATAATACATAAAATGGTACTATGAATATAGACTCATCATTGTCTAGAACAACACAACCATGGGGAAGAAAACTGTAGGATAAAAACACAATATAACAAGGGCTAAAGTGGATAAACGTGTTATATTTAGGTCAACATGAAGAGGTCCCTAATGCTTTGCATCCTCCTTAAACATGGTCGAGGAAGGATAGGGATAATAGGTACAAAGAAGAATCAGGGTAAGAAACAAATAGAGGAAAGAAAAGGAGTACCAAAAAACACATCATACGCTGTCCCCCAAGTGTTGGCATGTATAATAGCTCATCCACATAACAAGGGACAATAAACACAAACATAAGAATAAGGATGAGAGAAGATATGTACAAAAGTAGGGTAGAGAAAGAGGCATCTAAGGATCACAACCAAGTGGGACTTTATTAGCCATAAGATCATCATGCTCTAAATCAACATTTAAAGATGTTGTCAAACTAGCTATCTATGTCAACACAAGCAGTAAAGATGGATGAAAATGGTGGATTGTGGGCAAGACTATCAATCATGCTATCAGGTGGTGGTGGAACAATGTGTAGTGTGGATGATGTCTCAACAATGGTGGTTGCAATGGAATTAATAGGAGGAAAAGAATGCTTAAAGCGGAGAGAATCTAAGAGATGGAGAACTGTGTAGTCAATGGGCATGGCATGAGATTCAAATGAAACTATGGGATCCTCAAAAGCAATAACAGTTGTAGAGGTCATAAATGGAATACTAGTAAATGATGATGAAGATATGTATAGTAAAGTAATTATAAGATATTTTTATTAGTGGCTTGTTTGGAATTTTTATATGTATAGTAAAGTAAAGCAATAACAGTTTGCATTTTTAGGAGGATGGAAGAGTGGCTTGTTTGGAATTTCAAGTCAATTCAATATTAAATTTTGTTTGACCACAACAATTCAATTCATAAAGCTTCTTTTGAATGCTATTACATTCCCATTAGAAGTCACTGAAAAGTCGAATGCATTCAAATCATACTCACACACAATTAAATCTTTCTAATTTAGTTTTTTAGGGTTTATAGTTTAGGTTTTTAGGGTTTGCAGTACAACATGGTTTTAGGGTTTATAATTTGGTTTTTTAGGGTTTATAGTTTAGTTTTTTAGGGTTTGCAGTACAACATGGTTTTAGGGTTTATAATTTAGTTTTTTAGGGTTTATAATTTAGGTTTTTAGGGTTTGCAGTACATGGTTTTAGGGTTTATAATTTGGTTTTTTAGGGTTTATAGTTTAGGTTTTTAGGGTTTGCAGTACAACATGGTTTTAGGGTTTATAAATTAGTTTTTTAGGGTTTATAGTTTAGGTTTTTTAGGGTTTGCAATAACATACAATCACAAAAAAATCATAAAACTCTAATAACAAGTGAAACCCTAATTTTCATTCTAATCCTACAATCACAAAAAAAACATAAAAAACAAGTTAAAAACTAGCAAACAACCAACCTGGAGGAGCTCAGTAGTGATGAGGTGGCGGCAGGAGGTGACAGGGCAAAAAAAACTTTGGAGTTGTGCTCATTTGGCCTTCAAAAATGCGTACCCATTCTGTGCTTGTCGCTGTCGCTGTAGCTGTCGGCTGGAGGTGGAAGAAAATGAGCCCACAGGGCTGTTTTTTAAAATATATACTTTTTGAAAACAGGTACCCGTTTAGGCTCGGGTACCCATTACTAAATGGGTACCCGTTTAGGTTCAGGTGCCCGTTCCTAAACGGGTACCCGTTTCTTTGAAAATGGGTACCCGTTCCTGTGAGGAATTTTTTTCCCTACGTGACTTCCCCTACATGTGGACTGAGTTTCTTGCTTTTACCCTGAATCCAGGTTAGATGCTTTACCATCAACTGGCAATTGTAATAGTGAGTATGTTACAAAGAAATATGAGATTTGTGACTTGAGATTTGGTCTTGAAACTTATGAACCTCTATTTGAAACATTTCACATGGAATTGTATGATGGTCTGAAGAATGAGATTGACATCATATATGAACTTGAGATGGAAATGTTTGTTGATGCATGGGATGTTGATAGAAATGATGTTTCTTGTGATAATCCTGATCTGAATGACAATAATGATGCTGTGGATTTTGGCAAGTCTTATTTTCAAACTACTGGGGCATGTAATAGAATGACTAATTTGCAAGTCTCAATTGAGTATGAATGTTAGTATAATGCAAGTCAGTTTGAGCATCTGCCTATGTGTGAACAAATTTTATTTATCACACAAAGTGAGTGCTTGTCTAGCATGGGACGAAATTTAGAAGATGACTGCAAGGTTTTACATGAGCTTTCCACTTAGTCTGATTTTCTAGACTTGGAGCTGCAATTTGGCTTCAATGAATTAGGGCATATACTTCTTGATGAGACTTTTGAACAAATTCTTTATGAAATTTTCATGTTTGATATGTGAACTGAATTTTTTTTCAAGATTTATGATGCCGACTATCAAAGGGATTACGAATGTTTTCAATTTTAAATTCAATTAGATGAGCATTTAGTGGAACATGATGGTGAGCTAGATAAAGTTAAATGTCAGAATAATTATAGATTTCAGATTGATAGAGGTAATATTGACAAGGGCAGGCTCAGTGATGTGGTTAGGCATGGCAGTGCCAGGGTTAGTTTGTGGGCAGTTTATGGTAGTGCTTTCAGATTTGACCTGATGCAATGAGATGAAAATAGGGTATTTGACAGAGGTGGGTTCTAGTTTTTTTTATTTTGGGGGGGTCGAGGCCACCAAATAAAATTGAAGGTATGATTTTTAATGCAAGATGGAGCATTGACTCTGCAGCCCAATGGAGTAGATACCTGGTCTACACCCCAGAGATCTAAATTCTTGCTATGCCCACAAGGGGCATACATCTCCAATCAGAGCCACTATTGGCACCTTCAAATTTTATGAATTTGAAGTGCCTATATCCTTTTGAGGTGTCGACAAAGGCTAGCTCGACATGCTGCTCAATCTACCACGGGGGCCACCTTTGTCAATTAAAATTTTGCAACTCAGGCATCACCTTGCAAATCTAGTTGGTGGAATGTTTTTTGCCACATGTGGTAATAGGCCTGCTTAGTTTCGTGCTCTCGGGATGAGTTTTGATGGGGTATTTAATTGTTTTCTGATTACAACCGAGCTAAAATTGGCATTCTAGAAAGTTACAAATCTCACAAATCTAAGGGTGACCCATTTTCTCAACTTGGTCTCAAACCTCTCTAGTGCCAATTTCATCAAAATTAGAGACCATATGTCTCAGTTGCAGTGAACTCATCCAGCGGGCCAGTTTACAAACGAAGTCCTTGATTTCAATTGGCGATGCAGATTATGAGGAAATGGGTTTTCTTGAAATAATTAATGATGCCCTTGAGCAAATTTTTGTGCTCATCAGATGCCCGGTTTGCCCACAGTGAAAAAATGCCATACGCCCAGCAAGAGGAATTAAGAATTTGCCTAAGTCTAAAGTTTTAAAATGCAAATATTAAACTGAAATATTAAAGGGCATTTTAATAATGTTTGAAGTGAAAAGTTTTTAGGGTAAATATTATTTAAAAGGTTTATTAAACCTTAAAAAAAGTTTATGAAAGAGAAAGAGAGGTACGATGGTGCATTTCACACCATCATAACCCTCTCTGCTCTACTTCTTGAGACCCCTGCAATGGTGCAAAATGCCAATCACATGGCATTTTCTGCCCCTTTTTCTTATCTGCAGGTTAGTGTTAGGCATTTCCTTCACTTCTTTGGCATTTTCAATGGGATTTGAGTAGCTTCGGGTGGATTCCATTGCAGAATGAAAAAATTGATCACGTTATTTCACTTCTAGCTAGTTTTTGAGGGCATTCTTGATCCAAAAAATGTTGTTATATGCTTCAAATTTGTCCTATGATCATTCCTAAGACATTGGAGGAGGTTTTAGGCATGTTGCATTGATTTTTGGCTGCCAAAATGATGAAAAACGCCCATGTTTCACAAAAAAAGACCCAGAGGTAATTGATTGAGCAAAAAAATTTGATTGGGTGCTGCTACAATGATTTATTTGAGGCAAGATATAATCAAGGAACTCAAGATGAAGCCACACAGTCTTATACCACATCAATGCAGAGAAATGAGGAGTCTTCAGCTGCCATGCAAAATTGGGAATAAGTGAAAAATGTAAAATTAAAAGGGGAAAATTAAACATATTTTATTTTATTTAGTCTTCTCCTCTTTTAATGTAAAATGTTATATTTCCCAATGTATTTTTGGAGGCAAAATGTAACGAAATACCTCACCTACCTCCATATGGTAGTAATTATTAGGGCAACATGTTCTGATCTTATAAATGAACTGTTGGGCTTTCATTTTGTTGTTGTTGAAGATTTTGGAAATTTGAGGAGTAAATAAGACAAGTTTTTCTCAATTGCTTCATCTCTTGTTTTGTAAGTCTATGAGTTGTGTGTTGAATGTATTTTTGCATAAATTTTATTTAGTTTCATGTTGATGTAAATGAAAAATGTTGTATGCATGTGGGTTGTTAATTGTCTCCATGGTTGTATGTGTTCTTCTCTTGAATCTAATAAATAAGGGTTATCTGAGATTCTAGAATATAGGTTTTCTATATTGCATAATTAATCTTCTACTTCTATTCAAGGAATAGATTAAATGTTTAAGATTAAATATGAGGAAGAACACACTACAGCAGGGATATATGTAAGAAAAGTTAGCAGGATACTCTATCTTGGGTGGTGTCTATAAGACAAATGCTAATTAAACCCCTTGAAACTTGAGTGTTGGTCTATTTTATGAGAATCATTCACACATATACGTCTATTTGACTCCATGCCCTGAGATAAGCACCGGCCAGGGTTTATGTTGAGTTTATGAATCATAGCCCTAATCTTACAACCAAGTATAAAACATCATTTCAAAATCTCAAACTTTAGTATTTAGGAATACGATTAGGCTTGAAATCCTCTGGTCCACACCTAAAATAAAGCCCAAAGATAGCCCCTTTGTATTTATCTCACAGTTTTGGCCTGCATAATAGAGGATTTATCTGCTAAAATTTCAATACCTAGTTTCAGTCAGGATTCACCATATGGGTATTGAGTAGGGACACCCCCTAGGTCGTGTAGAGCCTAAAGTGCAAAGGAGTCATTAGAGTCTATCTCCTATTCATTGGCCATTGACCTAAGGATTTTGTGGATAGAAGATGGAAACTTTTTAGGGAACTCAGACAATCAACTAGAAAAAACCCAATAGATTGCACTATTTTGTGAAAGTTGATGATCTTTTGATAGTGATATCTCTCTGCCAACAATTCCCAATCTCATGAAATCTGAGTATGATGTAGCTGACATAGTGTAGAATCTAAGTCCTGCTCCATGAGCTCCAAAATAGTAATGCGGTAAAATGCAGTTGAAAATGTTGAAACTGTAAATAATTGAACTACAAATAAAATGCAAGAAATGAAAAGAAAGAAAAATATTTTTGGTTGATGTAAGATTGCTCTTCAACCTGGGATTCCCCTACATCATTGGCACTCTTTGTGGGTCACCTAACAACATAGCTTTATTAGTCCTAGTGGCCCACAAGAGTTGGTATGGTTCCTAGCTCTTGTAATGTGCTAGCCCTAGAACCATACTTGGCATCCTTTCTAGCTCTTATAGTGTGCTATAAATACCTCTTTGTTGGTTTGCATTCATTGTTTCCTTGTATGTGTGTGTGTTGTAGATAACAATAGATTATGCATTATATTATATGATTTTCTAAACAATGATGTTTGGGTGAATCATATTTAATCTAATCCTTTTAGAATGTTTTATATGATTCTAACATTGCCACTTGTGTAGGTTTATTGTCTAACATTATGGTTTTGTAGGTTTTCATCCTAGGGGCTTCATACCTCTATTGAAAGAATATCATGCATCCTCTATAGCATTCTTGTTGGAGATATAACATATTATGTTATTTTATTTCTACTTTAGCTTGCATATGCACATAGTGTCATACGTTCACTAAAGTGGGGCTAAATGTAACATAGAAAATTACATACCCTTGCAATTTCATGCTACGTTTAGTAATTGTTTTGGCATTTGCATCTTCTATCTGCATAATAGGCTAGGTTTGTGTGATTTTGGTTTATTTCTTCTACTCTTCTTAAAAATTCATTATGATGTTTAAGTGTTTACATGGTCTTAAGGTGCCTTGTATGACCAGGAGTTGGTTTTACCTGGACTTGAGTGCTCCACTCATACATCAGCATGTCATGCTAGTGTCTCACATCTATTTGTTGATAGGTATCCATTTTTGGGCATTACAATATGTCTTGGGTGATCATGTGGATTTTGTGTAATGCCTCTTGAGGTCGCAAAATGACTCCTTACATGTCATTTCAGGATTTTTCCCTCTTAGGAATTCATTGGAAAGATTTTGAAAGATTCATTCAACACATTCATTCAATCTCTCAATCTGATACATTTTTGAAATACTTCTTACTCTTGGATACACTCTACTATTTTCCCTATGCAAACTAGACTTCCATAGCAGCTACATGTGATTTTGGTGCTCCTTGACATTGCGAGATCACTTCCATTGGCTCTTGGTGGTTTTGTTTTACTTGGTGCTTTTTTAGGAGGCTCTCTTTACTTGAGTTTAAAGATGTATTGTGTAGACACCTAAAAATGTCTTAACCCTTCAATCACCCTTTGACATCTTCACATCACTAACTATCCCTTCCAATTAATTAAATAAATTCATTTTTTATTTAATTACTTTATCCCTAGTCATTCACCCTTAGCCATTTATCCCTAATTTATCCCTTGTGATAAATTAATTCATCTAATTTATCACTAAACCTTACAACACTATCCCTCACTAATTAAATAAATATTCTCAATATTTATTTAGTTAATTTCTCCATCTTCCTAAACCCAATTAATTAAATAAATCATACTTATCTAATTAATATACCCTACTAAATAGTCTAAACCTAACCTAGTTGATTAAATAACAATTATTTAATTAGCTACCCTAGCCTAGCCTACATGAACCCTAGACCTGGATTATTTTTTTTTGGATTGAGAATCTAGCACTAATATTATATTCAAAATATATAGGGAGTTACATATAAGTGGTCAAGAGGACCACTTCAAAATACAGAAAGTTGTCTCTTCAATCCAAAAAAATGATTTTAGTGTCGTACTAAATACAGTTTAGATCTAGGCTTCAAAAACTCAATATTTACTACTACTCTTAAGATATTATAAGCACATATTATTAACATTTAATTTCATTTCTTGTATTTTGTTTAACTCCTTTATGAAATTTTGGATTATTGTCCATCGCTGATACACTCCATTTCACTTGGATTATGGTAATCTTCCTCCCATCGGGCCTCATTGGCAGCAAGTTCTTACATCATTGGATCACCCTCAAGTTTCTGCTCTACTTCCACGAAGACCTCATTTTGACCTGCTTCTTGTTGTGCTTCCTAATATTGATAGAAGAACCCTTGACTGTCATCCATCTCAGTACCACACTTGGAAATCTCTAAACTAACTTTCCTCAGTTCAACATCAGGGTCAATATGCCATGGGGTCTCTCTATCCCATATATGGCACTAGTTATCACTACTTTCATATTCATCCACACCTTGAAAGGTTCCCAGTTTTGGAGAAGCTTGTAGTTGGTCAGCTGGCACATTAAAATTCTGGCTGGATATTTCCATCATCTTTCCTATTTCATTTTCTTTTATCTCCTTTTTTTCAATTTTCTATAAGCCTCCTAAAAATCCATATATGAGTTGTAGAACCTGTGGTCTAGCTTCCTTGAGATGAATGCACAAAAATCAATTTCCTTTATATCTTCTTTGTAGAACATAGTTCCAGTCTCCATGATCTATTTGAACCTGTTTAAGGGAATTTCCATTTTTACTGATACATGTTCAAAAAAATGAGAAGCAATGAGATTCACAAGAATCTCAGTGGGATCCCTCTTCTTGCCCAGAAATCTTTCTTCGTTCCTTCTTTTCCATAAAAACCAAAGAATTTCAGTAGACAAAACTCGCCAAAAGGAGTTAGCTTTTACATTCAAACCATTAATGAATCAACAAACAATTTATATTCTAATAACAAGATCAGATGTAGACCAATGACTAATATTGCCCATGAATAAATCCCAAACAATTTTTGCATATTGACAGTCCAAAAATATATGATATACTGACTCAGGTTCATTACATATTGACATATTACAGAATCAAGAACTATATTCAACTTATTTAACAATAGCAGCCATTTAAAACAAGACTTTTTAGGTTCTAGATTTTTGGACCAAATGCATTTAAAGGTTTTATTTAAGAGCTTAGTATCAAGACTGTTTCCCCATGTGGAGCTGATATGGAGAGAGATGTTAGTGTTTTTAGTCATCATTCTATACATCAACTGAGGTTTCATATTGCACAGCAAAGTTTCAATGCCCTGTTTATCAATTATGGATACTTTCGAACTAAGTCTGTTAAACACCTCCTTGTTAAGCATTGAGAAGATTCTGGAGTGGATTCCATCCAATTGAAAATGATGTTTTATTATTTCCCATGTTTTAGGCATTCCCTCTTCAAATAACTCACTCAGATTATTTAGTCCTTTCTCACTACACTTTTTAGCTGGGCATCCTTGTGTTAAGGCAAGAAATTTACTATTATGCTTAACATTCTACCAGATTGACCTTTGATCCTATATAGCACATTTTTCCCATCTAATTGCCTCTTTCCCTTGAATGAAGGGTTTAGTGTGTTCCCATGATTGCCAAATGTTGTAAAAGACAGTAGACCCCTTAGGCTTAGACTTGAATTCTCCAAACAGAGCATCAAAGAAAAAGATCTTATCCCAACTTTTGTATTAATTGGTACAATTCTTTCAATATTATTTCTTACCAATATTTTCCATGGTTCATTTCCATAGAGGGAGTTGATAATCCATTTTGCAGCTAGAGCTATACCTTGAAGTTCAAGTCTTTAAGTCCCAGACCCCCCAAATTCTTACTCACACAACACCACTCCCACTTAACTAGGTGTTTTTAGCCTTTCCTTTTCCATCTAACCACAAAAAATCCCAGATTAATTTATGAGTAATATTAAACTGATATTTTGCAAAAAGACACATGGAGGAATAAAAGATAGAGTATGCAGAAAGAATTTTTTGACAAACTTAGATCCTTCCTGCAAGGGAAAGGTGCATTCTACTCCAATTTCTTATCTTCTTTCCTATTTTTGTAAAAAGCCAATCCCACATTTGTGTAAGAGAAGGGAAAATGGCAAAGGGGATTCCCAAAAAAGAACTTGTTTTGAGGGTCCCCCCATTGCCATTTTCCATCATCCAACCAATTTGGTTTTTCATTAAGCCCAGTAAGAAGGATTGACTTGGAGCAAGAAATCTTTGAACCAGATGCTAAGCAGAAAGTATTCAATCTTTTCTCCAAGTTATCAAATTCAATTTTGGATATTTTAGGGAAGAGAGCAGTGTCATCTACAAATTGGACATTCAACAGTCTATCTCCATTGGGTAATAAAGTACTTGTTGCAAGTATGAGGTGAACCAGTGTTGTCATTGATGTCAACATACTCATATTGCATTGGTAAGAAGGATTGGATGAGCTATGTGCTAAGGATATTGAGAAAATTAGTCTTAATCAGGAACAGTGAAGAACAGTGATTAGAAGAAGGCAAAAGTACTCAATAGGTTGAGATTAAGAGAATGCGGATTAAAGGGTTTGTAGATATGAGTCCTGACATGATCCAGTTAAGATTTCAGAGGTCCGCATGAAGATGTGAAGAAGTTGTGATCGATCAAGTAGAACCGGTTCTGGGAGATGCTCCGGAGTAACAGAGTGTTACAAAAAGGTCTGGTGAGATCCGGAAGTGCACTGTCCTATTCTGTGGATTGGACAAAGTGTTTGGGATGTCCTTGTGATGTGTCATCTCGATTGGTATGTGGTTTGGAGGTCCAGAAGCACCTTTTTTAGTATGATAGTGGCGACAGACTGTGTTCTTGAAGTTCTGGATGAGGAAGAGAAGAGATTCCAGTGAGTAGAGGAAGTGCGGATGTACCTGGTCATTCAGGCAAGCTTGTGAAGGTTCTTGGATCATGTTGAGGTTATGCTATTGGTTTGCATTGGTGGTAGAGCCCAGAATTGAAGATATTCTTTAAGATGAAGTTCTTGTTCAGACTAGCCGATCGGATGAGTTGTTCATCTTGCGAATGTTCTTATGGTGGCCGACTGGATATGTTATTCATCTTGTGAATGTTCATATGGTTGATTGCCAACTTAGATGATCATTCCTAAGTCGATGCCTTGTATAAATAAAGGTTTGTGAGTTCATTTCAAAGAGTGTGTTGTGGAGCGGATGAGTGTGGTATAGCGAAAGAGCAAAAGGCAGAGTAGGTGTGACTCGGGCTTAAATGGAACTAATCCAGACATGGTGAAGATGTCATTCTCTAGTTCAAGGTTGTGATCCTTATGATCTTGTAGACAGTGTGTCTCTTTGTAGGTAGTGTGCCTCCTTGTGAGCAGTGTGCTTGGGCAGTGAGCCCTAATTGGCATGTGCCATTCATTTTTCTTATTCTTCTAACAAAGAATAATCCTTGGGTTAATCACCCCATGGTTTTTCCCTTAACCGGGTTTTCCACATCAAAAATCTTGGTGTCTAATGTGTTGATATTTATCTGCTCCAGTGTTTATGCTTTCTGCTTTCATGAATGGTTAATTGATATGTAGAAGAATCAAGTGTTTGAAGTAGAAGCAAGTTTTTATACAACTGATTCACCCCCCCTCTCAGTTGTGTGCCCTAGATCCAACAATTGGTATCAGAGCTAAGTTCCTCTAAAAAGAGCTTAACCACTTGAGGAGATCCAGGATGTCGTCATACAAGAAGGATAGTCCGAAGTTTGATGGAACCAATTTCTCGCTCTGGAAAGGTTGCATGAAATGTCACTTGGAGTGCATGGGAAAAACTTACTTGTCGATGGTCACAAAACCATATGTACCTCCACAGGGTGGTCCGACAACTCTGAATGAAATCACAGATGCTGAAAAATATTTGCGGACCAAAGAAGCTCTTCTAAGCGCATTGAATGATTCAGAGCTCTCAAATGTTATTGACCTACCAACTGCATATCAGATCTAGGTTAAACTAGAACTTCTGCATGAAGGAGATGAGTTTGTCAAGAGTGCAAGGTTGTAAAGTCTGAAAGGGAAATTTGAAAGATTGAAGATGAGAGATGATGAAAATATCACTACCTTTATGCCAAGAGTGAATGAGCTGGGGTGTGGAATCAGGAATGCTGGTGGAGTTTTCGATGAAAATGAAATTGTTTGCAAAATTCTTAGATCCCTTCCTACTGCCTACAAAATCAAGGTTGCTGCCATTGATGAATTCAGAGCCCATACAACTGTCACAAGAGAGCAATTAGCTAGCAAACTGGCTACATTTGAAATGATTGAGTTTGGAGATGATCACCCCAAGACTGAATCTGCATTCAAAGCCAGTGCTTATGTGAAAGGCAAACAAAGATTTGATCCGGGAGAGAACTCTTCAAGGAAGCTGTCATGGTATGATTAAGCAAGGAAAGACATGGAAGAGGAAGAAGCAGAAACAACTCAACTTGAAGCCGTCATTGCAAAGAGACTACCAAGAGGATCTGGTAAGTATGAAGGAAAACTACCCTTTAAGTGCTTCAATTGCAATAAGATTGGTCATTTTGCTTCAAGATGTCCGGAAAGATCTGCAAGGTCAAATGCTAACAGACAAAGGTTTTAAAAGAACTGCTATTATGTTCATGAAGAAGATGATAATGAAGGAGTAACAGATGATGAATCAGAAATAGGAAGCAAATTTGGAAATGAATGGGTGTTTATTTCCATCAAGGAAGAAGATTCAATATCCTCTGAATCTATCAATCATAAGGTTGTAGAAAGAGCTTTGGCTGCCCAAGTTGAAGAAAAGGATGATTGGGTTATTGATAGTGGATGCTCTCACCATATGACGGGTGACAAGAACAAGTTCTTAGATTTGGAAAGGTATGAAGGAGGAATGGTAAAGTTTGGTGATAATTCTGCTAGCAGAATCAGAGGTAGGGGAACTATTTCTTTTGATGGAAAGAGCAAAACTGATAATGTACTATATGTTGAAGGTTTGAAGCACAATCTTCTCAGTGTTGGTCAGTTGGTGGATAAAGGCTATGATCTCTGGTTCAAGAATGGAAGATGCAGAATCTTTGGAAGCTCTAGATCTGAGATTGCATCTGGTACTCAAACAAAAGGTAATATCTTCCATCTAGTTGGTTCTGACAAAAGTTGTTTGTTGGTTCAAGTAGACAAGAGTTGGTTATGGCATAGAAGGATGTGTCATGTGAATTTTGATAACATCATCAAGATAAGCAATACTCAGGCTGTAAGAGATCTTCCAAAATTGGTGAAACCTACAAATAGTTTGTGCAAAGAATGTCAGCTAGGTAAACAGAGTAGAGTTTCTTTCAAAAGCAAGGATCAGTCCTCTACTAAATTATTGGAATTAGTCCATACTGATCTATGTGGTCTGACAAGAATCAAGAGTATGCAAGGTGATAGATATTTCATGTTACTGATTGATGATCATTCCCGGATGATGTGGGTTACCTTCCTAAAAGAGAAATCAGAAACCATTGGGAAGTTCAAAATCTTCAAAGCTATTGTAGAGAATCAAACTGGATTGAAACTAAAATGTCTGAGGTCTGATAGAGGTGGTGAATTCACATCCGGTGAATTCATAGACTTTTTTGAGAAGCATGGCATAAGGAGATAGTTGTCTGCTCCTAGGACTCCACAGCAGAAAGGAGTTGTTGAGAGAAAGAATCAGACTATCCAGGAAGCATCCAGGACAATGATGATGGAAGCAAATGTTCCCCAGATGTTTTGGAGAGAAGCTGTCAGCACTGCAGTCTACACTCTTAATCGAGTTCAAATCAGAAGCAATACTGGTAAGACTCCTTATGAACTTTGGTTTGGTGTAACTCCTACTGTGAGATATTTTAGAGTATTTGGTAGCAAGTGTTATATCAAAAGAGATGAAGATCTAGGAAAGTTTGATGCTAGAAGTGATGAAGGAATTTTCTTGGGTTACTCCTCTCAAAGCAAAGCATACCGGTGTTACAATAAGAGATTGAGAAAGTTGATAGAAAGTACAAATGTGAAAGTTGATGAAGGAATTAAGAAGCCCTCAAGGTTTTATGAATATGATGAAGATGATCAGAATGATTCTCCGGTGCAAGGAGCTCAATCCTCCTCTAAAATTTAGATACAAACTGATCCGGTAAATCAGGAAGAAGAGGTTTGTCTGAATGAGCCTGATGAAGAAATAGTAGTGTAAGAAACTCCCAAAGTTCCAAGGTATGTAACTATAAATCATTCTGAAGATCAGATCATAGGTGACAAAAGCAAAGGGGTACAAACAAGGAGAAGAATTGCTTAAGATTCAAATGAATGTTGTCTAATTTCAAAGATTGAACCTAAGATAATTAATGAAGCTTGCAATGATGAAAAATGGACCAAAGCAATGGAGGAAGAGTTGATGCAAATTGAGAAAAACCATACTTGGGATCTTGTTCCCAGACCTAGAAACAAGAATGTGATTGGAACCAAATGGGTCTTCTGGAACAAACTAAATGAAGTTGGTGAAGTAATCAGAAACAAAGCTAGATTGGTCTGCAAAGGCTACTCTCAAATAGAAGGAATTGATTTTGAAGAAACCTTTGCTCCGGTGGCAAGAATTGAAGCAGTCAGATTATTTCTTGCATTTGCTGCCTTCAAAGACTTCAAGGTATATCAGATGGATGTCAAGTCTGCCTTCCTAAATGGTGATTTGGAAGAAGAAGTTTACATTGAACAACTAGATGGATTTCAATTGTCTGATCATGATGATATGGTCTGCAAGTTGAAGAAAACACTGTATGGATTGAAGCAAGCCCCAAGAGCATGGTATGAAAGGTTGGATAAGCATCTTGTGTAGATTGGTTTCAACAAAGGTACTACTGACAGTAATCTATATTTCCAAATAGATAAGGAAAATATCTTGATTGTTGAAGTATTTGTTGATGATATCATCTTTGGAGGAAAAGATAGTATGTGTAAAACCTTTGCAAATCAAATGAAAAGTGAGTTTGAAATGTCAATGCTTGGTGAAATGAATTTCTTCTTGGGTCTGCAAATTACTCAGACAAAGAAAGGCATCTTTATCTCTCAGACCAAATATGTGAAAGAATTGTTGAGGAAATCCGATATGGAAGATTCAAAACCAATGAACACTCCTATGGCAACCAGATGTAAGTTGATCAAAGATGATGACTCTCCTAAGACAGATCAGACCAAGTACAGGTCAATGATTGGAGGACTATTATATCTCACTCAAACTAGACTAGATATAATGCAGGCTGTTGGTCTTGTAGCAAGATTTCAGGCTAATCCTAGAGAATCTCATGTTTGGCAATCAAGAGGATTTTTAGATATCTAAAGGGGACAGTTGAGTATGGTCTATGGTATCCTAGAGATCATGATTTCTCTCTTCATGCATATACAGATGTAGATTGGGCAGGAGATGTGGATGACTAGAAGAGTACAAGTGGAGGAGCATTCTTTTTGGGAAAAAGGTTGGTTTCTTGGCTAAGCAACAAACAAGAGGCAATATCTCTATCTACAACTGAAGCAGAATACATTGCAGCAGCAAGTAGTTGCACTCAGATCTTATGGATGAAGTAGATGTTAAGAGACATTAAAGTAGAATATGAGGAGCCTATCACCATTTTTTGTGATAATTCAAGTGCAATAAATATTTCTAAGAATCCAGTGTTGCATTCTAAGACCAAGCACATATCTATCAAGTTTCACTTTCTGAGAGAGCAAGTGAACAAGGATGAAGTCAGATTGGAGTATGTACCCTCCAAGGATCAGATTGCAGATATTTTTACTAAACCTCTTCCCAAGGACTCTTTTGAGTATCTTTGGGAGAAGTTAGGGGTCTTGGCCCCTCCGGTGATGAACTAGGATGCAGTGATGTGCATCAGTCCGGTGGATATCATAGTCATATCTTGTGATCCAGATTAATGATGGGGAGCTGCTACTAAGGGGGAGCAGCTGGTATGATTCTGATGTGTTAGAATTGCAAGTATGAGCCCTTTTCCATTGATGTCAAAGGGGGAGAGAAGACATGTGAAAAACAAGTTGTTAATGATCAAAGGGGGAGTAGTTAAGGAAGAGAAGACATGTGAAGAGTTGTTGTTGATAGGGGGAGTTGTGATAGAAAGGAGAAGTTCTTGTCTTGATGGTTTTTCACATCATATGTTGCCATCAATGACAAAGGGGGAGATTGTTGCAAGTATGAGGTGAACTAGTGTTGTCATTGATGTCAACATACTCATATTGCATTGGTAAGAAGGATTGGATGAGCTGTGTGCTGAGGATATTGAGAAAATTAGTCTCAATCAGGAACAGTGAAGAACAGTGATGAGAAGAAGGCAAAAGTACTCAATAGGTTGAGATTAAGAGGATGTGGATTAAAGGGTTTGTAGATATGAGTCCTAAGATGATCCAGTTAAGATTTCAGAGGTCCGCATGAAGATGTGAAGAAGTTGTGATCGATCAAGTAGAACCGGTTCTGGGAGATGCTCCAGAGTAACAGAGTGTTACAAAAAGGTCCAGTGAGATCCAAAAGTGCACTGTCCTATTCTATGGATTGGACAAAGTGTTTGGGATGTCCTTGTGATGTGTCATCTTGATTGGTACATGGTTTGGAGGTCTGAAAGCACCTTTTTTAGTATGACGGTGGTGATAGACTGTGTTCTTGAAGTTCTGGATGAGGAAGAGAAGAGATTCCAGTGAGTAGAGGAAGTGCGGATGTACCTGGTCATTCAGGCAAGCTTGTGAAGGTTCTTGGATCATGTTGAGGTTATGTTGTTGGTCAGCATTGGTGGTAGAGCCTAGAATTGAAGATATTCTTCAGGATGAAGTTCTTGTTTAGACTAGCCTACCGAATGAGTTGTTCATCTTGCGAATGTTCTTATGGTGGCTGACCGGATGTGTTATTCATCTTGTGAATGTTCTTATGGTTGATTACCGACTTAGATGATTGTTCCTAAGTCGATGCCTTGTATAAATAAAGGTTTGTGAGTTCATTTCAAAGAGTGTTTTGTGGAGCAGATGAGTGTGGTATAGTGAAAGAGCATAAGGCAGAGCAGGTGTGACTCGGGCTTAAATGGAACTAATCTAGACATGGTGAAGATGTCATTCTCCAATTCAAGGTTGTGATCCTTATGATCTTGTAGACAGTGTGTCTCTTTGTAGGCAGTGTGCCTCCTTGTGAGCAGTGTGCTGGGGCAATGAGCCCTAATTGGCATGTGCCATTCATTTTTCTTATTCTTCTAACAGAGAATAATCCTTGGGTTAATCACCCCATGGTTTTTCCCTTAACCGGGTTTTCCATGTCAAAAAACTTGGTGTCTAATGTGTTGATATTTATCTACTCCATTGTTTATGCTTTCTGCTTTCATGAATGGTTAATTGATATGCTGTTAACTAACAAAGAAGAATCAAGTGTTTGAAGTAGAAGCAAATTTTTATACAACTGATTCACCCCCCCTCTCAGTTGTGTGCCCTAGATCCAACAATTGGTATCAGAGCTAAGTTCCTCTAAAAAGAGCTTAACCGCTTGAGGAGATCCAGGATGTCGTCATACAAGAAGGATAGTCCAAAGTTCGATGGAACCAATTTCTTGCTTTGGAAAGGTCACATGAAATGTCACTTGGAGTGCATGGAAAAATCTTACTTGTCGATGGTCACAAAACCATATGTACCTCCACAGGGTGGTCCGACAACTCTGAATGAAATCACAGATGTTGAAAACAATTTGCGGACCAAAGAAGCTCTTCTAAGTGCATTGAATGATTCAGAGCTCTCAAATGTTATTGACCTACCAACTACATATCAGATCTGGGTTAAACTGGAACTTCTGCATGAAGGAGATGAGTTTGTCAAGAGTGCAAGGTTGCAAAGTTTGAAAGGGAAATTTGAAAGATTAAAGATGAGAGATGATGAAAATATCACTACCTTTATGCCAAGAGTGAATGAGCTGGTGTGTGGAATCAGGAATGCTGGTGGAGTTTTGGATGAAAATGAAATTGTTTGCAAAATTCTCAGATCCCTTCCTGCTGCCTACAAAATCAAGGTTGCTGCCATTGATGAATTCAGAGCCCATACAACTGTCACAAGACAGCAATTGGCTGGCAAGCTGGCTGCATTTGAAATGACTGAGTTTGGAGATGATCACCCCAAGACTGAATCTGCATTCAAAGCCAGTGCCTATGTGAAAGGCAAACAAAGATTTGATCCAGGAGAGAACTCTTCAAGGAAGCTGTCATGGTATGATCAAGCAAGGAAAGACATGGAAGAGGAAGAAGCAGAAATAGCTCAACTTGAAGCCCTCATTGCAAAGAGACTACCAAGAGGATCCGGTAAGTATGAAGGAAAACTACCCTTTAAGTGCTTCAACTACAATAAGATTGGTCATTTTGCTTCAAGATGTTCGGAAAGATCTGCAAGGTCAAATGCTAACAGACAAAGGTTTTAAAAGAACTGCTATTATGTTCATGAAGAAGATGATAATGAAGGAGTAACAGATGATGAATCAGAAATAGGAAGCAAATTTGGAAATGAATGGGTGTTTATTTCCATCAAGGAAGAAGATTCAGTATCCTCTGAATCTGTCAATCATAAGGTTGTAGAAAGAGCTTTGACTGCCCAAGTTGAAGAAAAAGATGATTGGGTTATTGACAGTGGATGCTATCACCATATGACAAGTGACAAGAACAAGTTCTTACATTTGGAAAGGTATGAAGGAGGAATGGTAAAGTTTGGTGATAATTCTGCTGGCAGAATCAGAGGTAGGGGAACTATTTCTTTTGATGGAAAGAGCAAAATTGGTAATGTACTATATGTTGAAGGTTTGAAGCACAATATTCTCAATGTTGGTCAGTTGGTGGACAAAGGAGCAGATAGAACACCATTAACCTCCACTTGGGTTGAAGCATCTACAAACATCATCTCCACCATTTTACAAAAGAACTCTAGGAAACCAATAGCCCTTAGTATTTTGAAAATAAAAGACCATTCAGTCCTATCATATGCCTTTTCAAAATCAAGGAGTAGAATTCGTGTATTTTGATTGGTTTCATTAGCCCAATGAAGGGCTTCCCAGCTTGTGATAAGGTTTTCTAGAATATATCTTCCTTTAATAAATCTAATCTATGTAGGGCTAGTTATAATTGGTAGAATATCCCTTAGCTGAAAGGATAATACCTTTGTAATAATCTTATAAGATACATTTAATAGTGTAATGGATCTCCAGTCCTTTAGGTCTATTTTGTCCCCATCCTTTGGCAATAATTTAATAATTCCTCTATTTATTTCGTTCCTAAAGTCCCTTTTTCTATTACTTCATTATATAGTTCAACCAATTCATCTACAATCCAGTCGATGTTTGATTTGTAGAATTCAACAGGCAAACCATCAGCTCCTGGCGACTTACCATTACTCATTAAACTTATGGCAATTTTAATTTCATCCTTATTTATCCTTCTATCAAGCCTTTCACACATTTATAAAGTTATTTTCTTCTTACAAATCCTTGCACACAGATCCTGAGCCTCTACATAGCCTTGCTTATTATCTTCTACATTAAACAAGTTTTCATAGAATTTTTTAAAAGCCTCTAGAATCTCTTCTTGATTGGCAAAATAGATCCCATTCTCAAAAATAGTTTGAACATTTTCTTTGATGTTTTTGTATTTTAGAAGGTTGAAAAAGTATTTGGATCCCTTGTCACTATCTTTCAGCCAATTAATTTTGGCTCTAACTTTGGCTCCCTGAGCTTTTTTTATTTGAAGTTTCCTCAAACTATGTTTAACCCTTCCCATCTCCATTATCAAATTTTCCTCATCCAGATTCTCTTGGAGCTCTTGTTCTAACCTGGGCAATTCATTTTGACAAAGAAGTTCCTCTCTTTTTCTATCTAATGCATACATTTTCCCTACTATTTGGAACACAGATTTACATGCCTCAATCAATTTATTCCAAAATTCTATTCTACCTTGACTCTTGAATTTCTCTTTGCAAATGTTTTTTAGAGTTTTGATACCTCCAGCATAGATGTGATCTTTCAGAAGTTCACAGTTAAGTTTAAAAGAGGCTCCACACTGCTTCCTTACCATTAGCCTTTGAGATTTCAAAGTGACTACTACTTTGATTGGATGATGGTCAGATAGAGGATTTGGGATAACTTGAAATTTATTTGCTTCTTTCTATCTCATTACTAAGAAAGAGTCTTTTTCCATGTAAAATATGTCTAACCTACAATAAATTCTATTGCCTTTTGACAATTAGACCAAGAGAACCAAATTCCCTTACTACTATCTTTTTGCCCTTCTCAAGGATCCACCAGGTTAAGTGATTTCTTTAGTCTTGACCAAAAGAATTTTTCATTGCATTTCCATTGCATCGATTTACCACCTTTTTTGTCTTGAAGGTGTTCAATCATATTGAAATCTCCTCCTAGAATCCGTGGGACTTTAGGCAACTCTGTGGCCATCCAATTCCATAGTTTTTCTATTCTAGAATATTCATTAGGTGCATAGATAGTGTGAGGCCTAGTTATTACACTTCCCTATTTTGATCATTTCATATTACAACTAGAGATATTTTTTAGACATTTAGAGACCATTGATTTCCATTATGCAGATTTAGACTATATCTCCTGATTTTGGATTAGCTTTGATTAGTATGTGGTGATTTGATTAGATCCTATTTTGATGCTCTTATGATATTAGACATGTGAGATACACTTGATGATTATTAGTGATGTTGATTTTGAGCTCATTATATGGATTTGCTATGTGATTTTGACTTCTGAGTTAGTATATAAAAAATGCAATTACAAATCTTAATTATAATGTGAATTGTTTAATGTTGTGTATGAATTATGCGATGACATGATTGTTACATTCTAATGCTTTGGCTATGATATATCTATGTTGGATTGAACATTTGTTCAAGTGCACATGTGATTTTCTAGGCCACGAAAAATTGGAGGTTGATCTCACACTTATGTGTTTCCTTGTTAAGATGATCCACTCCCAAGAGGGATAAGGATCATGTATTATTGAATGATGTTTTCGTGAATGCTTGAATTTAATTAATTGGCCTAGTTCACCCCTTTTCTTTAATTTAATTGATGTGTTGTAAAACTTGTGTTTTAGTTCACATCATTTGGTGTTGTTTTTATTTTGGGCCATTTAATGTGATTTTACACCTCCTTAATTGTTTATTAGAGGTCCAAACTAACCCTAGATGGTACCCCTAGGGTCTAGGGTCCATTTGGGCTTACTAAACCCTAGGGTAACTCCCATCTAGTCACCCTAAACTTGGGTTAAGTAAAAGTGACGAAATTTCAAAATAGCTAAGGGTGGGAGATGAGTCATGCCTTGAAAGAAGGCCCATCTCCCTTCCCAAGGCTTGGGGATTCCTCCACCTTGAAGACTTAGGGAGTCTTCAAGACCCCCAAGTGTGTGGAAACTTCCTCCAAGACTCTCACACATGTGAGAGCATCTTGGAGTGAAGGGGCTCTCTTGAGGAATAAGGTGATGACATGTGTCATCCCTTATCCTCATGGAACCATGGGGGAAATGCCACCTCTCCAGAGGATGAGGGTTTGAATGGATAAGAGGGTGACACATGTCACCCTCACATTCCTTGTCCCTTGAAAGTGGCATGGGATGAGGAAGGAGAAGGTGACATGTGTCACCTTCTCATTCCTCAGGGCCTAGATTAGAGGCCTATTTTATCTTCTCTTGGAGAGGAGTTGGGGGTTCTTGCTTTTAGAAATTTTTCTATCTTTGGAGGTTTTTGGGAAGGAGTTAGAGGAAACTTGGAGGCTTGGAGGCTTGGAGAAAGCTTGTGGGCTCTTCTTCAACTTGTATCCATTGTTGGGCTCTTAAGGTAAGCCCTATGGCAGTTAGCCATTCCTTATACTTGTTTCATTCTTGCTTATGTGCTTGAAAATGTGTTGGGTGTTATTTTCTTTTGTGTGGGGTTTTGGGTGTTTGTAAGAGCCTATCCATTTGGAGAAAATGCTCAACATGTGTGGGGTGGGGGAAAGTGAACCTCCTCGAGGTCACCCTCCTGGTGTTGTTATTACTATGGCCTTGAGGGTATTATTTGGAGTATGGGATTATTTTGGTTGGCATGAGTGCCATTGTGATTTTGTGTTTCATGGAGATATTATTTTTTGGCTTGAGGCCTTGTGGTGTTGAGACTATGAGATTTGGAGTGACCTCTTGAGTCGAGGGGTGCACTCCCCTACCCCTCCAAACTCATTTCTATGAGTTTTGTATTGTGCATAAACTATGAGTATTTTTGTGTTTTGTGGCTTGTGCTTTGCATTTGTTGTGGAATGATTAAACCCGTGTGAGATCTACCTCCCAGCTTGGGGGTGACCCACTAGTGGGTCTATGGTAGGGAGGAGGGTAGTTTTCATGGCTTGGCTTTCCCCTCTTGTGTTAAAATTTATTGCAGGTTCCTTTTGGTGGTCTTGGAGCTTGAAGAAATAATCATTATAGCTTTATTTGTATTATTTTGTTGGCTATTTTTGTGAGCCATGGTCTTGGAGACCCTATTGTATTTGGTTGGAAATGGATGTACTCTCTATTATATATTGTGTAGAAATAATTTTTAATGTGAAATGCATGTTGTTGTGATTTTAAAAATGTATAATAAGTTAATGTTTGTGTGTTATGTTGCTATGAGAAAGTTGGTTAAAGGAACAAATATCTATGCTGCCATTTTATATTTCAAATGAAAAAAAAAAGAGCATAGGTTCTACTTCTGAATTTTAGTTGTATGCAAGAAAAGAAAAGGAAGAAATAGCTAAACTTTATGTTTTATGATTCATGGCAAATTGTAATTTTTGTGCTATTTATTATTGTTGTCAAAAATATATATATAGAAAGAAGGAAAAATAATGAAACTGTTATATTTATCTTGCTGTCAAAACAAAAAAAGTTAGTTCCTAAAAGCTCTCCTAAGTGTTATATTTTAAGTTAGTTAAATTTTCTGTTATTTGTGTAAATTTGTATAATATATACATATATATATATATATGATATTTATAGTATTTAAACCTTACTTTTTTTAATAATTTAAATAACTGTGTATATATACTTGTGTGTATATATATGTACACATACATATACATATATATTTTAATATAAATGAAATGTTTAACAAATAAATTGAATCGCAATTAATTCTGATTAAAGTCCATATAGTATGCTGTGAATAAAAAAAAGTGGAATGAATTTTCTAAAAGAGGAACCGAACCCTATTTTAGGGTTGCGGTGTTTTAAACAAAATAAATTTTAAGAGAAATGGAGGGGACAGTGGCATGCCCCCCCCACCCCCCGATACCCCCCACCATCCCACCTCTTGGTGGAAGGGTGGAGGGGTATCTACCCCCCATCCCCTCTTATTATTGTGCCATCTGTTATACACTCAAACCTACAATAGTCCCCTCAGCGGCGCTATTAATCACGTTGCCTCCAGTCTTTGATCCACGTTTTGGTCCCTATTTATCTAGAATGACATTTTTAATATCTGCAAAGTAATATATATATATTGTCTTCTCTGTATTTCTCAAAACAAAAATAATGAAAATATATGTCTCTCAGATCTGCAACATATAATGTATTTATATATATATCTATATATATATAATAAAACAAAAAGAAACCTGTGTATATATAACAAATATATACCTTGAGGCTGTATATCCATGGCTGCCCTTGTGCAAAAGCCCTACCTGCAAAACAAAACAAGAGAAAACAAAAATAGAAGAAAACAAAATGTAAGGAGAAGAATAGAGGAAAAGAAAAGATCGGGTTAAGGCAAATAGAAATAAACTAATAAAATAATAGGGGTTTTAGGGTTGAGGAGTTGAGAGGGAAATTAGGATAAGATAATTTTATTTCTTTTTCATTTCACATGAAATTCAACTCTCCCTCCCATTCTCCATTTGGAATTTACCTTTTGGCATTTATATATTTTATTACATTCTTGGGGTCCTTTTTATGTGGGTGGCTTATTTAATTTTGATAGATGTTTTTGTTCCCTAGGGATTTTAATATTATTTATGTGGGGTTTTAATTTAAATGTCTATTTTAATTGGGCTATGGTAATTAGGGATCTTAGTGGATGTTTCTATCCCTTTCGTTTTTTAATTTTTAGACTTTGTATTATTATTGTCCTAGTGGAATTTAATTTAATTAGGTTGGGGATCCTATTTATTAATTTAATTTTGTTAATCAATTTTTGTTGGGTTGGATAAGATTGTTTTAATTCCTTTTTTGGGGAAATGTTAATTTTGACATTTAATAAATATAATTGTTGGAATTATATTTATTAGTGGATTTTTTTATTATTGTTGGGGTAATTATTTATTAGTTTTTATTTAATTGATTTTTTGATTAATTGGGTGGGTAATTTTTATAATGTTATTTTGGTAAATTTAGTTTAATCCTTTTTATTTAAATTTTCTCCTAAATATTTTCGAGGGAGACCTTTTTAAAATAATTATTTCAAACGTTAATAACATGTTATGCAGCTGAAATTTTTTGGGATTTAGGGCAGTTGTTTTAAGTGAAATTCCTTGGCATTAGCTAACATCTATTTTGCCTTGCGATTATTATTTTAAATGTAGGTGTAATTTTAATCTATTTCTATGCTCTAGAATTAGGGTTGGATTTCAACTACTGTCAGAATCATGTTAGTCACTTAGGAAACTTAGGGTTCAGGTCCATTCAATCCTAACCCTAGTAACGACACTCCTCATGTCGCATAACCCCCTAGTCGGCTATTATCACGTAGGGGATTGCATATGTAAATGCACTTCCCTGAGTTTGATTGACATGTTTATGTCTTATGCGTATTGCCATCAAGCACATTGTCGCATGCGAGGGGGTTTCTAGGGACATATGGAAAAGTTTTTGATATTTCATGTCATGACCACATGACAAATGTGGACATGACATGTGTGTTGCGTATCGTGACCGCATGAGAAATGTGGGCATAACATTTGGTATTAGAGCCCAAGTTTAAACATTGGGATTGTTTGTGCACATTATATTCTCTAATTTTGATTGATTTGTGAATACCTTGTTCTTGTAGGATGCCTACCCGACGAGTTAGGCAAGTGCGTTCATGCCGCACCGAGTCCATAGAGGTGCATAGTGACTCATCAGCTAAGGGTCAGGCACCACTGGCACCACAGATACTGTAGGCACCGCAGGCACCACCTGCACCTGATATCAGGACACAGATCTTATAGGCATTACAAGCAGTGCTAGATAGGTTACCATCAGCCACAATTGAGCCGCACATCGAGCCACGTGTTGAGCCCTGCATTGATCCATGAGAGGAGCCACGTGTGGAGCCCCGCGTCGAGCCATGAGAGGAACCACGTGTGGAGCCTTATGTTGAGATACCTGATATGACAGTGAAGGAGGTTGGTTTAGCTTATAGAACTCATAGTAGGAGCCCTCCACATCATGCTAGGCGTGAGGAGGCAGTGAGAGTAGAGCAAATTTTTCACAGGCCTTATGGTTTTTGGTGCAGATGAGCCTATTCAAGGGCATAGAGACTGGGAGACCCCATCAAAGATTTATTGAGGCTAAACCCACCTACCTTCGCTGGGACCATAGAGGGAGCCAAGGCAAAGGCTTGGCTTATTATTTTAGATAGGTGCTTTGCGTTGTGTCCTTACGAGGGCAACATGAAGGCACACGTGGCGGTCCACATGTTGAGAGATGCAGCAATGACTTGGAAGAGTACTGAGGAGTGCAAGCACCGCTTGACTTTGGATACACTGTAATGGGACACATTCATTAAGCATTTTAATGCGTGATACCTGTCAGACCACTACAGGCAGCGTCGTATTGACGAGTTCCATG
This sequence comes from Cunninghamia lanceolata, assembly GCA_027924645.1. Classification (NCBI taxonomy): domain Eukaryota; kingdom Viridiplantae; phylum Streptophyta; class Pinopsida; order Cupressales; family Cupressaceae; genus Cunninghamia; species Cunninghamia lanceolata. The sequence continues at coordinate 5,264,817 of BSBN01000564.1, read as the reverse complement.
ATTTACAGTAGCGAGGGATTACTATAGCACAGTATGAGGGCACGTTCACCAAGTTGTCATGTTATGCAGAGTATCTCCATGATGAGAAAATTTTGGTTCACAAGTTTATCAGAGGTTTGAATCATGGGATAGTAGGCCCTGTGCACATGGCAGACCCCTAGACCTTGAGTGAGGCTGCTGAGAAGGCATACATTACTAAGGAGATATAGGGACAAGGTCAGAGTTCATGCCCTCAGTTTCAAGATCATGGACAATAGTAGCAGTAGAGTTACCGTAGATCACCACCACCACCTCAGAGAGGAGGGTTTAGTTCCGCATCTTTACCTCCTAGGCCTCCATAGCAACAGCAGCAGTAGCAGTTTCAGCAGAGGTCCAAACCCCAGCAGAGGGTACATGGGGGCCATAATCAAGGTTGGTAGCAGTAGGGCCCACGTAGGGATCAGAGACAATAGGGACCACCTGCGGGACCCGCGAGGTCAGAGCAATCTTATAGGGGTTTACAGGGGTCCACGGTCTAATCTAGACAACAACAATCAGGTAGGACACAGTCTAGATAGGTACAGGCTCGGGGCCCATGCTATGTTTGTGGTGGAGTGGCAGATCTAGCTAGAGAGTGCCCACAGGGCTTTACGGCAGGGGGACAAGCTCGTGTAGAAGGATCATAATAGATGGTTGGAGATGTGGGTAGGTCCTACCATATGTTCACTGTGATTGATAACTGCCAGGCTAATTTTTAGGCATTAGTGATTAAGACCTTAGGTATGATTGGGGATGTCCCCATTTCTATTTTATTTGACTCTAGCGCTACTGATTCATTCATATCTCCATCATTAGTGGAGCATTGCAGGCTGGTGGCCTCTAGGTAGGGTGATAGGTTGGAGTTTGAGTTGGCCACAGGGGCCAAGATGGCTGTAGATGCCTTAGTCCACGATTGTGAGATATCTTTGGGGGCCTTTACTACATTATGTGACCTTAGGGTTATGCCCTTGGGATCTTATGGTGTGGTTTTAGGCATGGATTAGCTTGCAGCTCATAGAGCCAAGCTAGACTGTCGCTAAAAGGCGATTAGCTGCTTAGACGATCATGGTACGTCTATTGAGATAGTGGGTATTTAGAAGCCCATGGTAGTTCGTATGATATCCACTCAACATCTTAAGTACTGCATGAGGAAGGGATGCTAGATGTTTGCTATCACTGTTAGTGACAGATCAAGGGATGAACCTAAGGCATCATTAGATGACCATCCCATCTTGAGAGAGCTTGCTGATGTGTTTCTACTAGAGTTACCAGGGATGCCACCTTATCGAGAGGTAGACTTTAATATTGATCTAGTGTTGGGTGCCAAGCCAGTGTCTCGTGCACCCTACAAGATGACCACTCACAAGCTCACGAAGCTCAAGTTACAGTTAGAAGAGTTGCTCAAGAAGGGGCACATCTGACCTAGTGTTTCACCTTAGGGCACATCGGTCATCTTCATGAAGAAGAAGGATGAGTCTCTTCTTCTATGCATGGATTATAGGTAGCTAAATAAGGTGATGGTGAATAACCATTATCCTTTGCCTAGGATTGATGATCTCTTTGATCAGATGCAAGGAGCCAGAGTGTTCTCTAAGATAGACCTAAAGTTTAGTTATCACTAGTTGCACATCACAGAGGTAGACATCCATAAGACCACCTTCCAAACTTGTTATGGCCACTATGAGTTCACTGTGGTACCCTTTAGCTTGATGAACGCCCCTACAGTTTTCATGAGTCTCATGAATGGGGTGTTCCGTACCTACTTGGATCAGTTTGTGATTATTTTCCTTGATGATATATTGATCTATTTGCGGACTGAGGAGGAGCACGAGGAGTACCTGTGTTAGGTTTTTCAGTACTTGAGGGAGCATAATCTTTATGGCAACTTGGCAAAGTGTGCATTTTTTAGGACAGAGGTGTAGTATTTGGGGCACATCCTATCTAGCAATGGTATATCCATAGATCCATTGAAGATTAGGGCTATCAAGGATTAGCTAGCACCCACCAGTGTGATAAAGGTTAGGATTTTTATGGGGTTAGCTAGTTATTACCGTAGATTCGTTGAGGGCTTCTCTAGGATAGCGCACCCCATCACTTCCCTTCAGTGGAAAGGGAAGAGTTTTACTTGGACTGAGCAATGCAAGAGGGCCTTTGGGGTCCTCAAGGAGCATCTTACCAGTGCTCCCATTTTAGTAGTTCCTGATCCACCAATAGATTTTATGGTTTGCACTAATGCATCACTTGAGGGTTTGGGAGTTGTACTTATGCAAGGTGGTAGAGCGATCGCGTATGAGTCACAAAAGCTCAAGACCCATGAGTTGAACTACCCTCCTCATGATTAAGAGCTTGTAGTAGTGGTTCATGCTCTAGTTCATTGGAGACATTTTCTATTGGGTAGTCTCTTTGAGCTTCATTAAGATCATCACAGCCTTCAGTACATATTCACACAGCTAAATCTGAACGCCCGTCAGTGGCGTTGGATGGAGTTTCTTTGCGAGTATGACTTTCATGTCCACTACATCAAAGAGAAGGAGAATGTGGTCACTGACGTATTGAATCAGAGGCACCACGAGATCCTCACCTTGACTCTAAGTGTGGACTTGAGGGGATGCATTATACTATATCTACCTAAGGATGAGTGGTTTCTTGAGGTGTAGCAGGAGATTGAGTCATAGAGGGCCCTTGTGGGCAAGTTTGTAGGATACTCCCTTGAGGCAGATGGGTTACTTCATCATCGATAGTGCATCTATGTACCCCATGCAGGTGACCTACATATAGTAGTGTTATCAAAGGCTCACAAAGGACCCTATGCAGCACACCCGAGGGTGAAGAAGATGCATGTTAGCTTGTGACAACTGTACCATTGGGCGAGTATGAGATGGGATATTGTAGAGTTTGTTGCTTGATGCCCTGAGTGCCAGAGGGTCGAGGCCGAGCAATAGCATCCAGCAGGTCTTTTATACTCTCATGAGATACCAGAGTGGAAATGGGACACCATTTCCATGGATTTCATTGTTGGTCTTCCTATGTCTTCTTGCTTCCATGATGCCATCATGGTGACAGTTGACAAGTTGACCAAGGTGGTGCATTTCTCACCTGTACGCATGACATACAATGCACCAGTAGTGTGTGAGAGTATTCTTGGATAACATTGTGATATTACATGGGGTACCTCGCCGCATCATTTCTGACAGGGACTCAATGTTCACATCAGCCTTTTGGAGGGCTTTGCAGCAAGAGTTGGGCACACAGATCAACTTTAGCTCCACTTAACACCCTAAGATAGATGGCCAGACAAAGAGGGTGAATCATGTGTTGGAGGCTATGCTCCATATGTATGTTATGGACCACCAATCTAGATGGGAAGAGTATCTGTATCTAGTTGACTTTGCCTACAATAATGGGCATCACAGCTTGTTGGGTATGTCTCCTTATCAGGCTTTTTATGATAGACCTTGCAGGACACTATTGAGTTGGGATCGAATAGAGGACAGAGTTTCCATTGGTCAAGAGTTGGTTCAAGATATGGAGCAGTAGGTCACATTAATTAGGCAAAGACTTCAAGAGGCACAAGATAAATAGAAGTATGCCGATGCTAAGAGACTACATCGAAGCTTCTCAGTTAGTGACAGAGTATTCCTGAGAGTGCGGCCACACAAGAGTCCAATCTGTTATGGAAAGAGCTCTAAGCTCACACCACAGTTCATAGGGCCTTTTGAGATCTTAGAGCAGATAGGACCGGTAGCCTACCATCTAGCCTTGCCACCTAGCCTGTCGTGCATATATGATGTTTTTCATGTGTCTGTATTACGGTAATATATATCTGATTTATCTTATGTATTGGACTGGAGTGCTCTATAGGTAGAGGTAGACAAGCAGTTGGCTTTGGAGCCAATTCGCATATTATCTCATTAGACGCTGAACCTTCGAGGTCAAGAGCTAGACCAGGTTAAGGTCTAGTGGGATTGGTATGATGAGGTCACGGAGACTTGGGAGGATGCAGCTAGATTGAGGACACTCTATCCTCACCTCTTTGATGACTTCCAAGAGGAAGTTCAGTCGTAGGGGGGAAGATGTGAGGCCTAGTTATTACACTTCCCTATTTTGATCATTTCATATTACAGCTACAGACTTTTTTAGACATTTAGAGACTATTGATTTCTATTATGTAGATTTAGACTATATCTCCTAATTTTGGATTAGCTTTGATTACTATGTGGTGATTTGATTAGATCTTATTTTGATGCTCTTATGATATTAGACATGTGAGATACACTTGATGATTATTAGTGATGTTGATTTTGAGCTCATTATATGGATTTGCTATGTGATTCTGACTTCTGAGTTAGTATATAGAAAATGCAATTAAAAATCTTAATTATGATGTGAGTTGTTTAATGTTGTGTATGAATTATGTGATGACATGCTTATTACATTCTGATGCTTTGGCTATGATATATCTATGTTAGATTGATCGTTTGTTCAAGTGTGTAGGTGATTTTTTAGGCCACAGAAAATCGAAGGTTAATCTCACACTTATGTGTTTTCTTGTTAAGCCAATCCATTCCCAAGAGGGATAAGGATCATGTATCATTGAATGATGTTTTTGTGAATTCTTGAATTTAATTAATTGGCCTAGTTCACCCCTTTTCTTTAATTTAATTGATGTGTTGTAAAACTTGTGTTTTAGTTCACACCATTTGGTGTTCTATTTATTTTAGGTCATTTAATGTGATTTTACACCTCCTTAAGTGTTTATTAAAGGTCCAAACTAACCCTAGATGGTACCCCTAGGGTCTAGGGTCCATTTGGGCTTACTAAACCCTAGGGTAACTCCCATCTAGTCACCCTAAACTTGGGTTAAGTAAAAGTGACGAAATTTCAAAATGGCTAAGGGTGGGAGATGAGTCATGCCTTGAAAGAAGGCCCATCTCCCTTCCCAAGGCTTGGGGATTCCTCCACCTTGAAGACATGGGGAGTCTTCAAGACCCCCAAGTGTGTGGAAGCTTCGTCCAAGACTCTCACACATGTGTGAGAGCATCTTGGAGTGAAGGGGCTCTCTTGAGGAATAAGATGATGACATGTGTCATCCCTTATCCCCATGGAGTCATGGGGAGAGATGCCACCTCTCCACTTTTGCTCTCACACGTGTGAGAGCACAAGTGGAGAGGATGAAGGTTTGAATGGATAAGAGGGTGACACATGTCACCCTCACATTCCTTCTCCCTTGCATGTGGCATGGGATGATGAAGGAGAAGGTGACATGTGTCACCTTCTCATTCCTCAAGGCCTAGATTGGAGGCCTATTTTATCTTCTCTTGGAGAGGAGTTGGGGGTTCTTGCTTTTGGAAATTTTTCTATCTTTGGAGGTTCTTGGGAAGGAGTTAGAGGAAACTTGGAGGCTTGGAGGCTTGGAGAAATCTTGTGGGCTCTTTTTCAACTTGCATCCATTGTTGGGCTCTTAAGGTAAGCCCTATGGCAGTTAGGCATTCCTCATGCTTGTTTCATTTTTGCTTATGTGCTTGAAATTGTGTTGGGTATTATTTTATTTTGTGTGGGGTTTTGGGTGTTTTTAAGAGCCTCTCCATTTGGAGAAAATGCTCAACATGTGTGGGGTGGGGGAGAGTGAACCTCCTCGAGGTCACCCTCCTGGTGTTGTTATTACTATGGCCTTGAGGGTATTATTTGGAGTATGGGATTATTTTTGGTTGGCATGAGTGCCATGGTGATTTTGTGTTTCATGGAGATATTATTTTTTGGCTTGAGGCCTTGTGGTGTTGAGACTATGAGTTTTGGAGTGACCTCTTGAGTCGAGGGGCCACTCCCCTACCCCTCCAAACTCATTTCTATGAGTTTTGAATTGTGCATAAACTATGGGTGTTTTTGTGTTTTGTGGCTTGTGCTTTGCATTTGTTGTGGAATGATTAAACCCATGTGAGATCTACCTCCCAAGTCAGGGGTTACCCACTAGCGGGTCTATGGTAGGGAGGAGGGTGGTTTTCATGGCTTGGCTTCCCCCTCTTGTGTTAAAATTTATTGCAGGTTCCTTTTGGTGGTCTTGGAGCTTGAAGAAATAATCATTATAGCTTTATTTGTATTATTTTGTTGGCTTTTTTGTGAGCCATGGTCTTGGAGACCCTATTGTATTTGCTTGGAAATAGATGTACTCTCCATTGTATATTGTGTAGAAATGATTTTGAATGTGAAATGCATATTGTTGTGATTTTAAAAATGTATAATAAGTTGTTGTTTGTGTGTTATGTTGCTATGAGAAAGTTGGTTAAAGGAAAATATATCTATGCTACCATTTTATATTTCAAATGAAAAAAAGAGAACATAGGTTCTACTTCTGAATTTTAGTTGTATGCAAGAAAAGAAAAGGAAGAAATAGCTAAACTTTATGTCTTATGATTCATTGCAAATTGTAATTTCTGTGCTATTTATTATTGTCGTAAAATATATATATATATATATAGAAAGAAGGAAAAATAATAAAACTGTTATATTTATCTTGCTGTAATAAAAAAGGTTAGTTCCTAAAAGCTCTCCTAACTATTATATTTTAAGTTAGTTAAATTTTATGTTATTTGTGTGAATTTGTATAATATATACATATATAAATGTGAATATATATATAGTATTTAAACCTTACTATTTTTGTTAATAATTTAAATGACTGTGTATATATATCTATGTGTGTATATACATATATATTTTAATATAAATGAAATGTTTAGCAAATAAATTGAATAGCAATTAATTCTAATTAAAGTCCATATAGTACGTTGTGAATAAAAAAAAGTGGAATGGATTTTCTAAAAGAGGAATTGAACCCTGTTTTAGGGTTGCAGTGTTTGAAACAAAAGAAATTTTAAGAGAAATGGAGGGGACTGCGGCATGGTTGCGCCCCCCCCCCCCACTTTTCTTGCTGTGCTTTGTTGGGAGGATGGGGGGGCAAATACCCCCCCACCATCCCACCTCTTGGTGGAAGGGTGGGGGGTATCTGCCCCCCCATCCCCTCTTATTATTGTGTCATCAGTTATACACTCAGACCTGCGAATAGTCCCCTCGGCGGCACTGTTAATCACTTCGCCTACAGTCTTTGATCCATGTTTTGGTATTTGTTCATCTAGAATGACATTTTTAATATCTACATATATATATATATATATATATATATATATATATATATATATATATATATATATATATATATATATATTGTCTTCTCTATATTTCTCAAAACAAAAACAATGAAAATATATGTCTCTCAGATCTACAACATATATATATATATATATATAATAAAACAAAAAGAAACTTGTGTATATATAACGAATATATACCTTGACGCTATATATCCATGACTGCCCTTATGCAAAAATCCTACCTGCAAAACAAAATAAGAGAAAACAAAATTGGAGGAAAACAAAATGAAAGGAGAAGAATAGAGGAAAAGAAAAGATAGGGTTAGGGCAAATAGAAATAAACTAATAAAATAATAGGGGTTTTAGGGTTGAGGAGTTGAGAGGGAAATTAAGATAAAATAATTTTATTTCTTTTTCATTGCACGTGAAATTCAACTCTCCCTCTCACTCTCCATTTGGAATTTACCTTTTGGGATTTATATATTTTATTAAATTCTTGGGGTCCTTTTTAGATGGGTGGCTTATTTAATTTTGATAGATGTTTTTGTCACCTAGGGATTTTAATATTATTTATGTGAGGTTTTAATTTAAATGTCTATTTTAATTGGGGTATGGTAATTAGGGATCTTAGTGGATGTTTCTATCCCTTTCATTTTTTAACTTTTAGACTTTGTATTATTGTCCTAGTGGAATTTAATTTAATTAGGTTGGGGATCCCATTTATTAATTTAATTTTGTTAATTGATTTTTGTTGGGTTGGACAAGGTTGTTTTAATTCCTTTCTAGGGAAATGTTAATTTTGACGTTTAAAAAATATAATTTTTAGAATTATATTTATTAGTGGATTTTTTATTAGTGTTGGGGTAATTATTTATTAGTTTTTATTTGATTGATTTTTTGATATTAGGTGGGTAATTTTTATAATGTTATTTAGGTAAATTTAATTTAATCCTTTTTATTGAAATTTTCTCCTAAATGTTTTCAAGGGAGACCTTTTTAAAATAATTATTTCAAATGTTAATAATGCGTTATGCTGCCAAAATTTTTTGGGACTTAGGGCAGTTGTTTTAAGTGAAATTCCTTGGCATTAGTTAACATCTATTTTGCCTTGCGATTATTATTTTAAATGTAGGCATAATTTTAATCTATTTCTATGCTCTAGAATTAGGGTTAGATTTTGACTAGTTTTGGAATCATGTCACTCACTTAGGAAACTTAGGGTTTGAGTCCATTCGATCCTAACCCTAGTAGTGACGCTCCTCGCATCGCATAACCCCCTAGTCAGCTATCATCACATAGGGGATTGTGTATGTAAATGCAATTCCCCAAGTTTGATTGACATGTTTACACCTTATGCGTATTTCCACCAAGCACACTGATGCGTGTGAGGGGGTTTTTAGGGACATGTGGAAAAGTTTTTGATATTTCATGTCATGACCACATGACAAATGTGGACATGACACGTGTGTTGCGTGTAGTGATCGCATGGGGAATGTGGGCATGACAGATAGAGAAAAACCCCATCTCAACTCCATCTAGTTCCATTGTAACCCAAATGCATTTGTTGCATGGGGAAAGACCAGTATCTTTAACAAATTTCTCCCATCTCCTACTAAGCAGAATGGCATTTCCACCTCTACCCTTATCATGCTTAGAGGAAAAGACCAAAGAATCTTTTCATATAAATCTTAATGTGTTTTCTAGCATAATGCCTACAGTTTTTGTTTCCTAAAGAAACAGAGCATCCATTTCTTTATTCTTTTTGCAAAAGTTTCTAACCTCATATTTTCTATCTGGAGACTCCAATCCTCTGACATTTTAGGAGTAACAAAGCATGTATCTCATTATAAGGATGAAGAGGGAGATGAGGTAAGGCTTAATTGGGATGAATCTAAGCAAAAAATTTAGGGATTGGGCCATCTTTCCCTTTCTTACCTGGCTTAACTAAGATGTTAGATCTACTCATATCTTTCCTTTTTCTACCTTCATCATCAGTTTTGTCACTGTCATGATCCTTGCCCTTTCTTTCTTTCTCCTCAGGAGAAGATCTAACTCTCCTGATGCTCTATTGGATTAGGGATAAGTCTACCCCTAAGAGATTTGCTTCTTTTTTCTTTAAGAACTCTTCTTTAATTTTTTTTAGCTCATGCTTTTGATCAGCAACTTCCCTTATCTTATCCATGGCTAGTTGCTGTGCATTTTTTTCTTTTTTATAGTTATGAATCCATCTTCTGTTATGCCCTCACTATTTGAAGTTCCTTCTTTTTTATTAGGTTCCACCAATGGGAGATCCTTATTTTCACCCAAGTTTACATATGCATTGTCCTGCATTGGGGTTTCTTCAATCTGGGAGGCTAGAAGAGGGTCAACCTCAACCTCCATTCTTTCTTCTCTTGTGCCTAAGGAATAAAGGCTCAGGATATCATCATTAGTGCTATCTGAGTCACTAACATCTTGGCTTTCACTAAGGGGTTCAATAGAGTCCATCTCGTCCTCCGAAAGGGAGGCATCATCAATAAGATTATCCTCTTGCCGAGGGTTTAATATAGGATTAATCCTATAGAACCCCCAACCCCAGCCTCGGAGGAATCGAGGACATTTTTCTTAGAGGAGTCCCCTAGATGGTCTTTGTTGTCTTTTTTTGGGTTGGTCTCCTTGTCATTCATCTCAAATTCCATGTTGTCTTTATTCATTCTTTTTTTTAAAATTGGGCAATTCTTCCTTACATGTCCATCTCTTTTGCACAGAAAACATGAGTTCAAGCTTCCCAAATTTATTAAGTCACATAGAAAAGTTTTATTCTCCCATTTAATTTCTAGTACACCAGGGATCTGAACCCCTGTGTCAAATGATACTAGGCGCTAAGCATCTAAATGGGGCAGAGTGGCCCTAGTTTCATCCACCTTAAGAATTTTGCCAAAAGGTTTAATTATTTAAGGCAGGAAGTTCCAAAATTGAATCGGTACATCTTTTATCAAAATCCACCTTGGGACCGAATATAATTTGATTTCATTTTGAGAGGTATTAGGTAACCATGGAAAGGCTTTGAGCAATATTGGGCCTATATTCCAATAACTTTTTTCTACAACTCTTTTTTGCATATTATGAGATTTGAAAAAAATTACAAATAACCCTAGTTGGACCATTCTGCAAAATGAGAAGTGAATCCCTAATTTTTTGCTCTAAACTGAAACCATCCAATTGTCAAAACAATTTCTTGATGGAAGCTTTCCAATATTGATGCAAGTAAAAAATATAGCCACATTTTTCAATCAAGATTCCTCCCTCTTAACTGCATCCACTAATTCTACATTGGGAATCAAAGAAACCTTTCTAGGCACTAAGGGGGACTCACCTTGCTCTCTCCCCAGTGAAGCACCTCTTTTGGCTTCATTCTTAGTGACTGCACCATCTCTTCCGACCAATGCCATGACTGAGAAATGAGCATCTTCAGGCCAAACATCAACATCCTCAGCCCTTAGAATTTCTCTGTATGATTTCTCCTACCCTTGGCGATCGATAATTAGAATTTCCCCATGTATATTTACTTCCATCCTCCTTCTACATTAAATACTCTACTTCACACCAGTACCTTTCACCCCTCTCCACCCAGCCCACACGTGAAACACTCTAGCAATCTGGGGGGAGAGAAATGGAGGGAACTCAATAATTAATAGAGATAAGGAGGCAATAAATTCAATTTCACCAGAATAAGAAAATAGCATGCACACTACTAATAGAAAATAACTTGACATACGAATAAATGACAGCATAATATGTAATGCCCCACCACAAAACCCTAGGGAACAACTCAACTATGCTATACAAAGGACCAAATTTTTTTTAAAAGAAAGAAATAACAAAGAAATGTAAATCCTATTTATTCATAACATCAAGTTAGCTTATCCTCTAGGGATTCGATGACTACATTACTAATTATTATCATGATCTAACTAACAACTATGGTTCATTCTAAATCCAAATACATCAAATGAATCAACACATACATTTACTTCATAATATTTCATCAAATGAATAAACATTAAGATATTGAATAATTATTACAAGTACAAATACAATCCTTTACAAGAGGGAGTAGATATTTACATTGTTACAATATCTCCTTTCTGATTACATTGGAGTACATACATCAAGAATAATAGTACATGATTCTACAAGGCAAGAACATAAATATCCATCTCCTTGAGCTAGATCAAGATCTAAAATCTCCTACAAGTAATACATCCTTCTCGCTCACGATCAAAAACAAGAAAACCAATGGAGATAAAGCACAACCACCCAACCGTGTGGAACCCTGAGGTCCACCCCCTGTGCTAGGAGATAACATAAGGTCCCACAACATAAAATAGTTAGAAAGACAGAAGACTAATAGGTGCAAGGACTACACATGACTCCAATACAACACGGGTTAATATGAACAACACAAGTAACTCAAACATCACTTCCAAAGGCAATCACTCAAAAAAAGGGGAAAACACACTTAGGGAATGCTAGGATACAGTAGGGAAGAGCGTCATCGCATGGTCCTAACATGGGTTATCCTGGCAGTCTCTCACCAGACACCAGGCCCCATCCATGGGTTATACTAGCCGTCCAGACACCGGCCCCCATATATGGCTATCATGGCAGTCTTTCACTAGACACTGGCCCCATAGGGTGACACATATAGAACCAACATTCCTTTCATGAGGACAAGGAAGTTGATCTTGCCAACCACAACCTTCTTATCCCATCCTTAGCCTAAATGAGCACTATAGGCATGGGTGAGGCATCCAATTATCTTATTTAGTGTGGAAACTACCCAACCCTCTAAATTTATCATTAAGTTATCTTTGGATTAAAAACTTTCAATGGGTTATCCTGGTAACCACTTTGGGCACCGGCCCCACATTGAAAGCCACTCCTCTACTTACATCTAGAAGACTCTATCCATAAAGCAAGACAATTACCATCACAATGACAAGTAACATATACAATGCAAGGCATTTCCCTTCTTGCATACAAATCATAATCACAGGGACCAATTCTTGTCCCAAAACATAAACCAAGCATGAACTACCACATTCTCATCATGATGTATTTACAACACAAAATACACATCATTTCACATCACACAGAACAAGTCATTATCCATCTTGCATAGTCATCATAACCACATGAATAGGTACATTGAGCAAGGCATTATCCATCTTGCACATGTATCATACCAACATGAATAGGTACACTGAGCAAGACATTATCCATCTTGCATAGTCATCATAACCACATGAACAGGTACATTGAGCAAGGCATTATCCATCTTGCACATGTATCATACTAACATGAATAGGAGACAATATTTCAAGAATGCATTTCATATGATGCACACATAGCCAATCCTCACATGGTCACACCCTCCCAGGCCTCTGGAAACAACTTGTCCAAATGACACAACACTTGACACCATTAATAAAACACAATGGTTTCACATCACATTCACTCACAAAGCACATCATAAACTAATACCTTTCAGCAATATTTTTAAGGAATGTAACATTAATCCAAGCATGATCAATCATATAACAATTATAAAGTGAATCTATCTCAATAATACATAACTATAACATTCCAATCACTAGTAGCAGTTATAATATGATTAGTGGATATAAGTATCCACGAGTACAAATTAAACACAACAATTATTTACACTATTTACACTAATGCAGATTTAATTAATAATCTAGACAATTTTGTAAATACTATTAAATGTGACAGTATAAGCAAGACTAAAAGCTCATGCTATAAATTTCTTACACTAGTTAGATTCACAAGATACAAAACTCGAAGCTACAATAAAAGAACCTTGTTCTAAGTTTAGCTTGAGAGGAAAGAAATACAGAACAACAAAAAATTCCTATAGATCTAACATTTTCATCAAATCTACCTCACTTTTAACCACATGCATAAGATAGGATTAGCACAAAATGAATTTGTTGAGAAGGCTTTAGAAGCTACCAACAATTCAAAATGTGAAAGTATAGATAGGGCATGTAGACTGATTGGTAGAATGCCTCAAAGAGAGTTATATGATGGAAAACAATGATCATAGGATATGCACAAAATGAATTTGTTAAAAAAATTTAGAGAAACCTAGTTCAAAAATATAGAGTTATTGGTGACGCAACTAACTATTTTAACAGAGATGAAAGAGGTGAGAGGTAGATAGTCACAACATATTCATATCTCAAAAATGACAAACTGGGCATGGTTGATTTTTGGATATGATTTAGATATCCAATCCTTGCACCATATATAAAAAAATTAGAGAAACTCGGTTTGTAAAAATAAAGTTATGGCTAATGCAACAGACTGCTAAAATAGAGACAAAATAGGTGAGAGGTAGACAGTCACAAAATATTCATATCTCCAAAATAACAAACTAGATAAGGATTATTTTTGGATATGATTTAGATATCCAAGCCATACACCACATATAAACAAATTAGAGAAACCCAGTTTGTAAAAATAAAGTTATGGCTAACGCAACAATTTGCTAAAACAAAGACAAAATGGGTGAGAGGTAAACAGTCACAAAATATTCATATCTCCAAAATTATAGATTGGGTAAGGCTGATTTTCAGATAAGATTTAGATATCCAAGCCATACACCATATATTAAAAAATTAGAGAAACCCAATTCGTAAAAATAAAGTTATGGCTAAGGCAATAGATTGGGTTTAGAAAATGTAGAAGAGAATTCATAGAATATTTCACTAAATCTAATGCAACAATAAATTAGTTTCATATCTCTATCCATACCTGGAATATTGCTTCAATCACATCTTCACAAATTTCCCATCTCGCATCAATTTTTTTCCAAGTCTTTTCTTCTAGAAACTATGGTTTATGGTGCCAAAAGAAAAATAAAAACTTCCTGAGAGAGACAAATCCCTAAAACATAAAACATATTCTCCATTTGAAATGCATGCTCCCCCCAAATTATGTCTTGAGATTTCAAAATAAAGTTGAGCATGCATAACCACCCCCCATAATTTCTTCCAAAAAAATCTCCTTTTTTACTTTCTTTCAATTTGCTATTTTTAACCAAACAATAATTTCTCTATAATTTTATTTATTTTAAAATTTGCTATTTATTTAATTTACAACCAAACAAAAATAGTTTCTTTCTACTTTTCTAAAATTAGTCTTTTACACAAAAGAAACAATTATTTCTAAGATTCCCTCTTGAGGTGTGTAACTGCCACTTGTTCCAAGTGGCCAAAATAGAAAATAATTACTCAAGACAATAATAATAAAGAAATAGAATCTTTTTTAGACATCATAATACATATTTCCACACAACTATAATTTACATAAAAGCATCTATATTTATTTATCAAAGTGCCCTCTTGACTTAATAGTTTTATTGTAATGAAGCAATTAACCAAAACATTAATCAAACAATTCCAAACAAAATAATCCAAACACCAAACAATACCTAACACAATGAATGATTGAAAGCATGACCACAATGATAATAATTGACCATTACGCCTATATAGACAACACTGACTGGGTGCAAAACTGGATACTCATCCTTTTCAAGGATGATGGCTAACTAGGGGACATGTTATCTCCGTTCAACAATTTCCATTGGGTTTAAGGCATGCTCAGACCTATCAATTCAAGTGGAGTCGATGCCTGGTACCTACATCCTGCAGCAACGAAACAGTCAAACATATATATATAGTCAAATACACTGTGAAAGGGAATCGCAGCGTAGCAGGGTACTCACGCATGAGCAATGTGACGTTGTCCCTTTCACCATCACATCAAACACATAATCACAACACACATAGCAATCAGTTACTGAATGACTAAATAAGAACCATCATCAGATAATCACATGATACACATAATAAAATTAATCCACACAAAACATCACAACATAACATCCTATGATACAAAATTAGTTGCATAAAAATTAATTCTAACATATGACAATCATAGTAAGATCAAAATCATAATCCCCTAAATGTAAAATAATGTTAGAGCATATAAATTATCAGTGTCGCAACAAAGATTATCGATAAAACATACTAACTGTCATATGAAACCACACATGAGCATAATCAGGAATGTCATCAACATGAATGTAGCATCTACCAACATCATATAATGTACACCATCAACTGTCTAACATACCCTAAATATTCCTATTATTTTACCTTCATCTTCATGCTCCTTAGCCAGACCATCTACACATCCAAGATGAGAATGGAGGGGTATTACATCCTCCCTCCTAAGACTTAACTTACTCCTATAAGTCATAGACTAGGGTGGAAACATAACATATTAGTATTGCAATTTTCTATTGCCAACATAAACATCTATTTTAAGGAATTGTTCATTAGGCAGGCACAATCGTTCAATAAAGACAAGAAGAGCATCAATTCCTCACCATTAAGACATATCATGTGATCTACTTATAATCTAATCACACATATTTTGAGAATTTCAAATGATTTAGGGAATTGCATTCACATATTAACAAAAAAAATACATCTCATCTCTTATTTCCACTATGGTTCCCACTAATTATCGAACATGCAAAGTACAATCCTCTGCGAAGTCCTCCCTTGAACATACTATCAGAGGTTCAAAATGAACATGATAGAAACAACACTTAACACAAAACGGAGCCAACAAAAACAAGCATTCAGAATAGCCACCATAGAAATTTTAAAAATGCAAACCCAAGTGGGGAAATAATCAAATTCAATCTTAAGTCACAAAATGCCAACAATTTTCAACAATAAATCAAGTATAAAGAAAAGAGTTTTGGTGACCACTCCTATCATAAGAGAGTTCAAAGAAAACAAATTCACTGTTAGCCCACCCACAACATATGAAACAACTATCAAAAATTCTAAAACAATCAATATTACAAACAAATCCACATCACGGTGTGACTAATTTTGGCCACAAAAGGGAGTATCTGCTACACAACACCCTAGGACTCAAAGTCCAGAATGTGTTAGAGAATGTACACCAAACACACAGACAACTAAGTTTTCTACATCTTCTTATCTAAGCAACTTTTATACAAGGATTTAAGGCAACACAGTCACTACTTATTTACAAAAATTTTCTATCTTTAATGCAGTATAATTCCTGTTTACCAAACTATGAACATATACAATTACTTCCTTATGCAAAAAGATACTTATAGAGGAAATGTATGATGTCACATACAAGAATAATTCAAAATTCTAATTGAATTACAATATCACATTCATGATCTCCTGGGTCCAACATAGGCTCCAATTTGATTCTCCTGCACATGTTTCTTACACAGGCATACACAATGATAACTTTCATAAATCACAACAGAACTTCCAGATGAGGTCATGGCCAACTAAGAAATAAATATTAGATTATCAAGAAACCACACAAAGATACCCCACACACGACAACACCACATAATCCACATGATGCAACCAAGTGATTAAATCATTCCAATACTTACACATATAATGCAATTAAGATAAAGATGGTATGGTGCTTCTACACCCATAGCTAAACATAACCCCCAAGTATGATTACTTCACCAAAAAAGGGAACACAAAACACCACTGGCCTTTCACAACACCCCACACATAATGGGTACAGGATATTCACATCACTAGAGGGGGCATATACCACACTCCTAATTACATGCACTAATAGTAACCATGATTCTTTCTTCTAAGCACTAGAGACCACAAGAGGAATTCAAGGCCTCAACAAATCAACAAGCACTAACATTTAGGAAACTCATATTGTTAGATATATCATCAGATTTTCCAAAAATGAGAGAAAACACATAGCAAACACATAAGTAAAACAAGGCATTAAGAATTTATTTCTTCTAGTGTCAAAAAACAAGTCTATAAATTTATCAACTTTCTAATGTCATACTAAGGCACATAGGTGAGAGGTATTATTACCAACTCGCCACAAGGAGAAAAACACTTAACCTAGAGCAACAACAATCCAAAGATCCCAGTGTTGTAACCTAGGCTCTGATACCAAATGTAATGCCCCACCACGAAACCCTATGGAACAACTCAAATATGCTATACAAAGGACCAATTTTTTTTTCAAAGAAAGAAATAACAAAGAAATGTAAATCATATTTATTCATAACATCAAGTTAGCTTATCCTCTAGGGATTCCATGACTGCATTACTAATTATTATCATGATCTAACTAACAAATATGGTTCATTCTAAATCCAAATACATCAAATGAATCAACACATACATTTACTTCATAATATTTCATCAAATGAATAAACATCAAGATATTGAATAAGTATTACAAGTACAAATACAATCCTTTACAAGAGGGAGTAGATATTTACATCGTTACAATATCTCCTTTTTTATTACATTGGAGTACATACATCAAGAATAATAGTACATGATTCTACAAGGCAAGAACATAAATATATGTCTCCTTGAGCTAGATCAAGATCTGAAATCTGCTACAAGTAATACATCCTTCTCGCTCACGATCAAAAGCAAGAAAACTAATGGAGATAAAGCACAACCACCCGACCATGTGGAACCCTGAGGTCCACCCCCCATGCTAGGAGATAACATAAGGTCCCACAACATAAAATAGTTAGAAAGACAAAAGACTAACAGGTGCAAGGACTACAAATGACTCCAATACAACATAGGTCAATATGAACAACACAAGTGGTGCAGAGACCAACATAGTTGATTTTAACTTGTATGCTCATTCGAAGCCTTCATTTTTGGTTTTTGTGCTCATTATGAGAATAAGAGGGGTTATGTGGGTATTTATTTTTGTAATAAGGTCTAATTTAGACCACTCTCTCTATTTTTAGAATCTTTTTGTAGTGGAACTTCATGTTTTGTTGTTTCTATGTTTGGAAGAGGAGTGGCAAGGCTAATTTTAGCCATCTTTTTTCCTTTTGTAATGAAGGAGAATCTAGCATGATAGAAGGAGTGATGGATTTACTTTTTATTTAGTCCCATTCAGCTTGTGGAGTAGAGACATTGAAGTTTAATGAGGGAAAATACAGAGGAAAGACTATTTTGCTGCTTTTTGTTGTTTCTTTCGCTGTTCTACTGTGCCATACTCGCTCGTACAGTACCTTCAAGGTCTCTCATGATTTCAATGATGTAAATGCATGTGTTACCTTTCATTTAAATCAATTTAGGTGCTTTGACATTTCAAGAGAAGGAAGATCAATTCGTTGTCCCAGTTTTGTTGTCCTAAGGAGGGTTTGGTAGGGTTTAAAGAGATCAATGGGGTTCTGACCCAAATCTTTGTGTTAGAGCCCCAAAATGAATTTTTTAGGTTTTTTTAGGTGTCTTTTACAATGGGTTTTGTGTGTAGGAGCAGGGGAGTTGTCTAAGGCAAGATTTGAAGAGGATTCAGCTTGATATCATCATGTATTAAGCCATTTGAGATAGCTAGAGTGAGTTGGTGTTGGTAAAGTGACTTGAAATGCCCAAGGAGGTCCAAAACCTATTGAATCCTTCTATTTTAAATCCATACCAAGTCCTAGAGTTGGTTAGGAAGTTCTAGACAACATTAGTGGGGTACTTCCTTTGTAAAACAGGGCTAATTAGCCCTTGGAATAGCAGCTACAGTCTTTTTTTAAGGCACTTGTTCCAAAACAAGGTACCCTGCATGTCAAGTATGTTATAGAGGGCCTTAATGAATACTTGAAAAGCTAAAGAGTATAGTAAATTGTTTGGGAAGTTTTGGAGTTATGCTCTCAAAACCTCATTTCAAGGGCTACAAGGAAAATAGGCAAGTTGTGAAGGAACGTTGGGTAGGACAGCCTGTTAGGTTATTTAGTGAGTTTGGTGAGTTTACATAGGTCAAATTAACATGTCTCACGACCTCTTCAAGTGTTGAAAATCATCCCATATACCCAAACCAATGTAGGCTTATGAATGAAGGTTTTAGGTGCCATGTTGTGTAAGTTTGTTGTCCACTCTAAGTAGGATCAGTCATTCATGTTTGTGAAGGTTCAGTAGTCATCCCCTACACTACATCAACAAGTAACTCAAACATCACTTCCAGAGGCAATCACACAATAAAAGGGGAAAACACACTTAGGGAATGCTAGGCTACAGTAGGGAAGAGTGTCATCGCATGGTCCTAACATGGGTTATCCTGGCAGTCTCTCATCGGATGCCGACCCCCATCATCCTAGCCATCCAGACACTGGCCCCCATCTATGGTTATCCTGGTAGTCTCTCACTAGACACCGGCCCCATAGGGTGACACATGCGGAACCAACATTCCTTTCGTGAGGACAATGAAGTTGATCTTGCTAACCACGACCTTCTTATCCCATCCTTAGCCTAAACGAGCACTACAGGCATGGGTGAGGCATCCAATTATCTTATTTAGTGTGGAAACTACCCAACCCTCTAAATTTATTATTAAGTTATCACTAGATTAAAAACTACTAATGGGTTATCCTGGCAGCCACTTTGGACATTGGCCCCACATTAAAATCCACTCCCCTACCTGCATCTAGAAGACCCTATCCATCAAGCAAGACAATTACCATCACAATGACAAGTAACATATACAATGCAAGGCATTTACCTTCTTGCATACAAATCATAGTCACAGGGACCAATTCTTGTCCCAAAACATAAACTAAGCATGAACTACCACATTCTCATCATGATGCATTTACAACACAAAATACACATCATTTCACATCACACAGAGCAAAGCATTATCCATCTTGCATAGTCATCATAACCACATGAATAGATACATTGAGCAAGGCATTATCTATCTTGCACATGTATCATACCAACATGAATAAGTACACTGAGCAAGGCATTATCCATCTTACATAGTCATCATAACGACATGAACAGGTACATTGAGCAAGGCATTATCCATCTTGCACATGTATCATACTAACATGAATAGGAGACAATATTTCAAGAATGCATTTCATATGATGCACACATAGCCAACCCCCACATAGTCACACCCTCCTAGGCCTCTGGAAACAACTTCCTCAAATGACACAACACTTGACACCATTAAAAAAACACAATGGTTTCACATCACATTCACTCTCAAAGCACATCATAAACTAATACCCTTCAATAATATTTTTAAGGAATGTAACATTAATCCAAGCATGATCAATCATCTAACAATTATAAAGTGAATCTATCTCAATAATACAGAATTATAACTTTCTAATCACCAGTAGCAGTTATAATATGATCATAAGATATAAGTATCCATGAGTATCAATATTTTAACTAATAATTCTCAAGACTTATTTTTAATTTCATTTAATTAAAATGATTGCGAACAACATGCAAATAACCCTAAGGCATACAAATTAAACACAACAATTATTTACACTATTTACACTAATGTAGATTTAATTAATAATCTAGACAATTTTTTAAATATTATTAAATATGATTGTATAAGCAAGACTAAAAGCCCATCCTATAAATTTCTTACACTAGTTAGATTCACAAGATACAAAACCCGAAGCTACAATAAAAGAACCTTGTTCTAAGTTTAGCTTGAGAGGAAAGAAGTACAGAACAATAAAACATTCCTATAGATCTAACATTTTCATCAAATCTACCTCACTTCTAACCACATGCATAAGATAGGATTAGCACAAAATGAATTTGTTGAGAAGGCTTTAGAAATTACCAACAATGCAAAATGTGAAAGCATAGACAGGGCATAGAAACTGATTGATAGAATACCTCAAAGAGAGTCATATGATGGAAAGCAATGATCGTAGGTTATGCACAAAATGAATTTGTTGAAAATTTTTAGAGAAACCTAATTCAAAAATATAGAGTTATTGGTGACGCAACTAACTGTTTTAACAGAGATGAAACAGGTGAGAGGTAGACAGTCACAAAATATTCATATCTCAAAAATGACAAACTAGGTATGGCTGATTTTTGGATATGATTTATATATCCAATCCTTGCACCATATATAAAAAATTTAGAGAAACCCAGTTTGTAAAAATAAAGTTATGGCTAACGCAACAAACTGCTAAAATAGAGACAAAATGGGTGAGAGGTAGACGGTCACAAAATATTCATATCTCCAAAATGACAAACTGGGTAAGGATGATTTTTGGATATGATTAAGATATCTAAGCCATACACTATATATAAACAAATTAGAGATGCCTAGTTCATAAAAATAAAGTTATGGCTAACGCAACAGTCTACTAAAATAGAGATGAAATGGGTGAGAGGTAAACAGTCACAAAATATTCATATCTCCAAAATTACAAATTGGATAAGGCTGATTTTCAGATATGATTTAGATATCCAAGCCGTACACCATATATAAAAAAATTAGAGAAACCTAGTTCATAAAAGTAAAGTTATGGCTAACACAATAGACTGGGTTCAGAAAATGTAGAAGAGAACTCACAGAATATTTCACTAAATCTAATGTAGCAATAAATCAATTTCATATCTCTATCCATAGCTAGAATATTTCTTCAATCACATCTTCACAAATTTACCAGCTCGTATCCATTTTTTCCCAATTCTTTTCTTCTGGAAACTATGGTTTATGGTGCCAAAAGAAAAAAGAAAACTTCCTGAGAGGGCAATCCCAAAACATAAAACATATTCTCCATTTGAAATGCATGCTCCCCCCAAATTATGTCTTGAGATTTCAAAATAAAGTTGAGCATGCATAACCACCCCCCATAATTTCTTCCAAAAGATTCTTCTTTTTTACTTTCTTACAATTTGGTATTTTTAACCAAACAATAATTTCTCTCTGATTTTATTTATTTTAGAATTTGCTATTTATTTCATTTGCAACCAAACAAAAATAGATTCTTTCTACTTTTCTAAAATTAGTCTCTTACACAAAAGAAACAATTATTTCTAAGATTCCCTCTTGAGGTGCGTAACTGCCACTTCTTCCAAGTGGCCGAAATGGAAAATAATTACTCAAGACAATAATAATAAAGAGAGAGAATCTTTTTTAGACATAATAATACATATTTCCATACAACTATAATTTACATAAAAGCATCTATATTTATTTATCAAAGTGTGCTCTTGACTTAATAATTTTATTGTAATGAAGCAATTAACCAAAACATTAATCAAATAATTCCAAATAAAATAATCCAAATGCCAAACAATACCTGACACAATCCACGATCGAAAGCATGACCATAGTGACAATGACTGTCCATTATGCCCATACAGACAACACTAACTGGGTGCAAAACTAGATACTCATCCTTTTCAAGTATGATAGTTAACTAGGGGACCACATGTTATCTCCATTCAACAGTTTCCATTGGGTTTAAGGCATGCTTAGACCTGTCAATTTAGGTGGAGTCAATGCCTAGTACCTACATCTTGCAATAACCAAATAGTCAAAAATATATATATATAGATATAGATATAGTTAAATACACCATGAAAGGGAATCGCAGCATAGCAGGGTACTCATGCACGAGTAATGCGAAACTATCCCTTTCACCATCACATCAAACACGTAATAACAACACACATAGAAATCAGTTACTGAATGACTAAATAAGAACCATCATCAGATAATCACATGATACACATAATAAGATTAATCCACACAAAACATCACAACATAACATCCTATGATACAGAATCAGACGCATAAAAATCAATTCTAACATATGACAATCATATTAAGATCAACATCATAATCACCTAAATGTAAAACAATGTTAGAGCATATAAATTATCAGTGTCACAACAAAGATTATCGATAAAACATACTAACTGTCATATGAAACCACAAATGAGCATAATCAAGAATGTCATCAACATGAATGTAGTATCTACCAACATCATATAATGTACAACATCAACTGTCTAACATACCTTAAATATTCCTATATTTTACCTTCATCTTCATGCTCCTTAGCTAGACCATCTGCACATCCAAGATAAGAATGGAGGGGCATTACATAATACAAGAGACAAACAAACACAAGAACACACTAATATGTACTCAGAATGGAGCGAAGAAGAATCTAAACAAGGAGAGGGCCCCCAAATGGGAAGCATAGTAGGGTTTGCAAAAAACCTCATGCAGGCCCTCTTGAAAATCACATGCCCAATATACTCCTCTTTTTTTCTTCTTTTTTTCTAGACCTAGATTAATTAAATAAATCATTATTTAATTAATCCTAAACCTGATTACCCCACTCAATTTTTTCCAGTCATATTAATTAAGTTAAACACTTAATTAATATATTCAAACCTTACTTAACCCATCCTCCCACACACTTTTGAATAAAAACCAATTTTTAATTCAAAAGGTCACATGACCCACCAACTCATTTATTACCATCTTACACATGTAAGTGTACATGTGTCCTTGACCTTCACACTTCCACATAAACCTAAATTTTTAATTTACACTCCCCTATGAAATGAATTTTTAATTCGTTCACTTGTCATACTCAACTCTTCCCAAAAATGAATTTTTAATTCATTTTAATTCTCATCAATCTTCCCCATATGAATTTAAAATTCACATTTAATCTCATGCATCCAAATTTGTTCATGAGATCTCCACCATTGGTCTCATCCTCTCATCTCAACCCTTGATTCCAACTTTGAATCCTATGTTGGCAAGAGACACTATATGGACTCATAAATGTTGTCATTGATGGCAACAAAGGTTATCCCACATCCGCAGGACATGATGAGTCTTTACCAGAAGTCAGATTGAAGAAGTGTTGAGGTCCAGTAAGCAAGTACAGAGCACTCAGTAAGGTCTGACAGACATGTCCAGATCTCTCAGACGACGTATCTCAATAACATGTAGATTTGGGGAAGTCAAGAGGAGTACCTTGACAAATAGAATCCAAGGACTTAGCCTATGGTGTTGAAAGGATGAGGAGATATGAATAATTGAGTGTTGGATTCCTGATTAACAGTATGAACAGAGGAAGAACTGACTGGTAGAACATCAGACATTATTCTGGATGTGTTACTGATGATGGTAAAGGTTCTTAAGGTGTAAGTTATGATTGGCTGACATGATTGATGAGTTCTACAAGTATATCCTTGATCCACATTACTTGGTATGCAAGGATTCAACTGACAGATCAGAGTTTGAGGAAAATATTAATTATTCTAGATGCCGACTAGAAAGGTGATGAAATCACTTATGCAGATATATATACATGATTGATTTAGATGTGAATGTGTGTGTGGTGTGTTGTGTGGGTGCAAAGAAAAGCAGCAGAGCAGAGTGAAGATAGTAAAATAGGTTCAGAATGTGACAATACAGCTGCATCAAAAGAAAGTAAGAATGAAGTGCAGCAGATTAGTTTATTGAGCTTAACTGGAACTAAATGTCTGCATGTGTGGATGCTTCTCATCAGTTCAAACATTGAGATACCTTCCTTTTCTATAGACAGTGAGTCTCTTGTAGGTAGTAAGCCTCTTGTGAGCAGTGTGCTCGGGCAGTGAGCCCTAATTGGCATGTGCCATTTTTGTATCTTCTATTCTTCCAACAGAGAATAATATCTTGGGTTAATCACCCCATGGTTTTTCCCTTAACCAGGTTTTCCATGTTAAAATCACTGTGTCATGTGTATTAGTGGTATTTCCTTTTCATGGTTATGTTTTCTCATTTGATTTGATATTGCATTAACTGTTAAAGAAGATCAAAAGGTAAAAGATTAAGATAACTGATTCACCCCCCCTCTTAGTTATCAACAATTGGTATCAGAGCCAAGTTCCTCCCAACAAAGCCTAACAGTTTGAGGAAGATCTAGGAATTCAAATGGATGTGTATGGTATGAGGGAGCAACTTAAGTCTTCCCTTGATGATCTTGAGTAGTCAAATTCTGAAGTCAATGAATTAAAGGAAAGACTCAAATAGGCTAATGATTTCATAAAAGAACTAAAAGAGAAACTGAGTCTCTCTATGAAAAAAAGAAAGGAGCTACTCCAGCAAGTGGCAAGTCAAGGTGAAGCAAATGATACAAGTGGAGATCTGAAAGAGAAAACCAAGTTATGTGAAAAGTTATCAAAAGAAATCATCATGATAAGACATGAAATGGAATCAGGAGTTATGAAGTTTACCCAAGAAATTGAAGAGAGAAGAAAATTTGAAGATGACCTAAGACAATCTCTCAAAGAAAAATCAGAGCACTGCAACAAGATGGATAGAATAATCAGACATCTTGAATCTGATCTTGAAGATGCTAAAGATAATGAAGAAAAACTTGAGGATCAAATTGTCTCTCTCAAAAGGGATCTTCAAACAACAAATGAATACAAAGAGAAATTCAAGATAAGCTCTACTCAACTTGAAGTTCTCCTTGAAATCCAAAAGAGGGTAGATGACAAGTGTGGCTTGGGATATGAAAAAGGTGAAAGCTCTGGATCCGATCAAAAGAATTATGGATCAAAAAATCCAAGGAACAAGCCTAGAAGACTTCTGGTAAGGCATCCTAATGCTCAAAGATATCCATCCTTCAATGGATACTGCCACAACTGTAATAACTTTGGTCATAAAGCTAATCAGTGTAGAAGAAAAATGAATCAAACTAATACATCCTTCTCTAGACAATGTTTCAACTGCAAAAGGTATGGTCACAAATCTCATGAATGCAGTAATATGCAAATGAACAATTCATTCAATGGTAGATGTTTTGAATGCAATAGAATGGGTCATATGGCTAATCAATGTAGATCAAGAGCATATCAATCAAATACGCAAAGAAATGTTGTTTGCCAAATTTGCAATAGATCCAGTCATATTGCCAAATTCTATAGAAGCAAGAATCATGACAAAAGAGGTCTGATACATCATAATCAGAATCAAGACAAGGGAAAACAAAAAGTGAATGCGGATGAAGTTCAAAGTGAGATGAACAAGATTTGGGTAAAGAAAGTACAGAGAATGTAGGGGATGGATCCGCACCAAACTTTGGTGCTGATATTCCTTCCGAAAATTAAAAAGTGAGCTCTAGCTTAGGGGGAGACACAAAGAAAACTATTTTCCCCAGCCAATCAATTGGTACCAAAACTGGCACAAGGAGATTTGTAGATTAAAGGGTTCATAAGAGAAACATCTAAATAAACTATGGTTAAGATTTTGAAGATCCGCAAGATGTTTAGATCAAGATTGTTTTAGTTCTTCAAGTCATCCGAATAAGGCAAACCGGAATGACTTAGGTCGAGCATTTATTGCAACTTGGTTTTAGGGTTTGCGGAACAATATAAGGGTTCTTCTTATTAAACATTTGCTCATTCTACATTCAAGAAGAAGAAAAGAGGTGCTCTGCAACAAATTTCCTCAAGCTCATCAAAGATCATTTACAGAAGTCAATTCTTCCAGAAATCAATCCAGCTCACTCCATGAAACCTAAAGGCACAAAAGGTATTTTTTGTTCTCAAATATCTCTCTATAAATCTTTTGAAAAGATGTCTACTCCAAATATTGTGAAGATCTCTGATAGGCCTCACCCCAAATTCAAGAAACATCCATACAAATCCTTGGAAGTAGATCCCCTGGGAGCATTTTCCAGTGTTCCGCATGGTGTGTTACATACAAAAGATATTAGGGTTTACATACTCACAAATATTGAAGAGTTCAGGGAATTCAAACTAAGAGACATCTATCATAAACAATTGATAGATGATGCTTTTGAACTTAAACCTCAATATAAGGGCATCCAGGAGAAACATTTTGATTAGTTCATTCATTTCCCCTGCTTTGAAGAAGATGAATGGGTCTGGTATGTATTGAGTAGGATGCATGATAACTTCCTATGGCTGAATAGACCTTGCAAATCACTAAGGAGGCAATTAGGGTAGTAACCAACTTATACTCCTCTGGAGGGATACCTGTCCTCAAATCTGTCAAAAACCAAACTGTAACTGAGGCCACTGGATCAAAATTTGATAAGAGGGCAATGACCATTGAAGATATCATGGACCCAGATATCAAGTTTGCATCTATGATAATAGGGTATAAGATATATCAATCCAGTAGGGATAATTCAATGTCTGGAACTGCAGTGTATACTACCTATGAGATGCTGAGAAAGAATGCAGAGTATGATCTCTGTGAACTTCTGCTAAGTCAATTGATGGAGAATATACAAAAGATCAAAAAAGACAAGAAGAACTCCTTTAAATATGGTGGACTGATATTGTGTTTATTTTTCTACTTCATGAATGAGCTGCCTGGATCCAATGGATGGGTATGGCAAAATAACAAACTGGTAGCAATTCAAATCAGAGATTTCTTGCATGAACTTGGGGATGCCATGGCAAGGAATACAGCTCTGTGGGGGTACTTTAAGAACTTCCAAAATACTATGCAAATTAGAGAAAGAATCCCAAAATCATTGGTTGAAAATATAAAGATACAGTGTGCTTCATGGTAGACACTGATCAATGCCTAATGGAGGCAGTAGAGCCAAGGACAGTCTGGATCATGCCTATGGGGTATGAAGTTGATGAACAAATTGTGGAGCTGCATGTTCAACACATGCTAAGTCAGCCAAGGGATCTAAAGGCATAAAGGTTTGGAACCTTTGAAGAGCTAAGTGTAAAAGTTCATGTGGAACTCAGACAACCGGAAATAAAGAGGAAAGTGAGAAAAGAAGTTGAAGAAGTTGCCAAAGGCTTAGGCATCTCAAAGGAGGCACTTGATGCCAACAGGGAAAAGATGGAAAGGGCTGAGGAAGAGAAGAAAGAGGTAGAAAAGGGAAGTAAGGAAAGTGCTCTGGTAGAATCTTCCACCCAGACAAGATCATCAAAGAGATCTGCACCTGCCACTGTTAAAAGCTCAAGGACATCAAAACTGGAAGCAAAATCATCTGGTAGACGAGAGAAAAGAACTAAAACAAAGGCCACAAGGTCTTATGTCAGTCAGAAGAATGATGAAGAAATTGAATCAGATGAGGAGATAAAGAAAATGAAGAAGCAAAAGAAGAAAACATCCAGTGAACCCTCTACCAGTCAAGGTGAAGAAGAAAAGGTAGAGGAATTTGTAGAAAAGCCCACTCTGTCTTTAGATGATGTCATCAAATCAGTCACTATGGATGGAAACCTTCAGCCAATGGCTGAATTCTATGATGATTACAATGAAGCAGACCAAAAGATCTTGCAGGAAGCAGCAGTTAAGTATCTAAACATATATAACAAGGCTTTTATTGAAATTAGGCTTTTACTTAAATTATATCTCTCATTCCCAAAAGCCTAGAAAAAGAGTTAGAATTAAGAAAGAATAATGTCATGGCAAAAGATCTTGAGATCCGGGAACAGATAGCCATTCAGCTATATCCTTCAATCGATTCAAAGCAAATGAATATGATCTTCAAGGACTGCAAGGATGAATTCTAGAGCAAAGCCAGAATGAATTAGCTCATGCTTGGTGAGACTGACAAGATAGCCAAGGAAACATAAGAGATCCTCCATAATGCCTTCAAAAGATTCAATCTTCCTGTTATAAAGTACTTGGGTGTTGATCCTTCAACCACAGGTGTTGAAAAGAAATCCACTGAGGAAATGACAAAAGAGGTAATGGACACCGGTGAAGATAAGGGCTTGGAACCCTCTGCGCCGGAAGAGGTGGCCCATGAACAAATAAACATCACTCCTCCAATTTCCCCTGCTGACTTTGGATCCAAAGGAGAAGAAAGAACAAAGGAGAAAGAAGCAGAGGTAAAGGAAAAAGAAGATGACAGTACCAAGGTTGTAGAAGGAGAAAAAGTGCCAAGAGACAGTTCTGAGACTGCAGAAGAGAAGAAGAATCTGTCTTCGACAAGAGACACTACAGAAACTGTCAAAGAGTTCTTAGACAAAGAGACAATGGAAATTGATGAACCGGAACTTCTACAAGGGCCACTTAATTTTGACTCTCTTTCTCCAGTACAAACAATGAAGATAGCTTCATTTGCTAATGCAAAGGCCAAAGAAAAACTCCTAAAGTCTCACATGGAAGACTGTGAGCTTATATCAGCCGCATCTGGAGTGTTAGAAAAGATCATGCCATCTTTTCCAAAGGATCCCTCAACCTCCTCATCCGGTAATCTCAAATCTTTGATTATTAGTATTAGTACACATTTCTATTCTCTAGAGAAATCAACTGAGGAGAAGGTCAAGAAAGAGTTTTTGGATAAGAGATTCTCTGAGCTGCAAGGGCTAATAACAAATGATAGGAGAGTATTAGGTATTGGGATAAAGAGCTTGGAAAATGCTCTCAAGGATGGAGGAGCTGTATACAAATTTTGTATATCCTGGTCTAAAGCAACAGTGGAGATTGAGAAGAAAGTGAAAGAACAGGAGGACAAACTAACAAAACTTTCTCAAAATTTTGATCCACTTACCACATCCATAATAAATCAAGAATGTCAAACGATTGCAGTTTTGAATGAAATTAAAAAGCTTGAAAAAGAGAAGAAAAATAGAATCAGTAGGTTGAATGAACTTAGAGGAATAATTATCCCTAAGTTGGAGGCCATGCATGAGGCCTTAAGTGATGCTCAAACTACAGCCAGAACAAATGATCCGACAAATCTGAAAAAGGTAGAAGCTTATGCATTCCTGTTGAGTGGTCACATCGCAATTTTGGATAGAATGAAGCAAAGTTGGGCAACAAAATTTGTCCAGTTGAAGACATCTTTTGCAGATATCCTTCAGTTTATGTAAAATATAGCATGTATAAATACTTATGCGGATAAGTATAGAAGTGTTTTGAGAAACCTTTTTTGTGCAGACCCCACCCTTTGCCATTGATGTCAAAGGGGGAGTGAGGAGCAGTGAAAAATGAGGAATCCAACTAAGGGGGAGCTCCGGAAAATGTACATAAAAATAGAGCATCAGCCAAGGGGGAGTATAGTGTGACACTTAGTCATTTTTCACGAAGTGTTGCCATCAATGCCAAAGGGGGAGATTGTTGGCAAGAGACACTATATGGACTCATAAATGTTGTCATTGATGGCAACAAAGGTTATCCCACATCCGCAGGACATGATGAGTCTTTACCGGAAGTCAGATTGAAGAAGTGTTAAGGTCCGGTAAGCAAGTATAGAGCACTCAGTAAGGTTCGACAGACAGGTTTGGATCTCTTAGAAGACATATCTTAGTAATGTGTGGATTTGGGGAAGTCAAGAGGAGTACCTTAACAAATAGAATCCAAGGACTTATCCTCCAGTGTTGAAAGGATGAGGAGATATGAATAATTGAGTGTCGGGTTCTTGACTAACAGTATGAACAGAGGAAGAACTGACTGGCAGAACATCAGACATTATTCCGGATGTGTTACTGATGATGGTAAAGGTTCTTAAGGTGTAATTTATTATTGGATGACATGATTGATGACTTCTACAAGTATATCCTTGATCCGCATTACTTGGTATGCAAGGATTCAGCCGACAGATCAGAGTTTGAGGAAAATATTGACTATTCTAGATGCCGACTAGAAAGGTGATGAAATCACTTGTGCGGATATATATACATGATTGATTTAAATGTGAATGTGTGTGTGGTGTGTTGTGTGGGTGCAAAGAAAAGCAACAGAGCAGAGTGAAGATAGTAAAAGAGGTTCGGAATGTGACAATACAGCTGCAACAAAAGAAAGTAAGAATGAAGTGCAACAGATCAGTTTATTGAGCTTAATCGGAACTGAATCTTAGCATGTGTGGATGCTTCTCATCAGTTCAAACATTGACTTACCTTCCTTTTCTATAGACAGTGAGTCTCTTGTAGGTAGTAAGCCTCTTGTGAGCAGTGAGCCCTAATTGGCATGTGATGCAGAGGCATCCACACTATAACCTTTGCATATAGCATGAATGTCTGCAGACCAACCTCATCATCATCATCTTCGCCATCATCATCATATTCCCTACAACCACCAACAACATCATCATATTTCGGCTTTACTCTGTCAGCATCATGTTTCCTAAAACCAACAGCATCATCATATTGCGAACACTCGCAATGGTCCTCCTGCCGACTACTATTCACCTCCGCTTTCCTCCTAACATCATCATCATGATGTTCAACGGGCGCACACATCCTCCGGTTGCACTGTTCATCGGACGCCAAACACTAGCGTCATCATCATGACCTTCCACTCTCTTCGTCAGCAGGATAACCAATATCCGGTTGTCCTGAATATCCTGATGACCTTCACCTTCAGCAGCTTACCTTCGATGCGCCGCTAGCCGATGACAACAGCATCATGATATAATTTATCCGGTCCTCTCGAAACCTCCTGATGATGCTAATACAACCTTCTACCGCAGGCTTCCGCCGATACCTCAACACTTAACAACGGCAGGATAAACTCGCACAGGGGGGGATATCTCAATATCCTGATGACGATGACGTCATATCCTGATGACGATGACGTCACCCGATATCCTGATGACCTCTTCAACACTTAGTCGAAAAACACGAACTTTCTCTCCCGCCTCTACTCACGATACGCGGATGTTTGGCACTCCCAATATGATGATCCTGAAGCCGATACATGCACTTAGTCTATGTCCGACTCAAAACATCTTGATGCACTCGCAATATGCAAACTCCAACGGTTTCATGACCCGATCTTCTACCTGATGCCGATGCACTCCTCCTCGGCAACTCCTGATGATGATCACCCCGACGAACCCGCACTTCATGCGCTCAACTGCATCATGTTCATCTTCACTTATCCGGATGACGATGTCTGAACTGCCTGCAGGATATTTGCAAAAATATCCTGATGATGCCGTTTTAACAGACTTCTTCACTTAGCGAAATCTCACTTCGCCGATCCTCCAGGGATGACCCGATCCAACCTCAGGGTGATCTTCGACACTCTGTCTTATCAGTTTGACCTAGCACATGAGGATGCTAGGCTTCTCAACATCTGTCGACCGCAATCCTGCACACCTGCATGCAAACAAACAAGCTACCTACTAACCTACTGTACATTGCCATTCCACCGATCAGATGAGTCAACCGGTGGAATGGATCAGTATATCCATGAAGCCACTCAAACCAGCAAATCGATTTACAGGAAGGAGATCAAACAGAAAACGAAACAGGATCCTTATTGATTCAAAGATGCAATACAATATGATGTTCCTCACACAGAACACTCAACTCCTCTGCTGGATGCAACACTACACTGCCGATCAATGATCTCTACAATCAACCGATCTCATGCTTATAAAGATTTCCCTATGAGTACTACTGACCCAACTCCAAGCGGCTGGGAACTCTCCAGGCGGCTGGGAGATCCCACCGAACATACATCATGACAGCTGTTATAACTAACTAGCTAAAAATAGCAAAAGCCCTGTCAGCATGATCTTATCATGATCAGCTTGACCTTATTACATGCAACTGGTCTTAACAGACCTTCTTGGAAACATAAACAGGACCTAAACTACTAACTGCCTTATCCAGACCAGCTGTCAGGTAGGTGCTCCTGCACCATACTCCCCAAAAGAAGAAAACTCATGTCCCATGAGTTTAGCATGTGGAAGTCCTCCACCTTTACACTTTGCTTTGTCAGTCTTCTAACCCGCTCCAGCTTTATCTGCTGCTGTCTCTTGGCTGCTCCAAGACTTCTGAACTGTAACTTGCTTTCTGGCAAGTAAATCCTCATGCCTGTTGATGTAGGCCTTTCTCTCACATACCTTGTGTTTGTCAGGTTGCCTGACCAGAACCTCTTTCTGAACTGCCTCTGTGGTGTTCAACTGTATCTTCCTGTCAATCTTTATAGGACAAGCAATAGTCCCAACTATGACACCATCTTTGTCATTCTTCTCAACTGATGGTTGCTGTGTGCAAACCTGTTTCTGAACCTGCTGCTGACCTCTGTCAGTCACAACTGAAACTTTCTTCATCTGATTATCTGTAACAACTCCTGTCCCTGCAGTATCCTGAACTGCCTTCATGCCTGCTCCTCTAGGCATCTGCACAAACTCCTTCTTTCCCATCAAAATGATTTGAGCTGCCTGCTGTACTGCAGCTGTGGCCTGCAATGGCATCAACTTAATAATCTTCCCATCCTTCTGAATGGTGTAGGTGTTAGCATACCCATCATACAGTACTCTTCTGTCAAATTGCCATGGTCTACCCAACAGTAGGTGACAACATTCCATAGGCAAAATATCACACAAAATCCTATCATGATATGGTCCAATCTGGAAATCCACATATGCCTGTTCAGAGACAAAAAGTGATTGCCTATCACTCACCCAAGATGCCTTGTAAGGGTGTGGATGTGGAATCCTTTCCAGCTTCAGTTTATCCACCATTTCCTGAGATACCATGTTGTCTGTTGAACCAGTGTCAATGACAACCTTACATACCTTACCTTTGCTCTTGCATGTGGTTTTGAAAAGAGCTCTTCTTTGCATCATATCCTTTGATGCCTGCAAACTAATTCTTCTTAACATCAGTGATTCTCCACTTTCTGGATATCCAAAATTCTCAGGACCTTTGTTTGAACTCTGTGCACTTTCTTCTACTTTCTCTTCTTGCACAAGTTGTACCCTCTTGTCACTTGTTCTATCATTTCTGGATGATGAACCTTTGTTTTCTGGACACTTGAAAGATGGATGACCAAACTCTCCACAGGTGTAACACTTTCCTGAAAATGTAGTAGAACCTCTACCACCTCCAAATCTTCCTCTAGTACCTTTCCATCCACCTCTGAAATCAGACTGTCCTTGTCCTTTACCAGTGTCTTCTTGAACCTCATTGGTTTGCTTTTGTGTAGGGGCTGCTCCTCTTCCCCTGTTGTTTCCTCTTCCTCTCATGGACTTCTCATGTCCTCTATTCAGCTTTTCTTCAATCCTGATTGCCATTTGATAACAATCTTCCACATTCTTAGGGTTAGCTAACACTAACTCATCCTGTATGTTAAACCTCAAACCAGCCAAGTACCTAGCTACCTTTTCTACCTCATTCTCATGATGACCAGATCTCATACTTAACAGATAAAATTCCTCAGTATAGGCTTTCACATCCCTGTCTTTCTGCTTTAAAAATTGCAGCTTCTTAAACATCTGGATTTCATAATCCCTTGGCAATAATTTCCCTTTTATCCTTGCTACCATCTTATCCCATGAAGTGATCTTAGACTTCCCTTGTTTCCTTCTCTCAGATTGTACATAATCCCACCATACCAAAGCATGACCTCCTAACTTGGTCTTTGCAATCTTTACCTTCTGATCCTCAGCAACATCTTCACAGTCAAAGTGGTTATCCAGTGCAGAAATCCAATCTAACAACTCATCTTCATTCAAGCTTCCAGTATACTTGGAAACATCAACCTTTACCTTAGGTTTTTCACTCTGCACTGCCTTTAACAGTTTTGCCAGTCTCTGGTCTTCAACATCCAGATCTTCAGCTACCTCTTCATACTCTTCAACAGTATCTGCATCTTCTTCAGACTCACTGTCTTCCACTTCCCTCTTTTTGTTCTTTTCTAGGGCTGTCAGCCTGGCTTGAAGTGCTTTAGCAAGCTCCTTCATCTTCCTCATTTCTCTAGCATGTTTCTCCTTCATCTCCTGCAATTCCCTTGCAGTACCACTACCTTTAGGAGGCATTTTGTCAACCTCTCAATCTACACACAACACAATCAACTCTATCTCTGCCCTTTCAGTGACAGAATCAACACACGACAGCCCAGACCTTTTGCTGAGCTCTGATACCACTATGATGCAGAGGCATCCACACTATAACCTTTGCATATAGCATGAATGTCTGCAGACCAACCTCATCATCATCATCTTCGCCATCGTCATCATATTCCCTACAACCACCAACAACATCATCATATTTCGGCTTTACTCTGTCAGCATCATGTTTCCTAAAACCAACAGCATCATCATATTGCGAACACTCGCAATGGTCCTCCTGCTGACTACTATTCACCTCCGCTTTCCTCCTAACATCATCATCATGATGTTCAACGGGCACACACATCCTCCGGTTGCACTGTTCATCGGACGCCAAACACTAGCGTCATCATCATGACCTTCCACTCTCTTCGTCAGCAAGATAACCAATATCCGGTTGTCCCGAATATCCTGATGACGTTCACCTTCAGCAGCTTACCTTCGATGCACCGCTAGTCGATGACAACAGCATCATGATATAATTTATCCGGTCCTCTCGAAACCTCCTGATGATGCTAATACAACCTTCTACCGCAGGCTTCCGCCGATACCTCAACACTTAACAACGGCAAGATAAACTCGCACAGGGGGGGATATCTCAATATCCTGATGACGATGACGTCATATCCTGATGACGATGACGTCACCCGATATCCTGATGACCTCTTCAACACTTAGTCGAAAAACACGAACTTTCTCTCCCGCCTCTACTCGCGATACGCGGATGTTTGGCACTCCCAATATGATGATCCTGAAGCCGATACATGCACTTAGTCTATGTCCGACTCAAAACATCCTGATGCACTCGCAATATGCAAACTCCAACGGTTTCATGACCTGATCTTCTACCTGATGCCGATGCACTCCTCCTCGGCAACTCCTGATGATGATCACCCCGACGAACCCGCACTTCATGCGCTCAACTGCATCATGTTCATCTTCACTTATCCGGATGACGATGTCCGAACTGCCTGCAGGATATTTGCAAAAATATCCTGATGATGCCGTTTTAACAGACTTCTTCACTTAGCGAAATCTCACTTCGCCGATCCTCCAGGGATGACCCGATCCAACCTCAGGGTGATCTTCGACACTCTGTCTTATCAGTTTGACCTAGCACATGAGGATGCTAGGCTTCTCAACATCTGTCGACCGCAATCCTGCACACCTGCATGCAAACAAACAAGCTACCTACTAACCTACTGTACATTGCCATTCCACCGATCAGATGAGTCAACCGGTGGAATGGATCAGTATATCCATGAAGCCACTCAAACCAGCAAATCGATTTACAGGAAGGAGATCAAACAGAAAACGAAACAGGATCTTTATTGATTCAAAGATGCAATACAATATGATGTTCCTCACACAGAACACTCAACTCCTCTGCTGGATGCAACACTACACTGCCGATCGATGATCTCTACAATCAACCGATCTCATGCTTATAAAGATTTCCCTATGAGTACTACTGACCCAACTCCAAGCGGCTGGGAACTCTCCAGGCGGCTGGGAGATCCCACCGAACATACATCATGACAGCTGTTATAACTAACTAGCTAAAAATAGCAAAAGCCCTGTCAGCATGATCTTATCATGATCAGCTTGACCTTATTACATGCAACTGGTCTTAACAGACCTTCTTGGAAACATAAACAGGACCTAAACTACTAACTGCCTTATCCAGACCAGCTGTCAGGTAGGTGCTCCTGCACCAGCATGTGCCATTTTTGTATCTTCTATTCTTCTAACAGAGAATAATATCTTGGGTTAATCACCCTGTGGTTTTTCCCTTAACTGGGCTTTCCACATCAAAATCACTGTGTCATGTGTATTAGTGGTATTTCCTTTTCATGGTTATGTTTGCTCATTTGATTTGATATTGCATTAACTATTAAAGAAGATCAAAAGGTAAAAAATTAAGATAATTGATTCACCCCCCCTCTCAGTTATCAAGATCCTAGCCATTGGATTTAAATCCCCCTCAAATGGCCTATAAATAGAGTCCTCACCCAAGCCATTTTGAATCACTTCTTAATCCTATCATAACTCTACCCAAATTTCTCTCATCTCCTCTCATCATACCCTTACCATGCAAAAATCATTCCTCATCCTATAGCCATATTATCTCATCTTGATCTCCATCAAATCATTTATCAAAGCCTCTATCAATCATCATATTGTGTTGAAGAACAAGGAGCAATCCACATTCAACATTCAACATTGGGTAAAGCTAGGAGAGCTCTTGGGTGCACTCTCCTCAACCCTATCAAGGAGAAGGAAAATCTTGAGGTATAGCTTTTATGTTTTCATGCATTTTAGTTGTGTTTTAACTTCTAAGATTTATCTTTGCTCTCATTTGACACGCCTAGTGGGACCCCATGGTCCCTATCTAACATCTTTTGTTTGAGTTTTTGTGAAGAAAATAGAGTTTTATAGAGGTTCGGTGCCAAACTAGATTGGCACCATTTCTCCAATCTGTGGTTCCATTTTGATCTATTTTGGCACCATCTCTTTCTGGATTGGCGCCATTTTTTCACAACCATTTTATTGACTTCCCTCTTCATAAAAAATCTTCCAAAGTGTTTTTTGAGACTTTTAGGAACTTTTAGTAAATCTTGCTCTCTATTTTATCAGAAAACTAACAGTTACAGGGGGTCCTAATGCTCAAATTTGTCTAGAAATCATTGAAAGTGGTTTTTTGTCTAACTCTAAGTCATTTTTCTCCATGCCACCAGTTCTGTTGATGATTGTTTTAAGACATTCATAACAAAAGTTAAAATTCATAAAATGAACCTAACTATCTTGAAAGATATGGAGAAATCAATTAAGATTACTCAATCCCAAGTTTCCATATGGTCAGGTCTTGACCTGTTGGATAGTTCAGTAGGTTACTATGAAGCTGTAATATGCAAGGGGCCTTACGTGATTTAAGGTGTTTGCTGACTTACTGGACTCTATTTATGTAAATTGTTACAAATATCCACAAATTATCTATTCCTTTGCATAAATCCGCTACTATATATCAAAGCTTTGAATGATTTATGTTAAAACATGCTTTTCCTTTCAAATATGTATAAAGATTGCCAAATATCAACTCAATTGATCTTGATTCCTTCAAATGTTAGACAATCTCCTTTAGATTTCTGCATTTCAACTAATTATTTCAAAGTTTGGGAAAAGTTAGAGAAAATTCAAATTCAACATACTTGCTATAGGACCTAAATGCTCTATTATGCACATGGTAAAGATTTCAGCAAATTCAATTAAATCAGTAGACTAAATCGTTAAATGCAAATGTCTTGAATATTTTCACAAACATGCATTCAAGATTGTGAGCTTTAAGAGAAACTGTTTCAAATATAACGAAGAGCTAGAAGACACTCAAAAAATAGACGCAGACTTCCAGATTCACTTATATTCAAAACACGTAGCCATATATAGTTTACAATGTAAGAGTGACTCTTAGCTTCATTAATCAAATTCACGAAACTTACAATGCTTTACAGATACAGTAAGAAAGCTAGACATTTCCACGCGTTCCTTAATGCAAACACAGGCGACCTCCTCTAAACTAAAATACTCCTTCTATTCAAAGCTTCAGAACAAATTACAATTGCTATACTATTTTCTACAAATCCCTGTGTAAATAATATACATGTAGCAAGGTCCCTTATATAGAATTTAAACTTTCAAATTGCTACGGCTATAACTTTCATCTATGGTTGAGCTTTCTCCATTCTTGATCAACGGTAAATCTTTGTCTCATAGCTGTCTACCAAAATATCTATTTGGCATCTTTTCCCTCGCTCAAAGGATGCCATTGGAATCTTTCACAACATAAGATTCCCCTTTTCCTTATTGACTCTTTCCTGCCAAGGCTCTTTATTTGACTTCTTTTCAAAAGCTTTTACACTTGCTTGCTTTTCACTTTTTCAAATATTTTCTGAAATTGCCAATTACTCCTTCCACAAAGGTGTAGTCCCCTACTAGACTCTTTGTCAAAATATACTCTTGCATCACAACTCCCTCCTTCAGCCTCTTTTCCTTGTTCTCTGAGCCCTCTCTTCTCTTCTGATATTTCTTCATTTTACCTCGCTCTTCCATCAATGTATCAATCATCTGCTTGCTAAGATTGGCATCATGATTTTCTATACAGGGTCCAAATATGGCATTGAACTCTGTCAATGCCCTTTCTAAGTTATACACTGGCACTTCCATACATTTATGTTGCAATAATTTCTCTGTTATCCTCTTATGTATCTTGATCATTTCATATGCCTTTTCTTCTAAATTTTGTATGACTGTTGCACATTTCCTGAGGTTATCTTCCTCAAACTTGAGCTCTAATATTATTTATGGCACTTGATTTACCAATGTGACAATAAGTGCTCCTTCATTAATCAGTTCTTCTGCTCTTCCTTCCACTTCTGTCAACTGTTCAATTTCAAACCTGCATTCTTCTTTTCTATTTTGGCATTTATGTGTAAGTATCAGACATTTATTCTTTTGTTTTGCACTTACTTTCCAACTTGTTACAGCTTGCCTTATTATTTTCTCCCCTTCTTGCATGAAATCATTAAACCATTCATCAAAGATATTATCCTTTAGCCTTTTATTTTTCATGTCTTGTATTTCTTCCTTTGACACCACTGCTATGTTATCAGGCAATTCTTGTACTGTGGCACTGGGATCAAATATCCCTTTAATAAGTTGTTGAAGCTGGACAATGTGTCCTTTTAAATAATCTTGTTTATCTTTGTCCTTCTTCAGCATCTCTATTGTTACTTGATGCATGTCTTCCCATTCATGAATATGTTGTTCTCTTGTGCTATGCCCCAGGTCCAAATTCAATATTTTGTATTCTTCCAAAGTTATTTCTCCTTTTGGCTTTTCTTTTTGTGGAATTGCTAGGTTTAGCATTCTGGATCCATCTGGACCTCTCTTTATGGCTGACATTGTCCTAGCTCTCCTCTTTTCTTTTCTTAGAGTATTACCACCTATCAAGCTCTTAATATATATTGGTACTAACTGTACCTCTTTATCCTTCTTTCTTATTTCTTTTTCCAACCATGCAGGAACCTCTTTTGTACCTTCCACAACTTTATCTTCATCAATCACCTCTTCATGAGGTTTCTCTATTTCAACTTCTTCTTGTTGTTGATGTTCATGATGTTGCTCTGGTTGCTCTTGTTGTTGTTGTTGAATTGGCTCTTCTTGTTGCTGAAGTGGAGGCTCTTGTTCTATGGGATTATTCAGCTGTTCTTTTGATTCCACCTCTTCTTCTTCCCCTTCTTTTTTAGTATCTCCTCCAGCATCAATCTCCTTCTCACGATCTTCTCTTTTTGATGATCCTTTCTCTTGATCATCTTCTGCATGAGCTTATTCTCCATCTTGCAGCTTAACATCCTCTACTTGCTCATCAGGTTCATTTTCATCCATTCTTTCTGCTTCTTCTATACCTTTAGGCATCTTATCCTCACCCTCTATTTTGTCTGTATTTTCTGTTTGTAGTTGCTCTATATGTACAGGTGAACATGCCTTTGTATCATCTTCCTTTTCTTTTTCCTCTTGTTCTTGCATATCTTATGTATTTTTCTCTTCCTCCCCTAGTTCACCATTACATATTCAGCATATTTAAAGCATCTATACCTGAAGTATCTTCTTTTGTTTCCTCTACTGCTGAAGTAGGTGTTTTTGTAATCATTTCTTCAGGTACCTCCTCTTTCTCAGATTCTTCAATTTTATGTGCTTCCTCCTGCACGTCCTTAATAATTTCAAGTGGCACCAAAGTACCAAAGGGATCTACTGATCCTGCTTCTTCTTGTACTTTTTCTTCTTCATGTTCCATGCCATGCTCAATTCCTATTTCAGTTAGATTGCTTGGGCCTTCTTCCTTGCTTAGAAAATCACTGGAGTTCTCTTCTATGTCAATTTCTTTGCCTTTGTACATTACTCTTTCTTCACTATCACTGCTCTCAATATTCACAGTTTCCACAGTTTGTTGAGCCTTGTGAATTTCTGATTCTTGTTGCCTCTCTTTAGCCAATTCTTCTTTCACTTGCCTAAATGCTTGTCCTGGTTCTAAAGATGTGGAGGTACCAAGTACATTGGTCAATTTTGCACCTACCTTTTGTGCTCCAATCACACCACTTGATTCAGACGTTTCACCTTTTGACAAACTTATTGGAATTGCCCTTCTGATTGGATGTCCTGCTGCTTCCTTTGCATTCTGTGCCTCTTTTGCACTTATTTCATGACTCATGGATTTTGCATCAACAAAAGTGTCTAATGCCATTGCTAATGTTATCCCCAAAGCATATGGATCCATCAATGTAGCATTTTTAACCTTTTCTATAATTTTGGCCTTAACAATTTTTCTCTTCTTTTTATAAAAACACTGTATGTCCTCACTAGGTTCCACCTTTCTTTTCTTCCCCTTTTTTGGGTAGGTGACCTCTTTGCCTTCAGCTTTGAGTTCTTCAATTCTATCCTTTAGCCATGTTTTTGAAAATAATATTATTGGTTCAGATACCTCATCCAGAGATGTGTTCCATGGTTTTGACCAATTAGGCTCTGTAATAGGAGCCAATCTTGCTACTGCATAGCTGTGATGTAACAATCTGTCATCATCCTGAACCTCTGGGGGCACATATATATTCCCTATAGATTTCATCTGCTTAATAGTCAATCTTTTGTGAGCTCTTTTTCTTACCTCCCTATCATTTTTACAGTCAGCCCATAAATCTTCAATATGTATCAGATGTTTATAGTTTTTATTCACAAAGTTTTGGATCCTATCGAAAGGATCAAATCTCTTGGTTAAATCAAATTCTTGAAAATAGTAAAACCTCAACTCTTGTTCTAAATACCCTACAACTTCTTCACTGTAGCATGAATACCTGCCAATAGCCCAAGGCAATCTCACATTTCCCCTGTTATTGAATTTCCTTTTGTACATTCTAAACATGTTCAAATTTTGTCTTGAAAACTCCAAAACAATTAGCTTGTCAGAAGGATATCTAGGCAGCATAAACGGTTTCCCTTCAAAGCCCTCAGTCCTTATGTAAGTGAAATGTTCAAATTGTATAAACCAAGAACTGTGTAATCTAATTGCATTTTCTACATCCTTAGATAATCTCTTGTCAGGTTCTTCTCTCAATATCCTTACTAGGTAAGTATAAAAAATGTCATTAACCAAAGCAAAATTCTTTAAGGCATTTTCTTCCTATACGATAGGGTAATGTTCATACACCAACTTTTGA
Organism: Cunninghamia lanceolata; assembly: GCA_027924645.1. NCBI lineage: Eukaryota > Viridiplantae > Streptophyta > Pinopsida > Cupressales > Cupressaceae > Cunninghamia > Cunninghamia lanceolata. The sequence continues at coordinate 5,222,668 of BSBN01000564.1, read as the reverse complement.
TTAGGACCATTTCCCAGGGTGCCTACCCTTTCTATTCCATGAATGTAAGGCCTAATTTTTGTAGCACAGAAGTACAACACATAAGAAGATAGATAAAATGGCAAGCTTTTCTATTGTCTTAACATGGCCTGTCTCCAAATAGCAGTACTAATTGCCTTGGCCCAATGTATTTGTCCCCAATCTTTTTCCCCTGTTCTTATGAATTCTATGATAGTGAACATCCAAGGTTTACACTTAGTACCATCTCTTAATCCAACTAATCTGCTCAACATAGTGATCATTAAGTAAATTTCTTCTTTAAAGCATATCCTCATCAAACTCTTAGGTACCCTGGCTACAGCCTTGGGTTTGTTTTCTGGTTGTACCAGTTGCAAAATATTTTACCTTTACATTCTCCTTCATTTGTGTAAAAGTTCTCATTATACTAATCAATGTCAATATCCCTCATTTTCTCATTAATCTCCAACCCAAATGTTTTGGCAATACCCTCTCTGGTTAGATCAACAATTAGTCTGTCGTGCAGCATGACCTTCCTTGTAGTTGGATCATATAAAATTACACAGTCCAAACATAAATCCTTAGCTTCCATTGCCAGTGGGAAACCTGCAGCTCTGTACAATCAACTTTGCCAGATATGTTTCATATCAGAAGAAGCATCAACAGCAGTGATTTTCTTTAATACATCTTTTGCATCATAATTTCCAATTTTTGTGTATGTGCCCATTCCACTTGTACTGATTAGTGATGGATAATCCCTATGCAACATCAACTCTTCTTTCTCCACCTCCTTCCAAGGTTTTCTTTCCTTTTTCACCTCTTTCCCTACATCTTTCTTCTGTTTTGGGGCCATCCTATAGAACATGATTCTTTTAATTTTCATTTCAATTTCTGGTTTAGGGTTTTTACCATGAATTTCTACTTTTACTGTTTTACCCTAATTCGTTTTGTTCTTTCTATTTTAACCTTTAGTTTCATTAAGTTGTATTCAGCTAATTAACAACTAAAAAAATAGTAATTTGCCAAAATGCATATGTTTCAAACTAAAAATAAATGGTGTTTTAGATAAATACCTATTGTTAGCAACCATTTACCCATTGACTTACTTTTACCGTTATCACCTTTATCCAGCTATTGTAACTTTGTCACTCTGGTAAATTCTGCTCATTCACTGCAACAGTTCTCTTTTCTACAATTTTTTACTCTTCACAATATATTCAACAGCGAAATAACATTAAAATTGCCCTAACCCTCATTAAATTTCTCTTTGTTTGAGTGTTAAATCTACATTAATTACAACAATTAATGCACTACGCCCTCAGCCTTTATTACAGTGTTTATGTTTTTCAAACTTTTTATCGTTAGCTTAATTCAACATGCATACCTTTTTCTTTGTATATTTCATTGTATGTTCACTTTGTATGTTTTCATTGCAACTCTTTGTTGTATCTTCAAACATACAATCAGTTTATGCATACAATTGAACTAACTAACGCTCTTACCCTTTTTTACTTTTTCGTACACCTTTGTATCCTTTTCTTTGTATATCTCACTTGCATATTCTGTTGTATAAGCGCACATACAATCCCCATAGACATTCATTTCCTTACCTTTTTCCTCTCCGCGATGCCTTTATTTCTTTGTATCTCAAGATTGTATATTGTAAACATACAAACGCCCAAATATACAACGAATTTACCATTTTTAACTTCTGTGACAAATCCACTTTGTATCTCCGCTTTGCATCCTTTAAATGTACAACTGCTTGTATATCGCAAAATATACATGGTTATTATACAAACAAACATGTATCTATGGTGGGGTCCACCCTACCTCTCAATAGTGCCTTTCCGCGATGTCTTTACTTCTTATTGAACTTTAGGACTTCAAACTGTTATAAATTGTATTGCATTTACCTTCGCATCCACAATGTATATAAAACCTTGTATATTTTGCCTTGTACATTCCGAAACATACAAAGACCAAAACATACAACAGTTTAACTTTATTCCATAATGATTTCAGTTTCGGTTTGTATAAAGTGTGATGTATATTGCAATGTATCTCTCAAAAGCATTACATACAAAACTCAGAATATACATCTATTATTCCCTATTTCATGATCTTTTCAATTCCGCTTTGTATATAAACCACAATGTATATAACTAAACATATACAAAGTGCAAAAAATACAATGATTATGTATGTTTTAATACTTTTTCTGTTCCATGCTATGTATAATCCTTTGTATATTAATTTTGTATGTCTTCCATTGCCAAATATACAACACGAAAAATACATAACGGATTTCAACGTTTATTCGTCTCGACTTTAACTCATTTCAGGCCCGACTTGTATATGAAGATAAAACATTTAGCAAGAAATGTATACAAGTATAACAACATTTCATAAACCCAATAACTTCCCTTTTACGACTAACACAAAAGAATGATATACAAACACATTTGTATATGAAATGACTTTGTATATACAAACAAATTTGTATATATAAACCACAAACCCTCTGATTGTACATTTACCATAGAATGCTTATAACTTGCAAAATACAAAGAATTTGGAGATGGTTCAAAAAACAACCCTTATTCATTTTTCACAAGGAATTCACCTGTACTGTGCACTGGTACTTAATGTTATTTTTTCCTTATTTTCACCAAGGTTTGTAACTTTTCACTTCTTTTCCCTTTACCACCAAGCAGACCCACACACAAAAGCGACAAAAACCAGCTACAGCATGGGTCCTCATTTTGCTAAGAAGTAAAATGGGGCATGTTGTGAGCATCACAACAAGTTCCTCTTGATCTTATCTGACTAACAGTGTTTGTGAAAGGGTAGAGGACATTTTAACCCCTTTTGATTTGATTGTTTTCAACTAACTCCCCTTTTAAAGCAAACTTTAGAGACATTGTGTCGCTTTGTTGCCATCCATGCACAAAAGAGTGCTAGCGGGTGTGCTATCGGGTTGAACAACAAGGTAAAGATAGGTAGAACCTTTGTTTGGTGCTATCCACCCATACTTTGGCATCATTTTCTGTTTTGGCACTATCCACCCATATTTTGGTGCCATCTTCTGTTTTGGCACTATCCACTCATCCTTTGGTGCCATCCTTTGCTTTGACGCTATCCATTCATCCTTTGGTGCCATCTTCTATTTTGGTGCTATCCACCCATATTTTGGCGCCATCTTTTGTTTTGGCACCATTTTTTCAATTTTTTGGCATTATCTCCTGTTTTGGCACCACTTTCCAAATTTGTGATGCCATCCTCTATTTTGGCGCCATTTACCTATGTTTTGGCACTATTTCATAATAGTTTCTTGGGATCTATGCAATTTGCTAACATATTTTGTAGGGTTTGGTTAACTTGACACATTTCCTTTAGTGCACTAAAATGAACATTGTGTGCTTAGCTTAGAGAACTGTTACCTATTTTCGCTAACAGCTCAATCAAGTAGAGCTTTGATTCAAAGTTTAAAAGGTACATTTCATCTAATCCTTCATACATTACATTCAAGTGCATAAATGAAATAATTCAAAAAGATTATGTTTATTAAATTATTGCATTTATCCAAGTGCATGTAATATAAGAAAGATTTATAAAAATCTTTTTTAACAAATAAATAATCTTTATTGAATGTAAATGTACATTATCTCACACAAGCTGTGAGATTAACTTTTCTTATTCAATGAAATTGAAGAAAAATCTATACATGAATAAGTAAAAATAAATAAATAAATGTGCATGTAAAGTTAGAGGCCAGTCATTGCCTGAGAATGACTAGTTCTGGTTCTGGTGTGTTGTCTTGCTATTGCCCCAAGCTGTCTTTGTCCTTCCTAGTTTCATGTCGTCTCTAGTTCCTGCATCTGGAAAAAATAGTAATGTTAGAGCAGAGCTCTAAGCAATGAATGGTATCAAACCTGACATGAACAAATACCTATGCATGTACAAATTGATCCTCAAATGCATTAAATAAGCAATGCATACCTTCGATGTCCTAGAGAACAATCAAGTCATCAAACACATTCAAAATATGCATTTATTTTCTAACAAGTTCACTTCATGTGCATATACAAGTTTAATTATGTCTATGTGTGATTCATCATATTACATTATGAGTGGAGAAAATGTGGCTCCCACAAGGGTTGAGCCCAGCTCATAGTCATTATAGAGTATTTCATGTGTATTTATCAAATGCAAGGATGACAGATTGCATAATGAGAGTCAATGTCATGTAGAGTACAGACTGTGTGAAAAGAGGAGCAACACTATAGAGAACCAATAGATAAGACAATCATTTGAAAAGGACATCACTGCTCTTGTCAAAAGGTAGTCATATCTACCAATAAACAAGTCATAGTCAATTTTCAACAATAGGTCAGTATATCAAAGACAACCTTTAGCGATGTAAGGACAGTCAAGGAAACCTTTACTCTGTTATCAAATCAAGAGATTACAAAGGTTTAAAGAAGACAATAATACAGAGCAGGGTCTTAAGCAATGGATCCTTTTGCCAATGCATGACATGATGGCAGGAAACAAATTTTTGTCTTGATATTCTTATTCTTCCACCCAAAGCTCTATGGAGGTTATCCTTAAGCATTGCAACAATGTTGGCAAGTATTGATTGTTTCTCTCAAAGCCAAGCATAGATGATAGCCTTATGTGAGATTTTACCATGGAGGATACTAGTGAAGAGCTTGAATTGAAATAAGTGAATAAGAGTCTACATTACGACTGATAGTAGAGATAGCCTTAGAATAGTCAAGGATAAAATAGTATAAGCAAGGAGCAGTAAGGCTACATGATACAAGTATTGTTCTTGAATAGTAGAAAAAGGTCTAGAAGGAACATGCATACAAGAATATAGTTACATGACTGTATATATAGAGCAGAGTAGTCATATGACTGTAGACAGACAGACCTATGAAAGCATGTTATAAAGAGTTTGAAGATAGCAAGGAGGATTGACAACCTAACAGTCACTAGCAAAGAGCCAACAAAGGTGGTGCAGTCCTAGTCAAAGGATTGAATGACAGTCATAGTCATAAATGTCACAAAGTGCTAATAACTAAAGATTCTCAAAGTAATTGTCATTTGGGAAATAAAGAGTATCAAGCTCTTTGAGATGAATGATTAGGGTAATGAATGACTATCCAAAGTAGTATGAATAGTCATCTCAATGACTATAATAATCTTTATTATCATAGATAATTCTTGAAAAGAAGATGCTATGCAGATGGATTGAGAACTATCAGAGTGCTTGAAAAGCATTCAAATACAAGACATTGAGGAAAACAAACTATAATGAAAGTACAGTCATCTCTATCCATGGGACAATCATAGTTTGAGAAGAACAAGGATCATGACTGCCAAGCATAGTGACAGAGAGGACTACATTTTTTGGTATGGAAATCAATTTTTTCACATGGTAACATTCTTTTCAAAGACAATAGCATATAATGATGCAATGTTATAGTCATAAGGAATGTGATAGAAATGACAGCTACAGAACTAGATGTGAATAATAATGTCAAGAACAACAGTGTTAAAAGATTGTCACAATACTAGTTCCTTCAAGAATATTGAATGAATGAAGCATTTAGTACAGAGATCTTCAAAACAAATGTCCAAATACAAAGAATAGATATAGAATGTTGTCTACAGTAAGGGTGTTAAGATGCCAAATACAAAGCATGTATACAGATGTTATAATTAGAAAGGGTTTTAATGCCTCGTATACAAATGTTTGAGATGCCTTGTATGTAGATGTTGTAATGGGTAAGGGTCTTTGTATTATCAAAATGAAGCTACAGGTAAAAAAGAAAGATAAGACGACAATGAGGGTTTTTATCTGGTGTTCAACAACAGTATACAATGAAAATATTAATATCAACAAAGATATTGTGTATACAAAAAACCATTTTTGTATATTGTGTGCAATCCAAGCTTAGTGTCGAAAAGCTACAACAATGTAAAGGAAAAAGCTTATGTTGACAACTTTTGGTTGTAAAAGATAAATGCCTGTGAGAATTTTTGTTTCACGAAAGACAAAGTATTTTTCAAACCCTTGTAATGCATTAAATAGTTTTTCAAAGAGTACAATCGACAAAGAGCTTTAGATATTGTCAGTTTTTCAAAGAATATCAACAGAAAGTGGAATGAAGGCACAAAATGCCATATATGTAGTGCTAAAGTAAATGGCAAACCCTTTCCATCATTTCTATGGCTTTTAAAAAGAGCATATAAACTGAGACACACAGTCATGGCCGTAGTCATTCTACAATAAACCAAGGTCATTTACTAAGTTTTGAAGCTACAAGAAGCAGAGTAAACAAAAGAAGTAGTAGAGTTTTAACTTCCAAAAAATGATATATCTTACTCACCTAGATGAATCCAAATATACTTCATGCTATGAGTGGAATCTGAGCAAAATCATGCTCTTGGAATCTAGCTACAGAACAAATTAGAAGGTCAACAAAAACCTATTATGGCGGCCTCATCTTGCTGAACAAAACTTGCAATGAGAAATGCGAAGTCAAAAGATTGCCTTTTGGCATTTAGGGTTTCAAACCCTAAGAACCCGAGGGTTCTTATTTTTTGCATGTTTCTTTTAAGTTTTACTTTTTCCTTCATATGAGTCGTGGTCAACACTTGTTCATTAGGTGTTGGCATGTATCTCTTAGGCCATGATGGGAGATTTGTCCCTTAAAGACCTTTTAATTACCTTCTTTCCCATTCGGTGCTTTTAAATTTTGCTTTTATTTTTCCTTGTATAATATGCAAATTGTAAAACACTTAAACTTAAATGGTGTTATTATAAACCATTTAATGTTTATTGTTATTTTTATATGCAAGGGAGAAATATAAAGCATGTCATTGATCTTAATTAGCCTTGAGAGCATAAGTACATGGAGAGTGGAGGAGTTGGCAAACACATGCCAAATTTGTAGCCTTTTGTCTTGCTTTGGAGCTGAGTGTTTGACTAAGTCTTAGAAGCAGTTAGTAGTTGACTTGGTTACTTTGAGAGAATCTAGGAGGGATTTTATTGCCTTTTAGAGTCTTGTAGGAGTGGTTTTCATGAGTCATCATGATAGACTAAGTCATGATGGACTTTTTCTTGCATTATGGACTCTTATGGAGAGGATTTAGGCCCTATATTTTAGGCTTTTTATGGGCATCCGACCCAAGGTAGTTTCTAAGTCCTTGTTTGGTTGAACCACTTGGATAGTGATGGATATAGTCACTTATGTGATTCATTTGTAATGGTTCTGATTATGCTCTAGCTGGTACTTTGGGACTTTTGGGAGACCTTTTACAGTTTTTTGCATTTTCTGTAATTCTTTTGAACATGTATACTAGTGGTGACCTTGGACATCAATGACTATAAGTATTTTTCCTTCTCACTTTGTGCTTTATTGTGTGTATCTAATTGATTGATCGAGTTACTTGTGAAGTTTTGTTTATTTCCTTGTAATTTTGTCTCATGCCAAGGACCTTTTTGCAGAAAGGTATGTTGTTGCCGGTTATAATCTGTGTCAAGAATGCAAATACTTTTAGTTGTGAAACTTCTTTCTTTCTAAAGGTTTAAACATTTTAACCTCCTTATAAAGTACTTATGCAAAGACATATGAAAGTGAGTTGTGTAAGCCTAATTTAGTCATTCTTGAAATTGTGTATGCAAGCTATGTTTGCAGGTTCTAGTTAGTTTTTGTGCATCACCTTGGTTGTATTTTCATTGTCATGCAATCTTTTCTTCTCCCTTTCCTCAATGAAGAATTAGAGTAGTTTAGGTGAACACCATAGGAAGCTGGCCTTCTCTAGAGGTTGACCTCTATTTTTAAGTTACCCATAGCTTTAGAGGTCTTCCCATGTTTCAATAGATTGTTCAACTTCACATTCAACAAGGTGCAAATCTTATTGATAATAGTTTTTGGCATGCTTGATGGGACTATGAACTGATTCTCAGTCCATTTTATACATTTCACTATTGTTTGGTGTGTACAACAATTAATTTCTGCCTTTTGAGGTGTTTTAAATACATACATGGCGACTCTGAAGCTTTGGTTTAGTGAAAACTAGTGCAGAATAGTTCATGCATTGCTAATATTGGTGTGTTTGTTAGAAAAACCTACCTTGAGAGGTAAGGAAAATACACATCTGGCAACTTTGGAAAGAAATATCTACTAGTTTCGAGAAGACAAGTGTTGGTACTTATTTTACTAAAAAATTAGACTTGATTTTTTATTGTGAAATTTTCAATGAGTTTTCAGCACATATAGATCCTGCAATATGTCCTCATTTCAAATAAATATGTCCTACTTTCCACCATTTCATGAAAGTCTTATTCATACACCATCTTATGAGCTGTATCACAGTGGTCACATAGTTAGTTTTAGTCCAAACCAACAAATTGATCATGCTTTCCACCCTCCCACCCATGCACAAACTCCATGGAAGATGGTGTATGCCCATGACCAGCCTCAAGAATCCCATTTTATGCCAAACTAGCAATACTACTTTCCCAATCAGCTTCAAAATCAGTCCATTAATCCTTAATTTCAGTCATATCAAGAACTTGAACCAAGCGATCAAAGTACTAAATAGCCATGGCAGCCTTCTTGGACTAGGTATCTTGATTATAAAATGCCAAATCTTGTTAAGGCTACCCCTTCCTTACTAGTCCAAGATCAGGAAGATGAGAAATCAAATTTCTTACCAAGAGGTAAGTCCGAACATGAAAATATATGGCAAGAGGAGTAATCAGTTGCTACTGTTTGTACCATGTCCCTCGCTAAATATGAGCATAACACATGTGAAGAGGATGTAGGATCAGGCTTGTCACTAAATCCCTTACATTTTCATTCATTTGAAGAGTTTTCTAATGTTGTTTATAAAATGAATGAAAGCAACGTACAGAGGTTGTAAGGTAAAGGTCTTCAGTTAAAAAGACAAGATGCCCAAGTGTCATTGGCGAAGGCACAACATGAAGAGGAAGAATTGGTCTTTTTGTTTGATTGATTACCTGCTTTTGTTGAACAAGATGAGGGAATCATTCAAGTACCCAACTTACCAGCAATTTTAGACCAGCAAGAAGATGCTCAACAATTTGAGAAGTTGTTTATTGAAACTAAGTAGTCTGATAATGGGGTCTCAGATCAGGTAAAGGAGTGTGAAAGTAAACATTTTGTGGACCCTACACAACTAGCTGAGAGATATTATGAAGTAGAAAATAGTCCTCCTCCATCATAATTTCATGAAGAGTGTGAGGAAGAGTCATTTTGGGATGACCTTGAAGTTTTTGTCTCTAAACTGGATGACAAAGGATTAAACTTGTTAGAAGATGTTACAAATCATGGTAAATTAGGACAGTAGGGTGTTGTGTGGTTACACAACACACCCCATTTTGACTTGACAAAACAGGGACCCAACTTTTTATCTTGTGTTTTGTGCTTTCTGGCGGTCTGGTAAAAATAAGTCATGCAGATCATCATGCATTGAAAAGGCTGGGTAAGTGATCATCATGAGGTTAGTTTGTCAAGTTTCATATTTTATTCCAGAAGCCTCATATTTAGAAAGAGCATTAAATTCCATGCAGGTTTGTCTTTTACATCACCCTAATATTCGTCAGGATGTGAAAGTTATGAATGGTCAAAATTTGAGTCAAACCTAATATTTCCAGGGGGAGGGTCATATTTCGTAACATCAGTCATATTATAAAAGGTCACCCCGATATAGTATATCACCCGATAAAATCATGCGGTCCGAATATCTGGACATCAATTTTAGATGATAGTAACTTGTACCCGTCAATAGCCTTATGCATTTCGCGAGGATCATATTTTTCAAAGTAGCCTGATATTTCATAATATCCTCCTAATGTGAAGTATCCCTTAAGAAAATATCCTGATGATGTCATTCAAGTCCAACAAACGAAGAAGCGATATGACGATGACATCATCATCACATTTACCTCTCGGCATGATATTTCATAAACATGATCCTGTTCCCATAACATGACGATGACGTCATGATGCCTTACCAATACACTAAGTGAATATCAGGATGACGTCATCCTGATATTTTGAAAGGGAGACATGTAAGTTTGTCTAGTCATCATCATCTTTGAAACATCACCTGATATATCGAGATATCCTCCTGATGTGCTAAACATAACCAAAGGGTGCGTTCGTCACCTGATCTTGTCAACGATAGTTTTTTCTCTCAAGGAGGATGATCATATTAAACTCAGGATGATATTTGCAAACATCCTCCCATCATTTGAATATCATCCTGTCTTGTGAATATCACCCCGCTCCCGTTGCCACCATTAACATTTAATGCGCGCAGACATGGTAGGTGGTTCATGCCGACCACGAAACCTGATGAAACACCTGGCGAGATCTTGCATTTTCATGTGGATAATCAATGAGTAAAATCCAATATGTCAGGGCTGCCCTAATTTTACCCTAAGTGCATCGTTAAAAGGGTAAATTCATCGTCATTTCGAATTTACCTTGCGATAAAATTATTTTTTTACAGAGCACTAGCTTCCATATCCTCATACAGGCGATAGTTGCACGAATTGAGCTCATAGACAGAAGGAAGTGCTTGATCATCAGCTGAATTAAGAGCATTGTCAGAAGTCCACTGGTATAAAAGGAAATTTGCATATCCAGGTAAGTAAATGAAACCCTCGTCCTGTTGTTTCTGTAATAGTCAGGTATGGGTGGTTAATCTAAAGTTCTGGTTTATGCATCCATATGATTAAGTAATGTTGAACATATGCAGTAGGCATGATGATTAGTAAAGTTAATTGTAATAGGCATGCATGTGTATACCCATTGTAAGAGAAGATGTTAATTGCAGGTACCCATGGCTGACAAGAGGTTAGTTAAGTGTCAAGCAAAATTTGATAGGCTTATGTTCTCCTCCTAGAGGGGCATCCTGTTCAAATATGGTGCAATTATGGATACCCATCAGGGGAGTACCAATTTGGAAACATGGTCAGCCAGGTTGAATGATGAGAATAACAAGAGTCCTGTGCTGGATGCAGTTTTCGTATCTGGGATGTGGAATGCCGCCAGTTTTCCGTACTCCATGGAATCTCCAGAACTGGTTATCGAGTGTGCTAGGAACTACAATCCAGAGACCAGGCAGGTGATGAAGCATGGGAGGATATATGTTGACCTATCCATCAAGGGTCTTTCCAAGACATTTGGATTGCCATTGGGCAGCAAGGTTAAAAGTGTGGACCTGAAGATGTCAGAGAAAGAATATGAAAACAATAAGAAACAAGCCAGGAAGAATATGTATCAATGGAGGGCTGAAAATAGTACATATCTTGTAGCAGCCAAACTTCCTGTGCATCTATTCAAATATGATTTTGTTGATGAATACCAATACATGATTGCACTACTGAACAGAGTAACAGGCCAGCTTGATGCTGGTAGTTTTAGAGACTGAATGTATGGTGTAATAATGATGTGTTTGTATTCAGATATCAAGCCACTGTGGGGCCAGCTAATAAGTGATGCTCCGCATGAGTAGCTGATGAACCTAGGAGGTTCAAATTGTGCTTTCTATATGACCTCATACATCATCTACTCCTGTGCTTATAAAGGCACATTTGACGCACTAATTACAGATGGGAAAGTCACAGGAACAGTCAATGCTGTGTATATCTGGGATCATCATCCCCAGCTGCAAAGATCCAATTACCTCCATGACTACAAACCGGTCAATGATGCATTCTCTATGCATCTAGTGAGGACCATGGAGGAGGACAGAACAAAGAGATTGAGCATGGAGGCTCAAGAGATAATTTACAGGCATGGAGCCTGGTATATTCAGTTTGCCACCTTTTCCTACATGAGGATTGAGGGTTTTGAAGGAAGTCCCCTCATGCTGCCAAGGTATCCCACCTATGCAGTGATACTGATGGAGTTCATCAGGCAGAGCTCCACAATGATAAAAACATACAAAGATGCAAAGAAGTTGCCACCAATCTTATTTTCAGTCACCATTGGCTGGTACATGTGCCCTGATTCAGAGAACATAAAGAAGGTGATGGTCACCTTGAATAAAATGAAACTGCAGCCTTTTCCACTGAAAAGACCATATGATCCTTATGGCAGGATGCCGAAAATAATAGGAAAGCCTATTCATCAGAGGCACCTAGAAGACTTCTGGGCTAACTGTGAAGATGAAGCAGAAGCAAGAAGAAGAAGATATCAAAGGCTAACTTTGAATCAAATCAGAACCTTTGATTGCATCCCCATTCCCCAACAATTGAAGAAAGATGATGGCAGGATAATTGCAGATGAGTATGAACAGAAAAAAATATATAATGATACCATCTCTGCACCTGACCTCACCATACAGGAGGATATATCCTTGGGCCCCTTCATTGCCAGAACCATACAGCTAACCCAAGCCTGGGTTGATGAACAGATAGGGGTATTGAAGAAGAAGGGTGTTGCCATTACGGTGGACAACAAGAAGAAGGGGTAGGATATTCTCAATGGGGAGTATGATGATTTCCTGAATGAGAAGAGAAAGTCTAAGGGAGATAGACTCCCTCCACCACAACAACAAAGCAAAAGACCCCCAAGGGGCAAGAAAGTAAATAATGAACCCAAAGGGGTTATTATTGAAAGGGCAGTATTTGTAGCTGTGGAGGCAGCAACATCAGGATCAGGATCTGGATTAGGATCAGCATCCCCTCTAAGGACAGGGAAAGGAAAGTCCAAGAAGAGTAAGATAGCAAAGGCTGGAATTACTAAGAGCCTAGAGGAGGGTCAATCCTTAAGAAAACATGATGAAGATGATATCATCATGGAGGAAGAGCCTGAAGAACAGGAGGCTCCTTTCATAATAAAAAGAAAAAGAAGAGCTCCATAGGTGGTGATGTCTACCCCACCTAAGAAACTGAGAACCTCCATGAGGGGTGAAATAAAACAATCCCCTACGTTGTTACAAGGGGCAGGTAGTGAAGTGCATAGGGAACTTCAACACAATGTTCCACTTCCTACCATCGTCAAGTTCAAAACTAAACTTGCAGAAGAACAGATGAAAGAAACCTCTCAGATACAAGCAGAAGGTCATATCTTGCTAGACGAGACAATAAATTTGTCTGATGATGAGGTTGTGAAGGAGGTATCTTCACAAAAGATGGAAACCCTTGCTGCAGGTACGCAAATGACCCCTCACAAGACTCCCCTAGTTCAAAGTATACTTGAGGAGATGAAGCAAGTGGAGATCAAGAAAAAAAAGATCCCAGAACAGATAGCCCAAGAAATGGGGCTAGATACACTAATTGCAGAGGTGACAACTCCTGTAGTGATAGACATAACAGAGAAACAGGATGTAAATCCTGAACATCCAACAGGATCACCTGACAAAGGGCAACCTGCAGAAGAAGTGAAGATGGCAGAATCAGAAGGCCATGCTTCAAAAGTAAGCCAACCAAGCATACAAGATGCATCGGCGGAACCTGTTGTAGTAGAGAATCAAGAAAGGAAAGCTGATGAGAAAGATGTGGTAGAGGATCCTGTTGCCAAGGTTCAAGAAATAAGTGGCATAGGTGCAGAACAAATTGTGATTACAGAACCAGCACCAGCACCTAAAGAGACTTCTCAATTATCCATAACTGAGAATGTTCCTCAGCAGGAGGAAAAGCCAAAGGAGGATGAGGTAATGACAGAAAAGGATCATGATCATCATGATCAGCATATAGATACATCACAAGATCCTCCACCTCAGGAAGATGCTCCTCCGGAGAAAGAAGTTCCTCAACAGGAGGATGTGCCACAGGATCAACGTCAAAGCGAGCATCATGAAGAAGAATTAAGGAAATCACCTTCTCGATCACATCTACTGATGGAAACAGGAGACACAGGTGAACATCACGATGATGCAGAGAAACATGATCAGGTACCTCCGTGGTTGGAGAAAGAGGTAAATGTAGAAGAAGAATTTGAAATTTAAGAATTTGATGTCTCCACCCTATTCTCTGAGAATATAATAAAACCTAAGAGGAAGGCCAGAATGACTTTGGCCATCAAAAGAGATCCAACAACTGGGAGGAGGACCGCACAGATTGCAGTACCTACTGTGGAGAAAGAAAAAGGTAAAATTACCTTAGATGAGTTCCAGATCAGCACAGTGGACTTAGGATTTGCCAATGAAGACCAAGAGGGTCAAGAGGGCAAAGATATTATTGATTCTTTAATTCAAAAGGTGAAAAGAGAGAAGGAGAAAAATAAGCAACACAAAAAGCACATTGCTCAGTTGCATGCCTACATAAGGAGGCTAACCAATACTGAAGATACTTCAACTGAACATGCAGTCCCATTGACTGCTATTTCTCAAGAGGAGGTGAATAAATTAGACCTCATGAAACATGAGGCATCTGTACTAAGGAGATGGATGTCATCCACATTAGGTGATGTGGAGGAAGTAGTAAAGGCTTCTTTAAAAAGGTGGAATACTCTTAGCGACTCTAGGACCAAAGTAGATAAATTGCAGATGCAGACAGGAAAAAGGTCTTACCAACTGGAAAAAGTATTAAATATCCTGAGAGAAATAAGGAGGATAAATCCTCAGCTGCTCATCAATAAATAGGTACTAAATAGTAATACGGCCTTGTTGATTGACATATGGTATAAAGACATTGAATTTGAATGTGGAGTACTTAGAAGATGCAATAATAAACTGAGAGATATCAGCATGAAATTGCATGATTTAATGTCTGTTGAGGCAAAAATATTGGAAACACTAGAAGGAAAAGTGGAAGGGAAAGTTGAAAATCAAGATGAAAAGTTTGCCATCAACGCTTTACACAGCAACTTCCAATCAATAGCAGATGATCCACTTGTCCACTTGACAGAAGAAGTCATAGACAGAATAATGAGAATCAAAGTCAAGATGGAGAATTACAATGAGACGCTGTAAGATAGGAAGAACAAGTTGGACAGTAGCAGACACAAATATGAGGCACACAAGCACACCATGATCAAAGCAAAGACTCAGGATGGCGGGAAAATAGATAAAATTGTGCAATTATATGAACAGGTCCGGAGCATCATGCAACCTCAAATGCGGGTTCATCATCATCATGATAATGAAAGTTCAAGAAGTGATGCACCTGGTGATGAAGAGCATGACTCAGATAAAGTAGATGATGATGCATCATAGAGTGAATACCAGCATCGGATACTTAGTGAAAATAGGGTTTTTTTAGATAGTTGCCAGCTGGCAACTTGTGCCATTTTGTAAAGGTTGGCGTAGTCAAAGGAAATATTGACCGTGGATATGCATAGATGAATTAGGATCGTTGATCTTTTTGTAACTGATTCCTCACCTTATTCTATAAAAGGTGCAGGAATGCTTCATTTTGAACATTCGAAACTTAATTGAAATTTGTCTACTGAAATATTCAGGGATCATTTCAAAGCTTTTTGTATACATTTATATCTTTGCATACTTAGTGAATGAGAAGATTGTTTTGGTTACAATTCATAGTAAATCTTGAGTAATCAGTGTGTGAATTATGGATTTATGTGGTGATTTGCTACGTCCTTTAGAGTGCATGTCTACTCACATACATTGTTTTCATACAATTCCTTTGAAGTTAGCACCTACTGTATCTAGTTGTGGAATGTCCTGGTGAACATATAGTTTGGTTTTCTTCTCCTCATGACTGTATCTGATATAAATGTGGTTCAATAGCTGAAGATTCATCTTTCATTTGAAGCATTTCTTTCAATTTCTTTAAATTTTAGAACATTTCACTATCATAATTGCAAATAACTGAACATCCAAAGCAAACAATACAAATATGTGGACATCTCGTAGATAAGTAGAAATATTTAGCATATTTGAAGCTAAAGCATGCATTATTGATAAATATCATGCAAATATTTGAGTATAACTGTATTATTGAATCAGATAACTGTGTAAAATGACCTCTTTGTGAAGAATCTTTGCAAAAATAACGTCATGATGATGAACTTTATGTAAGGCCCCAAAATGGAAACAACAACTCACATCAACCTCTGAGTAATGTCAGAAGATTAAGACCTAATCACTGGAGACTTGGGATCATGAATTCTCTAAATTCATCGTATCTTTCAAGATGAATAAAGGTTAATGTGTACTTTTATTCTATGCTTGTTTATGACTAACATCATGACCAACATAAATTGGCACTAGAAGGAGGGCCGAATGGGAAAAGACACCATTGCTTCAGTCATCATTCATTTTATGTAGGCTCCTCGCTCTTAACACAACATAAATTGGCGCTAGAAGGAGGGCCTTTATCTGAAAGAACATGCTCATTATCATGATTTTTAGGTTTGATGATGCAAAGAGTAAGGTAACCCCGGTGCATTCATGAATTTCAAATATTGCTCAAATATTTACTATAACAGGCTTGTAAATGTTCATTCTGTGTAAAGTTCCCGAAATTAGTCATAAATATTGCAAGCTTTACAGTAGATCATCATGAATTCACAAATATCAGCCAATGATAAGTAAATCCGTTCAAGCTTTGAAGAGTTTTGGCCTTAGAAACTTGATATCCTATGGTAAGAGTCATTATACCTCAAATATCCTTTCATATTTGTAGTATCTTTGCAAATATTTCATAAATATTTAGTCTGATCAGTCATCTGACTGCAAATATTGTCTCAATTGGTGAAATTCATTCAATATTTACGATCATCCAGTTAGTTTCAGCCAATTTGCCTCAAAATTGGGAAATCCTGGCTCACAGGATAAATACCAGGTCTAGATCTAGTGGAATCTTCGAAGAATTGCCTGTTAGAGGTTTCAGACCTAGAACTGTAGACATCCATCATACTCCTGGGTCTAGTGCATCAGGAGCTTCACCAGAACCTCCTCCTGTAACTCCTATTGGTTTGCAGATACCTTCTGGGATATCTGTGACACCTCCTGTTCAACCTCAGCCAGCTGTACCACCGGCTCAACCTCCTCCATTCACAATGTCTTTCTTTGCAGTAGAATCACCTTTAACCTTCAATGCATATCATGAGTTGCCAAAGAATCCAGACAAACTTTGTCCAAAATATCATCCTTATCAGGATGTTGATGATCATATCAGGACATTTAAAGAAGCTTACTGTAGAGCCAGAATAGAACATCAAGATGTTGTATGCAGATTATTTCCTTTTTCCCTAGGGGAAGAGGCTTATAATTGGTTTATTAGTCTTGGTCAAGCCTCTGTTGGTTCATGGACTATCCTAGAGAAAGCCTTTCTTGATAGGTTCAAGGTCCCTATCAATCCATCTATGAATTACCACATGTTTGCTACAATCAAAAGATTCGAGAATGAACCTATTGCCAATTTTAATGCTAGGTTCCAAAAAATGCTATCCAAGTTAGTTGCTTCTTATGTAGTAGCAGATGCTTCTACTAGGAGTATCTATTATTCAGCCCTGGATCCATTGACTTCCATGTTCATCAGGAGAACACATCCTGAGATCACTACCTTGACAGGAGTCTTTCAAGAAGCTATCAAAGTAAATCAGCAGCTAGTCCCAGCTCCTACTCTAAATATTGCATTCCCTACATTGCCTGGCATGTATCCAACATATCCTTCACAATATCCTGCACAACATCCTACATCATATCCTACACAATATCCTAATGGTGCAATGATACCTCCAGCAGTCATGCCTGCACCTTTGCAGGTGCCTCCATTAAGTATCACGCCACCTCCTAATGGGAATGGCCAGATATCACAATATCCTACACAAATTCAGACACCTCAGGGTGCTAATCTGTCTAACAATAACCATGGATCCTCTTTCTTCAAGCCTCAAAGTGATAATGTAGTAGCCAAAGCTCAAGAAGAGAAGGAGGAAATTAAAGAAATTTCTGCTCAACTAAGAAAACTCACCACAGAAGTGACACATTTGAGAAATCAAAGTTTCTATTCCTAGTCAAATCAGAATAGAAATTACTCCAATGATAGACCAAATTATCCAGACAGAGGATACAATAACAACAGTAATTTCAATAATAGTGGTGGAAATAACAATAATCCTCAAAGACAGCCTAGAGCATGGAATTCCAGGCCAAATAATGGTTCATTACCATCACCCTTAGATAATCAGCCATCTGGTGAAGCTAAAAAGACTACTAGAGTCAATCTTAATGAGGCAGCCCTCACCAACTAGTGTAGGATCCACAACACAAATGCTCATGCAGAGTTAGACTATCCACAATTTCAAATTGCTGCCAGCATTTTTCAAACAGAAGTGTCTAATAGAGTAGGACATCCACCTCAGGTAGAAGGTAATGAAATAGTTCCTTGTGGATATGATTCAGCCCTAGTGCTAGAAAGCTATACCGATCATCAAAATTATTCTCATGCATATGAAGAATCTGCTTTAGCTTTTCAGTCAAATTATGTCTTCCCTTTTGAAGATGAGAATGAGCCTTCTATTGAACATGAGGAGGTGCATGCATACCAACAGCAATATCCTAGCAAGCATAACTACAACTTGAGAAGTAGCTCCATCAGGCCTACTGGTCCACTGACGTCATCTCTACCTCCAAATAATTTCAATACACCTCCTGATCCCAAAGCTAGCAATAATCGTGGGTTCCCCAAGGTAAATGCCCAATATCTGTCACCACAGAATATAGCATCAAAGGCTGTTAGCTTGCCTCATGAGTCTGACAAACTTGTTACATACTTGGCAGATGAGATGAAAAAGATAAAGATCAGCCTGTCTTTATCAGAGTTATTGAAAACTCCTGCAATCAAAAAAGCATTCATGAAGTCACTAGATGATCCTGCTCCTAAAGAGGACATTCCTTCTCCAAGTCATCTTAGCAATAAAGATCATGCTGCTAGAGATAATAATATCAAGCCTAAAGTGCCAGCTACTGTCCAAGCTGTAGAAACATCACATATGAAATTATATAGAGATAAGAGTGAGTCACCACCTTTCCTCCTTACCATAAGGATGTTTGGAAAGAATTTACACAACTGTCTGGTAGATTCAGGTGCATCTACAAATGTGATACCCTTGTCCATATGCAATGCCTTAGGACTGCATCCTACTAAATCCCTAAAAAAGGTGACACAGTTAGATAAAACAAAAGTGAGTGTAGTAGGAAAACTAACTCATATACACATGCAGCTAGCATCTGATCCTAGGATCCAATATTACATTGATATCCAGGTAGTTGACATACCTGATACATATGGGATGCTACTTAGTAGAGACTAGTCAAAGACTTTGAATGGATATATGTCCACTGACTTCAGTCACATGTGGTTACCTTGGAAAGGCATACCAAGCCAGATATGAATAGATACTGAACCCAGAATGAAGCACATGATAACCGAGTACAATAAAATGAATGAGATCATGTATGTTGACATTGAGCTTGGAGTTTATGCCATTAGACCACAGACTATCAGAATAGAAGAGATCCTGATGTTTGACTTTCACCATCATCATCATGATGATGATCATCAGGAGGATATGCCAGTTGTGGAAACCAATAATAATTTTGAGAATGAAAATGAAATAGATCGCTTCAGAGACTTTGAGATGCATCTGTCCAAACAGGTAAAGCATTGTCAATTGTTAAATATACCTGCTAATGATATTTTGATTGATGGATGGTGCAGATTACACAACGAAGCGCATTCAGAAAAGACTTGTGAAACATGCTTAGACATGATGATGCTGGAGCAGACATGCAGTGAGGCATCATCATCATATTCCGAGGTAAGTTCTACATTTGATGATGATGATGATACTGATTCTTGTTTATCTTCTGCAGGAACCATTGAAAAGGTAATCGATCATGATGAAGGTCATGAACAGAGAACAGAAGAAATTATGGTGTACAATTAGATGAATGTTAACAAAAAAGAAAAGATCACCCTAGGGAGTGATTGTCTGATGAAATCAGACTATGAATTGTCTGATGAAGACAAAGGCAGTAACCTGACCAGATTTGAAGAGTTCTTGTCTGGAGAAATTAAGAAAATGATAAGACAAAAGAAACATCCACAAGATGCACTAACTAAAGGTTGGTGTAGGCTGCATGAGGCACCTCATTTGGAGATCGCCTGTTCACTGTGTCTGCACATTTTGAAGAAACATACAGAGCCTAATCCAAAAGACCATCCTCTTGATGATGGAAAACAAGAAGAAAAATCAGCCTCTCAGAAGGAAGAAAAGATGAAGTCTGAGAAAGCTGACATTCCTAAGTTAAAATGGATATCAGGTGGAGCAGCTGCCAGAGCCGCAAAGAAAAATAAAGGTTCAGCTAAACCTCATGCTAAAGATAAGTCTTGGATCCTTAGATTTGATGGATCCAAATCCAAGCAAGGAGCTGGAGTAGGATTGATCTTATTGATCCATCAGGAAAATCCTACTTAGCTGCATACAGACTACAGTTCCCCTGCACTAATAATGTGATAGAGTATGAAGCTCTGATTCATGGGATACTGTTTGCTCTAAAAAAAAGTGAAAATTCTGCATGTCTTTGGAGACTCAGAATTAGTTGTCAGACAAGTAAGAGAAATCTACTCTTGCAACTATAAAAAATTGTCAAATTATAGACACAGAGTGTGGGATTTGATTGAAGACTTTGATGCATTCAACATCACCCATGTTCCTAGAGAACAGAATCACAGGGCAGATGCACTTGCCCAGGCTGCCAGTACATTGGAGCCACTATCTATATCAGGTATGAAGAGATTTTCAGTAGAACTAGTATCTGTACCATCAGTACCTGATAATGTTACCAATCTTTAGGTCTTTGATGATGACCAGCACATTCTTGATTTCATCTCCAATAGGGATGTATTTGATGCTCAGATTATAGATGAGAATAGTATGGAAGATCATGTCTGGGAAGAAGATGAAATATTAGAATTGCCTAGCAATAGAATTCCCAAAGGCATGATTGAATTAGAAAGAGCCTTTGATTTGGATAATATGCTGAAGTAGAAGGATCTTCCCAAAGCTAATGGAGGTCAATATTCACAAGTGAATATCGGACAGGATGATGACGAGAAAAATGTCTTGATAGGTAAGGTTTGCACACCAGAAGAGTTAGAAGGAATAACTCAGGCCCTTAAGGATTACATCCATGTAATTGCATGGACTTATGATGAGCTGAAGACATATGACACATCTATCATAACTCATACTATACCTCTCAAGCCAGATGCTAAACCTTTCAGATAGAAGCAAAGGCTAGTCAATGCTTTGCTTGAACCAATAATATTTGAAGAAGTCAAGAAATTATTAAATGCCAGGATAATCTTTCCTGTGAGGCACTCCACTTGGGTGGCAAATCTAGTGCCAGTTAGGAAGAAGAATGGAGACATCAGGCTATGTGTAAATTTCAGGAATCTGAACAGAGCATCAGAAAAGGATAATTATCCTTTACCCTCATTAGATGAGGTTCTGCAGATTGTAAATGGAGCCAAAATGATGTCCTTCCTGGATGGCTTTTCAGGATACAACCAAGTGATGGTTGATAAAATTGACAGATTGAAAATTGCCTTCACCACCAAGTGGGGGATATTTGCATATAGACGTATGCCATTCGGACTTATAAATGCTAGAGCAACATTCCAGCAAGCTATGGACATAGCCTTCAGAGGCTTAATAGGAAAATGTATAGTCATCTACATGGATGACTTGACAGTATTCTCCAAAGAAAGGGGAAATCAAGTAGCAGATCTCAGAAATGTGCTGAAGAAATGTTAAGAGTATGGAATATCACTGAACCCCAAGAAATGCATATTTGGGGTGACAACAGGAAAGTTATTAGGCCATCTGATAACTGAAGATGGAATCATCATTGATCCTAACAGGGTGGAGTCTATCATGAAAATACAACTTCCTGGAAGCAAGAAAGAACTTAAGTCTTACTTTGGTAAGATTAACTTTGTAAGAAAATTCATCACTGGTTTTGCAGAAATAGTCAGACCACTAAATGCTATGCTGAAAAAAGATGTCAAAATTGAGTGGATAGCAGAAGCTAAAGTTGCTTTTGAGGACATAAAGAAAGCCATATCGGATGCTCCTGTACTCATCAGTCTAGATTACACAAAGGATTTCTACATCTATTCATTTGCTTCAGAACATACCTCTGCAGCAGTGTTAACTCAAAGGAATGAAGAAAAAGAAGAGAAACCAATAGCCTTCATGAGCTGTCCTTTCAAGGATGCTGAACTAAGATATGTGGATGTTGAAAGACAAGCACTTGTGTTAGTCAGGGCAGTAAAGAAATTCAGACATTATATACTGAGAAGCAAGGTGATTGCAGTAGTGCTTGATGCAGCAGTGAAGATGCTGCTCATGCAGAGTGAGCCTGGTGAAAAAAGAGCCAAGTGGATTATTGTATTACAAGAGTATGACATGGAAATTACACCGATGAAGCTAGTAAAAAGATAGGCTTTAAGCCAAATGATATTTGAAATTGACCCAAACATCACAAGTTAGCAATATGTTATCAATGATAAGAACAATAAGGAATGGTATTTAGATATCAGGCACATCGTGATTACTGGAAGATGTCCTTCGAGATTGCAAGCTTCACAGAGAAGAACCTTGAAGATAAGGTCACAAAAGTATATGATGAAGGGAGGAACCCTATTCAAGAAGAATTATGAAGGAATATACCTGAAATGCTTAGAAAAGCCAAAAGCAAATAAGGTCCTGTCAAAGTTACATGACAAGTTCGGAACAGCACATGGATTAGCCTTGGCCATGACACATGTAATCCTCAGAGCAGGATATTATTGGCCCATAGTTTTTAAAGATACAGCTGATCATGTTAAATGTTGTCATGTATGTCAGGTTGCTACCAACAGAGAGAAATATGTTGCACAACCCTTGTAGCCAGTGATGGAAGAGCGCCCATTTGCACAATGGGGCATGGACTTCATAGGACCAATCAATCCTCCATCCTCCTCAGGCCATAGGTATGTCCTAACAATTACTGACTATTGTACCAGATGGACTGAGGCTGTCAGTAGCAAGACTTGTACTGCAGATGATGTCATTAAATTTCTAGAGAGCAACATTGTCACCAGGTATGGAACTCCTTATGCTTTGGTAAGTGATAATGGTTCTGCCTTCACTTCAACAAAATTGTCAAGTTGGGCTTTTGATCATGGGATCATACTTAAGTTTTCATCCAACTACTATCCCCAAGGGAATGGATTAGCAGAATCCACCAACAAGAATTTACTGAATATCATAAGAAAACTAATAGAGAAGAAACCTAGGGAATGGAACTCATTTTTGAAATATGCCTTATGGGTAGACAGAACTAGAATGAAAACCGCATTAAGAAACTCACCTTTCCAATTGGTATATGGGGTGGATCCTATCCTTCCTGTAAACTTGAAAATTCCTACTCTGCAGTTTGCCCAAGAATACCTAGGCATTGATAATAGACAAGAAGTCAGGTTGCTTCAGTTGATACACCTGGAAGAGAAAAGGAGTCAAGCAATTGACCAATTTGTGAAACATCAGGCTGTTGTCAAATGTTGGTTTGACAAGAGAGCCAGAGTTAAAGCCTTTAGGATATCTGATTTAGTCCTGATGTGGGATAAAGCCCATGAGAGAAAAGGTGACCATGGCAAATTTGACAGATTATGGATAGGTCCCTTTCAAATCTCTGAGATACTAGGAGAGCACTTATAGGCTTAAGAACCTGACAGGTGAGGATGTCCCATTGCCATCCAATGGACAATTCCTCAAACATTATTTCCAGGCCTGAGTGACTTCATGACAGTCATGTGTATCATATTGTACATTTGTATAGTTGTCTGTACAGTTTGTTTTGTTTTTGTTTGTTCTGTTTTGTTTGTTGATACCTTGTTTTGGTTAGTCAAAATGATGCACCTCATTACCATAGAAAATAAGTAAATTGTTAGGATTCAAGTGATGAGATTAGATTTAGACATAGGTTGTAATTCAGCCTGAGAAGTATTCATGATCAAGTCTGTGATATCCTTTTATCAGGGTGCCTTTTCTTGATCAAAGTGAATCAATCACAATGAAACACCTAACAGCCTTGGGTTTGTTGAACACACAAGTATAGGTGTTAAGTGAAAAATCTAAAGAGACTCCCTTGATACCAATACAATTTCCAACCTAAAGCTGCAAGTGACTATACCTTGTACAAATGAGCTGACATGATGATATCAAATACAAATTTTAACAGAAAAATTCAGAAAAGAAATAAAATTAGGCCATCTAAGTAACTCTACCGGGGCTATAGACGCCTGCTGGCAGTGGGGCTCTACTTAGGGAGATTGTATAGATAACCTTGCCAGGGCTATAGACGCCTGCTGGCAGCAAGGCTCTATCCAGGTTGGCTATGAGGGATGATCTCCAACTATGTAGTTTAACACCGGTTACTTATGTTTTCAACTTTCTTTCAAGATGAAGATAATTAATCATCTACACACACATGATCCTTTGTTTGCATTGTTACCATGATGAAATTTTATCATTCAGAAGATCATGATGCTTATGCTCAGGAAGAATTAGAATACTATGGATGAATGTGATCACATCACTTGAATCATTGGAATTTTTTTGTTTTCTTTAGTGGCAAGTTGTTATGTGGTTACACAACATGCCCCATTTTGACTTGACAAAATAGGGACCCAACTTTTTGTCTTGTGTTTTGTGCTTTCTGGCGGTCTGGTAAAAATAAGTCATGTAGATCATCATGCATTGAAAAGGCTGGGTAAGTGATCATCATGAGGTCAGTTCGTCAAGTTTCATATTTTATTCCAAAAGCCTCATATTTAGAAAGAGCATTAAATTCCATGCAGGATTGTCTTTTACATCACCCTGATATTTGTCAGGATGTGAGAGTTATGAATGGTCAAAGTTTGAGTCAAACCTGATATTTCTAGGGGGAGGGTCATATTTCATAACATCAGTCATATTATAAAAGGTCACCCCAATATAGTATATCACCTAATAAAATCATGCGGTCCGAATATCCGGACATCAATTTTAGATGATAGTAACCTGTACCCGTCAATAGCCTTATGCATTTCGCGAGGATCATATTTTTTAAAGTAGCCTGATATTTCATAATATCCTCCTGATGTGAAGTATCCCTTAAGCAAATATCCTGATGATGTCATTCAAGTCCAACAAATGAAGAAGCGATATGATGATGACATCATCATCACATTTACCTCTCGGCAGGATATTTCATAAACATGATCCTATTCCCATAACATGACGATGACGTCATGATGCCTTGCTGATACACTGAGCAAATATCAAGATGATGTCATCCTGATATTTCGAAAGGGAGACATGTAAGTTTGTCCAGTCATCATCATCTTTGAAACATCACCCGATATATCGAGATATCCTCCTGATGTGCTAAACATAACCAAAGGGTGCGTTCGTCACCTGATCTTGTCAATGATAGTTTTTTCTCTCAAGGAGGATGATCATATTAAACTCAGGATGATATTTGTAAACATCCTCCCATCATTTGAATATCATCCTGTCTTATGAATATCACCCTGCTTCCGTTGCCGCCATTAACCTTTAATGCGCGCAGACATGGTAGGTGGTTCCCGCCGACCATGAAACCCGATGAAACACCTGGCGAGATCCTACGTTTTTGCACGGATAATCAATGAGTAAAATCCAATCTGTTAGGGTTGCCCTAATTTTACCCTAAGTGCATCCTTAAAAGGGTAAATTCATTGTCATTTCAAATTTACCTTGCGATAAAATTATTTTTTTACAGAGCACTTGCTTCCATATCCTCATACAGGCGATAGTTACACGAATTGAGCTCACAGACAGAAGGAAGTGCCTGATCATCAGCTGAATTAAGAGCATTGTTAGAAGTCCACTGGTATAAAAGGAAATTTGCATATCTAGGTAAGTAAATGAAACCCTCGTCCTGTTGTTTCTGTAATAGTCAAGTATGGGTGGTTAATCTGAAGTTTTGGTTTATGCATCCATATGATTAAGTAATGTTGAACATATGCAGTAGGCATGATGATTAGTAAAGTTAATTGTAATAGGCATGCATGTGTATACCCATTGTAAGACAAGATGTTGTTAATTGCAGGTACCCATGGCTGACAAGAGGTTAGTTAAGTGTCAAGAAGAATTTGATAGGCCTATGTTCTCCTCCTAGAGGGGTGTCCTATTCAAATATGGCGCAATTACGGATACCCATCAGGGGAGTACCAATATGGAAGCATGGTCAGCTAGGTTGAATGATAAGAATAACAAAAGTCCTGTGCTGGATGTAGTTTTCGTATCCGAGATGTGGAATGCCGCCGGTTTTCCAAACTCCATGGAATCTCTGGAACCGGTTATCGAGTGTGCCAGGAACTACAATCCAGAGACCAGGCAGGTGATGAAGCATGGGAGGATATATGCTGACCTATCCATCAAGGGTCTTTCCAAGACATTTGGATTGCCATTGGGCAGCAAGGTTAAAAGTGTGGACCTGAAGAAGTCAGAGAAAGAATATGAAAACAATAAGAAACAAGCTAAGAAGAATATGTATCAATGGAGGGATGAAAACAATACATATCCTGAAGTAGCCAAACTTCCTGTGCATCTATTCAAATATGATTTTGCTGATGAATATCAATACATGATTGCACTACTGAACAGAGTAACAGGCCAGCTTGATGCTGGTAGTTTTAGAGACTGGATGTATGGTGTAATAATGATGTGTTTGTATTCAGATATCAAGCCACTGTGGGGCCAGCTAATAAGTGATGCTCTGCATGAGCAGCTGATGAACCTAGGAGGTTCAAATTGTACTTTCTATATGACCTCATACATCGTCTACTCTTGTGCTTATAAAGGCACATTTGATGCACTGGTTACAGATGGGAAAGTCACAGGAACAGTCAACACTGTGCATATCTGGGATCATCATCCCCAGTTGCAAAGAGCCAATTACCTAGAAGACTACAAACTGATCAATGATGCATTCTCTATGCATCTAGTGAGGACCATGGAGGAGGACAGAATAAAGAGATTGAGCATGGAGGCTCAAGAGATAATTTATAGGCATGGAGCCTGGTATATTTAGTTTGCCACCTTTTCCTACATGAGGATTGAGGGTTTTGAAGGAAGTCCCCTCATGTTGCCAAGGTATCCCTCTGATGCAGTGATACTGATGGAGTTCATCAGGCAGAGCTCCACAATGATAAAAACATACAAAGATGCAAAGAAGTTGCCACCAATCTTATTTCTAGTCACCATTGGCTGGTACATGTGCCCTGATTTAGAGAACATAAAGAAGCTGATGGTCACCTTGAATAAAATGAAACTACAGCCTTTTCCACTGACAAGACCATATGATCCTTATGGCAGAACGCAGAAAATAATAGGAAAGCCTATTCATTAGAGGTACCTAGAAGACTTCTGGGTTGACTGTGAAGATGAAGCAGAAGCAAGAAGAAGAAGATATCAAAGGCTAACTTTGAATCAAATTAGAACCTTTGATTGCATCCCCATTCCCCAACAATTGAAGAAAGATGATGGCAGGATAATTGCAGATGAGTATGAACAGAAGAAAATATATAATGATACCATCTCTGCACCTAACCTCACCATACAGGAGGATATATCCTCAGACCCCTTCATCGCCAGAACCATACAGCTAACCCAAGCCTGGGTTGATGAACAGATAGGGGCATTGAAGAAGAAGGGGCAGGATATTCTCGATGGGGAGTATGATGATTTCCTGAATGAGAAGAGAAAGTCTAAGAGAGATAGACTCCCTCCACCACAACAACAGAGCTAAAGACCCCCAAGGGGCAAGAAATTAAATAATGAACCCAAAGGGGTTATTATTGAAAGGGCAGTATTTGTAGCTGAGGAGGCAGCAGCATCAGGATCAGCATCCCCTCCAAGGACAAGGAAAGGAAAGTCCAAGAAGAGTAAGACAGCAAAGGCTGGAATTACTGAGACCCTAGAGGAGGGTCAATCCTCAAGAAAACATGACGAAGAGGATATCCTCATAGAGGAAGAGCCTGAAGAAGAGGAGGTTCCTTTGATAATAAAAAGAAAAAGAAGAGCTCCATAGGTGGTGGTGTCTACCCCACCTACGAAACTGAGAACCTCCATGAGGGGTGAAATAAAACAATCCCCTACATTGTTACAAGGGGCAAGTAGTGAAGTGCATAGGGAACTTCAGCACAATGTTCCACTTCCTACCATCGTCAAGTTCAAAACTAAACTTGCAGAAGAACAGATGAAAGAAACCTCTCAGACACAAGTAGAAGGTCATATCTCACTAGACGAGACAATAAATTTGTCTGATGATGAGGTTGTGAAGGAGGTATCTTCACAAAAGATGGAAACCCTTGCTACAGGTATGCAAATGACCTCTCACAAGACTCCCCTAGTTCAAACTATACTGGAGGAGATGAAGCAAGTGGAGATCGAGAAAGAAAAGAGCCCAGAATAGATAGCCCAAGAAATGGGGCTAGATACACTGATTGCAGAGGTGACAAGTCCTGCAGTGATAGACATAACAGAGAAACGGGATGTAAATCCTGAACATCCAACAGGATCACCTGACAAAGGGCAACCTACTGAAGAAGTGAAGATGGTAGAATCAGAAGGCCATGCTTCAGAAGTAAGCCAACCAAGCACACAAGATGCATTGGCAAAACCTGCTGTAGTAGAGGTTCAAGAAAGGAAAGCTAATGAGAAAGATGTGGTAGAGGATCCTGTTGTCAAGGTTCAAGAAATAAGTGGCATAGGTGCAGAACAAATTGTGATTACAGAACCAGCACCAGCACCTAAAGAGACTTCTCAATTATCCACAACTAAGAATGTTCCTCAGTAGGAGGAAAAGCCAAAGGAGGATGAGGTAATGACAGAAAAGGATCATGATCATCATGATCAGCATATAGATACATCACAAGATCCTCCACCTCAGGAAGATGCTCCTCTAGAGAAAGAAGTTCCTCAACAGGAGGATGTGCCATAGGATCAACGTCAAAGCAAGCATCATGAAGAAGAATTAAGGAAATCACCTTCTCGATCACATCTGCTGACGGAAACAGGAGACACCGGTGAACATCATGATGATGCAAAGAAACATGATCAGGTACCTCCGTGGTTGGAGAAAGAGGTAAATGTAGAAGAAGAATTTGAAATTCAAGAATTTGATGTCTCCACCCTATTTTCTGAAAATATAATAAAACCTAAGGAAGGCCAGAATGACTTTGGCCATCAAAAGAGATCCAACAACTAGGAGGAGGACCGCACAGATTGCAATACCTACTATGGAGAAAGAAAAAGGTAAAATTACCTTAGATGAGTTCCAGATCAGCACAGTGGACTTAGGATTTCCCAATGAAGACCAAGAGGGTCAAGAGGGCAAAGATATTATTGATTCTTTAATTCAAAAGGTGAAAAGAGAGAAGGAGAAAAATAAGCAACACAAAGAGCACATTGCTCAGTTGCATGCCTACATAAGGAGGCTAACCAATACTGAAGATACTTCAACTGAACATGCAGTCCCATTGACTGCTATTTCTCAAGAGGAGGTGAATAAATTAGACCTCATGAAACATGAGGCATTTGTACTAAGGAGATGGATGTCATCCACATTGGGTGATGTGGAGGAAGTAGTAAAGGCTTCTTTTAAAAGGTGGAATACTCTCAGCGACTCCAGGACCAAAGTAGATAAATTGCAGATGCAGACAGGAAAAAGGTCTTACCAACTGGAAAAAGTATTAAATATCCTAGGAGAAATAAGGAGGATAAATCCTCAGCTGCTCATCAATAAACAGGTACTAAACAGTAATACTGCCTTGTTGATTGACATATGGTATAAAGACATTCAATTTAAATGTGGAGTACTTAGAAGATGCAATAATAAACTGAGAGATATCAGCATGAAATTGCATGATTTAATGTCTGTTGAGGCAAAAATATTGGAAACACTAGAAGGAAAAGTGGATGGGAAAGTTGAAAATCAAGATGAAGAGTTTGCCATCAACGCTTTACACAGCAACTTCCAATCAATAGCAGATGATCCACTTGTCCACTTGACAGAAGAAGTCATAGACAGAATAATGAGAATCAAAGTCAAGATGGAGAATTACAATGAGACACTGCAAGACAGGAAGAACAAGCTGGATAGCAACAGACACAAGTACGAGGCACACAAGCCATGATCAAAGCAAAGACTCAGGATGGCGGGAAAATAGATAAAATTGTGCAATTATATGAACAGGTTTGGAGCATCATGCAACCTCATATGCGGGTTCACCATCATCATGATAATGAAAGTTCAGGAAGTGATGCACCTGGTGATGAAGAGCATGACTCAGATAAAGTAGATGATGATGCATCATAGAGTGAATATCAGCATCGGATACTTAGTGAAAATATGGTTTTTTTTAGATAGTTGCCAGCTGGCAACTTGTGCCATTTTGTAAAAGTTGGCGTAGTCAAAGGAAATATTGACCGTGGATACGCATAGATGAATCAAGATCGCTGATCTTTTTGTAACAGATTCCTCACCTTATTCTATAAAAGGTGCAGGAATGCTTCATTTTGAACATTTGAAACTTAATTGAAATTTGTCTGCTGAAATATTCAGGGTTCATTTCAAAGCTTTTTGTATACATTTATATCTTTGCATACTTAGTGAATGAGAAGATTGTTTTGGTTACAATTCATAGTAAATCTTGAGTAATCAGTGTGTGAATTATGGATTTATGTGGTGATTTGCTGCGTCCTTTGGAGTGCATGTCTACTCACATACATTGTTTTCATACAATTCCTTTGAAGTTAGCACCTACTGTATCTAGTTGTGGAATGTCCTGGTGAACATATGGTTTGGTTTTCTTCTCCTCATGACTGTATCTGATATACATGTGGTTCAATAGCTGAAGATTCATCTTTCATTTGAAGCATTTCTTTCAATTTCTTTAAATTTTAGAACATTTCACTATCATAATTGCAAATAACTGAACATCCAAAGCAAATAATACAAATATGTGGACATCTCGTAGATAAGTAGAAATGTTTAGCATATTTGAAGCTAAAGCATGCATTACTGATAAATATCATGCAAATATTTGAGTATAACTATATTATTGAATCAAATAACTATGTAAAATGACCTCTCTATGAAGAATCTTTGCAGAAATAACGTCATGATGATGAACTTTATGTAAGGCCCCAAAATGGAAACAGCAACACACATCAACCTCTGAGTAACGTCAGAAGATTGAGACCTAATCACCGGAGACTTGGGATCATGAATTCTCTAAATTCACTGTATCTTTCAAGATGAATAAAGGTTAATGTGTACTTTTATTCTATGCTTGTTTATGACTAACATCATGACCAACATAGGGTCACAAGTTTGAACAAGAGGAGGAACAACCTGTAGAGGAGATAAATGAACATGATGAACTTGGGGGAACAGATGCTAATATGTTTTGGTATGATGGGCTACCTTCAGTTGTTGAACAAAATGAAGAAGATATGACTGTGATAACAGAAGACTTGGGACAAAAATAAGATATTGAACAATGTAATGAGTTGTTGGTTTGTGAAAGTCAATATGAGAATGAAGCTTTGGCTCATGAGGTAGTTTCATTTTGGGCTATCTAAAGTCTATTTTGACTCATGAGCCTATTTTTGCCCAGCTTTGGATATTGAGCCAACACCATTTGAAGCAGAAGATAAAAAACAAGATGAGGAACAACTACATGATTTGGAACAGTAAGGAACCAACATGGACAACTTTGAATTCACTCTTTCTAGAGGATACCCAATTAGGCACCTAATCAAAATGGAGACCAATAAGAATATTGATATTTTTCTTGCACCCAAGCATTAGGATACAGTTAGGAAAGAGCAGATTCAAGTCACTTTTTTACTTCAAGATAGGAATTTTTACATTCCATATGAAAAGGTTAGTGAACTTGTGTATTTTCTTCAAGAGGTATTGCAACTCTTTGTTGAATTTCCCTTCATATTTCCTCTCTTTCTAGTTGTCCTCAAGCATGGAAAATATTGTATATTCTGTAGAAAAGACAGCTACTTCACCTAAATAGTAAATGGTTTTGTTTGAGTGTCTTTCTTGGTTAGGGTAGAGTAGGTGCAGTTTTTTCTTTTCCTCCAAGTGCAGTTTCTACACAGATAGTTGGTTGTGGTTTTTTTGAGTAAAGTAGGGTTTTCAAGGTTCCACTTTGTTTTGCTGAGTTGCAGAAGTCAGAAATCCATTTGTCCAAGCATTTTAGAAGTCTCTGAGTAACCCCATGCCCAAAGGATATGCTTCAGGCAACTGGTCTGATGTTTAGCAGGCAAACATATAGCAGATGTTGTCAAAAATGTTACCTATTTTCTCTAACAGCTCAATCAGGTAGAGTTTTTATTCAAAGTTTAAAAGGTACATTTTATCTAATCCTTTATACATTACATTCAAGTGCATAAATGAAATAATTCAAAAAGATTATGTTTATTAAATTACTACATTTACCCAAGTGCATGTAATATAAGAAAGATTTATACAAATCTTTTTTGAACAAATAAATAATCTTTATTGAATGTAAATGTACATTATCTCACACAAGCTATTAGATTAACTTTTCTTATTCAATGAAATTGAAGAAAAATCAATACATGAATAAGTAAAAATAAATAAATAAATGTGCATGTAAAGCTAGAGGCCAGTCATTGCCTGAGAATGATTGGTTCTGGTTCTGGTGTGTTGTCTTGTTGTTGCCAAGGCTGTCTTTGTTCTTCCTAGTTTCATGTCATCTCTAGTTCCTGCATCTGGCAAAAATAGTAATGTTAGAGCAGAGCTCTAAGCAATGAATGGTCCCAAACCTGACATGAACAAGTATCTATGCATGTACAAACTAATCCTCAAATGCATTAAAGAAGCAATGCATACCTTGGATGTCCTAGAGAACAATCAAGTCATCAAACACATTCAAAATATGCATTTATTTTCTAACAAGTTTGCTTCATGTGTAGATACAGGTGTAATTATATTTTCGTGTGATTCATTAGATTACATTATGAGTGGAGAAAATGTGGCTCCCACAAGGGTTGAGCCCAGCTCATAGTCATTACATAGTATTTCATGTGTATTCATCAGATGCAAGGATGACAGAGTGCATAATGAGAGTCAATTGTTGCAAGTATGGGCCTAACCGGTGTTTTCATTGATGTCAACATACTCCTGTTGCATTAATGATAAGGATTGGATGAGCTGTGTGCTAAGGATATTGAGATAATTAGCTCTAATCAGGAACAGAGAAGAATAGTGATCTAAAGATCCTAGCTAAGATAAAGACAAAAGGATACGGTTCAAAGGGTTTGTAGATATGTGTCTTAAGATGCTCTAGTAAAGATTTCAAAGGTCCGCATGGTGATCTGAAGAAGTTGTGGCCACTCAAGTAAAACCAGTTCTGGCAGGTGTTCAGAGGTGACAGAGTGATACAGATAGGTCCAATGAGATCCGAAAATGCAATATCCCATTCTGTGGATTTTAGGGAGTGTTTAGGAAGTCCATGTGGAGTTACAACTAAAGTGGTTCATGATCTAGAGGTCCACAAGCATTTATTCCATTGTGACAGTGATGACAAACTATGTTCTTAAGGTTTCAGATGAAGGAGATAAGGATTTCAGTAAGCAGATGTAGTGTGGATGTTCTTGGTGATTCAGGCAAGCTTGTGGAGGTCTTTGGATCATGTCCAGTTTGTGTTGGTGGTTCACATTGGATTTTGAGCTCAAAATTGAAGAATTACTTCCAGATGATGGTGTTCTTCCCAAGTTAGGCCGACCGGATGAGTTACACATCCTGCAGATGATCTTGAAGAAGTTATGTGAATATTGGCATGTTCCTAGAAGAAGATTGAAGTCTCAGATCTGTATGGCCGACAATGTGTCATTTCGCATGAAGTATTTTGTAATGATGTATTTATGTATTTGCTCTATAATGTTTTCCAACTTAGATGATCATTCCTAAGTCGATGTCTTGTATAAATAAGGAGTTGTAAAGACATTTCAAAGTGTGTTGTGAAAGATGAGAGTGTGGTAGTGAGGAGAAGAGTGAAAGGCAGAGAAAAAGTATTGGGCTTAAACTGAACTAACTCAAGCATGGTGAAGATGCTATTTACCAGTTCAAGTATGTGATACTTATTATTTTGTAGACAGTGTGTCTCTTGTAGGCAGTGGGCCTCTTGTGAGTAGTGTGCTCGGGCAGTGAGCCCTAATTGGCATGTGCCATTTTGTTCTTTCTATTCTTCTAATAGAGAATACATTCTTGGGTTAGTCACCCCATGGTTTTTCCCTTAACTGGGCTTTCCATGTCAATATCTTGGTGTCTCATGTGTTATGTGTTTCTACTCTTGATTTAATGCATTGTATTTACATGATTGATTTATTATTATGCTGTTGAATTACAAAGTGGATTTAAGTGTTTAATTGGAAGAAAGTTTTGGACAACTAATTCACCCCCCTCTCAATTGTCTACCCTAAATCTAACAATTGGTATCAAAGCTAAGTTCCTCTAAAAAGAGCTTAATCGCTTGAGGAGATCCAGGATGTCATCCTTCAAGAAGAATAGTTTGAAGTTTGAAGGAACCAATTTTAATCTCTGGAAAAATTGTATGAAATGTCACTTGCAATGTATGGGAATGCAGTACTAGACCATGGCTACAACGAAGTATACTCCTCCATAGAATGGACCGAAAACCCCAACTGAAATGACAGATGCTAAAAATAATCTGCAAACTAAAGAAGCCCTTCTAAGTGCCTTGTCTGATTTAGAGCTTTCAAATGTTGTTGACCTACAAACTACTTTTGAGATTTGGGAAAAATTGGAACTTTTGCATGAAGGAGACAAATATGTTAAATGTGCAAGGCTACAGACTTTGAAAGGAAAATTTGAAAATCTGAAGATGAGAGAAGATGAAAATATCACTACTTTTATGCCAAGAGTAAATGAGCTTGTCTATGGCATTAGATGTGTCGGTGGAGTCTTGGATGAAGATGAGATTGTTGGAAAAGTTCTTATATCCCTTCCTGCTTCCTATAAAATCAAAGTTGCTACCATTGAAGAATTTAGAGCTCATTCAGATGTCACAAGAGATCAATTGGTTGGTAAATTGGTTTCATTTGAATTGATCAAGTTTGGAGATGCCCCCCCCAAGACTGAATCTACATTTAAAGCCAGTGCCTCTATAAAAGGTGAACAAAGGTTTGATCCAGGAGAGAACTCTTCAAGGAAACCCTCATGGCATGAAAAAGCAAGAAAAGATCTAGAAGAAGAGGAAGCAGAAACTGCTCAACTTGAAGGCCTTATTGCAAAAAGACTACCAAGAGGATTTGGTAAGTATGAAGAGAAATTGCCCTTTAAATGTTTTAACTACAATAAGATTGGTCATTTTGCCTCAAGATGTCCAGAAAGATTTTCAAGGCCAAATCCTAATAAATCAAGGTTCTAAAAGAATTGTTACTATGTTCATGAAGATGATGATAATGAAGGAGTAACAGATGATGAATCAAAATCAGGAAACAAATCCAGAAGTGATTGGGTGTTTATTGCCATCAAGGAAGAAGATCCAATGCCCTCTAAATTTGTCAATCACAAAGTTGTAGAAAGATCTCTGGCTGCCCAAGTTGAAGAAAAGGATGATTAGGTCATTGACAGTGGATGCTCTCACCATATGACAGGTGACAAAAATAAGTTCATAGATTTGGAAAGGTATGAAGGAGGAGTGGTAAAGTTTGGTTATAATTCTGTTGGTAGAATCAGAGGTAGAGGAACTATTTCTTTTGATGGAAAGAACAAAACCAGTAATGTACTGTATGTTGAAGGATTGAAACACAATCTTCTCAGTGTTGGACAGTTGGTGGACAAGGGCTATGATCTCTGATTCAAGAATGGAAAATGCAAGATCTTTGAAAGTTCTAGAACATAGATTGCATCCAGTACCCAAACAAAAGGTAATATCTTCCATTTAGTTGGTACTGGTAAAAGTTGTCTATTTGTGCAAATTGATCAGAGTTGGTTATGGCATAGGAGGATGTGTCATATAAATTTTGATACTAACATCAAGATAAGCAACACTCAGGCTGTAAGAGATCTTCCAAAATTGGTGAAACCTACAAATAGCTTGTGCAAAGAATTCAGCTGGGGAAACAAAGTAGAGTCTCATTCAAAAGTAAGGAACAGTCTTCTACCAGATTATTGGACTTAGTTCATACTGATTTATGTGGTCCGGCAAGAATCAGAAGTGTACAAGGTGATAGATACTTCATGCTATTAATTGATGACTACTCCCAGATGATGTTGGTTACTTTTCTTAAAGAGAAATCAGAAGCTCTTGAGAAATTCAAAATATTCAATGCTATGGTAGAGAATGAAACCAGATTAAATTTAAAATGTCTGAGGTCTGATAGAGGTGGAGAATTCACATCCGGTGAGTTCATAGAATTCTATGAGAAACATGGAATAAAAAGACAGTTGTCTGCTCCTAGGACTCCACAGTAAAATGTAGTAGTGGAAAGAAAGAACCAGACCATCTAGGAAGCATCTAAGACTATGATGATGGAAGCAAATATTCCTCAGATCTATTGGAGAGAATCTGTCAGCACTGCAGTCTATACTCTCAATCGAATACAAATCAGAAGCAATACTGGTAAGACTCCTTATGAACTTTGGTTTGGCATCACTCCTACTGTGAGGTATTTCAGAGTCTTTGGTAGCAAATGTTACATTAAAAGAGATGAAGATCTAAGCAAGTTTGATGCTAGAAGTGATGAAAGAATATTCTTGGGTTACTCTACTCAAAGCAAAGCATACCGATGTTATAACAAGAGACTGAGAAAGATTATAGAAAGTACGAATGTGAAGGTTGATGAAGGAATTGAAAAACCCTCAAGGTTTTATGAATATGATGATGATGATCATAATGGTGCTCTGATTCAAGGAGCCCAAGTCCCTTCTAAAATTTAGATTCAAAATGATCTGGTAAATCAGGAAGAAGAGATGAGTTTTAATGAGCCTGATCAAGAATCAGAAGTGCAAGAAACTCCCAAAGTTCCCAAGTATGTAAGACTAAACCACTTTGAAGATCAGATCATAGGTGATAAAAGCAAAGGTGTACAAATGAGAAGGAGGATTGCTCAAGATTCAGAAGAGTATTGTATGATTTCACAGATTGAACCTAAGACAGTGAATGAAGCTTGCAATGATGAAAATTGGACTAAAGCAATGGAGGAAGAACTGATACAAATTGAGAAAAATCACACTTGGGATCTTTTTCCCAGACCTAGAAACAAGAATGTGATTGGAACCAAATGGGTCTTTCGGAACAAACTGAATGAAGTTGGTGAAGTAATCAGAAATAAAGCCAGATTGGTTTGCAAGGGTTACCCTCAAATAGAAGGAGTTGATTTTGAAGAAACTTTTGCTCCGGTGGCAAGAATTGAAGCAGTCAGACTATTTCTTGTTTTTGCTGCCTTCAAGGACTTCAAAGTTTATCAGATGGATGTCAAGTTTGCCTTTCTGAATGGAGACTTGGAAGAAGAAGTTTACATTGAACAACCAGATGGATTTCAATTGTTTGATCATGGTGATATGGTTTGCAAGTTGAAGAAAGCACTGTATGGACTGAAGCAAGCCCCAAGAGCCTAGTATGAAAGATTGGATAAGCATCTTTTGAAGATTGGTTTCAACAAAGGTATTGCTGATAGTAATTTGTATTTCAAAATTGATCATGAAAACATCTTGATTGTTGAAGTGTTTGTTGATGATATCATTTTTCAAGGAAGAGATAGTATGTGCAAAACTTTTGCAAATCAAATGAAAAGTGAGTTTGAGATGTCCATGCTTGGGGAAATGAATTTCTTCTTGGGTCTGCAAATCATTCAAACTAAGAAAGGAATCTTCATTTCTCAGACCAAAAATGTGGAAGAACTGTTGAAGAAATTTGGGATGGAAGACTCAAAACCAATGAGTACTCCCATGGCAACTAGATGTAAATTGAGAAAAGATGATGACTCTCCTAAGGCTGATCAAAAAAAGTATAGGTCAATGATTGGAGGATTATTGTATCTCACTCAAACTAGACCTGATATTATGAATGTTGTTGGTCTTGTTGCTAGATTCCAAGTTGATCCTAGAGAATCTCATGTCATGGCAATCAAGAGGACTTTTAGGTATCTAAAAGGGACAATTGAGTATGGATTGTGGTATCCTAGAGATCATAATTTCTCTCTTCATGCATATACAGATGCGGATTGGGTAGGAGATGTGGATGAATGGAAGAGTACCAGTGGTGGAGCATCCTTTTTGGGAAAGAGGTTGGTTTTTGGCTAAGCAAGAAACACGAGGAAATATCTCTATCCACTGCAGAAGTAGAATATATTGCAGCAGCAGGTAGTTGCACTCAAGTTTTGTGGATGAAGCAAATGCTAAGAGACATGGGAGTGGAGTATGAGGAGCCTATCACAATCTTCTGTGATAATTCAAGTTCAATAAATATTTCAAAGAATCTGGTGTTGCATTCAAAGACCAAACATATATCCATCAAGTTTCACTTTCTGAGAGAGCAAGTGAACAAGAATGAAGTCATATTGGAGTTTGTGCCTTCCAAGGATCAGATTGTAGATATCTTTACTAAACCTCTATCTAAGGATTCTTTTGAGTATCTCAGGGAGAAGTTAGGGGTTATTACCCCTCCAGTGATGAACTAAGGTGCACTGATGTGCATCATTTTGGTGGATATCATAGTCATATCTTGTGGTCCGGATTGATGATGGGGAGCTGCTACTCAGGGGGAGCAGCTGGTATGATTTTGAAGTGTTAGAGTTGCAAGTATGTGCCCTTTGCCGTTGATGTCAAAGGGGGAGAGAAGACATGTGAAAAACAAGTGGTTGCTAGTCAAAGGGGGAGTAGTAAAGGAAGAGAAGACCTGTGAATGGTTGTTGGTGACAGGAGTTGTGTCAGTAAAGGAAAGTTCTTGTCTTGATGGTCAAAATAATTTTTCACATCATATGTTGCCATCAATGAAAAAGGGGGAGATTGTTGCAAGTATGGGCCTAGTCAGTGTTTTCATTGATGTCAACATACTCATGTTACATTAATGATAAGGATTGGATGACCTGTGTACTGAAGATATTGAGAAAATTAGCTCTAATCAGGAACAGAGAAGAATAGTGAAGACAATAAGCTAAAGATCCTAGCTAAGATAAAGATAAGAGAATGCAGTTCAAAGGGTTTGTAGATATGTGTCTTAAGATGCTTCAATAAAGATTTCAAAGCTCCACATGGTGATTTGAAGAAGTTGTGGCTGCTTAAGTAAAACTGGTTCCGGCAGGTGTTCAAAGGTGACAGAGTGGTACAAATAGGTCTGGTGAGATCTGAAAATGCAATATCCTATTCTGTGGATTTTAGGGAGTGTTTAGGAAGTCCATGTAGAGTTACAACTAAAGTGGTTTGTGATCTGGAGGTCCGCAAGCATCTATTCCATTGTGATAGTGATGACAGACTATGTTCTTAAGGTTCCAGATGAAGGAGATAAGGATTTCAGTAAGTAGATGTAGTGTGGATGTTCTTGGTGATTCAGGTAAGCTTGTGGAGGTCTTTGGATCGTGTCCAGTTCGTGTTTGTGGTCTTCATTGGAGTTTGAACTCACAATTGAAGAATTACTTCCGGATGATGGTGTTCTTCCCAAGTCAAGCCGACCAGATGAGTCACAGATCATGTAGATAATCTTGAACAAGTTATGTGAATATTGGTGTGTTCCTAGAAGAAGATTGAAGTCTTAGATCTATATGGTTGATAGTGTGTCATTCCGTGTGAAGTATTTTGTAATAATGTATTTATGTATTTGCTCTGTAATGTTTTCTGACTTAGACGATCATTCCTAAGTCGATGTCTTGTATAAATAAGGAGTTGTAAAGACATTTCAAAGTGTGTCATGAAAGATGAGAGTGTGGTAGCGAGGAGGAGAGCGAAAGGCCAAACATAAGTATTGGGCTTAAATGGAACTGACTCAAGCATGGTGAAGATTCTATTTACCAGTTCAAGTATGTGATACTTATTATTTTGTAGACAGTGTGTCTCTTATAGGCAGTGGGCCTCTTGTGAGCAATGTGCTCGGGCAGTGAGCCCTAATTGGCATGTGCCATTTTGTTCTTTCTATTCTTCTAATAGAGAATACATTCTTGGGTCATTCACCCCATGGTTTTTCCCTTAACTAGGTTTTCCACATCAAAATCTTGGTGTCTCATGTGTTAATGTGTTTCTACTCTTGATTTAATGCATTGTATTTCCATGATTGATTTATTATTATGCTGCTGAATTACAAAGTGGATTTAAGTGTTTAATTGGAAGAAATTTTTGGACAACTGATTCACCCCCACCCTCTCAGTTGTCTACCCTGAATCTAACATCAATGTCATGTAGAGTACAGACTGTGTGAAAAGAGGAGCAACACTGTAGAGAGCCAGTAGATAAGATAGTCATTTGAGAAGGACATCACTGCTCTTGTCAAAAGGTAGTCATATCTGTCAATAAACAAGTCATATTCAATTTTCAACAGCAAATCAGTCTATCAAAGATAGCCTTTAGTGATGTAAGTACAGTCACAGAAACTTTTACTCTGATATCATATCAAGAGATTACAAAGGTTTAAAGAAGACAACAATACAGAGCAGAGTCTTGAGAAATGGATCCTTTTGCCAATGCATGACATGACAATAGGAAACAAATTTTTGTCTTGATATTCTTATTCTTCCACCCAGAGCTTCAAGGAGGTTATCCTTAAGCATTGCAACAATGTTGGCAAGTATTGATTGTTTCTCTCAAAGCCAAGCATAGATGATAGCCTTATGTGAGATTTTACCATGGAGGATACCAGTGAAGAGCTTGAATTGAAATAAGTGAATAAGAGTCTACATGATGACTGGTAGTGGAGATAGCCTTAGAATGTCAAGGAAAAAATAGTATAAGCAAGGAGCAGTAAGGCTACATGATACAACTGTTGTTCTTAAATAGTAGAAAAAGGTCTAGAAGGAACAAGCATACAAGAATACAGTTACATTACTGTATATATAGAGCAGAGCAGTCATATGACTATAGACAGATAGACCTATGAAAGCATGCTACAAAGAGTTTGAAGATAGCAAGGAGCATTGATAGCCTAGCAATCACAAACAAAGAGCCAACAAAGAAGGTGCAGTTCTAGTCAAAGGATTGAATGACAGTCATAGTCATAAATGTCACAAAGTGCAAATAACTAAAGATTCTCAAAGTAACTGTCATATGGGAAATAAAGAGTATCAAGCTCTATGAGATGAATGATTAGGGTAGTGAATGACTATCCAGAGTAGTATGAACAGTCATCTCAATGACTGTAACAATCTTTATTATCATAGATAATTCTTGAAAAGAAGATGCTATGCTGATGGACTGAGAACTGTCAGAGTGCTTGAAAGGCAGTCAAATACAAGACATTGAGGAAAGCAAATTGTAATGAAAGTATAGTCATCTCTATCCATGGGACAATCACAGTTTGAGAAGAACAAGGATCTAGACTACCAAGCATAGTGACAGAGAGGACTACATTTTTTGGTATGGAAATCAATTTTTTCAAATGGTAACATTCTTTTCAAAGACAATAGCATATAATGATGCAATGTTATAGTCATAAGGAATGTGACAGAAATGACAGCTATAGAACCAGATGAGAACAATAATGTCAAGAATAGCAGTGTTAAAAGATTGTCACAATACTAGTTCCTTCAAGAACATTGAATGAATGAAGCATTTAATACAGAGATCTTCAAAACAAATGTCCAAATACAAAGAATAGATACATAATGTTGTCTATAGTAAGGGTGTTAAGATGCCAAATACAAAGCATGTATGCAGATGTTATAATCAGAAAGGGTTTCAATGCCTCGTATATAGATGTTTGAGATGCCTTGTATGTAGATGTTGTAATGGGTAAGGGTCTTTTTATTATCAAAATGAAGCTATAGGTAAAAAAGCAAGATAAGACGACAGTGAAGATTTCTATCTAATTTTCAACAATAGTATACAATGAAAAGCTTAATATCGACAAAGATATTGTGTATACAGAAAACCATTTTTGTATATTGTGTGCAATCCAAGCTTAGTGTTGAAAAGCTACAACAGTGTAAAGGAAAAAGCTTATGTTGACAACTTTCAGTTGTAAAAGATAAATACTTGTGAGACCTTTTGTTTCATGAAAGACAAAGTATTTTTCAAACCCTTGTAATGCATTAAACAATTTTTCAAAGAGTACAGTCGACAGAGAGCTTTAGATATTGTCAGTTTTTCAAAGAATACAGTTGACAAAAAGTGGAATGAAGGCACGAAATGCCATATATGTAGTGGCTAACTAAATGGTAAACCCTTTCCATGATTTATGTGGCTTTTAAAAATAGCATATACAATAAGACACACAATCATGGTCATGGCCATTCTATAGCAAACCAAGGTCATTTACTAAGTTTTGAAGCTATAGGAAGTAGAGCAAACAAAAGAAGTAGCAGAGTTTTAACTTCCAAAAAATGATAGATCTTACTCACTTGGGCAAATCCAAATATACTTCATGCTATGAGTGGAATTTGAGTGAAATCATGCTCTTGGAATCCAGCTACAGAGCAAATTAGAAGGTCAACAAAAGCCTATCATGGTGGCCTCAACTTGTCGAACAAAACTTGTAATGAGAAATGTGAAGTCAAAAGATTGCCTTCTGGCATTTAGGGTTTCAAACCCTAAGAACCCGAGGGTTCTTGTTTTTTGCATGTTTCTTTTAAGTTTTGCTTTTTTCTTCATAACAGCTATGGTCAAAACTTGTTCATTAGGTGTTGGCATGTATCTCTTAGGCCATGATGGGACATATGCCCTTAAAGACCTTTTAATTACCTTCTTTCCCATTCAGTGCTTTTAAATTTTGCTTTTATTTTTCCTTGTATAATATGCAAATTATAAAACACTTAAACTTAAATGGTGTTATTATAAACCATTTAATGTTTATTGTTATTTTTATATGCAAGGGAGAAATATAAAGCATGTCATTGATCTTAATTAGCCTTGAGAGCATAAGTAAATGGAGAGTGGAGAAGTTGGCAAACACATGCCAAATTTGTAGCCTTTTGTCTTGCTTTGGAGCTAAGTGTTTGACTGAGTCCTAGAAGCATTTAGTAGTTTACTTGATTACTTTGAGAGCATCTAGGAGGGTTTTTATTGCCTTTTAGAATCTTGTAGGAGTGGTTTTCATGAGTCATCATGATAGACTAAGTCATGATGGACTTTTTCCTGCATTATGGACTCTTATGGAGAGGATTTAGGCCCTATATTTTAGGCTTTTTGTGGGCATCCGACCCAAGGTAGTTTCTAACTCCTTGTTTGGTGGAACCACTTGGACAGTGATGGATATAGTCACTTATGTGACTCATTTGTAATAGTTTTGATTATGCTCTAGCTGGTACTTTGGGACTTTTGGGAGTCCTTTTGCAATTTTTTGCATTTTCTATAATTCTTTTGAACATGTATACCATTGGTGACCGTGGACATCAATGCTTATGAGTATTTTTCCTTCTCACTTTGTGCTTTATTGTTTGTATCTAATTGATTGATCAAGTTACTTTTGAAGTTTTGTTTATTTCCTTGTAATTTTGTCTCATGCCAAGCAGCTTTTTGCACAAAGGTATGTTGTAGCAGGTTATAATCTATGTCAAGAATGCAAACACTTTTAGTTGTGAAACTTCTTTCTTTCTAAAGGTTTAAACATTTTAACCTCCTTATAAAGTACTGATGCAAAGACATATGAAAGTGAGTTGTGTAAGCCTAATTCAGTCATTATTGAAATTGTGTATGCAAGCTGTGTTTTTAGGTTCTAGTTAGTTTTGGTACATCACCTTAGTTGTATTTTCATTGTCATGCAATCTTTTCTTCTCCCTTTCCTCAACGAAGCATTAGAGTAGTTTAGGTGAACACCATAGGAAGCCAGCCTTCTCTGGAGGTTGACCTCTATTTTTAAGTTACCCACAGCTTTAGAGGTCTTCCCATGTTTCAATAGATTGTTGAACTTCATGTACAATAGGGTGCAAATCTCATTGATAACAAGAAAATTTTCTCTTGGTGCACTTAAAACGAACCTTTCTTACAAACAAATGTATGAACATTTCATTTTTGGGCATAAAAGAACATAGCTTTGTTTGAAGTATCTTGTGCACTTGCATGCATGTGTCATTAGGACCCAAGGGATAGAATCGAAGTATCCTCTCCCCTCACCTTTATAAGGATCTTGGGTGAAGAGAAATGGTTCTATGCTCTTATAGAGGGTCTGCCTCCCATTTGTGAGAGGGAATGATCCAAGCGGTACTTTCATTTTGGTCCGCTATACAAATAATCGTGGTTGTGATGAAAGTCATCAATCATCAATCACCTTGTGTCATTTTTATATACCGACAGAAGTCTCCCTTAGTATCCATGTGATGCGTGAAAACTATTTCTAAGGGTTGGGAGGCCTCTTAAATGAGTGAACCACTGCATGTATAGACACCAATTTATCCCAAAACTCTAATTAAGAACCATTTGTGCTAGTGGCCAAAGACCCTTTTTACTTGT
The DNA here is from genome assembly GCA_027924645.1 of Cunninghamia lanceolata. Taxonomy (NCBI): domain Eukaryota; kingdom Viridiplantae; phylum Streptophyta; class Pinopsida; order Cupressales; family Cupressaceae; genus Cunninghamia; species Cunninghamia lanceolata. The sequence continues at coordinate 5,177,965 of BSBN01000564.1, read as the reverse complement.
TGGTGCAGGAGGTCAGACCTCTCAAGCTGCCCCACATGTACTATTCATTGTAGATACAAGAATTCCCTCGGTCCTTAGGATCAAAGGGTAAGAGGTTTGGTGTGCCTGTGTAGTGTAAGGGGGAGCCAGTGTCACCAAATTCTCTAGCTATCTACCTTGTCTTAGTATTTGGTGAAATCTAAGTGGGGACTCAGCAGGTAGTATCCTTGACTAGCCTAGGATTGTACATGCTTACAAATGTTTCAATCATGAACATACACTATCCTATTAAAACATCTAGCCATTGTGTGATTGTTTGTATGCTTGCCAAGGAAACTATCATTGACATTATTCGAAGCCACCTACACTATTGAACTATTGAAACATTTGACATCTCCAAATCCATCATTTGACCCAAAATCCAAAAATTTGTCAAAATTTACCAAAAACCTAGACCAAATCCAAACAACTATCTCACTTTGGTGCCAAAACTCCTCTGTTTGGCACTATTTTCTCCTGAATTGGCACCTTTTTCTCTTGAATTGGTGCTATTTTCTCGTAAATTGGTGCCTTTTTCTCCTGAATTGGTGCTATTTTCTCTTGAATTAGTGCCTTTTTCTTCTGAATTGGTGCTATTTTCTCTTGAATTGGTGTTATTTTCTCTTGAATTGGTGCCATTTTCTCTTGGATTGGTGCTATTTTCTCTTGAATTGGTGCTATTTTCTTTGGTGCTCTAATCCTTTGTTTTGGCACCATTGTCCCTTAAATTAGCACCATTAGACTCTATTTTGGCACCGTTGTCTCCTAAATTGGTGCCATTAGACTATGTCTTCTCTCCTTCTATCCGAATATTGGTGTCATCTAAAAACCATATCTTACACCTACACATGCCTTAAAGGTTGTATTACAATCCCTAGGTCCCATTTGGTTCAAATCTAAAGTTATCTTGCCAAAATTTGCCCAAAATCCAAATCCAAATCAACCCAATCAAAAATAAAGACTTTTTTTGATCATCATCAACCTTTATCCAAATTTTCTTGAGATCATTAGTCTATCTCAAGTAATTCATCCAATCAAATCAACCCAATCAACTCTATTGCTTAAGGGTCATTAGTCTACATTAAGCATAGAGAATCATCAATCATCCATCCTTTGAAGCAAATCAAATCATCCTAAGGTCTTGAAATTTGATCCCCAAACATCACAATCATCCATTATCCTCCATTTCATCTCATATCTCTCCAACAACATGGATCCTTATGTAGCAATGCCATAATTACAAAGACTTAGAAAAATCTATGAGAACATGGATCCTAATGCTAAGGAAAAAATGTAAAAATGACATTAGGGATATACCCTTAGCACACCTCATCATGGGAGATTCTCAGACTCCTATTTCATCCCCATAAACATCCTACATTTCATCCCCATCCACATCATATCAACCTTCATCCTACATATCCACCCCATCAACCTCATATCAGCCTTCAACCTTATATCAACCTTCAAACTCATATCAATCTTCATCCCTTTATACATCCATGCCATCATACCTACTCAATCAATCAACACCTCCAACTTATCCATCCCCCAACCTTTGTCATGATAACTTTGATCAAGGGAACACCAATCTAGCACACCTTATATCTGAAATCCAAAGCTTATATCAACAACCATTTCCCCATGCAAATCCCCATCCTCCAATCACTCCATCACAATATCCCTCCAATCTTATCAACCTTAATCCAACATCCTATGTATCTCCCAATCCATCAATCCCTATCCACCATCTAATCCACCATCAAACCTTCCAAATCCTAAGTCAAGAATACCCAACGAATCCTTAAGGGATTTTCTCTGAAGAAAAATAGAAGCTAGAGAGTCCTCCAAATCTCCCACACCTCTAACACCACCATCTAATCCAACACCTATCCTTGAACCCATCCAAGAACCATCACTACCTAATCCCATCACCCACCTATCCAATCCCAATCCTAATCCTACACCATCCACCCTTACTATCAATCCTTTATATTTTTCTTCAACCCATACACTCATGAAGGATGTCATCCATTGGCTATTAGCAAGGAATAAAACACACTCATGCAATTCAACACCCACCAAACCTCTTGAACAATTTCCTATCATAATTCAAGAACCATCATGTAGCCATGTTCAAGAACCCATAAGTCAAGCACCTAACACATCCATCCAAGCACCTACCACATCTATCCAAATCACTTCCACTTTCATGCAAGCACATGAGCTATGTCAAGAGTCAAATCCAAAGCATGTTAAAACATCAACCCCCTATCCTAATCAAGATCTAACCATCCCATCTAATCCCATCCCTGATCCCCTCCCATCTAGTGATCAACTTATTGATCCCACACCATCTACCAATCCCACCCCAAATATATCCCCTTATCCACTTGGAAAAAGCACCTTCATTTGCGGTGGCTCTCTCTTAAGAGGTGAACAACTTCCATCCACCACCTATCCTTCTCTAACAAATAATGGACTTACATCTTGTTCCCAAAGAACCAAACATCCCATTGCATGTCGCATGCTCCAACATATGAACTATCAAGGAAAAGGCTTAGGCCTTCACGAACAAGGCATCTTGGAGCCCATCCACACCACATTCCATCCATCTTCGCATGGCCTTGGCTATACATCCAAAGGAAAACAATCTAAACATGTTGGTAACATCCACCCATATTCCAAAATCCATTCATCCAATCCCAAACATGGTGTACCTAATTGCACCTCCAAATCATATGTCGCCATTCCTCCTCCATCTTCATATCATGAGCAAAATCATGTGACCATACATCTCCCCCCATCCAACTTACCTACACTATGCCCAACCCTTAACATCCCCATCCTCAAATCCCCTTATCCTCCCATCCTTCCAACTCATAAAATTAAATCCTCTTATCCTCCCATCCTCCCAACTCCTAATATCCCTATCCTCAAATCCCCTCATCCATTTATCCATAAATCCACTTTTAACCCCTCCACCCATAAATCCCCTAAAATTCCAAATCAAGACCAACAAAAGCACACATCATCCAAACATGAAGCTTTCACCAAATCCATGGGATTCAAAAGTAATAATTTGAATGCCTCAACTCATAAAATACAAAAGCCTAAACATGTTATCCATTCCAAGCAAAAGCAAAAATCCAAAAGGCTATCAAAACCTACACCATCAAAAGAAAAAGAAAAAATAAAAATGGTGTGGGTCCCTAAACAAAAAGCACCAAACTCTAATGAGGCATTCACATCCCAATCTACCCCAAAATCCCAAACATCTCTCTCCCCATCTAAAAATCCCATAATTCCTAAGTCCATTTGGGTACCTAAAACCCCAAATTGGCCATCCAAAAATCTCGTATCCCGATCCCCATTACTACCCACCCCCCGACCAAAATATAAGCTTCAAAATACATCACGGTGTGTGCAACCGTTGGTCTTGGTTCTCCTCCACCACATGACATTTTCAAATACCTCCATCTCTCCATCTTTCATCCACTATCTTGCATATCTCCCCCATCACATCCCTATGGTCCATGCTTTTGCATAAACCTTACATAATCCACAACATAATCCACTATCCATCATCCATTCCATCTTCTCTTATCTACAAACATCCATACAATCATCATCCATAATGCTATCCAACATGGGACCATCTTCTCCTTGCTATGGAAACAGAGGATAGAGTCCCCATTCCATCAAAAAAGAAAAAAAAATCAAAAAAAAAAAACAAGAAAATAGTAAAGAGAAAAATCCTTCCAATGGTGAAAACCACTCCTTGTGGTGCCTTGGGAAAGTACCATGATGAAAACCCCTTGTGGGCGTCATGCATAATCCCTTCTCCATCCATTTTGTATCCCTACACTTGGGGGAAAAATCATACCCTCATCCACATCCATAATATCCTTTGCACATATTATCCACTATCTTATCCTTATCCTATCATATTCCTATCCACCATCCCCTATTTATCCTATCATTTCCCATCCATTCTATCTACTATATCTTCCTCCTTAGATCTTGATAAATATAAGGAGCAAAATATCAAAAACATGCTTTGGACACCTCTTGGCATACCCCCTTTCCAAGCATATCCTCCATCGATCTACTACAAAGTCCATCCATTCAAACGTGAACCCATCATGCAAAATTCTTAGCATTGGGGTATATGATTCCTTGCAACATAGCCCTTGGATAAAATCCTAAAACCCCCAATCCATCTATTTGGAATCCCTATCCTATCCCTCATTCCTATCCCTTATCCTGATGTATCCATCTATCTATCAAAATCTTCTATCCATTAACCTTTCATCGCCAATCCAATCTAATCCTATCACTTTATCCACCTTCACCTCTAGACTTGGTGTTCCTTGGTCATTGGTATCTAGCACTTAGGCTATCTAAATGCAATCCAATGCAACCATCCCATAATACACCCATTCCCTAATCCAAAAAATTCAAAAATCCCAAAAAAGAAATTAGAAAATCTAAAAAAATCAAAATATTCACAAAATCACAAAAATATCTATCCCAAAATCAACATCATTCCATCAACATCTCATTACCACTCCAAACATCTTATCACCAATCAATCATCCCGCATCTTCATCACAAATCATAACTACATATCATCACCATGGATATAGAGTATGTAGGCAGTCTGGTATACGAAGGAAGTTTCCAATACTCAGGGACATAAGATGCACCCATCTAACATGCTTCGCGGTCCCTATCCACTGAGATTACACTAGATCCAAATGTAATAGCTAAAGCATCTCAACACCCATCAAAGCAATCATCCCTTAACAAAAATCATCAACTATCAAATCAACATCGACCACAACTTGTAACCATCATATCTTGCACCAATCTTCCAACATCAACCATCAAAATCATGCCCTAGGATATATCGTTCCTACAATGGGCATGATCCAATCATCCACCAATTCCTTCCTTAACCGATATATCATTCCTACAATAGGCAGAATATATCCTATCATCATCCATCTTGGCAAGAGATATAATGGCTATTTGTTTGGTTCATTGGCCTTTTGGTTCTTGATTTTTCTCTTTTGTCCTATTCGAAGATCACATCAAAGCTACCTTGATATCACTATATCATGGTATGTAGTGAAAACATCTAGAATGGGGCATAGTCTTGCTTTTGTATGTTGTACTTGTGGGTTGGTCTCATTACTCCAAGCTAGTATTCATATCTTGTGGATCAGTGTGTCGGTTCTAGCATATTGATATCCTTTTGCATCTAAGGTTCTTCAAACCCTTTCTGTATTAAGGGCTTATGCTATGAGTCCCCTTCTCTCAACTAGAAAAGGTTGTACTATCTTGGGCATGCATGGGATCACCCTCTTGTCTGCGTGTCTAGTCCATGTAAATGGTGGATGTACATCATCACCCTGGTCTTCTATACCTTGGTGAAAATACCCACTTTGCTATAAGAAACCTAGGATTGCTCTAAATATTTTTCAACACAATGATCATCCATTAACCAATCTCCCTAAATCATCAATCTTTCATCTCACCCCTTATCCTCCAACCACTTCAACCAATCTATTTCATCCATTTCAAGAGCACACCCATGTTCTTGCAACCTGCCTATCCTCTCGAGGGGGCATCACCCTTACCAATCATCCCTAAACCTTCTTCTAAGACAAAATCTTTTTCTATCCAATCCAACTCTATATTTTAAACTTCTTTGAAATACTATTACTTAGCCACAACACCATTTCAAAAAGCTTGGCAAATGTAGACACTTAAAAATATCTTAACCCTTCAACCACCCTTTGACATCTTCATATCACTAATTATCCCTTCCAATTAATTAAATAAATTCATTTTATTTAATTAATTTATCCCTAGTCATTCATTCTTAGCCATTTATCCCTAATTTATCCCTTGTGATAAATTAATTCATCTAATTTATTACTAAACCTTACAACATTATCCCTCACTAATTAAATAAATATTCTCAATATTTATTTAGTTAATTCTCCATCTTCCTAAACCCAATTAATTAAATAAATCATACTTATTTAATTAATCTACCCTACTAATTAGTCTAAACCTAACCTAGTTGATTAAATAACAATTATTTAATTAGCTACTCTAGCCTACATGACCCCTAGACTTGGATTAATTAAATAAATCATTATTTAATTAATCCTAAACCCCGATTACCCAACTCACTAATTTTTTCCAGCCATATTAATTAAGTTAAACACTTAATTAATATGGTCAAACCTTGCTTAACCCATCCTCCAACACACTTTTGAATAAAAAACCAATTTTTTATTCAAAAGGTCACATGACCCACCAACTCATTTATTACCATCTTACACATGTAAGTGTATATGTGTCCTTGACCTTCACACTTCCACATAAACCTGAATTTTTAATTCACACTCCCCTATGAAATGAATTTTTATTTCACTCACTTCTCATATCCAACTCTTCCCAAAAATGAATTTTTAATTCATTTTAATTCTCACCACTCTTCTCCATGTGAATTTAAAATTCACATTTAATCTCATGCATCCAAATTTGTTGATGAGATCTCCACCATTGGTCTCATCCTCTCATCTCAACCCTTGATTCCAACTTTGAATCCTAGCCATTGGATTCAAATCCCCCTCAAATGGCCTATAAATAGAGCCCTCACCCAAGCCATTTTGAATCACTTCTTCATCATCTCATAACTCTACCCATATTTCTCTCATCTCCTCTCATCATACCCTTACCATGCCAAAATCATTCCTCATCCTATAGACATATTATCTAATCTTGATCTCCATCAAATCCTTCATCAAAGCCTCTATCAATCATCATATTGTGTTGAAGAACAAGGAGCAATCCACATTCTACATTCAACATTAGGTAAAGCTAGGAGAGCTCTTGGGTGCACTCTTCTCAACCTTATCAAGGAGAAGGAAGATCTTGAGGTATAGCTTTTATGTTTTCATGCATTTTAGTTGTGTTTTGACCTCTAAGATTTATCTTTTCTCTCATATTGTCTTTGAGCTCTTAGGGAGTTTGTTGTCTCTTCTTTGTGTTGATATTGGTAAGATTGTTCCTTGTTTAATTTAGAATAGTTTTATTTCAAATCTATATGGTGTAGACCACCCTTTTTTGCATCTTTGTTGTTTGGTGTAGACCACCATTGCTACATCTCTCTTGGGTGTAGACCACCTATTATTTGTTGCATTGGCTGCATATTGAGGATTTCTTCCTTGTAGACTAGGGAAGTGAATCTATTTACTTTAGTTGTTTTATTTCTCTTAGTTTCCTAAACACACTTAGGGTAAGGGCACACACTTGTTTTCTTTTTTATTTCATTCTCTATATCTATTGTTACTCATGGAGGTAGAAATACCAACACCAGGACTTGACTGAGGCAAGTCCCTAAGCAGCCCAACCATCTTTCCTCTTTCTTTACAGTTTTCTTGGATTGAAGACCTTACATTCGCACGGAGGTTTTGTGTGACTTTATTTTTTTCTTGTCTATCTTCATCTTCTTTAGTATAATCAATATTATTTCAATTTATGTATTACTTGGAATATTACTGGGTGTGTTTTGTATTGAAATATGTTTTGTGTAGGTGATTTGAGTCTGTACATGGTTGAAGATTTTTATTTTTAGCACATTTTGGACTCCAACGCCCAACACAGATGTCCTCGCAGCACACTCTGATCCAAGGTTGAGACCCTCTCCTTACTATCACAGGTTCCTCTCTTCTATATTATTTCATTTATATAGTTGTCTCTTTTAAATTCTATATAGAGTAGTTATTTTTCTATATTATGTTCCTTTCCCCTTCATTGCTAATCACATGTCCAGGTTGTATTGCTTTGATTGGGACTCATAGTAGTTTTGTAGTGATCTAGAATAGATTACTTGACATTTGACACCTCAGATAGTAGAGCCCAAGTGTAGTGTTTGTGATTAACTCCCTTGATCGAAGGTACTTGATTAAGGAGTACTTTTTCCACACCTACAATTTAATCGAGTTATTTTGAGGTCAATGTGTTTTGAATAAAAGGAGATAGTTAGTGGCTTTGGGCATATTCCTTGTTGAGGGAATAGAGGTTTTGTTTTATCTTCCTTTGCTTTGAGAGGCTTACATATTTATTAGTTGGATGTTGAGAAGGCTTCTTGATTTTGGGGTTTTAGGAAGGAGATCTTACTTTTCATAACTATAAGACATTAGTGTTGATAGAAGGATATGATTTTAATTTGCAGGTTCTCTCTTGTTGGTCTAATGCTTCTTCCTTAATGTTCATGTTCACATGACATTTGATTTGGTTTGTCTATCTTCTATGATGTGGAGAATTTGAGAGAGATGGACTTTTGGTGAGAGAGTTATGTTCTTGTTGTTTTAATTTGTAGGTTTTGTATATCAATGTGTGTGTGTTCTTCGACACTATGTGATAAAGGATTTAACCACATCCTCTATGTGAGTGCTATTGGTGGATCTTTGGATGTCTTGATTGATTTAAAATTTGGCATTACCCATACAATGGGAGTTCTAGCATGTATATGTGTCCTTTTTTGGATGTTCACATTATACTATGGTCTTGAGGGTCTTGAGGTTATTTTATTACATGTTTATATGTTGTTACCTTGGAGGACTTCTTTATGCAAGATAGTGTATATACAGGGACTTGTGATCATTGTGGATTAGGTTGGATATGTTGATGGCATAGGGTCTACTTGTTATTATTAGTACACCTTAGATTGGACGTATAGTTAGTTGGATGTATTAGCAACTAGTTGTGGTTTCTATTCTAGGTATGGTGATGAATTCTTGGTAGCTACTCAAGCCTATTCAGTACCATTGGACTTGGTGTTTGTGTAACTTGGATATTAGTTGAGGTAGGATTGTTACTTCTATGTGACAGTTTAGTGTGGCACCTCTTTGTATTAGATCTTATATTTTGTACATTGACATGAAGGATGAGAGGATTCATGTTTGAGATGGTGATCACCTTGGTTATTGTTTCAGGTATCTTGATTGAGCACATGGATGTTTACATGGTACATGTTGGGTACATGGATCATTTCCTTGATGTTTGAGTTTACTTTTGACCTCTTATGCAATGTATTCAATAAGAGGGAGTGTTACTAAATTATGTTCACACCTAATTTAGCAAGGCCTAAACATCAGTTGTTTGTAGGGGGTACATAATTTTTTTGCTTATGCAGGATCATCCAATCAATGTCTAATGTCTTGATAGAAGACAAGTTTAAAATCACTTATCAAAATCATGTAATAGCTCAAGTTAAGCTGTTACATCATCCTGGTAAGGGAAATCATCTACAGTCAAGAAAACAGACATTCAAAGAATGAAGAGAATGGATGGATTTCATGTTTCAATTGTTGATTATTCATTATGTTTCAGTGCAAGTAAAAGAGGTATTTATAAACTATCAAATTATACACCATGTTTTATACATATGTTTCAAAGAAAGATCAGTTGTTTTATGCCATGTATTTGGTTCAGAAAGTGAAATTCACATAAGCCATTGCATAGAATGAGATAGCTGATTGTATTCAAAAGAATGTATAAAAGTGTCCCACATAAGTTGTGGGAGTAACTGAAGTATGCAACATAAAAGTAAATTTTACTTTTGAAGAACAAGAAATTCATAGGAAAAGATGAGGGATCTGTCATTGCCTATGAATGATGAATCCTAAGGTTGAGTTGGTCTCTAGCTCCCTCCATCTGTCGAGGTCCAGAACACCTGCAAAAAAGTTTTGTTAGAAGCTCTGGGTACCAAATCTTTTCTTACACAATCAGAACTTCAAAAAGTATAACACACTTTTATGCAGCAGCAGTAATCAGTAATCATATCAGCATAAGAGAAGTTAGAATGAGAAGACACAAGTGTCATATCAAAAAGAGATAAATCCATGCAAGTGACCCCACATCATGAATCAAAGGTACATTTTATATCTAACATGTGTGTTTCTTGTGTAGGCACAGGTAAATATTTATTGTAGATTTTATTCAAACATGTGGAGAAAAATGTGGCTCCCACAAGGGTAGTGCCCAACATGCTTCCTTCTTTATTCATCTAAGAAGGATATCATATCAAGAATAGATAATGGCTAATAGTCTTGCATATGTACAGGTGAAACAATCAACAATGAAGAGCAGTCATGAGTGCTAAAGCAGTCCTCAATGAAAGAGAAATCTTAGAAAAAAGTCATCTCATGTTGTTAGAATAAGATCACTTGAATAGGTTAGAGAAAGTACAATGGCAAAGAGACTATGCAGAGCCTGGACAGTAGTCAATTTTGACTAATAAATGAAAAACTTGTTATTGAGCCTTTGATCATTGAAATGAATGATATTCAAGTAATTTTTCTCAGAACAGTACAAAGAATGCCATATTCTCATTTGCAGGACCATCAAAGAGTGCAGTCATCACTAAGGATTTGTCCACTGTTAATAGAATATAGAGGTTCTCAAAAGGTAGCAACATGTGTCATCAAATGAAATAGCAAATATGCCAGCTCTTTTGGTACTTCATATGGTAGTCTTTATGTACCAGATCATCACAAAGAGACAGCCAAGTATAAGTGTGGAACAACAAAGTATCATAAGTAGCATTTATAAAGCAACCACAAGGTATGCTAATACCACAGGAATAGAGTATAGTTAGATGTCTTAATAAGAGTGTGAAAAACACAAAGGAATAGTCAAAAATGTATATGAGACTACCTTTTAATGCTATAAGTTCATTCATTGAAAATATAGTCATTTGTATCATTTTGAGTTTCATTAAGGAGTAATGGCATATTACAGTCATATACACTCAAAAGATAGTTACATATAGTGCTAATGGGCCTAAAGGGTTTCCTAGACCTCACTATTTTAGGATTACATCAGCCAAACCACCTTTTGATTGAACTATTGTATGTACATTGAATCAAGAAGTAGCAAGACAGTCAGCAACAATAGGTCATGAGGATTCACAAGGAATAGCCATAGAGACTTCAAAGTGTTAGAGTGGTCTGAGACCAATGTCAAGATGTTTGCATAAATGTCCCATAGCAAAGGACCCTGCCTATTCCTAGAAGAGACTGTCAGACTTCTCTTCACTGTCAAATGGAGATAAAATGGTGAGTTGGTGAGGTTTAATTAGCTTTCTTATTCTCTTGTACCATTTCTTGACTCAGTGCAAACTAGAAGTCTATTAAAAAATTTAATGCCCGCATCTCCCATGCAGACACGACACATGAACACGCGTGTCATGACCACATCTGCCATGTGGTTACGACACGAACTACGATTTTTTTTTTAGTTATCCCTAATTACCCCCTCGCACGCGTCTACGTGCTTGGTGGCAATATGCAAGGCGTAGACATGTCGACAAAGTTGATGAGGTGAAGGTCATCTAGGGTCATGCATCACAAAGTGTGTCGCTCCTAGGGTAGATCGATTTCAATCTGATCTCTAAGTTTCCTAGGTGGAGATGTTTTCACCAACAATGAACCCTTAGATCGAAAAGTGATTAATTATGGTGACATGATGGCACACGATTGAAGTGGAAGGATGGAAAATAAATTAAATATCACAACGCATAAAATAAACCCTAAAATTCCTAGCAAAATTCTGGTAGCATAACACGTTTTTGTTAAACGCAGGAATAAAACTTTAAAATGATTTACTAATGAGAAAATAAATTTTATAAGTAAAATTAAATAAGACCTAAGAACAAATTTTAAAAAAAAACATCAATAGGAAAAATAAATAAAATAAATGGTAAATATTAAATTAACCTAGAACGAATTCCACGATAAAACGTAAAATAATATTAATAAAATTAAATTAGAAGGACAAGTCGACAATTAAATTTCAACGAAAAACCAAGTTCGTCATTAAACATAATTTTAGCATTATGTTTAATGTCTCACTCAGAAATTTAATGGATGAGGGAGGAGGGTTTAAATAACCCTCCCTGTAAAATAATAATCATAAAATCGATTATAATTAACAACGTAAAAATTAATGATAAAATAACTCATTATTTAAAAAAAACGGTAAGAAAAAGAAAATTCTTCCCCAACGAAATAATAATTCCCAAGTTTAAATAAATTTCCAAGGCATTTAATTTAAAAGCAAAAATTTCTAAGGTGAAATGAAATAAGGCAAATAGGTAAAAATTAAAAGAGAAAGGAAAAATAAACCTCTCCTCACAAAAGAAAAGATATTATTTTCTAAAACTCTATGTTTGCCCTAATTCCTCTTTCCTATTCTTTCACAATGCGCTAATCTCTCACTTTCATTTCTTCTTTCCTATTCTTTCACAATGCCCTAACCTCTTTTGTTTTGTTTTTGTTTTCTCATTTGCAAGTCTAGGGTTTTGGGCTAAAAATGGAGCCATGTTCTGGAGACTACCTCCCGTGGAGGTAAACACAGCATGTTGAAGTGATAAAAACATTTTTTTTTATGTAAATCTAAATATATATATTCCTCATGAAACAGACTGCATGTGCTAAAATGTTGAGTAGGGATTCATTGTTGTTGCAGGTCCAGCGATGGCCATGTTGGAGGGAGCTGCTAAGGAGAGAGGTGGTAGAGATCAATTGTCAACAGTGAAGGGACCACATTTGAGGTGGGGGGTTGGGCTATAGTGGTGGAGTGGCGATAGGGTGGACTGCGGAGGGCAGAAGGTACGCGGAAGGGGAGACAGTGGTGAGGCCGTGTGTGGAACGACGGGGAAAGGAGGCCAAAGGGGAACGGTGGGGAAGGGAGGCCGAAGGGGGAGCTACGGGAGTTAGGGGGTTTAGGGGGTTTAGGGGGTGTGTTGGGTTATGGGGGCTGTGGGGTGTGGGGGAGGCGGAGCCCCCACCCACACCCGTGGGTGTGGGTGGAGGCTCCGCCTCTCCCACACCCCTCTTTCACTATGGGACGGGGGGGGCTGTGGCAGCACCACAGTCCCCCTTTGGTAATTATTTTTTTTAATTTTTTTTTGTATATTTTTTTTTGTTGTTTTTTCTTTTTTTTAAAAATAAAAATAAAAAAAACCTCTAACCCTAACAGCATATACTAATTGTATATATTCATTTATTAATTTTTTTTTTAAAATAAAACTAAATCCCAATATATATATATATATATATATATATATATATACAAGCAAGTGTATATATATGCATATATATGTATATTTATATATATACTCAAACATAGATTTTTTTTTTTGAAATTCATACAATAATAAGGACATTTAAATAACAACAAAGGTTTTTTCTTTTTTTGAAATTAAACAACCAAGTATATCTATGAATTTAAGGCATGCAAATTTGTATATATCCCCATAGTACTTATTTCCTCAACAAAGTCTTATAACAGAAAACTAACTTGAAATCAAACACAAATATAAACCATAAGCACCACTCTATATATTTTTTTTGAAAAAAAAAAAACATTATACAAAACAGAAAGTGCATTTTTTTTTTCAATAACACTATTCCTACATGTCAAGTATGTTTCATACCTATTGAGTATAATGGCAGGAATGTAAACAAAAGTTCTCTTTCTTTCATGGATTAAAATAAACCTTATATAGCAACATTCACACACATAGATACCACTTGGGAAAGAATGTGGTAGGAAATTAAAAACAACTCATGCATATATATATTTTTTTTTGATGCAGTTCAACATACTCAGTAATACATTACTTTTCTTCTGGAACAGCAATAAGGTAAAAGAAAAATGCATTCTAGTCTAACTTATGTTCTTCCTTTCAATCACCAAACTTTCTTTGACAGAATAATAAAGTAACTCACACTCTTTGCAACTCAACCAACTTCACAACAGGGGATAAACAACATTTAATAAATATAGGATGTCTACATCTTACTAAACATCACAGCCATTTCCATGGCAAATATCTCAACAGTACTTTCATGAATAGAATACCATAAGGCCATAATGGCCATGGCTCCAACAGCCAACACAAGGAGACTAAAAGAACACCAACATGAGCTCCAAGCCACTCCATCTCTTCACTACATAACCTGCAATAGAACTCAACAACAAGGCAACAAAACCAGCCACTACGAAAGGAAAAGCTCTCCTCCCTACTGTAGACCCGCAAGAGGGTCACCCCCGAGCTAGGGAGGTAGGGATTCACATAGGGTTTCATTCCACAACAAAAGCAATCACAATAACACAAAAATAGAACAACCCCATAGGTTTAACACGTAACTTAACTCATAAAAATGAGCTTGGTGAGGGTAGGGAATGGACCCCTCAACTTAAAAGGGCTCCCAAATGACAAAAATCTCAACTCATAGCCTCAAGCCATAATCCCCAAAGCACCACAATACACAAGAATCACAAATAAAATCACATGGCACTCTTGCCATTCAGTTTTTCTCCTCCTCAATTGATAAGCCCTCAAGGCACAAACACATACTGTGGGAGAGACCTCAAGGAGGTTCCTTTCCCCTACCCATACAAGTTGAGCATTACCTCCATTGGAGGTGCTCTCACCATAACACCCATCCCATCATCACTATGTAAACAACAATAACCAGTAAACTAAACACAAACATCATATAGCAAGGTTAAGAAGCCTACCTTCAAGGCCCTGACAATGGAAGTAAGGTTGGTGAAGAGCTCTAAGCCTTCCCAATTCTCCAACTCCAAGAATTTTCTCCAACCTTCTCCTAACTCCTCCAAACTAGAAGGAAAACTCAAATTTGCAAGAAGACTAAGAATTTGCCAAGCAAGAACTAGAAAAAGAAGAAGAACCCCCACTCCTCAACAAGAGGGGCTATTATAGGCCATCAACTTGGCCAAGAGGAATGAGAAGGTGACACTTGTCACCTTCTCCTTCCCCCTCCAATGCCACTTGCAAAGGAGAGGAAGTATGAGGATGACAAATGTCATCCTCTCATTCCACCCCCATCTCCACCTCATCCACTTGTGCTTCCACACAAGTGGGAGGGGGACAAAGGGTGAGTTGGATTCCCACTCACACCTCCAAGAAGACAAGAGTCTTGAATGGTGCTCCCACTCACTTGGGAGTTTTGAAGGACTCTTGGAGACCTCCCAAGTCTACCTTGGGAATGATTCCAAAACTTTGGGATGGGAGATGAGTTCTTCCCTAGGCAAGGCCCATCCCCCATCTTCCCTCATTTCTAAATTCGTCACTTTTGCTCAACCATGGTTTAGGGTGACCTAAGGTGAGTCAAAACTAGGGTTAGATAGTCCAAGTTGACCCTAGACTCATGGTTGACTACCTAGGGTAACTTTTGGGACCCTAGGGTTCATGAAGGGGTTAAAAATCCACATTTAAATGGCCCTAAAAAAAAATAATATAAATACCAAGTGGTATAAAGCAAATAAAATTATACAACACTTATTATTAATCAATTTTAAATAAAAAGGGTACTAAGGCCAAAATAAATTAAATTAAACCAAGCACAATAAAACCACACTTAAATTCAAACATGATCCTTATCCCTCTTGGGAATGGATCAGCTTTACAGGAGATAACATAGTGTGAATTCTACCTCTGATTTTCCGTGGCTAGGGAATGTAAAAATTGCACATCTCGATCAAGTGTCAGTCCTGTCATGAAAAGTCATAGCCGAAGCAACTGAAATTAACTTCACGCAATCGAAATAAACATCAATACATAACTCCAAATTAAATTGCATTTTCCATCACATGTCAAATAGTTCACATCACATAAATAACTAAAATCTCATAACAAAATAACATCTAATATATATATCCCATATGTCGAACCACGACATATCATCCAATATGACCGAATCAAATCACATATATCAAATCAGTGAGATAAAACATCAAGTCTGCATAATGAAACATAGTCACTAAGGTCTGATAGTGTCATCTACTGAATAGCATAATGATCAAAATATGGGAGGTAAAATAATCGGCCTCACAGAAAACATGGTAAACCATAATGATAGCTATGGAGGTATTAAAGTTAAAATGTACATATAGTTTCCTCATGATGCAATTGGATAAAGAGACAAAATGTTAGTTCAAAACTACAGAAGTCTAGATCCCTACAGGTAGCCATTAAGAAGATAAAATGAGCAAATGGACAAAGGACAGTCATGTCCAGTCATGGTGAAGGATACAGGTCAGCATCACAAAGAGCATACATATAACTAGGTAATGCCCCATCTTGTTTAGGGGCATTATAATCATCAAAAGTGAAAAGGGGAACATTTAACATGATTGTTGCAACATAATGAATAAAACAACAGCCAAATAAAACTTATGATTGCACCTACAGTGCAAGAAGGACTATCATAAAAGTGAACAAGGATGTCATGAAAAGTGGAGGAATTCAAGTTTCAAAATCAGTTATAATATCCTTATGACTAACACTCAAGCACACATCCTTCAAGAGATGGAGTCAGCTTTACAAGAAAGAGTAGTCACCAAGGTAAATAAACCATCATATGATAGATACAGTCGTTGATGAAGCTTCAAGTCAAAGACAATCCTCATAAGGAAATAGTGCACCTTCGAATCAAGAAGAGGAACTAATAAGTACCATGCAAAGAATGACATGTATGTTAACATCACATAATGCTTTTAGAGCAGTAGAGAAAGATAAATAGATGTCTTACTGTTTTGAAGATGAAACATCAAGTAACAAAGTACAGAAATTATCACAGTTTTTGTTCAGGCATGAAAGAAGAATACAGGTAATATCATATACATTGTGGGTTCTCAGGCCACAGCCAAAGAGCATAGTTTTCTTTACAAAATGTCAAACCCCTTGTCATATTAAAGGAGAAATGCAGATATAGAATGAATGGAGGGAGTTTGAACTCATAAGGGTTGAAGAAAATACTCAGAAAACAAGAATACCTAGATATGGAGCCTATGACCCTGAATACTGGCAAATAGGTTTGTTTTTTGCATTTTTAGGAAATGAAGAACTTTCAAAAGTCACGCTTTACATATAAAAAATAGAGAAAGTCTACATGAAAATACAAGGGTTCGAAATATGAAAACTTACCCTTATTGCTGCTATGAGAAATAAATGAGAGGCCACAGGTATTTCCTTAGTTTTCATCTCAAAGGTACATTCCAAGATCTCATGGCACCATCGAATACAGGAGGAAGATCAATGGAAAAGAAATAAAGAAACTAGAGATAAAAAAAAGCATAAAGAGCAGCCACAATTCCAGCTTAAAAGACTAAGAAATGTTTTTGAAATGGAGAACAATATTCAGTTTTTGTGCCAAAAAGACTTACCTCTACATTTTCTTTCAAAATATCCATAGAAGATCTCTTAGAAATAGCAAGAATGGTGGAGAAATGCTCAAGATTCAAGCTCAAACCCTAGCAGCATCAAACCCTCAGCGGCAGTAGAGCTCTCTTCCAAAAAGCACAAAATGAAAATAAAGTATCTTTTAGGGATTTTTGCCCTATTTTAAGCTTCTAAGCTTCGAATGCCATGCAATTGTTCTTTTTTATTAAAGTTTAAACTTTAATATCAAATGCAAATAATGCCACCAAGGGGCCAACATTTTATGTGTTGTGCCTAGTGTATGAAAGGTGGCCACAAGGTGTTTGTGCCATAAGACCTAATAACATGTATATGCTATGGAGTCATATGGGATGAAATGCAATATTGTGTGGGAGTCATAAGGGTGTATGACATGGGAGTCATAAGGAGTTTATTGCATATCTTAAACCCTTAGAACACATGATCAAACTTATTAACACTTAGAACAAATTGTAATATCTTTCGCAAAGGGTAGAGCAAGGAAGGTGTTCTTACGAGCCTCGTGTATTTTTTGCATAAATTAAGGGAAAAATGATGTATGATTAACAAATATTAAGTGCAATAATGTTATAAATTGTCTTAATATTTGTTATACAAAATCCTTGTACAGAGATAACACGTTCATATAACACCTATTAAGGTAAGTTACATTATTGCCTTTAATATTTGTTAATATGAGTTAATTTCACCCTCAAAATCATGCAAAGAGGAGAAGAGAAGTGAAGTGAGGTGTCAAAATCATGCAAAAGAGTTTTCTTGTTCTATTTTTGGCTTGGAGGCCTATTTTTTACTTTTCTTAAGTCAAACATGCTGAGAGTTGGAGTTGTGAGCTAAAATAGCTCATCTTGGAGCATTTTTAGGGCTTAATTTTTAGGCTTTTTATTCTTGCTCACCCAAGCAAACTTGAGTTGCTTTTTATAGCTTTTTCATGCAGATTTGGAGGCTGAGTTCACTCCAAATAACTTTTTAGGGTCCATAGGATAGATTATTAAATATTTGATGAAGGGGGTAAATCATAAAACACACAACAAGAAAAAATTGCACACAGAAAATAGAACTTTCTTTATTGATTTGAATAACTTATTACAATACAGAAGCTCAGATACAATCAGAGGAATCAACCCTCCACAGGCTGTAACACATTACAGCTTCCTCTCACAAGACTCTGGAATCATTTGTCATCTGTGACCCCAAATCTTCTAGGGTTTCTATTTTCCCACCTATTCTTGACTCTACACTTCCCCCCTTAACTCTACTACTGCCCAAGGTTCCCAAAAATGGTTATTAATATCCTTTTTGGTGGCCAACAACCTAATTTCAAAATTTGCATCTCCCTCCAAAAATAGGTCAACTTTCGAGAGCCATAACTTTTGATCCGGGTGTCTGATTAATGAATCATTTTATGCATTAGAAAGATCATAGAGTGCTCTACACGGTAAGAACCCGCTCTCTTAGTTTTGGCCATTTTTGGGCTTGTACAAGGCTGTTTAGTGCCTCAAACCTAAGTTTGAATAATTTTCAAGCATTTTTTGGGAAATGAAAACTTTAATATCTTTCAGCTCGCAAATGATCCTTGCGTGATTCCTTAGCCAAAGGCATTTTTTTCAGTTATGAAGCTCCATGTAAATTTTCACTTCATTCCATGCCCAAATGCAAACTTTCTAAAAATAGCAGGTTGCTATTTTTAGTAGTTTGGAAAAACTGAAAGTTCTACATCATTATTCAAGTGATTATGGAACCAGAACCACAAATTTTGAAAAGAAATGGAAAGAACATCAACAATTTTTGAAACACATCTTTTTTTGGGTGATGCAGGATTGCCCTTACACCACTAGATGCTCTTGCATCAAACACCCAAGGTAATTTGAGAAGTGACCCTATCACGTCTCAAGTGTTTGTGTGAGGAAAACCTAAATGGTCAACCTCTGCTTCAGACAACCAAGAAGAATCTTTAACAGGCCTTCCTTTCCATTTCACCAGGTATTCTTCATATTGCATGTTCTGAGTGCTTCTTCCCACACAGCTATCCAAGATCTCTTCTATCTCCTCTGTTGAAGTAGATGCCAAAATACTCCACTGTTCTTCTGTTGGTCCATCCTTTGTTCCACCTTCATGATATTCTGATAAATCAGCAATGTTGAAAATAGGGGAAATGTTGATCCCACTCGGTAGCTCTACCTCATATGCATTTTTTGAATCGTGTTTCTTCAAAATTTTGCATGGTCTAAATTTCTTCATTTTTAGCTTATTGTACATTCCAATTGAGAACCTTTCTTTTCTCAAGTGAACAATGACTTCATCTCCTACCCAGAATCCCTTATATCTCCTCTTCTAATCTGCCTTAGCCTTGTACTAAATATTCATCTTCTTAATGTGCTTTTTCACCTCTTCATGCAAATTCTTCATGTGTTCGGCAAAGTCTTTAGCCTCAACACTTGTCTTTTCTCCTTTGTCCAGATTCCTTAACTCTAAAGCATTTCTTGGACTATTGCCATATATAATCTAGAAAGGTGATTTACCAGTACTCCTATTGATAGAATTGTTGTAAGTAAATTCTGTCTATGGTAAAATCAAATCCCATCCCTTGGGCTTATCTCCTACTAAGCATCGTAGCAGGTTACCCAAACTCCTATTCACCACTTCTGTCTATCCATTAGTTTGTGGATGGTGTGCAAAACTGAACTTCAAATCTGTCTTCAACTTCTTCCACAATGTCCTCCAGAAATAACCAACAAACTTGGTATCTTGATCTAAAACTATGCTCTTTGGTAGACCATGTAATCTCACCACCTCTCTGAAAAATAATTTAGCAATATGGACAACATCATTAGTCTTCTGGCAAGGAATGAAATGTGCCATCTTTGAGAATCTATCCACCACCACAAAAATGGAATCATGTCCTCTCTGTGTCCTTGGTAAGCCAAGAACAAAATCCATACTAATATCATCCCATGGCTTCTCTGGTACAGGTAGTGATTGATATAGACCTGTATTCTGACTTATTCATTTCTCCATCTGATATACTCTGTAACTCTACACAAATTTCCTCAAATCCTGCTGCAACTATGGCCAATAATAATTTTCACCAACAATAACAATGGTCATATCTCGACCAAAGTGTCTAGCTAATCCCCCACTATGCTTCTCCTTTATCAAGTTCTCTCTCATGGAACTCCTCAGAATGCACAACTGGCTTCCTCTAAACAACATGCCATCTTGGATTATGAAATCCAATCATTTTGTCCTATCCAAAGTAATAGGTTCCAGACAAGCTTTCCAATCCTCTACAAAATCTGGATCTTCAGGATACAAACTTTTGAGCTCATCGAACCCAACAACCTCTATCTTCATTTCTATCAACAAATTTTGCCTTCTGCTCAAGGCATCTACAACTCTATTGGACTTCCCACTCCTGTGCTTCAAAACAAAAGTATAACTCTACAAAAACTCAACCCATTTTAAGTGCCTTTGATTTAACTTTCCTTGACTATTAAGATACTACAAAGCCTAATGATTAGTATATAAAACAAACTCCTTTGGCAACAAATAATGTCTCCATTTCTTCAAAGCCTAAACTATTGCATAAAACTCCTGATCATAAACAAAATACTTTTTCTTGGCATTATTAAGCTTCTCACTAAAATAGGCAACGATCTTATCTTCTTGGCTCAAAATAGCTCCTATACCACTACCACTAGCATCACAATCAACCTGAAATACTTTATTGAAATATGGAAGTGCCAAAACAGGTTGTTCTACGACTTTCTTCTTCAATGTATCAAAGCTCTTGTCTGCTCCTTTAGTCCATCTAAACTCTTTTCTATCCCCTCTCATTGTCTTAGTTAGGGGTGCACAAATGCTACTAAAATTCTTGATAAATTTTTTGTAAAAACTTGCCAAACCATGAAAAGATCTTACCTCTGTGGCACTCCTTGGTGTAGGCCATTCAATGATAGCCCTTACTTTTTCTGGGTCCATCTTAAGACCTTCCTCTGAGACAACAAATCTCAAGTATACCAACTCCTTTGCAAAACTACATTTCTTCATATTAATTAGCAACTTCTCCTCCCTCAGCTTCTCTAAAACTCTTCTAATATGCATCAAATGCTCATCCCAAGTTTTATTGAAAATTAAAATATCATCTAAATAGACAATAACAAAATTTGCCAAAAATTCTTTCAGTACCTCATTCATGAGCCGCATGAATGTGCTCGGTGCATTGGTTAGCCCAAATCGCATGACTAACCACTCATACAAACCCTCCTTTGTCTTGAGGTTGTCTTCCATTCATCTCCTTCTCTAATTCAGATCTGGTGATACCCACTCTTCAGATCAATCTTCGTGAAGTACTTGGCTCCACTCAAACAATCCATTATGTCATTCATTCTGGGTAATGGAAATCTATACTTGATTGTGATCTTGTTGATGGCTCAAGAATCTGTACACATTCTCCACTCTCCATCTTTCTTCGGTGCTAGTACTATAGGTACCACACAGGGACTTAGACTCTCTCTTATCAACCCCTTCCTTAATAGCTCTTGAACTTGTCTATTTAGCTCTTCACTCTCTGCAGGGGTCATTCTATGGGCTACCTTATTCAATAAACTAGCTCCTGGTATTAACTCCATTTGATGACTTATCTTCCTCACCGGTGGTAAACCTTCTGGTACATTATCAGAGATAATGTTTTGAAATTCTTCCAACATATCTGAAACTTCTATTGGTACATCTTCACATTTCTCTTGACTAATCTTAGGAATCAATGCAAAGCAATGACGCTCATGCCTCATACCTTCCAAAAATTTCCTACCATCTACTAAGAAAATTCTGGCAGTACTACATACCTTTTCTTCCACCTCCTTCAAGGGCTTCAACTTATGATGAACTCCATCCTTTGTAAGGGAATATGTGTTTGTACGACCATCATGGACAGTGCTCCTATCATACTGCCACGGCCTCCCCAATAGCATTTGACATGCATCTATTGATATGATATCACAGAGCACCTGATCATGGTAGTCTCCAATCTTGAACTTCACTAAACATTGTTCATTGACCAAAGCTCTATGGTCCTTCTACAACCATGCAATCCAATATAGATGTGGATGCTTTCTTCTTGTCAACTTCAAATTATCAACCATCTCCTCTGAAACAAGATTGTCAGTTCTTCCACTGTCAATAATAATATCGCAACACTTACCTTCACATTTGCACCTTGTGCGGAATAGACTCTTCTTCTGATTGGGCTCTTTCTCCTCATTCAACAAAGTTCTTCTGACAACTAGTTTTTCTCCCCTTTTAGCATCTTCAGAATGCTCAGACTGCACATCTTCATCTACATGTGCAACTCGTGCATTGCCTTCAGGTCTTCTATTTGTCCTTCCTTGATGTTGTAGACACTTGTATACCCGATGCCCTTCTTCTCCACATTGGAAATAGGTTCCTCTAAAACCTCCTCTTCCAGGTCCTTGCCCAGGTCAACCCCTTCGTCTTCCTCTTTGCTCTCCATTGTTCTGGTCACGAGGGCTGTAGGTATTATCTCCTCTCCGATTTCGACTGGTGTTAGCTTCTTCACTTTTCTTTGAATCTTCATTTTGACCCCCATAGGGTCTTCCACCAGTCCTTCTACCTTGACCTCTTCCCCTTTTCTTGTTAAATCTTTTATTCAACTTCTCTTCCACCTTTAGGGAAAATTGGTATGCATCTTCTATGGTGGTCATTCTGACCAGGCTCAGCTCCTCTTGAATACTCAGCCTCAACCCATTAATGTAACTAGCTCCCTTATCCTTGTTGGGCTCTGCATGACCTGTCCTAATATTAATTTTATAAAACTCTTCTGTATACTCCTTAACAGACTTGTTACCTTGCTTCAATCCTTGTAGCTTCTTCAACAACTCCATCTCATAGTCCACAGGAATGAACCGCTTCTTTAGTTTCTCCACCATCTGATCCCATCTAGTGATATTTCCGTTTCATCTTCTATTCCTCTAACTGGACCTCCTTCCACCAAATACTGGCATGGCCCTTCAATTTTGTTTTTGCAAACTTGACCTGATCTAGATCTTCCACATCTTCATACTCGAAATATTCCTCCATGTCATTGATCCAATCAATAAGCCGTTCTAGATTCAAATCTCTAGAATATGTAGAAACTTCGATCCTGGGCCTCTTTCCAATCTTAGAAATGGCCCTCAATAACCTAACTTTTGTAGGATCTCCTGCAGCTTCTTGTTCTTCCTCAGATAGCTCTTCTTCAACTTCATCTTCACTTTCCTCTCTCCTTCTTGGCTCGAACCCTCTTCGCAACTCCTCTTGCAATGCTTCAATTTGTCTTTGCAGGGCTCTAAAACCCTCTTCCATCAAATCATTACTCCCAATACGATTTCTTTGTGGAGGCATCTTGATCTCCGCACCAAATCCACAACCTCAGGTCCTGGTGCAAACTGCCTCACGGTCAGTGATCTGTCTACACACTCAAGAACCCTCACTCTGATACCACTTAATGAAGGGGGTAAATCATAAAACACACAACAACAACAAAATTGCACATAGAAAATAGAACTTTCTTTATTGATTTGGACAACTTATTACAATATAGAAGCCAGATACAATCAGAGGAATCAACCCTCCACATGTTGCAACACATTATAGTTTCCTCTCACAAGACTCTAGAATCATATGTCATCTGTGACCCCAAATCTGCTAAGGTTTCTATTTTCTTGCCTATTCTTGACTCTACACTTCCCCCCCTTAACTCTACTACTTCCCAAGGTTCCCAAAAATAGTTATTAATAGCCTTTTTGGCGGTCAACAACCTAATTTCAAAATTGGTATCTCCCTCCAAAAACAGGTCAACTTCCGAGAGCCATAACTTTTGATTCGGGTGTCTGATTGACGAACCATTTTATGTGTCAGAAAGCTCGTGAAGTGCTCTACGCGCTAAGAACCCACTTTTCAAGTTCTAACCATTTTCAAGCCTGTACAAGGCCCTTTAGTGCCTCAAACCTGAGTTTGAATAATTTTTAGGCATTTTTTAGGAAACGAAAACTTTAATATCTTTCAGCTCGCAAATGATCTTTGCATGATTCCCTCACCAAAGGTCTTATTTTTTAGTTATGAAATTTCCTGTAAATTTTCACTTCATTCCGTGCCCAAATGCAAGCTTTCTAAAAATGGTAGGTTGCTATTTTTAGCAGTTTGGAAAAACTGAAAGTTCTACATCATTATTCAAGTGATTATGGAACCAGAACCACAAATTTTGAAAAGAAATGGAAAGAACATCAACAATTTTGAAACACATCTTTTTTTGGGTGATGCAAGATTGTCCTTACACCACTAGATGCTCCTGCATCAATATTGAGAGAAAACTTATGTTTTAGTAGTTCTTGCCTTTTTGCTCTCTTATACATTGTAAAGAGAAAGAGTGTTTGTAACTCAATTTTGCAGATTAATACATTTCAGCAGGTTACATGTTCTATTCTTTGTTATTTTTATGCAAGTGTTCCTTTATTTTTCAGTAGAATCAAGTATTTACCTTCTCATTTATGTTGTTTTATGAATGATTTGATGAGATTTTATTGTGTTTAGTATCAGAACCTTTAAAATCATTGTCTCATTTATACTTGCATGCATTAACTAATAGTAAAAATCATAGGTCTTATGTTGTGCAATTGAAATAGTTTTTCTTTCATGCTGTGAGAACCCAGTTTTCCTCCAAGAAGAAAGTTATTCAAGCCTTCCCTAGAATCATTTTTGTGGTCATATTGCCAAAGTGGTTTGTGTGGATAGATTTTTTTGAGATTTATTATGAATTAGAGTTGTAGTTTTCCATCAAATTAGGTGTATCACCACCCATTTGCTTTCTTATTCATTCTTTCTATCCTTTTCCTGCCAAGTCATTAACCTATTAGAACATTATAAGGGAACCAACCCATAATCTGGAGGTTCAAACTCACTACAGGTCACCCACAGTTTGAGTTTGATCCCATGTTACATAGGATTGTTGAGCTTCACAGCTTTGCATAACGGGTGCAATCCTGCACGATAATAGGGAGAATGTTAGGAAAGGTGTGTTGTACACCTTGCATAATGCTTATAATGTAAAATGTAATATTTAATTGTGGTGCATCTTAGAGATGTGAACATCACAATGAGTTAGGCATTCTGAGGGCTACTTACAAGTTGTATGTAATATTGGGATAAACATTTAATGTTGGTTAGACATTGGGAAAATATAGTACCAAAGAGTAAATGAGTAGTGAGCTCATGGTTTTGAGGGATATGGTTATGAAATACCACTTAGTGGTTTTGTGCAATCTTAATTCTATAAAAGCAAGCACATGAGTAGTTGTTGGGGCCAGATAGTTGGCTTGCATAATAGCTACATTATCATGCTCTTTAAAGAACCAATCTTGACTTCTATTTTCCCTCCAAATGATCATGAGAAATGAATATATAACAACTTCTAGTCTTAGGGATGATCTCAATTAGTTGCAAGGAGGTGCAAAGCTCAATGCCAAGTGTAACATGTAGTTAGCCAAATGTGTAGATGGGATCTTCTAGAATGAATTTGGTGATGAAGAATCAATAAATCATGATACATTTCATACCATAACCATAAGTTCTTTGGGTCCAATAAATCTGGATACATGTTCCTTTATTGTTACATGCTTTAAGAAGGTTTTGCAAGCCACAAATAATCAAGCTAGATGTTATTCTATTATGCGCAATAGTAAGTCAAAATTGGAGTATGCCTTTGTAGTGATTAGAGTATCATGGAAATAAAATGTGACTTTGTAGGATCAATGTAGAGCATGTGTTCCAAACTTCCATGTGAAATATGCAAGTGCAGTGAAATGTGATAGGATTTTTAGTGCTTGGATGATGTATGGAATGTTATTGAAAACCTACAAACAAAACAAAAAAATTAGAAGAAAATATTTTTGGGTGATGCAAGATTGCTCTTACACCCTAGGATGCTCCTACATCAAAATCATACATTTCTACTAAGCTTTTGAAGAAAGATTTTAAGTTTTAATAAATTGATGAGTGTCGAAAGGCCTTTGATGATATGAAGCAATATTTTATGCCTATCATCCATGGTAGTCTTTATTGTTATATATTTTTCTACTAATTTTTCCATTAGTGGTTTATTGACATGAAATGATAATAATCATAATGAGCATGTCATCTATTTTATTAGATGCACTCTGTTAGACTACATGACTAGATACATCCCCATGGAAAAACTATGTCTAGCTATCATATTCTCATCACAAAAATTAAAACATTACATGTTGCATATAGAAACTCATGTGATTATCAAATAAGATCCTTTGAAATATATATGCACTTTCTAAAGTTGATCTTTTAGGACATGTTACCCAAGGGATCATGTTACATATAGATTTTGATCTAAAATTCGCTAATCAAAATTCTAAAAAGGGTAAATCTATGGTGGACCAATTAGCTATTGCTCCATCCCCTACACATGTCCCTCTTGATACATCATTTCTAGATGACCACATACTCACTATTAATTCGTCATCTCCATGGACTATACTCTTTGATAGTTCTCAATGTATGATTGGTTTGAAATCTAGGGTAGTATATATTCCATCTATAGGAGAATTACTTCCTTTGTCCTACTAGCTTAATTTTTTTATGCACCAATAATGTTGTCAAATATGAAGCATTAATATCAAACCCTTGAGAAACTTTATCTTTAAAAGTTAAATGCATAGATATTCATGGTGACTCATAGATAGTCACTAGATAGATTATGATGGCTTATAAAACTAAGAATTCTTGACTTATTCAATATCATGAGTTATCCATGTAATTTCTTAACTCTTTTGACTCATACATGATTGATGTTGTCCCAAGAAAGAATAAGAGACGTGCCAATTCCATGGTTAGTGCCACATCATTGATGAGTGTGGATAGTGGTGGTCCTTATTTCACATTACTTGTTCATAGATTGCAATATCTTTCTATATGAGATAGTTCCTCATTCGTATGTGCCATGTTGACTAGTGAAGAAACTAGACCCATGACATTTATAATTATCTTGCGTTGAGGACCTTTCCTCCTAATTGTTCTAAAAATTCTCATATATGTATCAAAAGTTAGTTTCTAAATAATGGGAGTCCTTTATAGATGTGGTTATAATGGTCTAATACTTAGATTCCTTGATTATAATTAAAATTCTATTACACTTTAAGAAGCACATGGGGGTATATGTGAAGGTCACATTAGTGATAAGCTCTTAGTTCAAAAGATTTTCTACATGGGATATTATTAGAGTAAAATGGAGATGGATTCATAGGACTTGGTTAAAAATTGCACATGTCAAACACATAGTAACCCAAAACATGCACTCACCCATGATATTCATCCCTTTATCTCTCCTTGGCCATTCTCTATATGCAAACTAGACTTGGTGAGTAAGATTTTCCTAGCCTCTTTCAATGGAAAGACATTCATTATTACTACCATTGTTTATTTCACTAAGTGGGTTGAGGTCATCTCCTTAAAATCCACTATGGTGGCCGATATTCATGATTTCATCATGGATTACGTTATTTCTAGATCTAATTTTCCATCCACTATAATTACAAATAATGGTACATCTTTGAAGAAAAAAGAAATGGAAATTTTTTTAGAGAATTTTCAAAATATTCAACAATGATTTTGTATTCCTTATTACCCACAATGTAATGGTCAAGCTAAAGCTACCAACAAAATTATTGAATAAATTATGAAAAAATAGTTGATAAACATGAAACTAATTGGCACAAAAAATTTGTTCCCATAGTATGGGCTTATAGAACTAGTATTTCTACTACCACAAGGTATACACATTATTCATTGGTTTATGGTAATAAGATCATTAACCCTAGAGTTATAGGTCCCTTCATTAAGAGCTTTAATTCATTACATTATTGTTGACACTACATATAGAAAACATAGATTACTATAATTTCAAACATTGGATGAAAAAGTGTCAATGCATTATACAATCTTTGGGCATATTATAGGAAATTGAAGAAAACTTATAAGAAAGTCATCATTCATAGAGATTTCTAACTAGGTGACTTAGTTCATTGTGCTAGTTCTCTAGAAAACCAAATGACAAAAAAGATTTACAGAGAAAATTTTGTCCAATTTAGATAGGACCTTTCATTATCATTTCTTGATTTAGATTGGGATATTTTGTCTTATCTACTCCTAAAGGTAATATAGTGAAATATGTCATAAACATCTTGCACTTATGACACTATTACTATTGTGTAGAAACATAATAAGGGTAGTTATCCAATGCTTATCATCCTTGTCATACCCACAACCTTTACATCCTATTTATATCCACATGATCCTTATCATTTTTCCAATATTGGGGTAAATATTTTTACACATGCCTTTATGCCCATCTCCTATCTATGTGTGCTTACAACTTATTTTTTTATTTGATTACATGCTTGATGTGCTTATATGACCCTTATCCTGCCTTTGTAGCCATCCTTGTCTTATCATTTTCCTATACTACTTAGGAAACCTTGTTACACATGCCTTGATGCTTATCTCTTATTTTATGTGTTTACATGCTATATCATGCTTATCATACCATTTTATTATATTGGGGGCACTCTTGTTACATGTGCCTTGATGCTTATTTCCAAGTTACGTTCTTACATGATATCATTTACCATGTTTACACACATTATCAAGCTTATATATTTTTATCCTCTCCTCCAATTCTTTGCACATTTTGTATGCAACCAATTGTGTGGGGGTTATATATATTACTAACATCATTCATGAGTTTGATTGCAATGATAATAATT
The DNA here is from genome assembly GCA_027924645.1 of Cunninghamia lanceolata. NCBI lineage: Eukaryota > Viridiplantae > Streptophyta > Pinopsida > Cupressales > Cupressaceae > Cunninghamia > Cunninghamia lanceolata. The sequence continues at coordinate 5,148,781 of BSBN01000564.1, read as the reverse complement.
ATGATCATTTTTTGTTACCAAATAGAGCTTCATTACCATATCTTAAAGGAGCAAATTTCCATAGAGTCAGAGACCTTTTTATTATACTATCTACAAAGTTAGATCTTGTCTATCTAGATGAAGACCTTTGGCATCTCATCCTTATCTAGATGGAGTCCTACAATTCCACATAGTTGGAGCTTTTTTGTCTTTTTTAACAATTATAATCTTTTACCCTTCTCTCTCTATTTTCTCATACTTTCAAAGGTAGTTAGTTTTCAATGTAAGTTGTGGTTGTGCTTATTCCAAGATGTGTAATAAAGTCTACTCATTGCATATTTTTGTTTGTTTTGTATGTTTCAATGGAGCTCTAAAGACAAGAAGAATTCAAGAATGATCAATCACTTTACATAGACTAGATATCCTTTTAGTTTTTGAAAAATATTTACATTTACATTTTGAATACTTGTTTGCTTTGATATGCATCCACCTAAGAGTTTGCATGCACATAAAAATGGCGACAAAATGTAATAGTGAAAATTGTAAATAATGTCATTTCCCCTTATGTTTTGGGGTTGCCTTTTTAGAGTGTCATAAATGTAATAATCAAGTAACAAGTGGCATAATTGTATGTAAAATTGGATCATGACATCACATATCTCTATCCCTCCATCAGTGATCCCTCACTTCACATCCTTTATCCCTAAATTTGTTGTTCATCATCTTAGATTAGATTTACATGTGTGAACTTAACTTAGGTCACTTTGACATTTGCGGATATGAACCCTTCAGTTTTAAATATTAAGATTCAAACTATATATTGCCAACTACTTCATTAATCCTTGTGAGCCAACTTAGTACTTGATTTGTGTGCTTGCTTCTTGTATTTAAGTGTAACCTAACTATTCTCCAGCAATACACAAATGAAAGATATTTCAATTTATTTAATTAGTAAGGCATACATATTAATTGGAGCATTAATAAATTAAAGGAGCAACAATAATTAATCACTTAAGCAATAATATGAATATGAAATTTACAACATTGACAAGAGATGATAAATTAACAAGAGAACATTTAAATTATAGGGCAATGGAAATAATACTTATCTTTAATAGTTTTCTCGGAAGCAACTATCCAACACACAAAGATAAGGTTACTGGCCCTAGCTTTTCTCAGCACAAACACCCCGGAAGGAATTGGTTCTTGCACAGAACCAACCTGTCTTTACGACATAAACATTGCCCTAGCCAGGACACTCTTGGGTGTACATTGTACCCTGAGTTGGACACACACTATGTGCCCCTTCTGCAAATGTTTAAATGCCAGCCAGAACCAAAACCTTCACTCTTGTGTGCTCTCTGAATTTTTATATTGCTTTTTCCTTTGTATTTTCCTCTGTGTGTCTTTAGCATCATTTTTCATGGGTTTAAGTAATAACCCAATAGGTGGTTCTAACCATCACACCCATACATAAATAATATTACACATCACCTTTTAATTGCAACTTCCCGTGAAACACTCCAATACGAGTGTACTTTATAAATAAGGTTATTTAACCTTTATTTTAACTCAAAAGTAACTTCTTTCTTTCTTTTATTTTTACATTTTTTCTATTTTGTTTTTCATATATATATATATATATATATATATATATATATATATATATATATATATATACTCTCTAAGGTTTTCATAAACTTTATTTATTTAATTCATTTCTTGGGAAAAAGTCTCATAACATTAAGGATATTCATTTTGAAATCATCTAGGAAGGTTAAAAAGGCAAAAAATAATTTCTAGATTTAAGAGCTTAAAGGAGAATCTATTTTGCATTTGTGTACTTGTGACATAATCCTAGGTTTGTTGCATGTTTGCTTGGTATCCTCAATCATTTCACTTATAGCCATAAAGCCAATCCATCTTGGGGTTTGACCTAGGAGAGCATGACCCTCTGATCTAGCAGATTCCCTAAAATTGTTTATAAATATTGCAATCCTTATGAATATATCATACATCAAAAATCAGGTTTTGTGAAGCTCAGTAGTTTATGAATTGCCAAATCATTCATTCAAGTTATAGAATCACTCTTGCACATCAAATAATACCTACATAAGAACTTATATAAAAAATAGGACTATATTCATTTCCACAATTAATTCATATAAATTTTCATAATTAATTTTAAATCAAACATCTAAATTAGTTGATGTCTAAATTATCTAACTAAATTTATTCCTTTGTAATATAGCTTAGTCATGGTACTTGTTAATCTCATTGTGTATGATATTTTTGCCTTCAAGCTTTAAATCACAAGGATGAGTTTGGTTGATATTTTTATGAGCCTCATGTGCAAAGTCCACCGGGTAACTAAAGAGAGGTCGTATTGGTATCCCTGGTCATAATGCACGTTAGCTAGTTTCCAAAAGTGACCCCGTGGGTAGTTTCATTTGTGCCAACCATATAAACGCATAACGCCAAATCCATTATAATTATTTTCTTTCCGGACTCCCACCTTTTGTCTGGTGGAACGCGAAATTTGTCATTTTCTATGGTTTACCATGGAATATAAGCTATATAATGCTTTCATAATTTTTCTCAATGAGTGTACTTCACCTTGTCACCATATGCATTTTTCTTTCTAATTATTCTCCTCAAATGTCTTCAAGTTTTTGTTTAATTGAACAAAGCTGGAAATTATTAAAAAATGTCTTCAAGATTTTCTTTCGAAAATGCAACTTGAAATGATGCTTGTCCATTTAGTCATTTCTTTCTTGTCCTAAAAAGTGCATATTAAAATGTTCGTAAAAACATGCGTATGTATTTGTGTAATGGTGAAAATTGCATGCCCATGCCCTTTTTTTCTTTAATATTTTGATTTTTTTTTTATAAGAATATATAAATGGTATATTTTTAATTGATCTATTTTTATTTGGATTTTTTTGAAGGGTAGGATTTAATTTTTAATTTTATCTCTTTTCTATCATGAGTTATAGATATAGTTGATAGAGTGATCTTGATTATTTTCACATGTAAAATTGATTCTTTTACTTTTAAAGTTTATATTCTAGTTTAGGTGCTAACTTGACCTATCCCTATGATTGTTGTATTGTTGTGTAAGACTCAAGACAAGAAAACATTTCATTTATGACTCTTAGTGTTGTATTTGAAGGTGTAGCCCTACTTCATTTTAGATAATTAGGAGACATCTAGATTCCTTGTATCATAGAGCTATTATTTACTACTTGCACACATTATCAAAAGCATCTTATCATAATATTTGTATTACACAAGCATCTAAATAAATTTGTATGTTTGAGAGTGTTGTCCTTGGTCTTTTATCTAGTCATTGAAATGGTATCCTTATATTGTTTAACACAAGGGAAGTAATTATACCAGCCACATGTAAAGTAGCAAGCACAAGAACTCATTTTTATGTAGGCACACATTGAGAACAACAAGGTAAACTAAATCTGACATTTTAAAAATAGTAGGGATGAAATCCATAGGCACATATTAGATCAGTGTGTTAGATTAGATCCAACACTTGCATAGCCAAATATACAACTATAGAAGTGATTCAAAGCAACATGAAGATCATTCACTGATTCTAAAGAATTTGTCTAAGCATCACTACTATTCCTACATTATTGGTGAATTAGCAATTGAAATATATCACATTGGAGATGATGAGGAAGGATAAATAGGGCCATAGGGAGTAGAAAAAGGTGAATAGTATGATGAAGGAATCAAAAGAGAGGGAAACTAGTTAGGAGTTGGGAATGAGGAGAATAAGATACTGAAAAAAGTGGAGAGAGGAAGAGAGTTAGGAGGTGAGTGGGAGATAAATAGAGGCTAGGTAAAGAAGGGATAGATATAGGTGAGTAGGGGAAATGATTAGTTAGCAATGGAGGATTATGATATGTAGAAGAATGGATAGGGGAAGATGGAGGGTTAGAAAGAGATGTAATTATATAGGAGAATACAAATGAATCAATGGAAGGATGGGAAAAGGAAAGGAGAGGAGTCAATTTAATGAAGAGGTTTGAAGAAGGGAAGGGGGTGCAAGGGAGAAATGTGATTGGAGATTAAAATTAGGGATATGAGAAAGGTTAGGAGTACAAGGGATAAAAGAGGTTAAGTGTTTAAGATCAACCTTGGATGAGAAGCAAAGAAGTCTATGAATGTTGGAAAATGGGTAAAATGGTCAAAGATGTAAGAGGAAGAAAGGGAAGAGGATGGGAGATTGACAAGGACAAGGATGTGATTTAGGATATGAGGATAGGTAGCTAGGAAAGAGGAGAAACATTAGGGATCTAAGAACCTCTGTAACATCCCAACTGGAATATCAGATATCCTTAAACATAATTAAGCAAAAACACCACACTAATTTTTTTTAACTATTATCAAAAGATATTACATTTACAATTTCAAGTACAATACATATATTTAAAACAATGGTCGCTTCACATGTAACTAAAAAATTTCCATGTATATCAATTGGTCTTATTTCTTACGAGTTACAATATCTTTTACAGAATAAGTAATGTACACTTGTTCACAAGTCTTCAATAGTCAACTGCAGGAGAGAGAGAGCATCACCTTGGTGCTTTTCCTCCAACCATAGACCAGTGGTCCCCCACACACCTTCCTCCTGGAATGGCCCTACCCTTCATGAGGGTAATAGATAATGAGAATCAACTAATTCTTTATTCCATCTAAGACTAGTGATGTGTCCTAGCCATTACAATAGGGTTTACAACTCTAGTCTAGCTCTAGCCACATGTATGACCCAATCTGATTGTTCAGCTATCTAGTACACCATGAACTGGCAACACAAGCAGTGACTTTTGCATTACTTTGGCCAAAGCTTCATATAAATATATAGTCGTATGTTCACTCACTCTTTTCTCAACCTGGAGACAACATTCTTATTTCTCAATCTATGTCATATAAATAAAATAATTCTTCTCGACTTACTTATACCATATTGGTCTTAAAGATATATCATAAACTTTATCTACTAGTCATTATGACAAGTCTAAGGTGAGAACTTACATTATTATAAAAATTCATTGAGTCCCTCTTTGCATCCTTGCAATCATGGGTCTATGACATCCTGTCATCTACTCAATGTTATGTCTACCTATTCTCATGCTCATCAGTGTTCTTCTACACATGCAAAATTTTGACGTTTAATCCATAGGGTTTTTAAAATTAAAGACTCTATCTATTCAAAACTAGGAATATAATCATTCAACTCATAATCTGTCAAAGTTTAACTATAATTTCATATACCCATGTATTGAATGCACTTCTTCATTATATCAAATAGTCTATAACATAACTTTCTATTAACATTGTGAGTATTTCGCTCAACAATCATGTGGCTATTCTTAGCTTATGGTAGGATTGAAGATTATTTCTCAATATAACTAGAATACATATAATTTAAATAACTCTAGTATAGCTTCTAAGAACAACTCATTCTTCTTTATATACTTGTAAATAATGGTCTAACATCAAGTGCTCCTACACAATGACTTGATTCCAACTAGCTTTCTAAGCTTTTGAACATGCTCTATGTCTTCACATTTTGATACTACTATGAGATGAGTAGTTTATTTTACAAGTACAAACAACTTTGAAGTCTTTCTCCCTTATGTTGTATTGGATCATAATAAAATTTCTAGGCACAATCATACAACCTTAAGACATAGTTGGCCTCTTGAAAAGACACAATCGACCTTTCTTGTAACTCAGTCGACATCTTATTGATACACAACCGGCCTACTAATAACACAATTGGGCTCTATATATATTACATCCGGCCTATAAATAATTCTTTCAACCTTCTAACAATACATATGGCCTGCACATAATACATATGACCTACACATAATACATATGGCCTACACTTAATATATGCGGCCTTCACATAATACATATGACCTGTAAATAATATATGCGGCCTATAAATAATACCTTCGGCGTTCCATGCATAACACTGTTGGCCATACTTAAAACACAATGGCCAAACTCTCAAAACACGGTTGATCAGATACTTAAAACATAGGGAGTCTAAATATATGTATCAAAGTTGATCTATATATATACATATCAGTCGATCAATTTATCTGGGTCGATCTGTGTATATATAAATATATCACTCTTGATCTTTTGTCACAGTTGATCTAAATATAAATATAGTCACACTAAAACCTACATACGAAGTAGATTTAGGGTAAAAGCAAGAAACTCAGTCCACATGTAGGGGAAGACGCGTGGGGAAAAAATTCCTAACAGGAACGGGTACCTATTTAGGAATGGGCACCCAAAGCTAAACAGGTACCCATTTAGCTTCGGGTATGAGTTACATAACGGGTACCCATTTTGAAAGTGTATATATTTTTAAAAAAAAGTCTGTGAGCTCATTTTCCTCCAGCGACAATGACAAAGCAAAAATGGGTACGTGTTGTTGAAGCCCCTGCCAGCACAAATCTAGAGTTTTTTTGCCCTATCACCTCCTCCCACCACCTCGTCACTACTGAGCTCCTCCAGGTTGGTTGTTTGCTAGTTTTTAACTTTTTTTTATGTTTTTTTTGTGATTATAGGATTAAAATGAAAATTAAGGTTTTAGTAAAATTAGAGTTTTATGTTTTTTTGTGATTGTATGTTTTGATAAACCCTAAAACCATGTTGTACTGCAAACCCTAAAAACCTAAACTATAAACCCTAAAAAACTAAATTATAAACCCTAAAACTAAACTATGAACCCTAAAAATATAATCTTTATAAACCCTAAAATTAAACTATAAACCCTAAAACTATTAACAAAAGTATCTCTAAAATGTAGACCCAAGCTTCAAGATTTAACTGTGTGTGAGTATGATTCAAAACATTGAGGAAAAAACTCACACACAGTTAAATCTTGAAGCTTGGGTCTACATTTATTATGGACCGTGGCAATATGATGTCTATCATTTCTCTAAAATTGTTAATTTATATACTTGAGTTTAGTTTATTTGAAAATTCAGCTACACCAAATTCATAAAGGCATCCACCTTCTCAACTGCATAACCATGAACTATCCTCCATTATGTCACACACAATAACTTATGACATAGATCAATGTGCTTAGTTTGCATGCTAAACATGTAGGGTTCTTTACAAATGCATGATGTACCTAGTCTCACTATCTATATCACATGGAATTTACATTGTATCATAATTGAACATTTAGTATATAATATTTCATCTAGGAATGAGTGTTTTTCAAGCACTCTATCTTCATAGTTGAAAGACCAACCACTTGCCTATCTTTTTCATAACCAACTCTATGTGCCACCAACTAGGTTAGAAACATATACATTACCTACTAGATCCTAAATACACACATGTCCACCATCAAAGATCTCATAAACCAAGAATGGCTCCTAATTGGGAGTCATGAGAAAAGGCTCTATAGTTAATAAGCCATGCACCCTTGTGTGTATGCTTAAAAGGATGTACAAAAAAAGTATCACCAACATCATCATTGGAGGCCCTTGAGTCTATATCATCATCTATTTATGTTTCCTTGCCTTCTTCTCCAAGTTGTAGTCTCCAGATGCTCCTAATATTTCCTTACTTCCAACATTTGACATTCAATTTTCAGTGAGACCAAGATTCCCGCATAGACTTCTAGCATGCTTGTATTTTTTCATGTCCCTCTCTATATCCTTAGGATGAGTTCTCATAGACAAAAGATCGTTGATGGAATTTAATTTTTACTACTTCATCTCCTTAGAAAGTGACAAACCCACCACATCATCAAGCTTCAACTTTGAGACATTGTTACTATTCACCATCATGAGATTACTCCAACTATTAGGGAAAGAATACAATAAATTTATGTATTGATCCTCCTCATCCATTTTCACATCTACAAATTCCAACTAGCTAAGTTATTAAACCAATTTAGGTGCTTTGTTACTAAATCACCATCACCCATATATTTAAAGAACAAATATTATTTTGTATGAAAATCTTGTTGAAAAAGGGATTTGTCTAATACAAATTCCCTAACTTAACCTACTTAGGCTTCTTGCAATTTGTTTCTCCTAAAATATTTATAAACATTCAATTTTCGAGGCAAAGTCGAATGAGGCTCCTTGTCTTTCTTTCATCAACTTACTAGTTTTCATCTTTTTGTGCTAAAATGTTTTTGGTCTGAACAACTACAACCCATAGATCTCTATCAAGTAAATCCTCCATCTTAAGATTCCAAAGCTCAAAGATGGTTCCATTAAACATCTCCGCCTCTATTCTAAAAGCACTTATCATTTGTATCTCCTAAAAATAGTTCATTGTAACAAAACTCCCACTCAAACAAAAATTAATATGAATTAGTCCTTAATTCTCCCATAGATCTAATAAGATAGCTAGGCCCTGATGAAATGAATGAAAAAAAAATCAAAATATTCCTACTGGATCTTAAAAGAAGAGGGTTAAAGTTCTAATCTACACAAATTTTAGAAGAGTAATTACATCAAAAACAACATTTAGAAATTTGTATGAATAAATAATAGGAGAGCTATAGAAATCCTATTCGGTATATCTACTATCTAATCAAAATCCATAAATCCCTATAGATTTAATGTCCTTGTCAAATCAAGTCCCATTGGTAGAAAATATAATACATTAAATTGTGTCCATGATGAAATGTAAAGTTTCAACAACCCAATCGTTTGAGCTTATTAATTTTCTAAAGTTGTAGGGGTTTTGACATAAAAAATACATTAATAATAAAATAATCACCTATTATCTAAATTAATAATCATAATGATCTAATAAATAGTAAAAATGTATATAACTTACTAGAGATCAACAATTAGGTCCATATTTTTCTTGACTAGTTGTACTTGTGCATGTAATTTTCAAGTATTACTTGCTCTCTAAATTCATGGATATTTTAAACTTACATTTACAGATCTATTAGATTAAGTTTAAATTTATAGATATTTGTTTATAAGTTTTCAATATGTATATATTTGTGAAATTATACATTTGTAAGTTTTTCATATGGATGTATTTGGAAATTTGTAGGAGACATCTAATGGATGACCATACAATAGATGAATTTTTAATAGATGACATTATTTATGAAAACCCCCACCCCCTCCTCTTGATGAGGCCCAATTGCAGCAAAACATTAACGAAAATATTAATGCAATTGAGGAAAACGTTAATTTGATTAATAATCAACCTCACTTGATGCCTCCTCATGTGGTTCGGTTTGCATCTTCGATGGAAACCATTATTGATTCTGTTAGGTCTATTGATGCAGACCTAGATAGATTTCACCTTTGGCGAGAGGAGAGGAGGAAATTCTATGCAGATGGTCTTTCATATAAAGACATCCATGATCTTCACATAACAAAACAAACATTAGCCCCATTTTTTCGTCACCCGAAAACTAATCAACCTATGCCTGCAACAAAAAAAAAGAATATCAATTAAGTGGTGTAGGCATGAGGCAATTTTGAGACATTTTTGGGATTGGTGGTGGATGGTGTTTGATCACCCACCACATGCTAATTATGAGGTACCACTATATTTTTTGAGAAAATTATGGGCGGAGTTTCAATTGGGTCAAAAACCCAATTATTTTGATATGAGAGAATTCCAGGGTGTTGGTGGTGGCATGCCACAACATAGGCCAGGGGCACGAGTTGATCCCAATCGACCCATTCCTTCTACTCCTATGGTTGCTCCTGTTTTGACCATGATTCTTGCACCTATTTAGCACCAGGCAGTGTTGTCGACATTAGGAGCATTGAGTAGACTCTTGAGCAATCTCATTGAACAAGCTGCCCACATGGTAGATGAATTTAGTGGTCGAGAGCATCATGGAGGAGTCGATGCATCTCATCATAGAGCCTCAAACATGTCAGGGGCACATTTGTGTACAAATTGCAATCAACCATGTTATGGTCCTGCTCCTACATCCACATCAGATGCAACTACAATAGAAGTGGAGTTATACTTGGATCTACTATATTCAGATGATAATCCTACACAAGTACATTGCCACATTTTATTAAATATTTCAAGTGCATAATTTGAACATATCAAAATTTATATAAATAATTGAATGAATTAATATATAAATTGTGAACTATTTGTTGTACAGATCTCAAGTCAGTCTAGGGCCGCATCACGATTTGATAAATTAAGTTTTGCATCGATAGCTATAGAGATTGGCACACCTTACGGGATAAACCAATATATCTTAACCCTAAAACCATATGTATCTAGTTCTAGTTTAAATTTTCTTCTTGAAACTTATCTATATTATATTTTAAATTAACAAGTGTATAAATAAATAAATAACTATATGTACATGTATGTGAAACACTATTGTTGTAGCGAGGCTCTAATCACATGGCAGTTCCCATGTCTGACCGACCACATGGCTCAGGTGTTTCTTGCACTGGGCCTCCATCGTCAGTTGTTATGCCTGAGTATTCCCTGGTGTGTGTTTTAAAAAATTGTACTAAATTTGTACTAAGTTGCTTTTTTGATTTTATGTAAATTTATATATGCACCCATATATGTAAGTGCAGGATGATAGGAGTGCGACCATTGGTCAGGTTGCTAGTCAGGGACAATTTCATGAGCCATCCACACATTTTGAGGTCCTAAACTTTACTAAATTTTCTATGTGCAATTTCTAGGTCTTTATATGCTAAACAAATTCTAACTTATTTCAAACTTGCTTTATTTGAAATTCTAGGAATTAGCAGGTCAAACTTTTGGTCAAGAAGATGAAACAACTATACCACCTAGACAACAAAATGTGGGAGTAGATGAGCATGATTGCATGGTAATTTAAATGCACACTTTAAATCCTACATTTAAATATTTAATTTCATATTTTTTATAAATTAAATTAAATTTGGATGGTAACCTAATTCTTGAGTGTTTTAAATTTGAATATCCAGGAATTAGCACCTGATGCTTTACGATCACTTGGGCAACAAAATGTGGGAGGAGATGACCAACATCATATGGTCATTTAATCATACATTAGTCTAGATTTAAATATTTAATATGAGTATTAAATTAAATCTTCAATCAAATGAAATTTACATTTCAGAAGCACATGAATGTGTCATTTTAAAAAAATTTAAATCTGATTGCAAGTTTCTTTCTCGTGTACAGCATGAGGTAGATCCATCTATTTCATGAGGAAGAAAGAGGCCTCTTTTAGATTTGAACTTGAGTGATGATCATACCTAACATAGATATTTATTTCATAGACTGAACTATATGATATGCATTATTTTTATATATGCCACCATGACTTTGACTATATATGTCGAACTTGCTATTACATGGACTTCTAGATATATTTTAGTATTTCATGAACTATGATTTGTATTTATTTATATGGTGACTATGAGTAGATGTTTTAGTACACATTTCATGGGTCCTACCTATATTTATAGTATTTCATGGACTTATCTAGATAGATCTACATGTATATATTATTGACTATATGCTTGAAAATTTTAGTATGTTAGATAATATGTTAAATATGCTTCATTGTTCACTTCTAGAGATTATAAATTATTTAATCGAGACATGCTAGAAGATTTCTCTCTACTACATTTTTTAATTTAAAATGAAAAACTAGCTTTAATGTGTTTAAAATAGTGAACTAGTACATGTGAATATCTAATGTGTAGATAATTTTTTCAAGTTTTTGAATAGATAGTTTACACATGACTATCAGAATGTACAAAATAGTTCTTGATAAATTATAACTTAACACGATTTCAACAACTTGAAGAAAACTCACTAAGATCTACAACCTAGTCTTATAAGCATAAAAAAATTTATGATCAGGTGTTACATTTTTCCATTTAAGCTCATGGATTTAACTAAGATAGATTACCAAAGATGTTGAATATGATAATGTATAGGGGTTTGATATGAACATTAAACAACTAGGGGAAATTAATAACAAAAAATCAATATATTTTGAAGTGATAATAAACAAGGCCATTGAGCAAGTTCGAAGTTACATGGGCAACAAATCATATTTAGAACCAAAATGAAAGAAGCGAACCTTTTGAATTTTCAAGAATGGATGAAAAATTCAAAAAGAATTAGGGAATGTGGTCCAAGCCATAACAAGTTATGATTATACAAGCAAAATGTCTAGGAAAATGCAATCATAGATATTAAAGATTGGATATTATAACAAATAAAAGGGGAAAATTGTAAGGCAAAACCCTAGGAGATGTAAGATCTAGGCCAAGTTCACCAAAATTTAGGGAAGATAGTTAAACCCTAGATATATTCCTTACAATTAGGTTAGAAATCTTAATGAAGGATTCTCATAATTTTGTCTTTTGTGTGAATATATTTACTTTGTGGAAATTGCTTGCTTTCACCTAAGGTCTAGTTTACGATAGAGTGGGTGGTGTTGATGAACACCTATGAGAGCTTGATTTCCTTGTGTGAGAATTAATCTTCTAATGATGACTCTCTATGATCATTCCTTTTTATCAACAATGACCTAGAGGGCATGTTTTAAATATGACAACCTAGGTTCTAAGTTAAGAATTTAGTGCATTTAAGCCAATGGGGCCTTGAGTTGGATTTTAGAATTTCTTCAATTTGGAATGTGTGATAAATTATTTTTAAATTAGGTGGACATGATGGTGCAAATGATCTTGTCCAAGGGACATTAGCACAATAGTGTCCAAAAGGTGAAAATGGATGAAGGATGGGATGCACAAATGAATGAGAGTTAGAGTGAGTAGATGGATAGGTTCTATACAAGTCTTTTCAACTTTTGTGCATTTAAATAATATAAAATAAATGCTAAATCAACACATCTCAAAACATAGCTAAAGTGGGTACAAAAATGATAGGAAAAATACAAACTATATACTTATTGAACCTCTACACTAATATCATTTGTGGAAATCATAAAATAATATTCAATCCATGAAAATTAAATACATAGATCATAAAAAGAGTCTCAAAACAAAAAATAGGTCCATTATGAAACATATGAGTAGATCTATACAATTAGCTTATAGGTCCATGTTATTAGTTTGACAAGACTACAAAATTGATCTACCATTTACATTATGATGAAATCTTGTAGTGGCAATCATGGAAAAATCTACTTATAGGATACACCTTCAAGAAATAATGAATGTAAATGAGAATGAAAGAATATGTACCAAAAACACAAAATATTGATGCAATATGTAACTAGATAACACAAAAGAGGATGTAAGACGATAGCTTAAGGGGAGCTAAGAGGATGTCTTAAGGGGATACATAAGAGGATGGCTTTAGAGGATGTACAAGAGGATTAATTAAAAGGGGAGCTAGAAGAGGATGTTTTAAGGGGATACAAAAGAGGATAGCTTACTTGGAGAGATGTGCACGAGTCAATTTACAAAGTATAAGATAGAATGTGATAGCTTAAGGGGATGTAAGAGGATGGCTTAAGGGGAGCTAAGAGGATGAATTAAGGGGATGTACAAGCGGGTGTCTTTAGAGGATGGATGAGAAATATATGAGTATATATATATATATATATAATTACCTAACTTGCGTTGACTTTTAGTTGAAGACTACAAAATTAACCTCACATACTTTTATGGTGAAAACTTCTATTGACAATCATGCAAATTTGACTACTTGTCTAGGGTACACCTGCAAAAGTAATGTTCAAATGTACAAGTAAATTAACTATATATTTACATGAGTCGATACAAAATTTAAGACAAAGGGAATAATATAGAAGGTGAAAAGAGAATGAAAGAATTTATATACCAAAAACACAACACATTGATGCATTATGTAATTAGATAACATGTTGAATGTGAAAGCCATATTGTAAGTATATACAATTACCTAATTTGCATTCTCTTTTAGTTGAAGACTACAAAATTGACCTCACATACTTGTATGGTGAAAACTTCTATTGACAATCTTGCAAATTTGACTACTTGTCTAGGGTACACCTGCAAAAGTAATGTTTAAATGTACAAGTAAATTAACTATATATTTACATGAGTTGATACAAAATTTAAGACAAAGGGAATAATATAGAAGGTGAAATGAGAATGAAAGAATTTATATACCAAAAACACAACACATTGATGTATTATGTAATTAGATAACATGTTGAATGTGAAAGCCATAATGTAAGTATATAGAATTATCTAATTTGTGTTCACTTTTAGTTGAAGACTACAAAATTGACCTCACATACTTGTATGGTGAAAAATTCTATTGACAATCATGCAAATTTGACTACTTGTCTAGGGTACACCTACAAAAGTAATGTTCAAATGTACAAGTAAATTAACTATATATTTACATGAGTTGATACAAAATTTAAGACAAAAGGAATAATATAGAAGGTGAAATGAGAATGAAAGAATTTATATACCAAAAACACAACACATTGATGCATTATGTAACTAGATAACATGTTGAATGTGAAATCCATAATGTAAGTATATACAATTACCTAATTTGCATTCACTTTTAGCTGAAGACTACAAATTTGACTACTTATCTAGGGTACACCTGCAAAAGTAACGTTCAAATGTACAAGTAAATTAACTATATATTTACATGAGCCAATACAAAATTTAAGACAAGGGGAATAATATAGAAGGTGAAATGAGAATGAAAGAATTTATATACCAAAAACACAAAACATTAATGCATTATATGTAACTACATAACATTATAGGATACATTTAAGAGGATGGATTTAGGGGATGTAAGAGTATGGTTTACATACCTAAAAATTTATTCCATTGTACCATTTGCATCCTCATTTTTTTGTAATGCATCTATAATTGACTCATGTTCTTCCATCAAAAGTGTCCATAACTATTTATTAGCAGGTTTGCCTTGATATATGACTAGTTTTATATTTGTTGCCACAACCAAATGTGAGTAGTGTATGATCTTCTTATGTGTTTCATAATCTTCAAATGTAGGCAAACCATGCTTTCTTATTAGATATTTTCGTAGCCAAGTGCCAACAACAACCACAGAACCTGTTGGATACTCCATGTTATCATCATCTGCTCTAGGATGTAACAACTTTTGTTTTGTCTCAACACATCGAGCCAACAAATACTCAGTTTCCTCTTCATTGCCCTCAGGTGTAACAACAACATACACATGTCCTGCAAAAAAAATTATGTAATTCAATAAAGTGTGGCATGTATCTAAATCACATAAATTTGTACATGCATACATATATAATTAATTATATATAGATGTACAAAAAAATGGCAATAAAAAATATTGAAAATAAAAGTACCTTCTTGTACAAGGTCTAAAACATGATCATAGTCATCTGATGCAAACATTTGATTATCATCTTCAATTGTTGTTTCAAGTTGATCTTGTGTTTCTGTAGGTGTCAAGGATCTTTGTTTCCATTCTTTAACACATTCTGTATTTTCACATGCTCCCCAATCACCTGTAACACAAAATTGACAAAAACATGCAAGCTCCCTAGTCCATATAGTCCATGTGCTTGCATTTGAACTCTTAAATGAATGCCATTTTGTTGATCCAGTTATTGTCTCACAATCAAGTCAAGTAGGAATATTCTCTTCTTCAACTAACCAAAAGAATCATCAAATTGTAGAGTTCTCACTTGATCCCATAGATAATTTTTTATTACACCAATCCACAATTACACGCGCATCTCTAAATTTGGCTACATTCTCAAATTTTAGTTGCTCTCTAGCAAGAGCTCTTTTCACACATGCTCCAGCTCCATCATGTTCTTTACCATGTCCACCTTCAAAAAAACTCCACATATGTTGGATATTGTTTTCTTTGTGAGCCCTACATAGACAATAAAACATTCTTGCATTTTTGAATTGCCCTGTATAATTATCTGACCATATGAAATTTTGTGCCATCTAGATTCTTCTTTCTTTTAAACTTTCATAAATTTTTGTGAAACAATATTGCACAAACTTTGAAGAGTGTAACCGGTTATCACTCAAATAGAATTGATACTCCCTCAAAAATTTTCTATTATCTTCTGTACTATCATCTGCATGTTTGTATACAATATGAACAAATATGGCCACTTGCACTGAATTATAATACTGAGATTGAATTTCCTCTTGTGGAGCAAGAGTATAGTTTTCTGCAAAGTCAACCACTGATAGGATAGTTGCAATTGGAAATGTGTTTTTACATGAAATAAATTGTCCATCAAGCCACCAAGCATATTTGGAGTGTTTGACATAGTTGGATACAATATTATCCTTAAAATCTTTGATGAATGCATGCACACAATTTTTTTTAGTGACTAACTCACAATGCTTTCTAATTTTTCCATCATTTAAAGAATATTCAACATTTTTTAATCTTTCCACATCCACTAATTGTTGTCCAAATTCATGTGAAATATTTTTATGCATACATTCTCCTAACAATGAAAAGTTGCCACATCTATTGCATTGTCCAGAAATACATGCTTTTGATTAAAATAAGTATCCAATAAATTAAAGACACATTGTGCACCAGCTGGGAACAATATGATTCAGTTCCTACCTACTCGCGGCCATTTCCATCTACAAATCCTGACTCCCAAATTAATGGCTACCACAACTCGTCATCAGATATCCCTGCACCAAGTGGCTCTTAGAGCGTGTCATCTCCAAGGTTTTACACTTACTAGAAGCAAACAGAATCAGGCTCAACTCCAACATCTCCACCTGCAATCTCTGATGATCCCTCACTGGCAGCAAATCTTAGGCAAATACCCGTTCTACAATGGTCATGCTCCTTGAATCCTGGTATGCCTACTCTTCCTACTACTTCGTCCTTTTGTAAATCTAGCATTAATAAATCTGATCCTCTCTATCTTCCTTTGCTTTCATTGTCCTCTTGCCATCTTCCAAACCTTCCCTCAGGCAGTGAGACCATTACTTGCGTTGACTCCTCTTTGGACGTTCTTCCCCATGCACAAGTTGAACCTTCCCTTGCTACCCCCCTCAATCTTCCCGTGCCTCCTTCGCAGTCCTCTACTCATTATCCATCCTTGGTTCGCGGGGACCCATCTTCTCACCTCTAAACTTGCCACGTTTCCTCCAACTACCACGCCAACCCCAATTCCTCCTCTCCCATCATTTCTTCTCACCATCTTTCAACTGACTATCCTCATCACTCAGCTATCTGTACTGATGTGACTTCCCCATCTCATTCTTTGTCCTATTTTTCTGAGACTTCTGAATTTCCTACTAGATCTCCTATCCTTCCTAAACTGACTTTCCTAACCAAGACCGTTAGTAAACCTCCCACCAACCCTTCACACCTTCCTAAGCTGACTTTCTTACACCATTGGGAAGACAAATTAGTCATCAATCTTTCGCACCTAAACATTGAACCCCTCACCCTTAATTTCCTTAAGAGAGGATTTGGTTTTGCCGTCACCCCAACCTCTATTCCTATTGTTGATTTCCTCATTAATATTGAAAATGCTATCCATTCTTTACCTGAGGCGATGGCAGACGAGGTAAGACAAGACTACGCTATCGCCCTTAGGCATGCAAAACCCCCTCGGCGGAATGTCCCCAAAAGTGAGTTCCTCGCATTCAAGAGACTTATTTGGAACCAAGATGTTGTGATCACCAAAGCAGACAAGGGGAATGCCACCATTATCTTGAGTAAATCTGACTACGTCTCTAAAATGTTGGATCACCTTAACAATAGTGGCAGCTACAAAATCTTACCCCCTAATCCTATTTCCAAAATCTTGAAACTTGTTAGAAATGCTATCTCCAATTCCACCCTTGATGATGACACCAAAAAATGTCTCCTTCCCAATAAAGAGATCACACCACGCATCTATGGTTTGCCTAAAATCCATAAAGCCAACTTCCCTTTGAGACCAATTGTCGACACGACCCACTCCCCCACCTACAAACTTGCTGCCTTCCTAACCAAACTAGTCTCCTCTTTAACTGGCAAGTCTTCCTCCTTCATCAAAGACTCAACCCAATTTGTTGACTTCATCAAAGACAAAAAGGTTAATAATGATGATATTCTTGTTAGCTTTGATGTGGTTTCCCTCTTCACCAAAGTCCCTCTTCAAGACTCCATTATACTGATCCGACAAAAGACCAATGAGGAAATTGCATCCCTTGTTGAATTGTGCTTAAAATCCACATTCTTCACCTTCCAAGGCGTGGTGTATGAACAATCTGATGGGATTGCAATGGGTTCACCTCTATCCCCAGCCATTGCCAACCTATACATGGAGCATTTCGAAGAGCTTTCCCTAAACTCCTTCCCTCTCAAACCAACTTAGTGGAAGCGTTATGTGGATGACACCAACATCTATTGGCCACATGGCCAAGAACAACTAGAAATCTTCCACAACCACCTCAACAACATTGCCCCCTACATCAAGTTCACCAAAGAACTAGAAACCAATAATCAACTCCCTTTCTTGGACATACTTCTCATTAGAAATGACGATGGCACTATTGGTCATACAATCTTCAGGAAGTCCACACACACTGACCTATACCTTCTCGCCTCCTCTCACCACCACCCTGCCCACAAGGTTAGTGTGCTCAAAACTCTAGCTACATGAGCCTTTCGGGTATGTGATGAGAAACACCTAAATCAAAAGTTGTCACACCTCACCAAAGTTTTCAAACTAAACGAATACCGCACCAAGCACATCAAGAGAACCTTTAAGCTAGCCCAAGCCCGCCTAAATTCCAAACCTGATATAAAGACACCGAGATGACCTATATCACTACCCTACCTTTTATCGAAGGGATCTCCAACAAAATTGCCAAAACCCTTCGTAAGAAAGGACTCTCTTGTGCTTTCAAACCAGTCTCCACCATCAGAAACCTCATCCCCTCCACTAAAGACTCTAACAACATCCTTTTAAACTCAGGCGTCTACAAAATAGATTGTTCTTGTGGTACCCCTTACATCGGGGAGACAGGCAGATCGATCTGCATGAGAATTAAAGAGCACAACGCAGATATAAGACATGAAAGGGTCACTAAGTCCGCCCTCGCAGATCACTGCTCCCACACCAAGCACCACATCCGCCTTGAGGATACCCAAGTCTTGGCCAAAGAAGACAACTTCTTCAAAAGGAAACTTAAAGAAGCTATCTTCATCAGAAATAACCCCATCAACTTAAATAGAGATGATGGTTGGAATGTGAACCCTACTTGGAACCCCCTTCTAAATTCCCTTAAGAACTACCCCCCCCTTTTTTCTTCTTCCTCTTCTAGTCTCCTTGGTTTGGTCTCTTCCGATCACCTTATCCCCCCTTCTCCTCTTTCCCTATCCTTGTTACAATATTGCCCCTTCCTTTCTCCTTTTATACTACCCTATACATCCCCTCGTTTTCCCTCAAACCACCCCTTTGTCTCTTGGTCTCATCCCCTCCCCCTCCCTCATGACCCTCCACCCTCTTTTCCCATACCTTGTCTTTCTTCCCCACCCCTTGTCCTATCCTTACCTTTTCTTTCCTCTTTCTCAACTGGTCTCTTCCTTGTCGCGCTCCCCCTCTTTTTAACCTTGGAACTATTTCCCCCGCTTCTTTTATCTCTTTTCTTTGTTTCCCTCTCAATCATTTTTTACTTTTTTGGCTTTTGTTTTTTCTTCCCTTAGTCTTAATTTTTAAATGCTCCCCTCTTTGTTTAATTTCAATATGCTTATCTTTATTTTATTTTAGGTTTTTTTCTTTCTTTCCTTCTCTCTTTGTTCTTTGAGTTACTTGCGTGTTTGTGTTTATTGATCTTTTAGCCTTTGTCTCTTTTCCTTAGCCTTTATATTTATATACTCTTACTATTTGCCCCCTTTATTATTAATTTATTTCTATCCTCCTAATTTTGCCATCCTCTTCTTTTATCTTTATCCTCTCCTTTTATCTTCTTTGTATTTTTCAATTTCTAACCTTGTCCATTCTTTATCCATTCTTTGAACTTTCAGAATTTTAATTTACTTTTTCTCCTTTTTTCTTTCATCATTTCTTCTTTTTAGTTTATAGGTTCATGTCTTCCTTTTTATCTTCTTCTTTGGTTTTCTTTATTTTTATTTTTTTGTCCCTTTCTTGATGATTACCGTGCCCACAATCCTTCCTTTTCTTTTTAAGAAACCATTTCTGCAAACACTTCTCACAATGCTCTCTTTTCATCCTGATGATGGATCACGGAGTGTGATCCAAAACGTCGAGTCAAAAAAGCAACACACAGTCAAGCCAGAAGCTCACAGAATTTAAAAAAATCCAGTAAATGTTTCACAAAACAAACCTACTACAAACTCAATTGTTTGAGGTGGCATATTAATACCACATTCCTGCATAATTTCGGTAGTATGCAAAGTAGAATGTATATATCGAAAAACATCATAATAATAATGAAATTGTATGAGTTTTACAACAAGAGATTCGTTGTTTATTAATTTTCACATACCAAGGTTTACATTTCTCAAAAGATCTTTGGCTTATGGTAATATTAAATGGTACTAACACTAAATCATCTAAGAATTTTTTATATAATTCAGTTTGAGTCATGTCTAATAGATGTTTTGGATGAGGATCACGAATTTTAGACCCCACTCTTAATTTTAAAACATCTTTAACATTAGATGATACCCTTGTAATATCATGCCAATATTTTTCAATTAAAGATTTGATTTCACTACTTAATTTCATGTCATACCTTGGGAGTCTACCACTAAAACTCCAACATTGGTTAATTGTATCTTTTTCAATATATTCTCTTCGCTTCGCTGCTCTTCTCAAAGTTTTAGGATTTATATTTAGAATTTCACTTGTCTTACTTATCATTCTTTTATTAGAAGATGATTTATTGACTAAAGAAGTTGTTATAGCTCTTTGTGCTACATTGCTATCTTTAGATAAACTCTTTTTACCAATAGAATCAGTAGCATTAGCAACACTAGATAAAACTTGTTTGATTGATTCATCTTTTTTTTAGGTTTTACAAAGATGCCTAACTTTTTCATTACTTTTTGCAATTTCCACATCTTCATCAATTGCATCATAAGTTGACATTGAAATCTAAGACTTTTTCTATAAAAAATATTTTATATAATCTATTTGCATGAGTTCTCATTTGCCTCCAAGAAATCTTACCAGGAAGATTATCTAAGACATTTCTTTCAATATCAAATAAAATATTTTCATTTTCACTCCTATAAGGGATATCATTCTCATTCATATCATCAATAGGTGGGTTTGAAGACATACCTAGATTTGTTTCTATAGTCATGTTTTCCATATCATTGAAAGTTGGCTCCGAAGACACACCTAGATTTGTTTCTATAGTCGTGTTTTCTATATCATTGAAAGTTGGCTCCGAAGACACACCTGGATTTGTTTCTATAGTCGTGTTTTCCATATCATTGAAAGCTGGCTCTGAAGACATACCTGGATTTGTTTGTATAGTCACATTTTCCATATCTTTGAAAGTTGGGTTTGAAGACATACATGCATTTGTTTCTATAATCACATTTTCTTCCAAATTCACCATTTCCACATTTGCATCATCTACATTCATCCCATCATTTATAGTCTCGTGAATATCTTTCTCTTCAATACTCATGGAACTAGATGCTTCAATATTCTTCGTCTCTTGAATTCTTGATCTTCTATCTCTTTGCCTTTTTGCTTCCTTCTCTCTATTTGCTTCAATTTCTTGAGGTGTCATTACCCTCCTTTATTTTTTTCTTTGACGTTGATTTGATCCCATGATTACCAAACCCTCTTGATAAAATAACAATTGATACTTAATCCAATTTCATAATTGATGTACTTCTTTGAAATTTTGAAGTAGAATTAGATGTAGATCCTTTGTTCCATAGATTTTGAAGTAAAAATTAGATGTAAAAACAAAAACCCTCTTTCTTTATTCCTCTTGAAAATAGCTCATGCACTTGATTTCACTTCAGAATTGTTCATATGATTGATTCCTTTCAAAATCTGAATAGAATATGACCTGTCAAGAGATTCCACAAGACACCTGTAAGTAAAAAAATGCAGAAATTGTCGCTGTCGGGCCGTACTGATCAGACTTGCAAGTTGCAAGGATACAGTGATTGTAAGTTTTTCCCTGATATGGGAAATAATGGATATAATAGAAATGGGTACCTGTTTTGTTTATAAATGGGTACCTGTTATGTAACGTGTACCCGTTTTATAACGGGTACCCGTTATGTAACGTGTACCCGTTTTATAACGGGTACCCATTCTATGAATTTTGAAATCACTAACTACCTTTTCCCTTCCCTTTTCTTGGGTTTTAGGCTCGTGATAGGCATGGTTGGCTGACCTTGAGCCTTGGACTTGCAAGTTTTTTTCTAAGTACAGAATAAGAGGAAAGACTGAGTTTACCTATATTGCTGAGGACTTTTTTTTCTAAATTTTTTTACGAAATGAAAACCCATCACAGATGACAGTGTCTAGTTTTCAAATATGTAATTTTTTTAATTATTGGACATGTTTTTCTATTTATTATTTAATTTATGAGCAAACTGATCCAAAAACTTGAAATGACAGGTGTTTGTATTTTTTTAATAACTTTTAATTTTTAATAAAAAATTTTAAAAAATTGTATGTCATCAATCTATACATCATTCTTTATACAATGAAAAAAAAAATTATGATTTTTTTGCTCAAATTATGTTGGCCGTACATGAGGGGTTTTCAAAAGTAGCAATTAGGCCTAATAAAAAATTAATAAAAAAAAAATTATTTGGAAAAAAATTATTAAAAAATATCCTCATCAAACTTCACTATACTACACATATTTTCCCAAAAGGATTTTGAAAAATAATTTTATTTAGGTCAAATTATGTTGGTCGTACACATGCATGTATGGTTAAAAAAAAGTGACTTTTAAATAGTGGTTTTTAGAAATACCTATTGAAAATCAATTTGTATCATCTGGGTATTGAAATAAATTACATATTTAGAAACTAGACTTCGAGTACTACATTTTATATTTAGTGACTTTTTAAAAGATTCCATTTCTAAGTGCTTCAAATTTTAAGGTCAAATGTGACAAATTCTGAAAATCAGGGAAAACACTTCCACTTTTTGGCCAAAAAGTGCACCCAACTTCTTACACTAACCCTTATGGGTAAGTGCAAGAAGATGGGGGCCAAAAAGGGGTCTTAAGTGGCCACTTTTTTTCTCAAATTAGGAAATACTAGCCTTGGATGAGAAATTCAGCATAGTTACACTCAAAATTTGGAGATGCAACCAAAACAATGTTCGTAGTGCTCTGAGTCTACTTTCTAAACTACTATTTTTTTTTTGAAATGGCATAGATTAAGGGGTTCAAAAGAGGGAACCACATAAATTGGTGTTGTTTCTGTCAAAAAAACATAGCATAGCATGTTTTGTGGCTCCCTCAAAAGGTCAACTTTCTTTTGGTATTTTTAAAATCGCTTGAGTGAGAAATTAGCTAATAGCATGTAGTTTATGCTTGATTTTTCTGATAATTTTTTGATGAATATTTAATTTTTTACTAATTTTCAAAGTGGACACATCCTAAAAAATAGAATTTTGGTCGTGCTACCCCTATAAATTTTGAAAACTAATTGAAAATCATTTTTTTCTTTTTTTAATATTTATAGAATGGAGTTGATTTCAAAATATGTAATTTTTTTGAAATTTCAATGAATAGTTAATTTACAATGAAAAAAAGACCAAACAGTGGTTTTTGCCTAAAAACGGACACACAAACAAAAGAAATTAAAGATGAAAGGCTTAACATTGTTAAAATGTGAAAAAAATCACATCGTCAAATAGCTAAGAGAAAGCCTAACATTACCCTGGTGTTCGATTTGTTTGACCTTGAAACACGTACAAATCTAAAGGTTAGTACGAATGAAATTATATGAAATCTTGAAGAATATGGAAAAACATGTCTGTGACTATTCAAAAGGCACTCCAAGCCTTTGGGTTGGAAATCCAAAGCAAATCCCAAGCCCAAGGCTTGCAATTCCCAAAGCAAGACATAACACGAGTGCGTTATAATGCGCTCACATTATGGTTTTCTTTGCATTTATCTTTTTCTGCAAGTCTGTTGTTTGTCATGTTTGACATAATGCGAGCGCATTATAATGCGCTCGCATTATGTTCCCCTTAAATTTTTTCCTGTTCAACTCTATTAATCATGTATGTATGTATGCCTATATGTATGTATGTATGTATGCCTATATGTATGTATGTATGTATGTATGTATGTATGTATATATCTATGTATGCCTATATTTATGTATGTATAGTGTCGAGGGCAGAGGAGGGTAGAGATGGGAGTGAGCCAGATAGGGGAGGAGAGGGGTGGATAAGGATTGAGTGATTAAGGTTTAAGGTTGAGGGTTGAGCATTTAGGGATAGGATTTAGAGTTTAGGGATAAGCCATTAGAGTTTAGGACCTTAAGGGATTAGGGTTTAGGGTTGAGGCTTTAGGGATAGCATTTAGGGTTAAGGGTCGAGAGATTAGGTTTTAGGTAGAATGTTGAGGGTAGAGGGATTATGGATAGGGTTTAGGGTTGAAAGTTTAGGGTTGAGGGATTAGGGTTTAAGGTATAGTTTAGTAGTTCTTGTGGATAGAGCTAGTAAACAATGGGAGATTATTTGCTTATTTCATAACAATATACCTTCCCTAAGTGCGGGGTGGAGAACAAGAAACATATATGTACCCCAATGCAAATATTTTTTCATAATGATCATCCTTCTGATTTCAATTGTTAATTACTCACTGTGGATGTACCATACGCAAAGCTTTTCTCATAGGGTTTAAGGTATAGTGTCAAGGGTTGAGGGTTTATTGATAGTGTTTAGGGTTGAGGGATTAGGTTTTAGGGTTGATGGATTAGGGTTTAATGTATAGTGTTGAGGGTTTAGGGATAGGGTTTAGGGTTGACGGATTAGCATTTAATGTTGAGGTCAGGGTTAGAGTATCAAGGGTAGAGGGATTAGGTATAGGGTTTAGGGTTGAAGGTTTAAGGATTGAGGGTTGAGGCTTTAGGGATGAGGGTTTAAGGCTTAAGATATAGTGTCAAGTGTTGAGGGTGTAGGGATAGGGTTTAAGTTTTAAGGGTTAAGGGTTGAGGGATAGGGATTAGGGTTTAAGGTATAGTATTGAGGTTTGATGGTTTAGGGATAGGGTTTAGGGATAGGGTTTAGGTTTGAGGGATTAGGGTTTAGGGTTGATGAATTAGGGTTTAATGTTGACAGTTGAGGGTTGAGGGTTAAGGGTTGAGGGTTGAGGTTTGAGGTTGAGGGATAGGGTTAATGGTCAAGGGATTAGGGTTAAATAAGAGTGTCAAGGGTAGAGGGATTAGGGATAGGGTTTAGGGTTGAAGGTTTAATGATTTAGGGTTGAGGCTTTAGGGATGAGGGTTAAGGGATTAGGGTTTAAGATATAGTGTCAGGTGTCCAGCATGTAGGGATAGGTTTTAGGGTTCAAGTTTTAAGGGTTAAGGGTCAAGGGATCAGAGTTAAGGGTTGAGGGATTAGGGTTTGACGTTGAGGGTTGAGTACATTTAGGTTCGAGGGTTAAGGGTTTTAGGATAGGGTTGAGGGTCGAGGGATTAGGGTTAAGGGATAGGGTTGGAGGGTTTAGGGATAAGGGATTAGGGTTTAAGGTATAGTATCAAGCCCGTTGAGGGTCTAGGAATAGGGATAGCATTTAGGGTTTAGGAATAGGGATAACATTTAGGGTTTAGGGATGAGGATTAGAGTTGAGGGATGACGGATTAGGGTTGAGGGTTGAGGGATTAGGGTTTAGGGTTGAGGGTTGAGGGATTAGGGTTTAAGGTATAGTGTTGAGGGTTTAGGGATAGGGTTGAGGGTTGAGGGATTAGACTGAAGGGTTGAGGGATTAGGATTTGATGTTGAGGGTTGAGGCTTTAGGGTTTAGGGATAGGGTTGAGGGTCGAGGGATCAGAGTTAAGGGTTGAGCGATTAGGGTTTGACGTTGAGGGTTGAGGGTTGAGGTTTGAGGGTCAAGGGTTTAGGGATAGGGTTGAGGGTCGAGGGATTAGGGTTAAAGTAGAGTGTGGAGGGTATAAGGATTAGGGATAGGGTTGGAGGGTTTAGGGATAAGGGATTAGGGTTTAAGGTATAGTATTGAGTCTATTGAGGGTTTAGGAATAGGGATAGCATTTAGGGTTTAGGGATGAGGGATTAGAGTTGAGCGATGACAGATTAGGGTTGAGGGTTGAGGGATTAGAGTGAAGGGTTAAGGGATTAGGATTTGATGTTGAGGGTTAAGGCTTGAGGGTTTAGGGTTTAGGGATAGGGTTGAGGATCGAGGGATTAGAGTTAAGGGTTGAGGGATTAGGGTTTGACATTGAGGGTTGAGGGTTGAGGTTCGAGGGTCAAGGATTTACGGATAGGATTGAGGGTCGAGGGATTAGGGTTAAAGTAGAGTGTGGAGGGTATAAGGATTAGGGATAGGGTTGGAGGGTTTAGGGATAAGGGATTAGGGTTTAAGGTATAGTGGTGCAGGAGCACCTACCTGACAGCTGGCCTTCATGAGGCAGTTAGTAGTTTTAGGTCTTGTTTATGTTTCCAAGAAGGTCTAGTAAGACCAAATGCATGTAATAAGGTCACGCTGATCATGATAAGATCATGCTGACCAGGCTTTTACTATTTTTAGTTAAGTTTGTTAAAACAGCTGTCATGCTGTAGGGTCCGGTTGGATCTCCCAGCCGCCTGGAGAGTTCCCAGCCGCTTGGAGTCGGGTCAGTAGTACTCGTAGGGAAATCTATTTAAGCATGAGGATCGGATGGTATTGCATATCATCGACCAGACTTTGCGAGAGTGAGGCAGATAGAGAGAAACTGATCATTGTATTTACATCTTTTGAAATCGAATAAAGTGTTCCTGTTTGTGTTCATTCTCTGTTGCATTCCATTGCTTGATCGATTTGCTGGTTTGGTGGCTGTATGGATTCACTGATCCATTCCACCGGTTGACTCATCTGATCGGTGGAATGGTAATGTACAGTAGGGTAGGTTGTAGTTTGTTTTCTGTTTGCATGCAGGTGTGCAGGATCGCTGTCGAGAGATGTTGAAGACCCTAGCATGGGTATGTGCTAGGTCGAGTTGATAAGTTTGAGTTGGAAGATCACCCTAAGAGTGGATCGGGTCATCCCTGGAGGATCGGCGAAGTGAAATTTCCCTAAGTGAAGAAGTTTGTTAAAATGGCATCATCAGGATATTTCTGCAAATATCTTGCAGTCAGTTCGGATATCGTCATCCGGATAAGTGGAGGAGAGCATGATGCTTTCGAGTGCAGGAAGTGCAAGTGCGTCGGGGTGATCATCATCAGGAGGACCGAGGAGGAGCGTATCGGCATCAGGTTGAAGATCGGGTTGATCAAGTTGATCGCGGGCCGAAAAAAAAACTAAGTTTGGCCAACAGTAGGATATGACGTCATCATCATCATGATATACGTCATCAGGACATTTCGGAGCGGCAGGATATTGAGCAGCTGCGGGTGACGTCATCGTCATCAGGATCTACGTCATCAGGATATCGGGTGACACAAGCATCGAGTGAAAGGTGCGAGAAGTTAAGGTTTTGTCATCATCAGGATAAATGGAAGGAACCGGATGTTCTTTATCCTGTTGAATATCATGATGTTGAATATCATGATGCTGAAGGAAGAGAAGACGGAAGTTGTCGCTGAAATGAACAGTGGACGTCAGGAGGATGTTCGCGCTGGTCGAACATGATGATGCTGCCGAACATGATGATGTTGTCGATAATCGAGTAAGGTGATGCTGTTGACAGGCGAAAGTGCGAAGGCTTGTCTGCAGGAGGATATCGGTCGGCAGGTGAAATATGATGATGATGAGGATGAATATGATGATGATGATGGGCTGCAGACATCCATGCTGTATGCGAAGGTTATAGAGTGGATGCCTCTGCATCATATAGTATCGAGTCTGTTAAGGGTTTAGGAATAGGGATAGCATTTAGGGTTTAGGGATGAGGGATTAGAGTTGAGGGATGACGGATTAGGGTTGAGGGTTGAGGGATTAGGGTTTAGGGATAAGGTTTACGGTTGAGGGTTGAGGGATTAAAGTGAATGGTTGAGGGATTAGGATTTGATGTTGAGGGTTGAGGCTTTATGGTTTAGGGTTTGGGGATAGGGTTGAGGGTCGAGGGATCAAAGTTAAGGGTTGATGGATTAGGGTTTGATGTTGAGGTTTGAGGGTTGAGGTTTGAGGGTTAAGGGTTTAGGGATAGGGTTGAGGGTCAAGGGATTAGGGTTAAAGTAGAGTGTGGAGGGTATAAGGATTAGGGATAGGGTTGGAGGGTTTAGGGATAAGGGATTAGGGTTTAAGGTATAGTATCGAGTCAGTTGAGGGTTTAGGAATAGGGATAGCATTTAGGGTTTAGGGATGAGGGATTAGAGTTGGGGGATGATAGATTAGGGTTGAGGGTTGAGGGATTAGGGTTTAGGGATAAGGTTTAGGGTTGAGGGTTAAGGGATTAGGGTTTAGGGATAAGGTTTAGGGTTGAGGGTTTAAGGTATAGTGTTGAGGGTTTAGGGTTGAGGGATTAGAGTGAAGGGTTGAGGGATTAGGATTTGACGTTGAGGGTTGAGGCTTTAGGGTTTAGGGTTTAGGGATAGGGTTGAGGGTTGAGGGATCAGAGTTAAGGGTTGAGGGATTAGGGTTTGACATTGAGGGTTGAGGGTTGAGGTTTGAGGGTCAAGGGTTTAGGGATAGGGTTGAGGGTCAAGGGATTAGGGTTAAAGTAGAGTGTGGAGGGTATAAGGATTAGGGATAGGGTTGGAGGGTTTAGGGATAATGGATTAGGGTTTAAGGTATAGTATCGAGTCGGTTGAGGGTTTAGGAATAGGGATAGCATTTAGGGTTTAGGGATGAGGGATTAGAGTTGAGGGATGACGGATTAGGGTTGAGGGTTAACGGATTAGGGTTTAGGGATAAGGTTTAGGGTTGAGGGTTGAGGGATTAGGGTTTAAGGAATAGTGTTGAGGGTTTAGGGATAGGGTTTAGGGTTGAGGGATTAGAGTGAAGGGTTGAGGGATTAGGATTTGACGTTGAGGGTTGAGGCTTTAGGGTTTAGGGTTTAGGGATAGGGTTGAGGGTCGAGGGATCAGAGTTAAGGGTTGAGGGATTAGGGTTTGACATTGAGGGTTGAGGGTTGAGGTTCGAGGGTCAAGGGTTTAGGGATAGGGTTAAGGGTCGAGGGATTAGGGTTAAAGTAGAGTGTGGAGGTTATAAGGATTAGGGATAGGGTTAGCAAGTTTAGGGATAAGGGATTAGGGTTTAAGGTATAGTATCGAGTCTGTTGAGGGTTTAGGAATAGGGATAGCATTTAGGGTTTAGGGATGAGGGATTAGAGTTGAGGGATGATAGATTAGGGTTGAGGGATTAGGGTTTAGGGATAAGGTTTAGGGTTGAGGGTTGAGGGATTAGGGTTTAAGGTATAGTGTTGAGGGTTTAGGGATAGGGTTTAGGGTTGAGGGATTAGAGTGAAGGGTTGAGGGATTAGGATTTGATGTTGAGGGTTGAGGCTTTAGGGTTTAGGGTTTAGGGATAGGGTTGAGGGTCGAGGGATCAGAGTTAAGGGTTGATATAACCCCTGCTATTTATGCTTAGATAAGGATTTGTCACAAACTAGAACTTTTGCTTCCAAAGAAGATCTATCTTTCTTCCTCAATGGGCATTTTCTATCAAGAACTTGATTATGAGGGCTTGCCCCTTCATTGTTATGCCTATCATATGGTGGAGCATCTGGCAAGCTCTTGCAGGAAACAAGAAAAGTTCTCCCTCAAAAACCTTGTGGTCATTCAAGTCTGAAGGGGAAGGTTTGGAAAGAGAAATGCACAAGATGTGATCAATCTATAGCAAGACAAAATGTGAGCACGTTATAACGCGCTCACGTTTTGTCTTGCTATAGAAACGGTAAAAAAGTGTTGACCCCCGTGATCCATGCCCACATGCTCTATTTTCATACTGATTCTGCGCATGCTCCAACAAAAAAGAAGTGCTTTCATG
The DNA here is from genome assembly GCA_027924645.1 of Cunninghamia lanceolata. NCBI lineage: Eukaryota > Viridiplantae > Streptophyta > Pinopsida > Cupressales > Cupressaceae > Cunninghamia > Cunninghamia lanceolata. The sequence continues at coordinate 5,118,689 of BSBN01000564.1, read as the reverse complement.
CTGTTGGGAAGTTCACATGCACATTTGACACATTGTACCACCTTTGCATGATCTTTCCACCACCTTTTCTTCTTTGCCAACTTAAGAAGGAGGAAATAACATAGTTTTCACACCAATTTTCAATTTTAGGAATTTAACATTATAGATTGGTTAATAGTATTGTTGTTAGTAATTATATTTGAGTGTTATTCAATTTGACATTGAAAAGGAAGCAAGTGGTGAAAAACTCAAATTGTTGAGGAGTTTGATGCAAGAAGAAAAAAACACTACATAATTGGCTACTCTCTCGATTCGAATCTTCATTTTTTAGGTATGTCAAGTCTTTACATGCATGTTCTTTACATTTTCCTTAATTTGGATTGAATTAATTTATCATGCTTTATCATACATGTTTAAAATAGACACATTCCCAATCAAGAAAGCAACCTATAATCTCACATGATGCCATGCATATTTTCTACACTTGGGCTCTTTAATAATTATGTGTAATAAATAGACCTTAACATACCATGATGTCAAACTATACAAGAATAAATCCTTACAACATAATAAAAATACAATCCCACTATTATCTTGTATTCATTTCTTAGGAAGTGACATTGGTCTCTTTATCATGCTATAGACAAATTCTCCGTCATGCTGAGGAAACGATCAAGAATTAAACCAACACAGGAAGAGATAGAAGCTACGAATGCAAAGAAAGCAGTGGCTATGAGGGAACTTTGTGAGAAGAGGAAATTGGACACGATAAATGAAGACATACCAATTGAAGAGGAACCGCAACCATCACAAAGAGATATGGTATTGGCGGCACAAAGAGAACGAATGCAAAAACTTCATGCTACGAGAGATTTGAATACCATAGTTGGAGACACATCCTCTACCACAAGTCAATATGTAGGGATGCCATCTACCACATCTGAAGTTGAGAGTACATCATCACTCACATGTGATGAAGGAGGTACGCCATCGTTCCCACCTCAACCTCAAGGTATGTCATCTATTCCATCTTCGATTGAAGGTATGCCATCTAGCCCATCTCATTTAAATATTGATGAAATTCTTAATGTTGAGATGAATTTACCTAACTTAACACCACCTAGAATTTTGCATAGAAAGCCAAAGTATTTGATTGAAATTGATGAGAATATTTTGCAGCCAATGGAAGGTAAGATTCCAAAACGCACTTGTAGAAGATATGCTCATAAGATTTGGAGATTGTTCTTTGAAAAGTTAAATGAGACTGCAAGATGTCAACTATTCATTGAAATGATGTGAAGTATAAAGTATAGGTCCATCATGAAGATTCTTGGGTTGAGAACATTAGAGGCTTCAAGTGAAAAATCTATTGTCAAGAATCTAATGAGTGCGTATGAGAGTGTGGGTAACACCTCACGCACAAAAGATAGTAATGCAACATGGCATGCAATTACATTGACTATAGTAAGTAGTCAAACGAGGAAAGCTCATCTCATTAGAAAGAGGAGTCAATAATTGAGAATTAATAGGAAAACTTTATCAAGAGCTATTGGAAGATGCCAAAGAATTAAGGACACTAATGCCAATGAATTATGGGCATTCTCAGGGAGACTACCACGAAAAGATAAACCAATTGTTGAAGCATTGAGATCACTAATTGAAGACTTTTGGAAGAATTACACAAGGGTATCTTTGAATCAAAGGGATGTGGTAAGAAGGAGAATCAGTAGTCAGAATCGTGAGCCACATCCAAAGCATTTTTTGGATGAGACTCAAACACAGTTTATGGTAAATTTCTAGAGAAGTATCATCAAATTAAAATTTGTCAAAGATATTTTGAAATGCCAAAACCTTTCTATGTCAAGATAAATCACACACACACTACTTGTTGTTGTAGATTACATATTGAATTTTCTAACCATTTTGATGCTTATAGGTCTATATGTTTAGATATGCATACTAATAATGTTTTGCAGGGTTGTGCCATATGTTCCCCACCAACATCTTCAAGATACTTCATATCAAGGATTTTATGTGAAAGAGAGGAAGGTCAAATATTCTACAAGAAATTATGCTTGGATGGCACATGTCATCATTGCGGTGGCTTGCAACATTTGCCAATATGTGAACATATGGAAAGAACACATGCAGTTGGAAATGAACTAGTAGAGTTTGGCAAGTATAAAATAGTGGCATACAATACAAAGATGGTAAAGAAGCAAAGAGGTGTGAATTGGTTATTGAAAAGATTCCAATGTATTAGTTTATGCCCATATTTCATGACAGCATAGTGTATGAGTATGCAAGACATGCCTATAGAGCTCGATGGTTGGACTTGCAATTCAAGTTATGCAAGGACACATTTCTAGTTGGTAGCATTATTTCAGTCATCGACTTTGCAGAGAACTATAGTTTATAGCCACAACGTGAGGTGCAATCACAATATTACAACTCCACACAGGTTTCTATATTTGTGCACGTTGCATTCATTCATGCGAATGATAGTATAGAGGATGACAGAAAGATCATAAGGGAGTATAATTTCTATATTAGTGATGATCGTACACATTCTAAAGAGTTCGTGCAAGGTTGCTTTTAGGTGTTCTATAATGATTTGGCTAGAAGGGGCATATCATTCAGTCAACATATCATATGGTCAGATAACTGTGCGTCACAATTCAAGAACTCATGAAATTTCTATTGGTCGAGGAGGAGGCATAATTTTACAGGTATTCAGCATATGTGGAACTTTTGTGAGGCCGGGCATGGAAAGGGGGAGCATGATGGTGCAGGAGCATGTATCAAAAGAGCCATAGCATGAGAAGAGTTAAAGTATAAAGACAATGCAAAGTTGACAGATGCAAAATCGATTGTCGAGTGGTGTAATGCTTCCATGGGTCCAGGTAATGAAGGTAAGTCTTCATTTCGTAGGTTTTTTTGGTTGATAGATGATACTAACATTACACCATATGAGGATTTTTGTACACTGACAGGATCAAATGAGATGCACTCTTTTAGAAGCTCAATTGTAGGTTCATGGAGGATCCATACGTGAAAGATGTCATGATTTTGTTCTTCCTATACAATTCAAGTCTGGGATGAGTGCAAGTCAAAGGAGTGGGTTGACGAATGGCAGTTAAGTTATCTTAGCCCACTTGACACGTATCAACCCCCGACGACACTAGAACTAACACAGATGGAATCATCAGTTGACTTTGACCACATATCAGATTTAGTTCGACTAGGTAATATAGGGCATGTATATGCATCTAATTTCATCTAGTTCAACCAGGTAATGTCATCTTACTTTGTAGTGTTTTTGTAATGTTGACTAATTTCATCTAATTTGCTACACATATCAATGTAGGGCACGCATATGTAGTTATTGCAGATGAAGATAATGAAGAGGGAACAAATTATTACTTATGTCATTATGTTGAGGCCAAAAATAAATTGGAGGCCCCTGTTACAGATGGAGAAAACATCAAATACCCTACAGGCTCAGTGGTTATTACTGGAACATGGCTTAGAAGGTACCCACATAAGAGTGTTAATGTTTGGCTGTTTTAGGACTTTGACAGATATCAGAAGATTCTTCATTACTCGAACCTTGTCGTGGCATCCAATGTTCATTTGATAAAGTATCGGGGTAGACCTTTGAACAAAATCTTGTGGAAGGTGCGTGAGTCTGACCGTGAAACAATACTTGACACAATAAAGAGTAGAGCAGACCTGAATGGTTCATTAGATTAATTTAAAAGTATTCACATTGATTTTGTAAATTCATGTTACATTAAGTTGTAATTATGCACATTAATTTGTAGGGTTTATCTTTTTTTAATTTCCTGCTGCATTTTTACACATATACACATTTTTACATCATCATGTTATGCATTTTTAGTGTCTTGCTCCTAATGTGACCAAACTAACTATTCTAATGTGTCTGGATGGGTACATTTAGGCTAGGCATTGTTTTATTTTTCACCCAAACATGTCAAAACAGTCCGAGCTACATTGTACCGACGATATCCCTGAAGAGTCCAAAGTGTAAAAAGACAACAATCTTTGACGAGATGTTACTCGAAAACTATGTCACTTAGAAACATTTCGTCTAAGGAAACGTGATCATGTAGAGTGCCTCTACAATAACCTCTCTCAGTTTTTTATATCTCTAAGGCATTTGCCCGTGGTGAAAGGTTTTTTTGCTGCCCCAAAAATCTTCAGAAGGAGGCAGTGTAAAGTTGCAAAGGGGTGTAACTTTCATCCTACTCCTGATGCGACCAAACTGACTGTTCCAACGCATTTGGATGGGTACATTTACACTAGGCATGGTTCTTTTTTTCACCCAAACATATCGAAACAGTTCGAGCTACATTGTACTGATGATATCCCTAAAGAGTCCAAAGTGCAAAAAGGCAGCAATCTTTGATGAGACGTTACTCAAAAAATGTGTCACTTAGAAACATTCTATCTAAGGCAACATGATCATGTAGAGTGCTTCTACAATAACCTCTCTCATTTTTTTATATCTCTGAGGTATTTTCCCGTGGTCAAAGGTTTTCTGCTGCCCCAAAAATCGTCAGAAGGAGGCAGTGTAAAGTTACAAAGGGGTGTAACTTTCGTCCTGCTCCTGATGTGACCAAATTGACTATTCCAATGCATCCGGATGGGTACATTTATGCTAGGCATGGTCCTGTTTTTCACCCAAACATGTCAAAACAGTCTGAGCTACATTGTATCGATGATATCCCTGAAGAGTCCAAAGTGCAAAAAGGTAGCAATCTTTGATGAGATGTTACTCAAAAACTGTGTCACTTAGAAACATTTCGTCTAAGGAAATGCGACCATGTAGAGTGCCTCTATAATAACCTCTCTCAGTTTTTTATATCTTTGAGGTATTTTCCCGTGGTGAAAGGTTTTCTACTGCCCCAAAAATTGTTAAGAGGCAGTGTAAAGTTGCAAAGGGGTGTAACTTTTGTCTTGCTCCTGATGCGACCAAACTGACTATTCCAACATGTCTAGATGGGTACATTTACACTAGGCATGGTCCTATTTTTCACCCAAACATGTCGAAACAGTCCGAGCTACATTGTATTGACGATATCCCTGAAGAGTCCAAAGTGCAAAAAGGTAGCAATCTTTGATGAGATATTACTTTAAAACCATGTCACTTAGAAACATTTCATCTAAGGAAACACAATCATGTAGAGTGCCTCTACAATAACCTCTCTCAATTTTTATATCTCTGAGGTATTTGCCCATGGTGAAAGGTTTTCTGCTGCCCCAAAAATCGTCAGAAGGAGGCAATGTAAAGTTGCAAAGGGGTGTAACTTTCATCCTGCTCCTGATGCGACCAAATTGACGATTCCAACGCATCTAGATGGGTACATTTACACTAGGCATGGTCCTATTTTTCACCCAAACATGTTGAAACAGTCCGAGCTACATTGTACCGACGATATCCCTGAAGAGTCCAAAGTGCAAAAAGGCAGCAATCTTTGATGAGATGTTACTTAAAAAATGTGTCACTTAGAAACATTTCGTCTAAGATAACGTGATCATGTAGAGTGCTTCTACAATAACCTCTTTCAGTTTTTAATATCTCTAAGGCATTTGTCCGTGGTGAAAGGTTTTCTGCTGCCCCAAAAATCATCAGAAGGAGGCAGTGTAAAGTTGCAAAGGGGTGTAACTTTCATCCTACTCCTGATGTGACCAAACTGATTGTTCCAACGCGTCCGGATGGGCACATTGTTGATAACTGAGAGGGGGGGTGAATCAGTTATCCAAATTATTTCTTCTTTTGAACTTTCTTATTATTCAAAGCAGCATTGAATTAAACAAACAAACATTACCATGAAATGAGAAACACATGACACAGTATTTTTGACGTGGAAACCCGGTTAAGGGAGAAAACCATGGGGTGATTAACCCAAAGATTATTCTCTGTTAGAAGAATAAGGAGTTACAAAAATGGCACTTGCCAATTAGGGCTCACTGCCCGAGCACACTGCTCACAAGAGGCACACTGCCTACAAAGAGACACACTGTCTATAAAAGAATGTTATATAATACTTGAACTGATTGGAAGCATCTACATATGCTGGAGTTCAGTTTCGGTTAGGCTCAGTACACTGATCTGCTGCACTTCATCTTTCCTCTGTCTTTTATTCTGCTATCCTTTCACATACCGGATCTTTCTTACTACTTCTGCTCTGCTCTGCACTTATTCGCATACACCATCACACAATCACACCTTTCACAACTAAATTCATCCTCTATATATATCTGCACAAGTAATTTCATCACCTTTCTAGTCGGTATCCAGAATAGTCTAGTTTCTTACAAACTCTATTCTGTCGGCTGAATCCTTGCTCACCAAGCAATGCGGATCAAGCATATACTTGTAGATATCATTAATCATGTCGGCCAAACATGATTCATGCCTTCACAACCTTTACCATCAATAGTAACACATCCAGAAAATATTCTGATGCTCTGTCAGTCAGTTCTTCCTCTGTTCTCACTGTCTTTCAGGAATCTGGTACTCAGCTATTCATATCTTTTTCTTTGTCCATCACCGGAGGCTAAATCCTTGGAATATACTACTCAAGGTAGTCCTCTTGACTTCCCCAAATCCGCACTGCACCAAGACACTTCCTTTGAGAGGTCCGGACCAATCTGTCGGACCTTGCCACATGCTCTGTTCTTGTTCACCGGACCACAATAGTTCTTCATTCTGACTTCCGGTAGAGGCACACCATGACTTGCGGATATGTGGGATGACCTTTGTTGCCATCAATGACAACAACCATGAATCCATATAGTGTCTCTTGCCAACACACATTTACACTAGACATGGTCCTATTTTTCACCCAAACATGTCGAAACAGTCTGAGCTACATTATACCGACGATATCCCTAAAGAGTCCAAAGTTGAAAAAGGTAGCAATCTTTGACAAGATGTTACTCGAAAACTATGTCACTTAGAAACATTTCGTCTGAGGCAACACGATCACGTAGGGCACAAATGTAAGGGTACACAAGGGGAAAATGGTCCCTAGATGACTTAGTGCATTTCTATGACTTCATTCACATGTTTAAATGTTTGAGAAACTCTCCTTTACTAAGCACTTGTCCTCATGTCAATATTAAGCTTTATACCTCCTAGGCGCTCAATTAGGTGATGTCATTAGATACAACATACCCTATCATGTCCTCATTTCTGGCTTGATCATCAAGTGAAGAATGGATTAGCCTATTGCTCATTCCCGGAGGCTAATTCAAAATGATGAGGGAATGAATTGGTTTTTGACTAACTCAATCTCATTATTTTACAGGAACAAAGTCAGAAACTCAAAATTTGGCTAAGTCTAGAAAGCAGAAAGTTGACTCTTGGAGTCTAGGCGCTAATTTCACATCAAATTGTCCAAATGAGTGCCCAAGGATGTGGAGTATTCAATCAGGGTTTGGAAGTGCAAGATGTTAAGAGCAACATCATTCAAGCATGCTCCACACCTAATAAAGGAATTTGAAGTCCTGAAGTCACCCAAGATAGGTTAGGCGCACTTTCTCTCTCCTCCAGCCTCAAAGTGGCGCCTAGCATAGAAGTATCATGTTAAGAAGCACATCAAACAAGGCGCTCTGGTAGGAAAAGTTGTTTGGCCTTCAAGATGAGGTTGCCTTAGTGAATTAAGTCAGGATGAAAGCCTATTCACTCTAGGCACCAATCTCAAGTTGCACAATCATGAATGGGCGCCTAGAGCAATAAGGCGCTACATCATGGTTCTAGGACCTTGAAATGGTGCCCAAGCATGTAGGAGGAATTTTCAAGGAGCTAGATTGTTTTTGAAACTCTAAGGAACTAGTCCAAAGACTCTATGGCACCATCTTGATACCATTGAGTCAACTTTGGAACTCAAACATATTGAAACAAGGTCTAGGAAGCTAGGCACCATCTCTTGCCAGTTTAACCTCTCAAATGTGCCAACATTGGAAAGACTCTTAATGAGCGCCTAAGTTTGAATTGATCTTGTGATTGAAAGTTTGGTGATGTATTGGTGCAAGATGATCTTCAGTTGAAGCAAGCTAAGTTCCAGGAAGGGTTTAGAATTTATCAACCTCTTCACTAAGTTAGGCACACTTTACAAGCTTTCTTACCCAAGAGTTGCACCTCATCAAGACAAGGCACATCTTAACCTCTGGGACTTTTCCAAAGAAGCGCTTCAGTTTATTAGCACCTTTGGACCTTGTTTTGCATTATGAAAGAGAAGGCACACTTTGGAGGCATTTCTAACCTAGATTGACGCCTAGGTATAGTTATCTCTCTGGAGCATTACAATGTATTTTAAAATGAAGGAGGACATTTCATAAGTTGGGGAATTGATCACTAAAGACCTTGGAGTGTTTGAATTACTCTAAGCAAGAAGGCGCATAAGACCTTAGATTGTTTGAATTGATCATAAAGACCTTGGAGTGGATGATACACTATGGGAGTCACATGATTTTGTGGCGCATAAGCTCCACTAGGTTGTTGAAGATGTGGGAAAGTGTCATTACTAGTTTTTTGAAAAAAAAAATTAGATAGGGAAGATTGAGTTGCCTCCTAGTTTTTCTCAACCCTAGTGTTGAATGGATTCATTTGAACTTTTGGTCTTTCTATAGTTTTGTCCTTTAGAGGTTTCTCAACACCTCTAGCCTTTAGTATCTTGATCCATTGGACTAGGGTGGCTATGAGGTTGGAAAGTGTTGTAACCTCCATCCTTTAAACTTCTCCACCTTTTTATGGGTTGTTTTGAGTATTTTCACTTGCTTTCTCTTCGAGAATATTTTCTAATGATACATGATGTGTCATAGATCATTCAACTTGATAAACAACGTGGAGGGATTCTCATGCCTCCTATACTTCTTTCAAGTTTCTTTATAGATAGCTCACATCATTGTCCATCTAGGTTGTCATTTCCCTAAATATTATGATAAGATAATCCTATTAATGAACTTTGGATTGAATGAGAATCAACATGCTTTGTCTTGACTATAATAGTTGGGATGGACAAAAATCTATTGATTTTAGGTTGGGTTGTTAAAGGTCAAGAAGTTTTGGTGTCTAATGCCCTCTAAATCTAAATATTCAAAATCATAGTGGTTCAATAAGTTACAACAAACAGTCAGGTAGACAATAGACTATAAGGAACAAGGAGTACACATGAATCCAAAACAACACCAGTCAATAAGGACATCACAAGTAACTCAACATTACTTCAAGAGGCGATTACAAAAACAAAGGGGAGAACACAACTAGAGAATGCTAGATTGTAGTAGGGATGAGTGTCTGATGCAAAGCACACAGTGGAAGCATATAATTATCAGCTTTTGAACCTTCAAACTCACCATTGGCGAGACAACATACCATCGGTGAGCTTAAAATTTCATTAGCCGATAGGCTGATGCCACCATGACTTCATTTGATTTCACTTCTGACAAACATCCCATCATTGACTCTTATTGTTCAGACAGACTGCTATTGGTGACTTTATATCCTTTCACACCGATGTCTTTGTCACTCCGATACGAGACTCTAAGTCCCTCGCCTATCAGTAGGACTTACTACCATCGAAAAACTCAAAAACTCTTCTGCTGACACACCGATCTCACCAATGACAACCTTCGGACCACACCCGTCAATGAGACTCCAAACATTAGTGAACTCTAATCTCATTGGGCTGATACACCGATGGATTTCAATTGTCAGTGTGACCCCCTTCATCGACGAAGCTCTCAACTGCTCTTCCGATGCACCGATGGGATTATCTTTTGATACACCGATGTCTTCAACTTCGAACCACACTCATCGGCAAGACAGACCACTATCGGCGAAGTCACCAAGGTCTACCGATACGTCGATACAACTAACTCTTGATGTCAATACAAGGTTCTTTTGGAGGCAAAGGGCACCTAGGCTTATGGGGTTCAATTTGATGTATTTATTGAAAGCTCAAGGTGAATAGATGCTTATTGAAAATGCCACTTAGTCCTTCATTTGCATTCTAGGCACCATTTCCTATTGACTTATATACTCCTCCTCATGCTAGGGTGCCATAATGAAGTGGTTTAGACAATAGGTGCACTTCACTTACTAGAGGCTTGTTCTCCTTCCACCTTAGGCACACTTTTATGGTGGAACAGGTGTTAATGGGTGCCTTCTCTTAAATGGATGCTCTCTCTAAGTGGGGCGCCCTTTTGAGGCTTTATGAGTTGCAAATTGTGCCTTAACCCTTCATGCTTGTTGCTCAATGTTTGAATGTTTAAGAAAGTCTTCTTTAGGTGCTCATCTTAATGACTTTTTCTCAAGGCGCAATCATCCTAATGACTTGGATATTCATCCTAGTGTTTCAGGATATCAGGCTACCAGACTTAAGTCATTTTCAGGATCTCAAACATAAAGAATAACATGATGATTCATTTTTTTGTATTGCATATAGTTGACATTCTATGCTACTCATAAAGAATATTAATATTTTTTGTTCAACATGATGATTCATTTTTTTTTAAAATACAACTTTTATCTTTTAGTTCCAAAATGAGGTTTAGGTGATACTTGAATAACAATAGCTAGCTTATTGGATCAACAAACATCCTATGTAATATAATTGGACTTTAAATATTTGAAGTAGCCATCTACAAATATCCATTCAAATGTGGATTTATAATGCAAGTATGGACGCCATCAATAAAAAAGATTTGTATTAACCAAATATCCGTATAGGCATACATCAGTATCTATCGATATAAGTATAACATATATACAAAATAGCCATATAGGCTTACAAGAATGCCATATAGGCATACAACAAAGGAACACAATAAAAAGTCATTCCCCTTTGGCTAGTGAAGAGAATAGATCACGGGCAGCCTTTTGATCTTCTAGGGGATGGAGATGTGCATGTGGGTGGTCTACTACGAACCTAAGGGCTACTACTCTTATTTAGTTCTTCCTGCATCTTTAGCTATTACAATAAAAAGTATAGACATTAATATATAGAAATTACATGTTATAAAAAATGAAACATTTAACAAAATAATCACTTATCGCTAACATATAATCTATCTCCTCACTTGCCTCAATAGCAGGAATAGGCCCTGGTGATGTCATGTCCTATAGAAACCATCCAGATAGAAATTAAACTTCAAATCAATAATCTTTTGACTTTTCAAAAATAGACAACTATAAAAATGAATGTAAATTAAAATTTACTAATCTGCCTCATACCCCTGTCAATGTCATGTAGCTATGAATCATAGAGGCCACACCATGCTCCATTGCCCTCTGAACATGGGGAGGTGTCTCTGCAACCTGCATCATCTAAAAATAAAACAACATTATTCAATTATGAAAACTATAATAGTGATGCAAATCATGGCTCCTAACATACACACATGTTCATCTAAACATGGAAGTACACACAATAAAGCACACAAGTCACATATAAAAATCTAGTAAGTACAATTCATTCATTAAACTATTTATTTTAATACCTCCATAAAGCTTTGAAGTCCACCACCGCTGGCAGGTGTTGCCGTGAAATCTACAATATTAACCTATTCAACATCCAAAATCAGATATTAGAATACCATTCATATAATGATACTATTCACATGTAATATTTATAATTGTTTACTAGTTACATACCTTGATAGTAGATGATCTAGTGTAAAATGTAGGTGGTGAACCACTAAAAACTGCATCGACGCTATGACCCTAAAATTTCATTAAAATCATCAATTTAAATTAGTTAATCTTGCATTTCAAAAATGAAATTTAATAAATTAAATTCAATAAAATTGCTAATATTTACCTGAGTATCAAGGCTGAAAGTCTCACTTAGGAGGGTATCTGTCATCACCATCTTCTCAGCTACAGATGTAGCCTGTGCACCTGTATCCTAACTATCCATGGGGTCATAACCACAGGCTGACCCGCAAGTCTGACAAGTATGGGGTGGGACCCTACTCCTCGCACTATCTCCCAACCCACTATGTGCTGCAGGACCGACATGCTCTATGATGCTCTGGGTCAAGGTACTAATGGACTGAAGTGTATTGATCTCAACACTCTCCTTCACAATGGAAGGGATAGAAACATGCTCATGGGCTGGTCTGTTGATTACTCGTCTCACTACCCGCTGTGGGTCAAGACGTACCCCTGGTCTATCTTGTGCTGACCCCCCACCTTTACATTGGAAGTCCCACATATCAAAATAGTTTGGCACTTTATTGAGGACAAACTTGCAGTAGAGTTTCCTCAAAAAGTATTGCGGGACCTCATTATTATTGCATGGAGGATGGTCAAAAACCATCCACCACCTCTGCCCAAAATTGTCCCTTATCGCTTGGTTGTTGCACCAATGGATAGGGAACCTCTTGCATGTAATGGGTGGAGGTTGATTTGTTTGTGGGTTTGTGAAAATCAAACACAAGTCTAATTTTGTAATTTGTAATATTTTTACATCTTGGTATGACAACTTGTCTGCATAATAATCTCTAAACTCTCTCCTCTTATCCGTCCAACTAGTTATTTGCTTGCTAATTGAATCTACATTTGATAACATAGATTCAAGAGATTTGGCAAGCGTGGACCTATGCAAGTTTAAAGTGGAAGGATCTTTCAACCTTGCAATTATATCTTCAATTTCTTTTTTGTTGTTTTCAATTTTTGCCATTATATTTTCTTGTGTTCCAGGGGCATGTTGAGGAATGGATGGAGGAGGTTGTTGTTCCATAGGATTTTATGGATTTTGAGGAGGAGGAGGAGGAGGAGGAGGAGCATTAACATTTCCTGACAATTAACGAAATATACATGAAAAAACAACTCAAACCTAGCTATTTAGAAGCAAATTCAAACAAAAAGACAAATAAACTCACTCCTTTGGCGTGCTCGACGTCATGGCAGCATTTTGGCGACGAATCGATAAGGTTTTTGTGTTGAATTGAGGAATCCAAAGTGCGAGCACACTTCCTAGGGTTTGCAGACCGCAGGAATTGTGGAGAAAAAAAATGAGATCAGAACTTTTTTTTTATTTGTAGTTCATAATGTGCTCGCGTTATAACGCGAGCGCGTTATAACGCGAGCGCGTTATGTATTATTTTTTTAAAAAACCATTTGGCCACTTTTTGGCCCCCCATCTTTTTGCACTTACCCATACATTCTTTCATAACTATACTTCTTTCCCATTTAGTAAGATACACAAAACCCTTATCTATATTTACTCATGCACAATAATAATCTACTTGCCATGCAAAAAATAAACACAGTTCCCTTTACTTCAACTAAAACCTATTCTATTCAAACATAAGGATACTATGAAGACTTTATCTTATTCTACTAAATGTATAGGACTTACCTGTATAAAAAACATGCTATGTCCCTGTCATGCCCACATTTTCTATGCAGTCACGACACACAACACACGTGTCATATCCACATTTGACATGTAATCATGACACAAAATATCAAAAAAAATTCTGCATGTCCCAAGAAACCCCCTCGCACGCGTCAGCGTGCTCAGTGGCAATACACATAAGGCATAAACATGTCATTCATATTCAGGGAAGTGCATCTACCTACACAATCCCCTGCATGATGAAAGCCGACTAGGGGGTTATGCGACGCGATGTGCGCCGCTTCTAGGGTTAGAATGGATTTAATTCAAACCATAAGTTTCTTAGGTGAAAAAGGTGATTTCAACTGAATTGAAACCAAACCTCAACACTAATGCAAAAATAAAAATTGAATAATAATAACGCATCAAATGGTAAGATGGTCGCATGATAAAATGGAGTGATTAATGAATGTTGTAAAAATATCATAAAAGTAAAACCCTAAAATCTGGGAAAAATTCGACAGCATAACACATTTTCAATAATCGAAATAAAAATTTTAAAAAGAAAACCTTCAAGAAGAAATTAATGCAAAAATCAAAATAATTAATCATAAAAAAAATTAAATAAAATTCCAAGGTTAAATAAATTTGGCCACTCAATAAAATTTGAATAAAATAAAACAACCAAAAAAAAAAAAAACTCAATACTTCAGTCCATTAATAAATGTAATTTCGTCAATTGCATTTATTAATTAACTTGAGTTGAAATAATTAAAAAGGAAGCTAGATTAAAATATTCCCCCTAAAATAAAATTGATTAAAATATAATTAAATCCAATAAAAAAAAATTCTAAATACATTAAATTTTAAAAGAGACAAATAATTAAAAGGGATGCCCCATTAAAACTTACAAAGGGAAACAAAACTTACCACTTTAAATAAAGTCAAAACAAACCACTAATTAAAATCTCCATATGGAATAAAAATCAAAACCCCAAAAATAATATGAAAACCCACTAAATGAAACCCAAGGAAAGTCAACAATTCCAAAATGATCCAAGGGCAAAAGAGAGGGAAAATAAATTCCCCTGCACAAGAAAAAAAATAAAAAAGGAAATTAAATTAAATAATAAAACTAATATCCTCACATCCTCCACTCACCCTAATCTATTAATCTATTAATTTAATAGTTTTCTCAAAAGATGCCCTAATATTATTTTATTAGTTTCCTTGAGGATTTTGCCCTAACTTATTCTTTTCTCTTCTCTTTAGTTTTGTTTTCTCCTCTTGTGTTGCAGGCAAGGGCTTTCTTCTCCAATGGCTGCCATGGAGGAAATACCTCTTACAGAGGTATATATTTTGAGTATACCCCGTAGGGTTCTTTTTCTCCCTTATTTTTTTTGCAAATAAATATATTTATATATATACATAATGTGTATATATATAAATAAATATATGCATTTCATTTAGATCTAAAAATGTATAAATATACTCTTGTGAATACATGGTATATATATATATAAGCATTGTTTTATACTGTATATATATTTTTTTCTATTTGAAGGAGGCCAGACAGGGTCAAGTGACAGATCAGAGGTGGAATGGCTGACGCCGTTTATCTAAGCGAAGGATTACATTTGGAGGGTGTGGCGTGGGTTTTAAGGGGGAGAAGTGGGTGTGGGAGGAGGTCGTGCCTCCACCCACATCCGCAGGTGTGGGTGGGGGCACGGCCCCCTCCCCACACCCCTCTTTGCATTATGGATTGTGGGCGGCAGCCGCCACTCACAATAAATTATTATTTTTTTGTTATAAATTTTAAACCAAACCCTAATAAAATTAGGGTTCAGCCATTATTCCCAGTTTAATATGCTTTAAAACAGTTGTATATTATATTGAATATCTATGTATATATATATACAGTGATTTATATATACATTAAGTTTTCAGTTCTACAGAGAGGTAAGATTTATTTACATCAGATTATATATATATATATATATATATACATTGAACCATATATATCTACAAAATCTCATAGATGATTAATAAAATAGATTGGTAACATACAAATTAACAAAAATATAAACATATATATATATATATATATATATATATATATATATATATATATATATATATATATATTTGTAAAATATAATAGATGTGTTATTTCTTTTGACAGTAAAAAAAACTAAATCTAACAATTTCATTGTTCTCCCTTCTTTCTTTCCCACACTTTTTATTTCATTTGATAGCACTAATAAAATAACTAGTCTTATGATTCTTCTAACCACATTATTTATCCCTTTCCATAAAAACAGTACACATTATGAGGAAATAAACAACTTTCTAATAACCATTGAAATATAGAGTTAAACTATTTTCTGGTATATTTTTTTTTGTACAAAGTGAACAACAACAAGCATAGAAGTAGAAACATTTCCTAAAGTCCATAGAATAAATCTCACTTAAATTTATCTCTCTAACCCTTTTTACACAACAATTATTTTAAAAGAAATTATCAAGTACATAGGACAACAAGAATATTTTATTTCACAGCAATAACGAATGCTTTCAATGACAGTTTTAATTTCATACATAGAATATAGTTTACATTTTTGCAATTCAACAAGGTAATACAATTTGCCAATAAATACAACAAGGCCTCCAAGGCCATGGCATCTCAAACTAGCCAACAAGATAATGTCAAAACACTAAAAAAAGAACTTCACCAACTCCATTTTGTTCAACTAAAAACCTGCAATAATACAACACCAAAAATGGGGAACCAAGCCACGAAGGAATGCCCTCCTCCCTACCATAGACCCGCTAGTGGGTCACCCCCGAGCTAGGGAGGTAGGATTCACATAGTTCTGCACACACACACCACAACAAATGAAATTTTCCAACACACAAAAATTCACTCCCATGGATTTGCACATACAAAACTCAATAAATTGAGTTTGGAGGGGGTAGGGGAGTGGATCCCTCAACTCAAGAGGTCACCCCAAGAACTCCAACAAAAATCACAAAATCCCAAGGCCTCAAGCCAAACAAATTTTCCACCATACTCAACAATCACTATGACACTCATGCCAAAATAAAAAATACTCCCAAACTCCATATGATGCCCTAAAGGCTATAAATAGTGCAACACTAAGGAGATGATGTCGAGGAGGTTCACTATCCCCTACCCCAAACTAGTTGAGCCTTTCCTCCAAATGGAGGTGCTCTCACCACACCCATCCCACACAAAAATAAAATAACAACCCACTTGATTTTCAACCACATACACAAAAAGAAATAACATAAGCAAAAAGGTAAATGGCCATTGCCATGGAGCTTACCTTTAAGAGCTCTAAAAATGGAAGCACGTTTGAAGTAGACTACAAGATTCTCCCAAAAATTTCTCCAACTCTACAAATTTCTCTAACACTCTCAAAAAATCTCCAAGAATAGAAAGAAAATTTCAAAAAAAAGAACCCCACACTCCTCTCCAAGAGGAGATAATATAGGCCTTTCAATTTGGCCTTGAGGAAGGAGAAGGTGACACTTGTCACCTTCTCCTTCCTCATCCCATGCCACTTGCAAGGGAGAAGGAGTGTGAGGGTGACAAGTGTCACCCTCCAATTCCATTCAAACCCTCACCTTATCCACTTGTGCTCTCACACGTGTGAGAGACCAAGTGGATAGGTGGCAACTCCCTTCAAGCCTTCTTGAGGATAAGGGATGCCACATGTCATCCTCTTATTCTCCAATAGAGCCATCTCCCTCCAAGATGCTCTCACACATGTGTGAGAGTCTTGGAGGGAGATCCTACACACTTGGGAGTCTTGAAGACCTCCCAAGTCTTCTTGGTGAAGGGATCCCCAAACTTTGGGAAGGGAGATGGGTCTTTTCCAAAGCATGACTCATCTCCCACCCTTAGCCATTTCAAAATTCGTCACTTTGACTAAATCCTAGTTTAGAATGACCAAAAGCGAGTTACCCTAGGGTTTAGTTAGTCAAAATAGACCCCAGACCCTAGGGTTACCACCTAGGGTAAGTTTGGGACACTAATACACACCTAGGGAGGTATAAAATCACTTTGAAAGGCCCATAAATAAAAAAATACCAAATGGTGTAAAACAAATGTAAATATACAAAACATGATATAAATTAATTTAAAAAGGGGTAACTAGGCCAACAAATAAATTAAGCATGCACGTAAGCAATATCTGATCAAACGTGATTGTCATCCCTCTTGGGAATGGATCGGCTTAACAGGGAATAACATATGTGTGAACACTACCTTTGATTTCTCGTGGCCTAGGAATATAACCAGCACAACTAGATCAAGTGTCAATCACATCATGGATAATCATAGCCAAAGCAACATAATTTAAAGCCATGTCAATGCATACAACATTAATCATTCACATCATAATTAATTTTAAAACTGCATTTTCTATCTAATGTCTCATAGTCATCATCAGATAATAAATCCACATAATGAACTTGAAATCACATCAATAATCATCATCAAATATGTCTCACATGTCTAACATCATCATAACATTAAAATATGATGAAACCAAATCATCACATGTCTAATCAATGCCAAACCAAAATTAGGAGATATAATCTAATCTGCATAATGGACACAATAGTCTCTAAATGTCTGATAATTTCACCAACTATAATGTAAACTGATCAAAATAGGGAAGTGAAAATAATCAGCCTCACATCCTCCCCCCTAAGACTAAACTTCCTCCTGGAAGTCGTCAAAAAGGTGAGGATAGAGTGCCCTCAAACTATTTGCATCCTCCCAAGTCGCTGTGACCTCATCGTAATGATCCCACTGGACCCTAACCTAGTCTAGCTCTCGACCTCGAAGGTCCAACGTCTGATAAACCAATATGTGAATTAGCTCCAAAGCCAGCTACCCGTCTGCCTCTACCTATAGAGCACTCCAGTCTAATACATGAGATAAATCAGATATATATCGCCTCAATATAGAAATATAAAAGACATTGTTGATACGCGACAAGCTAAGTGGAAATGCTAGACTGTAGGCTACAGGTCCTATGCACTCCAAGATCTCAAAAGGTCCTACAAACTATGGTGCAATCTTAGATCCCTTTCCATAATGGATTGGACTCTTGTGTGGCCGCACTCTAAGGAATACTCTATCACCAACTGAGAAGCTCCGATCAAGTCTCTTAGCATTGGCATACTTCTTCTGTCTATCCTGTGCCTCCTGAAGTGTCTGCCTAATTAGAGTGACCTGCTGCTCCATATCCTGAACCAAATCTAGACCAATGGCAACTCTGTCCTCTATCCGATCCCAACTCAATGGTGTCTTACATGGTCTGCCGTATAAAGCCTGAAAAGGAGGCATACCCAATGAGCTGTGATGCCCATTATTGTAGGCAAACTCAACCAGATACAGATACTCTTCCCATCTAGACTAATGGTCCATAACATACATACGGAGCATGTGCTCCAACACCTAATTCACCTACTCTATCTGTCTATTTGTCTCGGGGTGATAAGCAGAGCTAAAGTTGAGATGTGTGCCCAACACTTGCTGCAAAGCTCTCCAAAAGCCTAAAGTGAACACTAAATCCCTGTTAGAAATAATGCGGTGAGGTACCCCATGTAATCTCACGATGTTGTCTAAGAATACTCTCACCACTACTTGTGCATTGTACGTCGTGCGTACAGGTGAGAAATGTGCCACCTTGGTCAACTTGTCGACTATCACCATGATGGCATCATGATGACGCAAAAACATAGGAAGACCAACAATGAAATCCATAGAAATGGTGTCCCATTTCCACTCTGGTATCTCGTGAGGGTATAAAAGACCCACTAGATTCTAATGCTTGGCCTTGACCCTCTGGCACTCACGGCATCAAACAACAAACTCTGCAATATCTTGTCTCATACCTACCCAATGGTATAG
Organism: Cunninghamia lanceolata; assembly: GCA_027924645.1. Lineage (NCBI taxonomy): Eukaryota > Viridiplantae > Streptophyta > Pinopsida > Cupressales > Cupressaceae > Cunninghamia > Cunninghamia lanceolata. The sequence continues at coordinate 5,099,387 of BSBN01000564.1, read as the reverse complement.
CTGTCGTAGATCAGCATGCATCTTCTTCACCCCCAAATGTGTTGCATATGGTGCTCTGTGAGCCTCTGATAACACTATAGTATGTAGATCACCTGTGCGGGGTACATAGATGCATTGTCGTTGACAAAGTAACCTATTTGCCTCAAGTGAGTATCCTACAAAGCTGCCCACAAGGACCATTTGTGAACAGATCTCCTGCTGCACCTCAAGAAACCACTCATCCTCAGGCAGATGTTGAATAATGCGTCCTCTCAAGCTCACACTCAGAGTCAAGGTCAGGATCTCATGGCACCTCTGACTCAATGCGTTAGCGACCACATTCTCCTTCCCTTTGATGTAATGGACATCAAAGTCATACTCACAAAGAAACTCCATCCAATGCCACTAACAGGCATTCAGATTTGGCTATGTGAATATGTACTAAAGGCTATGATGATTCTAATGAAGCTCAAAGTGATGACCCAATAAGAAATGTCTCCAATGAACTAGAGCATGAATCACTACTGCGAGCTCCAAATCGTGAGTGGGGTAGTTCATCTCATGGGTCTTGAGCTTTCACGACTCATATGCGATTGCTCTACCACCCTACATAAGTACGGCTCCCAAACCCTCAAGTGATGCATTTGTACAAACCATAAAATCCACTACTGGATCAGGAACCACTAAAATGGGAGCACTGGTAAGATGCTCCTTGAGGACCCCAAAGGCCCTCTCACACTACTCTTCTCTTTCCACTGAAGGGAAGTGATGGGGTGCGCTATCTGAGAGAAACCTTCTACAAATCTATAGTAATAACTAGCTAACCCCATAAAACTCCCGACCTCTGTCACACTAGTGGGTGCTAGCCAATCTCTGATAGCCCTAATCTTTGATGGATCTATGGAGATTCCATCACCAGATAGGATATGCCCCAAATACTGTACCTCTATCCTGAAAAATGCACACTTCGCCAGGTTCCCATAAAGATTATGCTCCATCAAACACTGTAAAACCTAACGTAGGTGCTCCTCATGCTCCTCCTTGGTCCCCGAATAGATCAATATGTCATCTAGAAAAATAATCACAAACTGATCCAAGTAGGTATGGAACAACCCATTCATGAGACTCATGAACACTGCAGGGGCATTCATCAAACCGAAGGGGACCACAGTGAACTCATAGTGGCCATAACAGGTCTGAAAGGTGGTCTTATGGATGTCCCCCTCTATGATACACAACTAATGGTAATTGGACTTTAGGTCAATCTTAGAGAACACCCTGGCTCCCTGCATCTGGTCGAAGAGATCGTCAATCCTGGGCAGAGGATAACGGTTCTTCACCGTCACCTTGTTCAACTGTCTATAATCCATGCATAATAGAAGAGACCCATCCTTCTTGTTCATGAAGATGATAGGAGTGCCCCAAGGTAAAATGCTCGGTCGGATGTGCCCCTTCTCGAACAAGTCCTCAAGCTGCAACTTGAGCTTTGTGAGCTCATGAGTAGTCATCCTGTAGGGTGCACAAGACACTGGCTCGACACCTGGCACTAAGTCAATATAAAATTCTACCTCACGATGGGGTGGCATCCTTGGAAACTCTGCTAGAAACACATTGGTAAACTCTCTCAGGATGGGATGGTCATCCAAAGATGCCTTAGGCTCGTCCTCTAATCTGTCACTCATTGTAATAGTGAACATCTGGCATCCCTTCTGCATGCAATGCTTAAGCTGCTGAGCAGATATCATACAAACTGTTGTGGGCTTCTGAATGCCCACTATCTCATCTAATGCACCATGATCATCTAAGTAGCTAAGCACCTTTCGGTGACAATCTAGCTTGGCTCTATGAGCCGCAAGCCAGTCCATACCCAAAACCACATCATAATATCCTAATGTCATAACTCTAAGGTCACAAATTGTGGCAAAGGGTCCCAAAGTTATCTCATAGTCATGGACTAAGGCATCTACTATCATCTTGGCCCCAGTGGCCAACTCAACTTCCCACCTATCACCCTGCCTAGAGGCCACCAGCCTGCAACGCTCCACTAATGATGAAGATAAGAATGAGTCAGTCGCACCAGACTCAAAAAGAATAGAAATGGGGACACCCCCTATCATACCTGATGTCTTAATCACTGATGCCTAAAAATTAGCCTGGCAGTTATCAACCACTGCGAACATACAGTGGGACCTACCCACATCTCCAACCATCTGCTCTGATCCTCCTGCACGAGGCTATCCCCCTACAGTAAAGCCCTATGGACACTCTCTAGTTAGGTGTCCCACTCCACCACATACATAACATGGGCCCCTAGCCTATACCTATCTAGTTTGAGTCCTACTCAATTGCTGCTGTCCAGATCTACTTGTGGACCCATGTGAACCCCTGTATGACTGCTGTGACCTTGCAAGTCCCACAGGTGGTCCCTACTACTGCCAACCTCAATTATGCCCCCCATGTGCCCTCTGTTGTGGCCTGGATCTCTGCTGCTGCTGCTATGGGGGCCTAGGTGATAAGGATGCGGAACTAAATCCTCCTCTTTGAGGTGGCGGTGGTGGTCTGTGGTAACTCTGCTGATGTTACTACTACCCACGATCCTAAAACTAAGGGCGTGAACTCTGCCCTCGTCCATGTATCTCCTCAACTATGTACGCCTTCTCGGCAGCATCACTCAATGTCTAGGGGTCTACCATGCGTATAGGCCCTACTATGCTATGGTTCAACCCTATGATAAACTTATGAACCAGGAGTTTCTCATCATGGAGATACTCCACATATCGAGACAACTCAGTGAATCTGTCCTCATACTAAGCAACAATAAGCCCTCTTTGCTGAAGATCATGAAACTCGTCTATGCGATGTTGTCTGTAGTGATCTGATAAATATTGTGCATTGAAGCACTCAATGAAAGTCTCCCATGTGAGTGTGTCCAATGATAGATGGTGCTTGCACTCCTTAGTGCGCCACCAAGTAGCTACTGCATCTTGCAATAGGTGGACTACCACACATGCCTTTGTGTTGCCCTCATAAGGATGCAACGCGAAGCATCTGTCTAGATTGATGAGCCAAGCCTTAGCTTCAACTCCCTCTATAGTCCTGGTGAATGTAGGTGGATTAAGCCTCAATAAATCCTTGATAGGGTCTCCTCGATCTCTGTACCCTCTGATAGGCTCATCTACATAATAATCATAAGGCCTGTGAACAATCTGCTCCACTCACACTACCTCCTCACGCCTAGCATGACATGGAGGGATCTTGCTATGGGCCCTGTAGGCTGATCCAACCTCCTCCACCATCATATCTAGTATCTCAACATATGGCTCCACACGTGGTGCCTCTCATAGCTTGATGTGGGGCTCCACACGTGACTCTGCTCATGGCTCCACACGTGGCTCCTCTTGTAGATCAATGCAGGGCTCAACACTTGGCTCTATGCGTGGCTCAACTGCGGCCGATGGTAGCTTATCTAACACTTCCTGTAGTGCCTACAATATCTGTGGCCCAATATCTGGTATAGGTAGGGCTTGTGGTGCCAGTGGTGCTTGTGGTATCTATGGGACTGGTGGTGCCTGACCCTCAGCTAAAGAATCATTGTGCACCTTAGTAGACGTAGTGTGGTGTGAACGCGCTTGCCGAACTTGTCGGGGAGGTATCCTTGATGAAGGGGGTAAATCATAAAACACACAATAATAGAAATTGAACACAGAGAATAGAACTTTCTTTTATTTATTTGGGTAACTCATTACATTACAGAATCTTAATTACAATCAGAGGAATCAGTCCTCTACAGGTTGCAACACACTACAGCTACCATCACCAGGCTCTAGAATCTTCTACCTTCTGTAACTCCCAAATCAGCTAGGGTTTCTGTTTTCCCGCCTATTCTTGACTCTACACTTGCCCCCTTAACTCTCCTACTACCCAGGGTTCCCAAAAATGGTTATTAATAGCCTTTTTGGCGGCCAACAACCTAATTTCAAATTTTGCATCTCCCTCCAAAAATAGGTCAACTTCCGGGAGCCATAACTTTTGAACCGGGACTCCGATTGACGAACCGTTTTATGCGTCGGAAAGCTTGTGGAGTGCTCTACGTGTTAAGAGCTAGCTTTGCTGGTTATAATGATTTTCAGGCCTGTACGGGGCTATTTAGTGCCTCAAACCTGAGTTTGAATAATTTTCAAGCATTTTACAGGAAACAGAAACTTTAATATCTTTCAGCTCACAAATGATCTTCATATGATTCCTTCACCAAAGTCTTATATTTCCATTATGTAACTTCCTGTAAATTTTGACTTCATTCCATGCCCAAATACAAACTTTCTAAAAATAGCAGTTTACTATTTTTAGCAGTTTGGGAAAACTGAAAGTTCTACATTATTATTCAGGCGATTATGGGACCAGAACCACTGATTTTGAGAAGAAATGGGTAGACCATCAACAATTTTGAAACACTTTTTTTTTTGGGTGATGCAAGATTGCCCTTACACCACTGGATGCTCCTGCATCAGACACCCAGGGTAATTTGAGAAGTGACCTTGTCACGTCTCAAGTGTTTGTGTGAGGAAAACCCAAACGGTCAACCTCTGCCTTAGACAACCAAGAAGAATCTTGAACAGACCTTCCTTTCCATTTCACTAGATATTCTTCATATTGCCTGTTTCGAGTACTCCTTCCCACACAGCTATCTAAGATCTCTTCTATCTCCTCTATTGAAGTAGATGCCGGAATACTCCACTGCACTTCTGTTGGTCCATCCTATGTTCCACCTTCATGATATTCTGTTAAATTAGCGATGTTGAAAATAGGGGAAATGTTGATCCCACCCGGCAGCTCTACCTCATATGCATTTCTGGAATCATGCTTCTTCAAGATTCTGCATGGTCCAAATTTCTTCATTTTTAATTTATGGTATGTTCCAATAGGGAACCTTTCTTTTCTCAAGTGAACCATGACTTCATCTCCCACCTTGAACTCCTTATACCTCCTCTTCTGATCTGCCTTAGCCTTGTACTGAGTAGTCATCTTATTAATGTGCTTTCTCACCTCTTCATGCAAATTCTTCATATGTTCTACAAAGTCTTCAGCCTCGGCACTTGTCTTTTCTCTCGTATCCAGATTCCTTAACTCTGAAGCATTTCTTGGACTATTGCCATATACAATCTGGAATGGTGATTTACTAGTGCTCCTATTGACAGAATTGTTGTAAGCAAATTCTGCTTGTGGTAAAATCAAATCCCATCCCTTGGGCTTATCTCCTACCAAGCATCGTAGTAGGTTACCCAAACTCCTATTCACCACTTCAGTTTGTCCATCAGTCTATGGATGGTGTGCAGAACTGAACTTCAAGTCTGTCTTCGACTTCTTCCACAATGTCCTCCAGAAATAACCAACAAACTTGGTATCTGGATCTGAAACTATGCTTTTTGGTAGACCATGTAGTCTCACCACTTCCCTAAAAAATAACTCTGCAATATGAACAGCATCATTAGTCTTCTTACAAGGAATAAAATGTGCCATTTTTGAGAATCTGTCCACCACCACAAAAATAGAATCATGTCCTCTCTATGTCCTTGGTAAACCATGAACAAAATCCATACTGATATCATCCCAGGGCTTCTCCGGTATAGGTAATGGGTGATACAACCCTATATTCTGACTTGTTCCTTTTGCCATCTGACATACTCTGCAACTTTGCACAAACTTCCTCACATCCTGCTACAACTGTGGCCAATAATAATTTTCACCAACAATTGAAATGGTCTTATCTCGACCAAAGTGTCCAGCCAATCCTCCACTATGCTTCTCTTTAATCAGGTTCTCTCTCATGGAACTCCTCGGAATGCACAACTGGCTTCCTCTAAACAACATGCCATCTTGGATTATAAAATCCAACCATCTTGTCCTGTCTAAAGTAATAGGCTCCAGACAAGCTTTCCAAGCCTCTGCAAAATTTGGATCTTTAGGATACAAACTTTTGAGCTCATCGAACCCAACAATCTCTATCTTCATTTCTATCAACAAATTTTGCCTTCTGCTCAAGGCATCTGCAACTCTATTGGACTTCCCACTCCTGTGCTTCAAAACAAAGGTATAACTCTGCAAAAACTCAACCCATTTTAAGTGCCTTTGGTTCAACTTTCCTTGACTATTAAGATACTGCAAAGCCTGATGATCAGTATATAAAACAAACTCTTTTGGTAACAAATAATGTCTCCATTTCTTCAAAGCCTGAACTATTGCATAAAATTCCTGATCATAAATAGAATACTTTTTCTTGGCATCATTAAGCTTCTCACTAAAATAGGCAATGGGCTTACCTTCTTGGCTCAAAACAGCTCCTATACCACTACCACTGGCATCACAATCTACCTGAAATACCTTATTGAAATCTGGAAGTGCTAAAACAGGTTGTTCTACGACTTTCTACTTTAATGTATCAAATCTCTTGTCTGCCCCTTTAGTCCATCTAAACTCTTTTCTATCCCCTCTCATTGTTTCAGTTAGGGGTGCACAAATGCTACTGAAATTCCTGATAAACTTTCTGTAAAAACTTGCCAAACCATGAAAAGATCTTACCTCCGTTGCACTCCTTGGTGTAGGCCACTCAATGATAGCCTTTACTTTTTCTGGGTCCATCTTAAGACCTTCCTCTGAGACAACAAATCCCAGGTATACCAACTCCTTCTTTGCAAACTGCATTTCTTCAGATTAATCAACAACTTCTCCTCCCTCAGCTTCTCTAGAATGCTTCTGATATGCATCAAATGCTCATCCCAAGTCTTACTGAAAATTAAAATATCATCTAAATAAACAATAACAAAACTTCCCAAAAATTCTTTCAATACCTCATTCATGAGCGGCATGAATGTGCTCGGTGCATTGGTTAGCCCAAATGGCATGACTAACCACTCATACAAACCTTCCTTTGTCTTGAAGGTTGTCTTCCATTCATCCCCTTCTCTAATACGGATTTGGTGATACCCACTCTTCAGGTCAATTTTTGTGAAGTACTTGGCTCCACTCAAACAGTCCATGATGTCATCCATTCTTGGCAATGGAAATCTATACTTGATCATTATCTTATTGATGGCTCGAGAGTCTGTACACATCCTCCATTCTCCATCTTTCTTTGGTGCTAGTACTACAGGTACCGCACATGGACTTAGGCTCTCCCTTATCAGTCCCTTCCTCAGCAACTCCTGAACTTGTCTATTCAGTTCTTCATTCTCTGCAGGGGTCATTCTATGGGCTGCCTTGTTTGGCAAACTGGCTCCTGATATCAAATCCATTTGATGACTTATCTTCCTTGCTGGTGGTAAACCTTCTGGTACATTATCAGAGATAATGTCCTGGAACTCTTCCAACATATCTGAAACTTCTACTGGTACATCTTTACATTTCTCTTGACTAATCTTAGGAATCAATGCAAAGCAATGATGCTCATGCTTCATACCCTCCAAAAATTTCCTACGATCTACTGAACAAATTTTGGCAGTGCTACATACCTTTTCTTCCACCTCCTTCAAGGGCTTCAACTTATGACGAACTCCATCCTTTGTTAGGGAATATGTGTTTGCACGGCCATCATGGACAATGCTCCTATCATACTACCACGGCCTCCCCAACAGCATATGACATGCATCCATCGGTATGATATCACACAGCACCTCATCATGGTAGTCACCAATCTTGAACTTCAATAAACACTGCTCATTGACCAAAGCTCTATGGTCCTTCTGCAACCATGCAATTTGATATGGATGTGGATGCTTTCTTCTTGTCAACCATCTCTTCTGAAACCAAATTATCAGTGCTTCCACTGTCAATAATAATATCACAACACTTACCCTCACATTTACACCTTGTGCGGAATAAACTCTTCCTCTGATTGGGTTCTTTCTCCTCATTCAGCAAGGTTCTTCTGACAACTAGGGTTTCTCCCCTTTCAGCATCTTCAGAATGCTCAGAATGTACATCTTCATCTACATGTGCAACTCGTGCATTACCTTCAGGTCTTCTATTTGTCCTTCCTTGATGTTGTGGACACTCATATGCTCGATGCCCTTCTTCTCCACATTGGAAACAAGCTCCTCTGAAACCTCCTCTTCCAGGTCCTTGCCCAGGTCTACCTCTTCCTCTTCCTCTTTGATCACCATTGTTCTGGTCACGAGGGCGGTAGGTATTATCCCCTCTTTGATTTCGACTAGTGCCTGCTTCTTCACTTTTCTTTTGATCTTCATTACGGCCTCCATAGGGTCTTCCACTAGTCCTTCCACCTTGACCTCTTCCCCTTTGCTTGCTATCAAATCTTTTGTTTAGCTTTCCTTCCACCTTCAGGGAAAACTGGTATGCATCTTCTATGGTGGTCATTCTGACTAGGCTCAACTCCTCTTGAATACTCAGCCTCAACCCATTAATGTAACGAGCTACCTTTTCCTTGTTGGGCTCTGCATGACCTGTCTTGATAGTAATTTTATAAAACTCTTCTGTATACTCCTTAATAGATTTGGTACCTTGCTTCAGTCCTTGCAGCTTCTTCAGCAACTCCATCTCATAGTCGACAGGAATGAACTGCTTCTTCAGTTTCTCCACCATCTGATCCCATCTGGTGATCTTTGCTTTTCCTCTTCTGTTCCTCTCTAATTGGACCTCCTTCCACCAAATATTGGCATGGCCCTTCAACTTTGTTTTTGCAAACTTAACCCGATCTGGGTCCTCCACATCTTCATACTCAATTTACTCCTCCATGTCATTGATCCAATCAATAAGCTGTTCTGGATTGAAATCTCCAGAATATGTAGAAACTTCGATCCTGGGCCTCTTTCCGATCTTTGAAATGACCCTCAACAACCTTACTTCTGCAGCATCTTCGGCAGCTTCTTGTTCTTCCTCAGATAGCTCTTCTTCAACTTCATCTTCACTTTCTTCTCTTGTCCTCAGCTCAAACCCTCTTCGTAACTCCTCTTGCAATGCATCGATTTGCTTTTGTATGACTCTAAAACCCTCTTCTGTCAAAGCATTCCTCCCAACATGATTTCTTCGTGGAGGCATCTTGGTCTCCCCAGCTTGGTGCAAACTGCCTCACGGTCGGCGATCTATCTACACACTCAGGAACCCTCGCTCTGATACCACTTGATGAAGGGGCTAAATCATAAAACACACAATAATAGAAATTGAACATAGAGAATAGAACTTTCTTTTATTGATCTGGGCAACTCATTACATTATAGAAGCTTAATTACAATAAGAGGAATCAGTCCTCTACAGGCTGCAACACACTACAACTACCATCACCAGGCTCTGGAATCTTCTGCCTTCTGTAACCCCCAAATCAGCTAGGGTTTCTATTTTCCCGCCTATTCTTGACTCTACACTTGCCCCCTTAACTCTCCTACTACCCAGGGTTCCCAAAAATGGTTATTAATAGCCTTTTTGGCGGCCAACAACCTAATTTTGAATTTTGCATCTCCCTCCAAAAATAGGTCAACTTCCGGGAGCCATAACTTTTGATCCTGGACTCCGATTGACGAACCATTTTATGCGTCGGAAAGATTACAGAGTGCACTATGTGCTAAGAACTAGCTTTGCCAGTTTCGGCCAGTTTCAGGCCTGTACAGGGCCGTTTAGTGCCTTGAACCTGAGTTTGAATAATTTTCAAGCATTTTTTGGGAAACAGAAACTTTAATATCTTTCAGCTCACAAATGATCTTCGTATGATTCCTTCGCCAAAGGTCTTATATTTCTGTTATGTATCTTCCTGTAAATTTTGACTTCATTCCATGCCCAAATGCAAACTTTCTAAAAATAGTAGTTTACTATTTTTAGCAGTTTGGGAAAACTGAAAGTTCTACATTATTAGTTAGGCGATTATGGGACCATAACCACTGATTTTGAGAAGAAATGGGTAGAACATCAACAATTTTGAAACACTTTTTTTTTTGGGTGATGCAAGATTGCCCTTACACCACTAGATGCTCCTGCATCAATCCTACAAAAAACAAGGTAACCACAAATTAATCAAAGTTGCGGAATAATAATGTGTCCAAAACAAGCCCAGTGTTTAAACTTGGGCTTTGATACCAAATGTCATGCCCACATTTCCCATGCGGTCACGACATGCAACACACGTGTCATGTCCACATTTGACATGTGGTCATGACATGAAATATCAAAAACTTTTCTACATGTCCCAAGAAACCCCCTTGCACGCGTCAGTGTGCTCAGTGGCAATACGCATAAGGCGTAAACATGTCATTCATATTCAGGGAAGTGCATCTACCTAGGCAATCCCTTGCGTGATGAAAGCAGACTAGGGGGTTATGCAATGCGATGTGTGCCACTTCTAAGGTTAGAATAGATTTAATTCAAACCCTAAGTTTCCTAGGTGAAAAAGGTGATTTCAACTGAAACGAAACCAAGCCTCAACACTAATGCAAAAATGAAAATCAACTAATAATATCGCATCAAATGGTAAGATGGTCGCATGATAAAATGGAGTGATTAATGAACATCGTAAAAATATCATAAAAGTAAAATCCTAAAATTTGGGAAAAATTTGACAGCATAACACGTTTTCAATAATCGAAATAAAAATTTTAAAAAGAAAACCTCCAAGAAGAAATTAATGCAAAAATCAAAATAATTAATCCTAAAGAAAAAATTAAATAAAATTCCAAGGTTAAATAAATTTGGCCACTTAATAAAATTCGAATAAAATAAAACGACCAAAAAAAAAAACAACTCAGTACTTGAGTCCATTAATAAATGTAATTTCGTCAATTGCATTTATTAATTAACTCGAGTTGAAATAATTAAAAAGGAGGATAGATTAAAATATTCCCCCTAAGATAAAATTGATTAAAATATAATTAAATCCAATAATTTTTTTTTTCAAATACATTAAATTTTAAAAAAGACAAATAATTAAAAGGGATGCCCCATTAAAACTTACAAAGGGAAACAAAGCTTCCCACTTTAAATAAAATCAAAACAAACTATTAATTAAAATCTCCATATGGAATAAAAATCAAAACCCCAAAAATAATATGAAAACCCACTAAATGAAACCCAAGGAAAGTCAACAATTCCAAAATGACCCAAGGGCAAAAGAGAGGGAAAATAAATTCCCATGCACAAGAAAAAAAATTAAAAAAGGAAATTAAATTAAATAACAAAACTAATATCCTCACATCCTCCACTCACCCTAATCTATTAATCTATTAATTTAATAGTTTTCCCAAAAGATGCCCTAATATTATTTTATTAGTTTCCTTATGGATTTTGCCCTAACTTATTCTTTTCTCTTCTCCTCTTTAGTTTTGTTTTCTCCTCTTGTGTTGCAGGCAAGGGCTTTCTTCTCCAATGGTTGCCATGGAGGAAATACCTCTTACAGAGGTATATATTTTGAGTATACCCCGTAGGGTTCTTTTTCTCCCTTATATTTTTTTTGCAAATATATATATACATAATGTGTATATATACAAATAAATATATGCATTTTATTTAGATCTGAAAATATATAAATATACTCTTGTGAATACACAGTATATATATAAGCATTGTTTTATACTGTATATATATTTTTTTCTATTTGAAGGAGGCCAGACAGGGTTGAGTGACAGATTGGAGCTGGAATGGCGACGACGCTATTTATCTCAGTGAAGGATTACATTTGGAGGGTGTGGCATGGGTTTTAAGGGGGAGAAGGGGGTGTGGAGAGGGGGCCGTGTCCCCACCCCTCTTTGCATAACGGACTGTGGGCGGCGGCGTCTGCTTACAACAAAATAATTTTTTTTATTAGAAATTTTAAACTAAACCCTAATAAAATTAGGGTTGGGCCATTATTCCTAGTTTAATATGCTTTAAAACAGTTGTATATTATATTGAATATATATTTATATATATAGTGATTTATATATACATTAAGTTTTCAGTTCTACAGAGAGTTAAGATTTATTTACAACAGATTATATATATATTAAACCATATATATCTACAAAATCTCATAGATGAATAATAAAATAGACTGGTAACTTACAAATTAACCGAAATATAAACATATATATATATATATTTTGTAAAATATAACAGATGTGCTATTTCTTTTGACAGTAAAAAAAAACTAAATCTAACAGTTTCATTGTTCTCCCTTCTTTCTTTCCCACACTTTTTATTTCATTTGACAACAATAATAAAATAGCCAGTCTTATGATTCTTCTAACCACATTATTTATCCCTTTCCATAAAAACAGTACACATTATGAGGAAATAAACAACTTTCTAATAACCATTGAAATATAGAGTTAAACTACTTTTTGGTATATTTTTTTTGTACAAAGTGAACAACATCAAGCATAGAAGTAGAAACATTTCCTAAAGTCCATAGAATAAATCTCACTTAAATTTCTTTCTCTCTAACCCTTTTTACACAGCAATTATTTTAACATAAATTATCAAGTACATAGGACAGCAAGAATATTTTATTTCACAGCAATAACAAATGCTTTCAATGATAGTTTTAATTTCATACATAGAATATAGTTTATATTTTTGCAAATCAACAAGGTAATACAATTTGCCAACAAATACAACAAGGCCTCCAAGGCCATGGCATCTCAAACCAGCCAACAAGATAATGCCAAACACTTAAAAAAATAACTTCTCCAACTCCATTTTCTTCAACTAAAAACTTGCAATAATACAACACCAAAAATGGGGAACCAAGCCATGAAGGAATGCCCTCCTCCCTACCATAGACCCGCTAGTGGGTCACCCCCGAGATAGGTAGGTAGGATTCATACGGTTTTGCACACACACACACACCACAACAAATGAAATTTTCCAACACACAAAAATTCACTCCCATGGATTTGCACATACAAAACACAATAAATTGAGTTTGGAGGGGGTAGAGGAGTGGACCCCTCAACTCCAGAGGTCACCCCAAGAACTCCAACAAAAATCACAAAATCCCAAGGCCTCAAGCCAAACAAATTTTCCACCATACTCAACAATCACTATGGCACTCATGCCAAAATAAAAAATACTCCCAAACTCCATATGATGCCCTCAAGGCTATAAATAGTGCAACACTAAGGAGATGACGTCGAGGAGGTTCACTCTCCCCTACCCCAAACTAGTTGAGCCTTTCCTCCAAATGGAGGTGCTCTCACCACAGCCATCCCACACAAAAATAAAATAACAACCCACTTGATTTTCAACCACATACACAAAAAGAAATAACATAAGCAAAAAGGGAAATGGCCATTGCCATGGAGCTTACCTTCAAGAGCCCTAAAAATGGAAGCACGTTTGAAATATAGCTCCAAGCTTCTCCCAAAAATTTCTCCAACTCTCCAAATTTCTCTAAGACTCTCAAAAAATCTCCAAGAGTAGAAAGAAAATTTCAAAAAAAAGAACCCCATACTCCTCTCCAAGAGGAGATAATATAGGCCTTTCAATTTGGCCTTGAGGAATGAGAAGGTGACACTTGTCACCTTCTCCTTCCTCATCTCATACCACTTGCAAGGGAGAAGGAGTGTGAGGGTGACAAGTGTCACCCTCCAATTCCATTCAAACCCTCAACTGATCCACTTGTGCTCTCACACATGTTTGAGAGACCAAGTGAATAGGTGGCAACTCCCTTCAAGCCTTCTTGAGGATAAGGGATGCCACATGGCATCCTCTTATTCTCCAAGAGAGCCATCTCCCTCCAAGATGCTCTCACACATGTGTGAGAGTCCTGGAGGGAGATCCCACACACTTGGGAGTCTTGAAGACCTCCCAAGTCTTCTTGGTGAAGGGATCCCCAAACTTTGGGAAGGGAGATGTGTCTTTCCCAAAGCATGACTCATCTCCCACCCTTAGCCATTTCAAAATTCGTCACCTTGACTAAACCCCAGTTTAGAGTGACAAAAAGTGAGTTACCCTAGGGTTTAGTTAGTCAAAATTGACCCTAGACCCTAGGGTTACCACCTAGGGTAAGTTTGGGATACTAATACACACCTAGGGAGGTATAAAATCACTTTAAAAGGCCCATAAATAAAAAAATACCAAATGGTGTAAAACAAATATAAATATACAACACATGACATAAATCAATTTAAAAAGAGGTAACTAAGACAACAAATAAATTAAGCATGCACATAAGCAACATCCAATCAAACATGATCCTCATCCCTCTTGGGAATGGATCGACTTAACGGGGAATAACATATGTGTGAACACTACCTCTGATTTCCCATGGCCTGGGAATATAACTTGCACAACTATATCAAGCATCAATCACATCATGGATAATCATAGATGAAGCAATAGAATTTAAAGCCATGTCAATGCATACAACATTAATCATTCACATCATAATTAAGTTTAAAACTGCATTTTCTATCTAATGTCTCATAGTCATCATCAGATAATGAATCCACAAATTGAACTTGAAATCACATCAATAATCATCATCAAATATGTCTCACATGTCTAACATCATCATAACATCAAAATATAATCAAACCAAATCACCACATGTCTAATCAATGCCAAACCAAAATAAGGAGATATAATCTAATCTGCATAATGGACACAATAGTCTCTAAATGTCTGATAATTTCACCAACTATAATGTGAACTGATCAAAATAGGGAAGTGAAAATAATCGGCCTCACAGTCCCCTCCGTGCTCTCTTGTGATGTCTTCGTACTTCTCACAGCTTTCGTGCTCTTCTCTATGTTCTCCCCCAAAGTCCTTTCTCCCTTCTTTCTCTTAACCTCCACAATCCATCGATAAGGGAAAATAATAATGGTGTCACGCCTATAAATCTCCCTTCCACTCCCATAGGCTTACCATGCAAGAAAATGTGGAGAAAGTGGAGTATGTGGAGTGATTGCTCCTTCCTCCACTCCCCTAGCATCTAGGGAGTGCGATAAGGAGGAATTAGGAGAGACTTAACAATAATATAAATTATAATATCATTTATAATAATAATAGTAATAATAATAATAATAGATATATAGATAGATATAACATACTTATCTAATAGGTGTCGCTTCTATGCACTCTATAACACTTATTGTGCTTATTAGTAAGCACAATTATCAATGAAGAATTCTCACACGTCGATTATAATCTTGACGACAAAATTAAGCATATTTGGTCAGTTTATAAACATTGACTTATCATCAAAGGGTATACACAAGTTTTCTACCAAACGACGAAAAAGGATTTATCCTTTGTCTTTAACGACGACACCATTTGGCAAGAACAATTCATAATCTTTGTCTACTAGATATGTGTGTGTGTTTTCAGATGGCATAATGATCGTTGCATTCATGCGATCTAGCATCCTCTCCATGGTGATACTCTCTCTCCTCTTATCAGAGAGAAAAACAACACTGTTCCTGCATCCACCTTAGTTACATGATGGTAGTTATTCTAATTCATCATTTAACCACATGATAAAATGACATCATAAACAATTATTTCTTGCATTTAAATTAATATAAAGAAAAATGCATTTTCCATAATGACTATAATCATAATATTTTCTCTGACTAACTATCTGTCTTTACAAAAATAATGAAAATGAATACATTTGTTTAAAAATGGGGTGTGACATATCTGCTCCTTTAGAGATCATTGTCCTCGATGATTATGTCCAAGCCAAAATAAATGCTTCAAAGAAGTTCCTATACATCATGCTATATAAAAAGATGTGGAAACTTTTGATAGATATCATTATAATCCTCCTAGGCAGCATTTTCCTCCAAATACTGGTCCCACTAAACCTTGCATTGGGTAACCTCCTTGTTATGCATGCAGAGCTTGCATACCTTGAGCACTTTGAGAGGCTTGATCATGACCACCCTTGGGTCCCATACCTAGAGAGCATTCCAGTCAAGTGTATGATTAGATACTAATATATATTTCTTCAAATATGACACATGAAAAACATCATGCATTCTAGCAAGGGCTGGTGGTAGAGCTATCTTGTAAGCAATTGGATTAACCACTTCTAGGACTTCAAAAGGTCTAACATATCTAGGTGCTAGTTTGGAAGACTTTCCAAACTTAATTGCGCTCTTATGTGGTTTCACTCTTAAGAGAACTTTATCTCCTAAAAATTGTTGGGGTATTCGCTTGGTATTAGTATAGATTTTATGTCTATCATTTGCTTCTGCTAATATTTTCCTGATCAACCTTTAATTGCTCTTCCATTTCTGACCGCATTTCTGGCCTGAGGCAAATCCTATCCTCTAGCTTATCCTATCTTGTAGGAGTTTGACACTTCCTTCCATACAATGCTTTGAATGGAACCATCTTAATTGCAAAATGATAAGAATTATTATATGCAAATTCAACTAGTGGAAGATACTCTTCCCACTTATACTATTGACCCATGCAATACTTCCTCAATAAATCCTCCAGTATTTGATTTACTCTCTCAGTTTATCCATCTATTTATAGATGATAAGCTGAGCTTATTCAGTTCTGTTCCCAAAGCCAAGAACAAAGTTTTCCAAAACCTTAAAGTTGTCTGAGCATCTCTATTTGAAATTATTTTTTCTAGAATTCCATGCAATCTAAAAACTTCTTGCATGAATTTTTTGGCTAAGATGGGCACTCCATCTATAAGATTATTACTTATAAAATGAGCTACCTTAGAAATTTTATCCACTACTACAAGAATAACATCATGCTTATAGAGTGACATAGGTAATCCTTGGACAAAATCCCTACTAATAACCTACCATTTCCATTCAAGTATGTCATGAGGATACAAAAGTCCTGTTGTGTGCTAGTGTTCATCCTTAACTCACTGACATTCTAAGCATCCTTCCACAAATGTTCTAGCATCATTCTTCATTCCCTTCCAAAAATATAAGGGTTTCACATTAGCTAACAACTTTGTCACTCCATGGTGACCTAAATAGGATGCAAAATGTGCTTCTTTCCAAACAGTTCTTCTTAAATCTCCTTGATTTAGAACATATATTTGGTTATTAAATCTCAATAATGCATGAAGTTCAAAATAAAACCCATCATACCTTGTATATTGAGGATTTTCTATTAGAGCTTTCAAAATTTGCTCATAATATTCATCACCAATCAAATTCTTCAATATTTGAGCTCTGAAATCAAAGTGCATTAATACTATTACCGATATGCACCTCCTTCAACTCAAGGCATCAACCACTTAGTTTTCCTTACCCTTAATATAGTTAACCTCAAAATCATAGTCAGAGATGATCTCTAACCATCTTTTTCGTGCATTAAGGTTAGGTTGCTTGAAGATATACTTCAAACCTTGAATATCAAATTTTATTTCAAATTGTTTTCCCAGCAAATAATGCCTCCATACTTGAAGAGCATGCACAATTGCAGCTAATTCCAAATCATGAGGGGCATAATTCTACTCATAAGGTCACAACTTCTTGGACTCATAGGCCACAACTTGGTCTTCTTGCATGAGCACTCCTCCTAACCCTTCTCCTGAAGCATCAGTCACAGCAACAAAATGACCCTCTGGGTTTAACACTTTAAGAATTGGTGTTGAAGTCAATTTCTTATTAAGAAAATTAAATGCTTCTTCACACTTATTAGACTATTCAAATCTCTTTCCTTTTGTTTGTAAGGAAGTGATAGGATGGAAAATTCTAGAAAAGTTCAAAACAAACTTCCTATAATACCCTGCTAATCCCATAAAACTATGCACTTCATGCACATTCTTAGGAGTAGGCCATTCCAAAATAGCCTTTATCTTTGATGGATCTACATCAATTCCTTTAGCTAATATAATATGACCCAAGTACTACACCTCTTTTTGAAAGAAGGTACATTTGGATAGCTTCCCATAAAGTTTATGCTCCCTGAGTCATTGCAGAACTATCCGCAAATGTTGGTGGTGTTCCTCCTCATTATGAGAGTAGATTAAAATATCATCTAAAAATACCAAAACAAATTTGTCTAGATAGTCTCTAAAAACATTGTTCATCAAATTCATAAATGTTGCTAGAGCATTGGTCAAACTAAAAGGTAATTGTTACTAAATTATGTTTGCACCTAATTTAGTTAGATCTGATTTGCAGGTTGTTTCAAAAGGAGTAAAAGAAAATTTTTAAGTTAATGCAATCAGTGAATGTATGATGTCTTGACAAGAGAAAATAAGGATCACTTGTCAGGATAATCTGACAGTCTAATCAAGACTGTCAAATCATCCTGACAAGTGAATATCTAGTGGCAAGATATTAGACAGTCAATGAAAGACAGATAATCTAACTGGTTTTCTCTTTCAGTTATGAGATAATTGAGTTATTCAAGTGATCACAATTCAGTGTGAAATAAAGGTATTTATAAAATGGTCATTTCATATCAGGATTTGAACATGTGTTTCATATCAGTTTTAGTTATTCTATCCTGTACATTTGATTCAAAAAAGTAAACATACATAAAAAATTTGTATAAGGTAAAGTAACTGATCATATTTAAAGAAATGTTTAAATGTGTCCCATACAAGCCATGGGGGTAACTAAACTGAGAAATGCAGACATATGCAAGCTATACATCTGAGGATAAAAGGAAAGAGAAAGAACATATGAGAATATTAAATATCCATCATTGCCTTTTTAGAAGGTTGATGTCCTTAGTTGATAGCTGGTCTTCATGTCCTTATCTTTAGCTCCTGATCATGACAGTGTACCTACAAAAAATTAGGGAAAAGCCCTGTTAGAAGCTCTGGATATTTAAAATTATCACATGTTTTTATCAACAGACATATCAACTTGTAGATATTATGCATCTCATGTGAATGGATCAAATCAGACATGTGCAATAAATCAGATCTCATGAGAAAGATCAATCAACTTCAAGAGGTATGTTTTTTTTGCTAACTTGTTTGTTCACTGACAGGTATAGAAAATGTAATGTTGTTGATTTGAAGACATTAAAACATGTGGAGAAAATGTGGCTCCCACAAGGATAGAGCCCAACATGTTTTCCTTTTTACTCATTTGAAAAGCATATCAGATTGTAAAAGATAGGATGCATCATTCAAGTCAATATTGTGCATCAGAACAATTAACTTGCAAAAAGAGTGAAGTCATCATGATAAAAGTGAAAAGGAGCAGTTGCTCCTATCAACTATGCCCACTTAAGAGAAGCAGTGATTCTGAATCAAGTTGTCAATATGCAGAATATAGAAGTACAGACATTAGAAGGTATTCTTCTTTATTTCTATCATCATTAGAATGTCTTTCTACTATTCATATTTATGCCATAGATATGATAAGTCATATAGGTAGGTCAAACATCATAAAAAATCAGACCTTAAGATGTCATAAAAGTACATAAGTGAAATAAAGGACAACTTTGTAATAAATAAAGAATTAGATGAATGAAGTTTTGCCATGACTATCATGAAATGATCAAATAGCAGTCTCATAAAATGTCGATTTACATGAAGTGAAGGCTACAAGAGCTATTACAAGATAATGAAATGTCATGATATTATATCATAAATGCTATTAAATTGTGATGATACCCTTTAAGACAGATAGAAGAACAATGATGTCAAGTAACAGTGCCATAACAACAATATATGAGGTAACATGTGTTTTTATTAGTATGCAAAAAGTACAGTGTCTTTGTTACAAAAGAATAAAAAAGTTAAGGCATAGTAGGAATAATAACTTATGCCAAGGATCAGTTCCCATACATCAAGGACACTGCAAGTGTTATAAGGATAACAGAAACAAATGCAATCACCTTGATCATGAAAGGAACAACTTTATATGGGGTAATCACAATATGAGTAACAACCAAGAAAGCAACAAGCTAAATGAGATAGATCAAATAAACAAGTTATCATTTTCATATTTTGGAATGAAGTACATATGCTACAAGACTGGAAAATCATATAATCATTTCATCATTATGCCATATTGATAGTTATTGCTACAAGAGGTATCAAAGGAGAGATCATATCTGAATGTTCATGACATATAGGAGATAACTAACATAGGAAAAGGTAAATCATGTCAAATTCATGTCATAAATAAAACACAAATGAAAAAATAACAAGGAGAATGTTATACCAGTTTACCAGATACAGTTTCTCTCATATACTCAAATGATAGAAGGAGAAAGAAATAAAAGATAAAGGTTTCTGCATGTATTCTTTTTACATTGTGAATAGGTTCCTTTCATTCCAGAAATGCTCATGACATTATTTTGTTTGAAGTCAGTTTAAAAAGTAAAGAAAGAGCTACAGGTATATCCATGGCCTGAAAGGTTTTATTTTTGAGAAGTATAAGTTCAAAGTATGAGCTTTTCAAAACCCATGTGTTTATGTCTTGAAATCCTAAATGCATGATTCTTGCATACAGAAAAAAGAAATACAGAGATCAAGATATAGCAGGGTTGTAGCAAGAAAATAATCATTACTCAGAAATCAAAAACCCTTGTCTCACATTTTTTTTTACTGATGAAAGCAATTATACAGAGAAGATGAAAATGTCATAGTCGTGACAGAAAGAAGGCTTCATTATTCAAAAATGCCAAAACCCTCATCACAACTTTTGAAACCCTTACATATTTTTGCATCTACATGCAAAAGAAATGTATAGAGAAACAATATGTTGTAGGTCGTTTTCTACAAAGGACCTCAATGTTTAGAAATGTTAAAACACATTTCACATTATGAAACCCTTGCTTCATTTTTTGTATTCAATCAAATGAAAAATACAGAAGTGAAGCTGAAAGAAGAAAAAGGAGAGTTACATCCACGACTATGACAGAGGAGAGATTTTTTGCAATTTTCAAAAAAACTTTCAAACTTCTTGAAACCCTAAAAATTTTCCAAGTTGCAGTCACCGAAGAGAGAGGAGAAATGTGAAAGAAAAAACAACATACAGTATGGCCGTGACTAGAAGACCTTGTTTTCTTCAAAAAAAAGAAACCCACTTGTATTTTTTGAAACCCTTATCAAAGAATGAAGTTACAGTTCAAATGGACAAAAATACAGAAGGAAGAAGAAGAGATCTCACCTTTTTCTTGTTTAAAGAAAGCATTTAGCCGCGGTTTTCATTTTTGAAGCTCCTCAGAATATAAAGTTACAGTTGCAAACAAAGAAGACATAGAGAAAGAGAAGCTTGTTAAGAGATGGATAAAATATGCCCAATACACAGTTGTGGCCATGGTGGAAGAAAATCATAGCAAGATCAAAGAAAGGTTCATAATCATACACAGGCATACTCACCTTCTTCCTGCATTGAAATGCCATAGAATTCATGAAGAATCATTTGATGATAGCAAAGGAAGCCAGAGAGAAAGTAATTTCCTTCCAAGCCCTAGTGGCAGCCAAGTCAAAGTTGCAGAGCAAAATAGTGAAAGCAAAAGAAGAAATGAAATGAATTTTAGGGTTCAGTTGTTGCTTTTGTTCGATGACCTTTCATTTTTTGATCCCATCTTTTGACTTGGCAAAACAAAAATTATTACCTTATCTGAATGCCAAGGTCAAGACTTGAGGTCTTGATTAAACCTAATGATGATGCCAAGAAGGGCTGTGGGCCAATGAAATTATTTCTTTTTGCATTTGTTTTTGCCAAAATCAAAAGATTGAAATCATTAGAAGGTGAGGCTTAGTGCCTTAACTTACCATTGTTCATGGAGGTCGACTAGTCAAAAGTTGAAATGCCTTATACCATATGCAACAATTCAAGGTCGATGATTCATTTTATCATATGCATGGAAACCAAGTGTGTTCGACTTCCTTTTTGCCTTATGCATTGTAATGCATCAAAAGTAAAAAAAAAGTGAATCAAAGACAAGGTATATGAAGACAAGGTATTATGGATAAGGGTAATACAAGGTGATAATCAAATGAATGCATGTGGATATGGGTAAGGTCAAATATAAGGATATTTATAGGGTGATATGTGATATGAAGACAAAGTGCATTATGAAGACAAGATGTATGAAGACAAGGGGACATTTTTGCCTTGAGTGCATGTAAGGTGCAACTAGATTTTTGCTTTCTTTTGCAATGTAATGGAGTGATAAGGGAATATTCTTATGCCATAAGTGCATGTATTATGCAACTAGGAGGTTTTATTTTGCATGGAGTTATAAGGTGATAATGATGCAATTATCATGACTTTTGATAATGAATTATCTTATTTTGCATGTAAATCACTTTTTCTTGCATGGAGGCATAAGGGGGGTAATTTTTCTTTCATGTATGAAGACCTAATCTTGGCATCAAAATCATGCAAAATTGTGCAAATTAGGCAAATGTAAAAGGAGAGATAAGGTATATTCTTTTTCTTCCATTTTTTCATAAATTTACAACTATATACCATGTAAACAAATTAATAAAGTAATATTTTATAAATTACTCTATTAATTTGTCACAAGTTGTAAAGTTGGAGAAATTAGACAAATTGAAACTCATAATAGAGTAAGTCATGCAAATGATTACTTTATTAATTTTTCCACATGATCTACACATGCAAAATCATGCAAGATGGAGGAGTTAAGTTAACTGAGGTGTTTTGAGGTCTTTTTGCATGGCTTGGAGGTCAAAATAGACAAAATTGGTCAACTCTTGGGTCAAACACATGGAGACTAGTAGATTGGAGCTATTTTTGCTCTTTTTGAGGTAGTTTTGACCCTTATTTTTAGGGATTTCATTGTTTGCTCGTGGATCAAATTAGAGAGCTTATTTTTAGAGGTAGTTAACTACAGTTGATTTTTCATGCCTCTTGGAGAGAGAAAACTATATATTGTAAAGAAAAACTTAGGTTTTTCTAGTTCTTGCATTCTTTTCTCTTTTACACATTGAGAGACAGAGTTTGTTTGTAACTCATTTTTTAGTTCTTGCCTTTTTTCTCTTTACACTTTGAGAGAGAAAGAGGTTTTGTAACTCACTTATTTGCAGATTTATAGAGATTACAATAGGTTACATGTTCTATACTTTGTCTTATGCAATTGTTTCCTTTATTTTTCGGTTTGATCAAGTATCTACCTTACATTAATGCAATTTGTATGAGTGATTTGATGATATTTTATTGTGTCTAACATCAGAACCTTTAAAATCATTATCTCATTAGTACTTGTTTGTAGCATTTAAAATCATAGGTCTTAGGCTGTGCAATTGGAAAACCTTTCTTTTATGTTGTGAAAAACCCCTTTTTCTTTCAAATTGAAATATTTTCCAGCCTTCCTTAGAAACATTTTTGTGATTAGCTTGCTGAAAGTGGTATGTGTGGATAGATTTTCTGGGATCTATTGTGAGCTAGATTGCCAAGTTTTCATCATTATTAGGTGCATCACCATATTTTTACAGTTTTATTTATTTTTAGAAAGATCCTTTTACCCTTTTTCCACATCAAAGCCATAGATCCAATTGAATATTTTAAGGGAACTAGCCCATAATATGGAGGTTCAAATTCAACATAGGTCACCCACAGCCTGAGTTTGATCCCATGTTTCAAAGTATTGCTAAGTTTAACAACTTTGCATCATGGGTGCAATCCTAATTGACAACAATAATACTACAAAATCATAATGCCCATACATTATTTAAAAGATTGTCTTATGAATATCTTCTTTCAATCTCAACTGATGATAACCTAACCTAAGGTCAATTTTGGAAAATACAACTGTATCTCACATTTGATCAAAAATATTGTCTATGCGCGATAGAGGATACTTGTTCTTAATTGTTGCTTTGTTAAGCATACAATAATCTATACAAAGATGTAGAGTGCCATCTTTCTTCTTAACAAAGATCACTGGAGCTCCCCAAGGCAACACACCAGGTCTAATCGGTCCTTTTTGCATCAATTCCCAGAGTTGAGATTTTAACTCCATCAACTCAGTAGTAGTCATCTAATAAGGTGCTTTGGACATTGGTTCAGATCCAGGAATAATATCTATTACAAACTTAAAAACTCTTTTTGGGGGCAGACCTAGAAGGTCTTCCAAAAACACATCCCAAAAATCATGAAGAATGGGGTATACTTCAAAAAAAATTTCCTTAGATTCCTTCTCCTCTTCATCTTTCACCTCCTCTATTTTAACTACAAACATTCAGCATCCTTTCCATTTCACTCTTTTCAATTGCATAATAGAAATTTGCTTGATTTTCATTTCTCACTAAAAACCTTGGATAAGGATATCATTTCCATCATCATCAAGACACTCTACTATTTTGGAAAGACAATAAACTTTTGCCTTATGCTGAGATAACCATTTCATCCCTAAAATGACATCATAAGATCGTAGAGGTACTACATATAGGTTAACCTCCATGGAAAAAGTAGGTAGGGTTAATCTAGCTTCAAACAAGAATTTCTCTACTTGGGCTCTTTACTAATTTGAAACTCTATTGTCCATGAATTATCCATGAAACTAGCTTTTCTAGACATTTTATCAAGTATTCTAGGGTTCACAAAATTTGTAGTTGCTCCTAAATCTATCAAAATAGAAATTGGGGTTCCAAAAAGAGTACCTATGGTTTCAATAGGAGTAACCTGATACTCAACTTGACAACTATCAAGAGCAACATGAATCCTTTGTTGGAAAGATGTTTGCTATGGAGGTAGAGGTTTGCCTCCATAAGAATTCCCTTGACTCTTCATGGGGCACTGGTTAGAATAATGATCTCCTCCACATGTGAAACACCCTCCAGGAGGACCTCTCTTTCTAGATCATCAGTTGATATTATCATCATTCCTTTTAGGATTGAAATCCCTATTTCCATCCCTGGATTCTGAAGAGACTTAATGTCTCAAATTACTGCTTGGAACCTATTTTCTTTCATGTTTCTTGTTCATCGTTCAAACAGAAAAAGTTGAACTGTCGGCGAACTCTTGAACTTGGTTCATCGGGTTCAATGGTTCAATTGCTATCCATTGGTTACTTCGTTGAAGGCTTGAACTGTTCATCAGGTTCAATGGTTCATTGAACTATTTATCAGGTTCAAGGCTCAATGTCGAAACTCAGGTTCAATGGTTCATTGAACTGTTTGGTGGTTACACAAGTTCAATGATTCAGTGAACTATTCGTTGTTTCCACAGGTTCAATGGTTCAACCATTGGTTTGAGGTTCAATGGTTCAATCGATGGTTCGATGGTTCCAACGGTTCAATGGTTTAATCAATGGAGATTGAATGTTTGGACATCAGTAAGAAAATTATCATCGGTAAAGTTTAGAGATATCTCTCTGACTGCCAGTATCTTTTCGATGGATGGTGAATGGTAAACCCGTTGGTTTTGTTGACATATGTGTCGATAGTCTATATTCTTTGAGGCATGTATATATATTACTGTTATGCCCGATGTCTGATGCATGTGGGATTAATCATCTCATTGGAATGCGAAATGTCAGAAGGTAGTTACGCAACGGTTGTGACAGTGATGCTGAGTTAGTTGAAACGAGTAGTTAGGGCAGAAGTGAAAACGGTTCTTGCTCTTGAAGACTATGGTTAATATACAGATTTGGTGAGCTCGTCATAGAAGAGGAAGAGATTCGATTATATAGTTTATTTTGTAAATATACAGAGGAAATAAATAGTTTAGTGTAATTGTAGAGAATCATTATCTGAGCAACAGAGAGCTAGGATCTTTATTGTAACTATCCAATTTACTGTAATAAAGATAGCTTCTATTGTGGTGGTGGGTTTTTTACTTGAAAATGTTTTCCCATTTAAATCTGGTGTCATTATGTGTATCTTGTTTTGTTTTTCTATATTTTTATGGTGTATTCATCTGTTGTTTTAATTTAAAAGTTACCTAGCTGCATTATCCCCTTTGAATTAACATTAGGGAAGATGTATTCCACACATCTGCTTTCCTTACAAGTGGTATCAGAGCCTGGCCAGTTGTGTTATCCTTGTTGGTAGGTTGGGTTTTTTTGTGTTAGTTAGTGAGTGGGAGTTCTATAGAGGTCTATTCTATTAAATAAGATGGCAAGTACATCAGGAAAAATAGACATTGAAAAGTTCAATGACACAAACTTTGAGTTGTGGAAGATTAAGGCTGAAGATTTGCTGGTCGACAGAGATCTTTGGATTGTTGTGTCTGGGGTTAAACCTACAAGCATGAAACAAGAAGATTGGGACCTAGCTGACAGAAAAGCCAAAGGACTGATAAGATTAAGTCTTGCAGATTTTGTTCTATTGAACGTCCATGAAGAGAAGTCAACCAAAGATTTGTGGAAGAAGTTGGGAGATATTTACCAGGGCAAGTCATGGGTGAATAAACTGTTCCTCAGAAAGAAGTTGTATTCTCTGAAGATGGATGAAGGTGAATCTATAGTAGACCATCTGAACACATTTAATCTGATTGTTGCACAGTTGACATTTGTAGGTGTAAAAATAGAAGAGGAAGACCACTATATGCTTCTATTGTGTTCCTTACCTGACTCATGGGATCAACTTGTGATGGCTATTGGAAGTACAACAACCACATTTACAACTGAAGTGGTTGTTACCTCATTGTTATCTGAAGAGATGTAGAGGAAATCTTTTGAAATAGCCAAAGAGGCCCTGTCTGTTTGAGGTAGGTCAAAGGAAAGAGGCAAGAAGAAGGACAAGAAGTCTAAGTCCAAATCAGAGGGGAAATCAAAATCCCCTGGCAAGAAGTCCAAGGTGAAGTGCTGGAATTGTGGGCAGAAAGGTCACATCAAGAAAGACTATAAAGAGGAGAAAAAGAAGAAGAAGAGCTTCTCTGACTCTGAGTCTTCACAGAGTGATGCTGATTCCTTCATTGCTGCTTTGGCAACACCTACATATGAAGATGTTTGGTTGGTGCATTCAGGAGCATCTTTTCATGACATCTCACAGAGAGTGGTTCACAAAGTATGAACCGTATGCTAGTGGGAAGGTGTTCCTGGCAAGTGATTCAACACTGGAAATTGTTGGCCGAGGACGAGTCAGAATCTAGTTCCTGGATAGCAAAATAAAGGGAATGAATGGAGTGCAACACATACCAGGTCTGGCTCGAAATTTACATTCTGTTAGTAAGCTTAATGATGTTGGAGTGCAAGTTACTTTTGTGAATGGTGGCTATAAGATAACTAGAGGTTCTATTGTTCTAGCAAAGGGTGAACGCATTGGAACTCTATATAGGTTAGATGCTAAACCAGTGTGCTGTAATAATGTCTCTATAAAATCTGAAAAAGCTGTTGTAGTAACACATGATGCAAACACTATGGAAGTTAAACTTCCTGCAAAGAAAACAATGCTCTGGCATCATAGCCTTGGTCACATAGGTGAAAAAGGTTTACAAACCTTGAAGAACAACAACCTGGTAGATGGGCTGATTGATTGTAATCTGGAATTTGATTTCTGTGAACATTGCATTTATGGAAAGCAAAACCGTGTTTCATTTTATTCTAGTTCTCATAAATCTTCTGGTGTTCTAGATTATGTGCATTCTGATGTTTTTGGTCTAGTTGATGTTCCTTCTTTAGCTAAATCAAGATACTACGTTTCATTTATTGATGATTATTCAAGGAGGGCATTTGTATATTTTTTGAAAAATAAATCAGAAGTGTTCAGTCGGTTTAAAGAATTTAAAACTCTCGTGGAAAATCAGACTGGTAGAAAAATAAAATGTTTGAGAAAAGATAACGGTGGTGAATATTGCAATGCGGATTTTGATAAGTATTGTGTAGATCATGGAATTAAAAGGCATAAAACTACACCTTATACTCCATAGCAAAATGGAATTGCTGAAAGGTTAAATTGATCGTTGATGGAGAAAGCAAGAAGTATGTTGAGTTATGCTAGTCTTGAAACAAAGGTTCTGGGCTGAGGTAGTTTCTACAACTTGTTACTTGCTGAATCATTCTCCTACTTCAGCATTGGTTGATAAGATACCTATGGAAGCATGGTCTGGTAAGAAGCCCTCTTTAAGGCATATTCGAGTCTTTGGCTATGAGGCATATGCTCATATTCCTGAGGTAAAAAGATCTAAGTTGGATAACAAGGCAGTTAAATGTATCTTTATTGGCTATGGTGTCGGTGTTAAAGGGTACAAGCTTTGGAATCTTGAAACTGAAAAGGTAATTTACAGTAGAAATGTAATTTTTAGAGAGCTGAAACCTTTGGTTATTAATCCTCAGCCGGAAAAGATAGAAGAGAAGAAAGAAAAGAGTGTTGTGAATATTCCTCTGACCCCTATAAAAGAAGAACAACATGCACCAAGTGTAGATGGTTCAGATGTGAGTTTGAGCAGCTCTGAAGATTCAGATCCAGAGCGAGAACCTGAACCTGCACCTCAGCCTGTGAGGAGGTCTACACATGAAAGAAGACAACCAGATAGGTATGGATTTTTAGTACTTGATTCAAGTTGTGCCGATGCTTTACTTACTGATACTGATGAACCTAGGACTATGAAAGAAGCTATTAGTTTACCTAATTTAGATTCTTGGTTGGAAGCCATGGATAGTGAAATGATATCATTGGAGAAGAATGGAACCTGGGATCTGGTTCCCTTGCCTGAAGGTAGAAAACCTGTGGGCTGTAAGTGGGTATTTAAAAGGAAATATGGTCGAGATGGTAGTGTTTATAAGTACAAGGCAAGACTGGTTGCTAAGGGGTATTCCCAAAAGGAAGGTATTGATTATGGAGAAATTTTTTCTCCTATAGCTAAGCTGACATCCATTAGATTTCTTTTGTCACTTGTAGCAGCGTATGACTTTGAAATTGAGCAGATGGATGTGACGACAACATTTCTTCATGGGGACCTTGAAGAAGAAATTTATATGTCCCAGCCAGAGCATTTTGTGGTAAAAGGTAAAGAACATCTGGTATGTAAACTTAAAAAGTCTCTTTATGGTTTGAAGCAATCTCCCAGAATGTGGTATCAAAAATTTGATACGTATGTTCTATCTTTAGGATATGTGAGATCTAAATATGATCACTATGTTTATTATAAAATTGATGGTGATCAAATTCTTATAATTTCACTGTATGTGGATGACATGTTATTCATTGGCAATGGTAAGGGGATGATCTCAGATTTAAAAGCTTAGTTGTCCTTGAAATTTGAAATGAAGAATCTGGGGGCAGCAAAGTACATTCTAGGAATGGAAATCAAAAGGGACAGGTCTAAGAGAAAGCTTTGGCTCAATCAGAGCAAGTATATTACCAATGTTCTTGAGAAATTTAATATGTCTGATTCCAAACAGTTAGTTATTCCAGTTTTGCAAGGAACAAAACTATCTGCTGAAGATTGTCCAGAATCTTCAAGTGAAATTGACGACATGGAAAAAGTGCCTTATGCAAGTGCTGTTGGTAGTTTAATGTATGCAATGGTTTGTACCAGGCCAGACATTGCCCAAGCAATGGGAGTTTTGAGCTGGTTTATGGTGAATCCAGGCAGATCACATTGGGATGCTGTGAAAAGAGTTATGAGGTATTTGAAGGGAACTTCTGATTATACTATTTGCTATCGTGGAAACTCAGTTGGATCTCAGAGGTCTATAAGCATTTAGGGTTATGTTGATTCAGACTGGGCAGGGGACATTGACAGTAGAAGATCCACCAGTGGATATGTATTCATGTTAAATGGTGGTGCTATCAGTTGGATGAGCAAGTGGCAAGCTGTAGTCGCTTTGTCTACAACAGAGGTAGAGTACATGGCAGCTACTCATGCATGCCAAGAAACTGTTTGGCTGAAGAGGTTATGTTCTGATGTTAGTTTTAATGTAGGGCAGATACAAATACACTGTGACAGTCAAAGTGCTATATGTTTGGCAAAGAATCCTACATTTCATGCTAGGACAAAATATATTGATGTCCAATATCACTTTGTTCATGATATGGTGGAAGATAGGAAGGTGAAGCTTGAAAAGATTGACACTTTGGAAAATATCGCTAATGCCTTAACTAAACCAGTGAGCATGGCCAAGTTCAAATGGTGTTTAGATGAAATGGGTCTTCGAGCTCATAATTTATAGTAATCGAATGAGGATTACGAGGTCGCAGTAATCTCTTTGACAAGTGGGAGATTGAAGAGACTTAATGTCTCAAATTACTGCTTGGAACCTATTTTCTTTCATGTTTCTTATTCATCATTCAAATAGAAAAAGTTGAACTGTCGGCGAACTCTTGAACTTGGTTCATCAGGTTCAATGGTTCAATTGCTATCCATTGGTTACTTCATTGAAGGCTTGAACTGTTCATCGGGTTCAATGGTTCATTGAATTGTTCATCAGGTTCAAGGTTCAATGTCGAAACTCGGGTTTAATGGTTCATTGAACTGTTCAGTGGTTACACAAGTTTAATGATTTAGTGAACTATTCATTGTTTCCACAGGTTCAATGGTTCAACCATTGGTTCGAGGTTCAATGGTTCAACTGATGGTTCGATGGTTCCAACGGTTCAATGGTTTAATCGATGGAGATTGAATGTTTGGACATCAGTAAGAAAATAATCATCAGTGAAGTTTAGAGATATCTCTCTGACTGTCAGTATCTTTTTGATGGACGGTGAATCATAAACCTATTGGTTTTGTTGACATATGTGTCGATAGTCTATATTCTTTGAGGCGTGTATATATATTACTGTTATGCCCGATGTCTGATGCATGTGGGATTAATCATCTCACTGGAATGCAAACTGTTAGAAGGCAGTTACACGATGGTTGTGATAGTGATGCTGAGTCAGTTGAAAAGAGCAGTTAGGGCAAAAGTGAAAACGGTTCTTGCTCTTGAAGACTGTGGTTAATATACAAATTTGGTGAGCTCATCATAGAAGAGGAAGAGATTCGATTATACAGTTTATTCTATAAATATACAGAGGAAATAAATAGTTTAGTGTAATTGTAGAGAATTATTATTTGAGCAACAGAGAGCTGAGATCTTTATTGTAACTATCCAGTTTACTGTAATAAAGATAGCTTCTATTGTGGTGGTGGGTTTTTTACTTGAAAAGGTTTTCCCACGTAAATCTGGTGTCATTCTCTGTATCTTGTTTTGTTTTTCTATATTTGTCTGGTGTATTCATCTGTTGTTTTATTTTAAAAGTTACCTGGTTGCATTAGGGAAGCTGTATTCCACACCTTTGCTTTCCTTACAGATTCATTTCTATTAACTTTGGAAATTTTACCATGGTTTCTCTCTTTGGTTTCTTGATTTCTATTTCTCTTTTTGAAGGATGCTGAAGGAAGACTCCAACTAAATTTCTTTTGAGATCTTTCTTGATACACAAAGATAGATTTGAGCTTCTACTCTTGCTTAATGGCTTTCTCATAGACTTGATCCATGGTTGTGGGTCCATGGACATCTAATTCTCCACCAATCTGAGCATTCAAGCCCATGATAAACTTCCTTCTTCTAAATTTCTCATCCTTCTGATATTGTGGCACATACTTCAATAATCTGGTGAACTTTTCCTAGTATTCAGTGATAGTCATATCTCCTTGACATAGATTTTGAAAATCTGTTAATTTCTAGTCAAAGTAAAATTGGGACAACCACCTTTTCCTGAATATGACCACAAATTGATCCCAAGTTAGACTCAAGGAACTCAATCCTAATTCCATTGTCTTGTTCATCCACCACATTGATGCTTCTCCAGCTAATTGGTATGCTGCCCATATAGCCTTGGTGATGTCAGAATAATTTCTTATCTCAAAATACTTTTCCATATCTGTCATCCAAGCCTTGGCTGCATCTCCACTTACTATTCCATCAAACTTAAGAGGTATAACTTTCTTTATATCTCGAGCTAACTCATTGGTAAGGTGAGTTTTTGCTTCATTATGAATTTGTGAGTCTTGATTATTTACTCTAGGTTCACCATGGAAAACAAATCCTTCTCTCCTTTCAGAGTATTGTTCTTGATTGGTTTCTCCCCCTCTAACTTCCTATTCTAGGGTTTCCAATCTTCCTTTTGTTTCACTTTAAACTAACAAAATTTGATATAATTTTTCCATGGGGTTGTTCTTAGGATCCAGGTCATCTAGGTTCCCTCTTGGTTGGTTTCCAGAGTGTTCCATAACATTAACACACCTAATCATTTGCATAGAAATTTATCAAAACATGTAGCTTTTGATACACTATCATAAAAGTACAAATGCAAAAACTCAGAGATTTATCACACAAGCATCTAAAAAGATAAAACTTTACTTTATTCACTTTCTAGAGCTTTACATCCTTATTCAAATACAAAATTTTTGTGAAAAAGGGAAATGTCTACATATCACTTTCTAACAGAGGAAATTCCTCTGGTTCCTCTTCTCCATCAGAATCAAGTAATACAAACTTAGTAGGTGGATGTACTAATGAGTACTACTTTAAAACCTCTAGACTTGTAACAGACACATCTTGACCACACCCAAAAGGCATGTCACAATGAGCGGATGGTTTTCTTATCATAACAAGAGTAGGGGTTGACAATCATTTTGCCTTCTCAAGTCATTTTCTCCTATCTAGGTGGATACATTTGAGCGCATTAGCTAAAGTTTCAAAATCAATGAGCCAAGCTTTCTTTGCATAACTCATTGTATCTTCCATCTTTAGTTCAGTAGTTGGCTCTTTTTTAATAGTGATCTTAGGCATTTCACTAAGTTTTGTTTTCTTGGCTTAATTTCTTGTCCTTCTATTTCCTTCCATTCTGGCACATGAACAAATTTTTTAGCATTGGCATATCTTGCCATTCTTGTGAAACCTCACAATGAGCTCTAAGGTCCAAGTGTTGAACCTAGTAGTTCTAATACCATGTGTAACATTCAAATTGGAATATTAGATATCCTTAAACATAATTAAGCAAAAACACCACACTATTTTTTTAAACTATTTTCAAAAGATATTACATTTACAATTTCAAGTACAATACATATATTTAAAACAATGGTCACTTCACATGCAACTAACAAAACTCTAGGCATATCAATTGGTCATATTTCTTATGACTTACAAAATATTTTACAGAATAAGTAATGTACTCTTGTTCACAAGTCTTCGACAGTCAACTATAGGAGAGAGAGAGAGAGAGAGAGAGAGAGCATCACCCTAGTGCTTTTCCTCCAACCACAGACTGGCGGTCCCCTAGACACCTTCCTCCTGGAAGTGGCCTTGCCCTTCATGAGGGTAATAGATAATGAGAATCAATTGATTCTGTATGCCATCTTAGAACTATTGTTGTGTCCTAGCCACTACAATTGAGATTACAACTCTAGTCTAGCTCTAGCTATGTATGACCCAGTCTAATTGTTCAGCTACTTGGTACACCATGAACTGACAATGCAAGCAGTGACTTTTGCATTACTTTGGCCAAAGATTCATATAAATATGTAGTCGTATGTTCACTCACTCTTTTCTCAAGTTGGAGACAACATTCTTATTTCTCAATCTATGTCATATAAATAAAATAATTCTTCTCGACTTAATCATACCATATTGGTCTTAAAGATATAACATAAACCTTATCTACTAGTCATTATGACAAGTCTAAGGTGAGAGCTTAGGTAATTATAAACATTCATTGAGTCCCTCTTTTCATCCTTACAATCATGGGTCTATGATGTCCTATAACCTACTCAATGATCTATCTACCTATTCTTATGCTCATCAGTGTTCTTCTACACATGCAAAATTTTGATATTTAAGCCATAGGGTTTTTATAATTATAGACTCTATCTATCCAAAACTTAGAATATAATAATTTGACTCATAATTTGTCGAAGTTTAACTATAATTTCATATACCCATGTATTGAATGCACTTCTTCATTATTTCAGATAATCTATAACATAACTTTCTATTAACATTGTGAGTATTTCACTCAATAATCATGTGGCTATTCTTAGCCTAAGGTAGGATTGAAGATTATTTCTCAATATAACTAGACTACATATAATTTAAATAACTCTAGTATAGCTTTTAAGAACAACTTATTCTTGTTTATATGCATGAAAATAATGGTCTAACGCCAAGTACTCCTTCACAATGACTTGATTCCAACTAGCTTTCTAAGCTTTCCAACATACTCTATGTCTTCACAGTTGGATACTACTATGAGATGAGTACTTTGTTTTACAAGTATACACATCTCTTAAGTCTTTCTCTCTCATGTTGCATTGGCTCATAATAAAATTTCTAGGCACAATCGTACCACCTTAAGGCATAGTTGGCCTCTTGAAAAGACATAGTCAACCTTTTAGATTGTAACTCAGTCGACTTCTTATTGATACACTACTGGCCTACTAATAACACAGTTGGCCTCTATCTATTACATCTGACCTATAAATAATTCATTTGGCCTTCTAACAATACATATGGCCTGCACATAATACATATGACCTACACTTAATATATGCGGCCTACACTTAATATATGTGGCTTTCACATAATACATATGGCTTGCACATAATACATGCAGCCTTCACTTAATACATAGGCCAGTAAATAATATATGTGGCCTATAAATAATACCTTCAGCCTTCCATGCATAACATAGTCATGCATACTTAAAACACAGTGGCCAAACTCTCAAAACACAGTCAGCTAGACACTTAAAACATAGGGAGTCTAAATATATGTATCAAAGTTGATCTATATATATATATATATACATATCAATCGATTAATTTGTCTAGGTTGATCTGTGTATATATAAATATATCACTATTGATCATTTGTCACAGTGAATCTGAATGTAAATATAGTCACACTAAAGCTGCATTTGAAGTAGCTTCGTATAGTTTTCAAGGGACTTTGGTGCAGGAGCACCTACCTGACAGCTGGCCTCCATGAGGCAGTTAGTTTGTTATAGGTCTTGTAAATGTTTCCAAGAAGGTCTGATAAGACCAATGCATGTAATAAGGTCATGTTGACCATACTTTACTATTTTTAGGTAGGTTGTTAGGACAGCTGTTATGCTGTATGTCCGGTTGGATCCTCCCAGCCACTTGGAAGCTCCCAGCCGCTTGGAATCGAGTGGTAGTACTCGCAAGCAGATCCTATTTATGCATGAGGATCAGTTGGTTTTAGAGATATAGATACAGATTGATAGGATTGCAGATCATCGATCAAACTTTGCAGAGAGTGAGACAGAATATTGTATTTGCATCTTTTGAAATCAATAAAGAGATCCTGTTGTGTCAATTCTCTGTTTGGATTCCACTATGTGATCGATTTGCTGTTCTGGTGGTTTCAAGGATTCGCTGATCCATTCCACCGGTTGATTCGTCGAATCGGTGGAATGGCCATGTACAGTAGTTTAGGATTTAGTCTGCATTTTGTGTTTGTTTGCATACAGGTGTGCAGGATCGCAATCAAGAGGTGTTGAGAACCCTAGCATGGGTATGTGCTAGGTCGTGCTGATAGTTAGAGTCTGGAAGATCGCCCTAAAAGTAGATCGGGTCACCTCAGAAGGTTCGGCGGATCACAACGGTGGGAAAAATCCGCTAAGGTTTCACAACGGCATCATCAGGATATTTCTAGGTATATCCTGCAGTTACTTCGGGCGTCATCTGAGTAGATGGAGGTGAGCATGATGCAGTAGATTGCATAAGGTAAATGTGCATTGGGGTGATCATCATCAGGTGTTGCCGAGGAGGAGCGTATCGGCATAAGGTAGAAGATCGGGTTGATAAAACCATCGCGGGCCGATAATGTTAAGTTTGGCCGACAGCAGGATATTGGAGGAGCTGCATGTGACGTCATCATCATCAGGATAATCGTCATCAGGATATCAGGGTGACGTAAGCATCGAAGGAAAGGTGCATGAGGTAGTCGTCATCAGGATATATGGAGGGAACAGGATATTTTATATCCTGCTGATGAACATGATGTTGAACATCATGATGCTGACAGTGTTAAGAGAAACTATGATGATGATGATGATGGGTTGTAGACATACATGCTGTATGTCAAGGTTTTAGTGTGAAAGATGCCTCTGCATCAGACTTAGGAACTAAAATGAACTACTACTCTACATAGGTTATCAAGCCTTCTTATCAATGTAAAGAAATAGATATCAAATACGTAGCCATAAGGCTTTCCCTTACTCAAAGGTATCAATATGTTTGGCATCTCCAAAACATAACAATGAAAAGGATTAGAAATAGATATAGTCTTGCATAACTATACTTCTTTCCCATTTGGTAAGATACAGAAAACCTTATCTATATTTACTCATGCATAATAATAATCTGCTTACCATATAGAAAATAAACACAATTCTATTACTTCAACTGCAAGCTGTTCTATTCAAACATAAGGATACTATGAAGATTCTATCTTATTTTACTAAAAGTATATGACTTACCTATATAACAAATAGGTTGTTTCCCCTCCATGCTCTTTTGTGATATCTTCCTACTTCTCACATCTTCTACGCTCTTCTCTACATTCTCCCCCAAAGTCCTTTCTCCCTTCATACTCTTAACCTCCACACATCCATCGATAAGGGAAAGTAATAATGGAGTCACCCTTATAAATCTCCCTTCCACTCCCATGAGAGTACCATGCAAGAAAATGTGGAGAAAGTGAAGTATGTGGAGCGACTGCTCCTTCCTCCACTCCCCTAGCATCTAGGGAGTGCGATAAGGAGGAATAAGGAGAGACTTAATAGTAATATAAATTATAATAATATCATTAATAATAATAGTAATAATAATAATAGATAGATAGATAGATAGATAGATATAACATACTTATCTAATAGGTGTTGCTTCTACACACTCTATAACACTTATTGTGCTTATTAGTAAGAACAATTAGTGACAGAGAATTCTCACACATCAATTATAATCTTGATGATAAAATTAAACATATTTGGTTAGTTTATAAACATCGACTTGTCATCAAAGGGCATACACAAAGTTTCTACTAGACGATGAAAAATGATTTATCCTTTGTCTTTAATGATGACATCATTTGACAAGAACATACATAATCTCTCTCTACTAAATATATGTGTGTGTACATTTTCAGATGGCATAAGGATCGTTGCATTTGCACGATCTAGCATCCTCTCTGTGGTGATACTCTCCTCTTATCAGAGGGAAAAATAACACTATTCTTGTATCCACCTCAATTACATGACGGTAGCTTGTCTAATTTATCATTTAACCACATGATAAAAAATGACATCATAAACAATTATTTCTTGCATTTTCCATTATGACTATAATCATAATATTTTCTCTGACGAACTATCTATCTTTACAAAAATAATGAAAATAAATACATTAGTTTAAAAACGGGGTGTGACAACCTCAAATGAAGGGTAGAGAGATTCATAGAATCTATTATAAAAAGGGAAAAATGGAAATATGGAAAGATGGAAAGAAGAGAAGTCTACTTAGGCTTAGGGTTGAAAGAAGGAAGTGTAAGAATGTTAGGTTCACCAAATAAAATTACCTAAAAGAAAGATTATTTTTTATGTGTATAGTAACTAAAGAAAATTAAAACTTTTCACCCTAGTCTAAGCCTACTTGACTAAAACTAGAGATAAGATTGATAAAAATAAGAGGCTAATGTAAGGAACTACAAACACAAAGCTAAACTAGGAGATATGAACCTTTAGAGGGAAGAAAATAGATTTTGTACATATAATGGAATGATGAGCTAAGAAGAAGAAATGCTTAGGATGTTGCTGAGGATTTTCTATATAAAAATAGAGACTATAAGAGCTAATTTATACCAAAGGGGTTCCCCTAGCACTATCTTAAAATGTTACCATATCAGAATTGATGAATCTTAATGCTATTTGGAATCTAGATCTATAATTCACCTACAATGAACCTACAAGATTAAATACATTGATCACATAGAAATATTACAAAAATAAGAGAAACATAATTCTTTTACAATCTTCATAGCACCACTTAGAGGGGGAAACCTCTAGATAGATTATACACTTCGCTTACAAATATCTAAGATGCCTCTCATTGGAAAGTCATTACAATATATAGAGTTTACCAAAGGCAACTACTACCATCCTATGGATGTGTTTCTAACAACTAGTAGGATGACTTACAAAACATACACATCCTCCTTTATTAATGCTACCTAAGGATGACTTATAAAGAATATATGAAAATTAGGTAGGGCCAACATTAGAGTAGAAAACATGGCAATTTTGATTGCATTAAAGGCCACCTGAGCCATTGATTCAGACTAGTTGAAGGATTTATTTTTGAGAAGATTTATCAAGGGACCAATAATTTTACCATAATTAGGCACAACATTATGATAGTACTCTATCAAGGATAAGAAACCTCACAATCTTTTGATGTATTTAGGGTGTGGCCACTCTTGCATTGAGATGATGTTCTTGGGGTCAACTTGGACACCAACTTGTGAAACAATATGGCCTGTGCATTCCACTTGTTAGACTCCAAAGACACATTTATAGCACCTATAAAAGAAATAATGCTCCTATAGAATCCTAAGGTGGATCTCTACATGATTTAGATGATCAGTCCATGTTTGACTATAGATGAGGATGTCATCAAAGAGGACCAAGATAAACTTATGTAAGTAGTCATGAAACACTATGTTAATGAGGCTTTGGAAAGTAGAGGGAGCATTGGATAATCCAAAGGATATGACAAAAAATTCATAATGGCCTTCATGAGTCTTAAAGGAACTTTTAGGAATATCAACTTCTTTGACTTGAATTTGGTGATAGCTTAAACGAAGATCCAACTCAATGAAAAATTTAGCCCCTAAAATCTTTTCCAAAAAATCACCAATGATAGGGATAGGAAATTTATCCTTGATGGTTAATTTATTGAGTACATGAAAATTAGGGCACATTCCCCAACCCCCATCTTTATTAGGAACCATAGGGACTAGTACTAGGGTGACAGATACTTGCCTCTTGGAGCTCCTTCACCATCTTCTCAATTTTATTCTTCTCAAAAGGATATCAATAGGGCCCAATATTAGGAGAATGGCTACTAGGGATAAGGGGAATGGAATGGTCATGGGACCTTAGAGGAGGTAAGCCTTTGGGTACCTCAAAGACTTGTTGATGCTTATCAAGGAGGCCCTACAAATCTTGTGAAGGAGAAGAAATAGAAATAGGTTGAGCCTCTAGAGAGTGGAATCGGGGGAAAATACTAGAGCACACTTTCTTCAATAGTTTTTCCATACAATGGAAGCAAATAATCTAAACATTACCATCACTTACCTCTATTCCTTGTAATGTATACTCTCGTCCATCAAGGTGGAACTTAAGAAAAAGTTGGGAATAATCACAAGTGATTGGGCCTAAGGTTTGCAACCACTAGACACCTAATACCACATATGCACCCCCTAAGGAAAGAGCAAAGATATTTGTGGTCAATTGATAATCCCCAATGTAAAATTGGTATTGCAACACTTGTCTGGACAAGACATAATACTGCAATTGGCTACCATAATTTAAAAATTATTTTAGGCATAGACATAGCAATGTAGCTAGTCAACCAATTTTCTGTTGATAAAGTTATGAGTGCTACCACCATCTATGAAGACCACTATATTTTATGTTTTGATATAGCCAATAACCTTAAGTATTTGGGGGCAAGAGAACTAGCCTAAACATGAAGAGAAATATGAGCATTAGGAGTGAATTTTTGATTCGAGGGAATCAACTCTTCTTTTACATCTAAAAATTCCTTAGATTCACTAGGCACCGTGGTAGAATCAATGAGATAAAAGTGTTGCCCACTACATTTGTGACCCTTTTCCTATTTTTGATCATAATTGTAACATAGACCCTTTGCATTTTTATCTACTATCTCTTCTCAAGAGACTCTATGAATTGTGGCAAGTTTAGAGTTTAGTTCTTTTTTAATTTTGAAATAGGAAGAGCTAGCTCGTTTCTACTAGGCTACAAATTTATCCTCTACAAGCCATGCTAAGGCTAGAGCATCATGATGGGAGTATGGTTTAAACATGAGAACCTCTACTTTAAAATCCTCTTTGAGACCACTAATGAAACAAGTTACTTGAAAAGGTGTCTCAACCTTGCATGCTAATGTTAAGAACCAAAAAAATGTAATTTTCAAGATATAAAACATAAAAATGTAATTTTTAGGGCTCTAGATGCCATTTTTGGCTCCAAAAAATTTCAAAATGGGCCTTAATTAGAGAAATATAGTTCCAATGACATGGACCTCTTAGAGATCTATAGTTTTAAAAAGGGATCAATCGAATTGCTTGATCAAAAGTTATGGCCTCTAGAAGTTGGGCTTCCCACATCATAAATGTAAGAGCATCTATGACACATAAGGGAGTTGTAAGAGGGAGTTACAC
Source organism: Cunninghamia lanceolata (assembly GCA_027924645.1). Taxonomy (NCBI): domain Eukaryota; kingdom Viridiplantae; phylum Streptophyta; class Pinopsida; order Cupressales; family Cupressaceae; genus Cunninghamia; species Cunninghamia lanceolata. The sequence goes on along the minus strand of BSBN01000564.1, from coordinate 5,059,148 downwards.
TTGTTGACCAAATTATAAAACATGTTATGACAAATCATAAGGCATCTTTAAATGAAGATAATGGACCCAAAATGTATTTCCCAAGTTGATGAGTGGATTATGACAAGCTTATGGTTGGTGGAAGGAATATGCTATTTTTAACCTATGGACTCATCATGGGATTTGGGCATTGGATTTATTATTAGTGAGTTGGGTGCCACATTTTGGGTACTTTTAGCTCATGGTTTCCTAATTAACATTTGATGGTTTCATGATTTGCTTGTCCTATTTATTGGGTGATTGAGATGGAGGTTTCATAGTGAGTTTTGTAGGTACTATTATACTATCATAATTGCTCTAGATGCCTTGTTGGTTATACTCCTATAAAAACTTAGAATCTACAAGTCTATTGTACACATTTATTACCAAATAATACATTAAGTTTCTTTGGAGTGTGGGGTTTTCTCCCAAAAGGGTTTTCCCCATGTAAATCATTGTGTTGTGTTTATTTCCTTGTAATTGTATGATTAATTTAATTTTTGCACATACCTCCTCTCATATATTAGTGTAGGAATCATATTTTTCACCTCTACTTTTCACAATTGTGAAAAAGTGATTCCTCTAGGCTAGGTGTATGGTTGGCTAGTTTCTCAAAAGCACTTTAATATTCCTTGACTAAATGTGTCTAGTATAATTTAGTGAGGTCACCAACAAAGTCTTTAGAGGAACTAGGGCTAAAGTGGATTAGGGATTCCATGCAAAAGTATGACCAAGTGAGAAATAGGTGAGTCCTATCCATTTAAACCATTGAATGACTTTTTCCAAGTGAAAAGAGGCAATGGAGAGATTTTGATCTTATGGAATTCAATGTACTACAAGATGTTGATCAACCTTGTATAACAAACTAGTAGGGTTTGTATCATCAAAATTTGGAAAGTCTACCTTAGGGGGCATAAAGGGCTACCTAGATTAGGGGAGTGGAAACCTATTGCAGGCGTGGAAGGTTAGCCCTTATTTGCACTAAAGAGGAGCATGTTCATTTGGTTTGACAGTTGAGAGAGCATGTCTTCAAAGCTATTAAAGTTTGCCTTGGTTTCCCTATGTATGTGATCTCAAGGAAACCATTAAGAGATTGCATGGTGGTATTGGTCATAAGAACAACCTACTTCCATAGAAAGGAGCTAGAGGTAGCAAGAAAAAGTGACTAGAGGTGTATGGGAAATTGATCGAGAGACAGAGATGAGTGCAATTTTGGAAGTGTTTGAAGGATGAAAAGGAGGAACTCAACCCAAAAAAAGGCTAGCCAAAGTTATATGACAAATTGATTAGCTCAAAGAGATGAGTGTATAATGATACAATACATTGAAAGGGGCAAAATTTGGCCCTTAACATTTTTATCTTTACTTTTTCATAGTTCAGATACCATTTGGGTTGAATTTTCCATTAAAGATGAAAAATTATGTCTCGATTGGGGGAAATTTGCATCGAGTTTTGGATCTAACAACAAGATGGTAGAATGAACCATTGGGTAATGAAAATGTAGATATAGAAGAATAGTCTAGAATTTGAAGATGTATTGTTATGTTGATAGAACACTAATCACTATCGAATTGATGCCAAATACCCAACTATAAGGAAAAATGGCTTGGTCATATTTAGGACAGATGACACATAGGTAGGGATAAAAGGGAAGACACTATAGAGTGTGTCTAGTTGGTTAACTCACAAATATACTTATCCCATTCATAAATAGTGCCAACCTAATATTTTAGAGTGCTAACTACAAAGGGTTAGGATTGTACCTTTAGCCCACTATCCCACCTCTAAGGTATGTGGCACTAGTAACTTGCCAAGGTTGACCACTTATCAGTGCATTGTAGAACACAAATGGTCAAAGGTTACCTAGGGTTAGGCTATGAGAAAATCCTAGTCTAGGTCTTCTGTTATACTCAAGGAATCATCAAATATATAATATTACCCTTAAAGAATCTCATGGGGGTATATGTGAAGGTCATGTTAGTGCTAAGCTATTAGTTCAGAAGATTTTATGCATGGGGTATTATTGGATTAAAATGGAGAAGAATTAATATAACTTAGTTTAGAAATGCAGAACATGTCAAACACATAGGAACCTAAAACATGCACTTAATCTTGAGCTTCATCCCTTTACCTCTCCTTGGCTATTCTCTACACGGGGATTAGACTTGGCAAGTAAGATTTCCCTAGCCTCTTCTAATGAACACACTTCATTATTATTGCTACTGATTATTCACTAAGTGGGTTGAGGCCATGCCCTTAAAATACACCACAATGGATAATATTCATGATTTCATCATGGATAATCCTATTTCTAGATTTGGCTTACCATCCACTATAGTTGTAAATAGGCTTATCTTTTTTTATTTTTCTCCTCTCTTCAAATTCCTTCCACACTTTGTATGTAACAAATTGGGTAGGGGTATAAATTATTATTGACATCCTTCATGAGTTTGATTGTAGTGATGATAGGTATTATCAATTTTTTACCAAGTAGAGATTCATTACCGTATCTCGAAGGAGTGTATTTCCATAGATCCAGAGAGATTTTTATTGCACTATCTATAAAGTTAGATCTTGATCTATATTTAGATGAAGACCTTTAGAATCTCATCCATATAAAAATAGAGTCCTTTTGCACTTCCACATAACTGGAACTTTTTTGTCATTTTTGTAATGGATAGAATCTCTTACCATTCTCTCTACTTTCTCTTACTTTTAAGGATAGATGGTTTTCAATGCAAATTGTGATTTTTGCTTATTTTGAGATGAACGACAAAAGATAGATAGTTTATATTTTTTTTTATTTTGCATATTTCAATGGAGCTCTAAAGACAAGAACTCAAGAATGATCTATTACTTTACATAACTAGACATCCTTTTACTTTTTAAAAAATATGTACATTTGCATGTTGATTTCTTGTTTACTTTGATATGCACCTACCTAAGAGTTTGCATGTAAATAAAAGGGGGTAAAATGTAATGGTAAAAATTACATACCAATACCCTTTTCCCTTATGTTTTGGGGTTTCTTTGATAGAGTGTCATAATGTAATAATTAGATAACACGTGGCATAATTGTACTTAAAATTGGCTCATGATATTACATATCTCAATCCCTCCATAATGGATCCATCACTTTGCATCCTTGATCCTCAAATCTATTGTTCATCATTCTGATTAGATATGCAAGTGTGAACTTAACCTAGCTCACTTCTTCAACTACAAGTATGAACCCTTCATTTTAAATCTTAAAATTAAAATTTATCTATTGAAATCATACAGGAAGGTTAAAATGGTGAAAAGTAATTTCTAAATCTACGAGCTTAAAGAATAATCTACTTTGCATGTGTTTGCTTGTGGCATCATCCTAGGTTCATTGCATGTTTGTTTGCTATCCTTGATCATTTCATTTAGAGTCGTAAAGCTAGTCCGTCTTAGGGTCTAACCTAGAAGAACATGAACCAAGTGCAATCTGGGAGATTCTCCAAAGGTATTTATAAACATCACAATCCTTATGCATATATCATATATCAAAGATTAGTGTGAGCAAAGTTGACCAGTTCATGAATTACTAGATCACTCTCATGAGTTATAGGATCACTCCTACACATTAGATCAAGTATGTAATTATGAAAATCACCTCCATAGTCATATATCTGATCTCTAATAGTCCATAGTTAAATTTTTAAGTGACAAAAAATTAAAAACCAAAACATTGACAAATAGACACCTATTTAGAATCTTTTACATAAAAATAAAGCTAAATACCCATACATTTAATTTTTGTATTCATTTTCACATTTATAGAGATTTTTATAATTGATTCTAAATTTAATATTTAAATTAATTTATGTTAATTAAATGAATAATTTATCTTAAGTAGTGTAATTTATTCCTCTACAATATGACATGGTCGTGGTTTTTTGGATCTCATTGTGTATGATATTTTTTCCTTGAAGCTTTAAAGTCAATAAAAAAATTAAGACCACACTTTGTTAACATCATAAGAGAATTGAGTCATGAGTGAAAGGAAAAGTATTGCGTAAATTGGTTGATATTTAGATTACCCTAAAAGTACACTGGGTAATTAAAGTATGCCTTCATAATGCACGAATAACACAAAATTGATTACAATTATTTTCTTTTAATTCACCCAATAACTAACTTCCTTTGTGCCAACCATTAAACGAATAACACAAAATTGATTACAATTATTAGTCCCTACCGCAAGTAGGGGTACTATTGTATTCACCTCCCAGTATTATTCTTCCCTCGACATCTGTGCATAGGCAAAAATTTGAACTTTTACTTATGGTTTTTTTTTCCAAGGAATTTTGATATGTTCAAATTTAGCAAATTTGATTTTTTGATTGGTCCATTGCAATTTCTGCCCATTGGTATTGTTTTTTATTTCTTAAAATCTTAAATTTTTCCAATTGCAGATGAGATTTGGTACGTTTATTACAATGTTTTGCTCTTTTTCTTGGGCTGCCCATTGCTCCCGCCTGGCATTCTCCAAATTAGTTCACTTTCTTGGTCTCTGTCTCCACATTTTGCACACATGCAGGTCTGTTTGAGATTTGTGCACTTCTTTTTTGAAGTTACATAATAATATCTTCATTTTCTGCCTTTTGAAAGCTGCAGTACAGGGTTCATGATTTAGGTCTGAGAGCAGATCTTATATGTAGTACCTAAGGCTTGTATGTTGGGAAACAGTGCATTTTGGAAGACTGTCTGAGTTCAGTTAGGGTTGATCAAGCATAGGTATGGATTGAAAATAGGGGAAATTCTTAGAGGGAAAGAAGTGATAATACGGAACACTTTTTTACCGTGTATTCAAAAATTATAATCATGCAAGGTACATACTATAAAGAGGAGAGAGATTCTGAAGGGCAACCCAATCTCCCATCTCCTACTCTTGGCATGCTTTGGTGGAATGGTTTTGGATCTCAAGTGCCGTAGACTGCATTCTATAGTCCTACAAAGTCATTGTTTGTAGATCATCCTAGCAGAGTTTCAGGTGTTGGAAAACAAGTGGTGATTCAATCAGAGTATCTAAAACATCTGGCAAGTGTTGCAGGTCATTCTCAATCTGAAAGTGAACATGTGTTGATGGGGACAACAAGACTCCAATCCATGCCACTCCAGTCTGGTATATGATTAATTTTCCTAGTCATTATAATTTTTACCAAAGTGAATTGATACAATCTACTGATATGCAAAAGTTAATAATTTCTTTTTAGACATCTATGCATATATGTAGGTGATCATATTGTATCATTGAATAAATAGTTCATGGATGTATGTGGTGGGTATACATGTATCTAAGTAGGTGAAAGGGTTCCTTTGAACAATTTTTATTTGCATAAGCTCCTATAGCCCCTAATTAGTTTCGATAGAACCATCGGCTCTACTTTGGATGAGTTTAAACTTTTTTATCTATTTACTATAGATTTCTTGATTTCTCTGAGCATGTTTGATGGAAATGTTCTTCCCTTAGTCCACTAAGTAATAATGGAAACTATCACTTACTGTAATTTGAATTGAATTTTTCTGTTATTGTAGTATCAGATTGATTTATACTGCAAGGGTACACTAAAACTAACCATAGTACACCATAGTATCTTGTATGCTACCTAGAAAGTACAAAAATCAATGTGTGACAAATCTACTTTATAAAATGACAAGGGCAGTATTTTGTTAACCATGACCTTATGACATGTTTTTAGTGTATGGTTGACTAGTTTTATAATGACCAACAAAAATGTAAGAACTATTAGTAGTTACTGCACTTTTGTTTACCATCAATGCTTAGTCCTTGAAATTGTGATGCATCCTCACCATCTGTTGTGGCATGGACAATCTTCCCTCATGGAAGATTCTTGAAACTCCTTTGTCTTGACTACTTAACAAGACTCTTGTAGCTCTTATGACTGACCTTTGATAACAAATTTGTAAACTTTTAAACAATAAATTTTATTTCTCTTTGTCATTTTCTCCATTACTCCTTAAGTAAAGAAGCAACTAATGAATTTTAATGCCCTTGCCTTGTTGAGTTAATTATAGTGTAGTGTTGGTTGATGTGTGACTTCTGGTAAGATTGGTAAGCTTACATGCATGAAACTTGAGTGGGCTCCTTGACCTAAATTTTGTTGATTGGTAAGATAGTTTTACATTATAATTTAGCACATGATATACAGATTTTGCACCCTATGAATGATCTAAACTGTCTAGTTGAAACTTCACTCAAAACCACAACTTTGAGTAATGTTAACCTGCAAACACAAATCTATTGAAAGTACAAAAAATAAAACAATACTAAATAGATAACTTGTTGTTTGAAAATTATTATTATTTTGAATTTTTTCTGTGTGCAGTTATGATGCAGAGGAAACGCAACAGAAGCTTACAAATGGGAAGGAGGAGTCATTAACACAACCAGCATGTTAAAATCCTGGACATGCAGTATGTAATACCTATCGGCTTATCATCATCATCATATTTCTTGCTAACACAGACAGCATCATCATATTTCGAAGAGGCATGAAATATCCTCCTGCTAACTACTGTTCACTTCCTTATCGCCTTTCGCCTTTCGCCTGTCAGCAGCATCATGATACTTGACTATCAACAGCATCATCACATTCGGCAAGCGCAAACATCCTCCTGATGTTCACTATTCACTTAGCGCCAAACTCTATCGGCAGCATCATGATGTTTAGCATCATCTTCACCCTTCGTTGGTAGGATATGAAATATCCGGTTCCTCTCATATATCCTGATGACGACAACTTCAAGCACCTTTCCTTCGATGCTTACGTCACCCCGATATCCGACTACTCAAACAACAGCATCAGGATATGACTTATCCGGTCATATTGAAACATCCTGATGATGATACTCAACTTTATGCTGATGACTTACGCCGATGCCAAAACACTTAGCGACAGCAGGATAAACTTGCATAGGGTGATATTCGCAATATCCTGATGACGATGACGTCACTTGCACCCGATGATGATGTCAATGCACCTGATGATGATGTCAACAGGATATAAGACACTTATATCCTCCGCAACATGATAATGAATATCCGGTGATCTTTTCAATATCCTGATGATGACCTTTCCGGTCCTTAGCCAAAAAGTGAACTTTCACTTCTGCATGCGATAGCGATATGCGGACGATGGATACACACGAAAGATGATCCTGATGATGATATACACACTGAGTATATATCTGACTTATATCATCCTGATGCATTCAAAACATACAGTCTTCGTCAGCTTCATAACCTGATCCGGATAGCGATATACTCGTAGATGACGATACGATTCACTCCGTCTGGAAAAGCACATGCAGATCCCTGTATATCCGTCAGCTGCATGCAAACTCACAGAACCGCACAATTTTACAAAGAAAACATGATGATCGGGCCAGATCACCTTCAGATCAAAACTTAACAGTTTATCTTCCTAAACCCTAGCACATGAGGATGCTAGGTTGATTCATAGCATGCTACCAATCGATCTCCCACACAATGAAATGCATAAACAGAAAACTGAAATACAACCTAAACTAACATGCATGACCATTCCACCGATTCACAGAATCAACCGGTGGAAGGGTTGAAAGAATCCATTAACCTGTAATTAGAACAGAAATCAAAACATAAACAACTGATAAACTAGTTAATGCAATTGATGAGATCTTATTTAGATGAAACACAAATGTCCTGTTTCTACAATACTATCGAACAACAATGTTTCACAATGTCTGGCCTGATCTCTGGATCTCACTCAATCACCAGTACAACATAACATAACTACTACTCTCCCTTTTCTTATTGATCTCAAACCCTAACTGATCTAAGTTATTTATAGCAATATCCTACGAGTACTACCAACTCGATTCCCAGCGGCTGGGAGAAGACAGCTCAGACAACCTAATCACGAGCTCTAACTGCCTGCACACTCTCCTAGGCTGATCTAATACATATGCATTGGTCCAATGGACCTTATTACATTATGAAATCAAGCATACTAAAAATAGACTGATGTCCTGTCATGCGGACAATGAACCTATATCCTGTCTTGTAAGGGTGCTCCTGCACCATACTCCCCAGAAGAAGAAATCTCAAGTCCACTTGAGATGAGAGTATGAAGATCTGTACCATGTTTCTGGATCTGCTCTTCAGTCATCCGGACTGCTTCAGAATTAGGTTTTCCCTTCCAAGAGACTAGAGACTCCAAGTACTGTTTGTTCCGGGTTTGTTTGACCACTCTGGTGTCCAAAACCTTCTGCAATTGTGGAGGATCATGCTTGGGAATGTTATCATGGATCCTGAAAAACAAATCTGCAATGTATGAAGCATCAGCAGTGGTTTTGCATGGCAAGAAATGTGCCATTTTGCTGAATCTATCCACTACAACAAAAACACTGTCAAACCCTTTCCTTGTCCTTGGTAAACCCAAGACAAAATCCATACTTATGCTATCCCATGGTCTGGAAGGAATGGGTAAGGGCTGATATAAACCTGCATTAGTCGACCTGCCTTTAGCTTTCTAACATATCACACATGTCTCTACAAACTTTCTGACATCTGATTGTAACTTAGGCCAAAAGTAATGTCTTCGGACAAGATCAAGAGTCTTATCTAGACCAAAATGACCTACCATAGCTCCACAATGTTTCTCCTTAATGATGTTTAACCTCATAGAACACCTTGGAATACATAACTGTCCACCTTTGAACAACAATCCATCCTGAATAAAAAATTCAGAGAATTCAGCATGATATTTCTCTCCAAAAGAAGTACATACATGATATATCTCCCCAAAATCTTCATCAGTCTCATACATGGTCTTTAGTGAATCAATGCCAACACTTTCTAACTGAATCTGGTTGACTGTTAGAACTCTCCTGCTCAAAGCATCTGCAACTTTATTCTTGACTCCTTTCTTATGCTTCAATGTAAAAGTAAAAGCTTGTAAGGTTTCTACCCATTTCATGTGTCTGTGGTTCAGCTTTTCCTGGCTGCTTATGAAACTCAGAGCCTGGTTATCTATGAATACTATGAATTCCTTTGGCATCAAGTAATGCCTCCATTTCTTGAGTGACTGGACTAAAGCATACATTTCCAAATCATATGAGGAATACCTCTTTTTAGCATCATTGAGCTTCTCACTGAAAAATGCAATAGGTCTACCTTCTTGGCTGAGTACTGCTCCAATGGCCATGTGACTGGCATCACATTCCACCTGAAAGATTTTGGGAAAGTCTAGAAGTGCAAGGACTGGCTGCTGTGCCACCTTCTTCTTCAATGTTTCAAAAGAATCATCTGCTCTTTGAGTCCAAACAAATCTGCACTTCTGTCCTCCTTTGATGGTATCAAGCATGGGTGCACAAATATGACTAAACCCTCTTATAAACTTCCTGTAGAAGGTTGCTAACCCATGGAAACTTCTGACATCATTCATAGTCTTTGGGGTTGGCCAAGACAATATGGCACTTACCTTCTCCTTATCCATTTGTAACTTTCCTTGTGAAATGACAAAACCCAAATATGTGATCTCCTCTTGCATGAACAAACACTTGTCTAAATTTATCATCAGCTGCTCTTCATGTAACCTCTTAAGAACCAAATCTATGTGTCTGAGATGTTCTTCTTTTGTGTTGCTGAAAATCAGAATGTCATCTAGATATACTATGACAAACTTACCATTGAATTCTTTCAAAACCTCATTCATCAACCTCATAAAAGTACTAGGTGCATTAGATAAACCAAAAGGCATAACATTCCACTCATATAACCCTTCATTAGTTTTGAATGCTATTTTCCATTCATCTCCTGGCCTAATCCTGATCTGATGATATCCACTCTTCAAATCTATTTTTGTAAAATACTTAGCACCTCCCAAACAGTCAAGTAAATCCTCTATCCTAGGGATTGGAAACCTATACCTGATTGTGATCTTGTTAATAGCTCTGGAATCTGTGCAAAGCCTCCAAGTACCTTCCTTCTTTGGTGCTAGTACAGCTGGTACTGCACATGGACTTAAACTTTTCCCAATCAGACCTGAATCCAATAATTCTTCAATTTGTCTGGCTACTTCTGCATTCTGTTCTAGAGTTAGTTTATAGGCTGCTTTGTTTGGAAGTGTTGACCCTGGAATTAAGTCTATGCAGTGACTAATATCCCTGATAGGTGGTAGGGATCTTGGCATTCCCTCTGAGATGATACCTTTGTACTTATCCAATAGCTCTTGGATAGCTGGGTCTATGAACCTTTGCTTTTTCTCTTCCTTGACTTCTTGCTGCTGTTCTTTATTCACCCTCATACATGGGATTAGGGCATATGCAACTGTACCTTCTGCTGCTACTTCTTTCATGAACTGTTTACCTTCCATCAGCATTACCTTCACCTCTTTTCCTTTAGATTTCTCCTCCTTCTCCGTCAATGGTAGTAACTTTATAACCTTACCATCTTTAGTGATTGTATAGGTGTTTCTAACACCATCATGTTGTGCCTTCAAATCATACCGCCATGGTCTACCAAATAAAAGATTGCAAGCATCCATCGTGGTAATGTCAAACAACAACTTATCCTTATATGCTCCAATCTGAAATTCTACCCAAGCCTGCTCTTCCACAATTGTCTGCTGACCTTGGGTAAGCCATGAGACTTTATATGGGGATGGGTGAGGCAATCTCCTAAGCTTAAGCTTTGTCACCATTTCTTCAGACACAAAATTTTCAATAGAACCAGAATCAATCAAAACTTTACATGCCTTACCTCCTGCTTTGCAAATAGTCCTGAAAAGAGACTTTCTTTGAGGGGATTCTTTGTCAGGTACCTTCATGGTAGTCACTGTTCTTCTCATCATTAGAGACTCTCCACTTTCTGGGTATCCATAATTATCAGGAGCATTCACACTCTGAAAAGCATTAGAGCCTGTCATACTTTGATTATCAGGTTCTTGGATCAGATTTGTTCTCCTTTCTCCTGTTGAGCTTGTGGCCTTTTCTGGACATCTACTGGCTATATGGCCTTCTTTGTTACAGTTATAACATCTGATGGATCCTCTGCCCTGGGATCTTCCTCTGAAAGGTCTTCTACCTCTGAAGTTTCCTTGCTGACTATAATTTTCCCCCTGGTTCTGACTATTGTTTCCCTTATTATTGTCATGACTGGATTCTCCTTGATATCCATGTCCATGTCCTCTACCTCTAAAAGGACCTCTTCCACCCCTTTGTTGTCTTCCTCTTCCTCTATTGTGTTGTTCTTGTTTTCTTTTTAACTTCTCTTCCACTTTCAATGCCAACTGAAAGCATTTCTGAACTGTATCTGGATTATGCAGACTTAAATCTTCCTGAATGTTGAACCTCAATCCATTAAGGTATCTGGCTACCTTCTCTTCTTCACTTTCCTTTACCTTTGTTTTCATACAAAGTTTCATGAATTCTTCTGTATATGAGCTGACATCTAGCTCCTTCTGCTTCAGGTTTTGCTTCCTCTTGTGTAATTGGATACTGTAATCCAATGGGACATAAGCTTCCTTTACTAATGCCATCATTTTCTTCCATGTAGTGACTCTACGCTTTCCTTCCTGTACTCTATCATCTTGGACAAAATTCCACCATGTCAAGGCAGCTTCTTTCATTTTTGACTGGGCTATTCTCACCCTCTGTTGTTCTGGTATCTCCTTTGTTTCAAAGAAATTGTTCAAGGAGTCTATCCACTCCATCACTGAATCAGGTTCCATCTTTCCTGTAAACACTAGCAAATCTAATTTCACATCCATGGTTCTCCTCTCCATGGCCTTGAGGGCGTTCAACAGTGGTCTCTGGTCTGCAGGAACGACCTCCTCATTCCAACTAGGGATCTCTTCTTCTTCCCTATCTTCTTCTCTACCAGAACCTACTCTGTTCCTCAACTTCTCTAACTCATCCTTCAATTCCTGATTCTGAGCCTTCACGGCCTTGCTCTCTGAAATCTGTTTCTTTACCAGAACTGCCAACTCAACGTTGGTCATCCTTGCCAGAATCTCAGATGTTCCTTCTTCATCTGACATCCTGCTATATCCTGATCTTTTCCAGAAGATCCTTCCTTTGCTCTGATACCACTATGCTGCAGAGGAAACGCAACAGAAGCTTACAAATGGGAAGGAGGAGTCATTAACACAACCAGCATGTTAAAATCCTGGACATGCAGTATGTAATACCTATCGGCTTATCATCATCATCATATTTCTTGCTAACACAGACAGCATCATCATATTTCGAAGAGGCATGAAATATCCTCCTGCTAACTACTGTTCACTTCCTTATCGCCTTTCGCCTTTCGCCTGTCAGTAGCATCATGATACTCGACTATCAGCAGCATCATCACATTCGGCAAGCGCAAACATCCTCCTGATGTTCACTATTCACTTAGCGCCAAACTCTATCGGCAGCATCATGATGTTTAGCATCATCTTCACCCTTCGTCGGTAGGATATGAAATATCTGGTTCCTCTCATATATCCTGATGATGACAACTTCAAGCACCTTTCCTTTGATGCTTACGTCACCCTGATATCTGACTACTCAAACAACAGCATCAGGATATGACTTATCCGGTCATATTGAAACATCCTGATGATGATACTCAACTTTATGCCGATGACTTACGCCGATGCCAAAACACTTAGCGACAGCAGGATAAACTTGCATAGGGTGATATTCGCAATATCCTGATGACGATGACGTCACTTGCACCCAATGATGATGTCAATGCACCTGATGATGATGTCAACAGGATATAAGACACTTATATCCTCCGCAACATGATAATGAATATCCGGTGATCTTTTCAATATCCTGATGATGACCTTTCCGGTCCTTAGCCAAAAAGTGAACTTTCACTTCTGCATGCGATAGCGATATGCGGACGATGGATACACACGAAAGATGATCCTGACGATGATATACACACTGAGTATATATCTGACTTATATCATCCTGATGCATTCAAAACATACAGTCTTCGTCAGCTTCATAACCCGATCCGGATAGCGATATACTCGTAGATGACGATACGATTCACTCCGTCTGGAAAAGCACATGCAGATCCCTGTATATCCGTCAGCTGCATGCAAACTCACAGAACCGCACAATTTTACAAAGAAAACATGATGATCGGGCCGGATCACCTTCAGATCAAAACTTAACAGTTTATCTTCCTAAACCCTAGCACATGAGGATGCTAGGTTGATTCATAGCATGCTACCAATCGATCTCCCACACAATGAAATGCATAAATAGAAAACTGAAATACAACCTAAACTAACATGCATGACCATTCCACCGATTCACAGAATCAACCGGTGGAAGGGTTGAAAGAATCCATTAACCTGTAATCAGAACAGAAATCAAAACATAAACAGCTGATAAACCAGATAATGCAATTGATGAGATCTTATTTAGATGAAACACAAATGTCCTATTTCTACAATACTATCGAACAACAATGTTTCACAATGTCTGGCCTGATCTCTGGATCTCACTCAATCACCAGTACAACATAACATAACTACTACTCTCCCTTTTCTTATTGATCTCAAACCCTAACTGATCTGAGTTATTTATAGCAATATCCTACGAGTACTACCAACTCGATTCCCAGCGGCTGGGAGCTTCCAAGCGGCTGGGAGAAGACAGCTCAGACAACCTGATCACGAGCTCTAACTGCCTGCACACTCTCCTAGGCTGATCTAATACATATGCATTGGTCCAATGGACCTTATTACATTATGAAATCAAACATACTAAAAATAGACTGATGTCCTGTCATGCAGACAATGAACCTATATCCTGTCTTGTAGGGGTGCTCCTGCACCAAGTTAAGTTACAAACTAGTGAGTGCCTAGGGTTCTAAATAGACTCCAACTTGGGTGAAAAAAAAACAATGTCTTAATTTTAGATGTCTTTATCCCAAAGAAAACTCATAAAAACATATGGTTGTTGCCAGACCATAATAAAGTAGAAAATTAAAAATATGTCCACTGTTCACTCAGAATAAAGCAAAAAACTAAAAATATAAGACTGATGCCTGTCTAGAATAAAGCAACAGTACCTAAGAAGGAATCCAACAAATCCAAAAGGTTAGAATAGTGTTAAGACCGAAACCTATCAAGCTGAGTTTTGACTACAACTTGTTGTGTGGTTACACAACACGCCCCATTTTTACTTGACAAAATAGGGACCCAACTTTTTTGCTTGGCTTGGCTTGTGTTTTTCTACTTTTTGGCAGTCTGGTAAAAGTAAGTCATGCAGGTGACCCTGCATAAGGGAGATGAGTAAGTCATCATGATGAGGTTAGTTAGTCAAAGTTTATATTTTATGTCAATAACCTCATGGTTGGAAAGAGTACAAAATTTCATGCAGGTTTGCCTTTTGGATCACCTTGATATTCCTTAGGGAGTGAAAGTTATGGTGAGTCAAAGTTCTGGTCAAACCTGATATTCTGGGGGGGTCATATTTCTTAATATCAGGCATCTTACGGAAGATCACCCTGATCCAATTTTATCACCCGATAATCATTCGGTCTAGAGATCTAGACGTCAATTTTACGTGATAGTGGTATTTACCAGTCAAACAACTTCATATATTTTGCGGGGGTCATATTTCGAATATCACCCAATGTTTCGAATATCACCCGATCTTTCAAATATCACCCTAGAGCCAATATGCTGATGAATAAAGAAAATCACCCTGACAGTGACATCATCATCCTTTCTACCTCGCGGAGGTATATTTCCAAAGATCACACTTTCCCATAATATGACAGTGACGTCATCCCAATCTTTCGAAAGGGGATCACTTTAATTTTGAGGGGTCATCTTTAAAACATCACCCAATCTTTAAAACATCCCCTGATCTTCTAAAGATCACCCCCTCATCTTGCCCAATGACATTTAATGCACATAAATGCAATAGGTGGATTCTCGTTGATTGCGAATGCGATTCAAACACTTGGCAACATCCATAGATTCATGGCAGAAGATCAATGGTTTCGATCAATCTAACCTGATTTTGCCCTAATTTGCCCTACTAATGAGACATAAAGTGAATTTCCAAGGTCATTCTGCATTTACCTTGCGATAAAATGAGAATTTACAGAGCACATACTCAAACGCTCATACGACCTACCTGCGGATGCCTACAGCTTACAACAGAACATAACACGTGATTATCACCGGTATCTGAGCCCCTTTCCCATAATCATTAGCCTAATCCAGGATATAAGCGTTGTCAAGTAAGTAATTAAAAAAACCCTCCTGTTATCATTTTCTGCATGTCCAAGAAGGATACATTTCCATTGGTTTGAGACTGTAGGTATGCATATCATGATGAAATGGAGATTAATAAGTATAATATGCATGATGCCGTAAATATATAATACTATATATGAATGGATATGAATATCAAATGGTAAGACCAATCATGTTCATTGTAGGAATCTATGGCAGATGTCAAGAGGAGCAAGTCGGACTCAGAATTTACTAAGCCTATGTTCATTCAACCTGAAGGAGTGCAGTTCAAGTATGGTTTGATCGGAGACACTCATCAGGGAAATACAGATTTAGTGGCTTGGTCGTTACAAATGCATAATGATAAAGAAAGTACCCTACTGGACTCCATTTCCACATTAGGAATGTGGCATGCAGCTGGATTCTCTTATTCCATGGAAACTCCAGAGTTAATAATAGAATGTGCCAGAAATTACAACCCTCAAACGAGGAGAGTAGAAAAACATGGCAGGGTTTATGCAAATCTATCCATCAAAGGGATTGCAACTACTTTTAGCCTCCCACTTGGAAAGAACGTAATTAGTATGGATCTGAAAAAGATGGAGAGTGAGTATATAAATACAAAATGACTGCAAGAAAGAGGATGTACCAATGGAGAGCAAAGAACAGCACTTACACTGCCTCTACCAAATTACCAGTGCACCTGTACAAATTTGACTTTGATGATGAATATCAGTATATGATTGCCCTACTCAGCAGAGTGACAAGCCAGCCTACTGCTGGAAGTTTCAAGGACTAGATGTATGGGGTCATCACGATGTGCATTTACATAGATAATAAGCCATTATGGGCTAAAATCATCAGTGATGCCCTAGATGAACAGATGATGAAACTAGGAGGCATGGAGTGTGCATTTTACATGACTTCATATGTTGTATATTCATGTGCATAAAAGGGTACATTTGATGCACTTACCACAGTTGGAAAGATTGGTGGCAGTTTGAATGATGCCCATATATGGGACCATTACCCTTAGTTGCAGAGAACAAACTATCTCCCTGATTACAAATTAGTGAATGATGCATTTTCTATGCATCTGGTCAGAACAATGGAGGAAGATAGAACCAAAAGACTGAGCATGGAAGCTCAGGAAGTTATATACCAGCATGGTGCCTAGTTCATCCAGTTTGCCACATTTTCCTACATTAGAATAGAAGGTTTTGAGGGACAACCCTTAATGTTACCCAGGTACCCTACTGATGGGGTAGTCCTGAAGGAATTCCTAAGGCAGGTATCAACTATGCTGGATGCATACAAAGAAAACAAGAAAATACCTCCAATATTATTTCTAGTGACTATAGGGTGGTATATATGCCCTCATTCTGAAAACATAAAGAAGGCCATAGCAGGTCTGAATTTGATGAACCTACAGCCATTCCCATTGGCCCAATCATATGACCCATATGGAAGAATGCAAAAGATTATAGGCCAACCTATACATATGAAGAACTTAGAGGATTTTTGGGCTGATTGTGAGGATGAAGCAGAAGTTAGAAGAAGAAAATATCAAAGGCT
The DNA here is from genome assembly GCA_027924645.1 of Cunninghamia lanceolata. NCBI lineage: Eukaryota > Viridiplantae > Streptophyta > Pinopsida > Cupressales > Cupressaceae > Cunninghamia > Cunninghamia lanceolata. Next base: position 5,042,262 of record BSBN01000564.1, on the reverse strand, counting down.
CACCCTCAATCAGGTTAGGACATTTAATTACATTCCAGTGCCTACACAATTGAAGAGGGATGATGGCAAGTTATTGTCAAATGAATATGAAGAGAAAAAGGTGTATAATGACACCATTTCAGCCCCTGACCTGACGCAACCTGAAGATATTTCATGAGATTAGTTTACAGGTTAGGTGCTGCAGTTGACCCAAGCATGGGTAAATGAACAAATTAATACATTGAAGAAGAAGGGGGTAGCCCTCATAGTAGATAACAAGAGGAAAATGTAGGAGATTTGAGATGAATAATATGATGACTTTCTTGTGGAGAAGAGAAAATCCAATGGAGAAAGGCTGCCACCTCATAAACAAAGCAAAGGATCCCCCAGAGGAAAGAAGAAAACTGATGATAGTCCTAAGGAGGTGATAGTTGCAAGAGTTGATACATCAGTTGAAGGTGCATCTACATTAGGACAGGCGTCAGCCTCATCTGCATAGCCTTTGGTAGAGGAACCAAGAACAAAAGGAATCCTAAGGCTAGCGGTGGACATTGCAGCAATAAAAGACAAGGGCCAAACCTCACAGCAGAATGTGGAAGAAGAAATCATTCTTGAGGAGGAGCTAGTGGATAAGGAGCCTGCAGAGGATGACTCCATGATGGTCACAAGAAAGAGGAAAGTACCCTTGTTGGCATCACCACCTAAAAGACAAAGAACATCTATGAGGGGTGAAATAAGACATGACCCTGTAATATTAAGGGGAGTTGGTAGTGAAGTGTTCAGGAAAGAATTGCAACATGATGTGCCACTTCCTACCATAATACAGTTTAAGACTGAGAAGGCTGAAGAGCAAGCAAAAGAAGCCACTAGAGCAGTTCAAGGTGGTCCTTTCTCATTAGAAGAAATTGTGGACCTATCAGATGATGAAGTGGTACAGAATGTGACTTCTCAACAGATAGAAACCCTTGCTTCTAACACTCACATGACACCACATGGAACTCCATCCCCACAGAGGGTGATTTAGAAGAGTTGAAGTAGATAGAGAAAGAGAAGGAGAATTGTCCAGAAAGGGTAGCCCAATAGATTAGGCTTGATAAATAGCCCAACAGATTGGGCTTGATAAGTTAGTTGATCAGGTAACTAGCCCTGCGGTGATAGACCTAACCTACAGAGAGGATGTAAGTCCTAAACATCAAGCAGGTGCACCTAAGAGAATAGAAAATATTAAAGAAGTTAAATAGAAAGAAGTGGAGAGTAATGCTCCAGATATGGGTCAGCAACAACAAGAAATACTTGCTGAGCCCAAAATAGTAGAAGTCCAGCAAAAGGGTAGGGAGGACAAATATACATCAAGTGATGATGCCCCTCATACTCAAGAAATCTCAAGTGATAAAGAAATATCAGGTCATGATGACCTAAAGACCCAGGAGGTAGATACATCAGGTGCAAATCATAATGTGACCTAAGATCAGGTAGATGCACCTAGTTCAAACATAATGATACCCACAGATACCAGTATACCTTAGGATGAGGAAATCCCCAAAGTGGATGAGACACAAAAGGAGGGAGTGAAAGATTAGGTCCAGGACCAGCATGCAGATACACAGCATGATCACCCCCCTCAAGAAGAAGTTCCACAAGAGGAAGAAAACAACAGGATCCCCCTCATGAAGAATATCATGAGGAAGAAATAAGGAAATCACCCTCTCCATCGAGAACTGAGACAAATGCTGGAGATCAGAGTGGACATGATGATGATGATGGACACCAACGATCTAGAGATCAAGTACCTCAATGGCTTAAGAAAGAAATAGGTATGGAATTAGGTTTTGAGATTCAGGAATTTGATGTTTCGACATTGTTTTTAGAAACCATCATGAAGCCAAAGAGGAAAGCCAGATTAACATCTGCAATTAGAAGAGATCCTACTACGGGCAGAAGGACCACTCAGGTAGCACTTCCCATTATTGAAAAGGAAAAAGGCAAAATCACCCTAGAAGAATTCCATATTAACATAGTTGATTTAGGGTTTGCCAATGAAGACCAAGAAGGTCAAGAAGGGAAAGATATAACAGATTCTTTAACCCAAAGGGTGAAGAAAGAAAAAGAAAAGAATAAGCAACATAAGGAACACATTTCTCAGCTACACTCATACATAAAAAGGTTGATTAACCCTGACAATACAATATCAGATCAAGCAGTCTCGTTCACTGCAATTTCTCAAGAGGAAGTTAATAAATTAGACCTTATGAGGCATGAGTCAGTGATTATGAGAAAATGGATGTCATCAATATTAACAGGAGCTGAGGAAGTAGTGAGAACTTCTTTGCAGAGGTGAAATTCTTTGAGTATCTCGAGGAGAAAAGTGGATAAATTACAGACTGAGACCGGAAGAAGGTCATTTCAGTTAGAGAAAGCCTTGGGTACTTTGAGTGAAATAAAGAGGATTAATCCTCAAGTCCTAATAAACAATCAGATGTTGGATAATAACACTGCCATGTTGGTAAATATTTGGTATAAAGACATCAGGTTTGAATGTGATGTACTGAAGAGGTGCAATAGTAAATTAAGAGATATCAGTATGAAATTGCATGACATGATGTCCTATGAAGCAGAAGTCCTGGAGGCTTTAGAGGGGAAAGTAGAAGGAAAAATTGAAAATCAAGACGTGGACTTTGCCATAAAAGCTCTGCATAATAACTTCCAGCCGATGGCTGGTGACCCTCTTACCCACCTGATGGAAGAAGCAATGAACAAAATAATGAGGATCAAAGTCAAAGTGGAGAACTATAATGAAACATTGAGCAGCATGAAGAATAAATTAGAAAACCTCAGAGATAAATTCCAAGCACATAAGCATGCCATTAGCAAATCCAAAACTCAAGATGGCGGGGAGGTTGAAAGAGTAGTAGGAGCGTATGAAAATATCAGGACGATAATGTAGGTCCATATACAAGGTGATATCCATTAGGATGATGAAGACACAGAAAGTGATGATCATGATGATCATGAGGATGAAGAAGAAGAACCTGAGGAGTAAATGAAGATGCGCCACAAGGGAAACATCTGCATCAGGTGCTTAGAAGAAAATGAGTTACTTAGATGGTTTCCAGCTGACAACCTGTGCCACGAGAAATAGTTGACCAAGTCAAAAGGAATATGTACCGTTGATTCTAATTGATAAATCTTGATCGTAGATCATTTGTAACTGCTCCCTCACCTTGTTCTATAAAAGGTGCAGGGATGCCTTGTTTTAAACATTCGAAGCTTAATTGAAATTTGTTTGCTGAAATATCAGGGCCTATTTCAAAGTTATTGTAAACATACATGTTTTTGCATACTTAATGAAAGAGAAGACCATTTTGATTACAAATCATCATAAATCTTGAGTAGTCTGTGTTTGAATTCTTAATACATGCTTTGATTTGCTGCGTTCCTTGGAGTGCTCATCAGTCTGCATGTATTGTCTTCATTCAAATATCCTTTGAAGTTTGCATCATCTGTATCTAGCTGTGGAACATCCTGGTGAAAATATGGTTTGATTTCTTCTCCTAATGACAGTATCAAGTGTGTATGTGGATCAATAGCTGAAGATTCATCATAATTTGAAGTTTTCTTTTCAATTTCTTTTAATTTTAGAATAATTCACCATCACAATTGCAAATAATAGATAATCAGAAGCAAATTACATGAAATATACAGACATCTCGTAGATAACTTGAAATTCATAGCATATTTGAAGTAAAAGCATGTACAATTGATAAATATCATGCAAAGATCTAAGTATAGACACAATATTTGAAGAAATATACTGTGTAGAATAACCTTCTGTGTAGCATCTTTACAGAAATAGAATCTTACTGATAAGCAAACGTAAGGCCCCTGAATGGAAAACAACAACACACATCAACTGTTGAGTAACGCCAGCTGATTAAGAACTAATCCACGGAGACTTGGGATCATGAATTCTTCAAATTCATCGTATCTTTCAAGATGAGTAAATGTTGTTGTTTAACTTTTATTCTATGTTTGTTTATGACTAACATCATGATCAACATAAATTGGCACTAGAAGGAGGGACAAAAGACACCATTGCTTCAGTCATCATTCATCTTGTACAGGCTCCTAGCTCCTAACGCAACATAAATTGGTGCCAGAAGCTCATCATCAGTAAGTTTTATTGGATTTTGATGATGCAGACAATGAGGTAAAAACTGAAATACCTCTGGATTTTTATCAATATGCAAAGATTTACTGGTTTAAGTTTGTGCATGCTAATCATTTGTGAAGTTTTCAAGATTAACCATAAATATTGCAAGCTTTGTAGTAAATCATCATGAATTTGCAAAGATCATGCCTATTTCAGGTAAATTTGTCAAGGCTTTGAGGTAATCTACCTTAGAAACCTGATATCTGGTTGCAAGTGTCACCAGACCTCAGTATCACCTCACATTTGCATTGTTTGTGCAAATATCCCATAAATATCTAGTCAGTCACACTTTCTGACTATAAATATTGCCTTTGCTAGTAAATTCCAACCAATCTTTATAGTCAACCAGCAGATTCCCCCTTAAATTTGAGAAATCCTGGCTCACAGGCCAAATACTAGGTCTAGGTCTAGTGGAATCTTTGAAGAATTGCCTGTCAAAGGATTTAGACCTAGGACTATAGACATCCATCATACTCCTAGTTCTAGTGCTTCAGGAGCATCACCAAAATGTCCTCCAGTAACTCCTATTGGTTTACAAATACCTACAGGATCACCTGTTACACCCCAGGTTCAACCTCAGCTAGTCATACCTCAAGCTCAACCTCCTCCAGTTGCAATGTCATTCTTTACAATAGAATCACCTTTGACTTTTAATGCATATCATCCTTTACCAAAGAATCCAGATAGACTTTGTCCAAAATATCATCCATATCAAGATGCAGATGATCATATCAGAACTTTCAAGGAAGCCTGCTGTAGGGCTAGAATAGAACATCAGGACGTTGTATGTCGACTATTTCCTTTTTCCTTAGGGGAAGAGGGTTATAACTGGTACATTAGCCTTGGTCAGGGCTCAGTCAGATCATGGGCCATCCTGGAGAAAGCTTTCATAGATAGGTTCAAAATACCTGTGGACCCTTCAATGAACTATCATTTATTTTCCACAATTAAATGATTTGAAGAAGAACCTATTGCCAACTTTAATGCTAGGTTCCAGAAAATGTTGTCTAATTTAGTTACTCCTTATACTGTGACTGATGAAGCTACAAGAAGCATATATTATTCAGCTTTGGATCCTTTAACTTCCATGTTTATTAGGAGAACTCATCCTAATGTCACAACTTTAACACATGCTTTCCAAGAGGCTATCAAGGTTAGCTAGCAGCTAGTTCCTGCTCCCACGCCAAACATATCATTTCCCACACTTCCTGGTTATCCAACATACCCTGCCCAGCAATAGCCTAATGGAGCCATGATGCCTCCAGCTGTCATGCCAGCACCTTTGCAAATACCTCCAATGAGTATTATGCCACCTCCAAATGGAAATGGCCAGATGATACAGTATCCTGGACAAATACAAACACCTCAGGTTGTAGACCAGTCTGCCAATAATCAGAACAATGGATCTTCCTTTTTTAAGCCCTTGACAAAAAATGTAGTGGCCAAGGTTCAGGAAGAGAAAGAAGAGATTAAAGAAATATCAGCTCAGTTAAGGAAACTTACAACTGAGATTACTCACTTGAGGAGTCAAAACTTCTACTCCCAGCCTAATCAGAATAGAGGTTATAACAATGATAGACCAAATTATCCTGATAGGGGGTATAACAATAACTACAACAACAATGGCAATAATAATCCTCAAAGACATCCTAGAGTGTGGAACACTAGGCCAAACAATGGTTCTTTGCCATCACCCCTAGACAATTTGCCTTCTGGTGAACCCAAACAGACTACTAGAGTCAACCTCGCAGAGGTAGCCCTCACTAATTGGTGTAGAATTCATAACACCAATGCACATGCAGAGTTAGACTATCCTCAATTTAGAATTGCTGCTAGCATTTTCCAGACTGAAGTGTCCAATACTTTAGGAAATCAACCTCAGGTAGAAGGAAATGAAATTGTTCCTTATGGATATGATTCTACCTTGGTGCTAGAGAGTTACAAGCAGCATCCTTATCAGCAAACAATGCCTACTCACCAAGATTATACCCTGGCATGTGAGGAATCAGCCATGGCTTTTGATTCAAATTATGTTTTCCCCTTTGAGGATGAAAATGAGCCTTTGAGTGAACATGAGGAGGTACATGCCTACCAACAACAATATCAGGGTAAGCATAACTACAACCTGAGAAGTAATTCCAATAGACCTACTGGTCCATTGACCTCTTCCTTGCCTCCAAACAATTTCAATACACCTCCTGATCCCAAGGCAAGCAATAACCCTAGATTTCCCAAGGTGAATGCTCAATGTTTAACATTGCCAAATACAACACCAAAGGCTATGAATCCACCTCATGAATCTGAAAAGTTAGTAACTTATCTCACTGATGAGATGAAAAAGATTAAAATCAGCCTATCTTTGTCTGAATTGCTTAAAACTCCTGCCATCAAGAAGGCATTTATGAAATCACTAGATGATCCTGCTCCTAAAGAGGATAGTCACCCCTCAAGTCAGTCTGGTAGTAAAGATCATGCTACTAGCAATCCTAATGTTAAACATAAGGTACCAGCTACCATTCAAGCTGCAGAGACCTCCCACATGACCTTATATAGAGATAAGAGTGAGTTGCCTCCTTTCCTCCTTACTATAAGAATGTTTAGCAAGAACTTGCACAACTGTTTAGTAAATTCAGGAGCATCTACCAATGTGATGCCCCTGTCCATATGCAATGCATTAGGATTGCATCCTACTAAATTGTTAAAGAAGGTGACATAATTGGATAAAACAAAAGTGAGTGTGGTAGGAGAGCTAACTCACATTCACATGTAGCTAGCATCTGATCCCAGAATTCAATATTATATCGATATTCAGGTAGTTGATATACCTGATACCTATGGGATGTTACTTAGCAGAGACTGGTCTAAAACCCTTAATGGATATATTGTTGGCAAGAGACACTATATGGACTCATGAATGTTGTCATTGATGGCAACAAAGGTTATCCCACACATCTACAAGGCATGATAGGTCCTCACTGGAAGTCAGATTGAAGAAGTGTTAAGGTCCGGTAAGCAAGAATAGAGCAGTCAGTAAGGTCTGACAGACAGGTCCAGATCTCTCAGTAGAAGTATCTCAGTAAAGTGCAGATTTGGGGAAGTCAAGAGGAGTATCTTAACTGATAGATTCTAGGGTTTGAGCCTCTGGTGTGGAAAGGATAAAGAGATATGAATGCTTGAGTGTCGAGTTCCCAAGTGACAGTGTGAACAGAGGAAGAACTGACTGGCAGAACATCAGACATTATTCCAGATGTGTTACTGATGATGGAAAAGGTTCTTAAGGCATAAGTTATGTTTGGCTGACATAATTAATGACTTCTACAAGTATATGATTGATCCACATTACTTGGTGTGCAAGGATTCAACCGACAGATCAGAGTTTGAGGAAATTATTAACTGTTCTGGATGCCGACTAGAAAGGTGATGAAATCACTTTTGCATATATATATATATATAAGATGGTTTTAGTTATGAGTGGTGTTGTGGTTTTAAGAAATGTGTGAAGAAAAGCAGTAGACCCAAATAAAAGAAGAAAGGAAGGTTTGGTATGTGAAAGGAGAGCAGCACAAAAGAAGAGGAAAGATGAAGTGCAACAGATTAGTATATTGATCCTAACCGGAACTGAACTCCAGCATATGTTAATGCTCCTTATCAGTTCAAGTATTGTATTACACTCTTTATAAATTGTAGACAATGTGTCTCTTGTAGGCAGTGTGCCTTTTGTGAGCAGTGTGCTCAGGCAGTGAGCCCTAATTGGCAAGTGCCATTTTTGTATTTCCATTCTTCTAACAGAGAATACAATCTTGGGTTAATCACCCCGTGGTTTTTTCCCTTAACAGGGTTTCCACGTCAAAAATATTGTGTCATGTGTATTTCCATTTCATGGTTATGTTTTCTTATTTGAATTAATGCTGCATTGATTATTAAGAAAGTTTAGAAAGTAGAAATAATTAGGATAACTAATTCACCCCCCCTCTCAGTTATCAACAATTGGTATCAGAGCCAAGTTTGTCCTAATAGAGTCTAACAGCTTGACAAAGATCTGGGAATTCAAATGGATGTATATGGGTTAAGGGAGCAACTCAAGACTGCCCTTGATGATCTTGAGCAGTCAAACTCTGAAGTCAATGAATTAAAGGAAAGACTCAAACAGGCTGATGATTTCATGAGAGAACTAAAAGACAAATTAAGTCTCTCTATGAAAAAGAGAAAGGAGCTACTTCAACAATTGGCAAGTCAAGGTGAAGAAAATGATACAAATGAAGATCTGAATTAGAAAACCAAGTTATGTGAAAAGTTATCAAAAGAAATCATTATGATAAGACATGAAATGGAATCAGGAGTTATGAAGTATACCCAAGAGGTTGAAGAGAAAAGAAAAATTGAAGATGATCTAAGACAATCCCTCAAGGAGAAATCAAAAGATTGCTACAAGATGGATAGAATTATCAGACATCTTGAATCTGATCTTGAAGATGCTAAAGATAATGAAGAAAAACTTGAGGATCAAATTATCTCTCTTAAAAGGGATCTTCAAACAACAAATGAATATAAAGAGAAATTCAAGATAAGTTCTACTCAACTTAAAGTTCTTCTTGAAAGTCAAAAGAGGGTAGATGACAAGTGTGGTTTGGGATATGAGAAAGGAGAAAGCTCCAGATCCAGTCAGAAGAATTTTAGATCAAAAAATCCAAGAAACAGGCCTAGAAGACCTCCGGTAAGATAGCCTAATGCTCAAAGATATCCATCCTTCAATGGATATTGCCACAACTGCAATAACTTTGGTCATAAAGCTAATCAGTGCAGAAAGAGAATGAATTAGACTAATACATCCTTCTCCGAATAGTGTTTTAATTGCAAAAGGTATGGTCACAAATCTCATGAATGCAGAAATATGCAGATGAACAATTCATTCAATGGTAGATGCTTTGCATGCAATAGAATGGGTCACATGGCTAATCAATGTAGATCAAGAGGATATCAATCAAATACGCAAAGAAATGTTGTTTGCTAAATTTGCAATAGATCTGGTCATATTGCAAAATTCTATAGAAGCAAGAATCAGAATAGAAGAGGTCAGGTATATCATAATCAGAATCAAGATAAGGGAAAACAAAAGGTGAATGTGGATGAAGTTCAAAGTGAGATGAACAAGATTTGGGTGAAGAAAAGTACAAAGAATCTAGGGGATGGATCTGCACCAGACTCTGGTGCTGATATTCCTTCCAGGAATTAAAAAGTGAGCTTTGGCTCAGGGGGAGATACAAAGAAAACCTTGTTCCCCCAGCCAGTCAATTGGTGCCAGAACTGGCACAAGGAGAGTTGTGGATTAAAGGGGTCATAAGAGAAACATCTAAGTAAACTATGGTTAAGATTTGGAAGATCCGCAAGATGTTTAAAATCAAGATTGATCCAGTTCTTCAAGCCTTCTGAATAAGGCAAACCGGAATGACTTAGGTCAAGCATTTATTGCAACTTGACATTAGGGTTTGCGGAGCATATAAGGGTTTTCTCATTAAACATTTATTCATTCTACATTCAAGAAGAAACGAAAAGAGAAGCTCTACAACAAAATTCCTCAAGCTCATTTGCAGAAGTCAATTCATCCAGAAATCGATCCGGCTAACTCATGAAACTGAAAGGCACCAAAGGTATTCTCCGTTATCAAATATCTCTCTGTAAATCCTTGAATGATGGGTACTCCAAATATTGTGAAGATCTCTGATAGGCCTTGCCCCAAATTCAAGAAACATCCATACAAATCCTTGGAAGTAGATCCCCTAGGAGCTTTTTCCAGCATTCCTCATGGTGTGTTGCATGTAGAAGATGTTAGGGCATATATTCATGCAAATATTGAAGAATTTGGTGGATCTGAGCTGGCTGATATATATCACAATCAATTAATAGATGATTCTTTTGAGCTCAAACCTCAGTTCAAGGCCATCTGGGATAAGCATTTTGCACAATACATTCATTTCCCATGTTTTGAAGAAGATGAATGGGTCTGGTACATGTTGAGCAGAGTATGTGATAACTTCCTATGGTTGAATAGACCATTTAAGATTACCAAAGATGCAATTAGGGTAGTAACCGGTCTGCATTCATCCGGTGGGATACCCGTTCTCAAATCTGTCAAGAATCATACAGTGATTGATGCAACCGGATCAAAATTTAACAAGAGAGCTATGACAATTGAAGATATCACTAATCCAAATATCAAATTTGCATCCATGATAATTGGTTACAAAATTTATCACTCCAGTAGAGAAAATTCAGTACTGGGAACTACAGTTTATATAGCTTATCAAATGCTAAAAGAAAATGTTGACTATGATCTGTGTGAACTTCTTCTAAACTAACTATTGGAGAATCTATAGAAGATCAAGAAGGATAAGAAAAATTCCTTCAAGTATGGTGGGCAGTTATTGTGTCTATTTTTCTACTTCATGAGTGAGCTACCTGGATCAAGTGGTTGGGTTTGGCAGAATGACAGACCTGTTGCAATCCAAATCAGAGACTATCTGCATGGGTTTGGAGATGCCAAGACAAGAAATACAGCTCTGTGGGGTTATTTCAAGAACTTCCAAAATTTGATGCAAGCAAGAGAGAGAATTCCCAAATCTCTAGTTGAAAAGTATAAGGATACAGTTTGTTTTATGGTTGAAACTGATCAGTGCCAAATGGAAGCTGTGGAACCAAGGACAGTCTGGATCATGCCAATGGGGTATGAGGTGGATGAGAAACTTGTGGAGCTACATGTCCAACACATGCTTAGTCAACCTAAGGATCCCAAAGCAGAAAGATTTGGAACCTTTGAGGAGCTGTGTAAAGATTCATGTGGAACTCAGACAACCAGAGATCAAGAGGAAAGTGAGAAAAGAAGTTGAAGATGTTGCCAAAGGATTTGGAATCTCAAAGGAGGTACTTGATGCCAACAGGGAAAAGATGGAAAGGGCTAAGGAAGAGAAGAAAAAGGCAGAAAAGAAAAGTGAGGAAAGTGTTCCAGAAAAATCTTCCACCCAGACCAGATAATCAAAGAGATCTACACCTACTCCTGCCAAAAGCTCAAGGCCATCAAAACTGGAAGCACAATCATCTAGCAGAGGAGAGAAAAGAACAAAGACAAAAGCCACAAGGGCTTATGCTAGTCAAAGGGATGAAGAGGAGACTGAATCTGATGAAGAAAGAGAAGAAAACATCCGGTGAAACCTCTACTGGTCAAGAGGAAGAAGAAAAGATAGAGAAATATGTTGAAAAATCCACTCTTCACATTGATGACATAATCAAATCAGTCATAGTGGACAAAAATCTTCAACCAATGATTGAGTTCTATGATGACTATGGTGAAGTAGATCAGAAGATATTGCAAGATGCCACAGTCAGGTATCTAAATATCTACAACAAAGCATTTATTGAAATTATATCCCTGATCCCCAAAAGCTTGGAGAAAGAACTAGAAATAAGAAAGAACAATGCCCAAGCCAAAGACCTAAAAATCTAGGAACAGATAGAAATTCAGCTATATCCTTCAATCGATCCCAAGAAAATGAATATGGTATTCAAAGATTGTAAGGATGAGTTCAGGAGCAAAGCAAGGATGAATCAGCTCATGCTTGGTGAGACTGACAAGGTAGCCAAGGACATAGAAGAGATCCTCTGGAAAGCCTTCAAAAGATTTAATCTTCCTATTATAGAGGACTTGGGTACTGACCCCTCGACCACAAGTGTTGCAGAAGAGTCTACTGAGAAAATGACAAAAGAGGTAATGAATACCGGTGCAAAAACAACTAAGGACTTGGAATCCTCTACTCCGGAAGAGGTGGCCCATGAATAGACTAACATCACTCCTCCAGTTTCCCCTGTTGACTCTGGATCCAAAGGAGAAGAAGGAATAAAGGAGAAAGAAGCAGAGGTGAAGGGAAAAGAAGATATCAGTACAAAGGTTGTGGAAGGGGAGAAAGCTCCAAAAGACAATTCTGTGACTGTAGAAGAAAAGAAGAATATATCTCCAGCAAGAGACACTGCAAAATCAGTCAAGGACTTTTTGACAAAAGCAACTATGGAGATTGATGAACTAGAACTACTAAAAGGGCCATTAGATTTTGACTCTCTATCTCCGGTACAAACAATGAAGATAGATTCATTTACAAATGTAAAGGCCAAAGAGAAACTACTGAAATCTCACATGGAAGACTGTGAGCTTATAGTGGTAGCATCTGGAGTGTTGGAAAAGATCATGCCATCTTTTCAGAAGGATCCCATAGCCTCCTCTTCCAGTAATCTCAAAACTCTAGTCAATAGTGTTAGCACACATTTTGATTCTCTAGAGAAATTAGCTGAGGAGAAGGTTAGGAAATAATTTTTGGATAAGAGATTCTCTGAGCTGCAAGGGATAATTTCAAATGACAGAAAAGTTATGGGTATTGGGATAAAAAGTTTGGAAAATGCCCTTAAGGATGGAGGTGATGTATACAAATTTTGTATATCCTAGTCTAAAACAACAGTGGAGATTGAGAAGAAAATGAAAGAACAGGAGGATGAACTGATAAAACTTTCTCAAAATTTTGATCCACTTACTACATCCATAATAAATCAAGAATGTCAAACAGTTGTAGTTTTGAATGAAATTAAGAAGCTTGAAAAAGAGAAGAAAAACAAAATCAGTAGGTTGAATGAGCTCAGAGGGATAATTGTCCCTAAGTTAGAGGCCATGCATGAGGCCATAAACGAAGCTCAAATCACAGCCTAGACCAATGATCCAACAGATCTAAAAAGGGCAGATGTGTTTGCATTCCTGTTGAGCGGTCATATATCAATTTTGGATAGAATGAAGCAAAGTTGGGCTACAAAATTCATTCAATTAAAAACAACTTTTGCAGACATACTTTAGTATATGTAAGTATGCCATATGTATATACTTATGCGGACAAGTATAGTTAAAATTTTGAAAATTTTGATGTGCGGACCCTACCCTTTGCCATTGATGTCAAAGGGGGAATGAGGAGCAGTGAAAAATGAGGAATCCAACTAAGGGGGAGCTTCGGTAAATGTACATAGAGATAGAGCATCTGCCAAGGGGGAGTATAGTGTGACACTTAGTCATTTTTCACTAAGTGTTGCCATCAATGCCAAAGGGGGAGATTGTTGGCAAGAGACACTATATGGACTCATGAATGTTGTCATTGATGGCAACAAAGGTTTTCCCACACATCTGCAAGACCTGATAGGTCCTCACCAGAAGTCAAATTGAAGAAGTGTTGAGGTCCGATAAGCAAGAACAGAGCAGTCAGTAAGGTTCGACAGACAGGTCCGGATCTCTTAGTAGAAGTATCTCAGTAAAGTGTGGATTTGGGGAAGTCAAGAGGAGTATCTTGACTGATAGATTCCAGGGTTTGAGCCTCCGGTGTGGAAAGGATAAAGAGATATGAATGCTTGAGTGTCGAGTTCCCAAGTGACAGTGTGAACAGAGGAAGAACTAACTGGCAGAACATCAAACATTATTCCGGATGTGTTACTGATGATGGAAAAGGTTCTTAAGGCATAAGTTATGTTTGGCCAACATAATTATTGACTTCTACAAGTATATGATTGATATGCATTACTTAGTGTGCAAGGATTCAGCCAACAGATCAGAGTTTAAGGAAATTATTAACTGTTCCGGATGCCGACTAGAAAGGTGATGAAATCACTTTTGCATATATATATATATAAAAGATGGTTTTAGTTATGAGTGGTGTCATGGTTTTGAGAAATGTGCGAAGAAAAGTAGTAGACTTGAATAAAAGAAGAAAGGAAGGTTCGGTATGTGAAAGGAGAGCAGCACAAAAGAAGAGGAAAGATGAAGTGCAGCAAATCAGTATATTGAGCCTAACTGGAACTGAACTCCAGCATATGTTGATGCTCCTTATCAGTTCAAGTATTGTATTACACTCTTTATAAATTGTAGACAATGTGTCTCTTGTAGGCAGTGTGCCTTTTGTGAGCAGTGTGCTCGGGCAGTGAGCCCTAATTGGCAAGTGCCATTTTTGTATTTCCATTCTTCTAACAAAGAATACAATCTTGGGTTAATCACCCCGCGGTTTTTTCCCTTAACAGGGTTTCCACGTCAAAAATATTGTGTCATGTGTATTTCCATTTCATGGTTATGTTTTCTTATTTGAATTAATGCTGCATTGATTATTAAGAAAGTTTAGAAAGCAGAAATAATTAGGATAAGTGATTCACTCCCCCTCTCAGTTATCAACATATATGTCCACAGATTTCAGTCATATGTGGTTGCCCTAGAAAGGGATACCAAACCAAATAAGGATTGATGTTGAGCCTTGCATGAAGCACATGATCACTGAATATAACAAAACTAATGAGATCATGTATGTGGATGTGGAACCCGGAGTTTACTCCATTAGACCTCAGGCTGTCAGGATAAAGGAAATACTGATGTATGATGTTCATCATCATGATGATGACCCTCAGGATGACAAAATAGTTGTAGAATCTGATTGTAACCCTGAGAATGAAAATGAGGTAGATCACTTTAGGGATTTCGAGATGCATTTATTTAAATAGGTAAAGCGATGTCAATTATTAAAGATACCTATTAATGATATTCTAATTGATGGTTGGTGTAGGTTGCATAATGAGTCACATTCAGAGAGGACTTGTGAAGCATGCATAGACATGCTGGAGTTAGAACAAGTGTGCAGTGATGAGTCACTATCATCATCATCATTAGAGGTAAGTTCTGCAGACAGTGACAGTGATGGTGATGCTGATTGTTGTTTATTTTCTATAGGAACTAGAGAATCCATATAGCAGGATGAAAATCATGTTCAGATGATAGAAGAAATGCTAGTATGCAACTAGAGTAATGTTAAAAGGAAAAAGAAAATCACCCCAAGGAGTGATTGTTTAGTTGAATCAGATTATGAATTATCTGATGAAGACAGAGGCAACAATTTGTCTAAATTTGAAGAGTTCCTGTCAAAAGAGATTCAGAAGATGACATAGCAGTAGAGGTCTCCACAAGATGCCTTGATTGAAGGTTGGTGCAGGTTACATGATGCACCTCACTCAGAAACTACTTGCTCTCTATGTTTGCATCTCCTGAAAAGATAGACATTGCCTAGTCTAGAAGATTTAACTTCTGGTGATAGAAAGAAAGAAGAGACCTCAGCCTCACATAAGGAAGGAAAGATGAAGCCTGTGAAAGTTGAGATACCAAAGCTAAAGTGGATATCAAGTGGTGTAGCTGCCAGAGCTGCAAAGAAGAAGGAAGGTTCAGATAAGCCTTTAGCTAAAGACAAGCCATGGATCCTTAGATTTGATGGATCCAAGTCAAAACAAGGAGCTAGAGTAGGGATAGATCTTGTTGATCCATTAGGAAAATCCTACTTGGCAACATACAGACTATAGTTCCCCTACACCAACAATGTAACAAAGTATGAAGCTCTGATTCATGGGATACTGTTTGCCCTTAAGAAGAAAGTAAAAATTCTGCAAGTCTATGGGGACTCAAAATTAGTTGTGAGACATGTGAGAGGAATTTACTCCTGCAATTATAAAAACCTGTCCAATTATAGACACAGGGTGTGGGACTTGATAGAATCTTTTGATGCATTCAATATCACCCACATACCCAGAGAATAGAATCATAGGGCAGATGCTTTAGCCCATGCTGCCAGCACATTGGAGCCACTGTCTATTTCTGGTCTAAAAAGATTTTCAGTAGAGTTGGTATCAGTACCTTCTATGCCTGACAATGTAACCAACCTCCAAGTGTTTGACGAGGATTAGCATATCTTAGATTTCATCTCCAATAGGGATGTATTTGATGCACAGATTATAGATGAGAATAATATAGAAGATCATGTCTGGGAAGAGGAAGAAATCTTAGAGTTGCCCAGCAATAAGATTCCTAAGGGAATGATAGAGCTTGAGAGAGCATTTGATCTGGACAACATGTTAAAACAGAAGGATCTTCCAAAAGATGATGGAGGACAATATTCACAGGTTAATATTTGACAAAATGATGAAAAGAAAAATGTTCTAATAGGAAAAGTTTGCACAGAAGAAGAATTAAAAGGAATCGCCTAGGCTCTCAAGGATTACATCCATGTCATTGCCTGGACTTATGATGAGCTAAAAACGTATGACACATCAGTCATCACACACACCATACCCCTCAAGCCAGATGCCAAGCCTTTCAGACAGAAGCAGAGGCTTATCAATGCTTTGCTGGAACTTATTATTTTTGAGGAGGTTAAGAAACTATTAGATGCCAGGATCATATTTCCTATGAGGTACTCCACCTGGGTAGCAAACCTGGTCCCAGTGAGGAAGAAAAATGGAGACATTAGACTATGTGTGGACTTCAGGAATTTGAATAGAGCATTCGAGAAGGATAATTATCCTTTACCTTCCCTAGATGAGGTCCTGCAAATTGTGAACAGTGCTAAAATGATGTCATTTCTAGATGGTTTCTCAGGCTATAACCAAGTCATGGTGGATAAAATAGACCGATTGAAAACTTCCTTCACCACAAAGTGGGGGATATTCGCCTATAGGAGGATGCCATTTGGGTTGATCAACACTGGAGCAACATTCCAGTGAGCAATGGACATAGCCTTCAGGGACTGAATAGGAAAATGCAGTCATATACATGGATGACTTAACAGTGTTCTCTAAAGATAGAGGAAACCATGTAGAAGATCTCAGAAATGTGCTTAAAAAATGTGAACAATATGGGATATCCCTGAACCCCAAGAAATGCATATTTAGGGTAACAATAGGAAAATTACTAGGCCACCTGATAATTGAAAATGGGATCATCATTGATCCTGAAAGGGTGGAATCCATTATGAAAATACAGCTTCCTAGAAGTAAAAAGGAGCTCAAAATCACTGGCTTTGCAAAAATTGTTAGACCTTTAAATGCCATGCTCAAGAAGGATACTAAAATTGAGTGGACACTAGAGGCTAGAGCAGCTTTTGAAGACATTAAAAAAGCTATATGTGATGCTCCAATTTTGATCAGTCTAGACTACACCAGGAACTTCTATATTTATTCATTTGCTTCAGAGCATACCTCTGCAGCAGTGTTGACACAAATAAATGAAGAAAAGGAAGAAAAGCCCATAGCCTTCATGAGTTGCCCTTTCAAAGATGCTGAACTGAGATATATGGATGTTGAAAGGCAAGCACTTACTCTAGTTAGAGAAGTAAAGAAGTTCATGCACTATATCCTGAGAAGTAAAGTGATTGCTATGGTACCTGATGTAGCAGTGAAGATGTTATTAATGCAGAGCGAGCTAGGTGAGAAAAGGGCTAAATGGATTATTGTCCTACAAGAATATGACATGGTTTTTACACCCACGAATCTAGTGAGAGGACAGGCTTTAAGCCAGATGATATCAGAGATTGACCCCAATATCATGAGTCAACAGTATGTAATTAATGCAGAGGACAATGGAGAGTGGTACTCAGACATTAGGCACATTCTAATTACTAGAAGATGTCCTCCAAGACTGCAGGCCTCACAAAGGAGAGCCTTAAAAATAAGGTCACAGAAGTATATGATGAAAGGGGGAGTCATTTTCAAGAAAAATTATGAAGGGATATACCTAAGATGCCTAGAGAGGCCAGAAGTAGATAAGGTGTTATCAGAGCTACATGATAAGTTTGGAACAACACATGGGTCACCCTTGGCCACTACTCACGCTATCCTCAGGGCAGGGTACTATTGGCCCACCATTTTCAAGGATACTGTTGAACATATTAAATGCTGTCATGTATGTCAGGTTGCTGCTAACAGAGAGAGATATGCTGCTCAACCTTTGCTACCAGTGATGGAGATGCACCCATTTGTACAATGGGGAATGGACTTCGTAGGACCAATTAATCCTCCATCATCCTTAGGCCACAGGTGTGTCTTAACTATTACTAACTACTGTACCAGGTGGACTGAAGTTGTCAGCACCAAGACCTGCAATGCTGAAGATGTCATCAGATTTCTAGAAAGTAATATTGTCACCAGGTATGGAGTTCCCTATGCTCTGGTAAGTGATAACGGGTCTGCTTTTGCTTCAACCAAATTGTTAAGCTGGGCTTTTGATTATGGGATCATATTGAAGTTCTCATCCAACTACTATCCCTAAGGGAATGGATTAGCAGAATCCACCAATAAAAATTTGCTGAATATCATAAAAAATTTAATAGAAAAGAACCCTATGGAGTGGAACAACCTTCTAAAATATGCCTTATGGGTAGACAGAACCAGGAACAAGGCTGCATTAGGAAACTCACCTTATCACTTAGTATATGGGGTGGATCCCATCCTCCCTGTTGACCTAAAGATTCCTACACTGCAGTTTGCACAAGAGTACCTAGGCATAGACAATAAACAAGAAGTCAGGTTGCTTCAATTGATGCACCTGGAAGAGAAAAGAAGTCAGGCAATTGATCAATTTGCCAAACATCAGGCTTTTGTCAAATGCTGGTTTGATAAAAGAGCTAGGGTTAAAGCCTTCAGGATCTCGGATTTAGTCCTAATGTGGGACAAAGCACATGAGAGGAAAGGAGACCATGGTAAGTTTGATAAACTCTAGATAGGTCCCTTCCAAATTTCTGAAATATTAGGAGACAACACTTACAGGCTTAAAAACTTGACAAGTGAGGATGTCCCATTACTAGTTAATGGACAGTTTCTTAAACATTATTTCCAAGCCTAAGTTAGATTCATGACAGTCATGTCTATCATAGTGTATATTTGTATAGTTGTTTGTACAGTTTTGTTTTGTGTTTTATTTTGTTTGCTTGTTTGATGCAGAGGCATCCACACTATAACCTTCGCATGTAGCATGAATGTCTGCAGACCAACCTCATCATCATCATCTTCGCCATCATCATCATATTCCCTAGAACTACCAACAGCATCATCATATTTCACGTTACACAGTCAGCATCATCATATTTCGGACGATCGCAAACATCCGCCTGCCGACTACTGTTCACCTCCGCTTTCCTTCTAACATCATCATCATGATGTTCAGCGGGCGCACACATCCTCCGGTTGCACTGTTCATCGGGCTCCGAACTCCATCGTCATCATCATATGCAACACTTCCTTCGTCAGCAGGATATTCAACATCCGGTTGTCCCAAATATCCTGATGACGTTCACCTTCAGCAGCTTACCTTCGATGCTCCGCTACCCGACGACACAAGCAACAGCATCATGATCTACTTTATCCGGTTCTCTTCGAAACCTCCTGATGACGCTAATACACTTTCTGCCGATGCCGATACTTAACGACAGCAGGATGAACTCGCATAGGGGGAATATCTCAATATCCTGATGACGATGACGTCATATCCTGATGACGATGATGTCACCCAATATCCTGATGACCTCTTCAACACTTAGCCAAAAACATGAACTTTCTCTTCCGCATCTACTCGCGATATGCAGATGTTTGGCACTTCCGATATGATGATCCTGATGCCGATACACTCCTCCTCGGCAACTCCTGATGATGATCACCCCGACGAACTCACACTTCATGCAATCGACAACATCATGCCGATCTTCTCCACTTATCCGGATGACGATGTCCGAACTGTCTGCAGGATATTCACCAAGATATCCTGATGATGCCATCTTCACGAACTTCTTCACTTAGCAAAATTTCCCTTCGCCGATCCACCAGGGATGACCCGATCCAACCTCAGGGTGATCTTCGACACTCTGTCTTATCAGTTTGACCTAGCACATGAGGATGCTAGGCTTCTCAACATCTGTCGACCGCAATCCTGCACACCTGCATGCAAACAAACAAACTACCTACTAACCTATTGTACATAGCCATTCCACCGATCAGATGAGTCAACCGGTGGAATGGATCAGTATATCCATGAAAACCTCTCAAACCAGCAATCGATTACAGGAAGGAGATCAAACAGAAAACGAAACAGGATCTTTATTGACTCAAAGATGCAATACAATATGATGTTCCTCACACAGAACACTCAACTCCTCTGCTTGATGCAACACTACACTGCCGATCGATCATCTCTACAATCAACCGATCTCATGCTTATAAAGATTTTCCCTACGAGTACTACTGACCCGACTCCAAGCGGCTGGGAACTCTCCAAGCGGCTGGGAGATCCCACCGAACATACATCATGACAGCTGTTATAACTAACTAGCTAAAAATAGCAAAAGCCTGGTCAGCATGATCTTATCATGATCAGCGTGACCTTATTACATGCAATTGGTCTAACAGACCTTCTTGGAAACACAAACAAGACCTAAACTACTAACTGCCTCATGAAGGCCAGCTGTCAGGTAGGTGCTCCTGCACCATACTCCCCAACAGAAAAGAACTCATGTCCCATGAGTTTAGTATGTGGAAGTCCTCCACCTTTACACTTTGCCTTGTCAATAGTCTGACCTGCTCCAGCTTTATCCTCTGCTGGCTCTTGGCTGCTCCAAGACTTCTGAACTGTAACTTGCTTTCTGGCAAGTAAATCTGCATGCCTGTTGATGTAGGCCTTTCTCTCACATACCCTGTGTTTGTCAAATTGTCTGACCAGAACCTCTGGCTGAACTGCCTCTGTGGTGTTCAACTGTACCTTTCTTTCAATCTTCATAGGACAAGCAATAGTCCCAACTATGACAACATCCTTGTCATGCCTCTCAACTGGTTGCTGTGTACAAACCTGTTTCTGCACCTGCTGCTGACCTCTGTCAGTCACAACTGAAACTTTCTTCAGCTTGTTGTCTTTAACAACTCCTTGCCCTGCAGTGTCCTGAACTGCCTTCATGCCTGTTCCTCTAGGCATCTGCACAAACTCCTTCTTTCCCATCAAAATGATTTGAGCTGCCTTCTGTACTGCAGCTGTGGCCTGCAATGGCATCAACTTAATAATCTTCCCATCCTTCTGAATGGTGTAGGTGTTAGCATACCCATCATACAGTACCCTTCTGTCAAATTGCCATGGTCTACCCAGCAGTAGGTGACAACATTCCATAGGCAATATGTCACACAAAATTCTATCCTGATATGGCCCAATCTGGAAATCCACATATGCCTGTTCAGAGACAAAAAGTGATTGCCTATCACTCACCCAAGATGCCTTGTAAGGGTGTGGATGTGGAATCCTTTCCAGCTTCAGTTTATCCACCATTTCCTGAGATACCATGTTGTCTGTTGAACCAGTGTCAATGACAACCTTACATACCTTACCTTTGCTCTTACACGTGGTTTTGAAAAGAGCTCTTCTTTGCATCATATCCTTTGATGCCTGCCAACTAATTCTCCTTAACATCAATGATTCTCCACTCTCTGGATAGCCAAAATTCTCAGGACCTCTGTTTGAACTCTGTGCACTTTCTTCTTCTTTCTCTTCTTGTACCAGTTGTACCCTCTTGTCACTTGTTCTATCATTTCTGGATGATGAACCTTTGTTTTCTGGACATTTGAAAGATGGATGACCAAACTCTCCACAGGTGTAACACTTTCCTGAAAATGTAGTAGAACCTCTACCACCTCCAAATCTTCCTCTATTACCTTTCCATCCACCTCTGAAATCAGACTGTCCCTGTCCTTTACCAGTGTCTTCTTGACCCTCATTTGTTTGCTTTTGTGCAGGGGCTGCTCCTCTTCCCCTATTGTTTCCTCTTCCTCTCATGGACTTATCATGTCCTCTATTCAGCTTTTCTTCAATCCTGATTGCCATTTGATAACAATCCTCCACATTCTTAGGGTTAGCTAACACTAACTCATCCTGTATGTTAAACCTCAAACCAGCCAAGTACCTAGCCACCTTTTCTACCTCATTCTCATGATGACCAGATCTCATACTCAACAGATAAAATTCCTCAGTATATGCTTTCACATCCCTGTCTTTCTGCTTTAAAAATTGCAGCTTCTTAAACATCTGGATTTCATAATCCCTTGGCAAGAATTTACCCTTGATCCTTGCTACCATCTTATCCCAAGAAGTGATCTTAGACTTCCCTTGTTTCCTTCTCTCAGATTGTACATAATCCCACCATACCAAAGCATGACCTCCTAACTTGGTCTTTGCAATCTTTACCTTCTGATCCTCAGCAACATCTTCACAGTCAAAGTGGTTATCCAGTGCAGAAATCCAATCTAACAACTCATCTTCATTCAAGCTTCCAGTATACTTGGAAACATCAACCTTTACCTTAGGTTTTTCACTCTGCACTGCCTTTAACAGTTTTGCCAATCTCTGGTCTTCAGCATCCAGATCTTCAGCTACCTCTTCATACTCTTCAACAGTATCTGCCTCTTCTTCAGACTCACTGTCTTCTACCTCCCTCTTTTTGTTCTTTTCCAGGGCTGTCAGCCTGGCTTGAAGTGCTTCAGCAAGCTCCTTCATCTTCCTCATCTCTCTAGCATGTTTCTCCTTCAGTTCCTGCAACTCCCTTGCAGTACCACTACCTTTAGGAGGCATTTTGTCAACCTCACAATCAACACACAACTCAACTCTATCTCTACCTCTGCCCTTTCGGTGACAGAATCAACACACAACAGCCCAGACCTTTTGCTGAGCTTTGATACCACTATGATGCAGAGGCATCCACACTATAACCTTCGCATGTAGCATGAATGTTTGCAGACCAACCTCATCATCATCATCTTCGCCATCATCATCATATTCCCTAGAACTACCAACAGCATCATCATATTTCACGTTACACAGTCAGCATCATCATATTTCGGACGATCGCAAACATCCGCCTGCCGACTACTGTTCACCTCCGCTTTCCTTCTAACATCATCATCATGATGTTCAGCGGGCGCACACATCCTCCGGTTGCACTGTTCATCGGGCTCCGAACTCCATCGTCATCATCATATGCAACACTTCCTTCGTCAGCAGGATATTCAACATCCGGTTGTCCCAAATATCCTGATGACGTTCACCTTCAGCAGCTTACCTTCGATGCTCCGCTACCCGACGACACAAGCAACAGCATCATGATCTACTTTATCCGGTTCTCTTCGAAACCTCCTGATGACGCTAATACACTTTCTGCCGATGCCGATACTTAACGACAGCAGGATGAACTCGCATAGGGGGAATATCTCAATATCCTGATGACGATGACGTCATATCCTGATGACGATGACGTCACCCAATATCCTGATGACCTCTTCAACACTTAGCCAAAAACACGAACTTTCTCTTCCGCATCTACTCGCGATATGCGGATGTTTGGCACTTCCGATATGATGATCCTGATGCCGATACACTCCTCCTCGGCAACTCCTGATGATGATCACCTCGACGAACTCACACTTCATGCAATCGACAACATCATGCCGATCTTCTCCACTTATCCGGATGACGATGTCCGAACTGTCTGCAGGATATTCACCAAGATATCCTGATGATGCCGTCTTCACGAACTTCTTCACTTAGCGAAATTTCCCTTCGCCGATCCACCAGGGATGACCCGATCCAACCTCAGGGTGATCTTCGACACTCTGTCTTATCAGTTTGACCTAGCACATGAGGATGCTAGGCTTCTCAACATCTGTCGACCGCAATCCTGCACACCTGCATGCAAACAAACAAACTACCTACTAACCTATTGTACATAGCCATTCCACCGATCAGATGAGTCAACCGGTGGAATGGATCAGTATATCCATGAAAACCTCTCAAACCAGCAATCGATTACAGGAAGGAGATCAAACAGAAAACGAAACAGGATCTTTATTGACTCAAAGATGCAATACAATATGATGTTCCTCACACAGAACACTCAACTCCTCTGCTTGATGCAACACTACACTGCCGATCGATCATCTCTACAATCAACCGATCTCATGCTTATAAAGATTTTCCCTACGAGTACTACTGACCCGACTCCAAGCGGCTGGGAACTCTCCAAGCGGCTGGGAGATCCCACCGAACATACATCATGACAGCTGTTATAACTAACTAGCTAAAAATAGCAAAAGCCTGGTCAGCATGATCTTATCATGATCAGCGTGACCTTATTACATGCAATTGGTCTAACAGACCTTCTTGGAAACACAAACAAGACCTAAACTACTAACTGCCTCATGAAGGCCAGCTGTCAGGTAGGTGCTCCTGCACCATTGTTGAGTTTTTGTTTTGGTTAGTCAAGATGATGTAGCTCATCACCCTAGAAAATAACTAAATTGTTAGGATTCAAGTGATGAGAACAAATTCATATATAGGTTAGGACTCATTCTAAGAAGTTCTTATGAATAGGTCTGTGATATCTTTTCATCAGGGTGCCTTTTCTTGACCAAAGTGACTCTTCCACAATGACTCACCTAACAGCCTTGGGTTTGTTGAACACACAAGTATAGGTGTTAAGTGAAAAATCTAAAGGGACTCCCTTACTACCAATACAATCTCCAACCTAAATCAGCAAGTGACCATACCTTGCACACTGAGCTTACATGATGACATCAGATTTATACAATATAAAATATTGAAAAATTAGAAAAGAAATAAAATTAGGCCATCTAAGTAACTCTACCGAGGCTATAGACGCCTGCTGGCAGTGGGGCTCTACATAGGGGGATTGTATAGATAACCTTGCTAGGGCTACGGATGTCTGGTGGCAGCAAGGCTCTATCCAGGTTGGCTATGAGGGATGCTCCCAAACTATATAGATTAACATTAGTTACTCATGTTTTCAACTTGCTTTCAAGATGAGGATAATTAATCATTTGCACACACCTGATCCTTTGTTAGCATTGTTCCCATGATGAAAATTGTATCATACAAAAAGATTGTGATGCTTTTATTTAGAAAGAGTTAGAATACTATATATGAATGTGATCACCTCACTTGAATCATTGGAATTTTGTTGTTTTATTTGGTGGCAAGTTGTTGTGTGGTTACACAACATGCCCCATTTTTACTTGACAAAATAGGGACCCAACTTTTTTGCTTGGCTTGGCTTGTGTTTTTCTGCTTTTCGGTGGTCTGGTAAAAGTAAGTCATGTAGGTGACCCTACATAAGGGAGATGGGTAAGTCATCATGATGAGGTCAGTTAGTCAAAGTTTATATTTCATGTAAATAACCTCATGGTTGGAAAGAGTAAAAAATTTCATGTAGGTTTGCCTTTTGGATCACCCTGATATTCCTTAGGGAGTGAAAGTTATGGTGAGTCAAAGTTCTGGTCAAACTTGATATTCTAGGGGGGTCATATTTCTTAATATCAGTCATCTTACGGAAGATCACCTTGATCCAATTTTATCACCTGATAAGGATTTGGTCTGGAGATCCGGACGTCAATTTTACGTGATAGTGGTATTTACACATCAAACAACTTCATATATTTTGCGGGGGTCATATTTCAAATATCACCCTGTCGTAAAATATCACCCTAGAGCCAATATGCTGATGAAGTCATCCAATCCTGATGAACAAACAAAATCACCCTGACGGTGACGCCATCATCCTTGCTACCTCACAGAGGTATATTTCCAAAGATCACCCTTTCCCATAATATGACGGTGACGTCATGCCGATCTTTCGAAAGGGGATCACTTTAATTTTGAGGGGTCATCTTTAAAACATCACCTGATCTTTAAAACATTACTCGATCTTTTGAAGATCACCCCCTCATCTTGTCCAATGACATTTAATGCACATAAATGCAGTAGGTGGATTCCCGCCGATTGCGAATGCAATTCAAACACCTGGCAACATCCGTAGATTCATGGCAGAAGATTAATGGTTTTGATCAATCTAACCCAGTTTTGCCCTAATTTGCCCTACTAATGAGACATAAAGTGAATTTCCAAGGTCATTCTGCATTTACCTTGCGATAAAACAAGAATTTATAGAGCGCATACTCAAACCCTTATACGACCTACCTACGGACGCCTACAATTTACAATAGAACAGAAGACATGATTATCACCAATATATGAGCCCCTTTCCCATAATCATCAGCCTAATCTAGGAGATAAGCGTTGTCAGGTAAGTAATTAAAAAAACCCTCCTATTGTCATTTTCTGCATGTCCAGGTAGGATGCATTTCCATTGGTTTGAGACTGTAGGTATGCATATCATGATGAAATGGAGATTAATAAGTATAATATGCATGATGCCGTAAACGTATAATATTGTATATGAATGGATATGAATATCAAATGGTAAGACCAATCATGTTCATTGTAGGAATCCATGGCGGATGTCAGGAGGAGCAAGTCAGACTCAGAATTTATTAAGCCTATGTTCGTTCAACCTGAAGGAGTGCAGTTCAAGTATGGTTTCATCGGAGATACTCATCAGGGAAATACAGATTTAGTGGCCTAGTCGTCAAAGATGCATAATGATAAAGAAAGTACCCTACTGGACTCCATTTTCACATTAGGAATGTGGCATGCGGCTAGATTCGCTTATTCCATGGAAACTACAGAGTTAATAATAGAATGTGCCAGAAATTACAACCCTCAAACGAGGAGAGTAGAAAAACATGGCAAGGTTTATGCAGATCTGTCCACCAAAGGGATTGCAACTACTTTCATCCTCCCACTTGGAAAGAAGGTAATTAGTATAGATCTAAAAAAGCTGGAGACTGAGTATATAAATAACAAAAAGATTGCAAGAAAGAGGATGTACCAATGGAGAGCAAAGACCAACACTTACACTGCCTCTGCCAAATTACCAGTGCACCTGTACAAATTTGACTTTGATGATGAATATCAGTATATGATTGCCCTACTCAGCAGAGTGACAGGCCAGCCTATTGCTGGAAGTTTCAAGGACTAGATGTATGGGGTCATCATGATGTGCATTTACACAAATAATAAGCCATTATGGGCTAAAATCATCAGTGATGCCCTAGATGAATAGATGATGAACCTAGGAGGCCTGGAGTGTACATTTTACATGACTTTTTATGTTGTATATTCATGCGCGTACAAGGGTACATTTGATGTACTTACCACAGTTGGAAAGATTGGTGGCAGTTTGAATGATGCCCATATATGGGACCATTACCCTCAGTTGTAGAGAACAAACTATCTCCCCGATTACAAATTAGTGAATGATGCATTTTCTATTCATCTAGTCAGAACAATGGAGGAAGATATAACCAAAAGACTGAGCATGGAAGCTCAGGAAGTTATATACCAGCATGGTGCCTGGTTCATCCAGTTTGCCACATTTTCCTACATCAGAATAGAAGGTTTTGAGGGACAGCCCTTAATGTTACCCAGGTACCCTACTGATGGGGTAGTCTTGATGGAATTCCTAAGGCAGGTATCAACTATGCTGGATGCATACAAGGAAAACAAGAAAATACCTCCACTGTTATTTCTAGTGACTATAGGGTGGTATATATGCCCTGATTCTGAAAACATAAAGAAGGCCATAGCGGATATGAATTTGATGAACCTACAACCATTCCTATAAGCTAGATCATATGACCCATATGGAAGAATGCAAAAGATTATAGGCTAACCTATACATAAGAAGAACTTAGAGGATTTCTGGGCTGATTGTGAGGATGAAGCAGAACTCAGAAGAAGAAAATATCAAAGGCTCACCCTCAATCAGGTTAGGACATTTGATTGCATTCCAGTGCCTGCACAATTGAAGAGGGATGATGGCAAGTTATTGTCAAATGAATATGAAGAGAAAAAGGTGTAAAATGTTACCATTTCAGCCCCTGACCTGACGCAACCTGAATATATTTCATTAGATCAGTTTACAGGTTAGGTGCTGCAGTTGACCCAAGCATGGGTAAATGAACAAATCAATACATTGAAGAAGGGTGTAGCCCTCACAGTAGATAACAGGAGGAAAAGGTAGGAGATTTTAGATGAAGAATATGATGACTTTCTTGTGGAGAAGAGAAAATCCAATGGAGAAAGGCTGCCACCTCATAAACAAAGGAAAGGACCCCCCACAGGAAAGAAGAAAACTGATGATAGTCCTAAGGGGGTGATAGTTGAAAGAGTTGATACATCAGCTGAAGGTGCATCTGCATCAAGACAAGTGTCAGCCTCATCTGCAAAGCCTTTGGTAGAGGAACCAAGAACAAAAGGAATCCTAAGGCCAGCAGTGGACACTGCAGCAATAAAAGATAAGGGCCAAACCTCACAGCAAAATGTGGAAGAATAAATCATTCTTGAGGAGGAGCCAGTGGATAAGGAACTTGCAGAGGATGACTCCATGATGGTCACAAGATAGAGGAAAGCACCCCTGGTGGCATCACCACCTAAAAGACAAAGAACATCTATGAGGGGTGAAATAAGACATGACCCTATAATATTAAGGGGAGCTAGTAGTGAAGTGTTCAGGAAAGAATTGCAACATGATGTGCCACTTCCTACCATAATATAGTTTTAGACTGAGAAGGCTGAAGAGCAAGCAAAAGAAGCCACTAGAGCAGTTCAAGGTGGTCCTTTCTCATTAGAGGAAACTATGGACCTATCAGATGATGAAGTGGTATAGAATGTGACTTCTCAACAAATGGAAACCCTTGCTTCTAACACTCGCATGACACCACATGGAACTCCATCCTCATAGAGGGTGATCTTAGAAGAGTTGAAGTAGACAGATCAAGAGAAAGAGAATAGTCCAGAAAGGGTAGCCCAACAGATCGGGCTTGATAAGTAGCCCAACAGATCAGTCTTGATAAGTTAGTTAATTAGGTAACTAGCCCTGCAGTGATAGACCTAACCTATAAAGAGGATGTAAGTCCTGAACATCAAGCATGTGCACCTAAGAGAACAAAAAATATTGAAGAAGTTTAACAGAAAGAAGTGGAAAGTAACGCTCTAGATAGGGGTCAGCAAAAACAAGAAATACCTGCAAAGCCCAAAATAGTAGAAGTCTAGCAAAAGGGCGAGGAGGAAAAAAATACATCAAGTGATGATGCCCCCTGGACTCAAGAAACCTCAAGTGATAAAGAAACATCAGGTCATGATGACCTAAAGACCCAGGAGGTAGATACATCAGGTGTAGATCATAATGTGACCCAAGATCAGGTAGATGCACCTAGTTCAAACACAATGATATCCATGGCTACCAGTATACCTCAGGATGAGGAAATCCCCAAAGTGGATGAGAAACAAAAGGAGGGAGTGAAAGATCAAGTCCAGGACCAGCATGTAGATACATAGCATGATCACTCCCCTCAAGAGGAAGAAATACAATAGGATCCCCCTCATGAAGAATATCATGAGGAAGAAATAAGGAAATCACCCTCTCCATCGAGAACTGAGACAAATGCTGGAGATTAGGGTGGACATGATGATGATGGTGGACACCAAGGATCCAGAGATCAATTACCTCAATGGCTTGAGAAAGAAATAGGTACAGAATCAGGTTTTGAGATTCAAGAATTTGATGTTTCGACATTATTTTCAGAAACCATCATGAAGCCAAAGAGGAAAGCTAGATTAACATCTACAATTCGAAGAGATCTTACTACAGACAGAAGGACTACTCAGGTAGCACTTCCCATTGTTGAAAAGGAAAAAAGACAAGATCACCCTTGAAGAATTTGAAATTAACACAGTTGATTTAGGGTTTGCCAATGAAGACCAAGAAGGTCAGGATGGGAAAGATATAATGGATTCTTT
Source organism: Cunninghamia lanceolata (assembly GCA_027924645.1). Lineage (NCBI taxonomy): Eukaryota > Viridiplantae > Streptophyta > Pinopsida > Cupressales > Cupressaceae > Cunninghamia > Cunninghamia lanceolata. The sequence continues at coordinate 5,012,455 of BSBN01000564.1, read as the reverse complement.
AACCCAAAGGGTGAAGAAAGAAAAAGAAAAGAATAAGCAGCATAAGGAGCACATTGCTCAGCTGCACTCATACATAAAAGGGTTGATTAACCCTGACAATATAGTATTAGATCAAGCAGTCCCATTGACTGCAATTTCTCAAGAGGAGGTTAATATTAGATCAAGCAGTCAATGATTATGAGAAAATGGATGTCATCAGCATTAACAAGAGCTGAGGAAGTAGTGAGAGCCTCTTTGCAGAGGTGGAATTCTTTGAGTATCTCAAGGAGAAAAGTGGATAAATTGTAGACTGAGACCGGAAGAAGGTCATTTCAATTAGAGAAAGCCTTGGGTGCTTTAAGTGAAATAAAGAGGATTAATCCTCAAGTCCTAATAAACAATCAGGTGCTGGATAATAACACTGCCATGCTGGTAGATATTTGGTATAAAGACATCAAGTTTGAATGTGATGTACTAAAGAGGTGCAGCAGTAAATTAGAGATATTAGTATGAAACTACACGACATGATATCCTATGAAGCAGAAGTCCTGGAGGATTTAGAGGGGAAAGTAGAAGGAAAAATTGAAAATCAAGACGTGGACTTTACAATAAAAGCTCTGCATAATAACTTCCAGCCGATGGCTAATGACCCTCTTACCCACTTGACAGAAGAAGCAATGTACAAAATAATGAGGATCAAAGTTAGAGTGGAGAACTATAATGAAACCTTGAGTAGCAGGAAGAATAAATTAGAAAACCCTAGAGAGAAATTCCAAGCACATAAGCATGCCATCGGCAAAGCCAAAACTCAAGATGGCAGGGAGGTTGAAAGAGTAGTAGGAGCATATGAAAATATTAGGACGATAATGCAGGTCCATATACAAGGCGATATCCATCAGGATGATGAAGACACAGAAAGCGATGATCATGATGATCATGAGGATGAAGAAGAAGAACCTGAGGAGTAAATGAAGATGCACCACAAGGGAAACATCTGCATCAGGTGCTTAGAAGAAAATGAGTTACTTAGATGGTTGCCAGCTGGCAACCTGTGCCATGAGAAATAGTTGACCAAGTCAAAAGGAATATGCACTGTTGATTCTAATTGATAAATCTTGATCGTAGATCATTTGTAACCTCTCCCTCACCTTGTTCTATAAAAGGTGCAGGGATGCCTTGTTTTAAACATTCGAAGCTTAATTAAAATTTGTTTGCTGAAATATCAGGGCCTATTTCAAAGTTATTGTAAACATACATGTTTTTGCATACTTAATGAAAGAGAAGACCATTTTGATTACAAATCATCGTAAATCTTGAGTAGTCTATGTTTTAATTCTTGATACATGCTTTGATTTGCTATGTCCCTTGGAGTGCTCATTAGTCTGCATGTATTGTCTTCATTCAAATATCCTTTGAAGTTTGCATCATCTGTATCTAGCTGTGGAACATCCTGGTGAAAATATGGTTTGATTTCTTCTCCTAATGACAGTATCAAGTGTGTATGTGGATCAATAGCTGAAGATTCATCATAATTTGAAGTTTTCTTTTCAATTTCTTTTAATTTCAGAACAATTCACCATCACAATTGCAAATAATAGATAATCAGAAGAAAATTACATGAAATATGCAGACATTTCATAGATAACTTGAAATTCATAGCATATTTGAAGTTAAAGCATGTACAATTGACAAATATCATGCAAAGATCTAAGTATAGACACAATATTTGAAGAAATATACTGTGTAGAATAACCTTCTATGTAACATCTTTACAGAAATAGAATCTTACTGATAAGCAAACGCAAGGCCCTTGAATGGAAAACAGAAACACACATCAACTGCTGAGTAACGTTAGTTGATTAAGAACTAATCCACGAAGACTTGGGATCATGAATTCTTCAAATTCATCATATCTTTCAAGATGAGTAAAGGTTGTTGTGTAACTTTTATTCTATGTTTGTTTATGACTAACATCATGATCAACATAACTTAAGCACAAAATATTGCTTTGCCAAAACTAGAGTTTTTATTTTCTTTTGATTCAAACTCTGAAACAAAACTCTGCCAAGGTTCATAATTTTTATTTTCTTTTTTACTCAAACTCAAATAAAAGTGTGTCAAAATTTTGGATAACAAAAGAATGATTTTTTTAGCCCAAAAGGGCACATCATTCATATAAATTAAACATTCTAAAAAAAGAAAATAGGAAGCTAGTTGATTACAATTCTTGTTACCAAGAGGTTCCCCCTTCAACTCTTCACTGGATTTTGCTTTGAACCAAGGTTTGAAGTTACAACCTCTAGTTGATCCTCTAGGCCACATTGACACTGGTTTTTAATTTTTGCTCTGATAGTTTGTATTTATCTGATGCATAAAATGTGTTGTTTTCCTCCATTTCTTGGGATTTTGGAGTTCATTTACCAGGAATTTCTTGTCCTCAAATCTCTATCCTTCCTGATATTTTGGATCACATTTAGAAGGATAGAAAAGACAATTTCATGGAAATCTCCCTAATGCAATTTCTATTGCATGCTCTAAGAAGTGGTAATATTTATCAAAAACTTGCACTTTACATTGCACCATCTACTTCATGTGCAAGGCTAATAATTCTTTTCAGGACATATCTATGGGCTACCAAAATATAATGAGTGGGTAGTTTGATGAGGGGAATGGAATGGCTTCTAGTTGTAGTGATCAATGTTGTTTGCATGGTTTTTTAGCTCTAGTTTGGTGGACAAACAGTAGAAATGTTGAACTTATATTACCTATGGATCATGAGAATCATGAGATTATTCTATCCACTTTGCCTGCAATAGATGCAGATACAAATATAAAAGATGTTGTATTGTTGCTAATGTTTATAAAGCACATTTTTGGGTAAAGCATTCAAGATGAAGATGTACATGTGGCAATTGGCATTGAAGATATGTAAATATGATGCAAGGTTTCATGGAAGTTGGCCCTTTCATATGGTTTGATTCATTTTTGTTAAGAAATTAATGATATGAAATGAATCATTTTGTAAATAGTGTAGTTGTTCCACAATGGATTCATTTTTTTGGCATGATCTTATATTTGTAAATGAGGTGAATGATTCCATTCATAATATTATCAAGCCTATAAAATCTCACATGAAATACTTAAATATTTCCTTAATCATGTTTGCAATGGAGTAAATTTGCGTGATTGTTAGCCAATGATTCACATTTCATACAGATGTGAATTGACTGATGGGAGTAGGTATAGGACATTTCCTATTTTTAACTTTTTACACATGGATGGTCATATGGACTAACAAATTAATTTAACGATAATGAGTCAAATGCATATGGAGTGTAGATGACATACTTAAGGTATATTGGATGTTGCTTTTATTGTGTATAGGTTGAAAGTTGACCAAACTTGAAACTCTAATATAACATACACAGAACATGTAGTTAAAATGGCAAGTCAACCTTCAGATTTCAATCCATCCAAACTGGGAGCAACAAAAAGTTTTCTAATATTTCTAGGCTAATGTTAAAATAATCAATCCAGGTAAATCTAAATGATAATTTTGCTTTGGCCATTGCCTGCTTAGCTTGCAGATCAACCTATTCTTATTGTTTGAACTGTGTGGCACTTCTATGCCAGACACTCTCAATCATATAGTCAAAATCTAATCATATTTTAATGGTCATATTTTTATGCTTAGGTAGGGACTGCTGCAGCAGCGCAGACCTTGTTTTCTTTTGGCTCCCACCTTGTGGGTGGTGGAATATGAAATTTGTCATTTTCCATGGTTTACCATGGAATAGAAGTTATAATGCTTTCATAATTTTCTTAATGAGTGTACTTCCCCTTGCATTTTTTCTTTATAATTATTCTTCCCAAATGTCTTTAAGTTTTGTAGTTTTCCACAATCGTTTGGCACCTTTGATAATGCAACCTTCAATGATGCAATTGTATGTATATGTGTAATGGTGAAAATTGAGTACCCATGCCCTTTTCTTTTAGTATTTTGGCTACATTTGGAGGAGAGATTTTTTTTAAATAGTAAGTATATATATGGTATGTTTTTTAAGTTGAGAGTGGATATACAATTTAAGTTTTATTTATTTCTATTTGTACTTTTTTAATGGACTAATTTTGATTGTGATTTTTAGTTTTACTTCTTTCTTATCCTAAATCCAATATATAGTTGAAAAAGTGATTTTTGATTATTTTTGCACTCACAAAAATGATCCCTTTTCTTTTAAAATCTATGTTTTAATTTTAGGGTTAATTTGACCTATTCTTATGACCATTGTGTGAGACTCTAGACAAGAAAGCATTTCATTTGTGGCTTTTGATTTTTTATGTTAGATTCAACAAAGAAGAATGATTAAAAATATTAAATCTCCCTAGAACCAAAAACAAAATTATGACAACATAAATTCACTAGCAATTGAAAGAAAATAATTTGACAGATTTCCAATATGTGTATTCTAGATGTTCAAGGTATGTAATGAAGGAAATGACTATAATGTATAGGCTCTAGGATGCAAAAGTTAGGGTGATAAGTGTCCTAGAGGAGAGTAATAAACTAGAGGACTAACTCAACTATAGGAGCAAAGGTGTCAAGTGAACTCATCTTGATACGGGAGATGTGGCACCTAACTACCATCAATCAAGGAGTTCAATGAGGTAGAGGTGGCATGTGCTCTCATTAATTAAGGAGATGATATACATGTTACCAATTTTTCAGCTACAACTCAAATTGGTAGAGCTGAAACAGTTTCATTATATTTAAGGTGAAGAATACTCTAACACATTTTTGCTATGCTTAACCATTGAATATTTTAAGTGCTTAAAAAAGGGATTGAATTTAGTTTTGTTGTTCAGAGTTTTGCAACATAAAGGAAAGTACATAAAGAACACAAGACATTTCTTTCATTCAATTATGTAATGATTCATTCATTTCACAATGTTTCATTCATTTTGCAAATGAAATATACACAGAATTGCACAAGTGTTGCATTTATATTCATTAGAAAGAAAGGAGTAATCAAATCACCCACACAAGCCATGGGAGTGGCTGAACCAATGCAACATAAAATATGCTATAAACTTGAAGATGAAAGAAATGAAAAGAAGCATATAAGAAAAAACATATCCATCATTGCCTGGCAGAGTCTTGGGTGGATCTTCATTGTCTTTCGCTCCTCCTCGTTCCTGATCTTCAAGTGAACCTGCATCATGATAAAGAGTTGGTTAGAGCTCTGGATATGAATCTTCCTATGTGCCCTACCAATAGAAATATAGCACATGTTCATGATGCATCGGATCAACAAATATCAGATGTATGTAAGACAGCCTGAAAAATAAAACATCACAGGAGCATTGAGCTTCACTATTTTTTTTCTAACATGATTGTTCACTGTGCAGGTAGAGGTGAAATCATGTTGCTAACTCATTTCTAAAGACATCATAGCATGTGCTGGAAAAATGGGCTCCCACAAGGGTTGAGCCCAGCATGCTGCCCCTAAGTTTGAAAAGGGGAATGAGATAGGAATGCACATTCACATTGCTCAAGTAAAAGAACATTTCAGTTGTAGAAGATTCATTGCCCACTCATGACAAACAATTCTGGAGTGGAATGAAATGAAAATCACAAATGAGCAAGGAATTCTTTTGAATGCTTAATGAATATGTAGAACAGAATAAAATTGCACTATCTTTCATTGAAAGATTTCTGTTTTGCAAGCTAGATTTCATGCTGTCATTGTTTGTTCTCACATTGTTGATTATAATATCTTGTTGCTACCTTATATCATCAATATTTCCTATTGTTTATGCTATTTGAAGTGCTCACATTGAGGGGACAACAAAGGGTGTATTGGTCTAGGGGTATAATGTTCATGGCCTTCAATAGAGGAAACAAGCAAAAATTTCTATATTCTTTCACAGAAAGTAAAAACATTCATTGTTATGCCCTTTATTGAGCTTGATTTGAGCTTCTATCAATAGGAGACAAAGAAATAAAGCAATATTCGAAGGGTAGGAGCTTACCTTCTTTTATTTTCTGTGAGAAAATACACATAGGGCCATGGGTTTCTCCCACACATTGTCTCCAAAAGCTCAAACTAGAAGGATTCATGGTGATCTTAGAATGAAAAGAGCATCAACATAAAGTGAAGACGCCAAAAATACATCAAAATTTTAGTCATGGCCACGACTTAAGAGTCAAGGAAAGTGCTTCGAAGTGGAGATCATCATTCAGATTTGCAACAAAATGGTGTAGTCACAGTAGGAGGGTTCATAGAATGAACTGTCCAAACCGTGCAGCAAGAGTAAACACAATGGAAACAACTCAAAGAAATGGAACAAATGTAGATTCAGTCATTCAGTATATCATAGAATTCAAAGTAGAGATCCGCTGGCAACATGCAGGCTTACAAATAGGGCTCAAAGGCCTGATTACATACACGCACAAGAAAAAGCTTTGAATCTCCTTCGCATCAAATCTAAACTATGGATTATGAATCAATTGCTAACTTCTGAACTACTTTCTTAAGGATCTATTACATCAATATATATCCTTTTTGGATCAATAGATTCCTCTGTGTCGGCCAAGGAAGATCAGAAAACTCCAATGAAGAGCTGTAACTTGTTCATAGATAGGTCAGACCTAAATGCATAGAACATGCCCACAAGTGAATGGAACAATGTATAGACCTCCGGGGAAGGTCAGCCATGAACTAATGATCATCGAATGATGCATCATTAGGATCCGTAAGATAAGGAATAATCCGCAAGCTTTCTCCTTTAGTTGCTTATCAGGAACTATTAGAATGCTCTACTATGAGAAAACAGTTGATCTTTTGCTGGCAATAACTTTCTGGTAACTAATCCAAATGCTTTGAATTCTTGATATGAAACTACTTCCAACTGAATTGCCTAAACTGAACTGGAAAATGAAAGAACTAAAATGCAAACAAAATTAAATGTAAATGTTTTTTTTTGATGCAAGATTGTTCTTGAACCAAGGATGCTCCTACATCTCAAAAAGATTTACCTCTATGGAATCTCCATGAAAATCTCTTAGAAGGAATAGAAAAATGGAAGGTTCGAGCTTTAGGATCAAACCTTAATGGTGGCAACTTTCAACAGAGCAAGAAGCTAAAAAAAATCAAGTGCAAAATGGATGGCCAAAAAGTTAGGGCTTGAGTTTTGCTTTAGGGTTTTCCCCTTTTCCCTAATTTGAGCTTGATGCATTTTCCACATTGATTTAAAATTAAAATGCTTTCATTAATACCTCCATGGTATTATACCTTAGTTTGCATATGTGTTACAAGCTTAGGCCTTGTATGCCTTAGTTTTTTTAAATTTTTGGAGAAAATCATAAGACCTTATGCCTTAGCTCATTTTATGATTTTATAGAAAATCAAAATGCCTAAATAGGGAGATATTGTATGCTTGGCAAAATTCCAATCGAACTATTTTTGTCTTGTATTTTTTTTAGAAAAAATTAAACAAATCAGGTCTCTTTCCCTCCTTTTGTGAAGAAATCAAAACTACAGATATTGTAAAACAATATTAAGGTAATATTCTATAAATTGCCTTAATATTTGTTATTTTAAAATGCAGTTAAATAAAAGCAAGTGTTGATAGAGCTTTCCTATTTGAGTTTATGTCTTTTGGGTGAAATGGGAAAAAACTAGGCAAACTGAAGTTTCTATTTTAGTTTTCAGTTAGTTTAGGGGTGATTTTTGAGTCTTTTCTGGATTGACCCTTTTGGGAGGAAAGTTTCCATCATTTTCATCTAGTTTGGAGGCAGTTTGGGCACTAATTTTGAGGCTTTTCTCTTGATCTTGAAAATGGCTTTGAGGTTGCTATTTAGGAGAGCAGTTCAGCCAAATTTTTTCCATTCTCACTATTGGAGGCACTTGGGAGGTATAAGTTGGAGAAAAACTTAGTTTTTCTCAGTCTAGATTTACTTCTTACTTTCTTGCTCACTTGCAGAAAGCTTTGTAAGATGATATTTGTACTTAGATTTTCATTTTGCATACTCCTTCAGCTTTAATAAAGACGCAGAGCATTCCTATCTCATAGTTTGTCTCGTATTTGTAGTATTGATTCAATGTTTCATTGTGATCATAAGAATTAGGTCCTTTGTTATGTCTCATTGTTGTGAATTTGTGTGCAAGAATTTCATATGATTCAGGTTGTGTGTTGTGTTCAGTTCGAGCCTTCGTGCAAATCACTATTGATTTGTATGTTTTAGATGAGATTGTGAGAGTTAATGTTTTGAGAAACTATTTGTGAGTGAAATTATTGAAATAACTTAGAATTATGGTGTATTGCCATTAGGTTTAGGATTTCATTTCAAGTTATCTTTCTAAACCCATTATCTCATAAAATTAGAAGTTTTAGGCGATCTTCTAGGGGAACCAACCCTCTCTGGAGATTTATCCTTGTTATAAGTCACCCACAACTTGAGGATGTTTCCATGTTACACAAGATAGTTGAGTCTAACTCAACAAGGATGCAATCCTCATTGATAACAGTGTTTAGCATGCCCAATGGGAGTCTAAAACTTGTTTTTAGATAAGTTCTTCAAGTTTTGAGCTTTTGTTTTAGTATATGCAGTAATTTTTCCAGCCTTTGGAGGTTTTAAGATATACCTGGTGACTCCATTTTTCTACTTTTGCATGCAGATCTAGTGTAACCAGCATATGAGAAGAGTACAGACCAGATCAAGTCCTACTCCATTCAAGTATTTGTAGTTATCTCCACCAAGAAGGAGGGGTAGGACAACAAGAAGAATTTTTGACTCACAAAGGAGGTCAAAATCCACACCTCCAAATCTCAGTCCTACAATTTCAGTGTAGAAAAGTCTGGTACCTGTAGCACAAGCACCAGTGGTGGCAAGGCAGTTTTTTTTTGCACCATTTAATGGGGGCAACCCATTAAATCTTGCTCAACACGATGATATTCCCATTGTAGCCCTCAAAAATCTACCATATTTCACTAGGGAAGACTAGACCACTCTTGTGGAACACATTAGAGATGTGGTCACATTGTGCTTGGTTCATAATGTCACTGAAGAGACCGTAGCACTCAAACTTTTGGTTACATCACTGAAGCAAAAAGCCTTGTAGTGGTTTAGAGGCCTTCCAACAAATTCAATTGCAACGTGAGATCAATTAGGTGATGGCTTGCATCGATAATTTGAGGACAAATCTGATCATTTTTCTTTGCTAGAGCAATTAAGTATCATCAAGAGAGTTCCTGACAAGCACATGTCTACTTTTAACTACTGATTCCAAAGGACTTGGGATAGGATTCCCATGATGGTAAAGCCTTCACTGCAGCATGCATTTTTATTCTTCCTTAAGGCTTTAAATAGTGAAATTTCTGTAATGATTCAATCCATGGGTGGGTTTACGCTTCCTAATGCTTATGATATAGCTATTAGAGCATAAATATGCCTTAAACAAGCTGGTAAAATAGTCCCAAGGCCTCCTATGCCCATTTTTCTAGAAGTACAACCACCTATTCCTATGTCATTACCCCCTTTAGCTGTTGTTCTGCCTGCTCCAGCAATAGGGTGTCAAGCCATAGCTCAAGAAACTATTGTTCCAACCCAATCTCAAGAGCTTCAAGAGATTAGGAATATACTAAAAACTTTTGGGAATGATTTAGTGAGTATTAAGAAGCAAGTTGGCCAAGATCATAAGTGCTATCAAGCCCCATATCAGCTTAATCAGCCAAATAGGCCACCTTTTCAAGCCGATCCTCAAGGCCAAAGTAGAAACTTCAATCCTAGACCTTTTCAACCTTACATCCCTAATGCTGCTAGCTCTTCAAAAGAGCCCATGCCCACTCAGAACAATATGACACAAGAATGTGAGTGGTGTTATCTGCTTCATGTGCAAACGGTATGAGAAATCAAGCTCTTATGGTGCAAAACAGTTATGGTGGTTCAGAAAGTGTCTTAAATGAGAATATATTTCAGAAAGATAAGCCTAATATTGCCTTGATGAATTGGCAAGGCACTAAGTTTTGTGGTGTGAACTATCCCCAAGGCTAAAATCAATCAGATGCACCTATTGCAGCCAATACAAGATCAAAAAAGAGAGCTATTGATTGGGGTAACAAGCTGGAAATGTCCAACAATAGCCAGATAAAGGTAAAATGCAAGCTTCTACAATTCAAGTTGTCCCCACAACTTATTAGAAAGTTCAAATTTTACAAAGAGGACAAGCTGCACCTGGTGAAGAGTAGCCCAAAGCACAATCACAACCTTTGCAAAGGAAAAATGATGTTGTTGATCTTAAAGAATAGCAAAAGGTGAGCCCCGTTTCCTTTAATGTTGTTGAACATCTTAAGAAGGCTGCTATTAGCATGTCAATAATGGATGTATTGCATATTCTTGGTCAAAAAGATTTGCTACAAAATGCTTTGGATGAGATTCCTATATCTAATGTTGCTAACCAAGAAAAGACTAAGGTTGTGCTTGCAAACAACCTAGAAGTTAAGAATGAGTAGCAAGCTCAAGAGGTAAAGCCTTCTCCATTCTATTTGAGTCTAATAATTGGTGATAAGCTTGTTCACAATTGCATGATTGATTCATGTGCAAGTAGTTCAGTAATGCCCAAGAGTCTAGCTGATAAGCTAGGACTAGTTTATGAGCCTCTTTCAAAGGGGGTAGTTTAGGTAGACGGATTTGTTGTTAAGACTGCTGGGGTGATTAAAAATTTACCTCTTACCTTACATACATGCCCAAATTTTGCAATCCCTTAAGATATTCATATTATTGACCTACCACCTCATTTTGCCATATGTCTTTCTAGGGATTTTATAGCCAAGTTGTGTGTGTTTTTATCTTCTGATTGGTCCCATTTGTTTTTTAGAACAAGGTATGGTACAAAAGTAACCATAAAATCTAAGCCTCTAGCTAAGGATCATATTGAACTATATGTCCCTAGCCCTATAAATGCTAACCTCTACATCACCCATGACCTGAAGGATCAATCCGTGACCCTAGACCCTAGCACACTTATTGAGAGTGTAAATCTAGATGAGTGGGCAGTCGAGGATCAAGAAGTTGACCCTTTCAGTCACACCGATGAGGTAGGATTAGGCATTTATATGATTCATGAACTTGATGTAGTGATTCCAAATCTGGTCAAGGACTAAAATTAGCATGAACAACAAGCTAACCAGCTTTGGAAGCTTTATTTTGATGGCTCAAAAAGTAGAATGGGTGATGGTGGAGGAACCATGTTAATTTCACCGGATGGAGACAAGTACTATTCAAAATTAAGGTTTCCTTTTAGCTATACAAATAATATAGTTGAATATGAATGTCATGCCCACATTTCCCATGTGGTCACGACATGCATCACACGTGTCATGTCCACATTTGTCATGTGGTCATGACATGAAATATCAAAAGTTTTTCCATGCTTCCCTAGAAACCCCCTCTCACACGTAAGCGTGCTTAGAGGTGTTATGCTTAAGGTGTAAATAGTACAGTTGAATGCAGGTTAATGTGTTCACGTGCGCATACCAATCGCAATGAAGGCCAACTAGGGGGTTATCACGATGTGGTTAACGTTGCCAATAGGGTTAGGATCAATGATCAAGAACCCTAAGTTATCCTATGTGAATGAAGGGATTTTGATGTAAGTCAAAATCAATAGCCAAAAGTCAAATGCGTGAGAGGATGATAAAATACAAAAATCAAATGACGATGCTCGGCAAAATACAATATTATATTCCCAAACAAGGTTAAACTTCACTAACCTAACTAAACCCTAAATTCTGAAAAAATTTGGTAGCATAACGCCTCATGGGCATGATTAGGGTTTATTGACTAAAACTAGTTTGATCGAAGGTTTAAAAGATTTGGTGTTAAATACTTGTGTCTCACTAATTGAATAGGTAAACAGTTGAATAAGTTAATTGAACATTTTTCAACAAAGTTCGATCAATTTGTTCTCCTTCATGTTTTCTATAATTTTAAATGTTTTTCAACAAAGCTCGATCAATTTGTTCTCCTTCACGTTTTTGATCAATCATAGTTATCTCTGCATTATTTACATTATTCCTAATTTCTTGGTAGATCAGATCTTGGAATATAGGTTTCACTAACTTCATTTAAATGGTTTACTAGTTTCCGAGATGAATCTAAAACAACGTCTAATTTAATTTCATTAATTAATTTGCCCCAAAAGGATTAAAAAGATTATTACATTTTAATTAATAACATTGTCGATTTAAAATTGTCCTCGTCGATTTTGGTTTTATAATCTAAGGTTTAACCTGATTGTTTAAAACAAATCCTCTCATTATTTAAATTGTATAAATTTGATTGAATCAAATAAATCCCTCTATCGTAATCTAATCCATTATTTAACATCCACTAACAAATAAAAATAATATTCCAAAGGAATAAAGTTCTACCCATTTGATTAATCACAATATCCCATCCAAAAATAAATGTTAAA